>OU744325.1:5809968-8580875 GCA_916610235.2 Lasioglossum morio | reverse complement strand
CGGTGCTCGATAATCTCTTGTTCGCCCGAACTGTCCTAATTGTTTCACTAATTAACCCGTTCTGCAGAAACTTGACTCTCTTCCGTGGAAACAAAAATGCATCCAGAATCCGACAATTACAATAGATATTAGAATAGTAGAATCTC
The DNA here is from genome assembly GCA_916610235.2 of Lasioglossum morio. NCBI lineage: Eukaryota > Metazoa > Arthropoda > Insecta > Hymenoptera > Halictidae > Lasioglossum > Lasioglossum morio. The sequence continues at coordinate 8,580,729 of OU744325.1, read as the reverse complement.
GATAATATTTTAATATTTCTCCTGACCTCTTTCGTTATTTCGATTAGTTTTTTTTTTATTGTATTCTCATTGGCTTTTAACTTTCTTTTCTTTTGGAGCGAAATGAAGGAAATAATTTATCTGCATAAGTATTTGTGAAATTTTATCGATTCTTAAAAGATTGTATATAATAGCATTCTTAAAAAAATGTTCATTCTCCAGTTTGAAAATTTTTCATTTTTGTCAACTTTCATTTTTATCCAACACTGGATCGCTATAAATGAACAATACCTTCTCACCAATCGCACAATATTTTAAATACAGCACTTTATTACATCGCGACATCACAGTTTTGGTAGACAAAATGCAGGATGTCCGAAAAATGTTGTACCTTCTCTGTCTGTGCAGGGACGAGAACTTTAATTTCGCATAAAGATCCGCGATCTAATTACAAGCAACAAAGCGACGGGGTAAAGAACCCTCCCGTTCATATTGCATTTCAAGTCGGCTCGTGGAGGGTGCTATTTACGATCGCGGCCGTTCCTCTTGAGCGACGAAAATCCAACGAAAACAATCCTGAAATTCGTTTTCTCCCGCGCGGATCCCTTATCGTTTCAATTATCAAGCCGGCTAGCTACGAAATTAATTACAAACCAGATCTCCCGTTCGCCGAGATTCCATGGACCGTTCTCCCGTTTCCCTGCGAGAGAAGAGTGTAGTTGCTCTTGGGTCGATCCAGTAGATTTATCGCGGAGGCATCGATGCAACGTTCAATTTCGCTTTCTTAATCCGACAGGGCTAATCGACCGTGCAATTTCACGGAGGTACTTCCGGTTCGCGGGGTGTTGTCCGGTCGCGATCGTCCAATGAGATCGCGAGACGTTTCTCGACTTTGCCCGGGTAACCGGCGAGTTTAATCAAACTTGGTAGATTTTCCATTATGTCCGCGACTTCGCACCCGTGGCGGCCTAACTAATTCCATTTACCTTATCCGGCCCCACGGCTGGCTTAGGCAGAGACGCTGAGAGAGAGAGAAAGAGAGAGAGAGGGAGTGAGATAAATCTCCTCCGGGATCGGATATCAACCCCCGACCCCGACTTCGTTCTTCCTCTCTATCTCCGTTCGTTTCCATCGGAACGTCGGGAACCGATCATCTCTTCCGGACCTTAATCGGCTTTTCTCTTGTTTCCGCTAAACGCGTCTCTCGTCGGGACACGTCGCCCTCGAAACATCCGAGGTCTTTTGAACGCGCGACAGCCTCCGAGAAATCCTGCAACTAGAGATCCGAAATAATTGGATTGTTAGGCAAACGAGACCGGATTCCGTCGCTAACGTTTTTCTAAATTCCTCTCTGGAACTGGGGTGTTCTCTGTCTCAAGGGAAACGGTCTCTCGTGGAATTCTTCTATGGTTCCAGATCAATCTATATCATTTTATCGTATATTTTTATGCATTTCCTACTATGACAGAGTAACCGATATAATCTTCTTGTCTATGTGTCGTCTTTCATAGTTTATTTAAGGGGATAGACTCGTTTCCAAACGAAAGAACCGTCTAATTATTTCAGAAATGTTTCCAAACAATGCCTACAGTCTCTCATTAACAACAGCGATCATATAATTAAGTTAACTTCTTTGGAACGTCTTTGATTTGCAGTATTAATTAGATGTTGACAAATAGCAAAGTTATTGGAGATTTTTATGTTCCTGTCTGATCACTAAACTGCGGATCTCTATGCAAAATAAAAATCATATGAAATAATTCAAAAACATAGGAACCAAATAGGAATTTATTTCTCTATCTAATATTTTCACTAAGTTGCATAGAATGTATCAGTGTTCTTACATCGTTGTAACATTTTTATTGTTCGAAATTGCTTCATTTATATTCAGGACGTAAAAATATGCATTGAAATTATTTGTAATTTAACACTGTTTGCCACACTGCAGATTTTATGCATTTATGATAAAAATGAACAGGTCAAAGACGAAATTAAAAAGACATTAGAAGACATCTTGGCCAACCGAATACCTGTTTGATCGTGTTACGCGAGGATCTAGGACGTTCATCAATCAGCACGTTGATCGGTGGACCATTATTTTCATTGATCGCGTATCGTATCAGAATGTCGAAGTGTTTCAACATTTCAAATCTCCGTGTTCGAATCGTGAATTCGACAAACGGCACTACCTGTCGATTAGTAACCTAATCCCCGCGTGTTCGGGAATAAATTAGACACGAAACACCGATCATTTACGTGGCAGGTATATCCACGTATCTATCCTGCAGCGGACGCTACTTACCATAAACTTTGCTTTTGCAGGAGGACAAGGACCTGGTGCACGAGTTTGTGCAAAATGACGGGCTTGCCTGTCTCATCAAGGTTGGCAGCGAGGCCGACCAAAATTACCAAAATTACATACTACGAGGTGAGTATCCTGACAATTTGCCGATAGATTACAACTTGTTTCGTGCATAACGTCGTCCCGACGCGGCGCACTGCTTCTAATAACGTGTACCTGCTTTCCGATGAGCGTTTCGAGCATTTTCGTGATCACGGATATAGAAAGAAAAAAGGTTAATGTTCAAATTGCGATCATAAATGTTTACGAGCGAGAAACGCTTATCTTCACGAGGAGCAGCGTACTGTGCTCGATACTTGTTATGCTTAATTATGCTAGAAAGGTACATGCATTAATGATCGTGATCTTAGGACTATGTATACGTTATAGTATCGTTTACAAGATCGTGGAGAAAGGGGATTGCTTGATGAGCGGAGACCTGAGTAAAGTTGATCAAATTGAATTAAAATTATTCATCCCATAAACAGAAGTTTTTAAGTGTTCTTTGCAACCGTACGTCTTATCATGAGCTTATACGGTATTTATTCTAAACACTATTGATACTAGAACTAACGGGTAAGTCAGAATCACTTGTTCCTGATTTTTGTTCTTTTAGAAATGTTAAAATTATAAGTATGTTTTTCTGAGACATTATTTTAGTGATCTGAAACTGGTAGGAAATCTAAATTTAATGCAATTTTGTCATTATTATGAGGCAACGTATGGCAATTTTGTGTAATGCTCGATAATTATAGTGTTAAGGGTTTCATTTTATTTAAAATTGTTATTGTTTCGAGGACGTTAGAGGATGGCTCGTTTTAAAGGGACGAATGCTGATCTTCAGACAAAACTAAATATCGATTATTGAGCTTGTACGATGCCCAACATTGCCTTTAGGATACGAGACTATAAATTTTAATATTTACGAGCACGGTTCCAAGCAAATTAACCACTGTGCGGCGAAATGGGGGAGTTTGATCTTAATCTAAATCTCTGCGTAACAGTAAACCCTGTAAGGACGTTCAGAGCGGTGGTGTTCGTCAGGAGGGTCAAGTGAGTCAAGTAGAACCAAGGGGTATCAAGAGCATCGGTGTTGGTCAGGCACAAAAGAGGGGATTGATGAAAGACACAGAGAGAGAGAGAGAGGGGGGGGGGTGTTAGAAATGTTAGAAGGGGAATGAAGGTGTGACGAGAGTGGTAAAGGGCAGTCTAAGAGGAGCAAAAAGCATTCAGCAGGGGCGAGCATGTGTGTAGAAGATTATTGATATAAAACAAGTGAGAGAAGTCGGTCAGCAGTAATTCGTTTCATCAAAGTATCAAGATCGTATCAAAAAGGGTTAAGGACGAAACTCTCTGTTTTCTTTCGAAATTCCGAGCAACAACAATCTCAAAATTTCTTTTTGCACATTACCTACTGAACCAATCATTCTCTAGATAGATAGATAGATATTGCTTTATTTTCAGCCTTACAGCTAAGAAAATTGAACTTGGTTTACGTTAAACTATTTATACAAAACTATCTTATTTCACACATTCGTTCCATACCTTCTCTCATTCATTTCTATATCTCACACATTCCTACCCTGTTCTACTCTTTTACTATCCTAATTGTAACTAACCCGCTTAATTCTATACTTACTGCTTCCCTCCCCATTCCCTAATTTTAACCAATCTTTCTCTAACGTTTCAAAAAACTCAAATCGTCCAATTTAAAAAAATACATTAGTTGTTAAAAAGTGCCCACGTAAAATATTTCCATTCCTATGATTTTTTAAATTTCATGGATAGGAAAGTTAGTAATCGATTAGATACCGTCACATTTACTGGTGTAGCAATATTTTGAATAATAGTACTGCAATTTTAAAGGGTTAATTTTGTTTCGAGCTGTATAATCTCTATTTCTACGGACTAATTGGAGGGCATGATCGCCCGGAACAGTTTTCAGATTCTCTCGGAAAAGAGCGAGCAATTCGATCATGTTTGAAGATGTCTTGACGGCGAACAGGTCAGCCCGTGGGGCCCGGAGCCGAGATTTCTCGGCAGACAGGAGGGCGTTGCACGTCTCGCTAACACCGATAAGATAATACGGTCGTAATGCGGGTAACAACACGTAACGAGGCGGCGCATCAGTGACGCGACGCGAGGGCTCTCTCTCTCTCTCTCTCTCTCTCTCTCTCTCTCTCTCTCTCGTCTTTGTGCGACAGCGATACGCGCGTTTTCCACGGCACGCGCATCCCCGACGCTGATGCAAGATGCATTCCCGGTGGAGCACGCGGGCAAAATGCGCCGTTAACGCGCGTCTGTGTGTTTACAAAAGCGACTGCGGTACGTAAGCAGCCTTTCGCGAGCAGGGCTGTGCGTTGCCTCGTGACTCCGCTCCGTGAAACCTCGACGCGTTGCAGATTATGAATGCACCCTTTCATCGTGCGCAAGATTCGAGTGCCTTCCTCACCCAGTCACTCTCTTCTCTCTCAATTCTCTCTCTCTCTCTCTCTCTCTCACTCTCTCTCTTTGCCTGGCCACCGCTCTGCTCGACGCAGCCCGGTCGAGTGCTTTGTAAACCTCCCTGGCCGAGCACAAGAAGACCAATTCCGCGTCCGGCCAGCTCGTTCCGCGCACGCCGCAACCCACTTGTGGCTCGACCCTGTTCTCTTTCCAGCAGGGATGTTCGATTCCGATTCGATTCTTTGGAACTGTGTTGTCCTGTCTTGTAACGATATTTTTCTATATTTTCTTCCCTCTGGTATTCTTCGACGCGACGCATCTTTTTTAGTTTCTTCTTCCAAGCACAGTAAACCCTCCTTGGGAGCAAAAATTGCAATTTTATTTGTATCAATTATAATTTCCTTTTGATTTAAGCTCTCCAGACTTTAGATCCGTAAATGAGTCAATTTCGCTCCCACTGGTATTATTAAACACGACGCATTTTTTAGTTTCTTCAAAAATTGCTATTTTATTTGTATCAATTATAATTTCCTTTTGATTTAAGCTCTCCAGACTTTAGATCCGTAAATGAGTCAATTTCGCTCCCTTTGATATTATTAAACACGACGCATTTTTTAGTTTCTTCAAAAATTGCTATTTTATTTGTATCAATTTTAATTTCTTTTTGATTTAACCTCTCCAGACTTCAGATCCGTAAATGAGTCAGTTTCACTCGCTCTGGTATTATTAAAACGACGCATTTTTTAGTTTCTATAAAAATTGCTATTTTATTTGTATCAATTTTAATTAACTTCCCGATTAATTTATCTTCCATTTAACCTCTCCAGACTTCAGATCCGTAAATGAGTCAATTTCACTCCCTCTGGTATTATTAAACACGACGCATTTTTTAGTTTCTTCAAAAATTGCTATTTTATTTGTATTAATTTTAATTTCTTTTTGATTTAACCTCTTCAGACTTCAGATTCGTAAATGAGTCCATTTCGCTTCACACTTTGAAGTTCGAATTCTACAAAAAAGTAGAGAGTAGCCATTTTTTTCCAAATGGTGAATACAGGTGACTCGTGATTTAAATAGATAGCACACAGTTTTTGAAAAAAAGAATGGATTTAAGTACATCAAATTTAATTTCATTGGATCTGAATTGCACTAATTCTGAGATTTTTTTAGCGCGGTACGAACTAATCGAGTTAGAAGGGTTGACTGTAGGTCTCTTTAAAACAATGGTCCTTTAAAGACGGACCGCGACTTCGCTCGTCTTCGATTCTTTCGAGACTTCTAGTGCATTGTGTACTGAGCCAGTTCAAGTTCCTCGAGAGAGCTCGAGAGATTCACCAGAAACTTTTCGATCGACGCGCGGAAAAACTGGTCCCGCCCGGAAACGAGGGGACGATTCCGTTTCGATCGCTGTTTCCTTTCACCGCGAGAGACCCTCTCGATGCTCGTTTCCTGTCGCGATCGGATACCCTCGGTAATTCTATTCGTCGGAGTTCAGAGGACTAGGTTCATGATAACTAGATAAAAATTAATAGGAGGAACAAAACACTGTGAACGAAATCACTTACTCCAATTTTAAGGAAATTTCCTGGTCTACTTTTTACGATTCAATTTTCATGAAAGTAATTGAGCAGTTCAACGAAATAGTTAATTATTGAATAATGATCGTTTTAAGACAGTACTCTTTGAAAATAAAACGATAAATAGATTGTCGATTTTATGCATTTTCGTAAAAAAAACAAGTAAGCGCAATGTAGCAGTGGATAAATTAAAACAGTAGAAAAATATCAATTTGTTAGCTGATTACAATTTTAAGGAAATTTCCTGGCCTACTTTTTACGATTCAATTTTCATGAAAGTAATTGAGCAATTCAACGAATCAGTTAATCATTAAATAACGATCGTTTTAAGACAGTACTTTTTGAAAATAAAACGGTAAATAGATTGTCTTTTTTATGCATTTTCGTAAAAAAACAAGTAAGCACAATGTAGCAGTGGATAAATTAAAACAGTAGAAAAATATCAATTTGTTAGCTGATTACAATTATTAAAAAGATAATGAAATGTCTATGTAACTCCAGTTTTGTACAATTTTTATGTATATACTCGGAGGATAAATAAGTATAGAGGTTTGTATTTTTTAAACGACGCGTCGGAATGTCCCAGAGGTTGACCGTAATTCTTTTACGACTGTTCACGAAGAGAGAAGCGAAACGGGCTCGGTTGTCGATTTCGATTAAGCGAATACCGCGCGGTTAAGAGTTCTCGATAAGCGTCGGTCGGCCAGGCAGATGGTTCGTGAAACAATTTGCCGTTTACGTTTATCACGTGCGTAAATCTAAGCTCGTTCGCGGCGTGTTGTCGCTGGCAGAAAGGCCGCTGTCTAATTCAACGGAGACAGAGTGCGCGTCCCTTATCTTTCCGGTAAACAGATTTATTACGTGCATCCAGTCCTTCTGATCCGGGAAAGCCTAGACCGTGTCGACATCTTTTGTTGGCGTGTCAGGTTTGGTTGATTACAGCCACGCTTCTACCCAGTATTGGCTCATTAAAGTGCCGACGCAGTTTCGGCTTGCTGGGAGTGTTCCAATGGTAACTTTGATAAGACGTTTCCCTAACTCAAGCGAAACGCTGGCTCTTGCTGGCGGAGTCGAGTCCCATCTCATTTGAATGATGCGAGACTGTCGATCAACTTTCAAAAGATCTACTCCTTGTTCACTTTGCCTCCTCCCAATAACTTTGGCAATGAACGAATATTTTTACTTGCTAATAAACTGCAAATTATTATGAATAAATTGTCTGGGTGAAATATGAAACAGTAAACGATTAGAGAAATTGGAGAACAATATAGTATTTCCTTTCACGCGATAAAGTCATTGAGGGATGAAATCAGTTTTTCAGAATTAATGCAGAACATTTTTATTTTGCATAAAGATCCGCAGCTTACACATTAATAAACACAAATTTTAATCTTGAAAAGATGAAGAAGACGATGAATCAACTTTCTTTCTAACTTCTTTCGAACCTTTGTTGCTTTACATTGCATACATATTTAGAATTGTTCTCAGTGTAACATATTGTAGTTTGAAATATTTTTAAAATTTTCCATCAGAAGATCTTTCAAATTCTCATATATCAATTTTCTTGTTTTGTCTCATGTACAAATATAAAAGTGTTTATAAACTGGACATTTAATATCGCAAATAAACTGTGATGCGGTTTTAGCAAGCACAGGAGCAAGGATTCCGTTGTAATCTGAATTTCGAGACAAAGCGACGAGGTTATAAAACACCTGTTCGGTCGAGTTGGAACAGTTACTGGACCCACGTGCACGATTAAGCGCGATATCGTCGAGACGGCTTGGCAACGCATGGTCCCCGCTTTTGCAACGAACTTGACACCAAAACCAACGTCCCCTAAAAAACGCGCCTACATTATATCACGGCCTCGAACGGTGCCAAGAGACCGGTCCTCGAAAACAACGGATTCCTGAAATTCTCGAGATTAGAAATTTCGACGATCACTACTCCAATCACTCTTATTCAATTTTAATTCGTCCCGAATAAATATTCAGTGTCTGGAAATAGTTCTATTAGGAATCTTGGAAAGCTTAGCTGTAGATGGTATTATTTCTCTCGCGTTAAAAAAAATGAATTTTTATCAGTAGACTGTGGATTTTTATGCAAAATAAAACTTGTCTGTAATTGTTTCGGGCTACAGTAACTACATAAACAATTATTTATTTCTTTATAATATACTGATTCTTTAAATAGGTATAATTATAAATTCTTTAAATGTTTTTACTGTTTTGAGTTTGATCAACTCATTTTTATGACTACTTAAAATATACTTATTCTTTTAAATAGGTATAATTATAAATTCTTTAAATGTTTCTACTGTTTTGAATTTGATCAACTCATTTTTATAACTACTTAAAGTTTACTTATTCTTTTAAATAGGTATAATTAAGTTACTTAAATATATTTATTACTGTTTCGAATTTGATGAAATACTACAACCCTTTCTTTCAATAAGTTTCAAGAGAATGCATATACTACACCTTCAAAACATGTGATAATTTAAAAATTAGAAGTGTATTTAATCGAGAGTTACGATTTAAAAAATGTTTCTCGTGTCAAGCTGCTTCACAATAATTCTTGCCACAAGGATTCTTCGAAAACCAACGCCAACATCGAAGGTAGGGGAATAGTTTAACCTTCTGCGTCGTACACTTCGTTGGTTCGAGGGTCGGTATCTTCCCAGAGAAGATACCCGGAAGCAAAACAGGTGAAGATAAACCGCGCGGCGGTGAAGGATCGGCTCTCGTCTGGCTTAGCAGCGCGAAATTCCGCGCGTAGCTCGAACGCGCAGCACGTCTTCCGCACGATAATTCATAGAATTTTCGCGGGCGCGGGCCACAAAGCCGCGAAAATTGGTCGCGATAATACGGGACGATCGTTGCTTTTGAATCGTGACCGCGCGGCCGCATTTTCCCGCGGCAACGGAAGCGCGCAAATCAGAGAGAGCAGCACGCCCGGCATGCATACTGCGAGCAATAACGCGCAAATAGGAATTCACCGGGGTTGATCGGCCGCGATCAACGTAAAATCCCACGACTCGATATTTGCATATTTTCATCGGCGGCGGCGTAAAACCCGTGGCATCGATCTGTCCCGATTTCGACAAAAATAAAAGAAGAAAAAACAACACAGAGGCAGCGAAAAATTCGGGAGATCTAGTTTCCGAGTTACGTGTCAGTCGTGAATCGAAATCGAACTATTACCGCATAGTTTTACCGGTAATCGAACTCGCGGATCGTCGAATGAGATCGCACGAAAATGTTTGATTGTTTAAAGTGGGTATAAAAGAGTTATTTCCCGCACGGGTTTTGACGTATTCCATGCGCGACTTCTTTAAACAATTTTTGCCTTCGTTCGTTCCGTGATTGTTCGATCTCGTTGCTGGAGTTGCTGCGTTTTTGATTCGGTTCTGTTGAAACTGATTGAGCAGTTTAATGGCGCGAGCTGGGGTAATGAATGTTACAATGTTAATGAATGTTACAATTATTGAAATTATGATGATGCTCTCACTGGAAATGGTTCTACACATTTTTGTCTTCACATACAATAAAGTACGATCTTATGAAAATGAAATTGCAAGTAGATTGTGGATTTTATGCATTTTTTACAAAAACAAGTAACTGTGATTTAGACGAGTGGATGATTAAAAGGATAGAAAAATATGCATGTGTATATTTGACTCCTGTTTTGTCCAATTCATACAATGATCATGTATGTACAGGGGTGGGTAAATAAGTATAGATGAGGGGTTAGAGTTTTTTGACGAGCAAAGAGCAAACCAAGAGGAAAACTGTGGAATTCGAATAAAATTCGTTAGCGTAGAAGTGATCCTAGAATGAAATCGTACGAGAGCTCTTTCACCTGATTTACAAGAATGGATTCAGGTTACCAGACGGAAGAATTCGTATTTCATCGATCCGGTACTCTATTCCGTGAAACGAAGAGATCCCGGTGTCAGCGTCCGAATCCATAGAAACCGCGTTTCCGGGCCGCGCGCGGATTATGACTCTAAATTACAGGGGGGGAGAACGTTTTCTGTGCCGTCGGACGCAATGTCGTCGGAGTTTCCACTATTTTTTCCTCTTCTTCCATTTTTCCCTCCTCCTTTCACCCATTCTCCGTTCTTTTTGCTCCTCGGGGGTGGCGGAGGAGGTGAAACAGGATGAAGAGAAGGCGCAGGGAAAAAGGTAACACGAGGGTGCTTACCGTAACGTACGTCGGCTGGCTGTCGGTGGATTTTTCGCGCGGAAAATTATGGCCGTCTCGCGTTAATCCGCGATCGTGCGCGCGCCCATGCGTTGGACCTTATTTTTCACAACTGTAACAATTCTAACATAGATTCATCTACTTCTAACATCTAATTCTAACAAAATTCATGTATAATGGATTTTATGCATTTAGAACAAAAATGGTTAATTGTAATTTAAAACAGTTATCATATTAAAAGAATTTAGAAATATCAATCAACTTGTTGCAGCTGTTTCAGGTCGTTGAAGAAAAAATTACATTTCAATTTAGCTTCTACGTTGTGCAATGTATACAGATAATTTCTAAAGATCCGCTGTGTAATTATAATTTTTAGCTATTCCTGAGAAGCACTATCATAACTTGTAATATGTACCGTGAATATCATTGACATAGATTTATGTGTGATCGAATACATCATATATGTATAAAGTAAACATTTCTTACCCGAATTGCAACAAACTCGAGTGAAATAGAAACTTATATTCTTTCTGAATATGTTCACTAGTTCGAAAATAATATAACAGTATTTTTACGTTCTTTAAATATTTTTAGCTGTGTTGAATTACACCTGCTCAGTTTGGCCAAAATTGCATAAAATTTGGTGTCTTGCTATGCAACAAACTGCGACGAACAGGAGTGAATTAGAAACTTATTTTCTTTCTGAATATGTTCACTAATTCGAATATAATATAACAGAATTTTTAAATTCTTTGAATACATTTGCTGTGTTGAATTACACCTGCCCAGTTTTGCCAAAATTGCATACAAATCGGTGTCTAGCTATGCAACAAACTGCAACAAACAGGAGTGAATTAGAAACTTATTTTCTTTCTGAATATGTTCACTAATTCGAAAATAATATAACAGAATTTTTAAATTCTTTGAATATATCTGCTGTGTTAAATTACACCTGCTCATTTTTGCCAAAACTGCATAAACTTCTAGTTATGCAACAAACTGAAACAAACAGGAGTGAAATGTAACCATTCTTTCTTTCTGAATGTTTTTTAGTTCAAACAAAAAACAACAGCATCTTAATTAAGAAGAACATAATTCTTTTAATATTATTGTTGTTTTAAATTACACCTATTCATTTTTCTTTATATACGTTTAAGGTGGAGACGTAAAAATTTGTTGTCAATGCTTGCGTATTGCGGTCGATTATGATATCGCGTGGGAAAACGGGGCCTGATAGTAGCCGGTGATCGCGCCGAGTCGCGCGCTCGGCCAGCGAAACTGTACCACCGCACCGGTACGCTTCTAATTAGATTTAGCGGCGTAACTTATGGCCCGGTGTAATGATAACGGGCCGGCTAATGCCCGCAATCGTGGCGCGCTTAAATCGCTTTACAATTATTGTCATTACCGGCGCGCGATCGTACCGATGAAGCGGCGCTACGATTGCGACGTCGATGCCTGAAACGTGACGCTCGGCTGGCGCAGTGTCTCTCAAATCACCTGGCTTTCCACAATTAACATGTAAAATACTGCAAATTCAATAACAATATACAATCCGTCAGAAAAGTCTCCATACACGAACGTCTGTTTCCTTTAAAATGAGTATCAAAGTGATGTGGTATGGTCTCAAACCGGTTTCATATCCGCAATGATTTAGACTGCAGAATTTAATAAAACTGTGTCGATATCGAGTATAAGAAATATTTAACCATGGATCATGAATATTTAAAAAATTATAAAATTTTCATAGTTAGATATCGTGGGGATGTTAGTCGAGTAATTTAGGATAAAGTTGGTTGCGACGCTGGACTACTGACCAGTGTCTCTCAAATCGATTTGGTACGTTAGAAATTATAATTTTGTAATGAAATTGTCATAAAAATTACGGTTATTATCACTGTTCAACATTTTTTGAAGCTTTCAATTCATGGCGTAATTGAGCAGAAAGGTTAAAAGAATTTACGTGTGTCGGTATTTATGTTCAACAATCTGAAGAGCAGTTTATTTTCTTGCATCATGGTAGTACAACGTTTTCAACGCATAAAATAAAATATGAAATGTTGCCTCTCTTGAAAGATACTCGTGACCAGGGAACTAATGCGAGTATTTATCGAGGCAACATTGTAGAACTACATTCCTTCAGCTTACAACTAGCTTCCCCCGGTAGGTACTTGTACAGTCTTCTCATCCTACCTAGACTGATTTGCCAGAGACTCTCATGATCTACCACGCCTACAAAATAGCAGATTAACGTGCTAGCTATAGTTTGGTAAGTGCACTCTGTATCAATGATCTTCTCGTTAAGAGGGTGAAATTCGAGGAGCGAATAGTTTATAGCTTCCTGAAGACCATTTTCACTTCGCCAGCCTAGCATCTCCACCTTCAAGCTTTCGTTGTGCAAGACTGTAATCAGTTTAGGGGCTTTCTCAAAGCTTTTCTAAGCTGCATTTAAAAATGTTTCGAATAAACTCATTAAATTATAATTCAGAGCCAAACTAATTCGAAAATAAATTACTTGTACTATCGAAACACAATTAGACTAATAATTTCCCACCGCGTCAAAACAGTCAATGAAATTGAACGAACAATTTTTATTAGTTCAAATTAAAAACTTCAAAAATAATATTTTTACACATCAACTAGAATCTGTAGGAATAAGTAAATATTTATTTTATTCTTTGATAATTTTCATACATTAAAAATAGTACATCGACATTGTTAGCTCTTTTAATCTTTGTATTATTTTAGATTACACCTATTCATTTTCGTCATAAATGCATCAAATCTGCAGGCTATAAAATCAGTTTTACAAATGAACGAGATAGACGGCTCCGATTAAAGAGATTGAAGAAGATCGAGGCGTAAGTGTGAGCGAGAGAGTAAATTTGAGAAACACTGACGGAAATGATGTCGAATACAGTTGCGGATTAACGTTGCCTTGATATTCGACACGCCACGCATACAAATGCTCATTACAGATCGAGCCTTTATCTTTTTATCCATTAACGCGTGGCGGTCGGTTCCCTCCGGTGGCATTAGTCCGGCCCATTTTTTTCCGTATGCAAACGGTTTTAGATGAATTGGATTAAAAGCCGCGCGATATAAATTCGCGTATACACACAGGGAAGGCATTCGTGAAATACGCGGCACCATGCAAATTGCTAAATTTACGCGGCCGCGTTCGCTACGTTAAATCACTGGCGGACCGGCGGAGTGGCGAGTGTTAAACGCATTATGCCGTGTAATGTTTATTATTAGCATAATTACCGCATTAACATTCTCTTCTCCCGCCTTTTCTCATCCTCCGGTCGAGCATAAATCACGGCCTAGACGTGCATCAACGTTAGATAACGGCGATCATCGAGTTGTCGCCTGCCAGTCTTACTTATTATTCGTTTTCTTTTCACCTAGGTTTACGTCGACATTGTGGAAACTAAGTTGCGTGTTCTTTATCGGTCGAACATCTGAATCAGACTCGCGATTAATTTTCCCGATGGAAATTCATTTTTATTTTAGATTTCCTACGGACTCTCTACGGTTTCGTTTGCACTTGCGATAAATCCCGATTTACTACCGAACCGCTGACCTTTCTACAAATGAGAAAACTTTATTTATTATTTAATTTATCACACTATGCCCCTTGAATTTATTCAATCGTTCCTCGCGGAAATGTTTTAATATCCTCGATAAAAATTGCCGAGGTATTTACGTGTTACAGTTCGCTACTGTAAAATTGGAAGGGTGATCTTTTTCACGATCACCGTTCCAAAAAGTCCGTTTAATTTTTGCAAATGATGGATCGTCTCAGATGTTACCTAGCCGAGATTACCATTTTCGAGTTGGTAATCGTTTCATGCGGGTAATCTTCCTTGGCAATTAGTCTTAACGAGTAGCGAGCCTTGATGAGCTCCGGATGACTTGCAACGCGTGTAATTCGGTTTTTCAAGCATCTTTACGTTATTGCTCGTCTGAAAACTGATCTATCGGGTCGTTATATCGGGAAAAACTGCTTGTCTAGTATTTCTATTCGCGATCACCCGGTGTCCAATACCTACTATTACGCGCAATCGATTATTAAGTTGCTGTACACTTTTGTACAGCGGATATCCATTCATTTAACTTCTAAAAATGACTTTAAACAAATTTATTTAATAATTCCCTGCAAACTTTCAACTTTTATGATTTGACTTGTTAATTGAAATTCACAGGATGAAAAAGGAAAACACGAGACACGAATATAAAAGTGTCTACAGAATCGTTCGACTTAAATATTTCTTTTTTAATTTCTCCTGCAAAGGGGGAGAGAAAGCTTCAGGGTACTTGGTACTTTATAATCGATTTTTCCGAAGCAACATTCGCAATGTCTGTGAAATCTCAAGCTTCCGGAGAGACTGTTCAAGGGTCCAGTAATCGGGGGTTATCACAGCTGACTGATAATTGGTCGAAAAAGACGTTCGCGAAAGTAGAATCCAGTCCGTAGCACGAGCGACAGTCACGGAATCAATTAAACGGAAATTTCCGGCCGGTCGATCTTTCCACCAGAGAAAAGTTTCATTCGATCGACACAATAGTTCCATTATCCGGCTGTTCCGTAACGGGTTTTGCTGATTCAACCCATTTGCATTGGCAGTCTTGTTCGCTTCTCGATGAGGAATATCCTGTGTCCTGGAAAAATGATATTCCAAATCGAGTGTTGTGTTCTTAACATTTGTACGGCTCCTATCGTTTTCTATAAAATCAACAAGTTATCGTTTGTCACCAACAGAAGAGTAACATATATTCATGATTTCAGCGCACTGGTTCGATCAAATACTACTACTTAGGCTTAAAATAGTTTAAGCTTAAGTTTAAAATAATTTATTCACGTAGCAAGTATGTGGTTTTTTGTACTTAAAACATTTGGAATTATTAGTTTTTGTGTTGAACATAATATATATTAATTGAATAATTTTTACAGACACTATTATACGAAAAATTTTTTTTCTTGAAAGTGGTCTAAATAGTTGAACGAAACATTAAAAAAATTTTATGTTAATTTGCAAAATTGCTTAAGTAGTAGTATTTGATCGAACCAGTGCGCTGAAAACATGAATATATGTTATTAACAATATGTCGATCGAGATCATGGAAACTGTTACAATAGAAGAGACTTACCCTTAGCGAAATTTGTTTAAAAACTTGAAGGTTAGTGTAGATTGTAAAGGAAGGGAGATGATAATTTTGGGATTATTCTTAAGAAGTCCGATAAGGAGATAAAAGGGTTCCGTTCATTGGTACGCGAGTACAGTTTCTTGGAAAGGGCCATTATCATTATTTACGATAGTTTTACAGTGAACTCGAGCGGCGGTAGTCGAGACGCGAAACAAGAACATCAGCCAGCGAAGGAGTTCCAAGCACCTAGCCATCGGTAAACACTGCTTTATCGGCGATAAGGGCTGTTTACCGCGATTACCTGCGCGTCTACTTGTACACGCTTGCCAGAGAACTGGTTAATCCACTGTGGCCAGATAATTAATTGTCGCGTAGCTATGCGCGGCGCTCAATTAGAACTTGTAGCTGCGCGCCGAGTAAATTATAACTTTTGACACGACCGCGTTACGTTCCGTCTACGTGTTGATAATTTGTTCGCGAATAGTTATTGTTGCGTAATTCGGGCCGGTTCCGTTATTTCCGCTTCCACGACCCAGCCATTTTTGCGGAGGCTTGCGAAACGGAAGACCTCCATCTGTGTTTTTCGTCCGGTTGTCTGTAAAATTTCGAACAACAAATTAGTAAAATATGAATCGCGATGCACTCCTTTGCTCGCCATTCTTGATTTATTTTCACTGCGTCTTGTTGCTACTTGCAAGAATTAAATATGTCAATTTTGAATTGAATATAAAATTAATAAACGAATGGGTGTCTGAAAGAAGAATCTATGTCTGGTTTTTTAAATTTTATAGGAGCGCAATTTTGAACTCAATCGCGAATTGCAATAATAAAAGCCAGCTGGAAATGGCATAGAACTTTCTTACGGTTTATTTTTATTATATGTTAAAGAAAATTATTGTTCCTAATTGCGCTTTTATAAAATTTAAAAAAACCTGGCATGGGATATCCATTCAAATATGAAATACGAAAGGAAATTGATTAAATCTTCTGAAGTTATTTCATTCCAGTGTTATCATTCTGTCACCAGATTTATATCGGTCTAATCTCCGTCGATGATCAATTTAACTGGATCAGATGCAAAAGGAATACTGTACGCTATTAAATAGAAAGTACAGTGTAGGTGTTCGTGAAAAAAAAAAATCAATTACATCGGAACGGCGCAGGTCCGTGTGCCGCACAAAAAAATGATGGAAACTGATCGCGGCCGGACCATGGAATTGATGGGTTTTACCACCCTGCCATGCCAGTGGCAACTCCGACGGAGAACGCGACAAAAGCTTCTCATTGGATATTTGCGTTCACTGTCGGTCTGGTGACGCTTTTTTCCCCGGTGGTTTTGCTGAAAAAGTTGTAGTGTGGGTTAGTTTCCGTTGTTTGGGAAGACAAAGGGACTGTCACGGTTATGATTCATGTGAAATTGATGAAGCGCCACCCGGTGTGTGTATATTTAAGCCGCTCCCATAGAGTTAGACGTCCTTCGAATGTTAGTACGCTCGGACCATTCTTTATCTTGCTGACATGATTTTGGTGTTCATCGAGTTGACTCGATCTGCAAAATTATCTAACACAAACATTTACTCGTTATGCTTAGATTTCGGACTTTATGCGAAATAGATATTTTCTGAGTGGATCGTGAGGAGTGGAACTGGGACAGGACTTCCTCTTTTAACAATTTCAACGAGTCAAAAGTTTCAAAATTTGCGAACTTTGTTTCGGTTAAACTTTCGCTGAGAATTACATTTTTTTGAAACACTTAATATAATATTCGGTAATTTTCAGACGCAAAATTCTCTTGAAGATGATCCATACCAGGATCGAAACGTTGGGAATAATTTAATTTTTGCAAAATTGCTTTGTTTTTCATTCTGATCGAACCTGTGCGCCAATAGCATACATTTTTCTATTCGCTGAGAATAGTTGAAAATTTTTGGTCTCCTAAGTAGAAGTTCAGCCTATGTCTCTCTTTTAACCCCCTGCCGTAGAATTTCTTTAAAGGTACGGTGATTAAAATGTCTGCCCTGGAAAATGTAGAAGAGAAAAGAAAATGTATACTTTTTGTATGGCAGCCAACATCCGTAGTCCCGTTGAAAGCACCGGTTCTCGTTAGATCACCGAAGTTAAACAATGTGGAACGTGAACGGCACTAGGATGGGTGACCGTCTGGTAAAAAACTTGAAAAGTGACCCACCCGAAGTGTTTTTCACGTGTTGTTGGCAAAAGGTAGTTCGGAACCCACCATAAACAGTAGGTCCCGCTGAAAAGGCGATGGTGAGAGTGGAAAGAGGGGGATTGGTAAATGAATTTGAAACCCTGAGGGGACCAAATATCATGTTACTGTACTTTCTGTATGGCTACATTTATTTGAATGCTTAAACATTGATCACAAACTAAACTTGTACTAGGCGGTCTCGAGTTCGAATCCCCGCGCCCGGGCACCTCTTGAATTAATTCAATGTGCTTTTTTAAAAAACTGTGGTGCCCAAGGTGGTTCGGAACCCACCTTAATAAAAAGTAGGTCCCGCTGAAATAGGCGATAGGGAGAGCTGGTTAAAGGTGAGAGGTGTGGAACGGGATTTGAAACCCTGAGGGGACCAAATATCCAAGACATACAACTAAACTTATACTAGAAAGAAAGGCATGCCTCGTCTCATTCAGCGTCTCCTTTCTGAACGTAAAAATGTCGAAACGTGCCTGTAATTATTGAGTCTTGAGCATCGAGATTGCAAATGTAGGAGTGTAACTAGACACTGAGGTATTAACGCCGCCGTAGGGTATCCTTAAGACTGACGCTCTTTTGTTTCTGTTCGAACAGCCCTCGGTCAGGTGATGCTTTATGTGGATGGCATGAACGGTGTGATGGAACATGGTCAGACGGTGCAGTGGTTGTACACGTTGATAGCCAGCCGTTTCCGGTTGG
This sequence comes from Lasioglossum morio, assembly GCA_916610235.2. Classification (NCBI taxonomy): domain Eukaryota; kingdom Metazoa; phylum Arthropoda; class Insecta; order Hymenoptera; family Halictidae; genus Lasioglossum; species Lasioglossum morio. Next base: position 8,562,113 of record OU744325.1, on the reverse strand, counting down.
TAGTGAAGACTGCCCTGAAGCTGTTGCTGGTGTTCGTTGAGTACGTGGAGACGAACAGCCTTCTGCTAGTCCGAGCGGTGCGATCTGTGGATACATCCAGAGGCATGATACCCTGGACGAACGTGATGAAGCTGCTGAAGGACTACGACGCCGCGGACACTGAGTTGCTGATCTATGCCACCACATTGGTCAATAAGTGTCTGAACGGTATACCGGACCAGGACACTTACTACGATCAGGTGGATTGCTTGGAGGAGCAAGGGATCGAGGGCATCATTCAAAGGTACATGTCCAAGCAGGGTACCGACCTCGATCTGCTCAGGCAGTTCCAGATCTACGAAGCGGTGCTGCATCACGAAGATGGGAACGATAGGGGATCGCCTATTCGCCAGCTGGACGACAACATCAGGTAGCTATTTTGTAACACAGTCCCTTAACCCTTTGCACTCGGAGTTATTTTAACTCCAAAAATTAAACATTCCTTCTGACCTAGAATATGTAGATTCCTTATGATTTTTTAAATTTGTTGGGTACGAAATTGGTACAATACCGCACGCAATAAGTAAATTTTTGTAATTGATTGGATACCGATATATTTCATAATGTAAACAATATTTTTAATAGTGGCACAGCAAGTTTCAGTGGCGCCTCTCAGTGCACTTGTTTGCCGAGATATTTTTAAGCGACTTCAAAGTAGATTCTAAAGGTATAATTTAATGTTAATTTTTTTACATTACTCGGAGCTATTTTAACTGTAAAAATTAAACATCACTTACGACCTAGAATATGTAGATTCCTTATGATTTTTTAAATTTGGTGGATACGAAATTGGTACAATACCACACGCAATAAGTAAATTTTTAGTAATTGATTGGATACCGATATATTTCATAATGTAAACAATATTTTTAATAGTGGCACAGCAAGTTTCAGTGGCGCCTCTCAGTGCAATTGTTTGCCGAGATATTTTTAAGCGACTTCAAAGTAGATTCTAAAGGTATAATTTAATGTTAATTTATTTACATTACTCGGAGCTATTTTAACTGTAAAAATTAAACATTCCTTCCGACCTAGAATATGTAGATTCCTTATGATTTTTTAAATTTGCTGGATACGAAATTGGTACAATACCGCACGCAATAAGTAAATTTTTAGTAATTGATTGGATACCGATATATTTCATAATGTAAACAATATTTTTAATAGTGGCACAACAAGTTTCAGTGGCGCATCTCAGTGCACTTGTGTGCCGAGATATTTTTAAGCGACTTCAAAGTAGATTCTAAAGGTATAATTTAATGTTAATTCTTTTACATTACTCGGAGCTATTTTAACTGTAAAAATTAAATATTCCTTCCGACCTAGAATATGTAGATTCCATATGATTTTTAAATTTGCTGGATACGAAATTGGTACAATACCGCACGCAATAAGTAAATTTTTAGTAATTGATTGGATACCGATATATTTCATAATGTAAAAAATATTTTTAATAGTGGTACCGCAAGTTTCAGTGGCGCCTCTCAGTGCACTTTGTTGTCGAGATATTTTTAAGCGACTTCAAAGTAGATTCTAAAGGTATAATTTAATGTTAATTTATTTACATTACTCGGAGCTATTTTAACTGTAAAAATTAAACATTCCTTCCGACCTAGAATATGTAGATTCCTTATGATTTTTTACATTTGGTGGATACGAAATTGGTACAATACCGCACGCAATAAGTAAATTTTTAGTAATTGATTGGATACCGATATATTTCATAATGTAAACAATATTTTTAATAGTGGCACAACAAATTTCAGTGGCGCCTCTCAGTGCACTTGTGTGCCGAGATATTTTTATGCTACTTCGAAGTAGATTCTAAAGGCATAATTTAATGTTAATTTTTATTGTCGCTTTATTGAAGTTAGAAGTACTAATTGTAAGTTCAGCCCTTTGCACTCGGAGCTATTTGAACTCAAAAATTAAATATTGATGTTCGGCCTGTATTTATAATTTTCACCTTCTCTTGTTATAAATAATATGACTAGTCCACTAATGAGTGAAACAGAGACGGTGATACACGATAGGTCGAAACTAATCTTAAACAATTCAGCCATGGAGCTATCAACTGATCCTCTCTAATAGCGTTCACTTCCCGAACTCATTACATCCATTGCTCAATCAAATTCCGGATATCTTCTTGAATGACACCTGCGGTTTCATTGAAACGATTATGGCGAGTATCATGAGATAACAGAGCAGTTCCAAAATGTAAAATCTCAGCTTCGGAATTTTATGGATTCAAAAGTGACGAATCCGATACCTTTTTGTAATAAAATGTTTATCTGGAAATTTCTTCGTATCAAGTTACATACGAATTCGTGACCTACCACTGACGTAACTAAACCAGGCTAATTCCAATTAATCGGACCAATCAAATCTTGAGATAATTAATGCAAGATCAGGCTTCACCTAATAGAGACGAAATAACTATCCCGCGTCAAACACGTACTAACCAACGTCAACTGAGTAACCCAGATGTAACATAACTGGCGTAAACTAGCTAATCTAAGCCCAACACAGCTAACGCAATCTAACTATCGCAGATTAAAGCAAGCCTTATTTAATCGACGTACTTTGACCCTGGCCTGATTAATCCTGAGCTTACCCATCCCGAAGAATAATTGATTCAGTATGTCATTTTAAAGGAAGAATCTCTATCATAATGTATACATCTCAAACAATACCTTTCAATAGAGTCGTTTTTTAAAATATCTAGGTAACTAATAATATTTCTATCCAAAGACCAATGTATCTATGTCAAAAAATATGCAATCCCATTTAAAGAGGAATTGTAATGGTCGATTACGCATACACCATTGCGCTTTTAAAAAACCGTGGTTCTGCGGATGTACTGCTCTTTGAATCATTCGTCTTCTTTGACATTTTTGTGCAACTACACTGCTAACAGAGTAACAATCAGAATCAATGGGACAGGCTACTCTATAGTGTTTTAAATAACGTTAAAACAAAGTAATAAGTTAAAAAAATCATATTCTAATTTGTTCGTAATAATTCGAAAATCTCTTTAATCAATTTTATGGCAACAATGAAATTCAGCCCGAATAAAATAGCTATGCTACGAACTAAGAGTGTAAAGAGTCGAAGATTAACAAAATCGATGAACACGTCTCACAAGCATAATCTTTGCTCCGCAGAAAAACGCTGCGGAACCGTAAGTCTTTGGTGGACTCTCACGAGCGTCGGAAATCCCGCAGACACTCGACAGGAACGTCACCGTTGTCGATGTCCTTGAACGCGCGGCTCAGTCCTCGGCTGAACCATTCTCTGGGCCTGAACTCCCTGAACAACACTTTGAACTCGAGCCTGCCGGACGATGACGACGAATCGAGCAGTTCTCAGAGCTCGCAGGGTCACCTGGGCGAGGTTCAGTTGAACGGCAGCTACAAGGAGAATAAAGGTAAGACCCTCGTTGATCCGTCTGCAAAGATCCAGCTGCAAAGATCCGGCTGCGAGGTTCGCTCCCCCCCCCCCCCTCGGTTTCGCTTACGCGTGTCATCGATAAGCGGCCGCAAATCCGCTCGTTAACGATTCGACCGCGCCGATGAATACGAACTTCGTCGTTGACGAGCGGCGATTTCCGCGTTAACCGTGCCGTCCCTCTCCCGGGAACAAGACCTTGCGGTTTCCAGTTCCCCCGCGTGTTGCGGATAGAAACCGAGCGGAGCCGGGGGCGGAAAGCTCCGCTCGAAAGGGGACCACGGGCAAGGACGTTTATTCCGTCGCGGAAAACACGCGGACCGACACACTGTCGGTCAAGTGCGAGATCACGGGAAACAGTCTCTCCGGTTCTAAAGCACCTGCTCCCTCGTTACCTGAAAACGCGGTACGTTGCTTTTCTTTCCTCTAATGAGGCTGTTGGCTTTGAACCGTTGCGTCGTCTTCCTGTGTTTTAGAGAGTTTGTAGTTCGGAACAACGCGTGAGCTTCGCCACGATCTGCTGTTGAACTGTGTGTTCGTGCAAGTATAGAGTTTGGTTCTGAGAGCTTCTTGTTTTGGTTAGGAAGGATCTAGGAATAGTTACATAATATTATATGAATTCAAACTCTAAGGTAAAGTTGACAGTTAACGTAATCCACCCGGTTATCGGACACAAATCGAACTTTTTAGAAATCAATAAAAATAACATTATAATACTAACGTACTTAGTATTATTTTATTTTTCAAAATAAAATTGTTTCCGCTTCATATATACATCAAAAGTATTACATTAATTTTTTTTTTTTTAATAATAATTTAAATTACAGAATTCAAACTCGTCACTGATTATACGGTAACTGGTACCTTTACCTTATTGTTAGTTCGTACAGCAAGTAAAATGTTATTTAAAAGCACGTGCTGAGAACCTTGAAAGTCGTATTAGGAAGGATTGACTCCACTGGAGGTTCGTCGATCGATTTTTCGCTGTATCGTGATCGGGAAAAGTGAGAAGAATGACGGCCGTGACGAATCGAATTTGAGGAACCATCTTCGGATGTTTCTGCCCGTGTGTCGCCGGCTATAAATCAATATAAAGATCGAATCGGTGCGGTTCCGTGGGAATGAACACGAGTGAACGTAGACGAGGCGGATCGGCTCGGTAAACAGTAAATTATACGTCGTCACGGTTGATGATCGGGGGCCAGTGTGTGTACCAGTGGCGAACAGCTAAGAAAAGAAGTGATTTACTGCGGGTTTCAGTGGACGTCGGCGTGACACCGGCGTTGAGACGCCGACGGGAGCGAGCCGAGAGACAGAGGAGCTTTATCAGGGAGCAACAAGAGGCTACGGCGACTATGCGAGCGTCCGTGGGTCATTCGGACGATCAGGAAAGTTCGTATTTTTCCTGCCTTTAAATTCCTTAGTTTCATCCATTTATGGCAAAAATCAGTAGGAGAGTAATTTAAAACAGCAAAAATTCTATAAATTTCTATTCCACTCCAGGTTGAAAATTTTTGTTTAGAGCTCGTGCAATTTTTATTACGATATGTGCTTGGATGAAAAAATTTATCGAATTAATGTACGCAACTTCATGAATTCAATAATTATAAAATGGAAAATATAAAACCGGTCATTTGACTGAGGCACCAGTAAAAATTTTGATATGATTAAATTCTCTATTCCATAAATCGTAAAAAGCTCAATCGTTGTATGAGAAAACAGGTTCAACTGGATGTGCACAATGTAAAATAGATTACGTAGAATAGAAATGATCTGGGTTGAAAGAAATGTCTTGATTTTTTAATTAAAATTGCTTCGAGTCCAAAGGGTTAATAGTATGTGATCCACGTGGCACGGGATATGTTCATTTCAGTCTTGTTTCACGTTTCTTATTACTTGTTTAAAAAGAAGAGTCAGCGATACATGTTGATACATTGCATTTCCTGTTGACTCCACGAAGGTTCTTTCCCGACAAACGGACTGCGTTACACGAACGGCACGTCGTACGACCGAAACGCGGACTCGCCCTCGAATAAGTTGTCCAGGACGAACAGCAGGAAGGACTTGACGCCCCTGATGAATGCCGCGAACAAGCTCGACTCCGAGGAGAAGAAACCATGGTACGGGAAGAGCCCGGACGAGGGTGTCGAGTGCGACGAGGGCAATCACACCGACGAGGACGAGGATCGTCGAGTGGTTTTACAGCTGAAGAGGGAAGGAACCGTCAAGGATCTCACACAAAAGCTGGCGGCTCAAAATCTTATACCCAGCAGTCCGGTCGAGGAGAAGGTCTCCAGGTAATTTGACCATGTGTCAGATCGTATCGATTCATTCTCTTCCACGTCATGACTACACTGCCAATGTCCAGACTTCTCTTAAACCACCCTGTCTATTACATAACATACGATAGATTATTTCACTGCTGAATACAATGAATATGCTAAACAGAAATTAATTATGACTGCATCTAACAGTTCGAGTGATACAGACTCGAAGAGAATAGATTAAAGAAGTTGATTCATAGATGATGAATAAACTGCGGATTTTATAATTTATTATTAGACTTCGGATCTTTATTCAAAATTAAAATTGTCTGTACTGATTGAAAGGAATAGAAACCAAACAGAATATTATTCTTCCCTCGATAATTTTAGATGTACATACATCTTCAATTTTTTAAATTTTCCTATACAATTTCGAATTCCATCTAATTTTGCTATAAATACATAAAGATCAGTAGAGTAAAACTGAGTAGATGTAATTTAAAACAGTAATAGAAAAATTTATGAATGTGCAGGTATTATCTTAATCTTGTCAAAGTTATCAAGAAAAGAATGACAATTTATTTGGCTCGTGTTTCTTACAATTGATGCAATCAATTTCTATTTTTCATAAAGAGTCGCAGTCTAATGACTAGCCGCAAGTGTCTAGTTATAATTGGCTACATCTGTCCACAGCATTGGTTTGCTGCAAGCAACTCGCATCTCGAAAAGCTTCTTCATTAATACCATTCAGCTAATTCAGCAGGAAAGATCGACATTCATGAACAAAGTTCTACCGCATCTTTGACCGTGACTCTTCGATTTCAGGATAGGGGATATGAGCGGTCTGATCTCGAAAGCGAAGGAGGGTCTGGCGAAGTCGAAGTCAAAGGCGGACGTGTTGAAGTCACCAACCAGCGACAACCTGCCGAAGTTGCAGGAGACGAAGAAATCGGAGAACGAGCTTCACTGGGAAGAGCTGGTGAAGAAGTTGAAGAGACCGTTGGCGTTGTGCGACCTCGACTTCACGGATTTGAATACGGACGACGAGGTCGACGTCCTCGGCCCGGTGAACGTGACCAACGGGGTGCCGCCACCTCCTCCGCCAATGGTGCCGCAGACAGGTGGCTCCCGAGCCCCGCCACCTCCGCCCTTGGGAGCCAGATTGCCCCCGCCGTTGCCCCAGGCGCCGCCGCCCCTCTTCGGCGTGAACTTCAAGTCGCCGAGGTCGACGGCCGCGAACGAGACCAGCAACACGCCAAAGAGTCCGCCACCGACCTTCACCAAGAAGAGCAAGAAAACGGTGAAGCTGTTCTGGAAGGAGGTCAGGGACGACCCCATCATACTATCCAGGCTCGACAAGAACAAGATGGTGTGGGACGAACTGTCCCCCGTACCTGTCGACACGCAGAAGCTCGAGCATCTGTTCGAAAGCCGCGCCAAGGATCTCATCACCAAGGTGAGCAATTGTACTTGTTTGCGCTGGACGCCGCTACCCTCGCGAAAGCTTCTCTTCGGGTCGCAGTATTAACCATCAGAATCGTTTTCGACGACGGATAGGTTCATTCGGAAGTTGGGATTACACACTGTCTAACAACTCTTCAGAATTCTTGTATGTATCGATATTCAATTGAGTTTTATAGATTTTTGTGCGACATTTTGAATTTAAAGGGCATACTAAAAATTAGGGATGATGGAAGGGAAGGTCTCACGATTGATATTCAGTGCCTGGAAATCTATAAGTGACATTTATTGGTTATTGATACATAAAATATGCGCCGGATGGGGCTATTGATTTAAATTGACCGTCGGGGTACTTCAGCGAAGCTTTTTTAATTTTAACATTGTGCAGACATCCATGGGAAGTGGTGGAAGGGGTGACATCTGAAAACTGAAGATAGCTTAGCACTCTGTGCAGTGGTTATTTTTCTTTCGAAGGGGATGATTGGTTAGACGTGTAGACGTTGTTCCCGACTGTTTCATCGCGCAAAGGTGCATTGGTTTTAATTATTCGTTAGAACTGAATTCGTAAACTGATATTTCCGACGGCTGTGTATGGTTTCTCTAGAACAAGAGGAGCGGAACACGGCGGATCAGTGCCACAGAGATATTTATATAAAAGTCCGCACCTCGGGGGATACGTCATTCGACGAATGCAGCTTCACAAACGTTCATATCCGAGCCATGTATCCGATATTTCATCCGGCACGAGAAATCCATTATTCCTTTATCGAAGGTTATAGGGATGTCTGTCGCATCAAGGTTATTTAACATTAATCTCCAGTCTATCACTTCCGGTCGAGTAGCGCGAGTGTAGTTCGTTTCGCGAAATATATCGCGTGATATATTTCTTCCATTATATTGAAGGGATTATGGGGTGGGTCCTCTGGAATCCTTGAGCCATTCGCGATCGAGGACACACGAGCCGACCGGCGTATTCTAAATCTGTCGACCGGCAAAATATAATTGGATTTCGACCGTGCTTCGGCGTCATAACTTTCGCGTCCGCGTGGGAACAATGAACGTTGCAGGATTTAACTTCCGCTCACCCTCTCACACCTTCTCTCTCGCTCTCTCACTCTCTCACTCAATTACCCCCTCTCGCTCCCTTTTATTCTACCACCCTCACCCCTCTCTCATTGTTTGCCTTCCATTTCTTTCTCAAACTCTCAAGCCCCACAAGCTTTGCTCATCTCACTCTGGAACTTATATTCTCCCAAATTCTGTAGAGTCCAAGCTCCCAAGTTCTTAAGCACTCTAGTTTCCAAGCTCTCAAATTATCAAGCTGCAAGACTCCCAAGCTCCCAAATTTCTATGCTCCAAGCTCCTTAACTCCCAAATTCCGAAGGTCCCAAATTTCTATGCTCCAAGTTTCTAAGCTCCCTAGTCCCCAAGCTCCAAAATTCCTATGCCCCAAGTTCCTAAGCTCCCAAATTCCCATGCCCCAAGTTTCTAAGCTCCCAAATTCCCATGCCACAAGTTTCTAAGCTCCTTAGTCCCCAAGTTTCCAAATTCCTATGCCCTAAGTTCCTAAGCTTCCTAGTCCCCAACCTACCAAATTTCTATGCCCCAAGTTCCTAAGCTCCCAAATTCCCATGCCCCAAGTTTCTAAGCTCCCAAATTCCCATACCACAAGTTTCTAAGCTCCTTAGTCCCCAAGTTTCCAAATTCCTATGCCCTAAGTTCCTAAGCTTCCTAGTCCCCAACCTACCAAATTTCTATGCCCCAAGTTCCTAAGCTCCCAAATTCCCATGCCCCAAGTTTCTAAGCTCCGTAGTACCCAAGCTCCCAAATTTCCATGCCCCAAGTTCCTAAACTCCCTAGTCCTCAAGCTCCCAAATTCCTATGCCCTATATTCCTAAGCTCCCTAGTCCCCAAGCTCCCAAATTTCTATGCCCCAAGTTCCTAAGCTCCCAAATTTCCATGCCCCAAGTTCTTAAGCTCCCTAATCTCCAAGTTCACAGCTCTGAAGCCCCCAGCTCCCTAGCCCCTAAACTCCCAAAGCTCTCAAGTTCTCAAGCTCTCAAGTTCTCAAGCTCTCAAGTTCTCAAGCTATCAAATTCTCAAGCTCTCAAGCCCTTGAATTCTGAAATTCTCAAGCTCTCTCTTTCTCTCTCTCTCTCTCTTTCGACCAAAGTTTGTCTCTCTGCTAAATTCGATGAAAAACTACTTGTACCCAAAGCTCCCGCGGTTTCTCAAAACTCCATTGGGGCGTCAGGAAGTTTAATTACTGCGAGGGAATTCCGCGGGTGGGGAAAAAGGACGCTACCGCGACCCTGTCTCATGAATCTTCGGTTTTCTTTGTTTCGGACTCCCCCTGCGCGTCGACCACTAGGCGGGCATGTCCGACGTCGACGTTAGTCATTCCGCGGCCGGCGTTTCGTTAAACCGCGACGCGAACCAACGAGAGCTAGCTCTTGGGCACCCGGCATTGCACCGGCCCGTATCCGCCGTGAGAACCTTTTCATCGCGCGGAAATTCCACAGCTCGACCACCCGCAATCCTGAATACACAAAGCTACGTGGCTGGTTAACCGGATCGCTGGTTCGGGGCTTCGTCGGCGAGGTTAAAGGGGATGAAACGTTCAAACCTGCCGGGTCAAAGAAATCATTCTTCATGGTCGCTTTTGAGCGGCATGGCGACCTACTGTTACACCGGATTTCGACGGTGAAAGTGACGGTGGTTGATGATCGGTCCTTTCTCATTTAACTAGGACATTCTAGCGGTACGGATAATAGAAATTCTCTAGAATATCGCGAGTTAAATAAGCGTTATATGAATCAGAAATATTTCACAAATACGTCGATAATTATTAGAAAAAAATTTTCACCCATACATTCAGGGTAGTTTTTTTATCGTGCTAAAAGAATATCGCCAAATCGAATTATACGGGTGAAAAAAATCCTGGAAACAAACAGGAATATCATCAACGTTTCGCTCAGGAAATTCGCTACTGCGCGACGCCTTTGACCGGATGTTATAAGGCAAAGGATTAATCCGTCGTTGAGGACCATACGAAGATTCCATTAATACCACTTACAAACGTGTAAACGCTAAAGCTTTCGCTCGAACAGGGATGATAGGGCCAGGAAGCGTGTTAAGGCTTCGGTCTGTCGATGCCTTTGACACGGATTACGCGTTTAATCCGAGGCCGTTAGCAGGTGGGGGTTAGCTCGTCCCCTTAAACCGCTTTGCCCTTAAACGGTTCTATTTTCGATTGCGTATAGAATAACACAGAGCGAGTCGCATCACTTCTCCGTGTCCCGTTGAATCCCGGGAGCTTTCGCGCTCGCGCGTCTTCCGTCGACGAGGGTGCAAACGTTTGTCGAAGCTTAAGAGGATAAAAATCCCGTTGCTCGTTTTCGCTCTCGCGTTTCCCTTTACCTTCACCGTGAAGTTCGTTCCCGTACCTGCAAGAATGCGTCTATTCTATGTTTATCATTTGATCGTTGAGAAAATGTACAGGTTGGTGCAAAAATAATTGTTCTTGTTTTGGGATTTTATAATTGTACAGGGTATACAACGTAATCATCATTACGATTTCTTGAAGTGTTTACTTGTGGTTAATTTAAGAAAAAGATGCTTCATATAACATATAATTTATTTCTCAAAAATTAAGGACAGGTTCATGAATTCGTTCAACAACTGGTAAACATTTTTCACATAATGATAGTCTCTTTTTAATGCCTTTAATGATTTTCAGTTTGGTTTTCTGGGATCGTCGTTTTATGATGTTATAGATGTTAGAATATTATTCTCGATGCTTCAGACTTTTTGATGTTCAACCTACTTGTTTTAGAATTCGAGAAAGAAAAGAATAACGCATTGAAAAATTCCTCAGAGTCGGTACGAGGTGCGGATGTCGCCCCTAAAGGGTTAGTATTCATCTGGCCGATTGTTTGCGCATTGTCCAGGGGACGCAGTTGAAGTGTCTTGGCTTTGGAGGAATTCTAAAGCGGAACAGCATTTTCCTTCTGTCGGCTGGCGGTAGTAGAATGGAAAATATTACGCTGTTGGTCAGCTACGAATGTCAACGAGCTCAAAGGATTTGCGTCCCTCCTGTCTTCGCCTCTTCTTCCCTCCTCGTTGTTGTCTCGTCCCCTTTGCGTCCGGTGGTTCAGCGATGAGCTCCTCGAGTGTAAAGAAACGACTTTGTCGCCGTACAGTTGGCAACGTTTCTTACGTATTATTTTCGCGCGTTCGCCGGTCACGAGATTTTTTACTCGGATGCCTTCCACCGGGGTGCAATTAGGAAAACAGGGAGCTCTCGGCTTGTGAAAGACACATGAAAGGAATTGTTTAACGCGGAGAACAAGCGCGTATTTCTGATTGCGTCGAGATACTGATAAAAAGAATGTACAATTTTTCAGTTGAACAGGGTAAGAAGGCAAGAATTAGTTTCTTATTTGTAGAAAAGAGGGTAGGAATATATGAGGTACCCATTTTACTTTTTAATCTACAGATTCTCGGAATAGATATAAATTTAAAAATCAAATTAATGGAAAGTAATAAGACAGTTACAGTTACAAGGAAAATTTATGTTATTTTACAATAATCAATCACGTGTTATGATAGTCCTATTGAAATTGTTAAAGGAGGAAGAAAATTCATCTAACGCGTGCAGAAATTATTTATTTTAAAAATCCCCAGTGTATTTATTAGCATTCGCGAATGCAGCGGTAGGATTCTAGTGTAAAACTACACGTGAAATAGGAATCTGTGGTACAAGCTATCATAAATCATACTGATTAAGTGGCGCGACTAGGAAACTTCTGTTTAATACATTCTGTGCCGTTGCATCTGCGTGTCGCATACATTGTTAGACGTCGCATTGATTCTCATTAGCGTCGCCGTCACAGATACATCACACTGATGATTTGTCATTCCGCGGCCACCGTATGAATAATTAACATCGGAAAACTGGAATACATTGTCGAATGAAAAATTCACGTCGTTAAAACTTTTGGTCACTTGTAATTGGACTGACAGACATTTTTTGCATTTGTAGCCTACAAACCTCTACATATACTTTTATTCGTTAAATCCATTCTGAAAGGGATTCAAATTCTGGCTAATTCGAGGGGCGGAAACGGGTTAAAAATGTTGAATGTACCCTTTTCGATTTTCTGTGCTACATTTACTAAAAAGCAACGATACATTCAGCAACATTACAATTACATTTAACAACGCAGTAAACTTATCACTGTGGTGTAGCAATTTACCGTGTAATTTTTTCTTGAATCTAAACAAATATGCAACATAAAAAGGCCGAGATATATTTTTATCATACTTAATTTTACATGTATGTTATCTACAAATGAATACATTCATCTAATATTTATATGCACTGGTATCACGACAAAGTTTTAAAAGATTAATTATCTCAATTTTCATGTAAAGATTGGCTTTCAAATATAGGCGCGGTGAATGAATAAAAATTGTTTTTTGTCATACAGAACATTATCGGCACCGAAGCATCTCTAATTACTGCATCTGGGAAAGAAGGGGTGAAAAAGGGGTTAAAAGGACATCGTAGAAATTGCAGGGGAAAAGACGTTCAATATTTGCAACGCTAAATCTGCGGAGGCAATCGACGCTCTAACGCGACGCTTCCGTTCTCGCGTGCGAACGATCACCTCGATAAAAAATCGAAATCGAATCACGTTCTCCGGCGGAAGGCGCGTCATATCGCGCGGGCATTAATTCCTTGGCGGTCGCGATATCGGCTGCTCGTTTCTCGGTCACGCGTTTCTCCCGCCGCGTTTTCCCATCGGGAAAACCGTAGGAAAATTTTTCATCGCGTCCATAGTCGACCGCGTTCGAAGATTCCGCTTGAACGGCTCTCGGCCTGTCGTTAATTACTCTCGTAATTACATGCCGGTTTTATCCCCCCCCCCCCCCGCTCTTTCCGCGCTCCGACTCGTCTCGAGCCAATGGCGACCACCTTTGACACGACCCTTGACAAATTCTCTTGGTAAATTACTCAGAATTCGTTGAAGGAAAAACGAAATTACAATTTTAAATAAATGCGGATGATTTCTTTAATCTCAAAAGCGTTTTTCCAATTGAAAACAAACATTTTAATAGATATGTTATTAGGCAACGTTATATTCAATAGAATTTTACGTTTTTATATCACCAACGTTCATTTTGATGTCGGGCACTTTTAAAAACCAAAGAAGGAGGAAATGAAAGACTCGATATTAAAGCGAAGTTGCAATTGATTAATTGCAAGGGCCACGAATTAATTTCTACTGGCTAATACGACGTCGCCTTTTCGTACCAGCTTTCTATCCTTTTATACTGTGCTTCTTCTTTTTCCTCCTTGTAGCTCTTCGTCCTTCTCGCTGTTCGTTCTTTGAACTTCTAAATTCAGGCCGGGGTCCGGTAATAATTACTGCTGGCTAAAGAGTCCGACGAGACTTCCGCAAGAGGGAGCGAGAGATGATGAGAAAAAGATCGAGTGCGAAAGGAATGAAAGAAAGACGGCGTGAATCGAGAAAAATTATGGAACACCCGACGGCTTCACAGGGAAAAGAGAGCGAGCGAATAATGCCGGGAAGGCTCTCCGGCACGTTCTTAGTTGTCTCAGGTTTTTTCTTCTTTCGTTTTGTTTCATTGCGAATTTAATGAAGCTCGATGGGCCCGGAATTTGCTCTGTAAATATTGGTTATAAATATTGACTGCCTAGCAGAGTCGCCGGATCAGGGGAATTCATTCACCTTCTCCCCACCATTACCAGATTGATCACGTGGGAGAAGTTAGAGTGGGGGCATACATTGATTCGACTACAAATTTTACGCATTTATTCTGTACAGGATTATTAAGCGAGATTGTTTATCCTCTCGCTCTATTTCGAAAGAGTAAATCGATCACTTTTTAATTCCAGCCCCTGTCAATCGATCCGTAAAAATTTGTATTTACGCGAGCGTCCGTGTTCTAGTAATTATACATGCCAGTTAGAGCCGGACGAATATAATTAGTTTAATTACAATTATCGTTAATGAGGGATTTTTGCTGGTCGTCAACCGGGAACGACACTGTTGCATTATTTATCCACTCGGGGTTGAAATACTTTGCTTGCTCGAAGCACTTGTTATAACTTCGTTTATGGGGTATCTCTGCGCGCGGTTCTTGTAATAACTTCATTATTCTCTGTCAATGTTTCGTTGAAACTGCCGTCGAACTTTTGTATCATTTCTGGAATAGAATTTATCACGTTCCATACATTTGGCGTTGTTATTCCTCGGAAAATGTTCGTTGCGTGGACCAGAATTGTGGAAATAATGAATATTTGAGGGATTGGTAGAACGCTCGTACCTTTTCGTAATTCTTCTTTTATTTTTTAACATGTTTTTCGTTTGTTATATTAATAGAATTGTACGATATTCAATTTATACCTAGAGATTGCTATTTTGAAATTGCGAGTATTCCGAGGAGTTTAAAGTTCGAAAAGTTCGCGGAAGATCCTACGAAATTTAATTAGGAATTCAGAGCGACGAGGTGGTAGTTAATTGCAAATGTCGCGGACAATAGTTTGCGTTCTCAGGTTGTTCTGAATCTTCGCATCGGATTATGGTAGAACCGTTCCACGCGAACGATCACAATCGTGGCATAATATTACCGGTACCGTTAGTCTAATGAAGTAACTTTAACAATAACACTTGGTAAATTAATATGCGTCTGCAACATACATACATAGAACGATATCCCCTGATTACGATCTACGAATAATAATACGTCGGATAGCGGTTGGGATGGTTGGTCATGGTGGTTTAATTGCAATACGACTAATCTTTTCTTGTATTATTTGCAATATTCTTGGTGCTCGCACGAAAAATGAACGAAATGGCATGCAATGGAATTTTACAGGAGGTGAGTCCTAATTTCTTAACTTCACTTAACGCCGGTGTTCTCTAATCCCGCATCAAACTAATTGTTCTTCTTCTCTCTACGCTTTCCTGCACGTTAATTAACGAGCCTCGAAACAACAACAAAAAAATATATATCCGCAAAACATCGGTATCGATAATGAAAAGAAACGCGTCCGTTGATACACACGTCTCTTGATTACGGACGTCATTATAGAATTCCCAACGAGATGGGCGTATTTTTAATTAGTACTCTTCCGATGTTATTGAAAACCCTGTTCGAATCTGGCTTCCGCGAAATAAAAATTTTTATCTCAACCGACGCGTTTCTACATTTTTTCGAGGACCGAGCTTACCTGTTTGTTATTTGACAATCCTTTTACGCTCCACGCTTGGCTTGCTTATTTTAATTTCTGCCTGCGTAATTGAACTTTGTTGTCGGGATCGCATGTTGTTATTATAATCGATTTGCGAGCGGTCACCACGGTTTCCATTTACCGTCGTAGCTTGCGCCTCTGTTTCCTTGTATCACTCGCAGCAGCATCGTCGGCCATTATGTTGTACACGGTTCGTTTCCGACCACCCTAATTTCGTTCCGGTGATAGTAATGTTACTCTCCGCTGATTGATCCGCAGAAACAACGGATACATTACCATCGCGTTCCCATCTCTCCGCATTTTCGTTCGCCGTCCCTTTGGAATCAAATATCTCACATGCACCTGGTCGTTCAACATACAGAGTGGCCAGAAAAAGTCGATGAAACATTCCCGACTCGTGTGGAAATCGAGAAGTTCATTTTGCAAATTGAGTCTTTGCCTCAGACATCATAACTCTACATTGAGTCTACTCCCTTAGGCTTGACGACCCCAAAAATATTTAATCACATGAGTATATCGTTTTTCCTGACTAGACTGGGAATCTTTATGCAAACTAAAAATTTCTTACCTGATTTGCAACAAACTGGAGTGCAATAGAAAGTTAGTTTCATCCCTATTATGTTTAGCAGGGTGAGAGTAATATAATAGCGTGTTTAAATTTGTCGAATATTTTTGCTGTTTGAAATTACACCTACTCATTTTTGTTCTAAATGCATAAATTCCGCAGTTTACTCATGACCTCCTAGTAGAACTTTTGAGTATCCACCCACTCCTAGCGAAGGACTTTTAGATTGGTATTCCGTGTGTCAGAAATGTATCTTTTTTTGGACACCCTGTATAATTTCACGCAGACCGACGTGTATATCGTTTGAAAACCACTCGTGCACGGTGTTGGTTCTGAATTTAGTTCACGGTTTGGAGTGTTGCAGAGCGTAATTAAACAAAACACGAGAACAGATTGAAACAGACATGTTATTAAGTTGGTATTCGCCGTTGGATGTATCCGATGTCGGCTATTAACAGTTTTGCTTTTTGATTCGTCGAGTAGAAGCAGCAAGAGATGAACAAGAACAAGGAGATCATCGTACTGGACCATAAGCGATCGAACGCCATTAACATCGGGATGACCAAGCTGCCACCGCCGAGATCGATTAAGACCGCCATCTTGAAAATGGACGCCACTATTATGAACCGAGAGGGTATCGAGGTGAGAACTATTTTTTTTTCTCTTTTCATTATACTTCGAAGATACGTTGAACATATCTTTTGTACAAAGACGCGTCACGTCACACGGTCTACTTGTTACATTGTTGAACTTTTTCTTAAATATGCCATTGTTCTTGAGAATTCATGCTAACTCATTGATACAGTGGAGGATAAGAAACAATAGAATGCATTTTAATGGGACAAGTTCGTAGATTCTGAAAATTTTCAAAAACTGCTACAATTCCAGAGAATTCATGAAAAAAATTACTTGAACATCCGCAGTATAGTAATAACAATATTGCAAAATTATAGACTAGCAAGAGTAGAGTTCCAATTAAATGTCTCATTCGTTTGAACGAATAGCAGAATTACATTGTGAATTATTTTACAAGTTAAGATCGTCCTATTGTCGAGGACTCTCGATTTATTATTTATTGTTAATAACTACGACAAGCTTCTGAAGCATCGAACAGACCTTTCTGACATTTCTCTCTTCCTGTTCCTTGTGTTTCTCCCCGGAAGAAAGTACGAGTACTCGTCACGATCCCAATTTCGTTCGAAATCCTTCGACCAGGAGCTCGAGCAGCAAGTCACGAATCCTTGGTTCGCAATCGGTCCCCTAATTCAGTTGAAACGCACATCCGTTCTGTTTCGTGTTTTCTCTGATTTTTCTAATTTTCGTGTTCGCTTCTGTTCTTCGTTCGCTCCTTCTCCTTCTCCCATTGGCTCTCGCGCCCCGCACGACAGAAACTATTGACGATGCTGCCAACCGAGGAGGAGAGGTCGAGGATACAAGAGGCGCAGGCCGCCAATCCTGACCTACCTTTAGGATCGGCCGAGCAGTTTCTTCTAACTTTGGCCTCCATCTCGGAGTTACCCGCCAGACTGAAACTTTGGGCGTTCAAGTTGGACTTCGAGAATTCAGAGAAGGTAAGCGGCCGTCGTGAAATATTGATAACCCGTTGCGACTTGTTGTGTCGTCGCCAATTACCCGATCGTCCGTTCGTTTAATACACAATCGGTAATAACGGTCAACCCTTATGCAGCCAATCGAAATAATGTACAGATTGTTCAAAAACCATTTGCACAAATTCTCATTTTAAAAATATAAATTTATTAGCGAGCAGAGAATAGACATTCAGAGAAATTTCGTTATATTTTTAGTGGAACATTAATGTGAATATTTATAAACTCGAGCACAATTTCTGTTCACCAACGATATTATTATTAGGGTCAGTGTTGATTCAACAGCTTCTTAAAGTCTATCATTAAAAAATTCTACCATTCGTGATTTAGTGCATCTGATAACAGTTCGAGAGTCGCAGTAATTTCGCTGCGAAATTTTTAACGATCCACAGCCCCGACTTGGCACCCGGTGATTACCAGCTTTTTCTGCATTTCAAACAATGGCTTGCAGCGCGCAGCTTTGGAAAGAATTGAGGAACGCCGTTATCAGATGGTTTGGTTCGCAATTACGTAGAATTATTCAATATTTCGTCAGACATAGAATCCAGTAAAATACAAGTTCTATCTTAATTTTATACAGTGACTTTCATAAATGATCGAGGCAGATTCAATCATTCTGTAAAGCTAACGTTCATTTCTTTTATCTGGGCCAGGTTTGAAAATATACGTCATGTTTTTTGTAGACTCAAATGTTCCCTGGTATTTTTTCGAGTTCTCTTAAAATGAATCAAGTAACACAAAGAATTATAATCAACTATAATCAATGAAAGTTCAAAGATAGAATTGCTAGATGTTCTCGTATAGAGTTCTAAATAATTACGAATTAAATAATTGTGGGTATCTTTAATCCCAGTAGAGTTCTAAATAATTATGTGAATAATTTTGGGTATCTTTAATCCCAGTAGAGTTCTAAATAATTATATGAATAATTTTGGGTATCTTTAATCCCAGTAGAGTTCTAAATAATTACGAAATAAATAATTGTGGGTATCTTTAATCCCAGTAGAGTTCTAAATAATTACGAATTAAATAATTGTGGGTATCTTTAATCCCAGTAGAGTTCTAAATAATTATGTGAATAATTGTGGGTATCTTTAATCCCAGTAGAGTTCTAAATAATTATATGAATAATTTTGGGTATCATTAATCCCAGTAGAGTTCTAAATAATTACGAAATGAATAATTGTGGGTATCTTTAATCCCAGTAGAGTTTTAAATAATTACGAAATAAACAATTGTGGGTACCTTTAAACCCAGTAGAGTTCTAAATAATTACGAAATGAATAATTGTAGGTATCTTTAATCCCAGTAGAGTTTTAAATAATTACGAAATAAATAATTGTGGGTACCTTTAATCCAAGTAGAGTTCTAAATAATTACGAAATGAATAATTGTGGGTATTTTTAATCCCAGTAGAGTTTTAAATAATTACAAAATAAATAATTGTGGGTACCTTTAATCCAAGTAGAGTTCTAAATAATTATATGAATAATTGAGGGTATCTTTAATCCTAGTATAGTTCTAAATAATTACGAAATAAATTATCGTGGGTATCTTTAGATCCTTTAAACATTCCGGAAGAAGAACAAGTAGAATGTACGTGTATTTTTTGAAATGACTTTTTTTGCCAGCTAGATTGCCTATTTGTTCGACGGTGAAAATCGTTGGATATCCCGGTCAAAGTGTTTCACACCCTCTAGCCGGGCGCCAGTTCGTCGTGGCGCAGTTGATGCACGTCCCGTTCTAAAAGCACGATCGCGTATCGGTATTCGCCGTGTTCACGGCGAAGAAATCGCGCGATTATGCGGGGAACGTTCACCCGCGACTTCCTTCCCCGCATACCTGGCGTTTTTCCTCGTCGCGGCCGGGGACTATCTCCGTGGAATTCGAGACGAGATTCGTGAGAAATAACGGGCCAATTCGATCGCTATTACGCGCGCATTCGTATTCGACGTTGCTTAATAGAATTTGCATTCGGAATGACATGCAGCTTCTCGTATAACGTTGCATTTACGGCACGTCGTCGTCGTTCGCGCTAACGATCGACAGTCCCACGTAATAAAAACGAACGAAAAGCTTTCGTTTCCGAATTATATTCGCCTCGCTCTTCCCCCGTAAACCTGTCAATAAACTTCGGCTCATCTCGCCAATCGAAAAGAATTTAATATTCGATTATTAAATTTATGGGAGAGCACTCTCATCCACTTTTAAAACGCGGCCCCCCTGCTGAAGTATTGCAAAGGGTCGACAAAACTGCGCACTCTATGAGACGACTATTTCTAAAAATTTGTTTGTGAAAGATATTCATTTATATAGAAGTAGCATGCAGTGTTTTTTAAATGAAAATTCAAAGATAAAATTAAGACATTCATTTGTAGATTTCTTCGATACCATGTTTTCCATTCTGTTCTATTACAAAATTTTTATTTTGCCCGAAGATCCGCTGTATATTAATAATGTAAACAATATTATAAATAATCGTACAGCTTGATCTTTGAAGTTTATTTAAAAACGCTACGAACTGTCGTTACAGCCCAATATGCGTTGACCGTAGAGATCGTAATCAATAGAATTAATAGTCGAAAATATCGATTGTTATTCGGAGGTTCTTCATAGCCGTTTGAAGTGCCGAAATCGATACTGTAGCGGTTTCGAGGCGACAGGATTCGTCCTTATCACCGCGTTGATATCTGGAAAAGCTGCTTTGACCGTGAGCGTACATCGAATTTGCGCCGAAATGATTTCCGTCGTGGTTGTCGTCTGGGAAAAGCAAACAGTGTCTGTGGTAGGCTCGTTGCCCCGACGAATTCGTGGAAAATGGACGATCGGCAGGCCGACACAACGAGAAGCCGTCAGCCGACGCCGCCGAGACGCGGCTGCGAAAGAAAATAATCGCGAACCACCTTTGTGACTTCAGGAAATTGCGGAACCTTTGATGGATCTGAAGCAGGGAATGGAGACCCTCCGAGTGAATAAAACGTTCCGCGGGATTCTGAGCACGCTCCTTTCGATCGGGATATTCCTCAACGGAAATGAGGTAGGTATTGAATGCCAGCCAAATGATATCCGCTTAATCCGTCCGTCGGAGACGCCGTTCGCGCGGAATCGATATCCATCCGCGTCGATAATTTTCGTGTAACCGTTGCCCGATGATACGGAAAGAACGGACGGGAGAGAAAGGCAACGTACCGAGTCCGGGCCGGGTTTCGGCTCGCTTGGACGGTTGCCATCCTACCGAAATCGGGAACTCTTGATCTATCGCGTTTCCCTTTTGTTCGATAATGACGAAACGTAGCCTATACTTGTTTCGGCTTGCACGATTTGCGTTTGTGCGGTCTGTGCGGTTCTTGACCGCCATTTTCGCCACTCGTCGTGCTCTGAGGAACTCTTTGTGCTCGAGATGCCGGAATTCGCGCTGCTTTCCAACCGGGCTTACGTTGCATCCAATATATACTTTTTCTGACAATACTTTTCAATGAGAAACTCGATCATCTGAATTAACGTGGGAATTACTATGACATTTTTGGTAGTGTAAGGATTTTTTAATGTTACTTGCATCGTGATTTGAGCTCGATATTATTTAGCTACATAAATGCCTTCCGAAATAAATAGCGTGTATAAAGGTAGTGTTCAATGCTCATAAAAATTACATTCGTGCTATATTTTCTGACAACATTTTTGTAATGAGAACTTCCATCATCTGAATTAAATTGGGAATCATTATGACATTTTTGGTAGTGTAAATATCTTTAAATGTTACTTGCATCATAATTTGAGCTCGATATTATTTAGCTACATAAATACCTTCCGAAATAAATAGCGTGTATAAAGGTAGTGTTCAATGATCATAAAAATCACATTCGTGTTATATTTTCTGACAACATTTTTGTAATGAGAACTTCCATCATCTGAATTAAATTGGGAATCATTATGATATTTTTGGTAGTGTAAATATCTTTAAATTTTACTTGCATCGTGATTTGAGCTCGATATTATTTAGCAACATTTTTCAACGAGTACCTCGAATATTTGAATTAACGTAGGAATGTTATGTGCATAATGATTTAAGCTCCTTATACGAGTCGATAAACTCCACAATAAATAGCGTGATCACAAAATAGTGTCTGCCGCTTATCAAAATTACAAGATCAGAGAGACCCGGTTATTTCCTAGGAAAATACCTTCGCAACTTCGATAATTGCGAAGCAAATAAGCAGAAATAGGTCAGTGTTTAAACTGCAGCCTCGCTATCTTGATCGCTAAATTGAATAGCACGATCTCCTCTTTACCATCGATGCTTCTAATGAAGAATGAAAAAATTGCTATAATACACAGGCGACGTCGTTCGTTCGAAATGACGCGTTGCCCGTGCAAACACAGCTGACCAGCAGAATTAAGTGCGCTGTTCAAACTGTGCAAGTAACATTAATAACGAAAATTGTTGTTTAAACTAAGCAAACGACGAGCGGACTGGCTCGGTGCGCAAACAGGACCGTTGGCTGTCGTGTCCGGTGCAAGCTGGACGATCTCAAATCACACGAATGGTAGATTCGCACGAATATTCGCGCGATATTGTACGTGTACTACAGGTGATCCGCGACGGAGCGATTCCTTTTCATTTATCATCGTTCGCTTCCGTACGAATATATTAGACGGTTGCAATTCTTTGGTGCCGCGCGACTAATCATTTCTTATCGCTCCTTCGCGTCGTTGTTCGCCGTGTTTTTACACGGCACGGTCATTTATCGAGGTTGTCGTGCGGCTCTCTGCGGCTGCGGCCGCGGCCGCAGGCGTTCTCGCAGCCCGACGCGAACCCGTGGCTCTTTCGTTGAGGTCCCCGGCAAATTAGCAAAAACGGACCCCAGGTTGAATAAAATTTGTTATTCAGCTCGTTAAATTTTCCTTTAGAATTTCACGCGAGCCACCGGTCAATATACCGGGTGGCTGGTAAAGAACAAGCTTCCCAACCCACCGCGATCCACAGTCTTTCTTTTATTTCAGTACTCGTTATAACGTCTTCAACTGAGTTATAGTTATAATATATAAAATTATTATTAGAGAGCGGATTGTATGCATTTATGATAAAATGAGTAGGTGTAATTTGTAACAGTGAAACCATTTGAAGAATTTAAAAATACTGTTACAACCTGTTAAACGTATTAAGAGAGCAATTTAATTTTTATTTCACTCCAGTTTGTTGCAATTTAGGTAGGAAATGTTTATTTTGCATGAAGATCCGCTGTCTAAATGTTATGGAGGTTTACTGTGTATCAGTTTGAGGTACAAAGCATACCAGTTTTGGTATTTGTTAACGTAATATCGATGATAAAATAACACTATAAACAACATAAATTTTATTATAATGATAATGAAATGCCGGTAGGACATATACATGGCGTAGACTGCAGGTGTGCTCATTCAGCTGGAAAAGTCTGTCTAACTGGGAGATTTGAATTGCGGGAAAAATTCGTTAATAACTCCGGTCATAAAAGCGAAGAGTTTCGCGGGGCGGACGAGTCGAACGGCATCCCGAAGGACTGGGAACAGGAGCGGATATCGATTGCAGGTTTCCGGGAGAATTATGTTAGACGGGGAAAGTGGCCGGAAGCGTCCGGCTTGAGAAGCCTGGAGGGTCGAAGTTAGCCGGCACACGAGTTTCCGGGCGTCGCGTAACGCTGACACGTCCTCTCTCTCTGCCTTTTTCAGGTGAAGGGCTTTCAGCTGGAATACCTCGCCAAAGTACCTGAAGTGAAGGATACGGTTCACAAGCACTCGCTGCTTCATCACCTTTGCCACATGGTGATGGAGAAGTTTCCGGATTCTACGGATCTCTATTCGGAGGTGAGTGCCGCCGCTTTACTTCCGGATAAAACTTTAGTCTCACCCCTGGTGCACCTTTCGCCACCCCCTTCCCCTTTGCTCTTCCCAGACTGCGGGGAGGGCGGAACATTTCCAATCGCCGCAAGACGGAATAACCGGAGCTACATTTGCGAAATCGCGACCAGAAGTTCGCGTCTCCTCGCCCTCTCTGTCCCCTCGGCCAACTTCTTCCGAAAACTGTTTGAAACGGTGCTCCGTGAAATTGTGCACGCCGCGCGATCCGCTAACACCGGATCCCGTTTAATTGGAGGCCGCTGCGGAATACACGCACGAATCGTTTTCAATTTGTCGCTGCTAAAGGGGCTGGCAACTGTTTAAACATTTTCGCTTCGCGGGATTTCGTTGGTACTACCCTTTGTGCTTGAAATTAAAAATTGATTTCACCTATCTCGACTATCGCGCACCCGCGATATTGTTAATTCGATAATTAAAACAACATGCTCGTTTATACCGACATTCGTGGAACAAAGAAAGTGCATCATTATGAATGAACGTTGATAAAAGCATAATTAAAACAAGCAGGTTTTGTATGTGCTCATGTTCTAATTAAATTGTGGCCATTAAGACCGCAAGTGTCGTCTATTCAAATAATCATGTTTTGTTAAATGTTGTTGAATGAATAAACATTAAAATTAGAATAGGGTGCAATATGCAGTCTATTGTTATATTCGGTGTCGCAAAACTGGAGTCCACTGTAGCACAATAATAATCTCATTTTAAAGACTTCTATTCTTGCTAACTATCATTCATTTTTCCCAAGACAATTTCGCGCGACTTGACAGTTTTAAAACTGAAGACGTTTCTCTCGAGAATGCTACCGATTAAAACGTCTCGAAAACTGTTGAAAAATTGTTTCGGTGAATGGATCTTAGTCGATTGTTTCTCAGAGATTATTTGGTAAGCGTGATCGATGCGAATGTTTAGATCGGAGCGGTGACGAGGGCCTCGAAGATCGATTTCGACGAGCTTGCGTCCAACATCGGCAAACTGGAGAGCGAGTGCAAGGCATCCTGGGACCACCTGAAGCTGATCGCAAAACACGACGGCTCCACCATGATGAAAGTCAAGTAAGTACCTGTCGGAAACGTGTTTTCGATCCGCGTGGACTGCGTCGCTCGGTTTTTCGATTACCGGCCGGACACCTACGGCTTCGAGTTCCCTCTTTCTTGCGAACTTTCTGCCGCGAAATTCGAAAGAGATCCGAGAAATGTTCGATAAACTCGCGACAGACTTTTTCCCCCCACGAACGAGACTGGCACCGGTCCAAATGGCGCCACCATTAATTACTGGAAGCGTATTTCTTCCTTCCTTGGTCCGACTTCCTGCCCGGTCCCTTTAACTCCTTTTTTTTTTAACCTCATCCTTTTTCTATTTCACCTTATCCTGTTCCTACTACGAGTTTCGCGGTGGATCTACGGAGCTCTTATCTGTTCATACTGGTCCTCCTCCCCAGGCGTTATCTATGTAAGTCAGCTACGTATATCGAACACTATTTCGTCTCCTCTTTTTATCTCTTTTTCTCAGTTGCAATTGTTAAACTCGCGGTCCTAAACATTTCTTATTGAATACTGCTAAAGGTACCCTTAAGTAATGTCCTTTTTTCTTACTCACACAGAATTTTATTACTTGACACTTTCTATTGATTGATTTCACATTAAACACACCGTTTTGAGGTGGTAATTAAAACTGACGCTACGTCAACAAATCGATGTACATTAACATTCATAGGTGACTAAATTTAGTGCCCGAATGATTGAACCATCGACGAAAAAGAAATTCTGAAAAATTCTGTTCGTATTTAACGAAGACATCGCGTTCAAATTTAACTTTACTTTCCTACTTCCGTGTGGATTAAAAGCACATTTAATATCTTTTCGTTTGCATTCGACAGTTCAATTTTAATTGGTTATTTAAACTGCGCGTATAAAACATATAAACCATATCCTGATGTAATCTAAATGATAATCCAATCAAGCTGGATTTAGCCAGAATCAGCTTTCAGAGAGCAACCTGCTCGATCGGATGTTCGTAAATTGGAAACATCGCTTTTACGTAACTACTTTGTCGGTCGTGTACAAGAATATAATTTAGTTCGATCGGTATTAATACATTTTTGTAACATGAGTAAATAGATGAGATCCGAAGGAAATGAACAGAATTCACGGATTTATACATGGAAATAAATTAATTTACGTGTATCAACTGCGATGCAGCAGAACGTGAAGTTTGTTTTTCAATATTTTTCTGTACTCCGTATTGATTATCGAGTGTGTTTGATTTCGTTGGAACTCATCATCGAATCGCACTAATGAACCTACATATCGTGCATCCAAAATTGTTTGAATCTCGTGTATTTTCCGGATTATTTTTATCAGTACCTTACAAAATACGATGAAGCAGATTTATTTCAATTTTCATAGTAATTTCAGTAAAAAAATATTTTCAATGATAGCAGAGACGATTGAATTTGTAAAATTATGAATTTAACATTAAGAACAACATTATGAATTTTCGAATTTCTCTCAAGCTTCACAATCATATAATAATCTCCACAATGTCTTCTTACGGTGATAATATTTCCGAAAGCATTGGAAAACACAGAGATTACATTCGGAGAATATTTCCGTGTCGCGTTGAAATGCTTTCGTGTACATTTTCCGGTCGATTCCGATAATCATGAAAACAATCATCGAAATCATCTTTCCTCGATTGCTCTCGCCCTGAATCCTCCACGTTACCCATTGTACGAGGCGGACAACGGAAGAAATGGATTTTCAATCGGCAATTAGTCCGAATGTTCTCGGTATTGTTCCCGGCAGCTCTTGGCCATCGTTAAGGTCGCCCGTTTACGAGGCCCTTTGTTCCCGGAGCATGCGTTAGGACGCGTTTAATCGTATTTACAGTTCGCCGTGAACGGGGGAACAATAGTGGTACCGGGGACCTGACAAATCTCGTACTTAATTGCGACGTCGCCGAGGGAAGGGGAGTTTCGAAGGGGTTGTGGCAAAGACAGGGTGAGGCGCGCGTAAGTAGCAGTTGCTCGAATAACGCTTCATACCTTGCCGAGGGCTGACGCACAGGTAAAGGTAGCTAATATGGAACACGTGATTCCCACAGCTTTCCCCAGACACAAGGAAATTTATTTTTTTAAAAAGGCAGTCTCGTTTCCAGGATTGCAAGGGTGCGGGATGCGCCTTCTCATTTCTCGATCATGCAAAGGGGTCAAAGATTAGTTAAACATTATTTAATTTCAGTATAGTGTCTACTCTGTTATAGTTTCGTGAAAAAAGAAATCGAGCAAAAATGCAGAAAGTACGTTAAAGTTTGATGCCTCAAAGTGCACAATTCATCGTTCATTTTCTTCTAGAATGGTTTCTCATGACACAGCAGATGGAAAACTGACGACACGAGTTTTCTTGAAAACTCTACAAACTAAAACGTTGCCGAAAGCATAGGAAACATTTTTTCGCGTTTGAATCAGTCATAAATTTGAAGATCGAAGTTTCCCCTTTTACAACGATCTCCTAAAACTTGATGCACGATCTTTTTACTCAGTTTCGAGTAAAAAGTGTACCGCCACCTTGTCAGTATAGTACACGATACGCCACGAGGTTTTGTATGCGAACCTTATTTATTTTTTCCAACAACGGTTTATGAAACCATAGACTTGCAAGCTTTAACGCAAGTTTACTGCTGCACGATTCCTTTTTACGAAACCGTACCGGTTGGAATATTGACGATTTGTCAAAAGGAAACAGTTCGGATACTTTTTGCCTGCGCTGTATTTTGTTGAACGGCGAAACGGCTCGTTAATATCGCCGTGCCTCTCGCGTGTCCATGCTAATTAACTGTAACGGAGCGTCCTAAATGCCGGTCGGGTTAATTCGTTTTTGTCTCGGCGCTCGTTTCGTCCTCGATCGTCTTCCTGGATCCCCGCGTACTCGCAGCAGCCGACTGTCCAAAGTAATGGGGATTTTTCCGTGCAAAAAATTCGCCACGGCTGATTGACCGCGTCTTCATTTTATAATTACTCGTTAGCCGAGCGCGATGTTTTACGACGAGTGTTTCGAGCGAGGTTTACGACGAGGGGTCATTTACTCTGGCCGGACGACGACGCTGAAAATCATTAGAAATCATAATCAGTGGTAATAGTATTTATAAAGAATGTATTACAAAATTACGGAATGTAGCAGAATCAATTTTACCAAATTGTTCAATTTTCTGCTGCAAGCGCGGGGCCCGTAGTATTTGTTACTCCTGGGATTAATCCGGCACTGACTCTCCCCTCCAGTCCGGTCCCAATTCGATGGCAATCGCCGATCGTCGGTGATTGTTCGGGTCTCTCCCCCCTCTCCATCAATGAAAAATTCGCTAAGATAGCCACCACACCCCACCCCACTTTTCAGTCGTAAGCTTTCGGCCGCAGTGTCATTAATACAACGACAGTGAAAATAAACACACGGGAGTTTCCTCGATTGACAATCGCGGCGTCATTTCTTATCGAGTCGTAGAAAGTATACAAGTGTACGACGCAATAGTGAGACCGTTACGTGGTGAGTACCGTTTTCTTGTTTCATCCTCTCGATAGGTATCAGGATTATTTTCTTTTTGTTGTTAGTTCGTGGGATTCAGCTCCGTATTTTTGCTACTTAGAATTGATTAGACTCGATCGAAAATATCAGTTGCATTGATTGATGAGACAGCTACTCTTGACTATATAAACTATAATAAATATATTAATGTACAGTAGAAACGAATCGAGGTTTCGGAAATCTGGTGAAAAAGACACGGACATATAGACTGACTTCATGAATCTTCTTCTTGGTCAAACTTTCTTTCCTTCGAATACAATCAATGCAATAGTGATCGCCAGACTGTAGTTCTTTACGTAGACTCTCATTTACATACGTTATTCAACCGAGTTTAGAATTAGAAAGAAAATTCCATAGCAAACATAAAATTCTATTAGATCTTGTTAATGTTTCCATGCATAAACATCCACATTCTGGTTATCAGAAATCGAGCTGAAATTCGATCCCTGAACGAAACGTTCGCGAAGCCGTCGAAAGAAATGCAAAGGTCTCTCCGTGCAAACGTGTGTGTTCTCGAAACAAACAATTGTCGTGATGTTTCCAAACGCCGCGTTCCCGATCCATGTAAAACGGGAACGCTAAAAGAATCGGGCCAAACGAAGCTTGAATTTTAAACGGTCCGCGCACGCGCGCGTGGAAAAAAGAAACGAACACCCGAGCACAAAACGTTTGAAAAACAAAAAAAAAAAAGAAGAAATAACGGGAGGGTATCACCGAATAGCACAGTTTGTTAGCAGGATTTATTTGAATTTTTTTTTCGGAAAGACAAAAAAAAAAACAATGGTTTTAACGGTGCGGCGGAGTTCTGGACGTTACCTCTATCACTCCCTCTCTGTCTCTCTCTGTTCATTCAGAATGTCGGACTTCCTGGCGGACTGCGCGGAGAGGATAATCGTGCTGGGTATCGTGCACAGGCGGATCATAAATCGATTCCATAAATTCATCCTCTGGCTGGGCACACCGTTGCACAGGGTGCAGGACACCAAGCCGAACGAGTTCTGCCGTATCGTGTCCGAATTCGCGTTGGAGTACAGAACCACCCGTGAACGGGTGATACAGCAGCTCGAGAAAAAAGCCAATCACCGTGAAAGAAATAAGACCAGGGGGAAGATGATCACAGAGGTGAGTTACAAGACCGGGTCTCATATTTTTCTTCGGTCCCGTGGTCGCTGAAAATCTTTCGAAGCCACCGGCCCTCTGCCTCCGCTCTCATCAAATACAGTTATCGGAGCGTGAAGGGCATTATGGTGCTGCTTCTCTTCTTTCCCCTCCCCCTTGTTCATCTCTCGTTACCCTCTATCTCTCTTTCTCCCTCACGAAGTTTCTCCCACTCCTCCACCGTTGAACCTCTCTCTGTCCCCAGCTCCTCACCCTCCGGCTAGGGGAATAAATTGCTTTTTTGCCGCGGGGAGAATCAATTTCTTTTCTTGCCTACCGTTGCATTAATATCCCGCTTGTCTCCGTTTTCATTTCTGCAATATCGTCGAATACGCGGTCACATCTGTGAACCCGATGTCTCCTCTGATCATTACAGGTTGGCAAGTTCAGGACGAAAGAGGATCGCGCGGACGCTGAGCTCAGGCAACTGCTCGGAAGCGATATCTCCGACGTCGAGAGTATTCACGGTACCCTGCCTTGGAGGAGACAGAGGAAAGATGGTGAGTACCCACTGTTCTATTATTTCTTTCTTTTTTCGCGATGTCCTGTGCCCCACCTTCCGCCACCTTTTGTTTTCTCACGAACACCGCGCTGCGCAGACAATGGCGAACCTTGCGAGACAAACGTACTCACGAAAACCAACCGTTCCGATAAGCAACCTCGCTACACTCCGGATCTTTCTCCGTAGTACAGTCAACCCTTTTAACTCGCTAAGATTTATTTTACGGGTACAGTGACCATTAAAAAATATTTAAGGACATCAGTATTAGTTTCAGCTTCATAGGATAGTTGACAGACGAATACGAATATTTCTTATTTTGCAAAAAATTAGTATCTGGACGTTCTTTACAGTAAAATAATTCTTTTAGAATCGTATCGAGTTCTTTTGCAGATACTAAAATTATCAAATTTCTTGTGACAGTTGAAATATCTTTTATAAAATAATAATGGAGAGATATTACGTATCTTAAAGTAGCTACTTCTTTTCTTGATTAATATTTTACGTAGTTCTGACATTATTGAAACAAATTTTTCTTGTGATATGCTTCCCAGTTGTTCCGTACGAGCTCCCATAAAGTTCTGTTTTATTTCGGACAATGGTTTCCAATTTCTCGAACCAATTCATTTCATAGAAGCTGTATCGGATTCATTTTTAAATATATAAAAAATGTCCAAGCAATAAGACTCGGAGTCTCCACTAAAAATTGCTGTACATTATTTACAATAAATTATTACACATTTAAGTGTTTGCGGATATTAGAACGCGGTTTTTCGGGATGCAATTTTCAAAAGAAATCTCTTTTCCGCGGTCCGCGTTCACTGATTTTGGCATTCTAATATCCTGTTCTCGACAAGTTTCATATTTCCACATTACGCGACGTCTGGCTTCGCGAAACACAGTGGGAACGCAGAACAAACGCGAGGCAATAAAACGCAATAATACCGGCGCCCGATCGAAGGACAGAGATTTCTCCTTTTTTAACCGACGTATCCTTCGTCAGAGAGAACATTTCCTCCCATTAATTATCTGAAACATGAGATTAGCTACATTCTTCGGATTCTCGTGACCAACTTGCATGAACTTGTACAGTGCTGTATGAACTTGTCAAAAAGAACATCGGTAGATATTGTTGTATTATTCTCAAATTGTTAAAATGATAAGCAATCGTACATGACGAAGTACAATTGACTTGGACAATTTTGTTTTGTACTTTTATTTTGTTCTATAGAAGATAAATACAGGATTTGTTTTAAGAAAAATAAGGTAATCTTGAAAAGATCTAGGTAGCTTCACCTGCAACGTAACTGTATAGTTAGTTTATTAGAAGAACAATATACTCTATCAAACATCTTTAAAAATATTGGCGATACAGAATGCGGTTTCAAATAAAGCTAACATAATTTCTGGGATGGGAAATTATCTGGTATAAGTAACTTTCCACATGGATGCATAGATGACATATGCACTTAATATTTTTAATGTACATGATAATTCTCTAAAGAAACTAAATTTTACGTTTTTCAATCCCGTTCATTACGACCGGACATTTTGGGACAGCCCAGTGTAATTTCAATAAAATATTCGTGCGGTTCTTTCCGCAAAGATTAAAGTTCGCATTTCGTGTCACGGTGTTTCCGAGATATACCGCGACCGAGAAAGGGATTTTTAGCACCGCGAGCTCCGCAGGGCTAAAAGGGTGAGCCTCCAAGAAGCACACCCCCACCTCCGAAGATAAGAACAAAGTGCGAAAATTTCTCCTCGTTCCCGTAATGTTCTAGCCGGTGGCGGTGCGAGATAAATGCCCTCCTTAAGCAAACGCTCTCGAGCCAAGAGAGATACTGGGGATAGGGCGGACTCATTTGACGGCGTTACCGGAAAATGAAAAGTAACGACATCGAGATTTCGGGAGACATCGGTGACCCCGTTCCCTCCGCTCTGCTCGCGGGAAACACGGAGATCGAGTTTACCGGTCGAGTTTAGTACACCCCCAATACCCTCGGGCCGAGAGTGGTGGTTCTCTTTTTCGTGTCTCTCTCCGTTCCAACGATTCCGTTTCTCGATTTTTCTTTGCTCGCGGCTCGGCCTCATATAATTTGATTCTTCAAGATGTTGCGGACTTTATCGTTTATTGGTGTACAGCGTGTTCTTCGATCGGGTGACCTGCTTTCCAACCTACAGCTGCTCGTATTTTAAAAGAATTTTTAGATAAAAGTATCTTTCAATATATTCTCTCGTACCATATTATTTTCGTTCGAATTGCTGTAAGAACTTATTTCAATGTAAACCTTTATTGAAAGTCCATGCTAAACTATATTAAAATCATTTGTTTGAGAATTATTATATCCAAAAAGATTTTTAAACTTCCCAACTATTATATTCGTAGTAACAAGTAAATCAATCTTGCTAATAATCACATATAAACCGTCAATAATTTCGCCAGTTTAGCATTGTATTCTAATTAAGAAGTATACAGGAAGGGAAATAAGAATTAATGAACATTAAAGCGGTTTCACAGACATAGCAGTTAAGGATGAAAAAGTCGTTATAATTACGGGTGCATGTACTACGGAATTTTTATTCCAACGTTCTCACTTTTCCTCGTAAATTTATCTTCACAATTTTGTAAAGTACTGCGAGTACAGCTACCAAAACAAATAACAGCGCGCGCGTTAGGCGACTCTCTTTCAATTCCCGGCAAGAAACGACCGCCGCATTATCCTGGAAGCTAATGTTCCCGCATACTTCCATTAAGCTACAGAATCACGAGCGTCGCAAAACCAGGCCTCTCCTGTGAATTATGGAACGACTTGTAGAAACAGCGGAATCGCGAGTGTCGCGGACGAATCGAAAAACATTGTTCCCATTCGTTACACTGGAAGAGGGTGAGAGAGAGAGAGAGAAAGAGAGAGAGAGAGAGAGAGGAGAAGGAGCAATCTCAGCGGACCTATCCCGACAAGACACCGTCCCGACGTTATCGTGGCACGCTCTGCCATAACTTCTGACATTTCATCGTCGGAATTAGCCATCAACGGGCGCCAGGCGATGATCGCTGGAAAACGCCGGACAATGCTGGAAACTGATAGCGTAGAGGTCACGCGAGATTGCTTCGGATTATGGTCGCGATGGGGTTGGCGAATTTTTATCTTTTCGGGTTCGAATAGGACAGACCGGTTGCTTCAAAAGGACGATGAACTTGCAAACAATTTACAGCTGTTATAGTGGTTAACAGAACACCTCTCTGCATTTTATAGAAAATTCTTTTATATTAATTTGTTTCATACCTGAATTGTTTTACAAAGTCTGCCTGAAACTTGATATACTATTTGTATTAGCGTTTTAATAAGTTTTGAGTTGAGAGATGTACTGCCAACTTTATATTAATATAGATACGATCCATCATTCTCCATTTTTTTTTTTTAATAATTGAAAAGATTGTATATCGAGTTTGTTATTCAGTCCTGAAAAAATGTTTCATTGTTTTTAAAGACGTTTTAATTCGTAGCAGTTTCAAAATTCTCAAGAGAAAACGTGTCTTCATTTTTCCACCAACTGTATCAGTTAAAAATTTGGTAGGAGACAATTCTGAATAAATTAAATTAAAGCTGACGATTAAGTTAAAGCAAGAAGATAGCACTTTATAATAGAATCGACTACAACTGCCTGGACAGGAAACATAAATTTTTTTTTCGCATCTTCGAAACGAATTCTAATTCTAAATTGAAAGTTAAAATCGGAAGTAGCTTACATTCTGGACCAACCGGATGCGATCTCGCTTCAAAATGGTCGTCGCAA
This sequence comes from Lasioglossum morio, assembly GCA_916610235.2. NCBI lineage: Eukaryota > Metazoa > Arthropoda > Insecta > Hymenoptera > Halictidae > Lasioglossum > Lasioglossum morio. The sequence goes on along the minus strand of OU744325.1, from coordinate 8,528,522 downwards.
ACGTGGCAGTTTTTAGCGTGACGTTGGTCCAAAGTCGAATTGTTACTCGGGTTTCCGGTACGAGAAGGTAAGGGGTCAAAACCGCCTAGCGCCACCCCCTTTACGGCTCGTAAAGTTGCGCTGGTCTTGTGCATTACCGTCGCTGCAGCCGTCGTAACTTTTCCACCCCTTTTATTCCTATGTATGCTCCCCTATAAAATACCTAAACGGACCGTCTAAGTCGTGGGAGTGGAGGCGGTAGAATCGCTAGAGCAACCACCCCCTCACCGTTTCCGGAGCACCTGGTAAAACGGTGCGGATTCCGCGGAGCGTTTCGGTGTCGCGAGGATCACGATTTGTCGCGGTGGATTCCCCACAAAACCTGGGATTCTTTCCGTCCTTTATTGCATTCATATCCGTGACCACCCGCGGAAGGTTTGTATCCGCAGCCGAAAGTGCGGCCCCCAGTAAAATGTCGGACGACCGCCGTCGACCAGTTTTCCGGCCAGGACCTCGTTCGAAACCCGTTCCCAGGATCAGTCCGTAGGATTTAGAACGTTTTAATGAAACGCTCGCCCGGTTCGGCAAATATTACCGGAGATAGGTCGGGAATAAAGTGGCGGGATTTTAATTCGCGGGGACGTGACCCGGGGACTTTTTATTTCGGTCCTGGCGCACGCCGGATGGGAGGACTGTATTTTTAAAAGCTTTCTCTCCGGCGAACCTGGAGATTCCACCGAGGATTTTCGACCTCTCCTAAGAAGATTGTCGCTGCGGAAATATATCTGAAATACGTGTAATTGTTTGACGAGTATTGTCATGCTAAATATATCTAGTCCCAGCTTCCTTTTTCACTCTAGAATGCAAATTTTCTGCTTTTGTAAAAGGGTGAAATATGAATTGAAAACGGTACAAATGAATTTAATATTGTTCAAACTTATTATCGGACTTTCTAAAAACAGTGGTGGCAGAGAAAATATCTGAATTCTGTATAAATCCATTCGTTAAATATTACATTGTCCAGATTACGCTAACAGTAAGCTATTCTGCGAGCAGCGCTGTTACTAGACTGTTGGCTTTATGCATTCCTGATGATAATCGGAAGGGAAAATTGAAAAAAATTGTTGGTATTTTGAACAGCTCCTCCGGGATAAAGGGAATTTCGAGAGGAGAATTGTTGGACTTCCCTAACAATATAATCGCAGTGGAAATATCTGAAATATATATAATTGTTTCTTCGATTAGATTATGATGTGAAATGTACGTAGTCTCAGTTTCCTTTTTAAACTCTGTATTATTAAGCTATCCTGCGAATAACGTCATTACTGGAATTTTATGAGAAAAATCAGGAGGTGAAATATGGAAGTAATATGAAAGAACGTTTTGAAAAATTTAACAATGTCGATATATTACACAGCATAATTGAATTATTTTTATTTAAAATGATGCACAGTGTTGAATCGAGTAATTAAAAAATTTGAGAAGAACGAAAGATTAATTGCCTAGGATGTAGTGTTGTTATTTATTATTGGAAATATCGCATTCATATTCTGAAAAAACAGAGTAGAAATTTTAATTAAAGAAAATTCCTTAATTGGTTTATTTTAGTCGAAATTCAAAGATTTTCAGGCTCGTTTGGGTAACAGATTGAAACAGGATATATTACATAATTTATTGTTACGAACAGACTGCGGATATTTGTATCAAATTATATATTACACACGTGAATGTGAGAAATACCAAATACTGTGAAAAATGAGCTATGTATAATTGAACTCAATATTATTTGGGTATTCTGTGTTGTTTTAATGTTAACATATCGGAATCATTAATGGAATATGTAATATTTTGTTTGGGTTGGTCACGCTCGGAGTTTCACTTCTAAAAACATCCTGCATAAATAATGTAATTATAAAATACACGAGATCATAGAGAAATATGTCAGTTGATGGAAGACTGTTAAAAGGTGCGAACTTTAAAAATATTCTACTATAACCGTGGAGATGTTATCAAAAGAGAGTACAAATAAGTTACCGGAAATGACAATCACAGATTCTATAACTGCTCCGTTTATTTCAGTTCTTCGTAATTGTTCCTTTTATGGCGACTCTTCATAACCAAATTGCATAATTATAAACGGTGGGTCTTCTAATTGTTTCATGTAACATCTCCGTCCACAGTGCAGTTACAGAGAAATGTCAAAGTAGACAAATGAATGGCGCAAAGACTACTGCATCCATAGAAGCTTGTTTTCATTTTTAAACGCAGTTGTGTGTGTATATTCATCAATGGAATTCTTTTGTTGGATTTTCCTCGTTATTCTACGGAAAAAAATATGGGTCTACAATGGTCAAAAAATTATTTCTCCTTTGACATGTTCCTGTAACTGATAACTTTCATATAAAGGAAGCTTATTAAATATCAAGCATGCACGTTGCGAAAGAAACTTTAGCCTAATATTTTTTCCGAATGGAACAATTTCAGTAGCGTACAGTCACGATTTTTACGGAGCTCGCGAGACTTCTCGGCATGGAACGGACTAACTTCCGTTTTCCGGTGGTGGCGAATCGATGAAATCGGAAATCTCGTCAAGGTGACGGGCGGCCCTCCATGAATACGCGAACTCAATTTACACATTCATGCGATCGCTTGGTATTTGAAACGCGTCGGGCATCAAGCCGTTCGAGAAGCTGGCTTCGGCCGCGGAAATAAAATTGGTGTCATTTAACGTGTCGAGCGGTTTCCGGCTGCGAATACCAGACCGGAAAGCCTCGGTGCCCGGCGATATTCAGGACTAACTAGGTTGACCGCATCGAGAAACTTCGTTCTTTCTTTTTCCTCGTTCATGGAAATTCCGTCGGTTTCTCCCTGGCGCGGCACGGTGGCTCTCTCCTCGTCGTCCTCATCCTCCAACGTCCAACCCCCCGCGCCTTAAACCGCCCCTTTTCGCCGTTCTTCGTGCGGCCCCTTCCAGTACGTGTTCGTATCGGATTTACACAGCCAGTGAGACCGCCGATGGAGGCTTCTTTCAGACGAGTTTCAAAGAACCTCTCAAAGAACTCCCCGTGCTTTTGACGGTTTCGAAGTTTCTACCCCGCGGACCGACGGACGAGAAAGACTGTTCCGTGAAGAGTTAGCCCGAGAGCTGCTGCGAAAGAAGAATGGCCCCCGCGCAAGCCTCCGCACCCTGATCCAACCGAAGCCTCTTCCAAGCCCGGACGAACATGTATCTTGGGAATTGTTCAAGATAAAACGGATATTTCGCGGACGACGTTGCACCGTTTAATGCGCCTTCATCCCCCACGAATTTGCGTTTCTCCTCTTCCTACCCTCAACAAGAATATCCTAGAAATGTTGTCTACCTTCAAAGGAACTGGTGGTTATGTGGCCTCCTAGTTTTGTACTTCTTTCTAAAATCTGATTCATAATCTAAATCCTAAAATAAACTAGCTAGGTTACAGTCGATGTTAAAGGAATAATAATTTCATGGAATTTCACGGTTTTTGGAACGCTTGTGGAAGTGAATCACTGTTTCCGGTTACATAAGAAAAATCAAAAATTTCCTGACTGTGTGAGCGCTTTTTATGGAAAGTTAAAGCTGATTTATATATTAGAAAGTATAGTCGCCATTCACAGCTAAGAGGCTGAAGGGGAATAATCCTTTCTTTGTTAAAAAATTCATATTTCAAAAATTTGAATTTTGAATGGTGCAGTGTATGTCATGAATAGACTGCGGATGTTATTCATTTATAATTTTTAACGAGGAGAAGGAATTTATTTGAGAAAAGTTTTATTTAGAAGGAGTTTATTCGACTTCTATTTTTCTACCTAATTTATCTACCAGTAACAATTACTCTCATTTCCAGCGATGATAATATTGCTACCACTATTCCCACTGCTAATACACTGCGAAATTCTCGTTCTAGGACGCACATCGCTGGGCCCGCTGCTCCGCGACGAGAACACCAATGGTAATCTGACAGACGGCGACGACGAGCTGTTGGAATCGTTGGTGAAGACCGCGACGAAGACTCCGGCGACGAGGACGACACCCAGGGAGCGCAAGAGGACCAGACACGCCGATCGTAAGTCTTGTAAGTGTGATCCCCGCACCCTGCACTTGGCTTCCTCTCTTCCGCGTTGATCGGCTTCTGCCTGCTCGTAAAGTGTAGATCACTGTAGAAGGTCGATTGCGAGATCGGCCCGATGCCAGTGGAATTCCGCTATCTACCGGCGACGTATTTATGGACCGAACTCGCCGAGACATCGTCAGGCCCGTTATTCGACTCCCTGGTGTCCGTGGACCATTCACTGTTTCCTTATTCGATTAACAACAGAATTTCGGGAACACTTTATCTACTGCAAGACTGTTAATAAAGTCAATATTTGTGCCCTACCAAAAGGAACCTTAAAAATCTCCTTTTACATAATTATATCAAATCAATTTATTAGATTATATTGGAGATGCTGTTGTTTTGGAAGAATGAATTGAAAAGTTCTTCAAAAAATTATTGGAAAGAAAACATTGGAGATACCAATAATGTCAAAGAATATTATTTGTAAAACTAAACTCTGGATAGTATTAGATTGTAATTAATTTCAAGATCATGAACGTTTACATGAATACAATTGAATTCACTATTAACAAAGAGTTATTTAAAAAATTGGAATACGTACAGATTTTAATCAGACATACGTCGGTTGTATTGTAGAAATTCCTCACAGATTTTTGCACATCGCCAGACATGAATATTTATTTTAATCATTTCCTCGGTGGACACGCGATTCATTTACAGAATGAATATTTCATCCTTGGTCTTCTCACCTAAAATCAGGCGCTTTCGGTTTGTGCCAACATTCCATATGTTAAATAGGTCATGTTAGCAGGTAGATGATCGGTTATTACAATACACAGTTATGAATTATTCACGCGCATTACTGGTATTGATTTTATCGAAAACAATTACACAGTCGTCATTATGACGTTAATTTGTACAACAAGTGAATTTAATCGTTCCCGTGGAATAAAACAAAACCGTGCTTTCGAACGAAACTCTGCGAAATTTCTGATTCACTTCGTTAGTCGGAATTATGAAACATTTTCCCTTTTCCGGGGCGAGTGATTAATCTTTTAAGAATTCATTAGACGAGCTCCGAGGGACGACCTTGCCGGCAACAAGAAACGCGGACTTAAAAACCGCGTTAAAATTAATTTCAATATAACCCGGGAGAACGTAGCCGCCCTTTCGAATGCAAATGCTTACGCGTTTTCACTTGTATCCTTAGGGGGAAATGTTCCCATTAAAGCCGCTTCCTTTCGTTGCCATGTTTGTACGCCGGAACGATTTGATAGCGTGTAATTATCGGCGATTTTCGCCGGTCGTTTCGGTGATTTGTTTGCCGAAACGATCTCGGTGAAACCGCGCGGAGTCTCACCCCGTTCAAATTCATTTAAAAACGATTCCGCCTCGGAGCTCGTTTAAGTCCGACTAATTTACTCGTAGACAATTCGCCCTTGCATTCGATCTGAATAATTAGTAGCCTGCGGATTTTATACGTTAATAACGAAAATGAACAGGTGAAATCTAAAACAGCAAAAACGTTAGACGAATCTAGTGCTACTGTTATATTATTTTCAATATATTAAATCGATTGATGGTGGATTTTCATTTATAGCTCACAAAAATCTCCAATGCTTTAAAGATCAAAGATATAAAAGAAATTAATATTATCTTATCTTTTTGCTACTGGAATCATTTTGCACAAATATTCATAACTAGATTACAGATTTTATACATTTATGATAAAAGTTGGTGAGTGTAAAGAATTTCGGATTCAATGCATTAGTTAAAATTCATTAAGTTGCACAATGATCCACAGTATATTCGTGACCTATTTATTAGTAACATATTTGTTACACATTTGGAAATGTTGGTACAAAATATTAATCCCCTAAAGGTGAGAAAGAATAGAAAGAAATATACACTTTCCAACAGTATCGAATGTCTGACCATAATGTGCTTATTCTACTGAATCTCTTGGCCGATTTATGACGCACTTGTTCCACTTGCTACGCCTACTATAATGGTAATTTTTACGGTAAATGCTAACTCTACACAACAAAATCTACAGTATAAATAGAAATTGTTGAAAACAAAAATTGTTTAACATGTACATAATATACAAAATAGAATATAATAACAGAAAAAAAGAACACAAGAGATAGATTGGCAGGATTCGATTAAAAGATTAAAAATCAGGGTGTATTCTCTGCGAATTCTGCTCGTGTAAAAATAGCAGAGCGTAATTTAACTTCGTGCAACAGTGAATGGTTCGCTCGGAGCTGCAACGAAGTCGATTTCTTGTTTTGCTGCTATTGTACACAGCTCGGTCGCATTTTAACAAGGAAATATCTCATACGCCTGCAAATGGAGTCCTCGAGTAAATTTGCGTTGTCGCTTGAAACGGTCGGTCCATAAATAGAGACTGGTGACGCGGCGATCGATAAGCGGAAGTTTGGAGCCAAAATTCTGAACGCCAGTGATCGAGGACGACGCGCGTTGCGTGCTGCGTCTTCGATCTTCTTTGAACTTTTCTCAAGCACCTTATTAGCACCATTCTTCCTCCATCTCTCATCTCATACTCAAAATTGTATATACATTTTTTTTCTTCCAAACACGATTGCAATCCTTCTATTAGCAAAACCAGTCCTGACATTTTCTCAGATTTATTTTACATTCATCTTCTACACACAAGATATAGTTTCTTAGCAACAATTTGTGTTGAAAAATCTTCTATGGTTTTACTCAATTCCTATAGTTCTTTTCTTATTCAAGGGAGAGCAGCAGATTTTGCAACAGTGGCTAAGTCCCATCTTATATACAATCAATTGATACCGTTCATAATTTATTCATCATTTATAACTTTATATAATTTTCTTCATTAATCAGGCACAAAGAAAAATTCATAAGCAATCGATGCCACTGACAACATTAGGTAAATGATTTTCATTCACATGGTGGCTAATTCTAGGCACTGAGAATAAGTTAATATTTATTGTACGTTTATCTTGTTTTCTATTATCTTTAAATTCGAGTAACCGCGAAAGTTTCTTTAAGTAGATTGCGGAAAATGATGCAACCGCAGCGCGCAATTTTTAACACGATTAAAAAGCAGAAGGTGCAGTTTTGATTTTAACTTAATACAAGTTCGTTATATTTTTCATTTAATACAGTTACAGTCAGTTTAACCCTCATTCGTTCCACATTTTCCAAACTTAATTTGACTCTTGTTAAATTGACGTTCAGATAAAAATTGAAAAAGATATAGATAGGTGTATACAATTAAATATGAAAATTCCTTCCTAGAAAATGAAATGCGTAGAGACATTCCGGATTTAATATACATTTTCAGAAACTGTGGAGGATGTTTCGAATTGACACAAGGAATGCACGAGGGTTAATACAGTTTCACTTTATTTGGAATTTAATATATGTGAATTTTCATTAATTAGAGATGCACCAACGACGAAATGAAAATTTCGTGAAAATTTCGTGCGCGGTCTATTTATAGCTATCAACGTGATCCTTCAACGTCCTCGTGGGATTGACGTTACTTTCGCGTAACCTGCGGCAAGAATAAATAAATTGTCCGGGGAATATCAAAGTTCCAGGGTGATGCGTCATGTAGGTCGCGACGCTTTCAGAACTTTTTCAGGCAACATCTGCGATGCCAGTTTTCCTTTACTCTTTTATTTTCTAACGACCTTTTTCATGGGAAAGAGGCTCCACAGCTTAACGAAAGTTGCATTTGCATTTTATATTGCGGCCATTCATTTTTCGATGCCGCTCGGTTTTTTTCAAGGCTCTCCCAATTTTCGTGAATCGTGAAAACCTCTTTTTTCACGGCGAGCCTGAAAGCGTTTCGTTGCAGAATCTTGAACAAAAAAAAATATTTATTCCCGAAGCCGACGAGTTTTTCAATAGACGTGTGGGTGACGAAAAACATTGAAAACGTCTATTGTTCTAATCGTGGCTTTTTTTCAACGCAATCGATCGAGCATTAGCAATGATTGAAAATTTAATGGCGAGGAATAAAATGGTTCGTTCGGCTTGAATAAAAGCGTGTAATCCTTTTCGCTCACTAGCACGATTCCCGCGGAACTCGCGCTTTGACGAATTCAAAACAAAAGAACCTGTTTTTTTTTACCCTTTGTACTGTGATGTATGTTGCTCTTGTTTTGTCACAGTTGAAAAAAAGCTCGCTCTGTGAAAATGCCGACGATTTTGATCTAAAACTGTTAAATTACAGGAGCGAATTAATTCCATTAATGTCCTTCTGCAAAAGTACCTTTGCAATTTCAGTGACTGTGAAATCGAAAATTTGTTTTGTAGTTCTAATGTTGATTCAAAGGATACAAAAGTATGAATCGAGTCTAGAAAATATTCATCCTTGTTATACATGTTATTTAATTTGCAGAATCTAAAGTGTGTAACATTGAACCTATCATTGAGGTCCAAGTGAGCTTTATTTGTGAAGTTAGTGAATATTACACTACTTCGCAAAAGAAAGAAGCACCCAATATAATTATAATATATAATGACAAAAAATGTATTGTACAATAATTGATTTATTGCATTTAAAATAGTAGAGAATTGTTGGCAACAAAATTGAAAAATAATTCGGAGTTGCAAATGGTTGATACTAAACCTACCGATCCTAAAAAGTAACTGGTACATGTTCCCTTATAAATATGACAAAATTGATTTTATATAGACTTTGTGCAGCTCCAATTGTAATATGTACTCTACTAAAGATATCTATATGAAATTTCTTATGAAAGTATTTTTACTAGATGAATATTTGTGAAATATTGTAAAATAATTGATTTGTTGCATTTAAAGTAGTAGGGAATTGTTGGCAACAAAATTGAAAAGTAATTCGGAGTTGCAAATGGTTGATACTAAACCTACCGATCCTAAAAAGTAACTGGTACATGTTCCCTTTTAAATATGACAAAATTGATTTTATATAGACTTTGTGCAGCTCCAATTGTAATATGTACTCTACTAAAGATATCTATATGAAATTTCTTATGAAATTATTTTTATTAGATGAATAATCGTGAAATAGAAAATCTGTAACCGGTTAGTTTGACCGGTGGTTTATTGTTAAATATGACTGGGTGCTTCTTTCTTTTGCACAGTAGTGTACATCATTCCCCGCGAAGCTCGGTTCGCGATCCGCCGGATGTGTATATTCCCGTCGAAACTTTTTGCGCCGTCTATCTCTCTGGCAGACGTAATCCTTGATGCAGCCGCCCGTATCTGTTCGTAATCTACTGGTCGAGAGCGATCGACCGTGTCTGCGCCGCGATATTCACATATGACAAGCTCGTTTGACGCGTGACTAAACGAATCGACGCGCATCCACACGTCAGACATCCCCTTTTCCACCCGTTTCTTTCGGCTACCTCCGCTATTATTCGATTTTTCCGAGGATCCGGGTCGCTAACCTGTTTTCTTTCTTTTTCAACCACGACTCTACGATCACGTTTTAATCCGTGTGGAACGCGGCTCGATGCCACCGACCAACCAAAGTTCAGTCTCGCATTAACCCTTTCGACCCAAGTCTTCTCTACTTCGATTCTCGTCCTTCTTCTTTCAGACGTTTCACAGGCTGCACGACTTTAACCACCTCAATTAGTTTCGTTTGTAGAGGATCGATCAACATTATTTATTTTAGACCATACGATTTCAATGGACCTTCGAGATTATCTTCAGGAAACCACAGTAATATTCGGACACTTTTAAAGGGACTTTTTTAGTATCAGATCATACGTCTTGGATTTATTTTTGAAGTTAGAACAATTAATTTACCTCATGACGTGGAAAAGAAGTTTTGAGAAAATTACAATTGGTCGCAATTATACAAAGAAGATAATAATAGTTGTTGTTTACAACTTCTTTATGTGGGTCAATATAGAAATTTAAAAAAAAAAGAAAGATGAAAGATGCAGAAGTTGTAAACAACAATTTCTGCGAACGGGTCTGCGAGAGTCTAGATCCGGTGCAGTTAAGAGACTCTCATTGCGCTTAGCTCGTCTGGAACAATAAACAAAAAGGAAAAATTTCAGTTCTAAACATCTCGCACTTTCTACGGGGAGAAGTGAAACGTGCAGGAAACTGCTGGGAATAAAATGGATGACGTAACGGCCTCGTGGGAAGGGGTTATCGGCCGGAAAGCGAAGAATCGAGCAGCGTTGAGGGAAATTCCGCAATTGTCGTTGGGTTTTAGCATGCGTACGAGTAATTCAGGAGGCGTGCTTTACACCCGGGGAAAGCTCTACCCTCGTTTTCCCTTTCCCCCTCATTTCCTCCTCTTTGTCCCGAATTATCCAGTTTAAGGTGGCGTGGCAAGGGGTGTGGTGATGGCTTTACGATACATACACACGCGCTCGCATACCGGAGCATGCACACATGCCAACGGCCAGAAGCACGAGGTCACGGTGCCTCGCTGTTAATGAAAGAGTGAAACATTAATTTCGTTTATGTGTTCGCCTAGAATCTCTTAAGTGGTCTATGTTCCTTAAAATTGAATTATTCATTCGCAAACCTCACTTTTTCGAAAAGTTTTCGAGAAATCTTGTTCTACGCTTTAACCCTCGGATCTGTTTTGAGCCAGACCAGATTATAATAATCTAACATAACCAATATTTCACCTGAATTTAATAGTAACCAGCTAAAATCGTTAATAACAACATAAACGTTGTTCTTATAGAATAGGTATAATTTTCTAGTAGTCAGATTTACTTTTCGAGATTATTGAATCCAATAATAACTAGAGGAGGGTTGTTGCTCGCTCGCTTCGCGAGCTTCGCGAGTAGGGTTGTTGTAGCTCGGGGGTAGGACTGTTCTTGCGAGAGGGTTAGTGGTCCGCATTGCTAGTGGGGCCTACAGCTATTAATGCTTTTTTTTTATTTTGTGTGTGACTCTCCACGAGCCACACAAAGAACTTCCCAATTCGTTAGTTGCAGTATATTATTATCATTATTTAGTGTACGTTTTAAGAAGATTATATGTTTTCAGGGAAAGTGATTATAACATTGTATTGGGCATATAGAGTATGCCCAACCACATGACGTATGTAGTCTTTTGAATTTTTCAAGAAAAAAAAAATTTTTATATATATATATATATATATATATCCCTATAAATCGGGAATTTAATAATAAGATTCAATAATCTCGAAAACTAAGTCTGAATATTCAATTTAAACATTAATAAATTTGACTACTACAAAATTACACCTGTTGTAGAAGATTAACGATTATGTTTTTATTGGGTCGACAATAGTCAAAGTAGGATAGTCATTGAGATCCTCTACAAAAACATTAAAGAAAGCATCTAAGGTTTCAGTTAAAACATACTGATGATTTTGAAATATTGCTAACTGTTCGAGAAATATACTTTCACCTCAGTCTTGGCTTCTGTCTCGTTGATGAAGTGTGGACGTTGTACAGCATTTTAAAAATAGTGAAAATAGTGCGAGGTTTTCGGATATAATAAAAGATGAAATCTTGGAAGTTTTCGAAAGGAAGGAACGTTGCCGGCGTAATAAATATTAATGATCCGAGAGATTCGTAGGGGGCAAGACTTTGTAGCTGGCTTTATCTGATAATCAAAGGCGGTCTCGCGCTTTCGGCCGACGGCGTGTATCCGTGTGTCTGTATTTTAAACACGTGTAAACCGGTGGCGGTTGCTAACGGGGTGGCCTAGCGTTCTTCCCTTCTTCTTTTTTCTGTCTGACAGTGAAGCGATCGCGCACCCGGGAGAACAACACCACGCCGGAAGGGTACCAACCCTGAAGGGCTACCGATCGTGACCGACGCGACGAAGGTTCGCTGGTTTTTCGATTAAACAGAGGTTCTTTTTGTTTTTCTTTCTTCCCTCTATCATTCTATATATATATATTCACTCTCTCTCTCTCTCTTTCTGTTTCCGGCTTTGTCTTGCGTGGAACCTGCGGTCGTTGCTTGTCCCCTCTGCACATTTGTTCGCTTTTGATGTCCCCTTCCTCTCATGCAACCGTTTCGTCCGTATTTTAATGCACGATCGTGATTGCAGTGAAGTATTTTGATTGATTACTCTTTAACACCTTCGTCGAACCGTTACGGCTCGACGTGTTTCACTTTTACAGATTTGTTTATATTTTTCGGATTTTTCCAGGCTCTTTTTCCGGCTCCGGACGAGTGCTTCGATGTACGCAGATACTCGAAGCACGGTTTTTTTGTTTCTCTGTTTTAGCAAACCTTTGCACTGCTTTTTAAGTTGGCATGCTTTCGCCTCGAGTATTTGCTCCTAACTTTCAAGGGGGTGTCCGCATGAAAAAAATCCGATTTCGGTGTGAGAAACCTATCGAACCGCGATTAAGCTCGAGAAGCTGAATCAGCTCGATCTTACGCGGGGTTTAAGTAAAAAGTTTGCCCCTTGTATGTAACCTACGCCTCCATTACGCAAGTTTCACCGTCTTGCCGTAGAATCACGGAAGCCGAATACATTTACCTTGTGCGAACTTCTGCCAGTGCAAAGACAGTCTGTCACGTAATAGAGCCAGTTCGCCGAGCGGTTTCCTTTGAGGCAAGCGGTACACGGTAATTGAATTTCGTGATTCCTTGCTGTCAAAATTTTTAACTATGTAAAAGATCATTTTATGTTACTTCGAAATCAGGAGAACATTTTTTATCGGAATATACCTTCAAAGACAATTTATTGGACAACTCGTTACTACATTATTATGTTAAAGATCAGACTGTTTTATATTCCTTCATAGAAATGACAACAATGTGTTTATTCAGGTTTTTAGAATATTTTTTACAGTAAGTCTTTAAATGTATTTTTGCATTTTTATTTAGATATTGAGTTGAGTATAAAACGGTTTAGTGTTTATCAATTTTCGATTCTTCTTCAAACGGACATACTTTCCACTTAATCTGCTATAATACCGCTCGTTAGCACTGAATAATGAACATGATTGGAGTCCATTTAGGCGGACATTATACGTGATTATTATGCGAATATATGCAAGAATTATTATAGCTTCAGCTATAATTGATTTACTAAACTCGGCCAGCTCGTATAGAAAACCGTAATTGCATGGATTATTAATTATTAACGGGGTGTGTGGTTAATTTTATAGGAAATTTGATAAATATTATCAACGGGAACGCGACACTGATGAATGTCAGTAATAATTTATACGCGTTCCTACTGCTTTGTTAGTCGGTTGCGAAATCGACGAAGTGTCACTCACATTTGACGATTGATTCTCACAATTTGTAACAATGGATGTCGTTTCTATGGAAATTATCAAAAATTTGTTAATATCAATGTCTGAAAGGATATGTCTCTTTTAAAATCCAATTTGGGTTTCGTTAATATCATTTTAAAAATCGGTGATCGACAGATAGAGAATTCTTAATCTTTCTAAATGTTCAACATATTTTACCCTTACGCTTTTCTTCGATTTTATACGATACGAATTTTTATATAACTTAGAACAACGTAATTGTTTTTTTCAAAACAGATTTTGAAGAGTTTTCATTTAAAATCTCGAATGCTGTTTCGCATTCCCAAGGATTAATCGCAGATATAATGAATGAAGATTTTTATCGTAAATTGTGTGGCGGGTTGTATGAAATTTCGACGAACGTGTATAACTATTTGAGACACGGGGTTCATCGAGCTTTAAGCGAGGCACAATGTATCGACACGCGTTTGCAGAATTATTTATCCGTAGATGGCTGGTCCGGGGCGGATTACAAATTCCCATGAATTTATAGGGAAGCCTAGGAGACCCGGGGCCGAAAATTGCAATGAATTTTACCGGCAGACAAGCCCAGTCAAGAATTTATAGGCGCATCCCGAACTTAGAGGAGAGCTCGGGATCTACTTACCCGAGTTATGTAACGTCTATCGGCGACTCACTTAGGCGCTTCCATTTCGTCGACGTATTTCCACATCGATCGAAGCCCAGGCACACGGTGTTTCGTCGGCGAAATAATTGATGGGCCACGCCTTGGTCCTCACCGAATGATTTACCGAAATAAACGATCGATAATCGTCTACGCGTTTCGACGCCCATCCGTTTTATGGTTTTCCATTTATCTCTGACGATGAGTGGCACTCGCCGCGAAAACGAATCCTGTCGATTCGAGGCACCGTCAATTGCTTTATCCGTTTCATTCGCAGTCTTTTTTACACGAGCTTGCATCCCTCTACAACGAGATCACATTACACCGCGCCGAGAAAAATAATAGTAACACTGTTCCCACATTTTTCGGAAAGTGGACACGCAATTTTTATAATTTGTGAGAAAAAAGTTATAAAGAGAATTACAAACAGAATTATTGTCGGTTAGAAATAATTATAAAATAGTAATAACACTGTTCGCACATTTTTCGGAAAGTGGACACGCAATTTTTATAATTTGTGAGAAAAGAGTTATAACGAGAATTACAAACAGAATTATTGTCGTTTAGAAATAATTATAAAATAGTAGTAACACTGTTCGCACATTTTTCGGAAAGTGGACACGCAATTTTTATGATTTGCGAGAAAAGAGTTGCAAAGAAAATTACAAACTGAATTATTGTCGGTTAGACAAAAGTGTGAGGCAATTAATAATCTTACCCTTAAAAAGGATCTGAATCGTTTCTTTAATTTTTATCATAAATTCATAAAATCCGCAGTTTATTTATTATACTCGATACTTTAGATCATCATCTCTTTCAAGGAGGTTATTTTTGGGACACCCCGTACGTCCACCTATTTTGTAAGAACAGTAGCCCTCAGGCTACTTACAAATAAGCAGTATAATCACGCTAAACACAGGCACTTACTTTGAACTCTGGAACGGAATTACAGTTGAATAGCTCATCACCTCTCACGGAATTGTTATTCACGACAAGTGAATATAGTGTTTTGCATTAATGTCGTCGATGAATGAAATAATTCTAGGTGAACGAGGTTCATTACCAATAGTAGAATCACGAAGTTTATCTTGTGTAACAGGATCGGTGCTACCGCGCATACATCGACGACATTACCGTAATACAGCTCAATATACAACGTCGATATAGCTGTCGGTTCCGCCTCCTAATCATTTCACGAAATAATTCTGCTTGTGCATTACATAACAGCCCGTAAGCACGAACCTAAGAGACTCTGGTATGGATGCCGGTGAACCCAGGATCGATTGATATTCATGGTGGATCGTGAAACGGAATATTGAATCATTTCCAATTCAGATTCGTATATGGGCGGCTGGAACGTTCCAAAATCGAATGATCTCGATAGATCTACGCCGTCATCTTCAATCTCCCCCCCCCCACTAATTAAGGAGGGCGCCGTCTCCATAAATAATTACTCGATTGCTTCCGTCGTGACAATTTCGACCAAGCTATATCTTGAAAGTTGAGGTTCCAACTCCAATAAAGCACAAGATAAACATGTTTGTGTTGTAATAAGAAGGGACACATGGATTTTGCTAACAGACTCTGTTCATCGAAATATTAAATACTGAATAATAGTAAATGATGCATACAATTTGTAATTCAATTGATAATTCTATAGGTATTATCGGTTTGTAATAAGAAGGTAGATAGTTCTGTCGAAAATCTTTTTACTTCATGTGTAATACCCAGAGTTACCAGAAAGTAGATAGATCAATGAAAAGGGTCGATTTTTAAATATATTGAACTGTAATTTCAATTGATATTCTGCACATATTATTCATTTGTAATACGTAGGTAGATAGTTCTCTCGAAAATGTTTTTACTTCATGTGTAATACCTAGAGTTATAAGAAAGTAGATTAGATCAATGAAAAGGGTTCGATTTTTAAATATATTGAACTGTAATACAATTGATATTCTGTAGATACTATTCATTTGTAATACGTAGGTAGATAGTTCTCTCGAAAATCTTTTTACTTCATATGTAATACCCAGAGTTACAAGAAAGTAGATTAGATCAATGAAAAGAGTTTTATTTCTAAATGTATTGAACAGAAATAATTGTATATGCTCGTTGATCTTCTAAATGATTTCTTATTTAAAAATATAGGATTTAAATAGACAGACTCTGTGGCACCAGAACGAGCCTTGTAGCGATCACAAGAGCAGCAGGAAGCAATCGATAATAATCGGCGTGTAGATCGCGTAAGTTTTCAGGCCTAATTCAACTGTCGATCGTCTCGCGATAAGTGCTCGCGGAAGAAGAGACCGTATCAACTCGAACTCATCACTTTCGCCGCGCCGGTGCATCGCTTACCCGCGAAACAATCGAATTACCATCGATCAGGGTGCGTGTTACCAGCGTCTCGCAGCGAGCGAGCTATCGACCGTGTAATCCCATTGGCATCGATCCCGCTTTCTTACTGCAGTAAATATTTGCTAAGTAGTTCGGATGGAGCTAGCCTCGTTCGACCTCCGCGGAACCGAAACACGATAAACACGGTACGACGACGGGTTCTCGTTAATAACGTGATCACGGACAGTCGTCGTGCACGATCAGCCCGCGTCCCGACGCCGCCGACGCTGCAACACACGCGTCACGGAAAATAAATCCCGACACGATTAGATTTACATCAGTCCAATAGCCAGTTCAACTCTCCCGAGCAGGACCTCTTTTTCTGTATCAAAATTCTGTCTCAAATGGAAAAATGAACGGAACAGTGCTATTTTTCAAGATATCGTTTTAAACAAACAGTGATATTGCAAATCCGTTGTTGCAGATCTATTCCTCGTAAAAAAATACACAACTTTGCTGTTGGAACCAACTGTCTAGTGGTGTCCGCGATATTCGACGAAATATGACCCACAACTGTGAGGGATGTTTCCACTCCTTCAATGTGATCCAATAATTTTCTAACTATTTTTTTGTCTACTTATAATTCAATCATTTCCATGAACTTGAGCATAATACTTCGAGAAAGTATTTTTAATAAAATTCAGGAAGAAAATAAATGTTAATTTCACTTCAGTTTGTTGCAAGTCTAGTCAGAATTCCATCATTTCACTGAATTTAAGCATAGTATTTCTGGAAAGTGTTTTCGATATAATTAAGGAAGAAAAAAAATTTTCATTTCCCTCCAGTTTGTTGCAAGTCTAGTCAGAATTCCATCATTTCACTGAATTTAAGCATAGTATTTCTAGAAAGTGTTTTTGATATAATTAAGGAAGAAAATAAATTTTCATTACCCTCCAGTTTGTTGCAATTTGGGTAGAAAATGTTCATTTCGCATAACGATCCAATGTCTAGTCATAAGAATAATTTGCGCAGAATATTTCTACAAAGTATTTGTAATAAAATGAGATACAAAATAGTTTTTAACCTGTTCGCACGGTACAGCCTTAAGTTGTCAGAATCGTGTATAGTTGAAATTTCGTATCTGCTTGGAATCGGTGTCGCGACACGTTCTTGTTGGTGCGCCGCTCTATCGATTCCGTGTTCACGGCAGATAATGAAACCCTAATTATCGGCAGACAATGTTCAGCGAGGCTCCTGCTCGGTAACAGCCTTGGATAAATTCGATTTTAATAATTCGATCGCGGTCGACGCTGATAGCTTATCCGAATTCCCCAACACCGAGTGCTACGATCGTTTTCGATCTCTTTTATTCCGACCGGATTCCCTGCTATTTCTCACCGCGGCGGGATTGTTCGAATCCTGTGAACGGATTTATGATTTTCTGTTTGGCTTGCGGGAAGACTTGGTCAACCGGAAACAGCCTTTGTTGATAAAAGAAATCGATGATAACAAAAAATCTTTTTTCATCTCTCTCCAAGCATTCTTGCCCTTTCGCAGGAAACTCGAATTATCGCTTTAGATTTCGTTTCGCGCTCGCACACACCGAATAAAACGGAATTTGTTACGTACCAGTAATTTCGAACAATATTATCGTAACCGAGCTAATTGTTACTGCTGATTGTTACACGGCGCCGCTCTCATCGAGAAACCTAAATTCAGTGGGAGATCAAATTATTGGAACCACGCCGCGGGACGAGGTGTTTGTTGACCACGTGGTTGGATAATGTTGTGTATAATGTTTCTGAATGTATATTTCAAAATCTGCTGAACATCAAACGAAGGCAAAATAAAAAAGCTGTATCAAGTTCTGAGGAAACAAAATTACTAGACTGCATAGTCGCTGAAAATCAAGAAGTTGATGCGACTTTAAAAAACTTCTCTTAGAGGAAAAGACTTAAAAAGAAAACTTTAAAAAATCCTTCCTAGAAACCTTCCTTTTTGGAAACAAAAATTTTCTTCGCGTCTATTTTATACAAAAATTCGTGGTTTAACTTCTTTAATAGCAAATTAAATAATAAGTAGTGTCTTTGACTAATTTCATTTAATTCTTGTGTCAAAGGATTCATTTTAATTGGATTTCTTCTGGAATTGAAAATTGTAGATTCTATCGAAAAGAAAGAATATACAGATAAAACCATATTTTCTAATTCGGTGGTTTCTTAAGTCAATTAGGTTCGGTAATCGGTGCACGCTAGAATTTAGAGACCGTCGTCTCTGGTATAATTAATCCGATTTCGATAACGCTTATCAACCGCAAGAATTGGTGTCTGATGCGAAAGTAAATCCCCGGTGCTTTGTTCGAAATTAAACTGAATGCGTGGATACCGGATTCGATCATTGAAATCAAATCAAATTGCAATTGAATCGGGCTTCGCAAATGCTCAATTAATGTTTCAATTTCCTAAAAACGTAGCAACGAATATCCAATTTCTAGGACTATTTCAATTTGCTTATAGACTGTTCGCGTTCAATAGAATCCTATAACGCGAATTCATTTATTTTTCGAAATTCATTTCCGCGTGGAATAGATCGTGAGAATAGGATTAATTAATTAGAATTAATTGGAAACAAACCGCCGGATTAATAGACGAGTTTTACATGTATTATTTTATATTTAGCTAGGAAATTCGATGACAGCGGTAAATCGTGGAATATATATCTTTCATTCGTAACAAAAGGACGTTGAAACAATATTTCGATGATAATCATCGTTAGCTTTGTGCGGCGGAATTATGCGTTTCAAAGGCTGCGACCACGCGCGATCATTTTCCAAATCCATCTACCACTATTCATAATTGTGGACTCACGACTCGCTCATTTATTATGTTGCATACACTGTGTTGATAATAAACGCCGTGCGTGTCGACACAGTGGATCAATTTGTAGTTGATCGACCATTCTGGGCGAACGAAATCATCCGGATTGTGTGGCAAGAAGTTTTTCCAATAACAATAAGAATAAACCCATGAATTATTTAGTTGTCACCCCCCAAAAAAAAGAAAAGAAACTTTAGCTTCATTCCGTTTTCTAATGAAAAGGGCATTTTCAAAATTTAAATATATGTAAGGTCGTCAAAACTGAGATTTCATTTTTGTAAATGAGCATAGGTAGAATTCGAAATTCTTCAATAAATACTGATACTAACGAAGTTGGAAATGCTTAATGATTCTAATAATTTCATAAGCAGTGCGTTCAAATTCAAATATTTTCACTGTTTCGTGTTTTACAGTTTACCTAGAAATGACAGGAAATTTTTGATTGGAAGCATACATTTTGTTTGAAAAACAAATCCATTTGAACTATACATGTATTTCATTTAGGAAAAACAATACTCTCTTCTCGTGGAATTTTTATTATAAAGCCTTTTTATAGAACGGGTATTCGAAAATCCGTATAAAATAAAAGTTTGATGGAAACATTTTTCTAAATAACGTGTTCTGAATATAACTGTAACATTTAGACTGCGGATCTTTATGCAAAATAAAAATAGTTTACATTAATAACGAGACATCGGAACCAAATAAGAATTTATTTCCTTTTCCTAACAATTTTAAATTATCGTAATACTTTTATATTCGAAATCTCATCTGTCCATTTTCGCGCATAAGCGCATAAAATCTGCAGTCTAGCAACAATTAAGTAATATTCCTGTAGCACAAACTGGGTCGCGTGACCAAACGAATTCGACAAAAGATACCTTGGGGAACGATTTAAAATGATAGCTCGTGCATATTTTCCATCTATAACCGAGGCAGTGTTAAATTACAGGTGTGACTGCCGGTGCATAACACACTTCTATTGATCTTCGTGTTGCGCTGCATTCTAACCAGACGCGTTATAGTCCCTGTTAATTACCGACTAGCTACCTCTGCTT
Organism: Lasioglossum morio; assembly: GCA_916610235.2. Taxonomy (NCBI): domain Eukaryota; kingdom Metazoa; phylum Arthropoda; class Insecta; order Hymenoptera; family Halictidae; genus Lasioglossum; species Lasioglossum morio. The sequence goes on along the minus strand of OU744325.1, from coordinate 8,508,300 downwards.
TAAGTCTGTATCTGATAGACAATGTGTCTTGACTAGACACGACCAGATCGGATCTCGAACCAGCTGAAATATATTCTAGCACGGTTCTGCGGAGGACTGTAACAGTAATTATGTTCCCATTGTTTGGCATTCTTCTTACTTTTATCGCATGCGAGCCTGTTCTTGAATGTTTTTCTTCGAGTGACGTGTTCGTTGCTTTTTCTCTAAGAACTGCTGAACGTTTCGTATACAGAGGACCCGATGCATACGATTTTTTGACACGTGGTTACATGGCACGTGATGCATCCAAGAAATTACACAACTTGAAAGTTTGGCTAATACAAAACTAGCCAGGATTATTCGTTTCACAACAATTTTATAAATAGAAAGAATAAATTGTACCAGTATAAAATTCTTATAAAGAGTCTCTTATTTAAAAAGTGTAATTTTCACGATTATTTTCCAGTTTTACAGAAACCTTATGAAGAGAAAGGATAAATTGTATCAGCACAAAATTATCACAAGGAGTATTGTTTCTAACAAGTACAATTTTTTTTTTATTAAACAAGTACAATTACCACAATTATTCATTTGACAACAATTTTATGAAGAGAAAGAATAAATTGTACCAGTATAAAATTCTCATAAGGAATCTCCTATTTAAAAAGTACAATTTTCACGATTATTCTCGAGTTTTACAGAAACCTTATGAAAAGCAAGAATAAATTGTACCAGTAAAAAAATATCACAGAGTATCGTTTCTACAAGTACAATTATCACAATTATTCGTTTGACAACAATTTCGTAAAGAGAAAGGATAAATTGTACCAGTATAAAATTCTCATAAAGAGTCTTATTTAAAAAGTGTAATTTTCACGATTATTCTCGAGTTTTACAGAAACCTTATGAAAAGCGAGAGCAAGAATAAATTGTATCAGTACAAAATTCTCACAAAGAGTATCGTTTCTACCAAGTACAATTGTCACGATTATTCGTTTCACAGACATTTCATGAAACTAAAGAAAAAGTTCCACGATGAGAAATGCAAGATATTATCCAACGACGAGTTTCCTCTGTGTACGACTCGTTCGAGACATTTAATTGCCTGCATCTCACATTTGACAGTTTGTCGTGGCAGTTTGTAAATATCGATTGTGTATGATCGACAGTGCGTAGAACGCTGAAGAACGGCCTCTCGGAGGAGGAGAAGAAGCACATTGCCGCCTACATCAAGGGCTACTGACTGTGATAAAACTGAAAACCTGTGACTCGTCCACGATGGAGAGAGGAAAAATGGTAGCACGATCATCGAACCTTTGATGACAAGGCCAGGATACATCGCGATCCAACGGAATCCGACAAACGCGACATTGTCCGAGGGATCGCGGAGATTACACCAAGGTTATGCGTTAAATATTACATATATTAACAAATTCGTAGCCGAGGACGAGCGTTCCGAGGCGTCAGATTCTATTTTTCGATGCTGTCGCGCTCTGTCGTTCGTTCTTGTCGCCTCGAGAATGAAAACCGTAGGTGCATTAATTGCCGATTCATTGCCGATTGCATTACACAAGCGACTGATCAAATGTAGGAGGAGATTGTGACTCACCGAAAGACGCATCATGCTTCTTGGCTGTGCCAATAAGTAATTTATTCAAATGGTGTGAAACAAGGGCAATTAAAATAGTTTTCGATACAGGTATTTCAATCTTCACTGGCCAGATGCATTTATATTTCTTTCTACAGATAAAGTAATTATTTTAACCAATATCACAGACGTTCTATTCGTTTGAAACACATTAAACAATTGTACGTATCTAACAGTTCGCACATTATTTTCGATGCTGTACTTATTTAATGTATTTTAATCAGCCATGTTTTCGCAATTTCACGACTGATGGTTTTAATATTGATTTTATTTGGAAATCCGAAAAAAAAAATTCATTTCCACTCGTCCAGTGAAATGCAAATGTACAGGAAAACCGCGGTAATAAATACGAGCATGTTATTAAATATCCGCGTCAGTTGAGGTTTAATTACCTGAAAAATCGAAAGCGAATTTGCCGGAGGAGTGACGTGAATTATTCATTGGCGCAGCTAGTATATTTTAATATGGGAGGGTTCGCGAGGAAATAATGTTTCACGAGAAAAAAAAAGATGAAGAAAAGACGTCGCGCGGTGATCAGTCAGGCGACTTGTTCACGAGACTTGTTCCGTTCCCGCGACCGAATGCGACAACTTTGAAACTTATATATCCTCTTCATCTTTCCCATGGAAGGTGAATGGGGAGGGAAAAAAAACAACCGGTGGATAAAGTTTTCGGATGCATCTTCCGCGGTGACAGTCTCGCAGGAATGAACGTTTTGCGCGGGACGAAGCACCGAGACGTTTCCCAGCGTGCCTTGAATCAATTTTCCTTTGCATGTTGCATGATATGAAAATGTTATTAAAGTTCGCGACACTGAGCCAATTTATTTCGCCGCAGTTTCGTGCCACGGAGCGGCTGCTTCGCCATACGCGGGAAATTAAAAAGCGTAAAGAAGGCTTTAAGAAGCGCGAGCTCGTGTATCAGCTCGGATCCGCGAGCACACCTTTATGAGATTTCGTTTCTCGTTTATCCGAACGACACTCTCTTTATTTTCGTCGCTACGACGCTTCACATTCGCTCGCTTATTTCTTTAATATGTAGTTCGCGAGAGCGCCGACGATTTTCAGATTGCGTTATGAAAGCGTACGAATTTTTATATATCTCGTATTGGATCGTCTTCGCGCTTGATTAATTAACGATCCTTTAATGATAGGATATTCTACTTGAAGGTTTAATACGATTTTTTCGTAATTCATATGAGAATCTACGAAACTCATAAAGTTCAACAACGTTGCATAATTAAATATGAGTATTTACATTATTCAAAGAACCTGTGTTTGCTCTTTTTAATACAGTAAAATATAATGCAACGTAAGATTTAATACAGTTTGGGTGCATTTTAATTCACCAAAAACGGAGGAAAGAATTTTGCATCAACTTCGTGAAAAGACATTTTATATGGTAAGTGTTTGGTCCATGTTAAGTTAAATCATTAACTATTTCACGTATCATATGGGAAAGTACGAGTCTCGGGTGGCTCGTAAAATTCAACAGCGTTGCATAATTAAACATGAGTATTACATTATTCAGAAAAACTGTGTCGGATCTTTTTAATACAGTGTTGTAAAAAGTAATGCAAGATTGCATTTGTAACATTACCAACAGCGGAGGAAAGAATTTTGCATCAAGTTGGAATTGTTTAGAGGATAAAATGAAAAAAGTCATATGGAATGGAATTATTGTAGGTCGAAAGAAATGTTTAATTTTCAAAGGGTTAAATCGTTAACTTTTTACTTTAAAGTAAAACAAAATAGATACGTCCTGGATGGATCTAACTTCGTTGGACGGAAATATTGAAAAGTGTCCGTTGTCCAGGGGTTAATTTAGTGGTCAATGAAACAATCGCGGTTCATGCATGAAACTGTGACGTCGCCGAGCATCCACGTGGCACGAAACATGCTTGAAATCCGTAGCGGACAATGGCGGACGGTACCAGAGTGAACAGTGGTAGCTATTGTGCTAGGCGGCCGCTTGAAAGTTCGAACGACAGGGGCGAGTAACAGACAATCGTATCAACGTGTGCCTCGAATGAACTCCGAAACTATTCTAATAAACTATTTTGATGACCCGTAAACGTTCAATACGGAGAAAAAAGAGAATGTCTCGAAGGTCGCTTGCCAAGTAATTTCGCGGCGGATGAACCCTTACCTGCGAGATCGTGTATTCCCCTAACGATCTAACGAGAGAGAAGATCGAGCTTTGCGACAAACGATAATCGTCGATCACGTAGGTAGTTGACTGCCCGGTACCTAGACGACGTGAATTTTGCGAAACTGTGTGATTTGTTCGACGAGAAAGAGAGAAGAGAGGAGCCACTTAATTAACTTAATCATCACCTTATTATACGCGTAACGTGGCGCCGCGTGTACGCGCAATCATTGTAATTTACTGTGGAAATGAATTGAAATAAAATTGCGAATAGCAAGGTGTGCGTCGCCTTGACTTTACCTGCGTCGATGCGTCCCATCCTCTTCTTCTATTCGCAGGGTTAGATCGTCGCGATCGAAGCCTTTGGGTATTGGGCAACACGAGGTAAGTTTGGGCAGGAATAATTTATTTCATTTTCTGACGAGGCAGGGCAAAGTTATTTCTAGGTTTGTTATTAATTAATTATATATTCGAGGAAATAAAGATAGAGTCTTTAATTAAGGTTCATACACTTTCTTGAGGATAATAGTATTATTATGTTATCTTCATTCATAAAGTCTTATTAAAGGTGCAAGTAGAATAAGGATGATTTAAGATCAAACTAGAAAATGGTCTAGGGTCATACAAGTAGAATAACATAAGTCAAACGAATAAGATATGGTTGGTTTATATGAAGCATACTCATATGAGTAATTAAATGAATAGAATGAAGATGCTGAATGATCAGTCAACGATAACGAGGACACCCATAAGAGAAACACTGCAGGGATGGTCTATAGTCAGGTGAGTAGACAGACGAATAGAACAAACACATCTTGTGATCAGACAAGTAGACCATAAGCAGACATGTAGCGTGGGAATGGTATTGTTATACAAGAAATCTATGAATATCCAATAATTAGCAAGTAGAACAGGTATGATTTAGACAAGTAGAAAGAGCTTACGACGAAACAGGGGAAGTAGAAGGGACCATAAGCAGACTAGAGTAATGTCAGAATAACTGTTAACCCTTTGACTACTGTTGGCGCCTATTGGCGTCCGAAACATGTTGACTTCCTGGTACTGTAGGCGCCAATAGGCGTCCAGATAAAATTTCGCCTGTTTCGCCTATTTTACAATTTTATAATTGCTCAGTATTTTGAATATTTTAATATACTTCGTCAGAAATGCGTCTAACGAAAAACTTCGCCGTACCCAGTGAACGTTGCGAGTGAATTCGTACCGTACCGTACGGCCGGTGCGTGCCAAAGTCTGCCGTAGCCAAAGGATTAAACAAGAAAAAAAGAGGGTCTAAAGATCAGGCAAGTGGAACAGCGACTATAAATCAGACAAGTAGATTCAGGATGGTTTTAGAAGAATCAAGGGGCATTAGAAGGGATTATAAGCAGACTAGAGTGATGTCATAAAGTTTGTTAAACAAGAAAAATAGGAAGTCTAAAAATCAGGCAAGTAGAACAGGGACTACAAATCAGACAAGTAGATTCAGGATGGTTTATGACAAAACAAGGGGCAGTAAAAGGGACCATAAGCAGACTAGAATAATATCAGAATGACTGTTAAACAAGAACATAAAAACGTGGTAAAAATAGGATGTCTAAAGATCAAGCAAGTGGAACAAGGACTATAAATCAGACAAGTAGATTCAGGGATGTTTTATGACAAAACAAGGGACACTAAAAGGGACCATAATCAGACTAGAATAATATCAGAATGACTGTTAAACAAGAAAATAAAAACGTGGTAAAAATAGGATGTCTAAAGATCAAGCAAGTGGAACAAGGACTATAAATCAGACAAGTAGATTCAGGATGGTTTATGACAAAACAAGGGGCAGTAAAAGGGACCATAAGCAGACTAGAATAATATCAGAATGACTGTTAATCAAGAAAATAAAAACGTGGTAAAAATAGGATGTCTAAAGATCAAGCAAGTGGAACAAGGACTATAAATCAGACAAGTAGATTCAGGGATGGTTTATGACAAAACAAGGGGCAGTAAAAGGGACCATAAGCAGACTAGAATAATATCAGAATGTCTGTTAAACAAATAAATAAAAACGTGGTAAAAATAGGAAGTCTAAAGATCAAGCAAGTGGAACATGGACTATAAATCAGACAAGTAGATTCAGAGATGGTTTATGACAAAACAAGAGGCACTAGAAGGGACCATAAGCAGCCAAGTAATGTCAGAATGAGTTAAACAAGAAAAATATAAATTCGAAAGATCAGACAAGTGGAACAGGGACTATATAATCAGACAAGTAGAACAAATATCTGTAGGCAATTAGCTTGGCATGCTCGCTGGCGTGGCATGTCGTACAGCCCGACAATTGGAACGGGGATGGATTGTGGTCGCGCAAGTAGAATATAGACGGGCTCTGTTCAAGCAAGTAGAATGATCGCGCTCGATGATCAGACAAGTGAAATAGGGGCGGCAAATGATCTGGCAAGTGGTATAGGGGCGGCCATAGCGAGGAAGAATGAAACGGGTATGATCTATGCGTGAGACGCGTGGAATTGCGCGGATCGCCTACGACGAGGCAGTCTGTGCATGAAATATATGAAAGTCGCTGGGAAACAATTTCTCTCCGCTGAGAAATGCGAGCCGATTAGCCAGTTCATTCTTCTCTGCTCGAGACAGCAAGGCGACGCTTATGCAGTCGAGTCTGTGATCTCGTGTGTACGATGCAGTGAAACAAAATTTTGATCTTGAAAATCACGGTTCAGAACATTTTTACACAACTTAATATTTGCAGAAATAATATTTGATCGGATAAGAATTAAGAAAGAAATAAATCAAATTAAATTCTCACTATTTTGAGACTCCTTCGAACAAGATACTGTTTTGAGACCCCTTCGAACAAGATACTGTTTTGAGACTCCTTCGAACAAGATACTGTTTTGAAAGCAGCTTCTGCTAACAAAATCATATTTTACTTTTAAAAGAAGATAGGTACATTCAATCTTTGCAATAAAGAATCCTTCAAACAAAATGCTATTTTAAAGGCTTTTTCAATAGTAAAATTGGGATGTGTGAAGTAGGATTTAGGTAGAATGAAAGAAGACAGCGGCGTATAACAAACTGTGCTCGAGACACACGATTTATTATTAACCTTCGACCAACTTTAACAACATACAATATAATGTAGTAATAAAAACGTATCAGTTAAAAGTGTAATAATGATAGCGCGACGATCGTTGGAAAAGTGTTCGCGTCGTGTACATGCGATCGCCGTTCATCTCCGCCACGCGTTCTGCATCCGACTGCATCCTCCTGGCTCGCGATCCTCTATACTCCTGAAATCCATCTTTCGCGTGATATCTTCGTGGCCGAGAACGCCGGTGATCATTGGATAAAAAATGGGGACAAAGGGGACGCTCCGATGATCGCGTTTTGAAGAAGGGATGGCTGGTTCTCTGTGTACAAGTGAGGTTCGAGAAGAAGGGGGAGTTTGGGGTGTAGTGTATCGGAAAAAGGGGGGCGTAGGATAATCGAAAAGCTTTCGAGACAGGGTACAAGAAAACGTTTCGCGTGTGATTCATTTAGCACCGTTACGCCGATGCGCTTAATTAATGCTAACCTCTATAGTCGTGTAGAAAAACCACTCTCTTTCTCTCGGTTCCTCTTTCGCTCCCACCCTTTCTCTCAGCTCCTCTCATAAATTCTCTCCCATTGTCTCTTTCTATCTATATATATTTGTTATAATTATAATAGCGTAGAAGAGCCTCGCTTCGCGCCAGGATATCTCTCGTCGCGCGCGCGCTGACCCACCAATGTCTGACCCGGAAACCACAAAACCCGAGAACTCTGACGGTTGATCGCGCTCGACCAAGTCGCTCTTCGCGTCACAGGAAACGCTCCCAGCGAATGGAAGAACACGAAAAAACAAATGGGGTATCGTATCCAGTCTGTTCGGCGTGTGCACCTGACCCAGGATGATCGACGGATGATCCAAGACTGGCACGATCCGCCTCGCAGCCAGTCGGCCGATGATCCCAAGCGAGGACGAAGCTTCCGGACACTTTGCGACGCACTCATTCGACCTGTTTAGGCTCGAGCAGTGTCCGAGCAGCGTCGCGAGAGAAGATCCCCGGGGAAGAAGGAAGTCCTCGGTCGTTTTTGAGGAGCCAGCTCTAGAAGTCTTCGGGCGAATGACGTAGTGGTCGATAGGGTCCGCGGACATTGCGAATCGATCGGCACACACCAGGGTTTCGCGTTCAATGGTAGTCGCGGACCGGATAGGACTCGATCAGGCGATCCGGAGGGCCGATGAACACGTGATGGCGCGAGACATAACGCCGACGACGCGGGCGACGCTGTGCTCGGAGACGCGGCGACGCGGCACGATGACTTCAGAGCTCGTCGTGTTTCGGACCGGTGAACTCGTCGTGCGAGATGAACCCGTTCTTGTCCTTATCCTCGTGCTGGAAGATCTCCTCCACCAACTTGTCATTGTCCGCCAGGATCTTCTTCACCTGGTCGTCGCCCGCGCTACCCTGCTCCGCCTCGATCATCTGCTTTCTCAGGTAGTCGCTCACCTGCGCATGGGAAACATCAGTTATTTTAGCTCGTCGAAATTTTATTTCTAGCCTATTTGTAGCCAACAACCGTAGTCCCGTTGAAAGCACCGGTTCTCGTTAGATCATCCAAGTTAAACAATGTGGAACGTGAACGGCACTAGGATGGGTGACCGTCTGGTAAAAAACCGGAAAGTGACCCACCCGGGGTGTTTTTCACGTGTTGTTGGCAAAAAGGTGATTCGGAACCCACCATAAACAGTAGGTCCCGCTGAAAAGTCGATGGTGAGAGTGGAAAGAGGGGGATTGATTGGTAAATGAATTTGAAACCCTGAGGGGACCAAATATCATGTTACATACATCGTGGATTTGTAACTGTTTCCATGATCTCGATCGACAAATTGTTAATAACATATATTCATGTTTTCAGCGCACTGGTTGCGCTGAAACGCACATAGGACAAAGGTCTAGACATTTGGAGACACGTATCGGAGAACATAAGCACAACATTTTTTCACCTCCAGCACAACATAGTGCATTGACGAGGCATTCAATAGAGTTTGACCATGCTTTTGATTTTGAAAATTCCAAAATAGTAGAAAAAGAAACCAATTTACAACACAGGATTTTATTAGAAATAATTCACATGATTAAACATCAGAGCGTAAATCTTAGGTATGAGACACCTAAAATACATGAATATTACACAACATTACTGAACCAGTAATGTCTTATGACGAATTATTTTAACAAATAAAATCTACTTAAGGTTTAAAAATACATCAAAATTAGTTTGAATGTCAATTAATTATTTACCATAATTTCATATGGTATACAAACGGTTGATACTTGTTGTTCTTTGAATTTCCACATTCATATTTACCGCCAAATATTGATTGGCTATATTGATCGGCCAATGGCACGATCAATGCTTTCTGATTCTGTGTTCTTCAAACTCTAAAGTTTGTTTTCTCATTCTGTACATCGCAAGCATGGAATCACCATGTGTCATAAAGTTTGAAAATGTTTAAAATAATTTATTCACTTAGCAAGTATGTGGTGTTTTGTACTTAAAACATTTGGAATGATTGGTTTTTGTGTTGAACATAATGCATACTAATTTAATAATTTTTACAGACGCAATTATACCAAAAATCTTTTTTCTTGAAAATGGTCTAAATAGTTGACCGAAACGTTGAAAATTTTTGTGTTAATTTACAAAATTGCTTAAGTAGTAGTATTTGATCGAATCAATGCGCTGAAAACATGAATATATGTTATCGTGGATTTGCTTGAGAAGAGTCATTCTCAAACAGAGCTGCCAGAGAAAGTCGTCGGTAGACTGCGGATCTTTAAAATAAAAATGTTCCGAATTGTTTCTGGGCGGCAGGAATAAAATAAAAATTGATTTCATTTCTTTCATCTCTTAACGACTTTGTTGGATTGAAAACAACGTCACAATAATCTTGAATTTTGTCGAATCTTTTACGGTTTTATTAAATGCATTAAGATCCGCAGTCTATAATAATTATCTCAATTCTTTGAATAACGAACAATATGATAAATGCATTTACAAATTCAAATTGGACACCGGGTATATAGGATGTTGTTAAAAGTTACGTGTATTATTGTTGGGTCGGTTTGGCATTTAAAATTGAACGTTTGTACAGATAGGACAATCCAATGCATGCTACAGTATTGTATATTGCAGTTTTGTGACTGATAAAAATTGTAACATGCACCAAAATGTACTGTTCGGTGACAAATAACCGATAATCCTTCGCGTATTTTCAGATGTACAAAATACACGTGCGAATAAGTACAAAGAGAGTCAGTAGTAAATTAAATATAAGCATTGCTCGTGATGTGTCTGACCATTATTATCCTCCTCTACTTGTTACAAGTATTTACACAGGAATGGTTTTAATCACATCATAAAATTACTAATTAAATTAAATGTTACGTCACTGTCCAAGAAAGAAACTAAATAATGACAAAGGACAATCATGAAAACTCTAATGGTCATTTAAAAGCACGTGTATTTTGTCGAATGTGGAATATCCTCGATCATGATGATCATGACGATCAATAGATCGTCACAAAATACATCAAAAGGAAGGTATAAAATCTGTGCCGCAATGTTTCGTTTCGATCGATTTCAGCAGTTCCCATTCGTAAATAGAAAACTGTTAAGTTTGTAACGTGTCGCTGTGATTGAAACAAATGTATCGCCCCACGCGACAGTCCTGAAAAAAAATAAAACACGATTGCTCCGTTCACTGTAGTTTCGCAAAAAAACGTTTCGAGAGCTGTAAGCCTTCCCTCCCCGATGCGCAAAATGTGCAGACGTTAATCCTTTGTACTTGCGAGCGGAGATAAACCTGTCAGCCGGCGACATTGTGATTGGTCTGCTGTTTGATTCGTTCGAAAAAAGGTTCTTAAGGATTAACCGAAACAAATGAGTCCACTTGCACGTTGATAAAAATACCGACGCGAACATAGACGAGTATTAGAGCGCAAAGGATTTCCTAGATCTTTGATTTTGATTTGATTATCGTTAGACTGTGGGTGTTTATGCAACTCTCAATTTCTGTAGACAAATTTTAAGAACGCGGTGCCAAATCAAGTCCTATTTTCATTGTTAATAACATTTATAGGTCCAAAATAAGTAAAAAACATAAAAAATTCTGCCGAATTTGAAACTCGTGCACTTTTTGAACAATTTTTCAAACCGTAAACGCATAAAGATCTGCAGTCTAATTATTATTATTATTGTGCTTTGATTCTAGATCTACGGGGCACAAATTGTTAGCGATATTTACAATAATATATCTAGAGAAACATATTTCTTAAATAATCCACGATCTCGTAGATGAACAAATTTCAAACTCGCTATTTTGCCAGGCGTTCCATGTTTGAAAGTACTAAAATAAAATTACAATTCCAACCAACCAATATAGGTTAAAAACGCCTCGTTGGTTAACGATTGAAATTATTAAACGATGCATCAAATTATTGGCCGAAGTTCAAACTTTGTAATTTCATGTCTCAGGGTCCTTATGGGTCATAATCAGAAACGCTCGTTAGTTGTTAATTCGTTAGTCGCTCGGTTGTTAATTCAACTTCAGAAAATCTGACTGTGTGTTGGTAACTACAGATAATCCCAGTACATTTACTATTACCGTAACTCTGTATCATTATTTGCCAAGTAGTTGATCTACGTAGAACCATCACCACAAGTGACCCTTAGAAAAAAATTAAAAGTGATCTTGCCATTATTCTCACCTCCTCGCGAGACAATTGGTTGTCGTGGTCGCTGTCGATTGCTTTGAACACGTTGGTGGATTGCGGAGTGTCGCTGATGTTGATCAGTTCAACTTCGAACAACAAAGTTGCACCTGTAATCAGAAATGTTCGATTAATAAGCATCTTCTATTTTCTATGCTTCCAGCTGTTTTTAGTTGTTCGAAACGCAAGGGACAAAATCTCCTACATAGTTTTTAATACAAAAGACTACTTACACCGAACAATACCTTGTAAACAATTTTCATACGAATGGTCCTTTGTGTCGTTAATGCTTTACGGGATATTTGAATGTTCCAAGTTAAATGGAGCACACTGTCTATTGTCCCGTTCAAAATATCGCGTTTCGAGCCAATTTAAAATTTAACGATCGGACACGATATTCGCGGAGAAGAGATTTTGTAATTACCGGCTTCCCACTCTAGTGTTTCGAATAATACCGCGGTATAAAGCGGTGAATTAAACAATTCATTACTCGCTAATTACTCGTAGCACGATCTCCGCTCTTTTTTTATTCTACTTTCGCAGTCGACCGTAAAATGCTGTAATAATCGAGTCGCCTATCGACGGAAAATTAATGTAACCTCTGAATGCAACGGATAATCGACCATTGTCCAATGTCGTTAACTTTCTCTCCACTTTCTAGCCAAGGCGAATAATCTCTAAGCGTTGAAATCAATATTTGATCTCGCTTCAAAATATCTCCCACAAAGGAAAGCAGAATCAAAGTTTTGAGAAAAACATTTTGCTTTTATTTCTCATCGAAGCTTATTTGAGAAACGCGTCTTCTGTTCCTAACGAATTGCTAAATCTTTATGCAAAATATGAATTGTTCTTGCTTTAATCATTTTAACGAGCTGAAAATAATAGATTGACTTTCTTATAATTGTTTTCACTTCACCACCGTTTCAATTAAATTGTTTCAATATAAAATCCGCAGTCTATTAATGAATTGAGAATAATCCGATAGTATTTTCGAATTGCATTACTGTATTATGCATGGAATCTAGTAAACAAGTGGTAAAGAAAAAACGTTCTTCCGACGTCACTGATTTCCCAATCATGTTTCACCAATCCGTAGATCGAACGACACGCAACGACCGCATTGATTGCTCGAAACCAATAAAAATCCAATACATCTCTGTCAGAGCTGACGAAAGACGATTGCCGCGGCTTTTCTATTATTTACCCGTCGACTACCAACAACCCCCTCTCTCTCTCTCTCTCTCTTACACACACCGTGAAAAACATGTCCAGCGAGCTGACTCCGTGTATCGATGACGTATGACGGACCTCTTGTCGCTGACATTTACTACCAATCATGAACCATTCCCTGTGAACGAACAATCGGGGAAAAATCTCTTATTTCTGATCCACAGGACCATTGTCATTTGATTTCGAATTCTATCGCGTTTGCAGCGTATCGGTAACACTTGCTTCCGCAAAATAATTAATCTCACTCGAATCATTGTTTCCGTGACAATTGTGTCAGAAGCGTTGAATATGAATGCGCGTTTCAGTTATGACGCACATTATAATAGGCGATCAAATCATTAGGGAAACGAATTAAGCTTCGACTGTCATCGATTTGAACATTTTTCAACATCGATAATCAAACTTCGTTGAATATTTTGTTATAGTATTGAGCAATATCCGGTGCTCTTTCTGGTATCATTACATTCGATAAAGGTTTGCGATCGTAGTGCAAAAAGAGTTAGTCTCAGACTTGCACAGATCAACATTTACAACTAATTTGGGTAGAAATGAGCATCAACAATCGCAGCATGTGTTTCTCGAAAAAAATTAATAGTGTACAAGAATTTAAAGATTTCTTAAAATATATATTTACTCATCGAAATGTTTCTCGATCTACATATATACTTAGTATCAAAATAATAAATTACATCATTTCAGTGGAAGCTTTTCGGTGGAAGCACTCCATTTTTCATGGGTTTCCGATAATGGGTTTCAGTCCACATGTCACCGGCATGGAACCAACATGCTGTTCATCGACTCTTAAGAATTTAAATTACTACATTTTTCTAAGCAAACGCAATACAGAAAATTTACATTCTTGAAAATGGTCTAAATTCAGACCGAAACGTTGAATTAAATTTCATGTGATATTTTGCAAATTTGCTTATTGTCTCCAATTGATCGAACCAGTGCGCCAATAACATTAATTGTAGTTTTGAACGATTGTCTGTATCGAGATACAGAGAACGGTTTCCAATAATCTGAGGAAAAAATATTTCCAACAAAAGAGTTGAACAGTATTTAATTTTAGTTAATACAGTAACAGTATTATAAAATATCCATAGGGCCCATAAATAATGCTAAAATAGTTTTTTTTCCAATACTCCACTGTGCGGCGAAAACAGGTTCGAATGCGTTCGTTGCAGCTCGCGTTCGATTCAGGCGCGCATGGTCGCGCATTCGATATTCATTATGGCGAGTCCCATGCCGATTAAGCCGGCCCTAATGAAATATGCCGGCCCATAATTCACTGCTTATAGAAATGCGATTAACGGAGCGGGCAACGTTTTCGCGTTCGTCGACGGGATCTCGTTTTCCCCGGGAAAATTGAACGATCATGCGCCGCCGAGTCGAAACTCCGTGGTCGGAAAAGTTTCTCGTTCTCGGTGACCGCGGCATCGACGACAGATGGAATCAAATTCGTTTTTCTTTGTGCGCAATTTCCGTCGCGTCCCTCCCGCGAGATCCCCACCACCACCAGCCCCTGTTACTCAGAGAGAAACTGTTCCATTCCCGATCCCCGCGACTTGAAATGCTTTCCAGCCCCCTGCCTTCCTCGTTATTTACGGTCCGCGTTCCACCAAGAACAGACTGTTTCAGCCATTAAAGCGTCTAGATACCAATTAACGTGGTAGGTAGCCGGGAGAGCCAGCGTAATAATGGAGAAATTAATTATTCCATCGTTGATCGAGAAACAAAATTTTCTGAAATTAACGAACCACCACAGAGTAAACCTTCTCCGTTCGATCGTGAGACACCGGGATTCTGATGGAATTTCAACACATATTTTCTCTAATTAAATTGTTCAATTTTACGAACTCGTAACGACGAGACTCGTGCCCGCTACAAATGTCTTTGTTTTTCCCGTACTGCTTTAATGCACGAGGTGTACTACTTAACGCTATCATCCGAGACACTTCTTTAGAATTTCTGAACGTAATTAAGAAGGTCAGGCGTAATTAAGAGACGTTCTCAGGAGCCAGAGGCGAAGCAGAACATTATTTCCTGGCGGTGCTGCAATTCCAACAGGACTTGGTATTACAGTTAAATTTGTCTTTAAAATGGCTCGCGTAGAAATGGATGAAACGTAACGTTACATTAAGAAAATCATAGCTGACGAGATGAAAAAACAGCTCCCACAAAACTGTGCTAGCTTTGTACAATTTCGTGGAATCTCATTCGCGGAAATGTCGCGGATGATGAATTTACGTTGGCACACACTCTGTTCGCTGTGAAACGTCTTTAATGCTCCGCGTTCCAAATTTATTTCGATCGTTTCAAATTCCTCATTTCTTCAAATTTTAAATTTCATCGAAGGCAAATATTATTTCTCTTTTTTTTTTTTTTAAAGAACGTTTCAATCATTTCGAATTTCTTATTACTTCAATTTTTAATTTCAATGAAGGCAAATATTATTTCTCTTCTTTTATCAACGTTTCAATCATTTGAAACTTCTTATTTCTTTAAATTTTTAATTTCAATGAAGGCAAATATTGTTTCTCTTCTTTTATGAACGTTTCAACCATTTTAAACTTCTTATTTCTTTAAATTTTTAATTTCAATAAAGGCAAATATTGTTTCTCTTCTCTTTATGAACGTTCTTTAAACTGAGCGAATTCTTAAAAACGATATTTTTCATATTTATTAACTAGAGATATAAACTAGAAATTAGTTTTGTAATTGTTTGTGAACTTATTTCTTTAAATTTTTAATTTCAATGAAGGCAAATATTGTTTCTCTTCTCTTTATGAACGTTCTTTAAATTGAGCGAATTCTTAAAAACGATATTTTTCATATTTATTAACTAGAGATATAAACTAGAAATTAGTTTTGTAATTGTTTGTGAACCGTCTTTAATGCTACACGACTCGATTCGAACGCACTGAATAGAAGCTTAATGATTTTCTTTTTCGAAATGATGCAATCGAGATGCCATGTACAGTTTTTGTCATTTAGATGCTGATTATTCGCGACTAATAGACACGAAGAATCGAATCATCGCACTATTTCGAAACGCAGCATCCTGCGAATCGATGAATGAGCATCGGGGAATTTGGTAACACGATTCAGGCAAGCACGTTGCACTGACGCGTATCATCGAATTCACAGTGTCAAACTAGATCAGCAAACGTTAAAAATTCGATCACGTTCTAACTGAAAATTCCGCTCCTGTGTTTCCAGATTTTTGACAATTAGAATTCTACTACGAACAGCACAGGGTGTATAAAAAACAGTGGTCATCTGTCCTAGGGGTGAATCGAAACGTTATTCATAACAAAGAAACTAGTTAAAGTTTGTTTTTACACCTTCTATTCATCGAATAAGTTTGAAAGGAATCACGTTATTGCAAACTTTATTGATTTTACGCAAATTGTATGTTTTCCGCTTTTTCATATTATTATTGCGGTCACAAAAGGCCCAAGTACTAAAGATATACCTGAGAAGGACGTTATGATATGCAAACAACACGAAAAGCAATTTCTTTGACAGTTCCCCACTCCTCAATATAAAGTCAGTCCGAATCGGTTGCGTCCAATTAATGAACGGTACGTTTCCCCACCCTTAAACATTCATGGAAAACTGAGGTAACAATCGCAGTACTATTTTGACCGTGGACGGAGTAACTGACTCGCGTGTGCCGTCACGATTTCTTATCTCTTTGCACTCGGAGCTGTGTTAATTCCGCGAAATATATTAAATATATATTTTAAAATATATTTAGTAATATATTTAATAATATATTTTATAAAATATATTTAGTAATATATATAAATAATATATTTTATAAATTATATTTATTTTAGAAGATTAATATATTTTATATTCTATATTATTTCTATTCTATGTATATTCTGTAATCTATATTTTATTCTATAATGTATTTATTTCTACGCGGGATCATTTTGTTTGTTTCTTGAATATATTTTCATTAATTTCGGTGTTACGCAAATGTTTCATACAATCAAAAGTATTCCCTGACTTCAAAAAGGTTAAGAACCACTGGTTTAGTGATTCGAAGTACAGCGTTTTGTGCTTCACAATTATTAAGACGTATTCGCGTCAATTTCAGTGTGCTATGGGTCCGACGGAGGAACAGAGAATTTTGAGAAAATTTGTAAGTACCTATACTTTAAATTAGTCTTTTATAATAAAGGATTAATATCCTTTTGTGTAACAATATAGTTCAATAATAATCTTCTTCCATATTTTTTATTATACAATTATGGTTACGTTAAAATGCACGACATAAAATGGATGTAATATATATTGTAAGATCGAGAGCAAAATCGTATGCAATTACAAAGCAAAATTAAACCCCGTCAAATGTCACAGTTGAAACGTGAACATTGCTACGCGGATTAGTTTCTTTTTGCCGAAGTAACGAGAGAACTCGTCTTACTCGTTGAAGAAGTTAATTAACCATAAAACGCGTAAACCGCATTTACCTCGGCTCGCGCGGCACGGCCCTCGAACATTGTAACTTCTCATTAGACGTTCTTCCGCAACAAAGAACCGCAGACACGGCATTTCGACCTACAGACGCCGTGAAAAATTTCTCACCGTGCCGAAGAAACATTGCTCCTTTACCCGTCAATTTTATACACTAAGCTTTTCAAGCCCTACCGAATCGCTGCAAAATTTTTCAATACAGAATTTCAGTATTTGCTTTCTTCTTGGTCAACTCTTAGCAAAATGTTTCCTTATTTTCATCAAAAAATTACTTTAAGGCAGTTCTCAAATATTGGTTCTACACGATATAGACGCTTTACAATATTAACACTAAACCTACCGAGCACTAAAAACGATTAAAATGTTTTAGCTTGTAAAAATAACAAGGCTCTAGTTACTTAGATTTTGTGTAATTTTTATTACAATATGTGCTTTGTATCAAGAAATTTATCGAATCAATTTCCATGTAATATTCTCTTTTTTATATTGTACAAAAATTGCATACGGAATATTATAACTATACTGCGGATTCTTTATGCATTTGTGGTTTTTAAAAATTTTTAAAGATAACTAGAATATAATTCAGATCTGTAACTCAATTGCCACAGGAAATAAGATTTTATTTATGTAGATTTTGTGTATTCTTTATTACAATATTGCACAAAGCTTGGATAAAGAAATTTATCGAATCAATTTCCACGTCAGCAACTTCATAATCTCAATAATTGAGAAACGAAAAATATAAAACGGTCGTTTAACAGGCAGTGGTAGGTTCAGTGTTAATTTCAAGAGAAAACAAATTCTCAAAACTGTCCCCAATAATTACCAGTAAGAACAAACCTAGGAAGAAATCTGCGCGGCATAAAACTTGATAACGATCGCCGGAATTTAGCAATGAACGCAACGCAAAGTGTCCGGTAAAAAAACGTTTCCGGTTGTCATGCAACAGTCTAATAGAATTCAACAGCGCTTCTACTTACTCGTTTCGAATCATCCGTGGCCCTCAATGGGTCCCGATGGGAAAACGAACGAGGCTAGCCGTCGGATCGATACAAAAGGGATCGTTAGTAACAAAATCGAGGCCAAAAAAAAAAAAAAGAAAAATGCAATTGCACGGAAATCCAATAAAGCGTCAACCATTAAATTGAGCATTGCCATCCCGGGGACGGGCTCTCTCTCGGCCCGGATCAACAACGGCTTCGGTGCGCTCATTTTTTCGGAAGCTCTCGAGTGTTAGATAAATCGCGAGCTTCCCGCGGATTCGCGTATATCTTTCGCGGAAAGTGCACCGCGTTTTCCCTTTGTCTCCGCGCGGCCATTGTTCCGCGACAAGAATACATTTGGCAGCCGATAAACGGATTCGATAATGATTGAGGACAGTTTCGTAATCGGTGCCGGATACCGAGATTTTTTTCAACTCTGCATGCTCCCTCTTCCATTACTTTTCAAATCAAGACAACTCCACCAAGCTATTGTTTGATGTAGCTGGTACAAACCTTTTCGAAGCTATTTTAACGCCAGAACAATTTCTTCCTATTTAATGCAAGTTTTATACGATCCTACATACGATTCAAATGTTTTTTGTACGTGTTGTTTTGATGGGATTTATTTATATTTTTCATTATATTCAAAATTAACTGGTTGTCTTTCATTCAATTTTAGAAGAAATTATCGTTTTATACTGAATTATAATGAAAGGGACACTGGAAAATAAAAAGAAAACAATTATTTCATCTTGTCTTTAAGACATTTTAATTATTTACCCTTTGTACTCGGAGATATTTTAACTAGAAATTTAAACATTTCTTCAGATCTAGAATAATTTCATTCTATATGATTATTTTTTTATTTTATGAATACGAAATTGATATAATCCCTCGTACAATACTTGAACGATTAGTAATTGATTAGATACCAACATATTTAATAATGTAACGATATTTTGAATAATGTTACAGCATTTTTTTAGCGGTGATATAAAAACATGCAAGTTTTATATGATCCTATACACTTAATTCAAATGTTTTTGGTACGTGTTGTTTTGATGGGATTTATTTATATTTTTCATTAGATTCAAAATTAACTGGTTGTCTTTCATTCAATTTTAGAAGAAATTATCGTTTTTTATACTGAATTATAATGAAAGGGACACTGGAAAATAAAAAAAAAACAATTATTTCATCTTGTCTTTAAGACATTTTAACTATTTACCCTTTGTACTCGGAGACATTTTAACTAGAAATTTAAACATTTCTTCAGATCTAGAATAATTTCATTCTATATGATTATTTTTTTATTTGATGAATACGAAATTGATATAATCCCTCGTACAATACTTGAACGATTTGTAATTGATTAGATACCAACATATTTAATAATGTAAACGATATTTTGAATAATGTTACAGCATTTTTTAGCGGTCACATAAAAACGTGCTAATTAATCATTATATATTGTTATTGTTACAGAAATATATTTCTTATTAAGAGACTTGACACGGTACTTCGAAAAGAATTTCACGCAGCAGTTAGCTTCGCGTTAGCACGAAAGACAACGTACAATTATCATAATCGTATAAACGAAAGTATGCAATTCGCAACAAACTTCTCACCGGGTGTAGTCCAATTAATACTTTTAATAAACGTGCGTCATATCGTAGCCGGAAACAGTTCGACCGCCATCGAAGTTTGTTAAATCGCTGTCGTTACAAGTTTTGAACAGTCTCTGGCGAAATGGGAAATTCATTTAAATAATGTTAATGTAGTTAATCCGAGTAAGGTGCTCGCGCGAATACACAGCATCGCGAGCGTGTTTTATTTACAGAAACTCGCGGAAATTCCGCGTCGGTATTCAAAATACTGACAAACAACGTACATTTTCGGGTGCGGGTTTCTCTGAATTTCGCGAAGCTTACGTTGACATAAAAAAAAAATGTAATTTCTCGCTTATTGCGAGGAGTACGCGTTCGAACGAAAACGCAACGTTTTAGCTGGCAAATTAAATTTAACGGGACAGTTAAATGCTGAAACGCGACAGTGTTTCTTCTGTAAATCCCCGAGTATCCCGTTTCGCCATGTTTTTCTTACATTCCTCGCCGTAGAAACGTTCAAGGAAAGTCTCGGGAATCTCTCGCTCGCGATGAGAATTTTATCTACGATTAATTACGGTCCGACGACGAATTCCTCGGAAATCTCAATATCAAATAATATATTTGTTCGTGCGTTATTGTCGCGAAGCTCTCGGCATTATTGTTGCAACAGAAAAATTGAAATTGAACGTTGAGAACATTGATGTTGAAAATTTTAAAAAGGAAGATGTATATAATATATGATCTTTTTCATCTATTAAAACGATCATGGGTAGAAATAACATTCTGTTTAGTTTCTATTCCTTGCAATCTATACAATTTTTATTTTGCATAAAGATCCGCTGTGTAGTTATAACTATGACGCCTAAAATCTTTAAATTTTTAAAATGAAGATCTATATAATATATAACTTTTTCATCTATTAAAATGATTAAGGGTAGAAATAACATTCACAATTTTTATTTTGCATAAAGATTCGCAGTGCAGTTATAACTATGACGCCTGAAATCTTAAAATTTTTAAAATGAAAATCTATATAATATGTAACTTTTTTCATCTATTAAAATGATTAAGAGTAGAAATAAAATTCACAATTTTTATTTTGCATAAAGATTCGCAGTGCAGTTATAACTATGAAGCTAACAAGCTTAAACAAGCTCCGTTGGCAACAGTGTTGATTTTATAATCACTAGACTGGATTTGATGCATTTATCAGGAGAAAGGGTAGAAGTAATTTTAATCAGAAAGATCACAAGAATTAAAGAATATTAAATTAAGTCGTTAAGTTAAAGTCGTTAAGAAAGAAGGAAATTTCTGGCTTGTTACGTTTTGCAATCAATGGAGACAATTTTTATTTAGCATACAAATCCGCAGTATTATAATGCCTGTTTTTTTTTCCCAAACACGTTCGTGTTTGCTGACGAGTTTTTTTTACCGGAGAAGGTAATAGTAAAATGAAAAATAATAACGTCGAGAGAAAAAGTAATCTAACCTCCAGGAATTACGTTTCCGGCTCCCTTCTCTCCGTATCCGAGTTCCGGCGGTATGGTCAACTTCCTCTTTTCGCCCACGCACATATCAACCAATCCCTGGTCCCAGCCTCTAATAACTTGGCCAACTCCCAGCTGGAATGAGAACGGCTGATCTCTGTCCAAACTGTAACAGGAAGGAAACGAGCACATTTTAAATACTGTATCATTGGATCGCTACGAGATCGTTGTCTTCTCGGGAGCTAAGGTTAAACGTTTCGAGTCGTCGTTTTCTCGAAATTATTTTCACGTGACGTACGCAGTGCAGGTTCATAAAATAGGGGATGGACGAACTTTATGAAAAATAAAAAGTTTGTAGCTGTATTGCAATAGATTCAAAATAATGTAACAGTATTTAAAAATTTTTCTAGTTGTTTTGCTATTCTAAATAACACCTACTCATTTTTGTCATAAATACAAAGAGAAACGAAAATACAAATTATGGGAAGGATAAGATTATTATTTTTAATATTATTCCTAATTTATTATTATGTACAATCGCATGTGAGCCAAATGTTATTTTTACCTTCTATAAAGAATGTCAAATTCTAAGATTAGAAAAATCTGAGAATGATTGACAATTTTATTTGCCTCGGTAAAGAAAATACATTCTTTCGAATTGTACAAATTTATTCGAGGCAAAATATTTATTTTCACGTGTTTTAATCTGATTGGGAAAAAATACCGCACTAATAGGTACATTTACTTTACAACATTTTTACGAGAAAGTGGATTGTAGTTTACGCGGAGATTGGTATTAACCAGCGAACCGTTTCGCAAAGAGAACTTTAGAAGACGAATGGAAGATGGGATGCGGACGTAAATCCTCGGAGCAGCGATTCGCGCTGAGTTCGCGCTAAATTTCAAGGTCTTCCGTGCGAGGGAACAGCCGCGCTTGTCTATCGGCGATATTCCCTGTGAAAAAGGTCGCCTCACGAAAGTGTCAATCTATCGCAGTCTCGTAAAATCGGGTTCGCGTGTATGCCACTCGACAGCTTCACACGCGCCAGAACCGAAAATTGACGAGTTCATCGGTCGACTGACGCCCGAAGACTAAGGGGAAAGCACCTGTGCGAAATTGCTTCAGCAAGGAAAACGAACACGTTTTACGAGAAACACCGTGAAAACTTTTAAATGATGGAGCGTCAAGAAGTTCAATTAACACCCGGAAAAGCTTCAACCCTTTTACTGTCGAATAATGGTACAACGATGCACAACTATGTACATTGTTATTAGAAAGCAGAGTTTATGAATTTATGAAAAACTATACATCGGTGCAATTTAAAATAGCGAACATATTAGAAGAATTTAAACATATTTTTAAACATGTCAAGGTAGAACATAATTTTCTATTTCACTCAAGTTTGTTGCAATTCAGGTAGACAGTTTTTATTTTGCATTATCTAATTACTATATATCAGAATATTGGAATCGACATCTTATTCTATTACAATTTTTCTGGAATTTTTCAGAAATTCACTGAACATTCATACCAATGATATTAAATTTATTCTCATGGAAATTTATGCATTCGAATAGTTTTTTAAATATTTGGTACGTTCTTTACTAAATGAAATCAAGCATTTTTAAAATATATTCATAGTCATGTAAATTGAATGAACGAATTTTTACGAACGATGTTTTTCATATCTATTATACAAACTAGAAATTATATTTTCTAGAACTAACGAACTAGAAATTCTTTTATACCAGTCACGTGTTCTTCTCGGTGCAGTTAACATAAAGATAAGATTGAGCATCAGAAATAATAAATCGACAGGAGTGCGCGCAGCTTTTTCAAAAGCACGGAAAACGTGTCGGATTATCTCGAGGGACGGATAAGGGATATCGAAAAATCGAATCGAAGGTATTAGCATGAAAACCAGAGTTGCCGTGTGCGCGCGTATGTGTTTCCTGTATCAGGGGGGTGGGGGGAATACGGGTTGGAGGAAAATAATAGAAAAATAAGGGACGGAGGAAAGGTAGAATGTTAGACGAGTTCATGGTGAAAAGTCGATACCTACGGGACGCGGACACGTTTCCCGGACTCGTTTGAGGCGTCTCGACGCGCGTCTGTGCCACGTACTCGGAGGGTTACGGGCGACGTCGGACGCACACGCGAATGCGGATGAAGTTCCGAGTGCAACGAGTAACTACAACGTGCCACGCGGAGAATCTCAAGCAGTGTCTACGTTGATATGCAGATACGCTGCTGCGGGTTGGATGCATCTGCGCGCGCGCGTGCCCCTACATAATTTTTCGAGAAGAATCGCATTTTTACGAGACGCTCATCTCCCATAGTGCCAATTTGTAACGACGCTTGTAACCGTCGAGTTCCCAACAAGGGTGCTCCATTTTCTTTTTGAAGATGTCTATAATCATTCTTTAATTTTCTCTTGATATTAGATTGTACATTTACTTCTACAAATATATATATTTATTTTTCTTTTTATTATAGATTAAATGTCGTGACGTTTGGTTATTTTACGGTTTCAGTGATTAACATTTTTTTTTTGTAAATCGTAATTGTCTAAAAAAGGAGAAGATTGATATAAATTGTGTCTATTTTGTCTAAATTGTAGCCTAGAATTTTATTACTTCTAGAGATATATATTTATATATCTTTTTATTATAGATTAAACGTTCGTGATGTTTGGTCCGCTTATAAAACAGTTACTATAGCTTAACCCCTTGCCTTACGATTCATTTTACGGTTTCAGTGACTAGAACTTTTTTGTAAATCGTAATTGTCTAAAAAAGGAGAAGATTGATTTAAATTGTATGCCTATTTTGCCTAAATTGTAGCCTAAAATTTTATTTCGGTTTGAAGGAAATTATTAACATACATTTTTATCAGAATATGTTCAGAATCTTCTACTTTACATTTCTTTCAACAATTTGTTACTGTTCGTCTAAAACTATTACAATTTTTTTTTTAAAATGTCTAAAATCATTCCTTAATTTTCTCTTGATATTCATATTTACTTCTACAAATATATTTACCCTAGTTTAACTCTTGTGTAGTTCTTCTGAAAATAGTACAAAATTTCCCTTCTCTGTATATAAATCTTGTAAATTCTCTCTAAATACATTGAATACATTAAATACAAAATAAAAAACGTTCTGGTAAGCTACATAAGGGTGAAAATATATGGCATAAATTTTACGTGACTGACTCTAGACACGTGTTCTCGATAAAATTTCCTAAAACACATTTTACACCGGCGATTCCCGCGAATCAAAAACAGCTTCCAGCACCATGGCTCGTGAAACTAAAAATTTTACGCACCACCGTACCCTCGACGACCGAGCACCCTCCACAAAACGATCGTTCCGCCGCCAATAAAAAAAACTGCCAGCCACGGAGGAATCAGAACGCTCAGCTTTCGACAGCGAGTTGTCAGCAAAGTCACGTTCCGCGCATTATCATCAAAGTTACATACTTAACATCTGTCAGAAATAGTCGTGCCACCGTAAACATGAATCTCAAAAATACCATAAAACCAGCAGAGCCCTGGTGTTGCCCCGGCGCGAATAAAAGAGACTCAGGCATCGAACGTTCCTTTTAATTCCTCGTTAAACGGAGTGTTGGATCCATCGATCTCAATCGTTGAGTTCCCGAGGTCGCAAGTGTACGTACTCGTTCTTTTACGGATCTCTTCATTGATTCCCCTGGCGGACTGAATTTTCTGATCTATAAAATTTACGGGAGACACGGTTTCGAAAATTTCCTAGGGGAAACGGTTAACGTTGTAGGATCGCGATATCCATGGGGGAATTCGTCACCAGTCGTGAACGAGAGGAGCCACTTTATTGAGAAGCTTACACGGGAAACGAGCCCGCTAGATGTCGTAAATGCCGATACAGCTAAATCGCAGTGAACACGACACTCGGGGGTGCGTTCCGAACGGAATTCGTTTAAGATCGCGCGCACCTCGCCGGCTGACACTTGTTCCACGGATTACGAGACATAATTCCGTGTATAGTGGGTTACGAGGGTGACGCGACATCGATCCGACATCACTCTGATTATAGATCCTCACTCAACTGAACACGAGTTTACATTCCTATAATGAAGAATGATTTATTAAGTTGGCAACTGAGTTCGAGACATCCAAATTTTCTCAAACTCGTTTCTACACTCAGTAAAATAATCCTCGGTAAATTTCCATTAAAGGTCCAAATAAAACAGTTTTAAAAAATGCCTTTTATATTTTTGCATGTAACCCTGTAAATTATAATTTATGGCAAATCTTTTTTGCATATCCATTGCTTCTAATTGATTATAAAATCAGGTCGTTTGGTACAATTATAAGAAAGTTATTAGTTCTTAAAAGGTGTACGGAGACTTATTTTACTGATTGTGAGTGTATATATTTTTGGTAAATATTTACAACAGGTCCACGTCCTCCGATTTTGATGAAATTTAAATATGTTATGCAGCAACACATTTTGAACAACTTTTTCCTTTTCCAATATAGGGGGGACGCTATTAGTTTTCGAGATATTTCAATTTTTGTCTGTGTTGAATTTTTCGTATTTCTACACGCTCCGCGGCAACGTAAGCCTGTCCCGGTGTGGCGTTTGTTTACGTTTTGACGCTGTAGAGATGATAAAATAAATAATAACCTAACCTAACCTAACCTAATCCAATTTTCACTATTATATTCCTAATCAGCACATCAAAATACGTAAAAATCTAGAGTATAATTTAAAAACACTGAGTGTGTATTAAGCACTGAGTGGGTGGGTGTGTGTGGTGTCAAGCCGGCTCCTTACGCCCCCCATGTTTGTTTATCATCTCTACAGCGTCAAAACGTAAACAAACGCCACACCGGGACAGGCTTACGTTGCCGCGGAGCGTGTAGAAATACGAAAAATTCAATACAGACAAAAATTGAAATATCTCGAAAACTAAAAGCGTCCCCCATATATTGGAAAAGGAAAAAGTTGTTCAAAATGTGTTACTGCATAACATATTTAAATTTCATCAAAATCGGAAGACGTGGACCTGTTGTAAATATTTACCATATTTTTTAAACACTGGTATTTTATATCAAATTAATCGAAACGTTCAGAGCTTTCCAATAGTAATAGTTGTTTCAAAAGGAATGGTCACTTACAATTAATAATCCGTCATTCTGTTCATATTTATTTCTATTTATATCTATTCATATTTAATATAATATTTAATTTCACCGTGCTCATAATGCGCCGGTGTTGCTCGCGCGTGGACAAACGAACTGTGCGTTCGAGATGCACTCGGTTGGAAGACTTCTAACGTGACTCGTCGCGGCGTTGCGCGTCGGACGTGCTGAATAATGTGACCGAAGTTTCGAGGATAATTACGTTGCGTAAGGGTAATTACACCGTACCACGTGGGGAATTTCAAGTCCTGTGCATTTTCTTGCGTCTACGTCGCAGTGGCGCATTCGTGCACACGGTGATTTAAAGAGACACGGACTGCTACAATTCTTTTCTCACAACATTTACTCGCACTGAAACGAAACAGACTGTAACCATGTTTATCCACTCAACTTTTGGAATCAGGATGATTAGGCTGATCATTTTACTTCAGGGATTTGGAAGGATGAAATCGTAGAAATGTTGAAGACATGATGTATGTGACTGATACAATTTATGCTACCTCGAATGAAATATTCAAGAATTTTATTCTTCAATTAGAGTTTTCCAAGTACTGTTCACAATTTGTTTTGGCTGTGAGGTCTGAAATTGAGGTTGACATCGAAGAAATGTTGAAGACATGATTTATGTGACTGATACAATTTATGCTACCTCGAATGAAATATTCAAGAATTTTATTCTTCAATTAGAGTTTTCCAAGTACTGTTCACTATTTATTTTAGCTGTAAGGTCTGAAATTGAGGTTGACATCGTAGAAATGTTGGAGGAAATGAAGGAATAATTTATCTATCATATTTGTAAGCACTTGTTGTCAGTCTCAAATTAAACTGATACAATTTATTCAAACAGAGTCTGGATAAGAAATGATTTTCCTGTTTTTCAATTAGAATTTGCCAAACACTTGTTCACAGTTTATTTCAGCTTATTCCGACGCTGAATAAAAATTCGTGAAATACTGAGCGAAGTGAAAGAATAATTACGTGAAGGTTGTTCATTCGCTTTTATTCTAACGTTAGTAGGAGATGCCAATTAGTGGTATTCTTAGTTAAACACCCACGACTATGACTATCGCATGACACGGAAGATCTCGTTCATAGATCTCTGTCCTTGGACACGCGATTTCTCCGTTCCCTAATTAAGATCTAAATTTTCAATATCGTGAAAACACGTCGTTTCGAATACTTGTATGTATCACTTTCAGTTTTTATTCTGCTCCGTTAATGTCTGCCACTTTAAACGGAAATGAAAATCCACGCGACCAGCAGTCCCGAAATCTCCCTAATTAGTACCTTGTTCGCGTAATAACGTCGGAATATATCGATTCTGATAAAACATTCCGCGTACACTGGCCCGCCGTTGAAAGCGGCGTTTATTTACACGTAAAAATAATAATTTCCGGCCGTCCACGGCATACGGCAGTAATTGGCACGTTCTCAAAATTCCCAATTGCTTTCGACCAACGAAAAATAATAAAGTTAATAAACATGCTACTATACCAGTAAATCGCGTCGTAATTTCCCGTACGCCGTATTACGTTCACCGAATTAACGGTATGCTTTTTCGTTCGGCAGTTAATTATCAAAATTTGCACCAGTGGAAAAACTAATGAAATGCGTGAAAAGTGAAAAATTATTACTCTTCTCCAGCGACAATATTATTTCCAAATTTTTACCGAATACTAAAATATAATTTCAAACACGATCGGTTTCATATTTTTTATTTTCTAAATATTGAAATTACCAAGATTATTAAATACATTTCTTTATCGAAGCACACATTTTTATAAAAATTGCGCGATCTCTGAAATTAAAGTTTTATTAATGATAATTATTCGAAAATTTCTTTGACAATATCTAGTAGGTTACAGAGTTTTCTTGACATTACAAGTATCCTCGGTACGACGGTTCAATTTGTATTTCCGGACTGTGTTTCAATCAATTATTAATCGTTTTAATCACGAGCAGGATTGTTAAAGAAAGAAAAAAAAATGAAATGGAGCTTTGAAACGGATTGATGGCTACGGTTGTACAAAATTTCAATTACAGTTTACATCTCACAATCGCGGACACATTTGCCGGGTTTTAATCGCGCGGGGCTCCCTTTTATTAACTGAACTGTCTGCCTATCGGTTTCCGAGCCGATCACGCTTCGTCGAATAATCGCATTTCATGATGGAATCTGAGTGTCCACGTAACAGATAAACGATCGCGTAACTAGCGGTACAATAATTGTCCTATCTGGTTGCGTTCTTCCTTTTTCCGTTCATTTGAATACCTTGATAGCTTGAGGAACGAGCTTCGAGATATACGACAATTTTCATTATCGTTACACACTTTCTCCTTTCACAATTTCCAAGATTTGCATACGAAGCTGCACAGGATCTCCCAAAAATGTTATACTTCATTAACCCTCATCATCCCTCGGTGTTTAACCCTAGTAGCACAAAATATTGTATACACATTAATATAATATTAAAAAGAGATTCAATCTTCTTTTAATATTCAAATATACATACAATATTTATTTTATAATAAGTAACAAATATTTCTTTTTAAATATGGAGGAAATATCTATTTCATGTTAAGAGAAAAATATTTTTTTCTAAATATTAAATGAATCTTTATTTCATATTAGAAGTAGAATATTTTGTTCGTAATATACAAATAATATTTATTTCATATTATTTTATTTAATATTAGAAATAGAATATTTCTTCCTAATATACAGATAATGTTTATTCTTGTGCATGTATACAATATTCAGACCTAATATTTTTCTCATATGAAAAAGTGTGGCTTAAAAAATATTTTTCCAATATTTGAAAAAAATATCTATCTAATATTTTTGTGCTACTAGGGAATTGATACAATGATAAAAGATCAATGAAATAATAAGGTAAACAGTTCTTTCTTTTTTATTCAAATTGATAAGTTCACATTTAGATCTTAAGTTTTTCGGTTATGTGTAGACAGCGGATCTTCATGCAACATAAAAATTTTCTATCTGAATTGCAACAAACCAGAATGAAATGGAAATTGATTTTTCTTCTTAATCTGTTCAGTGGATTGAAAATAATACAACTACTTATTTCTGTCTGCAACATAATCGTGAGATCACAAGTTACATTTCGATACTTGCCAATTCCGATCGGTCGCGACCGCCGCGATTACAAGTGCGAGACACTATTATTTCGTGAGGAAAATAATTCGCAATCGAATCAATTATCACGCTGTAATCGTCATCGGCGAGGTTATAACGGGGGTTACGGGTTACGACTGTCCTCCATTAACTTGTATATGTTAAACCACGCATGTCCCTCCTGTAACCGGATCTCCAATTAACCCTTTAGTGGCTAAAAGTACTGAAAAGTCTTACCGTTATTTGTTGTTCTATTTCTATTTAATTATGTATTTTATTTAGTTTAAAGTTTCAGAATTAACTTTTTTATTTGTTTCCAATTACTGGTGGTACTTACAAGTACGTTTTTAAAAAAAAATACCCATAAATAACAATAAAAAAAATTTTTAATGGGGTTTCGTGTTTCTTTTGACAATAATCTATATAAATAAAAATTAAATTTACTTGGTTAATTTTTTTAAAAGAATGTTTGTAATAGTCCGAATAAGGTTTTCAGGGAAAGAAAAATAAGAAAAGTTGTCCGAAATAATGGAAAATTTGGTAAAAAATTAAAGTTCTTTTTTCTATGGGATTATCTGCTCCTTAAATTGAATATCCATGGACAAAATCGTTAATAGACACAATGATCACTCAGAAATACATTTTTTCCTCATTTCTACTTTGTTTACACATTTCCAATAGCTTTTCACAAATTCACAAAACGATCACAAACAAAAATGAAATTTGAACAGGACAACGTCTGTCGGGTCAGCTAGTATATAATAAATGAATTAAATAATGATTAAAAACTTGATACTTTTAGTTAAATACAAAGAGCACTAAAGGGTTAAGCAGTTAAGTACCTTCCAGGTAACAGTTTAAGCGTAGCGTATACAGTCGACTAATAAAATCACGCTAATAATAAAGTAATAAGAGAGACATCTAGGATTCGTGGAGCTCAGGCAATAACCGTTTTCCGCCATCTCGTCGACTAAAGTGTGAACGCGCCGCTGATCTAAATACCCGGTGCTCGCGTTATAGCTTCGCGTCCCCGCGACTATAACGAGCAATTACTCCGCTAAGCGTTCAATTACTCCTGTTTAATTTCCTCGTCGCTTGAACCGGTCTTTCGTTCCGCGGGACTTCCTTGCGTTCGCCGTTGAACGATCTATTCAACACGGTCAAAACACGTTTCAACGGTGCGCCGAATTGCCGTGTAAAACGTGACGCGCAACGACGAACGGAATCAACGGAACCCGTCTTCATCGTTGTCCGCGAACGCGATTCACCGTCCTGATAGTAAAATCCCGGTAATTAACGAAGTCCGGTAATAAACCAACGGCCGCGAGACCCGCCGTCGCATGGACCGACCCGTAAAATGTTGCCTGTTAATGAAATAATTAAACGACCGCCGTTCTACTTCAATCTACGACCGTTCTGGAAAACCGAACGAACTTCCGGCCTGTCCGACTGCGACTGCTAGCACGCTTTTTGATATTGCTTTAGCGAAAATTCGCATGGTCAAATTAAAATGAATACGGACCAATACTCTTTTTTTTTTGTTTAAGGGCGGTGGGGGAATCCTCTTACGGACACCCTCCCCTCACCCTCCCAGTCCCGTCGTTTAATACCTTCCCGTCGTTTAATAACCATAGCAGTTGAAAAAGCGACGTAAATAATCAAAAATAATCGAAACAAAAGGACACCCTCCCCTACGATGTTGTTCGGGGAGGGTAGTGTGAAGCTCGGCTCCCCCCTCGGATGTTATTGGGGGGATTATCATTAGTTGAAACTATTCTATCGCCATACTCACTAAACCCCCACCGCCCAGGTCTTCGAAGACCTTTCTCTCCACCTTATATGTCATGTTACCCCCACCATCGAACCGCTATTCGCATTACTTGATGGGGGGGGGGGGGTATTACATGTTCTCAAACCACGCCTGTTCTTTGCCGTAAATACGGACCAATACTGTACGCGCAAGACTGCACGACGAGGGGTTCACGAAACCAAGAAAGAATTTTATTGCGTTTGAAAGAAAATTAATAACATACGTATTTATTAAGGAGTTCCATGGAAATCACCGACATAAATTTTTTTGACACGATTTTCACCGACAACATTTTACCGACAATAATTTTGGCCGAGAACGATTTTGATCGACAACGATTTCGACCGCCAAGGAATTTGATCGACAACTATTTTGACCACCAAGGAATTTGATCGATAACGAATTTGACCGACAACGAATCTAAAATCGGTGCCGGACAAGTTCGTTTTCGGTCAAAATCGTTGTTGATTAAATTCGTTGTCTATCAAAGGCGTTGTCGGTCAAATCTGGAGCCGGTGAAAACCCTTTGTCGGGGAAATTTGTGTCAGTGATTTCCATGTGACCCTTTATTAAGACTCTGTTCGGAATCTTCGCCACGAGCTTGACGCGATAGAGCAAGGGGTTGGTATAAATCAGGGGTCGGCAAACTTTTTTTGGAAAGGACCAGATCGTAAAATTTTTAGACCTGGTAAACCGTAGAGCAACAAAAAACCAGGTGTTGCAAATATTTTTTAATAGAAAGTAATATTTTCACATAAGTATATTATTTCACGTAATTTGATTTATATTTAATTTTTAAAAAACAATATTAACCTCGCGAATCGGATTCCAAACAGCCGACGAATTTGTCGACCCCTGGAATAAATTAACCCTCATACGTTCCTCAGGGTGAAAATTCACCCATTTACTATTTTCACATACGCCAAGAACCGTAGTCCCGTTGAAAGCGCCGGTTCTCGTTAGATCCCAGATAGCACGGACGTCCATTGGATGTCCGATGTACATTTAATTTACGTCCATACTTCATACAACATACTCACTGTATTGTGAGATGTATTTCTCTAAAATATGACGCGATAAATGAAGCAAAGTTTATTAACACTTGGCATGCGGGTATACTAAAGACTGAGTAACTCGACAATCGATACTTGTGGGAATACAAAAATTCGAAACTTGAGGGAATCAAAAATGCGACATGTTGCCTAGCAACGCAAACAACACGCATACAATGTCACACGATGTAATTATACAATACCTGCTATCCACCACAAATCTACTAAATACGTATTTTTACGTGACCCGCGCTCGAGTGACAGACTGCAAAAAACGTAAAAGTACGTTGCCCGTATGCCAAGTGTTAATTTAAAGTGTGAAGCAAAAAAAAAAAAATGGGTGAGAAAGTATCATAGAATCTTTTAGGCAACTACTTCTGAGGATCGTACGAGGGTTAAATGATTTTCGCGAGCGGTAAAAACAAATGAGCGTTTCGGGGACCAGGTATCGGCGTGCACCAAATTCTACGGGTTTGACTTTCATAAGTCATGGGCGAAGGGCAACAAGGTAAAAAAAAAACGGACGGGGAGTAAGGCGAGGCACGTCCAAGGTCCTGACGTGCAACGAATGAGCATCTTTCTTGTCGGCCGGTGGGCCAAGAAGAAGGGAAGAAACACAGGGCGAGACTCGGGTCGCATGGGGACAAGAGGAGGAAAAAGGAAGAGGAGTACGGAAGACAGCGAGGGTCGAGCGAGAAGGGGAAACAATTGCTTTGGGACGCCTGACCGTCGAGAGATAAAAAATTCTAAGATCAACCCCTCGACGAGGTCCTTCGTTCTGTCTCGAATATCTTTTACGTATGGGCCCTCGGCGGATGGGCAACTTCCAACCGTATCGCGCAGCGAGCTCTTTAAATATTCAAACGGAACTTCCGGTAGGCAGCTGCTATATACAGGATATTGCCCGTTTATGGAGTCCTCTATCCTCGCAGAGAGAGTCTAGAGAGACGGCGATCTTTCTTTCCAAAGAGACCGTGCGAACTTTTGGAATTGTTTCGAACGCTCTGCTGTTCGATTTCACCGTTTAATAATTCGGTTCGTTCATTTAGTGCATCGTATCTGATTAGTAGACTGCGGATTTTATACACTTATGACAACAATGGATACGTATAATTTATAGCAGTGGACATGTTAAAAATATTTGACGTCAATGTATAGTAGTGTTAGTTTAATAGAATAACTAAACGAAAAATACAATTCTTATTTGCCTCCTGTGTCCTGCAACCATCAATCACATTTTTTCTTTTGCATAATGCTAACCCTTCGCTGCATAGTGTATCATATCTGATACAGTTAACGAATCTGGTATATAGTAAACGAATAATGTGTTTTCTTACTATGTTTATTTTTCTGAAAATGTTGTTTTAATTTTCTAAAATATTTTTCCCTTAAATAAAACACAAAACCGACCTTCTTTCAATATTTTCATCTCAATTAAAAAAATCATACAGTGAAGGGTTAATTTCCATTTCACTCCAGGTAGTTGCAATTCGTCTAGTAAATATTTATTTTCTATAACGATCCTAGTCTAGTCATAATTCCATAATTTCAACGAATTTAATATTTCTAGAAAGTATTTTTGACGAAGTGAAATACAAAAGTCTCGTCAATATTCTAGTCTCCACAGTCTACATGCAATACGATCATTAAAAATTGTTAAACAACGTATCTCTACACGCAGCAAAATTCGTAATAAATCGATGATGACGAAGGATCGTGTCCGTGGACCGATTAATGAAATCTCAGATATTAAAAGGTGCCGTGATCTCGCGTATCGATTGGTAACACGATCGACTTCAATCCGGCAGATCAATTTCCCACGGTTCGCGCGGAGATCTATTCGCATCACGGCTGGCAATTAAATCGTGTTCGTTGGGTTTCATTTAGAAAAAAAACAATACCGGTGAAATTGATGATGTTTTTTTTTTCGCGTTGCATATCAATGTCGTTTCAGACAATTGCGAAGCAAATTGTTATCAATTGGAGTACAATGGGTGCCTCCCCGTATGAATGGTAAACATCGACAAATGAAAACCAATCGGAATAACGTGCACGATATTGCGTATTGAGTCGCATGGTGTGCATGCACATACAAAGATATACTGATAATACGCAACCGACTGCGGTGTGGCTAACGTCTTTCGCTGGATGCACGAGCCGGAGTGGCACACCGCATCATAAACAGAGTTACGCACTGTTAATCCCGTCGATGTCATTCGCAGGCTCAAACGGTTCTAATTAAAGGGTAGAACAACAGGTTACGGTGAATAAGAAGAGAATTAGGTCGAGCACATTGGCGTTTTAAAAAGCAACCGCGTTCCTGCCGTCGTCGTCGACGACGGTTCCATTTATCCTGTCAACGTCGAAACTGCGAACACCGTAAATGCAACGTAAACTTGCTTTTCGACACACTTTTTTCCCGAGCCGACCATTCTTTTCAATGTTCTCCCTCTTACTCCATTCGTTAGGGTAGTATCTTATTTACAGAATTGGTAAAAAATTTTTATTTAGATATATATATTTTATCTATATAGATCTACTCTCTCTCTCTTTTTAGTAATAAGTATAGTTCTAATGTATAGTTAAAAGTTAAGGTAGTATATAAGTTAGAATTAAGTTTAAGATAAGAGTAGCGTGAGGGGGGCGAGATATTTATATATATGTATGTACTTTTTAATGATTCCCCTTAGGGTTACATTTCTTACATTTATTCCTCTTTCCCCTTATATATATATATATATATATATATATATATATATATATATATATATATATCTCTAATTTTTTTTTTTCTAAATTTTTTCTAAATTAAAAAATATCATCTAAATTTCAATTTTAAATAAATCAATTTTAACTAAATAAAAATGTTTGCCCAATTCTGTCAATAAACAACTACCCTAATGCATGGAGGAACAGTGCGACAGGGAGAACATTGACAAGAATGGTCGGCTCGGGAAAAAATTTTTTTATTTAGATAAAATTTTTGATCGACTCTGATTATTGAAAAGTTTACTTCGCTTCAAAGATTTAACAGTTGATCTCTATCGATCCACCAATCACGAAGAGTTTGTCACAGTTATGTCGCATCATTTGTACTTTCTGAATAACAGGTGCTCAGTAATATATCTGCCACCATGGAGTTAATATAGTTTTCAATTTAATTTCAATATGTGTTATATTGTATTGTCCATTTTCTACACAACATGTAAGTTTTAGTGTCACTGTTAATTCTAAAAATTTCTCATATTTCATTCATTGAAAATAGTTCTTATATTGTTTATTCATTGAAAATATTTTTTTAGACGCAAATATGATTCTTTGAAAAAGATCCACATAGGGATCGAAACGTTAGAAGCATGTATTAATTGCACATTTGTTGTTTCTTTTTCTAAAAATGATCGAACCTGGCGCCGATAACATTAAAAATTTATTTAACAGTTGATGTTCTTAAAACTAATCGTACCGGATACCAGAGTGTCGTTTATATGTTGTTTTGTAAAAGTGACAAGACTGAAGTTATTTCGATTGTTCACAATTTTTATAATAACACGTGATCGAATGAAGAAATTTATTGAATAATTTCTAATGAAACCATCTTTATAATTTCAACGATTAAAAAATAAGTTAGTGTTAAATATTTTAACGTGTCCACTGTATTCAATTATATATGCCAATTTTTGTCATAAATGCATAAAATCCGCAGTTCACTTGTCACAGTTTCATCTATCAATTTTTTAAACACGATACGCACATTCTAACAATTCTAAACATTTTAATAACATATTCTAACAACTTCGATGCTGACTCTGCAATCGAAACAGACCCGAGCCTCTTTGTCAAAGAGTTAACATCGACGAGCAAAATCTAGTCTCCGAAATAGAAAAATTGATATCCTACAAGTCCCATCGAAACTAAAGCTATTACATTCGAGAATTCTTGTACGTCCATTCCCACCGGAACACGCGCACAACGTAAGGAAGTTTCTCTGGAAGTTCTCCAGTCCTTCTCTCTTAAACTTATCAAACAATTCGATAACTTTTCGATGCATTCACTTGATCGTTTACAATGCGCAATGTGTCAAAATAAGCTCGGTAACAGTATTCAAAGGCTCGGCGAAGATCCGGTGAATGTAAAAATAATTCGGGTACGCGAAAGGTTCTTTACCGATGGGGTCGTATGGAAAAAAAAAATGCGATCGAACACTTGCCCCCGTTTCCGATCAATCTATCATACACTCGAGGACAATGGAAAATCCAGCTTGGCCCTCTTTCGATCTTCGTGCACGGAACGGAGAAAGGAAGCTGGGAAGTTCTACGAGAGAAACGAGCTTTCGTCCTGAAACACGGCATAGCCGGTTTGCTCTTTATGAAAAGCTTCGAAGGTCCCATGAATATACCGTGGACGGGTCTCGTAGCATGCTTTCGATACGTAAGGGCGGGAGCCATGTACGTGGATACGCGGGGGTGGAGGAATAAATTTAAATATCGGTGCAGACTCTTTGATATGTTAACAAGGACAGTTGAAGGACGAAAGTCGCAGGCCAAAGGCGCTGCCGAACGAAATTCTTTCCTACCGATTTTTCTTTATTTCATCCCCTTATCCTCATCGCTCTTCTTCTTGTCCGCTAACTTTATTTCGAAAGTTTCGCTCTTCCGGACTGGTCTCATTCCTTTTTCCAACGGCATCGTTTCCGTTCTGCTTGATCGAAGCTTCGCGTCCATAGAAATTCTCGAGTTTTAATTACCACCGCGAAAAGTTGGTTATTGGGTCAATCGCGACCCAGTTCGAAGTACTTTGCTCAGTGGCTGTGCTCTAGATTACAGGCTAAATAAATATTGCGGTATATTGCGTTTGTAATTATCGGTACTTCCGGAGCACCGTGTTTTCTGGAAACTATTGTTGATGAATCAAGTTAAGGAGAAAGTTACTATCCTGATGAACGATTGCGGTACGTACGTGACATTCACATTTTCAGTTTTTAACACTGGATCATTGTTAAACAGTGAATCTTTTTTATATGTATATTTTACTAACGAATACGGAACAGTAACTTTATTAACCCTTTGCACTCGAAGGTATTTCATCACGAACATTAAACATTTATTCCAACCTAGAATAATTCCATTCTATATGATTTTTCTGATTTCATGGATATGAAATTTCTATAACACCTCGTACAATATTGAAACATTTAGTAATTGCTTAGATTCCAACATATTTAATAATCTAAAGAATATTTTGAATAATGGTACAGAAATTTTTAGTGGTGACTGAGTCTTTTGGTAGAAAAGAAATTCCTATAAATTAAAACTTTTTAACCCTTCTCTGTCGAGAGGCGACTCGGAGTGACCACTAAAAATTGCTGTACCATTTTTTTTTTTTAAATTATTGAAAGCTTAATTAGAACTCCCCATAGGGGGTTATAAAGCTATACATTAATAATATACATCTTACATTTGAACATTAGTAATGTAGGTACAGTAGAACACATTAAGTATATAACATATTAAGATAACTTTAAATCTTTAAATTACATTGCTTGAAAAACTTGAAAAGAAAATAACATGCCTCAATATTCGGTTCACAAAGCAACGATCTGATATTTAAAGGTGGAAACAAATTAAGCCTTTCTTAATTTTTTCATGAGATCAACTCTTTGAGATTCCAACAAGGTACATTGCCAAATGATATGGTTAAGGTATTCACAATATTGTTCACATTATTAAATATGTTGGTATCGTAATCAATTACTAAACATTTAAGTACTCGTCCATTTCACATCAACAAAATGAAAAAGCATATACGTACAGTGTAATTATTGTAGGTCGAAAGAATTGTTTAATTTTCAAGTTAACCCTCATTCACACGGGTAATTTTTTATACGAATTTAAAATAGGTACCCGGGTACCATGTCGCGTGGATAAGGGTTAAAACAGCTCCGATTGCAAGGGTTAAAAAGTCGTAAAGACATACTGTTCATACTTTCCACGGTTTTCAGGGAAGCCCAGACTTCCATGCATGCCGATATGGATTTCCGAGTGAATTCAGCGGGGTCGTTAGGGCGGGGAACGGCGTCAGAGGGACAATAATTGAACGCGCGTAAAAATGTAGCAAGTCTTCGGTCGCACGCGCGTGTATTTGCGCGTGTCACGCAGAAATTGCATTTTCGACCGGTCGTCAATTATCGGGGAAACGGCCGCTCCCCCCAGTGAGATGTTAAAAGCCTCGAAAACTGGGTGGATACGTAACGAAATAAAGGTGAATAATTAACGAGCCGGTCAGCGTCGCGTCGGGCGTCGTTTAAACAGGTTACATCGTTCGCGGCTCGGGGGTGAATCAGC
Source organism: Lasioglossum morio (assembly GCA_916610235.2). Taxonomy (NCBI): domain Eukaryota; kingdom Metazoa; phylum Arthropoda; class Insecta; order Hymenoptera; family Halictidae; genus Lasioglossum; species Lasioglossum morio. Next base: position 8,469,397 of record OU744325.1, on the reverse strand, counting down.
CTCGCTGGGTAGAAAGAGGATTTGCGTTTTCACGCGTAATTTTTTAACGTCCGCTATAGCGACTTCCTTAAAGAACCGTCGCGAGGAACGACCAGCAACGCAGGAAAATTTACTGCCCCATTAAATGTCGCGCGCAACATGGCCCGACCAATAACGGTTACCCCACAGGCCATTGAGTTTTCCGTCGCGGAACTTCGAAAATATTCTCGAACCCTTCCCAACGGCGGCGAACGACGCGTCGAGATTCGCGAGTAAATCCCGTTGATCATGCTGTTAAATTTACATCGGTTCGAGACAACTTTTTCTTTCCAAGAAGTGTCTCGAAATCTCTTAGCTGTCTAATGGCTTTACAATCCTCCACTGTAAGCATAAAGATCAATTCACACATCTTTGAAATTAAAAGGAAATATAACCTATTTATTAGCAATAAACAAAACAGCTATGTCAAATTATTTTGGATCCCATCTCACTCTGGTATTCAGGGCAATAAAGATGCGGATAAGGCAGCCAAATTGGCTACTTCCTCGACATCCTTTGAATTTCCGAAGGTTCCTTTCACTGATGTTTACGAAAAATACAAGAAACAGGCATAAGAGAATTCTGTGGAAATTATCAGGAAGCAAGGGTTATTTAAGGGCAAAAATTACTTCCAGCATTTTTTCCGTGACAGTTCCACACCCTGGTTCTCCCGTACAGGACTTAAAAGATGTTTCATTACTATGATCAATAGGATGCGGGCGGATCATTATCATTTGGCCGCTTCATTGGCACGAGTAGGCATAATTATCCGACGGCGGATGTAGCTGTGATCAAAGTGATGAAACTCTAAACCATGTGATCTGGCAGTGTGAAAAGTATGACATTCAAAGGCACAAACTTTTAGATTCTCTACGTAAAATGGGTTACCAACTACCCTTAAGTATTGAGATGTTTATAGCTAAACCTAATATTAAGGCGTGTATTTGTATTCATCAATACTTCACAGATTGTAATCTATTTATTTAATTATATGTATCATTGTAATATCAAATTGCAACATTGTAAAAGATAAATTGTAAAGCGAAATGGGCCTTTTAAGGGCCTAAAGAGCTTAAATAAAAAAAAAAAACAAAAAGTGACTCGAAAGCGAGAGAATCTGATAATACAGGAAATTTCATTTTCATTCATTGTCTGACTTAATTGTTTTGTTTACTTAATTGTTTACTAAAAAATTATTACAGTATTAACTGTAAAACTGTATTAACAATGGATAGTCGAAATCGTTCCGATTAGAATGAGTCCAAACACGACATAGCAAAGGAATTTACGTATTCACCCCTTGCCTACATTTTCTTTTACAGTTACAGTGATTATAACGTCTTTATACACAAAAACGTCGTAGAAGGAAAAGAAAATGTGTAGTTTTTGTATGGCTACATGTTTACTTGAATGCTTAAATATTGATTACAAACGAATCAAATTTTATTTCATTTAAAATGAGACGCGTAACATTCATATTTGTTAGAATTTGTTTATAGCATTCTCCCCACCATTATTTGGTAACCGTTCTCAAGTCTATGAAGTCTGTCGATAATAATCATTAGCAGTTGATGCGACGTAAAATAAACAATTAAAAAGAAAAGTCTATGAAGTCTAGTTCCGTTTCATTCCGGCTCCATGTGAGCGCTGTGGTTCTTTCTTATCGTCTTCGGCCAATAGTGATTACGTGTGCGATGGTGGGGGAGTTCGGTTGGAGAAAGAACGTAATTACTATAGCGAGTCATCATCTGGCACGCGTACAGTACGGAAATCGATAACAGTTGTGTGATTTACATTGTGTTTCGACTCGTTCGAATCGGAAAATCTCCATTATCCAGTGGTACACAATTATAAAGGTGAAACGAAATTGTTCTGAAGTTTTAAAGTGTATCGCAAGGTTCGATCGTTTGTTACTTTATTCTATAAAGCAATTTTTCAAATTAACAATTTAAATACTTGACCTTTTGATCTTCGTTTCGATCATTTTCAACATTAATTAGAATTGCATCTGTAAAATATTATACAATTTTCAAAACACTGAAATTTATTATAACATATGTTATTCAGAAAAATTACCCACTTGCTTTGCGATGAAGTTGAATAAATTCTTTACTACTGTGAGGGGCATATGTTAAACAAATGTCGGTTATCGAGACACTGTATTTAACTTGGTAATTTGCAAAATTGCTTTACAGAATAAAGTAACAATGAATACGATCGATAAAAGAATGTGTATTGTGTAACTCTGTACATCTGGATCGGTGGAGGTTTGTTTAAAAAAGTTACTGCGGGATCTTGTGTTTGTTTGTGTGTGTATCGATATTTATTTTATGAATACGATCGGAGCTGTTGGTAGTATTGTAAGATCTCATTATGGAAAGCATTCGTCGATAAATTTTCAAGCGGCATTCTCGGCGGAAAACAGTTTCCTTGAACCTCGCCCTCGAGAAGTGAGCAAAATAAGCAATTTCCTCGAACAAAGAGAAAGTTCGCGGGTATAGAACGTTCAGTAATAACTCGATAACTAATTTGATTGTCTTCTTCGTGGCTGTGGTATCGATTTGATTCGAGCGGGAAATAATGGCGGGCTGATTGAATGATTTAAATCGTGTAATTGGCAGAACCATTTTCTTCGTCGTTCTATTTTCGACTGATCCAAAGTAACAAGTCCGATTGCTGGATTGTTGTACCTTACTTGCAGAATCCGCCAATTTTTCATTGTGTTCGTACGATTTCTCTCAGCTCACCTGAAATAGAAAGAAGAAATAGGTTATACATTTTTAATACAATTTGGTTATATTGTTGGAACAGTAACAACATTTTTAAACGAAAATAGAACAATTTTACTGCTCTCTTACACTCGGTAGTGCCAGGTTTTATTAGTCAACGAGTTTCTAAATTCTTCCCAGATTCAAGTTTAATAGAAAATTGATTGGGTATTATCTAATTAAAATACAGTAGTCGTCATTCGCATATGCGGCGCGTTCGATGAAATAATGAAATTTGAAAATTTTTCAGACTTTTTAATGAAACAAGGGAATTTTTTTGAATTAAAGATAGGAGGAGGGACCAATGAATTTTCTCGCGTGAGCCGATTCCTGGGATTATTTGTTTTTCAGGGGCGTAAAAAAAATAATCACAGCAGCACAGTGTGCGATATAAAATTGATCAGTAATTAAGATTATTTCGAGAAAATAACGTTTGTTAATTCTAAATTTTTCTTAGTTCCAATTTTAATAGAAAATGGATTGGTTATTGTGTAATAAAAATACAGTAGTCGTCATTGAGGTGCGTAAAAAGTAATAATCACAGCAGCACAGTGTGCGATATAAAATTGATCGGTAATTAATATTATTTCTAGAAAATAACGTTTGTTAGATTCTAAATTCTTCCCAATTTCAATTTTAATAGAAAAAAATAGATTGGTTATTGTGCAATAAAAATACAGAAGTCGTCATTCAGGTGCGTAAAAAGTAATAATCACAGCAGCACAGTGTGCGATATAAAATTGATCGGTAATTAAGATTATTTCGAGAAAATAACGTTTGTTAAATTCTAAATTTTTCCCAGTTTCAATTTTAATAGAAAATTGATTGGTTATTGCTTAATAAAAATACAGTAGTCGTCATTCAGGTACGTAAAAAGAAATAATCACAGCAGCACAGTGTGCGATATAAAATTCATCGGTAATTAAGATTATTTCGAGAAAATAACGTTTGTTAGATTCTAAATTCTTCCCAGTTTCAATTTTAATAGAAAATTGATTGGTTATTGCCTAATAAAAATACAGTAGTCGTCATTGAGGTGCGTAAAAAGTAATAATCACAGCAGCACAGTGTGCGATATAAAATTGATAGGTAATTAAGATTATTTCGAAAAAATAACTTTTGTTACAGGATCGGGGATTTCGATTTGACGTTTGATCACTCCGCGCGCGTCTGACTGATTAATTCCTACGATTCCACCGAGTAGGTGAGCAAATTGGGAACCCTGTATTAAAATGTCCGATTTTTCGGGTGCCGAGCGAACGCCACGCTTCACGTGTCTCGATTAATATTCGCGAAAAAACAATCATATACGTCACTGGCTCGACAATTTCGAGCTTGCACGAAGCCAGCGACGACGGACGAATTTGTTAACCAACTATAGAGTTGCCTGGCAACTTCGACAATTTTGCACAATTTCGCTTTTCCGTATTCACGAACCTGCGTAACTTTTGGAAGTTATGTATTTACGTTCTATTTTAACGTGGTCTCGCATTAACATCTGTTAGAACTTGTTAATCCTCGGTTTATCAAAATCGTTGTTTAATTAGTGAGTTTCTGTAAATAAATGGTAGTCGCATTGGGAACAAAAACAGAAGGAGAAAAGGTTGTAGAAAAATATGATAAAAGCACTGTGAATCGTATGTTCGTGGAAGAGGTCGGTGGTCCGGTAGTTAATTGACATTTATCAAGGAGAACTGCGGCTAAAAGCGATAAAGGGAAGCGTTATTGACGGTAGTAACCGGTCTGCTGGCTTTGGGCTTCTAATCCTACCAGGGAGATACGATTGCAGCGTAGTTTTGTTAGTAATCGTACATAGTGCGAGAGAGGGTGGAGAGGAGGGGGCTTGATAACGAGCGTCGCGTTAACGTTACGAGATCCGAACGAATCCCGGAGGAGCGTGCGGGAAATTGCAGAAAATCCGCGCCGGGAAAGCCGGAAACTGTAACGGTGGAAGATGACAGAGACGCGCGGCGCCACAGCCCGCCCCGAGGAAATGGAACGAATTTTAAGTCGGTGGCGGCGTAAACGCCGATGAGTCTCTGCTGCTCGTAACTGGCGTTCAGAAATATCTTCTACCCCTGTTTCTCTACCCGTTCTTTCTCACTGTCGAACGACAGTGCTTTGTGCGCATCGAATCAAACGCCGCCATCCGCGGAATGTCAAGTTTTCCAGAACCGACGATGAAAATGGCAACTCACGGGAAAGGGAAACGTTTCAGCTTGGACAAAGCTGGCTGTTTCAGAATAAAATTCATAACCGGCGACGCGGTACAACCGCGATCCGTTTGTTGTCGATATCCGGAGCAATGGAAAGTTTATTTGAGAGGACGGTTTTTTACGCCGAGGTAGTTCTTGATCAGGTTTTTACTTTATTTATGGAATCTAGAATTGTAACTATCTCGGATCATGTTTTTCCACTCCATTTTTCATCGTGTTTTACCATTTTGCACTGCATTTTTCTCGTTCTACAATTCAAAGTACAATGTTCATCAAGAACTGATGCGAGTAGATCAATCTAACACGATCTATATGCAATGCTATTTATTGTACGAATGAATGAAAAATGAATCTAGCATTGTAGAAACTATCTTGGATCTTAATTTACCATTTTGCACTGCATTCTTCTCGTTCTACAATTCAAAGTACAATGTTCATCAAGAACTGATGCGAGTAGATCAATCTAACACGATCTATATGCAATGATATTTATTCTACGAATTAATGAAAATTGAATATCTAGCATTATAACTATCACAGATCTTATTTTACCATTTATCACATTCTATGTATAATTCAGTGTTGCATATGGGTCGCCTTAGATTGGTTCGCATCTATTCACATCTGAAGCATGTTAGATTATTAAAAAAAATCAGACATCAAAGCTAGTGTTTTTTTGTAATTCTAAATTTCTTTAGAAAAAATTTTATTAAATTTATTATTTTTTGTAATCCAAAATAGAATTTAATTCGATTTAAATATTCAGAATGTTCATCTCAACTCTGACACGATATTGTAAGACAAACGATTTCGCACCGAACGAATCCAAAAGGTCGTTATCGACAGATCGACAGAGATCCCCAGGGTCAACAGGGACCCAGGCACGACTCCGACGGGGATCAATTGGCGCGCATTGTGACATAGAGTGTAAAACGTTGAACGGTTCGGCCGTCGTGTGTGCAACAACGTTCCCTTATTGTTTCTCGGACGTGTCCATCCGTTCTCCGCAAACAAACGTCGCATTCTCGGGTAGCACGGCGCGTATGTACATTGTAACCCCCGGCAAAGGAGTTAATAGCGAGCTTGAAACGATAGTTGAACTGACGACGAGCTGCGAGCTCCGTGCATGACTCGAGTGCTTCGAGCGGATTTCGAGAGGGCGAGACGATGATAAGTAATTCTGTCGTGGCGCTGAAGCCAAACGAGCGCTTTGCGACGTGCGTCGGACACGGGACAACATAATATTCCCTGTTCGGAGACGAACCTGTACAAGACCGGGATCATTCGGGCCACATCGATCAATATACTTACACGTTAACTCGTTTAACCCTTTGCACTCGACTGTCCCCTCTAAGGCATCGATCAAAATTACTGCATACAGGGTGGTTCTTAGCTGTGGGGGTAGAAAATATTTTCCGAGATTTGGTAAAATTGCAACTCTTTAAAATTCTTATTATTTCGTGTCATTTTCAAACGTAACTGTACTCGACCAAAACTATATAATTATGAGACTTGCGTGGTACTTTCAAAAACCATACAAAATCTTTAAATTTGATGCACCGTTAGATGCAGTTCTCCGAAAAATATTTAACACGTATTTTTTCGTACGTGAGAGGTAGAAATCAGCTGTTAAAGTTATGCAAAATCGGCGAAAGGGGTGAGTGTAATTTAAAATGCGGCTTCGAATTTCCTAAAATTATTCAAGAAACTTCTACATCTATTTTGTGTCGTGGAATCGAGGGAGAAAATGTTTATTCTGTATAAAGATTCGCATTCGAAATGAGCTAAATTCTAGCATAGGGTGCAAACTTCTTTATATCAGTTAATTAATCATTAATAACTGTGATCGTTGGTGCTAATGAAATAAGCAAGAACTGTATGTATAATTTATTCTAGTTTATGTAATTTGTTATAGTTTATTCGTTCTGAAATGAGTTAAATTCTAGAATAGAGTGTGCAAACTTCTTTAGATGAATTAATTAATCGTTAATAACTGATCGTTTGTGCGAATGAAATAAGCAAGAACTGTATGTATAATTTATTCTAGTTTATATAATTTGTTATAGTTTATTCGTTCTGAAATGAGTTAAATTCTAGCATAGGGTGCAAACTTCTTTAGATGAATTAATTAATCGTTAATAACTGATCGTTTGTGCGAATGAAATAAGCAAGAACTGTATGTATAATTTATTCTAGTTTATATAATTTGTTATAGTTTATTCGTTCTGAAATGAGTTAAATTCCAGCATAGGGTGCAAGCTTCTTTAGATCAATTAATTAATCGTTAATAATTGTGATCGTTGGTGCTAATGAAATAAGCAAGAACTGTATGTATAATTTATTCTAGTTTATATAATTTGTTATAGTTTATTCGTTCTGAAATGAGTTAAATTCTAGCATAGGGTGCAAACTTCTTTAGATTATCAATTAATTAATCGTTAATAACTGTGATAGTTGGTGCGAATGAAATAAGCAAGAACTGTATGTATAATTTATTCTAGTTCATATAATTTATTATAGTTTATTCGTTCTGAAATGAGTTAAATTCTGGCATAGGGTGTGCAAACTTCTTTAGATGAATTAATTAATCGTTAATAACTGATCGTTTGTGCGAATGAAATAAGCAAGAACTGTATGTATAATTTATTCTAGTTTATATAATTTATTATAGTTTATTCGTTCTGAAATGAGTTAAATTCTGGCATAGGGTGTGCAAACTTCTTTAGATGAATTAATTAATCGTTAATAATTGTGATCGTTGGTGCTAATGAAATAAGCAAGAACTGTATGCATAATTTATTCTAGTTTATATAATTTATTATAGTTTATTCGTTCTGAAATGAGTTAAATTCTAGCATAGGGTGCAAACTTCTTTAGATTATCAATTAATTAATCGTTAATAACTGATCGTTTGTGCGAATGAAATAAGCAAGAACTGTATGTATAATTTATTCTAGTTCATATAATTTATTATAGTTTATTCGTTCTGAAATGAGTTAAATTCTAGCATAGGGTGCAAACTTCTTTAGATTATCAATTAATTAATCGTTAATAACTGATCGTTTGTGCGAATGAAATAAGCAAGAACTGTATGTATAATTTATTCTAGTTTATATAATTTGTTATAGTTTATTCGTTCTGAAATGAGTTAAATTCTAGAATAGGGTGTGCAAACTTCTTTATATCAATTAATTAATCATTAATAACTATGATCGTTGGTACGAATGAAATAAGCAAGAGCTGTATGAATCCACGCGTTAAAAGAAAGTTGAAAACGGAGGGCGTGTAGGTTCTAGAAAAAAAATCAATTGCAAAATTTTCCACAGAACGGACAAACGAACAAGAAAGCGAGCTAATAAAAACGTGGTAATATTCGGAACGGTCGCGTAGAGAACCTGGCGGAATAAAAATTCTGTGTAGGGATGCGTTCGTGTCGTAACAGGAGGCTGTGTTCTATCGAAACCGTGTTTCCGGAGTATCGAGTTATGCGTTGGATTGACTGTAAAAATGTTGTTCGCTCGAGAGGACGTTGATGGTAGTGCGTGGTGTCGTTACGGGGGCGTTTTTCTTCGCGTGTCGTTGCGACCGTGGTTATTCTTTATGCGGCCATCAGGATGGTCGTTGGTCTGCCCTTTGTCGGCTGCGAGAATCGAGACGGTGGGCTTATGAATATCTTATGAATGCATGGAAGCCGTTACCACGGTATTACACGGTGTCGCCCCGTTCCGAGTCTCAGATAAGGAGGCGCTTGCTGAAAAATGGCCCCTCTTTCCTTATCCCGTCGGCCGTGGCCGCTTGATGGGGACCAATCCGGCGCGCCGGGGATATTTTCACTTTATCACGCGTTATACAGGGCCAAGCCCGGTCTAATCTATGTTTAAAGCTGCGACGAAGGTGGGTCTCGCGACGGCGAAAGGGGGCTCGAGGCACTGGCGTCGACGTTTTGTCAGGATATTAAAGTGAAATTCATCGTGGACCGATGCGACAGCCTCTCGGACCTACTACAATAATGGCCGCGACCGTTTTATTTTACATCCGTTACGCCCCGACGCCCGACGGGACACGAAATTAACCGGTTTTAAGTTACCGGGCGAATATAGCGCGATCGATTTATCGGGCCGACGTGAAATTTCGATTGGAATTCGATTGTCCCTGGCGAACGTCTATCACAGCGCATTCTTTAATGCGATTCCCTTGAAGCTGCGACTGTGGACACAATGCTTCACCTGGAGACTGAAGAGAACGTATAGAATTCTTGAAAGAGAGATCACCGTTCATTTCTTTTTTCATTTTTCTGATCACTCTTGCTCCTTCGGTTCGTCGCGCACGTTTGTCTTTTCATTTAGATATTAATTCGCAAGCCTTCCTTCGTTGATTTTTGGAGTAATCTTCTTATTGTCTTTTGGACACGTGTTCTTGTTCGCGAATTTCATCTTGAAACATGGCGTCAAAGATGGTTTGGTACGTGGCAGTCGTCAAATGATTTTTGTACGTTTTCGAGTGTTTTGGTAGGTAAAGGAGGAAATTAGAAACAATATAGTCTGTGAAATATGTAATTATTATATTTGAAAATAGATGCAGTGAAATGTCCTCCAAATTAGATAAACATGTATTTTCTCGATAGTATTTTCCTGTATTTTGTTTCACAAAAGTCTATAAACATCCGCAAACTATTTCAACAGATTTGTTCATATAATTCATCGTAAAACAGTAACAATAATTAACAGAATGAATTATCTTTTCACATTTTTATGCAATAAACTTTGAGACAATCGTGAATAGAATCATCATGTTTATACATTTATAGAACACATGCACGTACAATAATAGCAGTCGGATAATTGGATTGCAGATATTTATCTATGTAAAAATAAGGTTTCGCATGTTAATACATAGAGCCTGGAATCGGAATGAGATTTCTTTGCTGTATCAGAAATTACATTCCGAGAGAGAGAGAGAGAGAGAGAGAGAGAGAGAGAGACAGAAATCTCGTTAAACTTTCGTAAAAGTAAAATGGGTCACACACGGATTCGTACGCTCGGATATAAGTAGAAACGGAATATACTAGTCAGTGGAACTATTGAAGCCCGCATATGCGGCGCGTTCGATGAAATAATGAAATTTGAAAATTTTTCAGACTTTTTATTAAAACAAGGGAATTTTTTTGAATTAAAGATAGGAGGAGGGACCAGTGAATTTTCTCGCGTGAGCCGATTCCTGGGATTATTTGTTTTTCAGAGAAAAGATTTTTTGCCGTACGAGTTTGTTCTCGGTGGAGAACTTTTTTATGCGAATTCTATAATTGAACAAAAACAGGAATATTGAAAAGTTTGCCGAATTGGAATAGGGAACTTGATTCGAACAGTTCGGTACGGTGCACAAATAATTTTAATACATACTATTGTTTAAATTACACATATTTATTCAATATATATATATATATATATATATATATATATATATATTTATAATATTTAAACCCTTTTAACTACCTTTAACCCCTTCTTCTACGATATCTACAATATATGTTTGATTCGTGATGAAGATTCTGTCCAGAGTTTAATTAATACATATATACTACTAATTTCCTTTAAACCAATATAAAATTCTACTTAGTTTTGATAGTGTACAGTTATGGAGAAAATATGTATAAGGATACGATAGATAAAAATGTTCTCCTCTTTCACAGAATCAGACGAACTCCAAAAACGTTCCAATCACTCAAACCATCAAATAAATTGTAGAGTAAGGGATGAAACTCCCAAACTGTGTTAAAATCTTAATGAACTTGCAGTTAATTAATAGAAAATTTTCTTTCACGAAATAATACGAACTACAAAAACGTTTCAATCACTGAAACCATCAAATAAATCGTAGGGCAAGGGTTGAAAACTTCCAAACTGTGTTAAAATCTTAATGAAGTTGCAGTTAATTAATAGAAAATTTTCTTTCTCGAAATAATACGAACTACAAAAACGTTCCAATCATTGAAACCATCAAATAAATTGTAGAGTAAGGGATGAAACTCCCAAACTGTGTTAAAATCTTAATGAACTTGCACTTAATTAATAGAAAATTTTCTTTCTCGAAATAATACGAACTCCAAAAACGTTCCAATCACTGAAACCATCAAATAAATTGTAGAGTAAGGGGTGAAACTTCCAAACTGTGTTAAAATCTTAATGAACTTGCACTTAATTAATAGAAAATTTTCTTTCACAAAATAATACGAACTACAAAAACGTTCCAATCATTGAAACCATCAAATAAATTGTAGAGTAAGGGATGAAACTTCCAAACTGTGTTAAAATCTTAATGAACTTGCAGTTAATTAATAGAAAATTTTCTTTCACGAAATAATACGAACTACAAAAACGTTTCAATCACTGAAACCATCAAATAAATCGTAGGGCAAGGGTTGAAACTTCCAAACAGTGTTACAATCTTAATGATCTGCAAGATCGACCGTCGGACCAATGTGCCACGTCGCCAAAAGTCACCGTAATCGTGGATGGTTTCCTATTCACGGACATTTGCAGGCAGTGAAAACTGGCCAGCGGGTTCGTAGCTCAAAAACAAAGTGATCCAGGTGAACCGCAGAGCTTGAGCGGAGTCTGAGCATAGTCCCGCGCGCATTCATCCTTGAGGGAACAGCTTCTTGGAGGTCCTAGCAAACGATACTGCGGTGGGAACCACGGGAGAGAGACAAAAGCCTATGGAAACGACGGTTGGCAGGGGGCAGAGGGGTGGCTGTAAATTTCGCCTACGCTCGGTAGGTGGTTTAATGCAGATTTAGATAGGTCGGTCGGGTGCGCATGCGGCTTTTAGGTCTTAGAGACTTAGCCTAATTAATTTATAGACTGCGCCCTTATCTGTTGCTGCCGACGTCGCGTCGTTGCCGGCTGCATCACGCTGTACAACAACGCGGTTGTATGCGTGGACCTGGGGATACCTTGCGAGTTGCCCTAAGTGCCGTGAGAGATGCGATACTATAAGGGGTGGGATGGGGCTCGAAGAGGGAGGCACCACGGGTTTCTCGGCGATAATACCGTGCTGCCGAGGCCGATACATCTCCCGGTTACTCAGGAAAACGTATCACGGAACAAGAAGTTCCGCCGTGGCGCGTCCTCTCCGCCTGGGATTCGCTCCAGTCGTTTCGCGGAATTGTCTTGTAAATAGCAAGGATTCCGTACCGGGCAAATTGTAGTTGTTAACTTGCCCCACATGGATGTTTGTTATTTCTGAGATTCCCGGATTGATGCCGGGGTTCGCGAAACCCGGAATAAAATATCTTGGATTGCTACGTACACTCCGGGATTTCCTGACTTCGATCACGCGATATATGATTCGTCTCGTAGAACGTGATAACGTTTTGTTGTCTGTGATTCAGACTTTCGCGACTCCTTGCTCGTCCATTCGCCCCCATCGCGGCGTCCAAGCGATCGCTGGATCAAATTTCGAAGCATTGAGACGCGACGTTGATGACCCCATTGAATAGTTGATAGATGGACCGCTGAGTCGAAACGCGACGTCTTGTTCGGAAAATCGAGGAATGCCTGATTGGCACACGCGCTTGGACTATTTCGCTGAATCGGAGTGTTGTTAGCCCGGTGATGTTTGATTGCCTCCGGCGTTCTAAAGCGGCGCAAGCGAGTCCCATAAATAGCATAAATGCTATTATGATTGCAAGGATGCATGATTTAACAGTCGGAAGTAAATAAGAATATTGAAAAGTATACATATACGTAAATCCTGTATTGTAAATTCAATTGACAACCACAGATCAATAGACTGCGGAACTTTATGCATAATAAAAATATTCTGCACTGATTGTGGGGAGCGAGAATAAAGTAAAAATTGATTTCATCCCTTAATGACTCTGTTACGTTAAAAACAACAATATTCTGGAATTTTTCTAATCCATTAATGACTCTGTTACGTTGAAAACAACAATATTCTGGAATTTTTCTAATCCATAATCGTTTTATATTTCACCCAACTAATTTCTTTATAATTGCATAAAGATTGGCAGTCTAATCAATGCATTGCCAATGAATTGTTGTTACCATTCAAAAAAGACTAACTTCTGCACACATCTAATAGTTCTAAAACTTTTTACAGTTGCATAGTCACAGTACTTGGTTAATTTCACAACATTTTTGCTGGTGAATACGTAAATCCTGTATTGTAAATTCAATTGAGAACTACAGATCAATAGACTGCGGAACTTTATGCATAATAAAAATATTCTGCACTGATTGTGGGGAGCGAGAATAAAGTAAAAATTGGTTTCATCTCTTAATGACTCTGTTACGTTAAAAACAACAATATTCTGGAATTTTTCTAATCCATAATCGTTTTATATTTCACCCAACTAATTTCTTTATAATTGCATAAAGATTCGCAGTCTAATCAATGCACTGCCAATGAATTTTTGTTACCATTCAAAAAAGACTAACTTCTGCACACACCTAATACTTCAAAGAGATAACAAGAAAGCCATTCGAAACTACTAAAACTTTTTACAGTTGCATAGTCACAGTACTTGGCTATTCCGCTTTATTTATGTAAATGTTCACAGTCTTGCATATTTCATTGTGCGATTAACATTTAAACGTCGGGAAGTAACTTGACAAGTCTAATTGTTTGAGCGTTCTATAAACTTCGTCGGTATAAGATGTTCGAAGTTTGAACAAGGTTTAAAATGCCTTGGTAAAACAAAGATTAGTAACGGTTCAAGACTTCTCGTTTGTTTATACATCAAATGTTAATTTAATAGTTGTATTTGCCCCTCCCCCGGTGATTGTTCGAAACTTTTGCGTCGTGTAAAAGGTTAGCAGTGCTAATTACAATTTATGGAACGACTCTTCGTGGCTCTATAGTAAAGACATAAATTACGATAATAAATAATGATGATACAGGGAATTGACGGGGAACAATTTACTGCAGGACATTTTTTCCCGCAATGCACCTGCAGCTGATATTACCGCGTGCAGGCTGCGGCATGCAGGTGGCTGCAGACAAACCGGGCACGAGGGTAGCACATACATTACACAGCCAGTGTGTGCCTGCCGTGTCGCGGATTTATGATGCGTCAATTTGAGGAAGAAAGAGTGAGAGAGCATGCAAGCGTATATCCAGTCGTATACGCGTGAAAGTTTTATGACAGCGAAAGAAATTTCGGAGTCTTGACTCGCAACTTTGACGGCGAACGGATTCGTAAAACACTTTCCAGGTGTTCCCGACAAATGCTCGGTTTTTGGGACGAGTCTCGCTGTCACCGTGAGAATTCATGAGGCTGCATAATACTCTACAGAAAAAGTCGCGTGGGATCTAACGTCTGGTAAAATACATTAAAAAACTGTAGAAAGTCGTTCTGCACTTTCAATCTATTTTCCTTTCGACGGTCTCACTGCGCTTTCGAGTTTATCATATGCTTTGCATTTTCTTAGCAAATGAAAGGAACTTTCAAATTATTTTACATTTAAAGTTTCAATTTATTTTAAATGAAAAATTTCGGATTTACTTCGTATTTACACGCATATGCGTTTTAATTAAAGAGTTTAGGGGAAATTTGGAAATTCTGTCATGTTATCTGCAACCTATTAAAATACTCAAACAGCCAAATCAATTTATATGTATTATAAATTTTGTTTCCTGTAAGTGATGCAGGAAAGTTGTCACATTTAAAAATTTTAATACAAGATTTCTGTCGTGATTTCACTCAAATGTTCAAACAGCCATATCAATTTCTATTTGGCTTCTATTTCTTGCAAATGATACAGAAGATTTATATCAGAATCAAATATTTTCATTGAAAATTTTAATATTTAAACTCGTCGTGATTTTAGAAGAACATAAGCATATTCTGTTATCGTTTTTGGGATATTTGAAAATGTTGTCAGATTATCTGCAACCTATTAAAATACTCAACAGTCAAATCAATTTATATGTACTATAACTTTTGTTTCCTGTAAGTGATGCAGAAAAGTTGTGTCACATCCAAAAATTTTAATACAAGATTTCTGTCGTGATTTAATTGAAATGTTGAAACAGCCAAATCAATATTTATGTAGCTTCTATTTGCTGCAAACGATACAGAAAATTTATATCAGAATCAAATATTTTCATTGAAGACTTTAATATGTAAATCCGTCGTGATTTCAGAAGAACATAAGCACATTCTGTTACGGTTACGAAATCTTCAAACGACTAAATAAAGAAATTTCTACGTAGCTTGCGTTTCGTACAAAACGTTTATGTTACACAGAAATCTGTATCGTCAACGATTTCAAGTCAGAATCCTTTTATCACTCGAAGAGTGTGCCGCGTGTATCGGCGAACCATGATCCATCAATCGGATCGTGCCGACTATCCTTTAGCCATAGCTCTCATGCGTTGTCGTCAACGAAGGCGACGAGGCGTGAGCGCTGAAGCTCGTTAGATCATCCGATTCCTCTGAACGCTGTTAATTGCATCGCACCAGTAAACACGCGTGCACGCGATTTAGTTTATCGCTCGACTTCGCGTCGCAACCGACTGCCACCACGACGTCGACGTCTACGACTACGCTATAATTGTGCCTCTCGTCGACAGATTGCGTCGTGGAACGGAGAGAGAGAGAGAGCGAGAGAGAGAGAGAGAGAGAGAGAGAGCGAGAGAGAGAGAGAGAGAGAGAGAGAGAGAGAGAGAGAGAGAGAGAGACAGAGACGGAAAGGAGGGAAGAGAGACTCGAACACCGTCAGTCCTAGGGGCAATCGAATTTTCCTAGGGAATCTTGGCGATGTCGGGTAAACCAGCTCCGGGCGGTACACCTTCAAAACCGTCAACACCGACGCAGACAGAAAGCCAGTCGAACCTGGCCGTCGAGACTCTGCGGAATTGGGTTTTTAATTGGCGAGTAAGACGACTTCGGTGTGACCCACTTTAACTTCGGGCTCGCGTTCAAGTTCGAGAGGAGAGCATAGACGCGCCGAGATTCCCGACGCTGAAAACTTCCGGAGCCAGGATTGTTGTTGATTTACTCGCGAAATTCCTTTAACGCGCCACCGGATCGATCGCCGTCCGTACCCTCCGATAGAAAAATTAAATTAGCCATCCACTCTTGCCCACCGTTCTTTAACCACGCCGTTGAACACGAATCTGGGAGTCTTCAGCAACTCGAAACGCATAATTGAATAATTTGTGTCGATGTAAAATTTGCACTTTATATCTTGCAACGTCGATCCAGCCAACAATTCAATAATTCAATTGTCAGCTGGTTTATATCACGTGCAGATTTTAGAGAAGAGCAGGTTTGATGGAAGAACCATAAATATTAAAATGGATCTTAAGGAACTCTCGCATCAAATGTTACCCCAGCAATTAATTTAATTATTTCTGCCCTGGAATCGACGGGAAGGATTTATAAAATAAGATTCAACTTCGAAATACTTTTTCTGGCGAGTTTGGGATTACAATTAAACAGCGAATCTTCACACAAAATTAATCTTAATATGTTTATTAGGTTAAAAATAATATAATGTATATGAAACTCTCATATATCAAACATTGTTCCAGCAATTAATTTAATTATTTCTGTCCTAGAAACGACAGGAAAGATTTATCAAATAAGGTTGAACTTCGAAATACTTTTTCTGGCGAGTTTGGGATTACATTAGACAGCGGATCTTCATACAAACTTATTCTTAACATATTTATTAGGTTAAAGATAATATAAATTATAAGGAACTCTCATATCAAACGTTGCTCCAGCAATTAATTTAATTATTTCTGTCCTAGAAACGACAGGAAAGATTTATCAAATAAGGTTGAACTTCGGGATACTTTTTCTGGCGACTTTGGAATTACAATTAAACTGCGGATCTTCACACAAAATTATTCTTAATATATTTATTAGGTTGAAAATAATATAACCCTTCACTGCATGAATGTTTTAATTGGGATGAAAAAATTGAAAGAAGTTTTATTTAAGAGAATAGTATTGAAAAAAATTAAAACATTTTCAGAAAGATAGATAATAAATATACAGAAAGAAAAGACATTCTTGAAATTCTTCTAATATATTTATTATTATTTTAAATTACGCCGGCTGGTTTTCATCATAAATTTATTAAATCCACTGTCTAATTATAATGCTGTATCGATGCAGAAGCGACTGTCGAGTTCGGTTAAATTTCCACGAAGTTAGGGGAGCATTAAGCAGCGCAAAACATTCTCGGAAAATGGAAGTTTGCGGGAAGATTAACAACGGGGCACACGCGAAACGAGGGAGAACAGGGTGAACAACTTGAAGACGGGAGAAGATAGATAGGCGTCAAGTCGAGGCTGGGTGTTTTCCGCGGGACAAGGGATTAGGTTACAAGGCCTGGCAATGGAAGCTGGGCCACCGTGGCCGCGATAGGATTTCCCATGCGAGGCGTACATTACGTTACGGCGCACCATGAAATATGCAACGCTATCTGCTGTGGCGCGGCCGCAACGCTACGACGACGACGCAACGGTCTGCGCCCTGTTTCCGTACGGACGGTTTCCTGTGCATACGAGCACTTGCTCACGCTCCAACTAGATATCGAGGATCCATGATCGAGCCCGGATCGACCAAGATTACCGCTGTCCCATGTCGATACGGTATTTGACTCCGGATCAAAATTATCCGTAACGAGGTCCGCGTCGGTTTCGTGGTAGTCGACCAATTTTCTGCTATTTCTCTGGCCGAGCCGCCGCCATTGTTCGCCTCGGTTAGTTTGTCGCTCGAACAGACACGAAACCGTTCCTTTCCAATCTGCTCGTCCGTATAACCGACCCGATGAAAGATTCCAACCGTTAATAGGATTAACTAATTGCTCATTCACGAATTATCGAAACGTCTGACTTCAACGATCCGATGGGTATGTCTTTGGTTTCGTGGGGAGCTAAATTGGGGTACAATGCGCGCATTCAATCTGTATTTAGATGCACAGTGTAGTAATGTTTCTATTAGAGAGACTGTCTCGGGGCGATTTCGTCGCATCAACCGTGCGCAGCATTGTTGCTGTAATAGAAACATTACTGTAATACAGTGGACAATATGATTGCCGTTATAGTAAAGAACGTGTTCATTTGGCAGTGTCTCTCCATAAGTATATTCTTCTATCGATCGTATTTGTTGTTAACCCTTTGCACTCGGAGCTATTTTATTTAAAAAATTAAACATGTCTTCCTATCTAGAATAATTCCATTCTGATTTTATTCATTTTGTGAAATTAATAGAATACCTCATGCAATATTGAAATGATTAATTGGTTAGATCCTAACATGTTTAATAATGTAAATGGTATTTTGAATTATAGTACAGAAATTATTAGCGTTGACTCAGAGTCACCACTCGAGTGCTAAGGGTTAATATAGAATGATTTGTTACTTTATTCTATAAAGCAATTTTGCAAATTACCAAATACTCGACTTTTCGATCATTTTCAACATTAATTAGTATTGTATCTGTAAAAATATACAATTTTCAAGATACTTGATGAAATTCTTTATAGCGTATGTTATTCAGAAAAAATGGGTTACCATGGGTTACATTGTGAAATCGTCGATAAATATTTTGACCGACACTGTTTTCATCGACACGGTCCAATTGTCAAACCATATGTTTTCATCGATAGTCCGTGTTTAGCGACAGGTACGAGTTCATTCGTTTGTACGAATAGATAGCTACAGAAAAAATTGTTGTTATATTATATACCCCGATTTGTGATGCCGCTATGTGTCAGTACGATTCCTGCTTTGGTACGTGATGGTTGTGTTGAATTGTTCGCGAAACAAATGTCGATGAAAAAATAGTGTCAACGAAAGTTACTGTCGGTCAAATCGTGTCGATGAAAACAGTATTGGTGAAGTGAGTTGTCGACGAACCCATGGTAAGTCGAAAAATTACCCACTTGCTTTGTGACGGAATTAAATAAATTCATTACTACTGTGAGGCGCATATTAAACAAATGTCGGTTATCGAGACACTGTATTTAACTTGGTAATTTGCTAAATTGCTTTACAGAATAAAGTGGCAACAAATATGATCGATAAAATAATATAAATTGTGCAATTCTATACATCTGGATCGGTGGTGGTTTGTTAAAAAAATTAAATAAATTCTTTACTACTGTGAGGCACATATTAAACAAATGTCGGTTATCGAGACACTGTATTTAACTTGGTAATTCGCAAAATTGCTTTACAGAATAAAGTGACAACAAATACGATCGATAAAATAATATGTACTGTTTAATTCTATACATCTGGATCGGTGGTGGTTTGTTTAAAAAATTAAATAAAATCTTTACTACTGTGAGGCACATATTAAACAAATGTCGGTTATCGAGACACTGTATTTAACTTGGTAATTTGCTAAATTGCTTTACAGAATAAAGTGACAACAAATACGATCGATAAAATAATATATACTGTGTAATTCTATACATCTGGATCGATGGTGGTTTGTTTAAAAAATTAAATAAATTCTTTACTACTGTGAGGCACGTGTTAAACACATGATCGGTTATCTCTCGATAAGGAACGAATAAAGAAAGACACCTGTTCAGACAAATAGAAGTAACTGCGAAACTTCTACTATGCAGCAAAAGCTTGACGACGCGGATTGTTTAGTCAGTCTATCTTTCATCTATTATTGTAAATGTTATGCAGGTCTTTTGATCGACGGGTTAATTATCGGAAAATCGGGGCTTTTTGTTGTGTAATTCGCAAATACGACAACGTGCGGCACGATTCGGGCGCGAAGGTATGCCAAGGAGAAATCAGTTGGATTCCTTCAGGTTAAGAACGAGCCTTTTGATCGAGAATCGAGCGATATCCAATTTCCGCACGCATTCTGTCGTCTTCGGGCCGACGATAGCTTGCTCCTGATAGGGCGAAGCTCGTTGAATTTACGGGCCGATCGTGCCCGCGTTTAATCTCGCCAATTGAATGTAATCTTGTAGCCTCTTTACAAGCGCTTCCAGGAGATTCGTCGAGCTGTAGTCGCCCCGAGGAAACACGAGCGAGGTAACGTCGGTTCGGAGAAGACGTCGACGATGACGCGACCTTCCCCAGGGGACAGACTTTTGCCTCGATATCAAATTCTAACGGGGGAGAAAAGGGAACGGTAATGGATTTCTGAAAAGTTTCGTCCAACGGCGGCCCCGGCTCCTTTGTTCACGGCGGACCAAGTTTTGAGTCGCAGAATTAGTAGCCCTTTAATGGCTCGCGCCCAAGGTTTTCGGAACTTTTCTTCATTCACCGGAAAGGAAAAATCCGAGACTGAAAGTTTCACCGCGCTTGATTCAACAGTCAGCGTCGGGGATAAGGGGGATGATCCTTAACGTTGCTCGGGTAACAGTCCTGTGATTAGAGGTAGGATAAAGTCACCAGGTATATAGTGTTCGAACATTTAATGAACGGAAATTCGAACGTTCCAGCACATTCAAATTTTGTACTTAATTGATCACGTATCTAGTAGAGAGACTCGCGCAGTGAGGCGTTAAGTAGAACAACCCGGTTTTGGTCAGACAGCGAACGATTCTCGTTGAATCTGATTTCATACGTTGTCTCGCTTGAGAAGAATGAATCTAATTATTGGTATAATATTGTTTCAATCAATTTTATTTTATTATTTAATGTATTTCCCTTTTTTTATAATTTCTCGTATATTTTAGCACTTGAAAGTATTTCGCGTCCTCATTATTATTCGTTTACTTTTCTTAAATTTTCGTTGCGTATAAATTTAGTGTTAATTCATTTTCTTAAGTTTTAATGCTTCACACATTTCCACACACTAGTTCGCAATCAACGTGCCACGATTAATTAACTGCTTGAAAGAATATCGTTCCAATGCGTTCCACAGTTTGAACGGATGGAAAAGTTTCGAAGGTATTGCAATATAAAAATGAAAGAATGATGTTCCGAGCGACGCAGACTTTGTAAATGAAAAAAGTTTAACGGGAAAGCACGGCAGACCGCAATTTATTAATTTGTTTGTACGAGGTAGAATCCTTTCGCGCGACAATACTGGAATATTTCGGAAATAATACTTTGTGTGTGCCGCTCGAAAGCGTCCATATTCAGAAATTTAGATTGCGCGATGGCATCCGGACTCTCTCGTTTCTTTACAAAGCGAACAATATCGCGCGGCGTAAAGCCCGACGCAATCGCAATCCTATTAATTGACCGTGCGGCGCTGCGCCATGTTGACGAAACGATGAAAGTTAATACGACAGTTAATTGCTCTTACGAATATCCGTCGGCCGGAAAAATGAATTTCCACGCGGACCGCACAGCCACGCGGACACCCGGAACCTTCGTCGATTGTAACGCGAAACACTCAAGAACGCAATCCCGCGGGCTCATTTATTTATCACCGCGAATACCGAACGAAAACGCTCAAACCGTCGGAAAAATTCAATCTCGGACGAATGAATTTTTGAAATTTAATTTCCGTTAACATGTTCCACGTTATCCCTGTTCGCGTATTTCTGATACGACGATGCCTGAAATATTATTCCGAACACACGACAGACCGACGTTATTATGAATCATTGTAAATATTATTTCACCGACTACGATCGATTCTGATGTCTGTTTACCAGCGATGATGATGAAAAAAAAGCAATGTTGTCGTATTCGTTGAAAAATAATGAAATACAGTTCGACAGTCTGGTAGTAGGAGACAAACAGGGTGAAAAAATATTTTCTATATCGAATGTATATTAACCCTTCAGTGCATCAATTAAAAGTATTCATTTTCTTGAAAAATTCAGAACTTTTCTTACATCATGCTGTTGTTGACGATGATTTAAAGAAAATTAAAAAAGTGCAGATTTAATTCACGGATCTTTAGTTTCGACTATAATGAAAGAATCTTCGGTAATTATCACAGGACTGTAAATTTCCGTACAACTATTATATTAGTTGATTGTATAAGTTCGTACCCAATTTGAGAATAAAATGGAACAGTTAAATTTTAAAGAATACAGTTTTATTAATAAATTATATAGTCGCCATTCGTTTCTACAATTATTAGTAAAATCCTGCAGTTTGCGATTTAGTTGAAAAAAGAAAGGAAAAGGGTTGCAACTATATCACTTGGAAAATGAATGATTTTATTCTCGTTTTTCTTTATTACATCAGATGATTGCATAAGTTTGTGCCCGATTTGAAAATAAAATGGAACAGTTAAATTTTAAAGAATACAGTTTTATTAATAAATTATATAGTCGCCATTCGTTTCTACAATTATTAGTAAAATCCTGCAGTTTGCGATTTAATTGAAAAAAGAAAGGAAAAGGGTTGCAACTATATCACTTGGAAAATGAATGATTTTATTCTCGTTTTTCTTTATTACATTAGATGCTTGCATAAGTTCGTGCCCGATTTGAAAATAAAATGGAACTAAAAAGGAACAGTTAAATTTTAAAGAATACAGCTTTATGAATCAATTACATATAGTCGTCATTCTTTTTCTACAATTAGTAGAATTATTAGTAAAATTCTGTAGTTTTGTGGTTAAGTGAAAACAAAAATATTTGGTTCGAGATCATTGGGATTTCGCAAGGATCGCCTCGAAGTGGCAAAATGAATAATCGGCATCGGCGTTTCGGTTCTCCCGCAAAACATACGATTGCAAATGGCGGGTGTATTGCGAAGCTAGCTGTCGGCCCGACACGGTTATTACAACTATTATCGTTTCGCAGTTCGACAACGGTTTTAATCGGGTCGTTCGTTAACGAGCGTATCGGAACTTCGAACCGTTACCACTTTTTGTTCGGAGCGTATAATCAAGTCCCGCGGCCGTGCTATGAAATGAGTTTCAAGGAACAAGGACCGTACCGGCGCAACGTAGGGTGGAGGACGGAAAGTCGAGAAAATGGACGAGGGAAGGGTGAAGGGCGAGAGAGTTATGCTCGACGACCGAGTGCAATTTAAAATCACATTCTCGGACAGTCGAGAGTTCTCTCGATGCGATTTTCTCTTACGTCAGAACAGACGCGTGTACATTCGATATCTCCGCCGAGCTCCTGAACGTTTTAGTACGCAGTTTATTGTATCGAAAGCTGAATGCAATTTACCAGCAGCTCCAATTCTGCCGAAGGTGTTATTCTAATGCAGATATTGCGCTGATGTTTCCTGATGTAATATATTCTTGAGCAGAGTACTTAGTTTGCGATACAAATATATTTATTATAATCAACTATATAATTGTGAGTTTAATATTATAATATGTATGCGACACGTGTTTACACGGGTTCCATGGAAATCACCGACACAGACTTCTCCGACACGGTTTTCGCCGACAACATTTCACCGACTCCAGATTTGACCGACAACGAATTTTATCCACAACGACTTGAGACACAGTATGATAATATTGTATGATAATACATATGATAATACTGTATGATAATACATACTGTGGTCATCTTAAGATGTTGTGGATCAAATTCGTTGTCGGTTAAAGGCGTTGTCGGCCAAAGCTATTGTCAGTCAAATCTGAAGTCGGTGAAATGTTGTCGGCGAAAACCGTGTCGGAGAAGTCTGTGTCGATGATTTCCATGGGACCCGTTTACACTTTGATGGTCCGTACAAGAAGAAGGTACGTAGCCGTACCAGAGGCGAATCATTCGTGACAAAATGGTATACCACGTGATTGCGTAAGAATAACGCTATTACAACAGATGTCGTGATTAGTTCGGTTCCAATATTTCCGAACGATCTCGTCGTACCTTAACTGTAGCTTTTCGACCACTGTAAAAGTTTCTTTACCGTTTTCTACAACAACCAAGTACCACCACTCTTCATTCATCATTTTTGTACGAAATTATAACGAACTGCCCGTTCATTTTTAAC
Organism: Lasioglossum morio; assembly: GCA_916610235.2. Classification (NCBI taxonomy): domain Eukaryota; kingdom Metazoa; phylum Arthropoda; class Insecta; order Hymenoptera; family Halictidae; genus Lasioglossum; species Lasioglossum morio. The sequence continues at coordinate 8,445,516 of OU744325.1, read as the reverse complement.
CATTTGTTTCTATTTCGGATAAATTTATTTTCTATGCCTGGTTTTCAAAGTTCTTTTAAATCAATTCATTCAATCTTGTACTTTCATTAACTCTTTACCGAATAAAACTGTCGGGACATCAACTTTGGATGCTCATATCTTAATAGCAAATTAATTTCTATGTACCTGAACGTGTTTTGAGAAATAGAGCAGGATTTCATACAATGAAATCCAAATCCTCATATGGAGCAATAAATTCTTTAAATCGTATTATTGATAGCTGAAACACATTTTATAATAATATTGATTCTTTCAATGGCACGTTACAGGCATTTAAAATGAAATTGCGCTGTACTATTCGTTAATAGTACCTATATTTGCTTAGTTTCGCGCTGTCCATAATTATGCGAATTCTTAGATTAAGACTTAAGAATAAGATTCTTTTATATCATATTATATAATACTGCATACATTTTGTACAAAAGGACTTCGGTCCGTTTAAAATAAATAAATAATAATAATTTCTTGATTAATAGTTTATGCAAAATGGTTGAGATTCTCACTCAAAATTCCAATCGCAATTTGTACAGAGCTTTTCAATGATCTTAACTTGGATCTGACATTTCCGCGTATCACGTATAATTTCCGAGTAACTGGTTTTTCAAGGCGCTGTGGTCGGTTGAAAAGTTGAGTCTCCGCCAATAGTGAGTACCACGGCAGTCAAGGTGTTAATAAACCATATTTATAATAAACCATTGATGATCGGTCGCGAGAAGTTCGCGCGTTAAATCGACGCTGAATTTGATCGTGGAAGTCGCGCGGGTACGGTTGAATAGGAACGAAATACGAAGACGCGTGTGTGCGTGCGTGGAGAGAGAGAGAGAGGAGGGCAGATGAGCGAGGGAATATGCGAGGAAATTTTTATTTCTGTAAAAATCTCGAGTAAACTCGCGTCAGGGGTGGCCCTTTTCATTTGCAGTCGCCTCCCACTCTCATTCTCTATCGTCTCTCGCAGGCCACCTCTATTTCGCTGTAAACCCCGACGAGAGAAAACACGTTGAACGTTACTTTGCTCGGAATGCGCGTCGCAGTTGCAGAATTTGACAGCTCTTTCGCCTATTTGTTTTCATCGAGGCGGCGCTGCGAGGGGCGACGGCGGCTGCCAGTCAATTTTACAAAGCCTCCAGCAGCACCCTTTTCCAACCCCTCCTCCCGCCATCGTTTCGTTCTTCGCCGTCGGCCAGGCAAACCAGACGGTTCCCTTATCCAGCCAACGCAGAGCCCGTGTCATTAAATTTATATTTGCCGCGATGGTTCCGCACAGAGGAGAACGAATGCAACTGTCCGGTGCCGTTTTCCGTGGATGAAACGGCCTCGCAGCCGATCCAGACGGAATCAGTTTGCTCTCTCGCCGGGACCAAACAACGTCCTCGCTCGTTTCCAAAGCGAACGAGACGCGAGCCTCGTGAAGCCAAATGAATTTGCGCGTGGACCATCTCGCGTATCGTGTTTTCCTTTTATTCCACGGATGCTGGTTTAACGGACCCGATGTTTTTCGTCGCCGGTGCGGAACGTGGAAAGTGAGAATCGAACAAGAAACGAAGGAACGAAGGGAACTTCGAAGTGTCCGAAATGTCGAAGTCTATAAATCGTATGAGGTTGTATTGGTAGAAAAATTATTTGTCATAATATATTGGGGTACTTGTTTAAAATGACCAACCTCAGTCTTTCAGCTCTGTGGTCGCGTATTTTTCTAAAATGTACAAGTGTCGAATCACTTTTTAAACTCATTATAAATGTATTACATGTTACTTAGAATCGAAATTTAGAAGTTCAACGCTTGGATACTCCGTTTCTTTTAATCTTGTAATAATTTACTACGGTGTTTCGAAATTCGAAGCTTCTCGAAATTAAGAAATTATAATTGTTCAACGATTTGGATTGTGTAATTTGTATTTTCGTCGCGTATCTTTCTCGAAATGTAGAAGTGTCGAATCACTTTTTAAACTCACTATAAATGTATTTCAGGTAACTTAGAATCGAAATTTAGAACTTCAACGCTTGGATACTCCGTTTCTTATAATCTTGTAATAATTTACTACGGTGTTTCGAAATTCGAAGCTTCTCGAAATTAAGAAATTATAATTGTTCAACGGTTTGGATTGTGTAATATGTATTTTCGTCGCGTATTTTTCTCAAAATGTAGAAGTGTCGAATCACTTTTTAAACTCACTATAAATGTATTTCAGGTAACTTAGAATCGAAATTTAGAACTTCAACGCTTGGATACTCCGTTTCTTATAATCTTGTAATAATTTACTACGGTGTTTCGAAATTCGAAGCTTCTCGAAATTAAGAAATTATAATTGTTCAACGGTTTGGATTGTGTAATATGTATTTTCGTCGCGTATTTTTCTCAAAATGTAGAAGTATCGAATCACTTTTTACACTCAATATAAATGCGTTAAATATAACTTGATCGTTTAATGTTTTACAAAAACGAGATTAGCTGACTGAAATCCTATCAAGTTCTCAATGTGAAATAGTAAACAATTAAAGCGTAAACATCTGCGGATTTCTGGAAATTGGACAATTTCAATTTCAATGATTAATGCCGCACTGAATAAATGAAGGATTTGTCGTATCTATTTAATCTATCTAGTTGTTCATGAAATATTCATTCCAACTAACAGTTTCATTACCTTTATCTGGCTATTACATCTTTAATTTGCATCGAAATTCCGTGGAACATATTACTCTTGTGCCACCATAGTTTTGTGCATCACGTGTATCTTACTGTTCCATCATACCGTACGTATACTGTACATTCTATGCGGAAAATGATCTAAGATTAAACACTGAAATGGCCCAGTAAAAGAGGCTACTTTTCATTACCTTATAAAAATAACAAGATGTGTCTATTCAAATGTTTAGCCATATCTTTTACGATGAATGTCCAGTGAAATATATATTTATTGACACATCGTTACAATCTCAATAATTAAAAATTGCAAAATTTTTAAATACTAGTTTTCAGAAATTTTTAAATACTAATTTTGATTGCTCTTACTTACTTCTTTATAAAATTATTACTCGACTGCTAGACTTTCTAAAAATTAGTAGTTAAAATTCAAAACAGTAAAAAGTTCAGAAGAATTTAAGAAAGAATAAAAGATAGTAAATAAATTTCTATTTCACTATAATATGTTATAATTCACGTAGATGTTTTTTTATTTCGCATCAAGATCCGCAGTCTATTATTACCAAAGTGTTCGTGAATTTATTCTGATTAAAACAACACCGGAAATGATACAATTACGCATATATTCGAGTGAGATCTCGCTTATCCGAACCGGTATGAGGAATACGAATGTTCGGGTGGGCGAGTAGCCATGATCCGTGCGAAAACGCGAGCAGTTCGTGCGGCGTTGCGCTTCGTAAATAGGGGTGGGCGGCAGTGCGCGTCATTGAAACGAGTTCTGAGCATCGAATCGGCGGATGATCATTTTGCTAATGGACATTTTAGGGACGGTGATTCCGGTGAAAGGGCGAGAAAGGGCTGGCCGTAATGACGCGCGATTTTATCCTGGACTTTTGTTCGTTCGCGATGCGCCGGGAATTTCGGATTCAGAAACGGACCTTGTGCACGAATCGCACGCACATGGAAACCGCTTTTGATACGCGGGTCACGGCAAAAAATGTAATTTGAAACACCGCGGAACATTCGGCTAATGAAACGGAATCGCTGGCCAAGGGCAAGATCCTCGTCGATCCCTAATTGCAAAATATGTAATTGTATTTCACCCTCATTCAACGATGATTGACTAGTCTGCGGATTTTACGCATTTATTATAAAAATTAACACATTAACGACCGGTGATTATTGCATATTTTTGAAAAATGTATGGTACATGGTTAAATTTTCATTTAGCATTTAGTATGAACTAACTAAGTCACCCTCAATAACGTCGTCTAATAGTTTCATTTAAGATTGCAATGTCAAAGAAAATTTCTATGCTTTTTTTTTGATACAGCAGAATTATTGAAAATCCTATTAATAGGCTTCCGGTCGATAAAAAGTGTTAATACGTACAATTTCAAACAGTGGACATGTTGAAAATATTTAAGGACATCAATGTGTTACTTTCAGATTAATAGGATAATTAAATGAAGAATATAATTTTTATTTGGCTCTTGTGTCCTGCAATCAATGCGCAAGCAACATTTTTATATCGTATTTTTCACTGTTACTGAACATCGTAATAATAAATGTATTCAGTTATTTATGGTTTATTTTAATGTGGTCGTATTAACAGCTAGGTCATTAGAGACCACATGATTTACAATCGAATATATCTTACATTATTACAGAGGGTTACGGTTAATGTTTACAATTATAAATGTAGTACCTCATCAATACTACTTTAACGTTTACCAAGATACTAAATAGATATTTCATGTTGATAGTTTTTACCACCTAACGACTCGTGTTACAAGTGTTAAATTGCGTGTTCCTTGAAGGGTCGAACGACGAGCGCTTGTTTTGTGTATGTATTTCCCCGAAGTCAGAGGACTGAGCGAGAGCGTTTGTTTGCGTTTTTTTCTTGATGCAGGTGTTCCGAGGCGACTTATATGTGCGTCTGTGTGCGTGTGAGCGCGTGCCAGTTGCTATTGGTTGTTAGCCGTTGACACACGAATGTGAACATCCTCTTTCCACGATATTTCTAATTCGTAATCCTTATATAATCCTGTTAATTGTGGTTCTATTTGAACAAGTCAGTAATAAAAAAAAAAACAGATTAGACCACTGTCTGTCCCCCAGAAAACCATTCAACTTTCATCCGAAATATTTTCTCGTACAATAAATAACTAGTTACTTGAGAACGTCACGTTACGAGACTCACCCCGATATTTTTATTGCAGTACTAAATACCCTATTTTCAATTTTATATGTCAGGTCCCTTATCAGCGATGTCAAAGACCCCTAACCCTCATACATTCCTCAGGGTGAAAATTCTCCGAGTTACCTTTTTCACATATTGTAAAACGATCGATTTCTTTTAGTCTGTATTGCAAAATTTGTTTCTTTGAAATGTCACACTATAATTGAAGCGTAATTCGTAGATTCGAAATGTGGAGTGAGACGGGGTGAAATATTATTCTAGGATCTTGTATGCAACTAAGTCTGAGAAACGTATGAGGGTTAATTACATAGCACCTTTCAGAAAGGGGTCCCATGGAAATCACCGACACGGTTTTCGCCGATAACATTTCACCGACTCCAGGTTTGACCGACAATAGCTTTTGCCGACAATACCTTTAACCGACAACGAATTTCATCGACAACGATTTTGACGGACAACGAATTTGATCCACAACATCTTAAGCCGACCACAGTATGTATTATCATACAGTATTATCACATGTATTATCATACAGTATTATCACATGTATTATCATACAGTATTATCATACAATATTATCATACTGTGTCTCAAGTCTTTGTGGATAAAATTCGTTGTCGGTCAAAATCGTTGTCGATCAAATTCGTTGTCGGCCAAAGTTATTGTCGGTCAAATCTGGAGTCGGTGAAATGTTGTCGGCGAAAACCGTGTCCCTCAGAAAGAGATTCCACGAAATGTTGAATTTTTTCCAACACTGTGCCCCTGCGACGAAGTATAATAACCGCGATGATGTCATTATTCGATCGTTCCGGATCGTCTCGAGGCCCGATCGCAATTCGGCCAATAAACGCGATCACGAGATGAATATTCAGCGTGGTGCATCGCGATTAAACCGTCCCCGACGATTCGCGTCCAATTGTCGACTTTCGCATGGTCCTGATACGCAATTAATTAATACCGAGTCTGACCGTCGCGTATAATAACGTTTGTTCGGTAAGCAGGGTCCGATGGAATTTATACGATTTCCATTCCGTTTAATGGGGCGCGGGTTTAAAATGTTTCGCAGCCAGTCGTTTCGGCCCCGTTAATCGCGCGAGACCCTTTTTTTTGTTGTTGTTGTCTCCGGGGCCTCGATTAATTTCGCGCCCGAATAATTCATTGTGTGATTTATACGCTTAATTTCGTTGGGACGCTTCAAATAATTGAACGGCTCCGGTTTTATAGGGACCTGAGGAACGAGTGTCCCGGGAATGGACCAACCCCGTCGCGATGCTTTGTTTCACTGCCGCGATCAAACTTGGATTAATTCCGTGCGAACCGTAATTTTGACCGGTTTAATACACTTATCGCGGAAACACCGAATGCCACTGTTTTCCCTTGGTTTTATTTCGGAAGATTGTGACTTTTCTGTATACTCCAGCGAAATCCACTCGTTCAATGTTTTCCTGGGCGCCGTGAAATGTTCGTGTTCGTTTTCATTGTTCCGTAATTCGACGGATCTGTTTCAAACACGACATTATGAATGAGCAGACGCGGTTCGTTGGATTAAACGACAACGCGAACACAGATGGAAAATGTCAATGAAAAATCCTTTGCGTTCGACTGGCGCGGTTCCAGGAAGATTAAAAATGTAGTGCCCGAAGCTCGCCAATTATACGAATATCAAACATAATTTATGTATTCGCGATCCAATTATTCCAGTCGCCGTGCATGGATTAGCGAACCCGCTCGTGTAATGCTACGATCGGTCTCGTAATTAATGACACACACTTTAATTTACTAGACGATGTATAATAATTTTGGAAAAATGTTTGAACCTGTTATTAAAATTGTGTTATATAAATATGGGAAAAACTGTAATTTTCACCATTCGCAATCAATGTCGATAAAATTTTCAGAGTGTGCATTATTTATATCAATCTGAAAATCAGAATTTCAAAATTAATCCTTCATTGCACGATTTTTTTAATTGGGATGAAAAAAATTGAAAGGTCAGTTTTTGTGTTTTATTCAAGGGAAAAATATTTTTTAAAAAATTCAAGAAACACTTTCAGAAAAATAAACATATGTATTTAGAAAAAACATTCTTAGTTTACTATTTACGTATTTAGTTATTTACTCAGTTTACAACATATTACTATTGCACATCACTAGATTCGGGAAAGAACAATACAATATCTTATATACTAACATCACAATATTTGTTCAAAGTCGAAAAATATGTTTTTTTTCAAACTCAAATTTCTCAAAAACTGCGCGTGTAGGATGTTGTGCCCACTCGGGTTCCAACGATGTTTTAATAGGGATATCTAACAGTAACCACGAGTGGAGTGTCCGGGACTGGAGACGGTGAAACCAAAATCAAAGATATGTTTAAAGGTATTGCTTTATTGAACTTTTATCGTAGTCTGCCCCCTCTCCGATGGTGTCCGGAGTTTTTATATTTTACGTTTTGCTGATGAAGCGAGGTCGTTGCCTCGCCATCATGTTTACATATTGCTTTTGCTGATGTTACTTTTCGGGGTTGTTGCCACTCCGAACTGCTTACAATTTCTTTCGTTGAAATAACCTTTCAGAGGTTTTTGCTTCGCCGTATTTGCTAATCACTATTTCCAGACACCACAAGGAGAAAAATTACGACCAGATTCGGAATCAACGCGAAAAACTCTATAAGATCCACCCAACAGTTATAGTCCAGGATCCACCGAGCATTTTTACAAGTTATTACTATCAAGCTAATATTTCGTGAGTAGCTTCATTTTGATGAGACGCCCAATTTTTTCTCTTGTGGTACCTCGATTGTGGTAGCTAACAGGCGTAGCAGGGATAACATATGTCGATTTGACGATTCTCCAAAATTTATTATTAACTGAGTTTCTTTTGTTAAATCTCAAGATAATTATCTAAATTATTCGAAAAAATATTTGTCCTACAAAATGTATGGTTTGATCAACGAGTCCCCTCCTTCCAACATGTATCGATAACGAGGTCATCAAAAATTATTACTAACCAGTTGATTTTTTTACTGTTGCTTAGTTAATATTTATATAATTTAACAGCCACATTGTTCTACAAATTGCATGGTACGTTATCCCGGTCCTACACTCACAAATTGTTAATACCACAAAACCATTTTCATTATTACTAACTGTAGGACAAAAATATTACATAATAGGTTAGTATGTTCTCTGTTTTTTATTTATATTTTATTATATTTAGTAATAAATTTTGGAGAATCGTCAAATCGACATATGTTATCCCTGCTACCCCTGTTAGCTACCACAATCGAGGTACCACAAGAGAAAAAGTTGGGCGTCTCATCAAAATGAAGCTACTCACGGAATATTAGCTTGATAGTAATAACTTGTAAAAATGGTCGGTGGATCCTGGACTATTGTATGGAAACATGAAAAAAGTTGAAATTTGTTGGACAGTGTAATTAGACCAACTGTATAAATTTTCTTCGCAGAATGAAAATGGAACGGTTTCTCAGAGCGTGCACGTAGAATGTTTATTGCAGAGAATACGCATAGAGAGTGGCTATATAAAAAAATGTAACGATGACAATATTCTCTTGCGTCGAAACATATTCGAAATAAAAATGTCGTATCATGCGTTTCGCTCGAAGTGCGAGGCAACGGGATGTTTTGAAATTACGCAGTGCTTTATTTACTTGTTCCAGGTCTGACGATCTCTTATCGCATCTTGTCTCGTTACACGGTGAAAATGCAGACATTCGCTCGTAAACACTGTTAATAGAGCTGGGCTACACGAGCGGCATTTTTACGGTGTTGTAAAGACCGCCGCAATTTTTACGTTACGTGACGGACAGTGGGGTGTACTGCGAGGGTTCAATGGCACTTTTTGTCGGCGACCGTCGTATCCGGTTGCACGTCGAAACAGGCGGACAAGGCCCGGTGGAATTTTCGCCGGTCGTCTCTGCGCACCGTGTAATTGCATTCGCGATGCAAGCGTAAGATGGACGGCGCGTTATACGCTGGTACGTACTCCGTCGAAACGGTGTCGGGGCCGGGTAAGGAAAGCGAAATATGAGGTCGAGGGACCCCGTTTCGGGACGTACGTACAACCATGATTTTACGTCGTGACTGCACTGTAGATCACCGGGCGAGCTACGCGTCAAAAGGGACAACGAGGCGAGTCGACGCTGCTCCGCGTTTCACTGAAATAGAGCTTCAAAGACTTTGATGCATTGATATCACATCGTGCACAATGTTTGATGTCCCGGCGATACTTGCTTATTATGATTACTGTCTGCTCGACTGGAACAGACCGATCAATTGAAAATCTGTCTGTGTCGCACGAAGATCAAATGCGTGCTTGAATTGTTTGAAGCAATTTGAACAATTTCATATTATTTCCAAGTCTCGATTTAAGTCAATCGAATAGTTTTTAAATGATTCCATTCAATAATTATGAACATTCAAGAGGTTGACGGGGTATGTGTGGAAAAATTGAAGGTACGTATCTGTTATGCAAAGATTAAATGATTTACTTGAATTGTTAGAAACAACTATTATTTTTAACTCTTGTTTTCAAGACAATTGACTACTTCCTAAATGGTTCAATTTAATAATTATGAACGTACATATGAGGCTGACAAGGTACAGGATGAAAAATTAAAGGTATCTGAATTGTTTGAAACATCTTGAAAAATGTCTCGTTACTTTCACTACTAGTTTTCAATTCAATCAACGTCTTACAAATGATTTTATTCAATAATTGTGAGTAGAATCCGGATCGTTATGCAAAATAAAATAATGTTTGCATTGTTTTTAGGATACAGGAGCCAAGTAAAAATTGTATTCTTTTTTAATTATTTTATTAAGCTGAAACTAATACATTGACGTTTTCAAATATTTTTAACATGTTCACGGCTTTAAATTGTATATACCTATTTTTATTTATATAGATGCATCGAATACGCAGTCTTATTATGAACATTTAAGAGGTTGACAAGGTACCTGTCACACTAAGATCAAATGGTTTACTTGAACTGTTTGAAACATCTTGAAAAATGTCTCGTTACTTTCATTACTAGTTTTCAATTCAATCAACGTCTTACAAATGATTTTATTCAATAATTGCGTATAGACTCCGGATCTTTATGCAAAATAAAAAAATGTTTGCATTGTTTTTAGGATACAGGAGCCAAGTAAAAATTGTATTCTTTTTTAATTATTTTATTAAGCTGAAACTAATACATTGACGTCCTCAAATATTTTTAACATGTCCACGGCTTTAAATTGTACGTATCCCATAAATGCATAAAATCCGCAGTTTAAATATGAACATTCAAGAGGTTGACAAGGTACCTGTCACGCAAAGAGAAAATGGTTTATTTGTTCTTTTTTTTTTTAATTTATTTATTTAATGTTGCTTTAACATCTAAGGTCATTAGCAACATGGTAAGTTTCTTACAATATTTTGTACATCTTAGTATCTTTGACATATTGGGCAAGACTGGCAATGTGATCCTCAGAACTGAACAGAATGGGTAAGGATCCAGGCAGCTTGGCATTTTTCCTTTCGTTTTTATATTTTTTGCATTCTAGTATAAGGTGATTAATTTTTAACGTTTTCCTTTTTACTTAACAAAAATGAATGAGTTATTTCTGAGTGCCCAATTCTGATTCTAGTGATTGACGTTTGAATTTGACGATCTATTGGACTTGGAAACTTTTGCCACTGAAAATCCGCTCCTTCGTTATGGTATTTTTGTGTATAGTTCCTTTTAATTTTGTCGATTACACGTTTTCTGAAAATTTCGTTTATATGGTTTTTGAGGTCATTTAGTCTGGTATAATGGGTGATTTGTTTCATTTTTGTATTTGAGGCTGCCAATTTGGCTGCTCTATCTGCGTTTTCATTACCCTGTATACCCATACGCGATGGAATCCAGCAAAAGGTTTTATTTGTTCTGTTTCGAGGCCATTGATCCAACAAATTGTAAAATATTCGCCCAAGTTTCTACTCTCTTTGAAAGCAGCGAGGACATCGAAGGAGTATTGGCATGCCAAGATGAAGAAAGCGAATGATGGGAGGATATCAATAACATTCGTTTAATATCCCATTCGACGTATAGATCAGTGGTGCGCACGCAATGAAACACAGCGTCGTCGTCGACGGCAACGTCGGGACAATACCGTGGCACGGTTTAAGCGCGAAAAATGATATTCCTCAGACGCCGTAAGTCAAGGTATCCGTGGGAAACGCGAACCGTAATTTCGCCCGGTAAATCTGCGACGCTCGTAAATCGCTTTATGGGGGAACTGCCGGTCCCCCGTTTCCCACCGAAGGATCTACGATCCTGAGAAACCAGCCTGATATACGGATACTTAATATACCCGATCTTACGACAAACTATACGTTCACGTCGATAGACACACGGTCGTTATTAAGTTCGATGAAAGGAGCCGGTTGCCAGGAGAATAAACCTGTCTACCGTCTTTAATATCTGACAGCGATCGTTCACCGACTGACCGTTCGTCGTTGCCAGAAAAAAAAGTGATCGTTCTCTCTTACCCCGGTATAAAATAGACTTCAACTCCTTGAATCGTTGAATTACATCGGGCAGAATTTCTTTGATACTTGTCTATCGTTTCCTTGAAATTTCATCCGAAATAAAAATGTTTTATTACAGTAAACGAGAGAGGAGCAGTTGACATTTTACAATCCATAATGATATAATCGCTGCTTTCTTTTTTTATCCTGGTTTCAATATTGAATGCTGATTAAGAAGTTGTTAAGGTACGTTATGTTAAAAAATAATTATTTATTTCATCGATTTTCAATTCCAGTAATGCTTTCCGTTCCATTCGCGTTGTACTATTACCAGGAGAATCAGATAATTATTATTTAGATCTTTTATCTTTCACTGAAAACTGTTACTTTATATATTTTTACCACCTTTTTATTAGTTCGCTTTCTTGTCTGTCTGTCTGTTCGGTGCATATCTTGCAATTGATTTTAAACTAACTTCAACATACCTCAGAACTGCAATATTAAAAAAATAATTTTTTTTAAAAACTGCGTTTTAGAGATAATAATTAGGACGTGGTAATTAGACAGGGAGATTCGAACCCGGGCCTCGCTAAATACGCTTGGTAGTGGTAGTACGTCATTGGTTCAGCGATAACCAATCCGCGCGACAGATTTCTCGGACTCCACTGATCCACTTCGCAACGAACGAGCTCAGTGTATATTCGCACGTGGAGGTAAACAATTTAAATTGTTTGATGTTCGTTCACGCAACCGCTCGCGATTGTCTTCGATATTCACGCGTGTGAAACATTGACTTTATTGGTGGTTCGAAATCGGTAATTTGCAATACTCGGAGTGAGTGTAAAAAGTTTTAATAAAGAGTGATACAAGTGTTAAATATTATTGATGATTTTAGTTGGAGCGAGGATATATTTTCTTTCTGTTAAAACGAAAAATTTGAGGCGCAAGATAATAGTAAGGTATCATATAATTTGCAGTGCAATAAAATTATTACTGATTTAGGGGAACTATTCATGCATTAATTATTTATTACATACGCCCCACGATTTTCGTTTTAAATCGCATAAGTATTTTCATAGTTATACAAAATTCAAATTATAAATATTCAAAACTATCTGTATGGGGTTAAGAAAAGTGATTTTATACTTTTTAGTCCGTTTTTAAAAACGTGGGGCGCTAGATAATAGTAAAGTATCGTATAATTTGCAGTGCAATTAAATTTTAGTGAATTAAAGGAACTACTCATGCATTAATTATTTATTACATGCGCCTCACGTTTTTCGTTTTAAATCTCACAAGTATTTTCATATCTATTCAAAATTCAAATTATAAATATTCTGAAGTATCTGTACTTTATTTATTAAGTATTTTATACTTTTTATTCCGTTTCTAAAACGTGGTATTTCTTAAAAATTAATTTTTTCCATACAAGAAAACAATGTCGGACGTCTCGCAATAATCGCAATAATAACTCGATTAGAATTGGATCAATTCAGCGATAAAGTCCGTGATAAAGCGAACCGAAAGGAAGTGCTCGCGAAGCAGTCGATATTCCGAAATAAAATTGAAAACCGCTCATTAAACGAGCTCCCGTAATGACTTTCGCGAAGTTCGAACTATCTCTCTGTCTTTCTCTCTCTCTCTCTCTCTCTCTCTCTCCCCGGTAACCTAAAAGCATAATATCATGCAAATGCTCGGTGTGCCGGGCTTTAATTCTCCGCGGGAGTCTTCCGAGGACTGCGTGAAATGTTAATAACTCCCCTAACTCAGCTGTTCCGCGTCGAAGTTCGCTTTCGAACGTAGTCGGCCGGTGGTCGAAGCGCGATCGATCTTTCGCGTAAGCTTAGAGAGGAGGAGATCGTTCGCAAAGAAACTCGGCTGCGAAGGAAAGCCGGTCAGAAGTAGAAAACCCATATGCGGAGAGGGAACGTAAAAATATCAAAGGTCCGGGTGTGTGACACGGGCGCAATAAGTCGGCCAAGAAATTGCATTATCCTCGGAAGAAGAACGAGGATGTTCGAGGTCGGGGTTGCCGGTGTGTCGGCGCCATTTCTAAGGGTATGGCGCAGCTTGGCGTATATGAAATTTCCATATCCGCGGCGAAAAGTGGCATTGCTTCGTCTCGCAGGGCCAGACGGAAGACAGAGGGATGGGAAAAATGGCGGAGAGAGGAGAGACAGAGTGAGAAAGCGAACGGCTAAAGACACGGCGCGCGAGCCAACGCGTTCGAGGGTGCGGGGAAGATGGCGAAACATTTGCAATTCTCAGGGACTTTCGTTGAATATCCGACTGGGAAAGGCAGCCGGTTCAACCTCTGCCGTATGAAATCTCCCCGGAGGTCGTGTATCAGGCATGGATGCGACCCGCTGCATCGGTGCACTGCAGATGCACCTGCTACTGCAACCTTCGCTTCGGCTCGGTAATACTCGCGAAACCGGACGAGAGAGCCCGAGACAAAGCAACGCCAAATACACACATAGCTTGATTTCATACGATGTCGCAACGGTCACGTTCTACATTCCTGGAACGATGCACTTTGCGGTGCAACAACTCTGCGACACCCGTGCAACGCGGCCGCTCTACTTGCAACGAGCTGTACGGTCGAGGCGTGTTTCGGCTGGAAAAGAATTTCAGACGGTGGAATTGAACGGTGTCTGACGCCTCGCGCGCGTATGTTATTTTCATGGGGGTTCGTCAAGCAATGCAGATAAAATATGCAGCTGCAACTACTCTTCCAACGGTAGTCTACATTTTTCGGTGGAATATCCGACCAGTGTGGTTTATTGATTCTACAAGGAGAACCATGTAGATTCACGCGAGAGATACTCCGACCTCTCTCTCTCTCTCTCTCTCTCTCTCTCTCTCTCTCTCTCTCTCTCTCTCTCTCTCTCTCTCTCTCTTTCTGGTCGACTGATTAAATATTTTTACTTTTCACGATCCTGTTTTTAGTGTCGACTAGTAATTTCCTGTTTCATTTAGCTTTCCCATCTAATTATTCAGTCGTGCTGGAGATAAACTTTGTGTTCTTGGACAGGCATGTTCTCAATTTCGGAAATATTATTGGATGATCGTGATTTATAAAATTGCTTAGATCGTGTGGGTCAATTTTTTGTGAATATATTATAGTGATTTTACTCTTTGATGTTCATAATTGTTTCAATTTAGAATTTTTTTTCAACCGTATAAATCAGCTCGGTGAATAAAATGATTTTACTCTTTGATTTCCAGACTTGTTTGAATTCGGAATGTTTTTTCAACCGCGTGGATCAACTTTACGAATAAAATGATTATACTCTTTGATTTCCAGAATTGTTTAAATTCAGAATTCTCTTCAACCGCGTGGATCAACTTTGTGAATAAAATGATTATACTCTTTGATTTCCAGAATTGTTTGAATTCAGAATTCTCTTCAACCGCGTGGATCAACTTTGTGAATAAAATGTTTATACTCTTTGATTTTCAAAATTGTTTGAATTCAGATTTTTTTTCAACCGCGTGAATCAACTTTGTGAATAAAATGATTTTACTTTTTGATTTCCAGAATTGTTTAAATTCAGAATTTTACGACCACGTGGATCAACTTTGTGAATAAAATGATTATACTTTTTGATTTCCAGAATGGTTTGAATTCAGAATTTTTTTTCAACCGCGTGGATCAACTTTGTGAATAAAATGATTTTACTCTTTCATCTTCAGAATTGTTTCAATTCGGAATTCTCTTTAACCGCGTGGATCAACATTGTGGATAAAATCCAATATTAAATTTGTTCAAATTTCATAGGATTTTTATGGTACATCATGTACCTCAAGTATTCTAAAAATTTCTCAAGAAATTATTTCTATAATTTCCATCATTTTAAGTGACCTCCCTAGAAATCTCAGAATTTGATTCGCCCTGTAGAGCTTAAAGGAGTGCAAGCAGAAATTCTGCGATCCATTAATTTCCTTTCGTCGTTCAGCTAGCCTCTCTGTCGTCCATCGATAAAATCTGTTGGTATTATCGTGCATCAGAAACGCATTCATAAATGCGAAGCACTTAGGAATGGAACGATGGTATCGTCACCGGATCGCAGGAGCTCCGAGACATTTTCTACTGACACTCGAGTAAATCGTATGCTCGAAACGAAATAATGTCGCATCCCGAAACTTATCGTTCGCAGAATGTACCCGTCTGTACCCGTAGAAGGATTAGCTTCGTGACGGTGGAGGGTGAGGAACGGTGACGAACGACCGTTGGACGGACTTTGACGCGAGCAGGACACTGTGACTGCTGGATCATTACTTACGCCAACTTGGACCGTGAGGAATCACCGTGTGTTGCAACGGTCTCCTTACCTGGAACAGAAAGAAACACGCGATTGTAGATTTTTACTCGAATTGACCAGTTCAATTTGCTTGACCCTCGACCCTCTAACGGTGGGTCACTTTCAACCCTTCTCACGGAGATTGATCGTCGACCGAAAATTATATGAAATTTTTCGAATTGTCTCACAAACATTTAACGAATAGATTATTCACAGTAGTAGATACATGTGCAAGATTAGTACATATTCATTTAATGTTAATCCTACCACGGTAAAATTGATCGGAGTTCTATTCCACAGTTATTGAAATTATTAAAACACTTTAACTAAATTTATATATTTACTTAAGGGGGTGTTCTCGTTTCCAACAATCTAAAAATTAGTGTAGCTGTTCTCAGCGAGGGGCAAAATTGAACCTGTGAAATTAACTAGTATTGGTAAACTGTTAAAGCACATATTATTATAATGGAAGCCGTTCAAAATTGAGATAAATTCAATCTTATCGTTTTTATAACGTGCTCCACTTTTAACAAATAGATTATTCACAGTAGTGAATAATACACTCCGATACATGTGAAAAATTAGTATATATTCATGTAATGTCAATCCTACCACGGTAAAATCGATCGGTGTTCTATTCCACAGTTATTGAAATTATTAAAACACTTCAACTGAATTTATATATTTACTTAAGGGGGTGTTCTCGTTTCCTACGATCTAAAAATTAATTTTATTTCATTCTTTGCAAGTGTAGCTGTTCTCAGGGAAGGGCAAAATTGAACCTGTGAAATTACATAGTATTGGTATACTGTTAAAGCACATATTATTATAATGGAAGCCGTGCAAAGTTTAGATAAATTCAATCTTATCGTTTTTATAAGGTGCTCCACTTTTAACGAATAGATTATTTACAGTAGTGAATTATACACTCCGATACATGTGCAAAATTAGTATATATTCATTTAATGTTAATCCTACCACGGTAAAATTAATCGGTGTTCTATTCCACAGTTATTGAAATTATTAAAACACTTGAAATTTATATATTTACTTGAGGGGGTGTTCCAACAATCTAAAAATTAATTTTATTTCATTCTCTTCAAGTGTATCTCAGCGAGGGGCAAAATTGAACCTGTGAAATTGCCTAGTATTGATAAACTGTTAAAGCACATATTATTATAATGGAAGCCGTTCAAAATTGAGATAAATTCAGTCTTCTTGTTTCTATAAAGTGTTCTACTTTTATTCAAAATATATAAAACTGGAACACCTTATAGAAACGAGAAGATCGAATTTATTTAAACTTTGTGCTTGAATATTTTACCAATATTAGATCATTTCTATAAGGTGTTCCACTTCTGTATGTTTCTGGCTATGCAGGTTTAGCGTTAGTATACAGTATTTCAGCTTGCAATCTTCTAGATCTTCTAGATCTTTTCGATGGAAAGTGTGTTTCAGACCGTCGGCCGGTAATGATCGTTTTCCTTGTTCATAAATCACGGGGCTGGAAGCAACGTGTAAGAGTGTATTGCGGTTCTCAATCTCGGAAACAGCAGAAATGTCACGTTCGTATTACGACGTGGCGATTTATGGTGTAACTGTCACGACAACAACGGGATTTGCTGCAATACAATCGAAGATGTAATCGAGCACAATGAAGCGACAATAGTTAATAAATTCCGGTGTGTTTCGATAATCGTGTTTGGTAAAATCGAGTGCCTATGCATTATAACCAATTAATGCGCGATATTCAATCGTCGACAAACATTATCATAGCGCGCGGGCGCACGCATTCGCTGATCAACACGTTTGATAAAAGCTATGTATAACCATTATGAATATTAAACATCGGCTAACCTTTGATGATAAAGTGCACTAATTACGCAAATTTAAAATTACCGCAGAGAGACTCGCGCGGTCACACGCATGCCATATTTGTTCTTCCAGCTTTGCGGTGCTAGGCATTGTCACCGAATATATTATACGATAATTGTGTATACATTTATTAATGGTTCGACCCAATTCTAAACGCTATCTACCGGGTTCGCAACCTTGGATCTGATGGGGACACTTCATACGTTCAATCAATATTCAATGTTACAATGAAAAAATATTAGATGATTGCATAAGTTCGTTTCTAGATTTCAAAATAATATTCAATGGTGAAAGTTTTAAGAATACAGCTTTATTAACACTAACAATACCGAGCACACAATGCGACTGCTATACATTGTTTTATAATCATGATAACATTGAATTTATTTTAATTTCATGCAGTTTTTAGAACGATACATGCTTCAATGATGAAATTCATTTAATAATTTTTAATAGAATTATCCTTGCAAAATTGAATGATTATAAAGTAAAGAATGTGACATAAATCATTGGACCGGTCTTGGCACGGTTAATGTTAATCAGTTATTTCTAATTGTAAAAAAGAATAATAAAGCTGTATTCTTTAGTTCAACCATTGAATTTTATTTTCACTTCAACTTATGGAATCATTTAATATAAGTTAATCTTCTGAAAAAATTTTTGAAGAATGCACAATATTCTCCCTTATTTTCTACAACCCCTGATATTATTATGGTAACAGTTAGACTCTGGATTTTTGTATGTATCCAAGGAATTTGTAAATTTCTACAATGAGAACAAAATATTTCCATATGAAATCTACAAATCAGATTTATAAAGGATATTTGTTTAATGGTAATTTCGTTGACTCTGAAAATAGAAAACCTCGACCCAGCGTTGAGCAGTACAAAATCATTTTTGAATCATCGTTCGAGGCGTCTTCCAGGAGTACGAAAGATTGCGACGAGTCATTCGAGAAGGAATATTTAAAGAATTCCTAGGAAAATGGTTCGTTATAGTGTAACGTTAGTCCAGCCGGGCGAAATGAGAAATACGTTATCCGAGTGGCTCCGAGTCCCGTTAATTAGCAGTACGGTAATAAGGGATATTAAGATTTCATACACCCCCAGGGGCACAGAGGGCCTTGAGAAACGGCCATTAAGTTACTCGGGCTGCTTTCGCCGACATCGTGGTCGGTGCAGCTGTGTCTTCACGAAACGAAGTTACTAACTTGCGAACAAACAAGATTATCATGGCTCCCGAACGAATCGGGAACGTAAACACATGGAAAATTCTCATTGGCTGGCTGTTGGCATCGCTCGGTAATTCCTCAACGTGAACGTGAACCGTGAAACAACGACAAACTCGAAAACACTTGAATTATGCGCGTCATCGATCATTAGACTGTGGATCTTGTACTTTCGTGAGAAAAATGTTGAGGTGTCATTTCACAACAGTGAAAACGCTGAAAGAATTTCAAAATACATTATTTTCGACCTGTTTAACATATTCAGGAAGAAAATGCAGTTCTATTTCATTCCAGTTTGTTGCAATTCAAGTAGAATATTTTTATTTTGCATATTAAGGAAGAAATACATTTCTATTTCATTCCACGTTAGTGAAAAGAATTTCAAAATACATTATTTTCGACCTGTTTAACATATTGAGGAAGAAAATGCAGTTCTATTTCATTCCAGTTTGTTGCAATTCAAGTAGAATATTTTTGTTTTGCATATTAAGAAAGTTATACAGTTTCTATTTCATTCCAGTTTGTTACAATTCAAGTAGAATATTTTTATTTTGAATATTAAGAAAGAAATACAGTTCTATTTCATTCCAGTTTGTTACAATTCAAGTAGAATATTTTTATTTTGCATATTAAGAAAGATATACAGTTTCTGTTTCATTCCAGTTGGTTACAATTGAAATGAAATAGTTTTATTTAGCAGAAAGATCCGTAGTCTATTTATCATACTGTGAGATTCAACATTCATTTTACAGAACTTTCGATGTTTTTATCTATTCGTTTGACTTTTCAAGGCAGAATCCAAATTTTATAGTCAAGTTACGAAGATTGAATAGAGGATTGCTGACAGACAAAAGTTTTTTTATAGGGTATCAGCGACAACACGGAAACAATAGTATTTTGTATTATACATTATACTTCTCAAATGTTTATATTTGCTCGTCGCCTGAGCTCGTACTCTTTCAATGTATGAATAAGTCAATCTATCTCTTTAATGTTCCCCCTATCATTCTCTGTATTGACCTCGTTCGAGTTAGTCTCGTTCTCACCGTGAAAGTAAACGGATCTATCGTCAAGTGATCGGTGTGCTTTCTTTTCGCGATCGTGCTTCAAGATTAAAAATTAACCAATCTCTTTCGATTATCTTTAAAATTGTTATTGTATTGTTTATACATTCAGTGACGTTCGCGAAATATTCACTACTAAAGTACACATTAATAAATTGGAGTCGAATGAAAATTTGTTTACCGTGAAGAACAAAAATATTATTTAGCCTGCCCGCGACACTTTACCGTGTCGAGAATAAAACACACTCGGAATGCATAAAATTTGCAGCGTAATGTCCGCGAGCGTGCATACGCAGCGCCGTAAACAGAAATAAGTGAATGTGTAATTCGCGGAACGCGTTTGTATCACTTTTTTTTTCCTCGGTTCTTGAGGACCGCAATAAATTGAGAGGAAAAGGGAACAATTAGCAGAAAAACTAACCGGCGTCTGTACCGGTGTGGCAATATAATTTTCCAGCTACTTTACCACCCGACGAACGAACACAGGCGTTTCCTTTGCAAGCGATATTTCCCCACGGCCGGAAACCTCGCGAATTTTGCGGACGATAAATGCCGATGGTCGAGTCAGAATGTAAATCGTGCGATGAAACTTCACGGGATTACACGGCGCTTTGTATCGTTTCGCTTTCTGTCCGCTCGGTCATCGCGCTTTTTAAACGACGCATCGGTCCTGCTATCTCTCACTCTACATCTCTCTCTCTCTCTTTTCTTTTCTCTTTGCTCTCTCCGGCCGTTTCAGAGTTCATTTAGCCGTTTCAGAAAGCGCGGCTTTCGCGCGCCTCGCTGGAATTTTATAATCGTCCATTTACGATTCATGAGCAAGCCGGAAACAGAGAATACAGTTTTAAATTCACCGACCGGAATTTCTACGATGCAGAACTCCAAACTCCCCGCTGCGTCTAAATGCAAAAATTTACCCGCGACCACGTGACCGTGATTGATAAACACAGGAAATGCGTGACACTCTTTCTCGGCGAAAATATTAACAAAAAAAACTCAATTCTACGCTTACTTTTCGACAATAACATGCTTTAATTCGAACACTTGCGAATATTGCTAGAACAAGTGTTTTGGGCTTTAAGGCATCAATGTGAAAGCGAATACTCATTTTAGCGGAGCATTAGGAACGTTGAAGAGAGAACAATGATTTTCACTGAATTTTCGGAATGAATTAACGGAATGAATGAATGCGATGAATTTTTCAAATATTGTTTAGACAAGTAATTTCTTCTGAAATATTTTTATACGAATACATTCCTTGATTGAAAAATGTGTCAAAATTGTTCAAGAAACTATATCCTGTATAAATTTCATAAACCAGAGATCCAATCTTCCTAAATTGAAAACTAGAATTTTTCTTATGAATATACCGTAGATGTTTGGAGAGAAACGATTTTCACAAAATTTTCAAGATGAATTTTTCAAATATTGTTTAGACAAATAATTTCTTCTGAAATCTGTTTATACGAATATATTCACTGTCTGAAAAATATGTCAAAATTTTTCAAGAAACTATATTCTTTATAAATTTTATTAACATTTAGAGAACCAGTCTTCCTCAATTGAAAACCAGAATTTTTTTTCCTTATGAATATACCACGGATGTTTAGAGAGAAACGATTTTCACAGAATTTTCAAGATAAATTTTTAAAATATTGTTTAGACAAATAATTTCTTCTGAAATCTGTTTATACGAATATATTCACTGACTGAAAAATATGGCAAAATTTTTGAAGAAACTATATTCTTTATAAATTTTATTAACCTTTAGAGAGCCAATCCTCCTAAATTGAAAACTAGAATTTTTCTTATGAATATACCACGGATGTTTAGAGAGAAACGATTTTCACAGAATTTTCAAGATAAATTTTTAAAATATTGTTTAGACAAATAATTTCTTCTGAAATCTGTTTATATGAATATATTCACTGACTGAAAAATATGTCAAATTTTTTTAAGAAACTATATTTTTTATAAATTTCATTAACGTTTAAAGATCCAGTCTTCCTCAATTGAAAACTAGAATTTTCCTTATAAATATACTGTGGTTGACTTAAAATGAATCTAAAAAAATTACAAATTGCATAAAGACAGAGGAATCCTGTAAAAACGAATTGTCAGAACGGAAAGTGTCGCCGACGACGTTTCGCTTCGCGCACAGCTCGCGAGACGTTAGTCGCCGGCAAGTCGTTGAGCGACGAGGCAGCGTCTTTTGAGCGTCGCGATCATCGCCGAAAGTTCCCAATTTAACTTTCGGCGTGGTCGATTCAAGTTTCCATCGCAGTCTGGTAACGAACGTAGCACGAGTAGACGTTGGTCGTCCTTGGCGTGGGTGCGATTGCGTGGGGTGGTAAGAAGGGTGTGAGAGGGGGGTGGTGGATCAGCAAGAAAGAAGCACGGAAAAGCTGACGGGGGTGCGGAAATCCGTTCTCGCGCCTCGAGTTTGTTGCAGGCGAGCGGAATTAAGAGCCTGAGGCGAAACAAACCCCGCTACCCCCTCACCCCCTCTTCCATCAACCATCCGATTAAATACGTAAATTTCTTATCCTTCGCCTTTGGCGTGCTTTGTCTCGGAACGGGCGAATCGTTTCAGAGAGGTGGCGGTCCGAAAATTATCGTATTACCACACCTTAATTATGGCTGCTGGGTCTCTGAGACAAAATGGAGGAACGAGGGTGGGGGAGAGAGGGAGAAGAAGGGACCGGTGGAGACGGGATGGGAATAAGATACAAAGGAAACCGGAACACACGACGAAGAGAGGGACCACCAGCAGACAGGGAGACGAGCCGCTCCTGGAGCTCGGTTAATTAGCTGGGAAATAATTTCTCGGCCATTAACCAAGCGGTCGCGTCGGGCCGCGTCGGTCCAACGGTGAAGGAGGTGCGAGATCGTAGATTGTCTACGGGAAGACAATGGCCTCGGTGTCGTTCGCTCCGACATATGGCGAACGACGAAGAGGGAAAGAAAAGGGAGGACACACAATGAGGGAGAACGGCCGACTCGCTCGTCCAGGATCGATCCCTCCTTCTCCCCTCAACGACTCTTCGTCCTGCTGATGCGTTTCGCTCCTTGAGATCCGACAGGTATTAATGCCGATGTCCGCGCGAGACGCGTTCTTGTCACGCTGGACGTTCGACTTGTAATTGCACCGGGCGGGCACGACGCGACCGTGGACGCCTGCTGGCTGGATTGATTGCATCACCGCTGTCCATCGGACACGGATGCATTGTTGCGAGATTGCAAGGAGGGTGAAGAATTGCGCCACGAGTTTTCGGGGACGAGCGAGTTCCTCAGAGGGTGACCAGCTGCCCGGGCGTTTTTGGTCGAGTCAATTTGCGACTGCGGTCACGGTGAGTGCGGCTAAACGGATAATTGAAAGTCTTCGCTGTATGAAAGCCGTGGAATTTATTGCTGTATTAGTAGACCCAGAAATTTATCCGTTTATCATAAAAATAGTTACGTACAATTTTAAAGCAGGGGTCGTATTAAATAAATTTAACACATCAATGTGTTAGATTCAATTCAATGAGATCATTAAATGATGAAACAGTTTTTTTATAGTTGGCACCAGGACCTTGCAATGAACTTAAACAGTTTTTATTTTGCATAGAGATCCGTAGTCCATTTATTACTTTATTACTTTATATTTTATATTAAGTCGAAGGGACAGTCCTGTCGTATTTGAAATAAGCATTAATCAAGCATTGGAAATTATATCATTGAATAATATTGAACATATTTAACCACGTTTTTATAAATTGATGCAAATGTTTTCTTTAAAGTAAGACAGAACTTTCCCTTCAACCAAATACTTTATACTTTGTACATTAAATTGTATCGGGTGGTTTTTCTTGAGCAAGTTAACCAACTGGCCTTTCCTGTTACATAGATATATCCATCTATACATATTTACATGTATGAGTGGTGTTCGAATTTTGATGGAATAATACCTGACACGAAGATCAGAGAAAAGAATTATGGAAATTCATCAGAACAGAATGGGCCATGGGAAAAAACTAGGTAAAGATCTATGATATACGATCTAGAATACACTATCTCTCGACGCTGGCCGTATACATATATTTGCACTCGTGGTCGGTGACAGCGTTGCAAACTTAATAGAACTCGAAGACATCTGTGGAAATATCTTCTGGCAGTGCAAGATTTCTTGTACTTGATAAATTTTGTATCAGTAAACTTCAGTAATTATAAGTAATTGTCATTTCCCTCCCGACAGAGGAATAGTAATTAGACATCTTGTCGAGACGGGAGACGCTAAAATCATGTTTCACCGTGATTTCTTTTTTTATGTAAGTCGGCTTCGCGAAGTAGAAAATTATGCATGAACTCTGGGTCGCTTTCGCTCCTCATGCACTTGGATGCAATTTTCAGGGTATCAGAGGCGAACTACGTACTCTCCGCCGAGTACGCTTTACTCGATGGTATTTAGAAGTTTCTTGTGAACGGAGGAAGAATCGCGAACTTTAAAAACCGCTTTCACCATTCATACCGATTGCGTGTACTTCAAACGCGTTCCTGGCGAAACTGAAGTTCTACATCTACTGGATCGAATCACAGACTTTTCTGTCTAGGCCTCGAGGGCTATAAGAGCACGATGTTAGCGATACTTCGCGGAGTTATACATGTTGGTAAGAACTGAATATTCTACAATATATGGTCTAAGGTTCTTTTTTATTTTTATACTTATTTAACGTCGCTTTATCAACTCTTCGCTGAGGTTCTTTTTCTATTATTTATTTATTTTACATCGCTCCCAACTATTTGTTAAGGTTATTTTGCGACGGGAGATACAGTTTATTAAAGTGGGTTACGAACCACCTTGAGCGCCACAGTATTAGATGGCATTGTATAAAACAATTCTATCCTATTCTATTCTAACAATATTGTATATGTTTCATGGCGATATAGAAATATTAGCTCCGCGATGATATTGAGGCAACAGGAATCGTTCACCAGGTTCGACTATCCGCACCTCTATCACTTCCGCAGTCACACTGTCACAATGTTAGGATTGACGTCACTTGTTACATGCTATGTGAGACCGCCCTAGCGAATACTTCACCATACAATTCACCAGTCCCACTCTGATCCCATCGGCTACTTATTCGGTGCCTAACTGTGTACGTTACCGCAGTCCTACCAAGGACCTCTCATCGTACTAATCGTGGTAACGATACGTTTAATATTGTAATCTTTTTGGTGAGAAATAAAGAATATTATTTACAACAGTTAATGTGTTCTTCATTCCAAAGCCTGTATAAAAGTTTGCGGCCGGCTGACATGCCTTCGAGTTGTACTACTGAAATCCGTACCACCTCCATTCCTATCATATTCTCCCAAAGCAAAATTCAATTTTCAAGATTTTTGAAATTTTTCGAACGTCTGACTTCACGTTGATTTGTACTACTGAAAATCCGGATACCTCCTTCGACATCATGTTCTCCTAATACCGAGTTCAAAAATCGAGGAAATTTTCGAAAAATTCGATTTTTCGACCGCCTGACTTGTCGTTGACTTATACTACTGAAAATCGGATACCTCCTTGCATATCATGTTCTCCTAATACCGAGTTCAAAAATCGAGGAAATTTTCGAAAAATTCGATTTTTCGACCGTCTGACTTGTCGTTGACTTATACTACTGAAAATCGGATACCTCCTTGCATATCATGTTCTCCTAATACCGAGTTCAAAAATCGAGGAAATTTTCGAAAAACTCGATTTTTCGACCGTCTGACTTGACGTTGACTTATACTACTGAAAATCGGATACCTCCTTGCATATCATGTTCTCCTAATACCGAGTTCAAAAATCGAGTTTTTCGAAAATTTCCTCGATTTTTGAACTCGGTATTAGGAGAACATGATATGCAAGGAGGTATCCGATTTTCAGTAGTACAAGTCAACGTCAGGCCAGACGCTCGAAAAATTTTCGAAAATTCAGTAGTACAAGTGAACGACAAGTCAGACGGCCGAAAAGTAGAGTTTTTCGAAAATTTTCTCGATTTTTGAACTCGGTATTAGGAGAACATGATATGCAAGGAGGTATCCGATTTTCAGTAGTATAAGTCAACGTGAAGTCAGACGCTCCAAAAATTTTCGAAATTTCAGTGATACAACTCAACGACAAGTCAGACGGTCGAAAAATTGAGAAAATTTCCCGAAAACTCGAAAATTTAACTTTGTATTAGGAGAACATGATATCAAAGGAGGTATCCGGATTTTCAGTAGTACAAGTCAACGTCAAGTCAGGCGCCCGAAAATTTTCGCAAACCTCCATAATTGATCTTTGTTTTAGGAGAACATGAAAGGGAAGGAGGCCCGAAATTCAGTTCGGTAACTTAAATCTATAGTATAACTCTAGATGAAGTCCGTCGTGCAGGAAGAATTGGTGATTCACTAAAGATATACGCAGATGTGCTTTTGTATTACATTGTCTTTATTTAATCATTGTAAAGTCATACATACAATGTTCGTATTGTACATGCACACACCTTATGTTATAAACATTTATAACACGAATGTTGACTGACTCGGTGAGGCTGACAATGTCATAAAATGAAGCTCTCTCGGGCAGATACTTTCTGTGTTGCAACCTCATGTAGTTCTCCAACTGATCTATCTAGTATTTAATATTCTGGCGAGTTTTCGGAACTGTAGATAAAAAATGAGGTGCTGTAGACTAATTTTTGAAATATTTGAAAATAACATACGTGTACGAACTAAGACGAATGAGATGAGGTGCGTCTCGAAGAAAATTGAAAAGTAGGAAAGGTGAGAGAATCAATAGGACAAAAGAAATGTAGAGGGGAAATCGAGGGTGGAAATATAACAAAAATATAATATAATGTAACAAAAGAAATATAAGAGATGAGGTGTATCTCGAAAGCAGTTGAAAAATAGGTAAGGTGAGAGAATGAATAGGAGAAAAGAAATGTATAGAGGAAATCGAGAGTGGAAATATAACAAAAATATAATATAATGTAGCAAAAGAAATATATGAGATAAGGTATGTCTCGAAAAAAGTTAAAAAGTAGGTAAGATGAAAGAATGAATAGGAGAAAAGAAATGTAGAGGGGAAATCGAGAGTGGAAATATAACAAAAATGTAATATAATGTAGCAAAAGAAATATATGAGATAAGGTGTGTCTCGAAAAAAGTTAAAAAGTAGGTAAGATGAAAGAATGAATAGGAGAAAAGAAATGTAGAGGGGAAATCGAGAGTGGAAATATAACAAAAATATAATATAATGTAGCAAAAGAAGTATATGAGATAAGGTGTGTCTCGAAGAAAGTAAAAAAGTAGGTAAGATGAAAGAATGAATAGGAGAAAAGAAATGTATAGAGGAAATCGAGAGTGGAAATATAACAAAAATATAATAAAACGTAGCAAAAGAGATATACAGTAAAAGATAGCAGAAAATAAATGATAAGAACAAACGGAGATGAAATCGGCGTGTGATCGCGAAGTTGGCAAAAATACTAAACGGAGAGTCGAATGGTCATCATCAGTCGGTCAAAGGAAACAGTATCAAAGGCTTGATACTAATAGCGCTTAATTGTGTGACGTGAGCTGATGCTTGGACGTGGGATGTTAAGACTGACTACGAACGCGAACGCAGCTCTCTTTATAGTCTGGTGGGCCATCGATTTCGGATCGGAAGGAACAAGGAGTGGGGACTTTGAAATAAATCTTTAATCGCATCAACGTTTCTTAGGTCAACGACCTAACAAGCGATGCTGCGCTAAAGGAATTAATTTAACGGATTTGACATAAAAAGAAGGATACGATGGCCCACGCGACTACAAATAACGGGTTCGATGAACTACCGACACGGCGAGGTTTGCAAACTCGGTCGATTACCGGTTGTCGTCGAACTCGAACATCGAAACGCGACAATTCTTATGTCTCATCGAAATCTAGACAGGTGAAATAACCCGCTTGCAGGATTTTCAACATACCTTTTGATACAATGGAAGCATTTCAGGTTGTATAGGGCCATTATTTGAAGTAGTTGAAACGCGACGTGTCTTGAGATTCCTTCACCCCTTTTGTAGCGTCGACCCGAGACGGTGGAGAAAATACGCGACTGTCCGCCGAAAAATACTGCAAATAGCGATCATGGTGGCCGGTGGATTGCTTCTACGGCTGCGGTATCCGATGGTGTTAAAGGGCAATGGCTAGCCAGGCGCTTTGTGGACGTTCGTCTTTTAAAAGGCTGGCTTAAGACGCAGAGGACAGACACCAATATTCCCGGGAATAAAAGTATGCCTCCGAGACTCGGGAATTCGAGTGGACAACAGAAGCAAAACGGTGAGGGACAAAGGACTCCTAGGAAGATTATGTGAACTCCTTTTTCGGGCTTTCCGGAAATTGCTTTCGCCCGAGATTTGAAAACTTCTCCCAGGGTCTAACGAGATCGACATTTTCGAACCGTAACGTTAACTGCGATACTCTAAGCCAGCAAGAGTTTGGATCCCAGGCAAAGGAGGTCACGTAAAATATTAAAAATTGTGTTGCTTGAATCAAATTAAAAAACACGGACAGTGTTTGTTAGTAAATCGAGAAGATAATATTTACAGGAAGCCTTTTAGTATGCTTTTCAATGACTGTTTTAGATAAGAAAGAAGCTTAGAATTCTTTTAGAAAATGAATGAATGAAACGATTGAAACCAACTATCCCTAACACCACTCTGTTCGTAAGTAATAATTACACTGCGGATCTTCGTGTATTTATATCTTCAGAAAATTTAAAAAAAAATGCTAAAATATAAAATTTCAGAACTACAAAGACTATTGCCACTGAAAATGGCACTGACGGTTTAGCATGATTCTACTGTCTCAAAATTTGTCTACAAAAATCTTTATGCAAAATAAAAATATCTTGCTTTGATTGTGGGAAGCAGGAATAACATGAAAATTAATTTCATCCCTTAACGACTCTGTTACAATTAAAGCAACATTTAAACATTCTTTGATTGTTTAAACCTTTCACTAATTTCTTCATAAATGCATAAAGATCTACAGTGTAATGATCAGACTAAGTATCTTTACGCAAAACAGAAATATTTTGCATTGATTGTGGGAAGCAAGAATAACACGAAAAATGATTTCATCCCTTAACGACTCTGTTACAACAAAAGCAACATTACTACATTCCTGAATCGTTTAAACCTTTCACCAATTTCTACATAAATGCATAAAGATCCGCAGTCTAGTAATAATATACAAATAACTCTTCGAAATTTTTTTTTATCAGAATGTTCAATTTTCTCATCGCTTCTGTCTCAGTTAAAATAAAATTTTACCTTTCCTGTACACGATTCGGTGACGCGTATTAACGGGGACATGAATTCTGTCCAGCTTTTTGCAATTCCAGCCTACTGTGGCGTCGGCCGGCGTAAATCCGCGAATTGAAAACCGTCCATTATCCGGAACTGCCGTGCAGCTTCATAAAAGACAGGTGATCAAAAGTGGGATATTGCGCGCACGGTATTCGGTAGCAGGCTGCGCGCGTAGATCAATCGAGCGGATGAGACAAGGGAAGACGAGAGAGAGAGAGAGAGAGAGAGAGAGAGAGAGAGAGAGAGAGAGAGAGAGAGAGAGAGAGAGAGAGAGAGAGAGAGAGAGAGAGAGAGAGAGAGAGAGAGAGAGAGAGAGAGAGAGAGAGAGAGAGAGAGAGAGAGAGAGAGAGAGAGAGAGAGAGAGATGAGAGAGAGAGAGAGAGAGAGAGAGAGAGAGAGAGAGAGAGAGAGAGAGACCGTTTAATGGGAGAGCAAGGAGAGGTTTCACTCGGGATTCTCGAGGGCATTGGATTTTTTTCGGGAGTCGCGTAATTCCTCAAATACCGGCGGTGTTTCGTCGAGAAGGGACGAGCGGAGAGGACCATAGAAAGTGCAATCGCGGGCTCGTTTTCGACCCGCTACTCAAACGAGATCCATTGAGAACCTCGCTCGAATACACACACAGATAGCCTTCTTCGTGAAACTGTATGTACTCTATTGAAGATCCTATTCGGAAAGAAATGCGCCTGGCCTCTCCGAACCACTATTTGCGTTTCAATACAAATTGGGGGAAGTTCCACATACTATTAATTATTTATCAATGGACAGCGGATTTTATACATTTATGACAAAAATAAATAGTATTTTATTAATAGAAGAATTTAAAAATACTATTGCTCTGAACCTGTTAAACGTATCCAGAAGAAGGAGAATAAAGTTTCACTTCACTCCAGGTTGTTGCAATTAAAGTAGAACATTTTTATTTTGCATAAAGATCCGCTGTCTAATTATCAATTACAATTAAATTTAAGTGTTGAACAGGTTATATAGAAGAATATCGTGGTCTTATATATTTAATGTAATATAGATATTTTTCATATAAATTCAATATTACCCTGAATAATACTAAATGTTTATATAAATTCTTTCGAGCGGTTCGCGACGATATTTTGCGATCGCTCTAGTTCAGGTTCGAACTAACGAACATCGAACTTGGTTGAGAAAATAACGATGGTCGTTGGATTTCAAATGTTTATTTGATGCAAAACTTTCAGTTGATCTTTATCCTGCTACACGATACAAAGTTCGGTACGGAACGTTCGGTTAGCTTGCTGATTCCGTTCAGTCTTTCACCTCTCAGTTTCGACGCGCTGTCTTTCTAGAGGAGTAGTCGAATAAGACCTGCGATGCAGTCATTGGTGGATGGAGATTTTGAAAAGGTCGTTAGATTGGTGGATAGCAATTTTGGAAAGTCGGTGGATTGGTGGATAGCGATTCTGGAAAGTCGATGGATTGGTGGATAGCGATTTCGGAAAGTCGTGAGATTAGGTGATATGTATTACTCGGTAACGTACTTGTCCCCGCGTGGACTCGCAGGTACTGAAGGTACCGAGGGGGTGAGAATGACTTGAGCGGGCAATCATAACGTTTATTACGAGGACCGTAGCAGGCAATAAACAAAAAAAACCGCTTGGAACCTAACAAAGCATGCTAAGCAAACGGTCGCGATGGATGAGAAGGTTGAAGGCTGACAAACAGATGAGCTGGGCTCGAAATGTGCACGATTTAGAAACAAAGTAATGATGTCCCTTGGCTCCGAAGGTCCATTGTTGCTAAATCATAAACTCGGTACGGTAGGTTGTCGATTGCGAGCTCTCAAAAGACCCGTCTCCGGATTAGCCCACGGAAAAAACGTCCTACGAACCATATGATGATCAACAACGCTTGCCTCAAATGCCATTAAAAAAAGGTATACCGTAAAACGGTCCGTAAGATCGGTAAGAGGTTCGATTGAGACTAACACGTCGCAACAAATTCAATAATATAAAATGTTTCATATACATTCAATATGACCCTGAATAATACTAAATGTTTATATAAATTCAATAATATAAAAATTTTTATATAAATTCAATATGACCCTCAATAATACTAAATGTTTATATAAATTCAATAATATAAAATTTTTCATATAAATTCATTATTACCCTCAATAATACTAAATTATATAAATTCAAGAATAATATTAAATGTTTATATAAATTTAATAATATAAAATTTTTCATATAAATTCAATATTACCCTCAATAATACTAAATGTTTATATAAATTCAATAACATAAAATTTTTCATATAAATTCATTATTACCCTTAATAATACTAAATGTTTATATAAATTCAATAATATAAAATTTTTCATATAAATTCATTATTACCCTCAATAATACTAAATTATATAAATTCAAGAATAATATTAAATGTTTATATAAATTTAGTAATATAAAATTTTTCATATAAATTCAATATTACCCT
Source organism: Lasioglossum morio (assembly GCA_916610235.2). Lineage (NCBI taxonomy): Eukaryota > Metazoa > Arthropoda > Insecta > Hymenoptera > Halictidae > Lasioglossum > Lasioglossum morio. Next base: position 8,413,806 of record OU744325.1, on the reverse strand, counting down.
CAATAATACTAAATGTTTATATAAATTCAATAACATAAAATTTTTCATATAAATTCAATATTACCCTCAATAATACTAAATGTTTATATAAATTCAATAACATAAAATTTTTCATATAAATTCAATAACAAAATTTTTCATATAAATTCATTATTACCCTTAATAATACTAAATGTTTATATAAATTCAATAATATAAAATGTTTCATATAAATTCAATATTACCCTCAATAATACTAAATTTTCATTATTACTTCTCCATCCTGAATTCTTTTCTAGAGTGACGCATGTCCCGTCTCCTTTTAAGACACAGAATCGTTCAAAGACACCCCGTATAATTCACGTTTAATCTGTTTTCGAAGGGAGCGAAGCTTGATATGCTAAGCCATTACGAGCGAATGTTAAGGGATCGTCTAATATGAGAATCAACCTTTCTGCTTGAGCAACCGCAGAGGCCAGAGGATACATCCGAACAGATGCGCGTTACCAGTCGGTGCTTCCCCCGCGGATAAAGGTTCTAGGTTTGGGGTTGAGATAGGGAATAACCCTGGAATGCGCTGTTCCAGCCGCTTCGTACTTGAGCAGAAGTTTAGGGGAACGTCCGCGATCCCAGAAAGAGGTCGTTATGGACAAGAGGGGCCTAGAGCTATCGTTACTCCTGATAACGGCGTTCCTAGACCACGTAAACTACTTGCAAGAAGCTACAGCGAAACAAACTAAGGAAAAAGGGGAGCATATTGGTGCTTGATCGCAGCTGCGCCGAAAATTCAACAACGTTTTGGCTTGGAAATGAGATTACGATCTAGAGATCTTTTAGTTCTTGACTCTGTATTAAATGTATCATTAATAAAAACGTGATTTCATCTCGACCGGTCTAAGTTTGAATCAAGATTGCGTTAGCTTCGGTTAGACACGAATCAATTTTTGGTTCGTCCAAAGGTGCTGCTGAATCAATAATAGATAGGTCTAAATCAGCAGTGTGAGTCAACAAAGCTTGCTATAAGCAAACAGTGGATGTTGAAAATAGTTCGATCTAAAGTCAACGCAAACCAGATCTGACTTCAGACAGGTCTCAATCAAAACTCGTTGATTAGAATTAGCACAATTAGTCATGTTTGAAGCAAGACATGCTAATTCCGACTCAGCACACGCCACGTTCGAATCAATGCGAGCTGGGTTTGCGTCATAATCAAGCGATCGTATTCTAGGTATCGTGGGAATACGAGTCGATTTTGATCCAGCTCGTGCTACGTTTCATGCCACAATGGTTTAGTCTAATAAATAGACTCGGGATGTTTATGCGTGATCAATATGTAAGAAACGTGTGCGAATTATGCACGAAAACTATGCAAATATGCAGGGAAAGTATAGAACATTAATAATACATTACACGAGTGTCAATTTAAGCCTCTCTATCCACGATGGGTACACGTACTTCTTTTATTCACGAAACGTACAATAAATTTTGCATCACTATGAAAAAAATTTAAAGGGATATTCGTCGCTAGGCATGAACGACGCGGAATGAAATGGAAATTAAGACACGACAGAAATTAAATGATCTGGTATGAATATAATTACGAATAAGGGTTTATTAATTAAGAAAACACGTGTCAAATGAAGGCTATACATATAACGAAATAAATTTAGCAAATTCAAGTTGTCAAGGTATCCACGCGTGTTCAATAAAATCGGATACGTCAAATTTTAAATTGCTGCTCAAATTGCGGACAGGAAGCAGAATGCGGCGCTTAGAAAAACGTTCAAGAGAACGATCGATCGTCGAAACTTCACAGATTTCTGCTTTCTTTAAGATTACATTTATTCGCCGCTTTGAAATACGTCCTATAACTGTCGACGGCGGGCGTTTCGGCGCGCGGAATGCAATTGGCATCGAAGAAAATGCAACTGCGACCTTCCGGCAAGAGAGAAACGAGGAGCAAAACACTCCACGATAAATATTACGGAATCAAATGGCTCTGGTTCGGTGGAATCGAACGCGTTTCCCGAAAGCATAACTTTGCGATACCGAGGCGACGGGTTCACAATAGGAAAAACTTGACAGAAATGAATAGCTGGTCGCGCGACTTGGAATTTCTGAAACTGTGCAGCTGGCTCCGAGCATTCGTTACAATTATGAAATAATTGTTAAAATCATAATTAGAATGAAGCATTTAAAAACGAACATTTTGTGAATACGTTTCTCTATCGAAAAAAAGTACTGATTTTCTTTTGTGAACACTGTCGAACATATTTAATATTCTTAAAAAATTTATTAAGGAAGCAATTATTAATGGACTAACGAAAGATGTCAATTTATTTCCTTTTTACATAGAATATCTTGATTTCAAAATTGGAATATTTTCAGTATACCTTTCCTTCGTCCTTCAGGAATTATTATTGTTTAAAGTGTCACAGATACTTCAGTGAATATTAACGTTCATCAATGTTTATCACCTTCAAAAACGATTATATTGATAAAATTTATTAAAAATTATACAAGCATTTAAAAATTAATATTCTATGAATAGAGCATTATGGTTGATTTTTAAACTGAACTGTTTTAAACAGAAGTTAATCAACATTAAAAAATTTTTGAAATATGTTTATTCTATAAAAGATCAAGATCCCTTTAATTTTTTAAGATCAATATATGTTTGATTTCATTCTATTGTAGCTGACGTCAAAACGAATCCAACGACCTGTGTTATTTCACCTTTGAACTTCCATAAATAGTGCTAGAATCTTCATCAACTGGCATATCGGCCATTCGGGCCATTTGTACACTGTGCGCCACGCGAATCCTTTTTTATTCGCGCGCATGCCGTTGATACGGTGAACCGCATTCAGCGCTGCGCGTCGAAAATACGTGGCTCGGGGTTAAATGACAGATAAATCCGGCGTCGGTGTACCGGTGTCAGTATTCGGAATAACCCGGCTACGAGAAATTAATACCGTGCGGCGTACATGAATCGTAGGCGGCGCGTTGCAGCTGCGACAGAACCGATACCGGACACTGGGAATCGGTTATAGTCCGTTGGAACGTCATATCCGCCGCGATCCTAATCTTTTTCGGTCCTAACGAGCCGTAAGAGGCGAATCTTGTTGAGAAACACCGCGAAACTGCACGCCGTAACAATCGCGTTGCATTTATTATGTTCGACGCTTGTAACAAGGTCAGCCCCGATCGTTCTCCTAACGAAGTAAACGCAATGGAGAGATCGGGAGGATTACCTTCGATCCATCCGATACTCGAATATGTAATTACGACTGCGATTCGATTAGTCATTCGCAATGACTCGAGGCATTTCCTAATAGTCTCGATAGAATCAATTTGGCTAGATGCTGCAGCAATATTACAGTAAATGTTTGTATTTATCTTACTTGCATAAATTCACATATTTAGACTATGAATTAACACTAATCCTACCGACCATCGAAAGTGATTGATGTATATCTAGAATGACAATGAATAATTTATTTAATAAATACATTGAAATGGAGATCAATAGTATCTTTATTTTAGGAACACATCGGGAAGGGCTTTCGATAACTTTCGAGTAAAATGAGCACCGACATGACATTGTTTAATCCACATTCAAGATTGTTCAATAAACAATCAAAGCAAGCTCCGAAGTCTGTCATATTGGTGCTCGTTGTATTATAAAAATCACAAGATTAAATCTATTCATATTTCCTGCGATTTTTATGAAATATACAGGGTGTTCCCTGTAACGCAACACACGATTTTTCACCCACTTGTAATCGTTTGACAAGAAACAGTTTAGAACAAGGGTTGCAGAAATTTAGAAAGAATAGACACTCAAAGAAATTTTGTAATAATTTTAAAGAAACATTTACAAGTTGTTGAAAGAAATGCATTAATGCATTACTGAGCAAAGAATAAACATTCAGAGAAACTTTGTAATAATTTTAAAGAAACATTTACAAGTTGTTGAAAGAAATGCATTAATGCATTAGCGAGTAAAGAATGAACACTCAAAGAAATTTTGTAATAATTTTAAAGAAACATTTACAACTTGTTGAAAGAAATGCATTAATGCATTAGCGAGTAAAGAATGAACACTCAAAGAAATTTTGTAATAATTTTAAAGAAACATTTACAACTTGTTGAAAGAAATGCATTAATGCATTAGCAAGCAAAGAATAAACATTTAAAGAAATTTTGTAATAATTTCAAAAAAACATTTACAAGTTGTTGAAAGAAATGCATTAATGCATTACCGAGCAAAGAATAAACGTTTAAAGAAATTTTGTAATAATTTTAAAGAAACATTTACAAATTCTTGAAAGAAATGCATTAATGCATTAGCGAGCAAAGAATAAACACTCAAAGAAATTTTGTAATAATTTTAAAGAAACAATAGATAATTGATGCATCTTGCGCCCCACGTGTTTCGATTTAAATCTTATAAGTATTTTCATAGGTATTAAAAAATTCCACAAATGTTTAGGACTATCTGTACGTGGTTAGGAATCTGTATGGGACTGGGAAAAATTATTTTATACTCTTTAGTCCGTTCTTAAAAACGTGGTATTTTTTTTAAATAAACGCTACGAACCTCGTCGACCTCGTCCGCCGAAAGTCAGCGAGTAAACCGTCCCCGTATGTTTCGTTGCGGTGGCGTGCCGTTTCGCTTCGCGCGGTCCCATCTCGCGTGTCGAAATTTCTTGCGCCGCAATTACCAGACAATCGTCGGCCTTTCGAGTCCCCAGGATTACGATTAATCCCGGCCGACAGGTTCGACTTTCTCCGTTCCGCGGACACGCTATCGTCGCCGGCGTCGCCTTGCAGTTAGTCACGGTGCACGCGCAATTTCCCTTAATCGTCCGCCGCTTCCGTTGCACTGCGCTAGCCGCGTTACACACCGCGCACTGAGTGCTGCTTAATTAAATACTTCGGTTTTAATTAAACGACTGCGACGTATGAAAACGAGGCAGCGGCGGCGTCGACAGGACGGCCCGACAGGATCTGGCCCACTCCTTTGGTCATCTAAACATTTGCTTGCAATAAACCGAACCGAACTGCTCGTCGTTTATTCGCGATTAGGCTCGCGATAACCATGTCCTTCCTTCCATGACAGAGAATTACCCTGGGTTACTTAATTGAAAACGAATGCCGAAAATTTTCTTTGCCACTCGTGTAAAAACCCACAAGTCCATCTTGTTAACCCGTGATTGTCAGCTAATCTTAATACTGTGGAATTGGATGAGGTTTAACTGTTAGTTTAGACGACTATTCCAAGATTGGTCATCCGCTGGTAAATATTATTAAACTGCGGATCTCCGTGCAAAATTAATAGTTCTTACATCTGTTGTTGGGAACAGGAACTATTCAGGATGATTTATCTTTCTTAACAAAAATTCTAGGTCTGTTCTATTTGAATTTTATTTTTGGAAAATCTCTTGTGAGACTTCATTGTGAATCGTGTATTCAAATTTTCCTGCAGATGTTTCAGACATTTCTATTTTGAAGACGTTAGGTTGAGGATTTTATGCACTTATAACAAATAATAAAAACATGGTAAAATGAGCACGTACAATTTAAAGCATTGAATATGTTAAACATATTTAAGGATAAATCATTAAAAGAAGAATATAGAATTTTTATTTGGCTCCTCTGTTTTGCAAACAAAACAAACATTTTTACGACGTTGAATTAAATTTAATGAAATAAATATTCTTCAATTTGAAGATTATATTTTAAATTCGTGAATACTGAATCCTGTCTCCTGCTGTGAAATTATTAAAAATATAAATCTCGCGAGTCAGGACGTAAAATAAATCATAAAGTCAGGAAGCAAATTATCCCTTACTTGTATTAATTTAGCTCCCGTGTCCTGTAACCAATGCGAACATTTTTAATTTCGCATAAAGATCCGCAGTATATCGACAAGCTTCGCCAAACAAGGAATTTCTCGGAAACTCCGACAATAGAGAAACGTTTAAAAATCCTTTTGTTCGATGCCGCCGGATTTTAGTACTCTTACGACAGTGTCTTAGTTTCTTTGAAAACGGAAGGCTGAGTAAAGAAAGTCTAATATGCTGGAGAGCAAAGCTTGGACAACGTTGTCCTGAGAAACGTTATCGCGCTGGGAAATCCACTTGCACGAATATCTAGAAAATTGTGCGCCGCATAATTGTACGTTCTTACTGCATCGGCAAGCACGCGATATAACGAAGAAATGAGAAGCCGAATTTATAATTTTAGGAAAAGAACGTTCCGCTCGAATGCTCTCTTCAAATGTGTATTGAACCGATCGATACGCATAGAAGTGTTTTAATATGAACAATTCAATAAACTAAATCCGACCACGAACTTTCCACCTACGCGTTGTTATTACTGGATTTTTTTTTCCCCTCGGTCAAACGAAATGTTGTGGAGGTCGAAAATGGAACGCAAGCAGAGAGCATCTATATTTGTCAAACATTCTTCGTCCCACGCGAATTTGTTGCACCGTTTCTGCAATCCAGTCAACAATTTTTTACGCCGTCCGAAAATGAAAAGGGAAAAAAAGATGTAGATTGGAACGAGTTTCCGGGGAACTGAAAACATCGCATCCACCCAGCTGCAGCGCGCAAACGTTTTTTCCTCTTCGAATCCGTTTGTTATTGCGCGTAATTGAGCGATCTACAGCCTGATTCTGATTGAATTTCTGTTACACACTGTCTGACCGTTACCGGTGGCTTCTACTTCAAGCGCAGTTTTATAAATGGCAATTTATATACCATCCTGAACGATGGTGCATCAATCTTCATCGCGATATAAACCTGTTATTCGAACAGATAAACCCTGTCTGACCATTGACAGGTACTACTACTTCGAGTAGACTTTTTTAATGTATTTTATTTATTATGCTGAACAATATCGTTCTAATAAAAATGTAAGTCTATTATTATAACGGATAACAAGATGTATAATCATTTCTATAACAGTATCTGACCACTGTCAACTACTTCTACTTTTAATATAGTCGTAGGACTTCTATGAATTTTATGTAAGTTTTCTAAATCTTTCTGTATGTTTAATCAGGATATAAACTTGTTAGTAGAACAGATACACATTGTCTGATCATTAACAGGTACTACTACTTCGAGTAGACTTTTTAAAAGTATTTTCTTTATTATGCTGAACAATATCATTCCAATAAAAATGTAAGTCTATTATTATAACGGACAACAAAATGTATAATCCTTTCTATAACAGTGTCTGACCACTGTCAACTACTTCTACTTTTAATATAGTCCTAGGAATTCTATGAATTTTACGTAAGTTTACTAAATCTTTCTGTATGAAATTTAATCAGGATATAAACTTGTTAGTAGAACATATACACAGTGTCTGATCATTAACAGATACTACTACTTCGAGTAGACTCTTTTAATGTATTTTATTTATTATGTTAAACCTGATATTAAAACAAATAACCAGTGTCTGACCATTGCCAGATACTTCTACTTGAAATACATTCTCTTAATGACACGTGTTTTATTTATTATATTTAATCTATTATATAAGTCTATTATTGTAACAGATAACAAGACATGTAATCATTTCTGTCTGACCAATATGAACTACTTCTACTTTCAATGCAGTGTCACGATTGCTATGAATTTTACATAGTTTCTAAATCGTTGTATGTGAAATTTCAACACGATATAAATCTCTTATTACAATAGATGACAAAACATATTTCTGTTGCAGTGTCTGACTATTGCCAGTCACTTCTACTTCAAATTCAGAGTCTCAGGAATCCTACTAATTTTATGTACATTTCCAAATCGTGACAGTTTTTAACAGAATGTAAACCTTTTATTGCAACTGATGAAAATATATAATTTCTATTGAAGTGTCTGACCATTTCCAGCCACTTCTACTTTAAATGCAACCTCATTAACGACGTGTATCATCCGAAACAATACTATTCCAGTCTTCGTCACGATATAAATGTAGTATTAATTATAATATTATAATTATCTGTAATTAGTATTAATTGTGATTGTCAAACTCTATGTATATTCACATTCTTATAAATAAAACATACGATGAAAGAACCAAGAATTGTAATAAATCATCAATATCTTTTCACACTTTAAAAAGCAAACTATCGGGATATTTTAAACACACTTTCAATCCACCTCAAAATATTTTTAACGTGTTTTTTCGGGGATGTTGAAGCTTTTATGTGATTGACTACGTCAGTGTGAATATTTCGAAAAAAAGGCGTACTAGAGCCCCCTCTCAAAATGCCACTTCGAGGTCAGCGGGTTGAAATTCGCACAAACGTTACCAAAAATGACTGCTCGATTCGTGGTACCAGCATGTAACTGATTCCCTTCTCCTCTGGCACATCGTGTCCCGCGGTGTTTTTTAGGATTTTCGTTACGCGCCAGCTTCCATACCGATCCGGAATTTTCTGTCGCACGTAAACCGAATCGAATCAACGATTTTTGCCCGGGGTCTCCATAGTGGAACGCATTCCGCTGTTTACGATGCGGACAATCATGCGGAAATTTAGCGCACCGTGAAATCCGACGTTACCGGTCCATGCTATTTTCCGATCGTACCCGCGCCGCCACGTGGATAATAAAGTTTGCGTATCCTTTTTCCGGGAATGCGATTCAAATGGCGGAGTTACACTTGCCAGTTAACCCTTCTTCTCTTTTTTTCTACTTTTATTCCATTCATCTATTTTAAAACAGTACTTCAAGCAGCCAATATATACGAATAGGTTATGTTTAAAACAGTTAGTTAATTGTTCAAGGGGTTCTTTGGACTCGAAGCAATTTCAATTCGAAAATCAAGACGTTTCATTCAAACCAGATCAATTTCATTCTATGTAGTCTCTTCTACGTCATGCACATCAAATTAAACCTGTTTTCTCATACAACAATTGAGCTTTTTACAATGTATAGAATACAACCGAATTTAATATTATCAAAACTGTTTTGAATAATAGTATAGCAATTTTTACTGGCTCGTGAAAAGGATTAATAGATTGGAGGAATTCAAAGCAGTTTCTTGTAATTAAATTACTAAAGAGTAATAATGAAAACTTCAAAATAATGCAGGGTATCCAAAAATGCAGGGAGTGATAATTTTTAAGAATATTGGCATAGCAAGGGACTTCGATTTCAAGGGTCATAGGAGTTAAAAGGTCACGATTCTAAGGGTTAGGGGAGTTCAAAGGGTCACAACCTCGAGGGTCATAGGATTTCAAAGAATCAAGGTTCCAAGGGTTACGAGAGTTTTGAAGGACACAATACCAAAGTGTTCTCTTAGAAACGCAAAGGGGTCTTGATTCCCAGAATCATGTGGGTTCAAAGTACCACACAAAACGAAGTAACTTAGGAAAGCAAAGGGCCACGAATTTTGTACCACATAAATAAGAGTCAAAAAACGTATGTACCACGATAAAAGAATTACCCGATTAAAAATCAAGACATTCTAATAAACAAACTATTTCGTATAATTATTGTACCAACATAAATAACGCTTCACATCTACGTACACTGAAATTGCATTAACATCACAGCCATAAGGCTTCACACCAGTGTTAAAAAACACCACATTCTACCTTCGTCCTTTCAATTCGAATTCCGAAATACCAATTTCATCTGTAGAATATTCAAATTCGCGTGTCCCAAATTGCGTTTCAAATACCTGTACCACGGTTATAGAAATTCAGAAACATTTGTCCAAATCAACTTCCGTGCTAACGAATCGGAATCTGATTCTATCGAGCGAGTTTAAATTCAATTTGAAATTCTAAATGCATAATAGTTAATCCTTAAACGTTTCACGACAGATTTCGACGAACATCTACGCTCTCGATGCTGTGAAGCAGACTCGAATCTCAAGTCTCTCGAACGACAGATTTACCATTGACCAGAGTACAAAAATCCTCACTCATTTCTTCACCTTTCAGCGAATTAATTAAATCTGGCATGCTACATGTTGATGGTCGAATGATGTGCGAATTAATTAAATCGACAGGTTCTGATTATGATCTCCAGAGTTGAATAAAATTAATTAATGTTTCTATTTTTCTTTGGCAGCGTATTAACCCTGCGCTGCACAGTGTATCACATCTGATACAATTAACAAATCTGGTATATAGTAAACTAAGAATGTGTTTTCTTTAGTACGATTACTATATTACGTTTATTTTTCTGAAAATGTTTTAACTTTTTTAAAAATATTTTTTCCTTAAAACACAAAAACTGAACTTCCTTCAATATTTTCATGGCAATTAAAAAAAACATGCAGTAAAGGGTTAAACATCTCAGAAGGTGTTCTTATCCTCAAAGATAAATTCCAACCAGACCCGATCCTCCGGATGGCGAATAAAAGGAAGAATGGCCAAGAGCACGAAATTGAGTCGGACGGTTGCCGGACGTGAAAATAAAAAACGAGCAGAAAAATAGCGAATATAACAATGGAAAATTTCGAGAGTCACGAGAAGAAGTAAATAGAGAGGTTGTAGCAAGAAGGCTGGCGCGAGAGAATAGCTACCGTTCTTTGCAGCGTCACGAGCCGTGGGACAAGCTCGAGAACGTCTTGATCGCCGAGGAAAAACGAACTTTCGTCACGGCCAATAGGGTTTCCTCCCAATTTGGTCCCATCAGATATTCGATAGTCGATGTTCCGGGAGACGTGGAGCCCGAGGGTTAACAATCCAGGCCCGTCGGCCCGTTCATAAAGTGATTTGCTAGCTTCTGCGGCTCGTTGACTCTTTCATCTGGCCCACCCTCTTTTCTTTCCAGCTTTCTCTCTCTCTCTCTCTCTCCGTAGCTCCTCGATCTCTCTGCATTGGTCCACTTCATCGGAAATTTCTTCTTCGGCGTTCGCCGGTATATTCGCTCTCGGAGGATTTCGTTGGTCAGCGACCAACCAGGTTTTCTTTGAGGCCAGCGTTTTCTCGTCCAGAGATTAATTGCCGTAAAGTTCATCTACTGGGACGGTGAAGATCGGTTGCTCCTCCTTTGAGACCGCGCACGGATTTAGCTACCGGCTTTCCCAGCAGGCCGCGGTTACGCGCTGAAAGTCGTCCATCTAGTTGAGGAACGAGACCCGACTGCGGTCAAGCGGTTGCTACACCAGCGCGAAATTCTAAATTCCTTTGTGTTCTACTCTGATCCGATGTATTACTATTTCTTCTTCTTCTTCTTCTTCTTCTTCTTCTTCTTCCTCTTCGAGGGGAGGAGATGTTTGCAGCGGATTACAAATGATGCGCGGAATCCTTGAATTACAATAGACTACGCCATACGGCACAACGAAATTGCGCAGAGTTTATGCATTTATGCCATACTCGACAAACTTGCGACGGCAATTGTTTTGTGGATTTCAGACGCGAATTCGTTCGAAGCTACGCGAAATTCTGTGCTATACGTATTTTGCATTGATGTTCTTAAGCAGACTGCTGGATTTTTGTAAATAAAAATTGTTTGTATTAATTGCAAGACCCGGAAGATATGCAGACATTTCTTCCCGTATTAATTTATATAAAATAAGAATAGTTGTTTTGTTAAACATTTCAGGAAATTTGGAGAGAATTCGTAATTCCTTTCTGAACGTATTTTACATACATGTTTACGAGTAGCCTGCGGATTTTTGTAAATAAAAATTGTTTGTATTAGTTGCAAAACCCGGAAGATATGCAGACATATTTTCCCGTATTAATTTATATAAAATAAGAATAGTTGTTTTGTTAAACATTTCAGTAAATCTTGAGATAATTCAAAGTTCCTTTCTGTACGTATTTTACATAGATGTTTATAACTAGACTGTGGATCTTTGTAAATAAAAATTGTCTGTATTAATTTCAAGACACGGGAGTTAAGTAGACATTTTTTCCCTTACTAATTTATTTAAAATAATCGGTAAAATTCTATCAAAACATGTGAATGATTGTTCTGTTAAAAATTTAGCATATTAAACGTTTTATATTACCGTACATAGCGGTACATATTTATTAATAACGCAAACGAAGAATGTTCGCAAGAACACATGCTGCTTTCTCGATTCAGATAATGAGGTAATGCATTATAGATACGGGCCACTGGTTCATTATGAACGAAATTCTGATCGCCTAGAAGGTTACTTACGTTAGTTTGATACGCTACTCTAGGTAGCTATAATTTTCTAGCTGTATATAGCCGTCTTTCGAATTTAGCAAACCCGTTCTAATTTCGTACTTATCGATTAGAATTTAGAATATTTCGGGGTACTAGATAACTTATGGTTTAGAATTCGAGGGCTTATATAAATATGAAAATATTCCCAATCACAATTCCATCTATTTTTCAGTATCTCAAACTATTTCAAATCTAGTTTAATATTAAATTATATTCCCAACATTCCGGAATAGTGTTTGGAATAGTTCAAGATGCCCGAAACAAGTGTACGATTAAATAAATTTTAGTTAAATTTTCTATCTTTCGTGTATTATCATCAAATTTGATGCATTTATAGAAAAATCGAGTATAAAAAATTTTAAATTGTAGGAATATGTAGAAAATTTAAAGAAGTCATATTATTTTTCATCTATTAAAATGACTAGGGGAGAAATAGTATTCAATTTGGTTTCTATATATTGCATTCAATGCAGGCAATATTTATTTTGCAGAAAGATCCACAGTCTAATTATTCTTGAACATTAAGCTTCAACTTCATTAATCTCAGCTAGCTACTGGAGCGTGTAATTAATTATAAGATCGTTTTCAAAGCCCCAGTAATTGGATAAAAGTTTCTGTCTTTTATCAATTCTCACATTCTTAAATTGTTTTATGCAGAATGCAAATCTGAAGGGCTGTGGAATATTTTGATGAGATGCAAAGACATACGACTTAATCAATTTTAACGAACATTGCTGGAGAGTGAAATTAATTGAAAATGATCTTCAAAGTCCTGATAATTTGATGTAGGCAGTGCTCTACCCTCTTGGGTCTGAGATAGTTCGAGCAATAAATATTTGAACCATTAAATATTTTAACGTGAACATTAACTGTCTGCGTTGAATGAACCAGAATGCTGCGAGGAATGTAATTAACGCGGCCGATTTCTATAGCTATTGTTGGGAACATTAGACACGTTGCGAGGCGCTAGTAACCAAGACACCTGAATTTGAGTGTAAACAGAAATTTTCGAGATTCCGTTTACTATCGATCCAAGTACTTTCGGTTCCACGCGCAACGCCTACTAATTTATGGTTTCTCTAGGCACCCGAGTGTTTCTGGCATAATGCATAACTACCACTAGATAGATACGAAATATATCTGCTTCAATCTGAATACTAGAGAGACGTGAACAATCCCGAGATAATTTAATTTTTTAGTGTTTCACGTATTTCGATTTTATGGACGATGCTGTTCAAACGATCGCCCGCCGTTGCTTTAATTATATCGCAGGGAATAGTAATGCTTGCTAATTACCGATAAAATTTCGAACAGAGATATTTTATTTGACCTGTCAAAGACCGGAATTATTTCCCAGTACCAATAATTCTTAAATCTCGAACAGGTTTCGCTGAAATAATTTCACTCGTAATGTCCAATAATTAGGAAAATATTTCAATATTCTACACTTTGTTACATTTGATATGACGTTAATACACGAAGATACGAAAGATATTTTTCAATTAAGAAAATGAATGATGAACAGCGTGGGAAGTAACGTTTCATCCACTGGAGAATTCTGTTTAGTTACGAGAGCAATATTTAACAGACATTACGTTTATTATTTTACTACTCTGCAAGTGCGAGTGTCTCTTATAATGAAAATTTTAATATACATTATTTCAGCTTGAAATCTCTGTTTCAAAAAAATAGAAAACGAGTTCAACTTATTAGTTTTAATCAAAAAGAAAAAGAAATTTCTATTTGTTTCTTACACTTCTACCTTCATTCTATTTTGTTTAGGTTTATAAGATAAAACCAAGTCTGCTAATTATGATAGTTGCTCGAACAGAAATTAATTTAATAGATGAAAATAAAATGTTTAACGAACAAATACCCTTCAAATTTAGGAGAAGCTAAGACATCTTACCGATAAGCTCGAATCATTAAGAATCACCGGTCGAATTGCCATGCGTATCACTATCGCGCAATCACGAAATATCGATTGGCCAATTTAATTAAGCGGGAGTGTACTTCAAACAGCAACACGCGGCAAACTAATTAAGCTAGTGCACCATCTATTTAAATTAATTATAATAAATTAATATTGATACTTTCCTAAATGCACAGACTAATTCCAATAAATAGCACGGTTACGTAGCGTGGTATGCACCCCGGCTCAATTATTGGAAATCTGGAACGATAAACGAATCAAGAGCTTCCGAAATGATATCCTGACCTACATTTTCTGTTTCGCCGTACGCGTTCGGATTGCTTCATTTCGTTAAAACTACTACAACCGGCAAACCCATCCATTCATTTCGGTTCCAATATTTTTAGAAGTTGGTACACTGATTCATACTCGTTCATTTCGAAATATTTTTATACGCTTCCACAATCTTTCTCGATATGTTTGAAAGACGACAAAAGATGTTTTGCGAATCGTATATAAATAATATGAAAGTCTACAGTTAGCAAATATACCGATAATTTTGTGTAGTTTTATTAATTAAGTTGCAAACAATGTGTTGACACTATATATCAAATTCCTTTCGTTTTTCTTCTGTTTCATAATATATCATTAATGCATAAAATCGTGGTACATGTCATTCGTTTACGAGTCACTTTAGGTAATGACTAACTCAAAATTACAGTGAAATGCAGGTTCGTTAACACGTCAATAATAAAATTTACATATGCACTCATGTTATCATAATTTCACATCATTAATGATAACCACATTATGCATGTGTAACATTACATGACGTAATAAACAATTAATATTGTATAACGCGACCATTTAAAAATTTCAAATAACACAGAAAATGTGAAAATGTGCGAGGAAAATATCTTTTATATTTTTCCAATTAAACTTTACAGGGTGGTGCAGCCCCTCAAGTGTTCATTCACTGGACAGCTGAACCCATAGAGTTTTTCTAGAGAATTTTTTGATCCCCGTTACAAAGTTCGTCGCACTGCGCCGGGGAAATTCTGAAACGGGAGGATCGCGAAGGAGAAAGTTTTTCCCGGCACGAACGCCGGAAGGACAATTAAGAAGACAACGTGCGTCGGCAGCTGGAAGTTTGATTCGACGGCGGTGGGAATCGTGGCCAAAATCTGCCGCTAATTCGACGCGGTAGACAACTCGTTAAGGGCTGCGGACCTTACCTTCGTTAACGCGACCTTTTATCCCTCTCGCAAGCGAACTTCGATCGGGTTATTAATGACGAGCCTTCGCCGCGAATGAAGGGTATATATACCGAGCAGCAACGCGGTAATCACTTTCGCGGCAGACTTTAAGCTTTCAGACACGATCGCCCGTTATCCCGTCAATTTAACCCGTCTCACGACGTGATCCGACGTGTCTGCCCCGGCGAAATCCTTTACCCTTCTTCTCCGTTTCCTTCCGCCCTCGCTCCGAGATACCGGCCGACCCCGGAAAAGGATGTACGGAAGGATATTATACCCATCACCACCGGCGATGTCCTTATCCCGAGGATTTCGGATGGACTTAGCCGCGAAACCGTTGTCGATCACGACGATCACCGATGGGTTTATTAATTTCCTCTACCTGAAGGGAAGCTTTTCATTCTTCCGGCAGCTGCAAGGATTTCACCTAATGTCTCACAGGACACTCGCGAAAATCACGTTTATTCGACGTATAACGTCTCACGAATGTATTAAATGTGTTTAGTCGTCACCGATGAGTTTATTAATTTCCTCAACCTGAAGGATTTCAGGTCCTGTCTCACAGGACACTTGCAAAAATCACGTGTTCAGCGCACAATATTTTACGAAAGAATTACGTGTGGTTAGTCGTGCATTTGTTTCTTCAATTTGAAGGGAAGCTTTTCATTCTTCCAGTAGCTGCAAGGATTTCACCTAATGTCTCACAGGACACTCGCGAAAATTATGTGTCTTTGACTTACAATGTCTTACGAATGTACTAGATTTGTTTAGCTTTCACTGATGGATTTATTAATTTCTTCAAGCTGAAGGATTTCACCTAATGTCTCACAGGACACTCGCGAAAATTATGTGTCTTTGACGTACACTGTCTTAGGAATGTATTAGATTTGTTTAGTCATCACTGATGGATTTATTAATTTCTTCAACCTGAAGGATTTCAGGTCCTGTCTCACAGGACACTTGCAAAAATCACGTGTTCAACGTACAATATTTTACGAAAGAATTATATATGGTTAGTCGTGCATTTGTTTCTTCAATTTGAAGGGAAGCTTTTCATTCTTCCAGTAGCTGCAAGGATTTCACCTAATGTCTCACAGGACACTCGCGAAAATTATGCGTCTTTGACGTACAATGTCTTAGGAATGTATTAGATTTGTTTAGTCATCACTGATGGATTTATTAATTTCTTCAACCTGAAGGACTTCAGGTCCTGTCTCACAGGACACTTGCAGAAATCACGTGTTCAACGTGCAGTATTTTACGAAAGAATTACACGTGGTTAGTCGTGCATTTGTTTCTTCAATTTGAAGGGAAGCTTTTCATTCTTCCAGTAGCTGCAAGGATTTCAACTAATGTCTCACAGGACACTCGCGAAAATTATGTGTCTTTGACGTACAATGGCTTACGAATGTATTAGATTTGTTTAGTCATCACTGATGGATTTATTAATTTCTTCAACCTGAAGGATTTCAGGTCCTGTCTCACAGGACACTCGCGAAAATCACGTGTTAAACGTACAATATTTTACAAAAGAATTAGATGTGTTTAATCGTGCACTTGTTTATTAAATCTGAAGGGAAACTTTTCGTCATTATTTCGTCAGCTGCAAGGATTTTACCTCCTATCTCACAGAACACTCGCGAAAATCACATGTTCGACGCACAATATCTCACGAAATTTTGAGATGTGTTTATTTGTTTGCACTTTCGACACTGACTTAAGGGTAGTTGCTGGACTAACGCTTCTTGCCAGAGTCTGTTTGCGACTAAGCTCGCTGAGGGTGGGGAGCAAGAATCTCTGTCACCTAATTGTTGATTTACGTTTTTGCCTTCACCATCGAACTCACCCCATTGACGCGTGGTCCCCCATTCTCTTTAATTTTGTTTTATTGCTACCTTCATTGCTAGCGTAATTAAAAACCTCGCAGATCAAATATTCGCATGTACCAGAAAGACGATTATGAAAATGATTTTTAAAAATTATCCATCCTATAAAATGTTGCAACTAGACTGCGGATATACTGGGATAACAAAACGCTGCCTTCAGACGCGCAAAGAAGAATCGCTCCTTAAAATAGAATCTCATTTTCCGTGGTTGTAGCCTTTTCCGATCTGAAATAAATGAAAATCGTACTAAATTCTGTCATATTTTATATCCTAGAATTTTTTGAAAATTTCCAAAAGCATAAATAATCGCGAAAAAGCCCGCAGTCGAAGTTACAACATTCATTTCAGCAAAACTTCAAAATAACAACCCGCACGTATCTCAATAGTCCCTAAACGGTCCATAAAATGTTGACTCGTTCCGTTTCAGCGCAAAAAAGGTAAAACAAACTTCATTGGTTAACACAACCGATAAAGGATACATTTTTTTTTTCAATACCGGACACAATGGGATAATCCTTTAACAAGTGTTACGAAACAATGGAGCGATGAAAATACACGTTTACTGCGGAACGGCAAGTGATTAGTTCACTTCCGCGGCGGGGATGAAAAATTCCATTAAAACTGCCGTTGCAATACAAGCACGGTCAAATTTTTCCGAACCAACGAAATTCCACTTCTCTATACGAATTATCGTATGTTATTTCCAAAGCGCGACGAACGGAAAAGCTTTGAATTCGCGGAAATGTTTTCAAATATCTACCTCCGACGCGTGCGTTTACCTCGCGCACACACACACACACTTTCTCTCTCCATCTTTTTTTTTTTTTGACATATTTTTATATTGATTTCATGGTCGTTTGAGTGCGCGGCTCGCATCCGACCATAAATTATACGTCTATCTATCGAGCCGTGACAGAGATTTATCACAGTTATCCCGGGGCGAAATTTACTCGATGTAACAACAATCCATCAGGGTCGGGAATAATTAATTAAAGCAAGAAACGCGTGTGCTGTCCGGTCCGCCGTGTCTCCGGCAAATAATGCGATTATCGCTTAATGGTTACTAGATGTACTCGGGGAAGTTTATAAATATTTATCGCCGTCGGTGGGCGATCGTTCCTCGGACCTGTTGTAACGTGACCGAATTTAACATGTAATTAGCGATTTATGACAGCGTCGATTATACAGGTGAACTGACACCGTTATTCTCTTCCCTGGCGGTCGATATAACACGAGAGATAATGTTTTTTGCAATAAACAATCTTCGTTAAAAATTAACTCCCGTGGTTTCGCGTAAAAGAATCTTAAAATATTTTTCCTGTATCGGTTTTAAATGTATTTATTTAACAAACTGACCTCGTTTGGTTTTATTTTCACGTTGTGCAAACAACTCTTCGTCACGAATTTATTGTAACATCGGGTCTGTCTTTCTGTTTGTCACATCTCCACAAAAATTCATTAAAAAATTAATCTTGTTTGCTTTATAAGTATATATCATATACACTGTACTTAATAAGAGTGAAGCACAAAACAACACATAATCCAAAATCGTGAAAACGAACGGAACGAAGTTACTCCGACCACGGTCAAAATAGTACTGCCGTTGTCACCTCGGTTTTTCGTGAATGGTTATGGGTGGATTTAGGTGGGGAATTGTTGCGTTTGTTAATTGGACATATTAATAATTACGATATATATGTATATTTCCTCTAAAATTCATTAAATAATTCCTACCTAATCGTAATAAATATATTTTACGTAATCATCTTTTAAATAATTCTTTAAATTTGATTGTCTTAAACTAATATTTAGAATTGTTTACTCGTTACTTCGTTTACTTGTATATATTCAGTAATTTTTCGGATGATTTAAACCACCGATGTCTTCGATTCTACATTCGTAATAAATATATTTTTTTGAATCATTTTTTAATTAATTTCGTTACATTTTCTTATCTATAAATTTTCTTATCTTTATCTGAGACCACCTTGGCGATTGGAAATTTAATTACGTTAATAATCAACCACGATTTCTTATTGCACGTGGACAAAGTCGCGGATACAGCTACTTTTAAATAAACAAGTGTCGGTATTAGAACGCACCCCTAAAATGTGAGTTTAATTCCGTTTCACAGCACGACCAGAAGGAAATTAATCAAGAGAACAGGTTTTATGAAACACTCATCCTGAGGAACGTTGGAACGTTCAAAATATGTTCTCCGAATGCATTCCGTGAAAATCACTAATTGCTGAATAAATATTGAAGAGTGCCTGAACGTTAAATCATCAGGTGCACCAATCAGCGAATTTTTGGATTTCAAAGAAAATCATTCTACAACACGGAGGGAAATCAAGCGTTTCGCAATATGTAAAAACCGAAAATAGATTGATCGTCAGCCGGAACAACATAAGAGGATTACAAAATACGTTAATCCGAGTGCTTTTAGCAAAAATCATTAATTTCCGTGTAAATATGTATTACAGAATCACCGATCGAGAAGATACTGAATGTTGAATTTCCAGGCGCGCCAAACAGAAAATTAAATGGCGAGCGTGGGATATAATTTCGCGCATAATGAAGCTCCATTTCCACGGGGACCGAATATTCATTGGGTACACCAGCCATCGAACGGGGCTCCGCTAAAACGTCTGTTCATTATTCACGGTTTCCACTTACAGGGATCGCAATAGCGCTCGCGCGTCAGAGCAAGTTTCAAATCCCACTTTCTCCGCAGAGAGATAGGCCTGTCGCATCCCACGCGTTGTTATACATTTTCTAGCCGCTGCGTCTTGGCAGCCGAGCTGTTCATCAAGATTTTAGCACTATTTTGAAGTTTAAGGGTACAACAATGTAATAAAATCTTATTAACCCTTAGCGGTCGAGTGGCGCCTCTGCGGCACCACTAAAAATTGCTGTACTACTATTTAAATAATTGTTTACACTATCAGATACGTCAGTATCTAACCAATTACTACACATTTAAGTATTGTATGAGGTATTATATCAATTTCATATTTATCAAATTTAAAAAATCATAGAGAATGGAAATATTGTAGGTCAGAAGAAACGTTTAATTTTCTAGTTAAAATAGCTCCGACCGCAAAGGGTTAATCTAATCGTTTTTGAAAATAATGGACATATTTAGAAAGCAATATGCATTCGTTAAACATCAACATCCACTGAAATATCTGTGCCACTTTAAACAATAATAATTCCTGAAAAAGGACAAAGCTGGAAATGATTCTTGCAACACCGTATAAGGAAAAGTATACTAAAAATATTTCACGTAAAAGGGTTATTTCCCTTCAACAACTGTCATTAGTCCATTAGGGATTACTTATTTAATAAATGACCCTCTTCATTTAAAAAAAATTGTTCTAGAAATATTAAATAGATTCGGTAGATCGAATTCACGAAATGTTCATGTTCAAATGTTTGTTCTAATTGTATTGTAACATGATATTTGGTCCCCTCAGGGTTTCAAATTCATTTACCAATCTTCTTCCCCCTCTTTCCATTCTCACTATCGCCTTTTCAGCGGGACCTACTGTCTATGGTGGGTTATGAGACACCATAGTGGTTGGGTTGTGAGACACTAGTTTTTTTTTACTAGAAACGAACTAGAACTGTCAAATATCGTTGTTTGTGTTAGAATTAAGTGTTTATTTGTCATTTCACGTTTGTTTTGGTCTATTTTTTGAATTTATAGTCATTGTAGGGACCAGTCGAGGAAACTCGAAGTCCTCGAAATTACCTAAGCGTAAAAAAGCAGTTGAACACGATTTATGGTGTGCGTGACTAGACAAAGCTGTTTTTGAGAGAACTGTTTAGTTTCACAGTCTGGCAGGATTTGTTTAAGGTTTTTGCAGAAAAAATTGACCGCTACCAACCCTATCAAATGCAACACATGCCTGCGCCCTGTTCATTTGTAGTGTGCCGATATGGGCAGACGTTCGTTTTTCACATGCAAACACTGTGACAGCGACTTGGATGACAAAGAGGAAGATCATTATTGAATCCTTCCATTCATTATATTTTTTTTTACTTTTCTTCGCCATTCTTTGCTTTTTTTCAATTTTTTCCCATTCTTTTTAACTCCTTTGGTCACTTAATGTCATTAAAACAAATAAAACTTCATTTTTGCATAAAGTTACATGGGTTTTACTTTATATTTTACCACTTTTAGTTGATTTGTCCGAGTGTCTCACAACCCAACCACTTTTTTCAGGAAGCCAAAAAACATGTCCTCGGAAAATTGGTCATATAATTCTACTTGTTGATCAAATCACGAAACTTTTTACACTTAAAAGTTGCGTATTTCCTTCACCTTTCCAACGGTATATAAAACTCTTTGATATCTTCATCAAGCAAAAAGTTACAGACCAAAAACAAAACCCATCTCACAACCCAACCTCTTTCCCTACCAAATGAACAGATCGTCTGTCCGTAGCATTGTGCGCTGTTGCGCGAGTGTTCGCCTTCGCATCACCGTTTCGGCTACACCCTGTATAATACGCGGCGTAATTGTAACCTTTTCCGAGAGATCGAGAGGAGCAGGAGAGAGGAGAGAGATATAGAGAAGAGGGTACTGTCGAGCTGGGAACAGACGTTGCAGAAGGAGGCTCTCGAGGCAGCGAATCAACGTGAGTGCAATATTGCCGTCGAGCTCCTCGCGATCCGTCAAGCCGACGGGCCAGGCATATTTTCACGGTGATATAGGAACGGTAGACGTTAATATCTTTTCAGCCGGCAAAAAGGCGGCGCCGCGGAGGAATTATGACCAGTTTATCTACGGCTAATCCAGATTAATCTGCGGCAACTTTTTCTGCTCTCCGGTCTCTCTGCTCTTTTTTCTTTTTATCGGCAGCACCACCCCTATCTCTCTCTCTCTCTCATTCTCTCTCTCCATTCTCTCGTTCCATCTCTCTTTCTCCCTGGACGGGTGTGCAACTGCATCGTGTTCGCACGAGTCGCTGGTGCATTCGTTGGAGCTTAGGCGCGAAATTTATGGAGCCGTGCTCTCCCAGGTACACTCACCCCCGACACCACCCTCGCAAAGGAATATTCGTCTTTTCCTGGTGTTCGTGTCTTCGAACATGTGGATGTGGAACCTGTATAGGGATCGAGGAACCAGCCGGCCGACCGATAATATAATATGCAGAGGCGTGCACCTACACCACTGCACGGCTCACCGACCACGAAGATGCGGTGCACCGATGTGTCAGTGCAACCCGGCAATAGATCTGCCGACCCTGCGCGAATTCGGCGCCGGAATACGGATGAAGATGGCCAATAGACGCGCGCTAACCGACCCAATCGCGGCCATTGCCATTAACGAGCCACCTTATCGCCTGCTCAATACTAATTCCATGCCAACTCATTCTCGCGTGTCTTCATCGCAATTTTTTTTTTCGCTGGATCCAAATGTAGATTAACGATGCAACTACTTGACGGTTTTTATCTTATTTATTTATTTTATTTATTAATGCCGTAAACCTTGTTTGGTTTATATAGCATACATCATATTATACATATAATATGTATACATGTAACATGAATTACAGCTTACAATTAATAAATGAAATTATTATAAATGGTGGACGTTAAATCCTAATCTTACATTTTTTTCAGGAAGTTGAAAATAAACCTTAGCGCTGTGATGTCTCGTATGCTTTGAAAACAATTAATAGTGTAGGGAGGAAAATTGTTGTTGTGTTCTCGTTCTGAACATGTTTCTTGTTCGCTTATACATTATTATTTTTGTTCGAGCAGTGGATGGAATTATCAATGATCATAATCGAAACATATTTCATATGTCTTTATTATAATATTCATGTATCTTCAGTATCTTATTCTGTTTTGAAAATTTTTATTTTCTCTGTATTGTATATATTGTATTCTGTATTTCAATTATGTTGAAATAAATCTCGTATGAGATTTTTTATAATAAAAAAAAAAGAAGAAACATATTGGGTGTGACACGAATGATGTTCAATTAACGACTGCCGAATTTTCATTTCTTTATATCGTTCAATAAAATTCTTATTCTCACCACACATAATGTACATTCATTTTGCCTCTGGTTCATTATATTTCTCTCTCATTCTCACCCCTTGTATCTACACAATTTTAGCATAATTTTTATTTTCAAATGACCATAGAATGATTTATCAAAATTAATTTTGATATAAGATATCGAACATTCTCAATTTCTGTTTTTCTATTAATCTCGATGGTAAATTGTTGCTAACAATATTTTTTAATGATTTCGGCGCCCAGGTTCGATCAGTTGTTACTTCTACACTATTTGCAAAATATCTCCTAAATGGAGATCGAAACGTCGAAAAATAGATTTTGTGATATTTTGCAAATAGTGTAGAAGTAACAACTGATCGAATCTGGGCGCCGAAATCATTAAAAAATTTTGTTATTCTCAATTTCGATTTGATCGAATCGATTACTTCGATGCGACGTTGCTGTCTCGGCTAATGCATCAGCCAGGCTGCAAGCAAGGGTTTGAATAACAGCATCTCTTCGACGGGAGAGAGTTCAGTGGCCCCTGAATTCGGGACACTTTCTGGCCCACATCCACGAGGTTTACGAGCGCCGTCATTGGCCCAGAAAAATAACGATGCCGCCGGAGAGGAGAGCGTTAAACGAAAAAGGAGAAAGGGGCCACCGTTAACCGGTCAAACCGGGAGAGAGTTGACGTCACCGTGCGGCTCGCAAAAACTCGCGGCGATGGACCCGCGATAGAAATGTGAAAGCGGAGCAAGGAATGCGGATTTCGCGTTGTCGCGGCGAGGCCCCCGCAAGGTCGGGTCCCGGGTCGGTGTCGATCATCCCGGAGGCGAGTCATCGGGGAAAATGAAAGTCCCCCGGAAGACGATCTTTTAAACGACTTCGTAGAAAGCTGCCCGCGAGGCGAGCGGGAAACGTTCCACGACCCAGAAACGCGGCGGAACGTGTGTAATTCAAATGCGAGAATTAAGTCGACTCTCCTCGGCTCGGTCGTTCCCGGGGTACGCTGCGGGGACGACGACTATTTGCAGCCGGTGTACACTATTTAATATGCGAAACGGTATTTCTTTCAGCGGCGCACGCATTCAACGCCGTTCATGAATGATAAACCGTCAGAGGAACTAACGGCGCACACCCCCTGCGGCTCGTTCTTACAAATGAACGCAGCCCGGCCGCGGTAATTGCACTGTGTCCTGCTGCCTTGGAAAGAAAAAATCTACTCTTACAACAATATCGTATTTCTCATAATTAACTCGGATACCCTCGTCAAGCGGGTAATGTTTCATTTTCGTACTCGTTACCGTGTCCGCTAGTTTGCCGCGTTCAACTTCTAAATGCTCGCGGAAATGCAGCTGAAGCTGCCACTTGCGAACGAGTCTCTGTACAAACGTCCCGCGACATTTTTGTCCGTCACGTTTGATTAAACTACATTTTCACCAATTCTCGAATGATGATCTTGTTTGACGTCTACGTTGTATCCTCTTTACTGTTCATTGGATTGAATGTATATAAAACTGCGTGGAACAGAAACATATCGTTGAACAAACACTATTAGTGATATTAGAGTGTAAAACAAAAATGAATGATATTATTTAACGTCAATGTTATGTCCTTCTTACTGTTCATTCTGTTTAATGAGCATTTGAATAGAATGTATATCAAACTGCATGCAACAAAATCATTTTGTTGAACCTAAACAATTTAGTGAAATTAGAGTGTAAAACAAAAATGAATGATTTTATTTAACGTCAATGTTATGTCCTTCTTACTGTTCATTCTATTTAATGAGCATTTCAATACAAACTATATAAAACTGCATGCAACAAGAATATTTCATTGAATAAAAACAATTTAGTGAAACTAGAGTGTAAAACAGAAATGAATGATTTTATATAACGTCAATGTTATGTCCTCCTTACTGTTCATTCTGTTTAATGAACATTTAAACACAATGTATATTATGCTGCATGCAACGAAAATATATCGTTCAACAAACATAATTATCATTCATATCATTGTAAGGAATACCTAAATGAAGAATCCGGTAATCCATAGAATAATATCCGTCAAAACAGGTGTAATAATTCTATATTGACAGACAGCGACCTGATTTAAGATGTCATTTGAATAGAATATATACTAAACTGCACAGAAGAAAATTATTTTGTTGAACAAAAACAATTTAGTAAACTTAGAGTGTAAAACAAAAAAGGAATGATTTTATATAACGTCAATGTTATGTCCTCCTTACTGTTCATTCTGTTTAATGAACATTTAAACACAATGTATATTATGCTGCATGCAACGAAAATATATCGTTCAACAAACATAATTATCATTCATATCATTGTAAGGAATACCTAAATGAAGAATCCGGTAATCCATAGAATAATATCCGTCAAAACAGGTGTAATAATTCTATATTGACAGACAGCGACCTGATTTAAGATGTCATTTGAATAGAATATATACTAAACTGCACAGAAGAAAATTATTTTGTTGAACAAGAACAATTTAGTAAAATTAGAGTGTAAAACAAAAAAGGAATGATTTTATATAACGTCAATGTTATGTCCTCCTTACTGTTCATTCTGTTTAATGAACATTTGAACACAATGTATATTATACTGCATGAAACGAAAATATATCGTTCAACAAACACAATTATCATTCATATCATTGTAAGGAATACCTAAATGAAGAATCCGGTAATCCATAGAATAATATTCGTCAAAACTGGTGTAATAATTCTTTTATTCTTTATTGGCACACAGCGTCCTGGTTTGAGATGTCATTTGAATAGAATGTATACTAAACTGCATAGAAGAAAATTATTTTGTTGAACAAAAACAATTTAGTAAAATTAGAGTGTAAAACAAAAAAGGAATGATTTTATATAACGTCAATGTTATGTCCTCCTTACTGTTCATTCTGTTTAATGAACATTTGAACACAATGAATATTATGCTGCATGCAACGAAAATATATCGTTCAACAAACACAATTATCATTCATATCATTGTAAGGAATGCATAAATGAACAATCAGGTAATCTATAGAATAATATCCGACAAAACAGATGTAATAATTCTATATTGACACACAGCGGCATGGTTTGAGATGTCATTTGAATAGAATGTATACTAAACTGCACAGAACAAAATTATTTTGTTGAACAAAAACAATTTAGTAAACTTAGAGTGTAAAACAAAAAAGGAATGATTTTATATAACGTCAATGTTATGTCCTCCTTACTGTTCATTCTGTTTAATGAACATTTCAACACAATATAAATAAAGTTTTATTGCATGCAATGAAAATATTTCGTTGAACAAACACACTTATCATTCGTATCATTGTAAGGAATACCTAAATGAACAATCAGGTAATCCATAGAATAATATCCGTCAAATCGGGTGTAAGAATTCTTTATTGGCACACAGCGACATGGTTTGAGATATTTCCCGAGAAAGCGCGAGACAACAACGAGTCCTCGATAAACAACGTGGAACCGTGCGCGTATCATCGGCTCCGAGAGCATGCTCTCCCGGGCTAGTAGCATAAACTGTTCGTGCTCGTAAAACCGCGAAAGTTAGAAGCCGCTCGGTGTTCCCGATGTTTTCCACCGACCGACTGCAAACTGTAGAACTTTCGTGGAACTTCCCTCGCGGCTGACACTGGCCCACTGTTTAACGAAGGGAAAGTGTCCAGTCACCGTAAGATACGCGCCGGAAGGCAAACCGTGTGTACCAACTGCGAGAAGCTGACTTCCGGCAGTTTCGGATAAGCGGCCGTGTAAACACTTCGACTCTCCCCGAAGCCGGCCCCCGGAATAGCAGAAACACGTTTCCGTGGCGCGGGCCAACGTCGATCATTTGCCGCTTGATTTGCCCTGTTGTGCTCGAAACCGGAGTCTTTGATGTTAGGTCAATTTCGGTGCCTACCCACGAACCGGGCAAATAGATGCGCGGCCGAATAACTTGGGGCAACCGTTACCCCGAATCAACCAATTTGTTTGCCACGGGAATATGAACTATGACGATCGAACCCATTGTCGATCACTACGATCACGTTCGACGCCGACAAATCTAATTTTCAACTCGTTCGAAATCAATCAAATTTAACCCTTTGCAGTCGGGTCTGTTTAAACTTATCATAGATATAAAAATGATATAACATATTGTAAAGTTAACCATTTACCGGGGTGTAATCACAAAATTTAAAGAAAATCCTTTTGACATTTTATTTATTTGCATAACGGTACGTATGGAAAGATTAAAAAGTTTAATACAATACAGGAAAATTCTCTCGAAATAAAAATAATAAATTTTTCGTGAGACACGTCACAGATAGCATTTCTAAGAGGACTTTCGATATTTTCCATTCGGTAACTTTTCATGTACGTTTTGATAAAAATTCTGATAAGTCTGGGGCGTTTTCACACGTTTAAAGGTATAATAATTGATTAGAAATGAACATAATTAATAACGTACACAATATTGTAAATAATTCTGAGCCACCCCTCGACTGCTAAGGGTGAAAATTTCATTACATTAGATGTGGCGTGAAGATGAGTGACCATAGATTACTGAGAATTTTTTGAGGTAATATGGAACAACAAAACGACTACTAACATTAATTACATTGTGCAGACAATTACACGTATATGTACACATGTAATGGTAGCATGTATGTGCTACAATTTTCTCAGCTGCTTCGTAGTCATTAATATATTAAGACGTGTTAATCAGATATGATATTTCTATGTACGCAATATTCATTTTTGCACAAACTTAATGAGCTTTCTGATTGAGCGTGTTGAGTAGTAAATGGTCTTAGGAAGAACACGATTACAGATAACAGTGGAACTGCACGGAACGACTGTAATTGTTCCCAAGCATGTGGAACAGCTGAAGATCAGCATAATGCAAGACTAATTGCAAGACTGGAACAAAGTCTGGACACGCTCACGTGAAGTGCCGGGAGAAAGCGGCGTGATAATCCGTTTAAAACTCGGTTGCATGAAGTTCGCGGTGACAGCTTTGCTAATACGAAGTAAAATCTTCGTGTTTAATTTCTGCTCCCCGTCCCGTAATCCTTTCAGCTGCTTAAAGTGTGTTTCGGAAACGAGATGAGGGAAGTTGCCGACCGATCCGCCGCGATACTGACACAAATTACAGGGCGACAGGGGGATTTAGGATATCAGGATATTCCAATTTTAATGGAATGCAGGAACTTCGACGCCTCCTCTGTCAGGAGAAACCTTGGGGGAACTTGCGTTAACTAGAATGGGGATTACCATCGACCTAAGTAGTTGAACAGCTAATACTTCTCCGGAAAATGTCAGCCTACGTCGCGGCTAATCCACTGAATCTGCTCTTCTATTATTTCCAGGCTAATAACAATATAAAACCTCTCTCGAACTGCAGCGACATCCCAGAAATGTTCAAAACCAAAGTGCAACGATAAATACAAGTTTATAAAAAATCTCAAAAGCATCGTGCAACCCTTTAAAAAATCCTCGAGATCCTAATCGAACTAAACTTACGTTCTTGTATGTTCAAATTGTGTTTTAATGATAATTGATAACCATTAGTAAAAACATTATTGTGGACATATTGGAATAATTTCTCTAATAACCTCTCTCTATCAATCGTCTCGAATGCACTATTCAAATATATTTTAAGAATTATTTTTCTTCAAGACCGGCAGTCTAATAATGATTGATGATCATTGCAGAAAGTTTTACTAGATCGAGAAGGTACGACGACGAGAATTTGTTAGAACGTAGAACTGGCTCCGACGAAAATAATTTTCCTTCAATTTATGAGTTAATAAGCTAAACCGGAAGAGACTTCAATATTTACGGAACGCCGCGATGATTCGTCCACGTACACGGTGCCTGCGAAGTTATAATTGTTC
Source organism: Lasioglossum morio (assembly GCA_916610235.2). Lineage (NCBI taxonomy): Eukaryota > Metazoa > Arthropoda > Insecta > Hymenoptera > Halictidae > Lasioglossum > Lasioglossum morio. The sequence continues at coordinate 8,384,651 of OU744325.1, read as the reverse complement.
CCGCGCTCATGTACTGTTATTCTCAAAGCGAGAACTTTAACTCCAGTCAAAGTTCTTCCTATACCAACAAGTATTCCACCGTAATCGTAACAACAAGTTTCTCTGTTAGTATGCTACCCTAGCCAACACCTGCCCATACATATTTTCACTTATAATTGCAACGAGTAATTAATTAATCGTGTTCGTACGTTAACAGACAACGAAAGGAAAGCAAAGTTACATACGCTCTTACAACATTGTCATTCACTATGAACGACAAACTTAATTGGGATAACGGCTGCGCATACGAATGCAAACAGAAAAACTACTTGCAGAAACTACTTTCTCTTATACAGTTTTATAACAAGAAATCTCACAGTTGTGCTCTTTGTTTATTGTTACACAGATGATCGTATGCTATTTATAACAATTTAGCGACGCTTTAAGTGGCGTATAGCTTTCCTGTCATTTTTTCACTGACTCATCGCTACTCTCTCCTTTCGCTTTCACATTGTCATTAAAGTATGAAAGCGAGGAAGACTCGCGCTTGATTACAAATATACCGGGTGCCTCGGGACATTCTCGTGTGCGTGAGAACATTTTCTGTATAAAAATAACCGAATAGAAATCGTTCGACTCGTCTGTCTATGACATACCAATTCTACTGTTTCAACTCGATTGTGAAAGAAACAATTTCATCCTATTCCGTTCCCTTGTTCTTGCAACCTCCTTTGCGTTGTTTCCCCGAAGAAGATACAGCTTGTGCACAAAGCATAATCGTACAGATAAATGTGTCAACCTCTCTTTGCTTATCTTCTTTTATTTCCGGTTTCCTTTCCTGCACACTTCGAACAATCCTCGAACACGGAGCTCCGTCAGTTTCCTCTGAATCTCGGTCACCAATCAACCAATATCGAGCAGAAAAATTCGCATGCGCATCGATTAGCGTGCCGACCTGGCGCACGGTGCAACGCCGAGATTCGGGTCGGAGAATTTAGTGACATTTTGATATGACCTTCCAACCGCGAGAAATATCGACAAGGAATTTTTCACTGGAAAACGTTCGGAAAACAACCGCCTCCGACTGTGTAACTCCGACTTATTTTCCAAATTTTATACATTTTCTTTCTTCAATTTCTTCTTCCCACAACTTCCGACTTTTAAACTGCAATCAAATCAACTTTCATCGATAAGCGAGCACGGTGAAAAATTGTTTCGATTCCGCGGAGTCGTTCGAAATTGTTAAATTGCAAAAGAAAAAGAACAACTTCCTCAATTTCCGACTTCTCGTTGAAAGCGCAATCAATCCGTGACAAAAAATGGCAAAATCAACTTTCGAAGTGTCGACGAGGGAACACGGAGAAAATTGTTTCCACTCTGTGGAGTCGAGATTGTTAAATTGCAAACGAGAAAGAGCAATTTCGGTTTCTCACTCTGTTACGCAACAACGTTGAAACAACCGAGTCCGGGGGCGTTATCGTTTACACGAAGTTGCAAGAATTGAAAGGTTAATTGCTCGGTCGGCGATCGAGTGTTCCTTTAATTTCATTGGACGATGTGTACAGCGAAATAAAAGGAATTTTATTGAGATTCTGCACGACAGAACGGTTTCAGGGCTACGGATTCGTTGTAGCGGATATCGATTCGAAACAGTAGGCTTGTCGACGAAACGTGAATAAACTGTTTGGCCCGGATCATTGTGGTGGAGGCAGCATTTTATCCGGCACGGGCTTGCCGCCGCAAGATCGTTCGGAATCGTTGCGGGTAAATATTTCAAGTGGCGGCGCCGTGCGGCTGGAATTTTGAGAGGGACTCGGGGATTCTAGAGGAAAAAGGGAGCACCGGTACGAGGGCTGTTAATTATTTCGCGCGAGTTCCACTGTCACCGAAGATGCCTACTTCGCTCGAGCAAGGCAGCGCAGCCGGAACGATGAAGAGGAGAGAGGAGAAAATTGCGAACACGAAACTGCAGCACACGCGTGGAGGGTAAGAGGTTCGGGTACTTGGACGCATCGAAATACACCGAATTCCGCGGAGCGGTTTTCGATGCATCGCTGATCAAAGAAAACCAACCGGGCCCCACGCGACCCTTGCCTCGCTTTTTTTTCCTGTTTACCGTGCCGGCAACGGGCATGTGTCGTTTGCGACCGCGTGCGTGTGCAGCCATGCGTTCTGCGACGCATCGGTTGCAACCCGAGTCGGGACTGACGTGTCTGAAACGCTGTCGAACCGTGTGCACGATGGTCGTTCTTCCGGAGAATCTGCTACCGTATGCTATTCCTTTTCAACGACCTCGCTTTGTCGACCTCCTTACAGCCGCTACCCCCACCACTCGCTCGATGGTGGGCGGAGATAATATTGAATCGGGGAGTAGGGGAACCGTGTGGACCAATGATCGCACATCACCATCGAATATCTTTACAATAGCTTGTTCATAAATAGTTTGTAGAATTTATATGCCTGTGACAAAAATGTTTAAACGATGACAGCACTGTCTATACCACCTGGCTTCTAGTGGTGGGACTGTATTAAATCGAAGATTGGAGGAAGAATGTGGGGCAATGATCTAAACATCACCATCGAATATCTTTAAATCAGCTTGTTCATAAATAGTCTATAGAATTTATATTCCTGTGATAAAAATGTTTAAACGATGACAGCACTGTCTCTACCACCTGGCTGCTAGGGGAGGGACTGTATTACATTAGAGATTGAAAGATGAATGTGGAGCAATGCTCTAAACATCACCATCGAATATCTTTACATCAGCTTGTTCATAAATAGTTTATAGAATTTATATTCCTGTGATAAAAATGTTTAAACGATGACAGCACTGTCTCTACCACCTGGCTGCTAGTGGAGGGACTATATTAAATCGGATAGTGAAGGAAACGCGTCGACCAATGGCACAATGGACATTTTGGCACAATAGATCGGATCTACAACTAGGTGCTTGAAGCGGCAGCCAAAGATTCGTCAAACTTCGCATTTGTTTGACGACCGAATCTTGTGTTTTCAAAAAGTCACGTACCGGGCCCACTGCACGATAGCGACGTCGCCTCCATGCAACGTCGCCGCGTATACATAAAACTTGAAGCTTCCCGATAATTTGCATAAACGTTTCTCTGCGCATTGTTTCGTAAAACCGCAAGAAACTTGCCTCTGGATAAGTATTTAAACGGGTTTGAAGGAAATAAAATGCTACGCGACGCAAGTGAAGTTTCCTCTTTTCGACGAGAGAGTTAAAGAGTCTTCATATTCGTTTAACTAAGACGTTTCTCCCCGGCCCGTAATGCAACAGCACTCTTCTACAAGAGGTTATTCAAAACGACAAAAAGCCTGCGGTCTCGCGTTACACGAAAAAACGAATCTCATAAGAGAATATTCTCATAACAATGCTGTGTACCACCGTCGACGGGAACAGTACGAAGAAGCTGCGTCCGTGCGACGCGGAACTTACTGGAATAATGAATTTCGAGTACATATTGCAACGTATCGTTTCGCATCCGTTTCCATTAGCGTTCGGAAAAATCGTGCACATCGTTGAAACTGAATATGCAGGATCGATCAAACGAATGTTTAATGCTTTGAAATATGTGCCTCGGATACAACGTGCACGAGTTTCCAGCTACCGAGAGGATTATCTTCTAAACTTTTATGCACTTCCGGTTCCTGTGAACCATTCGTGCATGCGTGTTCTGTAAATATGCACTTGAATAAGCATATCGGAGTGAAAATGTAACTGAGATGGTTAACAGTACCCTTGAGGGGGTAGACTCTCGTTTCTAGGATTGCAATTCTAGGATGAGGTTTTTCAGTAGTCCAAAGGGCTAGATAAAAGATCAATCTAGGCTGCAATCGCCCGCAAAAGTTTTATTTTTAATACGCACGTATTTTCATAAATCTGCGATTGCTCATACTGCAGAATAATAAAAATTACACCTCGTAAATGTAAAAATAGGACTTTCCTCTTGTTTAGCGCTTTTGACTACTGAAAAACCTCATCATTGCATTATTAACCCTCATCCGTCCCTTATTTCGCGAATTGATTCTGTCCCTCGGTGTCAAATTAACACAGTTATAAAAAAAACGATAAAATAACAAGTGAAACAGTTACCTTTCGATGTTTTTTTCATTCAACTTGATGAGCTAACATTCACATGTGTAAGAATGTTGAATATTTATTTTTGACCGTTATATATACTTTTATTGATTTATACGTTATATATATTTTTATCGATTTGTATAATACGTGTTTTGTTAACAAGTTTGCATGATGTTTTGGCTTTGTTTTAAATAAATATTGCTGACAGTTCCAAATCAGCAAAGAACGAATAAAGACGTGTTGAGCTTACACATGTTAGGTTTTTGCGGTTACATGTTTCGCATTAAAAAAATAAAAGTCACCAAGTTTTGGACGAATTTACTTACAAATTACCGAACGGTATAACTTATTTCGGAAAAACTGTGTCAAATTGACACGAGGGACGGATGAGGGTTAAGAAATTCGACAGCGCATCCTGCACCCTTGCAATTCTAGAAACGAGTTTACACCATTAAGCTCAAGACGGAAGAGCCTACGTATCTTCGAGCACCTAACAATATTGTGGTGTCGCTCGGTCGATGAAAACTCACCTCTGCGGAACCACTAAAAATTTGCTGTACTATTATTTGAATAATTGTTTACACTATCAGATATGTCAGTATCTAACCAATTACTACACATTTAAGTATTGTATGAGGTATTATATCAATTTCATATTTATCAAATTTAAAAAATCATAGAGAATGGAAATATTGTAGGTCAGAAAAGACGTTTAATTTTCGAGTTAAAATAGCCCCGACCGCAAAGGATTAAGGATCTCGGATCCTTGCGAGATATGCCGAAAAAATTGTAGTACACCTTGGGTGGTTAGAACATATCTGTTTCAATGTTCTACTGGAATGCTTCATGAAAACTTGTACAAATGGTGGGAGTTGATGCATAGTGGAGTTTACAAAAATCCTATTGGTCGCAGTTCGAAATGGTGGAATAGAGTACCTAGGTGACTAAATCGGGTAACGGTACGGTCTAAACAATAGGAAACATGCGTTTCGCAGCTGTGGTCAGTTTTTCGGATTTGCCTGTCGTTGGTCTCTTTTTTATGGTACTGTAATTACTGCGACGACCCTAGTACGTCCAGGTATGGACCGTAGTCTTAAAGGTTAGGAACCTTAAAATTATCCTTAACACTAGAACTACCGAGCACTAAACGCAGTTGGCATACATTGCCTTCTAATAATGACAATATGACTTTTATTTAGATTTCGTACACGGGATATTTAAATATGTACTTCAATAGAGAAGTTTACTAAAAAAAAATTTCAAAAAAACATATTTATTCTTTTAATATTTCTAATCGAAAAAAAATCGCATTAGTCATTTTGACTTGTCCGGCAGTTCTAGTGTTAAAAATGTAGGCAATAAGATCAAGACGGAACAAATATTGAAGAGAAATTGTAATCTGCATATTTAATGTTAACGGACACTGCTATTGTATTCACTTGTATTATTATTGTATTACTCTTTTATTCTATATTATTACACTTACTTATATTACTTCTATAAAGCGAAATGAACCCAGAAGGGTTTCAAAAACTTACAAATACATAAAAAAGAATATTGAAGAGCACGTGCCCGCCAAATGTGAAGGCAACAAGACAAGATCGTCAGGGTCCACAGTCTCAAAAATCGGAGCGGTACGTCTAACGGCAATCGAAAACTCGAGGAACAAACGGTAGGTGAGCACAGAACCGAAAGTAAACGCAATCGATGTTCTATTTACCGGTATTCAGTTTCGGCGCACGTCGTTCGGTCGCGTTACACAAAAGGAGAACGACAAGAACACAAGCTCCGAGGCGGTTCGCAGCGTTCGGTTGGGCTTGGATAGGTGCAGAGAGTCATCGAGTCGCGTCGACGGAATCGAGGACGGCCATTTCCTCCGTTTTACCGGATTATTCACGTTCGAACGGTCGAGACGCGAAAAAGAAGCGCGGATGAGGTAACAATTTCCGAATCGAATCTTCAGCTGACCGTTAGAATTGGACATCGTTGGCATACGTAAGAAACGCTCGAGCGGATCGATGAGTTGCACGAGCAGATCGCATTATAGACCGACAGGAGCGGGGATGGCGGCAGCCTGATATCTCGTGGGAGCAAACTCAGCGGGTCTCTCGGCTATTTTTCCTTCCTTAACCGAAACCGGCGTTATCCTGGCATTACCCCTCCACCACCTTGCCCCCGTCTGCTAGCCAAACTCTCCCTCTGATCTCTACGACCGATTCTTGCTGCCCTTGCATCCTGCGTCGCTTCTAATTCTCAACGAAAGCGGTGCATCGTTACAGGTTCGACGGGAAACGTGAAAAATTGCGGCGAACATACTCGATCACTCGAGGGCGCAGCTCGAGCTAGCCGCGTTACTACCGACGCGACGGTTAGCTACCCTTCAATCCTGATCTACTTCTCTCTTTATCTATCTATCGATCTATCTATCGCGCGGACGCTTCGTTACGCGAACCAGCCGGGAAGGAATTGGCCGAAATAATCGCAGTCGATCGATGCAGGCCAAGACGCTCGCCCGACCTGTTTCGAACTCCGGCCCGAAGTTTACTTCGGCAATCCAATTTTAATGCTGCCCGTGACTCCGGCGGAACTGTAACGCGCGGAATTAATGATGAACCGGCTGACGAGTGAGAGCACCGCGTCGACGCAACGTGAATTTCACAGGAGACACGACGCTGCCGTCCGCAAAGATCGACTCCGCCGCGGATACATGCAGATTGAATGTCACTCGATCGAAGGCTACACTGTGTTCCGTCAGGATTTACGACTTGCACTTATTGTTCTCCTCCTGCATTTTTCGACTTCGTGCTGTACCTTATAAACACATTTTTATTTGTGTCCTGACTGATTAGATGGCTGACTAGAGACGAGAAATACTACTAGTTTATGTTGATGTATTTGAAATAATATAATCGATAAAACAAACATGAATTTGTTTAATACGTTTACGGCGGTACTGCAATTTATGTTTCTCTCTAAGGGGCGGCGCCGAAATAATTCCTATTATTTAACATTCAAGTTTGAGCCACCGGTGTTAATACATTTGAATTGCTACATTACATTATTATACATTACATACATTAAACATCTGCTTAATAAGTTACTTTTGTTTTACTTTCACTTTATGTCTTGCATTTATCGTGTCACGGCGTCGTTCCTTGAGAATAAATATAAATGATATTAGTTCATTCGTTTAAAACTAGATTCAGTTTATTTATCCCATATTCCCAATAGTTTACTTGCGTACCATATAATCGTGACATTATTAATGAATGTAATGAGTCTACTGCGGATCTTTATGCGAAATAAAAATTTTCTACCTGAATTATAATAAACTTGAGAATTTATTTTATTTTACTCCTTGCCGTACCTTGATGAGCCAGACTGGTGATGAAACTTTTTAACAAAGTCTGACAAATATGAATGTTACGCGTTTCATTTTAGATGAAATAAAATTTGATTCGATTGTGATCGATGTTTAAGCATTGAAATAAATGTAGCCATCGAAAAATATACATTTTCTTGTCCCTTCTACATTTTAGTGCATAAAGACGTTCTAATCACTTTAATTGTAAAAGAAAAGGTACGGCAAGGGGGGTTGTTAATAGGTTGAAAATAGCATGACAGCATTTTTAAATACTTCTAATGTTTCACTGTTTCCTATTACACCAACACATTTTTGTCATGAATGCATAAAATCCATTGTCTATTAATAAGTATCAATAAACTGTTGGTGAAAAAAGTCAATATCGATCTGGCTCGACATAGAAGCGGAAAGAGTCTGTATGAATAATTTTACAATGTGAAAATATTGAATGGGTGAGTTTTCACCCTGAGGAACGTGTAAGGGTTAATAAACTGTAGGTCCGGTTGCGAAATAACCTTTAAGAAAGAGTTGAAGGCGAGGTAAAATAAATAAATAAAAAAGAAAAAAGGAGGGTTAGGTTAGGTTTATTTTACCCCTTGCCGTACCTTGATGAGCCAGACTCGTGATGAAACCTTTTAACAAAGTCTGGCAAATATGAATGTTACGCGTTTCATTTTAGATGAAATAAAATTTGATTCGATTGTGATCGATGTTTAAGCATTGATATAAATGTAGCCATACGAAAAATATACATTTTCTTGTCCCTTCTACATTCTAGTGCATAAAGACGTTCTAATCACTTTAATTGCAAAAGAAAAGGTACGGCAAGGGGTTGTTAATGTTTCACTGTTTCATATTACACCAACACATTTTTGTCATGAATGCATAAAATCCATTGTCTATTAATAAGTATCAATAAACTGTTGGTGAAAAAAGTCAATATCGATCTGGCTCGACATAGAAGCGGAAAGAGTCTGTATGAATAATTTTACAACATGTGAAAATATTGAATGGGTGAGTTTTCATCCTGAGGAACGTATACGGGTTAATAAACTGTAGGTTCGGTCGCGAAATAACCTTTAACAAAGAGTTGAAAGCGAGGTAAAACAAATAAATAAAATAGAAAAAGGAGCGGAAAGAGTTAACAAATGGCACGAGGAGATTTCCGAAAGTAGTTCAGGAGCAAACGTCCTCTAGCCAGCGTTTCCTCTTTCGTAAATGTCCTGGCACTTCTGGTGGGAGTGTAGATGAACAAGAATCAAAGAAAGCTCTGCGCAGCGTGGCCGTGGGTGACGCGACGTCTGGCGTCCCGTCAGGTGATGGGTGGTAGCTAGCTCGAGCAACACGTCGCAATGTGTCCCGAATTGCTTTACTGCGAGCCATCTCGTTCGGTAGCTAAGAGGCGCGCCATGTGGCGGGATCCTTCGAGAGAGGATCGACCGCGAGAGCCTTAAAGTTTAATCGTGCTGGCCGCATACGTGTCGCACACCGGCGCGCCTAAAGTCGCTGCGACATCTGCTTTACGCGAGACGAGCACGAGAGAGCAGCCGAGAGACGGGAAACGGAAACCATCGAGAACACCGGGAGAATAAGGGACGGAATGCAGAGAGAAAGAGAGAGAGAGAGAGAGAGAGAGAGAGAGAAAGAGAGAGAGTGGAGACTCGTCCTTTGCCACCCAACGAGGACCAGACTGAATCTTTTATTCGCGCACCACTCCACTTTGTCGCGCACTCTGTTCGCCATCCCACCAGCTAGAGAAGATCACGAAGCTTCTTCCCCTGGCGGACCACCCCTAATCGACTCAATAGCGATCTCATCGTTGCCGCCGCGATTCGATTATCTCTATTCCACGAATCAGAATTTAGCCGTTCGCAATCAATAGTCACTCTTCCGCGAATTTCACGTATACGTCGATCAAAATGTTCAAGTTAAACCCTGGAAGTCCTAAGACTTTTGCACCAATAGTTGTTCCCTAGTTTATTATAAATAGTGTCACAATTATATGTTATGCGCAGTTATGAGGCATTAAGCCTCGTAGCAGGAGTAGCAAATGCTACGGGCCCCGCACTTCTGAGGGCCCCGCGCTTGCAGCAAAAAATTGACCTAAAATTTGGTCGATACCGTTCCCAGATATTTTTGCTAAAATAAAGGTCAATCATCGTGTTTTATTATATTATCGCGCTAAACCTAGGCCCCCCTGGTAACATTTAATACGGGCCCCGCGCTGGCTTAATCCGGCACTGGTTACGCAAGTGAAGTTATAGTGGTTTTCGTCTGTTCTAAATACGATCGTCCGATCTAAATGAACTTTAACACCACGTAACTTTTGAACCAGTGGATTCCTAAGATTGAAACTTGGATTTTCCACAGGATTATATTGAAAAGATTTCTAGTTTCCCCGGGTAAAATTTAACCAACAAGATAAACATCACGTTGGAGATCCTTCGTTCTGATCATATTTTTTTAACGTCAATATAATTATGCTAGAACATTCTACCTTTCAATCTAGCTTTCAGTGACACTATTCTGTTTCGACTCAATTTTGACGATCATACTATAAAATTGTATTCAACATTTTTTCGAAAGATTTGCTTCAACAAGGAGATACGAAGTAGTTTTATGATTTCGAGAACTTTACCGTCGGATTCCGCGTTTAGGTGGCCCAAGGGTTGGCTCTGTTGGATGGGTTTGAATGGGCTCGACTGGAGATAAATGTCCCAACCGATTTATTCGCAGGGTGACCGACGATCCCCGTTTTTAGAGGACCCTGGGAAACGTCGACTGATACGTGGAAACGTTATCTTACTCAATGAAACGACTGGAGGGTCGATATGGGCCACGGACGTTGGACTTGAAGTATGACTCCTGCTATCGCGAATTTTTGCTAGGTGGAACAATGGTCGGTTGTCTGTATGATTGGTCCGGTGACTTTTCAAGATTCAAGATACAATAACGACAACTAGACTTCGGCTTTTTATTCGCAATCAAATCTCCTGGGTGTAATTTACGAAGACTGAAAGCAAGCCAGAGTTACGTCTATCATTTAAACTTCTATAACTTCGTGGCAGAACTGGAGTTCTGTTTGAATTTGAAAAAATTCGGAAGGAAAACAAGTGCATTTACTTCACCACTATGTTCGAGAGATTGCGAGGAGGATCTAAGGCCAGCTACACACATCTGTTTTGACTAATTCGCTTTCTTGTCTGTTCGGTACTTTCTCTAACGTGCGACAACCGCGGTAACGGAATTGCAGTAAACATTTTATTGCGGCGCCCACAGTGGGCCAAACCAGGACAAAAATCGTGTGCCTCATTGTGCCTGAACGAGACTAGGATAAATCTTTTTCTTAAAATATCCTTAAAGTTATGAAACAAACCCCGTTTGCCCATTTCTACCCATGGAAAAGATATTAATAATATAATACTGTATGTATTTTCATGCAGACAGTTAAGTGCGAATACCCAGAATCAAGAAAGGCTATTTATGTGAATCTGTTGTAAAAAAAATAGCATGAATCAAGTTTATTTCAGGTGTTAATAACATTTTAAAGTTAATAACAAATTGTTATTAAAAAATAAATACATTTAAAAATAAATATTGGACTAACTCGCACCAGAACTTTACATACGTTTTCAAATATAATTAAAATAGCAATTAAACTAAATCCAGTCACTATTTAATCTGAAGATAATGTTCAACATATATATATATGAATTAATATTATCTTTATGAAATGTCTTCCATACTAGTCCACCATTGTTAATTTTACAATTTTAATTTGATATTCGAAATAAGCGACCCCAAAACACACATTGAACTAGCAATATTCAAATAATTTCATTCAGTATTCAATGAATTATCAATTTTTGTACACATTGTCCGGATTCTGCCAGGTTGCATCAGCCATTTCGAATTTCATAATTTCAAATATAAATTCAAAATCAGCATCCCCAATAACTCATATATATTAATTTTCAAAAAAACCATTCAGTTTTGATTTTTCTTCCCGCCATATTGAATCGAACATTTTGAATTTGATCATTTTGATTAAAGATTTGAAATCTACATCCAAAACAACCTAAAGATACCAATTTTCTAAAACTTTACTGCAGAATTCATTGAGTTATCGAATTTTTACCATTTCAGCCGGCTTTCGCTCACTATGGTTCGAACAAATGTGCAGAGCCTCAATTGAATTCATAGTATTTCAGACCGCAATTCCGTTACCGCAGGGTCGCCACACGTTAGAAAAACGGATGTGTATAGCATCAAAGTGAAATTTGCGATTTACGAGATAAAGAGCGTCCTCGGTCCGAGGGTTGTGGAGGACGTTTCAGAGAGCAGTTCGACGAACGGTTCGCATAACGCCTCCCACGCGACCGGTAAAGTTTCCCGGCCGGGGAAAGAACAAGTCCGGATGATGAGGTCACGTTGCATCCCTAGACTGGCCTTCGTCCTGCATATCAAGAATCGTGGATACACACCTAACTGCGACGGGCACGCGTCCGCGCCCAGTTCATACCATTCAGCACACGACAGGACGGCTTTTTATTTTTGCCAGAGCATCCGGGGATATCGGTATGAATCATGATCCGGACAGGATACGTTTGGATCCTTGCCCCGAACCGACGCCTCCTGCACGAATTTTCCAATACCAAAGACGGAAATGAACCTAACCAACTTTTGGTTTGCACGGTCTATAACATAGCGAAGTTTCGCGGCTTGGCAACGTCACTCCAGAGAATTTTGATACTAGAAAGTAATCTGCTACTTCTTTTCGTGGGATATGTGAAGCTTAACACTCGGCTTGCTTTGCACTCGGAGCTATTTTAAATCGAAAATTAAATATTTCTCCCAACCTAGAATAATTCCATTCTATGTATATTAATTTTTTTATACGAATATGAAATTGATACAATACCTTATGAAATACTTAAATGTTTAGTAATTGATTAGATAGAAACATATTTAATGGTGTAAACGATACTGTGAATAATGGTACAACAATTTTTAATGGTGATTCTGAGTCACCAGTCGGGTGCTAAGGGTTAATTATTAAACTGTGTATCTTAATGCAAAATAAAAATATTCTGCATCGATCGGAAGAAGCATTTTGAAAAGTCTATGGTACATAGCTAAACACTGTAATAGAACCTTCAGTAGCAATTTTCATTATAAACAAGTTACCCTCAATATCGTCATATAATAACTTCATTTAAGATTGCACTGTAAAACAAAATATCTATGCTTTCTTTTGGTACAGCATAATTATTGAAAATTATAAAAATGCACTTGAAATCAACCAAATTACAGACCTAATTATTACATAATTTTGAAAAATCTATGGTACATAGCTAAACAATTTGTAATAGAACCTTCAGTAGCAATTTTCATTATAAACAAGTTATCCTTAAAAACGTCATATAATAACTTCATTTAGGATTGAAATGTAAAAGAGAATTTCTATGCTTTCTTTTGGTACAGCACAATTATTGAAAATCCTATTAATAGACTTCCGGTAGGTAAAGTGTTAAGACACGTAATCGTTAGTGAAAAGTGCTTAGACATGATAAATATAAAATAAAATATAAAAGTGTTAATGTCGAAACCACAGTAAATTATTACAAAATGTACGTCCTAATTTTGCAAGATACATTCTGTCTGGTCGAATACGGTTCACCCTGTATAGAAGCTCTGGAGAAACTCCGCTCGAGTCCATCCCCGGAGTCTCGGAAACGGTTCGGCCGTGCGCAGGTGTTTCGCCTAAGCGAAACTGGCAGGCAGCGACACTTTCGCCGAGCACCGAGGGGGGTCATCGTAACCGAGATATCGAGAGTTTCCGCGGGGAGACTTTCGAACGGGCCCCACAAATCAGGCTCTCGCGTGTCCGCCGGTGTATCGCTGCGTCGGGATCGCATAAATTTCGCGAAGCAAACGCTCGCAGGAGAAAGCGAGGCACCGACGCGGTGAGGTTCGCCGGTTGCGGGACACGCGCGGATACATCTTTCAATTAAGCCGCATTGTCTGTGACAGAACGGCCCGCGTTTCCACCATTCAACAAGTTCTCGAGGTTCTTGAGCCGAGACATATTTCCACCGGTCCGTGTCTCCCGACGCCAATTTACACCCTCCGGCCGTCGCGCGTCGGTTTCGTCCGTCCAGGGCACCACCCAGACCGAATCCACCCCCTCACAAACGTGTTAGCTTCCCGAAGTGGGGGTGGCATCGTCTCGACACTCTTGAGGCTAATTTACCCGCCTTAACGCGACACCTCCCGTCGCGGCTAGACAGACTGACGCGATTAATGCTCACCCCCTTCGCCACTCCGCCACGGATGATCTATACTCATTAGCGGCAACCTCGTTCCACAGTGTTCCACCGAAGCCAGACGTTGAGCGACACTTCGCCTTTCTTAGAGCACGTCTATATCGCGGCTGTTACACAGAGTAGGTCTTAGTTAAGTGTAAGGACGACTCTCGTGTAAAACAGGAAAATAATTTTATATAATAGATTCAGACTATTCACAGTAGAAATGAATATTTATGTACTTCTTTCTCTCGCAATTGATCTAGACAATATTTATTCTGTAGAAAGATCCTATTGGAAATGGGAGTTCTCAAATGAACAAGCAGAGAATTTTCTCTTTACTAATGTAATATCCACAAAAGAATGAGAACTTTATTTTTAATCGTTTCGTTTCATGCGTTTACAACTGTCGAACTCTGTACCGTCTGAATTTGCCGTCCTCTTGACGACGCATCAACATACGGCGGGCCGTTGAATGTTTTTAAGGACGACTCTCGTGTAAAACAGGAAAATAATTTTATAGATTCAGACTATTCACAGTAGAAATGAATATTTATGTACTTCTTTCTCTCGCAATTGATCTAGACAATATTTATTCTGTAGAAAGACCCTATTGGAAATGGGAGTTCTCAAATGAACAACAAAGCAGAGAATTTTCTCTTTACTAATGTAATATCCACAAAAGAATGAGAACTTTATTTTTAATCGTTTCGTTTCATGCGTTTACAACTGTCAAACTCTGTACCGTCTGAATTTGCCGTCCTCTTGACGACGCATCAACATACGGCGGGCCGTTGAATGTTTTTAAGGACGACTCTCGTGTAAAACAGGAAAATAATTTTATAGATGTAAAGAAAATATACTTTCTTCAAGATTCGAATTTAGCTGGAAGGTAGAGTAATGACCGTCTTACCCGGTAGAGCAGGAAAACAAAAGACAGTGGTAGAACGTGAAAATATAGTTAGGATTTTATTGACACTCGAAACAACAAACTTTAATGTCGTTTCTTTGTTTTCAGGTAAGGATATTGTAAATTGTAAATAGTGTAAATAAGAGATATGTCAAATAGTGAAATAAAACTTTGTTTTCAGAGAAACCCAATAAAGTTTTGTTAACGTGTCAACCCTAACCTCATAGAGGGAAATATATATCATTATATAGATTCAGACTATTCACAGTAGAAATGAATATTTATGTACTTCTTTCCCTCGCAATTGATCTAGACAATTTTTATTCTGTAGAAAGACCCTATTGGAAATGGGAGTTCTCAAATGAACAACAAAGAAGAGAATTTTCTCTTTACTAATATAATATCCACAAAAGAATGAGAACTTTATTTTTTTTAATCGTTTCGTTTCATGCGTTTACAACTGTCGAACTCTGTACCGTCTGAATTTGCCATCCTCTTGACGACGCATCAACATACGGCGGACCGTTGAATGTTTTTAAACAGCTGAGCGGTTTGGCATGGCATAGAACAGGCATGATATAGAATAATCCTACACTAATTCAACTTTATTAAAAAGCGCGGAAAGGACGACTTGTCTGTCGGGCTTGCGGACCCGAAGTAAAGATAGAAGAAATAAAAGAAGTGGGGGTGGAAGAGACGGTCAGTCGCCCCCCTTGACTTTTAGGAAAAACCCCAGCATGCATAGTTTACAGCACAGGCCCTTGCGTATGAAGAATACCAGGCCTATGGGTCTGGTTACATCCGGTCTATCATTCTATGCTACAGACTGCAGCGTTTCTCATAGACAACGAAATTCATTTTTGCTCTGGCAGTTGCATTATCATTTCTAATAATCCAACAGACCCGTAGTCTAATTGTAAGTAAAAATTACTTGAAGATACGCTAACACAAATCTGTCTCACACAAATTTTCACGACCGATGAATCGCCCATCGTATGGACTGATTGGAAATTATGAATTAATTATGATTCAATTATAATCATTGAGATTAAAATCATTCTAATCGTTTTCACACAATTTGTATAACCGGACCATGAATCGACACTAGTGTGGACTAATTAAAAATTAATATTTGGACTGTCGAATCAAAGATTCGCTGTCGAGAACGATTAGAAAATCGATAGAAAGGGTCAGCGTAACGTAACTCGAATGACAGGGTTGTGAATCGTCGATTCCGCGATTCGTACGCGTGGTGGATGAAAGAAACCGATTGTCCATTCGTAATTTCCTCGGATTTATGACGCGTGAGATTTTATCGGGAGGGAAAAGGACACGCCATGTCCGATTGGCAGTTCGATCGGGTCGGCATCCGCGCGTCTGAGAGGTCGACAACGATGAAGCTGTTATGCTAATGGCGAAATTCGATCGATCGGTAGGCGAACAAGCTGCTCCGAACGGTAACGGCCCCTCGTTCCGAACAGCTTTATTACGCGTATAATTAATTAATTAACTTACGCCGGGTCGGGGCCAGGTGTGCGTTAATTAACGTCTGTGCGTAATGAGCCGAGTAAATAGCTAACGATGTAAAACTGACGAAAGAATGGGAAAGCTAGCGGTGGACCGGGAGCGAGTTCACGCGCGTCGAGAATGATATCCTAGTAATTAAAACAGGCACGGAGGGGGTGTAACGGCAGAGGAAAAGGGGGGAATGACGCGCTCCTTGATGGAGAGGATCCGGTGTGCTGTTTGCGATGCAATTTGTTTGAGTCCGAAGCCTTCAAGACGCTCCGTGCCTCGGTCGGTTTTTAATCTTCCTGAAAACGATTTATGATGCTACGTGGCGAGAAACGGGTACAGGGTGCTCCAAAGTTGAGCGATTAACACGTTCTCATCTTTCACGCGTGCCTCCTGATTAAAGTCTTCCTGAAATTTATAGAATGACGCGAGATAAACCACGCGAGCGAAGCTTGGGAGCTATTCCTTCGAAAAGCCCGCGTCGTCTTTGATACATACGTCACGTGCAATTAAAAGATTCTCGTACAACATCCAGTCACGATCGTGATTGATCGCATTCGTTCAAACGCAATCTTTAGATACGAGTGTCATGCGTGTCGTTTAGATCGAAATGAAATTCTGCTCCTCTGATATTAGTGTTTCAGCGTTAAAATAAAATTTTTAATAAATTTTTATACGTAATTTTCGACGTATTTTTAATAAATCGCATGTATTGCATCGAAAATTTTTAATTAAAGGTGGGAAGCACGCGGACGGTGTTTTAAAATGTTTTTCCATTAAAAGTATAACGCGACCAGAAACTTGTTTAAAAAGACTGTATATGTGCGTTATATGTTGCAGTAAATATAAGACTGTACAGTTACTACCACAATAATTTTAAACATTTTTTTCATCGCGTTATATGGGCGTCTATTGTATTAGCCCATTAATTCGTTGCTCGACAGCACATGAAGAAAAAAACAATATATCAGCTGGCCCGCGTTCGTGTCCTCGTGAAACAGGCTGAACCAGTAGCCACGGCCTTAACCACGAAAGATAGTCTCGTAAAAGCGGTAAATTATTGCGTGTTTAATTCGTAGCTGTGACCCCTGTTCACGTTTAAATAACATTGAATTCGTCGTCTCGCGGAAACGAGTTTTTAAGCGTCGCCCAAAGAGTCGTTCCGCCGAAACAACAAGGATCGACTCTGCCGTGGCTCTTTTTCTGCCAATTAAACGTGCCCTTACCCGTCAGACAGCGCGGCCGATGAAAATTTAGTGCGCGACTCTACTTTCCATTGTACAGTGTGTTTCATAAATCCACCGTCGCGATATTCAATCAATTTGTAGAGCTTCATAAAAGAAATTTATTATATGCGCGTGTTCAACTTGAACTCAACGAGGTACTGCCTCCTCTTTTGTTAACGTGCCTCGTCTTGAATGTCTTGGGAATAGCCATAAGTTATAAACTATTACAGTTCGGAACAGAAAACGGTTACAAAGAAAAGTCGATAATGACTAGACAGCGGATTTCATGCATTTATGAGAAAAATGAGTAGTTATAATTTAAAATAGTGCACGCATTAGAAGAATTTATATTATTTTCTAGCCAGTTTGTTGCAATCGAGGTAGAAAATTTTGATTTTGCATAAAAATTCGCTGTCTATGGCTAAAACAAGCATGTAAACTTGTAAAATTCAATGACTGTTTAATATACGTATACGAAGAAATCTGTATCAAAAATTAGCTCCATTTGTCTCAGTTTCATAAAAATTGGAATGCCTACCGATTCGTCAGAGACGAAAAAGGTTTAGTTATTTTACTGAAATATCCACGACGGAGTAGCTTTTCCATTTCCAAGATTTCGATGGAAATTAAACTCACCGGGAAGTCCTTGTGCAGAGAAATGCTCTTTGAAGTACTCACCTGAAACAAGGGAAACAAAACAATTAATTGATCAATTCTCCTTTCAGTAGATAGAATAATAACGCAGCGATATAATCAACATCCAGGACTGAATAGAACCCGGTGTTCTATGTGTTTTACGTGTATCCCCGAGAAAGGGTAGATTATTGTCTTTTAGTATAGCCCATCTAGCAGTCGTTCCGCAACGACAGGAGAAACAACTTGGAGATGCTTGAAAACAAAGTGAAGGGAGTTCAAAGGAGACTCCATTCGAGTGAAATGACCTATCCAGACCATCTACGGTGTTCATCGTCCTTCGTGTAGTACTCGAACTACGTCCCAAGTTATTTTCTCTTCTGGTTCACTTACAAATTGGATGCATTGCTGCGATCGCAACCACGAGACCGTTATGAAACACTAACAATTACCTTTCGAGGTAGGAAAAATTAATATTCAATCATATTATCTGGCAATGTCCAGAATATGATTCAGTACGAGAACACCTGTTTGAACTGCTCCTCAATCGCAAACATTTTCCTCCCTACACTATTAATTCTTTTCTAAGCATACGAGACATCACAGCGCTAAGGTTTATTTTCAACTTCCTCAAAAAATATAAGATTAGGATTTAACTAAACTTATTTATATCGATCGTAATATTGTTAATAAAAAATCGTTGAATGCTATCGGCGCTACGGTTCGATCGTTAAATACAAGTCGATTATATAAAATTAGCAAAATTGCTTAGTTAATTTATTATTTTTTGTGTATTTAACGATCGAATCGTAGCGCCGATAGCATTCAACGATTTTTTATTAGGATTTAACGTCCACCATTTATATTAATTTCATTTATTAATTGTAAGCTGTAATTTATGTTACATGTATACGATATTGTATACTTATGTTACATCTATAATGTATAATATGATGTATGCTATATAAACCAAACACGGTTTACGGCATTAATAAATAAAATAAATATCACGTTCTATTAGAATTGAGGATCTCCTAATATTCTGTGGGATAGATATTCATTCTTCCAGAACGCGACCTCACCCAGCCATAGGTTAACCCTCGTTTCACGAACTGAATCCGTCCCTCGGTGTAAAATCGACACAGTGATACAAAATAAAAAGATTGATATTGTTTTTACTCAAATTGATGAATTAACATTTACATCTTAGGTTTCTCGGTCATGTGTTCCGCATTAACAAAAATAAAAGTCACACAAAGTTTCGGGAAAAATGTATCGACAGATAACAGAACTTATTTTAGGAAAACTGTGTCGAATTGACACGAGGGACGGATGAGGGTTAACTAGTTTTACAGTGAACGTTATTATTGTTATCGATCGTATGATTGTTAAAACAGACGAAGTATTAACGATTTCGGCGCAAATTTTTAATCGATCGAACCGTTGCGCCGAAATCATTAATACTTCTTCTGTTTTTACAGTGAACTGCTATAAAGGTGTTGAGAAATTGGAAATGGTGAAAATTCTGTTTGAACTTTACGGGAACAAGTGGCACGCGTGTTCATTGAACTCGGCTCGAAATTAACCGCGTTAACCCGTCTCGATACTGGTATGAAGGGGTGGAGCAGACCGACCATTCGATGGATCGTCCGCAAACAACAAATCGCCGGGTCCACGTCAGGATTACGCGGTCAGAGAAAAGCTCCCCGGGGCTCTCATTCGCCAGTTAATTTGCGTTTTATACGGTTTTCATTAAGACCGGTTGCACACGGGCGCGACAAGGGAGTGGGTACACGGCACACTCGAAACGCTCGTTCGCTTCTTGTCTCCTCTCATTCTCCCGCTGTTGCCCGGTGGTGGCCCGACAACCCTTTTAGGCGGGCTCCCCCATGAGGAAAAACATTTGCCATCGCTCATACCGTCCGACCGTTTCGTCCCATCCTGTTTCCCTTATCCTTCTCCACCCTCCATCTCTTTCCAACGGGATTCTCACGCCTTCTATGCCGCTTCGCCGGTTTCTTTTCTTTCCGGGACCGGCTTCTTCCACCCACTTTTTCAATCGCCAAGGTCGAAGCGCCCAGCCACGGTACTAATTAAATCCAGCACCGTTCTGCGGGAAAACAAGTCAACATTCCGGCATATTTCTAACGACGCCGCTACGCAAGGCTTGTTTCTTAATTAAAAATATCGCAGACACCGGAGAACCTTCGATTACATCCCCGACACTGTACACCGGATTCTCGCTTATTGCGCTCACGATCAAATGTCCATTCTTTAACTCGTTCGGTGCAGTAGGCTCACGCGAGGTGGGAAATGTAGGTTGCGATTACTGGAAATGGCGATTTAAGACATCGAAAGATAGTTCCATTTAGTCGAAAAGCGATCTTAACCGTCATCCCTCCCTTCTGTCAATTTGACACAATTTCCCCGTAATAAGTTATACTGTTCTATTATTTGTGTACGTAAAGCCCGAAACTTCGTGCCTTTAATGTTTTAAATGCGAAACACATAACCGAAAAACCTAAGATGTAAATGTTAACTCATCAGTTTTTGATTAAAATAAAATATCGAAAAATAAATGTTTACCTTGTTATGTAAGCTATCTTTTACCAGTGTGTCCTTACGAGTGTGATTCGGTTCGTGAAATGAGGGACGGATGAGGGTTAACCTTTCACTGCATGATTTTTTTAATTGAAAAAAAAATTGGAAGATGGTCAGTTTTTGTGTTGTATTTAAGGGAAAAATATTTGAAAGAAATTAAAACGTCATTTTTAGATAAATAAACATAGTAAGAAAACACATTCTTAGTTTAATATATAACAGATTCGTTAACTGTATCAGATATCTTCTCTTCTCTACTCTATATATAAAAATGATGTCCTAACTTATTCACCAAGAATATTTCGAAATTCAACCCCTAAGGGGGTGAAAAGGGGTTGCAACGTTTGTATGAGGAATATTTTGTTCGTGATCAGATTTGCTTGAAGCTTGGTCTTAATGCTCTTTGATATAATTAATCAAACACCTATTTCAGCATTTTACAAAATTCAACCCCTAAGGGGGTGAATAGGGGTTGTAACGTTTGTATGAATGATATATTGTTCCTGGTCTGATTTACATCATACTTCGTATTAATGCTCATTGATACAATCCGAACGGGGTGAATGGGGGGTTGAAAGGTTTTATGGAGAAACAATATAAATTTTCGAGGACATTAAACAGTTTCCTGTGCGAGCGAAGCCGCGGGGAAAAGCTACTGATACACTATGCAGCGAAGGGTTAATTAAAGTTTAGTTGAAAATGGAAAATTTAAGCGAAGCTTGTCGCGAACTAACGCAGATAGAAAATATACATTTTCTTACGTCTGCTAAACTTCACTTTTTAACGAGAAATTGGCAAAAATGTAAGTTTTAATGGGCGGAGTTCGTGGGTTCGAAAATTAGTTCTCGACATGTTGGGCCGCTGCCCTAACTGTAATTGTCGTAACTGCGAAGAAGATTATCTTTTCTTGGCAAATCCTACGGGGACCTGAAGGTTTCGAGACACTTCGTTGAAAGCCTCGTTGAACGAGGTTCATTTTTGAGGTTTCGCGAAGGTTCCGACGATTTGGGTGCGCGTCGGCAGCTGCGGGAGCGTAGACTGGGCCCTTATAATCGTGGTCTAGGCCGTCTCAGTTTATCTCGCTGCTCCGAATGAATAATACAGCGGCCAGAAATGTAATTGGACGAGCTGTATAAAGGCAGAATTGCTGGAAGTAGGGACGGACACGCAAAGGAAACAAGCCGCGACGGTGAAAGTACGACGGTGGTATGGTGGAGAGTTGGTGGTAGAGATGAAGGGCTGGCAAGTCGAGCGGCGTAGGATGTATAGTTCCTAATTATTTTGCGAGCGGCGCGCGCTCGCGCGTTTCCTGCCCTCCCTCTTTCCACGGTTGAAATAGATTTCAATGTAAAATGAAGGGAAAAAGAAAGGGAGTGGAGGGTCGAAATAATGAAACGAAAGAAAAGAAAAAGGGAGAGGAACAAAAAAAAAACAAAAAAAAAAGAGAAGAGGAGAAAGAGGAAAGACAGGTGGAAGAAGAGACGGTGGCGAACGAGGCGCGGAGGTAACCGGAGCAGCCTACGGAATATTTCCGCGTGCGGGGAGAAAAAAGTGGCACCGGCCAGCGAGCGGTTACGGGGAATGAAATACAGTACAGGGAACAGTTTTACGGGGGCTCGTAGCCTCCTCTAACGGTGCGAGAGGGCCTGGACCGGTGCCTCCTGTTTATGGGTGAGCCTGTGCAGTTTACACTCGGTATCGAGGCCGGCCCCGAGTATTTTCCAACGCCGTTAATAACGGAAAAAGCACTTGGCCGGGAGCGTCTACCCAGCGGACTGAATGCTACAACGGACGTTTATAATCTCGCCGGAGGAAAATTGCGATGAGCTCGAGCATGCCCGGGAATGCAACACGCCGCTCCCCAAAATCGTACGCACCGCTTTCTCAACCAGCCCGTTGATTAAACGGCATCCGCGATCAACCTCGCAACTATGAATCGGATTATGCTCTCGGCGACGCGAACTTCTTGTCTGCTTCCGTTCGCTACTCATACTTTCGTGCGCGGTTTCATGCTGCAGCTCCGGTTTCACTTTAATTCATTAACACTAGAACTGCTTCCCCTTCCGCCGCTAAATATGGCTCGATTCTACTCGTAGTGGGAATAATATCACTGCAGTCTTTTTCTGGCAAAGCAGACTCCAAGATGCAGTAAAAATTTCAACGTGCTAATCATTTCTGAAGCATCTCTTCTTTCCACGCGGAAAACAACCGATGATACTCTTATTACTACGTGAACGTCATATAATATGCTAGAATTATAAACGAAACTTTTCGATAGATGAATGAACATTGTAGGCTGCATTTAGCGCAGGTAAATGTATACATAGTAACGGGACTGTATCGTAATATCACAACCACACTTCCGCTTACAAATTGGCTCTTTAAGCCAATACCGAGCAATTGCCGTCTGAGTAACGTCGCTCGTGATTATTCCACGACAATTAGAAACTATAACGCGTCTTATCGCCGGCGGAACTTCTACAAATTCAGGGGTCACGGACAACTTTATGGCCCAGCGAATTACAAAACAGCTTGTTCACTGCCGTACTCGGATTATCGCGGTAAATAAATTGTTTCCAAGCTGCTCACTGCGCACGGACTCAAAATTAACACCTGAGATTTCTACAGAAATGAATGATTTCATCAATCGATTGAATACACTGATTCATTCGTGTACATATATCAATTTAAATATCTTGAAAAAATCAAAAATTATTAGTTCAATCTTTTTAGAATGAAATATAATATTTTCATAATAAAGAGTTGATTTCAGAATTACTTCTTGAATGAATTTCCGTTCTCTGAATATTTTCGTTGGCTGCTCGTTCGAGCATTGCATCCGCAGACACAGTGTGCAGAAGAAGGCTATAAAACTCTTCTGCGACTACAAATTCCGATCGGTGTCACGCGGTTCCTGGACCCGCTCGGTATTGAAGGCGGAGCGTAAAAGGAGGCGAATTATGCGACGGCGAAAAATGCAACGGTGAACCCGGTGACAACGGGCCAAACTGTATCTACCAACGGGAAAGATTAATACAACCCCAACTTGTCGAAACCGCCCGAGCCGAACTGAATTCTACCACGTGCGCTACTTGATTTTTCACGATTTTCTCGAGTGCAGCTGCATTGTGCATTTGCAATCAAATGTCGAGGAATATTTTGGCAACCTGGACTGACTTTTCTGCTCGGAACTTGACAGTTGACTGTGATCTTTGTAAACGGTATACTTCTATGTAATAAATTGTATCCATCTTGTAAAAGATGTATCTTGTACCCATCTTGTAAAAGATGTATCTATCTTGTATCCATCTTGTAAAAGATGTATCTTGTATCCATCTTGTAAAAGATGCATCCTGTATCCATCTTGTAAAACGTGTATCCTGTATCCATCTTGTAAAAGATCTTGTATCCATCTTGTAAATGATGTATCTTGTATCCATCTTGTAAAAGATGCATCCTGTATCCATCTTGTAAAAAATGTATCTTGTATCCATCTTGTAAAAGATGCATCCTGTATCCATCTTGTAAAAGATGTATCTTGTATCCATCTTGTAAAAGATGTATCCTGTATCCATCTTGTAAAAGATGTATCTTGTATCCATCTTGTAAAAGATGTATCTTGTATCCATCTTGTAGGAATAACTTTATCTGGTATTTAATACTTAGTCAGTAGATCTTTATGTAACACAAAAATTTTCTACCCGAATTGCAACAAACCGGAGTAACATAGACATTTATTTTCTCTCTTGATATACTCAATAGATTGAAAACGATATAAAAGTATTTTTAAATTTTTCTACTATTTTTACTGATTCTAATTACACCTACTCATTTTTGTAACAAATACATAAAATCCGTTGTCTATTAAAAATGAACCTATTCGACATTTTTATGTATATTTTTAAATGAATGAAACAGAAAGCAACAATATCACAAGAATTTAATAAAGTTGAATAAATTTTTCTATAGTTCCAATCTAATTGTGAGATGCTTCTCTCGAATGTTCGTAGGATATTGCATCATTTTGTGACGATGGGTGGGAAGGAACTTTGTAATAGTAAGTTCGGTTGGATCTTATTAATGCAATTTGGGAATTCCATGAACACGATGAATTTGCATCTATAATTCGGGAAACAGCGTCTACGCGCGTGTAGGTGGCAATCATTTTCATCGAGCGTGGAAGTAATTCGAGCATGCGATAACGGTTCCCATCTGGATACATACACCGAGCTGTCGTTCGGCGCAGTTCAGTTTCTACCTGTCAATCAGACATGAATTTCAATTAACTGATCCATACGTTAAGGACGAGCTACGCGATAACATGTCAACCGTCTTTGTCGCGAGCATCGTTCATTCGAATCGCAACGTCAACTTAATTAAACGTTTCGTTCGTCGCACGCATTTAAGGTGAATTACGTCGACCTATTGCCGAACTGTAATCAATAATTCCAGCGCACGTTATTTATTCGCATAATTAATGATACGAACATCAGTCGGATTTCAATTGCGACGATGAATTCTTCCGTGACGCGTGGACGAATGAAAAATATCGTCTGTCTTCTCATCGATAGGCAATTTAATCCCTCTTGTTAATCGATGCGTGATTTTTATGTATGCATAACCGATAAAAAGATTTAAAAAGGAATGAGACCGAAGCATTCGTTAAACTTCAATTCGCAAAGACTCCATTGACAAATTATTTTCTACATGGAAATCTCGGGATGAATTCGATTTCGTTCCAATTTTCCGATAACTGACAACAAAAGTGCAAATTTCCGTGAACACTCTTTGTTCGAAATCTACGGAAGACATATTTATACTCTGAACCGATGTTAATTCAACAATTTTCGCGTGCCGATCTGAAATGAAAAAAAAACATGTACAGGGTGATTCTGGAAGCTGGGAAAAGTGACTGCTCTTTTTTAAGTAAAGATAGAAAGAAATCAATATCTCGTAAAGTATTGACATTTCGATGACTGTTAGTACTTTTCTATTTTATACGTAGAATGATAAAACAGATCGATTGGTTCAACATAAAAATTGGATTGCATTACAGAATAAAGTGCAATTGCATCTTGCGGATGCATCCACGTAAGAAATAAGAATAGTAAAATAAATTAGGGCGTATTATGACACATGGTTGTGGCTTAAAAAAGAGCAGCAGAAGTTCCAATTGCCAGAATCACCCCGTATAACTCTACCGCGAATAAAAAAAAACGGGGAGAATAGTCAGCAATGAAAAACAATAACGGTATAATGCAGGACACAAAGGGTTAAATTTGCGGTTCGAATACCAGTCGGTATATGTGTACATATGTAGAACGTGGTAGAAGAAGGTTCAAGGGTAACGTCACGTCGTCGGCGTGCACACATTTTGCAGTGTAATTAGGGGACAGTGGTCCGCGACATAGTCTTTTTGTCGATCGGTCGGTTCTCTGAGACCGGGCAACAGCCTCGCAATTAATTTCCCGGTTGCTTACGATGCCAACGTCATGCAAGAGCTAATTGTCCTTCTATCAACATAATAGAGTAGGCAGTAAACCACGGGGCCATCAGTAAGTACGATCATCAGAATATTCTACGAGGCGGACGGCAGCTATGTACTTTACGACGTGTACTCTCCACCCGGTCCAGAGATCTGAGCCTGACAAGATAATTACCGCACCGTGAAATGTATTTACCTAATTCGAGGAATTGAAACTTTCGACCGAAATCAGGCCTACCGTGCCTCCGGGGTTAATCGCAGCGAGCTACCGTTCAAATTAGCAATTGCGTTCCCCCTTGTAATGGTTCAGTCGATTAAAAATGAACGTCAATTATGTTAATTATCTTACGATATCCACATGAAACACATGGCTTGTCCGTGTAACGTGCTTTCGATTATACAGAGTGGATAATCTCGCATTGATCTAGATCGAGCTGAGCATTACATCATTTCTTGAAAATGTGTATGGGCTACAAACACATGCAAAACTGCAATCTACATACTCGTATGGCAGAAGTAGACTCAATGCTTTCACACGGATGAATTCATTCGTTCGTTCATCGTACAATAATTACGAGACAGCGAATCTTTATGTAAAATGAAAATTTTCTACCTGAATTGCAACAAGCTAGAGTGATCTACATACTCATATAGCAGAAGTAGATTCAATCCTTTCACACGGATGAATTTATTCGTTCGTTCATCGTACAATAATAACGAGACAGCGAATCTTTATGTAAAATGAAAATTTTCTACCTGAATTGCAACAAACTAGAGTGATCTACATACTCGTATGGCAGAAGTACATTCAATCCTTTCACACGGATGAATTCATTCGTTCGTTCATCGTACAATAATTACGAGACAGCGAATCTTTATGTAAAATGAAATTTTTTTACCTGAATTGCAACAAATTGGAGTGATATAGAAATTTATGTTCTTTCTTAATGTATATAATAGGTGCAAAAAAATATAAAAGTACTTTTAAGGTCGTCTAATATTTTTGATTTTCTAAGTTACACCTACTCATTTTTGTTTTAAATGCATAAAATCCGCTGTCTAGTCAAGAATAATCGTGCGAGGAAAGTACTCAATTTTCGTATCACAAAATCTGCATTCCGGATAAAAATACGGTCACCGTGCGCAGCTGTTCAAAACCGCTGCAACACCTTCGCGGCAATTACTAAAAACCACTGAAACAGCCCGTCGATCCTGCATTCGAATATAAAGACCTAACGACCGGCAGTAGTGACCAATAAACCTTAATAACAGTAATCGTTTCGTGCGGGGCGCACTCTTATTTCCTGAACAACGTCAAGAAGGGAGAAAGCTGGCCAAGGCCGGCTAAAAAGCAACCCTTCATTCCTGAAGGCGCGATAAATTCCAACGGTGGTATCGCCCGAAGAGGCAACTCTAGCTCCACGGGGGAAAAAAGAGGGTACGATAAAAGTGAAGGAGAAGAGAGTGGAATCGAGGATCCTCTTCGAGATTCTCCCGAAGAGAGGATCGTTCGACGAGGGATACCTATACACACCCAGCCAAGAAGATAAAGCATGTGTGCTATCTTTAATTTTTCTGACACGTGCACAATTATGTACGTGTAGCAAACGATACCCTAAGTTCCCGAGCACAAAGTATGTGTATAATAAAAACTTGAAGACAGTGTACATAAACCATTTCCTTTAATTTATGCAAGATAAAAGTTGGTAGTATCGATTGCAAGAAATAGAAACTGTTATAAATTGAACGTTATTTCTTCCTTTAATGATTTTAATAGAGAAGAAATCATAAGTTGACATACTCAATTTTAAAAATTTCCCAACAATTTTGTATTTCACCCACTCAATTTTGCTATAAATAAATAAAGATCCGGAGTCTGGTCATCAATGTCGCACTCGAGTGGTATTCGTTCACCTTTACTGACTCGTCTTGCAGTGAGTATGCCAGAATGGCTCTTCAGTGAGATTATATATCAATTTCATATTTATAAAATGAAGAAACTTATATAAAATGGAATTGCAAGGGGTTAAGACTCTGTAGTTTTATAAAATACAATGAAAAACCCTGTTACGTACTTTGACGAGTCAGACTGGTGATGAAAGTTTTTAACAAATATAAATGTTATGCGTTTCATTGTAGCTCAAATAAAATTAGATTCGTTGGTAATTAACCGTTTGCACTCGGAGCTATTTTAACTTGAAAATTAAATATTTCCTTCGACCTTGAAAATTTCAATTCTCTTTGACTTTTCATTTTATAGATATGAAATTGATATAATACCTCGTATAATACTTAAATGTTTAGTAATTGATTAGATACCAACATATTTAATAATGTAAACAATATTTTGAATAATGTACAGCAACTTTTAGTGATGACTCTGAGTCATCACTCAAGTGCTAAGGGTTAATATTTAAGCATTAAAATAAATGTAGCCATACGAAAAAGATGCATTTTCTTTCCCTTCTACAAGATTTTATTGCATCAAGACGTTCTAATCAATGTAAAAGAAAATGTGAGACAAAGGGTTAAGGCGTATTTATGGAAATGGCAGTGGATCCTACGGAGGAACAAAAGATTCTGAAAAATCTATTTTTTGGACCGGGGGTGTACGATCAAGTGTTACAAGTTCCCGGAGGTGTATCGGCACGTGGTCGGTGATCGATGCTGGTCTTCGGTCAGAGGAAGGCGTGCAGGACGAGATAACAGTGGAAGTAGCAGCGGCACACATCGTCGCCGAGAGTCCACGCCGTCGACGACGTAGGTACGCCAAGAACGATAACGTTATCGTGCCTCGACTCCTCGTTATCGGCCCTTCGAGCCTGTGCACCCTCCGTCCGAATGAACTTTCAAGGTAATCGACTGCGGGGAAGGGAGGTGCAGGACTCGTGGTCTGCACGCTAAACACCCTGCGCGCTCGCGCGTTTTCCTCACCCGACACCCCCTCGGAACACGGTGTTGCTTCGGTTACGACGCGGTTAGGACAAACATGAGAAAATTATGGGCTTGAGTCGGCCAACTTGCTCACGCGCGAATAATTGATCTCGTGAATGGGAGCGGGCTTACGTGCGTCGCTTTCCCGATGCGCACCCCTCCGAGAAACCCACGCGCGATTCGGTTACTTTTATTGCCGACGAAGATCGAACCCTCTGCAACCACCCCTGCAACTTTTGAACCGTTCGTTTGTTATCTGCATTTTTTAGCACTCCAGGCTTTTCGCCAATTTTTCTTCGAACCACTCCTTATACATTTTAAGTGATTTATTTAAAATACGTTTCGGAAGACTGCTGCTTGGTTGACATGATTAAATATATCGGTGTCCAATCAATTATTAAACATTTAGATATTCTATGAGGTATTATACCATTGTTACATGATTAAATATATCGGTGTCCAATCAATTATTAAACATTTAGATATTCTATGAGGTATTATACCTTGGTCACATGATTAAATATATCGATGTCTAATCAATTATTAAACATTTAGATATTCTATGAGGTTATTATACCTTGGTCACATGATTAAATATATCGGTGTCCAATCAATTATTAAACATTTGGGTATTCTATGAGATTATTATACCTTGGTCACATGATTAAATATATCGGTGTCCAATCAATTATTAAACATTTAGATATTCTATGAGGTATTATACCTTGGTCACATGATTAAATATATCGGTGTCTAATCAATTATTAAACATTTAGATATTCTATAAGGTATTATACCATTGTTACATGATTAAATATATCGGTGTCCAATCAATTATTAAACATTTAGATATTCTATGAGGTACTATACCATTGTTACATGATTAAATATATCGGTGTCTAATCAATTATTAAATATTTATAGATATTATACCAATTTCGTATCCATTAAATTTAGAATATCATAGGGAATGGAAATAGTCTAGGTCGAAAGAGATATTTAATTTTCGAGTTGAAATAGCTCCGATTTTTAAGAATTATTCATCGAACTGTTCATAGTAATCACTGTTTTATACTCTTTTCGGTGTGTAGTGTTAAAATGATTTCGTACGAGTAATTTGCAAAACATTAACTTCTCTTGGTCCTCTCATGAATAAATTACAGCGCACGTGCTGCAACATCGAAATCGACAGAAAACGAAGTTATCACTCTTATATCGCTATTATTTACTCGAATTAGAATTTTCAAAGCAAACTATTAAATAGAGTCTATAAAAATGAGCTTTTGTACGAGGTTCGACGATAACAATGTTTGTGCAAGTAGCATTACCATAATGAAACCATCAGCAAAGGAAGCGTCGACATTTTCATAAATACCTTTCCGAACAATATCCTTCTTACGAGTAAATCAGAGTTGCATCACAATGAAACAATTAATCTTCGCCCGTAATCGATCAATGAATCATACATAGAAAATTGTCCTGTCAGAAAAAGATCTTTATCGGGAATATTCGACTATCGAGCGATCATGCTGTTTGTTCGCGTGCGTAATAACAATGTTCCTCGGTCTGATTGATGGTTAATATTTCAGTAAATCCAGCTTGTATACTTTGCGGTGTTTGCTGGATCGCTTTATTAGCTAAAAGCATGCTCGAAACAGAAAAGTGCAGCGAACCACTGAGTTCGCATGCCTGAACGTACCCGAACGGATTTACTTTCCGCGCATAAATCACATAACAATAACTGTTCCGGTCTGCGTGTCAGTTCACCATCATCGAAGTATCGATTGCGCCTCAACTTGTAAACACTTCGCTACTTTAGTTCACGGAACGGACTATAAGTAACCCGGGATTAGGGGATCGCCGTGTGTACTCAACTCTTCCCGATATCGATCTCTTGCGAATTTAATTCGCATCGGAATTTCCTTCAGAAATTCAATTCCTGTTTATTATTTACTTCCTGCGCCTAACTGGATCAAAAACGAAACTACGTTCATGCAAAATAAATATTTGTTAGTGTAATAGACACCTTTCTTTATATGCACTATATGATATCGACGCTACAGGTTCGATCACAAATAATAAAATTAGCAATTTTTCAGTATTATAATTTCAACGTTTCGGTTCAGTTTTGAACCATTATCAAGAAAAGTCCGCGTCTGTGAAAATTAAAGTAATAAAATTTGTTTTTCTTTGAACTGACTATTTAATAGTTGTGAAAATTAGGTATTTATACATACTTGCTAGTTGTGAAAAAACAGAATGAAATCAAAATAAGTGAAATGGTACTAGTCAATAAGACGGTTAGAACTGTACTAAACTGTAACGGTTGTGGCAAAGTCGAGACGGAAAACAGAAGATTATCGCAAATATAACTAGCCAATCGTATGTCAAGGATCAAGAACCTAAGAATCAATACTTGACGCGAATTTCAAATTTTAAAGTATTCATCATCACATTTCAAGATTACAAGGATTAAAAAACATAAAAGAAATATATTTTTGTCATCATCACAGCATATACAGTGCATATACAAACTTTGCGATCGTTAAAAATGGAGAACCTTTCTTTATGCTTGAAACACTAAATTTAAAGTTTTAAGATTGAAAATACTATATCCGAGTAATTCTGATCGAACCGTTGTTCCTGGTTATAAATTGTACACAATTTCTTCCGAAAGAACAAATATAGAATGTAGAGCAAATTGTTTATAAGAGTGTTTCAAAACTATCAATTATCCCATAGAAAATTCTGATGAGAGCGTGACAAACATTTTCAACCATTAACTGCAAATATTAATTCTATTTCCATCCGTATTTAACCATTCACGAACTACATCGTGCCGTAATGTCGCAACGTAGAGTGTAACAATATGTGAAATCAGTAATTTGTATATTGAGGTTGTTCAATGGTCCAATGATCAGTTTGTTTGTGTAATTGTCATTCGCGGAGGTAGCTCGGTTCATTCATCGATCATTTGGCCGAGTTCTCGTTTAATCGTATGCCTGCGTTTCAATACAAGCTACAACGATCCTGACGATGACGCAGTCTTCTTACAGAAATAGCACGTAAGATATTAAGTAACGATGTGCTAATGCTGACTCAAGAGACAGATAATTTAAGTATTCATTCGCTGGACAGGTCAGTCCGAGCGTCATCCGACGCGAATTAAAATATTAATGTAGAAGTTGCGAATATGTTCGAGATGCTGTTCGCTCAGTAAAACAACTGGCCGTGTATCAATGATCGAAACAGTCTAATTTTGTCCGGGCGTATGTAACATGATGAGAATTCGCCGTATATTTTACGCCGTTGCGTGCGTCCGACGAGAACGCGCATTTCAGAGACAGCAGAGCAGACGTATTCCGCATTAATTTCACCGGCGCCTCCGTTACATATCTTGTCTATTTAACTAAACAAGCCGGCGCATACCGCCGAGAAACTTCAACTTTCTCCGGGCAAGGCCGTCCCGCAACGGTCGTAATTATTAGCGACGCCACGGAACGGAAACGACCGACCGTGTAAACGTAACCGTGTAAATGGAATTCGTAGTTCAACCGCTTCAACGAGAGTTGTTTGGAATGCGGTCCCCGAGATAAATTGGATCGATTGTGCGCAAGGTGTGAAATATTTTCTGAGCGACTGCTAAAAACAATTATACACTACTGTGTAAAAGAAAGAAGAGCCCAGTGAAATTATAAGATATAATGGGAAACAATATCTTTATTCCTCTTTTTTAAATCTATCGATATATATATACATATATGTTATATTAACTTGAATTAAATTATATTAAATTAAAACTGTTATAAATTCGTATTTGCTGTTCTCCATCACAACTTATTATATTAAGCCTCTCCACAAGTAACATGGAAGATACATTCGATTGTAAACCATGTGGTCGGTAATGACCTAGCTATAAATGTGACCATATTAAAATAAACCATAAAATAAATAAATATCTTCATGAAGAAATTGTACTATTCGATTAATCGGTGGATTCCTTTTTAAAAAATTGGAATCCTTTTTACTGTGTTCTTGTTTGATTTTTACGCTTTTCCATTAAATATGGCTGGGTGTTTCTGTCTTCTGCACAATAGTGTATATTTTATACAGGATATGTTGGACTTCCTTGAAAAGGGCGACTCCAGAAGTCATTTAAAGTAAGGGCCGTTCTATGCAAAGTCAAGAACAGAATTTGTTTGTATTTTTCGACATTATAACGTTGATTATCGAAGTTAAACAAATTATTTTATAATAGAGAGTATTTTCGCAAAGGAGTAAATCCTCATGGCACAACGCGATCCCTAAAAAATTGAAAGAAACCGATAAAAAGGGGAAAATGCTTCAGCTGCAGCTTCTAATCACTATCGCTACTAAATGTTTCATTTCCACGAATCGTTCGATTATGCATCGCGTGATATCAAATTCTATTTACTCGGGACGCAATCTGCGGTAGCGATAGTGTCATCAGCAAACACGAGATAACGTTGCGATTGTTGGAAAATGTGTCATAGTGTTTCGAGCGAGTTGCACGCCGGCGTTATCCATAGAGAAAATAATTAACAAAGACAGCGTATAGAGTGGATCACTTGTTTTCAATGGTTTTTATCGAAACGGAGTGTGCACAGAGGAAACCGAGGAGACCGTGTTTCCTGCGAGATTCTGAAATCGCTACTTTTTCGCGATATAATTGATCATCTTCTTGCAAGTGTCCTTCGGTACAAGTGTCCCCTTGCACATTGTACGGTGTACTAGCTGGTGACTGACCGTAATGACCAAAGTTTCGCGGATGGAGCGACAACTCTCCGCAACAAATGATCGTTCTTTCCCGGTAGTTCGAGGGAGGAACTTCGAATATCCATTATAAATACCATGCGAACTTCGGAGTCAATCGAAACCGGCGAAAAATCGACGGAGCCAAGGTGTGACACGAATCCAACGCTCGCCTAACTATCGTCACGTTTTTCCACCGGTTATTACTTTCCCAACTTTCCCTCGTATAACTGTTCTTGTACATCATGTGATACGATGAGCTGGCGATTTCAGAGTTTCGAAGTAACTTCCCGCGCGAACCCCATGAATTTATAGAACGATCATCATCGTCTTGAATCGAATCAAAAGGATCATCACAAGGATCTACGAGTTTCATGAAAACCTATCAATTTCCTTCTATCCTGTAAGTAATGTACAATAATATAAACAGTATATTCAAAAATATCAAATGAACAGATCATCTGTACCTGGTAGTTCCTCAATTAATGTTTTTCATTAATAATTCCTTAATAAAACCGCATAGAACATTTTCGCAAAGGAAAGAGTTACTTCTAGCGACACGGGGAACTTCCCTTTCAAGGAAGAGCAATTTTTGTATATTATTTGTATACTATTTCAATAAAAATATACTTTAACATGTTGTTCTGTTTATTACATATAATTGGCTTTAAAAATTGCCATTTGGTATAAGAATCGTGGTCTACTAATTACACTGATCGAACCAGGCAGGAGTTAAGAATGATCTTTGGAGATCGTTATCTTTTATCCTGAATACGATCTCTCTGCAAGTAGATAATTATTTCTTACAATTGATTTACAAAACTTTGATTTGCCATAAAAATCTGTGGTCTACTAATTACACTGTTCGAGCCAGGCAGGAGTTGAGAACGTTCTTTGGAGATCGTTTTATAAATCCTCAGGGAACCATTAACTTTTATCCTGAATATGATCCCTCTACAAATATATAATTATTTCTTACAATTGATTTTCAAAACTTTGATTTGCCATAAAAATCCGTGGTCTACTAATTAAAGTGCTCGAGCCAGGCAGGAGTTGAGAACGATCTTTGGAGATCGTTTTATAAATCCTGAGGGAACCATTACCTTTTATCCTGAATACGATCCCTCTGCAAGTACATAATTATTTCTTACAATTGATTTACAAAACTTTGATTTGCCATAAAAATCTGTGGTCTACTAATTACACTGTTCGAGCCAGGCAGGAGTTGAGAACGTTCTTTGGAGATCGTTTTATAAATCCTCAGGGAACCATTAACTTTTATCCTGAATATGATCCCTCTACAAATATATAATTATTTCTTACAATTGATTTTCAAAACTTTGATTTGCCATAAAAATCCGTGGTCTACTAATTAAAGTGCTCGAGCCAGGCAGGAGTTGAGAACGATCTTTGGAGATCGTTTTATAAATCCTCAGGGAACCATTACCTGTTATCCTGAATACGATCCCTCTACAAATATATAATTATTTCTTACAATTGATTTACAAAACTTTGATTTGCCATAAAAATCCGTGGTCTATTAATTACACTGCTCGAGCCAGACAGGAGTTGAGAACGATCTTTGGAGATCGTTTGGTAAATCCTCAATGAACCATTACCTTTTAAAAGGCTGTCGAACGACCGTCGTCTAAAGCGTTAGAGCTAAAGTCTTATGGTAGAGAAGGAGATCGAGAGTCTAGATATAGTTAGCTGGAACGTTATCTACAGTTTCTCAGCGAGACGATTCCTTCGAACCTGAGATACATGCTTGACCACGTTTCCCTGTCAGAGGGTCTGAAGTGAGGCGGAGCTTTTAGTCGGCGGTGATGGTTCCCAGTGGCAGGGAGCGTTTTCGGTTGCATCCGAGTAGAGCCAAGAGCAAAGCCTTGAGCAAATTACGCCAGCAGCAACGATCGGGGGCCGAGAGAACACCGGCGGGTTTGTGTGAGTGCAATTTCGTATAGCGGATCCTGATCTTCTATAAAGCTTCTCAATGATCATTACAAGGATAAAGTTTCCGGGAGCTCTTAATCTCTGACGCGAGCTAAGTATATGGATCTTGTAGTAACATCTCACGGGGTTTGATCGTTCCGAATTGATCGAAGATTTTGCACAGGAGGCGTACAACATTCGTGGACTAGATCCATATTGCGCGTTTTGCATCTCTCTTTGATAATGCTCTTGAAGAATATGTGGGAAATAACGATGTGAATACGCCTGTACCTGCACGTGACGTTATCGGGGACACCTGACGGTTTGAAAAGGTGACGATAACTACTGCGTAATCGATAACAGTTCTGATGTGAGAGCTTGAGAAGCTAGGTCGATGTAAGATCTCCGATTATATTGTAGTTCACGGCATTGAACATTGATCTTGAATATAGAACTTGAGAATGATGCGTCTCTAGAACAGGTGCCTGAGAAACAGTCACTTGATCCAGAGTTGTTCAATGAATTGAGAATTGTGAACACTTGCATCATCAATTCTTAACACGATTAACATTTTTGCTCGACAATTATACAGACTTATATGCTTTGTTCTATACTGCATTTCTTATAATGTCTCATTCTTTCAGCGGAAACATATTCATTATTATTGTATGTAATGGATATTTGGTCCCCTCAGGGTTTCAAATCCTGTTCCACACTTCTCACATTTTACCAACACTCTCCCATCGCCTATTTCAGCGGGATCTACTTTTTATTACGGTGGGTTCCGAACCACCTTGGGCACCACAGTTTTTTTTTTTTAATTTTTTACCAACTGCGTGCCGTTTTTATATTCATTATTATTAATATTGATTAAATAAATATATCAGCGAGTAATACCAGTGATACTTCACGATGAAAAGCACCCAATAATTGTACAACTAAAAAAAGACTGTACAACTATGAAACCTTCTTATACATACAGGGTGTCGCATAACTACCCTAGGAGCCGAAAATGGGAGGTTCCTTGGGTCATTTGAAGCGACATTTTCCTTAACAAAAATTTTATCCACGGCTTTGTTTAGGAGTTATTAACGAGAAACACGGACCAATCAGAGCGCGACCTAGACGCAAATTGGTAAAATCGGCTCTGTCCATTGGCCGACTGTGCCAACTCGCGTCTAGGGCGCGCTCTAATTAGTCTGTATTTTTCGTTAATAACTCCTAAACAAAGTCGCGGATAACATTTTTGCAAAGGAAAATGTCGCTTCAAATGACCCAAGGAACCTCCTACTTTCGGCTCCTAGGGTAGTTTTGGGACACCCTGTATATTAATAACGAATGCATATTTTCTTGACGAAAGCGATAGAACTTTCGCATCAACTCATTAGATTTCGATTCTGTGGTGTCGAAACGAGCGCGGTCCTATTAATCGAATCAGCGGGCACCGAAGAGGTTATCCTCGGCAGATTTCCTTCGGTAATTATTCTCAGCTTGGTTCATTAATTTTCCATCGGCGCGGCGAGTCCCTCACGGACCGATCGGTGGCCACGGGTTCGACAAATTCGCCGGGCGGTTTTACGCGAAATTGATACGTCTCATATCCGAACGGCGGTCAACCTTCATCGATCATGGCCGAATTCCTATGATTTACGGACTGCCAATTGCAAGAATGAGTTATCTACGATGAACAAACGGGGACGATCTATTACGCGCGGTTACGTGAAACCAGCTGATCGAATCGGATCTAATCTGTCGAATCGCATGGGGGTGGCCCGATAGCCGGGCAAAAACTGAAATCAGATAATGCTCGTTGCGTAACGGAATAAGCCTCGAATCCGGCCGTTAATATCCGTCGTGATTTCCTCGTTACGCGACGCCCGGCCACACAGTTTCACTTGGTAAACACGTTTAAGCTGAAACTCGTTGGATCCGTGAAACACGACGAAATAATCGACTACATAAACGCGTATACGCAACCGGCGCGAACCGACGATGTGTCGCGCAGAGAGCTTCGACCGATTTCAACCTCGTAACCATGTTATTGGCGTAGGAATGCGACGACACACGCGACACGTAATCGGATAGAAATGTAATGTAACCCGAGCCCTTTTCTATTCAATTATTTTGCCCGTTGCGAACGTCCGCGCTATCGGATGTTCGATTTTTCGGTACGCCGCGCCGTGCCACCAACCGGTATAATAATGCCGTTGGATATTCAGGCGAACTATCCGTATTCAAATTCGAGAATCTCAGTAAATTTTCGGGGAACTTCCTCGATTATCTAGTACAGTATTTTTTAAGTTGCATTTTAGAGTCTCTCTAGAGGAATAATAGCGAATCAAGTGCGTATTGCTTTCTCGTTAGAAATTCAATTTAATGATGCGTTCGTTAATGCCAACGTGCATGAATTCTGGAGTATCGTGCGTATCAAAGGGATACGGAAACAACACGCCAATGATATGTATTAGCTAAAGCCGTTTGATATCGTAGTGTCGGTTGAATGCAATTGCAAGGTATTATGTGAAAATTAATGGAACAGGAGGAAATGTGCAACATTGATTTTGCGAACAGTACGAAGTGGTCGAATAAGAATTTTCATCTGGAACAATTTCTTTGT
This sequence comes from Lasioglossum morio, assembly GCA_916610235.2. NCBI lineage: Eukaryota > Metazoa > Arthropoda > Insecta > Hymenoptera > Halictidae > Lasioglossum > Lasioglossum morio. Next base: position 8,346,272 of record OU744325.1, on the reverse strand, counting down.
CATTTCTTTGTATTCTTACGATGATCTTAAAACATCTGTACTTGTATTTATAAAGACAATTCCAAAATGATTGTAACTGTATTAGCTTCAAGTTTAAATGGGTTAAATATTAATTCGTGGCTGCGCATCATAGAGAATCAATTGCAATCAGATTATTTTAGAGATTGCACGGTTCAGATTATTTCAGAAGAGGCTACGAATTAATTTGCACACTTAGTAAATAGTTTAAATAATTTAAAGGGACTCGATATTTGTAAAATACAAGGCGATACAATTTGGAACGGAGGAAAACTCTTATAAGGATGTTTATGCAAAAGTTCCCGGAGGATTCTATACTCGTAGATATTCTTCCACGAGGCTAAATGGGTTAAATATTAATTCGTGGCTGCGCATCATACAGAATCAATTGCAATCAGATTATTTTAGAGATTGCACGGTTCAGATTATTTCAGAAGAGGCTACGAATTAATTTGCACACTTAGTAAATAGTTTAAATAATTTAAAGGGACTCGATATTTGTAAAATACAAGGCGATACAATTTGGAACGGAGGAAAACTTTTATAAGGATGTTTATGCAAAAGTTCCCGGAGGATTCTATACTCGTAGATATTCTTCCACGAGGCTAAATGGGTTAAATATGAATTCGTGGCTGAGCATCAGAGAGAATCAATTGCAATCAGATTATTTTAGAGATTGCACGGTTCAGATTATTTCAGAAGGGGGTACGAATTAATTTGCGCACTTTGTAAATAGTTTAAATAATTTAAAGGGATCTGATATTTGTAAAATACAAGACGATACAATTTGGAACGGAGGAAAACTTTCATAAGGATGCTTACGCAAAAGTTCACGGAGGATTCTATACTCGTACATATTCTTCAACGAAGCTAAATGGGTTAAATATTAATTCGTGGCTGCGCATCATACAGAATCAATTGCAATTACATTATTTTAGAGATTGCACGGTTCAGATTATTTCAGAAGGGGCTACGAATTAATTTGCGCACTTTGTAAATAGTTTAAATAATTTAAAGGGACTTGATATTTGTAAAATACAAGGCGATACAATTTTGGAACGGAGGAAAGCTTTCATAAGGATGCTTACGCAAAAGTTCCCGGAGGATTCTATACTCGTAGATATTCTTCAGCGAAGCATGAAGTCACGGAACGCGGAGAGGCAACATAAAAGCGAAAGTGAACCCGTTTAGCCGGTCGTCTTCGCGTGGTCTGCGCTGCCGTTGCATAATGTAATCTTCGGCCGCGATTTAATCGGGAATGCAACGAATAAAACGGCAAGATAAGCCGCGTTCCACGAGTACACGGCAATCTTGATGAGTACCCCGAGGTACCCGGCCGTCCCAGCCGCATCTGATCTCGTTACGTTCTACGTGTCTCATTTTCGTTCGCGACACAGACCGAAAGCGCAACGGTGCAGTAAAATCTTCTAATATAACGGGGCCGCGAGCAGCACAGCGCGAACCCCAGCGAAATTCTCGTTGAACCCGATCAAATAAGCTACCCGCAATTATCCAGCTTACCGTGCAATCGTGTTACACCTCGCAATAAACAGTTTTTAATTGAATTCAACAATACCTTCACTCGATACCAGCATTATCGACGATTAACGCGAACACCTATTTTCGAGCGATAGATTTTCCAGCGGTTACTCATCAGTGAAGTAATTATCGATCACGGACGTTCATCGTTTCATTAAATCAATTCAATTCGGCTGATATCGCATTCGCGATGTATTGGAGAAGAAACATTTCGAATTTTCCGACTTGTTCACGATTTTGTTTTTTATGAAATTTTGTGAATTCTAGTAGCAATATTACATTTGTATGAAATTACACGTTCTTTGTAAAAATTGTCTAAATTAATCATGTACAGATTGCGGGACGGAGAAAGAGGGATAGACGAACACGTTTCATTCTAGTTTGTTGAAAGAAAAGAAAAGTTTCTTTTTGATAGTGGAGTGTAACAGAAATACAATAATTAATTATACTGTGTATACGTTATTGAAATTCAAAGTACAACTTTTGCTGTGAATTCCCACCGACTCGAAGCAGTGCGCGTCGACGTAGTGCGAGGAAAATTGAAGACGATTAAGTGCACAATGCGTGGCGACGAGGGGAATCGGAATTTTCGTTAACGAATAGCGTGGCATCTTGCATTCGAGAGTCGCGAGGAGGAACGGCGCGATCGAGCACGGCCCGAGCAAATATTGCAACGGTTTCGACGGGGCCGCGCGTGTCGTGGATGTGTGTAACACCGTTCGATTCACGGAGAAAGCCAGCATTCAATAAGAGGATGCAATAAATTGCGGGCGAATTCGGGCGAGCGCAACAGACTCGATCCGCGAATAGAAAGTTCATCGGTGGTTTACCGTGCTCTGCGGTTGACGCTTGTCAATCTGACGACGCTTTGCATAATCGCGCACGTTCCCGTAGACGGGTCTCGCGCATCATGCATGCGTTCGACGTGAACACGGACGAAACCACGAAGAAGAGCAAGATACCGTTCTCTCGGTCGCGCCGCGAAATAGAAAGAACCCTACGGGGACCGAGAAACGAACGATCGCATCCCGTAAACTGTCACGGACGTAACCTCCGTCCCCGCATCGCCCTCTACCTGCTTCGATAAACCAGACCACCAAACTTGACAGTCGTCCCGGGACAGATACGGAAAAACGAGAGGGAACGAAGAAGAAGAACCGACGAGACAACGACGACACGAAGAATACGGGGATCGTTTGCGAAACCATCCGACCGATACGCGCCGATCCGATGAGCCACCCCGATTTCTTATCGTTGACCCCAACCATTCGATATCTGCACACCGATAATGACTACTGATAAACCGTCCCGATGAAAACAGCCTTGTTACCAAGCGAATCCGATGTTTTCTCGTACGGTATATTCAGCGGTGCTCCAGGTACTTCGACCTGCGACTATCATCACAGATACGAAAATTTTATACAGTTATTTGTTGCTTCTTGATACATTACTGACCGAATTGTTGCATAATTTTGAAAAATCTATGGTACATAGCTGAACACTTTGTAATAGAACCTTCAACAGCAATTTTCATTATAAACAAATTACCCTTAATAACTTCATTTAAGATTGCACTGTAAAACAAAATATCTATGCTTTCTTTTGGTACAGCATAATTATTGAAAATTATAAAAATGCACTTAAAATCATCCAAATTACCCACCTAATTATTGCATAATTTTGAAAAATCTATGGTACATAGCTAAACAATTTGTAATAGAACCTTCAATAGCAATTTTCATGGTAAACAAGTCACCCTTAATAACGTTATCTGATAATTTCATTTAAGATTGCACTGTAAAAGAAAATATCTTTGCTTTCTTTTTGTACAGAATAATTATTGAAAATTATAAAAATGCACTTAAAATCAACCAAATTACAGACCTAATTATTACATCATTTTGAAAAATCTATGGTACATAGCTAAACAATTTGTTACAGAACCTTCAATAGCAATTTTCATTGTAAACAAGTCTCCCTTAATAACGTTATCTGATAATTTCATTTATGATTGCACCGTAAAAGAAAATTTCTTTGCTTTCTTTTGGTACAGAATAATTATTGAAAATTATAAAAATGCACTTAAAATCAACCAAATTACAGACCTAATTATTACATAATTTTGAAAAATCTATGGTACATAGCTAAACACTTTGTAATAGAACCTTCAGTAGCAATTTTCATTATAAACAAGTTACCCTCAATAACGTCATATAATAACTTCATTTAAGATTGCACTGTAAAACAAAATATCTATGCTTTCTTTTGGTACAGCGTAATTATTGAAAATTATAAAAATGCACTTAAAATCAACCAAATTACAGACCTAATTATTACATAATTTTGAAAAATCTATGGTACATAGCTAAACACTTTGTAATAGAACCTTCAGTAGCAATTTTCATTATAAACAAGTTACCCTCAATAACGTCATATAATAACTTCATTTAAGATTGCACTGTAAAACAAAATATCTATGCTTTCTTTTGGTACAGCGTAATTATTGAATATTATAAAAATGTACCTAAAATCACCTAAATAAAAATGGTTAAATCCGAACAATTCAAGCCGTCCACCATATCATGGTATTCAAAGTGTTAAAGATAAATCGAGGAAAAGTGATTATACGTTTCTAATAATAAGTAGGATATATTTGAAACCTTTGGAAGCTCCGGTAAAATTTTTAGCAAATCGCTAATAATCCGTAAGTACCGGCGCGGCGGTCGACGCGACACTGTAACGAATTGAATAAAAATTTTAGCGAAAATGGTTGGTTTAAAGGAATCTTTTTCAGTTCGTTGAACCTCGATTATAAAAAGGTTATCGATTTTGTAAAAGTTTAAAGGCAAGTAATGTAATGAACAGACCTACCTTGTGCTCCAGCGAAACTATCGGATTATCGGGAAAGTATTGACCCTTTTTGAGGTTACGAGTAAACACAAAAAAGGTTTAAAACTTTCTCCGACGATCCAATATTTTCTCCCTAACTCCGACGGTGGGTTAAGCGAGCTTTACTGTAAGGTTTCTATGTATTATAATTTTCTAGGAACATTGGATATTTACGATCGTGTAGAATAATTCAGTTGGCCTAAAATTGTTTGCGATTGTTAATTATAAATGAGATAAATTGCTTAAAAGATCGTGGCCATCTGATTTTAGTTTGGTTGATTGATTTCAATCGAAATTTCTGGTACACGTTAATGGAACGTTAAAAGCATGTACTAATTGGAAGCTTGATTATTCTGTTTCTAATTAATTAGCCAATTGTTCCTGGTACTGTGATTTTTATCAAATATTATCATTTCTAGCGTTCGAAATTTTTCTCGCTAGAAAAGCGAGAAATTATCTTAATCGTTTTCGTAAGTGGCAGTACCTATTAAAACTTTTTTATTGCGCCCGAGTGTGTTTCATGCGTCACGAATTCTCGCGAAACGTGGCTTTTTAATACACAACGAAAAAAGGTAAAAATTGTATAGCTTGCAAAAAATAGTTTCCCTTACATTTTTTCGTAAAACATTTAAAAATACACTCCGCATGAACGTGGAATTTCTCGCGGGATGTGTTCCACGAACAACATCGGTCCGTAAATATTGATAAACAGAAGCGATTTGTCAAAAATGGACGACCGACAATATCGAGAGATATCTCGTCTAAAGTGTACGATAAACGACACCGAATCGCGAGTTGTCTAATCTGAGGTTGCGAAGGGGTTAAGAACCGTGATGCCATATTTTTAAAAACAAAATATAAATTTGTATAAAACATCCTCCGCTTTCACAGAGATTAAAAGTTTCACAGAAACGCTCGCAAGAATAATTTACACTATCTTGAATTAATGGTTCTATCCACTAATCGACCATCAAACACTCGACATAATAAAATTTGAATATGTAATAAATTCGCTATCCTCTTTTACGTGCGATAGAACTCGTTACTTTTCATTTTACTTTGCAAATTAGTTCCGACCTAATTACGAATTTATTCCCTCTAAGAATAGTGTCATATTATCTTAATTTTCATTAATGTTTTATGTACTTCTAATTAGAAAGTCGAAATTATTTAAACTCCATCTGCTATTTTTATGTCTCTCCCATTAAATTTTTAACAATCAACTCTGCACAATTCCTATACCTGAAAAATGATGCATTGTTAATATTTTCGGCGGACTGGCAACCCAGATTTTGGCCATTTTGTACGAGCCTCCTTTTCCCCCAACTCCAATTTCTACATCGCGAGATGTTCCGCGCTCAACGTTCCTATTTTCGCAACCAAAATTCCCAGGTGTTAATGTTCGAGTAAATAACAGTCAGCCTCCTCGCAGCATACAGACACGCGGCAATGATTCCATCACCGACGAGGACCGGTGTTCGTGGGATCGGCAGCGACGATTCTGCCAGTTTGTTCGGTCACGAGAGCTCGAGGTTCCTCAAGCCTCGCCTCGCATTCCCAGAGCAAATCTTTGGTCCGTATCAGTTTTTGTTTCGCGAATATTCCGCAGTGTGCCTCGGCTTTAATGTACTCTCGTCGTCCGTCCCTCCGCGCCCTCGCACAACCCCCGACAGCACACCCCCCGCGTTCGTTTACCCCGTTTCCCATTCTCCTCGCCGTTCACGTGCATTTCTCGCGAGGCGTGTCGCTCCGGTATCAAGTCTACGTCGCGTTGCACATTTCTGAAGGTGTTCTGAACGCGAACCGTGAATGAGCCACAATGGATCATAATCGCAAAAACCTAGGCAAAAATCGCAAATTCGAACCCCTACAAACTTCACTTATTTTGATTACACACTCTCGAAAGTCCGGTTCACGTTACGTAACGGTAGCTGTTTTTTGATTTCTTTTAATTACTGTGCACTATAATTATGAAAGTAGTCTAATGTCTTCTTGCTTCGAGATATTTGAAGGAAAAGAATATATCAACAACCTGTGAACAACGTATGAAGAACACGTGTCACCAAACAAAATATACATGTTAAAATTTCTATAAAGCAAGTTAGTGATAGCATATAATACTTAATTTTGAATAGATGGTGTAATTTTCCAATATCGTAACCGTTTCTCTGTGGTATATTTTCAGACGCAGTTTTTTCCGCTTTCGTGAAAATGATCCAAATTAGGATCGAAACGTAGAAAGTGTAAAATTATTTGTAAAATTGCTTTAATTGTTTATTTGATCGAACCGTTGCGCCGAAATCATTTTCTCTTTATCTGTTTTAACAATCTTACGATCGATAACTTTAACAACAAATATATCAACACTAGTGAATTCTATAAGCTTCTTCAAAGGCAAGAACTGTTTCACCCTTTGCATTAATTCTTTTTTATATAAACCTGATATTGTAGAAGGGCTGAAAATAATTTATAATTTTCTCAAACAATGTTCTGTAAAAATTTGAAAAAAAAAAAGAAAAACAATGTAACACCGACTCAATGTAAACCAATGTGTAATATTACTGTACTTGTTATATAAACCATTTGGTTTAAAGCAATATTAATAAATAAATAAATAAAGTTGAAATCACAAGCTCTATCGAACGGTTCATTTTTGACGATATCGTAAAAATTACATTGAATTTATTTAGTTCAAAATAATGCGATGCGTTTCAATAATATCTCATTTTCTGAATTTTCGAAAACTATACATTAATAATCACGATGAGACACGACTAACATAATAATAGGAACGGTGTGCCTCTGAAAATTTTCATGTAAAATCGGCAATTTTAGGCTTCCGGATTATTTTCAAAGGCGATTTTGTAAGCAAAAATTTTGAAATAATTCACTGTCTTGTACTCTATTGAATGTTGATGAATGTTTTCGTAATTTTTTGTTGACCAGAACAGAAGAAATGGAGTACAATTCATTAAACCTTGTAACTACCCTTGTGGTGGGTTTTTTTTTGTGAAGCCTTATCGAATGGTGCGATCAAAAATCAATAATTTGGTTTTTGAGGGTACTTTTCAATTTCTTATCTGACTACACATTTTGTCTAAAAATTACATTTCTGGTAGAACCTTGATTTTCGATAATTAGTACAATAATTGGTACAAGAACATGGAAAGAAAGCCTGATTCAGACATTTTCGACGTGGACATAGCGTTTCGGCCTACAGCAAATGCTGGTTGGCACTCTGGCAAAGTGTTCCAAGACAGCAAGACCCGACCTCGAAGCTTATTGGGAAGAATGAATGGCGGAATCGAAGTGGATTCCTCGTGGAAAAAGCAGGCCGAGTGGCGATCGACTAGCATCCGAGGAGAAGGACCGGAGAACGTTTTTAATCATCGCGTGAACCCGTCGTTGACTCGCTTTCTACCGTGTCAGAGATCGCTAAGATGGCAGCTGCAGGCTGGAGCCATCCTTCGCCACAAGCGGAAACAGACACTTGAGAGATTCAACGATTTCTCTACTTCTCGACTGTTCGTTTCACTGAAAATTAGAATATTTCAGGAAGAATATTGTTGTACAATTTTACACACTGTCGGTGACGGTACTTGATTTTTCGAAATACTCTTGTATGCATACTTATAAATAGTCTCTAAATTAAGTTAACTAAACCAATAAATCTATACTAAAATTGAGGTATCAAAACGTGATCATTTATAACCAGACTGAAACGTATAAGGTGATCGTAGAAAATTGATTGGCTTGGTATAATAACTGTTGCCATATTTGGTATTTAAATGTCAAACATTTGGCAGCTTATTGAAGGAAACGGCGGACGAATAATCACGAGTATCCGGAGTCTAAACGGATCATTCGAACGTCCGATTATAAGAGAATATTTAATCATTAAAATTTCTAACTGCCGAAACTGACGTGGTATTAAACTTCCGGTGACCGAAATGATATTGTTAGTAGCGTGGAGATAACGGATAGATCTAGATTGAGCGATTTCTGTATTGTTGTAGGCGCGTTCAGACATATTTTTTTGATTATTTGGACGCGTGTATTCGAACCTCGGAGATACAAATAAAATATTCAGGCAACATAACATTCTCCACACGTATCGATTCGCCCAAGCAAATTCTGCAGATTCTACTGCGGTAGTAACTTCCTCGTAATGTGCTGTTTTGGAAGATCAGAAATGTTTATGACCGCGTGTGGTTTCGTATAAACAAGGATTTCAAGTCGGTTGCTTGTGGTTTAAATAGAAATAGGAGCAAAGTTGAAATAGAAATTGAATAGAGTTCTGTCGTATTTTAAAGAAAACATTTTAATCAATTTATAAAATTATATGTTTAATATTATTCAATGATACAATTTCCATTATTTGTAACTACTTGTCGTGTTTCAGATAACCTATCGATTCCTGTTTCCCAGTGACTCACCAGCTACATGTGTTTTTGATTTACAAGCAAAATTACGAAAATGACGGAAGAATAAAGTAAATTTCTTCTTCGAAAATGATAAACAAGATTAACCCGGATGGCTGGGTTCATTTCAACCCGGAGCTACGAACGTTCCATCTAAATTCCAATTTTCTAGATCCAATAAGAGGATCAACGTTGATCTCAAAGGAACGAGTTCAAAAATATGTGAAAAAATGAATTGAATCTAGCCGTGGAGGTCATGAACTCGTTGGTGCAGGACATACTGTTTCAGAAGCGGTGAAAAATGCGTCCGAATTAACACGAGTAACTGCTATTTCGCCGAACCGCTCTGCGCGGTAATATGAGATCTATTTTATTTTTAATTAGAGGAGAATCTGCCGGGTGGAAAAAAAGATATTAATTTTCTTCATATACCACAATCGAAACTCTGCGTAGAATCCGTAATATCGAACGCGCCGCGCGTCAGTTCACCGTTCCCCGTGACCTCCAAACGTGGTATTAACTTTTCCCGGCGCAGTGCGTCTGTCGGCTTCACGATTAACGGTATTGGTAACGGCCCACGAAACAATTTAGACGAGACAACGCGGTCACCTGGCTCGAGCACCATTCCCGTTCTCGAATACGCCGCGAGTCGGTTTCAAAACCATGCCTTCACATTTTTTAACGAGCGAGATAACTATTATAAGTAAACTACGAATTTTAAACATTTTTGACAAAAATAAATAGGTATAAACTGAAACAGTGAAAACATTTGAAACATTTAAAACCGTTGTTATACTATTTTCGACCTATTTAATGAATCAAGAAAGAAAATAAATTTCTATTTCACTCCAGTTTGCTGCAAATCGAGTACAAAATTTTTATTTCGCATGAAGATATGCTTAGTTATGATTAAGAGAATGCATTATGCATTTTTGACAAAAATAAATAGGTGTAATTTGAAACATTGGAAACATTTTAAAACGTTGTTATATTATTTTCAACCTATTTAATGAATTAAGAAAGAAAATAAATTTCTATTTCACTCCAGTTTGTTGCAAATCGGGTACAAAATTTTGATTTTGCATGAAGATTCGCTTAGTTATAATTAAGAGAATTATTGTTTGTACTTAAACCTATTTTAGTTGAAAAAATAATGGCTCTCCTGCGAGTTCTTTTCATTTTAATGACAACAGTCACGATCCCTGATTTATGTGCAGCTACGTAATTAAAAACGAACTGTACCAACACTTTTGTCTGAATAATTTCACCTGGTAAGTATTTTCTAAATAGACAGCGGATTTTAATGAAATAAAAATGTTCTATTTTAATTATAACAAATTAGAGTGAAATAGAAATTTATATTCTTTATTAGTATAGTTAACGGGTTGAAAATAATGTAACAAAATTTTTAAATTCTTCTAATATTTTTCCTTTTTTTAATTACTCCTACTCATTGTTGTTATGAATGCATAAAATCCTGCTGCATAATTACGAACGTTCGAATTTCCGCGAATTTCCCCGAATGGAAAATCGTAGGTCGGTTGCGGGGGTGGCTCTCGTAAAATGACGTAAAATCTTCCGATAGATAGCCGGAAACGATGCGTGGGCGAATTTTCAAATGAGATACGCCGCGTTGCCGGGAAAAGGACACGTTACCCTGCACAAAGAGAAATGCGTCTGTTTGCCGTATACAATTTCTTTTCTCTTTCATTTTAATTAATGTTTGCGTCAAAGCGGTGGTTCAGTGTTCGAAACGCCACGAGGTCAAAAGAGAAACGTTCAAACAGCCGGTTTTTCGCGTAAAAAGAGATGCGGTTCCGTGGAAGTTTTAACGAGCGATGATTTAGGGAAATGATTATGAAAACACGGGAGAGGAACGGTCCATCCGATCGCGATACAATTTCGCACGGGATATTGTGGCTTCAAAGGGCACGCTGACCGCGCTCCTCGTCGCTATAGTAATATCAAACCTGATGCGCAAAGAGCTTGATGATGCGAGTTTTTATGGACAACTTTACACGCGAACAAATTCCCTGGTCGACAAAGAGTTCTATCTCTGCGAAAACACCGGCGAATATCAATTTTATGAAAAGTTTCAATGGTATCGAACCGACCGGAATTCGTGTATATGAAAAGTATTGTGTTTTCAGCTCTTTGCGAAGTCTCTTTCATTATCGATGTCATGCAGACAAGTTTATCGGGCAGAGAGATTGTGTTTTATTTGCAATTTAATGATTTTGATGGCATGTCACTCGCTTTCAACTCGACGTGTCCTCCGAAAGGTCCGAAATTTTCTAAAATATCTCTGCTTGATATTGAATGATTATAACCGTTCAATTGAACTGTTAAAACCATAGAATTTCTGTCTGAAACATTTTGCGAAAAAATTCTTTCTCGTTCGACGGTTTCATCGTGCATTTTAAGTCTTGAAATTTTGACGTACAGCGTCCTCCGGAAGGTCCACAATTGTGAAATACCTCCACTTGATATCGAATGAATATAACCCTGTCAAATCACGATATACTTCATTATTCTCCACAGTCTTAAAATTCTTGACGAGTTTCGTTTTATAGAGTGACCGTAATGTATAAATCTTCTTCTAAAACTTGTCGAGTAAAGTTGACTGCGTTTTAATACACGTTTCATTTTATTTTACCCTCTTGGGATGATCGGGAAAGACAATAAAACTTTGGTAGTATTTTACAAATCAGCGAGAGTCTGTGTAGAAGCTTGGACGAGACAGTCTATGAACAGGCGAATAATTCAGTGGATGGAAACAATCACGAGATAACGTTTATCACAGTTGAAGGCGATAAGATTATTTTTAGTCTAGTAAAAATGGAGGTAGCCGGTGCACGCGATAACGCATCTTGTTTGCCTGTTAATACTTTTACGAGGAGCAACAAAAGCCGTTATCGGGTTTACCGGCGCGGCGTGCCAGCACGGGAAAAACTTTTAGACGATCGTTCACGAGCGAAAAATTCCGTCGCGACTCCGGCGAAGGTGAACGTGAACGTATAATTGGTTTCGTGAGGAACGCGTGTGTGTGCTCGGGAAAGCAGCGGTTTCCGCGCGGACGTCACGAGAAGCAAAATCGCCATCGATCAACGGCCCCGAAAGCGAGTTTGTCACCTCCGGATCGAGGAGCAATTAATTCTGCGAACGACTTCGCGGAGCGGATGCCGTGGGAGGGGAGGTAAGTAAACCGGTTGTCAAATCCGATTTCAGATCGCGACAAGAGCCTAAAACGCCCTGGCCGTTTCGTTGCCGAAATTTCCAGCTATCGATACCGACACGTCATTCTACTTTAGCTGGCATCTATCGCCGCAACAGTTTTCAAAGGGAAACTTACGAAACGCCGACACCGTGTGAAATATTCGACCACTAACCACGTTATTTAACGCTGGAACCACCGAGTATGTCAAAGCTGATTTTAATTCCTTCTTTTAAGGTTGTGGAACTTTCATCAATATTTTTCTAACAAACTTCTTCGTGCAGCACGAAATTTACATGAATGCAATCTTGTTATATGTAAAGAAATTTATTTAAACGATAAGATTGGAATATAATAAAATTTTAAATCCTCGATACCGATTCAAAATGGAATACCGAACATAATAATAATTTGAAAAAGGTACAAATACTAATAAGTAAACCGAAAATGTCTGTAATACAGTCGAAACAACGCGATTATAATCTGATATTGATACAAATCAAGTTCAAAATATTTAAAAATCTACGTTAAAAATTGCAGCAGTAAATACAGAAACAAATATACACAAACTAAAATTAGACAGCTGTTTACTTTCACCTGTATCAAACATGCATCGATTTCCAAATGTAGCAGAGCTCTAAACGACGTTCGCGAAATTTACGTTTCCATCGATAACGGGGAAGTAACTATAAATTCCTTACAAGTATTCGTGCAATGTTGATCGATCGAATATGAGCTGTTTAATGCGAAAATGGTGCAATTCGAAACAGTTAATCATTCCATAATGAGGAATTAAGTAAAACGCTATCAAACTCATATAATTAATGTGTCACATAAATTTTTCGTGCAAAACTGCATTCTCAACAGTCGTAACTAGAAAAGCACCTGTGCATACAATTTTGACAAACTCGCGCGTTGCAATTCTGTCGAACAGGCGCGCTAGGAGGGAAAAATCCGCAAAGACAACGAAAGCATTAACTTTAACGGAACACTTGCCAGGTCATCTGTTTACGTGTTCATCCTGGAAAGTGTCCGCGTTGGCAGCTCGCTCGGACGCCACGGACCAATCGCGTGGAAGCACGTTTCACTTCGACACGAGTCAGTTGTACCTTCCCGCTTGGTGATCGCATGGATCCTACGTCATCTTGTCGACGCGCGACGTTGCCATGTAGAAGATCTACATAGCTAGTTTCGATTTGTATCGAAATTTTGTTTAAAAAAATATTACGATGACCAGGAAGATATTAGCAGACCACGGATGTTTATGCAATTTTCAATTTTTGTAAGCAAATTTTGAGAAAGTGGTTTTTGCAGTTTGGAATGAATAAAAATCATAAGAAATCAGATTAAATAAAGATCCGCAGTCTAGATATGAGCTTACTCTAACATGATTTTAATCGAGCGTTAATTAACAATTTTATCATACCATTCGGAAAGATATTTAAGTTCTAAATTGACTATGTTTTAGCGGTCGACAATCGTTACACCGGAGTACACCGACCTACGAAATAAAAGTAGTATTTAGGCAAACTGTTAGAAACCCCTTGACTGCGACTCCAGTTAATTAAGATCCCAGTGAAAACTTTCGAACTTTACCACGTCAACGGGCGTGCGAAGTCTGTCTTCCGGAAAGCTGCAACGTGCAAGCATTTCCGTCTCGGCTCGTTCGAGAAAGTGCGCCATGCTGCGGCAATAATTTTAGTCGTTTATACTTAAACGAAGTGTGGCTCGAGCGGTAAAAATGATCGAACCCACGGGTTACTGCGTATCAAGCCATAAGCGATCATTTATGATCGAGCGGATCACAGTTTAAACGTTAAAGATCACTGTAAGTTCGATCTGGCGTATCTCTTGCTGCATGAAACGTACCTGTTATTTATTTTCCTTCGAAACGTCAATGTAACCCTAATCGAAATCTGATCACCGATACAAATTGATAGAACATTTAATCAATCAGTTTGATAACCTGTTTTGAAAATAATTTCGATGTAAAATAGCACAAAGACGACTTTGACTTAAGCGAAACTAGGTGAATGGCAACAATTGCTGCTAATCTACGAATTATCAACGTGACATCATCTCGTTTAACGTGAGTAAATCGCAAATGTGCTTCGGAAATAGCATAACCGGGATGTGGTGGTATTTTATCATGGAAATAGGAAATATTCGTTTTCTAGGAAATTGTGTTTGAAATATTTTCAAATATGTAAAATAGTAGGTCAAACAGGCTATGTACAGAATTTCTACGTATGTATCGAATTTTCGAAAACGAATGTATGCTCGGAATACACTGTGTAACCTGTTTTTTTTTTATTTAATAGCTGACCTGTGTATTTGGACTTTGTATCACTACGTATAACCCCTTTTGCCGACGACCTTTAGACAATGAATGTAATCATAAACAAAGTATGTGAAAATTTTCCCTTTAAAAATAAAGTCAAGCACTCAGGATTAAATTTCTCTGTTCAAATACTTTCAAAGCGATTTTCATTCAACTTTCAAACGAGATAACGTCGAAACCACACCGTCCAACAACCGTCACTTGCGTTTCACGTGTACATAATCTAAGATTTTCGTCAATCGCGAATCGGCACATTGATCACTGATCCACCAGTCACAAAAATTAAGTAGATTTTTTAAAAATACGAGCATGTAACCGACAGACGACAGGAAATAAACGGAGCAAGACGTGCACATGGCGAAATATTCGGAGTGGTCAACTTTAAACGCTTCCGACTTGGAAACGACTGCGTGGAATACGGAAGCTCGACAATATTTGTATCGTACATAAGCAGAGCAACCTCAGGGTTCTTCGACGAGCGTGCAATGATTTCATACTCGCACTAAATCCGAATGAACGGTATCTAGATCACACGACGAAATTAATTTTGAAATTAGAACGAACAGTCATACGTAATATCACACGGGGGATGGTAAAAATCTCGCAGAAGACAGCGTCGGCGAATCGACCAAACAAAACAACAACTCCGTGCGAAATATGTTATGCACCTAGCAGAAGGAAACTGCATTCTGAACAGGAAGGGTTCTCTTACGAGCGTGCAGCGATTTTGTGCTCGCACTAGATCCGAATGAATAATGAGTCACACGAAGAAATTAATTCTCAAATTAAAACACACAGTGAAACATAATATCGCACAAAATTGACCGAACAAAGCAACAACAACATCATGCGAAATGTGTTGTGCATCCAGGAGAGAAACACTGCACTCCAAACCGAAAGCGATCACACCAGATCCGAACGAGCAATGAGTGATACGACAAAATTAATTTTCAAATTGGAAGGAACAGTTATACATAACATCACACGGGAAATGTTAAAAATATCGTGGAAGACAGCATCGTCGAATTGCCCGAACGAAACAACAATAACATCATGGGAAATGTGTTGTGCACCTGGCAGTGGAAAACTGCATTCTGCATGGGAAGCATCGCACCAGATCCGAACGAATAACGAAATTAATTCTCAAATTGGAAGGAACAGTCGTACATATAACATCACATGGAAAATGTTAAAAAATCTCGTGGAAGACATCGTCGTCGAACTGACCGAACGAAACAACAATAACACCATGGGGAATGTGTTGTGCACCTGGCAGTGGAAAACTGCATTCTGCATGGGAAGCATCGCACCAGATCCGAACGAATAACGAAATTAATTTTCAAATTGGAAGGAACAGTTATACATATAACATCACATGGAAAATGTTAAAAATCTCGTGGAAGACATCATCGTCGAATTGCCCGAACGAAACAACAATAACACAATGGGAAATGTGTTGTGCACCTAGCAGTGGAAAACTGCATTCTCAACGATGAAAGGGTTCTGTTAGGAGCGTGCAGCGATTTTGTGCTCGCACCAGATCCGAATGAAACTAGTGGCAAGGGGTAGAAGTCCGAGGGGCGACGACACGTGTCCCATTTGGATGGTCGGCGGAAGGAGGGCCGGTTCGCCGGAAGCTGTGGGGTTCGGCGTGCGTAACGCGTGGCGGTAGGCCGTGTCGTGTTGTCCGCTTATCACGAACGTTCGATGCGTGTCCGGCGAGTGTCACTGACCTTGAGTCGAACTTGGTGCCGTCGAGGAGCATGCCGGTGTAGTGCATCGTCAGCTGGTCGCCGCTCTTCGACTTGGCGTCGCAGACCTCCGGTTCGTAGACTTTCTCGACCTTGAGGCCAGATTGGCTCTGGTTCGCGTTCGCTAGAACGAGAACGGCAGCGAACACCAGAAGCACCATACGTGAGGACGCGAGCACAACACTCGCGGTATTCTCGGAACGGACAGCCATGGTTCGCAAGTACTCTGACCAATGCTCGTGAGCAACTGAGTCGTTGTCGCGCTGTAGTCCACCGAGCTACCTTCGCCCCCTTCCCCGGAGCGTGAACGCCGCCGCGAACGACGAAGAGCGAACCGTTGCCGGTGAACGTTGAAGAAGGACGGTAGAGCGCACCGTGCCGCCACATTGCGCCGTCTCATTGGCCCCATGGAATATGTAGGTCTCTGCCTCGGCCTCTTTTCCTCCTTCCTCGTTCCTCTTCATCTATCTCTGTCCCGGAGCCCGTTCGCCTGTTCCTCGCCTCTCCTTTTTTCCAGACGGCTCCACACTTTTCTCTTTCTCTATCTACCCTACCCGCGAGACCTCTCTCTCGCTCTCCCTCTCTCTCTCTCTCTCTCTTCATCGCCCACGCCGGCCCATAGCCTCTTCCTTGTTTCTTCCTTCATTCTCATCTCCGCCGCGTTCCACGCTTCGGTTCTCCAACGCCAACCACCTTCTTCTTCATCTTCTTCTTCTTCTTCCTCTTTCTCGGCTCGCTTCTTTCCGCCGCACCGCGACGCGCCGTGCTTCTTCTCGGCTCCGTCACCGACCCAGACCTCTTCTCTCCTTTTCTTTCAAGCTGGCCCGCGTCCTTCTTTCCATCAACGACAAGCTTCTTTCTCTCGCTTCCTTCCTTGCTGCTCGCGACCCTACACCACTGCCGGTCACTCTGTCTATGAACCCTCCGCCGCGATGCTCCGTCGCGTCCTCGCGCCCCGACTCCATTCGGGTCACTTTGTAATTTAGACCTCTGGACCTCGGGACCTCGCTTTTTTAACCCCTGGGGCGCAACCCGCGTGGACCCTGAGACACCGTCGTTGGATAATGCGACGCTTAACGCGTTTCCACGGTTAAACGTCTCGACGAACGGGCTGACACGTTTCCGACGACCAATTGAAAGTCGATCTTTTGGGATAGTCGGTATTCTCGTTCCGAACAGGGACTACCATGATTGATTACAAAATCTTCTTTGGGTTGTTCGCTTTTCTTCATGTGCTCGACGTTTCTGCAGTCAACGACGTTTCAATGTCACGATAAGTCAGATTAAACACTTGTCTTACGATTTATTTTACGGTTTCAGTGATTAGAACCTTTTTGTAGTTCGACATTTTCTAGAAAAGGAATTTCATTTCGGTTTAACACCAAATATAAGAGCGATTAAAATGTTTTAGCTTATAAAAATGACAATTTCATTTAGATTCTGTGCAATTTTTAGTACAATATATGCTTGAATAAAGAAATTTATCGAATCAATTTTCATGTAAGCAACTATATAAATTAATAACTAGACTGCGGATCTTTTGTGCATTAATCATAAGATAAAGGAGATGAGTGAACATTTATTTTCCTCATTAATAATTTTTATGTGTTGAAAATGGTACAGCTACCCAGTTTCGACATAAAAGCATAAAATCCGTAGTCTATTGTTAACATACACATATTTATTAGACTCAGTTGAGACTCTTCATCACGAGTCTGACACGATATTGTAAGGGTTGATTCAATTAAAAGAACAATTAAATTTTCCTTTATCTCCTCTCTCTTGCAATTTATGTACTATTCATTTGATTATTTATTTACGTCGTAGTGCAATCTCTCTTTATTTGCCGGGAAATCAACCGATCAACAGATTAACAGGAAATCACAGAAATTTTATACCTCTGGGACAGTTCACAAATTAACGGAGGATCATCAGATTTAAGCATATTTTGTTTTACCGAATAATCGCGAAGGTTTCTGATAGAACCTATTTGCTAGATTAGAGTTAGACAAGTGGCCTATGGTTTTATTATTCACAATAACTGTTCTACCAGTCCGAGTGTTAGTAATACTAATTGTTCCGCGAGAATTTAATTAACTCACTATTCATGTAATTGGCGTTTCAGAAGTGATAGCACCCGACCACTATTCAACTTTTTCTGTTTCATCGTTTTATCTGAATGTGTCTGATAAGCCGAAAGCGATATGCGAGAATACACGTTGAACAGAAATAATATTCTACAATTATAATTTCTGGATTTATTTCATCATTCGCAGCTGCTATCTTATCTGGCAAGTCAAAAAGTGTACGGTACAATCGTGGAAACAGGAACCGAGCGACGTGGCGAATATTTATTAACGTTCAAACGTTAATTTAAATGATATTAAATTTATATCTCGGATACGATCATACCGCATACATGTTTTTTAATTTAAAATAAAATGCAAGTGGTTCAGTAAGCTAAATATGCAACGAAAATTAATAATGTCGATAAAATTCTGGTTATTAATGCTGTTTTCCGTTTATTTATTGAGCGCGGTATCTTTCATTCAGCGAATCACACATTTTCCCTTCATTTCGGATTGCCAGTAAACTATGAAAGTAGAAATTTCGCATGCAGACCCGCAGTCAAACAATCACGCGTTTCGCGAATTTATAAAGAAACGCAAGTGAAATCAATACACCGGTGCAATTTTTTAAAAGAAAACTACCGAGAATAGTTTTCAAATAAGCTTCTCAAAACGAAAGAAAAACCGATACAAGAAGTTCCATTATGTTTTTCGTTATGTCTCGCTAGCTTTTTAAATTCTAACTTTTAATTTCTTTCCATCGTGATTTAAGCCATTTAAATTCAAAACGGCAGCAATTCCGCTGCGAAATTTTTACCGTCCACCCTGACCTCGCACACGGTGGTTACTTTGTTCTGCATTTCAATGCATTCCTCGCGCTACCGGATGATTTAAATGATCGACGAAAAGCTTTTTCGAAAATAGACTTAATAAATTGTTGAAACAATATCAAATATAAATATAAAAGCACAACATATTTTCTTATTAAAAAAACAACGCTTCGTCGATGCATTTGCAGCGGATTTGATGCATTTGCAGCGGATTTGATGCATTTGCAGCGGATTTGATGCATTTATAACAAAAATGAGTAAATGTAATTCAACACAATGAAAACATTATAAAGAGTTTAAAACCACTGTTATATTCTCTTTCGCCCTATTAAACATATTAAGAAAGAAAAGAAACTTCTATTTCACCCGAGTTCGTTGCAAATCAGGTAAAAAATGTTTATATTGCATAAAGATTCGCTGTCTCGTCATTTAAATTTGCTCGTAAATTTGTAGAACGCAATGTACGCTGGTTTCGTTCGTTTCTAATAAAGTTTCGTTCCACTTTCTTGTTTCACTGAAAGAGGACATTATTTAAGAAACGCGGCTGGTACATCGACGAAGTTACAACCAACAAAACTGAGTAATCGTCGCAGAGTAATTCATAGAGGGGGCTGTAGGACGTCGAACGGGAACAAATGGAGTTTCTCGTCCAGGCCGTCGACAATACTTTCGTCGTTGGTTCCGTCGACGTAATTAATTTCCCTTTCCTCGTCCATCTGTTTTTCTAAGCCTTCGCTCGTTTCTCTTTCCCCGTCCAACTTATTCATTTGGTTATTGTCTTGCAAGACTCTTCCCTTTTTGCGCGACCCCCTCGAATTTCCCGTCTTTCGGGCGTAATTCCTTGTTTCCCAAGTTTCTCTCGGTCCTCGCTTTGTCAGCACGCGATACCTCTGCTCCTCCGTATTACTCGGTCCCGCGTTGTCGCTTTTCTTTTTGCGACATTCCACTCGTATTCGCCTCTCGCGTGTACCTACACACACACCAGGCATCGTCCCGGTCGCTGTCCTTCTCCTACGGGCCCTCCAGTCGCTCCGTTTCCCTTCCACGTTCTTTCCGTTCGTTTCTCGCCAGGTTCCCCTGCGTCTCCACATTCGTTTCCCTTCCTCGCCTCTCTTACGTTGATCATCGTCCTACTTTCTTCGCTCGCGAGCCGTGTCACAGCGCAAGCCAAGCGGATTCGAGCATCGCGATACGTTTCTTTTTGCGAGCAACCGCCGCAGCTCGAGGGCGGTCCGAAATCTCGAAAATCTGGCTGAAACCTGAAAAAAGGAACTTTTCCTTCGGAGAATATTATACTTTACTGTGTGAGAATCCCGGTTTCAAAATGCGGAGCTCACTCGCTTGAAAGTTGTACACATGTTAAGGGTCTTGGACCTTTTCATCGAATTGTGTAATATGACTTTCAGAAGATTTGAACATTTTTGATTCCCTGAGTGGATGTTTAGCCGAGCACTTTTCTATGATGACAAGTCTAGTAAAAAATCCTAGGAAGTCATCTAATATATATAATTGACCGTTCCTCTGTCCTCTGTAACGGTAAAAGAATCTCGAAACCCAGAAGCCTTCGAAAGCTGAAATTTGGTACACAGGTAGCCGTTAGTCCAAAGGGGTGCACGAATATACTTCTATCCCGAAAATCCTACAGGATTGAGTGCTAAATATGCATTAGTGGCATCCTTCAGAAATAAGCAAGCCGTTGATTTTTCAACGGAAATTATGCTAGTCAAAATTCTCGACACTTCGGGTATCCGAAATTTTCGAAGTGCATCGCCAGCCCTTGGCAAGGGTTCTACATTTTAGTAATACCCATTACCACCATCGTGCGCCTTGGAACACTCTCGGGGACGTCTATTGAGGACCACCTTACATCAACATTTCGTAATCGTCCTTAGAACCGAGACCGCCCTTTGTGAAATTCCGAGTAGGGATGCGGCGAGATAACACGGCTAGTAAACAGGGAGCCGGCGAGCCACCTCAATTGCCAAATTGGAAATCTCTTGCTACGCTAACACCGTTCATTCGACGTCTCGTGTTTTATTAATCAGCAGCAGGCTTTGTCATCGTCTTAATCGCTTTCTACCAATCACGGCGAGAACCGGATAAATTGTTTACACGGGGTGTTATTGAGTAACTTTTTGAGGGAAGGTAAAGAAGAATGTAGGGAAAGCAATTTCAAAGTTCTACTATTCGGTTGGAGGATATGTTTAGTATTATTCAATGATAGAATTATAGTTTGTAAAATAAGGGTTAAGGTACTTATTATCTTTTGTAAATAAAATTTTCTCTCTCTCTCTCTCTCTCTCTCTCTCTATATATATATATATATATATATATATATATATATATATATATATATATATAGAGTAATTAAGCTAAGTTAGATTAAGGATAGGCTAAGAGCGGCTTGAAAGGGAGCGAAACGGAAGAAAGGGGTGTTATGTTTAAGAATTGTAACCCTGAGGAGAATCAAAATAAAATTATACATATTTAATGATAGAATTTCCATTATTTGTAACAACTTGTTGCCATCTTTCAGATAATCTGTCAAATTCCTTTTACCCAATCACAACATGTATTTCTGATTTATAAACAAAATTACTTGCTTATTGTTGCAAGTTGTTACAAATAATGGAGATTATATCATTAAATAATATTAAACATATATTTTTGTAAATTGGTTAGAATGTTTTCTTTAAAATACGACAGAACTTTCCCTCGAACCTAATAGATGTATTTTCGTACTGTATTTTTGACTTCTGTTTAGGAACATGATACTACTTCCGTGGTGGCGAGAAACCAGTTTGACCAGGTCCAAATAAGTCCCGATCTGTTCGCAGGCGTAACCCCGCCCTCACAGGACCCAAATTTGGCCACAGCCACCTTTATTGGTCGATATCGGTCACGAACAAGGCCCGAGTTCCCCTGATCTTGCAACACTGTCTAGATTATTTTCTTTCTATTTAACATTATTGTTTATCACAATAAATATATATTTTTACAGACGCATTGCAAATACATCTTGAACAGGATTCATACTAGAATCGAAACGTCGATGATTATTTGATAATCTGCAAAATTATTTTTTGATTTTATAAGTAATAATTGATCGAACCGTAGCGCCGAGAACATTAAACATTTATTATTAACAATAATACGATCGATATAAGTAACATAACCTAAGACTTGTTAATTGTATAACATCTTAAATAGTTGTTTGTTTATGACGTGTCAATATTGTTTGTTTTCCAATATTACCAGTACATCATGGTAGATATACAGTTAAAATGTTGGTTCTTGACGTTTGCACAGTGAAATAACCGCGAACTATCGATTAGTTATGTTTGATCTATTGATTTCTGATTGGTTCAGTTTCTTATGGCTTCGTGTCCTTGCCTCAGTAACTTGTGTAACGGCTTAGTAACAACATGGGTTACAGATTTCAATTTCGTTTTTAAGATTTTCATAAAGCAAGTGAGTAATAGAATGCAGAATCTTGACAATGTAATGCAATCCGATTTTATTATAATATTTCAAAAAATTTTCCGTTATAATTTCAGACGCAGTTTTCTTCTTTCTCGAAAATGATCCACATAGGATCGAAACGTTGAAAGTTTAAATGAACTTGTCAAATTGCTTTAACGTATTTAATTGATCGAACCGTTGCGCTGAAATCACTAATACTTCTTCTGTTTTAACAGTCTAGATTGTTTAGAAAACCCGAATAGGTTTCAGTATGTCCACAGGAATCCACCCAGCCTCATAGATCTCCAATCTAGCCACAGCAGTCCGTGTTGGCCGAAATCAGCCACGGCGAATATTTGCACAAATCAATAGATTGAACTATGATTTACGATGGTATTTCCATTAACAGTTTATCTTGAAATAACCGACAAAAGTTAACACTTAGACAGTGGATCTGTTTGTCAATGATACAGCCCCTCAATTCTTAATTTCAATCATAGCTTTGTTCATCAATTCGTTTCAACGCATCCTTCAAAGCTGGTACCTCTACTAGACACATTAGCTTTCCTAGAAATCTTAATTAAACATGTTAAAATTTACACCGCTATCCAAGTGTTAACACTAAACCTAAACCTTCGAACTCTAAAAGTAGCTACTACGCGTTGCCATATAAAAATGACACAGTCGAATCTATTTGGATTTTCATTATAATGTGTGCTTAAATAAAGAAACGTATATAATCAATCAAAAATAATTTCAAAAGATACAAAATTTGTAAACGACGAGATAAAGCGACGAGAACCACAATCATTTTCCACCGACTTAACATTTATTCTAACTACCACAGAACTTTGACAAAAGAAATTTTTTGAATTCGCAATAGAATTTCGCGCTCATCACGCCAAATAAAAGCGATGTAGGATTTCCTGTGTGGGAAACGTGTATCTGTAAAAACTTCGAATTACCAATCAAACCTCAATGCTAAAATTTATTTGCTGGCAGCGCACGGATCGATTTAAAATTTCACGGCGGAACGCACTGATTTCACTTTATTCCGGGTTCAATTGAAACGTTTATTGCAGAAAATTTCGATTATCGGCGGGCTCATTCACCGTCAATATTCTTCCTCTTTCTCTCTCTCTCTCTCTCTACTCTCTCTGTCTCTCCTGTCACTATTTTCTCTCTTTTTTTTCTGTAGTGTACAGCGTAGAAACTTTTGACACGTACAATGGCGCACGCCCAGATAAACTCGGCGAGCCCATCCAATTACAATGCTCGTAACTTTGTCGTTTTCTTTTTCGTCGAGCGAATTAATTCACGGCCGGCGTTCATTGAACACAATAACCCGGCCAGAAAATGGGAAACCCGCGTTTCCTTCTTTTTCCTTCTTTTTTTACCGTTTCTTTTTTTCTCCGTTCCGCGGGTCAATGGAACGCTTTAAATGGATATGGCGAGGCGTAAATGCACGCAATAACACGGTCCATGGCTAAACAGAGGGAAGTACCAAGGAACGTGCCTTCCAGGAGCGTGAACCTGTAATTTATTCGACGAGCCAGCCACCGAGCGTGAGAAAAATTTCTTGCAATACATTCGTTGCTACAGAAAAATTGGAACTTATTAATTCGACGTAATTAAAAACACACGGCGACGTTAATCACGACAACACGGATAAATTCTCATCACGTATGTCTCCGCACTGAACTTACCCAGCTCTAAGAGTAACTGTGAAACGTGTTGCTCTGTCAAAATAATAATTACATGATTGTTATTACGATGGAAATTTATACAATCGTTTCTCACGAAAGCTGCTTTACAACTTCATTAGTTTGAACACAAAAATATGAAAGTTTTAGTGTTTGATTGCTTGATGGTACGTCAGCAACTTTTAATCGACTGCTGGTTCCGACAAATGTTTATTATTCGCCGTGAAACTCGTTGGAAAGTAAATTTTGCTTTTATTTCGCGACCATCGATTATCACAGGAAATTCGCTATATGTAAAAATGCTCGTATAAATTTTTATTTGCGACTAATAGGATGGAAACCCTGTATAAAATATTGGGAGAATATCGTGTCCTTCCAAATAGTCCCTTTTAGAATCGAGATATTATTATTCGATGAGAAAACGATTTATGGTCTGCGGAAACGCGGCTTTAAAATGGCTTAGCTGAATTGTGTAGCCATTTTGTGCGCGCACATGTATGTAACAGTTTGTCGAGTGTATAGAGACTCCAATAACATAGATACAATAGACTGCATAAGCGTAATTTTGTCTATTTATATTAAATTCGCTATTTAGTAACATCGATTTAGTCTTCATTTTATTATAAACAGTATTAACGCGACTATTTTTCTGGGCAAATGACAAAACCTGGCGAGCGTAGCTTTTCCAATTTCACAGTACAGCAATTTTAAAGTTCGTTCGTCCGTAAAAAATCACGATTTTTTGACAAAATACACGAATCGCCATGCCGTGGCTTCTCTAAAACGCATGACACAGAAATTTCACGTTTTATCAACCTCTAGATGTCATGTGAACACCAGTGAACGATCACGTATCTCAATTTTGACAAAAGTTGGACGTATTGCCTGTCACTGGTCGAAAAGAAAGCGCGGACGAATTGTTACAATTCCTAGCGACGCGTAAGTTCATTAATAATAACGCATTTACGGCAAAATTAATTAAAACAAAATTTTAAACAGCAGAATAATTCCTGTTATTTGAAATTGCGTCCAGATTCGTTATTTTGCATAAAGATCCGCAGAGTAATAAGTAGTGTTAAATACAGATTCATTTCATCCCCTAACAGCTTTTTATACGCCAACTTCTTCATAATAAAAATCAGCAGTCTACTAATAAGAATGGTGAATATTTCGATCAATGTGCTTTCGCAATGACTTCAAAATAAATTCATTAAAATGGATACAATGTCTAGTAACATTATGTGCAATATCCACCCTCATGAAAGGACATTAACAAACAAAATTGATCAGACAGAATATATGGAAAATGCGTATTGTTATCTCCTGTAACTGGAGAACAAAGGACACCAAATGGCCTTCAAAATCCATTCACAATTTGTTCAAACGAGCAAATTCATTCCGCAACATGACACTATTATGCACTATAATTATAGATATTATGCATGGTGCAAGGGGTGCACTCCGAGAACGATAAATCCGTCCATAAATTCGCACGGTGTACCCTATCGGTCAATCGATCTTTCTGATACATCTACACATTTATCTATCCATCTATGCGTCAATTTACTTCTGGACCCAGCCGGCTATCTATCTTCCGATCAATCGAAAAATCTCCGACGGTGTTTACCGAACAAGCGAAGAACATTTCCCGGAGCGTATACCTACACGTCACTTACGTGGAAACACGCGTGACCTCCTTCGCGGCTTTAACGAGAAGAAACGCGAACACGGATTGTCGTGTCGCCATTATACGTGTCTTTCGGTTCCCAAATTGCAGGACGGATCGCTCAGGGATATATTTGTTTGACTGTTTCCGTGTAAACCGGAGCACGGCCCAATATCGGTTTCATGTTCGTATAATATCTAAATAATAACGAAATCGGTTTTCCAATATCAGAAACGTGTCCAAAAACAAGCATTCCCACCAGGAAACATCGGAGTCTAAATATATATAACGTCGCGAAATGAATGATTAATCTTGTTGCAAAATTGACGGAGAAATATTGGCAACAGGACCGATCAAAAAATGTCCAAACTGTGGCACACGATTATATTTAAAGCATGTTTTAGCAGATTCGTGTCAGTTTCGGAGAAACGGAGATAACTATTAATAAATAATAATAAAATCAATAAACAGTATCTACCACTACGTTACGAAACCTAGAGAACTAACAAACTGGATGTACTCAAGTGTAGAATCTGTAAAGGATTGTAAAATAAATTCTGATAGAGAAATCGTTAATGTTAACACCTTGCTGTAGAAGCAATGTTTCACTGTGGACCACTGTGTTGGCCAGTAATGCTGTTTGATTTTCTGTTCAAGTCAATGCATGGTCCGAATACAGTAGAACCTCCATTATCCAATAGCCATTATTCGAATACTCCATTGTCGGGACCTTCCACCACTCGGACATTCTATCATACGTATAGTGTATTATCTCTAATCACAACGACACGAGCAACGTGGATGCAAATTGCAAACGCACATTTACACCAGTCACTTTAAACTCTTTGTAGATTTAGTGTTAAGCAGTTCATTTAGAAGATCATCTGTGAGAAATGAATAATATTCTATTACATTTAATTTACAGTATTATATTTCGGACTGATCCGAGTAATGATTAAAGTGGCACATAATGAAAACAGAGGGTTAGATCAGGGACTCAAATGCTCGAACGCGATTTTACAGTTAGTAGCAAAATTGATCGAATGAGATCATTATCTACGAAGAGAATTAACTGTGTACTCAATAATACAGTCTCACGTTTTGTTTACCTTGAGAATCGATTAAAATTCTGATCACATTTAATTGACTAGTAAAAGTATTTTATTCTTTCCTGATCTGTGTTGTAATAAAAGTAGCACATTTAGCAGCAGTCCCTTTAAATTCTTGGTAGTTTAATATGAAACAGTTACATTTAGGAGGAAAATTGAGCCAATGACATAATTTTCTAGGATGATAATTATCTGTTTATTCAGTAAGTCAGTCCCAAAAGTTTAGCTTCAGAAACGATTAAAATTCTGAATACATTTAATTGACTAGTAAAAGTATTTTATTCTTTCCTGATCTGTGTTGTAATTAAAGTAGCACATTTAGCAGAAGTCCCTTTAAATTCTTGGTAGTTTAATATGAAACAGCTACATTTAGGAGGAAAATTGAGCCGATGACATAATTTTCTAACATGATAATTATCTGTGTATTTAGTAAGTCAGTCTCAAAAAATTAGCTTGAGAAACGATTAAAATTCTGACCACATTTAATTGACTAGTAAAATTATTTTATTCTTCCCTGATATGTGTTGTAATAAAAGTAGCACATTTAGCAGCAGTCCCTTTAAGTTCTTGGTAGTTTAATATGAAACAGCTACATTTAGGAGGAAAATTGAGCCGATGACATAATTGTCTAACATGATAATTATCTGTGTATTCAGTAAGACAGTCTCAAAAAATTAGCTTCAGAAACGATTAAAATTCTGATTACATTTAATTGACTAGTAAAAGTATTTTATTCTTCCCTGATCCGTGTTGTAATTAAAGTAGCACATTTAGCAGCAGTCCCTTTAAGTTCTTGGTAGTTTAATATGAAACAGCTACATTTAGGAGGAAAATTGAGCCGATGACATAATTTTCTAAGATAATAATTGTCTGTGTATTCAGTAAGACAGTCCCAAATTTAGTTTAACTTGAGAAACGATCAATAGTCTGATCACATTAACTAGTATTTTAGTTTTGATTGATCCGGGTTCTAATTAAAGTGGCACATAATGAGATCAGAGGTATTGGCGAGGTCCTGAGGTGCTCGATCGCGGTGTCACAGGGGCCGATAGTTCACCGAATAATACTGCATGTCTGCGAGCACATTCGTTACATGCGCGGCGCAACGGCACAGGGACGAAGGCTCGGGCTGAATTTGCGGGGCTGGCTCGCAGGAATCTCGGCCGAGCTCCGACTTCGGCCGCGCGCTATCGTAACGCGTCTACATTCCGACTTCATGCATACAAATTATGTGATTTGTGGGAGATCCGGCCTTTTGAAACTTTAAAAGTCCACGGAACAAAAGCACCGGTGCGCGCCGCGCCGACTGCGTTCCCCACGGACGCAATCCTCCGGGAGAGAATATCGAGGTCGATCGCATCGAATCGAGAACCGAAAACCCTGGCCACGAACCGACCTCCTAGATTTTTGCTCTTCCACGAGCACGCGGAAAGTTTCTCGATTCTCGTGCGTGCGACCCACTCAATTTCGTCGCCGCATACTGCTCCGATATCAGGATTTAGCAGTTGGCATCTATGAAGCAATTTATGTATTGGTTTCGGTTAGTTTTGAGGAACTCTTTGGCAACTAAAACGGGAGTATTTTTGAAATACTTTAGACTCGATTTTATCTAACATGATCTTTGCTAATAAGTTCTTCCCACGTTTCTAAGTGACTTCTACGATGAAAAGAAAATAAAACATAGACAGTGCAATCTTCTATAGCGTTTCACCTCGCAGCGTGACGGGTCAGACTCGTTCACTGTCCAGCAATTGTGTACGCGGTGTTCCGAGTTCTTCAGCCATAAGAACATAATGACCATGTTCATTTATGCAGAACATTTCACCATATGAATGAGTTAGAAATAGTGCATTACTCTTAGATTTTTCCAATGTCTTCATTTTGTATTTTATCTATTAATTTTTTTTTTTTTTGAATGCATAAAATCCGCAGTCTATTTGTAAATGTAACCGTTTGGTTGAATGAAGGTCTTTCCAAATATCTCAACTAGATTTGCAGTCGTACTCATTTACAGTCCATAGAAATACCTCGAAACTGATTTCATATTTTTCATTTCTGTGCAGAAAAACTGTCGAACTGCTAAAACGACGGACCAGCATACGGCTGCTGCGGCGCCATAGCGAAAAACATCTCACCGCCTGGCGAAACTTGCGCGTTTCTTTTCGCGAGGACATGGCCCCGGTATTTCGTCCGCTCGTTGCTAACGAAGTTACCAACGCAGCGCAACGATGCCACCCCGAACTCGCGTCCGCGAACTTCCGCGAAACTTTTATTTCCACGGATATAACATTTCCCCGGTAATAAGTTCCCTCTCTGCGGACCGGAGTTATGGTCACCCACGAAAATATTCGTCGCGCCGCTTTTCTTTCGTCTTGCCAGGAACAAAATGCTCGTTTTCGTTCAAAAGTGAATCTTCGCACGGTGTTCGCCAGATAGTTTGTTTAACATTCAACTCGCAATTAATGAAATTATAAAAATGTACTCGTGAAAGATAAAGTAGAGGAAACAACTTCTTTCAGAGCAGACCGAGTTGAATTTGTCTTTCTCTTTTGAGAAGGAAGTTTGAAGAAATTGCAAATGGTAATTACTGAAAGAATTCAAGAACATCGTTGTATCTCTTGCAATTTATTAAAATGTTTAAAAAATCAATTTATTTCCAACTCGGTCTCCTGCAACGAAGTTCCACAAATTTTTATAAATTTGTAACCAGAGAGAAATAAATAATTACTTCGTCCTTATGTTCTGCAACTCGTGCACACAATCTTTATTTTGCATAAAAATGAGTGTACTTGCAATTTTTATAGTCTCCGAACTACTGAAGACAGAAATAAATACTTACATTGCCCCTGTTTTCTATGTTCAATTTTTATTTTGCATAAAGATTCAGGTTGTCTGAGCTATCAAAGTAAACGATAAATAAATAAATAAATAAAAAGTTATTGTCTACTTGTCCTACTTTCGCAAGAATAATCATATTTAGAAATCAATGGAGCCCCGTAGAAACGTGTCGGTTCCGTCGGCTCGTGTAACGACGCTCCGAACTAATCCCAGCCCCGGCTGCTTAACGCATGGAAATTAATAATGAGACAGAATGGAAATCCTGGAGCGATAAGCCCCGGATCTACATAACTCGGCATGGGGATAATAGAGCGACGCATACCGGCGCGGCGCGGCGCGGCGCAGCGCGTCGCGGCGCCCGTTGTGAATTGAACGAACGATCGAGAAACAAACATGGGACTGGTTCATTTAATCCGAAACGAACGGCGTCCGACTAACTGGAAAATTTCTGCGTTACCTACCCGCGACGCGGAATCGTCGCGGAATTAATTGCCAATCTGCGACGGGACCGCCATATTGCCGGAAGACGCACGTCCCGTTAACGATCACCATCAATCCTTCGTATTCTGTGTCCTTCAGAAATTAATTCTGTGCATGTCGGATATTTTATATTTATTCACGAAATCGCATTAATTATTATTACGGATTTGTATGCAAAATAAAAATTGCTTGCATCGATTACAATGTTCATATAGGAGCCGAACTAAAATTTCTTTTAATAATTTTGATAAACTGGGACTAATACAAGGAAGCCCTTAAATTATTTTAATTTGTCTCCTGCTTTAAATTGCATCTATTCATTTTTACCATAAATGCATAAAATCTGAAGTTTTCTTTTTCCAATAATTTTAACGAGCTGGAATTGATACAGTAATATTTCTAGATGTTTCAAATGTTTTTACAATTTTGCATTTTATTTAGATATAAATGATTAGGTTAGAGGACGACTTTGTTGGTTCACGATTAAAATTGCTATCGAAGGATCTCGAACTTTCAAAAAGTATGACATTATTTTATAATTCTAGACTCATTACTAGACTTCAGTCCTTTAGGCTTTCCATTTTGATCCAAAATCCGACGGTGAAAGTAAATTACTAAGTAAATAGATTGCAAAAGGCGACTGTAATTTGTTTCGACGTTGTTAGATGAGCTAAAGGCGGCATTAGACAAATAATAACAGTTCACAGGCCATTGCTCGTCGTTCCTTGAATCTCCGCAGGCAGTTACGGTGGTATCGCGAGGCGAACTTCCAGGCCCGAGGAAAATTTTCGTATTCCCGTCACGTTGCAGTTGCTATACGTACGTATACCTGCCGCATACCGTTCGATTTACTACGGTGCCGGTGTTGTCCCGCGGATATCGATAGTAACGGAAACGCAAATAGACCGATTTGTTCTGTTTATCGCCGAGAAACCAGCGGAACCCGTGAAATTTGAAAAATCTATCGGGGCCACGCATGCAGGATAATGCCATCGAATGGAACCAAGAGCCGTATAAATTTGTCATTGCTGCGTGAACGCTCACGTTAAACGATGACACACCTATTTCAAATTAATCTTCGTTCAATTTCACATGAATTTTGCACTCGCTCTACGGTGGCTATAAAATCCTAGATATTTTACGATAATCACCCATAAACAGATCATTACAGAATTTCATATAAATCGTACGTACAACTGCAGAAACGTTATTTATTATCGATGTTACGTAGCAAAGCTTTTTTAGTTGTTTATTGTACTCCAACGTTTAACGATCCATCACATTAATTTCGTAATGTATAATATAATTAGTAGACTGCAGATCTTCATGCATTTATAGGTAAATCGAGTAGATGAAATTCAAAATTATTGGCAAATTTAAATAATTGAGGACTTCAATATATGACTTCATATATAACATTCACTTTAGTATTTATTTCTTGCAATCGATGCAGACAAGTTTCATTTTGCATAAAGATCCGCAGTCTATTAATTAGATAATTATAGAGATGGTAAATAATTTAGTTATACACCAGACAACCTTGTTTTAGCAGTCGAGTGTTGCTGGACAGAGAATCTTTTATGGAAGAAGATACATGGTTTGAGAACAGATGCCACGAGACACAGATGCCTCTGTTCCGAGTGACCTAAATTTTTACCAAAACCGGTTCTCGTCGAAATATTAATTTCCTTGTTTACAGTTGCGGACAGTGTGCCTTTAACATGAAAGATATCTATGTATTATTTCAAACTCACTGACTAATTCGAGAAACAAATGAATTTCTCATCACTTGTCTGTGTTGCAACCGGTAAAAATAATTTGTATTTTGTAGAATGTTGCACAGCCTGCTACTCAAGTTTGGAAAGTCGATTCGCGACGTACAGATATTGATATAATATTTCAAACTCACTGATTAATTCGAGAAACAAATGAATTTCTGATCACTTGTTTGTGTTGCAACCGATAAACAATTTTCATTTTGTAGAAAGTTGCACAGCCTGCTACTCAAGTTTGAAATGTCGATATAATTGAAACTCACTGACTAATTCGAGAAACAAATGAATTTCTGATCACTTGTCTGTGTTGCAACCGGTAAAAACAATTTGCATTTTGTAGAAAGTTGCACAGCCTGCTACTCAAGTTTGAAAAGTCGATTCACGACGTACAGATGTCGATATAATATTTGAAACTCACTGACTAATTCGAGAAACATATGAATTTCTGATCACTTGTTTGTGTTGCAACCGGTAAAAACAATTTGCATTTTGTAGAATGTTGCACAGCCTGCTACTCCAGTTTGAAAAGTCGATTCGCGACGTACAGATGTTGATATAATATTTCAAACTCACTGGTTAATTCGAGAAACAAATGAATTTCTGATCACCGGTCTGTGTTGCAACCGGTAAAAAACAATTTGTATTCTGGACAAAGGTGCGCAGTCTGCTGGTCACGTTCGAAAATTCGAAAAATCGATGTACCCGTGCAAGTTTTAGGATCCGGATCGTTATCGGAGGCCTGGTGGTGCACTGTGCGTCGAGGGCCGAGTACGGGCGAAGCTAAAACCGATACGAAAAGTAAGTGGAATGTCCATCGGTAACAGTTAACTTTCTAATATCGAGGGAGGATCGATATTACTTGTATTCGAAAGTGAAACGTGGATGTACGCGAGAATGGTCGCGAAACCTGGATCTCACGAACGTTTAAGCGGCAAATGGGCCGAGCTTAATAGCGGCTCGTTTCCATCGGGCACTGGTACTCGGTTAAACGCGCGTAGTTTCGACAGGAAAGCTCGAAAGCACGGGTGCACGTAACGCGAGCTTCAGCCAGTTTGAATGCCGGAGATAACTAAACTGGTAGCCGCCTCGTCCGCGGACGAGTTCGGGGTTAAGGGAAACACCGTAGGGCTGCGGTATTCCTGGGGGATTGTTCGCCGAAAGGTTCCACCGCATTACATATTACGAGCCTGCATAATTCACGATCGTGGAAAGCGAACGACTTCACGACTAATTAGCAGCTGCACGGATCTTCCGAGAGTTCGAGCTACAGAAACCATCGAAACATCGAGAAGACAACCGCAGCTTCTGTCTTTCCTCTACCATAAGCTATCGATCCCGGTGAGCACGGCACATACAGTGGCCAACAGGGCATGAAACAGGTCAGGAAATAATTGTTTGACACGTTCCCTACCCACGTTACACTGTCTCTGACGTCTACCATCTCGTATTCACCGTGAAACTAGACAAACTTACTTCACACGCGCTCTTGTTCAACCTCTGAATTAATGGCAACGAGTTAATTCAAGTTCAAGTGGCGTACGGCGGATCTTCATGCGAAATAAAAATGTTCTACGCGAATTACTACAAACTGGAATGAAATAGAAATTCAATTCCTTTCGTAATACATATATCGTCTTTTATATCGTCTATTATATCGTCTTAATCCGCTGTCTAGTTATCACTGCGGAATCTTATGCATTTATAAAGAAATTGACTGGGTGAAATATAAAACAACAATGATTAGAAAAATCTAGAATATTGTTATAATATTTCCAATGTTAAAAATCTATTAACGGATGAAATGCATTTTTATTCAATGGGCGTAAAACATTTTTATTTTGTATTTATTCTAGTTATCACCTATCAGAAACTTTATTTTTGACTCACTGAGTAGTTCTTTCAGTAAATTGTGCTCATCTTGGAAAATATATTGTATTTACAATTTTATTTGTCTTTCAAAAAATGTAATTCAATAAAATGGTCATGTGAGTGTTTATTAAAAGTTGAAATTGCATCATGCCGAATCTCCTCGTTTTCTGAAAAAAGCGATGAAGATAAGAAAAAAGGGTGGTTTGGAATATTTGTAGAAGAGCCCTCGGAAATAAAAGTTGGAAAGCCCTTGCGTGAAAAATTTCGGTAGAAAACTAACAAGTAAGTGTCTCTTAGGAGTCGGAATATCTGCGAGGCTCGGCGATGATTCTAGTACGGATTCGCAAATGATAGTTCTTTGCGGGGTTAGCCAGCGCGCCCGGGCGTTCTGTTCGCTGCTGAATATCTGGAGTAACGATTTCTGGAAAACTTTCACGGTGCCGTCGGGCAAGCCTTTTACGTCATCGTTTATTTAAGCAAAATTCGCGTGACATACTTGCATAGTGAAAATATTCAGGAGCTGGAATCGAGTTGAAAGGACGTCCTTTCATTTACATTCCAGTTGAATAAAAATTTCGTAACAGCGAGTACCACGGTATCCGAATGAATGGAACCGTTAATTACGTTGCTGTTTAATTAATTATCGTTTTCAATGTAACTAACCAAGAATTTGTAAGACGACTGGAAATGTTGGAACACTGACGAACACCAAAAATCGTTTAAATTGTAAACTACCAGGAGCCAGATTTCACATAACTCGATCGAATTTAGAATAAAATATCGATATTTTGCAATTGTTTTAATTTTACAACTGTTTCAGCTTGTGCATACTTATTTTTGTTATTAACTCATTTTATTCATTCAATTAAGACATTTAGAAAATGTAGATTCATAAAAAAATTCATTTCTATTTTTACAAATATTTATTTTGCTTAAAGAGCTCTTATATCTGATGTAAAGATAACTTTGTAGTCACAGCCAAAACGATGTGTACGAAAATAGAGAAATTAGTTCTCTCATTTAAAAACGGAATGGTACGAAGTGCAATAAAGGAAAGGTGACAAATATTTGATAGGACGTCCACTTTAATTGGCCAACGTCCCAGTTTTCGATACTTGCACCTTCTTCTCGTCACGATTCGAGACCGGTGGTTGGATATTCATGGAAATTGATTTTGCGATATAGACGACGCGCTATTGCGATTGGCGTTATCTGCGAAGGGATGCGCGATATCAATGGTCGAGCATCGCTTGGCCCCCCCGAAAATCGTATTAATTAAACTCACGACCCGCCAATAGAATCTCAATGGGTACTGCAATCTTAATGCTGTTCGCCAGTGAAGTACGATATAAACTTCATCGAGGACGATCGTGCTAAGCGTTAACAGGCTAATCATTAATATCACAGCAATATTCTGATAGAATCTGAATTTTTAAACAAATATGTACTGTATTTTATAAATGGTTAAAAGAGTGTTCTATTTCTGCTAATGTATTTCTTGAAATATGTTATTCAGCTCATCATTCTGAATCATCGAAAATACACGAAAACGATTGTGCAGGTTGATGATCTTGATAACATACTTCAAAGTCGTTGAAATCGATGAGTTAAATCATTGCCAAATAGATTCATTAAATTCGGTTATTTAAATGAAAATAGTCTTGTGTTCTCCTACGGTTGTTTTCCATTGTCCGTAAAAACAGTGCCAGTAAAACAAGGCAACAGTTTGAACAGCTCTCAGCAGAAAAAATGTTTACTCCGCCGACAGTACCGACCAATTATTTAACCACGGAGCATGAAATTTAACCACGGAGTATCACTACGCTCGGAGTTATTATATCGTATCGAATTCAAGCTAATTGGATCCTGTATATATTTCGAAACTAATTACCATTTTGTTTTCATTAACTGACACGATTAAAAAATGTATGCTTCCGGTACTTGGTACACGATCTCGCATTGGAATCCGCAGCTACTGGAATTTACTGCGATTAAAATGTTCAATTGGACTGATTGAAATCGACTTCTGTAGGGACACAAAGCTGCGGTATCTCGGTACGAGCGTCTGATATTGAAATTTCGATTCGTTGAAAAATATCGGATTTCTGCCTAAATGAGAGACAGTAATTGGAATTCGTGCAATAACGGAAATGTGCAATTTATTTAAAAATACATTTGCACCATTGTGTTTTGATAATTGGCTATCTAATTTATTTCGGTAGTATAAACAACGCACATTGCATCGCGTGTCTCGTTATTTCTGTAAATCAATGAATGTAGAATTTGCTATTTGTAAAAGAAAATATAAAAATGTTTCAATTTCGAATAGTTTTGTGGTCGAGCGTATGAAAGAGAATGGAGTTGAAGTTATTGAAATAAAAATGATTAACAGAGGTTTGGAATTAATTGAAGACGTGTTGCGAGACGATTTGGAATCGCGTAATAGTAGCTTCGAAACCAGAAGTAGCTGGTTATTCGAGTTTGTAATGCCAAACGGTTCTTCGTACTCTCCGTAGGAATTTCAAACGTGTTCGGTACACGTCCAATTCCCTCTGACATCCGGTACGGGGAGTTCAGGCATCGACGTTATCGATAACGAATGAGAAGCTTGGCCCACACCGCAAACTCCATTACTATGGTTAGCCTCTCTAAAATTAACTGCTGAAATTAGCGATCCAAATAGATCTGCATTCCCGCGGGGCACCGCACAAATTTCAAAGCTCGCGCTCCCTTTCAAGAATCACCCGGAATCGATATAGTCCTTAGCCATTTTCCTGCACGTCCCACAATCTCCGTCATGATGGCTTTTTCATATTACGCTGTTCATTAACGCGATCATTTATGTTCGGGATCCTTCTACCATTGATAACCCGCGCCGATAAAGACCAGCGAATCGACTGTGTAATCAGCTCTCTTTCTCCTACAAATCGATTTGAAAATTGAACTTAGCCTCCCGAGAAATCGGAACGTGATCTAAGATATTTGTTCAAGGTAAGGGTAAGGTTTACTTAAAATATATAAAATTTTCACGCGGATTTTCAACACTTTTCCGAATGTAATATGTACTATACAATTTAACGAGATAATCATGAAACTTTCTATTCTAGTGCGAGAAATCCAAGTTTCGAATTGAAGAAGGATCAAGGAAGAACAATTTTCAATATTTTTTCGAATGGAAGTTTTTAATACGTTCCCGATGGAATTTCGAAACGGATTTTACGGAAAATTAAAGCTTGAAAGGGGGAGTTTGCGAAACATGCGTTATTCGAAAAAAGGAATTTTCGAATGTGTTTTTGAAGCCCACAGATGCACCACGGTATGTAACTGTCCTGTGTTTGCAGTGACAAAAGTGCATCCACTGAAAGGACATTTCTGTCACTGCAGTTTCGATGAATTCCTGCAGGTTGAAAAGGATGTTTGCGAAGCCCCGTCTCCCATGTCGCCACGGGAAAAATAATATCACAAACCGTAATATCGAGAACAACGGCCAGTTGTTACCAAAGGTCATCCGAGAAAAGAAACACAGAAGGTTTTCTCGAACCCCGGAAATACGATTTCCCGTTGGAGCGCGTGGCCGCTGGCGCTTTTATGCACCGATAAGATTGTTTTGACTCGCTGAATTAACCGAGTCGACATCGAAACTATGCATGAAACCGGCAAACTCTCTCCTTTGATAGTATTTTTCATGACAGTGCTTGCGGATGATATCGGCAGGCGGACAGAAAACATGCATCACGATCCATTCGCGTTTAATACGTGATTTTATGTTTTCATAAACCGAGCACGGCGAGCTTAACAATAACTGAATTACGAGTGGCAAAGTAAAACGGACCAAAAAACGTTTTCTGCAACCGTGTACACGTTGATCCCATCAATTTTTAAGTTACCGAAGAGCTTCAAACATGAACAATAATTTCGTTTACGTATTTATGACAAAAATCAGTAGGTGTAATTTAAAATAATGTACACATTAGAAAAATTAATTATTTTCAACTCACTAAAACATATCAAGAAAGAAATTACATTTCTATTTCACTCGAGTTTGTTGCAGTTCTTCACTGTAAAATTGAAAGTCTTCCTCTGTTGACAGATTAAGGAAAGTCCAATTTCTCCATTAACTTTCATAAAACAGTGTGGGGCAAA
Source organism: Lasioglossum morio (assembly GCA_916610235.2). NCBI lineage: Eukaryota > Metazoa > Arthropoda > Insecta > Hymenoptera > Halictidae > Lasioglossum > Lasioglossum morio. Next base: position 8,308,155 of record OU744325.1, on the reverse strand, counting down.
TGCACTAACACTGTCTTTGCATTTACCTGTAAAAGAAGAGAACAGGATCGTTTGACGTTTATTTGCCAGCGCCGGTGTTGAATAGGAACGATAGTCCGCGAGTTTGTCGAGGAAAAAAAAAGGAATTGGCAACGTGTGCTGGCATTATTGATATTCCACGAGAGTCCTGCATTCTGTCACAGCAATATTCACTATGAAAACACCGAAGAATAGGCAAGAAAAAGATGAATAAGAAGGTTTCTTGATGCCGGAGTCAGAATCGCGAGAGGTCTATCGTATTTTGTCGCTTCGATCGTTCTGACGCATTCAGGGAAACCTGTGCGAATGTTCCGGGACACGGTTGGGTACATGGTCACGTCCTGGCAGACAATACAGCCTTCCTGAATAGATCTCCCCCTGTGTCAACAATTCTTCCCGTCTGTGCTTCCCGTGAAAGATGCGCGTGGAAACGCGTTATGCTCGCGAGAGACCCTTTAATTCGCGCGCTAATTGCTTCGCGATAGAAATCAAACGACGCTTTCGCTTGTACAGACTTTAAACCATTACACAGATAACGTCTCTTTAATAACTGTAAACGCGACGAAAACTGTCCTGTTTGCGAAGAATCACTTCGCTTCGACTTTCACGCCGCTCTTCGTCGCGACAATTTCTACTTAATTGATGCCACCGCGGAGAAAACTGTGATATTCAAATAATTTCTGGACACGTTCAGCCACATGCTAATAAGTCAGAAATCGGAGTGTGAACGCAGCTACTTGTATCCAATTTTATTTATCCTTCATTCTTTCATCATTTGTTTCTGAATTTTAAAGAAATTAATTATTTGAGAAATGTCTCTAGTTCAAGAATAGATAGAATTTATTAAGACTCCGGATTTTATGCACTTATAACAAAAATGAGCAGATGCAATTTAAAACAGTGAACAAATTTAAAAAAATTGAAGAGTATTAATAATATAAATTGTAAAATATAAATTGATATGTGGCTCTTGTGCCTTGCAATTGATGCATCAATTTTTTTTATTTTCCATAGAAATTGTACTTTTGTAATGTACTTTTGTAATGTACCAATGTACTTTTAATAATCATGGATATCTTTCGAATTGTTACAATTTGTTCTCGATCTAAGACAATTTTCTCAAAGAATTCATTACATTAATACGCAAATGATCTAAAATATATTTGATCATAATTCAAGAACGAATTATCCTTTGTCCACTGTATTTTCGCGGAAGTAATATTATGGTTGAACACAAGGTAGTTGATATAAAATGTTACGCGGCCACTTTGACGGAGTTCGTTCAACTTTCTTCGGCAGTCGGTGTTCCCGAGTATAAATAGGTTATTGAACCCATCAAGAGATTCAGAAAGTCACGGCCGGGTCCCACAAAAAGAGCGCTGCGACTATAGCCTCTATCCTCCGAATTAATTACACTGATCAAAGGGCATTCCTCCTAGCGGAGGTATAATCTCCCATACCGGTGTGCGTTTCCTTCTTTTTTTTCTCTCTATCGTCGAGAAACACTTCGGAAGAATAATCACGCGGAAACGTTGAAGCAGTGCGAGAAGATTCGCGGTTTAAATAGGCAACGTGTGAAGAGCGCTCTTCGTCGGGAAAAAGTGGGCTCAAGAGCGTGAAATTAATACGGGAACGTTGAATGCGAGAGGAACGAGGGTGCTCCAGTTCTCGAAAAGCGATCGATCAATTAGCCGAATCCGCGATCAAGTAACACCGGATGCCGTGCTATTGTTCGGTATCGATGGCTCGTTAATTTTAACGAATTAATCATATTTAATTATTCGTTGGTTGCACTACAGTTCGATCGAGTCACTTGAATTCGCATTAAATTTTCATTCGGCACAGCAGCGCTTCTCATTAATGCTTTCAACGAGAGATTCCCGCGGATGCACCACGGTGCTCAGTAAGTGGATCTTTGCGCAAAATACAAATTTTTGAAATTAATTCTGTTCATTATCGTCAACGCTAATTTTTTAGAAAAATCTGAAATATTCTAGGATACGCATTCAAGTCTCTACCTTTCAACAGTGAACCTACCACCACCGGTTCCAGATTATTTATTTCACAATTACTGAAATTGTAAAGATACTTTCGTGGTAAATGATTGAATAAATATATTTGATAAATACCTTTGAAAACCCTTTGAAAGGATTAAAAAATGAGATTTTCACTTAAACATAGATGTTTTTTTCTTCGAATAAATTTTAATAAGATAGTAGTGTAACTGGTCTTCTATTTCGCATCCTCGTTTATGTTATAAATGCGTTAAATGCGCAGTCCAAAGAGTCTAAGATTGCTTTTTAATAGAATTTTGATTTTAATCGTGACCGTCGGGTCTAGAGAAGCTCTCTAAAAGCTCTATCGTTGAATATTATGCAATAATTACTTTACTCGAACGCACTCTTTAATACGTCCCCGTTTAATCTTCGACAGATAAGTCGTTGCATTAGGAATTCCGTTGAGTTTTTTGCTCGATCGATCAGCTTCTAGATGCGAACTTTCTCGTCGTGCTATGTTATAACCTATAGTTAATTTTACGACGTCAGGAGCCATTAGCACAATACTCAAATTATACGAGTTTCTTCAATGAAATTAAATTGAAATTTAATTACATTTCGAAAGATTCCTAATAAATTCGATTTCATTAATGACGATTTACTCGTCTCGTAAATCTACGTATACAGTTTACTACTTCAAAATCAAGTTAGAAAAGTTTATAATAAAGTAAACGTTTCTCTGCACTTTATGAAATTATAAACGCTTTAAATTTCTGGTTGCATGATACGCTTTTTTATATTTTGTGATTTAAACTGACGAGGTTTGTACAAGAATCTGTCGGACACCCTGTATGTTAAATCCACAGTATATCTACTCATTTATTCAGAACGGTGTTACCAGTTCACGAATTACGAGATTAAAAAATGAAGAATGTCACTTTACCTTGAAAAGTAGTTTGTAGACAGAGATAACGGTTTATCTACGTGGACGGGAATATCCCCATAGGTTGATGACTTCAATGTCTGACGTACCAAATAAGGCATCAACACTTTAGACATGTCTAAAATAAATTGTTATAAATTTTCCATAAAACCGTATTAATTCGATGCGCAAAAAAAGGAATCCAGAGTTTATTTGACTATAGAAAAGGTATTTTTTCCCTCTTTTCGATTTCATTTTCGCCCGGGTTTTATTTAAACACGCTCGGCTCGAGATATCCACCACCGAAACAATATTTGGACACGGGTTTATTCTTTATTGCCTCGGATACGTTCGGAAACTTCGTGTTTTATTTAATCGCCGTAATATCTGAAAATCCTGGCAGAGCTCTTCGTGTCTTTCTGTATGCGTGACTCGCGTGACGACCACTCTTCGTGATCTGCGAACGATCGCGAATAACCAACCGGGAACCACGAGACAAAATTCCTGCCAATGAATCGGTGAAATTTCGAGCGTGACTAAAGGCTACCGAACACGTCGAAACACTTTGCTGTTGCATGCATCGATACATGCATGCAAGAATCAGAGTCAAGTCTCACAAGAGAATCGAAGTTTAAATTTCTAATCTTTATTACACTAGAGACCGAAATAAAGAAGTATCCATCGCTTTTCATAAAGATGTTTAATAATAAACCTACCGAGCTTTAAAACTAGCCGATACATATTCCCTTATAAAAACAAGATTAAATTTATTTGAACTTTGTGCGGTTCATATTAAAATATCTACGGTATTAAATATATTCATTTAATCATTTATCACGAAAGCTTCTGTACAATTTCAATAATTGTGAAATGAAAAATCTGGATAAGTGGTAGGTTTAGTGTTAAGAATATATTTATACCTAATAGCACATTAATGAGAGGAAATGTTATCATTTGTTCATTCATTTTCTATGGGAATTAATACACATTGGTAGCTTCCCTGCATTTTAGAATATTTTAAGTCGGGAAGGGAAGAAAAAGGAAAGAAATAAAGATGACAAATGTGATCAATAAAATATTGAAAAATTTGTGCAAGCAACTTTAAAAACTGAGCTGCATGGCCGAGAGGTTAAGTGTCGATCGTAACATAGAAACGCGAGTGCATCATCGATTTGGGGAACGGTCGTTCGAGGACATTCAGCTTCGGCATTCGATCACGATCTTTCGACATCGCATCCGTGGCGTGTGTAGAAAGTTATTCACAGGTCAACTTTCACCGTCCGAGAACGTCTTCGGTGAACGAAGATACACTTCGTCGTAAACTTTGAAGTATAAATTTATGGTGATTGCGAGATCGTCTATGGTAAAATCGAATTACATTGAATCGGTCCGGAAGGTAGACGTCACGCGGTAGAAACTCGAAGAAAATATATAATTTATCTAGTACCTTAACTGTAATGGTATATTATTAATTCGTAGAAAATTATGGGATGCCACATGGAGGACCATTTCAGGAAGTCTGAACGAAGAATTGCTCAGACCACCAATTGTGAAACGTTCAAAATATCATTTACTGTTCACGTTCACATCAGTAGTAAAATATACCGTTCATGTAAACTTGTAATCACTTTCATAATTAATTGTTAAATTTTTCTACGACGAAGATATTAAGTAATAGGGCAGAAAATGTATTATTATTAGTGTGATAGCTAAAGAATGTTATATTTTAAAGACACAGTAAGATAACATTATTTAGATCGAGTTTTAAGCACGTTCAAGCTTGTTTCTGATTTTGAAAACTGCCTTCAGTACATTTTCTAATAACAATAATATATTAGATCATTTTGTACCTAGTTGGGATCCGAGAATTGTCGAAGAAAGAATTCTCGGCTACTTGCAAATGCTTCTAGATATTTGAAGGAACAATTTATTCGATACATGGAAGTTACACTTAAAAGGCGAGAACGTGAATACAGCAGTTGGCCAGCTGGAATTCCCACAGTCGCGAGAACTGCAATATCGAGAGATGCACTTATTCCCTTTCGCCGTGTCGTTCTTCAAAAATTTTGTGACCGTTCCACACGCGTGATTCCATTCAGGGAAAAGTGCCACTCGTGATACCGGGTTCAACGAAACCGCCCCTGTATCGAAATTGTATCTTCACACGTCCGCAGACCGATTCGTACCTCCTAGTACAAAGCATTTTTACAAATTCATCCGAAAAATATAGTTTCACGATTACGCGATCATTCTATTAAGAATCATTTTCTTCAATTTATATTCATTACAAGAATTTAAGCATTGATCAAAAATTGATTGTCAGTAAAATATCAACAATGTGATTCATTATATCTCCTTCCAAAATTAAACCCTTAAAGACGTCAAGGGACAATACCCAAATATAACACACTGATTTTTATAAAATTTACGCAGGATATAGTTCGTTAAAAAATATATTTGACATATTACATGTCTAAGACAATGGTTTTTTTTTAATTGTCTGTTGTTATTCGTTTAAACATTATTTTAAAAATTCATCTTTCCTTGCAATGTTTCCGATTAATTGTCCATCGACATTTACGTAACTTTGTGTTCTTAACCAAGCTTCCAATCGATTCCAATTATCGAAAAAATATTGAACTCGCTTATCCGTTCCGGTGCGAATCGTCCCGGCATCACGCGACAAAGAGAAGCCTGCTGCTAATTATTTCTCCTACGATTTCGCGTGTTACGACTTCAATTAACACATTACCGACCGGTGATTGTTCCATAGCTTTGAAAAATCTATGGTACATGGCTAAACACTTTTTAATAGAACCTACGATAGCAACAGCAATTTTTATTGTAACCTAACAAGTCGTCCTCAATAACGTTATCTAATAGTTTCATTTAAGATTGCAATGTAAAAGAGAATTTCTATGCTTTCTTTTGGTACAGCATAATTATTGAAAATTATAAAAATGCACTTGAAATCAACCAAATTACAGACCTAATTATTACATAATTTTGAAAAATCTATGGTACATAGCTAAACAATTTGTAATAGAACCTTCAATAGCAATTATCATTGTAAACAAGTTATCCTTAAGAACGTCATATAATAACTTCATTTAGGATTGCAATGTAAAAGAGAATTTCTATGTTTTCTTTTGGTACAGCATAATTATTGAAAATTATAAAAATGCACTTAAAATCAACCAAATTACAGACCTAATTATTGCATGATTTTGAAAAGTCTATGGTACATAGCTAAACACTTTGTAATAGAACCTTCAGTAGCAATTTTCATTATAAACAAGTTACCCTCAATATCGTCATATAATAACTTCATTTAAGATTGCAATGTAAAAGAGAATTTCTATGCTTTATTTTGGTACAGAGTGCAATTATTCGAAAACCTATTAATAGGCTTCTCGTAGGTAAAGTGTGAACATCGTGCATCGAATTGATAAAACTTTCTTTGCTGAAGACGTGAGATCGCGGTCGCCACGCGTGACACCGCGTTGAAAGAATAAAATCACACGTACGCAGCGTCGCGTTGGCGGTCGGAAACGCGGCGAGTAGAAAAAAAATATAGAGGAATAAAAAAGAGGCGGTAGTGAAAAAAAAAAATTCTCGCTGAATCTAGATCTGATTCGAACGCGCGTAGCGCGGGCTCGCGCATCAAAAATCACACTCGAGAGAAACGCGCACGAAAGCATAGTGTCTGAATGTCCCAGGGAGCCTGGTGTCGGATTAATTAGTATCTGGGATGCCCGACCTCGTCACCGGGATTCTCGTTAACAAAATGCAAACGCACCAGCGCCGATCGTCGGGGATCAATGTAATTAGATGATGCTTCGCTATCCGGCTGGGCTCGCGGTTCTCGAGCTCTCTTTCCTCTTTGAGCCCGGTTTCCAACCCCCGGTTCCCACCCCCGCTGGCCCTATCAGCTGCCGCGACTATCCAGCTCGCTGATACTCGATACTCAATGGAAAAAAACTGTGCGACGCGAAAAACGGAATGAAAGCGAAGCGAGGGGCGCGGATGGAACGCTCCACCTGGAACGTCAAGTGGTCGCATCGCTGCGGTTTTTCAGGAATGAAAATTCTCGCTCCGGCTAAACCCCCGCCTGCCATTTATTTCTTTTTTTTTCACCTCTCTCTCTCTCTCTCTCTCTCTCTTGCGCGCGTGCGCTCTCCCAGCCTCTCTTTTTGCAGATCGTTTTTGGCCTCGTTTAGCCCCGCGTTTCGACGTTTTCAACGATGTCAATCCTTCGAGCAGAATGACGGACAGCTCGCAATTATCAGGGCCCTATAAACCGACCGAGAGCACGCTTTCAAAATCCGATCCCGAGCGGAATATTATTTCGGCCCGGTGTTTTGTCCCGCGTGTTCCCGCGACGCCGATCTCCCGCGTCGCGGCGCAAATATTTACGCGCGAAATGAAATGCAAATTTTCATTGAGCCTGCCCGCTGTTCCCGACCCGAGTCTCCCGTTACTTACAAAAACCGCGGCCACCGGTTTTACGCCCTTCGCGCCCGGTGATTTCGGACTGATGTCAAGCTATTCCGCTGATATCAGCACTCGTTCCCTGAAGACGGATGAGTTCTGCTGTAATACGCGCTTGAAACTGTTTATTTTTTCCGATATCTTCCGTCTGTGATCCCCGACACACGAAATTTCATGGGAAATTACAGAGTTTTAATAAGCACTATTGGTCGAGATCTTTAATTAGAATCTCGAGTGATGAGCTAATGTTAAGTCAACGCGGATCTTCATGCATTTACAGCGTGTGCACAGTTTTCAATTACCAAAAAATTTTACGCTCACTATAAGGAATTTTCTAATTGTTATATTGAACCTGTTTGTCATCTTGATTTTTATAAAATAAGCCGTGAAAAGAATTTCCATAAGAATCCGGAGTCTAGTTATCATTGAAGTAAATACTTCATGTAAATACGGGCTCTCGTTTGCACACACAATTTAATTTAATTGATACTACAACTGTGAGTGACCGATGCAAAGTTTATATCGGGAAAAACATTGTGTGTTGACTTGTAGAACTTGAATTTGATTGAGTGTGTCGATATCACGTAAACGCGTTATTAAATTGGAGAAATTACGGTGGTATACAGTCGGTTAGAAACGTCTTCGTACATCTTTTGAAATAGAATCATGTTTTTCTTAACGAATTGTAAAAGGATTCGATGCATACAAAAATTTTCATCAATTAATTTTCGCATCTTTAAAATGTTCATTAATCTTTAACTTTGAGGCTGACGTGGCCCGACTCATTCTAATAATTATTTAATATGCAAATGATAAGTGACTATTTGTGAATTTCCATTTAACAGTTTGATAGAGATGAATGTTAGATATAATTTAATCGAACCATTGCACTTTAAAGTACATTTTAAAGATCCACTCAAGAGGTCAAAACTCGGATCAAAAATTTCCTAAACGATTCCGATTGAATGCAGTTTTTGTAAAATGTTTATTACTCGTCGTCTAGTAGACAAATAGTAATCTCTACGCGATTTAGAATCGGCCAGTCAAATATTACACACCTACATAAGATCTCAAAAACCCCGCAACTCTTTGTCACATGTATAAGATACCAATCTCTATCGAACATATCCTTCTCGAGTGCCCAGCCCTTCAGACACAACGACAAGCCCTCAACATCCCAACAAGTCTGTATGAATGCCTCAACTACCAAAAGAAAATTGCAAATGTTCTTACCTTTCTCAAAAATGTAGACCTATACTACAAAATTTAATTATACTCACACTCATGTAGTATTGCGAAAACAAAACATTGTACCTACCTATAATTATATACCAAAACTGGTCGCTAATGACCTCGATGTTAATCCGACCTTTATAAATAAACAATATAAAAAAAAATCTTTTTATCATCGCAGAGAAACCGAAGTGACCGTAAGTTGCGATTGCGTGCAACTATCGGGGAGAATTTATAAAAATCAGATACCGGCGGAAGACGAAATTTCATTAAAAATCAATTCCCGGTGGACCGGTTCCAGGAAGGTTTTCAATGTATATGGAAATTTCCGGAGGAAATTAACAATTTACGGGGGCGGCATTTCTATGCCGGGCTGCGCGCGGTCGCATTTACAAGCAGAGCCGTGCGTGAAACACGATGGGTCCAAGAGTAGTATGTCGCGGCTCACCTGAGGAACAGTAATGTTAATAAACTAACCGACGCGGCGGCGGCAACTAGGTGTTATTAATATTGTCCGGCGGCGGTCGTGGCCCGGCGTTCCCCGTGCTTCGGGAACCGTAATTACAGCTAAAATCGAACAATACGCGGATTGGTCGGAGGCGTTTCGGCGACCGCCTCGATTATACGTTAACAGCGGCTCGCATTTCCGAGGCAATTAAATGCGCGCTTCGCAAAATGTCGTTAATATTAAATTAGCTCCGTGTCGCGTGAACACGTGTAAATTACCGGATTAAACTAAACGTTAAATTAACATTAAATTAATTGATGCTCGCGATAGTCGTAACCGCTTTGACGCCGCTTTAATTAATTAATAAAGTGTAAAACGATGTTACGCGCGATAACCAACGATCCGACGATTCCACCCTCTTTCCTGTTAACCCCATGTAACCGATCGATCATTTTTCAGCGCAATCTTTTACCATCTAAAATTGAAAATAATCTTTTGTTAGCACTGTCGCGTTGGTCGGAAATGATCGACGCAATTTCAAACTTCAAAGTCAATTTTTACTAAAATTTATTAAAAATCTTATGTATTGTATTGTAACATGATATTTGGTCCCCGCAGGGCAGGGGTTGAAAACGGTTGATATCGGTTTCGGTTCTCAAAACAGTTATAAGAACCGAAATTGTCATAAAACAGTTATGAGTGAAAAAGTTTCTGCCTTATATCGATTTCGGTTCCGGTTCTGCGGAACCGATATTATATCGGTTCCATAACGGTTATAATATATCGGTTTCATAACGGTTATATATATATATATATATATATATATATATCGGTTATATTTTATAATACATATAAACTAACATATTCATTAAGTCAAATATAATTATTCATTATATACATATGTTGAACTGAGCTATAATTGATACAGAACCAAAAAATATGAGTTGCATAGTTGTAGAACTGATACGGGACTAATATATTATGGATTTTTAAGAACCCAAACCGATTTAAGAATCGAAAAATAACAGTTATAGAACCGAAACGGAATCGATATGTACAAGAACCGATATATCTATAACAGTTATAATATTTATTCGATTCTCATAACTGTTTCAGTCAGAACCGATATATAACCGTTTCAAACAGTTATTTTTAGAACCGTTTCAATCCCTGCCTCAGGGTTTCAAATTCATTTACCAATCTCTTCCCCCTCTTTCCATTCCTTACTATCGCCTTTTCAACGGGACCTACTGTTTTTATGGTGGGTTCCGAACCACCTTTATTAAAAATCTTATGAAAGTTACAATTAACTTTGTCTTCTCCATTTATATACGAATGTATTAACATATTTCAACATCGTATAACTTTAACGTCTCAAAAAATTTCGAGTCGCTTGGTCTAATTTTAAAAAGGTCATTAATTTTTTAATGGTTAATTTTTTAATCTCGTTTCTATCGCTTCGCAAATTTCCAAGAATGAGTCGGGAATTTCGATCCGAATTAGATTGCATAATTCGCGTGGGTGAATTTCAGTTTAACAATTGAACCGGTTCTGGTGACCGATCGCGCATCAATTTTCTGTTAGCCGGCTCGTTTTTCACCGATGTCGCTTTCTCGTTTCCCGAGGACGAGGACGTCGAAAAACGTCGTGTCATCGTTTGCCGCGTTTTCGCGGAAGCAATCGATGACACCGCGTGACCGAGGAGCTTTCGAACTTTTGCGAGGCTTTCACCGGTCTCGCTGTCGTTCGACACCGAACGAAAGACGGTTCGTGATAGCGATTAACCAGACGATAAACCCGTGTTCAGTTTCTCGTTACCCGTCTCTACTCTGGAAAATTCTGTCTCTCGAAAACTATATGCGTGCCAGCCGATGCGCGTGTTCAGACTTTCTTCAAACCTGTTCGAGTAACCTTTCACGCAGAGTTGGCAGATCAGGGGAATTCAGTCGAATTCAGGGGAGAAAGTTACCCTCTCTCTCCAAGAAAGGCGTCGTAGAAGGGGAAGATTAGGAGACAAGTTTTAACCCTTAGCGGTCGAGTGGCGCCTCTGCGGCGCCACTAAAAATTGCTGTACTATTATTTAAATAATTGTTTACACTATCAGATATGTCAGTATCTAACCAATTACTACACATTTAAGTATTGTATGAGGTATTATATCAATTTCATATTTATCAAATTTAAAAAATCATAGAGAATGGAAATATTGTAGGTCAGAAGAAACGTTTAATTTTAGAGTTAAAATAGCTCCGACCGCAAAGGGTTAAGAGGGTAGACTCTAGTTTCCAGGAATCCAAGGGTGCGGGACGTATTTCCTGCACATCTTTTCAGACAAAAAACAAAACCATCGAATTGTATAATCGTTTAATAGGATAAACGTTTCCGAACATTGTTTTACAATACTACAATTAATGTTATTGGCGCACTGGTTCGATCAATTGGAGACAATAAGCAAATTTGCAAAATATCATGGAACCAACATGCTGTTCCTCGACTCTTAAGAATTTAAATTAGTACATTTTTCTAAGCAAGTGAGTTTAATTTGTTTTCGTTTTTAATACCTTAGTGTTTTCTACTTGTTCGGGAATGCATTTGCCTAACCATATATTAATTAATTGATAAATTCTTACAGACGCAATACAGAAAATTTACATTCTTGAAAATGGTCTAAATTTCGACCGAAAAGTTGAATTAAATGTCATGTGATATTTTGCAAATTTGCTTTTCGTCTCCAATTGATCGAACCAGTGCGCCAATAATATTAATTGTAGTTTTGAACAATTGTCTATTGAGATACAGAGAACTATTGTTTTACAATGTTTCACAACGTCTGCAAAAGCATCGGCAATCGAAATGGGAGACAAGTTTCGTATCTCGCTCCTCAATCGGAAATAAATGGATGACGGGATACGGACAGCGTGTTTCGTACTTGGACATCGCTCCGATATGTAATTTCCGGAGGCATTCTAATTTAGTTTATTGGCCGGCGTTGCCCTTCCTTTCCGCCCACCCTTTACCACCTTCCCGACTTCCATTTTCCATATTACGGAGCAATCTGCGTCGACCGAAAATAATTTCCTTATCTTTCGCTCGAACGAAGTTGTAAGTCTTTGAAGGTGTACGCCGCGGGATGAGTTTCTAATGAACAAAGTGATTTTCCTTGGTGAGGACGATGCAAACGCCCCGAACTTTAAATTAATATTCGTTATTGCAAATTATTTCATTAGACGGGAACTTTTTCAACTTTCCGCTGGGCCACTTGGCTGGCAATGTGATAACAAAAACCTTTACTGACGGAGAGACTCCGTCATGTCGAGAACGACTTTTCGCAAACTGCAGTGTTATCGTGTGCATACAGTTTGGAACACAATTTTCGGAAAATTTCCCGATGTCTAAACTGTTATAACTTCGTCGTGAAAGATTCCAAGTACAGTCGTTCGTGTTCTAGAAATATTAAACAATTTTGTTCACGATTTAATTCACTGTGGATCTGAAGATTGAAGGTTCCTCTTTACTACGATCCTTTAGATCGTGAAGTACGATTTTCCTTGGTCGGTATAAATAATTTATCTATACAAAAAATGTGCCACCAATTTGAATAATTATTTAGCCTGTTCACATCCCCAACTATTGCTTCAAGATTACACAAAATTAAGTTCCAGTTGCATTCCGTAGAAATAAATGAAAATGTTTCTTTTTGTTGTTACAAATGAGCAGTGAGAATTTTAAACAAGCAGTGCCTGCTTCAAATAAAATATTTAGAAGAAACAGTTAGCCTCCGCAGTTTCGTTAGCGAAGAATTCGGATTCCGGACACGACGCCACTGCATTAGGGTAGCGAGTTGCAAATCATTTGTCTGCGTTACATCGAACACCGGGTCCGCTTATGAAAATTTTAATAAGAACCTCTTACATGGGAAAACCATTCGTCGAGAGAAGGTAGACGGGCAAACATTTAATAAATTAGAATCTATCTCTCCTCCGGTGGTAAAAACGCGACCGTATAACTCTTACTTCTTTTTTCCCTCCGCAGTATCCTCGTTGGAAAGAAAGCGTCGAGGAGAGAGAGAGAGAGAGAAAGAGAGAGAGAGAGAGAGAGAGAGAGCGTACGACGGGGAGGAAAGAATTTTTTAGCGAGGGACGTCGCGGACGGAATATAAATCTCGATTCCCTCGGATCGTCGTCGTCCCAGGGCTTAGGGCACTCAATGCCTCCAATAAATCCGCGCTGTAATCGAGTCTTCGCGCTGAACGTCCCCGGATTAGCCACTCGACCGGTATCTACATTGTTCCGTCTAGGAACACGGGATCCGCGGGAATTTTTGGACCTCGATATATCGGTGGAGTGTACAGGGCAAGGTCAATATTGTCGGAAGAAAATTGGCCACGTGGTGCGAGGCAGTGTGCTCTTTCCTCGCCGCGAGCACGTATTCCTCCAGGTTTTGACAACACACCGCGAGCCGTGACGTGCCACGACAACCTTCCCCGTTTCGACGAATCTCGCACACCATTTTTCACGAACTTGATTGAAAATAAATCTTCGGTCTAGCATCGAACCACTTCCTCGAACGTGCAGAGGATCAAAAAAGTGTTTGCACAAGGCGCGCTCGAAAAGTTCGGGGACTTTGCTTACAACTGGCTTCGTTCGCCAGCAGACGGACAATTAGAGAACACCTTCACTTCTACTATCTGACCCGTCACCGATTCGTGTACGTGGTAATAAAAAAGTAATAATTAACATAGGTTCTAAAAAAGCAATGCTTTCCCTGTACAATCAACTTTTGCTATTTATTTTCGTTTCAGTTATTTCGACACAGAGAAGTTGGAAGTGTTAGTTGTATATAGTTTTGAATATTTATTTATTAATGCCGTAAACCTTGTTTGGTTTGTATAGCATACATCATATTATACATATAGATGTAACATAAATATACAATATCATATACATGTAACATAAATTACAGGTTACAATTATTAAATGAAATTATTATAAATGGTGGACGTTAAATCCTAATCTTACATTTTTTGAGGAAATTGAAAATAAACATTAGCGCTGTGATGTCTCGTACGCTTATAAAAGAATTAATAGTGTAGGGAGGAAAATGTTTGCGATTGAGGAGCAGTTCAAACAGGTGTTCTGGTTCTGAATCATATTCTGGACATTGCCAGATAATATGATTCAGGTCTTGTGCCTCTGCTCCATATTCACAACCATCCGAAATGAAGCGTACTATCGCCAGGGAAGCATTTAAATTATAGTGACTCGAACGACTTCTATTGACGAATGTAACAAAATCTCTAGGTAATTTGGGTCCCGAAAACCAAGGTATTGTTGTATCATTAAAGAAGTGTTGGAAAAAAATATATATATAGATCTCTATGCAGTTATGGTTTATAAAAATTTTCAGAAAATGCTGGAATATCAAATTGGATAGGATTTAGTGACTTTTATTTATTACCACGTTTTTTTAGATTTACAAATGCTATTGCCAATGAAAAGAGGATTCGATTCGCAATTTCTTAAAATTTGTCTAGAAAAATTGAAGATTGCATAAACAACCGCAGTGTAGTTGTGGATATAAATAAATGTTTTAAATAGAAATCGTGGTATAAATTTTCAGGCACTTCTATGAAGCAGTATAATATCCGCAATCTAGTGATGTCTGTTGCTTACATGTACATTAAATAATCGTCTAAAGCACAGTCTATCGTTTATATTAATTACTTCGCGGAACTTTTGCAACCGAGTGTACATGCATGTGGGCCGGTTTCGATTGTCAGAATATGGGTCACCGACCTTTCGAAGAAGCAGGTACAGAGAGAGAGCTGAGAAATCGCATTATTGTTCACATCTCGGCGCTACAGTCTGTCGCGTACGAAACTCTCACGTCGCGTATACGCACCGGCTGACGATTCTAATTGAAGTAACCGCTTAACGATACGTAGAACAAGATAATACCACGGTGTGCCATTAACCGATTCCTAGTGCCTTTTCTAATAACTGCGTCTTTCGTCTTGTTCTGTAGCTGTCGCCGCACTTTAGACGATGATTTACAGTGGCTCAAGAAAGTATTCGAACACTAAATTTCGTACGACAACGAACCTGAATTCACAATATATAATTCATATTCATTGGTGAATTAAAACGTTTCTGTAAAAATTAATTGAAAAATTTTTATACATTCATGAATGTACTACGTACTTGAAGATCGAAGCTTCTCCTTTACAACAACCCCCCGAACTTTATTTATGTGTTTCATACATAATGAAACATGTGTTCAATATTTTATTTGATAAAAATCCTGGTGTAATATCCGACTTCTATAACCCAATTATTTTCGAGCCTAAACAATGTCGTTGATCTTTGTCAACCCTTTTCTTTCAGATTTATCAAGATCACCTCGAGTTATTTTTTTATAAGTGAAACTATAATTTTTTACTGCAAAAAATTGCAGGTTTACGAATAAAAATAGTGAAGGCGATATTGATAACTCTGGAAAGAAAGGATTGACAAAAATTTGATAAAATTTTCTTAAAGCTCTCCTTAAACATTGTTATTTTAACTGAAAGAAATTTCGGTCGATCACTAGCAACAGAATAATCTAAGATCACTAGACCGCTGTAGTTTATGTAATTTCCAATTTTTCAAGAGAATTTTTAAGGAGGTGTAGCCAAATGAAATATTATTTTCAATGATTAGCCTTTGTAGATCCGAGATATGTATATAAAAATTTGATTAAATTCTGTCCAAGGATATATTCTGGTATTTTAAAAAATTTTCAAAAGCCATTTAAAGATCCGCAGTCTACCGATCACGCTTCATGGTCCACTTCGTAGAATGTGAGTGAGATCATAGCCCTCTCGCTAGAAACAGCGTTTCCTATCGGATTCCAACCTACTGTCCTTTCGCTTTTGGGGTCACTGTGCGTTTATAATTGAGCTCGGCGACTCGGCTGACGGAATAACGATTAATCGAGCATCAGTTGCTCCCGGCGACCCGGTGCTACTGGCATTCGGCACAGCTGCAGGGTTGTTCCTGGTTCACTGTTTGTTTCGCTGCGCGAAACGTTTGTCTTTTGTTCCTCCCGAAGAAAGATGACCCCTGGATGCAAACAACGTCGCCGAGCGAAAGCGCGTAAATTGACTATTTCCATGGGGAGCGAGAAAAAAATTGGTTTCCCATTGATTGTTCGCGCGCGGACATAATTATGTGGACGCGTTCATTAATTCGAACCAAAACTCGTTAATATTCATATCGGCCCTCTGTTCCGCTCGCGTCGAATTTTGTACGACGGAGGTACGCGCGCGCAAGAATGATAGGTTGTGGGAATACGCTCGAACACGTTGATTTTCGAGGGTGGGGTTCGGCGCAAACACTATGCTTGTTTGCCGGATGTAGAAAACGTTGTTAACTTCAGGGAAACTCGCTCCGGTCTTCCCTAATTAACGAATCCCAATTTTCCCGAACGATTTCGTATGGTCGAATTAATGAGAACGTGCCGTAATTTCGTCAACGATCATTTCGAATAAGGCGGTCATTGCGTGTGCAAGACAGTGGGAAATGTGACCTCGAGAAATGAGAATCTGTTTCGTGAACGTATTGAAAGAACGTTTCTGTAATTGTAATGTTCGAAATTGAGGGAAGTCGGTTGGCGTTTCTCCGAGTAGCTGCACTAATGAATATCATAATTGTTGTTAACAGTTGATAATTGGATCGTATGTAGCGATCAATATTGACAATATTTACTATCGTGCTTACTCGTGTTGGTGCTCGTGGAAAACAAATATTGACATATGTATTTCAGCTAGTTTAGAAAGAACATCCATATTGAATTGCGGGGAAACATGTTCCGGAGCATTTGATCGCGCGAGCGCGCTCATTTTGATCATACGAAACCGTTATTTCCGTTGCATATTAATTGTCAGCATTTCGAATAAGACTTCGGTGGCCCAAGTATAGCGAGTTGAAGGGATGATTGTAATCGGTTACTTTGATAAATGGAGATCTAGGAAATTCCGAATCGAAGCAACAACGAAAGTACACACTTTTGCAATTATATTGCTTAATGACCGACCCGTTGTTGGCAGAACGTAAGAGGGTGCAAACGTTGGCATAATAACGCGCACCTCTGTCAACTGAGCAGCATCGATCGATACGATAAGGGCTCTCTAGCTCTGTTGTTGAACTGTCACAAGACGTACTGCTATTATATATGTATTGAACAGTCTCCGTGAATAACAGACTGTCGCAGTCTACAGGGTGTAAATGGTTACCTGTTACACAACCCACCTGTGAATCGCTCCCGTTATAATTACGCTCGGAATTAATGATCCTCTTAATTAAGGGAGATAGAATTAAATAATCAATGGCGTTTCTTTTTGTCGTCCGAAGCTTCGTATTTCGTTACTTGTTGCAGCCAATTATTCGATTGCGCAATAATATTCCAGCTCGAGCCGTATTTCCTCCGAGAAATTGTGTATTATCATAAAATATTGTTATTTCTGTAATTATAGTGTTTTAGGATTCTGATTCTCATAATAATCGCAATCATTCCGGTAATGATATTTTCCGATCTTCCATTGCTTTTATTTTCAAGAAAGAATATGAAGTATTTTTATTATCTACTATTTTTTATATAATTACTTTTCTAACCCTTTCGGAAAAAGTGGACCTCGATTAAGCGGATCGATTTTACAAATTTCGATATCAGGAACGACGAAAATGGGGCAATATTAAATGATTCTGAGCCTTCGGGCTCAGCTCGAACCACTACAGACTCACGTGAGACGGTATCGGAGTAGTCTACGTCATGTAAGTTGATAGCGACAGCCTTTGGGATCCAATAACGAAGACCTGGAAGTCATGAGTCTCGACAACACCGGGACGCCGTGTAAGGTAGTGAAACTTCAGTATTCGCGATAGGCACTGTTCTATATGAGCTTCAAACTTATTCGAACGCAGGATACTTAAGAACCGGGTGTCTAATATAAAAATACTATACAGTTGTGCGGTACATCGTTTGTTAACACATTACCGACCGGTGATTATTGCATATTTTTGAAAAATGTATGGTACATGGCTAAATTTTCATTTAGCATTTAGTATGAACTAACTAAGTCACCCTCAATAACGTCGTCTAATAGTTTCATTTAAGATTGCAATGTCAAAGAAAATTTCTATGCTTTTTTTTGGTACAGCAGAATTATTGAAAATCCTATTAATAGGCTTCCGGTCGGTAAAGTGTTAACCTAATGATGTAGATACTATCAAATACACCGACGAACAAAATTGAAGGATCACTGAATCTTCAGTGGAAAATTGTCTAACAGACTGTCCGATAAATAGTGGAATTCCTTTTAACATTTTTGAAAAGTGAAGAAAAACTACATTGCAAACTATGACGTATGAAAAAATTAACTGGATGAAATATAGACTAGTAAAAAATGTAAAAAATCTAACAATATTGTTATGTTGTTTTCAACGTAAAAAGTCTGATGGAAATTTCAAACTGTATCTAATAAATATAAATACTATTAATTTCCTTTAGACCAAAGTAAAACATTTAGAACATATAGGCATACGATAGATGTAAATTTTCGAAGGAATTGAATGTTTTAAGTAGAAAATTGGTTCTTTTAAGGGGGTTAATCATTTCACATGCGTAACATTCGTGTGGTCGATTCGAGGATCTCAAATTTCTGGAACCCGATAACTGACGTCACCTTGAGAGGCAGGAATTTGCGGCTTACGACTACAGGCCGCGGGACGAGGTATCAGCGATTCAAACCACGTGAGACACGAAATCAACAGCTTTGAATTCGCGAATCTCAATGCTTGATACCACGGAACCTGATACTGGTGCTTCCGAATTCGTGGAACCCGACGATAACGACCCGGACGAGACTAGAACAGCAGCGAATCTCATCAAGCTACGTTTTCACTCAAGCAACTTCTTCTGGTCTGGAAGAGTCGCTACGTAATAGCAATTTCTAAGCTCGAGGTTACACCAAGATTACAGAATGGTAGACCATTGAATTTATCTTGAAATGGCTTAGAAAATGGTTAAGGATAACCAACCGATTATAGACTATACAATTAGGTTACAAATATAATCAGGTTAGGAATCTATTAATTCAATTACATTTTATATATGCATTTCATGATGTATTCTAATTTTTTTACGGACCATCGTGCCTACAAATTTCTGGAGTTTCACTTTTTAATCAGCCTGTATAGCGGCGGGAGTAGCGTAATTAAACTGGGATGAGCGCGAACACACGGCTAAAGCAACATGAGCGATGCATCAGATAGAGCTACATTCAATTAGCTAAAGCAGAACACCAAATAACAACTGACCACAAAACACGGAAATACTATACTGCAAAACTGAAGTCGTGGCTGCGCGCAAAGGGTATTTTCCTACAAAACACCGAGGAACACAATAGATAATGTAATCTAGGAAATAAAATTTTGCGGAAGAGTACACTTGCAGTATCGTAGATCTTCATTTCATTCGACAGACTACTTTGACTTGGAATTTTCAAGAATTGCTAGGTTGGTGTCCAAAACAAGTGCCAACGTTCGAGCAGCTACCCTGAAAACAGGGTAGTAAGGGTCTCGATCATCGAAGCTAACGATGAAGCATGAAAGTGAATTGATCCTAATAATCTCGTGTAGCAGAGTTGGGCAATAATTGATTAAAAAAATTTGAATCATGATTGATTGATTAATGTGTAGGATTAAAAAAGAAAAATTCGAAAAATCGGCGACTGATTACAATTGATTGATGAAGTTAATCGTTAATCGTTAAGTAGACGAAGAAATCGTCGATAAATCGGCGATTGATGAAGTTAATCGTTAATCGTTGATTAAACGAAGAAATCATCGAAAAATTGGAGACTGATTTAATCAATTGTTGAAGTTAATCACCATACGGTCTATCTATAAATAGTAATATCGAAGGAGAGGGAGACAGAGAGAGGGAGCAGATAGCGGATGGAGAATTGTCAGTTAAGCATTACTCAATTATCCGATTGACGATTAAAAATCGTTAATCGCAATTAACGACTAAAGTAGGAGATTAATTGTTAACTGCTATTAACGATCGAAGTAGAAATTTAATCGACAATCGGCGATTAATTTTTTTCCCAACTCTGTCGTGTAGTAAATTTTGAGATATTCGGCAAAATGAGTGAACAGACGTTGTTCAGAGTTAGCAGATGGTCGTCGATGCTACGAAGAGAACAGGACAGTAAGGGTAGCATCTCATGTATAATAGCGAAGCATGAAAGTGAATTGATCCTAATAATCTCGTGTAGTAAATGTTGAGATATTCGGCAAAATGAGTGAACAGACGTTGTTTAGAGTTAGCAGATGGTCGTCGATGCTACGAAGAGAACAGGGCAGTAAGGGTAGCGTCTCGATCATCGACGCTAACGATGAAGCATGAAAGTGAATTGATCCTAATAATCTCGTGTAGTAAATTTTGAGATACTCGGCAAAATGAGTAAACAGACGTTGTCCAGGGTTAGCAGATCGTCGTCGCTGTTACGAGGACGAAGCTTTGCAAGGATCGCGAACCTAGCAACAGGAGGTGTCCGCCGTGAACCTTAGAATTATGAGGTTCGATAGCGTGATCTCGGTCGGTGGCGAGTTTCATGATTCCAGGGTCGTTGTTATCGTGGCCCTGATCCCGGTTGGATTTTCGCTATCGGCTACCACCATGGACGTGTTGTTCGCCAGCACCACTGATCTCTGTATAGCCAGACGGCCACGCGAGCCGCAATTCAAGTGTTTGTGTCCATTTGCATTCGGTCTCTCGAATTAAGGAACGAGACCAAAGCCCGGTTATTTACGCGTCAATAGTTTCGGCTCGTAATTCCCAGGGAAATTTTCTTTGCCGATCAGAAACCCGTGGACGGTGCACGGTGGTACAAGGGGGGAGGGAGACGATAGCATGGTAATGGCATTCTCGACTGTGAAATTACTTCGTAGCAACACTTTTTGTAATTCCTCGGGGGGAGCTACGATCTTCCTAAAATGCACTTAATTAGCCGGAAGATCGGCTTCTTATCGCGTTCCTAAGGGAGCGTCAATCCACCTTAACTGCCTATAAACTTGCAGAGTATCGCACCTTCGGGCGACTCTACTGCACCCCGAGTAAAAAGCTTCTCGGTCCCTGGAATTCCGGTCGCGTTTAGCACACCCTGTAAGAAAATATTGATGAAACGGATCAGCGAAATGGATAAACAATTCGTCCGGACGACGAAGGCGAAGCGGATTTTTATCTGGTCGCCGGCTGCTGACTCGACTGGTAGCGCGATTCGTTCTGCCAACGGAGCTCGAATTATTTTAACACGATGTTGTTTTACGGATTGTCGCTTCGACAAATTATTCAGACAAAACTTTTCTTGATTCTGGGAAGACATCTTACGATTTGATTTAAGTAGATATATGGCCTATTTTATTTGTTCTTCGAAGTTGTTCATTGTCAAATGTTCTAGTCCAGGATCCACTGACCATTTTTACAAGTTATTACTATCAAGCTAATATTCCGTGAGTAGCTTCATTTTGATGAGACGCCCAACTTTTTCTCTTGTCGTACCTCGATTGTGGTAGCTAACAGGGGTAGCAGGGATAACATATGTCGATTTGACGATTCTCCAAAATTTATTACTAACTGGGTTTCTTTTGTTAAATCTCAAGATAATTATCTAAATTATTCGAAAAAATATTTGTCCTACAAAATGTATGGTTTGTTCAACGAGTCCCCTCCTTCCAACATGTATCGATAACGATCTCATCAAAAATGATTACTAACCAGCTGATTTTTTTACTGTTGCTTAGTTAACATTTATATAATTTAACAGCCACACTGTCCTACAAATTGCGTGGTACGTTATCCCGGTCCTACACTCACAAATTGTTAATACCACAAAACCATTTTTCTTATTCCTAACTGTAGGACAAAAATATTACATAATAGGTTAGTATGTTCTCTGTTATTATATTATCTTGAGATTTAACAAAAGAAAACCAGTTAGTAATAAATTTTGGAGAATCGTCAAATCGACATATTTTATCCCTGCAATATTGAGCCCAGAAAAAGTTGGGCGTCTCATCAAAATGAAGCTACTCACGGAATATTAGCTTGATAGTAATAACTTGTAAAAATGGTCGGTGGATCCTGGACTATTCATAGAATTGTTTGCTTGAAGAGAACGAACAATTTTTGGTAAAGCTTTTTTTACATCGTATTTGATATTTCAGATTTTTCCCGGATGCAGTTTTGCTTTCTTATTTTCTCACGGTGCAATCGATAAAATACTCTGTCACATAACGAATATACTTTTCCCGGAATAAGTAGAGTGATGCATTAAAAAAGATTCACTATTCGTTCTGTCTCGCAGGAGCTGCTTTATCTCAGTGTTAATAGAGAAGTATTGCAGAGTAGTTCAACAAGTTAAATCTAGTGATAAACATAAAAGCGAGATTAGCGATGCATCCTTGACAAAATACAATTACATAAGACGCGGTACTCGGACTTCAATAAAACGAACGAAATGCGAGAATAAACGTATACGGCAGATGCTAATTCACCAAACATTATGAAATTCCCTTTGTGGAACATCCTTTCTGTCTTCGTGCGCGCAATATTTCGCATATATCGCGAAGCTTCTAGCGATGAAAACATAGGAGGTCCACGGGCGAAACGTAACGAAATGAAAGTGCAACTGGAGCTCACAACGGAACACACCTAACTCTGCGCGGCTCGTGTATATGAGTGTACACTTGATCGCAATTCCTGCTACCTCTTGCAGTTTAGCGGGCCGGCATTGTTCGAGTGTGTAACAATGGTTGAAATTGAAGTCGAACCGGTGTCTGTTTGTAATTTCGGTGTAGCCTAGGATTTCGCGGCGAATCCCGCGAGCTGGACCCGTTCTACAAAACCGATTAATTACAATCTCTAAAGAAATCAATTTCCCCAGAAAACTGAAACTCGTCGCAGTAAATTACCTCGCGTGCTCGCGAGCCGAAAAATATCGAATTTTAAGCGAGGAACACAGCAGGGGCGACCCGTTTCGATTTACAATCAAAATGAACCCGAGAACTATGTCAAAAGATTTCCGGTTCGGAAACGCGAGACCTCCGCTGCACGCAAAATATTTTAAAGTCATTAATACACGACACCTTTTTTTTATAGATCGAACAGTATGCGGGAAAATGTGCTTTTCTACAGGGTGTCCCAGAAATGTATTTCCTTGAAAAGCGTAATTGCTAAGGTTACTTGAAATAACATTTCACGAAAATGTTTGCCGCGGCTTCGTTAAAGAGTTACTAACGAAGAAAAAGAACCAATGAGAGCTAGTTTTCGCTGATAACTCCTTCGCGAAGTCGCAACGAACCATTTCGTAAAAGAGAAAATTATTTCCGACGACCTATTGCGGCAGATTAATGAATAAATTCATTTGCTTATATGTTACGACAGAAGTCGCATAATTTGTCTCAAGTGCACTCTTGCAAGTTTTAGAAGCAATTACACTGTTGACGCCGGCAATAGTTAATGATTTTAGAGTTCTTAGCTCTTCTAGCATAGATACAACCCTCTTCACTATGGCGACAACATCATGGTAATTACAGAGTGTCTATTTCTGCGAGAATCCGTCTAACCCCGATTCATTTGCTA
The DNA here is from genome assembly GCA_916610235.2 of Lasioglossum morio. NCBI lineage: Eukaryota > Metazoa > Arthropoda > Insecta > Hymenoptera > Halictidae > Lasioglossum > Lasioglossum morio. The sequence goes on along the minus strand of OU744325.1, from coordinate 8,284,361 downwards.
AATTATTCGGAAGTTTATTCTGAACAGTTAAACTTGGTAGCGACCGTTTTAAAGTTAAATGGCCCGCCGAGGTCTATTCACCTCGTTGAATTCCGGAGACCCGCGGAATTATTTGTCAATGTTGGTAATTGATAAACCGTGAAATGTTATTCGGCTGTTCGCTGCGAGCTCGAACGACTTTTTTGTTGCTGTTCATTACGAATAAACGGGTCCCCCATTCAAGTATTCAAATTTCACAAATTCTGCTCGTCGTGATGTCCGAGCTGCTTTTCAACAAATTCGTTGCCGAAATGAATGCCTTGCTTTCCTGTCCCCATTCCGTCAATAAAGAATTTAGATTAAAAGACTTTTAAATGAGAACATGCTAATGCGGATATTCATGTAACGATGAATTAATTACTATTTAAACTGGGTACTTTTGTGTCGAGTGATTCTGACGTAGACGTGAACGATGATTGGAAAGCACAAACAAGGTAACCAAGGTCATTCGGCACGGAAACCAACGTTATTTCCCTTATCAATTCGCAGATTATTATAATCGAGCGGGAGATTACTTCGCATCGCATTTATCATGGCGCTCGTGAATACTGAGCCAACCATTTAGGTTTAGCTTGTATTTCATGATGATTCTGACTTATTAATGGAAGCTATTCGTTACCGGCCAAATACTTGTCAGCTCGGTTAAACGCGAAATCCCGATAATGTGTATAGCGTTTCTACGCGAACTGCGAAAAGAATAACTTGAACTTGTTTTATCCCACAGGTAACGACTTCAGAGGATGATTTTAACTATCTTTCACAGTTTAATATTTATTGGAGATATTTTTAACAATCTTTCACTTTTAAATATTCATTAGAAATAATTTTGTGAATTTACACTTTGTATAATGACAGAAATTAAATAGAACAGTCTTTCATCAAAGTTTTCATTGAATCAGGAATAAAATTTGTCGAAGAATTATTTTACTTTGCTAATCACAATGTGATTATTTTACCAAACGTACTTTGCTTTTGAAAATATCGTAAAAGATTTTAAATATATGTTCTTATTTATTGATTATAAGTAATATTACATGATTTCGTAAATTCATGCTCGATTTTCAGAGTACTACACAAAGGAATGTAAAAAAATTATATAGTCACTATTCTTTTCTACAATTAGATTGTAGAAAATGGTATAAATACTTAATAAAGTTCGATTCTTGAAAATTTAACCATTGAACTTTATTTTCAACTCGGACACGAACGTATGCAATCATCTAATAGTACTTGCAAATAATAAATAAAAGCATATATTAAAAATCTTTTACGATGTTCTCAAAAGCAAAGTAAATGAAACTCGACAATAATTGCACAATAAAAATAGCATCGACCAAATGAAAAATGTAAAATATATTTATTAAATGAAGATCACTTGCACGATACCTTCACAGAAATGTCGATTGGCTTAAAGTATTGCAATTCAGCTATCGAATCAATCGATGTTCATGAATAACGTTGAACCTGCCTAACATCTTCGCTGACCTAAAACGCGGATTCCGTGAAGCGACTTCTCGCGGCGAGATCTTCCAAGATCTAGGCGAACTTAGAAAGCGTTCATCCTCTCTAGTCGGTCGTGAACTTTTGATCAGATGCTCGTACATCTTTTGTTTGCTAACGATTACGGATCGTGGTCACCGATTAGCTGTTCTCTCCTCTTTCTTTCAACGAAACTTCGAAAGCGATCTATAAATCGAAATATGCTCGCACCCATCTATACAAACATGTTTACGTCGATCTGCCGAACGAACGAAGGAGAAAGGACATTTACCCACCGACAGGAAGTCTCTGCATTGCTGGCAAAGTCCTTGGCAGGACGAGGATTAAATTTTGCTTTACGTGCAGATCGTGTCGTCGCGATTATAGTGAATCATTTTCGCGGACTGTACGAGAAAGTTGGATCTCCTTCAGCTGAAAGGAAAGACGACAATTGTACTTTTACGTACACTCTGCTACATTGTAGAAAAAGTGTACGAACTCCTTCTTATTGTTCAATCATTGTTCTATTTTAAGAGGTGGAAATTGTTCTTAAAATTCAAACAATAAGATTTTTCTGTTAAAGAGTAGAAGTCCATTTCAACGTTGTTCCTGTAACAAGTTTCTGAAAGTACATGACCAAATTGATTGCTGAACTGAAATTTTTCAGGTATTGTTTCCGTATAAATGTTTGTACCGGATAGAAAGAAATTGTTGGATATTTTTTTCATTAAAATGGAATGGAATAGAGTTGTATCAAACTTCGGTCAATGTGCAATGGCTAACAGTGGGTAAATTGAGGTCGAAAAATGTACTGTAAAAAGTTTATGACGTGTAAGAATTTGTATGATACAAATAAATGTGAATACATTGATAGAAATTAATTTTTATAAAATCCAGAGTCTAGCTACAACGAATTCCTACAATTGAATTTTATAAGAGCGCAATTTGAAACTGATTTCGCTTTAACGTTTAATAAAACAAACCGTAAAAACAGTCTTCCAGTATTCAGACTTTTTCCAATAGAAGAAGGGCCTATGTAATTTTCAACTGATTTTTATAAAATTTAAAAAACGTGACATAGATCCTAAGTTTTTGAAAATGTACGACGGTGCTTCTGAAGGAGTTTAACATAACAACGGTGTAGATAATATAAAATCAAAGTAGAAGTTCATTGCGCCGATTATTCTAATCAATTCCTATCAGTAGCCCACGTCTTTGTAAACATTAAATTTCTCTATATTCACGTGGGCCCGATTCAAACGCCTTTTATATGCAACGAGAATCGTCTGAAACTTTTATGCTTAGGCGGTGACTCGGCCGTTTCCATTGCTTGCAATATACATATTGCTAACCGAACCTTTTTCCTGGCGAGAGTTTCGAGGAGTAAGCGCGAAAGTAAGGCGCGAAAGAGCGCAGCGTAATTTATAGATCGCATATTAGATCCCCGTGTGCCCCCCTAGCACAACGCCCGTTAGCTCAATGATACTCACTTACGTTACACCCCGGAAATTGAATTTTCCGCTTACGTTGCCTATGACGTCGCAGATGTTTTCGGAGTTACCGATGCCCGTCTATTATTCCGATATCGATACCGTTCGTACATTCGACTCGAACGATACATTAGCGAGAATGTAATACAGTCGAAATTCTATATTGAGGACGCAAAACGTCGTGTTCGACCGAAACCAGTGCCGTTTAAATGTTCAGGTTTCCGAGCCGCGTTTATTTGACACGGTGCACGGTCAAATTGTAATCGAACAGGATACTGGTTCGCATACAAAAACGACTCGACCCGGTAAAACAGTTCAAAAAATTTTTCATTTCGAGTTTCATGGGAACAAGTGCTTCCGAGTATTATGGGCAAATGTATCTGACAGGAGTCGTTTAGGCGGAAACGCTGCTGACGTATGAGCCGTTGTTTTTGAAAGTACAAGTCCATTTATTTAATAATTTTTAAATAACATTGTTGTATCTATATCTGACTGCAACTACCTCGTTCTTTCCAAAAGTGGATGTATACCACTTTCGAAAACAATGAATCACATCGTTCATTCATAAAAAAAAGTGTCTTGACTCAAGATATATATCTACATTTCTAAAATAAGTATAATAATAAATATGTAAATTGTGATGTACTGTATAGCAAATGTGCAATTCTAAATTGGTTGTATCCGATAAAAAATTTGGAAATTTTAGGTAACTTTTCTCCGGAATTAACGGTATATTGTTATTCCAATAACAGTGGGGCTGCCTTGTTTGGCCGAACGCATTCATCCACAGAATTTATACAGAATATGGAGAGCATACAAATTCCATTTTATTTATCTTTTGACAGGGAATGAATCGAAATAGAAAAATGAAAAATAAAGAGAGCTAATCGACATTTTATATTTTTCATTGTTGCAGAGATTGACTCGAACTACCCTCCGAAAATTTGATCAGTCTCTTAAAATAAGTAGAAACCCGTGAAAAAAATATTTTTATCCAGCCAGCTTCAAGAGAACGTACCGAGTGTTAGGTCCGAGGGAGTTAAACACGGATCTCCGTAGGCGGTTGCAGCGTTAAAATCTGACGGCGCGTCATTCAACGAACCTGGTAATTGACGAAAGTTCCCGACGTGAAAGTTTTCCGACGAGCTGGTCCGATTCGACACGCAAAATATTTCGGGTGCCCCGTTTCACCGGTGGATTTTAATGCGCGAAAATTTCCAGTCCGCAGGAGGGTAGCATTTCCGTTTTTAATTGGACCCGCTAATTGCGAGAGCTTAATTCGCGATTCCCGGATATCCGGAAGCATGAAGATTTACGTAGCTAATTGGTGGCCTCGGCGTTGGGTTCCTCGTGACGGGAACACAGGAAACACGGAAGCACCACCGCGCCCCGGTCGCTCATTGGCGTTAACGAGCCGCCTCGGCTCAGATTGTTGTTACAATGATTGTTCTCTGCTCGTGGCGCCGCCGCGACGACGCACGGCGCCGACGGACGCGCGCCTCGAACGCACCGACGCGACGCCACGTTACGCGGATAATCAAAGTTCGCTGTTGCACCCACCTCTCGGAAGCCTTTTGCGAAAGAAGCCCGCAGACGCGCCGTTCTTATTATTCAATTACCATCCTGCTATAAGGGGTGATCCATCGAAAGCTAATTAATTGTCTCCTTCAATCTTGACGACAGGAAAATATTTTTCAGTATGCGTGCCACCACAAGACCATCTATCAGAATGCAGGGTAGTTCGCCTGATAACCCGCGAAAATCTCCTCGCGACGACATGAGAAATATTTTTCTTACAGTTCACAAGGTAAGAGGTCGATCTTCGCTCGTGTAAATATTTAACACTAGATTGCCCAAGGAAGTCATTTTGACTGCTTTTTAATTTCAATTAGAAAAACAATTATGTATATAATGATACAATTTCTTAGAATTTTGTGACTTTTTGTACAACATATAAATGCGTTTATTAATGATTGTAGTTACCTCCCCCTTCCTTCATTTCCGGTATATATATGTGTGTTATACCTATATTGCCCAAAAGCAGTTATTTTGACTGCTTGGGAAATTTTAAATAATCAAATGACTCTTATTATTGAATTGAGTAAATTTCTTATATGACCAGTTTGGCTCTGTATTGAAATAACAGTTTTCATTTTTTTTCGATTACCGTCTCATGATAACATACAAGTACATGATAAATGTCGATTTGGGCGTATACTTGATAAGTTGCAGTTGCTCAATAAGCTAAAGTAGTACTTGTTATTCGAATCTTTAAGCAGTGATACTTGTTCTAACAAGTTGTTCTAACAAATTTTTTTATTGTTAATATTTAATAATAACTTGTTATGTAACTGTAAATAATATAAAAAATATTAAAAATTAATTTTAAACAAATTTCTTTACACATTAGTTATTCTTTCACAATGCAGTCATTTTTACTGCTTTTGGGCAATATAGGTATATACTAAGTTTCAGTCTTTCTAGTATTAAAAGCAGGTGTTGTAAAGAAACCGAGGCTCTCGTTGCCACGTTACCACTTATCTCGAACCAATCCACGCGTACTAACTGGTCCTAATATCGACGGAAATGCGCGGCTCGATAATTAACTTAATTGGAAACGTAATTTTCACGAGCACTCGAAACGCGGACGTGCATCTTATGTACACAGGAAACAGAAATCCCCGGTGGTCATTGCCTCTAAATCCTGTTTCAATTTCATACACAACATACTGATTTCTCCTATAAATGCATAAAATTTGCAGAGCGACATTTTAATTTGAAAGGGCGTCGATTCGATTCGTATTCAGCTGTAAATATATATTGTTTTAAATTTAAATAACTGATAAAATTGTAAATTCATTTTTGAAATGAAACCTGCACAGACGTGTCGAATGAAAATGAAAACATTTATTTGATATTATTCAAGAATAATAATTTTCACTGCCAAAGGGCTGACATTCGATCGCAAAGTGTTCGATTCACGATGCGCAGATGTATTTATGAAAAAAAAATGTAGGCCATCGCTTTCAGACTAATCCTATTGTTTTTCCCGTTGTCCGCAAGACCGTTACTCTGTTACGTTGTCTCTGTCTGAAATTCGATCGAACCTAAAACCGTGGGGTTCCCGATCAATTGACAAGCCCGGGATAATTAATCCTGCGCCAGACCGTCGCGACCGGAAATATAAACGTTTATAATTTACAATAAATATTCGTGCTAGATATGGAACGATAACGAGTAACCGAAATGTATTCGGACGCGACACCCGCTCTATCCCATTCTGATTTTGCGATATCGAGGAATATATCGAACCTAGTAATTAAACCATTGGCCGATCGCCGCACGGAAACGCAATTTCCATGGCGAGCGCCGCTTCGAATGCGCCTACGTGTACATGCACAGGCTGCTTCATAATATATGGAGCTTCAGGGATCGAATCGACACTTGGAAATTATAAAAAATGCTCATGCGAACGGACAGCCGCGACACGTGAATACGAACGTATGAATAACTACGGTGTCTATAAACATTTCGCGAAAAAACCGTTACGAGTCAACCATTTTCAATTATCATTTCGCTCCACCGGGGGTCTGATACACGAATTCATCTTCAAAAATATGCAACAATACGATTAATCAATTTTGAAAGCAAAAATTTCTCATTTGTGACGATTCTGCGATTCCGATCGGTAATTAAGGTAATTGAAAATTTTCTTTGGTTTCGAAATGTAACTACACTACAGAGCAAACATTTTTTTCGAATCGATTACAAGAAACAGAAGAAGTTTAAAAATTTTAACACTAGAACTACCGAGCACTAAACGCAGTTGGTATACATGGCCTTCTAATAATGACAATATGGTATTTATTTAGATTTCGTACACGGGATATTTAAATATGTACTTCAATAGAGAAGTTTACTAAAAAAATTTCTCAAAAAATCATATTTATACTTTTAATATTTCTAATCGAAAAAAATTCGCTTGAGTCATTTTGACTTGTCCGGTAGTTGTAGTGTTAATAAGTTGAAACTAATATATTAAAATGCTCCGAAATGTTTTTACTGTTTCGTATACCGTCTAGTCATTTTTTCCATAAATGGGATATAAATTTCCCGTTAAACTACAGTTTGTAAATAAAATGGAATATTGGTAAAGGGATCTGTCAGCTAAGCCGTAAATATTTGTCACGGAAGTGGGATTCGCGTGATATGGAACGGCCTGTACACAAGCGTATATTTCTCTTCATATTGTGGATCGATGGGACCATGGAGAACAAAGAAGAGAGAAGACAAGGAGGTCAAATAAAGCGAACCGACGAGATCCCGGAATTGTGCGGTTATCGTTATAGTTTCAGTAGCCGTCGCTGCGGGAAATGGTACCGCCATAACCGCGTTCCTCTAAGATGCTTCATTGCGAACTTTCCCTTTCAACTATGCGCGGAATGTAGCAACTAATTCATTGCTAGCTAACATTTCACTCGGTAGCTTTAATCCGGTAATTCGAATTCTTGTTTAAACGCTAATTTTCAATTGCAGAATAAAAATAATATTTCGAGAAGCAGAAGTTAAAACTTACGTCGACATCCTGGCACGTAGTTCCAATTATTCCGTGTTGAAAGATGACAAAATTCTTATAAATTTCTAGTTGCCTGGATAGTTCGAGTCTGCAATGTTAATGAACATTGTAAAAAATGTTATTATTTTGTAATTCAGCTACTCGTTTCTGTCATAATTGCATAAAATTCGAAGTCTGATTATTCTAGTATATTATAATTATCGTTTGCACTTTTTGTGACAACAAATCTTTCCAACTATTTATGCTACGTAATAGACGCAAGCTTTTGCAAGGAATATCGCGAGATTAAGAAGAATGATTCAACTCGCACTTTCAATTGGAACCGACATTATACTGTTCTATGCGTATGGCCACTATATATGTTCGCGCGACTATAGGTTATTGGCTATAGGTTCATTAGCTGTAGGACGTACATGAAACAAGGCTGCGGTTATAGAGGAACTTGCGAGATTAAGGATTAATGGACGGTCCTCTAGTGGTTTCAGATTGAGCCACCGAGCGATTTACAACACACGATCAATTTTCTGTTATAACACGCTGACTACTATTTCGAGATCAAATTTGAATCCCCAATATCAAATACGAAATGTACCATAACGTTTCAGTTATTGATAGACGGCGGATTGTACGCGTTTATGATACAACCGAGTAGGTGCAGTTTGAAACAGTAAAAACATTAGAACAATTTAACCCTTAGCACTCGGCTGTCCCCTCTGAGGCACCACTAAAAATTGCTGTACCATTCTTCAAAATATTGTTTACATTATTAAATATATCGGCATCTAATCAATTACTAAACATTGGGGTACTGTATAAGGTAATGTACCAACTTCATATCCATAAAATTGCAAAAAACATAAGGTATGGAAATATTCTAGATCGGAAGAAATGTTTAATTTTCCAGTAAAAATAGCTCGGAGTGCAAAGGGTTAAAAATACTGTTACATTATTTTCAATATATTAAACATATTAGGAAGAAAATGGTACTCACCAAGTAACGGTCAATATATTACGTCGTACACTTTGTATACTGTCTGCGTTTGTCACGGTCACTCGCGGCAAACTTGCGTGTATTTACTTTCACGGTCGTTATCTCAATGATACCGCGGCAGGAATCTTGGGTCCGCGAGGGTCGCAGGAACGGCGGGGTGGTGAGGAAACTATCCTCGCGAATTTTTCATTGGTAGAGAGGGACGAGAGACCCGAACACAGTCCCTGACGATCGGCGATTATTGCCGAATTGGGACCGGAGTAGTGGGGAAGGGAGGCGATCTCTCTCTCTTCGGTTTATCACTCAGTCGATTAATATATGGCGGGAGCCTCAGGGTGATTAGTGACGACACGATCCGTACTACACACATGCGGCTTTTGTATAATGGGGAGAAGGAAACAACGCAAATTGTTAAGGTAAATTTTCAAGCCAATTATAGTATGCTTTCTTATTGGAATTTTCGAAGTTAGGGGCTCGAGTTAAAGATCGCACTTGAGTATTTGAGTTTAACATAAACACGAGAGAATATAATTAAAATTAATAGAAACTAAAGTATGTAAAACTATTGTTACATATACTTTCTCTGGTAAATACTATTTCTGCTGTTCATATTAAGCACTCAATAAATCAGCAATAAATCGTATTAAATACTCGTAGCAACAATACTGTGCGTGACAGAAAAAGACAATGAATATCGATATGATAAGTGATGTACAACAATTCTTAACCCTTCACTACATACTTTTTTTTTAATTTGGATGAAAAAATAGAAAGAAGGTCAATTTTGTGTTTTATTTAAGGGAAAAATATTTAAAAAATTAAAACATCATTTTCAGAAGAATAAACATAATTTCGAATAGTAAGAAAACACATTCTTAGTTTGCTATATAGCAGAATTGTTAACTGTATCAGATATGATACACTATGCAGTGAAGGGTTAAAGGTATGACAGTTGCGTATCGGAGAAACTCTTGTATTATATTTCGACCGTATTTCATATTCCTATCTGCACGTAATACCTGTAAGTGCGGAGTCGAGCAATAAACGCGGTGAATCGGGCCAGAAGAAAATTGCGATCGATCATTGGAGGGCACGAAGGATTCAGGGAAACAGCGCAATTATCGTTATAGTTCCTGCGGTCAAGTCAGAAGGAGATGGGGTGGGGGAAGGGGTTTCGAGGATGCACGAAGGGGGTAAAGGGAGGATCATAACGACGCACGCTGGAACTATTAACGGATCCTCGGTCAAAGGACGGCTTAACTTGCCGATGGTGAGGCGCGGAGCGTGTCGATCGAACCGTGAAACGCGCTGGAAATTGTGGCAACGGTAACAACGTCGATATCACCGGGCGACAGTTACATCACGGCTGAGGTGCAGACAACAACAACGTCGGAGCCGGATGCTTTTCCGCCCGGGTTCGGCACTCGTAACACGGGCGAATTGCATCCAGGTAACCCCGAACGTTACAATCCTCTTCTCTCCCCCGTCTTACCGGGCAATCTGGTGGTCACGATCAATTTTCCGGCATCGAGAGAAACGGCTTCTTTGAATTGCCTCGGGAACAGAGCCCGTGGAAGCGATTCCGTCGGAAAAACCGGTTTTTCGACCGGAAGTTTCGCACGACGACGTAAGAACGAGCCGCGCACGCGAAACCCACCGAAAACCAACGTCCAGAGGAAACCTTAATTCGGAAACTGAATTTTCCACGAACTTTCAATTTTAGATCGACTCGCTCCAACTGAATATTCTTTTTCCGCTTCGAACACTTCCTGCGCGGCCGTACTCGCTCGATAAACGAAATTGCAGCCGGCGATTGCGTGGCAGACAGATCGTGCCCTGAATTTTTTAATTCCTTGTTCTTCGATAGATTGTTCTGTTAGGGCGATTGTCTTTTAGTATAATTCGAATGGGGAACTTTCCTTTGAACCTTCACGCTACGAACGTGTATTCTGATTTCAACCTTGTGCCGGGGTGTAATCGCAACCCCTAAATGTTATTGCAGTGCGAAAAGTAAAAATTCTCTATAAATATAAATAATAAATCTTTTTATGAAATACATCGCGGATAGCATTCCTAAGAGGACTTTGAAAATTTTTCATGTAATTAGTCTGGAGTGTGTGTACACCCTTATTCTCAGTTCTTTTAATCTTGCTACTGTTTTTAAATCGCTTGAACTCATTCTTGTCACAAAGGTATAAAATCCGCGATCTAGCTGTAATCAGGTATCAAAACTTTAATAATCAGAATGAAGGGAAAGATGAAACATTTCTTTGCAGCCTGTACAGCGATCTGCTTTCGGGCAGGGTATAAACGGTACACGAGACATTAATTTCCATAAATTCAGTATCCTAGATGTCCCGGCGACAGTTTGCGAGCTTTGCCTAAGCCCCACCCCAACCGCCAACATTTTCATTTGACGTTTCGGGAGCCCGGTGTCCTGTGCAACCCGTAGCTTTCAGGCTAAAAGACACGGAAGAGCGTATATTCAAAGCAACGGAAACGCGGACAACGTTTCTGGTCGGCAGGAATTCATGAAATATAACTGATCTTCCGGTGACAGGATGGTAGCGGGTGCACAGAGGGTGGAAGAGGAGAGGGAGAAGTAGAAAGAGAGATTGGGGACAAGGGGTGGAAGAGCTAGCTAACAGAAATGGACATTCCAGAGCGGAATTCCCTTGGAAGCTCGATTTCAGCCCGTCCTCTTTGCGTCTTTTTCTTCGTCGGAGCCCGGAGTTCGAGACGCGTTAAAAGTTTCAGCCCGCCTCGGGATGCCTGGGCATCGACGTTGAACTTTTCCTAAGGGTTGTTTCATCCCTTCCCCGCACCTACTCATCCCCGCGTCCTCGCCAGACCCTCGCGCGACGCGACTTCATTCTGTCCTCGGCTGATCTCTCAGAAATCGCACATCGGGGACGAATTTCCGCGGGAAATTTGTTAATATTGCAGGCTCACCGGGCTCGTGAAGCTCCTGACACAAAAAGTCACTCGACCGGGCCTCTCCTCGACGGAAAGTTCGTAAACGGCTGGACGGGACGCGCGGGGGAAGGACGAAGCTCGGTGTAAAAATTAAAAACTTGCCGACCGTACGTACACACAAGCGAAGCGAAAGAAACCGCTCGCGCGCTCGTTTCTCTCTTTTTCCGGTGCGCGATAAAAGCCCGCGCAACTTTATACTCGCCCCCGTAGGAACTTCCCTCTGTCTACGCACTTTTCCGGAACTTTAAATTGAATTAACCTAATAAAGTGCCGGCTCAACCGGCGAGCGAGACCGCGCCGATACTCCCCTAGTGCTGTATCGCCGCCAAATTCTTGTTTGTTAATTATATATTATTATAATGTTTTCATCGACTCTGGGTCACTGTAATATTCGGACACTGTAAAGTATATACATGTATGTACGTAGAATTTTTCCTTTATCTTTCATTTCGGTTTCCCGACGCACTGCGAGAAATTTCAGCAATCTAATAAAATTTAAATCTTAACTTGATTTTAGTTTTTTTTTTTATTAAATGCTATTTTTTCTATGGAGCTAATACTTTTGATATAATTTCTTCTTTATCGCACTGTGATTTTGTTCGCGACTAGGGATTGCAATCCCGCGCCATTTTTAATCCCGCGGGATTGATGTGGGATTTATTTGAATCCTGCGGGGTCCTGCGGGGTCCTGCGGGACTAAGGATTTAGTTCTTCAATCTAATATATGTATATTAATAAAGAAACAAATTTTACTTAATGAAATGATCATCATTAATCGTATTAGTCCAAATTTATGAACGAAATCTAAATATACATAAATTTAAATGAAAATAAATCTCTTTTTGGAACTACGATTGAAATATATACATATATGTATATGTGATATGCATATATATTAGGGCTGTAACTTTTCCGAAGCTTCGAATTCTTCGTAGTCTTCGAAGTCTTTAATTAAATTAAATTTAAGTAATTAAATTAAATTTAAAAAATCTTATATATCTTCGACAAAACATCGAAATAGTTCATCGTGCGCGTCGTCGGTTGCGAAATTTTGTTTATACGCATGTCCTCCGGGATTCCGCATCACCTATTTAAGAAATGCGGGCTCAAAAAATGACGCGGGATCCTGCGGGATTGCGGGATCCCTCTTTGCGGGATTGCAATCCCTATTCGCGACGCACGGTGATCTAGTAGAACTTGATACTTAACTTGATTTTATTTGATTAAGATTAAATGGTATTTTATATTATTCATGTTTTTTGTGATTTCTTTAATACTTAATGAAAGGCATTACTTTCTTTCGATATTAGACGATGTATCGAGACAGCTTACGACGTGTTGATGACGCGGCGAGATTTGAACTTATTTATTATTTAACTAACAAATGAGATGCAAGTGTGACATAGACGAAAAGACATAATTTTAGTCTATTTCGTGAAAATTTTCGCATTAATTCTATCTATTTTTTTTATAGAATCGGTCCGGCCGAAGCGTGCCGATGCTTCGCTGTTTGCGGATTTAATAGATTCCCGCGATACTACTCGAACGCACCGGTGTGTATTTGTCATCCAACGGCACCGAATGGAACTTTTTTAAGCATGACGGATCGTGCAAACAGGTTTTAAAGGAGTCGCGAGACGGTCCTGCTCGCAGAGGATCTCGTGAGATTTACGGCGTTGTAAATCGACGTGACTTCGAGCGATGTTTATGCGATGACGGAGGACTCGTGGATGAAAAATTAAGATTTGACGTGGTTCATGAATATACGGTAAGCTTGCTGCGTAGTCGAACGAGTTACGTTCGAGAGAGATTTTTATATGGTGTGCAGGGTAAGTTTGTTGCACCTTATTATTTTTATCAGGGCTGATGTGTTCAGTGCACAGAGTTGGACAAACATTTTATTTAAATAAAAATTTCGACTAAAGTGAGTTTTTTCCAAGAGAGTTTTGGACCCACTTTGTTCGAAATTATTATTTAAATAAGATTTTTGCCTAACTCTGACAGTGCACATGAAGCGATCGAGTTTAATCAATTATTATCTATGTATTCGTTAATCGTATCGCAAAACATAGTCACCCTTCTTGTAGAAAGGTTCTTAGTGGAGGTATAGAACAATAGAGACTCGTAAACGCCACGCGTACTTGACATTTCTACGTCTCGCTGGATAAAAGGACAAACTTTTTTTCGAACAATTACTATCGACTCAACGTACTAATCTGCACGAAAACCGAAACATGTGGTTGCCATCAATTCTATTGTTACAACGCTCCCTCTCCTGACCTTTTTTTCTGACCCCGCATTTAGAAATTCTTGCGGATAATCAGTATCGTTCGAACCGTGGTAAAGAGAACAACTCTCATGACTTGTCAGTTCGTTGTTCACGGTTGTTAGTGTGATTTTAACAGTCATAAGTGAAAGTGAATAAACCTACTATCTATCATCAACTGTACAGTTCGTCTCCGAATGGACAATGACACATTTCCAAGCAGTGACTGCGTCTACGACGGAATAAGTGAGTTTTAATTAAATCAATTTTTGCTTTTTTTTCTTGTTCATTGCTTTGCCGCAACGCGACCTAACGCTGCGCTCAACGCCCAGCTTTCATTTTTTCCATTCGCATCTACAACGTCTAATTTCGTTTCGTTTATAAGCAAAAAGCAATTTACAAGCAATTTAATTATATTATGAATCAATATGTTCTATCGCCACTCTCATTTGACTGTTGAAATTCTTGTTCAATTACAAATATATATTTTCCACGGTCGTAAAGTATTAACCCTTTGCACTCGGAGCAATTTTAACTCGAAAACCAAACGTTCCTTCTGACCTAGAATATTTCCATTATCTATGATTTTTTAAATTTAGTAAATATGAAGTTGATACAATACCTCGTACAATAGATAGATTCCGACATATTTAATCATGTAAACAATATTTTAAATAAAAGTAGAGCAATTTTTAGTGACGCCTCAGAGGCAAAGGGTTAATAAAAATGTTACTCGTACGAAATTCGTACTGAATTTTTCCTCTATGAAATAATTGCTAACCACTTTTAATTTTCATTCTAGTATACGATGTTTTTCATACCATAACAGCTGAAGGTTATATTTAGGTGGCTACCTTTAAGCGCAGCACCTAGTATACGAAATCGAAAAATATGTAAAATGTTCTACTATTTTATCCATCGCAGTAACACATTTTGCAATGTCGGTGACGCGGCTACATTTCTCCGGTTATTCGAAGGAAAGGGTTCCGGGAATAGTAACGCGTCCTTCGTTAATGAAGCACCGGGCGTTTCTTTTAATTTCACTTCGATGTCGTCCAGGTTAATACGCCAGGTACTACGTAGCCAAATGAGAAGTTAGACGACCAGTGAAAATCCCGGCGTGGTAGTTACACCCCCGCGTGGAGGCTGAGCCTTCGTTTACGCGCATTCTTCGTTTACGATACTGTTATGCTTCCGCGCGATTAAAGCTGGCCGCGCCGCGCCACAGAAACGGAAGCGTTTCACTTAGCTCCGGCAACCTTAAGCCCCGGATCACTCGTTCCCTCGTAAGCTTCTCGCGGAAAGGTGGAAATCCAATGAAAAAGAAATGCCACTCTCCACCACGTAACGAGCCCTTTCTCTTTCAGCCGGTTCTCCTTTCCATTTCGTGGAGCAAACGCGCGTATCACGGTCACGGATTTGCGTTTATGGTCGCGGATGAGGTAACGCCGCGTCAGGGTTGAAGCGTTGTCTCGCGGCACATCATGGTCATGGCTATTTAGCGAGTCACACGAGCTCCCGATAATAATTATACAGAAACCTTTCCCATATTGGGTTTCGATCGTGTTTATCATTTTGTGTATTAACGCTAAATCTACCATCAGTGTAATATTTGCTCTGAAAAGTTGTCTAAGAGTATTTTAGCCAATTAAAAAATTAAGTTGACCATGTTTTTTGATTAAAAAGAAATGTTTTATAATCTTTTCTATTGGAGCAGTACAAGGTATAAAAAAATTAATCTTGCATTTTTAGCTTGCTTAAAAGTAATTGTCATGTCTAGACTGTGGATCTTTGCAAAATAGAAATTTCCTTGATATGTTTGCTAAGTTGAAAATAATATAGCAGCCTATCTATATTTCATCGCTATCCATGTTAAATATCGTATCACAAACAAAGATTCATTGAATTGAATTGTACAACAGAATTAAATGAATTATTTTCGAGTAGTTTATGAAAGATAGTATTATATATTCGAATAAAAATGTATAATTTTAAAGAAAAACCCATTTCGCCGGTTTCCACGGGTGCATGTAAAGTCTGAGGCAGCATGCTGAGGTCTGTGCCATAAATCTCGAAGGAAAAATGCTATTTTAAGTACTAGCAGGGAAACCAACGGTGAAATAATTAAAATTGATCTTAAATATCGTATTATGAACAAAGCATGATTGATAGGGTTAAAGTGTACAACAGAATTAAGTGAAACATCGAAGAATCTTTTCCGCATCTATTTTTGAGAAGTCGATGAAGGGTAATATATTTGAATAAAGATAATTTTAAAGAAAAACCCATTTCGCCGGTTCCCACGGGTGCGTGTAAACTTTACGCTGTAAAGGGTCGGGCTATATGCTTGAAGTCTGTTCCATAAATCTCGGAGGAAAAATGATATTTTAAGTATTAACAGGGAAACCGACGGTGAAATAATTAAAATTGATCGGGCCGCGGTAGATAAAGGATGGCCAAGGAAAGAAGTTCGAAGTCGATGGAGAAACGTGTTACAGTCGGTTCATCTAAGATCAGTAGTTTACTACGAAAACGAAGAACAGTGATTCGGGTCAGACGTTTCTCTTGCGTCGGGGAGTAGATTGCCTCCGGGCTGTTGCAAATCCCGCGCCGGAAATCGATGAATTAAGTATCAATCTTATTCTAGATAGGGAAACGTTAGATAAGACGGGGAAGGAGATTTAGACGGTGACTTGTGATTCCTAGGCTTCCTTAAATTGCTCGGCAGTCAATGAGCTTGAACGAAGAATTCCCTGTAGAAGTAAATTCCTGCATCCGATCGAATCGAAGTTTTCGGGGTGAAAATTCAGTACAAGATCGAATAATCGTGTTTTATCGAACTGAGAAGCCTGCTGACAATGTACTCGTGAATATTCAATCAGTTTGTACGAATGCTCGAAGGCAAGCATTAATTAGATTTGTAATACTGCGTTAAGAATTTCGAAAATAGGATTTCAAATATTAATCTCGTGTATCTCACGTTCCAAATGTAGAACGATGGATTGCAAAATCTTCTCATACAGTTGGAATTCTCAATTTAATAATTACACTGCTGTTATTCAATTTTAAAATTGAATTTCAAATGTTGCTTCAAGCACTTTACATTTTGATAACTCTGGAATTACAGTATTTGGAATGTCTAATTTGAAGATTGCCAATTTTGCAATTAACAATTGTAAAATAATTTCTTTTCTTGTCATTGCATCTAATTTTGAATTCCATTAATATTCCAACGTAGAACTTTTAATTTAAAAATCGCAACCATTTTTTAAGAAAGTCCCTTTGCTTCACATTGAATCTGGAATTTTGAATTTAATGTTTCGCGATGCTTTTAATGACGGTTCGCGTTGTTCGAATAGTTGATGTTACCGGACGAGGAAAAAAACAGCGTTTCAACGTGTGCGGAGAAAAAAAAATCGACAAACATCGGAAAGCTTCTGGCGTAAATCACTTTAGAGGGAATTGGATTTATTACCGGGATTTTTCGAACGCTTTTAATAGTAACTTCCAATTACGGCGAGACAGTTCGACCCAGTTTCAAAATCGCGGCTATTTGATTCGTTGAATGTGTCGTGTCTGTATATGTATTCGTCGAAACAGCCTGGCCAACTAATGGAATACGAAGACCGGTAACGGCGCGTCGGAGAGATCATCATTCTCTGAAGATGAACTCCCTCCCGTTGCATCATCATAAGCCGGAAATCGCATTATCTCCTACAGAATTTCGGGCAAATGCCTTGGCCACGTAGAACGGGGGACAATGGTCAAATAGAAATTTCCAGACTCCTCGGATCGAATACAGATATTTATACTGTCTAATCTAAATTGTTGTCGATCACTCGGCCACCCTGTCAACCCGATAAAATTAAAAATGAATTAACGTTTGAACACCTTTTTCAGGATGTGTTAAGATCTAAATAAACTATTAAATTTCGATGGAATTATTTTTTTTCTGCTTTAAAATCTCATAGAAAAATTGCAATTGTCGGAATGTCTTAATTTATAGAAAAGGGTTGCAAACACTATCCCTTGTTTTCCTAAAATTACGATAGAGCTGTTTCTTAATTTTTAATGATTAATTTGTTTATTCGTAATCGATAGCCAGTAGATGAGTTCTGACGTAAAATAATAATAATAATTCACGAAATTCAGCACCGGATACTCACGAAACGGGTATAAAGGTTGACTAATATAATACCGACGATTAGTAGCAATGACATTAATCCTTTCGCAGTGAAAATTTTATACTTAGAAATCGCTGACCCTGGTTAATTTCGTATTTATTGCCGGTTGCGCGAACTTCAACGAGTCTTATCAAGAATTAACGTACAGTGCCGATGAATTTCTCGTCGCTCGGATCAGGCGTGGAGCGTTTCAGTGTGCCGAAATGAAATTAATAAGCCGACAGCGCGAGCTCGCTTCTGCATAATTGATTGAAATTTAAGCTTTCGTCAGGATCTGACGGGTTCTTGAGGGAACGGGTCACGAAGGTTCGAGTCGATTGAGCCGGGGACACAAAGCGGTGTGGAAAAGCAAAAGAAAGAGAAAAAAATAAACCGAGTTTGCTCTCGTTCTCGCTTGCTGGCTCGCAAGCCCGCGAGATAGAGTGAAACAGGTTTCATTAATGAAGCTTAACAGAGGGTTCTCGCGTTTGCCAGCTGTCAAATAACGATTGCCCTGTAATTGGCGTTGCTTTTAACGCCAATCCCAAGCAACGAGTTCCCTCTCAGGTGCAATCTGCAATTTGCAAGCGGATTATCGGGGCTCGCGGCACTTCAAAACGGCAATTAAGCTTTCCCTTCTCGAAATTTCCAGCGGTAATGTAACCCCTGTCAGCCGGCGAATTAATGGCGCGGCGGTCAGCGAAACGCTACGCGGAAATATTACTTTTACAAACCAAGTTAACCGGAATAATTAAACCGGCATGTGACAGTGTTTTGATTAGGAGGCTTGAATCTGCACGCGCTCTCTCTCTCTCTCTCTCTCTCTCTCTCTCTCTCTCTCTCTCTGTGTGTCGCGCGCGCGCGCACTCGATAATATTTAACAACGCGGCGCACGTTGTAAATTCCATCGAGGGCCCTACAAAATAATTCCGGAGCCGATTGAATCGCAACTTTAATTGAAAACGGTACGACGCGATTGGATAAATTAAATGTTAATCAATAGCTGTGTCGCGGCCGATACGTTCACGCATCCAACATTCGCGTTACCCGATGTCGACTTATGGATAGTGCCCAGAAAAATCTGAAAAGTGATCAAGCTCTAGTAAATTTTTTAGTGAAAATCCCCGCCGCGGACGTGGTACAAGAATCTTTTCACGTGCCGGCAAATCACGATTTTTATTATCACGACTCTGGTCGTTGTGACAACCATTTGTGGAAGTGCAGAATTTGAAAAGAAAAACGAGAAAGAGATAACTCATTTTTTAGTTCTCCTTTCTATAAGACAGTATAAACAAAACTTCATTATGCACATTTACTACATTACACATGAAAATTTCTATTCTTAAAATCTATGCGAAATGCATCGTGAATTTTCAGAAGAAAAATTACCGAGATGGTGAAATGGATATCGGATAATAATTTTCGCATTTGAACGATTGAACGATTACATGTAAAGTTAACATCTATTTGCATACGGTTCGTTTTCAAGATTTAAAGATATATTTGATCTCTTTTCAAGCTAATGACCGTTCGGAGCGAGGCACTGCTGATAAGGCAAAGCAATGGAATGGCAAACATCAAAAATCATTTCGTTTGGTATTTGCATAATATACATTAAAACTCATTCTGTGTTAATAAAGCCAGACATCAGAAATGATATCCTTCCGATGCGTTTGGATATGTAAAAACGCGCAGGAAAATATTTAGCGACCTTTCATACGTATAATGATAACCGATTACAGCATAAAATGAAGTAAATATTAGAAACCATAAATCGAAATTTCTATTTGTTAATTATTATTTATTCCATTGCGTATTCGGAAATCAATAATATGTTTCAATATTTAAATACACATGCATATAGTAACCTGCAGCTGCAGTAATTAGTAATATCAAATATAGAAAAATCAATACAAGCGTGCGTCATGTTATTGCAAAGGAGACACAGTACACCGTTCCCTGAAAGCTCTGGTGGAATAAAACCACCAAAACGAGACTCAATCAAATTATACGGGAACGTGCTAAAAGGAAAGCATCAGATTTCAAACGTATAGTAGATTCAACCGTGGAAAAATTGTCCAACGTTTTCAGTGACGTTTCAATTTGTATCATGTTCAAAAAGAAACTGTAAACACGTCTTTCGAAAAACTGAATAATGCGAAAGTAGAGTCACCACTAAAAATTTCTGTGTACCATTGTTGAACGTATCGTTTACATTACTAAATCTTTTGGCATCTAATTAATTACTAAACATTCAAGTATTGTATGAAGTATTATATCAATTTCATATGCATAAAATGATAAAGTCATTGTAGGTCGGAAGAAATGTTTAATTTTTGAGTTAGAGTAGCACCGAAAGCAAAGGTTTAACAATTATTTATATTCTTGGACCCAACTACTTCAATTCATAGTTTGAAGATAAAGATTTGCAACGATTTGTGTTAAATAGTAAAACTTTACAATCACAAACAGCACAAGGAGTCTTGCTATTAACCCTTAGCGGTCGAGTGGCGCTTCTGCGGCGCCACTAAAAATTGCTGTATTATTATTTAAATAATTGTTTCCACTATCAGATATGTCAGTATCTAACCAATTACTACACATTTAAGTATTGTATGAGGTATTATAACAATTTCATATTTATCAAATTTAAAAAATCATAGAGAATGGAAATATTGTAGGTCAGAAGAAACGTTTAATTTTCGAGTTAAAATAGTTCCGACCGCAAAGGGTTAACATTGCTGTAGACAATTTCCAATGCTGCGTGTTGTCTTAAAAAAAAGAAAACGAGAAGTCGTAGTTAGAAAGATTCTCGAGAGTATTCCTCTTCCGATACTCTTTCCGCGGTTCGTCCGAGTTACCAAGCCAATCGTGAGCGATGAAGAACCCAAAGAACCGTAAATGAAGCGATCGACTCTCCTAGGGCACCGTAGCCGGTCCTGTTCATCGAAAAGTTGAGCCGGCAGCGGCGGCCGCGAACGAATAAATCGTACTAACGTTCATCCGAACGGGTAAACATTGCACTTCATCCGTTTGTATCCCGTTTCGGTCATAAAAATTCGTCTGAGCGGCGAAATTACATCCGCGCGACTGCATATCGCGTGCATTAAAGGCGGAAAATAAACGAGCGCGCGCGCCGCTGAAAATCTGCCGGATTTTAAATCGACGGAGCGTATAGCAACGGCCGCTCGGAATCCACGCGACTGGCTGCCTACTCGCGTGAGCGTTCAACCCTGCTCGTTAACTCTCGCTAAACTGTACTTGACCGAATCACCGAGCCAGCGATTCCCAGGACTCCGGGTAATAATTTTCCTCCGGTTTTGTCGCCGTCGTTCCCCTAATCCCCTTCCCCCACCACGCCGTTTTCTCCCGCTAATTTTCACAGGGTTCCGCCTCCTCCTTTTCGCGTCAAACGATCCGCCCGAAAAATTCCGTCGGTCGCACCTACGATCGTTTCTTTCGCTGCCATTTTCAAGAAAATCATCTCCGTTCTTTTTATCTTTGTTTGGAAAACAACTGCAAGACGATGCAGCTTTTTCAACCCCTTGCCGAACCCTTCTTCTTTATAGTTGCAGTACGGAAAAGAAAATGTATATTATACTTTTTGTATGGCTACAATAGTCAAATTCTATTTCATCTAAAATGAAACACGTAGGCATTCATATTTGTTAGACTTTGTTAAAAAGTCATTGGCTCGTTACTGGCTGGTCAAAATACGGCCAGTGTTGGGCAATAAATAAATTTATTTAAATAAATAATTATTTAAATAACAAGTTATTTGTTATTTGGATATTCAAATAAAACGCAGAAATAATTATTTATTATTTGAGCAAGTCTAAATGAATTTATTTAAAATAATAAAGTTAATTGTTATTTACAAATACAATTTTCAATTATTATTTGTATTAACAAATAATAAATTAAATTGTATTTTCATTCATTAATCCGCCCTCCGGACGAGCCCGAACACTGGCGGTATACCTGAAAAGGTTGGTATAGCAGAGAAAAACTATTTAATTGATTTCCACCTCAATCCAAATAATAAATAAACTTTTATTTGCAAATAAGAAATAATAAATAGATTATTTATGGAATTATTTAAATAACTTTAATTTAAATAACAAG
The DNA here is from genome assembly GCA_916610235.2 of Lasioglossum morio. Classification (NCBI taxonomy): domain Eukaryota; kingdom Metazoa; phylum Arthropoda; class Insecta; order Hymenoptera; family Halictidae; genus Lasioglossum; species Lasioglossum morio. The sequence continues at coordinate 8,262,256 of OU744325.1, read as the reverse complement.
TTTAGTTATTATTTTCAAATAAAATCACACGTTTATTTATTATTTAATTATTTATTATTTAAAATAAAATTTGCCCAACACTGAATACGGCAAGGGGTTGATTAACTTCGTTTTAGCTAATGTACTGCCTGTGGGTTACATATAACATCATCAGATCGAGAGAATTCCAGTGGAAAAAGTAGTAAGGGCAATGCTGTAGTCAGACCCTGAGTGAGATCACGAATCCTCATGGCTATCTCGATCCTACAATACAAGACGTGACGTCACTGGTTACCTCCACCATTGGTGGACAAACGACAAATGGTTTGTTCATATGCCACACATAATGATATCATAATGTTGATAACGTTGAAATACATTTCATTTCTATTTTTTGTCGGACTGATTACTCGAGCTTGACATCTCTGGTATATGCAAATCTGCATCGATATTTCGGAATGAAAACTTGCATAATTAATACGCAAAGAATCTAGCCACAACCAATCATAATTAACCGAGTTGATGACGGCTGCGGTTGTCGGTGGTAAAGTTAGGTTAACTCATTACAGAAAATTTAAACACATTAATTCTCAAAGTATCGCTAGCCGTTCAGCATACATGATACACTGTCCTTGATTGTTTGCAATTGGTCTCGGCACAGAATAGAAAATATTTACACGCTTGCGAATTCGATACTAACACACACACACACACACACACACACACACACAGGCAGATTCACACATGCATAAATCAACTATCCCACAATGCCGAAATAGGTATGTATATTCACTATTCAAAATGGCTCTAAAATTGGAATTCAGCAAATTTATTGCTGCGCTACGAACGTTGATGGAGATATGAATTATTGAGAATAAAGCTGAAGCAGGAGTAAAAGAGGAATTTGTTAAACATTTAGTAAATCATGTATTCTCCCGATGTGCAAAATCCAGAAGTTATTATTTTTTAGGAACATGACTATTTTACACAAATTTATACGTGAATTTTTATAATCGTTTAATGCAATTTTTTTACAAAATACGCGATGTAGTATTTTAAAAAATCGCATATGCTATTAATGCAGAAAGGACGTCATTTATATTCTACGTTGCACGAAATCGGATTTTCCATAATGCACTTTTATTAATCCTTTACTACAGTATTTTATATATTAGAAAATTACATGCACAATAGAATGTGCATGATTGATTTACGAAGAATTCATCAATTATATTAGAAATCACATTTGCAATCACAACGTAAAATCCAGTTTACTTATTGCATACACACGAGTTGATTTTAAGCAGATCAAGATAGCAAAGGGAAGAAGCCAAGAAAGAAGGTGGATGGAGTGGATTGAGAGCGAGCAGGTAATTACGTTTCGGAAATAAAAATCGTAACACTAGACTCCTCGCTCGAAGCATGCAATTTCTGTGGCGACTGTGGAGGGGGGTAGGGGAGGAATTCAACCGTTTCGGTATTTTCATTAATGAGAACAAATATTTCTAGTTGCGCAGGCGAAGAGGCTGCCTGGTCTCGTTTGTCGTGCAACCCCGGCATTCAATTACTGAAGAGGGTGAGTTATATTTATAGCGAGCCTCCAACTTTCGTTACAAAATGTATATTCCTAAATGGAAAAAGGCGTAAACATAATTTTTCTATCAATTACCCGAAAGTTTACCCGGTACCCCGTAGTATTCCTTTTTTCTCCATTCCTATTGCCTATCTGTATCTGTACGTCTTTTTCATCAATTTTTATTAGAAACATCGCGAGTTATTCAAATTGCCAAATTATGCGAAACAGTCTGTTATTGGTGGTGCAACCGAAGGATAGGTGGTCCGCGCGAAAGTAAATTGGAAATTTAAATGAAATTTTTTCGCGAGCTTCTCCTTTGCGAATATTCCGCTGAAATATTCGTCCAGTATGACTTCGCGTGTTATTACTGTTTATTACTTGCTGTTTCCGCTTGCGTTGGGCATTGTAGAATTGCTTATTATTCATTTAGCCTACGGTGGTGATATATCGTAATGGAAAATGAAAGATTTGTAAATGATAGGACAAGATTAAATTAGAAATTAAGTTGTATTGTTTTTGAAGCATGTTGGGACACTAAATATTTCAGACATCGGATTCGAATAATGGAGAGCCTGCTGTAGTTAAGTTAACGTGAACACTGCTTGAATCAGTGAAATGATACGACAAGATTAAATTAAAAATTAATTTATATCGTTTTTTTTCGTTACTTGGAATCAATTGTAAATTAAGCTATTTACATCTCAAGCATGTTGGGACACTAAATATTTCAGACATCGGATTCGGATAATGGAGAACCTGCTGTAATTAAATTGATATGAACACTGCTGCATCAGGCACCCAGAAACCCCGTGCTTGCGTAATGCAATTTGAATCGTACGGCAATATTTGCATATGTTTTACCTTCCATAATAGGTATATTTTATTTAATCGGACATTTCTGGAATTTAACAGCACCGCTTTAACGACGCGCTCGTATTAATCGCGCAACTTCACTCGAAATTCCGCGCGGCTGAATTCGGATTCCACGAGTGTGCTCCGCGAGCGCGTTTCACGTTTTTTTTTATTTCACCATCTCCCCGGCACTTTTCGACGTGGAGTAATTTTGTTAATGTAAATTGTGACGGGGACCGGGGTCTCGGGAAGGAAACAACGCTCAACGAGAATATTAAATGTAGAAAAATATTCACGGGGCGGCGCGCGCGCCGAGCAGTTTTCCGGCAAATATCTCTTTTCCCTCATTTCACGTAATTATATTATAATAATGGCATGAAAAATATTCACGAACGTGCGTACACGTGTCGAGCAGCTTCACGGCGTAAGTCTACCGCTGGCCGTTTCGTTTAACTTTATTATTATAATTGCGTTAAATTGCGTTCTCCGAAGGGCAACGTAAATATGTACATGTCTCGTCAGCGGAATGCAATTATTACACGTTTTAAAAGAATAAGGATATTATCTAGCCTACGTTGATGTCGATTATTTAGCTTACCAATTGCTCCAAAATAAAAATACCTAGTTAAACTAAGTGTGATTTTAACGACGAACGAGTACATACTGTTTAAAGACGTTTTAAAAAGTGTTTCAATATTTCATCATACAATATACTTTATAAACCTTTTTATCATTTTAACACAACAATCAGCATTGCATATTTGTATTTGGTAATAGGAAAGAGCATTTACCACTTCATTAACATTTGTTTCAAGTATTCTTAATTTTACGAAATACTTTTTGTTTATTGTTATACCGTGATAAAACACTTTTTTCATTAATAATATCCACGACATAGATTAAATATTTTTTGCTAATGCCAGTATATTACTGTATCATGGAATGAATGAATAAATGATTACGGTCCTTATACGATTAAATAAAAAAAAAATGAAAGAATGATGAAGGTTAGAAGAGTGATAAATGAAGCAAGTATGTGAGATTCGAAGGCAGTTCCCGTAACCACTTGGATTCGAATTTTCATGTAATTAATGATACCTGTCAGGCCGCTTCGTGATCATAGTAATGAGAGTAATTTACCAGGCGTGAAAGTTTCAGCGCCGCTATGAGTCAAGATTGATTGACTGGACGTTGAAACTGCTGTCTGTTACGTCATGCGGATAGAATCTCACCCGTGTATCGACAATAAATTCGGGGATCTCGCATTGGAAAGATCGATAGCATTTTTCAACGCGTACCGCTGTAACCAGAAACCGTACTATACTTCATGCGTTGCGGATACTCTACTGCAGTTTGTAATTACTCGTCAAAGTGTTGAGTACATTCTCAGCTGCAGTAACTTCTGCAAATCGAAGTTCAAACGAGATTATTCTGAAGTAAAAACATTTTTATCTTTGTCACCACGATTTTTCATATACTCCCGCCAGTCTGTCAGAGAAACATTTCCAACAAAAGTTTATAAATATTTGGAACTTTTCAAGAATTTGAAAAAATGAGGATGTAACCACAAGTGTCCCCTTGACGGGTCTGTGTTTAAAAAAGCGGACACTTTAAAATTGACGAGATAAAAATTATTTGAAGTATATGCAGCACACAACGAGCTGGAACCAGAAATTTGCTGACATTTTAATATAACTCTTTTTTACTATAAAAAAAAATTATTCCTATCTATTAATAATTATCGTAATAAATTTATATTGTCTAACTTTGAGACGGAAAAGTCCGTTCGTACAGGATCCGCGATTTTATAGATGGAAACCCTAATCGGGGATGATGGAGCGACGTCGCGTATCGCGTCGTGTGCTGAGTACTAGCTGGCGAGTAAATATGAATCAGCAGACGCGTAGGTGATACGCAGCCAGCCCTATTTTGGACAGTAATGAATACCTGCATACCTGATCTGTCTGTTGTACAACGGCCGAGAGGGTCGTGCAGGTTTTGTTTTAAATGTTTTCCGCGCTGGAAGAACGCCAGCCAGGGCTGTGTCGTGGCGCGGTATGGCGTCGAACCCTCTCCGCCCTTCCGCAGCCTTCGCACCGCTCCATCGAATTTCCACGGAAAAAACGACAATGCAACCGTGAACTCGTCGGGTTCCTCTCTCAAACCCTTGGAATCGTTCGACTCGTTCCAAAAACCCTCCGCACCCGCTACTGAACATCCAGAGTCCCCCCCGGTCCTGCTTCGCGAACAGCGAGATTTGCAGAGCTATCCGAAAAACTGCGGTAGTCATTGCTTTCGCGGGGGATAAATCGGCGTGTTAACCGAACTAAAAGTAGAGCATACATATGGCGCGAAAAACCACGTTTTCGACTCGACTCTTTCCTGTTGTGCCTGCCCCTCTTCCGGATCACGCTCCGCTGAATTAGCGAAAACCAGAATCGACTTTTCCAGACTCCACCGACCGTGCTCTGTAACCGAGCGATTTCGCAAACACGAAACTCGTCCACGCTTCGTGGTTGTCATCGTGCGACGAAATCCCGGCGATTTCGAGCACGCGCGTCCCGAGGGCTTGATAGAAAATATTGGGTGCTCGTCACTCGAACGGTTAAGCTAAGGATTTCACGGTTAACCCCTTGAATTGACAAAGAACGGCTTTGGAACTCGTACATTCGAATGTTTCGATAGTATGGCACTCTCTCTCTCTCTCTCTCTCTCTCTCTCTGCCTGTGCGAGATCTTTTATTACCGCGAGGGATCGAGTATTGTCCATTTTACCACGTTTTTTTATTTTGATGATGAGCGGGAACTTTAACCCTTCGCACGTATTCAAAAACTACGGGCTAACGATATCATATTAAAAATTAATTACTTCGCTTGTTTCTTTCGTAACAGAAATTATCTGAGACTAATTTATACATCACGGTTTATCAATTTTATTCTCACTTAAGGTCGATTTATACTCAAATATATTCGCCGGAATATATGCGACCAGACAGATATTCTTCAATGGATTTTAATGGAAGTATGTAGACCTACATTAGGTGTACATGCTTCCATTAAAATGCATTGAAAAATATCTGTCTGGTCTGATATATCCGGTCGGAAATATACCAGTGTAAACAGACCCTTAGGCATCCCTTCTCAAAGTTTCGAAAATATCGTGCAATTTTTCAAAACAATTTCGAAGCACAGTCACTTTTAATCTTTTGCAGTCGGACCTATTTTAACTTGACAATTGAACATTTCTTCCGATCTAGTATAATTCCATTGTATATGATTTTATTAATTTTATGGATATGAAATTGATGGAATAGAATAATTACATTAATCATACTGCAGAAAGCTTGCTAATAGATTCTTTAGTAGGTAAAAATGATTTCATATGAAATGATTACAATGATATTTCTAGTAGAGCACGTCTTACAATGGGAGCCACAGAAAGTCTAAATAAAATCAATCTTGTCATTTTTCAAAGGGAACATGTACCAGTCACTTTTAAGGCTCGACAGGTTTAGTGTTAATCACGTTCTCCATAATGATCCATTTAATCTTGAATCGCACAGCGAATAAATGGAATATAATAATAATAATAATATTGCTTTATTTTCAGCCTTACAGCTAAGAAAATGTGACTTGGTTTACATTAACCTATTTATACAAAACTATCTTATTTCACACATTCGTTCCATACCTTCTCTCATTAATTTTTGGTATCCTAATTATCACTAACCCACTTAATTCTATACTTATTGCTTCCCTCCCCATTCCCTAATTTTTGCATTTTTTGTTTGGTATTCTCTTTGGTTTTTATTTATGCTCTCTTTTTTTCCTCAACTTCTCCAATAAATGGAATATATATGTATAAACACATAATGATCTAAGGAAGTTTAAAAAATCGCATAGTACATATATCGAAGTAAAAGAAAATGCGTGCAACGAGCGGTTTTACACGAGCGGACAACCTTTCATATCTAAAAACTATTAATCCACAAGTAATCACGTTCTGTAATGTGTTTCGCGTTTCGAAGGTACTTCCGTTCAATCGCATGAACTTTTAACAGTAATGCGTTCAGCGCGGTGCGGTCAACAATTCGGACTCTCATCAATTCATTTTAGAGTAAACCATTCGAACGGGAACATGGATTTTCGCTTTCACACGTACGGTTTGTTGTATTTAAATTAACGTATTGAGTTATTTTGCGACGGCAACGACCGGCAAAGTTTTTAGCCGGCGCCGTCGCCCGTGCTCGCCGTAACAATGCTCCTAAATGAACGTCCGGATAATATTTAAACGAACGTGATTCCCGCTGTTAACGACAAACGCGAACCATTTCGATCGGACGTCCGTTTTCAAAGATATTTTGAGACGATCCTGTGTTTGTGGAATTGTTGGCTACGAAATCGATTGGAAAAACCGTTAGCTATAAACTATAGCAATGGTATTTACCACTATAATTATTATTCTTAACACTAGAAACCCTAGTTCATTTAATCAATTTATTTCTTCGAACATGTTTATCATCAAAATCGATAAAAATTTGAATAAACAAAGAGTAACAGTATGAACTTGTTCAGACTAGAGCTTCGGGGTACTCGCAGACGCCTTTCGTTCGAGGAGGAGCATCCGTTTGAACCGTAGGGAAACTCTTGAGGAACAAGCGGGACCAACGCGAAACCTCCAAAGCGGATCGGCGGGAATGTTTATATTCAGTTTAGCATCCATTAGTGATCGCATTAAAACTGAAGATCCGCACTGGTGCAAACTACTTCCAAATAGCAGTACTATTTCGATCCACTTTGCACGTTGTATGGCCGTGCTAGAATGTACCATTGAAAATTCAGGGTGAGGAATGCCAGTTTCTTGGCGGAAACAATCCTGAATGTTCAACCGAGAACTGAAATTCGATCAATTAGCGTTGCTGAACGCGAGGATGAATATTTTGCAGGAATGATAGTAAATAAAATGAAATCGGTACTATAGAAATAAAATTGAGTACCAACTGGGAATTAAAATCTGTTATAAATTTATACATAGATAACATTGAATACGTTAAAGGTGCAATTGTTTTTACGATTACAATCGCACAGGATCGATAAGGTTGCATTGCGTTCGACAACGTTAAACGTTCGATTTTCACTTCGGAATTGTACTTTTCAAGCAACGAGGCGGGTGCTGACGCTAAACTGGACCGGTTTATCAATCAAGGCTATTATTTAAACAACCGTTTACACGTAAACTCAGGAATCAACGCATGTACCGGCCGGACGCGGCTCATTAATTAAACGCAATGCGCCACTGATTTGTAGTTAAGCGAATCAATTAATTATCGTTTAACACATTCGATTGTTTCGATAATCACCTTCCGCGTGTCGAGCTTTTACGTGTTCGAACAATGAAAAGGAACTTTATTGTTTGACGGTAATTACGCGGCTATCGCTCCACCCTGTACTGACAGATTATGTAATAACTACATCCCCTGAAAATTCGCACGTTATATTTCCAATTATTCCGTTGCCGTTAAACGAATCGCCTGGCGGAACTTATTTTTCCGTTGGAATACTGCATCAAATTTTCCAAAGATATTAAAAATTTTAACTCATTGCGCGGTGAGATAAGTCGCTGTGTACACAAATAATTTGTACAAGTATAGACAGTCGCATATGATAAGATGCTGTAGGGATTTAATTAATTTAAAATTCATGATTAGATTGCGGATCTTTATGAAAAATAAAAACTTTCCATCCGAATCGCAAGAAACTGGGGTGAAATGAAAATTTAATTTCTTCCTTGATACATTTAATTGGTTAAAAATAATAAAATTGTACTTTTAAATTATTCTAATGTTTTTGCTGCTATAAGTTACATCTACTCATTTCTGTCATAAATGCATATAATTCGCAGTCTAGTCATGATCAAGTTTAATTGCAGAGGTAGACTACACTATAGCTTCGTGACGTCAGTCAAGTTCTAATAGCATCTCCTCCACTATTTTCCCCAATTCACAAATTAATTCAAGTTATGTAAAGAGAGGCGACCAAAAGAATTGTCCCGCTCGCGAGAATTGACCTGTTGGCTCCCGGACCGATGTAAATTTAACCGTGCGCCGTTGTACAAAGTTTCGTTCGATCCGAGAGCAAGTGTAATCAGAACGGGGAGGCGCGGGCGGCTAAAACAAAGAAGAAGCTCTCGCAATAAGTCCGATCCCATTTCTTTCGTCAAACGAAAGGAGGACGGCGCGGCGTCTAATGGCTGTAGGGGTGTGGGCAGTGTTGTAGGAACGGAATCGCAACGGGGAGTTAGAAGGGGGCCCCGGTTGGCTCTTATTAAGGGATCCTTCGTCAGTGAGACGGGGCTTACGACGCGGTCTTTGCATTTCAGGACGAAAAGTTTAACGATATTCATACAAAGCCGGATGATATCGCGGCCGGTTCGGAGCAGTCGGGACGGTCGGGGGGAGAGCCGCGGGATCTGCAAATGAGCACTTTTTCCGCGCAATTCCGGCAGCCAGTGTTATTTCACCGGTGGAGAGCTGAATAAAAGGAAAAGAAAGCCCGGCAAAGTGATGGAGATGTTAAGGAAAATATCCTCCCTCGACCCTCTGTTTCGCCCAAGCCGCACGCCCAGTTTGTTGAGATGCGACGAACCGTGAAAGACGCTCGTCTTATCTTGGAGCCGTGCGCGAGATACCTCGTCGTCCCTTTCCCCTCTTATTCTTTCTCGACCTTCTCCTCTTTGGATCTTTATTCTTCTTTCTTTCTCTTTCGCTCGTCTGGATATTCGTGTCTGCTCTTTCCCGAGCTCTTCCACCTGACTCCCGCTTCTGTTTCTACCTTATTCCCTCTCACTCGATAGTGCGATTTACTTTCGCGGTTTTCACGGGCAAACGTGCACCGATCGACCCTCTCATCCATGACAAACATCATCCCGGTGGAACGGAGAGCACCGTTTTGATTCCCGCCGATATTTATGACGGGAGATGGAACAAATGATATTTATGTGGCTTCGTGTGCTGCACGGTGCAACATGATGTATATCCGACTGGAATTTTTCCGCTCTCCATCTTCCTTGTTCTTTCTTATATTTTCTAATAAATTATGGATTTTGTCTTTCGTTAAGTCGGATTGCGGTAATGTTAACTGGACACACCTGTCTACCAGACGTCAAGGTGATCTTTGCTTTTTTAATGAAACATCCCAGATAATGATGTTGGTGTTCTGACATCAAGATTATTACTAATGAAAAAACAAATTCAACCAAGTATAATATGTGGACCTTCAACTCTTGAAGAAGCATAAGTTAACGTACGAAAATAATGTTGATGCTTCTAGTACTTCTGTAGAGAGCTCTATTGATGTAACCTCTGAATTATTGTCGACAAACGTCTCTTGTTCACGAACAGTCATATCATCCAGCACTTTCAAGACTGTGTTCAAATGGTACCCATTGGAATTTAAATATACCCGCTGCGTGAAGAAGCTTGTACATTATTTAATATCTCCCGGGTGATATTCCTACATTCTGTCATACTACGACGCATGGAGTTGGTGCATTGGCGTACACTTTACGTTTTAATGTTCCCCATGAAATGTCAATGTTTATGTGTTTGCATCAATGGATCCCTAGTACAATATGAGAAGCATCTACATTGCCTTTGTACGTAAAGTCACGCTTTTCAAAGAATAACTTCACTGAAGGTTATTTGACATCAACATATTATACGTTGTTAAATTTGTCTTTTAACTAGCCATTCCATTTTGGAAAAACCACGACAATGTTGGAAGATCTCGTATCGTTAAAAAGTAACGAAAATATTTCAAGTAAAAGTATTAAAGGATTCAAAGTTTCAAAGGATTAAGAAACTGCTTTTTGATGCAAATGCAGCGACACGCGATCACGACGATACTTTCAAATAATAATTAAAGGGAGTCTATGTAATTTTCCCATCGAAATGGGAATAATCGATGTCCACAGTGGCCGATAAAAGAGTTTCCTCGCAGCGTCGAATAATTCCTTCAGACTACTTCGTCTCTGTGGTCGCGTTCAGCTATCCCTTCAGTGTTTCCGCCTCGCGTCAAAATCCGATCGAGACCACGCGAAATCCTTCAATTTGCACGGATCCATTTGAATTTCATTCAGCCTTGTACCTACACAAACCTCGATTTTAAACTGATTGGTCGGAGAAGAATTTTTCATTGTTCGTCGAGGGCTCGCCCCGTGTATTTATACGATTCCGAAGGCGGTAATCGGACACGGGACTGATTAAATTCCGTCCGCACGTAAAGCCTGCTTGCAAAAAATTTCCTTTTCCCCGTCGCAGCTTGCAATTCCCCCTCGGGGAAACCTAGTGCCCAGGGAATTTTACGTGTTCCACGGGGTTGGTTTCGATGGAACTTATAACGACATAGCTGAAAAATGTAATTCGCGCATTACATGACTTCATTTTGCATTAATGGAGGAAACGACAGCAGCGTGTGCGTTGTACATGCGTTTCCTCTGGTTTTTAGATTCCTTCAGGCGTTGCTCTTCCATTTCCTGACCGGATAATGAGCTTCACGCGAATTCTTGCGCATGAAATTTCGAACCCCGCGGAAACGAAATGCACGATATCGATGTTCGATGGTCTCGTTACATCGCAGCCCTTATGCACTCAATATACGGTCCCGATTGTCCAAAAACTGGCAGAATATGAAATTTTTATACAGAATTCAGAGTTCTATCCTATTAAAAATGTTTGAGAATCTCTGTACAAAAATTGGAAAATCTGGTTCAACCTGCAGTGAAATAGAAATTTATTTTCTTTCTTAATATGCTTAATAGGGTGAAAATAATATAACGTTATTTTAGAAGAAGAAAATATTAACATTATTGCAGAGTAGATGCAAACAAATCAGTTTTTCACTAACTCTAATTCATAATTAAAGTGTGTGCTCATTTAGTCGTTTCTTGGGAATGCAGAATGAATGAAAGCAAAAAGAGCATCACGGAAACAGGAGAAAAAGTTCTATTATTAAGGATTTCATTGAATTCACTTATCCTGGGAAACTTCGTGAAATCTATTTCACCAGACTTATTTTATTATTTCTTATTCGTTCGCATGAATATGCAATAGAATATGGAGACTGATAGTGAACAATGAGAAGACTACAGATACTTCAAATTCCCATTGTCACGAGTAAACGTCGAGAAAGTAGAATGAAGTTTTCTAATCTGTTATAAAAATCGATGAAAATTCTGCGAGCTATGAAGCTGTAAACATCTATGATCTGATAATGCAAAACAAATAATAATTACTGTAAAGAGTTATTTCTATCGAAGAGAGAATTCAAGGAATAATTATTTGTAGGCTGATACTTCTAAGACGAGGTTCCTGCAGAAATTCCCGCAAGATAAATGAACCGGAATCCCTTTGACTTCACACGACCGCGGAGCTTTAGTGAGAGGATTTCCTTCGACATTCTGTTCGTTGTCCGCAACGTCCTCCCTCGTTGCACACGATTGTCGCAATTACTGCGATTAAATTGGGTTAACCAATTACGAGCCTTCCGACTAAGAATTTCGGAAACTCCGAGCAATGTCAGTTCCGGAGCCTTCGCACGTACTCGCAAACTGCGGGTTCGTTTAAAAACAGTGCGAGATCGCCACCACAGTAATTTACAATATCGCATTAAAAAGTAATTACTTCTCTTGTTTCTTTCGTAACAGAAATTGTCTCTGAGACTCATTTTTGCCTCCATTTTCTGAAAGATTAGAAAATCTTGTGCATTTTTAACCGTTTGCAGTCGAAGCTAGTTTTACTTGAAAATTAAACAATTCTTTTGAACCAAGAATAATTCCATTGTATATGTTTTTTTTTCATTTTATGGATATGGAATTTATATAATACCTCGTACAATACTTAAATATTTATTAATTACTTTTCGATTTTTAATGATGACTGTGAGTCACAATTCAAGTGTTGAAGTAAATCGAATTGATACTCACGTTTTTCTAAATTTTAAATGAATCTAATAATGTTGTATAGCGAAAGTGTTACTATCAATACATGAAATTTATTCTGTAAAAGTAGATTACTAAATTTTTTCACACGTCGTTCATCGAACACTACAATTACCAGTACGATTTCCAATCGGGCTCTTCAAACGAATTTTTGTTCGATATTGTTTCGTGAAATATTAATCCTGGTAAACAATATTTTTTGTTCGTATCGGAGATGAAGTTGGATGATATTTATTTGCATTGAACTAACTTTTATCAGACTGCATGCCCACCGGGGATAAAGTGTATGACTAAATAAATATTTGACAGGATGATTGCGAGGAAAAATTGTGCTTGAAAATGAGAGTAGCTAACAATATCTACATTTCAGTGCATGAGACGGGTACGATTGGATTAAATCGAGATTCATCGGCTATTTCAATTCACTTTAACGCAATACACAACTGATTGTATAGCTGTCAGAAGCATTATATTGAAAACGGAGGACACTTTCACGTGTGGGATTGATTAATATGTATGCTTATACAATAATAAATGTACTCATCCATCGTAACCATTAATTTGCGAATAATTCTTGATGTATTAAAACGATTACATACTACAGAAAATGAAATTCTACTTATCTTTGATGAATCGCAGAATTCGAACGTTTACGTCGTCCACAAGAAGAGGTTAGGTCACAATGGTGGGGTCGTCAATTTTGATTAAACTTTTTCTGATGAATCTAGAGCACAAATAAGATATTCATTAAGAAAATTAATTATTAATTAAAGAAAATTCGTTGATACACCATCTCATAACTGTTTACATAATTATATAAAATAAAATAACTACTTCAATGCAAAATAGATATTTGCTAGCGAAGTCAACACCTTTGTTTATGCTCGAAATACTAAATTCAAAGTTTTAAAAGTAATTAAAAGTTATTAAAACAGAATCAGAAGATTTGATACGTACTACGCGCTGTGTACAGCAGTTAACATGGCAATCATTGCATATTTATCACATTAAACAAGTAAAATTTCTTGCAATCATTACGGAAAAGTTTTGCCGCGCTCCTTCACTTCAGTTCGACAATGGCCAATGTGAAGTGACGCCTATAAGCGCCTCTGGTGGCAGCGGAACGAACTAAACGTGTCAACAGAAACGAAAGGGTTAATCATGTCTTAATTATTTCGGGGTCTATCTGATTTCAGTATTTTCTTGGTACACAACAATAGTTTGTTGTTATTTTTCAATAATATAACCAAGTTTTACTTTCCGAACGATATCAAAACAGCAAACTGTATATGTATTAGGTGTACAAATACGTTCGGTGCCTTTAGAGCATATTTTTGATCTTTATTTATGAAAACGGGAATACACGTTACGTTTCGAAGCTTTCAAGCTTCTTCGAACAAACGGAAATTGTTTGATGAGTTACACCAGGTTCCTCAGCATGTTTCTGTTATGTCTGATAAGGATTTTCATTCAATAATTGCAAAAAAATTTCTGGACATCATAAAATTAAATGTTAATTATCTTGGTAAGTATCTATGTATTTAACAAAACATATTACTAGACAGCGGAGCTCTATGCAAAATAACAATTTTTACCCGATTAGCAACAAACTGGAGTGAAATAGGCATTTATTGTCTTTTGTAATACATTTAATAGGTTAAAAACAATATGACAGCGATTTTGATTTGTTCCAATGTTTTCACTCTCTTAAATTACATGTACTCATTGTTATCATAAGTGCATAAAATGTTCAAACAAACGCTCCTTCATGCACACTCATTTGTTTATTTCACACTACTAAATTCACTCCAGACATTTTTGTCTTCCACTCATTATATGTGTGTTTCTCATTCTCGCCACATATATTTACACAATTTTTGTTTTAGATTCACCAGAAAATAGCTGTCTTCTCAGTATAACTCTGTATCGTAGCCAGATCGACAGAAATCAATAGTTAAACGATTACGTCATTTCGTTCGCAATAATCCATTCGGAGTGTAAGGTTAATATGATTTCTGCAGAGTTAATATATCCCGCTTTGACTCGGGCCAATTAAATACCAAGCGACCAGCTGGAGCAGGGTCATTAATACGCGAGGAGGAATCGCCTAATGGCCACGTGACTGCGGGTGTTCTGAAGTTGGCATCCATTCACCATCCGTGAGTATACCTTAAATAAGGGGGATTGGGGAATGCAGTTTTGCAATGCGGAACGTACAAACGGCGTATCGGTCGCTGTGTGTTGGAGAGAATCCGGAGCTGCAGGGGACAGGTACGCAGGTGTTCGAACACGGGCCGCGTATCCGACGAGTTATCGTGTGCGGAACCAAACGGGTCCGAGCGAAGCTCGACGTGTTTTCATCGGTTCGAGATCGATCACGCAGGGGTGGAGTTAGGTTCACGAGCGGACCACGCCGCACAGTGGTCCGGATCGAGGAATTTAGTGACATCCTGTCAGAAAGTCAACCTCTCCGAACCGATATCTATCGAATTTATGTTGCTCCCGAAACGTCTACGAACCTCAAAAACATAGATAGCCATGCAACCGAATAAATACTTTTGTTACGAACATTTACAACTAAATTGACACGACAGTCAATGTGTTAAACAAGCACAAGATTTATCAGTAGACAGCGGAACCTCATGCAAGATAAAAATGGTCCACCTGGATATATTTAAGAAATATATTTAATAGAGAGATATATTTAATATTGCATTCAAATATTATCGTATAACAGCTACATCTAATCAAAATAAAACAATCAAATCAAGCTGGAAGCTTGTATTCTTCAATTACCATTTTGTTGAATATAAGTAAGTGTCCGGTGTTGTATCAATTAATGTATTGTTACTGTTTCAAATTGCAGCTACTAATTCTTTCCACACATACATACAATCCGCCGTCCATTTATCATCTTGTGAATAATTGGAAGAAAATGATGTTACATTGTAGTTCAGAAGTTTTATCAAACCGTTACCGAGTTTTTCGATACGAATTACTGTGCGTGGCGACTAACAAAAAAGGGATTCGTCGAATAGAGCGAAGCGGAAATAATGACGCAAAGGCGACACCCTGTTCACGAATCCCACGAGCCTTTCTGATGAAAACGACGTGCTCGTCGTCGGAAGCGCAATTACGGCAAAGGACGCGCTGAGAACCGGTGCGGCGCGGCGTTGCAACGAGATTATGAACGGAGCGTGAGACCAGACGAAAGCGTGTCGATGGTGTCGGGAATTAACCCGGTTAGCAAACACGTGTCCCGGTTTAGGGGAATCTCGATCTTGAGGAGGCTGATTCCGCGGTCGAGCGAGACACACGCGAACAGAATTAGCTGGATTCGAGCGCGACACGCGTGCGATGTTTGCACAAACAAGCTAGTTATCGAAGTACGTTCACACTACAAGCGCAATCATCTCATTGCGGACCAGACAAGACTATAACTTCATATTAATCGGAACAAACAGTATTTGTATCAATACAATTTTAACGAATTACTAGATTGATTTTCGTGAAATCGTAATCTTTCTTCTATTCATTCTTCTCGTATAGAATCTTTGGCTGTCCTAGTAGCAGTTTATGCATTTAAACAGTAAAGGATTAGAAAAATCTAAGAATATCGTAATGTTGTTTTCAATGTAACAAAGTCATTAAGCGATGAAATCAATTATTATTTTATTCCTGCTTCCCAGAATCAACACGGAACAGTTTTATTTTGCATAAAGATCCGCAGTCTAGTAATTATTAAAACAATTAAAAATTTATGGCGTCGACAGAACGTTGTCGATACTCTGTGGCGCCTTTAGGAACCCGATAGATAAAGGAATAAGAAAGTTCCTCCGAATGGAACTTTCGTCCGATCGTCTCGGAGCAGGGGGATGAATTTGCGAAGTGATTTGGCGAAGTGAATTCTGGAAATAAAACGGATGATCGAGACGGTTTGATTCTATCACATTGTCGTTAAGTCAAACACTAGGAGTAGGTAAGATGGAAACGTGTTACTTCGTTTGATAACTCCGAGCTACCCCCTGGGCGAATCGAGGGGAAGGACGCGAGCATACGGATTTGCGAGGAAACATTCGGTTTTATAGGGTCACTAAAATTTCACGACGAGGATCTCCTCCATTCGATCTGGTAGCTTCCAATTCAGCTCGAACATCGATGGAAAGTGGATACGCCGCGTAACGCGGCCGACTTGAGTTTCCCCGGACAAAAATTAGGGCCGATAAAAATCTGTTACACAGATACGCATTACTACGGACTACGGTATTCCACGAGGGTACACGATGAACTTCGATGGCCGTTTAGGGCAGCATGAATTTCTTGTATCGCGTTCAGCTGGCAAATATACAATGGAATTCTCGACGCTGATGCCACGTTCGAAATTGAATCTCCGTCCAATGTGTTTTTATCAGGAGTCACCAATTTTCACGGAAACCACGTGCACGTTCGAATTAGGGTCTCTTCTGAAATGATACTTATCAAATTTTCAATTCACAAGTTTCCTAAAACCTGTCGTCAATTCTCTCCATATTAATTACACTGTCCAACAAATTTCAACTTTTTTCGTGTTTCCATATAACTGTTGGGCGGATCTTGTAGAGTTTTTCGCACTGATTCCGAATCTGGTCTTAATTTTTCTCCTACACGCACAGTTTTTGAGAAACATGAGTTTGAAAAAAAGACATATTGTTCTACTTTGAACAAATATTATGATGTTATTATATAAGATATTGTATTGTTGTTTACAGCGAAAGATTCTCTAGACTTTCCCGAATCCAGCGATGTGCTATAGTAATACATTATGATTGTTTAAACATGTTTAATAATGTATTACTATAGCACATCGCTGGATTTGGGAAAGTCTAGAGAATCTTTCGCTGTAAAGAATAATACAATATCTTACATAATAACATCACAATATTTGTTCAAAGTCGAAAAATATGTCTTTTTTTCAAACTCATGTTTCTCAAAAACTGTGCGTGCAGGAGAAAAATTAAGACCAGATTCGGAATCAGCGCGAAAAACTCTATAAGATCCACCCAACAGTTATATGGAAACATTTTTGTTGTTGGACAGTGTTAGCTATTTCATTCTTAGATTGCAATTGTTGTAGACGAATTTGAATCAACTCGAATCAAATCAAATCCTGTTTTGCGTGGTAGTAGTCTTTTTAGATCTGAAATTAATTAAAATCGTACTAAATTCTGTCATATTTTATATCCTAGAATTTTTTGAAAGTTCTTGAATATATACGAAAATACTGTATACACATCACTAGCAGTGCAATAGTCCATAAATGTTCGATGATATTTCTACGCAAGCGGAATTCCGAGTTTCTAAATCGCACGAATCGCGAGAAGCAACGCCAGCAAATTATGTAAGTTTAATGCGACATGATCTCCGGAGATCAGAAATAGGAAGGGGATTCGTGTTTCGAATATCGTGCAGACTCGCCTTCGCATTCTTCGAAGCAGAACTAGACGATATGATACGATACATATCGTACGGAGTGTCACGTACCTTTTCCAGTTACAGCCCCCATTTTAGATTCAAAGAGATCGTTTTCGTCTTCGACGTAACGCCCGTGCTAAGCGGCCAGACGACGCCGTCAACCGAATTCCGTTATCCGTCTCGGCGAATTGATGCTCGCGAACGAAACTCCGTGTTCGCTAAAGCAGACATGATAAATAAGTAATATACACTACCGTACAAAATTAAAGGATCAATAAATTTTCTTGAACGTTCGGGAAACACCAAACTTGTTCATCTCGAACATCTTCTGAATTATGCGATGTACAAAACATTATTTCTACAGATGTTAGATGGTATTTAAATACTAATCTTTATGTAGAAATTGTATTGTGCAATGATTGATTCATTGCATTTAAAGTATTAGATTAAATTAAACCATTGAATTAAACAGCGGAATCCTTTTTCAAAATTTACTGTGTTCTTATTTTTTATGCTTTTCTATTAAATACAACTGGGTGCTTCTTTCTTTTGCAACAGCAGTGTATGTAAAACATACAGAAATGTGTATATTTGTCTTTAGAGTTAGATACCGTCTAACAATTTGTAGAAATAACTTTAGAGTTAGATACCGTCTAACAATTTGTAGAAATACAACTGGGTGCTTCTTTCTTTTGCAACAGCAGTGTATGTAAAACATACAGAAATGTGTATATTTGTCTTTAGAGTTAGATACCGTCTAACAATTTGTAGAAATAATTATTTGTTCACCGTATAATAAGATGCCAGAAAATTACTGACAAAATGGTCGAGCCGGTCTTTGGATCTAGAGATCTTAAGGGACCAACAATCGTCGGGATAGTATTCAGTGCGGTGTGGACAGCTTCGAATTGAAGCGGATAAAGCTGATCCGAGCTGGCGGAGCTTCGCACAAGGGATCAGAAATCGGCTTAAACCTCGATACTCTTTCGTGCTTCGATGAAGAGTGCAAAGTGTAGTTCGTACTATGCGAGAGAGGCGAGCTAAGGACCCTAAAAGGATTCAGGGATCTCCAAGAATTCCGATACATTTTCGTATATGTCTTGAAGCCTCCGGTGGAGTGAAAGTTCTTCCGGCACTATGTTGCTTAAAGCAGTCCTATCAAAACGACCTTGCTAACCTAATGACGAAATCATTCCCTAAGGCTGCATGTGCTGGAATTTCTGAACATGTGCTACTTCTTGCAAGAATATACAGAAAATATACTACAAAAATGTTTGTCATGTACAAATACATTATTTGAATGTGTCTTAATGCATTTATGACTTATGAAAACGTTCAAAAAATGCTATAATAGAATATAAAATTCGATAGAATTGAGTAAGATTTAAATTTGTTATAGATCTGCAAAGACTGTTCCCATTGAAAATAGGATTTTCTTTCAAGTCACTTTTATAAAATTTGTCTTAAAAATTGCACGAACGTCTGCCGTTTAAAAATGTTCACATTCACCGTATGTCGATCATCGTTCACGTTGTAAATCGTGATTTCAGAAGGCGGAGAAACAAGTAGGCCTATGGTGCAACATAAATCGTAACTAACGGCAAATTCGATCGGCCCGGCCGGTGCGCCGCGCTCGAACAAAAGATACCGGGGCGATCCTCGTTTAAATTGCGACGGATTAAATTAGGTTGGAGCAGAGGCGTATTAATTTTCGATCGGGCCGTAACTATCGACTCTGAATCAAACCCGCTCCCAGCGGATCATTTTCCGCGGCGGAATTTTACGAGGCTGTAGCCGTCTCCTCGCGTTAGAGGATTTCGGGACGTGACCCGATTCCGAGCCTGTGTAGTCCCGGGATGCAATCATCGTTTGATGCCCGGGGGATGACCGAGGGTGGGGACCGAAGGAGGGCACCGAAGAACGGCCAGGATTATGGAGAGAATGGACGAAGGATCGTGGTCGAGAATGAGATTTAGTTGGAATTGGGAGTGCAGAGCAACAATCACGGACGATTGAATCGGCCTCGCGAGAGATATCGATTGCTCGGACCTTTGCTCAGTGATACCATCTTGTTTCGAGTTCCAGCCAGAAGGAGCACGGGCTGCCTTACAACTTGTAATTTGTTGTAATTGGTTCCTTCGCTTAGGTCGTTTACACTTCTTCCCGCGTCTGGGAATTCGGGGATCTCGTAGACTCATAAAGATTGCTCTAAAGTCGGACCTTAATACTTTACTCACCGGCTATTTTCTAATTGTTTTTTTAAATCAATGACCAACGGCGAACCTCTGTTAGTTAGACTGCGGATCTTTTTGTAAAATCAAAATATTTTGCAACGATTGTGGGCAGCAGGAGATAAATCATAATTCAATTCATCCCTTAACAGATTTTTTAC
Source organism: Lasioglossum morio (assembly GCA_916610235.2). NCBI lineage: Eukaryota > Metazoa > Arthropoda > Insecta > Hymenoptera > Halictidae > Lasioglossum > Lasioglossum morio. The sequence goes on along the minus strand of OU744325.1, from coordinate 8,242,010 downwards.
ATTGAAACAGCATAGCAATATTTTCAGATCTTCATAATTTGTCACTGTTAATGATTTAAAAACTGTCTGCATTAATTACAAGAAACAGAGGTCATATAGAAAATTCTTTCTGCCCTTATTAAGTTGGAAATGATATCTTAGTGGTTCCATATTCTTTTAATCTTTGCATTTCAAATTGCACTAGCTCGTGTTTGTCATAAAAGCATAAAATCCGCAGATTTTGTGGACATACGTTAATCTGTTCATTATTCCTAATGCAGCAGCTGTTCATTTAATTAATTCGCCAGGAACTAAGTAATTGAATGACCATTTTAATACTCTACGTCAGAATATCCCAGATTTCGCCGTCGCGTCGGAGGGTTAAAACTAATTTTGTTCGTTGTTCAGAAACATGGTAATTATTTACAAAAAAATACTTCGTACAGATCTCAGATCTCCCTTTATTTCAAATTGAAGATACGATACATCAGTTTATCAGAGACCGATAGTAAAAGTTAAACGTAAACCGATCTACTTTTAACTAAACTGTTCGACTTCGGTAGATTTTAAACTGGTTATAATATTTAAAAATGCTATCTGCGCTTTTTAAAGAGGAAAGTATCACTACAGTTAAGCTGCTCGAATATTAAGGTAATACGGAAGTTTCTCCAATAGTTGTTCAGCGGGAGACGCGGCGACAGAAATTATCCGTAGGTAAAAATTCATTTTCCCCGAAAGTGTTTGTTGATTTAAGTTCTCCGATCTTAAACGAGTAAAGTTTGCGCCCGACTACGGCATTTACCAACTTTTAAATGTTATTACTTTCGGAAAAAGTTCCGCCTTTATGCAGTTGGTTAATATTACCGGGCGTCCCCGCCGGCGACCGCGTTATCCTATACTTCGGAGCGAATTTTCATTTGCCAAATCGTGACATGCCTGAAATTGATGTACCGCGAGAAATTCTGCCGGAAGTGACGCGATTATTCAATTTATTCCTCTCGATGGGGCTTCCGTGCGCATCGTCGCCTGCATTGCAATTTAATTTAAGGGATAAAATTCAATGAAACTGAAACAGAGGAGATCACGAATTGTGCAACAACATACTTTTCCATAAAGGGAACGCGATCTTTGCGCTCGGCTTATCTGAACAATGGCTGCATCTATTCTCGATTCGCGTGCAACGGTGTGCAGCATTAACGGGTGCAGGGATGCACTATCTGTAGCTACAGCCAAGTCTCCCGCACTAGGCATAATCCGCCGCTAATACGGTTTGTAATCTCATATCGTAGTTCCTTTACACGCCGGAAGACATACATATCTACGCACGCATTCTCTCAAATTTACTGTGCCAGATTTACGCGCGTCAACCTCGGATCAACCCTTTTCACACTATGCAAATTCGAATTTTACCGCCACCTCGCATTATCTATGCTCGAACAGTCACCGTGCTAATTCTATTCGTAATAATAATTTTCAGAAATCTCATCACCACTACCTTCTTCAAGCTTTACTTTAAAATCTAAAATTCACTCCATGAATTAACCCTTTGTAAGGAGGTTTGACACGTCAATATCCTTTGCTCACTCGTAGGAAACTGTTTATTTAACCAAAACTCATGGTAACATGGATTTCTTAACAAAATGCTAACGCAACGTATAAATCAATAATATTATATATAACAGTATAAATCAATAACAGGTAAATATGAAAGTAATACATTTAGTCATCTACATGGTGGTATAAACATTCTTACACCTTTGAAAATTAAATCCATTGTATATGATTTCTTTCATTCTATGGATATGGAATGATTAAATACGTATTTGATAATGTGAACAATATTGTGAATAATATACAGAAATTTTCAGTGGTGACTCTGAGCCACCATTCGACTGCTAAGGGTTAAAGAATTTTCCGGGCGAATGTGAGGAAACAAGGGAACATCGGAGAATCGAGGAAAAGGAAGTACGAAATGAAGTAGCCGAAACTTTTTGTGTTCCCGTTGTATCAGAAGGATACGCTTCAATGTTCCCGGAGTTTACGAACTTGCAGAAGGGCTTTACTTATGTATTAGTTCATCACGGGAATGACTATCGTCGAGACAAATCCAGCTGCGCTCTTCTTGTTTCCTTTTCTGCTGTTTATTCGCTTCTTCGCTGCCTCAAGTATTTATGAAAACCATTAGCAGGCTCAAGTATAATATGTAGCAGTCGAAGACAACAGCAATAAAGCATTAAGCAAACTGCTTCTGGAAATTTACGAACCCATAAGAGGAATATACAGAAGAATATACAAGAAGAAAATACAAGACGAATATACAAGAAGAACATACAAGAAGAACATACAAGAAGAACATACAAGAAGAACATACAAGAAGAACATACAAGAAAAGCATACAAGAAGAACATACAAGAAGGATATACAAGAAGGATATACAAGAAGAACATACAAGAAGGATATATAAGAAGAACATACAAGAAGAACATACAAGAAGGATATACAAGAAGAACACACAACAAGAACATACAAGAAGAACATACAAGAAGAACATACAAGAAGGATATACAAGAAAAGCATACAAGAATAACATACAAGAAGGATATACAAGAAGGATATACAAGAAGAACATACAAGAAGGATATACAAGAAGAACATATAAGAAGAACATACAAGAAGGATATACAAGAAGAACACACAACAAGAACACACAACAAGAACATACAACAAGAACATACAAGAAGGATATACAAGAAGAACATAGAACAAGAACATACAACAAGAACATACAACAAGAACATACAACAAGAACATACAACAAGAACATACAACAAGAACATACAACAAGAACATACAAGAATATACTTGAATCTACGAAAATATACTAGATTATAATAGAAGATAATATACTACATAAAAAACTTTTTGAAACGTATGCGGTCACGGTTCAAGATTACATTAACTAATTTCGAGGATGAGAACCGCGCGAACTTCTTCCGCTACCTAATAGAATGATTTTTGTGAAACTTTCCGAGTAGGATAGGTCTCTCGAAGGGAGTAGCGGGGGAAGACTCGCGTAAGTAAGATACCAGCCCAAGATAGTAGATTAGAAGCGACGCGATAAGTTAGCGGTGCGAAGTCAGGTCACGGTGGCTTAAATACATCGTACATGTCATTTTGCGGACGTGGTCGTGTAACCGCGCGGTTCACCCGGCGATCTAGTCGGAAAACTGAGAGGGTACCGGACTTAAGGTTCTTAAAGGCTCATCTTCAAATATTTAATGAAGCCTCGCGCGGGATTATTGCATTTTTAACGCGCACCGCTCGCGCGGATCTCGTACTCTTGACGAGGAACATGTTCCCGCGTGGATTTGCAAGCTTCCGACAAAAGGTGAACCATGAGGTGAACGAAAAAGAAGGGTGGGAAAGAGAGAGAGAGAGAGAGAGAGAGAGAGAGAGAGAGAGAGAATTCCAGAAGAGCCGCATAGTCGCGTGAAATAATAGGCGAGAGACGGCACCGTATCCAACGCTGTCAAGTTTCTGATTTAGTAATACGTCGGCCTCCGTTCAGATTCTGCATCGCCGTTTTTTATTCTGTAATGTTCTTTCCGTGTACCGGCACTCTTTTCGTTTCACCGCAAAACTCGCAAGCCCCCGTTCTCTCGGCGCGACTACGGCCGTTGTCTTCGCCGTGAGTCGACTTTTTACGCTTTCGTCGTAGACCTTTTAGCAAACACGGCTTTACGAGTTCCGACTTGACGATTAGAACTTTCGCTTTTATACTTACTACGCCGCGAACGCGACGACGAACACGCGACGCGATACACCGTCACCGAAGGAAAATGAAGGAAAAGCCGCGGCTGCGTACCGTGAAACCTTTTCTGCCTTTTAGTAACGGGGAAATATGACTGCGCGGAATGCTTCCGACTTTAACGATTCTTTGAGTACGTTTCTCGGTGTATGATGCGACGAGAATGACGCGACGGGGATAGCAAAAATTTTCCCTTCGCAAGCACAATGCTTTTACGGGCATCCCTTGGTCAATAGTAATCACACAATGCCTCGAGAATTCACTCGAATCGCAGAAGTAACTTTGAACGTTACAATCTGCAGAATACAGTTAATTTATTCAAATTTCCAAAGTGCAATACATGAATGCTTTTCTTTCTCTATAATTTAGAGTAGTGGAAATTTTATGTTTATAACTTCAGTGCTTTTGGGTGCATCTACCTTTCTGATCAGATTTTTCTGCATAAAGAAAATGTTACATGTTTTTAAATTCTTTTAATCTTCTTACTGTTTCTCATATTTTTCCATATAATTTTCGTCGTAACTGCATAAAATCCGCAGTCTATTCTTCATTATTATTCTTCTCTACTTGTACCTAGATCATATCTTAATCATCTATTAGTTACATCTTTAATGATATAAACAGGTTCATTGATTGAGTGTGCCGCAATGTCCCAATAACTTATAGACACTGTAAGCAAATTAAAGAAAGTTTGTTCCTTCGTAATTGAACGTGAACCGCGATTCGAATTAACGCACAAAATGTTAGTAACAATTTCCTGAACCGTGTCCGAATATTGAAACCATTTCCGTAGAATCCTAGCAAGTCCAATTCCTGGGAAGATTACGCTACACAGGTCCTGCTCGAATCCTTCTCTCGCAGTACAAAATATCAACTCCCATCGGCAGCGCACGAATGTTTGCTCGCCGTGTAGGTATCTGCATGGTGGCCAGGTAAAATCTGTGAATGGGTTCAGGAGGTTCGCGATCGAAGTTGTTAGAACAAAAGGAACGTTGGACGGCGCGAAGAGGAGAGCAGAAAATGCTGTTAGCTCGGTGTTCCGTGTAGGAGAAAACGTAATTTCAGCTATTAACCGGCAACAAGGTTCTTCCTCTCAACTATCTAACCAGCCGCAGATACACCACCCCCGCACTTCTACCTGAAAGACAGAAAGAGATTCAACCACGGAGTTTTACACGGTTCGTTATGATCTCAGCCGAAGCATCCGCGTGTTTTCTTTGGGGTTTCGCGTTGCTATAATTTCATCTTTTTACCACATAAAATGAGGTATTCAGCGGTACGAAAAATATACTTTCATCCCCTCCCAGGTTTCAAAATACTCTGTTGCTTGACGTATTTTAGTTGGTAGAAAAATAGTATCCAGACTCGTTCATTTTTATTAAATAATGTTAAAAGAAGTGTAGCCGTGCTTTCTTTTGATCAGAGTTTATCTTCTCATAGAAAACACGTGTGGAAAAAATGTAGAAAATAGTAGAAACTTTTTCTAAAAAGGTTATCTTCAACGATTCAATGATTCAAGAAAATTACATTAATTTAGACACTTCATGAGGAAATCGAAACGAACTCGTTCATTTTTATTAAATAATGTTAAAAGAAGTGTAGCCGTGCTTTCTTTCGATCAGAGTTTATCTCCTCATAGAAAACACGTGTGGAGAAAATATAGAAAATAGTAGAAACTTTTTCTAAAAAGGTTATCTTCAATGATTCAATGATTCAAGAAAATTGCATTAATTTAGACACTGCATGAGGAAATTGAAACGAACTCGTTCATTTTTATTAAATAATGTTAAAAGAAGTGTAGCCGTGCTTTCTTTCGATCAGAGTTTATCTCCTCATAGAAAACACGTGTGGAGAAAATGTAAAAAATAGTAGAAATTTTTTCTAAAAAGGTTATCTTCAATGATTCAATGATTCAATGATTCAAGAAAATTATATTAATTTAGACAATTCAAGAGGAAATCGAAACGAATTCGTTCATTTTTATTAAATAATGTTAAAAGGAGTATATCCGTGCTTTCTTTCGATTAGAGTTTATCTCCTCACAGAAAACACGTATGGAGAAAATGTAGAAAATAGTAGAAACTTTTTCTAAAAAGGTTATCTTCAATGATTCAATGATTCAAAAAAATTACATTAATTTAGACACTTCATGAGGAAATCGAAACGAACTCGTTCATTTTTATTAAATAATGTTAAAAGAAGTGTATCCGTATTTTCTTTTGATCAGAGTTTGTTATCAGCAAATTATAGAGAAAATTACATGAATGTAGACACTTCACGAGAAAATGAGAAATTCATTTAAAAATCTCATCGAACCGGGTTTCTCGCAAATAATAAATAACAGTTTGAATTCGAAACAATCTAGAAGTTCTCAGTTGATCGTTGTCTTCTGCTCGAAAGCCGTAAACGAGAAACAGCGGTCTCCTCTTTTTGCCAGTCGCTGTACCATTTCCGCAAAGTAAGTATCAGTATTTAGTGGAGTAATACTAAATGAAACCCAACAAAAATTGTCGACCCGTAGCGCTAAGGACCCAACGGTGGACCGTTAATCGCTGCTTCGAAGCAAGCTAGCTCGTCCAAAAAAGCGGACAGCAAGGTAGAGACTGGGTTGTGGCTATGCGTCTTCTGGCGCGGTCCATTTATTCGTAAGACGGTCACGTTCTACTTTACCCCGTTCCCGGCCGCATTATCTCGAGCCGCGGTAAATCAACTAAGCGTTTCCGCATGCATACACTTCCTCGATGTTTATAGCCGCGGTATATATCCTCTTCGCGGACTTTCCTCTCGTCCCATCGTCCTTTTCCGTGGTCCGCGGATACCATTCTCTCTATTGACCGATGTGCATCGGATTGTCGCGGGACCATCGAGCGTGTGCAGTGGCGGAAAACGCGTTGCACCACGGTCCAGGTGGCGGGTAGCAAACGGGCCGCGTGTCTCGTAAAATGCGGCGATCGCAAGACCCGCAATAAAGACTCTACCGCTCGCGAGATGCGGAGCGCGAAAAAGACAAGGATGGAACCGGGGTTTAAAAGTGCACCCCGTGGACCGGTGCCAGAGCTGGCAGACCGGGCCAGGGTAGCTGGCTAGCTGACCGTGCTCATTGCACCCCCGAACCTCTCTAGCCGTACGTAAAGGGATCGGTATTTATGGTACTGCCACATTGATTCGTGTAAAGCCGACGGTACTTGACCTCTTCAGCGTAAAGTAGTAGCCGGGCCCGAAACCACGAATGAATTCGGTTTACTGCGCTGCTACCTGTGGATACGGTGTACGTGTCGAGCCTTCGTGGATAGAGACATTAGCAACGGCTACTTTATGTACAGCCGATCGGGCCGCACTGAAAATTTCATCCGGAAACGGGAATTTGCGGCCGACCGAAACTGCAAACGCATCCGCCCACGATCTATGCCGAACCCCGGTGCACCCAACCGTAATTCGTTCCTCCTTTTCTTCCATCGGTCTCGGTTTTAAGATCGATCTGCGTGTCCCGCGGCGAACGAACACCGTCGAAGGCCGAACTTCTTTGGGGATCCTCTGACTTCGCTGGATCCTGTGAAGTCAGCTGTCCCTAGTAGCATTTATGGTCGGCATTCTGCTGGGCCTTGGTTAGAAATGTTGACTTTCTATGCAGATGGGCCAACGATCCTGGCAAAGGAAAACACAACGTCATTGTAATACAATCGGGCAACTGGGCCCGCTAATATATTATTCTGATCTTCTGTTTTTCGGTTATTTTTACGATAATCTATTACGAGCACGTAGATGCTATAATCAGTATAATCTGTGCTATTAGATACATTAACAAGTTTGAATCAAAGTATTTAGGAAACGGAAGGACATTCTGAAGAAGCCCAAAAGATTTTTCTTATACTACAAGAGCGCTACCCCTTGAATAATGGAAGAATTAAAGAAATTAATCGATTCCAAAACTGCACACTAAAACTTTCGTGGGCCAACCGCAGTAACAAACTAGAGGGGGGTTGTTGCTCGCTCGCTTCGCGAGCTTCGCGAGTAGGGTTGTTGTAGCTCGCGGATAGGACTGCTCTTGCGGGAGGGTTAGTGGTACCCATTGCTAGTGGGGCCAACAGCTATTAATGCCTTTTTTTATTTTGTGTGTGACTCTCCACGAGCCACACAAAGAACTTCCCGATTCGTTAGTTGCAGTATATTATTATCATTATTTAGTGTACGTTTTAAGAAGATTATATGTTTTCAGGGAAAGCGATTATAACACTGTATTGGTCATATAGAGTATGCCCAACCACATGACGTATATGTAGTCTTTTGAATTTTTCAAGAAATATATATATACGTTTATAGATTATATAGATACGTTTGCTTCTTCGGTGGATACGCCTCTCGTATAAATTGCAATGTTGAATCAACTCCTTTCGAAAAAAACTAAAAAACTACTTGACCAAAATGGACCAAAATCTAATCACCTCTAAGTTACAGCGGGGCACATCCATTGCATCATTCATTATTCTGATCGCGTTGTTACTTTTTCAGAAAACGTTAATGAAAAATTTGATACCATAGAAACGGACATACGCACGCACACACACACACAGACACACACATACCGACATTTTGATAAAAATAGTCTAAAATGACTCCAATGACCACGAAACGTGAAGATCTGCTAAAAATTCGATTTTCGGGGTAATTACAATAACTTCCCTATAAATCGGGAAGTTAATTATGAATTATCGGCCAAAAGTTTGGAATCACGGTCTAAATTCAAAGAACCAGGATGTTTATAAGAAAAATTGAATTGTTAATTAACCAGCTATAATGATTGTAGGCCGAACGTTGGATACTCGTTGGAAAATTGTCGTAAATTTCTCGTCGTGGGTTCTATTTTGCAGACTCGCAGACAAAACCACCGTTGGCCAACCATAAATGCTACTAGGGTTGTGTTTAAATGGCCAAAGACACGTCGACGCCACTCGTAAAACTGAGGACGGCTCTTTCATACTCTCTTCGAAATAGTTTGCGTATCATACACGGAAAGTCTGCATCTTCATTAGGCATAATTCCGAGAGATACATGACCTCTAAGAACAATAGCGACTGCGCACGAGGCTTTAGGTGTAGTAAACTTGGAAACTTTGGGACATCATTCAACCGCGCGGCCATAAGTGGATAATTTGAACGGCGAGATATAACCAGCCGCGGGCAAAATGAATTTACTAGTGTGCCGCAGCGATTTCAATGTTCCAATTACTTTTAATTCGTTCAATACGGTTTCTCTTGCTGCTGGGTGCTTCCCTAAATCCCAGGACTCCCATGTAGGTGTCGTAATAAATTCCAGTAATGTGTGCAGTCCCCGCAATGAATTTCGGCTCTGTTATTTCCATAGTCGTGACACTGGAAAAGTACGAGAGAGAGAGAGAGATAGGGTTGGAGAGGGAGAGGTGAGATAACGAGCTACTAAAATATCGGGACTGTAAAAACCGACCGGAGTAATTTACTACTAAAAGACCAATTTTCGGATTCAATAGTCTGAATGAATTATGAGCGATACTGAAGATTAATATGGCCGCAATTATAACACAACTAGAGCCACGGATAATTACTTCTGGAAAACACAGCGAACAGATTACGTAAAGCTTTCGTTATTGAACTTTGAAAATGATTAAATTTTAAATAAAGTGTTACGCTAACGCTTGGGTATCTGATCTTTATCTAGTCACGAAAGTTTCTTGTACGCTTTTGCTGACGACTAGCACAGTTGTTATACATTTCTGTGGATGTTTATAAAAATATTTGTATTGATTGTGGGAAGCAGGAATAACATAAAAATTAATTTCATCCTTTAAAGAATGTATGCATTGATGAAGAAATTGTTTGGACGAAATATAAAACAGTGAAAGATTTTAAAAATTCAAGAATGTTGTAATGCTGCTTTCAATGTACAAAGTCGTTAAGGGATGAAATCAATTATTATGTTATTCCTGCAAATTTACAAATAGACTGTGGCTCTTTATGCATTCGTAAAGAAATTGTTTGGACGAAATATAAAATAGAGAAAAATTTTTAAAATTCAAGAATGTTGTAATACTGCTTTCAATGTGAGGAAGTCGTTAAGGGATGAAATCAATTATTATGTTATTCCTGCAAATTTACAAATAGACTGTGGCTCTTTATGCATTCGTAAAGAAATTGTTTGGACGAAATATAAAACAGAGAAAGATTTTAAAAATTCAAAAATGCTGTAATGCTGCTTTTTCAATGTAACAAAGATCCGCAGTCTATTTGTAAATTAGAAATGATTACAATGTTGAACGCCGTAGAAAATGTTGAGTTTCGGTATAAGAGGGTTAGATAAAGAAAGCTAACAATGAAAATTCTACAGTCTGGCACGTGTTAGAACGAACGGTGTTAATAACGATAGTTGAAGTAGCAGCGGCGTGTTACCAACTGCCGGCCGGAATCATGATGTCTTAATAATTGGAAGTAAGAAGATGTGGGCTGCGAAGGGATGTAACTTGGAAGTAATTAGCCAATCTTTGTGAGCCGCAAATGGAAACGGAGACAATTCAGCTTAACCCTGCGCTCTAATTAATAGCGATACCCAGGGCCGGAGAGGTTCGAGTCGGATCAAATTGTCTCCCGCGATGCGGAAGTGTGCGTTTACTTGCAGATTTCTCCGCCGTGTTGGTTAGCACGGAGATCGCGGCGGGCGGTGCAACTTAGATCAAGTTATAATCACGTCATATATTCGACTGGATAACATATAATTTACATTCTCCTACCAATTTCCAAGCTATCTAGACTTCTCTGATAATCATCTATCATTCGACCAACACTGGAGACCGTTCCCTCGATGAGGTGCTTCCATGCCAGCCACCTCTGCGATTATGCTCTCATTGAGATATAACTTTGCGACCTCTAAGCAAAGATATTTTGCTATTAGTTATTTACATTTACAAGTTATTAATTATTTAGAATACATATACACACGGTGTATCAAACTTTTCAAGGTCCGTTTCCTGAGGCCTGTACATGTGTTTTATTATATTAGTTTATTAGAAACGTCACAAATCCATAGGTCCGTGAAGTTGATAACAGAATTTCGAATTAAGTGAGTCATTATGGAACATCATTTAATTTCTCGCGATATTTATTTCGCTTGAAAAGAAATATGTATGAATAACTTCCAGGATAATCAGTGTATTTCCGCAGGACGACAACCTTCCACGTACTTTCATAGTTAGCCTTTCACCATACACGACGGATTCCTCATAAATTTTATATTGTTAGTTTTAATACTTCCGTGTTCGGCTGACACCGTGGTTTAAAGTTGTTCCGTTGCAGGACTTAGCCAGCGAGCGAAACGACTCGCATCAAATTTTTATGTTAAATTGGCAACAAAAATGTTTCTATTTCTACGTGTTCTCTGCGAACATGTTATAAAACTAAGCTGCCCCGAGATGCTTCGCGAAGAGGAATGCAAGCATTCGGGGGTTACACGGAATACACGGTGGCTACTCAGTCGTTCCCGTTTTACGAGCGATTCGCAATAACGTCTGATTTACATCGAGACCGTCTCGAATTTTCGCCGAGCGCCGGTGCTAAACCTCCGACAAGTTTGAAGGGTACCGTATCGAATCATTTCCTCGTTTTCGATCCGACGGAAGTGACGCAATTGACGCGTCCTTATGCATCTTGTCATCTATACATACGTAGGCGTCTATAGCGCTTCTCGCGCCGGATCGACGTTGAATATTTTCCACCCTTGCGTCGTGGATGACTCTCGCGCGCCTTAGAAATCTTTCGAGTGTGCTTACTCGGTCGAAACTGTTCAGATCATTCGTTGAGGGATTGATCGCGCACGAAATGGTTCGTTTGTCGTAGATCCGATGCGCAATCCGAGCAACTCGAAAATACACAGCTAGGTTTTTTATGGGATTTTTTTTATGGGAATGGTACTTCATTTTCATTGCTGCAAGTTTAACCTTCTCTCCGTGCGTGGGGTGCGAATGCACCCCAGGCTGACAAAAACGGAAATATAAAATCTGTCATATGTTTCGAATTTTTAGAGAAACATTTTCTTGCATTTCGCTCTAAAAATTGATGCATGCAATTGTCCCCCTGTGCAAGATTAATATTAAATATCAATTGACATTTTTTGGTATCATAAAATTGATCGTTGATTCAGAACAATATTTTATATCTGATATTTTTATTTTTATGACACAAGTATTAAATAAAAATACTGATAAGTATTGTTCGAGGCTAGAAAATTCATTTAGTAAGTAGACTGTGCGAGTGTGCAAAATTAAAAATTCTCTAGATCACTTATGAGAGGTAAGAGCTATACAGAAATTAGCATAGCAGCCGAGCTTTATGTTCCCTCCGTTACCTGTGCACTCAAACGGTAGCGGTTACAGGCTGACTTCAATGCAAACACTTCCAGTTGATCCTTCAACTTTCTTGGTCTACCACGCTACCAGCTGCTAGTCGCCTATCGCAAATACATACAGAGATCACAAATAGTGCGCGTCGAGTGTTAAACAAATACAAGAGACTACCTTCCCTGCAATTTCTTAAATGCAAAATCCTTCACGTCCGACGTTTGTCACAGCAAACGAAAGAGTAGTTCTGAAATTATTATTCGATGAACATCGGACGAAGCTCTTTCGTTAATAATTCGTATTTAGTTTAAAGTATGCGTACAACTTTAAAAACATTTGATGCAGAAATTTTTCAAAGTAGTATTTTAGATCACAAAGAGTGCGCGTCGAGTGTTAAACAAATACAAGAGACTACCTTTCCTGCAATTTATTAAATGCAAAATCCTTCACGTCCGACGTTTGTCACAGCAAACGAAAGAGTAGTTCTGAAATTATTATTCGATGAACATCGGACGGAGCTCTTTCGTTAATAATCCTATTTACTTTAAAGTATGCGTACAACTTTAAAACCAACATATATTTTATTTGACGCATTCATTTTTCAAAGTAGTATTTTATTGTAAGAATATTGAAGATATTTGTGTTTTGACTTTATTCTCAATTTTCCAATTTGAAATATTATTGCTGACAAAATTATGGTTTGGTTTCGATACATTTATTGCGTAAATAGCATAAATAGTTCCCTAACAACAAGATACGTTGTATGTTTATGTGATTTCTCAGAATTATTTCGTGGTTCAGATTGCCTTCATGTTTTTCCGCAGTCAAGTAATTAAATACTAAACTCTAGCTGCTTCACTAGAGCGGGTAGGTATTATCAATGATGGCCAATGTAAATGCAATCAGGGTCGTGAAACCCTTGATCATATACTATGGAACTGCGAATTATATAACTCACAAAGACGGAAACTAACAAATTCCCTACTCAGTATGGGCCTCCAGCTGCCCCTTAGTATAGACACAATCATAGCAAAACCAAATATCAAAGCTTGTATTAGCATCCACTCCTTTTTTCAAAATTGCAAACAACGTATGTAGCGCTAAAAGACATTATTGTTATACTCACTTGTATTATTAGAAAACTCTTACTGTATTATTCCTGTACTCCACATTACTGTATGTACTCATATTATTCATGTAAAGCAAAATAAACCCAGTAGAGTTTCAAGGTGCTCAAAATAAAAAAAGAACAATAAATACTAAACTAACAGACTAAATTACTCGGTTCTAACCGGTGAACTAATATCCTAAGATGCGCGGATCGTATACAATCCAGCGCTTTTGGAAACAAGCTGCGGGCAGAGAGAGAGAGAGGTGTCCGGACTACGTTTCACCCGATCGGTAGCAATAATTTCTCGCTTTATGGCAATTCGCAGTACAACCAGTGAATCTCATAACGCTTAAACATAATTTATTACGCGTCGTGCCGAACGCAGATGCGTAATACTGCGGTTTTAACAAGTTTCGCGGTTATCCACAGGCCAGATAATTTACCCATGGATAATCGGGAGTTCAGTGCTTTTGCGGGTGAAGCTACCACACGTTTTCTCCCCTAACCACCCTCTCTCGCGAGCTCTCACTCTCTCTCTCTCTCTCTCTCTCTCTTTCTCTCTGGAATTCAGTCGCGCACATAACGAGAACGCGTAGTCGGTAAGTTCGCTCACACGTACGCGGCAGGTGGTGAATCCGGGGGCGGATGGCATTTGACACGATCGACCCGAAAACTTTCACGGCGGGGGGTCGGTCGTACTGGAAAATTTACGTGTTTTAACGGGGGGCCGACGTCGGCCCGGGAACCGAGTGCCTATCCGTGTTTAACGCCGTCGAATCCATTAAAACGCAAAGAGGCACGATTAACCGGCCGCTACCCCTTCTTTCCACCTCCCCGGTACAACATAATTCAATCTTCCTTTCCACGGCAACCTCCGGATGCTTGTAAAAACGAAAACTACCGCGGCGAGGCATAAGCCGTAAACCACCTCGTAAATGGACTACATGTTAACGACACCTCATAAAAAACACAGTGGACGGAGTTTTCGATTCGCTGCACGTAGAGCTCCGCGTTCGTTCGTTCGTTTCCTCCTGCGTGGCCCATTCACGCGATCACAGTTATCGCGATTCAAGAGGAAACACTTTGCTGCCAGGAAATGACGGTGCCGTCTAGCTGCACGGGGTTGCGTTGACATTTATCGTTTGCAGATGTTCGTTTCCGACGAGTTGATTGGATAGCGGAGGATAAATACGGTGGATCGATCTATTTATATTTGCAGATTCTCCAGATATTGTCGATATACAATCCGAAATCATTTCGTTACGAAAAATAGTGCATCGGTAGTAAACTCACTCCCATTTTGAAGCTGGAAGCCTTCACTTTCAAGGTATATGGTTCGTTTTTATTCTAAGGGTGAGTTTAAACTCCCACAAAATTGAAATTCAAACTATTCAGAATGTTAACTCTATTCTGTAGACATGAACAAATGCTAAGTTCGCTGAATTTTGAGTTCAGTACATCATTTTAACGTACAGACATAAATACAGTGAAGTACTCGAAGATGATCAATCTTCAGATTCTCCAGAAATTGTCAATATCCAATCCGAAATCATTTAGTTACGAAAAATAGTGCATCGGTAAACCCGCTTCCATTTTGAAGCTGGATGCCTTCTCTGTCAAGGTACATCGTTCATTTTTATTCTAAGGGTGAGTTGAGACTCCCACAAAATTAAAATTCAAACCATTCAGAATGCTAACTCTATTCTGTAGACATAAACAAATGCTAAGTTCGCTGAATTTTGAGTTCAATACATAATTTTAACGTACAGACATAAATACAGTGAAGTACTCGAAGATGTTCAGATTCTCCAGAAATTGTCGATATCCAATCCGAAATCATTTAAACTCGCTACCATTTTGATGCTGGAAGGCCTCCATTTCAAGGTACATGGTTCGTTTTTATTCTAAGGGTGAGTTTAGACTCCCACAAAATTGAAATTCAAACCATTCAGAATGCTAACTCTATTCTGTATATATAAACAACTGCTAAGTTCACTGAAAGTTGAGTTTAGTACATCATTTTAACGTACAGACATAAATACAGTGAAGGTCTCGAAGAAGATAAATTTTCAGATTCTCCAAAAATTGTCGTTATCCAATCCGAAACCATTTCATTATGAAAAATAGTACACCGGTAGTAAACTCACTCCCATTTTGAAGCTGGAAGCCTTCACTTTCAAGGTACATCGTTCATTTTTTATTCTAAGGGTGAGTTTAGACTCCCACAAAATTGAACTTCAAACCATTTAGAATGCTAACTCTATTCTGTAGATATAAACAAATGCTAAGTTCGCTGAATTTTGAGTTCAGTACATAATTTTAACGTACAGACATAAATACAGTGAAGTACTCGAAGACACATTAATTATGTTAGTATCAACCCAATTACTAAACTTCTAAGTATTGTACGAGGTATTATATAAATTTCATAAAAATTGCTGTACCATTATTCACAATATTGTTCGCATAATTAACTATGTTGGTATCAGACCGATTACTAAACATTTGTTGTACGAGGGTATTACATCAATATCATATCCATAAAATGAAAAACAAATCAAATACAATGGAATGATTCTATATCGGAATAAATGACTGCAAAGGGTTAATTTACCCTTAAAATTTACGATACGTCAGTGCTACGGAGGCACAAGAGGAACTCCTTTAACTTGATCAAAAAAATCCTTCTCTCAAAAATAGTCACGTCGGTATCGTAAAGCTTGAATGAATGAAACTCTCGTATTCCTAACAGAATAGCACAAGAATTTCCAGGTGCAGCTACGAGTACAAAAGCGACATTCTGCTTAACTTCCGTTCCAGGCCACGCCTGCGCCATGTCGGAGTCAGTTTACAATCCGCGCGTAATCGCCGAGCGAAGAGCGACCGATCCCGAGCGCATAAACGCGTCTGCATTATTTCATAGCGACGCGTTGCATCGGCAAAACAAATAATACCTTTCGCAACGGTATTATAAACTCGGTCCTCGAAGGATCTTACCGCGACTTGCGGCTCTCGAACGATGCACAGGAAACATTTCCATAATTTCCGAGTACCGCGCAGCGGCGGCGTCAACGGCGTTCACCGTTCCGATTCGTAAGCGCCGCTACGTAACAGGGACAACAAGAGGATCCGAGTACGAAGTACTTACGAACCAAAACAGAACTCCGCGACGCGATGGCGGGGCCGAAGGTCTGCTGAAATCTGCCGCGATACTGTCGAGGACAACGACGATGACGCGACAGTCCGGTCCGACAACAAAGTTCTTACGCGCGGCAGCTTCTGCGATCCTTCTTCGTCTTGTCGCGTCGCAAAGCTCGCGGCTCGTTTGCTCTTAACGTTTCCAACGGTCTAGTTTCGGCGCACGTTGAGTACGTACACACCGAGCAACCCCTTCGTACGTGTTAGAGCACGTTAGGTGGAAGGAAAGCAGAAGAACAGGCTCCTAAAGTACACCGTGGGTTTCCTAGCAGCCATCCCCGAAATTCTAGAAGCCCGTCGCGAGCTTTCTATCTACGTCCTTGTCAGTCGGGCTTCGCCCGTGGAACTTCATGAATTTCAGACGCATTCGTGCCAAACCCCTCAACCACTCCCCTCGACGCCGTTAAAACCATAGGCCCAATGGCGGACGAGCACGTGGACATTTGTCGGATGCGCTTCAGCAAAATACACGTGATTCAAACTTAACGAGTGAGACAGTAACTACAGAAATAATCAGAATAGTTGTAAATATACGGATCTTTATGTGCAATATCAATTTTCGGCAACACTTGCAGGAGACAGGAAACAAGTAGACAGTTCTTTCTGGTGAAACTTTACTTTGAGGGATCAAAGATATTCAACTTCTTTGAATGTAATAGAAACAACGCGGAGAAGTTTCAGACTATAGTCCAGTCTTGGTCTTGGTTCAAGGCGTCTACCTGGAAAGTATTCCGAACTTAATGAAATTTTGACACATCATTTAGGGGTACTCTAGGGTGTCGAATCTCAGTTTTCGACCTCGAGGACCCTGTGCTAACTTTGGGAGGGGGAAAAAACCACGATTTTTATTACCTTGTTTTGGTTTTTCGCCTATTACTCAAAAACTGTGGCTCCGAAGAACTTTTGTTTTCCATTTTTGGAAAGAGCATTAAATTTCCTTAAAATTTTACTGGTCAATCTTTTCTTTTTGACGATATAGGAAAAAACAGCAAATTACACTGTCCAACAACAAAAATGTTTCCGTATAACTGTTGGGTGTTTCTTATACAGTTTTTAGCGGTGATTCCGAATCTGACCTTAATTTTTCTCTTACACGCACAGTTTTTGAGAAATTTGAGTTAAAAAAACACGTTTTTCGACTTTTTTGAATAGATATTATGATATTATTATAAAAGATATTGTATTATTCTTTACAACAACAGATTCTCTAGACTTTCCCGAATCCAGTGATGTGCAATAGTAATACATTATGGTTAAATTATGTGTAAATAAACTATTTTCAATCATAGTATTCGTGGTTATATTTGGAGGTCAGCCTTAAATAATCAAAAAGATAGTGGTCTTTAATTATTTATCGTGTGTCTGTCTAAATTGTTAAAACTAATTCCAGGAAAATTTCATTCGTGATTTTTATGGTTATTTGTACGTCAGCTTTTGATAACCAAAAAGATAGTAGTCTTTAATTATTTATCGTGTGTCTGTCTAAATTGTTAAAACTAATTCCAGGAAAATTTCATTCGTGATTTTTATGGTCATTTGTACGTCAGCTTTAGATAATCAAAAAGATAGTAGTCTTTAATTATTTTTCGTGTGCGTGTCTAAATTGTGAAAACCATCTCCAAGAAAATTTCATTCGTGATTTTCATAGTTATTTGAAGGACAGTCTTAGATAACCAAAAATATCGTCTTTAATTATTTATTATGTGCGTGTTTAAATTGTGATAACCAACTCCAAGAAAATTTCATTCGTGATTTTCAAGGTTATGTGGGCGGCAGTTTTTGGAATTCAAAATTGTTAAAATGAAAAATACATGAAAATCACTCCAGAAATATATACAATTGAAAATATGTTGTGGCTGCCGGTACGACAGTTACCCAAACGTCACAATTAAATTTTCGCTCGTATATCTTTTTCGGGTTGTGCCCCATAGCCAAGTCGCGGAAGAAATATGCGATGATGGATGGAAAAGTCAAGAGATACAAAGCGGAATTCCTGGCGCTGTCCAGAGAAACGAATGCGTACGAGAAAGTGGACGTAATAATATGTACCTGTATTTCAAAAGAGAATTACGTGGCCATTAGACACACAAATGAGGCTGTTTCGTATATCTCGTGGTATTTCTATTCTTATTTCTCAATGCATTAATGCAACGTGACGTCTCGAGATTTAACTGATCTATACAGGAATATAATTGCGAATGAAATAAACATTTCCTGCGAAGCATCAGCACAGGTCTTTTTAAAAGAATACATTTTAAAAATTGATTCTGAATCTTGCCAGTAATCTTCAACCTCGATAGACTTTATTACAAAAAGGGTTAGAATATAACTAAACAACTGAATAAAAATTGAACAACACTGTTCATTCAATAATACTTTAATAGCATTTTCTTCTACATGTTTAACATTTTACTTGAACATGACTAAATTCTGTTCCCGAATAAAAGTGGAAGAATAAACGGAAGCTTTTAGCACAGGAATCGCATATTCCATACTCGATAATTATTTCCAAGTTGTACGTAATTGAAAATCAGAAGAGCCATTGTCCTAACGCCGAATAATGTTCTGCATTTTAGTAAATGGGTCACCGCGTTTAAGCGCATAACAATACATTATGTTTTTAATTAAGGTTTCATTAATGCTCGTTTCTGCTCCATGGACGGTAATACAGTTTCGTTGACAGAGTAGTCGTACACGGTTGGCCGAGGGGAATGAACAGTTTAAGATAGACATGACGCAAGCAACAAGAAGAGCATGAAGGATAATTGGTCGATGTCAGCGGTTGTCTGTTAGCGCTGTTGAGTCTTGTCAACAACCACAGTCGCACGTTTACCGGTAGCACGGTTTATCGTTCTTTAACAGGAGCACCGCAATTTCCGTCCAATAAAGAAATAATCTATTCCCAACAAACTACATACTCTGTGTACACAATTATTTATAACAAAAACACTCAAGTTTTTATCCAAACTCTATTGTGCGCCTGAAGATTGCTCTCTTGTTCACTAAAAACACATATTTTGCAATGTTTCTAGCCACAATTAAACAATATACAGGGTGTAGCGTTATAAAATGGGTCACTTGAATAACTCGGTTGCTTTTCAAAATCAGCTAAATTAGTTAAGACAATAGTCTCGATGAATGGTAAAAGCACTCAAGTTTTTATCTAAATTCTATTGTGCGCCTGAAGATTTCTCTCTTGTTCACTAAAAACACATATTTTGCAATATTTCTAGCCAGAATTAAACAATATACAGGGTGTATCGTTATTAAACGGGTCACCTGAATAACTCGGTTGCTTTTCAAAATCAGCTAAATTATTATTGTCTCGAAGAATGTTAAAAGCACTCAAGTTTTTATCTAAATTCTATTGTGCACCTGAAGATTGCCCTCTTGTTCACTAAAAACACATATTTTGCAATGTTTCTAGCTACAATTAAACAATGTACAGGATGTAGCGTTGTAAAACCGGTCACCTGAATAACTCGGTTGCTTTTCAAAATCAGCTAAATTAGTATTGTCTCGAAGACTGGTAAAAGCACTCAAGTTTTTATCTAAATTCTATTGTGCACCTGAAGATTACCCTCTTGTTCATTAAAAACACATATTTTGCAATGTTTCTAGCCACAATTAAACAATGTACAGGATGTAGCGTTGTAAAATCGGTCACCTTAATAACTCGGTTGCTTTTCAAGATCACTTAAATTATTATTGTCTCGAAGAATGGTAAAAACCACTATGCTAGGCTAATATTTTCTGCTTTCAACGAATTCGGGTCTCGTATGAATTCGGTTTCGCCGATGTTATCGAATTTCCGGCGAATTTCATATTTCGTAATCCTCGTTTCCCGGGCTATGAAAGAAGTATAGAGGCAGCGAGAGCGAGCGGGGGCGGCATCAGATCTCGCGCCCGACGATCGGAGAATTGCAAATTTCTCGAATTGTACGAGAGATTGAGAGCGGGACTTTTGAAAGTATAACCGGGAACGCACAGAGGCGGCCAATTGAAATGTTCTGTGTGTGCCGGCTTAGGATCGCCGATGCCTCACGGTATTTCCCGTGGAAACGCGGATACAACGTTAGTTTGCGAATTGGGGTTAGCATAAAGTACACAGGAGGCTTGGGAAAGGAACGCGAAGGCAGACAGGACCGTATACTTTGTTATCTTTTCGCTAGAACTCTCTTTCGTCTCTCGGTCCTTCGATACGCCACGGTGCTGCTGCAATGATATACCGAGTTTTTCAAACATTTGCCTGCAACCTCCTTGTGATCTTGAATGCCGCGAGACGTCCCCGTAACAGAGTGTTCAAAGACCTTTGCTGTCTTCGATGCCGGAGTTGGACAGACAGCTTAAGAAAATTTCGATCTGAATAAAACTAAAAGTCAGTCGAAAAGAGATACACATATCGTACAAACTTCCATATTCATACGTGATTGTATGGGGACATATATAAAACGCGATTTTAGAATTTCCCATTTTTGTACACTGATTTTTAATCCTTTGCGGTCGGAGCTATTTTAACTCTAAAATTAAGTGCGCTCTTCTCATGTTTTTTTTAGATGATGTTTATATGAAGTAATATTAGTATCCAAAGTAGGCGAAAAAAATGAAGAAAAATTCCGGAGATTCTAATGTATTTTTCGTTCACAAAAAGATTTTTCTCGCGAAAATATCGAGAAGAGCGCACAGTGTGTAACCTTCCTCTTTCGAATGAGCCCTCACTCAGCTCAAAATATAATCATATGAGGACGTGAAACGACCCCGCGTAAACCCCTGTTTTGGGCCCAAAATTTAGTTAGATTCTGGTTAGATTCTAGTAATGTCACGTGGGTACCCTACCCCCTTAAGTAGAACATCTTTACCTACCCAGGGAAGCCTGTTAACCCTTTCGCTACGGCAGCCCCGTGCGCCGAAGTACCGTCGATGTACGGACACTCGCGCCAGAAATATGCACAGTGCGCGTGGTTTCTGTATATACGTTGTTCTATATTTATTTGTTGTTAAATAGGAACTTTGCTGAATAAAACAATCATTGCTCTAATGTAATAAGTATATTTACATTTTTAATATGAAAAAACTTATAAAATTATTAAAATACAATATACAAAATGCATCTCGGCGCGAAAGAGTTTTAAATAGGAACTGTGCTGAATAAAACAATCATTGCTCTAATGTAATAAGTATATTTACATTTTTAATATGAAAGGACTTATAAAATTATTAAAATACAAAATACAAAATTATAGGTAACATAGGTATTTATATAATTACAAAGCTTAACGATTAAATGTTTAATATAATTAATAGCGACACGAAAATTATTATAATATAATGTGTAAATATAATAATAATAAACGAAAACTGTTGCCATCGACTATAGATGGCACTTGTACAGATAATTTCGATGCCGCATATATGCGGCGCTCGGCGCGAAAGGGTTAATAGGATTTCCAATAATTTGAGCTGTACCAAAAGAAAGCATAGAAATTATCTTGACATTTAAATCTTATATGAAACTATTAAATGACGTTATTGTGTTGCTATTAAAGGTTCTATTAAAAAGTGTATAGATTATTCAAAATTGTGAAATAATCACCGGTCGTTAATGTGTTAACACTAAACCTACCGACCATCAAATCAAGCGACTGATGTGTATAGTATTATAAAAATAACAAGATTAAATAAAACTTTTGCTATACTCTCATGAAAATATCTTTACAATTTCAATAATCGTCAAATCAAAAATCTAAAATGGATCATTTGATCCCTCGTGATAAATTTAGTGTTAAAGCGCATTTTAAAGGAACATCATCAAACTACACTCAAAGTAGCAATGACTACATGAAAACAACATATTACATATAAAAGCAAACATTTACATAATTGATTTTCGTACATTACACGTGCACAAAAATTTTTACCAGTGTTCCGAGAATAAGTGCATAAATACATAAAACAAAGCTATAAGCGAGCAACTTTGATCGACTAACTCATAAACCATGAACACAAGAGTTCCTTCTCCGGCGCCTAAGGGTCAGTTAGACTGTGCTTGAAGTCGGCGTTATTCAAAGACAAGCGTTTAAAAGAATTTTTCCGCTGCGCGAGCAACGATCCTCGACGGATCTTTGCCCCGTAACGCTGACAAACGAATAAACTGTGGAGCAGATTTTCCCAGTAGAAAGAGAGAGAGAGAAAGAGAAAGATTGAACGGAGAGAAGGAAAGAGTGGAAAACCGGTACGAAAACGCATTCGACTCGGTAGCCAGTGGTGAATGCTGAAACGTCCTCGCGGTTTCCTTTCACTGGCCGGGTGGTGCTCGTTAGGAAGTCTCCTCGAGCCAAGGATTTCCTTTCGCAAAGAGTCGCCGGGGCTGGGATCGTCACAAAGACTTATGTAACGCGCGTTTTTCTCTCTCTCCCTCTCTTTCGAGTATCTCTCCCCGCGTGGCCAGCAGGCTTGGTCTTTTAAAACCTGTTTTTAAGCTGGATCGAGCACCGATAATACGTTGGTTACCGCACATACGTGTACGTTCATTTGCGCTCAGCTCACCGTAACAAAACCATTAACCTGCGTCCGACAGGCCCTCCCAACTGTAACGTCATCGCAGTGTTTGTCGCAGGACCGTGTCGTTCGGCCGGAATTCATACGAAAGGCGAGGCTCGATACAAACCGCGATACTGTCACGGGGCACAAGGAAAAACGAACACTCGTGCTTTACCGCGAATGAAATAAAAGATCGAATAACTTCGTGAAGAAATATATCTTACGATTAATAAGGAGAGGTGAACCGAAGATTAGACGTAGTCGTGGCTAAAGACAAAGTTTTGTTAGTTCTTTTTTTTTGGGCCTTATCGCTGCATCGTGTGGGGCATCGATTGAATCTCAGGTGAATTGTTTTAACGGATGTTCGGCGTATGGTATGGTATCGATCGATTGAGGTATCGGATGAGATATTGATTTAAACTTATCGCCTGGTTACAATAGCTATACTCGACGGTGTTCGTTCGACGGTTTCGTCCGCGTCCTCCTGCCCGGAAATTAGGGTGTCGGTGATCGAGTGATTCAATTTCGGGCGTCTCCTATCGGTGGATGCACGGGGTGTTCAGTGAAACAGTGTTCCACCGGTAAATAGAACGCGACCGTGGTCCACGAGGGAGGAGAAATGATAAAAACCGCGCCGGAGTCTAACAAACCGAGGACATGGTGTCACCAGGAAGATCAGCGATCGCGCAACCACGGTATCTCCATGTCGACAGCTTCCGGTTCGACGAGCTGCAGACCCGCCGGAGATATCGAAACGCTCAGGTATCGAGATGCCAGACCGATGCAACAGGGGGACCTCTTTATTTTAGAACCCTCGCGGATGGTGCTCGACGACTGCAACCACTGCAGGTATATCGATACGACTATCAATAAAGCATTTTCAGCCGGCGAGGGGAAAGTATGGCTGCAGAGCTGTTCGAACAGCCGACGCTCGTCAAATTTCCAACTATGAGACGAATGACGGGGTAAGTACGTGGCACAGGGAAAATACAGTCTATCAGTTTATAGACTCTAGAAATGACTGTGTGAAAATGCAAGGTGGAACAGCTGACGTCACTATCCTTCGTTAAAATTCTTTTTTTCTGTGTTTTGAGTTGTTCTTTTTATTGGAAATACTCTACAATCGTGATAAACAAGTGGCAGATGAGCTTCTAAGGGATCTCTGTAAAGGGCAGACTTTCCTAAGGGCTCCTACTATAATATTTACACTACTAAAGATATCTATACAATAATTTCTTATGAAATCATTTTTAATATATCGATAATTGTACAATAGAAGATCCGCAACCGGTCAGTTCGATCGGTGATGATAGGCTTAGTGTTAATCGTGGTGCGTACAAAGCGTTGTTCAGAATATCGAAATCGTCGACTTTTGATCGACAACTGCTTGGGGGTTGAATGGAACATTTTTATTATGTTATTATTATTATTTAATATGAACGGACTGAAACCCTTTTACATAAGTGTTTATAAAAAAAGAGAGAAAGATACAATACTACTCGTCTAATAAGAAAGAAGGGACATGCACAAAAAGAAAAAAAAACAATACAATATAATAATATAATACTGGCACCATCGATAGGTGTTATCATATAATCCTGCGTAGTTGCATTTTAAAATTTTGCAAAGATTCAATGAAAAAGTCAATACGATTATAAATAGTGTATAATTTTGCAATAATGCGATTCATTGGATTAATTAATCCATAAGTAGATTTCGCTATAAGTGTTCGTTTTCAGTTCACGTTCAAAATTGATTTGCGCAAGTAGAGAGAAACAATCAAAATAAAGCTCTGGTCGAATACTATTCTTCGAGCAGATAGTGGTTCTAGGTTCATTGTAATTAATATTGCGGAGTAATCATAATTACAGAATGACTATATCGATAATCTATATAAATAAAAATTAAATGCTGTTCCCCAGATAGCACTCGGATGTCCGAAGGATGTCCAAAGTACGTCCGTATTGGACCTTTGTATGTCCCAGGGATGTCCGAATCATGTCCGTATGTCCGAAACATGTCCGATATACGTCCCAGGAATGTCCGAATGAGGTACGATTTACAAAGTGTGATGTACATAGGATGTCCCATTCGGACCAATCTGGGATGTATGTGGGACGTATCTGGGGACATACGGACTTTATTTGTACATTCCTGGTACGTACCAGGGACATAAGGAAATTATTTGGACGTTCCTTACAGGACGTTTACAGGAACTACATAGAATATGGGTTCTGCATTTTAATTTTACTTTAATCAAAATTACATATATTACAAACACATAGATTTGGCACATAGTACAATACAATAGCACATATAACACTAATATATACAGTAATTTATAACATAATAAATATATATATTTATAACAATTATAAAATATAAACTTTTAATTTTATTATTAAAAATCTTTTAAAAATGTTTGTTTCTTTCCACGGTTCTCCGCTAATGTACGCCGCATCTGTATGGAAACACTTCTTTCTTTCTGATGTATAGATGTTTTGGATATCTTCGCTGCATCTGAAAATTAAAATTTCTTGGTTAGAAACATTGTTCAATAAACGGGAAGATTTTAACATGAATATATTAGGTTAGAGGGAAAGCTATGTGGTATTTTAAATAAGCAGGTAATTTTACTTGTAATGCAAAAACACATGTTAATTAGTGAGACATGGGAAAACAGAAATTGACAGGTTATTTGAAAAATGGCAACATATTGTTACAAATAATGGAAATTATATCATTGAATAATATTGAACATGTATTTTTATAAAATGACTCAAATGTTCTCTTTAAAATACGATAGAATTTTCCCTCCAACCTAATAATATTTTTGTATTTTCGTTTTGCCAATAATGTTTCAATGACTGAAAAAACGTAATAAAATAAATATAAAATAAAAGCTTACCTGAAATCGCAGTAACGAGTGTCACCAACACAATCCTGACAAGTGGCTGAAGGTATCGAATCACTTGCACACGCTTTTTATTAATTGGAAGGTTACGAATACGTGCACAGGGAGCACGTGCTAAATTAACCTAACCTCACTTCACGTAAACGCACGGTGATGAGACGCGACGCTACTGTGAGGTATTTGGCTGAGAAACGGGAAAATCGTCTATAAAGTCTTGAAATCGGAAAAAAACTTACAAAGTGATTAGTAATATTCTTATTATTATAATATTATATATATAATATAAATATTAATAACAACACAAATTTAAATGATAACTGAATGAAATCTGAGTGCTCTGTACATCGCACTCAAAGCATTCAATTATCACTACTTTTCAAGAGTTTGCATAATCTGAGGATAAAATGTTTCGAATAAAAGTTGAACAGTACTTAAATATGTACTTAGAACAGTAGTTAGTAATTAAGAACAGTAATTAAAAATTCTATATTTAAAGTTTCGAAAAAAATTTTTTTCGACAAAAAGCAAAAATCATTTTGATTTTTTAAATGTTAAAATACATTTCTTATTTTCGGCCAAATACCCCACTGTGTGACGCTTTGACTCTGACTATGTCACTCTGCTCACCTGTCACATAAGATTATTATAAGACTTAAAAAATAAACGTACTTGAACATTCGAAACTTAGATCCCACGGATATCCGACGGGACGTAATAAACAGATGTCCCACGGATGTCCGAAATTGAAGTCCCACGGATATCCTTAGCACCTGAAAAACGAATGTCCCTGGAACATCCGAAATTTAGGTTCCACGGATATCCGAGGAACGTAAATAACGGATGTCCCACGGACGTTCGAAATTGAAGTCCAACGGATGTCCTTAGGACCTAAAAAACGGATGTCCCTAGAATAACCGAAATTTAGGTCCAATGGATGTCCGAGGGACGTCCGTAACGGACGTGGGACATATGGACATAAAGTGGACATGAAACGAATGTCCTTCGGACGTTCGGTGCTATCTGGGTCGTTGGCAATTTTTGTATGAACTCAAGGCCATAATTCACGATTCGAAGGATGGATGTCGATCACAAACAAATTAATTGGAATTTGGACAGAACAACGTCTGTCGGGTCAGTCAGTTGTAAAATAAAAAGTCTGGAACCGGTCAATTCGACCGGTGATGTTAAGTTTCGTAACTGTTTCCATGATCTCGATCGACAAATTGTTAATAACATATATTCATGTTTTCAGCGCACTGGTTCGATCAAATACTACTACTTAAGCAATTATGCAAATTAACACAAAAATTTTCAACGTTTCGGTCAACTATTTAGACCATTTTCAAGAAAAAAGATTTTTCGTATAATTGCGTCTGTAAATTTGCAAAATTGCTTAAGTACATAGTATTTGATCGAACCAGGGCGCTGAAAACATGAATATATGTTGTTAAGTTTAGTTAGAAATTGCAATTTCGGCACACAGGTTCGATCCTATGTTACTAATTTCCTAAGCAGTTTTACAAATTAATAATTCGACGTTTCGGTCTAGGTTAAGACCATCTTCAAGAATATAATTGCGTCTGTAAAAATTACGTCTTTCGTGGTTTGAATTAACCGCCATACATTGATCGGCCAAATGGCTTGATCGGTGTCATCTGATTCGTCGTCTCCTCAAACAAAGAACCTTGGTTAGATTATAACGTTTGTAATCCACCTTATTATGTATCATGCCGGTATATGGTCAACAAGTGTTTTGAAATATTAAATGTAAATTAAATTTGTTACTAAGCAAGTAAGTTTATACCAACAAACAAATGGTTTCAGTCTTGGAATTTTCTCTTTTGTTTATCTTTTTGCTTTTCAACACGGAAATTTATATTCACATATTAATTTTTACAGACGCAATTATATTCTTGAAGATGGTCTTAACCTAGACCGAAACGACGAATTATTAATTTGTAAAACTGCTTAGGAAATTAGTAACATAGGATCGAACCTGTGCGCCGAAATTGCAATTTCTATTTAAAACTGGCGATCTAGATAAAAGAAAACATTTGTTAAGTTCAGTGTTAATCATGGTGCGCACAAACCATTGTTCAAAATATAAAAATCGTCGTTTTTCGATCGGCAAATGCTCGGGAGGTGAATGGAAGTCGTTGAAGGAATCGAACCGGGGGGCGAATTGAATTCGCTGAAAGTTTTGACACGGCGTCGACGCTCGCTAAACCGTTTTATGCCGGCGCATACTGTATTCGAATGCGTTGTAGACGGGCCGAAAAAAATGCTCGGGGGTCGGTAGCATGTGCTGACGGCCTCGGCTCTTATTCGCGAAGACGTTCACGTGCAGCTACTTGCAAACCTCGTTGCTCGGAATTTGCAAACTGGCGCACGTGCGTGCCATTCGTTCGAACCGGTGTCTGCGAAAAGTATAAGGTACAGGTGCGAAGGGAGGTGACGACTGCAATTGCGACTCGCAACTGCCGGCTCTGCGAATACATACATTCTTTGCCAGTTGCACGTGATCTACTGCACACGTTGCTCCCACGGAAAGCCCGCTCTGTTCTCGCCCCTCGGATGGTGCTGCGCCATTCCGATTGGATAACATTGTACCGCGAGACACAAACAAATGATCTGCTTTCGTTGCTTTAATTCTTGAACAGCCTCTGTTCTTCCTCGCCGAACGATATTAGTCCGTACGGACGGCGGAATTTACGTTCCGCTTGAAAATTTAATCTGCCCCTTAGGCGGACCATTACCTGGACACCTGGAATTGATCACTCGCCGCACAAAATGGATTCTTGCGAACTGGGACATGTGTAGAGTAACCCTTTCATCCCCGTGTTGGAATATGGGTATATAAAACTAGAATCTATTAGTGTAAGAAACAGTATTTATTTAAAGTAAAATATATCTTAGAAGGCACGTTGTGAGACACGTCTTTACTATTCGACAAACTCGAATGAAGTGAGGAGCGCTCTTGAAAAACCAGATGACGTTCTCAGATAAAATGAGAGTTGAGGGTCCGATGACGCGGACAGCATAGATACAATGTATCATTTATACAGGGTGTCCCAAAACTACCCTAGGAGCCGAAAATGGGAGGTTCCTTGGGTCATTTGGAGCGACATTTTCCTTAGCAAAAATGTTATCCGCGGCTTTGTTTAGGAGTTATTAACAAAAAACACGGACCAATCAGAGCGCGACATAGACGCGAGTTGGCACAGACGGCCAATGGACAGTTGGCGCGCCGAGCCGATTTTGCCAACTCGCGTCTAGGTCGCGCTCTGATTGGTCCGTGTTTTTTGTTAATAACTCCTAAACAAAGCCGCGGATAACATTTTTGCAAAGGAAAATGTCGCTTAAAATGACCCAAGGAACCTCCCATTTTCGGCTCCTAGGGTAGTTTTGGGACACCCTGTATACGCGCTTGAGAGATACAAATAACCGAATGTACCTACTAAGTAACAGTAGATTATTTTTGACAAATTGTCCTTAAATAAATTCCAACACCCCGCAGTTTATTTTTACATCTCTTCAGGCGTCTGAATCTTTCACACCGAGTTTAAAGTAATTATCCTTTCACGTGATTGTAATCGTCGTTTCCAATTAACGTTCGTTACTCATCTATTTTTCTATTCCATTCTGCTGGATCGCTGAATAATCTTGTCTAGCTGTTGTTCAATGATCAACGTATTCACTAATATATATTTTTGTTTAATCGTTAGTTTCGGAATAATCGAGTATAGACATAGTTGCATAAAAAAAATCCTAGAATAACATTTCACCCCTTCTCACATTACAGTTCGAATCTGCGAATATAGTGTGACATTTCAAAGAAATACATTTTGCAACACGGACAAAAAGAAATCAATCGTTTCACAATATATGAACAAGGCAACATGATATTTGGCCCCCTCAGGGTTTCAAATTCATTTACCAATCTTCTTCCCCCTCTTTCCATTTCTCACTATCACCTTTTCAGCGGGATCTACTGTTTATGGTGGGTTCCGAACCACCTTTTGCCAACAACACGTGAAAAACACCCCGGGTGGGTCACTTTCCGGTTTTTTACCAGACGTTCCACGTTGTTTAACTTCGGTGATGTAATGAGAACCGGTGCTTTCAACGGGACTACGGTTGTTGGCTCAATATATGAACAAGGTAAATCGGGGGATTTTCACCCTGAGGAATGTTTGAGGGTTAACCCTTTGCGGTCGGAGCTATTTTAACTCGAAAATTAAACGTTTCTTCTGACCTACAATATTTCCATTCTCTATGATTTTTTAAATTTGATAAATATGAAATTGATATAATACCTCATACAATACTTAAATGTGTAGTTATTGGTTAGATACTGACATATCTGATAGTGTAAACAATATTTTGAATAACGATGTAGCAACTTTTAGTGGTGACTCTGAGTCACCAGTCGAGTGCTAAGGGTTAATACGATTCTAAGATCGTTGATTGTGCTGGTAACTTATTGATAATCTACTAAAAATTGAGAGGACGAGGAGCTCCACGAAAATCTCTCGGAGAGCAAACAGAAAGATGAAAAAAGATGGATACATAAATTGAGAGTACTCTCGAGAGCAACTATCCACAGTAACTCTCAGATGGACACGTACCCTTAAAATTGATATAATACCTCATACAATACTTAAATGTGTAGTAATTGGTTAGATACTGACATATCTGACAGTGTAAATAATTATTTAAATAATAGCACAGCAATTTTTAGTGGCGCCTCTGCGGCGCCACTCGACCGCTAAGGGTTAAATTACACCCACTTATTTCTATCACCAATGCATAAAATTCGCTTTCTACTTCTTTGTCTCCAACCTATGCTTTCAATTAAGAGTTACCGAAGGACGCCGACGAAACGAGACGAATTTAATGTTGCCAAAACGCGATTGCGCGCTCACAGAATCGCAGCTGGAATAATTCTTCATCCTCGGCAAACACAAGGCACATATTTGCAGACAGAAAGTTGCCGGTAACGAGAGCTCGCATAGACGCAGTAACCAGCCGGAATCCGTTTCGCAGTAGAGAAGTTGGAGTGTACAAATAATTCAATGGGTGCTTTCATCAAAACGTCAATAAATTCTGCGGCTCGGCCGATATCAAAAGGAACGGAGTATCGTCGCGGGTTTTCTAGCAAGATATAAATTCGCTCTTCCGTTTCGAGCCTCGAAAAAGGCAGCGGCGACGGTGACGACCCCACCAGTCGAACCTCTCTCCATTTGGTCGAAAATAAATTGCTGGAAGGTCGGGGTTGCCCCCACGAACCTGGCAACGTCCGACCATCTTCTCTGCGAGATGCTCGAAAGAGAAGACGCAACGGTTGTTCAAAAGCTGCGCCGTCGAAAGAGGGTTTACATTGATCGGCAAATTCCATCGGTTTCGCTATTAAATATTTACAGCAGCCGGGAAGCCGGGAAACCGGGATCAAAACTGCAGCTTCTTGTAGTTACCGAACCTGTGCGAGACCCTGCAGATAAATCAACAGTTACCTCCCGTTTGCACGATTTCTGAAGTGAAAAATTCTTTAGGCGCACCGCTTATACTTGAGAGCGGCAAGAAGTGCTTAGGCCGATTTTAGAGAAGTACATCCCTGTTTCTCGGCCGCGCGTCTCCTTCCTTGCGACGATCGTAATTCTCGAGCTACCTCAGGACAGCAACATATCTACAGGGTGTCCCAAAACTACCCTAGGAGCCGAAAATGGGAGGTTCCTTGGGTCATTTGAAGCGACATTTTCCTTTGCAAAAATGTTATCCGCGGCTTTGTTTAGGAGTTATTAACGAAAAACACGGACCAATCAGAGCGCGACCTAGACGCGAGTTGGCACAGACGGCCAATGGACAGTTGGCGCGCCGAGCCGATTTTGCCAACTCGCGTCTAGGTCGCGCTCTGATTGGTCCGTGTTTTTCGTTAATAACTCCTAAACAAAGCCGCGGATAACATTTTTGCAAAGGAAAATGTCGCTTAAAATGACCCAAGGAACCTCCCATTTTCGGCTCCTAGGGTAGTTTTGGGACACCCTGTATACAGCCAAGAACAGATGTGGTGTAGGAGCCAGAGACTATCCTTCAGGCTCCTGGACATTGGGGTTTTAGTGAGTAGGATCCTACCCTTAGTTTTACTTCGGATGTCCCTCACTAACCCCCTCGACCATCATCGGAGAGGGGGGTGTGCGTAAATAGCATTTCCTCATTGTCCTTAAACGATAAAAAAAAAGAACAGCAACGTATCTCACCTCGGCAGAAATAGTGGCAACTAAAAAATGTAGTATTCTCAAAAGAACGCTTTGCAGAAAATTATAAAATTACCATCGACATGGTATGGACCTCTTTAGTCTTTCAGTAAAATATTTCTGGAACTAAATTAATTAGTTAAAATACTAAAATTGATACTAGCCAACAACCGTAGTCCCGTTGAAAGTACCGGTTCTCGTTAGATCACCGAAGTTAAACAATGTGGAACGTGAACGGCACTAGGATGGGTGACCGTCTCGTAAAAAACCGGAAAGTGACCCACCCGAGGTGTTTTTCACGTGTTGTTGGCAAAAGGTGGTTCGGAACCCACCATAAACAGTAGATCTCGCTGAAAAGACGATGGTGTGAGTGGAAAAGAGGGGGAAGAGATTGGTAAATGAATTTGAAACCCTGAGGGGACCAAATATCATGTTACATGCTAAAATTGATACTGTTCTTCCCACTACAGGTATGAACTAGCTCAAAAAGAATGTCGCGACATGTCTCACCCCGGCAAGAATAATGACAACTAAAAAACCCAGTGTTCTCACGATAATGCTTTTAAGAAAATTATAAAATTTCCATTGACATGGTATGGACCTCTTTACTCTTTCAGAAAAATATTTTCGGAAGTAAATTAATTAGTTAAAATACTAAAATTGACACTGTTCCTCCCACTACAGGTATGAACTAGCTCAAAAAGAAAGTAGTGACATATCTCACCCCGGCAAGAATAGTGGCAACTAAAAAATGTAGTATTCTCACAAGAACACTTTTAAGAAAATTATAAAATTACCATCGACATGGTATGGACCTCTTTAGTCTTTCAGTAAAATATTTCTGGAACTAAATTAATTAGTTAAAATACTAAAATTGATACTGTTCCTCCCACTACAGGTATGAACTAGCTCAAAAAGAAAGTCGCGACATATTTCACCCAGGTAAGAATAATGGCAATTAAAAAAATGCAGTATTCTCACAAGAACGCTTTTAGGAAAATTATAAAATATCCATCGACATGGTACAGACCTTTTTAATCTTTCAGAAAAATATTTCTCAAAGTAACTTCAACTGGGCTCTATAAAATGATATTACCGATGTCTGTATCAACTCTAAAGTGACACTGTTCCTGCCGCTACAGGTATGAACTACCTCAAAAAGAAAGCCTGACGTAATTATCTGCTTGCAGTTCGTTTAAGAGTTAGAAATATGACGCTTTTCCAGCATGTGGAGGCCATCTAAACGTATCTATCACTAGTCCACCTTCAAAATCGTTATTTTTTCAGTTGTCATTGTTCTTGCCAGGATGCGGTCAACGCAGAGATCAGAAATATTTGAGGAAACGTCATGAATTCTATTTTTTAAGTGAAAACTTCTTCAGGCGCACCGTGTACACAATTTGTGCTGCGCAATGTACGAGCCCGATCCGTCATAAAATTTTCAAATTGGTTCCAATGAAAACTCGATAATTTGTTTATCCACTGTGAACGCAAGGCGCGAAACTCTTCCACGAAATTTTGTGTCCTCGGGCATGGGTGAAAATACATATAGCATCCGACAGGTGAGCAATTTTTGCAATCGGCGCGGCGTTTGTATCACGCACTTGTCACGTCGTCAAGAACATAATTCATGGAGGAGCGCCAGGCAATCCGTGAAAACACGTTGAAAATTCGACGCAATCCCGGTGAAACAGCGATCGTGTTCGATTCGCGAGATTGCTGGGATCCCTCGACATCACTTCAGTAGCCGAATCGGCCACCGTGTCACGAATCTCGATCCCCGCTTGAAATTACTTACGACTCAACTTGCGATCATGGGTTGGCTCGGCGGGTAAGAGAGGAAAGACGTTCCGATTAATTAAGTATGCCGAACGAACATTTCCAAGTAATTAACGCTTAATCGACTATCGGTCGTTTTTACCTGATCGAGTGGGATGGAGGGGAATGAGAGCCGGAGAGAAACTCGCGAACAGTCGCGACGCGACATCGGAAAGTAAGAAGCGTGCGGCACGGTGGGCGCCGGCTGTTCGATCGTGGGAAGGGAGGGGGGGGGGGGCTAGAGGAACTGGTCTAATTAAGTCGAATCCCTTTTATGCTAATGCCGGAACGCCGCGCCGCACCGGTTCTCCCCAAAGTTCTCGCCCAAGTCCCCGCGAACTCTTCTCGAGACTTTATCGGGTCTTTACCGGCCTTAGCGCCCGCTCGTTCCGCGCTATACACGGTTTCGAGCCGTGAACGAACCTCGACGGCAGAATATTTATTTTGCTCGTGTGCCCGCGAGGCGGGTCGCGCTCGATTTGTCAAGATTACGACCAGATCGAGTCTTCTTCTTCCTCTTCCTTCTGGCCGAAGATAGAGCGTCTTCCCACGTCTCTACAGGTGTACGTACACAAACGCGTGTGTACACCGACCCCGGGGGTGGCAACGCTCGAGCGATCCACCCCCGAACCAACCCCACGCCAACCGAGCACAGAGAATGCCGATGCATTTACATAATTGTGCGTACAAATTTCGAACTTCACCAGCCGGATCCGCCTGGCTCCGCGCACCTGCATCAATGCGCATGGTTTCTCGTCCGCGGATTCCGAGCCCCTGAACGATGAATTATTTACGCGAGTACGCGCCGTTTTAAAAAGCCACGTAATCCTCGAGCGATCCACGTTCACACGGAATTCGATCGATCCTCGAACGCTTTTAGCCTAGCTGCTTCTCATCGATCTTGTCATCAGAGGATCAGACTTCGAAAATGAACTTTTCGTTGGCGGCACGTGCTCATGGAGTATCAAATTCGACAGAATTTGGTACGATTTTTATTTATTTTCGATCTACAAATGTGGTATTACTAGACTGCGGATCTTTATGCATTTATGGATTGCAATATTGAATGCATAAAATTCAGAATTACTGAAAAATTTGTAAACTCTATTTATTTATTTTCGATCTCTAAATGTGGTATTACTAGACTGCGGATTTTATACATTTATGGATTGCAACATTGAGTAGATAAAATTCAGAATTTCTGAAAATTTTTTAAATTCTATTTATTTATTTTCGATCTACAAATGTGGTATTACCGGACTGCGGATCTTTATGCATTTATAGATTGCAACATTGAGTAGATGAAATTCAGAATTGCTAAAAAATTATTTAAATTGTATTTATTTATTTTCGATCTCTAAATGTGGTATTACTGGACTGCAGATTTTTATGCATTTATGGATTGCAACATTGAGTAGATAAAATTCAGAATTCCTGAAATTTTTTAAATTTTATTTATTTATTTTCGATCTACAAATGTGGTATTACTGGACTGCGGATCTTTATGCATTTATAGATTGCAACATTGAGTACATAAAATTCAGAATTGCTGAAAAAATTTTAAATCCTAGATGTCAATATGATTTCTCCTTTATTCAAATCGTTAAAGGAAGGAATAACATTCTATTTAGTTTCTAATCCAAGCAATCAACGCAGACAATATTTATTTTGCATAAAGATCCGTAGTCTAGCTATTAACAATGAAAATAGGATTTTAATTTCTTAAGAGAATCTAGGACCCTTTCTCTTAAAATTTCATTGTGTTTGACAAATATTTACGAATCTTTTTTCCAGAGGAGCAATCAAACTATTTGCAGTAGAATTTTGCACAAATAACTGTGATTTAAAAATCCAAATAGCATTTACCGTACACGAATATAAAGTTGACTGAAACGAATGATATTGGCAGATCGTTGATTGTTTTCAGATAACACGGTCGAGAGAGAGTGAAGCAAACCAGGTAATGGGAAAAAATGAAAACCGAGTGGTTCTACCGTACGAATATAAATTACGATATAACAATCCGGCATCAATTTGACGTTACGACGTAACAATGCGATTGTGCTGTTATTACCGACGGTTTTCGTTTGCGGTGAAATTGTTATGTAATATTTCAGGCACAGTGATTAACTGATTAAAGCTCATGTGCGTCGACGTGGGCGGATTTATTGCGATTCGAGCAAATAAACGTAAAATTCTGTACGAGTTGTAATGTAAATACCTCGCGGATTGTTTCATGCATTCATGCGAACGGTCTATCCTGAATGAAACATTTATTAAAACGCGCATTCTCAAAGGCAGGAGAAACGTTCAACTGTTGAATCCTCGTGTATAATTTCACGGAACGTTCAATCCGTGGATATAGTCGAAGAAACGTACATTTAACATCAACAATCGCGACGTTTTGTGCGAGAGCATTGCCTCAGCGTGCATGCAAAGTTCTATCTGTGCGTGTAGCACTTTAAATCTCGCAAGGCGCATGGTTTTCACGATTTCATCACAGTCGGGATACATCCTGTCATATCCTTGAGTATCAATCTTTTTTCACATATGTATTTTTAAACCTATTTCTTCGGTATAATTCTTGGATAACGATTGGATTTGGCTACTAGCAAATTAGAACTAACTGGGAACCAAAATATTAATATTAAATAATTTATTTCCTGTTAATGCATCATCTATCTGCGATTATTCGAAACGTTCTGGAAAATATATAATTCCCAGCTAACGATTTCTCATCGTAAACTTCATTTAATAATCTTATTCCATTAAATCTGCGATTACTCAAAACATTTTGAAAAATATATAATTTCCTGCTAGCGGTAATTCAGAAGCTTAACATGTTCTTATATTAATAACATTTTGTATTACAATTTCATCTCGATGGAAATATTCTTGATCTTATTTTTAGTTGAACGCAGTTGATTTCACCAGCGATGTAGTTATTATGAAAGTAATTTTTTATGTACCAGTTTGGTGGGTTTATTAGTGTTTCTGAAATATACGACCACTTTGGTGACAAGATTAATTGCAGCGTAAAACGAACAGTCTGAAACGGTTCTTCTTTAATTTCAGATAGGTCTGTTATTTATATCAGTGAGAAAGGTATATGTGGTTCGGTGGTATTTATTCACGATAGCTTGAGAGTTAGTTCACGAACGAATGCGGAGTTAAAAGCACGGAATGATCACATGCGGAGGCTTGACAAATGTACAGGGAAGAAAGGGTCGCAGGAGTGACGTTTGTCTTCATTAGATACACCCGTAATATTCTACGATTCTACTCGCTCCGGCACATCTGCGCGGTCTTTTCCTCCCTTGAATATGTTCTGATCAAGTGAATATTTAATCATACGGTTCGCTCTGCAACCAGCGCTCCGTGTCGGCCGCAATATTCCCTTATTCAAAAATCCTGAAACTTTTCTGCCGCTTCGAGGACCAATATAATGTCTGCTTCTTCCAGCGTACAAGCCACACGCGATTAGAGAAAATCTACAATATTTTTAACCCTCTGCACTGGGAGCAATTTTAACTTATATATTTACATATTTTCATTCCCTATGATTTTTTAAATTTTATGCATATAATATAATTGGTATGACACTTAAATGTTCAGTAATTGAGTAGATGTGTACACAATATTTTAAATAATGTCACAGCAATTTTTAGTGGCGTCACAAACCACCATTCGAGTGCCAAAGGGTAAATAAATTCCGCAAACCATTTGCACTCGAAGCAATTTTAACTTATATATTTTCATTCCCTATGATTTTTTAAATTTTATGCATATAATATAATTGGTATGTCACTTAAATGTTCAGTAATTGATTAGATGTGTAAACAATATTTTGAATAATGTCTCAGCAATTTCAATGGCGTCTCAAACCACCATTCGTGTGCTAAGGGTTAAATAAATTCCGCAAACCATTTAACCGTTTGCACTCGAAGCAATTTTAACTTATATATTTTCATTTCCTATAATTTTTTTAATTTTATGCATATAATATAATTGGTATGACACTTAAATGTTCAGTAATTGATTAGATGTACATACAATATTTTAAATAATGTCACAGCAATTTTTAGCGGCGTCACAAACCACCATTCGTGTGCTAAGGGTTAAATAAATTCTGCAAACCATTTAACCGTTTGCACTCGAAGCAATTTTAACTTATATATTTTCATTTCCTATGATTATTTAAATTTTATGCATGTGAAATAATTGGTATGGCACTTAAATGTTCAGTAATTGATTAGATGTGTACACAATATTTTAAATAATAGTATAGAAATATTTAGTGGCGCCAGAAACCACTATTCGAATGCGAAGGGGTAAATAAATTCTGCAAACTATTTAACCCTTTGCACTCGGAGCTTTAACTCGAAAATTAAACATTTCTTCCGACCTAGAAAAGTCCCATGTATATGTATATTGTATATGATTATTAAATTCTATTATATTTCATAATTCAAATAATGGTACAGCAAAATATTAAATTTTCCAAATCTCCATTTACACGTAGGATTTTTTCATTGTCCATAATCATGTTCAAATGTTCCTGATGTTATGGATTTATTAAAAATAAAATTTCGTTGCATTCAAGAGAATCTATAAAATTAATCTATCAAGTTAAAATTTTCACTTTTTCAAATTTAGATGTCTCAAATCCATGTCGCCGAAAGTTTATCGAAAAGCAAGATTATTGTTGACCAGTGCAATGAACGTGCAGCCTCGCGAAATCGTTCGAAGTTAGAGGTTAATTTCGCCGGATGGAATGTCTTCCGGGGCAATTTTTGAAATTCGGCATAAATATTCGACGAGGGTAGGCTGCTAAACCGGAATTCAAAATGCCAGCCGGAAGTGCCTACGTATCCCGGAATTCTTTATTAAAGTATCGTGCAAGAGAACCGCTTTATTGGACCCGATGTCGTATACGCGCCGGCGCGGCGCGCGGCTTCATGGGAATTTAATATTAATACACAATTTGGCTGGCTGTCTTGTAGACAGTGTAGCCTGCGTGCACGTGTTCCCCGGGATGTAATATTTATATGAATATATACGGCGAGGATACAAATGACGATAACGTGTCCGTTTCTTTTCTTCGCCGTGTTTATGTGTCTGCGCGCGGAAAACAAGCCGAAAGTTCTGCTGGTGTCGGGGTTATAAGGGTGTAGAGGGACGAGGTAAGCGACCTTCCCTTGCACTCGTTCGAAGCACACCCCGGTGCCTCATTGCTATATCTTTTACTCCGCGAGATTTCCACTACGCGTTCTCTTTCTTTCTCTCTCTCTCTCTCTCTCTCTCTCTCTCTCTCTCTCTCTCTCTCTCTCTGCCACGGCTACGGGATCATCGAAGAACGTGTAAAAAATACTCGCGGGACGTGTACCGGTTCAAGATCGTCAGTTTAACGGTCTCGAGATTTGTTGCTCCCTAGCGTTGCTTTAGATTTTACTGATACCTCGCGCCATTTGCCAGATCTCTGTCACAGATCCACTCTTATTGCTGAATGCTACGTTGCAAAGTAGGAAGGAGTACTGCAAGGACTTCCTAAAGGTGACAGTAATTGACTTGGTATCAGTATTTAACAAATTTTAAGGATAACGTGAGAAACAATGTCTCTGGACGTAATAATTAGACAGCGGATCTTTAAGATAAATAAAAGTTGTAATTTACAGCACATTATTTTCTTTCTTAATCTGTTTAATAGATTGAAAATAATGTAACAATATGTTTAAATTCATGAATGCATAAAATCCTCGTGGAAGAAGCACTGTAAGGACTTCCTAAAGGTGACAGTAATTGACTTGGTACCAGTAGTTAACAAATTTTAAGGATAACGAGAAAAATAATGTCTATGGACGTAATAATTAGACACCGGATCTTTAAGATAAATAAAAGTTGTAATTTACAGCACATTATTTTCTTTCTTCATCTGTTTAATAGATTGAAATTAATGTAATAATATGTTTAAATTTATAAATGCGTAAAATCCTCGTGGATGGAGCACTGTAAGTACTTCCTGAAGGCGACAGTAATTGACTTGGTATCAGTACTTAACGAATTTTAAGGATAACGTGAGAAACAATGTCTCTGGACGTAATAATTAGACAGCGGATCTTTAAGATAAATAAAAGTTGTAATTTACAGCACATTATTTTCTTTCTTAATCTGTTTAATAGATTGAAAATAATGTAACAATATGTTTAAATTCATGAATGCATAAAATCCTCGTGGAAGGAGCACTGTAAGGACTTCCTAAAGGTGACAGTAATTGACTTGGTACCAGTAGTTAACAAATTTTAAGGATAACGAGAAAAATAATGTCTATGGACGTAATAATTAGACACCGGATCTTTAAGATAAATAAAAGTTGTAATTTACAGCACATTATTTTCTTTCTTCATCTGTTTAATAGATTGAAATTAATGTAATAATATGTTTAAATTTATAAATGCGTAAAATCCTCGTGGATGGAGCACTGTAAGTATTTCCTGAAGGCGACAGTAATTGACTTGGTATCAGTACTTAACGAATTTTAAGGATAACGTGAAAAATAATGTCACTGGACGTAATAATTAGACAGCGGATCTTTAAGATAAATAAAAGTTGTAATTTACAGCACATTATTTTCTTTCTTAATCTGTTTAATAGATTGAAAATAATGTAACAGTATGTTTAAATATATAAATGCATAAAATCCTCGTGGATGGAGCACTGTAAGGACTTCCTAAAGGTGACAGTAATTGACTTGGTATCAGTACTTAACTAATTTTAAGGATAAAGTCAAAAATAATGTCTCTGGACGTGATAATTAGACAGCGGTTCTTCAGGATAAATAAAAGTTGTAAATTACAGCACATTATTTTCTTTCTTAATCTGTTTAATAGATTGAAATTAATGTAATAATATGTTTAAATTTATAAATGCATAAAACCCGCTGTTTAGCAATAATCGTTTAGAGGCTCTTGAATTAATTCATTTTGTCGTGAGTTTATATTATTAATCTAGATCCTTCGACTAAAGTAATTCAGAAATTTAACTATTAATTTTTCCATCACGCCGATTGTTTAATATTACCTATATCCACTTGATAGCCAAGGGCAAATTGAATTGAGAAAATATTCAGTACTCCTAATAAATTGTTTCGTATTTATTGATATAGAGATCTTCATAAATTCAGATACAAAAACAAACAGTCTATAGTTTAACGCTAATTCTAAGATTTAATATTGTATACAGAGATTGTTATAGAATACTGGTAATTATATAATAGGCAACAACAATTATCTTGGGTGAACTACAGTATTTATTTCACATAATAAACTTTTTCAAAAGTCTGAAAAGTGAACAGTGGCGCCACACAGCAGCGACAGGCGTAACTTTCTCTGCGGCAGTCCGAAAAACAGCTCTGTATAAAGGGTTGCATCGTCAAGGGGGCATTGTATCTCGGACGCTGCGAGAAATACACGGTATATCGAAGTAAAACTATAAATAAACTTGTACAGAGAGGTTAGACATTCCATATTTATACAGTGGGTGTACAAAATGTTCGTACACCTTTTAGAAACGAATACATCAAACATCCACTGTAATTTAACACTTTACCTACCGGAAGCCTATTAATAGGATTCTCAATAATTGTGCTGTATCAATAGAAAGCATAGAAATTTTCTTTTACATTGCAATCTTAAATGAAATAATTAGATGACATTATTGAGGATGACTTGTTAGTTCACAATGAAAATTGCTGTTACTATTGAAAGTTCCATTAAAAAGTTTTTAGCCATGTACCAGATTTTTCAAAATTATGCAATAATCACCGGTTAGTAATGTGTTAATACTTTAAAATAGTTCTGTGAAAACTAATGTTTGATGTCATTGGCCAAAATGGGTTCTAATTCACCCTTCTTAGTCACCCTCCTTCTCTTTCATTACGAAGAACTTCTTGATCGTTACTACTGCATTAAAAAAGTTCGTAGGTTAGCGTCAACCATTCTGCAAAAATCACCGTCTTAGGTACGCCACTACACCCATGCTGAAGAACCTCATCGTGCCAAAGAACGAAGAGTAAAACTTGTCCAAGCTCTAACATTGGTGACGTATAAAAGTCTTAAGGTGAGCACCGAATTACATTTGACAAGTAAGATGTACTTCAGTCGATTTCAAGAGCAGCATAAACTATAATGTTCCATTTCAAACGTAGCATTTCAGAAATAAAAAAATATCAAATGTTTTAACCGCGCAGATTTGTCGAACACCTCGGTAAAAATACATGTAGTTGTTCTAGGGTGAACAAAAATCGTTTCCATAAATGTACAAGAACGGAGTCTCGAAACAAAGACTCCATTCGTTTTTGTACAATAAATATTTAGCAGTTGCTGGAACCTTCTGAAACTTTCGTCGGACAATTTCGCGAAGTAGAAAAAAGGTACGGCGTAATTGGTCGTCGACGAGTTGCCCTCGTATAATGAGATTCTTGTCGTTAATTTTCCTGACGTAATGCGAAAGCAATCTTCGACGTTCTATGATGATTCCCCAGCGGGTCGCAAATAAGGAAATCGAAGGAACACAAACGCCAGGATTAACCCCGTGAACTTTCTTATTACCATTTTAAGTGGTTTCACGCGGCTACTTGGTTTCCTTCCGCCGCGAACGGACGAGTCTTCGAGGCGCAAATGGAACTTTTACGTTAGCACCGTCCGAGTAGACGTCGAATTAAAATTTGTCCTGCGATCGTGACGAACTTCGGGATTTGCATCAGACCCGAGCATTTTCTCGTCAGTCCCGCGTCGAAGATACGCCGCTATTCTTACCAGTTCGACGAAAATTTAAATCTTCCACGTGGAGTCCCAGGTGTATCGAAGAAGACGGAAGAAACGTCGAACGGAGCAGATCTAGAACGTTTCAAAAAATATGCTCAATCTCGGACAGCTCTACACAATAACAAGATAAAAATTGTTCATATTGGCTGAAGGATTAAAACAAATCTACATAAATAAAAATTAAATGCTGTTACTTGAGAACAGCTGGATCGGTTTGGCTAATTTAAAAAAAAAATGTTCGTAATAGTCCGAATAAGGTTTTTAGGGAAAGAAA
Organism: Lasioglossum morio; assembly: GCA_916610235.2. Classification (NCBI taxonomy): domain Eukaryota; kingdom Metazoa; phylum Arthropoda; class Insecta; order Hymenoptera; family Halictidae; genus Lasioglossum; species Lasioglossum morio. The sequence continues at coordinate 8,198,933 of OU744325.1, read as the reverse complement.
AATCCAATAGCTTTTCGCAAATTCACAAGACGATCCCAAACAAATTTATTGAAAGAACAGGACAACGTCTGTTCGGGTCAGCTGGTCTTTAATAATAATTTGCCTAATAGAAGAAGCTATTCTAAGCAGGATGCCGATTAACTTGCTGTATTCTTTCCAACCAAAATAACCTGTATTTATTTTCTCGAATTATTAAACAATCTCATGTTACATACAATTAATTGTATAAAATTTTTCCATTTAATGTTGAATGTTAATAATTGAATTTACCGTTTTTGGTATATTCACATAAATGGGCTAAAAGACATATTTTGTTTTTTCTTAATATCGATTGGTATAACCTAGATCGTTTCGAATATATTCAGTGTCTTGACAACAAGCATTGACGACACACGTGCAACACGTGTGTCACGATGTCCATATTAAAGTATTAAATCACATCAAATACAAGTAAGTTAGTTTTCTAAACAATATTTACAAACAATTTGTGTTATTACATTCAAGCAGTTTAATAGTATATTTTGAAAATTGTATAATAAATACATATATTTTTACAGACGCAATGCAAATACATCTTGAAAAGGATTCAAACTAGAATCGAAACGTCGATGATTATTTGATAATCTGCAAAATTGTTCTTTGATTTCTCAGTAGTAATTGATCGAACCGTAGCGCCGAGAACATTAAACATTTATTATTAACTTGCTGTCTTTTGCAGAAAGATCGTTTAACTGTTCGAATTAATTAACAATCTACCAGGTCCTTTCAGAAATATTTGGAAAAAAGGCATAAATTCTATTTTTGATAACTGAACGAGTCTGATTCGTCACGCTCCGAGGTGAAACGAGTGAGAAACAGACAGGTTTCAATCTCCATACATGTTTTGACATCTGTTATTCAGTTTTATGCGCAAAGTACGGATCTGTTTTTTTTTAGCTCGTTATATCTCGACAAGAAATTCGTGTACGCCACTTTGTTTCTTCTGACAAGATAAAGCGGTGATGAACAAAATTTCTCTGTGACAGAATGTTGAGAATCTTTTCCAAACCTGAACTAACAGTCAATGATAGATGTCACTGCTACCGTCTCGCGAAAAAATTCATAATTTGCCAGGACGAATCCCAGAATTCCTCTGAAACGATGATCGCGGCCCGGTCGATCTTGCCAAATGAAGGAGAAGCTTCGCGACGGATTCTTTCGCCTCTTGAGGCAGGATTTCCGAAGTTTTTAACGATTGAATTTCGTAGACTGCTTTCAGAGGATCGAGTGTACTTCACGATTCCGTGATAACGGATTAAATTCGCGAAACTCGGCTCGAATTGCGGGCCGCCAGTCATTTGCAACGCGGAGACGCTCCTGTTATGAATAATCTATACAACGTAACAGAAACTTATCCAATTTCCGGCACCGGTTAAAAAGTGTACATTAATCTTTTTCCACTGACGGGGAAGACTTCGGTCGAACTTCAAACCCGCTTAATCTGTTTGTGAATTTAGTCGAGAGAAACCGAGCGCGCTCGGTGTCTACCTACCGATTCAATATTTTTATCCCCCGTCAAATAAATGAACGGAATCGTGACGCGAGCACTGCTATCGAATATTAATCGAAAAAACCCGTAAAATCAGCTCTAACCGAATTCGATTTCTCGACTTTAAAAACTCGTCTATATTCAATACAATCGGCTCTGTGTAGTTCGTCTACGTGGAACCCTTGAGTCGCGCGTCGACGATCCAATCACATTACAGTCACGGCTCGCACAGGTACCATTCACCCCTGCTTAAATAATCTAGCACACAGCAGCGATCCAGCTCCAGTCACGTTCCATCCGATTGAATAATACTAGATCGCACTGCGAACGTACGGTGGACAAACCGCCCGTGTAAATCAATCCCAAATGCCGTTGCCATTTAATTATAATTGGTTCCGCGGAATTAATGATAGTTCAATCCCGCGTCACACCTCGTCGGATTTATTACGGTTTCTAAAAAAGCCTCGCTATTTACTAGATCTCCGTATACACGTGTGAACAGTTATCGTGAAGAAATTCATTATTCATTGAGACGGAGACAGCAACGGTGACACGTTACTAATTCATTGATAAACTTGTTTTATTTTGCACTAAATTCTTTCATTGTCGTGTTTGCAGTCGAGCCTCAATACCTGTAAACCTCGAGTGAATTTAACTTTCTATATAAACAAGTGGACAAACATCCTGTGTAAATCAATCCCAAATGCCGTTGTCATTTAATTATTGTTGGTTCCGCGGAATTAATGATAGTTCAATCCCGCGTCACACCTTGTCAAATTTATTACGGTTCCTAAAAAAGCCTCGCTATTTACTAGATCTCCGTATACACGTGTGAACAGTTTATCGTGAAGAAATTCTTTATTCATTGAAACGCAGACAGCAACGAAGACACGTTACTAATTCATTGATAAAATAGTTTTATTTTATCAATTCTTTCATTGACGTATTTGCAGTCAATCCTCAATAACTGTAAACCTCGAGTGAATTTAACTTTCTATATAAACAAGTGGACAAACATCCTGTGTATATCAATCCCAAATTCCGTTGTCATTTAATTATAATTGGTTCCGCGGAATTAATGATAGATCAATTCCGCGTCACACCTCGTCGGATTTATTACGGTTTCTAAAAAAGCCTCGCTATCTACTAGATACACGTGTGAACAGTTATCGTGAAGAAATTCATTATTCATTAAAACGCAGACAGCAACAACAGTGACACGTTACTAATTCATTGATAAACTTGTTTTATTTTGCACTAAATTCTTTCATTGTCGTGTTTGCAGTCTAGCTTCAATAACTGTAAACCTCGAGTGAATTTAACTTTCTATATAAACAAGTGGACAAACATCCTGTGTAAATCAATCCCAAATGTCGTTGTCATTTAATTATAATTGGTTCCGCGGAATTAATGATAGTTCAATCCCGCGTCACACCTTGTCGGATTTATTACGGTTTCTAAAAATGTCTCACTATTTACTAGATCTCCGTATACACGTGTGAACAGTTATCGTGAAGAAATTCATTATTCATTGAAACGCAAACAGCAACGGTGACACGTCACTAATTCATTGATAAACTTGTTTTATTTTGCACTAAATTCTTTCATTGTCGTGTTTGCAGTCGAGCTTCAATAACTGTAAACCTCGAGTGAATTTAACTTTCTATATAAACAAGTGGACAAACATCCTGTGTAAATCAATCCCAAATGTCGTTGTCATTTAATTATAATTGGTTCCGCGGAATTAATGATAGTTGAATCCCGCGTCACACCTCGTCGGATTTATTACGGTTTCTAAAAAAGCCTTGCTACCTACAGATGTATGTATAGACATATAAAAATTTCTACAACGAAATATCAATTTTCGTGTACAGATTCGTTATTTATTGAAACGTAGACAATAACGTATCGGTGACACGATACTAATTCAATGATAAACTAGTTTTATTTTGCACTTAATTCTTTTGTCGTCGTGTTTACAGTGGAGCTGGAATAATAATTTACTTTCGAGTGATTTTAACTATCATTCTGCATACATATGTATTATATTCTAATGTTAACCCTCTACTGGTTGTTTTTCTGTTTCTGATTACGTTTTTGATTGAATTAGTATCTAATATTACTATACAGTGGATCTTAATGCCAAATTAAAATTTTCCACCTGAATTGCAATAAACTAGAATGAAATATTATAGAAATTTAGTTTCTATCTAAACATATTTAATAGGTTACAAATAATGTCTCATTCGTGTCACAAATTTATAAAATCTAGTTTCCAAACAGAACACATCGATATTCTTGAATTCTTTTAGTACGTCTTCCCGACGTGTTAGATTGCGTCTACTCATACGGTTTTTAAAATTCATCTAATATTTTCATTGTTTCAAATTGCACCTACTCATTTTCGTGATAAATTCATAAAATCCGCTGTCTACATATTCGTAAACTCTATACAGCATCACGTCGACAATATAAAGGTTAACCCTTTAGAGCCAAATTTTTATTTAACTAAAAATATCAAACTTTAATCATTATTTAATTCATTTATTATCTATAATATTGTCAAAAGAAACTCGAAAATTCATTTAAAATTTTCCTTTTTTGTTATTTTCGGGTGTTATAAGTACCGTCAGTAATGAAAAACAAATAAAAAAGTTTATTCTGAAAATTTAAACTAAATAAAATACATAATTTAAAAAAACAACAAATAACAGCAAGACTTTTAAGTACCTTTAGGCACTAAAGGGTTAAAAAAGGTTTAATCTTTGAAAAAAAATATTGAACATAAATATTTCTATTTAAAACAATAGAATGTACAAAGGTGAATTTCTTTTCGATCGAAATTTGAATATATTATGAAATTGATGATTTCGACGCCAGGTTCGATCAAACCTAGATCAAACCTGGCGCTGAAATCATCAATTTCATAATAAATAGAATGTACATCGCAAACGTAAAATAAATGCACCGTAAGAAGACAGGGAAAGACGGCGCAACAGCGTCAGCAGGTAATATCGATCAGTATCCAAGTTCCTCGTGCAAAAAACCAGCTACGTAAAGTAGCATTAAGCCTCGTCCTAGTGCGAGGCTTACAGCGATTCTTCACAACGGTTGACAGACTAAATACCGTCCCTTGACAAGTTTTTATATAAGGGCCCAGGCCTCCTTCAGCGTCAGAAGCACGTCGACGATAGGGGAGGACGGACGCGAGACAGAGCGATGCGCAAGGAAAAATATGCTCTCGACGTCGCGCGCGTATTACACGACGCCTCCGCGAATTACGCGCACTGCTCGCGAATCGTCCCGTGGGTCCAGCGCAACCATGATTTCAAAAAAGGGCGTCGAGTTCTAACAATACAGGCTGCTTCAACCGGAACGGACCACCCGATTAGAATGGGAAAGATTTTTCTCAACAGAAAATGTAAGCCAATTCTTTTACCATTTAAAATAAGTTTTGTGGCATTTTCTTCTATGATTTTTTACGATTTTCCAGGCAACTTAGCTCTCAATTACTCCTCGTAATTACTTTGTAACTGGTTACCTGGAATTTCACGTCACTTGAATATAAATCAATTTGTTATTTTCAAATTCATAAATGAAATAATTACTTTGATAGTGTAGTACACATCTTTCTTTAAGATTGACACATTAAATTTCAAGTTTTGAGATTGTAAGTAGAGTTACTGTACTCATGGCTTTGTACAAAACAGATATTGTTTTGATAATTTACTGAGTAAGTGAAATCCTTCCTCTTCAATTTTTAAGGCTCTCAATGTGAAGAAATTACATTCGAACATACAAATGTAATTCTCGAATAGTTTCGATTTTCACCCTTTTTTTCAATCGCGATCTGATTTCGAGCTTTAATTTATTTTAATGTTTCGAACCTGTGAAAATTCTTTCGGGAACTGATTGTAAAATCGATTCGGAGTAAATCTGAAATTGTTATAAACGCTATTCAAATGATATCGTTCACTTTTTAGAACTTCTCTTTCTTCGTTCTCGTTGGAAATTGTCTTACATTTGTTCTTAACCCTTCAAAATTCACCCATTTACCTTTTTCACATATTTTAACCCTTTGCACTCGAAGCTATTTTAACTTGAAAATTAAACGTTTCTTATGACCTACAATATTTCCATTCTCTATGATTTTTTAAATTTGATAAATATTTAACATGATATTTGGTCCCCTCAGGGTTTCAAATTCATTTATCAATCCTCTCCCTCTTTCCACTCTCACCATCGCCTTTTCAGCGGGACTTACTGTTTATGGTGGGTTCCGAACCACCTTTTGCCAACAACACGTGAAAAACACCCCGGGTGGGTCACTTTCCGGTTTTTTACCACACGGTCACCCATCCTAGTGCCGTTCACGTTCCACACTGTTTAACTTCGGTGATCTAACGAGAACCGGTGCTTTCAACGGGACTACGGTTGTTGGCTTAAATTTGATAAATATGAAATTGTTATAATACCTCATATAATACTTAAATGTGTAGTAATTGATTAGATACCGACATATCTGATAGTGTAAACAATTATTTGAATAATAGTACAGCAATTTTACGCCACAGAGGAGCCACTCGAGTGCTAAGGGTTAAATCGATTGATTTCTTATTGTCTGTGTTGCGAAACATATTTCTTTGAAATGTCACACCATAATTGAAGCATAATTCGTAGATTTGAAATGTGAAGTAAGAAGGGATGAAATATTATTCTAGGATCTTTTTTGAAACTATGTCTGAGAAGCGTATGAGGGTTAAAAACGTTTTATCCTGTTTTATACACAGTGGCTATTAAAAATGTTCATTACGAAGTAGAGAATATCTGGCAAACAATTTTACGAGGATCGTTGTCCGTTGTAACGTGAAACACTGTAGTAAAATAACAACACTTTGAATCCCATTGTGTATCGCTTCGAAGGGATTCCAAGGGTGAAGAATGGGAATGGTAAAGGTTGAGGTGAACATGCATCAGGAGAACCTCGTGTACGTGGTATACAAGAGAAACGTCACGTCTGCTGCCGGATATTTCACGGTCCTCTGGTTTCTGTCGCTTCCGTATTTTTGTCCGCCGCCTTACGCGCGTTGTAACGCTTCTCGCGGCGCGCCGCGGCAAATTGGAGCTTGTCAATGGGGATTTTATTCGAAGCCCTGGCGAAACGTCGAGAGAAACTGGCCGAGCGTAGTTTACGAGCAGTTTGACGAGGCTCGGGGCACAAACCTCGCGCACTCGAACCGGCATCTCAACGCAGCATAAAAAGTTAACGCGGTCAAACTGAGCGAATCTTGCCCAGGGGAAACGATTCTTCGACAATTTACAGAAGGTTTTATTCTTCGATGGCTTGTTACAGAAATGCGCCAGCTATGCACATAGAAACTCGCAATTTACAATCTACAATTTTCTTCTGCTTTTCCTAACCATTCCACAATGAATTTCGAAGTGCTAACAAACCAATCTTAGCATTTAAGTACTGTACAAGGAAATAGTTCGTGCGGTTATATTCCTGGAAATTAGTTAATATAATCTTGAATCGCGACTGACTACATTTCAAAAAGTTTTTATATAGTATATTATATTATTGTTTATTACAGTATTGTATTTGGTTTTCTTCGAATAAATTCCCCATGTATGACCAATTTTTATAAATCTTCATACTTAACCCTTAGCAGTCGAGGGGTAACTTGAAGTCACCACTAAAATTTCCTGTACTATTATTCAAAATTTTGATTATATTATAAAATATGTTAGTATCTATCCAATTACTAAACATTTAAGTACTGTACGAGGATAAAATTCGTGCGGTTTTCTTCCTGGAAATTTTTTAATATAATCTTGAACCACGACTGACTACATTTCAAAAAGTTTTTATATAGTATATTATATTATTATTTATTACAGTATTGTATTTGGTTTTCTTCGAATAAATTCCCCATGTATGACCAATTTTTATAAATCTTCATACTTAACCCTTAGCAGTCGAAGGGTGACTTGGAGTCACCACTAAAAATTGCTGTATTATTATTCAAAATTTTTATTATATTAATAAATATGTCAGTATCTATCCAATTACTAAACATTTAAGTACTGTACAAGGAAACAATTCGTGCGGTTATCTTCCTGGAAATTAGTTAATATAATCTTGAATCGCGACTGACTACATTTCAAAAAGATTTTATGTAGTATATAATATTATTATTTATTACAGTATCGTATTTAGGTTTCTACGAGTAAATCCCCTTTGATACAACCAATTTTTATAAATATTCATATCTTGAACCACAACTGACTACATTTCAGAAAGTTTTTATATAGTATATTATGTTATTATTTATTACAGTATTGTATTTGGTTTTCTTCGAATAAATTCCCCATGTATAACCAATTGTCATAAATATTCATACTTAACCCTTAGCAGTCGAAGGGTGACTTGGAATCACCACTAAAAATTGATGTACCATTATTCAAAATTTTGATTACATTATAAAATATGTATCTAGGCAATTACTAACCATTTTAGTATTGTATAAGATATTATATCAATTTAATATCCATAAAATTCAAAAAATCATATACATAGAATGGTGTTATCCAAGATCGGAAGAAATGTTTAAAATTCGAGTTAAAATAGCTCCTGCAAAGAGTTAAGACATTTTACGTTTTGCGTCGACGTTGGAAGAAATCCGCGAGGAATTCCCGCAAACGTCGCGAGCGCGTAACAATACCCTGAGACTCCGTTCAAGTATTATTCCTTAATTCAACGCGATCATGGATCACGTATTCATTTGCCGGCGCTTCCTTGTAATCGCCATCGCTGCCGGAGAAATCTCCGAACGTTTAATTAAAATCCTTCCGGTGCGTCTCGATTAATGGGGTCAGGTGCAACCCCGCTAACTAGAGGCAGAGAGGAAATGAGAGTGCTCGCGCCAGGGTTTCACTGCCTCCAACTTTCCAGTTTCAACGCTTTAGCGTGGAACAGAACCTGCGTCATTTTTTCAGCCCAACTTCGCAGAAAACCTGAATTCCTTTCGTTATTCTGATTCTATCTTTGAACAATTACGCGAATGAACGTCGCTTACATCACCGAATACTAGACCACGAATTTCAAGGGTTTATAACAGAGATGAGTGGTTGTAATTATACAATATGTATATGTATACTGTAATGTCTATATCGTGTCTGTAGAATGTCTAACGTCAGACCATCAATATACAGGGTGGACGATTTATATGAAGACATTGAAATATCATGAGAACTATGTATTGGATCAAAACAAGTGGCAAATGAAAGTTGTTCGTCGCGAAGGGGGACATCCAATGATACCAAACTCGACCCCTCACCGCCATCCCCCGGGGGGTGGAAGATAAAAATCTTAAATGGGAACCCCCATTTTTCATTGCAGATTTGGATTCTCCAGAAAAGAATACACAAATTTGAACTAGGAGTTTTTGCATTTTGGTTTACAGATGGTGCTGTGATGGACAAAAATCAAAATGGGTAAAAAATCGTTGAAAATTGAGGATATCTCGAGAAATACACATCAGATCTGTAATGAATAGCCGTATTTATTACAAGCAATCGTTGACAGACGTGTTTGTCACGGACGCGTTCGTTTCGATCTGTCTTCTTTTTTTTTCTAATTCGTTGGTGATCGTAATTTTACAATTCTGTTATTTTCGATTTTCTACTTTTATAATTTTTACTATATATAGGATTGTCTGCTAATACATATACATGCATACATTTAACCGTATAGATCAGAAAAATAAAAGTAAACGTATTTGTTGTGTTTGGTATCATTGGATGTCTCCCTTCGCAACGAACAACTTTCATTAGCCACTTGTTTCGATCCGATGCATAGTTCTCGAGATATTTAAATGTCTTCAGATAAATCGTCTACCTCGTATATATAAAATGGCAGAGAAGACTAAGGGTACGTGTCCATCTGAGAATTACTGTCGATAGTTGCTCTCGAGAGTACTCTCAATTTATGTATCCATCTTTTTTCATCTTTCTGTTTGCTCTCCGAGAGATTTTCGTGGAGCTCTCGCCCTCTCAATTTTTAGTAGATTATCAATAAGTTACCAGCACAATGAACTTATAGTTCGTTGTCAAGAATGAATAAACGATCTCAGAATCGTATTAACCCTTAGCACTCGACTGGTGACTCAGAGTCACCACTAAAAGTTGCTACATCGTTATTCAAAATATTGTTTACACGATTAAATATTTTGGTATCTAATGAATTACTAAACATTTAAGTATTATATGAAACACTATATCAATTTGATCTCCATCAAATGAAAAATATAATATAGGAGAAGAGTAATAATATGGAGGAAGAAATGTTTAATTTTCGAGTTAAAATAGCTCCGAGTGCAAAGGGTTAATAAACAGAGATTTCCAAGTATCCCAATTGATACTTTGTTTCAAGAATCAAACTGTGGTGCCTAACTTAAACAATCTGGAGAGATAGGAGGGGATTCTAGTTTCCTTTCGTGGTTCCAACGGATTTTTCAGCGTCAGTCGAAGCTAAGATTTCGTACAGTAAAGAGCTTCCTTATTTTTAAAGTACCAGTGTGCATTTATTAACACCCGTTTCCAACAGTTTTACTCTCAGGTGAACACGTTCGTTCAGTGTCAATAAGATTTGAGGAGCACGAGCGAGAAATGCGAGATTTCAAAGTGACAGGGATCGATGAAGAAAAGCAGCGTGCGCCTTTTTGAGTTTACTATGCGGGAGCGGCAGTCGGTGTGCATTAGAATCCTTTTAACCGGACATAAATAAGGGGCGAGTAATCTCCAGGGAGGATTAGCTGAGCGAGAAACGTGGAGGAAGAAGACACTCTCGTTTACCTTATGGCGCCACCAAGTAGAACGCTGTCTGGGAGAATGGGTTGCGATTTTATCGTGTCGTTGCTCCGGTGCACGTCCACCGATTCAAAAACGATGTCTTTATCTGGGAGATGCAGAGCCCGGCGCGTCCAGCTCGTCCCGTCGCAAATTTAATCTTTCTCCCGTCCCCCTCTCGCCCCCATCCCTCCCATCAAAATGAATTCCATAAAACGGACCGCCGCCGCGCCACCCCCTCGGCTCCCCCGAGAGAGCACTTTCGTTTCGTTGTCCCATTCTTCTCATATTTGACTCGATTACCGGGAGAAGCGTCGACCAGGAGCTAGGAAAAACGAAGATGGCCCGGGAGAACGTGTTCGAATCGGTACCCGGGATTCTTGCGGACTAATCTCGAGAACGAGGTAAATGGTAACTGATCAACGGGGTTGAGGAACGGGGATGAAAACGGGACGTGACCGTAGCCGGGTGCAATTGAATTCCAGATTTACGCCTGACGTCGTAATGCGGCTCCGAATGGCTTCAAAGCTTCTCGCTAGACTGTTCGGAACTTCACTTTGTTCTCTTCATAATGACGATCAATTCCACGTCGCACACTGGTCCACGCGCTCGATCTAGCTGTTCATTAATATTTTATCACTATTTGAAAGTTTAAAGGTATAGTAATTTAGATCGTTCGAGTCGTTTTTATATCAGCTACAATATTGTCAAGTCAAAAATACATATTGACTTTTAAATATTCAAGGTATCTTTAATTATTTATACATTAAACATTTCTTTTTTAAGTTTTTCCATTGAAATTTATAGACTGCTGAATGTTGATTAAGTTTTGTTTAAAACATTTTTTTCTTAGATTATCGGAAGTGTCTGATAAATCAGGTTCAGGTTTTAAATAAACGCAATAATAAATTGATTTTATAAACATAATTAAAAATAGTTTATTCAAAACTGTGCGAAAAACATAATGGTAATTATAAAAAACAAAAATATAATTTTTATGAACAACGATAACAATTGACATTATATCATATTGACAAATCATTATTGTCATTATTTTCTTCTTCAATATCTCTCAATATTAATCGTTTGACTTCATCATCAAAATACTTTTGCTTCTTAAAAACTTGTCTATTACACATACGCTTTAAACAATAATAATTATTGCACGATTTCATAGAGAAAAGAACACTGATAATAATGCACTTTGATGCAATGAGGACCCATGGGGAACTCGAAAGATATCCTTTACCAAAGATTAAAAACTTTGAAGATCCTCTTTAGTTTATTGAGCATTGTTATTTCTATTTAGAAATGTCTCTGTACTAGACGAAATAATTTGTTCAACATATTCGCTATCACTGTCACAAATATAGGAAGTTTATGTCTCGTAATTTGCTTGGAAATAACGAAATAATTTTATACGTTTCGCTATTTAAAGTCGTGGAACATAGGAGAATGTTCAGAGAGTCTACAGCCCCTAATTAAAACTTGGAATCAAAATCCTGACGGCTCAGTCTCTAAATTTTAATTCGGCTCGCGAAGTTTGGAAGCTTTTTTAACGATTCAAGAGGTTCGTTCTAAACTTTTAAGAAGATAGAATAGAATATGCGACTTCGCGCCATCTTGAAAGCATTGGAAGAGCTCATCCTCTTCATAATCTCATGTTTTAACGCTCATACGTTCCTCAGGGTGAAGATTCACCCATTTACTATTTTTACATATTATAAAATGATTGGTTTCTCTTTATCTGTATTGTGGGACGTATTTCTCTAAAATGTGACGTGATAAATGAAGCGAAGTTTATTAGTTTAAAGTGTGAAGAAGAAATGGGTGAGAAAGTATCATAGAATCTTTTATGCAACTATTTAATTATTAATCTAATCGAAATTACTAATCTAAACCGGAAATAGAAGAGAGCAAACATTTTACAGTATATAAAATAGTAACTCTGAGTCAAAAGAGGATTCGAGAGGATTTTTGTGAGAGATTGTTGGGCTTCTGGGATTTAAGGATGCGAGAATGTGTCCAAACGTCCCGAGGGACTCGTATATTTTGAGTAACGCGAGTTCTGGGCGGCTGCAGATGCCTCAGGGTGACTGAGATCATCGAGACTTATCAACTGATACCCTAACTTTGCCAAGCCTCCGTAGACTGTGGTAACTATCCAACCTCCCTCAAATTGGCTGCCAGATGTATTCAGCACGGAATAGTCTGTGGGAATTTTTCTGTGTACCAGACATTCTACAGTGTGTCTCTCGAGTTTACAATATCCTATACAAACTTTCTGCAATTCGGGATGATATAGATGTTGGTCTCTGGAACTGAACGCGTTCTCCATTGGTCTCTAGAGCCCCAACTGTGTCAAGTTTCTTGAATTCTTAAGTCTATCTAATCTGTAGAATCAGATATGCTATCTGCTATCTTTCATATTTACGATACAACCTGAACATTAGGTTGAAGTGTCATTTTTTATAGTTGTACGTTATTGAGTACAATAAGTTGTTACACATTAGTAGAGCGAGTTGTTAAATATTATCCAAGATTATTCAAAGTAGAAGAAAACTTTCGTTGAAGTCAAACACTATTATACGTTTCTAACGTGGAATATTTAAGATTAAATCGCCGCCTGAATATAAGAACTAGGTAACTTAAAATTTGGGCATTTTGTGGTATCTACTTCGTATTAATGAAGAAATCAAGTAGAATTTAATGTAAAAACTGTGTAACTTATCACAGTAATTTACGATATCTAGTGAATCATAATTTAGTTTAATCTTGTTAATGTAAAAAGTAGGCAACGTCTGTTTCTTTTTGCAAAAAAATTTCTTTAAAATGAAGAATTGTAAGTTAACTAATCGTTACATTCAGGCGGCGAAATGAAGAATAAATAAAAGACAAGAAAATTTTGTTTAATTTACACATTAATCACACATTCTCGTGTAATCTTCTGCAAGCTAGAATATTAACCCTTTGCACTCGGAGCTACTTTAACTGAAAAATTAACCATTCTTCCGATCTAAAATATTTCCATTCCCTAAGATTTATGAAATTTTATAGATATAAAATTGATATAATACCTCATATAATGCCTAAATGTTGATTAATTGATTAGATACCGATACATTTAATAATGTAAACAATATTTTGAATAATGATACAACAATTTTTAGTGGTGCCTCAGAGGGGACAACCGAGTGCAAAGGGTTAATATTAACATTCTTGTATGGAATGATATTCATCATTCCTTGTTTGAAAAGTTTGAACTTCATCGTGCATTGGTTTCTTCGAGATACAACTAGATTTAACTGGATTGTTCCTGTCTTATCACGTTTCGATCATTCGTACGTAGTCGTTGTTTGTCTGCATCTCTGATTTTATCTTGTATTTGCAGACAACACTGTGGTTTTTTATTGCAACCTTGAATGCGTAAACAAATGACGTGCAAGTAAACACATTGTTCTACAGTACGAGAGTAGTTGAGTTCTAAAAAGATCTTTAATGAAATTACAAAATAATTATGAAATAATTTGATACACAATCAAGTTTTTCTTATAATATCAGTTCATGAAATTCATAGTATTTAGTTCATAATATACTGAATACATAGTCTCGAATTTATAATTGAAATAATTTCTGATTCGCACTAAAACAATCGATCGATTTAACTGCTCCATTATATCTGTACCCTCAAATGGTCACGTAACTTACCCCTTTGCACTTACCCCGGACGTTACCTACCAACTCCGTAATATAAAATCCGGCTGATATTTTTTCATCTATCTTAATAATTGTACCATATTTCAATTTCCTTTCTTGTGCCATTTCAACAGAAAGCTTCAGGGAAACAAGCGCTTCTTAAAAAGTAGCTCTGGAACAAGTTAATTCCCCGTAATCACTAATAAACTTTGATGTCCCCTCAGAGGGTACGTCCGAGTGATATGATAGACTTACGATGTCCCCTCAGAAGGGACAATCGAGGGCAAAGGGTTAATTCTACCCTAGCCAGAACTCCAACCGTAACCGATCGAGCAAGCAAGCACTGAAACACCGACGAGATATTTTTACGTTTTTACCCTTTACCTGTTGATGGTTTAGACTTCATATTTTTAGTAGCTACTTTTCAGATTTAACAAATAGACAATGACGTGTGACATTCTATCGCACCTAACATTCTGGCTCTATATTATGAACTTTAAAATATCCTTTACCATTTCTTTGTCACGTCCTATTCTATCGGTCGGAACTAGTATCACAGTCGAGATATTGGAGTAAACTCCTGCCACATTTTCATCTAATATTCTTTTAGTTAAATAAGCTTTAAGTCCAAATTTGTGGCCCATAGCAGTCATACATTGAGTGTTACACAGTATTTAACAGGTATAGTACCTTATTGTGGTATTCAAGTGCCATTGTTCACTTGATATCACATTATTTCGCACTTATATACCTAATTATAATACATATGACTAAATATACATACCCTTTTTATATGCAATTCGTAGATGAGAGCCAGAAAATGCCAAATATCCAAGTTTTCATCCAAGAAGATTAGTAACCTGTATACACATGTGGATACCCATGGATACACACATACATCATTAACAACACATCAACATCCTGTGCCTTCTCTTGGTAATAAGTGTCATATTGTATTAAGTATTTTGATAAAAAATAAAGAGTGTTAGAAACAACAGATAATGTGTAATTTATTTATTCCCCACCAAGTTAAGCCCGTGTAACTTGTCATTGACTTATATCACTGATTACGAATTGCAAACAGAGAAGACATTGAAATTTTAAAATTTTTCGAGCATCTGACTTGACGTTGACTTGTACTACTGAAAATCCGGATACCTCCTTGCATATCATGTTCTCCTAATATCGAGTTCAATTTTCGAAGTTTTCGGGAAATTTTCTCAATTTTCGGCCGTCTGACTTGTCGTTGAGTTGTACTACTGAAATTTCGAAAATTTTTCGAGCGTCTGGCCTGACGTTGACTTGTACCACTGAAAATCCGGATACCTCCTTGCATATCATGTTCTCCTAATAACGAGTTCAATTTTCGAGGAAATTTTCGAAAACCTCGATTTTTGAACTCGTTATTAGGAGAACATGATATCAAAGGAGGTATCCGGATTTTCAGTAGTACAAGTCAACGTCAGGCCAGACGCTCGAAAAATTTTCGAAATTTCAGTAGTACAACTCAACGACAAGTCAGACGGCCGAAAATTGAGAAAATTTCCCGAAAACCTCGAAAATTGAACTCGGTATTAGGAGAACATGATATCAAAGGAGGTATCCGGATTTTCAGTAGTACAAGTCAACGTCAGGCCAGACGCTCGAAAAATTTCGAAAATTCAGTAGTACAACTCAACGGCAAGTCAGACGCTCGAAAAATTGAGAAAATTTCCCGAAACCTCGAAAATTGGATTTTGTATTAGGAGAACATGATATCGAAGGAGGTATCCGGATTTTCAGTAGTACAAGTCAACGACATGTCAGACGCTCGAATAATTTTAATTTTGTAAAGTTTCACTGTTTCTGCAATGCTCTGGACATGAGTATTGTAATTTTACAAGTCGGAGGTTCGGGAAAAGTTAGTGCTCAATAAATATAAACGCAAACATGCTTTTGTATTACGTTATCTTTATTTATCCATTATGATTGCATACATAAAATGTTTGTATATTGTACACGTATATAATTTATATTATAAACATTTAAACGAAGAATGTTGACTGGTCCTGAGATGCTCGGCACGCTGCTAAACTTCTAATGTGATACAAGCCGAGGGGACCCTGTTGCCGAGGGTGAGGCAGCGATATGTGAATCGAAGAGATAGTTGGGGTTGATGGATTTGTCGTTAATTGAGCAGTGGCTAATAGTAGATATTGATTATATACCTTAGCGGAATATGACAAGTCAGAACAAATGCGAACAGTAGGACCTCGAGTGCTGTTATATTAGTCTAGGAGGAGGATTAGAAAAAAATGGTATTAATTATACAACCCTTTCAGAACAAAGTACTACAAAGCATTGGACATCGGAAATAACGACATCCTCAAGTACTTAAAAATGGCTACAGTCAATAAGGAAATTAAACGGTTCGCGAAAAGACACGAAACTAAACTATATGTACACGAAAATGTCGTAGTGCTACAGTTACTCGACAACAGCGGACTTACTCGTAGATTAAAAAGGATAAAACCTTTCGAACTATTTAACCCTCATACGTTCCTCAAAAGTAACTGCATAAAAGAGACTAGGATAACAATTCACGCATTTTTATTTTACAAATTAAATCAACACATTTTTATTTCATATTTCATTTCACAGTTTCATTTATAGCGTCAAATTCTAAATAAATATATCTCACGACTTAGACGTAAAACGATAAATAAAGTTACAGTATTTTACGTAAAATCTTACGTATTTACAGTATAAAATATTGAATAGGTGAATTTTCATCCTGAGGAACTTATGAGGGTTAATTCAGCGAATTTTCATCCTGAGGAACATATGAGGGTTAAGTTAAGTGAATTTAAGGCACTTAAAACATGTTTAAGAAATGTATTGGGAGAATATCCATTAACCGCTAAGAATTACCTATATTTAAGACTTTAGACTCAAATTTAAGTAATAATTATTCAAACGAAATTGCTAGATAGTGGAAACTAGTTGGAATGTATGCGCCAAGTGCGTAATAATAAAAAACAAAAAGAAATTATTTACATACCTAGTGAGGTAAGAAAAGTCCACATGGACTAGCCGATGTCTCTCTTTCAGCATCGTGTCGCCAATATGTAGATACACGTGGACTAAGATGATGTCTCTTTCAGTATCGCAAGGAAAAGGTGAAGAGTTAAAGAGGGCAAGAATAGCGTGGAACAAACAGTGCTCTGAAATACCAACATCGCTGAATTATCTGCTAGCGACGAGATACTTGTCTACCTTTCTAGAGGGCGTAAGAAACCGTGAGACAGGAAAGCCCGTATGGTAATTGATCTACTTTAACACTAGAACTACCGAGCACTAAACGCAGTTGGTATACATTGCCTTCTAATAATGACAATATGGAATTTATTTAGATTTCGTACACGGGATATTTAAATATGTACTTCAATAGAGAAGTTCACTGAAAAAATTTCTCAAAAAAACATATTTATACTTTCAATATTTCTAATCGAAAAAAATTCGCATGAGTCATTTTGACTGGTCCGGTAGTTCTAGCACCGACGAGATACTGTTAAAGACTGCCAGCCTTACGGGACTACGTGTCCCGCGAAAATTTCGGTGTTCTCTTACGCCCTCTAGGATATATTCTGGCTTCAGCCAGAAAAAAGAAGGCCTCCGACGGCATTTCGTTGGTGCAAAACACTACTGAGGAGATTATTATTAAATGTTGCATTCTCCGCCATATTTCAGACCATATTTTGGCACTATTTTGATACTATTTTCGTCGGTGGAGCAACTTTTAGCGATGTGGTATTTCAGGTCACTGTAATTTCCACGTTATCCCCGCGCCCATTTCGTGCACTTACCGTCCCGCGGAATAGCACGGACGCTGGCAGTCTTTAACAGTATCTCGTCGGTGGTTCTAGTGTTAATAACTTACTAAAAAATCGACGAACCAGAATACCAGCTGTAGATCTTTCTCGGAGCTCAGCGATCCAGTATTCGTCACCGAGATGTCGGTAGACCGTCGAAAACCGGTTCGATCCGGCGTGCACCGCGCAGAGAACGGTGCGCACTCCCATTGACCAGTCTGTAGTCAGAGTCGTGTATTCGGGCCAATAGTAATCGTGCGGTGGCTTCGAGAACACGGTTACGGTTCCTCGTTAGTCTGGTCGTGGTGCGTTTCCACACGTCACGTCGGGTAGAGCGAGCGAGTAAAAGAGTAATATAAGTTGCGAGAAGTCGCAAGAAAAGAGAAGGGCGAAACGTACACGTCGAGTACGGTTGAAAAAGTCGACGGTGAACGTCGACCGTAGTCTCGAAAAGTCGTCGATCGGGAAAGTCGTTGGTTGTTCGAACGAAGGTTGCGTTCGTTAGCTGGCAGATCTGTAGAGGATCTGTATCGTTTGGCGGTCGTCTGCCGTGTCTCTGTTTCCGGTTGTGACCGTGTTCGGTAGCGGCGGTGAAGCTGCAACTCTTCTTCGGCGACAGGATTCCGCAGCGGGAGCCGCGCAAGACGAGGTGAGTCATCCGCGTATGATTCGCCGTTGTAGAAGCCCGCCGCGACCCGGAAAGGGTTTTCGTCGATCGGCAAACCGGAGAGACACGCTATGTGCCGTTTCTCTTTAGCGGGCAACACACATTTCGATCGATTCTGCCCGTTCCCCGTGGCAGTTAGACAGGCCGCCGCCGCCGCCGTTCTCCGTGTCGTTGTGTCACCGTGCGCTCATGTATGCGTGACCGCGAGAGTTCCACCGATCGTTACGATCCACGACGTGCGTGTTTCTCTCATTAATAGCAGACGGCGAGCGCGTTCAAGCGCCGCTTCGCCTCGGACCCAGTAATCATCCAGCGTCGTAGCTGACGGTCGGACCTCTTCGTGCCGCGATGATCGATCTCGTTCTACGACCAACCCCCTCTACCATTCCCTTTCCTACCTCCTCGCTACCCCTTTCTCTCTTTCTCGAACCCTTCCAACCCTTGCAAAGATGCGTTTTCGAGCCGCAACCTGCGATTGCAAACGCTCTCAACGATAGGGCACGATCGACGGCTCGATAAGTCGACGCTAGCAAGCCCGGGAAACACGATCCATCCGACGGGAAACGAGGTTAGACGTCGCACACGCGGCTATCCATGCGAAAAATCAATACACCCTCACTCCTGGGCCACGATTCAGACGCGCGCGGTCGGATTCCGAGAATCGGGGATCAGCCTTTCGAGAAAACGACGATCGCCGCAGGGGCTCTACCTAGAAAACTCCCTTTTGCTTGCAACACGGGATCGATTTCGAGACACCGTGTTCTGTACACGCGTACGGACGCTCTGGATACTTCTCACGGTGCCTCGCGGGGTTGATTTCTCGCCGGAAAGTCGATGAAACTGTTTTTGGAAAAGCACTTCCTAGGAAAATAGCTGTGTCGACTGTTTACCGCTGTTACCATGGCATCTGAGCCTAAACAATGTCTGTAAACCTCTTCGTTAATTGTATACTGATCTCTTTCAACCCTTATGTAGTCAACTAAAATGTATATAGATTAATATATAAATTAATATAAATTAATTAATATATCAGCGAGTAAAGATGGACGTTCAGAGAAATTTTGTAATATTTTTTAGAGGAACATTAACAAATTGTTGAGAGATATATAGTAAATGGGTACTCGGTTGACTATACAAGGGTTAACCCTTTGCATTCGGAGTTATTCTAATTTCAACTCCGAATTTATTTGCTTCCGGCTTGAAATAATTCCATTTTATATGATTCTCATAATTTAAATAGGTTGTCATTTATTGAAAAGATATTTAATAATGCTACAAATATTTTGACTAATGGTACAACCATCATTTAATGCAAAGGGTTAATAATAAATACACTTGCAACCAGAATTGCAACAACCTCGAGTGAAATGGAAATTTACTTTCTTTGATAATATGTTCAACCCTTAAAACTCGAGTGTAAATTCAGAATCACCACTAAAAATTGCTATACTATTCGCAATATTGTTTCCACTATTAAATATGTAGGTATCTAATCAATTACTACACATTTAAATATTGTACGAGGTATTATATCAATTTCATATTCACAGAAATGAAAAAATTATATGCAATGGAATTATTCTAGGTCGTAAGAAATGTTTAATTTTGGAAAAAATTGTACAAGAGTATTTTGAAACTCTTCTAATGTTTCTCTTTCCACATATCGTTCCCGAATCATTAAAATTATTAAACGAGGAAGTATACTTTTACCTGTCTTCGGTTTTGTGTACATGATTTAGAAAATTTCTGTTTCGCATAACAATCCGTGGTTTTTTATGCTAGAATGCAAGGTGCATCCAATTCTTGATTTTCCAGTCGACGCCATCTTGGTCTAACTGCTGGTTATAGATAATTTCGTACGGGGGTTAAACTTTAGAGTTTGTTCATTATAAAAAATTGTTATTTATATATTAACACAGTAAAAGAATTAATTACTGTGGAACATAAACGTACCTTTTACTCACTCAACGAAACAAACTCAATATTTTGGAAGAATGAATTGAAACTTTAAATGAATTTACAAGTTTTCTCAATACAAAATATGTACTTACAGCAAAATGAGGAACAGAATACGTGTAGAAAAATGCAACCGAGCGGATGAATGCACGCGCATCTTTGATAGGATCAAGACATGGGTCACAAGTGGCCCGGAATCGGCTAAGATGAGGGTTGAAAGAAGAATTTCTTTAATTACTCTTTTACGTCTCGCGTAAAAGATTTTTATTTTTAAGTTTTCTTGGATGAAAGGTTGTAGAGAATATTTCACCCTGTGGTTTTTACCGATTTTGTTGCGAGAAATCAACTCCTGCGATTAGCGAATGCATTTTCTGGAACAGAGACGCAGCTGATCCCCAACAGTTTCGATTTTCGCGGGCGTGGAGACTGGTTAGGCTATACACAATACTGCTGACGTTCGAGCCAGCTTGGACGGATAAAATGGAAAAAGTTCGTGACTGAATTTTAATATTCGCGGGCCCTCGCCTGATTGGCTGTAAAAGTTTAATGGAATTCCGATGTCACGCTCGAATATCGAATTAACAACCCCTCCGGAGAGGGACGCGGTACATTGACTAATACCGGAAATCGGTTTACTTCCATGGATAAATCTGTGTGCATCGGTTTGTAATCTTGTTCCTTATCGATTGTCCGTACAGATTAACATGAAAATCAACTTTTCAACTTTCCGACTTCCTTTCAAAGGAAATTTTCTTAAACAGTAAATGTTCAAATTGCCAAGATGGTCTCAGGTATTACGCTAATGCCCTCTAATCGCGACGATAAAAATGCAATTAGCGTTCCTGCGTTTACGATTGCGATAGTACTTTCGTACTAATGCCACGATAAATACTAGAATATTTCTCAGGTTTAATGGTCACGCCCGCGTCTACTCGAAACTAGATCCTCGTGATTTATACGCTCGGAATTAGGTGTGACAGCTATTGGAGGGTCAATTTAAGGTCTGCATCCACAGCTGAAGTTCTCTCGAGAATGCCGTGCGTCCATCCAGGAATTTTATTCTCGAGAGAAGAACTTACCAGCGGTCACTGACCCGAGAGCGACTTTCCGACTGCCGTTGTTCATCGATTTTACCCTCCTCGGATCGATCGTGACGTTCTCCACGTTTACGTCGATAGCTTGATTCGTTCCATTGTTTAATCTTCTAATTCGTGGAGTCCACAGTGCTTTCACTTTGTCAATATAGAATTAGTTACTCTTCACATTATTTTCGTTAGTTTTAATTACTCGCATGTGATTTATTACATTAAATTTAGAGTTTCAAGCACAAACATAGGTGTTAAATATACAGGCAAATATTTATTTCGCATTAAATTAGTTATTTCATGTTGCAAAATCGTATTTATGTTCCATGTGAAGAGTTATGTAGCGAGTAATGTGATTACATGTTCAATATATCCATTTGCTATTTTTTCTTTAAATTGTAAATTCGTTAAACAGGATTTTTCAATCGAGGAGGGTGATAAAGATGTTAACTGTGTCTAGAAGCCACCCTTCAAGAGCTCATGCTTAAAAGTAACACTTTTGCAAGGGAAAATCCACTTTGATTTCAATATAAATTTGCAAGTAAGCGGCATTCGGTCTGCCGATGATATATACAAAAGATCAGTGATTGCTCAATACCTTCAAAGACACAAATAGCATCGGTTACGTACTTCCAATACGTGGTGAAAATGCAAATAACTCAAACTACGTTCATCAAAACATTATTGGCAACAAGAAGATAGTTGTGAGTGCCAGTAATATGGCTGCCTTAAAACCGATTCCTTTTTAATTCGCAATCTACACAACTGTTCTATGTTACCACTGATGTTCTCACAATCATCAATGCAGTTATTCTGATTTCAATTGGAAGGAAGTACGCGTACATTAACACTCATCCGTCCCTCGTGTTCGATTTTGAAATTTATCGACTTTAATCTTTTTAATGCGAAACATTCAACAGAGAAATCGAAGATGTAAATGTACACTCATCAATTTGAATAAAAAAACCATCGAAAAGTAACTGTTTACTTTGTTATTTTTTCTATTTCTTATCACTCTGTCGATTTGGCACCGAGGGACAGATTCAGTTCATGAAATGAAGGACCTATCATAATCCTAAAATGATGTGCACAAACATAATTGCACAAACAATAACAGTATCAAAGAAATAAAAATTCGAGTAGATC
Organism: Lasioglossum morio; assembly: GCA_916610235.2. Taxonomy (NCBI): domain Eukaryota; kingdom Metazoa; phylum Arthropoda; class Insecta; order Hymenoptera; family Halictidae; genus Lasioglossum; species Lasioglossum morio. The sequence continues at coordinate 8,176,154 of OU744325.1, read as the reverse complement.
GAAAACGACTTAAACACGGTTTAAAATAGACAGCTTCACAAAATAGAAATCCAATTCGTCGAATTGAGAGCCTCTCTTTAGCAAGCGCGCGTCGGTTTGTCTACCTAAAAGCGTCGTGGATCGTCATGTCGTTCGAAACGCATCGTAAATCCTGGAACCATCGATCCTGATCCCTGATAGTCTACCTGTACCCTGTTCTTCGAAAGAAGAAGCTTAAACTTCGTTGCGTCGAAACAGCCGTTCACCGGGTTGCTTCGAATGATCGATAGGATCACGGTGGACAGTTGTCACGGCTGTGTCCGAGTCTCTTCTTCCGAAAAACAGACCGTAGATGTTATCAATCGTCCCCGTCGGGCATCGACCAGTTGTGTAACGGAACAGGAAGCGAGACAGAAACTCGTTGGCCCCTCGCAACGGGAAGAAACGCTTGCACGAATCCGTCCATCTTCGATTGTACTGTACGCACGGTCTATATTTGCATGTTCGTGCCTGTTCGCGCGTCCGAATGTGTTTGCGAATCCGCGCGCTCGCTCGCAGCCTCCGGGGGAACCGCGAGCCACGTGACCAAAGCCCGAAATGCAAGTTCGCGGCTCGTATGTGCAGCACTGCAACAATTCTGCGGCGATTCGAGCCGATCTCGCGGTTCCTCTGGCGTCCGCGTGTTCCCAGGAAACTACGCGTACATCACCTTGGCAGTTGGCATGCGGCCACGCATGATTATCTCGATGTATTCAGACAATCAGTTGTTCTGCATGATGACGCCTCACTTTGACACGCAACTCACTTCCTTTATTGCGTTCTCGTCTTTTTTTTTTCGTTCGTCCGTCGAACCAGCATCCGCAACGATTTCGACGGGGGTGGCTCCCTCAACTTGGGCTATTGGAAAGCGATTACAATCGACCTGTAATTAAGAACAGAGTTAATTTTCCACACCCTCAAGTGTTCACGTAATTTTGGCTTCCTGGTTCCTAACAGAGATTTATGGAAACGTTCCGAAGACTACGTTTTTTTAGAATCTTGGCGAGAGAAATGGAGATATAGTAATGTCTCGATATTGTGTGAGAATTTCGTGATTGAAGTTTTATTTATGTTTTGTAGAAAAGGGATGCAAACCGAGAAGTCGGAAGAAACTATTTACCACGTTTTTTTAGCGTTATTTATGGCCTAAGATTATAATATAGTAAATCGTTGAATTAGTCTTAACGTCAGATATAAGATTGTGAAACGAAAGATGAATTTCAAAGCGAATCGTGTCATGTTTGGTCTCATTTTAATCAGAAAAATTTGACGAATGTATCGGTATAAGTTTTGCCAGAAGAGAATAAACAATGAAACAGTTCTGTCATTGTGTTCGAAGTTCGCCGCGAAGGGATTTATCGCGAAAGTCGTGCACATCTCTCAAATATATCGAGACGTTACTGTCTTCCGCCGACCGATCTAGATCGATCGCAATCTCACCGGGCCGTATCAAGGTCTGCAATCGGCGAAGGGCGTGCGCAGGAAACGTTCCATTAGGTTCGGCCACGTCAGTTCGTTTTCTCAGACGGATTGCAATTAAGGTACCCAGATAGAAATGGTGGACTGATGGAGCGGGTAATGTCTCTGAACTTATTGAATGATTGTTCAGTGATATCCTTAAATGCTTGACTGTTGCTCACTAATGAATCTGCAATACATATTCAAATGTGAAATTTACAATACAGGTGAAATTCAGATAAAACATGAAAACAATGATATAATTTTTGACACACAGAAACAGGAAAGAAATTGCACCCTACGCATCAGTTTATGCAAAGTTGAAATTAGAATAAAACGTAAAATTATAATATTTAGATAAAATATGAGGACAATGATATATTTTTTCTATATAGAAACAGGAAAAAAATTGCATCCTATGCATTAGTTTATTCAAAGTTAAAATTATAATAAAGCGTAAAATTATAATATTCAGATAAAATATAAAAATAATCATACATTTTTTACGTACAGAAATAGGAATGAAATTGTACCCTATGCATCAGTTTATGCAAAGTTGAAATTAGAATAAAACGTAAAATTATAATATTCAAATAAAATATTAAAACAATGATATATTTTTTCCATATAGAAACAGGAAAGATATTGCACCCTATGCATCAGTTTATGCAATGTTAAAATTATAATAAAACGTAAAATTATAATATTCAGATAAAATATGAAAACACTAATATATTTTTTCCATATAGGAACAGGAAAGAAATTGCACCCGACGCGTTAGTTTAGGCAAGGTTTGAGCTGTAAGCAATAAATAAATTAAATAATACGTTACGAGTAATTCTCTGTCTGGGTCACAAACGACACGCGAATTGAAGTTGTTTAAAAATACGACTCGTTGTACACGTTTTAGAGATAGTGGATACGGTAAAGAACGCAACAGAAGTTGAAATATATCAGTGCTCTACTCGCCAACGGCTATTCCAATTAAGTTCTATTGTTCTTGTGGTCGTTCGTACACTTAACGGTACGAGAATCTGTAGAGTACCTGTCTCATTCCACGTGCCGGTAAATTCAACGATTGTTGACTTTGTATTACCTGAGCCATAATTGCAAATTCGTCCCGCTGGTAATAATGACGGCAGGTGCACTAAGTCCTTTCAACCGCATGACGTCACGAGCCGAGTGCAGTTCTGCATTAAGAGGATGCGCGCAGCGCTGACGACTGTCCGTGCAGTTGTTTTGAGCATTTCGACCAAATGAATTAAACACTCGCAGCTGCGGATATCGGGATCTCGCGAATATTTCTGAATCCTAAAACGAAGTAATCTAAAAATCATGTGCTGGAGAGAAATTAATTTACGGTCAATTGCCATTTTTTAAATCATTAAACAAAGTTCTAAAAGGTACGAATATATTTCAAATAAAACGTGATTTGATATCCGACCTAATTATCTGTACTGAATTAAATGATGATGCGATCTCCAGAATATTTCTGACAATTCTGAAAATTAAGTTTGCAATTTCATTTACCTCTAAAAGGTAAATTTAACTTTTTTATTGAGTAAAAGATATCATAGCAAAATAAACGTCTAGAGAATGGACTCGATCGATGTGATATAATTTTGTGACAATTTTGTACGGTCATTTGCCATTTAAAAAATTATAAAATGAGGTTCTGAAAGGTACGAATATATTACAAATAAAATGTGGTTTGACATCGGAGCTAATTATCCGTAATGAGTAAAACGATCAAGTAAAAAGATGAAAGGTAACGCTGGGGCGTAGGGAAACATTGTTCGTTAATGGCGAAACGACTCGGGTGACGTCATTCCTTTTAATACATTTGTACGTGTATAATATACGTTACAAAAGAAACAGTTTCGCGAAACAATGAGGCTAACGCGTGCGAGATGAAAATAATAAACAACGCGATTCTCTGGAAAAATAATTGCATCTCTGCTCGTGACGTCATTAAAGGTCGACCTGTAAGAAAAGCCGCGGCATTTGGGTCACCAATACGGCTCGAATTTTCTGTGTGGCGGGTATAGTCTGTACACAGGGTGTTTCTGAATATGTCAGAGAGCGTAGGGTGCAAGAAATTGCAGTACATATTGAAAGAATGTTTGATTTCATTGATTTTCTTCAAAGAATATATGATGCAATTTCAGTTCACGAAAAGAGAGAATATAACATAAATATTATTCGAAGAGTCTGCAGATTCTCAAAACTTTAATGGATGCAGCAAGATCAAATTTCAAGGTGTATCTCCTGTTTCATTTTATGAAAGTAAAAATATTTTCAATATAAGCTCGCGAAAATTTCAATATATACAAATGTGTCCAGTCTATTTATAAGACATTCAATTATTGAAATTATAACGATGCTTCCACTCGAAATAATTACATACATTTTCGTAACCAAGCAGAAAATCTGTATAAATTCAATGATGTAATTTTCATAAGGCAACACATGTTAGCCATTCTTACAGCTCGGTAATGTTTAGTGTTAACTTCATAAAAGGTACAGGTCGCTTAGTGCGATTTCAAAAAAGTAATTCCTTAGTAAAAAAACTATATGACATCGGCGCTACAGTTTCGATCAAAGATACAGAAATTAGCAATTTTGCAATATTATAATTTCAACGTTTCGGTTCGGTTTTGAACCGTCATCAAGAAAAGTCCGCGTCTGTGAAAATTAATGTAATAGAATTTGTTATTCATTAAACTGGCTATTTAATAGTTATGACAATTAGTTAGTTATACATACTTGCTAATTGTGAGAAAACAGAATGAAAATCAAAGTAAATGAAATGGTACTTGTCAATAAGAAGGTTTGAACTGTACTAAACTGTAACTGTTGTGGCAAAGTCAAGACGGAAAACATAAGAATATCGTGGATCTAACTAGCAAATCACTTTTCTTGATGATGGTGCAAAACCGAGCCGAAACGTTGAAATTATAATACTGCAAAATTGCTAATTTCTGTATCTTTGATCGAAGAAAATTTACGATAGTTAAAACTGGAGATTCTTAGTAAAAAATGTCGAAATATTAATTCCGGTGAGTGAATCACGACCGGACAAGAGCGTTAAACTCGCTCGACCAAAAAGCCCAAGAGACCGCATCGAAAGCCACGCGTGTCAGAGACCGTCGTGGGTTGTCTAGCCACAGGAGAAATCGTTGCCGATGGCTGGATCGATAGTCGGAGCGTACACACGATATCTCTTTATCTTGAATTTTCTTTATTTGCCCGTTTGCCCGTTCGTTTGCCTTGTTGACGTACGATATTGGCGTATCGGCTTCGGGCACGCGTATCAGCATCATCAACACCAAGCCAGCAACACCGCGAGGAGTGCAATCGCAGTTGCAGCGGCATCGGACGGTGAAACAGAAGCATAGGCAGAAGGAGAAGCTGAAGCAGAGAGAGGCAGTTGGCCGGGTGGCGTTCATCAGGGACGCGTGTCAGCACAGTGAGAGAAGGTAGAGCCACCGGAACGGTGGACGGGCGAGTCCTCGGCGAGGTCGTCCGTGAGCGGGTCGTCTCAGTCGGGTAGGGTTCATCGTGGGCGAGCAACAGCGGCCGGAAACGTCGCCATGCCGGCAGGTATTGGCGCTTCGTACAGGTCGCTAGGCGACCTGGGCGAGGACGTTTACAAAAGCACGACGATCGTCGACCAGACACAGACCACCGGGCAGAGCGTCCTCGAGAGCGTCAAGAAGGCTTTCAGTTTCGCCTCGCCCAAGGTCGAGCTCAGGAAAAAGGACCCGCTGATCGAGGACCGCCGTGAGAGCGTCTCGATCGTCTCAAGGTAATGCCTTATACGATATTGTCTGAGCGTACAGGGGAAAAACCGGTCGGCAGGTAGGGTGACGGTCGCGGGACACACAGTCTATCTTTCTCTATCTACCTTTTCTTCTCTATCGAGGCTCTTCTCAATTGTTCCACGACCTCGTTCCCGTCTATTCGGCCTGTAATCGATTATGGTACAGCTTCGATCCGATACTAGACTCTGCCCCAGGTCGTCCGTGGAATTACTCTATTGTCTCCTCATCAGAGCTACTTTGCCGGTAATACTGAGCTCCGAGCACCACCGGCTTTCCTACAGTTGCCGCTTCGGGTTTATCTTAAGTTAAATTCGGTAGTTACAATTTGAATTAGGGAATAATCGTTTAGATCGCTGGAAGATTAATTCGGTTGTCTCGAAAGCTTTTGTACAGTGAATTTGGATGGGTTTATCAATCCTGATTTTAATTGTAATTGGCTTCGCTGTGAATCAATTTAGTGGCAACATCGAAGCCAATTGATAGATTCGAGTCTAATCTCGCTTCAGCCATAATGTGACAGGTGTACATTGTTCTATCGTGTCTTTTTCCTCAATCAACGAAGTTAGGTCAGTCAGAGAACTCTTAGCTTTTGAGACAACCAAATTTAAAAAGATTCTCTTCCAAAATATCCATTTAGTTCACTTTGATTAATTTCTTTGTGGTTCGGTTCCACCAGTGTCAAGGCAGTCTATATGATCGTTGCTGTTCGTAGTACAGTGATTTTTACAGAACAAGCACAACGAATCATTCTAGTAATGTGTACGCACGGTCAACATGAATTAGTCGAATGTTAATTGACATGGTCTAACGATTTTAGCGTTCGCACGTGGGAAACGTGTTAGTCTGATGGTAAAAACCATTCGAGAGTGTCGGAATGCTTGAAACTCGTTGTTACATAATACACTATTGACATTTTTGAATTTTATATCTCTGAAATAAATATTCTGAATAAGCCTTATGTTGTAAATAAAACTTCTACATGGTCAATCGACGTTAAAAATAAACAGATACATCATGCAATTTTACATTACATTATAAAATGACTTTTATGCATATGTTTCAAATAAAAATGAAATAGATAGTACGATTAAATTCAATATTATTTCCACTCGAGTGTTAACGTATTAAAATTTTCTTTTTTAAATCTGAATTTCGTTAAAGCAGCAAAGAAATTTTATTTAGCGACAAGATCTGCTATCTAGTTATGAACTTTAAATGCTGGCACGCGTTCTGAACAATACTATAGCACGTATCCGCTTCCTTTCGGTGTCCATTGACCGTGTCCAAGTTCAATAGAATCGAAATTTAGTCAACCATGTAAATTTCTCGATAAATTTCTACATCATTCATATTATTAAATACACCAATGAATGATTAACAATTATATTTTTGGTATTGAATACTTAATATGAGAAAATAAATGATATATACTCACTTAACACTATTCAATCATCGCCAACACTCTAAAAAATGTTTACCTAACCCTTTTATACTGTTCAGGACAATGAATGTGTGCAGATTAATTCTTCGGTTCGTTTACTCCATCTTACAAGTAATTAATGGACTTCCAATGTGATCTTAAAGTCACGAATTAATTTGGACATTGAATATTTTGAGAATTAAAATTTACTATGATTTACATAGAATTCTGCAAAAATATCTGTCCGTGAATTCTTCAATTAACTCACATATTTGAACATGAAAAATTACAGTTCGAATCAATCTATAGCCGAGTCACCTATAGCCGAAATCGATCTGCACAGTACACAAGGGTTAAAATTAAGGGTACGATTTTACAATGAATACGCTGGTAGATCGTACATTTTAAATGATTATTTGATTGATTTTTTGAAAGTCCACGGCAAACTGACCTGAGGCAGAGGCTAAGGAGGTCGCGAGTAATCGGTTCGAGGTCGAAAATGTGGGAGGCACGGTTAGAGTGGTTTTACTGTTGACCACGGTGGTCGACTAGCGTCGAGGAATCGATCGTTACAGTTCCCTGCCCTTTTTAAGTGTTCGAAACAGAAAAATCGCGGAAAAATAACTTGGTGTACTTCTGAGAAACTCATTGATGTACGGGGCCGCTTTCCAATTACTAAAAACCGTCGCTACTAAAATGTCTGACTCACTAACTCACTGCGCTAATGGGCATAGATCTGTGTTCCAATGGATTCCGGGAATCGTTTCTGTTTCCGTGTTGGACTCAATCTGAGGGGCCGTATTCTGCGTTACGTCGTTCCATTAACCCCGTGAACGCCCCATTTGGTAGTTAACGTTTATTGCACACGAAATACTGCTGTTTGCTGGTCAAATTTCCTGTTCGAATGTTGCTAGTAGAACTGCGGATTTTTCTGCAAAATAAAAATGTTTGACATCGATTGTTGGGAAGCAGGAATAACAGAAAAATTGATTTCATTCCTCGACGACTTTGTTACATTAAAAGTAACATCACAAAACTCTTAAATTTTTACAATCTTTTTACTGCTTGTGAATGCATAAAGATCCGCAGTCTAGATGCTAGCAATAACGATGTAAAAGCTAAGTGTCTTTATAACGTGGAGAACAATAGAACAAAAATATTGAACACTTTTCTGAAAATTCTCTGAGACCCAACTAAAAATTGCTGTACCATTATTCAAAATATTGTTTGCATTATTAAACATTTAGATATTGTATGAGGTATTATACCAATTTCGCATCCACAAAATTTTAAAATTCAGAGGGAACGAAAATATTCTAGGTCGGAAGAAATGTTTAATTTTAAAGAAGTCATTAAAAAAGTAAAATTTAGATTTGTTATTGTCTTAGACTCTTCTCGCTAGAGAAGTAAAATTTATTCTCGTATTTTGTCCGATCGTTATGGAGCAAGATCGAAGTAATTTTCACGAACAGAAGTTATCGAGTAGTTTCTTTCCATTCGAGCGTTTTTTCCGAGAAAATGGAGTCTGTCTTTAGACTGGTCGGTTTATGGATTCGATCCTCGGGCATGGTAGTGACATGGCATCGATAAAACGCAGAAGGTAATACGGCCCCGACGAATTCGATTATTGCGAGACTGTGCTCGAAGAGTGCGTTCCTTCGACTCCACCTGACGAATCGAGGCACGCGTGCCTGTTATCAGAATAATCAAAGACTGGTTTAACCTTAAGCACGGACGGACTTTAGGACCGGAAGTTGCAGCCGCGACTATTGATCGGCCTGGCTACAAAAGCAGGCCACGAGGTAAGCCGCATCATGCGACCTGAACGTCATCCCTTTCCTCACGCCGAACACCTCCACCAGAGTATTGCTTTGGCTAGATACGTTTCCTGTACCATGTATGTACCTTCGATTGCCTGATCGTAGCCGTGTATTGTGTGCTTCTACACGTAGTCTGTGTTTCGCATGTTACCGTTTTACGACTAACCGTCGGTGATACTTTTACGATCGAGGGAAATTGCTGATTCCCCTGGGCGCCGAATAATTAATGTTTGCTGACCTCTGTTTATCTCCGAGATGATAACTTAGTTATTAACGATCGATATTTGGCGGCGAGATCTTTTTATAGAGCTGACCAGAGAGACCTTAATCTGATCGATATCCCCTATCGAAAGTAGCCCTTGTTTCAATGGAAACATCGGTACGAGAATTTTTTCAAGTATATTAAGAAGAACGAGTTTCTTCCTTGAGTAGCTTCTTTGTTCGATCCTGTTGCAGTCATCTGAAAATATATTTGACATATGTTAGTAACAGACGATAAAAATGATATATCCTTATGGTCAGCTTTAAGTCACAAATTTTTATAGAGCTGACCAGAGGGACCTTAATCTGATCAATATCCCTTATTGAATGCAGTCCTTGTTTCAATGGAAACGTCGGTATAAGAATTTTTTCAAGTATATTAAGAAGAACGAGTTTGTTCCTTGAGTAGCTTCTTTGTTCGATCCTGTTGCAGTCATCTGAAAATATATTTGACATATGTTAGTAACAGACGATAAAAATGATATATCCTTATGGTCAGCTTTGAGTCACAAATTTTTATAGAGCTGACCAGAAGGACCTTAATCTGATCAATATCCCTTATTGAATGCAGCCCTTGTTTCAATGGATACATCGGTATGGGAATTTTTTCAAGTATACATATTCAGAAGAACGAGTTTGTTCGTTGAGTAGCTCCTTGTTTGATCCTGTTGCAGTCATCTCAAAATATATTTGACATATGTTAGTAACAGACGATAAAAATGATATATCCTTATGGTCAGCTTTAAGTCACAAATTTTTATAGAGCTGACCAGAGGGACCTTAATCTAATCAATATCCCTTGTCGAATGCAGTCCTTGTATCAATGGAAACATCGGTATGGGAATTTATTCAAGTATATTAAGAAGAACGAGTTTGTTCGTTGAATAGCTCCTTGTTTGATCTTGTTACAGTCATCTAAAAATATCCTTATGGTCAGCTCTAAGTCACAAATTTTTATAGAGCTGACCAGAAGGACCTTAATCTGATCAATATACCCTATCGAATGTAGCCCTTGTTTCAATGAAAAAATCAGTATAAGAATTTTTACAAGTATATCGAGGAGAACTAGTTTATTCGTTGAGTAGTTCCTTTGTCCGATCCTGTCGCGACCTTCGAATAGTATATTTAAAAATGATCTATCCCTATGGTCAGCTCTAACAATAAAATCTGAAATTGTGTAGTCACCGTGAACCCTTATTGTTCAAAAGCGAAGCGAGGCAATCTCCGCTCGTGAATCTATCACCGATGTAGCGTTATTATTATCATAATTGTCTGTTTTTGGAATGGAGCGGCCGAGGTAAACCAGCGGTCACGATGGCTGGCCATGCATCTATCTCTGGTCCCGAACGTTATCAGGGGTAATTTGGGTTGCGTGGCCATTTATTACGATCGACGGCGTACGTCGGGTCGCATCCTTTGAAAAGCAGACTGCACTGGTAGTGGTGGATTTATTTCTGGTTGTGCTCGTAGTCGGATGTGTGTCCCTTTGTCCCTGCAACGCTCGAGTTGCATCGGCGTGTGCTTCGTGGCGCGCGACGGCAACGCGTGCGTTGCGGAACCGGCTTCTCGGTTCGAGTGATCCTCTCGTGCGAGGTCGATCCACCGGGAATGACGGAGAATCATCCACTGAGAATGCTCAATTCTCATCGAGGACACTCGGAAAAGGACATTTCCCTGTCCTCGAGCCGCGAACCACCGTTTTACTGTGGCTCGATCACGTACTCGTCGAATCTGCTCTCTCTCTCTCTCTCCTCATCAGAGATCGCGACACTGTAAATCCTACAAACGTCTGCCCGATGGAAGGAATGTATTCAACCACTCGACAAAGCTATTTCACGACACTCGGCTGTAACGTGAAGGGCGCAGGATAACTGTGTTTACTCCGCCTGCGACGATGTCAAACTCCTAGGAACGCGTCCGCAACAGACAGTTATGAGCAACCTGTGGATTTTCGGTGATCCCTCCGCGCCGCAGTTTGGGAAACGTCGGATTTTGAACCTGTTGTCGTCCTAACAGTATGCATTTGTGGTCTGAAGGGGTTCCCACCGGTTAGGGCTTCATGTCTAAAGGAGTTAGTATCGTTTAGGATTTGAGGTCTACCGGAGATGGTAGCTTTTAGGGCTTGCGATTGGTCTCCTTCGCGGTCTAATCAAATTTGTCTTCTGTGTGCGACCAAAATCTACAATTTCTGACGAAATTCGAACAGACAGAACTGCATTGTTTCTTCAATTAATTTTAGAACGATTTGTACTGTAATAAAAGAATGATTAGAAAGTAAACATTCCACCACAAAAATGTTCAATTAAAATTCAGGTCCATTAGAGAAGTCTTTATAAAAGTAGAGATAGAACTGCATTGTTTCTTGAATACTTTTTATAACGATTTGTTCTGTAATATATGAATGATTAGAAAGTAAACTTTCCACCACAAAAATGTTCAATTAAAATTCAGGTTCATTAGAGAAGTCTTTATAAAAGTAGAGATAGAACTGCATTGTTTCTTGAATAATTTTTATAACGATTTGTTCTGTAATAAATTAATGATTATGAAGTAAACTTTTCACCAAAAATGTGCAATTAAAATTCAAGCTCGTTAAGAAAATCTCTATAAGAGAAGAGATAGACCTGCATTGTTGCTTCAATCATTTTTATAACGATTTGTTTTGGAATACATGAATGATTAGGAAGTAAACTTTCCACCATGAATGTTCAATTAAAATTCAGGTCCATTTGTCTTCTGTGTGCGACCAAATAGTACAATTTCGAACAGACATTGCATTGTTTCTTCAATCACGTTTATAACGATTTGTTCTGCAATAAATAAATGATTACGAAGTAAACTCTCCACCATAAATGTACAATAAAAATTAAAGCCCGTTAAGAAATTCTCTATAAGAGAAGAAATAGAACTGCATTGTTTCTTGAATAATTTTTACAACGATTTCTTCTGCAATAAATGAACGATCATGAAATATTTCAACTGTTTGTCTGTTAATGGGAGTTTACAACTTTCCACCAAAAATGTTGTGCCATGTTTTTAATGTTGTTTTTTTTTAAAGTCTGCTTGATTATACGGCTTCGTAGAGCGATTCATTAAAACTCTGTCCATTTGTTCTCTTCATGTCAGAAGCTAACGACTCTTTCTGGGGACTACTCGTACGCTTCCCGTCCTTTGTTTTTCGCTGGCTGCTACGAGAACGGTCTATGTGTGAATCTGCTCTGGATAGCAGTTGTCAGCCATTGACTGTCTCGTCTAAAAAGGCTCTTAGTGGATTATGCAAACTGAGTCACGCAAGTGGGACAAGTCATTGTTCGGTTGCGGATGAAAAAAAAAATATTCGAGCTGAGAAAGTTGTATGGTTTGAGCAGAGCGCGAGCTTCTATGACCATTATTGCTACGAATCCGCGATAGAGAACGTCCATTTTCGTTGACGGTTTACGCGTGCACAACATTTTTGATATACCGTTTCATGGGGAATGAAGACGTAACTGCTCCTGTTGATTGCTGCTGTAAAGATGAATCGTAAAACATGATTAAAATGTGTTTCTGTATAGTCTGCACACCGCAAAGCTGGTATATCGCGAGTACCGTTCTGTTTACAGACCATTCTGCTTTATTTATGTACCCTCTATATCCTTTGTTTCTTTATTGCTCTCTAACTTCACTTTTCTACATTATTTCAATCCTGATAGTACTGAAATATACGTTGTTATAGCCAGTTTTGAAATAAAGGAGGAAGTACTTTAGACAAAAGTTAAAAATCATTTAGATTAAAGTCAAACTAAATCCTGATAGAAATGAAAGAGTAGGAAGACTTTAGGCAAAAGTTTAAATTAAAAATCATTTAGAATAAAGTCAAACTAAATCCTGATAGAAATGAAAGAGTAGGAAGACTTTAGGCAAAAGTGTAAATTAAAAATCATTTAGAATAAAGTAAAACGAAATCCTGATAAAAATAAAAGAGTAGGAAGACTTTAGGCAAAAGTGTAAATTAAAAATCATTTACAATAAAGTAAAACCAACTCCTGATAGAAACAAAAGAGGAGGAAGACTTTCTACAAAACTTTAAATTCAAAATAAAGTGAAACCACGCATAGATACCAACAATTCGTATCCTGTACAAGGTGTTCCCGTTCTGGCGACTCACTGCAAGGCCATAAACCCTGGCAAACGTTACAGCCGATGTCGAAAGGAAGCAAGATACATAAACGCCTAACTGTTCCTGTTTTTCCGTTTGGCAGTACATTTCTTCCAGCAGGTAACGGAAAGCAATTGCGACCGAATCGTTTCGCGGAGGCGAAGAACCGAAGTCGAAAGTAGTTAGCTTCGAGATTGTGTGCGAATAACCCCGTAGACTCGTGTGTAACTAATCCATGGGCGGTCCTCCGACATCGTGTTTGGGAATGAGTTTAACAGTTCTGCCTGCTAATGTTCGTTGTTGGCACCCGGGTAGAGGCTGCAAGCCGCTAGGGCTGGGCGTTGTTATTATTCGCCGGCATTTTGTTCTAGGGAAAGACACAGGATGCCGAGCGCCGCCACCGCCGAGGAATCAGCTCTGTTGGGGTAAGTTTCGCTCATAAGAACGATCATCATCGACCAAATCTACGCGTTCACGTAATTCCAGCTGAACCCCTGTCACCTATCGTAGTTCTCTCGCCACACCCTCCGTAGTCTTGTGTTCTCTCACCTGTCCGAAGCGTAAACGCGTTTGTCGATCATCCGTCGATCCATGCTTCGAAGTGTCCCCCCACGATTGTGTGCACGTCAACGTGACACGCGTGTCGACACGTCTAACGTTGTTCCATAGGGATTCTGAGGTCTGCCCGAGAGGATCGGCATTGACCCCGTTGTCAGTGAAGCCGAATGATCGCCGGTAATTGGCAGTTACGTTATCAAGAGTGGCAACGTTATTGCTCCTTTTCAGAAGTACAGACAAGTCAAGGCTCTCTCGCAGTGTTTGCTGATGACGCTTTCGGGTGGGAGCCCTCTCCTTTTCAAAAGTCTTTCGAAGGGGTAACTTGTTTTTCCAGGATTGCAAGGGTCCTTAGTTCTCGATAATATAAAGATGGGGGGTTTTGGTAGTGAAAAGAGCTAGATAAAAGATCAATCCAGATGCAATAGCCCTCGAAAGTCCTATTCTTACGTTTAACGTAATTTGCATTACATTGCAGTTTTGTGAAAATAAAAATTGGAAAGAAAGTTCTTAGCGTTTTCGAATTAAGAATTGAAGATAAAATTAAAGTATTTATTCTATGTTTATTCAATAACACAAGAAGTTACCTCGAAAATGGTAAGAAATAATAGAACAGAATGGGAAATGTGTTATTGAATAAATATCTGAATTTTAGCTTTCAATTTTAATTTACAAACGCTACGAACTTTATTCTTCTAAATAATACAAATTACGCCTGGTAATCGTATAAATAATATTTCAGGGCGCGACTACGCTCTAGATTAATCTTTTGTCTAACGTTTTTAACTATTGAAAACCCTCATCCTTGTATTATCGAGAAATGAGAAATGTCTATCCCCTTAATTGGCTAGCAATGAAACGTTAACATTAGTGGAGCACCAAGTTACATACTCAGCATCTTTCGGTCCACGATGAAACTGGCTGCAATGCTTGAAATTCCAAAAGGTCACGGCTCACACCCCCAACACCAAAATCTGTACGATACCGGGAAGCCTCGAATCTCTGACAAACCGAGGCTTCCTATCGCGTCGAATTCGTGAAGTTATTGTCAGCACGGTCTCCGGCAATGATTCTTGCTGGAACAAGCAATTTAAGCTCCCCCCAAAGAATCTGTCCCGAGCACCGCACTCCACCGAGTGCTCCGTTTAAAGTGCTACAAGTGCTTCTCTCGGAAACGATTAGCGACTGCGATTAAACTACCTTCTCGCGGTTTGACACTCGTGCCCCGCGCGAGTCAACATGACCCGGGAAAGATAACTTTGCTCTTGCAGAGCTTCGCCGTGTAACAGTCTAGCCATACTTTTCGTTAATTTCTGCATTATTCTGGTATTTTAAACGGTGGGTTTAACGAATTGTTCGAATCTTTTTAAATGACGCATGTTTTTAGTGCTGACTCATTTATTAATGTACACGACATTTATTTTCTTGGCTTTAGGAGAAATAATTTAACTACGTTGCGGATTTTATGCAATTATGGCAAAAACGGGTAGGTATAAGTTTAAATAGAATTAAGATGAAGAGAATTTAAAAACATAAATTGATATTATTAAAGCACGAAGGAATTTCCTTCTTAAAATTAATGCACAACATTTTTTATTTTTCATAGAGATCCGCAATCTAGTAATAACACTTGTTACTGTACTGACGAGAAAATCGTAATTTTCCAACGCGTTTATGGTTAATCTGTGGCGACGATGGGCAAGAAAACTGTGGAATATGAGCCACAAATGGCTACTCGCTTTTACGAAAGGTAGTCTTCTTCACGATCCTCATGCGCACCATAAAGTGGCATGTTTAACCAACACCCTCGATGTGTGCGAGACCATAAGTTGAAGATTAATACTACTTTACGGTACGATGGGAGTCATGAAAAAGACGTTCTCCACATAATTTTTTTACTCCAGTACTATGAGTCATAAAGCTGTTTTGAACTTTAACTAGAAGCAAAGTGTAAGTTCATCCGATGACTTCGAAATATTAGCATTCATTGCAAAAAGCACCATTTAAAAAATACGTTTAAAAAGTCAATGAATAAATGATCTTACCTATCTTCAACGTGTAGTTGTCGAAACGGTTGAGGTGGAGCCTGAAGATTGTCCAATAATATTATAAAAACAGTATAACTTCTTTCTCCATTGTCTTGAACGTTTGAAAAATCTGAAACAATTCGTACTTCTTTTTTTTTATTAAGCTATGAAAACCCACATGGGATTATTAGCAGCATGCACATGGCTGTGCATACTAACATTACAATGACATCTTATAAACTAGAATTGAACAATATAACGAACATTTTTTAGTACAATACTAACAAACAATTCGTACTTGTAATGTCTAATTTTAATTTGCAAGAATAGACTCCGGATTTGATGCACTTATAACAAAAATGAGTTTATATAACTCAAAGCATATACATATATTCTGTTCACCACATTAAAATTATTAATGAAGAATATAAATTAATATTTAGCTCCTGCGTCTCGCAATCGATGCGCAAGCTTTTTATTATAAACATCCGGAGTGTAATTATGAAATGAATTACTGCGGTTAACGATGGAATAAAATGAAGGTTCGCTGTTGCTAACCCAGGACGTCCCAGTAAACAAGGTCGAAGTAGAAATAACGAAATCTACAATCTGATATCGAACTATCGTAGATTAACTGGAGCATTGCGTACACGAGCGTGCAATTCCAAAGTGGCCGGTGTGGTTCGTGATTTATAGGAGAGCGCAATGTTTTCAGGTTGAAGCCCGTGTCCCACGACGCAAAAGCAAATCGATCGAACACATTAACTCGGAGAAATGAAATTGCGATGGCGTGGGTGCTGCGTGTTGCGCCCACCCCCCTCGTATGACGTCGATTCGAAAGCCGTGGATCACGTTCCATTCGCGACGGGAAATTATTTTGATTGCGCTGGGGACTGGCCTCGGGGAAAAGCGAAGTGTTAACACGTTTTCTGGGGTAGAAACCGGAACCGTGATTGTTCCACGAGATCTCTTTTCTCGAAGGTGCTATATTCTTTATCAAAACAGCATCGTCGCGGAAAGTTCCCGCGGAAAGAGAGGGTGGAGGCGAGTTCTTGGCAACGCTGCCATCACCTTTCCTCGTTTAAATGCAAATTCCAGAGGTAATTAGGGGGCTCAAATGTTGCCGAAACTCTCAAGGTTCCACGGGGACACTCAGACCAAGTTTACTGTATCGTTATATAACTGGATATAACTGGAAAAAGTTTGCCCGTGCCAGTTGGGGTTGCTTGACTCCGGCTATATAATAACCGGACCTCAATTAAACTCCCAGCTATTCGGTAACCTTCTTCAAAGTTCCCGGTTCGAAGAATAGACATCGGAGAAAGTCCAAAGATTTCGCAACGTTTGTCCTTTTGTGGACCGAAACCCCCCTGAAAAGTGTTTACGAATTACATGATGAAGGACGAACTTAATGCACCAGCGTCGTTAACGAACGAACGCTATTCTTATTCGATCTTACGATTTCTTTTTATTAAATATTTACCCTGCGAATTTTATTCACTGCCGAGCAGTGCAAGTGTTGAAAGGATTTAAAAATACACTGTTGGGTTATCTCCAACTCATTCAAGTTATTTAGAAAATTTAACCTCATTATCATGTTTAATATTTTCTTGATTAGAAAACTATTATTTGATTTTTAATAATTAGACTGCGAATGTTTATGCAATTTTCAAATTTTTAGACTATTCTTAATGGGAACAACCTTTGTAGAGTAGTTCGAATTTTAAATTCTAACATTTTTTTGTAAAGTTTCATGCATAAAAATCCGCAGTCCACATCAAAATCTATTCCAACATTTTCAGTCGACGTTTAATCGAAATCTCGGCTTTCGAAAATCCAGGAATCTGTTACAAGAATCCTTTTGTTGCACGAACTCGCCGAAACACTACGGTGCAATGAATTTGTGAGCACGATTCCAAACGCGAGTTCAACGTAGTCTGAATTACAGGACAATCCCGAATATGTTGACCGGATCGTCGGCACAATGGCAGCTAGTGTTGGTGCACGGCACGACATTAAATTCCGAAGCCTCTGGACACGTCGCATTGTTCTCACGTAATTAAACCAGGAGAATTACACTTCTATCTGACGGATCATAACAGTCCTCGAGTCACGAGCCGGCCGAAGCGTCACGAATAATTCTCCCCTCGAATTTATTGCGAACTTAACGTGTCCTATGATTCGGTGTGTAATACAACGACTCTCGTCCCCTCTCGTTGTTAATTAAATTCTTTATAAATTTCTGCGCGGTATATTTTTTACAGCTCATGGTCGTTGCAGGAACTTTAACGTTTTTTGAATGACCGCTTTGTTAGTGGTCGCTGCGAATTATTCTTTACGAATTATTCTGTACGAGTTATTCTTCAAGAATTATTCTGTACGAATTGTTCTGTACGAATTGTTCTGTACGAATTATTCTGTGCGAATTATTCTGTGCGAATTATTCTTGAAGAATTATTCTGTACGAATTATCCTGTACGAAATATTCTTCAAAAATTATCCTGTACGAATTATTCTTCAAGAATTATCCTGTACGAATTATTCTTCAAGAATTATCCTGTACGAATTATTCGTCAAGAATTATCCTGTACGAATTATTCTTGAAGAATTATCCTGTACGAATTATTCTTGAAGAATTATCCTGTACGAATTATTCTTGAAGAATTATCCTGTGCGAATTATTCTGTACGAATTATTCTTCAGGAATTATCTTGTACGAATTATTCTTCAAGAATTATCCTGTACGAATTATTCTTCAAGAATTATTCTGTACGAATTATCCTGTACGAATTATTCTTCAAGAATTATCCTGTACGAATTATTCTTCAAGAATTATCCTGTACGAATTATTCTTCAAGAATTATCCTGTACGAATTATTCTTCAAGAATTATTCTGTACGAATTATCCTGTACAAATTATTCTTTACGAATTATTCTTTACGAATCATTCTTCAAGAATCATTTTTTAAGAATTATTCTGAACGAATCATTTTTGAGAATTATTCTGAACGAATCATTCTTTAAGAATTATTCTGTACGAATCATTCTTTAAGAATTATTGTTTAAGAATTATTGTTTAAGAATTATTTACGAATCGTTCTTTGCGAATCATTCTAACAATTCTTGCAGAATTGGTATATTCTTAATAGTTGTCTGGCTATTTAATCTATCACGTTTGCAGAACAGTTTTCCAGTTCTATAAATTGTTGAGAACCTCTTCGAGCACAGTATGTCCTAAATTTGGGGAAGAGTGCAGCAACGTTTGAAGAAACAGAAACATTTATCGTTCCCGGACAGTTGATTTACGGAACCCAGGTTTTTCCTTGAGAAAATGTTCGGCCAGACAATCCGACGTCCTACTTGGACGGCGCGCAAAGGAATTGTTCGCGGTAAAACAATTAACAGTGAAATTAGGATCAGTTATAGGCGATTAGTGCCAGCAGATAGACAGAGCGGTGTTTCACGGCGTAGGTTCTTCGTTCTGAATGCGTCCAGTCGTTGGCAAGCAAGGGGCGGGTTTCCGCACTGCCAAGGAAAGGAATGGAGAACTTGGGGATATCGATTCACGTGGTATTTGTGTCACAAGCTTGTGATAGCTCACAATGCCATCGACTGACTGGAATAGCAACGCGGTTCGAAGAAAAAAAAAAACGAAGTTACACCCCCGTTCATGTTGATCGATATCGAGCGTTCCTGAGAGAAGCTTTGCCTTCGCTATAAATTAATCAGTCCCTATAAAAATGATTTACAAAGTGAATTACAGCCGAGCTGAATTCTTTTCTAACCTGCTACAATTTGAACAATACAATTTACCAAATCGGATTATATTTCACGAACCCATTTCACGAAATTGGATTCGAGCGAATTTTTGTGCTTTCGTATCATCGTATTTTATTCTTTCATTTCCCATCATACTGATTTTCTATCATCGAGTCGATTTACCGGAGAAAATCAGCTTGGAAGATGAGGAACTAAAAACGGTACAAACAACGAATACGTCATAGAACGATTACGGCTAACTTTGCGCGACAGTTTAATGAAATTTTGCCATTCTGTGGAAGGTGCGAGGTTCCTCCGAGACCTAGAATTATGGTTCCCCCGCGTCTTCGAATGAAAACGGATCGTTAATTTATCTAAGATAGGAAGGAAGGGGATTTCTATATATCCCTCGCTCGTAAATTTCCGTGGGAATGTTATATCAAAGATAAGCGACGATAAAATCCTGGCGGCGAGACATTAAAATATCACTGTTGCTTATGACGCCACGGGCGCATACGTCATTTTGTTCTACTTTTCCCGCGAATTCGTTTTCGCGATGTTTGGCAGCGAGCCAGACACATCCGAATTACCTGATCCCTGGCTTTGGCTCAATTTCCGATTCGATAGGAACAATACAAGTGGCATTTTTCATCTGGAACGTCGATACGTTCGAAGAATTGGAAAATTTAAGGATCCTTGCCTAATTTTCTCTCTGTATGATAATTCTGAGTATCGAGTAAGTTGACAGATGATTGAAGATTTGCTTAACCCCTTGCCGTAGTTTGACGAGTTAGACTCGTGATGAAGATTTTAACAAATTCTAACAAATATGAACGTTGCACGTTTCATTTTAGATGAAATAAAATTTGATTCGTTTGCAATCAATATTTAAGCATTAAAATAAATGTAGCCATACAAAAACTATACATTTTTCTCTTCTACGACATTTTTCAGGATAGAGACGTTCTAATCACTGTAACTGTAAAAGAAAAGGTACGATAAGGGGTTAATAGTGAAACCGTGTTTTTCAAAAGACTGCTAAATCTTCTTGTTTCCATTATAAAATTGTGTGCCAATCTCAGACGTCGTTCAGATTTACCAAGGAAATTGTATCGGCGCGATATAAAACGAGAATAAAATATGTTCCTACTGCACACGGCATTATTGTTAAACAAGATTACGTTCGTACCCCCAGAAATTGCAATCGTTAACGTTCCGAGGCAACTATATCTTCAAAGTCAACGTACAGAGACACCATCTAAAGCTCTCGCCGAGCCGGGGGTACGGCGAACAAGCGCAACATTTCGGATTCCGCGAGTAAGAGCATTGTGCAGTTCGCAATTAGCCGGGCCATCGACAACAGCGACACGTTTCATAATTAGCGAGCACGCACCGGCCTATATGTGGCCGAAGCTAGAAAGAGAGAGAGAGAGAGAGACAGAGAATGGTCGGAAACTAGAGCGCTCGACCCCTCGCCCGGCAACAGTGTGTCAACCAAAAGGTAAAGGATTGCTCTGGGATTGCGATCGATGCATGCGCCGACGGAACGAGTAGGCGAGAGACTGCCTTCTCCTTATCGTCCACCGAGAAGTGCATCTTTTATTGGCGAATGAGTATGCGAATCGACCTGATCTGTTGCTCCAGTTAGACTCGTATTTAGCCTCCCTTCCTGTCCCCCTCTCTCTCTCTCTTTCTTCGACGGTGAATAACTGTAGCGGAACGTGGTCTGCAGTCTACATCGATTTACGAGGGAGTCGTTCGTTCGCCTGTCCCCCTGTTCCGAAGGAACGACCGACCGACTACAGAAGGAAACACGTAAATCGATCTGTCCCCGGCGCGGCGGACTCGTCTTACCATTTACCATGCATCTTCCCGTCGACCGTGAGGCGGAACCGACGCAAAAATCCTGGCCAGTTCGGTTAATCGATCGGCAAAAAGGACGCGGGATATCGTGTGTCGGGAAACACCGGTGTCGAGTGTTCACCGCGAATTCTGCTTTCCTACCAGTCGCGGTTAAATACGCGATTTACCTTGCACGATGATCCTCGGGTCTACGCTGACCCAGATCCGCGAGAATCTTCTTCGGTTCACGACGATACGCTTGACCTCGCGGTCAAACGCAAGCATTTTAGCGAATTTACGAGTCCCGACGGGGATCTTATTTCGAGCGGAACCTCGATAGTTGCACAGAATCGGATAATGCGAAAATCAAGGTTCAATCGGCGACTCGATCGATTGATTTCGTGGGTACTTTCGATATAAAATGTGAGGGCTTTTTAGTGAATTCATGAGCTGTGGTGGAACGCTTACTTGGAATACAGTGGGACCTTGATAGTTGCACAAAATTAGGGTTGGCGATTCAAATATCAGCCTCGTGATTTTTATAACTCTAGTTATTCAAGCAAAAGAGCCTCTATACGGGTAGTTTTCTATCCTAATATTAAAATAACGTAGAAATCAGATCATTTGAAGAATAAAACGCTGAATACTGATCTATTTATAACAAATGATATACAAATAATAAAGCGAATGAATTTTCTCCAAGTTTCTAAGCAAATTGACCTCCGCGTTTTCAATGACTATTCGTTGCCGAAGAATGTGGAAACTGTTAGATATCTTTTCGAGATGTTATTTCGAATACAGTGGGACCTCGATAGTTGCACAAAATCGGGATTGGTGATGCAAATATGAGCCTCGTGATTTTTATAAGTCTAGTTATTCATGCAAAAGAACCTCTATACGGATAGTTTTCTATCCTAATATTAAAGTAACGTAGAAATCAGATTATTTGAAGAATAAAACGCTGAATACTGATCTATTTGTAACGAATGATATACAAATGATAAAGCGAATGAATTTTCTCCAAGTTTCTAAACAAACTGACCACCGCGTTGTCAATGACTATTCGTTGCTAAATGATGTGAGAACTGTTAACTTTTTTTTGGAGATCTTATTTCGAATATAGTGCGACATTGTCGATGCAAATGTGTTTTTTCTAAGTCCTAATATTAAAATAACGCAGAAATCAGACTCTGCGAATAACAAAGTTTCTAAAATTCTTAAAATCTACAATTAATAAACTGAATAAGTTTTCTACACGTTTGTCAGTGACTATTCGGACTAAAGGATGCAGAAACTGTTAGCTATCTTCACCATCGTACGGAATCGCCTTTCAGAACGAGTAATCGGAAGCACGGTTCGTGTACCTTTTAATAATGAATGCGCTATCTATTTTGGTCACAGCCGACCAGAGCGTCTGCTTATCGCGCTCCAAATTCAAATCAGCTTTAAACCTACGATTGCGCCCGCATTCACCGGCTGTGATTAATTTACGCTGGCTTTAAAAGCTCGGCTTAAGTCCACTTGGACACGGGGCACCAAACGTCCTTCCGCTTTTTCCACCCGTGCAATCGTCGCGCGTCTACGCAAATTAAATCTCTCGGCTATTCAACGATATCCGCAGTCCATTCACTGTTTCTCGCCTAACCCGCGCGAAAACTCTTCAAATTGAAATATATCACCGGCGCCCGTAATACCCGAGCGTTTTCCGTCGGGAAACGTTACACCCTCGCGCATTCACCTGAACGCTCTTTCATTTCGCTGGAAGATGACCAACTTTCCAGGGAAACAAAGCCGGTTTTTTTCTCTCTTTTGCTAGATTCTGTTCATTGTGATCGTTTTCCCTATCCTAACCACGGGTGGAAAGAAATCTTATATTGAATCGGAGCACATGCAGTTCTAAAAGTTTCACTGATCGGTATATGGCCAGTTAGGCACCTATGAATGAATACTGTGATACATATTATGCACGCCACTCGCGTATTAAGTTCGGAACCGGTGTTAGACTTTTACGAGATACTATTCGTCTTATAGACAGTCTATTTAGAAGTGTACCAAACGTCATTGATAGACTGTTTGCGTTTATGATAAAAAACCGAGAATGAAATTTAAAGTGTACCAAACGTCATTAATATACTTGTGGATTTATAACAAGGAAATGTAGATGAAATGTAAAAGTGTACCAAACGTCATTGATAGACTGTTTGCGTTTATGATAAAAAACCGAGAATGAAATTTAAAGTGTACCAAACGTTATTAATGGACTCTATGCAGTTATGACAGGAAAGGGAAGATGAAATTTAAAAGTGTACCAAACCTCATTAATATACTTGTGCATTTATAACAAGAAAATGTAGATGAAATGTAAAAGTGTACCAAACGTCATTGATAGACTGTTTGCGTTTATGATAAAAAACCGAGAATGAAATTTAAAGTGTACCAAACGTTATTAATGGACTTTATGCATTTATGACAGGAAAAGGAAGATGAAATTTAAAAGTGTACCAAACGTCATTAATAGACGTTGTGCATTTATAACAAGGAAATGTAGATGAAATGTAAAAGTGTACCAAACGTCATTGATATACTGTTTGCGTTTATAATAAAAAACCGAGAATGAAATTTAAAGTGTATCAAACGTTATTAATGGACTTTATGCATTTATGACAGGAAAGGGAGGATGAAATCTAAAAGTGTACCAAACGTCATTAATATACTTGTGCATTTATAACGAGGAAATGTAGTGAAATGTAAAAGTGTACCAAATATCATTGATAGACTGTTTGCGTTTATGATAAAAAACCGAGAATGAAATTTAAAGTGTACCAAACGTTATTAATGGACTTTATGCATTTATGACAGGAAAAGGAAGATGAAATTTAAAAGTGTACCAAACGTCATTAATAGACGTTGTGCATTTATAAAGAAAATGTAGATGAAATGTAAAAGTGAACCAAACGTTATTAATATACTTTATATATTTATGACAAGAAAGGGAAGATGAAATTTAAAAGAGTACCAAACGTCATTATTAGACTTTAATGACTTTATGCATTTATGACGAGAAAGGGTAGATAAAGTGCAGAACAGTAAAACATTTACGGAATTTAAAAATATTGTTGTGTATCCTTCGACTCTTTCAAATTATTAAGAAAAGAAATATCAATATAGCTCCTGCTGTATTAAATTAATGCTTCAACTCTAGTAAGTCTTATGTTACTACAAAAATTAATTATTGAAGAAGTATCACCTGATCAATGAGTTAAAACTCGTACTTTGTGTACAATATTTTAATCCATACTCGAACGTAATCATCTTGACAATTATTTTCTGATCCTCATGGAAGCAATTGTTTGAAGAAGAAGTTATGTAAAATTGGACTCCGAGGAATGAGTGGTGTTAATGACAGTGGTACAAGCACAATTGCCCTCAGTCGTAGATAACCTTGTTTCGACTGTCATGCGACAATACTTAACTTGACCCAGAATTTTTGAAGTTTTCGAGAGTGTAATGAAACGAGTCACACAGTAAAATCTCCATTTGTCTGCTGTGCCCGATCACTGGTAGAAGCAACAAAGCTCTTGAAGCGTTGGTGGTTTGAAAGGGAACTCGATGGAATTTGCATAATCGATACCAGCTTGCCTACATTCGACGTCTGCCCTCGTAAGAGCCGCACAGAAAGAGTCTTGGAAGTTTTGAATAATCGAGCCTTAACGTTTCTTTGATTATGAAACTTCCGGGACAATGGTGCATTATCGGAGGGAGAAAAAGGTTGAATTCATTAGGAATCCGTAATGTATTCCAGGGAATCCGAGCTAATGGAAGATCGCAGTTTGTTTTATCAAAATTTATATCCGCACCTCCTTGATCCTACTTTCGTTGCAGAATTTACCTCCATTTTCAACACTAAAACTGTCGAATTTCTTCGTTTTACAATTATTGAGATTGCAGATAAAAGTCTTGTTATTTTTAAAGTGCAAAGTGCTCAGTGGTTCTACTATTAAAATTGAATAGTTGAAATAAAAAGTAATTACCTACTAGACTGCGGATTCTATGAATTTATTACAAAAATGGGTAGAAGCAATTTAAACCAGTAAAAGAATTAAACGAATATAAGAATATTTTTGTACTATTTTCACCTTGTTGAAATTATTAAAGGAAGAATGATCATTTCGTTCGACTTGTGTCTCACACAATCGATACAAACAATTATTTTGCATGAAGATTCGCAGTCTAGTAATTATACAAATTGGTGTATAATCCACGGATCGCGTGAACTAACGCAGTTCGAGAAAATGTAAAAGTTTTCGCGAAGTACAAAATGTAGACGAACATTTAATTAAGCTAAAAGCAGTTCTCTATCTCTTCTAACGATGATCAGTCGCGGTAGCAACTTCGTCGAAATTAACGTTCCATTGTGTGCTTCTCCATTGTATGAAATTATTAATTACTTGTTTAATTAGTAGATTTAACCGAACAAAAAGCGCGGATTGAAAGAACGAGACTCGTTGAAAGCGAGCCTCGACATTGGCATCTTCATCAGCGAGTAGAGACAGGAACATTGCCGGGCTCAGCTCGAACCGGAAACGATAGTGTGACGCGATAAAGATACGGGAACAACGCGCAGACGGATTTTCTGTGCTTGGAAATTTAATGAAGTCGACTCATACGAGACACCGCGGCTGCGGTTCTATTTTTAACCGATAGAGGCGGTTCGAAGCAACTGGAAAAAGTCAATTGCATGATAATTAATGATGAGCGCGCAGAAAAACTTTCACGGAAGCTAAGTGCTTCTGCAATTGGTTTTTGTGTTGACATGATTATCTGTAACAGTCGGTAAGTTATTCGAGATTCGATCCAATTATCTCGAAATTAATGCGTGGAGAATTATGAAGAAATATGCGTCTGAATAATCGGAATTTAAAAACCTCAATCGATTCGATACTGTGGTGAAAATATCGTCATATAATCAATAATATCGTCAATAATTTATAATCAATAATATCATCCATAATATGTCATCATAAATTAATGTGAAATTATTTCTGACATCACACTAAAATTTTAATACGTTGACAAAATGTTTTGTAATCTTTAATGAATTAACTGCTAGTTTCGTTCCATTTTTCTAATTGTGCGTCCTTCCTAATTCATGCTATAAATATTCTATCGGTTTCAGATCGTTAACGACAGCTTCTTTCATACATTGTAATCGAGGAAGTAAATTGCCTGTAATTATGAACGAATTGACGCACGCGACGAATATGCATGAAAACATTTGCGAGCGCACAGTGTTTCTTCAGTTCATTTAACGAGTCCGAGTCGGCTTAATTCAACAACATGTAACTAATTCAACAACGTGTCAATGAGATCGATAACATCTTATCGGCTCGTTCGAGAATATGCGCGAACTATTAATATCGTAGCACACAGAGGAAATGGAATATTTACAAAGAAATGACCTTTTTAGTAATAATAACGAGCGGAAGCCGTGTAACCACGTTCTTTTATATTTCTAATGGAGGAAATAACGACGCACGATGCATACTATGTTATGCGTCGATAATCTTTAATGCCCGTAGCACGGTAAAAAGAAACATAAATTTTAATGTCGTATTCCCATCGAGTAAGAGCTAACTCTCGACTTCGCGAAGCCGCCGCCATTAAGCTGTTACCCACGCTGAATTTGATAATGCTTGTAGAAACGATCTTATCGCGGATCAAGTTAAACTTTCAATCGAAGTCGACGGTTTATACGTGCCATTTACCCGTGGCATTAAATATCGAATAATAAATGAACAATCTCGGAGACGTATGGAATAATTAAAGAGCGTCGAGTCTCGGAACTTCGGATCTCCTTTCGAATTTTCCTCGCTCATCCGCCGGATGATCGATAGTAATAAATGGCCAATTAATCTTCTGAAAGGATCCGCTTCCCGGGGATTTCCTTTCCGCGATTACTCGGGGAATTTCGATCGGGTCCCCGATTGCAATTAGGACCTCGGAATAAAACAAAATAAACGGATGCAGAAGCGCAAGGACTGATCGACATTTACGGCGGATTACAAAATGGCACGGGTATTATCGAATCGATGCTCTAGCGGAGAGCTGTAAATGGAAGCAAATATTTACCGTGCAAACACGTCCGTGCATGTGAGTCGACGCGCATTTACGAGATACGTCTACAATAACGCGTAAACCGATTCGCGTCTGATATATTGATCGCTGCGCGCATATACGCGATGGTTCAAAGAACCAGTGACAACTATTCTTCGATGGAGTGTAAGGCAGAAATCGAATACAAAGCTGTCCTTCGCAACAAGGTCTGTTAAACCACAAGCATTCTTTTATGTTTGTCACGAGACTTTAAAAAGTTGCAAGAACGTAGCAATGGATTGTAAATACGAAAGGACATGAAAGCATACAGTCATAAAAATTATATAACAATTATTGTACAATGTAACATGATATTTGGTCCCCTCAGGGTTTCAAATTCATTTACCAATCCTCTTCCTCTTTCCACTCTTACCATCGCCTTTTCAGCGGGACCTACTGTTTATGGTGGGTTCCGAACCACCTTTTGCCAACAAAACGTGAAAAACACCCCGGGTGGGTCACTTTCCGGTTTTTTTACCAGACAATCACCCATCCTAGTGCCGTTCACGTTCCACATTGTTTAACTTCGGTGATCTAACGAGAACCGGTGCTTTCAACGGGACTACGGTTGTTGGCTGTATAACAATTATTATGTTTAGTTTTTTGAAGATAAAATACTTCTATTGTGTTCAAAGAAATTTTGTAATTAAAATGTTTTATGATTTGTACACACCTGCAAACATTATCTTATATTTGAGAAAATAACAAGTTTGAGAATAATTTCAATAAATCATTCGAGACATAATTTCAATAACGAGAAATGGTTAAATAAAAAGTTTGCCAACCATTTGTATCGACGCCCGTCGATACGAAAACATAAAAAGTTTGCCGCGGCAAAGAAATTGACAAGAACACCGCAATGTATTCAGTTAATTTGCATATACGATGTTTGTCCGCAGAGACTGAATAAGGGAATTGTTTCACGCGCGTAAAAAGACGTATCGTTTGAAAAGAGAGCAAGAACTATGTCGTTTAAAAAATAGAGTGATACGCCCCGGAGCATATTGCGCCGCTAACTTTCCAGCAGCGCTGCAACATAGAACGGTGAAAAAGTTCCATCACAGAGAAACGGTCGTCATAAAACCATTTAACATTCCTCCACAAATTTTCTCTACTTTCATTCAGAGGAGTACTGCGCTCTGTCCCAGTTTCCATCCCGTATTACTTGCAATTTTTCATTTTTTTTTTTAATGCATCTCGGTTATGTCTTGCGTTACACGCGCGGCGCACTCGCTGCGACGCCAGTTCGCGCGAATACGTCACCGCATACATTATGACGGAAATAAAATAATGTTACATAGTGACAGAAAGAAAAAGTGACTAATGCATTCGTCGCGAAGTTTGTTTGCGCTGGCTTCCCACTTTAGCAGATTGGCTACCTCAGCGGATCGTGTAATGATGTTTTTAAATCAGTTTTGAGGATTTATTAAGCATTGTTATATTATACATGAAGAATGATTATCCTTGACATTTGTAATACGTGTTTAAACATGTCTAATACGTTCGATGCTTATTTATCAAAATGGTTTGCGAGATTAGAAAAATAGTAGAAAAGAAGCTAGCGTATCAGGATATAAATAATTTCCATTTTTCTGTATTAATTTAGTTTTTTAATAGAATAAATAATAATCAAACCTGATTCATTTATATATCTAATAAAAATTATACTGTCTAAAACAAAACCTCGAAGTTCGATGCTTATTTATAAAAATGATCTGCGAGATTAACAAAATTGTAGAAAAGAAGCTAGCATATCAGGTTATAAATAATTTCCATTTTGCTGTATCAATTTCGTTTTTTACTACAATAAATAATAACCAATCCTGACTCATTTATATATCTAATAAAAATTATACTGTCTGAAACAAAACCTCGAAGTTCGAAGCTTATTTATAAAAATGATCTGCGAGGTTAACAAAATTATAGAAAAAATTCTAGTATATCAGGTAACAAATAATTTCATTTTTTAATAGAATAAGAATAAGTAATAACTATACCCGGCACATTTATATGTATATTCGTCATTACTTGCAACGGCTTGTTACCATTTATGAGGGAGCTCGTGTATAAATCATTAGTAGACTTCTTTCCATAAGAGACAAGCTTTCCGCATCAATTGCAAGGCTCAAAAGCTAAATTTGTTTCTCCTCTAATAATTGAAATAAACTCCTTTAATAATAAAAACACATTTAAAAAATCAACTATTTCGATTTATCTGTTACATTCGTTTGCCATTACCTACACGATCGCTCGTTCGAAATAACCAACGATAGTTTCCCGATGTTACCGCCAGTAATACACATTTGTTTCGAGGATGCGTTTGTAATAAGGTTCGCCGAATGTCGTATCGATTTCAAATAAACTCCAGCTGGCGGTAGCAGAGCTTGCTCGTAAATTCCTAGCACAAATTTAATGAAATACTTTCCAGAGATATTTTTCCGTCGGATCTCTTCATTCCTACAGAAAAGAATTTCATTTCTTGTAGGGATTGCATGAACCGGCCACGAGACACAGTCGGATAAGAATTAAGAATACGTCGTAAACATTACGATCATCTCAAGTTCCATTTTATTCTAAATTTTTTAAAACGTGTTTTTGTGGACACTTCTTTTAGACGTATTAATCTTTTTATTTCTCCTAAACATAAATTGTTTTCTTCCATTAACAATTCGAATATGTTGAACATAACTAGACGGTGGATCTTTATGAAAAATATAAATTTTCTATGTGAATTACAACATACTTGATAGAAATAGAAATTTATTTTCTGTCTAAACATGTTCAATAGGTTAGAAAAATGTAACAATATTTTTAAATTCATCTAATGTTTTTGCTGCTTTAAATTAGAAAAACAATAAAGTATAAAATTCACTGTCTTCTTGAATTCTTTTAACATTCCTGACGTGTTAGATTACATCTACTCATTTCTGTTATAAATGCATAAAATCCGCGGTTCATTTCTTAAAATTGTAAAACACGCGACAAGACTTACTGGTTAGCCTAACGAAGAGGAACATTGTCGGCAACGAGTGATCTCTTTTCAGCAGGCTTTTGCGTAAATCAGAGGAAACAGGCGTCGATGTGAAACGTGTAAATGATATTATCGGAGAACGAATTTACGCGACGCTGGTTTCCCGAATGACGGTGCAAAGGGAATTGGCTCGAAAAGGTCGGGAATACACCCGGGGACACGAAGAAGAAAGTAACTTCTTCCTCGAGGTCAGGGGATGGTATTTTCCCAGATATTTCTGCAAAAGGGAACGTTCCTTTATTTCCTTGGAAGTCGCGGAAGCGTCAGCGTATAGAGAACAGGTCAGACCGTGAGTTTCTGACATTTTCCCCCGGTAAACTGCTGTAAATTAGGTCACCCCGTAAATCTCCGGAAATGCAGGTCGAAGCGGGTTCTTCGGGTATCGTCCCGATACGCCAATTAGCGAGATTAATCACCCCGTGAATTATTTATTACTGCTGTTTCGGTATTAATCAGAAACGCGTAAAACATCGGACACCGAATTTGTGTACATTAGTAAAATTATTACGTCGTAACATAAATAAGTTCGGTTGAATATTGTATCTCTTTTTATTGACTAATAAGGTGCTGAATTATCTTCAATCAATTGTGTAACTTTCGACTGCGAGTGGCTTCTTTTCAATCACAGTTATGTACGTTCGGAATGAGTCATAACTGAAGCCTTGGAATTAGAACGCGCTTTTATACTTTCAACTGAACTTATTTGTTTTACAAATCTAATAGGTAATCTTTACAAAAATGAGTAGGTGCAATTTAAAATAGCAAAAGTATTTAAAAAAGTTGAATATACTATTATATAAGAGAATAAATTTCTAATTCACTCCAGTTTGTTGCAATTTAGGTAAGAAATTTATATTATTATCTTTATGAACAGGATTGCCACGTCCTGTCGAATTTAGTCGAAATCAGTGAGAGAATCGTTAGTTTTCAGCTTTGGAAAAAGCTTTTATACATTTTTCACATCAACGTTCAATGAATTATCGTTGAATATTGATCGCGTACATTTACGAGTACACTAGAACCAATCAATCCATTTTTACTGCAACGTCTGCGTTCATAAAATAACTGTGTTCGTAAAAAGTACATGTTTGTGTTTTCAGTAAAATAGTAGTCACAAAAACAGCAAATGAAGCATTCTTCGAATCCGAAGGTTCAACAATAGATATTTATTTATTTTTACCCATCATTATCTTTTTGCAGAATTCTGTCCGAGCGCGATGTTCATTATACAATTTCATTTTACAACAGATAATTACGCACGACGCCCCCCCCCCCCCAGTTGAAATAATTAAACTTCGCGTAACGTGTTACTTAATCACTTAATCACAGCGTGTACCATTCGCGAAAATAATTACGTCCGTTCGGTGAAACTGATTGTGGACAATTGACTTCTGATTATTTGTTCTAGGTAATTCCTAGCTTTGCGGCTTTTCGTGGCATTATAAAAATCGTTGAAATACGGAAGATTAAAATATGATACAACATTATTCTTTACTCTAACGAGCTGTTTAATCAAGGAAGTGAAAGTTTAAGTGGAAAGTAGAACTAGACTGCAGATCTTTATGCAAAATAAAAATTGTTCTCATCGATTGCAAGAAATAGAAACCAAATTGAATCTTATTTCTTCCCTTAACGATTTTAACAGAGGAAAAATCATGCATTGACATCTGCAATTTGGAAAGTTTTCCAACAATTTTAAATTTCATCTACTCAATTTTCCTATACATGCATAGAGATCCGCAGTCTATTTATATTTATATATTGTCACTCTCACTGACAAGGGTCAATTACGTTTTCTGCCATTTTGGCTTCCATCTCGATGTCCATTTCATTCAGTTGTTTTTCAGCAATGACCTAACATTTTTCGATTTATTGGTGTTTGGACTGTTTCCAAGGTATGGAGTATGGAGGCAGTGCTATTCGTTTCAAAATTTTGACAGTGATAGGGCTTGTCGAGTGGAGGAACACACATCCTCGCGATTAACACGTTCGCTGTCCCGTGACCTATTTTTTTTACCACGTTTTTTGTGTACTTGGAACGTACGAAACAATATGAAATATATTTTCTGTTCGTTCCATATTCCCCTTAATTGAATGAAATTGTTACGTTTTACTTTTAACGAAAAACTGAATAAAGTTAATTTGGAAACCAAACAACGCTTTACTTTAGAAGAAACAGTAGCCGATTATGATAAGATTGTTATTTTACGAGTACACTGATTAAACTTGTAACGAGGAAACTGAATCTTTATTTGTTTCCAACCACGAGGTAATAATCCGTAGATGTGCGTATTTGCAGAAGCATCCGCAGTCTAACCACCTGGCTTTCCAATTAATTCAATCCGATAAACACATCTATATAAACAACGTTCGCAAAAGTTTCCCAATGCGAAAGTAATCAATCCTTCCAATGAAGCGGAATTTAGAATAGAAACAAAAATTACTCGGATTCAAACTAGAGTGGGAACCGTAAAAAATGTTTAGCAAACTGTTCTTTTGTTTGAAGAGCTCTACCTTCGAAAATTGTGGAAATGCACGATTTTAATTAATTTCTAGAGAACCGGCGTGGATCAGAGACAACTGTTAACAGTTTGCGATGAACGTTCAGATTTAAACATGAGTTTCTGCAGCAAAGCGAACAAACATTGGAAGAGTGCTCAGTATGCACATCGTAACTTTCCAATTTTTATTCCATTAAATAAATTACTTTGATTTTACGGAAGTTTGGAGGTTGCTAGGTTCGCAATCAAAGTGTTAATATGCATGTATAATTTCCAACATTTCCATATCCCTCAGGACCGCACTGACTAGGAACAGAATTACAACTTCGAGAAGCATGCAAGTTGTATATGCGCACGAATTCTCGATGAAATAAATAAAAAATTTCAATAAAAAATTCTAAAAAACTATTAACCCTTTAACTAAATTTTAACTCGGTGGTTCTTAACTGTTTTGAAGTCAGCGAACACTTCTGATTTTATGAAAAATTTACGGAACATAAAATTTAATGATACAAAACACAAACAAAAACATCCCGCGTAGAAATAAATATATTATTAAATACATTTAATATATTTCGCGGAATTATTGTGATTCTGAGGCGCCACTAAAAATTGCTCGACTATTATCCAGAATATTGTTTGCATTATTAAATATGTTGGTAGCTAATCAGTTACTAAACATTTAAGTATTGTACGAATTATTATATCAGTTTCATTCCCATGAAATTTAAAAGAACAAATGTTTAATTCTCGAGTTAAAATAGCTCCGAGTGCAGAGGGTAAAAATGCCTCTCGAACCAACGATTTTCATCCACAAATTGCTCGCAGAAAAATATTCTGAGGCGCCACTAAAAATTGCTCGACTATTATTCAGAATATTGTTCGCATTATTAAATATGTTGGTAGCTAATCAATTACTAAACATTTAAGTATTGTACGAATTATTATATCAGTTTCATTCCCATGAAATTTAAAAGAACAAATGTTTAATTCTCGAGTTAAAATAGCTCCGAGTGCAAAGGGTAAAAATGCCTCTCGAACCAACGATTTTCATCCACAAATTGCTCGCAGAAAAATGTTCCACTTCCCACCAGAAAATCCTCTCTGATTAAACGAAGTCGACACCTCCCTGCGCGTCCATCATCAAAAATTACTTGAACGAGATTCTTCCACGGGTGCATTCTGCTGAGGCAGCACCTACGCGCGACACTTTCGTTATTCTGCTAAAATGATATACCGGATGTCCTGTTCGGACGAGTAGCAAAGTTTGTTCAAGCCAGAAGTAAATCGGTGAAAAGTACGTAATTCACTTAAGCACAGAATTAATTTCAAAAATAATGAAAATCCAAATGAAGAAGCTTGATACCTGTCTGGAGGATGAAACAAGAAAACGGTACTCACAACGTAACAGTTACCGTATTGCGTCGTACACTTTTACACTTTCCGGTTCTCGCTAACAAATGCTGCTGTTATCACCGTCACTCACGGAAATCCACGTGTGTTTATGTACACTGTCATTATACTAATGACACCGCGGCCGAAATCTTGGGTCCTCGAGGGTCGCCGGTACGGCAGGGCAGTTTTTAATAGGTATGGGTAGGGATAATTCCTCCCTCCCCAAATTCCATCTGAGGGAGAGCCAAGCCTCGCACTACCCCCAACTTTCACTTTATGGACGTGTGCGTAAAAGCATTTCCCCACCGCCCTTAAACTAAAAGAAAGAAATAAATAATGACTACCCTCGTGAATTTTTCATTGATCGAGAAGGGTTCATCGCCCCGTCGATTAACCCTTTGCACTCCTTTGTCAACTGTGACTCAGCAGAGAAAGAGACATATATATAAAACAGGGTTTTATATGTATTTGGTTCTTCCCTTATTTATTTAATTATCTCATGTTTTAGTTAAAAACAAATGATAGCTAGACTGCGGTTCTTTATGCATTAATACTGCGTGCACTAATAATATAAAGAATTTTCTGGCTGATAAATTTAATTTCTTCTTCACATACCATGTGTGACATAATATTTCACTTCATGATACAATTCAGTACACAATACGTAAAAAGAACGATTTGTTTGAAATTTGAACTTACACTACTTTCTTATAAATCTCTAAAGAAGATTTCACTTCAAAAGGGAATAAAAATACAAACTGTTAGGTCTTTAGATCGATTTGTTTGAAATTTAAACTTACACCACTTTCTCATAAATCTCTAAAGAATATTTAATTCCAAAAGAAAATAAAAATACAAACTGTAAGGTGGTCAGATCGATTTCTTTGAAATTTGAACTTACACCACTTTCTCGTAAATCTCTAAAGAAGATTTCACTTCAAAAGAGAATAAAAATACAAACTGTTAGGTCTTTAGATCGATTTGTTTGAAATTTGAACTTATACCACTTTCTCATAAATCTCTAAAGAATATTTAATTCCAAAAGAAAATAAAAATACAAACTGTAAGGTGGTCAGATCGATTTCTTTGAAATTTGAACTTACACCACTTTCTCATAAATCTCTAAAGAAGATTTCATTCCAAAAGGAAATAAAAATACAAACTGTTAAGTCGTTGATTTTACGGTGTCGTCGGCGGAATAATTTCGTGGGAATTCAAGAGGGCTGGTTCAAGTGGGACACCCTGTATTCGATTCGCAATACGGCGACGCAAGTGTTTGATGCAGCGACGGGTATATGTGCGCTTCAACAAGGCGTTTAGACCGGCCATTTCGCCGGGGAAGCGGTGATGCACTTCTGTACGTCACGGGGACTTTAATGAAGAAGAACGGAGCTGCTCATAAAGCTGAATAAGAGTGCAGGCGTCAAAGGATAATTGCGCACACAAATCAGAATGAAAGCACGTGGCGCATGGGCCTGGTGGGACGAGTCACCTTCGGAAACGCACGCGAGAACCACGGGAGATCTAACCGACGTTCGCGACGCTCGCCAGGGCGTGGTCTTCGGGATCGATACCATAAAAAGCTACACAGTTCACCAATCAACCAACCCGACAATCGGAAGGTTAAACGTTCACCCGAATTTTCACCGAAATTCTCAAGTCTTCGGAAAACGCCCACACGATTTTCCTCGCGGTCCAGCGATTTAAAATAACGATTGGTTGAACACGAATCTCTAACACTAGGGGTTGAAACAGTTTTAGAATCTCTTAATGGAATCGAGGAATTTTTTAAAACAGTATTCTAAAATTAAAACTGTCGATGATTACTGGAGAAACATTTTTTACCTGAATTGCAATCTATTTTTATTTCGCAATATGTTGTTTAGGTTGAACATAATATAATAACAGAATTTTTACATTCTGATAATACTTTTACTATCTTACATTACACCTGTTTAAATTCTGTTAAAACGAAATGTTTCTGCGTCAGTTGCAACAGATAAAAGGTTTGGTCTTTCTCGAATCATTCGAATAGATTGACAACAATACGTTGGTATTCTAAAATCCACAGTCTAGTTACAATATAATTCTTGATAAAACGATATGAGCCCGACAGTGCAAATAGTGATGGTGAATTATATAATATGTGTGAAAAGGGGGAACCTTGTGTGCACTGAGATGAATAAATGAATAAAACGAAAGGGGGCAAAGTTGGTCAGGTGCCAAAGCTGGTTGTTCTAGGAGCAGAAGAGAATGATACACAGGGTGTTCTTCTGACGCCCTCTGACACGCGAGTGAAGATGAAAAGAACCATATGCTAGCTAAGTGGTTTGTTTGAGCACTTCGTTATGAAATTTCGAGTAGAGTCGAGAATGTCTCCAACTATTGGAAATTCACAGCAATTTATCTCTCCTTATTAAACTACGGATCTTTATGCATTTATGACTTCTAAAAATTTCCCAAAAATGTTATTTTTATTTATTCCAAACCTGGGAAGGCTACTACCACTGTAAATAAGATTTTCTTTGATATTCTACTTTCTTTAAAAAAGGAAAGTAATATCGGAATTCATACGAATCTTTCTTAAAACGTTTCTCGTGCTACTTCTCACTTTCTTTATGTTAATTTATGAATTATACTCTTGGGTTTATCAAGTTGAACGAGCTCTTCAATTAATCTGTCCACAGAAAAGATCCTTGCAATTTTGCCACGCGAGAGGAGAATTTCGTCCGAATTTCATCTTTCGAGATAATCTCACAATGAACTAGATCGCGAGGGTTGTTTTTCGTCGTGCACGGATCACTCTCGATGTATTCGGGTTAATTGCTCCGTCAATTAAACACAGATGAATATTACAAGACTAATGCACTCGTGTACGATCGTGATGTATTCGCGAGGCGAATGAATATGGATCACTCGACGTCGAACAATCATTGATCATCCGTGCGAATTACGAACCTAGCAGGATACCGAACTAATCCGAAAGCGATTACACGATCAATCTCACGATGCTACATGCTAACGGAACTGCGAACTAATACCTACAATATTTATGAATTATTTTACGGACAAATAGAAATTGAACTGTGTGTTTTCTTTTAATAATTCTGATAAGTTTCAAATAGTGTAGCAACATATTCCGGAATTCTTCTAATATCTCTACAATTCTATGTGATCAATTCATTTTAATTATAAGTGCATAAAATCCACCGTCTGATCATAATGTGGAGTCGTAAACTCATGCAAGCTGCTCTAACAATTTGACGAACAAGTTTCAAATAGTATAGCAACATTGTAAACTTCTTCTAACGTCTCCAAAATTCTATGTGATCAATTCATCTTAATATAATTGCATAAAATCCATCGTCTGATCATAATGTGAGTCATAAACACATGCAAGTGGCTCTAACAATTTGACGAACATGTTTAACATAGTATAGCAATATTCTAAACTTCTTCTAACGTCTCCACAATTCTATGTGATCAATTCATCTTTATTATAATTGCATAAAATTCACCGTCTGATCATAATGTGGAGTCGTAAGCTCCAGTAAGTGGCTCTAACAATTTGATTACCTATTGAAACAACTTTACGATCCGATCACTATAAAATACTTTTCTGAAAGTTCATTAACAAGTTGTTCGACGCGGCGACGCCATCAACCGTGGGATTTTTTCGAGGGGGTTGAACCACTTGCGCAGAGATCGAACTCGTCCAATGAAGTTCCAATAAAAGGCCCAGCGTAAGGGTAACCAGAAACTTTATTCGTCAAGTATTCACGCGACACCTCGAGATAGAAAAAATCTGCTAGCCCAGCCATTCAAACCTGCTGAAAGCATCGGCCCGGCGCCTTTTATATTCCGCTGTTGATGCAGCGAATATTTGATGCTACTTTTGCCTGCAGCCTGAATGAATAGATAACAAGCAACACAGGGAGTAACGCCTTCTGCTTCGGTGATTCTTTTCGCTATCTTCGTACTCCTCGCAGATTCCACGCTGAAAAACGCGGGGCATGCGCGCTTAATTATAAACGCGCTCTTCCTAATTTTCCTGTGCAAGCTTTAACTCGATCAAACTTTCAACAATTACCAGGGAAACTAATTACTGGAGTATCAGACTCGGGAGAGTATGATCAAGTTTCGAAAAGTTCAGACTTTATTATACTATTTGAAAACTGTGTTCCTATTTTTATGTTACACAAACCTGTAGCAAGTAAGATAATGGAGCTTATTTTACACTTTGATTTTATTGAAGTTCCTCTACATTTTTACCATTTTTTAATCTAATCATTAGACTGCGGATTTCATGCATTTATGATAAATAAGAGAAGGCGAGATATTAAACAGTGAAAAGATCAAAAGAGTTTAACAGTATCGATGAATTATTACCAACTTACTGAAATTATTAAAGGTAGATACAAATATTTATCCAGAGAATTTTTATGTTGCATAAAAATCCGCATAATCATTCGTAATTGGTTGACTTTGTGAAGAAAAATATGGAATATTCCACAGAAAAGTGAATGTCTGTACATCAGATGAAGATAAAAGGAAAAAGTGTACGTTCATTAGCGGAATTTACAAAGCAAAACGCGAAGCATAAAAATTTAATGTTTCCTGAACGAGAAGACTCATTGTCACGCACAAAAGTATTAGCATAATTATTAAACTAAAAGCTAGTTTAATAAGAGTCGATTACATGTTTCTACAAAAGTGTAAGGAATAAAATGATACTCCATTAATTCGTTTAAAAATGACAATTATTATAACAGACTTCGTAGAAAATATTGCATAAATGCATTCAACGTTGTTATGTTATATAACGAAAAGCCAACTGCATCAACGCTTTTGTTCGCGACTGTACGACGGTGTTTACACAGAGCGAAAGTGGATCGAACAATTTAATGGTGCATTAGAAAAATGAATTTTTCGTTAACACGGGAACGAATATTTCCGCCTCGCAGGCGGATGTCGATAAGGACAAAACGAATATCGATTTGTCGTAACTTGCGGCGGTAGTTTTCCGCAGCTGCTCAGTTAAAATTAATACGTATCGAGCTTTCTAGCTTGGAACGGGCTCTTTTTAATTTCACACGATCAATTTATCACTGGGTGCCTAAGGCTCTGACACTCCTTTGTAAAATATTCGCGCGGCGAATTTCGTTATCCAATTTATCCTTCCATTCAGATATTCTTACATATCGAACTTCGACATTGCAAAATTGACACGGTAGAATTTAGGCAAATTTCATAAATTATTGTTTAGCGTTACTAAAAGATGCAGTAAATGACCACAGTACTTTTTAATTCACTGTAATTCATTGCACAACAATTATTTTTTGCCAAACGTTAACACAGTAAAGGATTAATACAGTGAACTTGTGATACTGTATATTAAAAATGATTAATCATAAAATATAAAGGAAAGAAAATTTAATCAGCTTCATAAAATACGGTTTTTACCACTGACTAAAAAATACCACTAACTCTTTAAAAAGTTATTAGATAAATTTTGTTAATCGATAAAAATTGCGTCGAACCTCATGAATGAATTTTTCTTCATTTTTGTGAGCAATTAAAAATAATGACTTTGACTGCTCGGTGGTTCCAGTCTTCGTTGAGACTCTGGAAAACGTGCAGGCAATAAATTTAGCCTGACTTAGCAGGCCTTGGGAAGTTAGATACTCTTTATGCAGGACACTCGGTGTCAGGTGACTAGGTCTCGGGACATGTTCACGCGTCTCCGATCTTTTATTGTTAATCGACGAGGCTGAAAAATGGAACCTGACGTGGGAAAGGTGTGGTTTGAGTAACCCATGAATTTCTTTCAATGCGCAGCACGATGCCTTCAGATAGCATGGACGACATCGAGCTGAAAAATATTCAGCTTCAATTCCCTGCGTTGCGATATCTGTCGAGGGATGACAGCTCGGTGCGGGAAGAGAGGGTGGAGACCGACAAGGGAAGTTTGCTGGTCGCTGTGCAAGGAAACCGAGCGAAACCTGGCATTCTCACTTTCCACGACTTAGGCCTTAACTGTGAGTAACTTCGTCGTCATTATCATATAGACTGCGAAACTTTATGCAAACTCGTATTTTTCTCGGCGAACGCGACGGAGCTTGCAGTGAAGGCAAATTTGAATTTTTTCTCACTGGTTCGTTTGGAAGTTGAAGAATTAGAAGAAAGTCGATTTGTTACCTTGACTGTCAACTTAATGTCCATGAACATTCCGCAATGCTAAAATGACATATTCAATAATGCATGAATAGAGAAATCCATCATTTTAATAATAATTTTGATCACCTTCTCGCAACTCATAGATTCTTATAAAATTTGATTTACTTAATAGATTGTAAAAATTCACTTTCAAGCTCGGTCAAAAAGTTATGGCAGTCGAAGTGTTTTCTGAGAATTAGTAACCACAATTGTACTTTTCAATTTTGATAGCCTCTCTTTCCCTACTATTAAAATATAATATATATAATTTCTATATAATATAAATTAATCTTAAAGATTGATCTTGTTAGCCCTTTTCGCGAAGCATAAATATTCGCAGTCTAATAATAACATTGTGGTTAGATATTCTTTTTTTAATATAATATAAGAGTAAACCGCGGAACATGATCGGTATAAATGATTTTGTTGTTCGTAGACTGGTCTGAAACTATCGTTAATAAATCATTCTTGTTGTTTCTAGATATATCGAGCTTCCAAGCTTTCTTCAATTACATCGACATGCGTGTTCTACTCGAGAATTTCTGCGTGTACCACGTGAACGCGCCGGGTCAAGAGGAAGGTGGATCAACGCTTCCTGAGGAGTGAGTGTACTTGCAATTATAATTGAATTGTTCACAGAGGTTTCACCTTCTCTGCAGAATTTAATCCTTAAGGGATATCATCTAAATATCTTCCAAATACACACTTGCTCCGTGTACATCTAACCACTAGACTGTGGATCTTTATACTTTTGTGACATAAACGAACATATGATAAGTAAGGGATCGTGTACATTAACAAAACATAATTAGTTGACTTTGTATCTTTACGCAAAATGAATATTTTCTACCTCAACTGCAACAAACAATCTCTTGTTTTTCTAAAGAAACATCTCTCAATCTAAAAAACATTATTGTAAAATAATTCTACAATAATATGAATTCACATAAAGGTCCGCAATCTATACACCACTGCACGCAAAACTAATTTATCTTTACAAATGTAACTCGACAATATCTTCTGAATTATTGCTTATGAGGTTCCGCTACAAAGAGATTATCCTGCGGCAGATATCCGCGAAATAAAACCGTCATCCGCGAGCGATTTATTCTCTTCGCATTCAACTACCCAACTCTGTTAATCCTTTTAGTACCAACCAGCAAGTTAGTACTCGGCTTAACAGTGGTCGAACAAAGGGAGAATCGATTCGTAGAAACGTTTCGTACAGCGGCGCGTTTTCGTCCCCGTTCAAGAACTCGCGGTGCACACGCGTCACTTGACCGCGGCGAATTCAATTAGTGCGAATCAATGGCCCAATTAACGTTCTAATTAGTCGAAGCCCCGACGATGTTCCGTTTTTACCGCGGGATCATTCCACGCGTCTTAAAGATAGATTCCGCTCCGCTCGTGCTCGCCTCGCGAGCTCTTTGCCACGCGCTTTGACTCTATCGCAGTTTGCACTAGTACGGATTCGATCTTATCGGTCGTTGCGCAATCCGCCTTTCCAATATTCAATCAACCTCCCGCGCATTGTGGAATAGTATCGCGCGAAATCGCCTCGAGCCTCTTCGTCCATTCCCGACACGCGTATCACGAGTATACTTGTAAAAACAGACCTATACTGTGCTCATAAGACCGCATGATCGAAGTGAAAACTTCCCTTAGTTGACCCGAATAGCGTTTCACCTCGGAGCGTGACGGATCAGACTCATTCACCGAGTAGGAAAAAGTCAGCGACTCAGTTCTGTCTCTTTCTCGTTCATTCGGGCCGAATAGCGTTTCAGGTCGAAGCGTGACGGATCAGACTCATTCACTGCTCAGCAATTGTGTACGATTAAAGAAGTTTTCACTTCAATAATTAGATTGCGGTCTTTCGATGCACGAGTTAATAAATGAGGTATTAAACGGAGAACAGTAAAAATCATTTATTCTTTAACTGGTATAGTGGGATCTCTCGTGACCCCAAAAAAATTTTTGTACACCAACTTTCGCTACC
Source organism: Lasioglossum morio (assembly GCA_916610235.2). Classification (NCBI taxonomy): domain Eukaryota; kingdom Metazoa; phylum Arthropoda; class Insecta; order Hymenoptera; family Halictidae; genus Lasioglossum; species Lasioglossum morio. Next base: position 8,133,740 of record OU744325.1, on the reverse strand, counting down.
GCAAGATAATGGCAAATTGTATGAAGTTTCTCATTATGCAAATTATATAGGATGACCGAAAAATGTACTTCTTTGAGAAAGGTGATTTCTGAAGTCGTTTGAAGTAACTATTATTATATTAACGAATAACACGGACATTGTAGATGTGACAAAATGGATTTGTTTTTGATCAGACGAATGCATGCAACATGTTTGCAGTCACAAAGAAATAATTCAGTGACGCAATGGTCGGGGATGGTTTGCAGCGTTCAATTAGAAGATTGACAGTGCCTACGACTTCCGATTAAGCTGGCCTCAAACAATCGAGGCTCACCTCGACGCACACGTAGCTAAACAGCGTGTTACAGAATAATTTAGACTGCAATGCAGATTTTCATGCAACGTGCCTACGAAACGATTCCCGTTCGCGTGCCAAATCCGTAAAATTTCGTGACGAGTCCATATCCGAATGTATTAGCGGTCGATCGATAATGTCAGTGATACTTTAATCCTGTTTTTTTTTATCATATCGACTACCGGGAAGATTAATAAGAATGTAGAATGATCTGTCACGCAGAAGTATCAAATTAATTAGGTTCCATCTGAACGTGCGATTGAAAACTTGAATTTATCGATCGGCACAAGATATAAGTTACTGTGAAGAACTTAATTATTATTGTATTCCAACGTGTATTCTAAATTGTTTCAATTTTAATAGGACACTTTGGTTTAATTCAATGACTGTTTGCCAATGGCTGGATATTCATCTTAGAATATTCGTTATTAATTGCCTGATTGATTCAATCAAGTGTTTCGTTGATAAAACTTATTTACAGCTACGAACCGTAGATTTTTGAGAAACATTCAGATCTGTGATTATGTGAACCTTGGATGTTAAAATGATCGGGCTCGTGGTTTGCCTAGCTGGTTAACACGTTGACTACCGCGTGACGCATTCGTATATTCATAGAACTATTCGCCGTCATTCAAAAATTAACTGTACCAGCATACCGAACGTGCCAAATTTAGCTGAAACAGAGCGACGGTGACGGTTAATGTGGATGACGGAAAAGCGATGGGAGAAACGAAGAGAAGGTCAAGTTTAAGCGTGGCTAAGCAAACAATACTGTATTCTAGCTACGTTTATCCGTCCATGGACGAACTGGCAGAGCAGCTGCTCTTCGTCTTGGGCCATTTTGGCCTGAAGTCCATAATCGGTTTTGGAGTCGGCGCCGGAGCTAACATACTCGCCAGATTCGCTCTTGCTCACCCTGAGAAGGTCAACGCTCTGTGCTTGATAAACTGCGTATCCACGCAGGCAGGTTGGATCGAGTGGGCTTATCAGAAGATGAACGTTCGTCACCTGAGATCACAGGGCATGACTCAAGGAGTCCTGGATTACTTGATGTGGCATCACTTCGGCAGGGTAAGAACCCCGTTTTTCTATACACGGTGCCCGGAAAGTTGCTGTGCACTTTTTTTTTATCGAAATGATACAAAATTTCGTTACTGAATTAATCAGAGCCTAGAGTAGTAGGAGTTGTCAGGACTAATTTTTATCCCACAACGAGCACACTTTTATTCTAAATAATCTACGAACTTCAAGAAGCTACTGGAATATTTATTTTTAAAGATTTTTATTTGATTTAAGTCTTACTTCACTCTTATCAAAATTGCAATGATGAAGTGTACAGTCTCTTTCAGAGCACCATGTATACATATTTTGCCAAAATGTGAACGTAGAGGCTTGGTACTTGAATATTTAATAAATTTTTGTTAGACTACTTAGTTTTTAACAAGAGAATATAATTAGTTTCTGCCCAGTAGCATTTTGTACGACAACTTTTCCATAGTGTTTATCCGATTCGATATTGACTCACGTTTTTACACCACATCGCCAATTATATATTGGTTAATTGGATCTTGACGAATCATTGCTACATAGAAACCTGCAGTCACGCGATTACAATAGACTCGGTATCGACCATCTAGATATCGAGGATCGTCTCGCAAGGTCTTCACGACATCGATAGTTTAGAAATCGAAACTTTCGAGAGCCATCGGAGATAGAATCGATTATCTTTTGCTAGATGTTCTGCTTTCGATATGCAATCACCTGCTCTTCGCTTGCAACAGTTGTTAAATAGCACACCCTGTACACACACTTTAGATTTAGATATCGATATTATTGTACAATGTATATGCGCTTTACCTCGATTGTTAGACTACGGACAAAGAGCGAGTTTTTGAAAAATTCAGCTCTTCTCGTTGACTATTTATTTGAACGACTCGATGTTCAATTAACTGACCGATAAGATTTATGATCTCATAGAAATATCCGCAGTCTAGTCAATGATTAATGTTTTACATTTTAGAAATTACCGTATACCTCGACCGCTTAACCGTATTTGAAGACGTTAATTTTATAATTCCAGATGATTCCGTTTAAGCGACATATTATGAAGCAGAATAAACAATATCATCTTTCCATCCTTGTAAGTCTTAAATTAACACGATTTCAAGATTAGTCACCAATCATCGACGAATCCATGCAATCATTCTATTCGACACTCTTCTGGTGTACAGGGTGTTACAAAATACTTATACGAGGGCGTTATGGTGTTTGTTGAATTCAGTTGTAAAGTACTTTGTTAGTTTGAAATGTCGACGTTGATGGAGATGCACGTTCATCTTTTGTTTTTCTCTATATTAATGGTATACTTCCTCCATTCATTTTACACACACACGAAAGGAGTGAATCTATTTCTCGATTACAATAGAAACTATTGCAATTCATAATGAAAGCGAACGTCAGCAAGCTGGAACAATTCGGAGCCATTAAACGCACATGAAAGGACACTTAGAACACCGTTTCCGGACGTCAAAGTGACGATTAAGGTTACCGAAAATTGAATTTATACACTGCATTGGACGGAAAGCAGTATAGCAAAAGCATTTACCATTCAATTTAGCGAGTATTGTTCGTCCTCAGAATGGGTAACCTATTTTGAACACCCTGTATGTCGTCGTGGAGATCGATCAACTGAAATTATTACACCAATCATAAAGCTGTTGTATCCATCAAAGGAACGCTGAGGAACTTTTCGACAATCGTATTAACAAATCAACATGTATCACGTTTACATTTCCCTGAGTACATTTCACATTTATTTTGAACACTGCTTCGAATAACGTTCACTTGGAACTTTATTTTATTCCTGTTAACACTAGGTTTACTCTAGAAATAACTATTTCACATTTTCAAGTTTTTTCAAACCAACGAAATAAATTTGGCAAATAATTCCTTAATGAAGCATCTTTATAATCTTAATAACCGCACGTTAAGAATATTAGATATAAATCTAGTGTTAATATTGAAACGTACAAGTTATCGGATACTGAATTTCAATAGTGCAGAATCGATCAAGCGCGGTGATACAAGCAGCAAAGTTTTCGCAACAGCGGCGCTCGTCGCATGCGCGCATAATCTATTTATCTCGCGATCTTTTACGGAACACTTGCGCATACTTCGACAACAAGGAACGTCGAGATACGTAGTAGAAACTTTTCCGTACACGGGCAACGTCAACGAAAAAGTTTCTCTCTGTTCGTTCGATGGACACATACAGCTAAATGCACACCTAAAAGTAGTTTCATGTATAAGGAAGCAGGCAATAACTTCGACGACGACCTGCGAAGCTTTGTCGAGGTTGCTCGACAGAAAAGCTTTCTTCGAAATGAGCAGACATTAATACATTTAATGAGCTTTCATACCGCGAAATAGACACAAATCGACCACAGTGAAGACTAACGATCGAAGCTGTTCATTGCGAACGTGCTTGACAAGATCTCGTCAGAGATTAATGTGCAATTTGGAGAAGTGCTTATGGTAGATTGCATCGTGTGAATTATCGAATTTATCGAATTATCGTAAGGAAACAAAATGTTACTACAAGAAAGCATCAAATGTGTTTTCTTTTTAACAATTCGACGGAAAGTTCTGTCGTATTTTGAAGAAAGCATTTGAATCAATTCCTAAAAATATATGTTTAATATTACTCAATTGTGTAAAATTTGTTGTAACAATACACTAGCAACACGTGTTGGTGATTTATAAACAAGATTACCTTCTTATTTAAAATACGACAGAACTTGCCCGTAGAAGCTGTCTGATAAGAAGGAAATGTATTGTATGCTTTCTTGCGTACACCTTAAATAGTTTTTCACTTGCCTTTTAGAAAATTAAACTGCTTCTTTCGCGTCGTTGATCTTCGAAGCTTTCTTCCGTCCGCCATTGTAGGTCGGTAATTTATCGACGACAGAGCCGGGTCTGACGAAGGCTTACATCGTCGAGTGTTTCCATGGAACCTGGAAAATTGGATTTAGGGGATTAACGGCAATTCTCGTGCTCTCATTATGCAACACGTAGCTTCTTAATAGAGTTACCGCACACACCGTAGGAAATCACACGTTGCGGGGTATTGCGGGGGTTGGATATCGGCGAGAACGTCATTGGACGCGGGAACAGAGACGAAGAGAAACGAACTTCGTGAACGGAAATAAGAATCGTGCCTCCAGCACACTCCTTCTCCCTCACATTCCCGTTTCTCATTTAACCTTTTTTTCTTCCACCGACCAAGGCTAATGATAGGTCTTCACGGTTGGGTTTTGCTTTCGCCCGTTGCTCCAGGAAATAGGACCGTAAAACTGAAGGTACAACCTGGTCGGTGGAATGTTTTCGGTGCAAATGGAAAATCGTGAACCTGTCCGAGAAACCTCGATTCTCGAGATCGTCTCGACGAGTCTCGAGCAGGCTGCGGATCTTTATGCAAAATAAAAATTGCTCGAGTCAATTGTAGGAAGCTCAGTATAAATAAAAAAGTGTATCTCCTCTTCTAATAATTTTACGAAGTCTCGAGTTATTTTCTAACGTCATTACAGTTTTGTAAAATCCGCAATCTAGTCTTGAGCCATGGGAAATCAAAAAAGATATCCGAACACCCTATAAAATGCACTAACTTTTGGAAAAGTGGACTAAACGCGTTCAGCTGTTTCTAGAACTTGAATTAGTTTAATGTATAACGTTCAAGACAGTGTCGCGAATATTAATTTCAGATTTTTGACTCCTCGAATTATTCGAATAGTTCCAGTCCTTTTTGCACTATCGCGTGTGCTGTAAACGCATGGCATCTGCGACATTTCTCAAATCAGCAATTTCTTGTAAGGAGATTCTTTTCAGCTTTGGTGTCGCTTGGACACATTCTTTTCTTCAAGCAACATTTTTATTCTTCGGTCTTTCCGTTTTGTTAATGGACAAACAACAGTTTTTATTTTTAGCCATACTGTATATCTGTTTTAGGCATGCACAATAGTATTTTGTACCTCACAGATACAAATGATACTTCGTTCCGTATCTAACGACAAACCTTTTGCTAGTGGTAGTACCATAAACAAGTAGCACAAAACGAACGAACTCGGAAAATTTGGGTGATATGTCCGCAAATTAATCCTGAACGTTGTAAGCCAAGAGAAAACATAATCTTCTTTGCAAATATAAATCTTCTATTATTTGGTACGTTAGAAAGTTTGATGCATAGGAGAAGCAGATGATTCTCAGTGACCAGTGAATATCGCAAATTGATCAATATCTTATGAATAAGTTGCAGCGTTGAATGCATTTATTGTGTACGCGAATATCTACAGCACAATGAACTAGAAGCTTCATTAAACTGAACAAACCTTTTACTCTGACGTTTGCAAATGATAGAGTCCTAAGAGAGACATGTCTATGCAGCTGGTGCTTTGTTAAAATAAATGAACACGTTGACTGTTGATTCGATAACTCTCATTACACAAATTATAAAAATTAACTGTCAAGCCTGCACAAATTATTCCAAAAAATTATTTTGTTATTTAATCCATTATTGGTCATATTTTAGTATACTATCATTTTACTATTTCTTCCAAAACAACGCGTTCAAATCTCTATAACACGCTCAAGAAAATAAGTAACGTTGCTGAAACTTGATTCACGGTAAATATGAATTATTTAACCCTCATACGTTTCTCAGAGTGAAAATTCACCCATTCAATATTTTCACATACTGTAAAATTATTCATCTCTTTATGTCTGCGTCATGAGATGTATTTCTTTTAAATGTGACGTTATAAATGAAACATAATGTGCTGATTTAACGTGTCAAATAAAACTGGTTGAATTGTTATCCTAGCTTCTTGAGGATCGTATGAGGGTTAAAAGAATTCAGAGCGTTAGAAAGACTCCACCTCAACAGTTCAAAGTTACTTGTTCAAATGCACAGGGACTCAAAGTCCCTTTGTCCTCAAAGGATCAGCTTAGAGTCCTAGAGATCAAATTTGCAAGGAGTGAAAGGGTTTGTTCCAACGAACACTGTGCGCGCTTTAAATGAATGTCACTGTTTCCGATCACTATGTCTGTACGATCGATCGAGGCAGAAACGCTGATTGACGAACATGTTCTAGGGTACGGAAGAGAGGAACCACGACCTTGTTCAGGTGTACAAAAACTACTTCGAGCGTCACGTGAACCCAACGAACTTGGCCTTGTTCATCGACAGCTACATCCGCCGCACGGATCTGAACATCACGAGGGAATTAGACCCGATACGCAAAAAGGACGGCCTCACGCTCGGCGTACCTGTCATGAACATCACCGGAGCTCTAAGCCCGCACGTCGACGACACCGTCACGTTAAATGGTCGATTAGACCCGACGAACAGCTCTTGGATGAAGGTAAGGAACAGTTGACAGCATTATCTCTTACATACGTCACCGGCGTGACTAGAGCGTCGTCTACTCGTTACGAGCGCGCTTTGCCTGTCTCCTTATAATCGCGGCCTTGCCCCCACCACACCCCGAAACTGATGGGTCAGTAAATAATGGTTGGACAAATTATTAGAGCTGCCCCTCCAACATTCGACAGTATACATTTATATTTTTTTTATATTTATTTAACGGTGCTTTCAACTCTTTGCTAAGTTATTTAGACCTACAGTTTATTAAGGTGGGTTCCGAACCACCTTGGACGCCGCAGTTAGTGATGGGCACCATCGAGTAAATTCAACTATCGACTAATTACTATTTAGTTGCTACATACTATCGAATATTTAGTCGATAGTTTTTAGTCGACTGAAATTTCGTTTTATTGGTTACGTCTAGATTGCGGACTATAGTATATGTCACATACTATTATTTATCCTGCAATATCAAGGCAAAGTGTTAATGAACTTTTTAGAAAAATATCTGTTATTGACAGATATAATTATAAAATACTACTTTCTCTTCAGGTTGTGATTAAAACTTTATTCTCATAAGTGCAATATATAAGTATTGTTATTTAATAATCGTATAATATTTCTAGTATAATAATTGTTATTTATGCGTATTGAACGAATTATTCGATAGCGCTAATGAGTGAATGTATTTGATAGTATGTAAATCTGATAAAATCTCTTCAAAACTCCCGCCCGTTAAAATTCATCCAATAGCTCAACGACTGATTCACTTAACTGAATTAGTCGATAGTTTAAAAAATCAGTCGACTGAAAATAGTAATTGGCTACTATCGATTTAGTCGATAGTTTCAGTCGATGGTGCACATCACTAGCCGCAGTATTAGATGGCACATGGAAGTAAAATAATTCATTTTGAATGGATTCAATAAAATAATCTACTTTTGGTACTGGCAAGGAACGACAAAAGACTGCTACCATACTCACTACCTCGTTATATTCATATCGAGGCATGATCAATAAATGTTTGTGATTTGCATACATTCTTTACATGGAACAGTCATTTTTTACATGGAAGTCTAGTTGGACTAAATTTTTATGTACTACATTTATTAAAAAAACAGCTAGCTTCCAACAATTGAATATTTCGTGATTTTGAAATCATGCGGGAGAATCGTGGTGTTACATGAACCTCGATTAGCTTCTCAAGACCACTTCCCCATTACGAAAGCTAAATACGACCTTCCATTATCAAATCAAGTGTAATGCCTGCACTATGCGTTGCATGCATTCGTGTCGCATGTGCATATCTGAAATCTTGCTAAACGAAAACTCTGATCGATAAAATTTCACTTTTATTCTGAGCTCAATGTGCAAGTGCAGTTTAATTGCGATGTTTTCCGAGAGATACAGATCGATGCGTATTAAACATGTGAAGGATTTCTACGAAAAATTAATTTATTATTATAATTGCAGTCCTTGATTTTAAGTTGTTCGTAGTTTTTAATCGTTGCAGCTGAGGGGTCAAGCAATTTCTTCTTTTGATTAAAATGTTTAAAAATTCCGATCTTCACGAAGATGTTAGATAATGATATTAGATGTTCATCGTATAAAAGACTTTTTACTGACCCGTTTAATTGAATTCGCAGATTTCCGATTGCGGAATGGTGCTGGAAGAACAACCAGGCAAAGTAAGCGAGGCATTCCGACTGTTTCTGCAGGGCGAAGGATATGGTAAGTGAGCGCCCTGGCGAACCACACTTTAGCCATTACTTATCGGATTGTCAAATGATTACACCCATCGATCGTCACCGGTATAAACGAATCGCGCCATGTTGCCCCGTAGGGGAGCACGCAAAATCACCTTGACTCGAGGAACAAGAACAAACACTCTCCGTTCAAACTACACAAGTCTAATACGTAGAATCGTTCACAATTTCCATTAATCAGCATCCGATTTCAAGTATATTCTCTCAAGCATGCTCGACTCATCACTACTAGAGAAAACATGAATAACGAAAGCTCGAAAAGGGGGAACGTTCACGTGCTCTCCTACGAAAAACCACGAGAAGAAAACGAAAAAAAAAAAACAGTTAAAAAAAAATAAATGCAAATGTCGTAGATCACGTGGATATCCGTAGGCTTAAGTTCGTTTCATCGATCGCTGCGTGTCACGAGTATCCGTAATATTTGGCCTACGAACTTGACTCGACGCCAGGCGTGTGTCAGTACACGAAACCAAAAAAACAAAAAAAAAAAAGAAACTGAAGAAAAACGATACGAGATCGTTTGTGGTCTGACCGGGTCGAACTGAATTCTTCATCGGGACGTTTCCGTGTCAGTCGGCGTGCGATTATCGAACTTGTAAACGAAGAAGTCACGCTTTGTAAATTAAGTCACGTCGACCATTTTTGCCTTCGGGACCCGCTAGCCAGCTCGGTGGTTGTAAGCTTTACGAAAGCTCGAATTCGCCAGAAAAAAACTGCTGTACTTATTAGTCGAGTAGCGAGTAAAACGTTGTTCCACTTGTCCCCGAGATCACGAAACAGAGAAGGCGAGCTATAGTTCGTTCCCTTTTTGGCGTGGCCGTTATCTCCCGCCATTCACGGTCCTATCCGCTCGGTTACTCTATTATTTATTCGTCACACGCTGAACGTTTGTCCTGAACGCTTTAGGGTATCAGCATACAGAAATGCGACCGCAAAAGTGGTATCGTTTCGCCGATCAAACGCCTGGCCCCCCGCCCGGCTAAATCGAACTTTATTATTCTTTTTGGCTTCTTGGTCACAGAAACACGATAGCACTTATCACATGACACAACGCTTTAAACCACTATCGCCCAGTTGATAACGTAGGAAAAACGGTGTATACTTATCGCGAAGCATTTTGTCGGCGCAGTGCTTTTCTGCTCCTACTCTCTCTTTCTCTCCGCTTCCCCCTGGCCCCCCCCTCTCTTAAAGTGCATATTATATATTGTTGATCTCGACTGCTCTCTCCCTCGCCCCACCCCTCTTTTCTCTATCTATCTCTCTCGCATATGACAATGAATTTGTTATTTAATTTATGTGGGTAGGTATCTTATGCGTATGTTAGTCAAGTACGCCCGTGTTGTTCTATTTAACGTAACTGTTTCCTGTCATGGATACTGTCGTTAACTTAATTGTTGTTACGAATCGTCTCTGTTATTACGTATAGAGTTTTCATGTTATACGAAGAAGAAACAAAAAAAAAACGAACAAAACGGCGTGACCTTGTTAATCCTCGATGCACGTTGAGATCGTCGCAACAAACGCTTGATCGATGATCGTACTTTGCTCTTGAAAATTTGATCCCGATGAAATTGAATTCGATCGGACTGGTTCGGGTCCGGTTCCGATTCGGCGAGTTCTCGGGTTACATCGAGACTTAACATCGTCTTCGATCATGTACTTTCCTTCGCTGGAAAGCCACTGGCTCGACTTGATGAATAAAAAGAGGTTTGAAAAAGGATTACACGTTGAATTCATCACTTTTAGTCTCACCACCATAATCGCCATCTCTCTTCGAGAGTTTTTGTTTTTATATTTTTTTCTATCTCTCTCTCTCTCTCTCTCTCTCTCTCTCCTATTTTTTGTTTTTTTAAATCGATCATCATCTGAAGGCAAAATAAGAATTAATACGAACGAAAAAATACATGTTCACCGACTTGCGCCTTTATTTCCCACGCGTCTCGGATCGATCGAGTGGTACGTATACATTACTAATTAGTCTGTTCAAGCTGGAATAGTGTCCTAGCGAGTAGTATCCTTAGGCTTCTTAGCTGTTTTGTTTGCTTCTCGGTTAAACACCGTGAATGACGCTCTGTAGTTTCGTAGTGTTTGTAGCCGATAGTCTCGAACCCGCTCGTAGTTCTAGTAACTCCTTCGATCGGTGTTAGACGACTTCCAGTCTGCGCTTTTGCTGTTCGAATCTCCAACAGCGACACTGTTTCACGAGACTGTGCGCGACTTGTTTGCGACAGCAGAAGTGTTTGCGACTTTCGTCCATTTTTATTAATATAATTCTATAAACGATAACGTTGATTGTTCGAGCGAATCAATGGACGAGGGTCGTCGCTTATCTTTTACTTTTATTTCTACTGGTACACGACAATTGGCCTAACGATGCATCGCACCGAGAATGATTTTTTTCGATCAGATTGTGTTGAATAAAAGAACGTCCGCCACGACCACCACCTCACCGATTCTTATGCTTGGAGTCTCTAAAAGAGAATTTGTTTTTTTATGCGTTTTAGTGGTGAAATCCTCGCGGAAGCCCGTGACGCCGACAACACCCGAAGGTAATTGTAATTAGGAATTGAAGGCCGCAAAGGAGTCAAGCGCGCAGTTGGTCGGTTAGGCCACGTCTATGTGTTAAGTAAGTCGGAATTCAAACTCTTATCGGGAGCTACTAACCGACGACGATCTCTCTATCACGACTAACATGCCTTGGACAGCCTCGGGTACAGTCCCGCAAGGATTTTCTCAAAGGCAACTAACCGCTCCTCCTTCTCACATTACTAACATACACTGTCTACGAACGTTTGAGGTTTAACCTCGCGGACTTACAGAACTGTGCTTCATCGACCTCTCACATGCATCTATTAGAGTCGTCACCTCCACTCACGGTTGCTTACTTTCGAGAACGAGGAAATTACAAACTAAAAATTACAATAGGAGCACAGGAGACATGCACCTAATTCTCTGTTTACACGAACTACTGCAGTTTAAATGAGAAACATCAATTATAGTTTTACACGATATATTTTAATAGCACGGATTATCTTTGATGTTTGAATCCTTTGGAAAAAGATATATTTATAGAACAGCACTAATGAGCGCAGTGAGCGCATATTTCAGCAGTGATACGAGTATGTATATATTCTATATATATATATAATAAATGTGTTTAAGAAGTTTTTAAATGTTCGTTGTAGTGTTACTCAATAATTTGTAAATGTAGAATCTGGTATATTGTACGAAATTGTATCAATTTTGGATTGATCCTATAATAATTTTTAGTTTGCATAGTTTCTAGTTCAACGATTCCTTCATATCACTCGTCTTCATTCATTCACGATAAATCCTCATCGACCGAGGCTGCTCATCATCTGCGAGATGAAAAATGGACCTAACATGTTATGGACTCTCGTGGCTCAAGTTAACAACCATACCGACCTGCTAATCACACATTGATATAAGTTCTCTTCTTAAGTAAACTTGAAGTTGACTTCAACGAGATTTCCGTTCGACGAAGATACTAGTTTGGATAAGATCATGATTCGTATTGAATTGAAATAAAAAAATACAGTGGAACCTAACACCTCTTGTATCATGTGCATAACGATTTGGTACTTAGTATACTATTTTATCGTACAGATAGTCATTAAATATAATTATTACAAGCAAGGATATAGCGATACTTGTAACGCATTGATGTCTGCAATAAATTTTTACGTTGAAGAAATTTTATTCTATTATAAATGATTCAACAGTGACGAACACGTTCTCGACGTGGTTCATCCGTTCACACACGCCCCGTCGTGAACGTGTTAACGTTTGTAGACTATATTTTATATTTAATCACATTTTTAATGAAGAATTGAGAATTCCTTACCATAAAATTCAAAGTACATTTCGTAATTTATTGAGTTCCTAATACTTTTAAACGACCAATTCCTCGAGAGCTCTAAATTGTGTTAGAAAATTGTATCGTTCATTGCTATAAAGGCCTGTGCCAATTTCGATTTTGTTTCGCGCTTTAATCGATATCAACCCCCGTTGATAACGTCACGGTAGTTCTAGAGGCTCGAAAAAAATATTGCCACGATAGCGTATAGTATGTCAGGTCTATTCGACTTATACCTCGTCCGTGTTCTCATGGTCTCTTATCAGTAGTTGGTACGAGCTCTCTTTACCAATCGACGATAACTCAGAGACCTTCTCAGAGAATAGATCCTTTCGACATTTTCAACGAAAGAAATCTGGTGGCTGTTCGATCGAGAAACCAGTAAATCTCTCTTCTGGTAGCAACATTTGTTATCAATATACGACACTGTCGACTAACATACATACACGAAAAAAAAGAAAAGTGCAACTTCTCGGAAGACTCGCACCTACTGGGCAGTAGAATAGCAAAACAAAGATATAATCGTGCTACTTCACATGCCTTCGCACATGAAACAATCTCACCGACACACAGAACTCTACCCGTTACTATGCATGCGCGCCTTTCTTTGTCTTCTCAGTTCTTTCGTTTCTTTTCCCTCACGTTTGTCGTCTTTACGTTCCGACGATCGTGTGCTAACCTTGTGTCTTTATCTACTTGTGTCTCTCTGTGTATCTCACGTGTGCGCCTCCTGATTGCTATAACAAATCCGAATCCGATTTTTTCTTTTCACTGAATGGAACATAAACGTGGGTGTACCGTTCGCTAAAAAAAGAAATCAAACGAAAAAATTAGACCGTGGTCGAATGAACAGAAACCCCGATCGCACCGATCGTTCTGACTTGGTATTTTCTTTTATCTTTCTTTACAGTGGCACCGCTCTCACCACTGAAAATGGCCGACTACAGACTGGCTTCCCTCGAGGAACTGAACCACGTGTGCATTAAGAAAATCGACCGGCCCACCGCGACTATACACATCACCGAGAACCCCATATCGGAGGCGGTCGTTTGCTAAATCCTCATCCGGAAACCACATCGCCGTTACCCCCCATTGATCGTGTTCTCGAACGACACAAGAAAGAGAAAAACAAAAATGACAAGAGAAAATAGAAACACACACAGAAAGAACGAAAGAACAAACAAACAAAAAAGAGACACGACAAAATCGAGAGCAACGCGTCGAAAATCTCATCGAGTTTTCGTCCGAGCAACGATCGGCGTGGCACTAAACGTTCTCGTTTCGGTTTTATCATAATTTCTCTATTTTATATAGTTTTTAACGATTCGTTTAACTGTAACACTCTATCCTTTCCACCCCCCCCCATCTTTCCGACACAACCATCCTTTATTTATTAGATACCGTTAAGATTACGTAGAACCATTGTTTCGACGGTACAAGACTCTGTAGTTCTCGTTTTCCGTTGGTAGTCGGTATTACTTAAATAGTTTCTTACTTGTTTATCGCGTTTAAGGATTTACGTTTCACGATTGAGAATCGTTGTTTGCAAGTACAAGGAGAAGCAAGGTGTTTTATCGATTGGATCACGTTGGATCGAGACCGACAAACACGGTGTCCTTTTACGGGACTTTTTAAAACAAAAACCAGGAAATTCGGATTCGCAAACCCCGCGTAATTCATAATTTTAACTCGCAGCGGCACTTTTTTGCGGTGACACACTCGAAGAATTTTTACTGTTGTTGTTTACGGAATATCTTTGTTCACACGGAACAGCGTATTTTTTTAAACGAACAATACGAACGCCCCTACACCACCGCCGACAAGCATACAAAACAACCCTGTCCTCAACCCTCCTCCGTGTTTTAATAACAAAATTCGAGGATCGAAAACGTGGAATTGAGCAAAAAAAAAAGAGAATAAATAAATATCGTAATAATAATGATCTTCAAACCAAACAAAAACCATCGCAATCATCGGTGTTCACGCAGTTTACGATTCTCGTGCAACGTGTCGGAGACAACGAAAAGATCATCGTTTTACATAAACACGACTTTTAAAAAACGAACGAAACGTACATAAAAAGACAAAAAATATGAATATAAGAATACGAAGAAACGAGCAGAGGAAAGAGACAGAGTAGGCCAGCGGAGGTAACGTCACCGGCCTCGATGCCTCTGGAATGATATCGGCTGGGCCTGACGATCGAACGGGGTCCCGTTACGAGATGGGACGAGAAAATAAAACTGTGTTGCGAGTAAGACGAACAATGTTTGGCAGCACTGCATCGTAGAGAAGCGCGCACTAATGCTTTCCGTGTTCATATGAGAAGCGAGAGAGAACGAATAATAGGCGCAACAAGTAGGGGAAGACGTCGCTGCTAACGCCGAACGCAGCCGATCACGCAATTCTCCCCGGTTATTCGAGAGAACCCTTTATCATCTCCGATTTGCGTGGGAGCGGAGATCCACGCTGCTCGTTTTCCCACTTCGGCGATCCGAGCTGCCTAAGAAACGAAACTTCGACCGGGAAAACTTCTGCGTTTTATAATCCGTCTTCGCGAACAGGTCGTAGCGATCGTTAGTCTGTTTCCTTTCGTTTCGGAGCACTTTCATTCATGTATCGCGGTATGATTGTAAACAATCGGAAGTTGTGACGCTTGTACAAAGATGAGAAATGTAAGCCATCGTTCGCACGAGCGAGGATCATCCACTAATCTATATTGTTCACTGTTTCTTGCTCAGTTTCGTCATTCGATGGACGCCAAGGCAAAGCAGAAATCTACGAGGAAGATATTTTTGTCAGTTATTTATAATTAACACGTTCGCTACACTCGGTATTCATGTAAAAGTTCATTGAATATATGTAAGCAAGCGAGTCCGTTGTTCTTCTTCTTGTACAACGATGACTTGTTTATAACGTTTTTCTTGTAACTCGTAAGTTGTCAACATTTTTCTCGAAGAAATGCTGTGTAACTTTATAAATTGTACTTGTTCTCAGATATAGATTTAATTAAAGTATTTTTGGAAAATATTCGGTATATGTAAACGCATCGACCATTCTCATTAGAACGTTGACGAAATATTTAACAGAAACGATGTAGCGGTGTTAGATGCACGTGATCCTGGAAGGGGGACCATGGCGGCGCGTGGGTGTAACGAATAATGCCGACAAACGATAAATCTATAAGTTAATAACTCCTTACCATGTTGAACTGATTATTGCAATTTGTCCAACGCATAAACACTTGTATTTCACAACGAAGATATAGGGGAAACTCTGCGAAGCTTCGAAATCCTATACTGCCCGAATTGATTGAAATTAACTGATTGACCAATCTTGTGGCAATTAATATTTCTCTTAGTATTTCTTAGCTGTATACATTGTATTGATCCCATCAGTGGGACTTGCTTGCACCTTTGTACTATACTTTATCGAAATTTACCCCTTTATGCCTTGAAGGCACTTTCAAATGCTATTCCCGTTCAAATATATATACTAAATTTAATGCAAAAATTGTGTGAGACAATGTACATCACTGATTTTTATTATTCTGCAAAAGGAAATGACTTGAACGATAAAAAGAAATTGATTTAAACATCCAACAAGTCCATCCAACATTTATAACAAATGTGAGTACTCACTACTCCGTAATGAACTTTTACTTCAACAATTTTGGAAATGGAAAACGGTGAAAATTACAGAAATTTTTCAAGGTATAAGGGGCTAAACCGCGGTATCCTTTCAAACCGATACGACGTCGTCGAGCCTTCTAGTAGCGAACGTGTTAATTGGAACCGAAGCAGATTTTGAATAACCGTGGAGAATAGCCGCAAAGTCTTCAGGAAAATTAGAGCTCGTCGGGTGTTCGAGGAGCTCGAATTCGCTCGCGACGAGCCTAAGTGCAATAGTGGTGCACAATGGCGACGATCGGACGGTAGCGTTTACAGGCGAGAACAAGCCAAGGTAGGTATCGGCATTAGACGCGTCGAAGTATTTTTTCGATGGTCTCGCTTGTTCGTTGTTACACGCAGAAGTTACACACAAAAACGGTGAACGCAAAGGAGACCGAGAAAAAGAGAAACTAAGTAAGCCTAAAAACAGAAACGCGTAAGAAAAATCCGGCCGTCGTCGCGGCCGGTCCGTGTTCTCTCGACAACAAACTTCTCGTAGGCCTGCACGTGTGATAATGTGCTTCGTGTTAACAAAAAAGAGAAAAACGGAAAAAGATTACCCAAAAAAAAAAGAAAGGAGTAAGAGACAAAGGAAAAGCCGTTCGAGGACACCGCGCGTTAACGTCCTCGGGCGCGTCATTTCCTGGGATCAGAGGCGTTTCTTTCCTCCGCGGGGAGGAGACGCTGGTTCGTTTGTTTGCGCTCGCGCGCCGTTCGCACCCTTTCCTTAATCCGAGGCGTTTTAGAGACAAAGTTGTAATTAGACGAGAAGGAGAGGCGTCCTCTCCGAGCGTGTGTGCTCGGTAAGAAACGGAGAAGCGAGTGTGTATGTTCGGAGAGTCTGCGAAAGAGTAGCGATCGAGGGTAGATAGTCGTTAAACGAAATAAAGAAGGCGAACGATAAACGATAACAAAAAAGCGACCGAAGAGGAGAAGGAGGAAGAAGACGAGACGAATAACAAAATGAAGAGAGGAGCATCTGGTTCGGTACCTCAATACGGTTCTACACCGGGCTTCTTAAAGCCTTTAGCGTGATATGATAAGACGTGCCTGCTACATGATGTCGTACGTAGCTTTCGAAAAAAAAAAATAATGTTTCACCGCCTTTAGTTTTCTATACCAGATGATTCCCGTGCGTCCCGGATTTTCCCTATTTTCGCGCGCCCTCTAAAACGAACCGTGCGGATACACACGCTGCATTCATGGTACTAATCGCCATCCGAAACACCCGTCGGACATCATCGGAGAAAAAACGACGAACAGTTCTCTCACATATCGAACAAACTGTGGAGACCGGCGCGGCGTCCATTTCAGTTAACGCGCAGAACCGGTGCACGAATCTTTGCGATCTCTCACGTGTTACGAACGACGATAGACAAACCAGAGAAATTTCGAATCCGGTTTATTTGCGGCTGTAGATCGGGCGCTTCGGATTGCCCCACGGAGCAACGGAGCGAACGAGGCCAGTTTCGCGCAAAGACTGTTCTTCAATCGTGCCCTTTCTGTGTAGAATTTCCTCGAGAGTAGGACAGTGCCCCACGGGGCAATCCGCGCCTGTCGTAGATCTTCGGCAAAACCGTTTTGGACAATGTAGTACGGCATTTACGATCATCTAATGGCGTGTACTGTTGTGCGTTGTGCGGGCAAGGATTAACTTTCCCTGAAAGAAGAACAATAATTACCGATACCGATCGAGGGGTTTGGCCGACACGCGCGAAAACACGACGAAAGTCAGGACGAAAGGACGTACCGTGGGACGTGGGTTTAATCGTTTCATGTAAAAGAGAGTTTATAAAAGAGCGAACTATATTCTAGATGTATACCTAATGGCGCGTTATTTAGACTACGGCAAATTGAGACAAGAATAATAGTCGACAGCTTAGTTGTTAGAAAATGTTTGAGGCTCGGTTTTCGGGAGGATCGGAGGAATGCACGCATTAATCATTGCTAACGCGAGCGCTATAAGAGTAAACAACCCAAAACAAAAGCAAAACGACAAAAAAAAGAGAAGAATTGAAGATAAAAAAAAATGAAGATGTAGCTTTTAAGGACCACCGACACCACCACCACCACTACCGCAAACCAAAAACCATTACCATTTAACCCCTTCGTTTCCACTTGTCGCTCTTGGGACTGCATTATAGGAACATTCAAGAACGGATTAGGTCCACCGAGGTTCAACGGTCACGCGTTTTTCTCCTAGCCCATTAATTGCATTTGATTGAACATATCGTGAAGAATGTGTGATAACCAATTTAACGTGCACGCCCATGCACGAACGTTCAATGGTAAAAGAATCGTGAGCCTATCTTTCATTGAAGATTTTCAAGGTGACGCATATCATTAACGCTAATTTTACGAATTGCATTCGTTATGATTCACGCGCGAAATTCTATTGTATAAATTGTTCGAGGGACGGCCCGCGAATTCTCGTGTTCAAAGCGTGTCTATTCCAGGTGCTAACGGTGATTGAATGTCTATAACGCTCGACGGGCTCGCGAACCTTGTCGTTGGTTACGAAGGGTTTAAGAAAGAAAGAAAGAGAAACGACAAAAAACTATCTCATTTGCACACAATCGATCACTAAAAAGAAGAGAAGAAGAAGAAAAAAATAAAGAACAACCAAACCGATAATCTCAAAACGCCACTGAAATCTCGCGGGAGGATGAACGATCCTTTCTTTCGTTTTTCCATCGGGTGCTACGTGGAGTTTTTGCCTATGATGCAAAATTTTTCCGAATTCCTCGCGCAGAGAGTATCGTCATGATAGATCGTAGCGGAAATATGTTATTGAGAAACAACTCAAAGTAAACAAGGTATAGTACAGTAAGCGAAATAAAACTTAGACGGAGCTTGAGTATACATATAAATATACAGGTTAAACAACACGTGCGCACCGAATATACATCTTGTTATTTATAATAAACGAATTGTGAAAAAAGAATTACGCAGCATCTCGGAGAATTCATTACCCTCTTTGTTCCTTACTTCTTTATTCAGCACGGAATGTTTGTTATGTGGAACGAATTTCTTTGTAACGCGAATATGTCCGACTACGAGAAATAAAGAGATAATAAATCGGCGTAAAAGACTTTCACTTGATCCCTCTAATTCACTACGTGTTTTGAAATATAGATAATATTATTAATACGAAGTTTTACAACTCTGTTATGGTTCCGCTGTCTGTTAACCCTACAGTAGTTGTTTTTATTCTCGCCTGACGAATACCGGTTCCATGTGCGTGTGGCTCTAAAGTCGCTATCATTCGAAAGTATGTTAATAAACACTCCGACGTCAACACTCCCTATCCTTCTACCAGTTTAGAAACACATGGCGACGATTGATACTCATAACACATCGAAGTACCCCCTCTCTCTAAGCAGCCACGAATGTGTACAAAGCTGGACAAAAGAATAACCGAAATAAAAAGTGGTAAAAAAAGTAAATACTGAAACGATTATTCAAGAACAATACACTGAAATATTTAAAAGCAAAATTCGAGAAATTTCCATTAGAAAAAAAGCTGACAGCTGTTTGCAATGTTCGTATAAAGAGGCGGCTATAGGATTAATACGATACGTTCCCTTCTTACGCGAAAAAATTGCCTGACGAACGCGTATCATGGTTCCTGGATGACATCTGGGATACACTGCGTCAGAAAGACACGCACAACGATTTAAAAGAATGAAAAAAGCATACTGAGTAAGAAGTCCGTAAGGAAAGTGCATACGCACCACGCATGTCCGCGCCAATAATTTTAGTGTGCTGATGTAAACTTCTAATCTGTTCAGTAAGATTTAATAAACGAACTACATTCTACCAGATCCAGTTGTATATTAGTCCTTTGTATTCGTCATAAGTAGACGAGGGATCTTTATGCATTTGTAGCAAAATTAAGTAGATGAAATTCAAAATTTAATATAATTTCTCATATATTAAAATTATTAAGGGAAGAAATAACATTTAATTTGGATTCTATTTCTTGCAATCGACGCAGACAGTTTTTATTTTGCATAAAGATCCGCTGTCTAGTCATCAGTTTCTAAATGGAATCGATTTGGACCGATCATGTTTTGGTATGTGAATTCTCGTCAATCTCTTACCCAGCATGTTTCCCACAAAAACTTGCCGGGACCGGTACAAGCGTACTCATCTTGTACTCACCGCTGAGCAGATATTGTATGAATAAAAATTCCTCTGGACTTGCAGACTCACCTTTTCTTCACCCTTGCTGATCCCAGGAAAAACATGTCTGCTCTTCTTCGCACGATGCTGATACACCGGTCCTTCCGCTTCTCAGTAATTAGATTAAAAATCGAGATCGACTCCGGTTTTTCTCGCAATTTTCTTCCATTTGCGTAGCGAAAGCTCGGTTTCCAATAACAAACAGGAAAATTTAGTAATCTGTCAAAAAAATATTTGGAAATAAGAATCCAATCGAAATACATAAAATTGATACACACTTTTTGGGGTATTTCACTATAAAACAGATTTTTATTTACTCCTTAATTTTAATTATACTACGGATCTTTATGCAGAATAAAAATACTTTCTGCACTGATTGTAGGAACCTTAATGACTTTGTTACGTTAAAAACAACATTACAGTAGTTTCTTGAATTTTTCTAATCTATTACTGTATTATATTTCGTCCAACTAATTTCTTCATAAATGCATAAAGATCCAGTCTAATTATAATATTCACTTTATTTCATCCTCCCGGCTAAGAAATTTGAGTAGGTTTAGTACAACCCTTACCAAAAAAAAGTTCGAATGTATCAACCTTACCTCACATAAGTGCCTTCCATCTTTTTTTTCGCAATATCCGTTCCACCTTTGTTTACTCGTTAATTTTCAAATCTATAATTCAATGCGAAGTGTGTTTAGCAATGGACTAGTGTCGATAGTTTATCTAATCAGTATTTACGACATGTATGCATTCGCGTATTACGTTACAACAATTTTTACCACGATAATCGCATGATTCCCATTTTCCGCTACGGTTTGCAGCTCTTTCCAGAGTCTTCAGTTTCTTCCAAGAGGCGCAGTTGCACATACGCACGTACTCTAGGTGCGTGCCACGGCGCGTCGAGAAACCAGTCCCCGATGATTTTTGCGACGATGAAACAGCTACTGTCTTCAAGGAATCGACAGGGCCGTATATGCCTACATGTCCTACCTGCTTCGATGGACAATGACCTTATGCGATTGATTCTTAACCGCCAATGATTTCAAATTGCCCTACCGTCTTATAACCCAGCTACAGTTAATGCTGCGAGTAGCAAACAGCAACGCGAATGATCCGGGATTCTGATTGGCTCCTATTGTATGCGCATGAATACATCAATTTGCTTTACCCTCAGACCATAATATTTATAGACCTGTCATAGTTATAGGATATGTATAGGACGTACTGTTTCAAAATAACGGATTATTTGGTGACGTCGATATCGGTGGATAGCGATATAACGGCCAGGTATACAAGTATATTTATGTATTATTTATTAAACATTTGGAAAAATAGTGCAAACTTGTAGGATAAAAAAAAAACGACAATAACCGTGATACAAAGTTATCTTTTTTACAATTACGTGTTTTATACTTAATATTTCATATACAGGGCCAACCATATAAATATCTTATATATCCTCCGAATTTAGTTTCCGATCATCTGTCGGGTTATCTTAAAAAATTAACTATTTTATTTAAATAAATACCGATGACATTGCTATATTATTAAAAAATAACCTAAATAAATTTGTTGTTTACTAAATTACAGTACAGTTGCATAACAGTTACAGTTCCCAGAAATATTTATACAGAATGAGATACGGCGATTCTCCTTTTACGACCATTATCTATGGTCGACGATGTAATCTTGGGACAAGGTATGTTATCTGAAGTAGGGTCTATAAGCATTGTATATTGTCTAAGGTTTGCACTTGAAAATGGTTGTGGTTCAACTGTCACATTTTTAAAACAGTATATCAGGAGTACGAAGGTATTCAAAATTTCAGAGTACAGTGAGTTCGCCTAATAGTTCTCATCCTCGTTCATCGCGTTCGAAAGTTACCCTCTCCATTGAGCAAGCATGATTTTATTTGTATTTTAAAATCAACTCCTGTGTAGGAAGCCAGGCTCTACAAGTGTCTCTAAACTTCAGAGTATAAAGCATAATTTTTCATTAAAAGAACTTAATTGAGTTAGTTTGTATTTCGATACCATAAATCGATGGAACAATGTCCATAAAACAGTTTGACGAAATGTTTAAAACATATAAAATACAATAAACGATTAGTTATGTTCGATTGCTCGTGCAAGGAATAAACATATCTGTAGAGTACCGCCATCGAACAAAAATTTCGCGTCGGAACAACTTTTTTCGAATTCTGCAACATCTTAACAATTCATACACTTGGTCCATAATCGTCATCTATGGTAGACCATGTAATAATCTATACGTCTATATGGTCTAAGGTTTACCCTGACTGCAGTGCTTGGAAGTGGTTGCAGTTATAACGGCGCATTTTTGAAAAATTTATTAGAATTACGGAAGTATTAAACATTTCGAAGTATAGTAAGTTAGTCGAATAGTTCTCGTCGTCCATCACGTTCAAAAGTTTGCCTCTCCATTGAGCAAGCATGATTGTTTTCGTATTTCAAAATCAACGCTTGTGTAGAATATCAGACTCCGCAAGTATCGCTAAACTTCAGAGTCTAAAGCATTAGTTTTCATTAAAAAGCATCTTGTGTAAGTTTCTTAATTATAAATCAACGTAACAATGTTCATAAAGCATGGGAATTCGAAGTAGTTTAACGAAGTATTTAAAATATAATAAAATACAATAAACGGTTATCTCAATTGTTCGTGCAAGGAATAAACATATCTGTAGAGTACCGCCATCGAACAAAAATTTCGCGCCGGAACAACTTTTTTCGAATTCTGCAACATCTTAACAGTTCATACACTTGGTCCATAATCGTCATCTATGGTAGACCATGTAATAATCTATAAGTCTATATGGTCTAAGGATTACCCTGACTGCAGTGCTTGAAAGTGGTTGTAGTTATAACGTCGCATTTTTGAAAAAATATATTAGAATTACGGAAGTATTAAACATTTCGAAGTATAGTAAGTTAGTTCAATAGTTCTCGTCGTCCATCACGTTCAAAAGTTTGCCTCTCCATTGAGCAAGCATGATTTTTTTCGTATTTCAAAATCAACGCTTGTGTAGAATATCAGACTCCGGAAGTATCGTTAAACTTCAGAGTCTAAATCATTAGTTTTCTTTAAAAAGCATCTTGTGAGTAAGTTTCTTAATTATAAATCAACGTAACAATGTTCATAAAGCATGAGAATTCGAAGTAGTTTAACGAAGTATTTAAAATATAATAAAATACAATAAACGGTTATCTCAATTGTTTGTGCAAGGGATAGACGTATTCGTAGAGTGCCGCCATCGACCAAAAATTTCTATCCGAGATACATAGTTTATTCAAATTCTGCGACATCTCAACAGAACATTTAGTACTTAGTCCATAATCGTCATCTATGGTAAACGACGTAATTTTGGGACAAGTTATGTAATCTGAAGCCGGGTCTATAAGTCTAAATGATCTAAGGTTTAACCGGTGTACAGTACTTGAAAATACAGTACTTGTAGTTCCGCATTTTTAAAACAATCTATAAGAAGTACGAAGGTATTAAACATTTGATAGTAAAGTAATTTCGCCCAATAGTTCTCGCCCTCCTTCATCGCGTTCAGAATTATCCCTTATCGCTGAGCAAGCATGATTATATTCGTATTTCAAAATCAACTCTTGTGTACAAAACCAGACTCCACAAATGTCGCCAAAACTTCAGAGTTTAAAGCATCACTTTCCATTCAAATCATAAGATCTTGTGACTAAGTTTCTAGGTACAAAAGCATGGGCACTCGAAGCAGTTTAACGAAGTGTTTAAAGCCGCGTGAAATAAATAAACGATTAGCTAAGTGGTTGGTTCCTCGTGCAAGGAGTAGACGTATCCGTAATCCGTAGACCGCCGCCATGGACGAAGAATATCTCGACGGAGGAAGTTCTTTGGACTTAAACCGAACATGGAAGTCAAAGGTAAGAAATTCGGTGAAACCGTGAGAATAAACGAATGTTTCTAATCTGCGCGAAGCAAATCGAGAAAAAATCAGAGTTCCCTCATGCCGGTGACACTTTCATTGCAGCAGCTTATCGGTTCGTCGATCGTCGGCGTCGTTCGTAAATCCTCGCCGAGCGTGTCCGGCGCGCCACCTGCTGCCATCGAACGGAACCAGGACTCGTCTTTGACAAGGCGCGCGTATTCTTGACTCGGCCAGCGTGGGAGTAAGGCTGTCGCGAGAGACGGCTGAGGAGGTAATCGACTTACCGCCTTCTTTCCCCGAATTTCTCACGTGGAACGGTCCAGTCACCGATCGGTAATCGCGGCGTCGATCGCGAGTGAATATCGCGCGCGTTCGAATCGAGTTCGAATCTCGGAGTACCGAGTCCGGGAAAACATCGTGAACAGTGCGACCGGTCGCCAAACGTATCGCGACGATTTTACTAGAACCATACTCGGCAGCGTGTCTTTTGCTCCCGTTGAATAATCCCAACGTGAATTCGCGGTATTCCATGTGTACACGGAGACGATGTAAACACTGACTGTTGAACTGACACACAGAACCTGCCCCGCTGGGAAACCAGCGACAGTGTTTTTTGGGGAACGTGACGTACGGTATGATTCCGTGATACCTTGCGATCTTACTTGGTACCGTTTCCGTGTTGCACGGTGGCTCGTTCAAGAATTTCGGTGTGAGATATCCAGTGGCGGTAGTATATCGTTCAGTGTGCGGTGTTGGTGCAGTGGATATGCGTCGATCGTTGTTGTGAACGTGCCCGTGGAATTCTTCCTGGATTGAACGGCTCGACGACTGGATAGAAACATGGGACCGGCCAGGATCCTTGTGGTTTACGCGCTCTTCACACTGGCCTGCCTCGTCCAGGCGGACGTCATTGAGGAAAGAGGTTAGACAATTGTTTATTTTCTTTCCTTAGTACGGTGGTTCGAATGCCACTATTGCCTGCACAACATTCAGTTCGAATTAACCCCTTGCCGTATTTTGACGAGCCAGACTCGTGATGAAGGTTTTTGACAAGGTCTAATAAATATGAATTTAACGCGCTTCATTCTACATGAATTAAAATTTGATTCGTTTGTAGAAATAAAGAAATGTAAATTTTCTTTTCTCATTTGCTACATTTTTCGGGATAAAGACGTTCTAATCACTGTAACTGTAAAAGAGAAGGCACGGCAAGGGGTTAACAACTGATTGTGTAAATGTGATGTGTCCGAGTCTTCTAAATTCTAAATGATCAATAGATTCCGGATTTTTATGCATTTATGAAGAGATTGGCTGGGTGAAATATAAAACGATTAGAAAAGTTCAAGAATAGAATCTTTTAATTTAGACTGCGAATTTTTATGTATTTATAAAGAAATTGGTTGGGTAAACAAGTAGAAAAATTTGAGAATATTGTCTTTGATGAAGTAAAGTCATTAATGTTTAATTATTTCACTCCTGCTTCTCACAATCCAGAACATTTTTATGATTTATTTTTGTAAGAGACTTTATGTGAAAAGCTGAGACTTTTTAATTTCCTTTTGAATGTCTTCCTTTAGTCGGTGTGCAGTAAAGAATGATTAGAATCGAGTATTTCGTACAAGATCAAATTGATTCTATACAGTAAATTAGGATGAAATGAGATTTTTTGTGGTCGGCGTCCTTCAGGGTACATTAGACCTGCGAAGCATGCTGGGTTGCTATACAACAGTGGGATAATATTTGAGGAGATAATACGTAACGTCTCTTTGGAGTTTTTTCTCGTGAGAAAGAATGTAAAAGATAGCTGAAGTGATTAATAAACAGCAGATCTTTATGCAAAAAAATGTTCTATTTAAATTGCAGCAAACTGGAGTAAAATAGAAATTTATTTTTCTCTTAATATGTCGACAATAATATATAGTTTTTTTATGATTTAGTATATTTGAATTCTTCTGATATTTGCACCTATTCATTTTCGTCATAAATGCATCAAATCCGTTGTCTTCTTGTGAAAAGGCTCATAGACTAACACAATATTTATACAGTCGCTAGTGGATCGTCTTCGACCCGATCACGCTATAATCGAAAATCGCAGAAAACTGATTTTCCATCGAAATGAATATTTCAGTAGAAAGTTTGTATGTATTCGCGTACTTTGCACTCCAAGACGTGCCCGAAACGCTTACGAAATCTTCGAGAAACTATTTGCAACATGAATATTGCAATTCGAAAGCTTGGGTCTGTAAACACTCGGCGGTGGTTGGAAGCGAAAGTTTATTGTCGTCAATTTCTATCACTAATTTCTCAAAAAATTCCATTAAAGAACAGCACAAATAAATGAAATGGTGTCTGGAGCAACATTGAATGTTATTGTTCTCCCATCAAATCCAACTCTCTTCTAAAATTTGCACTTTATATCATCCGACGTTGTTGCAGGCACCAATTCGAACAAGAAATTATTCAACGAAATCTATTTGAAAACTTTGAAGTATGATTCCGCAACAGACTCGTAGTTCCCTCAAGTCGCTCCAGCACCTTATCAGAGATAAACCAACAGAACTTATTATCTCAGCGAATCGTCGAGCATTTAGTCGCAATTACCTCGTAGATATCCGAATGAAAAATCGAATAAATAGCGTCGTGCTATACAAATCAACCCCCACTATGTTTCTCCGCTTTCTGATGTAGATTCTGTGCAATCGTATATCCCGGATTCTTTCGTTTTCCGTCACATGGTCTCTCTGTGTACACCGCGAGTTAAATATATCTTGTTAAACGGCTAATTAGGCCTTAATAAGATCGGTTCACCCAGAGCGGCTGGGCAAGAACGAGGCCAATGGTACGAGGCGTCTCTCTCCGGAGCTTTTGTTGCACCAAAGACGCAACGCTGGAAGCTATGCTGCACCACCAGGTGCACTATAGCCGTTGTGCTCGCGTAATCCGTTTGCAATGCGTTCGCGCCACGGCTATGCTTAATTAACAATCGATTCCCGATCTGGACGTTGCGCGTGAACAATCGAGAGTCCCGACTTTGCTTACGAGGCGCATGATCGGATTCGAAAGCGCCGATGACACACGCATACCGTGTTCCCTTCTTGATTTATAAACTGTCAATCGGCCGGCGTGCATTATCGCTGGTGGTTTCGCGGAATCAGATTTTTCACGCAAACTCGCTCGACTTTATTATCTTCGGATCGTTCTTTGGCACCGGGATAACGCGCAGCTATGCCGTTCAATCGGCCAGAAGAAAATCCGCCGGGTAGAAAAGAGCCCGCCGCATGATCTCGACGCTCTGTGACTGCGCCAAATACGGCCGGGAAACGACGGAATCGAGGGATCACGCGCGCGGATCCCTCGGTGAATTCCACGCTCCGGCTGAAAAAGCCACCGACAACCTGCGGAAGACGCAAGAACGCGTTCCCTCGCGTCCTCTCCTCCCTTTTCTCTCTTTAGTATGCGGGGGAAAGACATAGAGGAGCGGTGGCCAGCCGACCGTGAAGTCCAGACGCGAATCGAACGATACGATTTTGCGGTGCTCCTCGCTGAACGATCCGGAGGATCGACTAGGAGACCGCCGGACTGTGGAAATTGATTCTCCGATGACACTAGGCAGAAGTCGGATTGCGTCGCGTCTCTTTTTTTTCCTGTAAGACCCTTCGGTTCCGCAGAAATTCGTGATTGAAACAATGGTGGTCCTAGAGTCGAGCTCTATCTTTTTAATCCTTATCATTGCGCCATTTCCTGATTTTAGTGTTACCATTTTACGCGTGATATTTGTTTCTCATTTGTGTCATAAACACATCAAATCCGCAGTCTAATAATTCGACAGAAATATGTAAAATTAAAATATCGGAGTGATTTAGAATAATGTAAAAGTATTTTTAAATTCGTCTAATGTGTTTAATGTTTTGCTGTCTACGAATAATGAGCAACGTAGCCACGAATCTCGGGGTTTTTTCTTCATTCGGATCGTGGGATCGAGGAATCATCGATCGTTGATTGAACTATCGTTGAAGGGAGCCTGATTGAGGGTCTCGCCACTTGAACGGCTTTAAGAATGTGATTTTAATTAACGATTGTTCGTTCGGCTAGTTGCTACGATTACTATAGATAATACTTTCACTAGAACCGTTTGAAACGTTTAGGAATGTTGCTCGGTTCATGCTGCGAGAAGTTTATAGACGTTTTTAGATGTGCTCCCCCTTCGGTCTTCGAACTCGCTCGACTCGTTTCTACTCGAGCCTTTTTTTCGACGAATAATTATTCTACCGAACGGTGGACACGTTGGGAGGGAAATTAGTATGGGATCGTTATGGCGTTCCCACGAAATCGCAACGAGTCGCATGGATGCAAGGGAACGAGCCCGGGTCAACACCACTTGAACCGATGTCGATGACGACGATCGCAACCGATGACGCATCAGCTCGCGAATCATCTTGCGCGATGATGGTTCCAAGTGATTTGACCATCGTAATGCCTGACTTCTTGCTCGGTGTCCGTGTCACGTCCCAATTTTCTGATTCTCTCCGTTCTGGAACACGTCTAGAACCGCCTATTGAACCTTCGAAACAGTAATCTTCCATTACAAGCAAGTTCGTGTTGTACAAATAATTAAGAATGACTGCATCAAAATATAAGAACTTATACTGGAACAAGAGAATTTATTGTACACATTTTTCGTGCTGAATCGTAATCTCTTTCGTTTCGAAAATTGCTTCTCACTTCAATATACTTTTTACAAACAGCATTTCAAATGTATTAGTTAGACACATAAATTGTGGTATATGCAGCATAATATTTTGTCAATAACTTACCAAGACTGTAACTTAATAACTTATTATTATTAATTCTGAAAGAAAAATGGCGAGGAGTCTTGGATCTTATTCGGAATTGATTCAGTCGTGGAACAATTCTTGGAAAATGACTCTGTCGAGTACCGTGAATGAACTTTAGCAGCATTGGATGTTCAACAATTGAGCTATCTCTGCTGGTGCAGCGGCGGCAGCAGAAGCAATCAGGGTCGAGCGACAACGCATTCACCTCGTGCATCGACCACGCTTTACTTGGTACATTGTCTCGCGTTCTAACGATATACTTATTTGTCTATATTACATCTTGCCGGATAGACTGCACTTCCGCTGTGCACCGTTGCCTTCATCGTTTCGCAATGAGCATCATTCGAACCTTGCGACATCGCGTTACAGTTTGACGCACCTTAGCGAGAACGTATGCATCGAAATAATATCGATACCGGTAAATAAAACTCTCCGATCGTTGCCGTACATTAACATTGACATCAGTTATAGAAAAACCTATCAAACTATTCTTCTCCAAGATGATTGATCTGAATTCTAGAAAGTGAGGAATAATCTAACCATCCGTAAGAAATTTTAACCCTAATCCGTCCCTCGTGTCAATTTCACACAGTTTTCTCAGAAATAAATTACCCTGTTTTTTATATAAATTGTGTTATATCGATCGTAATATTGAATAATTCTTTGTGGTGATATTCGCGCACAGGTTCGATCAAAATAAAGAATAAGCAATCTTGCAATTAATAAATACACAACGTTTCGATCCTGATATGGATCTTTTTCAAGAGAGAAAATTTTTTTAATGCATCTCAGAAATTAATATCTTTGTAATATCTGTTAAACAGACAAATCTACATATTCTTTATCTCTGTAACACACATTACAAGAATATTAATTTCTGAGATGCATTAAAAAAATTTTCTCTCTTGAAAATGATCCATATCAGGATCGAAACGTTGTGTATTTATTAATTGCAAGATTGCTTGTTCCTTATTTGGATCGAACCTGTGCGCTGATATCACCACAAAGAATTTTTGTTTTTTAATGCGAAACACAACCGAAAAACCTAAACTCATCAATTTGACTAAAGAAACATTGAAATTTTTTTATTTTCTGTCACTGTGTTAATTTGACACTGAGGAACAGATTCAGTTCGTGAAATGAGGGAGAAATAAGGGTTAAAGTATTCACAGAAGACTAAATCCAAGAATCACGCAGTGCAAACCATATTTCAAGAGGCTTCTGTCTACCATTCTCTTGTTTTTTCTTGATGAAGAGCCTGCTTTGAATGCTCGGTAAAAAAACGGAGGTGAAGCATGTAAAAAGGTTCAGACAATGAGACGATCGGAAGACGCGCAGTCAGGGAGTAATCAAAGTAACGTGTTAATTAGCGAGGGAAGTGTAAAGTGGTTGTTCGGAATCGGTGGGAACAACTGGTGTATCGGTCTACGGAGTTACCGGGGACCCACGTGTCTGGCAAACCGAGAAGGAAACCGATGTAACGTGGTTCAATTACAGGGAACGCATTCACAGCTGGTCGTAGACACGAGCCCGAGGGTACCGGGCTTAGGCCCGTAATTGTTTAATGGGCTAATGAAATGATACACCCGCCGAATCTAAGCGCACACAAAAAGCCAATTGTGCGTCGCCCGACATTCCACGATTATCCTGACTCTGGCCGGTGATCCATCAACGACGGATCAACGAGATCATCGAGCGGTTGGATTATTCCTGATTGTACTCGGGGAAACTCATTTCCAAGGACAGATCGTCTATCCCACGAGTAACATTAATCGTTTTCATCGGAATAAACCAAGTCGTTTTTCGAAATGCTGATGCAACAAAACGTTTGACGTCACAGAACTTTATGCACATATAGATTCTGAAGGTTCTATTTTATTTGTGCCACCTGCCCAGCACATCGTTGAACGAGGATCCAGCGATCCTGAAGAAATTCTCGGTGAGATGCAGCCCCTTTACCTCGTGGGCAAAAGATGCATCCTGCTGCGAGGGTTTAACGGTGACTGCCTACCTCTCCACCATTCATGATGCAGTTCATTCTACCAGGAACGACCTGACTGTTGCAAACGCGTGCAAGTTACGACCGCGTTGACTGTAAAGTTCGACGAACTGGTGATTTGTGGTTCACGCGAAATTCCTTCCACTTCCTTGGATAAACTCAACAATCAATCGTTGAATAGAATTCACGAAGAATAAACGCGCCGGCACTACTGGAAATATTTTATGTGGCATCTAATACATACTGTGGTGTCCAAGGTGGTTCGGAAGCCACCTAACCCTCATACGCTCCTCAGAATTAAATGCATAAAAGATTTTACGACACTTCCTCACCCATCTTTGCTTCACTCTTTAAACTAACAAACTTTGCTTCATTCATATATGTATATATGTCTCTTATATCGATCGTATTATTGTTAATAACAAATGTTTAATGTTCTCGGCGCTACGGTTCGATCAATTACTACTGAGAAATCAAAGAAAAATTTTGCACATTATCAAATAATCATCGACGTTTCGATTCTAGTTTGAATCCTTTTCAAAATGTATTTGCATTGCGTCTGTAAAAATATATATATTTATTGTACAATTTTCAAAATATACTATTAAACTGCTTGAATGTAATAACACAAATTGTTCGTAAATATTGTTCATAAAACTAACTTACTTGTTTCTGATGTGATTTAATACTTTAATATGGAATTTAATTTGCTTCATTCATTACGTCACATGTTAGAGAAATAACACAGATAAAGAGGGTCTAATCGTTTTATAGTATGTAAAAATAGTAAATGGGTGAATTTTCACCCTGAGGAACGTATGAGGGTTAATAAACTCTAGGTTTCGTCGCGAAGTAACCTTAGCGAATAGTTTAGAGCGACGTTAAATAAATAAAAAAAAAAAGAATAAACGTCTTCGCAAGATGCAAAGCTTCACGAGAACGAATTCCACATCACAATTGCAAAAGCGTCTAGAATTCCAAGAAGTAGGAAGCGAACTGTTAAATAGAAATGAATAAACGTGTCTTAACTAGTACATGCCGGAGTTCTTACGTGCAATTAAACGGAATCAGCGTGGCGCACTTAATTCGGTTCGCATTTGACTCATTCATCGAGTTCTATCCGGTTGCAAATCGTTTTCCATGTGTACCTTATTTCGCTCCGCCTTTCAATTCTTCGCGTGGTTTTATTAAAAGTTCACGCCGTCCGGTTTTTGCATAATGCGAGAAAAAGCCGGGTTTCCTGCTAGCCGGAGAAGTTACACGTAATCGTTCCGTTGGAATTCGTCCGCGAGGAAACGGTAAACTAAGAAATAAATCAATATCTATTATAATTAGACACCGGTGCATCGTTATATGAGGGCGTCGTCGTGTATGTGTAACACGTCGTGAATGAACTTTCCTTCCGGAGAAAGAAAGGAGTTCTAAAGAAATCCTGAATTGAGGTTGCCAGTGTAGATTATTCCTTCAACGCATTTCACAGACATTTAGAAATTTATTGCTGGAAAACTGAAGAACTTAAAAGCTTTCTGCACTGTGTTCGAATAATACTTAGTATTACAATTAATGTTATTGGCGCACTGGTTCGATCAATTGTAGACAATAACCAAATTTGCAAAATATCACATGAAATTTAATTCAATGTTTCGGTCTGTATTTAGACCATTTTCAAGAATGTAAATTTTCACTTTCCAAATAATATAATTCTTAAGAAAAAGCATATGGAATGTCGATTAATTTATTACCAATTTTATATTGGTATTTCAACAACTACAGTGTTGTTTGGGTGACTTCAAAGGATTCATATTTGCCGCCACTTATCGATTACATAGATCAGTGTTCTTTGATTCGTTGTCGTTTCAAATCTTCATGGTTTACTCAGTCCACATGTCACCGGCATGGAATCAACATGCTGTTGCTCGACTCTTAAGAATTTAAATTAGTATATTTTTCTAAGCAAGTGAGTTTATACATTTGTATTCGTTTTTAATACCTTAGTCTTTTCTGCTTGTTCGGGAATGCGTTTTCCTAACCATATATTAATTAATTGATAAATTCTTACAGACGCAATACAGAAAATTTACATTCTTGAAAATGACTGAAACGTTCAATTAAAGTGATATTTTGCAAATTTGCTTATTGTCTGCAATTGATCGAACCAGTGCGCCAATAACATTAATTGTAGTTTTGAACAATTGTCGATCGAGATACAGAGAACCAATACTTAGTATTATTCACAAATTGCGTTGATTTCTTCTGTAAGAAATTCCTAGAAAGTGATATTTGATGTAATTCGATGGGAAGATACGCTCCAGTGGAACACCCTGTACGAATCTTAATAACCCTAAGTCTTATATAACTGGTATCTCGTCGAGTTGACTCAGCCTGGGCGGGGAATGTCTTTTTTTTGTCGCATTTACTTACGTCGTTGGCAGATATTCAATCTTGCGTGAAAGATCCTGCGGTTTTCGGCAGGAATCGATCGGTCGTTATCGGTCTCTGGTTCGATTTTCTGCGAGACGTGAGAAAACGATGGACGCGCGGGCCTGAAGAATCTCCCGAGCAAGCTCTTCGAGTCTGCAAGTTCAAAGACCCGGCGCTCGCATCCATTGAATCCAGAGCGTTTTGAATCGCGGAGGATCTAACCTTTTCACGATCGAGGATTGAAGTTCAACGGCATCGGTCTCGGCCGTATAATCCTAACGGACACATTCACCGTCATGTTCGCCGTGAAATTCGGATCATGCGAGTCTCAAGGAGCATGGTCACACCTCAAGGGTCACTGACAGGAAACGATCTTCGTTTCAATGGCCGCCGAGCGTCTTCAATGTCGCCGAAGACAGCAAACGTCCGAAAGGAAAAGAGTTCCAATCGTTTCTTTCCCGTTGAACCGCGAGAAGAAACGACGGTGGAACGCTGCTGAGTTCGCGGAAGATCTATAAAGATCTATGAACCAATGGACGAAGCGACGCCTTTGTTCTTCGTGTTGAAAATGACCCAAGCTCGTAGACGCGATCCACCCAAGGAATTCTTCCCCAGTGGAAATCGAACCGTTGCGTTCCTTTGTTGTTTTGATTTTTAATCGGACCGTAATTTCTGAAACGTAAACAGCAACTTTCTACTGCACACCGTGCGAGCAATGCGTTGCTCACTGGACTAGAAACGCGCGAAGAAAGTACAGTCGCGCTCGCTGATCTTCTCGAATTGTTTGTCGACTGAATCAGTAATATTTGAAAAGTAGGCTCCTCAAATTTTACGTTCAAATTTGCGAAGATAACGAAGGCTCTCTAATCTGGGAAAATATAATCTCGTGAAGTATTCGTGAAAGAAACTCGTTTGGAAAATTGTTAAAATGGCTTCTTCCGAAGCTAACACGATTAGTACTTTATTTAGCATTGGAAACGAAGCGAGAACGTTCGAGAGATTGCTCGAGGCGTCGGGAGGGACGTTTGCCAGATTCGAAACAGACGCGGAAACAACAAGGATTCCTTTGACGACTCCGAGTCTGGAGAACGAACTCCTTGAGACGGACTGGCTCGACCAATAATACGTATATAGGGACTTAACACCAGCAACACTCGGTGCGCCTCGGGTGCGAAGTGAGCATAAGTGCGAGACGGTGGAGTTTAATTGAGGTTGATGAGGGGGGCGCTCGTATTGGCCCGGAATTCAATGCCGCGACGATGTTCCTTGCTTGTAGCAAGACGTTGTCTTGGACAGAATGCGTCAGAAAAATCGATGAACTCTTCTAATCCACGGCTGGTCATTCTGAACCTGGAAACGCTCGCTTCCTGGTGGAATTTTTCAATTTATTTCCTCTACAGTCTCTCTTGAAACGGCCATTACTAATCGTGTCTAATTACGAGCGAACTTAAACTCACTTTCTAACTTCATTTAATTTTTGTGCATACAGTCCTGTATCTCTAGCATTAATATTCTTTGGCTATTAGAGGCAAGTTATTTTTACAGGGACATTAAACAAACATGCTTACCAAAGTATTTTCTAGCATTCAATATGTTTATTTTTCCACTCGTACAAGTAGCTTATACTTGTAATCGTGTTGGTAGATATTGAAATAAACATTACTTAGAAGCAAGATTACATACTTATCTAAATAAAAATTGACGATACGGCCTTACGGAACAGCTTCGTATCTCAAAGTAGTACGCACGATAAACGTGCAGGCTATTAATAGTATATCTTGATCAAAACGGTACAATATTTGCATTCTAGAATCGAATATTTTAGATGCGACACCTTAACATATACTCTCCAGCACTTGTTTCAAGATGGAGTGCAAAAGAATTTGACTGTATTCGTTCCAGTTTAGGAGATAAGAGGAGTTTCATTCGCCTGATAATCCGACGAAAAGAATTTTTAGTTGCCACCGAAACGTGTATTAACACATTACCTACCGAAAGTCTATCAATAGGATTTTCAATAATTGTGCTGCACTAAAAAAAAAGCACAGAAATTTTCTTTTATATTACAATCTTAAATGAACCTATTATATGAGGTGAATGAGGGAGACTTGTTGGTTCACAACGAAAATTGCTGTTGCTATTGAAGGTTTCATTAAAAAGTGTTTAGCCATGTACCATAGATATTTAAAAATTGTACAATAATAACCGGTCGGTAATGTGTTAAATTGCTGGCTGCCTTCGGCTCGTTAATCAATAATTTTTGAAAGACAGCCGTCCAGTGACGAAGCGAGGGAACGCCTAATTCGGCAATTAAGTGGTCCACGTCTAATAAACGTCGATCCAGATCTCGCTGCAGAGAATCCAGCGGTAAAAAGCGGTCGTAAGAGCAGCGACGTGACATCGAACTCCGTTCGTGTTTTCTAATGTGCCTTTCAAGACATTCCGCGCGGTCATTCTTTAAATGCCTGGCTTATGAGTGTGTATAGGTGGTTCTTATCAAGCCTGTTTTGTACGCAGCTCGTACGATAGTGACTCTTTGAATGGAGGCGTTCCAGCTGCTTCGACGATCGAGTCGCCAGCATCCTGTCCCAAGGCACGCTCGTGTTTATACACGCATAAACGGGAGTAACAAAGATCACCGGGGCCAAGGAAGCGTCTTTCACGGATGCGAGCGAAACGGAATCGTGGCCTCGAAACGGACTGCCATGCCGTCCGCATGGAAAATAAGTAATCGTTAACGAGTATTCACGCCCCAATAAATTCGCTTATCGAGCCTGTCTATAACGACTCTGCTCGATCGGTCCCATAATCTTCGACCACTCGAAATTACTCGCCGAGTATGTACTCGGCTCTTCTCGATCTTACTGGGCTCAAAATACACCGAGAACCTGTTATCTCTGTCACCTAATGAACGCTGTTTCTTCTAACTACCGAGTCGTTAAGATTCGCACTCGAGAGTCCACTTTCAAAAGAAGGTCGTATTTTTCAAATAGACAGAGAGGTCGCAAGTAATCGTTTATCCATCTGGCGGCGTTATCACGCTTGCTTCCAGTCTGAAAGTCAGGGCCTAACGAGTGCCTGGAGCTCATAAATCGTCGGGGTCGTAGGACGACTGCGGGACGTCCAATTACGTTCCCCTGTGGCGTCTAAGGTCTTATTAGAACCTTATTACACATCGGTAACGAGATTTTTACCTGCGTTTACGGGCAGCGAATATCGCCCCGGTCCAGTTACGAGACGCTATAAGCCGGAGTTATCGCGCGCAACAACCTGTTTAGTTGGTCCGTAAAGTTCTTGTCGTAAAGTCGCGACTGGCCAACAGAAAATTGATGTTTTTTTTATTCTCCCGAAGGACGTGACGTCGTCCCGCGGTCCCCGATCATTTTCATCGGAGAACCAACCCGTGGACACCCCACCGCATGCTACCAGGTTGCGTGTCGCGGTTAGAGA
This sequence comes from Lasioglossum morio, assembly GCA_916610235.2. NCBI lineage: Eukaryota > Metazoa > Arthropoda > Insecta > Hymenoptera > Halictidae > Lasioglossum > Lasioglossum morio. The sequence goes on along the minus strand of OU744325.1, from coordinate 8,096,853 downwards.
GCAAGAACAGTCCAACCCTCTGCGCCAGGAGCAACGCCGTACGTTTCGCGTCTATCCTCTGCTACCTTCGACATTCCTTCCCGTCCTGCACATCCCGTCCCCTGTTCCATTCAGGCATAATAACCGTGCAGTTTCCCAGCGCGTCTTCAATGGGCGAAGATTGCACGCTACGAGACCTCGGCCCGGTCCTCCGCGTCCTCTCCCTCTTTACTGGGCTTCGCTATGCCTCCTCCTACTCCTCGTGCTACTTCTTTCTTTACTCTTTTTCGACCACCTCCCTCTTTCGAGACTCTCCGACTTCTAAACTCTGACTTCTTCTCGGTTTCTGGTTCGTCTTCGTCCCAGAGAGATTGTACAGGGTTGAAATAACCAACTGTTCAACTCTTATTACTAGATAAAGGTGAATCTCTTTTCGATCGAAAATTTTAATATATTATGAAATTGATGATTTCGGTGCCAGGTTCGATCATTTAGAGAGAACAACAAATGTGCAATTATTTAAACATGTTTCTCGACGTTTCGATCCCTGTGTGGATCTTTCTCAAAGAGACATTTTTTGCGTCTACAAAAATAGTATATGTATGTATTATTACTAGAAATAAATAGTCTGTATTAATTTACTGATCTACGTATATTTTCATTTCATTTGTGAATGGTTTTCACGGGTCGAAAATTGCATTTGCATTTTTAAATGACCCGAATGTTATTACCGATCTTCATTGTAAATGCATTAAATCAGGAGTTTACTTATTTCTTATTGCGGTGTATCGAGGCTGGATAAATATACGTTTGGCTACACTGCGGGTAATCTATATAAATAAAACTTATATGCTGTTCGTTGGTAAGAACATCACTTCAGGACAGCTAATTTAAAAAAAAATATGTTCGTAATAGTCTGAATAAGGTTTTTAGGGGAACAAATGAAAGTGCTTTTTTCTATGGGATTTTTGTATGAAGCCAAGACCATAACTCACTATTCGAACGATTGATACGCGTAATTCTTTTTTTGGTTTGTTCGTTATATTCACATAACGGTCAGAAACAAATTTATTGAAATTTGGATAGCGTCTGTCGGGTCAGCTAGTCTTATATAAAATACAAAGCGAGGAAAATTGCTGGCATAATTCATAGATCCGTGTTTAAGAGTTCTTTCAATTTTCGTAATTCAGTGGCATCCAGCCAAATTACTACGGGAATTAATTCTAACGTAAATAGTTGTACAACGATCAATTTCATCCATTCCACGGTCGACGCACGAGGATAAGCGCGAAACAAAAATTCAACGAAGCTAAATTATAGTAAAGTCGCGAAGGGGGTAATGCGTGCGCGAGGTTCCCTCGTTCTCCTACGTTTTTCTCACGTGTGGTTCTAGTCAGTCGTCACGCGAGTAAAGGCGACATCCGATTCCCAGTGGAAAAAAGGCATGCACCGGGCGTTACGATAGCAAGAAACGTTTCTTTATTTTCCGTTTCTTTTCTTTTCCTATGTGTCGCTGCGCACCGCGTGTATCCGACAAATCGGCGGGAACCGTGCAGCACGCCGCCCCGGGAAAAGTTCGCTGACAAGATCTCTCTTCTCCGTTTTCCCTAGCGGCTTTCGATTATTTGCAATTCAAAGCCGGGTGTCATACATCGTGGCCCCTTGCGTGCTAATGAAAATCAGTTGTCTCTTGGCTGGAAAAATGGCCTTTCACTTGCTAAGTGGAATTTTAGCGGCGATGGGAATCTCTATCGAGTATCTGATGCAAGCGTAATAGATTCTCTTCCCAGTTACGTTCGTGTTGCGCATCTTCCCGTGTTTTTTTTTCTTTTCCTGAAATTAACGTCTTCCAGAAAACGTTATCATTGCGCGTGTCTTTATTGAGAAAATTACAGCGGTAATTTTTTGTGGTAATATTTTATAGAAGAAAGTAAATTTCATACGATAGATATATTGAATGGAAATACCGATTAAATTCTGTTATACTTGGTATTTAGGATTTAGCTAAAAATTTAGTTTTCTCTGCACCGCTATCCCTTATACCTGGGCCCTCCTACCCCTCGGCCACCAATAAAAAGGACCGTCTTGTCGGTATACGCTGAACACCTTCTTCTACCCTAAAATCAGTCAAACCGAAGCACTTGAGCGAGAAGCTTCATCTGTATTCTTGTTTTTTTCTTAATAAACTCTCTTTGTACCGAGTTTTCATATTTTCTGTACTACGAATCCTTGGCATTACTTTATTTCATAATCTTGTAGAATAATCAAGAAATTCAAATCACGTAATTTTCCCTCGCTAAACAGCTGTAAAACCTCGTAAATCGCATTTTGCTAGTCCGCTTAAGGATGAACCGGACGAAACCACATGATCGAGCAACATCCAGCGTTGCTCCGATTTCCAGGTGGCAAAAACCGCGCGTCGTTTCAAGTTCATCGTTCGCGGAAGCTCATTATCCGATAGTTATGATAACTGTATCGCGGTGAATCGGTATGTAATACGCGGATTCCGCGTAAGACCGTCGGGACACAGCAACGGTCGGAATGTGTTGCTCGTCGGTTAACAAAAGAGTGGTATTGCTCGGCCATGTAAGGCGATGTTTTCCTGTCGGTGCGACGGGAGCCCGTGTAAAATCGTGGCTGTACGCGCTCGGTTGTACCGAGAGGATGAAGAACGAGCCACATCCGTCCGTCTCTCCGGGGTTTGACGGGGCCGAGAGAGGCCGCGATCGCAAGGTGGTTCCTTGCTATACCAAATGGGGCAACCGGTCGCCAAGAAAACAGCCCAGATATGTCTCTGGGGACTTAGCGCTCTCGTCCAAACCGGGACTCGATATCGCGAACTCCGCCGGTCTGCTCTCTCAACCAACCAGCCAGTCAGGCAACCAGTCAGCAAGGCAGCCGGGGTGAATGTCCAACCGTCGACGTTGCCGTCGGCCAGACTAGCTGAACAAGTGAACTCGCCAGCTCCCATTCCTCCGCGTCTTCGCCGGGTCCGTCTAACCTTCGGGCTGCGCCACGATTGATACTAATCGATCGCGGTCACGCATCGGGAATACTCGCCGATCGGAGGAAATTGCGGGAACGTTGCGTCGGACGAACCTGTACCCCATACTACATTTCTAGATATATTTATAGTCTGCATCAGTGGCGCACCCATGGGGGGAGCCAGGGGGCCAAGTCCCCTCTCCCTCCAAGAAAAAGTTTATCTTAACATCCGTTTCCGATGATTTTTGGATATATTATACGTAAAACTAAACATTTTCAACAACTTTTCTCTATATATAAGTAAATAAGTGTGGCTATCGTTAACAGATATTTTTGCTAAAAATAAATGTCATTTTGTTCAACTCGTCCCCCCCCCCCAAGAGTAAATCCTGGGTGCGCCACTGGTCTGCATATCAGACTCTTCGACAGTGGCGGTTCAAGTCAAGTGGAGGCCCCAAGCGGTAAAAATTTCGGGGCCCTCGAACTCAACTTATGTTAGAGATAGAAGTTGGAAGAAAACTATCCTAAACTTATTAACAAAAAGGAAAAGTAATGAAAGTATTTCATACCGTTACACATTAAATAAATTTCTTTAAAATTCGGGGCCCTATGGTATCCCGGGTACCACTGCTCTTCGAATAATTTATCAACGATAAACCAAGCAGTTTTAGCAGTTCTCTTTCATAAATTAGAATTTTATTAAGGGAGTAGACTCTCGTTCTTCCAGGATTTCAAGGGTTCCGTATGTGCTTTCTCATTTCTCAATAATGCAAAGAAGGATTTTTCAGTGGTCAATAGTTAAGATCTAGATAAAAGTCCTATTTTTACGTTTACGAGACTTAATTTGCATTATTCGGAAGCATACAGCTACTCACTGGTGTAGCTATTTGCATAAAGTCCCGACATGCTGCCGAATAATGCATATTACATTTCGTAAACGTAAAAATAGGACTTTTAACTACTGAAAAGTCCCAGCTTTGCATTGTTGAGAAATGGGAACGCTTATCCCGCACCCTTGCAATCCTGGAAACGAGTGTACCCCCTTAACGCAATCGTTCTGTATTTTCGTTTCACAAAACGCGTAAGGAAAAGAAAGGGAAACCGCTCCGATTTCCGTTAGCTCGGGCTCGCATACGCTTGTACGAATTTATATAAGGTTCCTACAGTCGACTGATTAACATTGCAGCGAGTTCTCTCAATGCGACATAATTCACCGTACATACATACACCGTCGGAAGCACGCAAGGAGAGGTCCGTCACATGGCGTATGCGTAGTACAGACTGTGTACGTAGTTGTGGTTGGAATCGCGCAGACCTCACTTCCTTTCTCGGTCCCGGTGCACCGGCCAGTCTCTTTTGCACCTCCGGGACATGGGCAGAGAGCTCGCATGATACGGCATGTGCACGAAGAAAATGGCGCATCCACGAAGAATGGGTATAAAGAAAATCTGGCCGGGACCATTGTTGCCAGGATTCCAGAGGATCTCGGATGGTGTGGTGGCGACGGGGCAGGCGAGACAGGGGGTCCAGGAGGGATGAAAAGACACCGAGGGGTTAGGTTACTTGAGGGGGCCAGCACGCTCAGGTACCGCATTGTTGCGTCTTAGTCGTGTGCGTACGAGCCCGACAGAGCCTCCACGCTACGCAATCGCGAGACACGAGGCACACAGGAGCACAGAGAGGCGAACCTGCGAGCCTTGCGAGCCTGTGAGCCTGTTTGTAGGTGGCACTGAACTTGAGACGGGAACTCGCCTCCATGGGACACAAAAAAAAGGAACATGCCAAGACGTCGGCATAGTTAGTTTGCATGCACCTTGCGGCTCGCTCGTGTTTAGAACCATAAGGATTCCTATGACCATGAGATAACGCTGCGAACAAGACCCGGACCTCCTTGTCCGTTTCACTATTCTGCAAACGGGCCCACCGAAAACCTGCCGTCGCTGGATTAACCCCTTGCACTACGATTTAATTTACTGTGTCAGTGATTTGAACTTTTTTGTAGGTCGTAATTTCCTGAAACAGGAGAAACTTTATATTTATTGCATGTTTATATGTTCTGCAATAGTACATGAACAAAGTAGAATTTTACTTCGGTTTGAAGGAAATTAATAATGTTTATGTATTTGTTCGACTCTGTTCCAAATCTTCATCATAAGTCTGATACAATATATAGATATAGAATTAAGATTCATACCCTATAGTCTTTTATAGATCAATTCTTCACACGTATTCCGTGTGAAAAGAGTCCCGACTGTGCTTTATACCATGAAAAGTTTGAAATTTATCTCGCAATCTTTCTTAAAATTCGCATATTAACAAAATTAATTGCATTATTATTCCGCGTTTACGACGAGGATTCTTCTAATCGATGTAAGAAATTTTCCCGGTCTTCAAATATTTATGAAACGATTACTAAAGACGCCAATTTGCATGAAGATTCAGAGTCTAGTGATTATTTTCCTATCTTTCTTGTATCTCTCTGGTTGTAATAGAAGGTTCACACAATGTACTATAATAAAAATTAATTCTTAAATCTGGGATGTGTATTATCCTAAATAATGCAGCAAGATGATCGTTTTCCTTGGTCTTATATCTTTTACAACAAGTTAGCAGTCGAGTTTATTATATTAATTCGGAGATACATTAATTTAATTGTTGTAGACACGCAATCTATCATTCTTCGTACAAAAAAAATTGAAGCGAGAAACGTTTATAGGAAGTTTTCAAGTGTAGGGAGATTAGATCACTTTTGGAAAAATATTCGCGCTCGTTCCGAAGAAAGGAATCAAATAATAAATATCTTATGATCTGCGAGAAGCTGCTTGCGTAATCCACGGTGTTCGGACACCCGAAGCGGTAGAATTGCGGGTACAAAATGGAGTTCGAAGCGATCAGATTTGCCGATAGTTGTTGCAGATGCAATCTGTCATGCATTGTTCCCGGACGATCTCTCGGGCAAAATATCCACGAGGAGAGATCTCGTCTGGTTGTGTCACAGTTTCGGCCACCCATGCAGCGTGCCGATGCGCAACGTGTGCGAGATACGCGTTCGCCGGCGTCGTGAAAGAACCACTATAGCCTGGCGAGGATATAACGTTACATTCTGGTAGCAGTCTTGCTATGGGAACGCTACGGTGAGATGGAAGTGCGAGAAGAAGCGGCACGGCGGGCATCGCTCGCTTCTCGTTGAACACAATCGTGGTTAAAGAACACGGTGTTGGTTCAACCTCGTGTACGCGCGAGGAATAAGATACTCCTCGGTTACGTTCCTAGAGGATAACTTTACCGTGAACGCCTCGGCTACGCGCCACCGTGAATACATGCCTTTATTTTCTACGGGGTGGACCATTTAACCGTGACCATCCAGAAGGAAATTCTGTTAATCCTCGTACGCTCTCGAAAAATAGCTGCATAAAAGAGACTAGGATAACAATTCACCCGTTAAATCAACACATTGTTTCTTTATAGCATCGTATTTTAAAGTAATACATCTCACGACCTGGACATAAAAAGATGAATAATATTACAGTACACCTTCATTACTTTGCTCCTCAAAAATAGCTGCATAAAAGAGACTAGGACAACAATTCACCCGTTAAATCAACACATTATGTTTCATTTATAGCATCATATTGTAAAGAAACACATCTCACGACGTGGACATAAAAGGATGAATAATTTTACAGTACACCTTCATTACTTTGCTCCTCAAAAATAGCTACATATAAGAGACTAGGACAATAATTCATCCATTTTTATTTTACATGTTAAATCACCACATTATATTTCATTTATAACGTCACATTTACTAATAATAACAAATAATTTTACAATATACCTTCATTACTACGCTCCTCAAAAATAGCTACATATAAGAGACTAGGACAATAATTTACCCATTTTTATTTTACATGATAAATCACCACATTATGTTTCATTTATAGCATCATATTTTAAAGAAATACATCTCACGACGTGGACATAAAAGGATGAATAATTTTACAGTATGTGAAAACATTGAATGGGTGAATTTTCACCCTGAGGAACGTATGAGGGTTAACCACGAGTATATCATTTGATACTAAACAACTACAGTATGTCCATTCTAATCTTGAGTGAGAAAAGTCCTGTAAAGATCATATGTAAATCATTCAATGGAACACTATGTTTTTTGCTCATTCTTTTAGCCTACATTGAGACAAGTCTTTTCAAACAACTTGATGCTTTTCGTTCGTTTATCTTCAGTAAATGATCACGCGAGTGTACGATCACTGCATAGTGTACAAGAAAATGCAACAGCGACAGTTTCGGTATAATTGAAAACAATCCAGGTTAAAATGAATGAATTCTGGAATGAAATGAACAAAACCGATCACTGGGTGGCTTCCAGAATCGCTGGCACAACAGTTTGCCAGTGAGATTCGGAAGAGTCTGCGTGGCCATCTTGTCGAGCAGTCAGCCAAGGTTGTTTGCCGTTCTTTCAGGGTGACTTCTTTTTTCCGTTGACCCCTGAGCGAAAACACAGCCGCACGCAAAGCTCGTTTTCGCCAAGACACGCCGCAGGAGAGGAGGCACGCTGTTCTCGCGAACTATGAAAAAAGAAGTCGGTTCGCCGGCCATGTGCGCGCACGGTTGGCGCACTTGGTAGCAGCGCCGTGTCGAAGCACATGTCGAGCTTCTTGTCGGCCATTTTTTCGCCGTTGTTGCGAGCATCGGGGACGCCTCCGCCGCGTTTTTAACGCGCGAACCCCGGTAATACGGCTTGTGAACACGCGTGAAATTACCCCGAACTTGATTGCTTGGAACACGCCGCCGCCGCCAGAAAATGAAAATCGACCGTGTAACACCGTGACAAAGTCGGAACGTTACAGAGCTTTCACGTCACTGCTGTAGATCTTCGTCTCCCATTTTACATTATAATGGGCAATTATTTGGGCTCACATTAGTTGCTGGATCCAGCGATTTACATTCCGTTGGCTTAAAATCGGTCGATGTCTACATTTGCTCCAGCAATTTACATTCCAGTCGGTGGACTAGATTGTTTGCTGTAATGACGACACTGTATCAGAATGAAAATACTGTTTACGCTAGTACAGATACGATCTAGTGCTGAACCAGAATGTATAATGTAACCCCAGAAAGCTCCAAATTTCGACCGTACAAAATTCTCACAAAGTCAAAGTAAATTAAATAGTGAAACAGAAACTGGAAAGTGGAGATTTGACGTAGAGAGTGATACTTCGAATACATCATAATATTTGGAACCTGGTAAACATTTACTGTCCCCAATATGCGACTCTGGTGACACTTAACCCTTTGCGGTCGGAGCTATTGTAACTCGAAAATTAAACGTTTCTTCTGACGTACAATATTTCCATTCTCTATGATTTTTTAAATTTGATAAATATGAAATTGATATAATACCTCATACAATACTTAAATGTGTAGTAATTGGTTAGATACTGACATATCTGATAGTGTACACAATTATTTAAATAATAATACAGCAATTTTTAATGGCGTCGCAGAGGCGCCACTCGACCGCTAAGGGTTAAATATTGTTACTGAAATTTTAGTAGAGCTGGTTGGACGTGTAAATCAATCCAAGGTTTCCTCGCGGATCCCGTTATGGGAAAAAGAAAGACACGCCGACGTCCCGCGTCTTCCCGCACTCCTTGCATTCTGTTTTTCCTCCCCGGCCTTTCTTTCCCCGTCCTTCTTGATCCATCTTCGACGATATATAATTTCGTGCTGTTTTTGCCGGGGAATCTGCTCTCCGCCATCAGGCATCGGCCACTCCACAACGGAGGAAAAAAAGCCGCGCGAGGGCCCGGCTTCAGCTTCGCTTAAAGAACCCACTGAATTATTTAACTTGTCGCTAACATTTATCTCGACTGGAAATACCAACGACCAGATTATAGACTCGTTACGACCCTGGCTTGTTCAACTCGACAGCGGTGCGGTCGAAATGGTCGATTTAGGCGGACTGAAAGTCCTCGGTAGGAAAATCGCTCGGTAAACGGATAATTATTAGGAGTCGATCGCATTAACATTTCTGTGTTGTACGTTTTTGAAATCGTTGCATTGCTGGAATCCATAAACGCGATTGCAGTTCAAATATTTTTCATATATTCAATTTCGAGATCTTTCTCGATTCATGAAGTATTATCTATTTTTTACTCTGATCTTTTCACTGAAATAAAAAAAAATCAAAACGCAATTCTCTATAAAAATGTTATTGATTCCGGGGCAAGATAGAACCCCTTCGAAGTCCTCCAGCAGTTTCATTGTTACATTGAAAAAGTAGTGTAAAACGACTATTTTTCACCCTGACAGTCGAGTGGCATTGAAAGAGCATTTTTAAGTTTGAGACAACACACAAAGGACACAGAACGAAGCCGTTAATTGCAAAGAAATACGAGCCAGCGTGTCCCCTATTCACTCGGTGACTGGTCACACGCGTTCCAGTTTCCTCGTTTTTTCGAAAACTTTTGAATAGTAATTATTAGGGGTTAGGGTCGAGAGTTTTCTGGTGTCGGAGAGACAATGGGAACGGTGGGTGGAAGACGAGCAACGATCACCCCCTTCCAGATGCCTATTATAGTTACGAGCTATTCTTCCACCCTCGAAATTCTCCTCCCCTCCACCGATCTCGATGACACGGAGATTTCTGCTCTAAGCGAAAGATAGGGCCACGGTCAATGCAATCTGCGTAGTATCGAGGCTGCTCTTTGTACGTCGAGGGAACAATGGACCACTGGATGGCCCTGCACCGGCAACTTCGCCCCGTAGAAAAAAAAACCGTACACGGACCACTTCAAGTCAGAGCGACCGGATAGTGAATGCCGGCAAGCCAAACGGTTTGTTGGTTCACGTGAAAGATCTTTTTCAGCCTGAATCAGGCCAGTAATCCACTCTTTTCGGAAGCCTGTGCGCTGCGGATGTACATACGGCTGCGTTCGCCAGCGCTTCGCCATTGCTCGCCGAGAAATGGCGGGAATATTTTCGGAAGGTCAAATCAGCCTTCCAATACATTCCCTGTAGATACAGTAATGTATCCACGATATTTGTGAGACATTTATCCCCACTACGACATCTTTTTTTTTTATTTAGTGCAATTTGAATCTCAAATTAGAGATTATTTCGCCGTACATTGTTTTTCAATACATTGTGATATTCTGAATAGTATAATACAAATTATAAGCAATCGTTACTACGACATCTATCTGCTTGAAAAGTAGAAGCTCCATCAATGTAAACTATCTTGTTTTTAATTATTTCTTTGTGAAACTTTCACCGATACATTTGTCACATTCTTCAAAGCACACCTGCTTCTTTAAATCCACGATTCGATAATGAAGAATGTCCATGTTTCTCCAACAGCTCTAATTAAGAATTAGAGATTGTTGTTAATCAAGGAGAAAACAAGTATACTAACAGTAAATTATGTACGTGTCGAGTGTGCTATATTTCGCTACAATTTCTTCTAGCAAGGATGACGTGATCGAACAACAGGAAAACGTTTAACGGTTCTCGTTCTTGCCCGCGATCGTGAATGTTTGCTTCGAACTTTACGAGCAGACCGATGCCCTTGCATGTTTTTGCGATCCCTTATGGCTTATGGCTTCTCTGGCGCTTTCTTTCCACGACGATCTCAAGAGCAGACGCTCCGTGGCGTGCGCATGTTTCTTTTCGAAAGAATCTCGCGCGCTTGTTTGCCGATGGAACCCGACAAGTTCCTCGAAGCAGGTTCGCGTCGAGACAGGAGAAAGGGTAGATTGGAAAAGCAGCACGTAAGGTATTCATGTATTCCGTTGCCTATCACACACGTTGACTAATAGCATTCGTCACTTTGATGTATCTAGACATCGACGAACCAAGTACGTGACAAAGTGACGCGTCTCCAACCTTCTGATTAAGTTCTTCTAAACAGTGATGAAGCTTTCGCGTGTAAAACACTTAGAATTCTCTACAAGTTCAATCAACTTTTGTGCTTCACCCATGAAATCATTGTACTTTCCTGTGTTTTTGTAATTTTTATTGTTTTGGAGATTGCTGGACTTTTTCAGAGACTCGTGAAAGCTTAGCTACCTTATTTTAACTGAGACTAAACATTATGTGCGAGGTTGTAGAATCTTTAGAGTTAGCATATGCTACTAACATTAGGTTTACGGAGCAATAGAAGTGGTTATTTCACTTCACTTAAATATATATCCAAAGAAATAAATTTGTTGAATAATTCCTCTGATTAAGTTCTTCTAAACAGCGATGAAGCTTTCACGTGTACAACACTTAGAATTCTCTACAAGTTCAATCAACTTTTGTGCTTCACCCATGAAATCATTGTACTTCTCTCTGTTTTTGTTATTTTTATTGTTTTGGAGATTGCTGGACTTTTTCAGAGACTCGTGAAAGCTTAGCTATCTAATTTTAACTGAGACTAAACATTCTGTGCGAGGTTGTAGAATCTTTTGACTTAGCATATGCTACTAACATTAGGTTTACGGAGCAATAAAAGTGGTTATTTCACTTCACTTAAATAAATATATCCAAAGAAATAAATTTGTTGAATAATTCCTCATGGATGCATCTTTGCGATCTCCATAACCGTATATTAAAAATATAAGAACTCGTTATTTTGAGGTGGTAAGGTAAAATGTGAAGATGATCGACTGCTCAAGGGTTTTCAGACAGTAGAAACAACTATTTATTCGTACCATTCCTTCGTTTTTCTAAGTCGACTGGTTTCTCGATCGTCCTGTCGCGATCCTGAATAATACGCACGGTTTGCAACGCTCGTTTGATACTAATAGAATCAAGCGCCATAAACGTTCGGTTACTCGGAATGCTTCCTCTTACCTGGCTTGTGTATAATGTTACCTATGTACGTGTTCGTCGGTTGTACAGCGATTTCGCGAGTAATTATTCGCGATGTGTGCGTGCGCACGGACGCCGATTACGTTGTCCGCGTTAAGAGCATGGTATTAACGTGAATAGGAAAAACGAGATCCCATCAGGCCGCCTCGGGACGATATTCTAATACGATTGGCCGGGGTCTTCCTCAGGTTACGTACAGTGTTACCTGTTCATCGTTCAGCTTCTAGGAGCTCAACGCTTCTACGCAGATCGCGTAGAAATTATGCGAAAGCGAGATAACATGTGAAAATGTTGCGCGTTCCTCCGATGAATTCAGCTGATTCTGATGGAATAAAATTTTTCATTGTAGCAAGAAGCAATTCCCATCTTATTCTCTTGTTATTAATAGACTTCGGATCTTTGTGCATTTGTTCGATAGATTTTAGTGAGAATTTTATTTGTTTTGGATATACAAAAGCTGTTTGCTTTAAAAATAGGATTTTATTTCGTGCCGATTTCTTAAAATTTGTCTATAAAAACAGTGGAGGCCCAAATCGAGTGGAGGCCCCAAGCGGTAAAAATTTTTGGGTCCTCAAACTCAAATTAGAAATAGAAGTTGCAAGAAAACTCTCATAAACTCATTAACAAAAAAGAAAAGTAATGAAAATATTTCATACCGTTACACATTAAATACATTTATTTAAAAATTTATAAATTTATTTAAAAATCGAGACCCTATAATATCCCGGGGCCCCACGCGGCCGCTTAGTCCGCTTACCGTTAGATCCGCCACTGTATAAAAATTGAAAATTGCATAAAATCCGCAGTCTATTGATGATCAATTGTGAATGACGATCTTTGAGCAACTTTTTAACAAGATTTTTGATATCAGTGAAAGCAGTCGATGCAGGTCTGGGCCACACAGATTTATTTTTCAATCGCGGACATGTGTCTGCAGAGAAACAGCGTCAGTTTGCACCTCGCAACAAAATGAATGGTGCACGCGGGTTGTACCTTTTGTACCGGGGTTTGCGCCACCTGGGAAAAAGATTTAATCTCGGTCCTGCAACCTTTAGTGCTTGAAGCTCGTCGGCCAGGGAAGTGGGTTCGTTAGCGAGTATATCAGTTTAATTTCTTGATCTATCAAAGAACGGGGGTATCGTAACCTGCGATTACTGATACGACAGATTTATTCAGGAATAACAGTTGGTAAAGGTGTTTCACGGAAGCGAAAAATATTTTATCGTTTGCTACCTAGGTGCAATCTGGTTGTCCTTAAACTTCTGTGTGATTTCTTTAAGGAGCTTAATATTGAATCTGTAGAACTAAACAATTTTTATAGAAAGATTGAAAATATTAAAAAATTTTGAGGATCAGTAGAGCCTAATATTAATAATATCTCAACTCAAAAGAACTCTCTGTAATCTCTCCGATAATATGTTACAAAATTTTAATTGCAAGAAATTGTCTGTCAGTAGGAAAGTTTGATATTTTGGATTTTTTTTAATCCAGCAAGAAATTCGAAGAATTTCTGAGCAACGTATCCACAAATGGCAGGTTCTCACAGGCTGTAAGTGGTAATCTATCGATGCACAATACAGACACAGGACTTGTACATAGTGAAAAAGGATCGCGGCATCTTCGAGTCGTCCTCTTCAGGAGAAGAACAGGGTGCAGAGTGAAAGGGCACTCTAGTTCCGTAAATATTCGGACAAGTCTATTAACCGGGTTAGGATAGGACAGTTTACACAACACTCTATCATCAGTATGTACCTTTCTGTCATCCCTCTCTTGATCCAGGGAATTCGTGCATTAGGGAACAAATTGGTCTTTCAACCTCGTGAGATTTTTCGAGGCAATCTTGATCCTCGTGAAACCGCAGCTTTTCTCGAGTATGGTTCTGTAAGAACAACGAAACGTTACGTTAACGGGAAACGAGGCCGTTCATTCATAATTGCGATTCATTGATCGGTTCTTATTGATATATCAACTTACTTGTTGTACGCGTCTCGACTTAGCACGGTTTAAAGCGTCGATAAACTGAGCATTGAAATGCAATACTGCGTTTGTTCTTATTGAACGTGTAACACTAAGCGGTCGGGTAGCTGCGCGGTTAAAATCTCAAATTGTCGCTATTTTTATGCAAACCGTAAGTAAAGCCGTGATAGCAGGAAGTTCTCTTTGATTTATAATACAAACAGGTTATTCTAACATTATTTTAATAAATTGCACACGTTGGAACATTTAGAATTGAAAATATAACATGTACGAGCAATTACATGTTACAGCTGTGATACATAAAAGAATCAACTCTCAGAAAATTTGGATTTTATTATTTCTACACACAATTTTTGTTGTTGAGGCTTTCGCCATGTCCTAAAGGAGGGAAATTTCTTCCTTCAGGACACGGGCTTACACCCGAAAGCCACAACAACAAAAATTGTATGATGCTGGGCCGTGGAAGCCTCAAATTTCTATTTCTACACATTTTTCTAAATCAATGGGGTCTCGAAAATGTTTCCACGTATTTTCTAATAAAATTTGTAAACGAGTTTCGCTTTTCTTTCTATGCATTAATTAATTTGTTGAGACGGGCATCGACAGGCTAGTAACACGTATATTCCCACCGAGCAGCTCATGCATCATAAACCACGAGAAAAAGAAAACTGCTGAGTTAAGTCTCGAGAGATCTAGATAGCAGCTGTTTCACGCCCGCGTCCCGTTAATTACTGATATTCAAATAGATCTCGATTTTTCCGGGCGAATACATTTTTCATCGTATTTCTGCGTCGAACGCGAAGTTACGAAACCCGGAGGCAGAAAAGGTCGCGGCAACTCAAATTTCCCACGAGTCAGCACTCATTACCACCACGTGTAACCCTTCCGTCTCGTGGCAACGACCAGTATCGCTACTTTCCCTACGACCACATAGAGATATACAAATCAGCGACAAATGGCTGCACGGCGAGCGCAATCGCGAACGACTGGTGGGTGTTGAACAGGTTGTTGTCGGTTCGACTCCGAACGTAACCCTGCTCAATAAAATAGAAGAGTATAGCTCAAAATTTCACCTTTATAAACTAGACAGCGGATTCGATGCATTTATTACAAAAATCAGTAGGTGTAATTTAAAACATTGAAAATATTAGACGAATTCCAAAATACTTTAATATTATTTTCAACCTATTGAACATAGAAGAATAGAATTTGCTTTATTTCAGCCTTACAGCTAAGAAATGTGACTTGGTTTACATTAACGTATCTTTATAAATCTATCTTATTCCATTCGGTCCATATCTTCTCTCATTCTTTTCTTTGTCTCACTCATTCCTACCTTGTCTTTTAGTATCCTAATTATCACTAACCTACTTATTTACTTACT
Source organism: Lasioglossum morio (assembly GCA_916610235.2). NCBI lineage: Eukaryota > Metazoa > Arthropoda > Insecta > Hymenoptera > Halictidae > Lasioglossum > Lasioglossum morio. The sequence goes on along the minus strand of OU744325.1, from coordinate 8,081,651 downwards.
TATTGCATGCTTCTCCATTCCCTAACTAATGTATTTTGAATTTTGTTAGTTTAGTATGTTCTTTGGTATAATTACGCTCCCTTTTCTCTCTTTCTCCTCAACTTCTCCAACCACTCTTCGACATTTCTGTCTTTCGTCATTTTCCCCATTATCCTGCATTTCCTTGTTAAGAAAATAAATTTCTACGTCACTATGGCTTGTTGCAATACAGGTGGAAAATTTTTATTTTGCATGAAGATCCGCTGTGTATTTATCACATCTAACTTACGTAGACCTGCAACCTAGATGCTAACCAGCATGGTTTAGAATGTACTCGAAAGAAAAATCGATTTTTTGGACCTGTTGCTAGAACGCCTCCTGAAAAATTAGCTCTCGGGGGCCCCGTGCGTGCCGAGCAGGGTCGAAGAAAAAGCACCAGGTGCCCCCTAAGGAAACGCGCATGAATATCTAATACACAGCCGAAACCCGGAAGCGAGGCCTCCTCGTACGAGAGCAGCACGTCCTGTTCTAAGGATTTCGCCCGTGGCCCCTTCGTTTCACAGGCTCTCCATCGCCTCGTGGCGTCCCATGGACACCCGGCAGCTGGCCAGCCTCGCTTCTTCTCGGTGTTTTAAGGAAACTTATGACGCGTCCCACAAGGAGTCTGAGAAAAACGCAAGCTGCCAGCTTGCGGCACGCCGGGGCCCGTCTTCGATTACTTCCTTGTCCTCTCGCCTGCTCAGAAAGGACCTCGAAGATTCGTCTTACAATTAACAAGATCCCTGCGTGGCTTCTGCTCGGCGCTAATCGCGTCAGGCGATTCATGGCTTCCTAAACGTGCTTCCGGTGATTTGGTCGTCGAGTGGACAATATTAGGCTTGCAGCTACGAGCTGGACAATTTTTATATTAGCTGCTATTCTTATATTCCTCGTTTTCGACAATTCTTCTAAAGTACTCTGATGTCTTGAGGTAGATCTGGATGTAAAGTCTTCAAGGGTAGTCACCTGTGTTTGCACCTAGTTTAAATATTGGTGTAACGAATTATACGCCTGCTAGAAGTTAGCCCCCCACTTGTTGAATTAAGCAATTTCAACAGTTGTGCTGAATTGTACTATGTTTGTGCTATGTTGTGCTCGAATATTATAACTATAATATGAAAAATAAGATGAAAAATTGAAAAAATCGATTTTTTGAGTAGCCCCCACTTTTCATTTTTTTCAATTTTCTCAATTGTGCTAAGTTGTGCTAGGTTGTGCTAAGATTGTACTAAAGGAATAATTAAAAAAAATTATAAAGAAGTTATAGGGAAAAATCGATTTCGACATGTAATTAACGTTTAAGTAAGAAAAAGTTATCCAAACAGCATATAATCGTATATCTGAGTTGTGCTAGCCTAGCACAAGTCAGCACAACTTTTAATTTCCCCAGCACAACGATATAAAGACGAACTCAGTATCCTTAAATCAGTCGCATACCATTTCTCAATCCCTTGCTCTTTTACCATTTGCCATTTTACGGTTTCAGTGATTAGAACTTTGTTTGTAGTTCATAATTTCTTATCAAAGGGGAGAATTTATATCTATCGTATGCCTACATGTTCTCCAATAAGTATACATTGATGAAACCAAAATAGAATTTTATCTCGGTTTAAAAGAAATTAATTACATATTTATTAGACTCTGTTCTGAATCTTCATCACGACTCCGACACGATGTTGTAGGGGTTAAGCCTCTCGCCGAACTTCTGTCATAAGACAGAAGACAACCTAATACGTGTAACATCTTGTCTAATTGCTCATCCTCCTCTGAACCAACGCGTCACGTGATCCTTGTGCCGAAATATAGAATTACGAGCAGGGATGTCATTCTTAACCCTTTACGTTCTGGAGATACTACACCCTCGAGTGTCGAGATGGAATCGGAGACTATTCAATTTTTTCACAGCAACGAAAATTTAACTATATTTATTATAGACTGTGTAGAAGATTTACAAAATTAAACAGTGTCAAATGATGTTATTATTGTTATCGATCGTATGATTGTTAATACTTCTTCAGTGTCAAATGATGTCTCAAATAATCAAGATAGGGAAGACATTCTGAAGTGGCTACTGTACAGACAATTTTCATTTTTCATAAAGTTCCACAGTCTAATTAATAACGTTCTATTGATGTTTCTATGAAGTACAAGATGAACCAGCTCGAGTGTTTGGTTTTCGAGAAAACATAGAATGTTTACTACGAAAAGTAGCAACAAAATTATCCGCTTCGACTATCCAAATCAGATAAGATCTTGGAAGTTCACGCTCGCAGATGAAACAGGATCTACCAGCCAGCTCGATGTTTGGAAATGAGAAACCTGCGTGTACAACCGAGTCACTCGACCCGACTGATAAGTAATCGCAAGGCCGCGCAGATGTGTAGCTATGTGCTCTGAGAAAAATTCTCGACGAAAAATGGTGGCAGGTCTCTGTGAAAGAAGAGCGAACCCCGTGGTCCATAAGGCAAGCGTCATCGAGGATCGATACTCCATCAGATAGTCGTCGCTGCACGATCTCCGCCTTCACACGATTCATTAATAATGGAGGTAGCCCGCGCGATCCCGAGGGTTTCCCTTTTCATTCGATTCTTCCTTTCTGGAAGCATTTTACCTGGGACGGCGCATCATCCCACGCTCGGTGATGAGCAGGTGATGAACCACCGGCCTCACAGAATCCCGAGAGACGATCCCGACTTACCTTAGGTTATGCTCGCTTGTATTCTCCTCGGACTTTCCAGTTGGTCTAGGTCAAGATCCCCGATCCCAAGCTGCCGTTCGCATCTGCCGCGTCTGAAAACATCGGTTTCACGAGCATCAACTTTGTAATTAACCGACGATCGTACATGCAGAGAGATAGCGCTCGATCGATCTCATCGCTAATTAAATCGCGTCGATCTGTAACAGGTACTCCGTCCCTCGCAAAATTGATTTAAACGATCCCGAGCGGTCTCGGCTTCCTCTAATTGGCTAACTTGATTAGGCGCCACCGCACCGGCTCGAGTTTGCCGACGCCAAAACAAAAACCCTGTGATTTAGTGGCCGCGATTAATTAGGCGGTGAGCGTTATCACGGGACCCGCTTCCGCCTGTTTTATCCGTTACCAATCGATTATAAGAATTGTAAAGGGACGACGGACACGGTGGTTCGCACCTTCGGTGACCACCCACGGCATCAGGAATCGTTCTCGACGCGACTGATAACCCTCGATCGGAGGTGGGCGATCCGGCATTCTAACGGAAGATAAGAACCGCGGCGAACACAACGAATAACCTGACTTTCTCTGCTCGGGCCTTTGTTCGCGCAGCATTAATCACACGATCTTTGATCGCGGATCGTGGCTGTGGGTAAGGTGAGTGTCCCCGTTCGCCACCACGTTTCTGCTCGCGACTAGATCCTCTGTTCACCTCGTTCGAAACCGATGTTATTATAAAACATTGTGGTCTTAACATCATTAAATTGCTAGACAGGATTCAAATAAAAATTTTATTCTTCCTTCAATGATTTTAATAAGGTGGAAATAATATATAAATATTGTTCATTCTTAGCAATCGAGGAATGACTTAGAATTGCCACTCAAAATTTCTGCACCATTATTCACAATATTGTTTACATTATTCTAAATCGAAAACCGAATTTTTCTTACGGCCTGAAATATTTCCATTTTATAAAACTGATACATATAATACCTCGTACAATAGTTTCAGTAGTTTATTAAATATTGTATTAAATACATAATAAATTTATGATTTCGGCGCATGGTTCGATCAATAAACAACAACAAATTTGCAAATAATTAGCACATCCTCAACGTTTCGATCCCAATGTGGATCATTATGAAGAGAGACATTTTTACGTCTGAAAAAACCAAATAATATAATATAGTTGAACAAAATATTGGGACACAGTTAAAAAGAACAAAAAAAGCACATACTTGTTGCGACAAGATAGAAATTAAAAGAAGAATAATTAATGAGTTACGAAGACATTTCTTCTTTTAATTTCTATTTTGTCGCAACAATATGTGTTTTTTTTTGTTCTTTTTGACTGTGTCCCAATATTTTGTTCAACTATATTATATTATTTGGTTTTTTCAGACGCAAAAATGTCTCTCTTGATAATGATCCACATTGGGATTGAAACGTTGAGGATGTGCTAATTATTTGCAAATTTATTGTTGTTTATTGATCGAACCATGCGCCGAAATCATAAAATTATATATTTCAAGTGCGATCGAGAAAACATTTGACCTGTATTAAATACGTTTAGTAATTTATTGAATACGAATTTAATAATGTAACACATATTTTAAATAATGATGTAAGAATTATTAGTGGCGCCTCCGAGAAACTAACAGTCGAGTGCAAAGGGTTAAATATGTTGATAACTAATCAACTACACATTTAAGTATTGTATGAAGTATATCATATACAAAATCATATACAATGGAATTATTCTAGGTCGGACGAAATGTTTAATTTACCACGTTTTTATTAGCTCGCTTTTTTCAAGTTAAAATATCTCCGACTACAAAGGGTCATATCCTTTTGATTTTTCTTGTGCTGCAAACGTCACCTTCTCGTAAACGCATAAAATCCGCAGTCTATTTATTACTGATCGGATGAAAGGGAAGGAAGCCGATTTCTCCCGAAAGAGACAAACAACGGGCAAGATTCGCCGAGGAGGAGACGCCGAGGACACAGTGAATGTCGCTCGTATTTCTCTTTTAACGACCGGCAACCTTGCTCGCGAACCTTCGGTCTCGGAGCAACAGGTGGACTACAAATGAAAGCACGCGTAGTCTCGTGTTGATTCGCTGTATCGCGAGGAAAGAATTCGTACGGAATGCAGCTAATAAATAGAAAGCGCGGACACTTCGCCAGCGATGAAAGTGCGAAACATTGTTTTTTAACAATTCGGTGAAAGCACGGATCCGTTTCATATTTTCAATCAATCATTCTTGCTTTTATTCGGCTTGCGAAGAAAGCGTGTCGGAAGACTTCTTCAGAATGTAATTCAATATTCATTGCAATAGTTGTAGATAGACAAGTTTTTCTCAATTATCACCAAACATATTAAATTTATTCAAGACAGTAGAAGGCCTCCACCTTTCTAGAAGAAAGATCTTCAACAACGTGTTAAGAAATTATCAAACAAAGTCGTAAATCTCTCTAACAAAGAAATATCAAGGAGATGATTGGTTAGAGCGAAAGGGACACGCCTCCAGATGCCCTATTGGCTAAATCGGTCAAGACTGGTGGTAGGGGGAGCGATCTTCTTGCGAGTTATGAGCAGTAGGTACATCCTAGTTGTGATAACCCACCATCAGGTAACTACGCACCGGTTCTCACTTCCAACGCTATTATACATTAACAACTGTAGGACCAGAAGTTTAAGTTAACTGGAATAACTTGCACATGGAACTTATATTTCGTATCATATAATTACACACGTGTACATCGCATTTCATTCGATAGTCGTATCTGCGCCACACGCGGACTGGCGAGCCTCGCTCCTCGCGCTCACTCCCCACCTTTCACTCGCATACACATTTTGTCTCGCCACACACACATATCGCTGCTGTTACCAGCTTTGGGACATCACACTAGTGAAAAAAATATTTTAAAAAATTATTACGAGGCCTAACGATTCCAAAACGTTGCCACCGGCGCAACAGTCGGACGCGTCCGTAATCCGGGAGCTAATTAGAAACAGATTACAAGCAACGCGTGGGTGAACCACGGGGAGGAAAGGCTAACGACTTACAATAAAATGTAAATGTTCTCACGTTGGTAGCGTGCCCGGACAATCGCTCACGATCAAAATCCAGCGAACAGAACCGGGCGAATCTAACGGGAATCCGCTGCGGCCCGGCCGACACGAATGCGTTTCTGAAATAACGTTCCATTTTCTATCAGCCGTCATCTTCAGCTACATCTGCGATACAGCCAGCGTCGGCAACAATGGTCGGGACTGTGCACGCGAAGTCGATTTCACTCGTATCTCCCCTGGCGGCAGGTTACAGCGACAAGAAACTCTCGGTACAATGAACACGTTTCTCCGGCGTTGCAACGAGGGACAATCGATCGTTATCCCCGAGCGTGTAGCGTGCAAGAAGCTTCTCCGCGTATATCCTTTTTTTTTCCACCTTTCTGCTCATCCCGATTCGTGGCGGCGCGGCTCGTTCTTGGCACTACGACGGAAACGATAATGCCGAGTCCTGATACCGTTCTCCGTTACTCGAGCGAGATGGTTAGCCGATCTTAGCGAGAGCCTCGCGGTTGTTTTGCGCTACACCGACCGGGACTCATGCCCCGGGAATCCGACGGAATTTCTGCCGCCCCAGACTTCGGGGAACCGCCTCGAGCTGGGCCCAATCGAGGAATTTCAGGGATTTAGGCTAGAACCTTGAGAAATCGATTTTTCTTCATTTACGCCAGGTCGTTTCGAACAGGACAAGTAGCTGTTTTAATACAAACTGTTATTCTGTTAGCGATTCTAATGAAATTTCATTAATGTCTTGATCCTTTAGAAAGTTGTTTTCTTGAGGGAATTATGGTCAACTTTGTATTTGATGAATTTATTACGAAAATGGGTGGATGTTGTTTAAAACAGAAAAAGTATTGAGACGATTTAAGAACGTCCATATTTTATTTTAAATTTACTAGAATTGTTGAAGATAGGAAGACATTTTTATACGGTTCCTGTGTCTTGTAATTGTTGAAGTTCGCGGTTATTCACCTTATTTATGGTTATTTACCTGTTATGCACCTCGGGGTTTCCCCGTGCTACCGATCCCGTTCGTATCTTATACACTACGAGATTTTCTACCGAACGCACGTGTTCAAATGGATATTGTTGTATGTTTGTTATACAATAAACCATATATATATAAACCTATACCGTGTTGTCTCTGTGTGGCTACGCCTTATATACAAAACAAAGATTAACAGTAATTGATGAAGAAAATTTTAGTTATGGGAAACTCAGGATTAGTAACGATCAGATTAATTTCGACTAAATTTTGTACAAATCGCAATTTTTGCTTTAGAGAAGGGTTCACTGTATTATTATTTCGATGACCATGCGCTGTAAGTTTGTGAACCCACGAAGACTGTTGGAACAGACCCGACCTTCGTCGATCCTTATTCTTCCTATCCCCGTCTCTGTCTTCATCCCCGAAATTATAAGGCAGACGACAAGGCAGCCTTTCATTTGCTTTAATGCCGTTTCTCGGAGCCGTTTATCGTTTTTATTTGCGACAGTAGCGGAACGATATGTGGGTAGGTCCTTACGAGACTATATTGTCCTTCTGTCATCGACGTACCACTTGCTATTTTATCGTTTTCAGGATTTTCTCAATGAAAAATCTGAAGAATTTCATTCAGAACATACATTCCGCATTTGTGTAAAAACATTAGAAGAATTTAGAAATACTACTTCACTCCAGTTTGTTGCGATTCAGGTAGAAAATTTTTATTTTGCATAAAGATCCACTGCCGAATTATTATAATATTCTAAAATAATTTTAAACAGTCTCACACTGAAACAAAATTCTTCGTTCTCAATCGAATTGAAGATTCTCATGACAGTTCGGTTGTAAATGATTTTTTCTTTGAAGAAACGCTGCAACCTCGAAAGAAGCGTGCAGGTGGTTGGGTTCGTGGTGCTTTCAGGTTCGTTGCGGAGGCATTGGAAACCCATGCAGTTTCCTTAGGAAGGCGCAGCCGCCGCCAGCATGCAGACGGTGAACGATAAATTCACTGCGTTTATGGACGCGCACAATGCAGACGAAATGCCACGGTTAACCATGCGTAACACCAATCAGTTACGGGTCACGCGCCTTTCTAGGGAACGACAAAGTTGACATGTGTAAAGCACTGCGCCCTTCTTTGCGTTCGGTACACTTTGTGCTCCGACTCAGGTCCGTGTGTTCCCTTTCTTTTTATCGACCTCTTCTCCCTGAGCAAACAGATAACACTGGAAACAATTTATTTCCTTATGGAATCACGACCAGGCTCTCACGTTTTTTATTCCGCTCGGTTGTCGGTACTCACTTAAGCCTCCGGCTATCCCCGCGTTAACAGGTTCTAATGACGTTTAATTATGTGGGTACCACAACTTCTGAGAATGCGCACGGTCGCCTCGTCGTTTCCGAAAAGTGGACTACAAACCTCGACTCCAATTTATTTGCGAAATTATTTACTTATTAATGCCGTAAACCTTGTTTGGTTTATATAGCATACATTATATTATACATACAGATGTAACACAAATATACAATATCATATACATGTAACATAAATTACAGCTTACAATTATTAAATGAAATTATTATAAATGGTGGACGTTAAATCCTAATCTTACATTTTTTGAGGAAGTTGAAAATAAACATTAACGCTGTGATGTCTTGTACGTATTCTAGAAAGTTGAATATACATTAGCCGTAACTTTTAATTAATCGTTCATTGACTGCGGATTTTATGCATTTATGAAATATTACGTGTCACCTACTAAAATTATTAAATCAAGAAAAGAAAATTATAAGTGCATTCTAGTTTATGCAACGAACGCAGAAAATTCGTCTTTTCTAATAAAATAAAATGTAATGTGTTAACATTTACCAACTAACTTAATTCATAAGGAAGGTTAGGAATTGGAATCAAATTTAAAGCTAGAATTGAAGAGCAGAAATTGATTTCTTCTAATAACGCTATTTATAATTCACAAGATCCTCCGTCTATCACAAACGTATTTTTTTCAATCATAATTTATGTCTTTCGTCGAACGACGGTGTATAGAAGGGAATGTATAAAGAAACGTATAAAATTGTTCCCACATTCACGCGTGTTTTCAATCTATAATAGATGCAACGTCTATCGGTAAGAGCGTGTGTTTTGCAAGACAAACTTCACATGGAACAAAGTAGACAACCGTGGAATAAAAAATAGCTTCCGGATAAAGGCGTCAGAAAAATCCTTGAGAGCTGCCATGCAAACGGTGGTGCACGTCTGCAAGAAATGCAGCCGAGCACCGGTGGAAAGCCGCCATGGAAATTATTATCCCATTCCAAGGAAAGGCCAATTAGCGTACCTGGATAGTATACCGCTTGAACCAAGGCGGAAGAACATTTTCGCAGAAGGAAACTGCCTCATTGCTTTTCCTAAGCCGCTCCGCCGGCACTTCTAATCCTTTTCTGGGCAAAATTGCCGTTCGGAAACTCCACAAATGCATTTTACTAATCCTTATTTATTTTCGAGTCGCATTCCTTCGATCTGGCGGCTTGGTTTTCAAATAATCAATCAGGAAAATAGGATTCCGAGTTATTCTGTTCGAACGAGTTCGAAAAGTTGAAAATAATGTAACAGTATTTTTAAATTCTTTAAATGCTTTTATTGTTTTCAATTCGTTTTTTTGTTGTAATGCAATCAGCAATGTAGCAACGCGAATTATTTATAGCGTACCCATTTAATTTCTCTCAACAATTTGTTAATATTTCTCTAAAATTTTCTCTAAAAAAAAGAAGTTCTTTCTTAACAGTCGTTTGGTTCAGTTGCTGTTTGAGCCAACATGGAACTCAATTTTAAATTTATTAATTTTTACACATAGCAAACGCAAAATTCTCTTGAAGATGATCCATACCAGGATCGAAACTTTGGGAAAAATTTAATTTTTGCAAAATTGCTTTGTTTTTCATTATGATCACACCTGTGCGCCGATAGCATACATTTTTCTATTAATTCATTACGATCGATAAAATGGAATATTTCTCTAAAAATGTTTGAAAATTTCATTGCTCGCTAATATATTAATTTATAGTCTTAAATGGGAATTTGTACAAACATGTAAATGTTTTCTCTCATGTTCTCCAAGTTAAACGATCGTCCTGCAAACTATCAATGAAAATTCAGGTCTCTTACGAATCTAACAGAAAGACAATCTTCGAAGATATTGTAAAGAGAGACATTGTGGAAGTATCGGCGATCCGCAGATCGAAAAACGTTTTTTCAGCGGGATTCTCACACGACTCCGTGCTGCGTGCATGTAAGAATGCACGCATGCACGCGCTCACATTTCGTGTGGGAAGCGAGCCAGAGTAAGTCGAAGCAACAGGCTGCTGTCCCGCGATGGGAAGTCGGCCGAGCGCGTGCAACACAACGAAAAAGAAAACTGTGGCCGTGTAAAAGGAACGCGAATCGCCGACAGAAAATTCTGAACACGCTCTTCGTCCAGAGGACGAAATCGTTGAGCCCTGAAATCTGATTCGCCCAGTGTCGCAATGGAAAAATGTTAATTACCATCTCCCTTGATCGATGTATTCATCTTACTTAATTTGGATGCACATAGAAAACAACATTTGAAACAGTCTATTCGCTTCGGTTGCCTGTGGTTTGACCTAATTTAAAGTAAAGTAGGGTCTCGTTACGTTTGAAAAAAATGTGCACGATATTTAAAAGTTCTGAGAGAATACTGAGCCAAGGATAGGACATTTTGTTTATAATTAGTTTGTTATGAAACTTTTGCAAATATATTTGTGACATTTTTCCACAATTTAGAATGACAACAAATTTGAGTTCAGAACATATTTGTTTAATTAGCGATTTAATAGAACCTCGGTTAATCTTAGCTACACTTGAATTGTCCATTATATAAATCAGTATTAGATTTAATCCAGCAGCATTCTATAGATTAGTTTAGATAATCGAGGATCTATTATATCATGGATTAAACAAGTAAAAATCATCCAAATTGTGTTGTGTTTGACATCGTTTCAATCAGAAAAATGTCACCATACAGAAATGATTGATAACAAGGAAGTTTTATTATTGGTATTTCGGCGGAGTTAAAACAGACTGATTAAACATGCTTAGATCGATTTATTTTGGCCAGCTGATCAGTGAGACGCGTATTTTGATGCTAGATGATTTCCGGTTAGTGGTGTTTCAGGGTTTGCTGTTGAGATCGATCATACTTCTCTCGACACATGGCCGGGCGCCACCCATTTCTTGGCACATGTGCAACATACTTCGAAGCCCCTGCCTTTCGCTTCCCACGTCCCGAAGGTTTCTCAGAAGGAAAAGACCGCGACGAGGAACTAACCTCGATCGAGAAAATGGCGATCGGGTGTAATGATGCGTTTGTCTGATGGCAAGCTAATTTTCCTGTCTATTATCTAGCGGCTCTTGTTACCTGGTACGATGGCCGAGATTAATATTCGAACATCCGAACTTTCTAAAATTGAACGACTCCTTTGAAGGAGTTAGCAAAATCAACTCGACGATAAAGAAACTTTTAAAACACTTTTTACAACTTTTTATCTGAGCTCATATTGAAAATCTAAAAATTTGGTAGTGTATTATATTAAATCTCCCAGTTGAATAGCTTTGTTGGAAACTGGAAGATATTTGTTCAGCCCTTATGCAAATATAGTAATAGATAAAAAATTTATGTAAAAAAGTGTTAAATATTTTTTTAATTAATTCTCAGATAAATTCAATTAACGTTTTAACGAAAGGACGAACTATTATTATGAAGCGCTAGGTATGAAATTGCTGAACTATTAAATCAAAGATAAAGGATAAAGATGAGAGATATAGAAATCCTTTAACTCGAATTAAATACGCGATCGAACGTTTCTCCGAAGTGCCGTAAATATTTAAATAACCACGTTAATTGATGGTTTCTCCACGCAAACGGCTCCCGAATTCTGTCGAGTATAAAAGAATCGTGTGGATATGAAAAGCGGACACAAAAGCGGGCCAGAATACGGTAATCAAAGCAAGGTGTCAGAAAATTTGCAACCGTGCCGGGTCGCCGAAGATGCGTGCGGATAATTGCAGCGGCGAAATAATGCGGGCCAATTTTGAATGCAACGGAAATACGTGCAACGATTTCGGCAACTGGACGCGTTTCGTACGTCTGCACATTAAGCTTGAACCGGAAGCGACAACTCGCAACGGAGACCTGTAACGGAATTTCTTTTTATTGTGTTCGAATTTAATGTCGGATCAACAGCGAGGCAATTAGCGACGACAGAAGTTGACAAGTTAAATGTCTACAGTAACTTGTTAATCAATTTCGAATCTCTAATGAACTTGATGAGGTTGGTATTCGATGTTGTGTATCTTTTATTGACTTTTGTGTGGCAGTCAACATGTTGACAAAGTAGAAATGTGTTAGTTCGCGTGTGAAACCGTCCAAGTTCACGTGGACGTGGAAGTCGATTTAAACGGAGTACGCGAATTCATTAAGCTCGCGTTAAGTACACGTTGATTGTCATGCGCGAGACGTTATAGTCGGTACACGACCCACGCACTCTTTACGCATACTTAACGAGGACAGGTACATATTACGGGCCAAACTACGGCCACAAAATTAATGACACGATAGCGCAAGGGGCGACGCGTCTTCAAGAATCCGCCTCTCTTTTAGCACAATGCCAATCAGTACATTTGTAATCGTTCCTTTTGGACTGTAACTGCTTGGCGCATCGAGGATGGCGATTATGTGTTTATGACGCTTGCTGTGTGTCATCATGCATTGGCCAATGCTGTCAAAAATGGGGGAGCTAATTTCCGAAAGAACTTGCAGTGGTATGCGAGAGATCAACTACTTTCTTCCTTCTTATTCGAGACGCTTATTTAGGAAAGTTTCATGAAGTAAGTAAGAAGTACAGTAACTGATAAAGGATTCCTTTGTGTTCGATATTGGTTGAAATTTTTAATTTCTTACATAAAACGTAAACAATTGAAGAGATTGCTCCTTTTTTTAACACTAAACCTACCACTGCCGGTCAAATGACCAGTCTCACACTTTTAATTTTATAATTATTGGAATTATGACGTTGCTTACATAGAAAAATAAAGAGAACCTTCTCATTTTTATCAGCTAAAACATTTTGATCGGTTACAGTGCTCGGTACTTTCAGTGTTAATTGAAGAAACTGCGTCTTTAAAGGTTAGCAAGTAATTACACATGTAGAGATTTTCAAAGAAAGATTCAATATTAATTTTCTCAAAGGGAGTCTCGCGTAGCCAATTTTTGTTTATTTGAATTAAATCACGGAGACTCGTGGAGCTAACAGTACCCCGCAATCTGATAGTTACACGATTATCGGACCAATTATCGCATTAATGATCCAGCATGGATCGTTTCGAAGAAGAGCCGACAGTTTTCCGTAGAATCGTTGTACGATCGTTCTCCGATTCAACCGGCCATTACAAGTTATTAATTGACGACCCTTATAATTTATGAGGCTCGTGGGCAGGGCTATTATATCCCCGAGTATTTCTCAATCGGTCGAGCGTCTCTCGGTCAATAACGATCCTCGGCTGCCACCCGCGATCCAATAAAACCTCCTCCTGTCTGTCGATGCATCGGAGGATAATTAATTCCACGATTCCCATCAAGTCGGTTTGTTCTGTGATAATAGCTGATTCCGGTGCTGAAAAACCACTAGCATTAGTCGAAGTACAATCCCGTCCAGAATTATTAACGAATATAAAGAGCTCGGAAGCCAATCAATAAATCTCTGAGCATGAAAACTGAGTAAATTAAGTGTTTTATATTGATTAACACTTAACACACGAACAGACTAGTACAACATGGGATATATAGTTCAAAGAAAATAAAATTAAACTGCTATAGTTCTCTTTAAAAATTATATTAGCGAATTCAAAGACCTCGGTAGCCAATCAATAAATCTCTGAGCATGAAAACTGAGTAAATTAAGTGTTTTATATTGATTAACACTTAACACATGAACAGACTAGTACAACATGGGATATATAGTTCAATGAAAATAAAATTAAACTGCTATAGTTCTCTTTAAAATTATATTAGCCAATTCAAAGACCTCGGTAGCCAATCAATAAATCTCTGAGCATGAAAACTGAGTAAATTAAGTGTTTCATATTGATTAGTAGTAGAAGTGCAAATACATTGCTAAGGTTCTCTTTAAAAGTTTTCTTTTTAAATATCTTATTTAAATGTTTGTTGGTTAAGGTATATTCTAATAATCGCTGATGTGTTTTTAAGCATCCTAGCAGTTCTGAATGAGGATGTACATGTTTCCTATCCGATCCAACTACAAAGCATGACCAGCAGATTGCGTTCGAATTGACTTTTTTTTCGCCGGGGTAAACGCGAATCTCACCTCTCGACGAGAGTTCATTAAGTGCGCGTGCTGCACGCTATAATTTGCAGATTGAGCGAGCCGTTGCTGCGCCGTGCGCGGCCGTTTAAGTTACGCAACCAATTATTATCGATTTAATTGCGCGGCCCGGTTCGAACGCAGCTTTAACGGCGAGCTTTTCGCGGTCGAGACGCGTCGAATCCGTCCGTTCGTCTTGTGTCGATGCATTTTCACTCGTTACCGTTGCGTAAGACACGCGGGAGCCGTGCAAGACGATTTCTATGTAATTTCGACGTTGCCTTTGTTCGTTTCAGCAACGACGGCAATTGAAGTATGCATTATTCACTTCGTAACACGCAGCGACGTGCGCGGCCATTTTCATGAATGAAGTCGGGATGCTTGTAAGGGAACTTTGATTGCACAAGTTCCATCCTAGTCCATTATGTCTCGATTAGTCGTGAAATACGTGAAAGTTCGTCGTCGACCAATTCCGCGCATCTTTCGCCATTCGCGTTTCCAATGCTATTACAAAGACTACATTTTGTTTGTTATTATATGGTATTATCGAAACGAAATATTTGTTTAGTGAGAGTGCTTCAACGGCTGCTATCACGCATGCGTGACCTCGTGTTGCCAACTGTTACCGGCCACTGTCACGAGAACTCGCTTTCGCCGCTCTGACACTCTGTCAAATGAAAATATTGAAACACCAGTTTGTTAATTATTCGCTTTAGAACAAAACATAATTATCTTAGCGACAGTCTACGTGTTATTATTTTTATATGAAAAGCAATCAAATTTTATCTTTTAAAAACATAAAAAAACTAAACTAGGGAACCTCTGAGGTATTTTATAAACGAAATCGAACGAAGTGGACTTAACCCACTCCCTAATTTCAAGAGCATTAGGAACATTATAGAAATGATTGATGGAGCGTGCGCTACATCACGAAAATGATCGATCCCCAACGGAACGACCGCTCTAATGAAAGTTCGTATTAGATTCTGACACATTAAATGGAGCGGTTTAATCGGATGGAAAAAAAGAAGTGATTAGATCGAATCTAATTATTTCAGGAAGTGTCTATGCAGGATAGAAATAAAATTTCCCGGTGTTTGACGTCGTAGGCGGTGTTCGTGCCGCTTATCCAAAGGATATCGCATGTCACTTCTTGAGAGGAACGCTTATTAAAACTGCGGCAACCGCATAAAAATCTAGCCGGACTCTTAACCGAGGTCTGCTATTAGGAGCAGTCCTCGATACATAAGTGACGGCAATTCAGCTGAGCAATCGCACGGATTTCAGCTAATTATTTCCTTACTCGTTGGCCCCCGTTATCTTCGATTTTCTTAACGTTGCACTTTACGGAGCATAACCGAGAAGCGGTATTAATTCAATAGTCGTCCTTACTCGCGAGCAACTGACCGCGGCCCGGCGTTGGTCGTTAATTAAGGGAATATCTTAATTACCATTCAGAATTCCATAAGTGGGGCCAATATCGACCGATGTCTTCTCGCGAGCATGCCGACCTTCGTCATTCATCGTTCTCTCTCGAGAATCAACTTTTCTCTTGCTGACATTACCTTTTTACTGTCCACCGGTTAATGGATCGAACGTTTGATGAGCTTGTGAGAACTTCGATTGCGGATGTTTGCGCAAATTCACGTTCCCTCGAGCAGGGGACTTGCATTAAACTCGACTTCCTTCGCGAACGGATAAACGAAAAGTTAAATACAGTTCCGCCGGATTCTGCTGACTCCAAACTGGTCCAGAGGTTTACGATCACTTCTTTCTTTTAGGTATGTAGTTTTGTTTCGATGCTTCGTTTCAACGAAACATTTCAGCTAATTTAAAAGCAAACTCAGCCATATCAACACAATAATCATTGGATCCTGGCAGTTGTACATTCATCAATTGCAAGGAGCAGGAAACAATTCATTTGCTTCCCTAAGCAGTTTAATCAGATGAAAATAAGTTAAATTCTTACAATTTTTATACTGTTTGAAATTCCACGACATTTCCTCATAAATGCATAAAATCATAAATTAAACGTTGTTTGCATTAAGTGCAACAAACAAGGGCCAAATAATAATTTCTTTCATTCTTTAATAATGTTCATAAGCTGCAAATAATACATTGAAGCTCTTAAATTTTCAATCGGTCCACTATTTTAATTTCCTACTACTCATTTTTGTCATAACTCTAGTAATCATCAAAGCTTCTATGATTGTTTTATTCAAATTCATAATAGATAAACCCCAGAAAAAATTCATAACGTTGTTTGCATCAACAAGGGCTAAGTAATAATTTCTTTAATTCTTTAATAATATTCATAAGCTGCCACTAATACATTGAAGCTCTTAAATTTTCAATCTGTCCACTGTTTGAAATTGCAACTACTCATTTTTGTCATAACTCTAGTAATCATCAACGCTTGAGTTATAATTTTATTCAAATTCATAGGGGATGAACCCTATAAAAAATTCATAACGTTGTTTGCATCAACTGCAACAAACAAGGGCCAAGTAATAATTCCTTTTATTCTTTAACAAAGTTCATAAGCTGCAACTAATACATTAAAGCTCTTAAATTGCAAGTACTCTTTTTTCTCATAACTCTAGTAATCACCAACGCTTGAATGATTGTTTTATTCACATTCATAGTGGATGAACCCCATAAAAAATTCATAACGTTGTTTGCATCAACTGCAACAAACAAGGGCCAAGTAATAATTTCTTTCATTCTTTAATAATGTTCATAAGCTGCAACTAATACATTGAAGCTCTTAAATTTTCAATCTGTCCACTGTTTGAAATTGCAACTAACTCATTTTTGTCATAACTCTAGTAATCATCAACGCTTGAGTTATAAGTTTATTCAAATTCATAGGAGATGAACCCTATAAAAAATTCATAACGTTGTTTGCATCAACTGCAACAAACAAGGGCCAAGTAATAATTTCTTTCATTCTTTAATACTGTTCATAAGCTGCAACTAATACATTAAACCTCTTAAATTTCAATTCTGTCCACTTTTTTAAATTGCAACTGCTCTTTTTTCTCATAACTCTAGTAATCATCAACGCTTGAATGATTGTTTTATTCAAATTCATAGTGGATAAGCCCGATAAAAAATTCATAACGTCGTTCGTTCGGTGGTCCAACCATAAAGAGTTGTAAACACAGCGAACAAGCGAGTAAATAAAAATCCTTCACAATGTAATCTTTGATGCTTGCGATGCTTGACCGTGTATAAATAATGAGAATTGTTGAAACAAGTAGGTTTTGTTGTTTGGGCGGTTGGTATCCGGCCGGTAACGGTAAGGATCATTAGCGTGCTCGAACATAAACACGGAAAAGTTTCTCGTGGAAGCCACAAATCAGTCCATCGCGAGGGAGCAACTGATTACATTTTGCAGTCGCAGTTAGGCGAACCGTTTCCCCGGGATTCCTTCATTCTTGATTGTTTTCCATTGACGCTAAAAGCCGACGCGGCACGGATTACACACGGTCCGCTTTATGCGATTCTTCCCGGGGAGATAAAAGTGTTCATTTCCGCGATGATGTTCCACGAGATATTATCCCGAGTATGTCCAGCTTGTGTCCTTCAGAATTTTCTCACTGGTCGACCCATTCAAACTAGACGCTGCCTACAAACACGCTTAGAGAATCCTACTCGCCTTAAATTGCAAATCTTTTTCGTAACTAGCAAGTCTTTCGACATCCTCTTCAATTAGTCAATTAATTGGCAAGACCTCGTCACTGATCGCATCAGGCAAAAATTTATTCAACCTTAACTGAGCGCATCATCAATCGTCAACATTTAGACGGACACAACGTAAGATAAATGAAATTGTTTAACACACGTTTGATCACTTATGATTATTGTTTCTGACCTTAGAAAGTCTGAAACAATATAACAATATCATTAAATTCGTCTAATGTCTTTTCAATTTTGTATTTGACGTATCAATGTTTCTCCTAAATGCATAAAATCCGCAGTCTACTTATTCGCTAAAATGTAATAACAAATGTTCACTTTTCTACAACGATTTTCCTGTTATATCATTTAAATTACGCATTGAAAGTGTTGATTGTTTATCGAATGAATATTAAAAATCGTGTAAAATGCATACTAAATCATGCTCCTTATCGGAACTAATGAACCGCGCCAATTAAAACCGGCACAGTCACTGTCGCGTCAGCTTGTCGAGCACGGCAATGGCAAAATAATGAAGTCAGCGGCTTCCACGAAATTATTAACATCTGATCGTGATGCATCTCGCGGCTGGTGTGATTCAGTTCACTTTGAATATTTATCTTGTGTGTAATGTTTCTGGAGTTGTAAAAACGCGAACGACTTGCTTACACGATTAAAAGTACGCAATATTATTCATGAGTATGAACCGAGTACACTCTGAATTGTTAAAACATAAACTCGAGTAAAATGTAGATCGAAAGAGAATTAATGCAAGGGAAAGAAACAGTGAAACCACGTATTTTTCTCCTCAGTTTCCTTGCGTATAAATTGCTTCTAAAAGTGCACTGAAAGTTCACACCCCACCGATTGCTTCGAGTCTTTCTTCAAAAATATGTTTGAATGGTCTTCTCAAAGGCAAAATCTATTTTCGCTATTATTTTAATGAATATCGACTTCCTTGGTTTTCTCAATTAAATTTATCCCGTTCAACCATTGTCAGTATAAATAAGCGTAGATTTGATCACTACCATTTAGCTTTTTCCCTGCACGCATTGGTTTCATTAATGTTCCTGAGTGTAGTTGTGGGGATGGAGATGAGTCGCTGAATGATGTTTTGTGGCAGTGTGATTTGTACAATGAGGAGAGACTCTCATTGATTAATAAACTCAGTAAAATAGACTTTCAGCTTCCAATGGATGTCTCAGTAATGATAGCCAAACCTAATATTAGGGCCTGCCATTACATGTTATCATTTTTTAAAAGCGGTGGCCTTAAAGTATAAGATCTTTTATTTTTATTTCTGTTCATACACTGTTCCTGTTAATTATATGTCCGTATTATAATATTTGTATTTCTACAAGGAACCTATTCTGTTTTGTAATCTTCATACTCTGTATTGTATGTAGTGTATTTTTGTTTTGTAATTATGTTGTAATAAATCTCATATGAGATTTTCTAAAATAAAAAAAAAAGAAAAAGTTCAGCCCCGTAAAACACGGTGGTTGGGTTCCTAAATATGGAAATTTTGCTTGTCAGTGCTACTTGAAACAATGTGAAGAAATTCATAGCGTACCATCGAGCATCCTTAACTTATCATAATGATATTGAGCGAGCGACGACAGACCAGAAATAATACGCAACTAAAATTGGAGAAACAAAAGGAGGTTTACAGCCAGCGAACTATAATTTGTGAATCGGTTTGGTCGTTCGTATGCGGTTCGCGACATCATCATTCCTGTCCTACACCTTGGTTGGGCCAGCGAAAAAACTTGCGAACACGTTGTACGTATAAAATATTCTATTACCCGGGAACAGTGTTTTCGAATGCGGCTGTGGTTTACGAGACAACCGGGTTGTTTATGTTCAGAAATTGATGTCACCTTCTCGGTCCCGCAGGAAGCCGATAATGCGAGTCCCGGGGAACATAATCGAGTCCCGGGGCTGCGTCTCGGTTTTTTCTCGAAATCGACGACGAAGGCGACACACGTTTGGACGTTCACGAGTCTCCATTTCAGGCATACCCGATGCGGGAACGCTTAATATTCCCGCGGGCTCCTGGAAACACACGCTACTACGATCCGCTTGTACACGCAAGCGGACGTGTCGAGATCAAGAAACGATCGGTTGGCAGCCGAGCGATCGGAATTCCGAGAAAAGAACGCGCCTCTCCCTCCCCGCCGCACCCTCGATCGAATCTTTCTCTTTTTACCCGTGTCGGCCGTGTAATTCTTGCGCTCGCGGTTTCTTTTTATATCCGACGAGATAACAGTCACTGTTGTTGCACGGCCGCGAATAAATAATCACGGAATTCGCTTGCACCCCCCGCGTCACCGCGTGTGCCGCTCTCCGACGTTTGTTTTCTACCATCGTCCCTGACGCTAGATAAAACTCTACTGATCGGGGTGACGAAACGAGCATAGATCATTTCTGTCGCGAACGAGCAACAACCGATCGATAGATTGGTGCGGTGCGTAAGCTACGATGCAACTTTCGAGCGCATCGATCGGCTGCGATGAATGCGGCTCGAATTATTGCAGACACTGGTTTATTTACTGTTCGCAAGGCTTTCAATTTATTGTTTGTTGCTGTACGTGGAGAATTCTAGGGAGTATGGTAACAGTGAGTGGTCGAAATAACAAATAATATAACTTTCTGAGAGATTGAAGATTATGAGGCTGTTGCTAGAATGCTATACTTATCAGAAGTCTATTAACACGGTTTTTAATGATTCTACTATTTAAAATTTCAAATAAAATTATTGGAATACGTTACTGAAAAATTGATTAAAAAGTATTCAATATATCTTCGACTTTGAAAATCTAATCTGAATGGCAGGACTTGGATCTTGAATTTTCTAGTACCCAGATCAAATCATTATCTTATTCGTACGAGGTTTATCAAGAAGAAGATTTCAAAGTAACAGGTTCAAGAATGTATAATGATAAATCTTAGCCAATAGGTACAATTGATTAAGAAGTACATCGACTTTGAAAATCTATCTTGAATGGCAGGACTTGGATCTTGAATTTTCTAGTACCCAGATCAAATCATTATCTTATTCGTACGAGGTTTATCAAGAAGAAGATTTCAAAGTAACAGGTTCAAGAATGTATAATGATAAATCTTAGCCAATAAGTAAAGTATCAGATAAGAAAATAAATTTCTATATAGCTGTGGTCATTTTACCGTAGTTTAGTTTCGAGGCTGGTCGAAGAATGGAAGTGGGAGTTAATTCAAGCTCATTCTAATAATTTCAGCAGGATAGCTGCCTTGATCAGAGATTTTATTTAATGGTCATTTAATTGCGTACGACGTTTCTGTTTCGCCAAGGCTGTCGGGGTTCCAGTGCACCGCGATTGATATCTTTTTGCCGTGCCGCGGTTCTTCCTTTCTTTTTGCGTGCTGCCACTCGTTCTGGCTCGCCCACGCTTCGAATATAACCTGTACACATGTAAACCGACCGGTTAACCACGACAGCGTTGCTCCGAAGGGAAGGTATCGTACGTTTCGTGTTGTTATATCTGCCGAACCCGTACCTGAGGTCCTCGACCATGAATGGTGCACGACTGAACAGAAATTAGATGATTCCATACCATGGCCAGCACAAATATTTTGTAATCAGCGCGCTGAGAAGTCCGGGGATTAATTAAACAATATTCGTATCACGGCACAGGTTAACACTAGATTTTTTCATAAATTAAAACAACCAGGTTTATTAACATTTCCAAAGATTAGGAACGAAAGAAATATTATAAAAATATATTGGAATAAACTTTCCACACTGAGGGGACCCAAAATTTTCAACTGTTCTGATCTTAATTTTATACAATTCGACGAAGTAATGATAAAACTTGAAATCCTAGTGTGGGGAATCCAACACCTAACCCTTTACTCGTATAACTTTTAAATGAGCGAACTCCACTATATAATATTATATTCAGGAAAGTTGACAATTTTTGTCCCCAGAGTGAAAGTTCGGCCCAGGTTGTAACTAAGTCTTTTCTTAAGCTAGAAAGAGATATTTGCAGACGGTTTAGAAGACCGAGAACGGTCATCGGGTGATTAGAGGCGAAAGCATAACGCGAACAGGTTAGTGCAACAGAAAATATATGGGAGCACGAAGGCTAATGCTTGCATATACGCGAAACCACTTGCCGCGTCCGCTCCACTTCCACCAGAATTGAAGTGAAAGTCTTCGAAACCGTTCTCAGATCATCCAGTCTCCTACAGGATACAGATGTTTGAAACCCTTTGGCCGTGATCGCGCCAACACTGAATGAAGCGAGCGCGGGGCAACGTTTCATGTGTCACGCGATCGCCTCGTACCTGAACAACAACGTCGACACGCTCCAAGACCAGAAAAAATATTAGGGTCTCTAAACGTTTCCTTTTTGAGAGCGGCTGTTCCAAGACATTTTTCGATACCGTGGATCGTGATTGCACGCGAAATTAGCTTTGCGTATTGAAAAAATAAATGCAAATAGACGTACACAATTGTGTGCTGAAAATAACGGTACTTACAAACGCAGTAATTAATAATTAATGTTTCATCCTTTAAACCTTTAGTGCCCAAATTTATATTTAACTAAAAAAAATCAAATTTTAATCAGTATTTAATTCATTTATTATATATTATTGTCAAAAGAGACACGAAAACGTTTTAGAAAACGAGGTGTTTTAAAAAAAAAGGTATTTATAAGTACCGTCAGTAATTAAAAACAAATGAAATAGTTTATTCTGAAAATTTAAACTAAATAAAATACATAATTTTAAAAAAACAACAAAAAATAACTGCAAGGCTTTTAAGTACCTTTAGGCACTAAAGGGTTAATGACTTTGTTACATTAAAAGCAACATTAGAACATTCTTGAATTTTTTTAATCTTTTGCTGTTTTATATTTTTTACTAAACTAGTTGTTCATAAATGCATAAAGATCAACAGACTATTAATTATATGTTGAGAATCTTCAGTTTCCTTGATGATTTGCATCGAAATACTATTTGATACTAATCTACTATTGTTGCTATTAAGTGTAACGCGCACAATGTGTCCAGAGAAGTCGGCAAATGAATTTTCCGCGAACGCCCAAAGCGACGGTATCGTTAATGAGCATTCCGAGTGTGATAATCGTGGCTGCGATCTAATGGGACATCAGGAGCAACGGAATTCTCGTTGATCCTCCTCTGTCAAAACACCGGCAGCTTGAAAACTAACATTCACCTCGTTAAGGAGCCACGCTACGTTCCTCGGAACTGGTCTCCGTGGATTTTAATTGTCTGCCTGCGGAACATTAACCGCGTCTTCTCGCGGACGCGTGTTATAATCATCCTGAGCAGCCGCAATCTCGACCTTGGATTAACGATCTTCGTGGAACGAAGAATCGTGTCGTGAACGGCGAAAACGGTGACTTCATATGCAAATTAAAACATCGTCGGGCACTAGCAATGCCAAGTCACTGATTTCAGTAATGATACAGTTGGAAAACGTCGTTCGAGAAACGAACAATAATGTTATTCATAAAGATATGTTGCTATCTAAACAATTACTAAACACTTACGTATTGAAGCGTATAGAAGTAACAACAACTAATTGAAATAAATTCGATATTTGGAAGTTAGCACACTTTGATATATATTTGAAATTTAACAAGGTTCGAGGTAAAGGTTTCGTTGTTTTTTGGAGCGATTTTCGAGATCCGGTTTTCTTATTAGTTATCTTGGAATGGTTATGGAAAGCGTCGTTCGAGAAACCAACAATAATTTTATTCATTAAGTTATGTTGCTATCTAAACAATTACTAAACATTTACGTATTGAAGCATACAGTAGTAACAACAACTAGTTGAAATAAATTCGATATTTGGAAGTTAACACACTTTGATATATATTTTAAATTTAACAAGGTTCGAGGTAAAGGTTTCGTTGTTTTTGGAGGGATTTTCGAGATCCGGTCTTCTTATTAGTTATCTTGGGATGGTTATGGAAAACGTCGTTCGAGAAACCAACAATAATTTTATTCATAAAGTTATGTTGCTGTCTAAACAATTAATAAACATTTATTTATTGAAGCATACAGTAGTAACAACAACTAATTGAAATAAATTCGATATTTGGAAGTTAACACACTTTGATATATATTTTAAATTTAACAAAGTCGAGGTAAAGGTTTCGTTGTTTTTGAAGAGATTTTCGAGATCCGGTTTTCTTATTAGTTATCTTAAAAATGTATGGAGTGACGAAATGATTTCTATTGGTGAGTGCATGGTGCATTTTGGAGTAAGGGCGCTTTGTTAAAACTATGTTTAGGGTATGCAATCAATTGGGTGCGAATGATATGGAAAAACGATATGGAACTAAACTGTTTGTTTGTATAAGTTTGCCCTGTCAATGGTTTCGCTCACGGGGAGGTCTCGAATGGAGTCCGATGACGTCTAAATCATTCTGGGACCGTCGCGTTGCAGCCGACCGTGTTTAAATAAATACAAGTTTCACGTTCGATCTGCTTGAGATCAAACACGTATACTATCAATTTCATATCAGCCAAATTTAAAATGTCATAGAAAACAGAAGTATCCTATAAAATAGCTCCGAGTGCAAAGGGTTGAAAAGTGTGCGGACAAATATGCTAGCCACTAGATTACAAAAATGAAAGATGATCGAAGATCGTACAAAAATTGTACGATGTCCATTGTTGTCCCTGAAAATTCTTGGCCGCCGGCGAATTCCTCGAACAAACGGACATCGCTCATCCCGCTCATTCTAAATTGCTGGAGGTGTGCCAGGTAATAAGCAGAATCGCGAGAGAGCCGAGTGACGCTGAGCTTTTGAAGGGAACTGTTCGATCGCGTTCCGTTAGGGGAGCCCATCAGGCTCGGGCCTTCTTTCGCCGTGCAAAAACTGTTTTACAAGGCCCGAGCACGAGCTGCCGGGACTTGCGCAATCTCTTGCGATACTCGGACCGTGTGGAGTATTAGAGGTGCACCAGGTCGAGCAGTTGCGAACAGGTTCTGGAGCAAATTCGTGGTTGCTTTGAAAACCGGAAGT
The DNA here is from genome assembly GCA_916610235.2 of Lasioglossum morio. Lineage (NCBI taxonomy): Eukaryota > Metazoa > Arthropoda > Insecta > Hymenoptera > Halictidae > Lasioglossum > Lasioglossum morio. The sequence goes on along the minus strand of OU744325.1, from coordinate 8,056,760 downwards.
TTAACAGATCTACGACCCAATAGAAAATAAATTTGTGTAACGTTATCCCCCTGTAATGTTTAAATAGTTGAATAACTCCTCCGCCATTACTCTAAGTAATTGCCAATAATTTTCTAAAGACTTACAACATTGGCTTACAATGCTGAAACAATTTTTACACGGACCAGGTATTTATAAGAATCGATTAGTTTCATATTAACACATAACTGATAAAAACCGAAAGTTTAAAAGATCTACGATCCACTAAAAAATAAATTTGTGTAATGTTATCCCCCTCTAATGTTTAAATAGTTGAATAAATCCTCCGCAATTACTATAAGTAATTGCCAATAATTTTCTAAAGAATTACAACATTGGCTTACAATGCTGAAACAATTTTTTAACGGACCAGGTATTTATAAGAATCGATTAGTTTCATATTAACAAATAACTGATAAAAACTGAAAGTTTAAAAGATCTACGATCCACTAAAAAATAAATTTGTGTAATGTTATTCCCTTCTAATGTTTAAATAGTTGAATAAGTACTTCGCAATTACTCTAAGTAATTGCCAATAATTTTCTAAAGACTTACAACACTCGATTCCAATGCTGAAACAATTTTTCCACGGACCAGGTGCTTCTAATTACAGTATCATAGGTGAAAATAACGAAACGGTAACGAACCGTAACCACAATCGTCTGGTACATTCGCGTATCAGTGATTAGCAAAGCTCGCGATAGGTTGACGTTAATAAACGACCGATTTGTAACTGTAAAAAAAACAAGACACTGGCGCGCATAATCGAACCGACTGGTAACCAGGTGTCCCGTGAAAGCACTGCGCCTATTACAGACATTGTCCAAGGATACTTAAATCAGTGGCGAAGTCCACGCAATCGAATCGGCCGCGGTAACGTGCCTGTCGCGTTTTTCTTTTCCGAACCACGCAATTAGCATAAAAGCGACGCTAGACATGTTGGCCACTCGATCGACGGTTGTGAAATGTGTTTGGTGCTCGATCGAGATAGTTGTGTTTTTATTTTGTCGCGATTGGAGCAACATTTTTCCGTTTTCAACTCGTTATTGTTTATCATTCGAATAAATGCGGAAATGAGAGTCTGCTTTGATTTTTACGAGCACGATTAAATGCGTAATTATTCTGTAATTGCGGAAGTGAGAAATCAGCTTTGATTTTTACAAGGACGATTAAATGCTTGATTATTCGACAATGTTCGTACATTCTCTTTTACTATAATGACTAAATATTATTAACAATTAAATCGAAAGATAAATGTTATCTAAAAATGTCTCAGGAGATAACATATAATCGGAAAGATAAAAATTGCACACTTGTGTACAAATGTTCTTTCGTTATCTGTATGTACATAATTAATTCTTGAAAATTATTAAATACCTTGGAGAACATCTCTGAATTGAATAATTTTTATGCAGAACAATATGTTAAAACTTTGTCTTTTTGTTTCCAGGTAAGAGAAGACAAAAATTTGGAACAATTGTTACCCTGAATCGAGAGAGAAATGATCACGCAAGCTAAAGTACGTATTACAGAGAATATATACAGAAGGAAATGTTCTTTTAAGATACACGTCAAAAAAATCGATTCACATTCGACAGGCCATCTCTCACGTTCTCTTTTCATCTTTCCTTTCTTTTCACGCGGACAGCTTTGTGTTCCAAAATTGTACGTTAACGATTCGCAAAGAATTCAGAGGATTCCGTGAATTTCGTGCTACTTTCGGTCATCGACTTTTTCTCCCAATCGACCCAAGACACCTAATTGACCGCAGCTTAATTTGCATCATACAGCTGATTATTAAAGTATACGCTATCTTCTCACTTTGGACGAAGTCGTTTCGTTGTCCGGAAAGTTAAAACAGTAGTTTACTCGTCGTCAAACAATAATTTTTTCATCCACATCTATTTCATAAGATTGAACAATAGTACTTGGAAAGTGAAACTTCGTTTCTATTCGTATAGAACTAATCTTGTTCAATTAATCATTCAATTAACGATTTCTACTTCTTTATTTATTAGTTCTTTGTTTTTTTTTTATTAACTGTTACTTCATTCGTCGAGTGAACGAGCAAGGTAAACACACGAAGCGAGCCCGACCCTTCTTCTTATCTTCATGAGTATGATTTTGAAATCTAAATAAACCTCGAATATCAATCCACAGAGTTATCAAAGGTGTCGAGAACCGTGTAAAGATTTTGTTTATCACATTGTGATACCGGATTCACCGAATTGCGTCAATGAGGCTCAATAAAGGGTTGCAGTCTGAATGTTTAAATTAATAAGGACGCAAGCACACGTTGAACACATTGAAGTAGATGTTAGAAAGTTTAACTTTCCGTGCGACGCGCGGGCGTACTGTTTAACGATCTAACCAGTGATGCGAGCACAGAAAAACTATGAACAGTAACTCAGGCCAGATGTGCCATGAACCGCGACATTATGTATACATTCGACGCGGTGCGAATCGACAGGAAAGGAGAAATGTAAAGACGCTGACGTACAGAGATACTGAGAATCGATTAAACAGGGGGATGATGAACGACCAGCTGCGTAACAAGTGAAACATAGTGATGCTCATTTAAAGTAATTCAGATTCGCCTCGGTGGAAGCTTATAAATTTCAATGTTCCAGATTATCAGCGGATTGAATTATTCAGGGATCGTGATCGATTAAGAATCTGACAAAAACGAGATTTTCAGGAACTTCTTTCGATGCAGCATTTTAAAAAATGAGCTAGATCATCTGAAATGAAAAGTTCGCGAAAAGTTAGTTCATTTATGATTCTATCTAGTAGATCAGCCAAACAAGTTTATCCATAATTGTTGTTTAAATCATAAAAAGTGTAAAGAAATTATGTTGAAGAAATTATGCTCTTTCGTTGTACGATTATTGGGCAAGTCAATTTGTTAAGAAGCCCCTTCGTTGATCTGCTAAGTAAAATCATATATTAACAGACTATTATTCAGAAACTATTTAAGACGTTTGCAAAGTTTGGTGTCGATCCCTCCGTTGTCATATCGATCTGAATATGTCGCCGAGTCGCAGATCTTCGAGAACTGCTTAGAGGCGATTCGAAGAACGGTTTCATATTTGATATACGAAAGAGGTGTGTCAGATTATGGTTCTGCGGACGCTGCAAAATTCCGTCGCGTTGTAGGCAAGCCATAGACACCTGCTGCGAGCTGCGCAAGCGGAACAAAGAATCTGCTTTTACCGCCCTTTCAGTTCTGATCGAAAGTGTCTTCAATGTCTCTTGAAAGTCTGTTGCTACTAAATAATCTTTATCCTAAATTTTAGCAATACCAGAAAGTATCAACACAAATTGTCAATTAATTTTTATACATAGATTCATAATTCCTTCGTTAACACAAAACCTACCAACTGGTATTTTTTTGAAAAATACAAAATTATCTAAGCACATCTTATAATAAAAATCACAGAAAATCAATATAAATTCTATGATATAATTTTTATAAGTTTATAAGGTTTAGTGTCCTGAATGCTCTTCCACGCAATTAATTTACATGCTCGCGTCAATTCGATCGCAGCGAAATTTTTCAAAACGTTGAATATTTCTCAAACAATCTCTGTCGAAGACAATCGAGCTTACATTATCGATCGCGATCGACCGGGCGAACCTCGTGAAACACGATTATTCTTGTCACGATCGAACCGATGGAACCATGACTATCCAGAATATTTCCGTCTTCGATAAACATAAAAATATGACCCGACCCCTGGCGCTCGCCGGAATTAATTAGAATGTCGTAAACGCGCGTGTTACATTTCGCGACGGAAACGCGAGCCCGAGCAATTCCCAGCGGCTCGGCATTTCTCAACGTTTCCTCGGGCTATCGTGGTGAAAATATCGACAGCGTCGACCGCAATTCACCTACGAACGAGTAAAACGAACACCGTGCACTCGTAATTCGATACGCAACCGGTGTCGCCTCGAATTTAGTCCGACCGGCAGATAACCGATCGAACAGTTTAACTGAAACAGGGTTTGCGGATAATCGATTCGTTCCTCGTATTTCTCGCCGCGAAATATTCCTGGCAGAACCATAATGCCGTGTCATATTGGAAACGCACCACTCCTTCGTTTTATTGCCACGTAATCCGTGTCCTCTTCGCTCGGCAACTAATTGCAAGGAGTAATTATCCTTGGTGCTCGCGGCAGATTAGATCGCTATCTACGTAGGAAGGCGACTGCCACAGGATAAACAATTATTCGGTTGCATGGTGAAGATCAAACTGCTAATTCCTATGTAAAATCAACCTTTGATAATACAATCGTAGAACACATTCTTTTGCCTGAACTAGTGAATTCCTTACATTGAATTTTCATATGCAATATATGATATCGGCGCTACAGGCTCGATCAAAGATACAGAAATTAGCAATTTTGCAGTATTATAATTTCAACGTTTCGGTTCGGTTTTGAACCATCATCAAGAAAAGTCCGCGTCTGTGAAAATTAATGTAATAGAATTTGTTATTCATTAAACTGATTATTTAATAGTTATGACAATTATGTAGTTATACATACTTGCTAATTGTGAGAAAACAGAATGAAATTGAATTTTCACATTTTCTTGTAAAAGTCTACAGGACTATATAAAAAGAAGTTAAAAATTTCTGGGTTCCTCGCGTGAAGTTTAAGCATTCTTCCAATGATTTTGGATAATTCTCGTGTCTTTACGTTTTTGTATCAAATTTGACAGAATTTGAAGACACGAATTTCGTACATTTTATCAGGTACACTAATTTGTACATCATAGAAAATGTAAAAAGAAGTTCACGTTGCTTCTGAGATGAGCTACTATGTTCTAGGATGTTTCTATACATAGTTTGAAGATTTTTTACACTTTTCGTATAATTGTAGTGTCATGCTCGAGATTTCCTGGGGTGAAATTCTGCACAGGGTCGATCCCTTCGCCCTTTCTCCCATATCCTTCGAGAACTTCAACTGCGTCAGCTCTGTCGAACTTCCGATCGGCGCGTGCGGATAATCGACCGGAAATCTTATCGTTCATTTAGATCAGAGGGGTGAAGGTGCGCGTGAAAAGGGTGAAATGGTTGTCGATCCATCCTGCTTCCGATGCTACTCGTCTGGCTGAACGAGTCTCGTCGCTTTCATGGGAGGAAACTGTCATCGGACACCCTTCTTTCAAAAAATAGTGTCTGGAGCTCTTTAAAACGTCGGAATCCATTTAATTTTCGCTTAGGAACGTTTATTTATCTTGTCCCTTGCCTTCGTAAAATTTCTCAATGTATTAGAACAGTAAATGAAAAAATCAAATGATTAAAAGAGAATTGAAAGGAACCAGACCTGTTACATTCAATTTATTAAAATTGACAGAGGAATTCATTTAATTTTCACTTACAAACGCTTATTTTAACTTGTCCCTTGTCTTCGTGCAATTTGTCAATGTATTGGAACAGTAAATGAAAAGATAAACGGATTAAAAGAGAATTGAAACAAACCAGACCTGTTACAGTCAACTTATTAGAATTGAGAGAGGAAAAAATGAGTGTTTGGTTCCAGTTCCTTGCAATTGATACAAGCATTTTTATTGTGCATCACCAGTCTACTTAATACAGTTCGTAAATGAAAAGATGAAAGGATTAAAAGAGAATTGAAACGAACCAGGCTTTGTACAATCAACTTATTAGAATTGAGAGAGGAAAAAATGAGTGTTTGGTCCCAGTTTCTTGCAATTGATGCAAGCAATTTTTATTGTGCATCACTAGTCTACTTAATACAGTTTGTAAATGAAAAGATGAATTGATTAAAAGAGAATTGAAAAGAAACAGGCTTGTTACCATAAACTTATTAAAATTGAGAGAGGAAAAAATGAGTGTTTGGTCCCAGATCCTTGCAATTGATGCAAGCAATTTTTATTGTGCATCACCAGTCTACTTAATACAGTTCGTGAATGAAAAGATGAAATGATTAAAAGAGAATTGAAAAGAAACAGGCTTGTTACCATAAACTTATTAAAATTGAGAGAGGAAAAAATGAGTGTTTGGTCCCAGTTCCTTGAAATTGATACAAGCATTTTTATTGTGCATCACCAGTCTACTTAATACAGTTCGTAAATGAAAAGATGAAAGGATTAAAAGAGAATTGAAACGAACCAGGCTTTGTACAATCAACTTATTAGAATTGAGAGAGGAAAAAATGAGTGTTTGGTCCCAGTTCCTTGCAATTGATACAAGCATTTTTATTGTGCATCACCAGTCTACTTAATACAGTTCGTGAATGAAAAGATGAAATGATTAAAAGAGAATTGAAAAGAAAAAGGCTTGTTACCATAAACTTATTAAAATAGTGAGGTAAAGGAAGAAACGAGTCTTTCTATTTAGCATCGCCAATGTTCTTATTACAGTTCATTATAGAATCCACGAGTAGTATGAAAGCTGATTGAATGAAATAAATAATGAAACACTTGGTTTAGTTCAAGATACAAAATCTCAGGAAATAAATAACCGAAATTTACCATTTCTAAAGCTGTGGGTTCGAGGAGCCCTTACAATTAGTACTCCAAGGGTGGAGGACGCGATGGCGGTCAGGGAAAGGGTTGAAGGGTTAGCACATCCTGGTTCCTAGGTGAAGAGCGGAGATGCTCGCGACGGCGTTTCCATGGGAAGAAAGTGTCATCCGACACCATCATCTCGAGGAACGGGTGCCCGTAGCCTGGCTGGAGTGGCGCAACCTCTTCGAGCCTGAACCTCTTGCGACGCTTAGCTTTTTTTCCCTCATTACTATGCCGAAGACGCCGAGGGGAGCACGCCCACTTTCGGCCCGGGCGAACCTGCCGCGTGCACCAGACGAACAGATGGCCCTCGAGTTTGGTCGATCGGTTCGTGCGAAAGCAGACGAGGAAGAGGAACGCAAGACAGACCCCTCCTCTTTGGGAAAACGAGCGAATTCGCGAGGGAAAAACACGCGGACCCCTCTGGAAACGCGGTCCACCGTTTCTTCTTCTTTTTCATCCAGCATCCCGTTCTCGGCTTCTCATCCCAGTCGCATCTGCGCGATGCTTTCTTTGGCTCACGGATTTTCGAACACGCGATCCACCAAGGTGTAGCCTGTCTTTGCCACCGAGAATTTTAATAGCGAGACTCCTCCTTTTTGCGGTACCGGTTTACCCGACAGCAACGCTGAGACGAGTTTGTACGCGACAGTCTCGCTCAGCGTGATTTCAACGAACTTTACATCGAGTTGTCTAGCAGATCTGAAATCAATTAAAATATCAATTTAATGTTACTTCTTCGATTCGGAAAATTATCCAAGAAACTTGTTTTCTAGGCAACAAAATCAATTGCTACGTTGTGGTGCGGTTTTACAATTTGTAGATCGACTTGTTACATACTTGCCTTGAAATATTCTCTTTTTAATGATTCGTTAATTATCCAGCAAGTTTTGGGGACAATTTTACTTAAAGATTGAGGTGATATCGACTAGTGAATTGGAAATCTTCATAGGAACTATCAGTGATCACGTATCTCAAAGTAACAATAAATCTTTCTTCAGCATTAATTGTTTCTCTCATATTTGGGGTCTGTTTTGTAATCTCCATTCTTACATCATTCTTAAATAATCTGCCGGTTCATTGGTACTTAGTTCTTTTAATAAGTTCATGTTAGAATAGACATGCCACACACACGCACACACAAGTTTTAACTTCTCACTACGAAAATGTTGCTGAGACACTCCACCAATCATGAAATTCTCATTCATTTAGATGTCCAACTTTGGGTGATTTTCCAGGGTTAATACACACAAACGAAAGAAAAATACACTTGATTAATTAATAACAATGAATTTCTGTAGCTAGTCTAGTGACTTACACACAAAATTTTTAATTTGTCACTGTGAAAATGTTGCTGGGACACTCCTTGACCAATCATGAAAATATCATTCATTCTGGTATCCAACTTTGGGTAGTTTTCCAGGGTTAATACACTAAATGAAAGAAATATACACTTGATTAATTAATAAAAATGAATTTCGTAGCTAGCCTAGTGACTTACACACACAATTTTTAACTTGTCACTGTGAAAATGTTGCTGAGACACTCCTTGACGAATCATGAAAGTATTATTCATTCTGGTATCCAACTTTGGATAATTTTCCAGGGTTAATACACATAAACGAAAGAAAAATACACTTGATTAATTAATAAAAATGAATTTCGTAGCTAGTCTAGTGACTTACACACACAATTTTTAACTTGTCACTTTGAAAATGTTGCTGAGACACTCCTTGACCAATCATGAAAGTATCATTCATTCTGGTATCCAACTTTGGGTGATTTTCCAGGGTTAATACATATAAATGAAAGAAATATACACTTGATTAATTAATAAAAATGAAGTCTCTTCACTCACACCCATACGCGTGACTGACACGACGGTTACCGTGTACTGTACTCAATCGTTTTCGATGAGACGGATAGATATGAGGATATAGGAGCATAATCTTAGCGAGGTTTGAATTCCGACGGAATTCAATGAAGGCTGAAGATAACGGGTATTGGCGATCATCTGCCGAGACATCTGGGTCGGTCCTGAGAACGCTTCACGCTTGTACACAGTGGCCCCGGGTATAAGACACGGGGAATTAATATGCATAATTTGTTGGAACAATGGCGAGAACGAGCCTCGCTCTCGAAAGCGGGGTCGTGAACGAAACGAGCCAGCTATAACGTGGAAATAACGAAAAGAACAGGCCTACATGCAGTCCGCGTCCGTCCCGTGGAAAAAAAGTACACCTCCATTCAGCTCCTGCTAAACAGTGGTCTACGGAATTAGCAGTTGCGAAGCTAGCTGAGATCACCAAAGCGAATCGGAATTAGTATCGTCCCTTGATAAATGCGAGCTGTACACTAGCCGCCGGTGGTGTTCTGTTACGATGGGTATTCGATAAGCAAGTGTCAGTTTCGTTCGAATATGCTTGGCCTGCAATACTTATCTCGATGTATTCGTGTTACCGTTGATTGACGCCCCGCGGATCATTATTACTCACTTTTCACCCTGCAAAGCCGGAACTCTAATTAGATATTTTTACAAAACATGAATACGGATAGCGTATTAAGGCTAATTCGCCATATTTATGCCGCCGCGTCGTTATCTATGCACGCTGCGTTCTCATGAGATTGCCCAACCGCATTTTCATTTTCCCGACAGTATTATGATCGAGATTTACAGAAAATAAATGTTTGTTCCATATCGATGCAGAGACACGAAATGAAATTTTGTGTTTTACATTTGAAGTTAATTTGGAGATTGAATGTATTAGAATTTTATCGTTCGCCAAATCACACAGACACTTCTGGTACCCGCCATCTTGATTCGCGCGACCTTCACACCGTTGATAATTTCCCCCGAGTTAACTATGAATGAAATCGCCAGTTTATCAATGAAAGTTTGAGCTGATAAAGAGTGATTCTTTGTATTCGTTTGCGCACGCACGCACGCACGCAACGGAGCTCCTATTTTGCCCGGAGCCGACTCGTTTTCGACACGCTTCGTTTGCCGCGCGATGGAAAACGCGTTTTATCGTGTTCCACCGACCGCTCGTGGCACTAACAAACTGTAGCTAAACATTTTCAGGTAGTTGTCCAAGAAATTCTTACACTAGAGCGATATTTACGTTTCCTTAAAATACATGAACAAGGTACATGCTTACCAAGTATTGATAAGATATGATTCTGATCCATTGATAGGATTTTTCATATAAAAGTAGAAATATACATAGAATTGTCCAGTTATTTCTACTAATTTTTACTTACTAGTGTTACTACTTTAACTAATTAAAATGCTTACAAAAATAATAAGGCTCTATTTATTTAGATCTCGGGCAATGTGTGCTTGGATAAAGAAATTTATCGAATCAATTTCTATGTAAGCAACTTCGTAATTTCAATTAACTAATTAAAATGCTTACAAAAATGATAAGGCTCTATTTATTTAGATCTCGGGCAATGTGTGCTTGGATAAAGAAATTTATCGAATCAATTTCTATGTAAGCAACTTCGTAATTTCAATAATTGTGGGATGAAAAATATGAAACTGGTCATTTGATAGGTTTAGTGTTAAAAAATTAACGCCGGCAAAACTTTTGCAAACATGGCGCCTAAGGGCGAGTGATATTGAGCCAGTTTGAATTCGATGACTAACCCGACGCTGTTTATACGAAGCGACGCTGATAGAGTTAACCCGCTTCGAGGTGGCCATATCTTATCCACCGGCGCGCGGCACGATCGCCGCTTTATGAACCGAAGACAATGAGGTCGCCATGTTTTTCTTATGTCCTCGCATGACGACCGAAACGACTCTTGAGACTGTTGTGCCGTATATGTTCGTCGTATTTCTTCCTTCTACTCGTACGCCCTCATCCATGACGCCCTACCTTCGCTCCCATAAACGTAAGACGTCGGAGCTCTCGCTGCTCTTCCCTCCAGCGAAATGATTTACAAACAACAATTAGGCTCACGCTGGGAACCGGGATTATGCAGATAAAATATTAAAATCTGAGACGGGGTCAGACAAGTGAATCGAATTAATGTTAGCGGTGCAACTTCACTTTTTTTATGGGAATATGGTAATTTAATGACGGGCACAAACGCTTTTCACCGGTCAGCAGAAACGTTATGGTTCAGAAATCGTTGTAATGGTGCTGAAGGTGTTGCATGATTTCTGTGATAACGAGAACGTTTGATCTATCGGTCTTTTTAAGTGGAATTATTTATGGTAAGTCTGTTTTGGAGAATTCTTTCTGGACGCTCTTAGCAAACGATTTCTTACTTTCATTCTTTTTTAACTATTCACAGGTTTCAGAAATTTTTATTCGTTGTCCTGTCGGTAAAGAGGAGTAAGGATCTAAAGGATCGATGGATCACCGACTCTGGTAAAGTAGAGCCGCGATGGGTAAAACAGAGATCTCTTGTGTGCCGGTACAGAATCTACTGTCGACACAGGAGGAATCTCTGTATCGATCGAATCAGTTCCCTTGCGTCGAGTTTCCTGCGCTTTAGGGTAGAGGGCTGAAAGGGTCAAGTAAGAAACTACTTTATCCACAAGAACAATTTGAAAAATATTTTTACAATAGATCGTCTATAATATAAACATTAAGTTTATATATTTTGCTAGAATAAACTGATATTTTTATTTGAAAGTGGTACATGATAAGCAAGGCGTCACAGATGAGGTTTAGAAAGAAACCAACCACGTAGAAAACTTCATGATTTTTTAGAAATCTGAGGTTCCACAGAAAATGTCTTGTAACAATCTAAGACAACACAGAATGGGTTCATTTTACGTAGCTCTTTTTAACCAACCTTTATATAATTACAGTTCCGTCGCAAAAAGTCCATTACCAGAAACGTTGGTTTTACTGTCGACCAACAGTTGGGTGAAATGTTCAAAAACCTAATGCAATCTCATCGGTGTAAAATAGTGTTTTCTCGTAAAGAATTCCAGAGCGATAGTTAACGACGAAGAAGTTGCGCGAGCGTTCTTAAAATCCACCGAGGAATTTTTTCATTAGGAGAAAATGAAACTATTTGATGTTTGTGCAACGGTATACGGTAATGGATAACGTTTAACGACCGTAGCGAGTAAAGATATTTCCTTCTTCCGTCATTCTGGGCTGTCTTCTGATATTTTGTTATCCACTAAAATGAACTTCGTTAGTTATCATGCGGATTTTATGCATTTATTACCAAAATGGGTAAGTCCAATTTAAAAAATAAATTTAGAAACACCAGTATATTATTTCCAACTCACTAAAATGGTTAAAGAACGAAAGACCTTTTTCCTTGATCCATGTTTTTTAAAATTGATTCAGAAAATTTCTATTTTACATAAACATCCGCAGTCTAGTTATCATTTTATCTATCCCTCATTAATAGGTGACTTGATACTCATTTTATTTCTTTTTGCTAATCCTCGCCAGAAAAATAATGAATTGTGTAAAGCTTTCTACGATGAATCTTCGTTACAAATTACTAAAATAATGTTCGATCAATTGTAAGATAAAAATCGATATGTTCATTCAAAGTTTCAATTTGAAACTAATCAGCTATGCTTTAGTTTCACTCATTTGATTTCTTTCTGCTAATCCTCGCTAGAAAAATAATAAATTGTCTAAAGCTTTCTACGATGAATCTTTGTTACAAATCACTAAACTAATGTTCGATCAGTTGTAAGATAAAAATCGATATCTTCATTGCAAGTTTCAATTTGAAACTAATCAGCTATGCTTTAGCTTCACTCATTTTGTTTCTTTTTGCTAATCCTCGCTAGAAGAATAATAACTTGTCTAAAGCTTTCTACGATGAATCTTTGTTACAAATTACTAAAATAATGTTCGATCAGTTGTAAGATAAAAATCGATATCTTCATTCAAAGTTTCAATTTGAAACTAATCAGCTATGCTTTAGCTTCACTCATTTTGTTTCTTTTTGCTAATCCTCGCTAGAAGAATAATAACTTGTCTAAAGCTTTCTACGATGAATCTTTGTTACAAATTACTAAAATAATGTTCGATCAGTTGTAAGATAAAAATCGATATGTTCATTGAAAGTTTCAATTTGAAACTAATCAGCTATGCTTCAGCTTCGGACCACTGTGCGGCGCGGCGAGTCGATCTCGCTTGTGCAGGTGCGTTGGTCGAAGTCTCTGGGCTCGGCCCGATCTACGACTATGCGGATCCTCGCGTGCGCTCGCAAGGAGCCGAGCACAGGGCAGAAGACGCGAGGAGAGGAATCTTTTCGCTGGTCTGCCACTCTGCCGGTGTATGGCCTCTCCGCACGCGTCCGTTCTGCGCGTCTACTACCGTCTCGAGGTCGACGTCCTCCTCGAGGATCGAGCTCCAGGTTCAGCATCACCTATCGGACGGAGAGCGAGCCTCTCGCCGCATATACAGGAACTTCACCTAACACCGGTCACTACCATTTCCTACACCCTTTTATTTTCCATCGTAAACATTCGGCGAGACGTAAGACACATTCTCTTCCTTGCCGTTAAGGTACCAAGCTGATCTTTAACGTCTTACCTCAAATGTTTATTCCGGAATTTATCTGAAAATTGAGCCATTGCACTGTGACATCGCTTCTTGAAAATTACAAAGTAAAATAGCGAAACTTTCAGTTCATTTCGACCACTTTGAAGAATCTTATCTTATTTATAAAGGTCTTAAATGAAATTTTTATTGTGGAATATGAGAAATTGAGCCATTGCACTGTGACACTGCTTCTTGATAATCATAAATCGAAATTGCGGAACTTCCAGTTCATTCCGACCATTTTACAAAATCTTATCTTATTTACAAAGGTCTTACGATTAGAAAAATAAAATTGATGGTTCAAAAATTGAGCTATAATACATCTTCAAAATACATCTCTTCTGATTATTAGGATCACAAGCCTGATGCAATTTGGTGCATTGAAAGATCCTAAAAAATGTTGCACATTTTCAAAATGAAGCTTAATGTGTCTGTGACTAAGAGAACTCTTGCACTGAACATTCTATGCGAACGAAGAGCGGAGACCCGTTAGCTTCAGTGAGATCCACTGCCGCCGGCTCGCGTCTCCGATTCACCTCTTAAATAATGTATTCGATTTATGAACAATCCTTCGTATTAATTATCCGACCCGCTTCTTGTCCCAGCGACAACGCGCCAGGTAGCCAGTGTCGCGGGACGCATTGTCGACTTGTTACGCCACTGGCCGGCCACACGGACGAGATAATTAACTTTCAAATGTCAGCAACGCTGCTGCGTTTCACCTTTTTTTCGCGTCGTGCCCGGGAATCGGTGCTTCGCGAGACAGAGAGAGAAAAATGAGAGAGAGAGAGAAGGGAATGGAATGTTTTTACCAAGCGGATTGAAATTTTCAAGTCTCTTTTTTGGCTCTGCCTCGAGGAGAGGGGAGGGCAAACTCGAGCTTAGACGGTGCCGCAGTGTGGATTGAACGGTTTAGCGTCTGCGAACCGTTATGGAGGCTCTTTCGGTGGGTGAGTTTTTGTAACGGAAGTATGATGGACTTTGGAACTCATCAAGGAACGGATTAAGTAGCCCTTCTAGACGTTTTAGACATTGCGGGAATTACGAATTGCAAAGATTGTTTAATTCCATCCCTTTCGTAAATTTTTAATACCATTCTAGTTGCTCCCAGATGTGCACAATTGTGGTTACCATTTTATTCGCATGAGAAACCAGCAGGAAAGGTATCGATCATTTTATAGACATTATGGACAATGATGATAAAATTGTGGTTACCGTTAATAGTAACTTCGGTAGCTAAGTTTTTCTGACGAAAGTGTAAAGCGGTTTAGAATCAATTAGGGAGAGAAATATATTGTACAGATATTGTCGAAATGGCAAGGGAACGTTAAAATCGTGGTTACCGTTAAGATTAACTGCCTCGGAGGAAGTAGCTGTCCACAAAAAGATCGCGTTGCGTCGATTATGTATAGCTAAGCGTTTTAAAGGTAAATGATCTCGAAGCAGGTAGGCAGCGTTAGCTTTTTCTTGTTGGTCGGCTGAATGTAACCAGGCTCCGGTGGACTTTCCCGTTCCATGTAAATTCCGAGCGAGTGCGAGGATGTGTGCAACCGATGCTCGGTAATGGTATCACTCGAGAACTAGTTTCGAAAGGAGGTCTTAGAAGCTGTTTGCATCACTTGAACGGGGATTGCAGATCCTTCGAGCGTCCTGCAAAGAGCAGAGCGATACCGGATGAGGAACAGTTGGAGAACGGGTGAAAGTCCAATGAAGCTCTTAGCGTTTTGCTCAAGGTCACCTGCTTCCTTTCGAGAAACGAGGACCGATAAGTGCGTAGGGGTAACGTGGAAAATAGTGTACGTGTCCTGGCGCACAGAGGCTTCGAACGTCGCAACTATTTTTATACGAAAGGAATTAGGACATTGACGGTTTATAGTTAAGATGTAACCTTCGTACGGTCCTCATTTACTATTTGTACATACTATAAAATGATTGTTTCCTCTTTATCTGTATCGTGAGACGTGACAGATGAAGCAAAGTTTTATTAGTTTAAAATGTATCATAGAATCTTTTATGCAACTATTTCTCAGGAGCGTATGAGGGTTAAAGGAAGCTCAATTCTTTAAATTAGAGAAACCAGTCGCCTTCGTGTCGATCAAAGCAGTGCAAGATTTTCACTTTATAGTTACAGGAACCATAAAGGTGTTCTATTCCTATAAACACTGGCATAATTCTTCGAAAAAATGAAAAACGAGTCGTTCGGCGTCCCTCGTGGAGCGGTTATTGCCATAATAAAACCGAGGTGGGGGTAGAGGACGGATACGTATCACCAGAAGGCGAGAAGGAGGCCTCTCCTCCGGTTGGGATACCATTACGACAGCCAATGACTTCTGGCCATGTAAGGCATTCGACGTTACAGCCTATGATGCATGCCTAATTGCCCCTAATGGCCGGTTTTCGAAAGTCGTCCGTCCATGTTAGCCGACTGCGCGCACGCGGGAACCAGTGGAACCCAAAGGTGGGGATGTTCGATTCGTTTCGAACAATCGATTCTCGATCTTCTATAAAAGAACATCGGAATCAAAAAAAATCGACAATTTGGAATATTCTATTAAAGTTCTGTTGTATTTTAAAGAAGACATTTGAATCAATTTATAAAAATACATATTTAATATTCTTTAATGATATAATTTCTATTATTTGTAACAACTTGTTGCCACCAAAAAAACCTGCTTATTTAATATACGACAGAACTTACTTTCGGACCTAATAGTATATTATATGTATTTTATTGTTCTTCTATTCATGTTTAGGAGGATATTCTGATTTCCATGATTTTTATCGGAAGAACTATTGAACTTTTAGCATTAGGAATTTGCACACGTATTTATAGGTATTTGAAGTACACAAGTTATTTCTTTCCAGTGAAAATAGTTGAGGTTACATATTCCTCTGTACATTTTGGCAAACATAAGCCGACTGTTGCCTACGATTGCTGTCCTTCTGATCGAAAACAAGAAAACGAGGAATACTTTCCTCGTTTTATTATATTAGTAAATTATACTATTATAATTATATTAGTATATTATATATTAAAGAGATTATAATATATAATATAACATATCATATATTAATATACCCTAGTAGCACAAAAATATTAAATAGATATTTTTATCAAACATTAGATAAATATTTCTTTCAAATATTGGAAAAATATTTTTTAAGCCACACTTTTTCATATGAGAAAAATATTGGATCTGAATATTGTATACATGTACAAGAATAAACATTATCTGTATATTAGGAAGAAATATTCTACTTCTAATATGAAATAAAATAATATGAAATAAATATTACTTGTATATTAGGATTAAAATATTCTACTTCTAATATGAAATAAAGATTCATTTAATATTTAGAAAAAAATATTTTTCTCTTAACATGAAATAGATATTTCCTCCATATTTAAAAAGAAATATTTGTTACTTATTATAAAATAAATATTGTATCTATATTTGAATATTAAAAAAAGATTGAATCTCTTTTTAATATTATATGAATGTGTATACAATATTTTGTGCTACTAGGGTATCGGTCGTACGGTATATTAGTATCCTACGACCGATATTAATCACGCGGTCGTGGTAGTCTGAAGGATCGAACATCCCCACCCCGTGGAAACTCTGGTGGGGAAACGGCTGTAGCCGTGGAGCTGTCGTCCGCCGTGAATTGGAGTTGTTAGTTATCCGCTCGGCTGTCATGGATCAGATATATCCGCGTGTGTCTCGTTCGTCGACTCATTTCTCTCTTTGCCAGTTAAGTCGCGTGCGCGACACCGGGCATGAATCCCCTCGCCATCGTCCCCTCGATCTTCCTCGCGCCTCCTCGATCCAGACTTCTTCTTTCCAGGTTTCACCGGGCTCGTTAGGGCTCGACTCGCAGCCGAACAACCAACGATTCCTATCCCAGCCGCCTTGGACTATTTATGATCGCAACTGTAGCGAGTCGCCTTTAAACCTCGACACTTCGTAAATCCGCCGTTCGCCGAAGCTCGTACGTGTTGCGTTCCTCGTTAGGAGGGATCAATCGATTCAACTGCGCCCCCTTCGTGTCCCCAGCTTCTACTTCTTCCTTGGACCGAGTGCCTATGGCGGTTTTTGCTGGCATCGTGCAGCCAACGGTCTTGCCCTGTTCACCACTATTTTCCTCCGAGCCTTTTTAACGAACCGATTCGCGCTCCACGCGAACGTAATTGCGAAAATGACTTTCGAGGATAGTCGGAGGCCTTTTGGTCAGAGCTTTCTTCTTGCCCTCCTTCCTGGTTACTATGGTGGCCGGGGATAAACATTATTTATCCTAATTTTTTATTTTCTGCTCCTTAACACGTTCGTCGCCACGTCACCCATATCTGGGTGACGGGTATGCTTCCGTGGGGGCTCCGTCACCCAAATATGGGTGACGTTCTTCTTGTTCGAGTTAATTAAATATAGGTTATTATATGTAGGATATACAACATAATAATATTAAAAACACATTATACCGTTCTGCGTACCGACGGTCGAATTTGGGCCAAGCGGGAAACTTAGCCGAATTACGCTGGGCGACCAACGTGTTAATAATGCCTAGACTGCGGAATTTAACCCTTAGCCCTCGAGTGGCGCCTCTGAGACGCCACTAAAAATTGCTGTACTATTATTTAAATAATTGTTTGCACTGTCAGATATGTCGGTATCTAACCAATTACTACACATTTAAGTATTGTATGAGGTATTATATCAATTTGATATTTATCAAATTTAAAAAATCATAGAGAATGGAAATATTGTAGGTCAGAAGAAACGTTTAATTTTCGAGTTAAAATAGCTCCGAGTGCAAAGGGTTCATCTTACACTGCATGATTTTTTTAATTGTGATGAAAAAAATTGATAGAAGGTCAGTTTTTGTGTTTCATTTAAGGGAAAAATATTTTTAAAAAAATTAAAACATCACTTTCAGGATAATAAATATAATTAAACACAGTAAGAAAACACATTCTTAGTTTATTATATATCAGATTTGTTAACTGTATCAGATATAATACACTATGCAGCGAAGGTTTAATTCATTTCAGATCTACACAGGCTACAGCCACTGAAAACAAGATTTCATTCGATTCCACTTTCTTAAAATTCGTCCGTTTACATCCGCACTCTAATAATCTAACTCTTCCTGCAATTAATAAATTTATCCACCGTTGCTACAGGTTCCTGTTACTCGGATACAAGTATTTGAAAGCTCTATTTCCGCTTCTATTATCGCGGCTATCGGTATTCAAGATTGAAAAGCAAACGATTTCGCCTGCAATAAAAATCGGAAAGTGAAATATGCGGTGTCATGCATCGATGCCACTGGTAATGAGCCGTCGAAGATTTGATTGCATTAGGTGAAAGTTATCTATCTTAGATAGGATAATCGCGGTGGGAAATAAAAGTGGACTTTTCGTGGCGAACCGTATACAGTCACTGAAATAAAATGAAATTTGCTGAATAGAATTAACATAAAGCTGATACGACGTTAGACCTGGTTCGGAGAATGGGGTTTAATCCGTGAAAGTATAATAGCACATGAAAATACAAACTATAATAAAATTGTTAGTGTGTAATTCGCGCTGTTTAAACTGATTACAGGACGCGTGAAAGAGAAAGTACAATTGCTGTTTGTTCTCCTCAATCATTTTAGATAGTTTTCTTTTGAATTTTGGAGCTAACAAGAAGTTTAGTTCCTCTGTCAATGAGTCACCTATTTCAACGTTGAGGTAAAAACAATAATGCACTTGATTGCATCTACTTTAAATTGTTTGTTAAATTAGAACAATGAATGGCATTTGAAACTTCATTTTAGCTCGAGCTTAGCTTACCACTTCGCTATAAACTAGCGAAAACCTCGTTATCATGTAGCAAATTTGATTGCCTGTAATTAAATTGCAATGCAGGAGATTAAATTGCAATTGCCACTAATCATTTCAGTGGAAAGTGACTACGAACTTATGAACGATTCGCTGAAGAATCCTCGTGCCTTCTTATCCGAACTAATCCGTCGAATCTGAAACTGCGCTGCAGCTTCCTACGTTTCCGCGAATTCATCCGGCGGGTCGATGTTAACAATTTTGCTGGGGCGAATGTTAACGGTAGGTGGAAGAGGTTCGCTCGATTAGCGATCTGACCGGGCAGCCTAAAGCTTTACGACTCGGACGTAAAGAGGCTCTCCTATTCCTTACTCCCCTTCGCGAAAAGCCTGGCCGTCGGCGTCGAATGGAACTCGTTTACTTGGCTCTTACCTGAACAAGGGGCCACGACAGGGGAGCAGAGAACGTTTTCGTAGAAACCCGACACGGTGCACCGAGTGTTTGCACATTGTACGTATCCCCGGCCATCCTCCCGTGCCACGGAACTGGAATATTCCAGCCCGACGAGTTTGCCGAGCGAACGATCGATTCCGATTTTTCGCGGTTCGACGACAATAATCGTCCTCCACGATAATGATCCGGTGCGTCCGGATCCGTGAAAGGTTACGCGAAATCGCTCACTTTCAGCATCACTTGATAAACCGAGCACGGCGCACCTGTTCTCGAATGTTGCGCCTTCGAAAAGACCCATTAATCTTTTTTTATTAGGAAAAGTCCTGTGAGATTTGTTACGAACAGATTAGTTGCACAAGTGGACACCCTTTAGAAAAGGGTATTCGTATAAATCTTTCTTGTTTTATTAAATACTCTATTAATCTCTATCTCTATATATAAAAATGATGTCCTGACTTATTCACCTATCAACGCCCAGGCTAAACCCTTGGACCTAGAAAGCTGAAATTTCGCACAGAGGTTTCCTTTATGATCTATACAAGGGATAAGAAAGGATATTTCGAACTGCAACCCCTAAGGGGGTGAAAAGAGGTTGCAACGTTTGTATGGGGAATATTTTGTTCGCGGTCCGATTTGCTTGATACTTGGTCTTAATGCTCTTTGATATAATTAAACACCTATTTCCTCATTTTAAAAAATCCAACCCCTAAAGGGGTGAAAAGGGGTTGTAACGTTTGTATGAGGAATATATTGTTCGTGGTCTGATTTACATCATACTGCGTCTTAATGCTTATTGATACAATAGTAGGGGTGAATGGGGGGTTAAAAGGTTTTATGGAGAAACAATATAAATTTTCGAGGGCATTAAACAGTTTCCTGTGCGAGCGAAGCCGCGGGGAACAGCTAGTTTTTTTTTATTCAGCTATGAAACCCCACATGCGATTATTAGTAGCATGCACATGGCTGTGTATGCTAATATTACAAGGATAACTTGTAGACTAGAATTGAACAATATAATGAACATTTTTGAGTACAATATTAACACTAGAGAAATAAGCAGTGGGACTTCAGGAATGTGTGTATATAAAATAGGGGGCAAAGAGAGGGTCCGCACAAAAAGGAATCTATTGTATAGGGTGGAAAGTATCCCTTGTTGCAAAGTTTGCGAATCAAATTACTTCTATTATTATCGTAGATCGGACATTGCCATAATATATGATTAGGATCCTGTATCAGACAACCACATGGACAGCTTGTCTCATCAGCAAGTTTAATCCTAAAAAGGGAGGCCCTCAGTTGGCAGTGTCCAGATCGAAGTCTATTAACCCAGCAAATAAATGGGGAAAAGTTAGTTATCAAATATGATAAAAGACTCTACATAGAATGTTCCACGAAAATGCCAACGGAGTAACAATCGAGCTAAAAACTGCTCCGAATTCTATTAAATCCCTCAGCCCAGGAATCGTCCATCTTGCGTGGTCCACTTAGGAAAGCGCTCGCGTTAAAAAGCGCCGAGACGCACCTAATCACTATCTGTCATCGATAATGGAATACCGAACGCATTTCGGGTTCACCGCGAACGAATTGCATCGGCCGGATCGAATGGATCGGCTTCAAGAAGAAATACAAATATTTCACTCGGTAGCCGTACATCACCACTAATCTATGGTTACACATCCATTACGAGTCGCGCGGTTCGATCGTCCAAAAACGGACTCGCCTTGAGTTCGTGTAATCCATTTAGACGGTCGATCGGCGAAAGAGGGACAGCGGGAAGGGGTGGAAGGATCGAAGGAGACGGGCTAGGTATACGACGCAAATTAGGCTACCTGAAAACCGGCGTGCAAGAGGTATCGCTCGCGATTAGCAAGTCGTCTTACCAAATTTAGCGAGCCGCCGAAAGCGCCGCGAGCATATCGCCGCACGGGATCGGCCATGTCACGACCCTTTCCCTCCGTTCTTCCTTCGTGTCCAGTGAATGTTTCCATGTGTTTCCAAGAGAACGGACCCGGTGATCTTTAAACTCCAAACAGCGGCATTACGGCCGAATTTGGGCCTTAAGGGCCCCGCCGTCTGTAAACTGCATTAATGTATTATTCTTAGCACGGCTGCCCGAGCCCTAACCAAATGCAAGAATCGCTGGCGTTTCAGAAATTTCCGAGACACGCGAAAAACTACGGTTTCACCGGATTGCTACCGGTACCCGCGCGAGCATAATGATCGCAGGCCCGGATGCTTATGGTAATTTCGAATTTTGTAGCTCGATCTCGTTGCTTTTTAGACTATTCTATTTTCCCGTAAAATTGGATCATCCTTCTTGTAGCTTTGGTTAGATTGGATCTGTGGTAGAACCCCGATTATGCGTACATCTATGCACGGCTCAGATTCAGTTATATTCAATTTATGTCGATTGCAAGAAATAGAAATTAAATTGAATGTTATTTCTTCCCTTAATGATTTGAATAGATAATAATAAAAGAAAATTTTCCATCAATTTTTCTGTAAATGCATAAAGATTCACGGTCTGTGAATAATCTAGTTTTGATGATCGAGGTTCTACTGTGTTTATTTGCCAGATCACATTTTCGCAGATAAAGCTGTGAAAAACACGTGAAACATGAATTTCATATTCTTCTAGAGATTAATTTATCAGCTACTACAGTGTGGAAACATGTTCACACAGGAAATGATAAATGATAAACGTAATTCTAATTAGTCCCCGTTACCTTTCTGTTACGAATAATTTTGCATGACATTTGCGACTGTTTTCCCAACAACTTTTAATCGTAATCGAATGTAGATTATTCTAAAATTCAGCGACCGTAACCGAGGTAGAACGTACAGAGTGCACCTGCACCGAAAACCACACAGAGAGCCAGAAGCCAGTTGCCAGGTACTTCGATGCATCGTGCAAATTACAGGGCGCGAGACAGACATTAGGGAATCAGGAAACCGGCTCGAAATCAATTTTAATCAACCATCACCGTCATGGTGCAGCGTCATTATCGGTGGCAAATATATTGGGGTAATTAACCCCTGGGGAGTCAGTTTCTGAGCACGCGTTGGTCGGCTGGAACATCTTGGAGATCGTGATTCGAGCAAAAAGTATTGACTCGGTGGAATTGGAAAAAATCGACTACTGGAATGAGGGACCGAGTATGAAACTGTTCTGTAGTAAAAATTCATTCCCTATCTAACAAATAAAACGTAAGAAACAATATCGTGTAAAGACAGACACACGTGCACCATATATTCTAATTGTTTTTGTATTCATAAAATATTTGGGACTATGAAAAGCAAGTGACAAGTAGTCGTAAAGAACAGTAGATCGTCATTTAATTTTGTATTTAACCCATTTGTTTCTGTTGAAGAACAAAAGCAATGATTGCAAGAAATTTTATTTGTTTAGCGTGAAAAATCAGAATCAAAACAGAAATGTCTTTGTTTCTTTAATTAATAATTAAGTCCCTTTGATCTGCTTATTTTTTATAGTTTGATTTTCATCATGGAAATTACAGTAGACGATTTTGTTGTATTTTCATGGTGCAGTATGGTGCACGCAGCCGTTCTTAGGCTTCTCCGAACCCAATTCCGCTTGAACTCTCGTTGCTTCTTGTTCGCCCATGATCGAGCCACGATGCTCTATCATTCGGGCAGAAATGATCGATCGATCAAGTGTCCGGTTTCACTGGCTAATTACCGTGCACTTTCATCCGTCGTCGGCTGGTAGCCTTTCCATTAAATTGTACTTGCACAACTTCCGTGTTTAGCGGTGCAACGTGCATCGAGACCGCGATTATAACCGTGCGCCATTGCACGCGCGATTGGGGAGAACGTTTAGAGGCCGAGAGCCGATTGTTTGAGCTCAATGAACCACGCCGTCATGGTGGTTTCACGACAGAGGGGTTCGTTACCACATCTTTTGCGATGGTTACGTCGGCTGGGAGGTCGCAAGGTTGACGTCTTAATCAAATCCAGACGCCATTGCGAATTTTCGAAACGCAACTACTATAAACCATTTTACTCGACCACTTCAATGATAATAAATGTTATAAAAGCACAAATTATCTTACCATTTTACTTGATCAATTCAATGATAACTATCTAAGAAATGAATTGTTCTTTTATCAATCCGCTCGAGAAATTATTCAAAGAATAAATTTTACAATCTTAAAAAGCAGTAAATATTTTAAAAATTTTACTTGATTACTTCAATGAAAACCGTCTAAGAAATTAATTATTGAAAGCGTAAGCTTACGATGTTTTAAGAGCACAATATGTTCTTACCATATTACTTGATCACTTCAATGAAAACCATCTCAGAAATGAATTATTCTTTTATGAATCCGCTCCAAAGTTCTTCAAAGAATAAATTTTACAATCTTAAAAAGCAGAAAATATCTATTACATGTTACTTGAACACTTCAATGAAAACCGTCTAAGAAATGAATCGTTCTTTTATGAATCCACTCAAGAAATTATTCAAAGAATAAATTTTACAATCTTAAAAAGCAGAAAATATCTATTACATGTTACTTGAACACTTCAATGAAAACCATCTAAGAAATGAATTGTTCTTTTATGAATCCGCTCAAGAAATTATTCAAAGAATAAAATTTAAAAATCTTAAAAAGCACAAAATATCTTTTATATGTTACTTGATCACTTCAATGAAAACCATCTAAGAAATGAATTGTTCTTTTATCAATCCGCTCGAGAAATTATTCAAAGAATAAATTTTACAATCTTAAAAAGCAGAAAATATCTTTTACATGTTACTTGAACACTTCAATGAAAACCATCTAAGAAATGAATTGTTCAAAGCGTAAATTCACACTCTTGTACAAGAAGTTTGCGTAACAATTGACCATGAAATGTTCCTAGATTCTGTACGCAAGTTGTAGCTTATTTACAAGACATTTAATGATTGGCCGTGAACAATTATAAGGTCGTAGATTGAAGGGGCGATAGGAAGTGTTAATCAGGAACATTTTAATCTGTGACAGGAAGGGAGACGATTACGCGTGGGTTCAAAACGACGGTAAAAGACCGGGTCCGGTTGATTGACGCCGCGGCGATGTGGATTTCCCAACTATAATCAATTTCACCGGCAAATGGATGCCTCCTAACGGGACCGGCCTCTTTCGAAATGCCCCCACGTGAAATCCTCTCTCGTGGGTCTTGATCGCGATTTCCATCGACGTTGCAGCTCATCGATTAATTATGCCTCGGTACGCGAGGGATTATGTTTCCGTCAGGTCGAATCTGAGCGGCGGGCATGCATCAATTTTTCTTGTCCGACGCGAAACAAACGCATTCTAATGTAAGCACCTTGTCTACAGTGATTACGACGATGATGAATGGACATTTGCACGACAAGCGATTACTTCGAACCGGGGAACGGGTAATTGAATTTAATTACTCGTTATTAATCATTTCGCCGCCCGCCATCCTCTAAAACAATTAGACAACGGGATCCCTATGCTCGCGTTTTCATAAAATCCTCACGTGTCTAATTGCCAGCCATTTTTTTCCACGGCTTTTCTTCTGGCTATTAACACGATGTACCAGTGACCATAAAATCGCACGAAAAAGACAAGATTTGTTACCTATCGTCTAGTAAAAAATAGTGTCGAGCTTATGTTGATCTGGTCGTGGAGAATTCCAAATGAGATACTCAATATGAAAATGGATCTGTAACGTGGTAGTCAGAGTATTAATTGAATGTTGATTTTATCGTGGAGAATTTCACATTAGCTACGTATTGTGAAAATGGATCGTGGTAGTCTAGTGAATGTTGGTTTTGTCGTGGAAAATTTACAAATGAGCTAGTTAATATGACAATGGATCTGTGACGTGTGGCACTTGTTCAAACAACGTACACAGATGGAATGTTCTCGACAATTTGTGATTGTATCGAGAAATTTGTTTTAGGACACGTCCCTTATGGAATTCCTTCCTGCTTTTTTATTTATTCTAAGTAGACTGCGGATCTTTATGCAATATAAAAATGTTCTGTATTTATTGTGACAAGCAGGAATAAAATAAAAATTGATTTCATCCCTTAATGACTTCGTTGGATTAAAAACAACGTTACAGTATTCTGAAATTTTTCTAATCTTTTAATCTTTTATATTTCCACCAACCAACTTCTTCATAAATGCATAAAGATCAGCTATCATTCATTATAATCAATAAATTAATGAAAAAAGAACTGTTTCCATAAAAAGTACGTGTTCGTACACGTAAGTACAATATTTCTGTGACTGCACCAAGATATTTACTCAGCACGGCACACAAGTCAAACATGTCACGAAATTTATCTAATCTGCTTCTTCGTTTGGTACGTCGTTATCAATCAGACTTTGGTTAAGCTATTTACCCTTCCCTAGTGCCGTTTCCACCAAATTACATTGTCAAATGAAATTACCTTTTTCGGTGTAGCGCGTCAAGTGGGTGACAAGTTAGTTTTTCAACCTGTTCGAAGTAGAATGATTAATCAAAGAGGAAAGAGAAGAACATTGGTGGTTCCAACAAGGAACAGCTGCACCGGCTGTGCTAATATTTGGCAGACACCTCCAGCAAACCCTAAAGATAGCTATGGAACAATCTCGCCAGTTTTGAGACGTGTCTTGTTCCCTCCATTCTGAACCTGCGTCCTCGATTGCAAATTTCTGCCTCCTTCCTTAATTAAATATCCAGATAGTCTTGTAATTCGTATGAAACTTGTAGTTTTAATTGTACGTAATTACAACTAACCATTCCTCAAAGAAAGACATTGGTAGAAATGGAAAGATTACCTCCGTCTCAAGTTATTATATCAAATATTTGGGTGGAGACTTATGATGCTTGTGAGAGTTGTAGTTTTAGTTGTGAGTACAACTAATAATTCTTCAACGAAAACCAGAAATACAATTGAAAGGCTTACCTCCGTCTTAAGTTATTATATCAAATATTTGGGTAGAGACTTATGATGCTTATGAGACTTGTAGTTTTAGTTGTGAGTACAACTAATAATTCCTCAACGAAAACCAGGAATACAATTGAAAGACTTACCTCCGTCTTAAGTTATTACATCAAATATTCGGGTAGACTTATGGTTCATATGAAACTTGTGGTTTTAGTTGTATGTAATTACAACTAACAATTCCTCAACGAAAGACAACCGTACATATGGAAAGCTTACCTCCGTCTCAAGTTATTGTATCAAATATTGGGTAGAGACTTATGATGGTTATGAGACTTGTAGTTTTAGTTGTAATTACAACTAACAATTTCTCAACGAAAATCCGGAATACAACTGAAAAGCTTACCTCCGTCCCACATTATTACATCAAATATTCAGATAGACTCGTGATTCGTCTGAAATGCACTGAAACTAATATAATTTTAGTTACACTTTCAACTAATAATGCTTCAACGAAAGACAGAAGCACAATCGAAAATCTCTACTTCATTTCAAGTTATTCGAACGAATACAGCGCAGCGGATGGACACGATAATGACTAAATACCGTCGAATTCGAGGTACCGCGGCAAAATATAGGATCATCGATATTTTACCGTTCCGGTCTCGATCTCGGTGGAATAATAAATCTCCATTAGAGGGCAGGGAAGGATGGCGGACGGTCCATCGACCTCGAGAACGGTCGTCCTCGACGGGACCGCGGGCTAACGAGCTAGATGCGAAATTCATTCCGATCCAGATATGATCTGCGTCCGTTTCTCGTCGACGAATCGTCTGGATCGCGGTGGGCCCCTATATCCATCGTTTCCCCGGGGAAACCTCCTTCGGGAAGAAAGAGGAGTAAGAGAGGAGAGAAAGGTAGCCGGTCCCTTGGATCTCGGGCAACACGGTCGAACATCCTCCGATCGATTATCTCTCTCCCCGCTGGTCCCCTCTCGGCAGTAAGTACGTTAATTTATCGGGGCGCGGGTTCGCTACTAATTGCGGCCGCGCGGTAGTACCCCGTTGGACTTCCGAAAAGTCGGAATTAATGATCGCTGGCCCGTTATTTATTAATTGAACGGGGTGCTCGCGTGCGATCGCACGAAACGATCGCGATGCCGAGGATCGTTTTAAAACACTGATGGCGAGGAGGAGGGCGACGTCAACGGGGGAGCGTTACTGGATCGGGGGGCCCACGAAGTCGTTGTAAACTTCGACGCGGCAAGTGGCGACGGCAACACGGACGTTGTATTACGTGTGCTACGGTCTGAATTATGAAAGCAATTAATATGGACCGGTAGCAGATACACGGGCACCGTGAACCGGTACGTCGTCGTAGATCGGCGGCGAGACTTGTCCACGCTGAACGGTACACAGGATACGCGTCTGTAGAACCAGAAGAACCCTCGATGGATAGACTCGGCCTGGCACCGACCGTTTTCTCGGTAAACGTCCTCCCGCCATCGCATCGTAAAGAATCGTTTGCAATGCGCGATTTATGGAGAGCACAGTGCGCCGGAATCGCAAATGGTTGGACAAAAGTCGTGTCTTCGTTAATTACACATTATTTATTTATGATAGGCAGATTTGTGCAACAGAAGAATTGTCGAATTCAATTGCTAGAAACAGTGACCATGCACTCAGTTAATTATACATTGTTTGTTTATGATAGATTGGTGATCTTTATGCAACAGAAAAATTGTCGAATTCAATTGCAAGAAACAGTAACCATGCACCCAGTTAATTACACATTGTTTGTTTATCATATACTGCTGATCTTTATGCAACAGAAGAATTGTCGAATTCAATTGCAAGAAACAGTAACCATGCACTCAATTAATTATACATTGTTTGTTTATGATAGACTGCTGATCTTCATGCTACAGAAAAATTGTCGAATTCAATTGCAAGATACAGTAACCATGCACCCAGTTAATTATACATTATTTGTTTATGATAAACTGCTGATCTTTATGCAATAGAAAAATTGTCGAATTCAATTGCAAGAAACAGTAACCATGCACTCAGTTAATTATACATTGTTTGTTTATGATAGACTGCTGATCTTTATGCAACAGAAAAATTGTCGAATTCAATTGCAAGAAGCAGTAACCATGCCCCCAATTAATTACTTACACATTATTTATTTATGACAGACCGCAGATTTATATGCAACAGAAAAATGATCGAATTCAATTGTAAAAAACAGTAACCATGCACAAATTGTGTCACTCTTCATTCTGTTTCTCCATTTGTTGCTGTAATAATCTGTTCGTGAAGCAGACTCTTTGATATCTTGCATAATCATATTCAAATTCTAGGAATTAAACAATAATGCATGGAAGTGTAGCGTGTCTAATAATTTGACCGTGTATAATGAATTTAAAAATATTCTTGGAGTCAGTATGATGTACGGATGTCGTTCATCCATGAAATCAATTCCTCAACGCAAGTAGACCGTCTTAATTTACATAGGCTTTCTCTCCTAGTGCTTGAGGACGCGGAAGATAATTGACAGGACAGTGGGAAAGGTATCCGCGTCCGTCACTAATAAATTAAGTGTCATTCTATTTGGACTTGGGTTGGAACTCGTGATGGTCTCCGATTAATTTCGAGATTAAAACTAGCCGTGTCTGGATCGTGAAAAATAACGAACCCACCACTTCCGGCTCAAAATTTTCAATACGACCCAGATGAAGAAACTGTAAAAAGAAAATTGGGTGCTAGGCCGAAAATTAGTTTCCTTTTCTATTAATATACACAGTGCGAAATCAACCAGTTTCTTTTTAAAATGAAAATTGCGTGGGCATTATAAAAGGAAGCTCAAGAAATAAAATGTTGACGTGATATGCTCTATTTAAACAAAATTTTTGGGACAATCTAATATTTTCTCTACGATTTCGAGAAATTGAGATTTTTTGAAAATTCCTTTTACTCTAAACTTCTTTTAACTCCTCGAAGAGACTCGTTTCTCAATATTTAAAAAGTCGTATTCTATTTTGATGAGTAGATTGCGGATGTTTATGCAATGTTCAATTCTTGCAGGCAAATTTTAATAAAGTGTAGATCAGGAACAAATAAAAATCAGTGAAAATTGTCAGATGCCATAAAGATGTATCGATGAGTGTCCGAGTATTAATGGCAGCGAGGGTTAAAAGGCTCCGAGAACTCTGAGCTAAAAAATGATTAAAATATCGAGTTTCTCGTGGTCAACGGTTTTCAAACGGTGTGTAGTTCGGAGCGAGCGATGTGGAAGGATTTCTTGAAAGTCCGGGTTAGGTCTACCGACAACGGCAACACCCCGTCGATCGTAGTAACGGGCAGCACGCGCGGCCGACGCCCACGTAAAAAGGCGGAGGAACGTTACGGTGCACCTTAAATTAAATCGAGAGCCCGTGGCGTTACGGTGGCGTAATATCATCCGCCTCGAGAGTGTCCCATAAACTACTATCGTCATGGACAAAGTGATATCGAAACGGCACGAGGACGGCTTCCGCTTAATTCCTCGCGCGCTATGTCTCCTAAATAATGGTCTGTCTCGAACTCAGTGATTCGACGGATACTTTGTTTAATCACTGTCTTCGTTGACAAGATTGCTTTACGAGAAGGATAGGCTACCACCTCTGGTTTCACCGTATTTGGTGATCAACAGCTGTGGATCCTGGAAGATTTATCGAGATACTGATTTCAATCTTCTTTCCTGAAAACTCTTTCGTGCTTTCTTCGTTCTAAACTAGACTCGAAACTGACTCTTGCACCAATAGTTCTTTATTGTATTAGTTTCCATGTCGACCTGAATTGAATTCAGTCAAAATTTTATAGAATTTTCAATAGAAATATAATGAACGTATACGATAGAGTATGTCTGGATGGTTTAAAACAAACAATAAATTTATGATTTCGGCGCATGTTTCGCTATTGATTCCTAATTTCATTTTCAAGAATGTTATAAAGAAACGAAATTTCATTACCACTGCGGTTTTCACTGAGGACAATTTGTTGAATCTTCAGAACAGATATAAAAAAAAATCGAACCATGCGCCGAAATCATTTTATTATATATTTCAAGTGCGATCGAGAAAAAATTTTACCTTTATAATAAATACAGTCGCGTAAAATTCTTGCATGGAATTAGTAAAGTAAATGATAAAAGATACCTCAACCGAGAAAATCCATAAAATAAGTAACTAAATATGCGACTAAATGGTTGTAAAGAAAGCAGAGTAACAAATAACCATACAAATTTACACAACCCGCTGTATTTAAATATATTACGACCACGGCAAGGTCCGGTATCCATAAATCTCCAGTTTTCAATTTGACTGGAGCGTGGACCGCGTTGTAGCTGCGCACAAAGAAACGCTCGTTTACAAATTCCTGTAGATTGTCCGTGGCTCAAAGGGAGGGCCGACGTTGGTGTTCTACCTGGTTGAATGAAATTCAGAAATTTCGCGAGTTGGCCGGGTTGCGGAGCGCGAAGACAAGAGGACCCCGCGATATCGCAATCTCTCGAAACGGATCGGGCTGACGAGGGACACGGAGGCAATCGATAAGGTCTGTCGTCCTCGGTAACCACAAATCAATGCGGACGCGCCGGAGACCCTTCGATCGTAAGGGCCATTAAAGCACGTTCTCCATAAAATATTTTATCCGGTTTGCGGATCGATTTGAAATCCGTGGTCTCTCCGGGGCTCGGGAGAACGCGCGCCCGAGAGAGTACTCTCCCGCTCTCTCTCCGTATCTGCTCCCGGGCGCGGCGTTTCCACCGGAGCCCGATCTCGGGACAGCCTTTTTCGGCGCACCAAATTCATAAATAATGGCTCAAGACCGGCCCCTTACCTCGTGTATCACGGCCTGAATTTGTAGTCTTTAAACCTTTTAAGGTTTTTGCGAACGGGACGCGCGCCCCGTTCCTTATAATCGCCTCCACGAGAGGAGGATCGAGCGATCGCGACCGGCTTGTCTTCGCCGGCTAGAGGATCGTGTTCGGGGCCTCTGGCCCCCGATCACTGACCCCCCGTTGAACGCATTCCTTGACACAAGTACTGGCACTTGGCCAGTCCTCCTCGCCTCCTCCTACAATGAAATTTCATTGTCTACGCTCCTCGGACTCAACCGCGATCGACGGAATCCAGCAACCACTGATGCACCGACGTTGATCCTTTAGATCGCTCGCGGCACCCTGTCGTAAAAATCCTTCTTACACCGTAAAAAAGTTGATTGAAGCGCGTAATTCTCCTGGCAGAGACGAATTTATGTAATGAGCACAGTTGCTGGTCGATGACGATTATACCTTGGACGTGTTTTGGAGCAGGCTTTGTTGGATCCTTTCTAAATTGGATGTTTTTCTAAACAATTCTGCTTCATAAGAAAATCTTTGAAGCATTTTTATTATTTGCACAGAGGGAAAAAGTTGCAGGATAATTTAAAGTCCTTCTACTTTGTTTTTTAAAGAACCACAAGTAGAATTCTGGAATAGATCTAGTCTAATTTTTCATGTTAAATTATCATAAATTTATAAAGTCTAATGTTTAATTATCATATTACGCACGTCGAACCATCACAATCCAATTACGAATTTCCAAAACGAAACCTGGTGGGATTTCTCGCCACTCGACAACCGGCCGCCGCAAAAAACTACCCTTTCGCATTAACACTCTTTTTCGAACACTGATCACTTCACGGCGCAAAAACGTTCCGTACAAATGAGAAGTAATTGCGATAAAAAAATCTGCCGAGGAAATCAATCTTAGCATCAATCTTAATTTCGATACATTGTTGCACTGTCTGAAAGACTTTAGTAGATGATGAATAAAATCAAATGATTGTATTGTTTCTATTTAGAAGAACATATATAATAATTATTAAAGACGTGTCATTAATAGACCGCGAATATTCCTGCAAAATAAAAATTGTCCAAGTCAACTGTAAGAAACAGAAGCTAAACGAACCTGTATTTCCCCCTTTAATATTTTCAATGAGTCAAAAATGACATAAAACATCCTTTAATTCGTCTGACGTTTTTAAAATTTCGTATTTTATTAATCTATTGTATGTTCAAGTAGTAGATGGAATTATCAATGTTTGTAAAACATATTACGTGTAACACAAACGATATTCCCCACTCATTTCTTTATTTGGCTCAATTAAAATCATTTCATACATGTTGCCTCTTACTGATTATGCTTCTTTCTCATTCGCACCACAGATATCCACATATTTTCGTGATAAATGCATAAAATCAGTCTCGCTAAACGTTTATAGGCCACAAACAAACAGCTTTATTATCCTCTCCTACAGTTTCCAAATGTTGGCATTGGACATCGTCCACTGGCCGACCGGTCGCCGTAAAAAGCCACCCTGTTACATAACCACCCTTCCTTGGCCGGTAAAAATTCCCGTGGCAAGAACGTTCTGCACAATTGGATTCAACACGGATTCTATTAGCGTCCAGCGGTGCGTCGTTTTACATAATGGCCGGCAAACAGTTTCTTCCTCCTGTTCCAAGGGGAATCAAAGCGCGCACGTTCCCCGCGTCAAAACTTCTGTCCCCGGCGCGGTGACAGACTTTCTACCGTCACCGGCCGTCTGTCTGCTCGTGTCCCCTGTTTTCCTTAACGTCGAAACAATTTCTTTGTCGCTCTCGGACCTCCTATACCATACCATACGCCGCGGCGCATTGTACACAGGAGAAGAACAGGTAGACTAGAGAAGAGATAACGGTAGTGGCCACTGACAAAGCTGACAGCCATTTCTTTCATAGCTGCGCGTTCGTAGCCTGTGCTCCATATATTCTATTGTAAATAGGATCCGCGTCGAAACGTTCACAGATGTCCACGGACCCGCGAGATATCTCTTCAGGATCTCGATTCGAAAACGAGTTGAGAGGCATTTCACGTTCGACTTTCCGCTCTTTTCGTTCTGGTTTATGCTGAGATTTCGTTATTATTTCAAACGTCGTCGTACGACACCATTCTTCTCGAGGATCCGTCGTGCGTCATTATGTCACCAAATGGTCACTCTGGGATTTTACGCGTAAATTTCACGCGTGAAACTTGTTCCTTTGAATAAGAGCAGTGTGTTTCGATTTATTATTAATTTCATGCTGTTTTACTTCGGTCTTTGCGGACGAGAATTTTGTCCATTGTATTTTTAGATTGGTACCGACGAACAGAGATTGTGGTTCATGGAAATTTGGTACCGCTACGATGGCGACAGTTGCCCATAAAGTTGATTAATAACTGAGGTTAAAGTCAAAATAGAAATCAAAAAAGAACAGGCAAACTATGAAGTACTCTCTTCAATAAATTCTCTTAAACACAACAATTTTTTGATAAACTCTTACAGTTTCCGAGGAAAAAATTCCGAAAAATCAACTTGTATAAACATTTTTAAACAGATAAACTATGAAGTGCTCTCTTCAATAAATTCTCTCTGCAACAATTTTTTGATAAACTCTTACAGTTTCCAAGAAAAAAATTCCCAAAAATCATCGTGTATAAACATTGTTGAACAGATAAACTATGAAGTGCTCTCCTCAATAAATTCTCTTAAATACAACAATTTTTTGATAAACTCTTACAGTTTCCAAGAAAAAAATTCCGAAAAATCATCTTGTATAAACATTGTTGAACAGATAAACTATGAAGTGCTCTCTTCAATAAATTCTCTTAAACACAACAACAATTTTTTGATAAACTCTTACAGTTTCCAAGAAAAAAATTCCCAAAAATCATCTTGTATAAACATTTTTGAACAGATAAACTATGAAGTGCTCTCTTCAATAAATTCTCTTAAATGCAACAACAATTTTTTGATAAACTTTTACAGTTTTCAAGAAAAAAATTCCGAAAAATCATCTTATATAAACATTGTTGAACAGATAAACTATGAAGTGCTCTCCTCAATAAATTCTCTTAAATACAACAATTTTTTGATAAACTCTTATAGTTTCCAAGAAAAAAATCTCCGAAGGTGCCATCGATGACTAGATCTTGCGAGGATACGGTAGTCGAAATTCGAATAGTAGAAACTCGATATTAAAATTCGATATTCCTACGGTCGTTGGTTCGAAGACGAACGGCGTGCCGTCGGCGTGTTAATTGTCCGCTACAATTCATAAACGTGCCGCGTCCATTTCGTGCGGAACGGACGACGGTCAAGTCGAAAATTCGAGAAACTGGTTAATAGATCGACGACGATAAGCGAAGTTTCCGTGGCGTTTTTAAGAGCCGAGGAGCTTTCGTCGTGGTAGCGTTAGTCGTCCGAAAGCTGTCGGTGGGTTCTTCAGGTCGTGCCGCGCGGTAATCCTATACGTCTTGAGAAACTGGTTTCCGCACGACGTGTTGCGGGTAGCGCGCAAAACAAATTAATAACAAGAACATCATAACCGCGGCCCCAAGGCTGCCCAAGACGATCACGAGCCGCTGCTGATATACCGGGTGATCCGGATTGATATTCTTCCGCGAGAGGGAGCCTTCCGCAATTGCTACCGGATCTTCTTCTTCAAATACGTCTTCTGGCCGAGGACTTTTAAACAATTTACTTTACTAGTTTTATAAAGCACGCGTCTTTAGAAATGTGTCTGCAATGGGACTTGTTTTAATTCGTAGGGATGACGAAGTTCTTCAATCTTTTTAAACAGTTCTTTCTTATGTATTTTGTAATTTGTTGATTGTGTTTAATGTGACTAGATTCAATTCGCAAGGATGACGAAGTTCTTCAATCTGTTTAAACAGTTCTTTCTTATGTATTTTATAATTTATTGATTTAGTTTAATGTGACTGGATTCAATTCGTAAGGATGACGAAGTTCTTTAATCTTTTTAAACAGTTCTTTCTTATGTATTTTATAATTTGTTTATTGAGTTTAATGTGACTTGATTCAATTCGTAGGGATAACGAAGTTCTTCAATCAATTTTGATACAGTTCTTTTGTATGTATTTATATATACTTATTAGTGGACAACAATTTCATTTTAGATTTTTAACGAACGTGGTAGGGATACATGTTCATCATGTCTTTACAATTATGCAGCTTTTTGCCAAATGCAGAAAACATTATGTGTTTAGACAGACTCAAACATTGGTCTTTGAATTTCTTTATTAATTTTTCCAACTCTCCTAGTCCTGAACATTTAATTCCTACTTATTTTAGAGTCAATCGTTAATGAATATGTACATTGATAATTGAAATTCAATCTAAAAAGAAATATTAATAACTACGTAATGAAATATTAATTTTCCAACTGTCCTTGTCCTGAACATTTTATTCCTACTTTTTTTAGAATCACTCGAAAATGAATATCTACATTGATAATTGAAACTAAATCTAAAAAGAAATATTATCCAGCAATTATTTGAATTGACCATCAACTGCGTAATGACATATTAATTTTCCACCTGTCCTTGTCCTGAACATTTTATTCCTACTTCTTTTAGAGTCACTCGAAAATAGATATGTTCATTGGTACTTGAACCAACAATGACTTCAGTTAAGAAATTGTTCCAACGGGCCCAATACATATTTACCAGAGTTGTTCGTTAAATGCGAATAATACTTGGCGAAGGGTGACGCAATAGTGATCGAAACGCGATTATGAAACAGTTATTATTATTATTGTCATGCTGGTTCGAGAGTTAGACTGATCGAAATGCTGTCGCTAACCGAAGTGACAAGCTGTAGCGCCGTATGTTGGTGCACATCGCCTTAGGGCTTTGCAGGTATAATGCGAACAGTTTTCTGATAGCGTGTACGTACAGGGGAGTGCATAAATAACTGGATCTGTGTACGTGCATAATGCGGAATAGGCGTGTTACGTGACCTAGTGGCAGCCTATCGATAGTCGGGCATGCTTTGCGTTACCTCATCGCGCAAGAAGCCAGCTGCCGTTGCTCTTTTTATCATAAAATATCTTTTGCCGGTGTATAATTGAGCGGAATCTAACAATCGTTAGCTTTAACAATCGCTGTCTGAAATTAACACTAGAAATAATTACAGACGCAATTATTCCTTGGAAATGGTCTAAAGTAAAATCGAAACGTTGAAATTAATGTGGTAATTTTTAAAACTGTTTTTAAATAACAATTGATCGAACCAGTGCGCCGATAGCATTAATGTATTTGTTATCTAGAAATAACTGTTTCACATTATTTTATAAACACAACGAGAATGTGTCTATCCAAATTTATTGGCCATTTTTCCAATAATATATACCCGAATAAATAAATTTGGTAAATGATTACTTAGGGAAGCGTCTTTTCAATCTTAATAATCGCAAATTAAGAATATTAAACATGCATAAACATCCCTGGGGTTTTAGAAATTTTCACCCAGTCATCGATTCGATAATACCTGATGCATCGGTGGGATCAACCGCAACAATCAAAGGATACCGACGCGAGAAGCTTTGATCTAGAGCAACGTGCTTTTAAGAGGTAGCGCGATCGTTTAACCACAGGGTGGACTTTATGTCTCGATGCTTCAAGGTCAGCAGTGACCGGCGTTGGCAGGTCAAGACGATCTTTACTTTTCAGGATAACAATGGCTGAGTCATGCAATATCGTATCTGGCTGATACACGACTCGCGGGATTCTTAACGGCGAGGATACCTATCGTGATCGAACGTGCACCACGGTTGTGCTTCTCGATCTTGCGATCTTTGCGGTTTATTTACTCGTAATGACTCGTGTCTCGCAGCAGCCTTCGCCCGCGTCTTGTATTGTTTTTCATACTCGCTGAAATTCGATTATTGGATCCATTAGCTCGCTATAACGTTCTGATCCTGGGATTATTTTCATTCACTTGGCAAATCTTATAAGTAGGATTTTATGCATTTATAGAATAATAAACTTAATATAGAACATTTTTAAAGGAAATCAATGAACATATTTATTTTGCATAAAGATCTGTAGTCTAAATGGACTTTTATTTCGAACGGGACAGAATATGTATATTTATGCAA
Organism: Lasioglossum morio; assembly: GCA_916610235.2. Lineage (NCBI taxonomy): Eukaryota > Metazoa > Arthropoda > Insecta > Hymenoptera > Halictidae > Lasioglossum > Lasioglossum morio. Next base: position 8,019,480 of record OU744325.1, on the reverse strand, counting down.
AATATAAAAAATGTTTGCATCGATTGCAGAACACAGGAGCCAAATAAAATTATATATATTTCTTTTAATTATCCTATTAAGCTGAAACTAATAGATTGATGTCCTCAAATATTTTTAACGTGTCCACTGCTTTAAATTATATGTACCCCCATTTTTGTCACAAATGTATATCATAATTCTTCGTAGATCATCGATTAAAATTTGAGTGTACATGTTATTACAATAGTATCTTAAATTTAATTCTAAACCATTAGCTATTCGTAAGAACGTACATAACAACAGATTCAGAAAGAGAACGAAACGGGGTACGTTTCTACCGCTATCTGAAATCGAACGTTTCCAGCAGGATCCTCTGCGACGTACATTACAGCCGGCAGAAGATCGAACTGTTTACGGTAGCGAGTTTTTCAAATAAAGCAGCAGATACGGGGAAAAAGGTGACCCAGTGTGGCGATTTGCATATGATAGATTCGAATCTGGCGTTTATCAGCAGGGGGAAGTCGCGTACAAATCGAATTTTTACGCAGATCGACCGAGGTCGATTTCGTTTGAACCACATTTATGCATACAGCAGACTGTACTGAACAGTTGACATTCTACTGTGTGGAACGCGCCCGGTGAAAACAATGTTAAATATGTAGCGATGCAGCGAATCGAAAACCTACGGTTCCTGAAAATAATTTACCGTCATCTGCTTTCAAATTTTATCCAAGTTTGCAGAAACGTCATCCAGGCAGATGTAACTTTGTAATAAACACTGCAGTTTGTGCGTACTGTCAGAGATCAGAATTATAGTCAATGTTAAATAGAATTTTATTAGTTTCCGAACCTTCTCGCAACATTCTCCTTCACATTTCGGTGTTATTCATGGAACAGGTTACTCATTCATGAATAAATAATCTAAATGAACACATACAAGTATATACTAATATTGTGCACCAGTTAACGTTCTTCTCCGAATTCTCTAATATATTAATGTATAACCTTAAAATGAGATTTTAAATAATCTATACATTTCGGTTATCCACCAATCTAATAATTAACGTAAAGCATGAAACGGACTCGATATAATTGTTCAACACACCGTGCAACATCAGGTGGACAGGATTCCCTCGGGGGTCAGTCGAACAACTTGTAAAGTATTCGAGGAGTCGGTGATTGGGAGGACAGGCTGGCTAATTTCTGCCACTCGTGGACGTTCGTTAATATTTTAAGTTGACTATCTTCGCTCGGGACTGTCAAGAAAGGCAGAGGAGGGCTGGAACGGGGAGGCAAAGGGCGGCCGTCGTGCGTGCCACCTGGAACGAACAGTTCCCGGTGGATATTTGCATGCGACACGATGCCAGAATGCGGCACTGGCCGCTCCTCGATACCGCGATTCCCTTCCCCGTCTTACGTTTTGCTCGTTTTCGAGTCGTTTGTTTATCCCGCCGTGGTCAAAGAGAGGGAGAGAGATAGAGAGATAGAGAGAGAGAGAGAGAGAGAGAGAGAGAGAGAGAGAGAGAGAGAGAGAGAGAGAGAGAGAGCCGGCGGCTGAATCCTTTTAAAAGCGATTTTTCGACGGCCAGGAGATTCCAGTCGTGGGGTACGCTGCATCTCCTTATGAAAATACTAACGATGGAGCGGATTACAGCTGGCGGCAATGGACACCGGACGATCATCCGTGTCGGGCAGCTTCGTTAATTATTCTAATTAGAGGCGAGCCGGTTTGCCCTCTCGGCGACCCCTTGTTCCGCGACGCGGACCAGCGAATCGGAGAATCGGACGGCCCCTACGGAGAAATTCGAACGAATGATTCATCGATGATCGCGACGTCCTTGCTGATATCGTATCTGTTGCGACATAAGTCACACAACCCAGAAAAATGCAGGGCACCCCACAAAGTGTATATGCGCTTCAACAGCTGCATAAGTAGACTGCATTTTATATGTTTGTCGTGAAAGTCAGTGGATGAAACGGGGGACAGTAGAAAGATTACAGGAGTTCAGTTCTTGAAGACATTTAAGGGAGAAGCATTGATACAGGCAATTTTTATTTTGCATACAGATTTCACTAATAGAATGTGGTCATATTGGTAACATCGAGACTATGTATTTAATTTTTAATGTTGCAAACAAATAATTTAATTCGCGTGATAACGAAAGATCAGTAATTACACATTTTTCAATCATGAATTTCAGTTCACCCTTGTTCAAGTTATTTGAAGAGGAAACAGATTTTTATTCGGTTCCAGTTCCTCGTAATTGATACAGGCAATTTTTATTTTACATAAAGATTGCTCTAATGGACTATCGTTATATAATATACATTACAGTTGCAAACAAATAATTTAATTAGTATGGTAACAAAAGTACCAGTACTTTGTCAACCATGAGTTTCAGTTAATCAGAGTTCACACTTGTTAAAATTATTTAAGGGAGAAGCAGATTTTTATTTGGTTCCAGTGCCTCGCAATAGATACAGGCAATTTTTATTTTACATAAAGATTTCTCTAATGGATTATCGTCATATAATATACATTACAGTTGCAAACAAATAATTTAATTAGTGTGGTAATAAAAGTACCAGTACTTTGTCAACCATGAATTTCAGTTAATCAGAGTTCACACTTGTTAAAATTATTTAAGGGAGAAGCAGATTTTTATTTGGTTCCAGTGCCTCGCAATAGATACAGGCAATTTTTATTTTGCATAAAGATTTCTCTAATGGACTATCGTCATATAATATACATTACAGTTGCAAACAAATCATTTAATTAGTGTGGTAACAAAAGATTAGTTATCTTTTCAATCATGAATTTCAGTTCAGAGTGCTCACTTGTTAAAATTATTTAAGGGAGAAGCAGATTTTTATTTGGTTCCAGTACCACGTAATTGATACAGGCAATTTTCATTTTGCATAAAGCTTTCTCTAATGGACTATCGTCATATAATATACATTAATGTACTTTAAAGTTAAATGTACATTAAAGTAGCTACTTTCAAGTTGCAAACAAATAATTTTAGTAGTGTGGTAACGAAAGTACCAGTACCTACACATATTTTCAAGCATGAATCTTCCTGGAATAGTGTCGAACCTTCTCCAGAAAGCCTAAAACCGATTGGATCAGGAAGAGCACGAGATTGACGAGACAAAAGAAACCGAAGCATCGAAGACCGAAGGACGAGGCTTCTCGCGGCTCAGTATGCAAGTTGTTACTTCAGCTACCAGCTCGGAGAAGTACGCTGGAAGACATCGAAGCTCGGAGGAATAAGCACGCGATAATCGCAGCGGTCAGATCTCTCCTCGATATCGGTTGATTCTTTCCGTGGTTGCAGTGGATCCAGCCCGGCGCAGCAACAACGGCAGCATCGTCGAAGAAGAAGAAGAGATCGTGGAAGGTGAACGAAGAAGGAGAAGAGAGCCGAGAGAAGAAGGAGCATTATGGCGTACGCGGCGATTCAGCCGCGATAACTTTAACGCACGTGGAATGTCGGACTCGCCGAGTAGGCAATTATAACTCCGCGTCTCGATCTCGGGGCCTCGATGCACTTTACAGAAGAAAGGGAGGAGGCAATAAGAAGAAGACAAAGGAGAAATCAACGACGTTCGAAGGTGGGGGCAGCAGAAGAGCGATGTTTTTTATGAGAACGCCGGTAGATAGGTAGTGAGTGTTCTCCCGAGGATTAATGGTTGTTCGCTCTCCCTGTTTTCGATAGCGAACTCCATTGACAAAAGCTCGAGAAGCTCGGGACGACCTAGAGAACACCGCTTCTCCGTTGAAAAGCGTTCGCGAACTCGATCGTACCGGGCTAATTTGTTCGAGAAAATCTAGCGGAATGATCTCTTAATTAACATCGAATTCCTCCGTGGATACGTAATATCGAACAGTTGCGCTACTCGCTCGGTCGATGCGAATTGGAGCTGCGTTTTAAATACCTGAGAATCTTTTTGTCCTGACGTTGCGAAACGCAGAAACCGAAGAGAGAATGCTGCTGGCTTGGACCTTGTCACGATTCTACTCGTTTTACGTGCTCTCCGACTGTGTAATATATTTTTTTAATCATTTTTAGCAACATGCAGAACCCAATAGCTTCTTGTCCTCATACACGAAAGTATTCTTTAAAAATGAAATCTCAATGAAATTTTAATGTCAATAATCACGATATTTAAGATTAATGGCTTTAAATGACTGACTGAAGAAACAAGTAGCTTGTTGAACACAGAAAATTATTAAAGGTATTCGAGCAAATTCGAATAGCTAATTTTAAATCGCAAGTGTGGTAGCACTTCTCCCGAATATTTTTGAAGAATCCCACACAGCGACATATAAATGCGAAGTTCGACTAAAATCTCTGACTACATAAATGTTGGAAGTGATCTTCTGAGTGTTTCGAGGATTCCACCACCAGGATCCATTAGCGGAAAGACAGCAAGGACACGGAAGGAGGCACTGGACGAAATGAGCCGGCTCGGAATGTTTTACTCATGGTCGGCCGATAAAATCCCACTGCGGAGGTCGTTACGGCCGCCGATTACCGTTAACGTCCAGCCTACAACGCTGGACAAGCGCTTCTAAACTCGCTTTAAACACTTAGAAATACGATCCTGCGGACCAAGGATGAGTCCGCGCTTAGGATCGGCCATGAACCGGAGGGCTGGGGCTCGCTCAGCCAACGATTATTCCATTTTTTCTCCTCCAAGGACATCAAAAGAGTTTTTGTTCTCGGCCATGGGGCAGTTCCCAGCCATTCTTTCGAGAGCTTTTGCTAAATTCGACAATCCGCTGTCGTCCGAACGAGGAATCACGGATATTCGTCGGATTTTATGAATGCGAACGACTGCGGGGATATCGTGATGTGCAGCGAGTCGTATAAGTGCATTGGATATTCAGAGCATCCCTGTTTATTTGTAAAAATGTATTTTTGATGAGCCTGAAACAGTTAATGTGACTTTCATTGCATTTCACGTATGTTCATGTTAAACCTTTTCTTAATATGAACTATTTAGTACATCATAAAACAAAATTAATATTTTCTTAATACTTCGACAACGATATAAACATTACACATTTTTCTCCACGTTTACTTAAAAGATTTGAGCATCACTATACTCTGGTTTTTGCAACATTCATTGCAACAATTGAATTTATTATCGATACAGACGATGAATTAATTTCGCAGTAATTGTAGAAAGAACCGAGGAACGTTCTATTGGTGCAGAACTAATAAGACGTAATTTTATCAGCAACTTAGGAAAGGGTATCGGGCTGTGCAACACGCTTGCAACTTTCTTGAGGGCAATAACTTAAAATTTGAATAAAATATTGCTGCGGCGAGAAGCTGTCGGGCGACATGCATTCTGTATACTTAGCAGCGAAGATTTATCACCGTCTGCCATCTTAAACTTTATGGCCAGTGCACGGAATATCAACGTAAAGGCAATTATTTAGCTGTCAGGGAATTATTTTTGTGAGTAATTTGAAATTATTAAAAGCCTGCATACGAGAGCGGCGCGGAGTTTAATGTGATTTAATCGAATCCGCGTCAGCGGCGCGCAGTTTCCCATAGGAAACTTGAGGAATGTTTTATACAGTAAATGTCCTAGGAAAATAATTTTTTATATTTCTAACAGTAACAGAATTGAACGTAAAAAATGACTGATATGAAATGCCTTGTAAAGAAGACAATATTGAATTTACTTTTTTATTTAAATGCTTGAATAACAGTATTTAGTATTGTGCAATAATATAACAGATGGTGATAGATTTAATGTTAAGAGAACAAGAAGAGTTTTAATTCTTTTGAATATTATTTATATCCAATATTATTTATACGTCGACAAACAAAAAGGAAAGCAAGAAGACAGAGTAGCAATTTTAACGAACAAACAAAGTTTCCAAAATAATATTATACAAAGTGTTTTAATCATTTTCTCAAGGGTTAAACAAAGCAGAATTCTCGCGATCAAGAGCGACTCGATGTAGGTGGCGGACGTTAGAGAAAGTGCAATAAATTATTTCGCTAATCAGAGGGGTTGGTTTGTTGAGACCGATGGGTGGGACGGAGAACGAATGCTCCAAAAGTTAGTGGGCAGATGAATGAAAGGTTAATATAAATGTTAATGTTAGCTGTAGACAGCGGAGAGAATGGTCCAACGATCGATGTGTAACAATCGCGGTTCGTTCGAGTTCCCAGGACGTTGCAACCTGTATTTAATTAGACAATATTTCAGTGAAAACGTCTTTTTAATCTTGCCGGTTTTATTATCGCGATTAATCATTTCGTTACGTAAGCCAGGTACCTGTTCTTACGGTATCGCTCCAGAGAAATTCCAGTGCAGCTTTGTTCTAGTTGTGCTACGATTGAAAAGCAGTCAAAAATGTAAAGAAGCAGACATTTATTGAATTGCAAAATTGTTTGAATTCCTGTTGAATATTTTAAATGAAACATCTTTTTCTGTTGAATATTTAAAATGAATATTGAAAATGAAAAATTGTTTCCTTTCTACAATAATGCCATTCTATATTAATTTCTTTCCTTGCGAGAATATCAAATTTAATAACGTAAACGTGCTAAGTATTAATATTTAGTATCTGTTAAAAATGAAGAACAATGGCTAATTGTAAGTATTCGAGGGAGTGTCGCCACCTCTTCTGAAAGTATTACGACTAGACTGCGGATCTTTATGCAAAATAATAATATTCCGCATCGATCGTGTAAACCAGTACTTAAATAAAAATTCATTTCATCCCTCAACAGTCTTTCTACGTTAAAACCCCAGCTAAGTTTTTCATAAATGCATAAAAATCCGCAGTCTAATTATGACAGTGTCTATGTAGGAACGTTGAATTGAAGCGTGTTTGATCCGGTAAGGTTAATAAGATCCTGTTCGCCTGTTTCACGGGGCAACAGCAAGACCTTGCCGGTTATCTCTCATAATCGCGCACGGCCTCTAAAACGAGCTTGCTAACAACCAATTAAATTAGGCCAAAGGTATCCGCGATTATTCGCCGACTAAAATCCGTTCCCCCGGTTCTTTTTGTTTCAGGTGAGTTCACGCGTCCGAGGCTCTCGACCGCAGTCCGGGGCCTGACCTCAAGGAAGGACGGTAATGCACCGGGGCCCGAGAAGATAACCATCGGTGTTCGTTAGCGGGCCCGAAAAACCGGCACTTAAAAACAAAACGGGTCCCAGTGGGGGCCTGAGGGGAGCCTGCTGGTAGTGGTCGCGCGAGAGCAGCGTTCGTGGAACGGGCCGCGCCGAATATGCCTGAGTATATACATAATATACTTGGTGGGCCCCCGGAACGGGGCCCCGCGTCCTCGAGATAGGTTGGTTCTTCGTTTGCTTGTGTAATGGCCTCCTAGATCGGGAGGGTAGATTAACAAGGGGGATATACACGTGTCAGACCCAGATTGACGCGATTCCATTTTAACGAATTATCCGGGGCCCTATCGGGGCCCCGAATGGCGGAAGGATCGGTGTCGTTTTTCCCCCTTTTTCCAAGGAGAGTAGTTCGGTAGGTGACTTGTCTCCGGCCGGGAATCTGTCTGGGGATTCCGATGGGATCTCGAGGGGTGGCTCTCTCCCTCCCCATCGTCCCAGCGAGATGCATAACGATTATAAATTATGACTTACCATTAAACCGTGGGCCCGATTTTCGACGAAAATTTATCGTGGACCCGGACTTATGCTAATCCACATTCCTGCCGGCTAGTCCTGAAAAATTAAACCCCGAGATTTATCTAATCCGCTTATTAATAGATTCAGCGAGTTTTATTCTGTTTTATGAATACTTGTTGATGCTCCTTTTGCGTTTTAATAATCTATGCACTAGAACCATTCTATTGTTTTAAAATTATTAGAGCATAGACACAATGATACATCAATGTGTTTCTTTTTTATTTATTATACAGATTAGTATCGACAGATTAAGTTTGCTATAAGTAGACAATACCTTCTAAATGAAGTTATAAAAATTCTTCTGTAATACTTTACAGTACAAAAATTCAATTTATTCGAATAGATGTACTTTAATTACATTGATCTTTAATTAAAAGTATCAATGAACATCTCTACAGAAATTTCAAAGTGCTTTAGCAAAAAGAGAACAGCTTAATAGACTTTGACAGGTTTAATGATGATTAGAGCAGGTCTCGTTTCCGCGAGAGATCGGAATCGAGGGATTTGGGAAGCACGACGACGGAAATCAATTTATATGCACGTTTATAGAGCACGTTCGCGTTAAAGTAAGCCGCGACCAGCATTTATGCAAATGCGAAATTGTCCACTGGCCGCGACATGCGTCTGCACTTAATTTATTTTTCCTGCGGCGATTTTGTAGAGCGTCACGAAGCCGTTTAGCTTTAAATGGACGCCGGCGAGGAAAGGATTGCCAATGTAGGAAGGAGGGTTTCGTGAAAAATGAGTTTGAATAATATTAATACGATAAGTGAGACTCGGGCCGAGGAATAGTCACGGTGAAGAAGATCGATCGGTGTTCATCAATCAACCTTTAGCATCAAATCAGTCTGCAGGCTCGAGGGGGACCATTGTCTTCCAATATAATTTTTAAAACTGCGGAATACAAACCTGTAAACGCATTAGAATAATTTAATGATGTGGTTACGTTGTTCTCGAGTTATTAAAATTGTTCAAAGAGGAAAACCACTTTCCTGTGGTTTCTGTTTCTTACAACTGATTATGTAATTTCTACTTCTCACAATTGACCCGAAAAATTTTTGTTCTGCATACAAATTTGCCTAGCAATAATTCAAAATGGAGATAGACTAGATTTTATATTGTAAGAACCTAAACTGGAAGAATAGAATACGAATTTTTGTGCGACATAGAAATTGTCCATTCTTTCAGCTTAGGCTTTTACAATATAAAATTGAAACGGTCTATCTTCATTTTTAATCAATGCTAGGCTGCGGACCTTTACGCAGAATAAAAATTTTCTGGGTTAATTGTGAGAAGTAGAAATAGCATAAAAATTAATATTTTCTTTTCATAATTTCTTACATTCTTCTAATGTCCTCACGATTTCGTATTTAACCTATTCAGCTTTTAAGAAAATCTCACATTGAACTTCGTTTACCTGCTTCGCTTGCCTTCTGCTCCGCAAATATCAATTTCGTGTATGAATTTATAAAGCGGTAAATAATCCCGTGACACGGCGGACTAACCGGGATGACATAATTCAAACTGAAAGCCGCCAACGACACCGGACAAAAAGATTAATAACCCGCCAAAAAACTTCAACTACCAGCCGGTTAATTAACATCCAGCTGAGCGAGTCGCATTTGAAGAGGCACATACTTCATGCTTCCTTAACATGGTAGAGTGATCAGGTTGCAATAACTTAATGCGAAACCCGTGCATGTAGCGAAACATTAAGAGGATCGATCGACTCGCTGAAACTTGAACTTCCAGTTGTTCAATCGTCTTTCGGAAAGCGAATGTTTCGGATATTTGTGACAAGATTGAAAGAATTTAAGAGTATTCATTTATTATTAGACAGCGGAGTTTATGCATTTATGACAAAAATTAGTAGGTGTAATTTGAAACATCAAGAACATTAGACGAACTTAAAAATACATTTATACTATTTTCAACCTATTGAATATATTAAGAGAGAACATTTTCTCTCTTAATATATTTTTAGATTATTTTTTTATAATATATATTTAGATTAAATGAGATTAGATTAGAGAAAATTTTTACATTTAGATACGTTTAGATTCAAATTTTTACATAAGTCTCTTACTACTCAGGATGAACATTTTTATTTGGTATAAAGATCTGCAATTTTACTAATCAGTATTTCACAATTTTTATCTTCTTCCGCCACTTGATCGATTTTCCACTAGACGAAGGATGTTTAAATTGAATATATAATATTTTGACGAGTATTAGGCTTGCATAGCACATACAGTAAATTTTTATTTTGAAACATAAAAAAGATTGAGAGGAATATTGAAAAATAAAAGACTTATTTTTAAGATCTTGCTTTTAAGAAGCTGTAAAAATCGACGATATCCATTTTACATCATGCTTCATATCGTCTCGCATACGAGTTAAATTAAATGAAGTAGAATTTTGTTATTTCCTCAAATAGGACTATAAAATTTAATGAGTATGATTTCAAACTGTTGTATTTTCGATGTATGCTAAAAGAATCGAGTTCGCTGTAGATGTTAGGGTAGAATATTCGCATAAATCGGAGCCAGTGTCGAAGGATGGGCTTCTGGCTAAGAAAAGGCAATTCTTTCGGCCACCTGTCGCCATAGTAGTCGATATTTCGCATAAATCATGGTCGCGCGAGATTCGCGTCATAACTCGGATTGGTGTCCGACTGGGCCAGCGTCGGTTTCGCCAGGTACGGCGTAGATTCGCCTTGTAGATAACCGACGGCACCGAACCGGAGCTGACAGAACGCATCTCGTCCGCACGTTTTACAAGTTGTTTTACAACCCGGGGATACAACGCCACACGCTGAGAGCCGCAGGACCTCCCTCTTCCCGTGGTTACCGCGTAGAAGCGAGAAACGCCGCTCTCTTTTGTTCGGGACACGGGCCCCGACTTTTCGACCGGGACCCTCGTGCCCCGAAACGTCCTCCTGTCGACGCCTCCGCGAGTTTTAAGTGCCCTCAAACGGTCCACTGTTCTACGTGCGGCCAAACGATTGCTCTTATTTCCTGGCAAAGAACATGTTCAAATATCTTCGTCGTAAAACTGCGCACACCCCTTTTTCCATCGAGAATGGTCATTGTTAGTTCAGCCAGAAAAATGTCACGAACATGTTGGTAAAAGTTTCAAAAGGCATTGACCAGCACTTGTGAAGATTACGCAAAATATTGGTATTACTTAATCGAACAGAATTAGCTGAAATTTATTTCATTCATAGAGAATAACAATTGCTTGCACATAAACAGTTAATTCTTACTTTGATGATTTTAACAAGCTGAGAAAAATAGATTACCACTCTTAAATAGTTGTTACCTTCGTATTGTTTTATAGTGCATCCACTCATTTGTGCCACAAATGCATCAAATCGGCAGTTTGTTAATTAGATTCACGTACAAATCATTTTTCAACTCTTGGAATATTCAAAACTTCAAAACAGCATATAATTACGAGAAAATTCATATAACTTCCATGAACATGTAGACTCCATTAAACGAGCTAATGTTAATTATCCGCCAGGTCGTAGATAGCGCTATTGTTTGATCAGTTTGTCGATGCAAGTTATTAACATTACGATTAACGTTGCATATAAAGTGTGTGGTTCCGAAGCCGTTTATTAAATGTTTCGTCTGTGCAGCGGCTTACTCAAACGGTTAATTAGAGTTGGTTAAAGTACGAAACACCGAGCGAGCACATTAATGCCCATCTATTAAGGCACTTGTGAAACGTTGTAGAGCGAGAGACACGAAGACGCGTGTTTTCTCAATTTTTTTTACAGTGATCGAATAGAAAATGCGAAGCTATCTGGGAAACCGGTTGATCGGGTCGATGTGGATATGCTTTTGCAGTTGTTCCATATCGTTGCGATATCTTTGAGTATCTGGAGTTTCCATAACAGGTGGTTCATAAATTAGGCTGGTTTTTTTTAACATATCTGGTAATTAAACATATTAAAGGAAGGGGATATATATATTATTTATTGGGAACGTTGCCTCGAAAGTGACAAGACACGTTTCTAGAATTTCGTTCAATTTTATTTATAGAGATTCAACAAATATTTCGTACACGTCAGTCTTGAAGGCAGGAGATTATTAATATTCGTTCAGCAAGTTTAAAAATGTTAAATACAGTAAATTAAAGGGACAAAAAGGATTTTCATCTTTTGGTACAATTTTATATACAGAGATTCAACAAATATTTCATACACGTCAGTCTAGAATACAAGAAATTATTCAAATTCATTCATCAAGTTTAAAAATGTTAAATAGAGTAAATTAATAGGACACAATGGACCTTCATCTTTTGCTATAATTTTATATACAGAGATTCAACAAATATTTCATACACGTCAGTCTAGAATACAAGAAATTATTCAAATTCATTCATCAAGTTTAAAAATGTTAAATAGAATAAATTAATAGGACACAATGGACCTTCATCTTTTGCTATAATTTTATATACAAAGATTCAACAAATATTAAATACACGTCGATCTAAAATACAGGAAATTATTAAAATTCATTCAACAAGTTTAAAAATGTTAAATACAGTAAAAGTAAAAGGATAAAATGGACCTTCATCTTGCGATACAATTTTATATACAAAGATTCAACAAATATTTCATACACGTCGATCTAGAATACAGGAAATTATTAAAATTCATTCAACAAGTTTAAAAATGTTAAATACATATAATTAATAGGACCTTGCACACTGCTTCAAAGAGTGAAATTTCCACTGAAATACACAAAACATTTGTCTTTCGAGAATAAAAAAGAAATAGTCGAAGCACCATAATCAAGAACCGCCGCGTTTAAATAAACGGCCCGCTTCCTGTCACTCGGTTGTCGCAATAATAAACGTTCCATTACTCTCCGCGCTTTGAACATTAGAGTAATTAAGCGATCACGGGTCTTATATAATCGCATCGCCGTGTTTGGAATTTATAATCGATCGCGCGGCGCCAACAGTCGATACTGGAAATACTGGATATTCCGGAATCGGCTTACTCTCACTTAGCATGTCGACACTCTTTCCGCGATAGTCTAGCAAGTCCGTTTCTGATAAGAGCGCATCGGTTACCGGGTCTATAGTCGTCGAGACGCTTTCTGCAGCCGAAAGGAATCAGAACTGGTAAATTGGATTCAACCTGGAACAACAATAATCGAATCCACGTCCTGACGTCTTTAAATAAAAAGAAAATGTTATTCCATGTATTTCACTCCGTTTCCACTTTGCGCCGTTTTTATCCGTTGCTTCATTTGCATTTTCTAAGGACTGTTTGCATCACCGATATGTTAGACTTAACTCCATAATTAAGAATTAACTTCTGACTTAACTGTAGAATTAAGAATTAACTTATGACTTAACTACAGAATTAATAATTGACTCCAGCTTAACTCCAGAATTAAGAATTAACTCCAGACTCGACTCCGAAATTTCAATTTTTAAATGCAAGAATTATTGTCTCAACCCATTGTTGGCTTGATCCTATAATTTACCATTTGACACAATTACATTACTCAACTTAAACACAAGCAAACGAATTCCCCTAGGCGTTTCCGTCCGCTTTGGAGGGAGGGTTGGGGGTGGAGTTTAAATCAAAATCGACAAGTTTACAACAAACCAGGCAATTTCGGTGCGGACACCGTCCCGCAGCTTCATCGCGTAGTCAAGGAATTACGACGCCGTCGAACGGTACACGTGTATCGGGTATGCGAGCGAAGAACCGCCTCAATTATCAAGCTCGTTTGTAGCAACATTGTTTACAACGTCTGCTCCGCTGCATGCGTTTATTCCGGCTGGGCTCCTCGCCGAAGGTTTTACAACCGCGTGCCGCACCGCGACTTTACGCACGGTATAAAAGCGCCCTTCCGTGAATAATTCTTCATTATTCGCGTGCGAGGACGTATCATTTCGTCCACTAAATAAACGCGCGGCAAGAATGCTCGGTTACAGGCTAGTATTTCATTAAGCCAGGTAATAATAATGTGCGAGTGGGAATGATCGTTCCGTCCTGGCGAAATAGTCGCGTCCACTCCTCACGTACTGGGTGTCCGACAATTTTCTGACGGAATTTTTCCACAACGAATTACGAACTTTCATGTATTCAAAAAGTGACTGCTAGTCGACGTCCTCGAGTGGTCATTTTAAAAAGATTGTATTCAGTTGTACAGAAGATTTGTGATTAACTTTTTGTCTATCACTTTCTGAAAATATCTACAATGTTTTGTAGGAGCCCATTCTTATTGAAACATGGATTCAGTAACCGTTTGTTAAAAAAGTTCGACTCGACTGCGGATCTTTAAGCGAAATAAAAATGTTATTCATTGGTTATGAGTACCAGGAATAAAATAAAAATTGATTTCATTCCGTAATGATTCTGTTACATGAAAAACAGCATTGCAATGTTCTTAAATTTCTTACTGTTTTACATTTCCAATTTCTTCATAAATGCATAAAGATCCGCAGTCTAGTTATAAGTAAGACAAAGAGGATACACAAAAATGTTTATAGAATATAAAGTTTATTTGTATTGTGCAGATGTACTCGTACAAAATGTTCACTAATTTAATTCAGCAAACACCCTTTACACTGCCATGTGTTAGAGAAACACATATAATAACGTAAAAAAATGACAGAAACTTACTTTATAACATAAAACTGACTAAATTAGCTAAACTGTAACCTCTCCAGTCTCTTGATTAAACTGTACGTCAACAATTCTGCGCGCACGGTCCAGTTACAACTTTTTAACAATACGGTCCCGCTATTTACAAGGGGCGACGGTTTTATTTTTAGCCGTGGAGACGCTGTTAGATGTTACCGGCGATGTTTTACACGGCGACCTGTCAGCCACCCTCTATATTTCACATGCGTTTAATGCCGTCGTAATAACATCAGAAATGAAGAATAACGATCACCGTCGGCCATAAAAGTTCCTTTCGAGTTCGAGACATCATAGAGCCCGGTCGAACCCATTGTCTCATATCTGTTAACCGTATCGGGGGAAAAAACCGCAGAAGGGCTAGGTTCTCAGGATCCTTAGCCCAGGACCCTTGGGCTCCGCCAAGGTCCCAGTTGCCGCGGTCGGCTGTCGTCCATAGGGAAACGTGAAACGCGGAGAGAAAGAGAGAGCCTGTCTCGGAATTCTCCTCCACCTCTCTCTTCTCCCCGACCCTGTACCCTTCTACATCTCCCCAACCCCTCGGCTCGTATCCTTCCATCCCTCTGGAGGATTCTTTTGTTTCCCGCCGCGGAACTCCAGTCGAGATCCTATCTGACGTAAATAATTATCCTGGATCCCGGCAGATGCCGCGTTCGAACCTCCGTGCTCGAACCTTGGGATTTTCATTTGAATCCCGAGTCCCGTTCCACGCGATCGATCCTGCGCTACCAAATATTCTGGATTGTTTGCATCGTTGTCTTTAGTACTCTCCTCAAGGATATTCTTTCACGTTCTAACCCATCCGCGTCGCCCAGCGAATTTCCAAACGTGTGCACGTTGGATAAACATATTTTCAATCAACAATAGCATCGTTTATGCGAAATTTCAAGGACGTGCCACACAATGTTAACCCTTAGCGGTCGAGTGGCGACTCTGCGGCGCCACTAAAAATTGCTGTACTATTATTTAAATAACTGTTTACACTATCAGATATGTCAGTATCTAACTAATTACTACACATTTAAGTATTGTATGAGGTATTATATCAATTTCATATTTATCAAATTTAAAAAACCATAGAGAATGAAAATATTGTAGGTCAGAAGAAACGTTTAATTTTCGAGTTAAAATAGCTCCGACCGCAAAGGGTAAAACATTCAAACCAGTATTCAAATAATTCATCTCATCCCTTAATATATAATCTTTTTACGTTGAAAACAAGGGAACAATACCCTTAAACTTTTTATATTTCACTCAGTTAATTTGTTCATAAATGCACAATAATCCGCAGACATTGAATTATTGTAAAGAAAGTTCCTTTTTTAACTTTTTCCATTGCTAATGTACTTTCGTCAAATTTCATACCATTTTATGAAAGTGTTTCAATTTATAAAAAATAGTTCAAAGTCAAAATAAAAGGGAGACATTGCAGAACAAATGTTCAGATTTAAAAATGATTTATTCGATATTGTTTGAATATGATTATTTTTTACTGCTACAGTGTTCGCCCATAAAGGGTTAAACAGAACCTCAACACAAAATCTTTTCAAAGATAATAGAACGTTATAAGAACAGAATCATAATTCGCTGAAAATGATACGTACTTGATATTTTATCACAGAAAATTGTAGTACAAATTCCATTTAATTTTCTACAAGCGCTCGCAACCCCCAATCATTCTTTTCCCCGGCTGTTTTACCCGTAAGAGATTCTCACTGACCGTGCGAACCGTCCGAGCCGATCCGTGAAGAAAACTAATTTTTACAATAGTGATTGAGACTCGACGATGATCGCGCACGATCGCGTGACGGTAATTTCCAACGGTAATACTTTAGTCTCCATATTTTTCGCGCAGGTGCTCGATTTGGTACTTGTTATTGTTATCAGAAAGACGATCGTTTCGACCGGAGAGTAAATGAACTGGCTACGGTTTTATGGCCGCGGTTCGTTGAGCTGCTGTTTACATTTTCTTATGACTGTGTTCTTCTTCCAGGGGTGAGGGTCGAGCGAAGCGATGATTTCTAGAACGTATTACACTTGTTGCTTGTTTCAGATAAAGGGTGAACGGCAGTCTTACTCGTGACAGCGAGGGGGAAACATCACCTTTCGCAAGATTGAAAATTGTTAGCTATTAATAATTTTATTCTGAAAATTCAGTGTTTACTTCGGTTCCATTTATAGAAGACAAAATAGAAGTGTACAACATGTTAGCTTGAAACATTTTAATCGACTATCTCGGAAATAATTAGACAGTCCAAAATTTCAGAACGCAATTCTTTAATTTATTCAATGTATTCATTCAATGGAAAATTTTTCTACGCACAAATATTTCGTTTATCTTAAGAATAACCAGATTGTTGGATGAATTGAATGATAACACGATATTACAAGACGAGTGGTTAACAAAGTGTTAGTCGGTTGTATCTTCCTCGAGGGCTGTATCGCTTGAAAAAAAGTCGAAGGTAACGCATAACGAATTTCACATAAATTGCCGAGATAATTTCCCAAGTTGTTGCTCGAGGGCCCGCTCGTTCCCGATCCGATAAACAAATTACACGGCAAACGACGCGTCGCCTGTTGCGCGCAAGAGAGAGGAGTCTAATTTCACCCCAGGCGGAGCAATTTTCAGTGTTTCACTCGCGACACACGTACCACGCCTCTGGCCCTATTGTCTATCGCACTGTAGGCAATTTGTCCTCGGGAACGCTGTCACGATTAAGCCCAAGGAAACCAGTTTTCGTTCTGTTGCTGCTGCGGATCAATCGGACAAATCGCAACATTTTTATTGGGATCCCTCAAGATGGACGCTGCGACGACCGGTGAGTCCAAAAATTGCTTCTTATCAATTGTTATACTTGTGACATAAGAGTCTTATAAAGTATTAACTATGTATATCTCAGGAATTCATCATCATGTTTCTTAGATAATTGAGCCGTTTAATCCAAAAGTGATGTAATCAAATATTTATTTAGTTATTACTGTTTTCAACCGAGTGGGTTATTTAGCAATTACAATATTGTTACATATGTAGCTTACATTACATAATCTCTCCGTTTGATTTAACATTACGTCTCAAGGGTTTAATTATATGTATAAAATAATTGTTATATAATTATATCGTGGCTTGCATAAAACGAACGTAACATTCTTTCATATTATTGTGTTTCATAGAACTGTCACTTAATTGTTGCACGATTTTTGCATTAAACGGCTGAATTATAAATTAATTTGATTGTTTGTGAGACACTTGAATGGTGCAGAACTATTATGAATGATAGTTACATAGCATCATAAAAATGCAGTTCTAAATCGTGTTGTTCACTATATATTTCCTAATAAAATTAATTAGATAAAAGCGATTAGATATTAGAAGAACGTTAGAATTGATACAGGCCTTAAATGCACACAGTGAAGTATCGAATACTGCACAATTTTTTTGTAAAAATTAAAAAGTCCAAAGAGATTTTGATGCACAAAGCTACCTCGTCATTTAGAGATTCGTCGGTTTAGCTGTAGGAAATTCGTTGAAACACATTTCCACATTCCGCGCGCTTTTTCGCGCGTTAACATCCCGAGGAATGCTAATTCTGGATGAGCGGGGCTCGTAAAGTTGCTTTTAAGCGTATCGGGCCGGTTTTACCGCGCACGTTCACGATTTGTTTGATTCATAATCCAACCGTTGACCCGTAAATTACTCGGGACCGTTTCGGGGACTGTTCTTCCCGATCGCCGATAATTTATAGAACACGCGGCGCGAACGATCGACCTCGTTTTCGCACGACACTTCTGTCGATCCTCTGTGTACCTCGTTCTCGCCATGGATCCGGAATCGCGTAGCTCCGTCCGGCTCTTGATTTACGATCATGATCGATCGTTGAACGCGTGGGGAAACACACAATCTACCCGCACCGTGCTGTCACTGGATTCCTCGATCCACTATTTTCTGCTATCGCGAGACGGAAGTGTTGCACCCCGACGCGACTGTTTCGCGACATTTGTTGCACAGGCCCCGAGTTTCTTGGGCCAGTTGGGTCCCATGCGGCGAGACTAGGATTTTAGAGTCTTCGTAGAGCACAGGAACTCCGTGGGCCCGCTGTGTATTTTATTTCTACAGGCGTAGCAACTCGGTAACAAACCACACCTTGTCGAACAGTGTCGTGTATCGTTAATTTATAAGAAAATTGACACAAAGTATATTTCTAAAAAATATGGAATAATAAATAAGTAAATTGTGATGCATTTTTTAATTGACGTACATGACAAGTAACGCAGTATCTAAATAACAACAAATTATTTTCGATTTCTATAAAAACAATTGGCAATTTTAGGTAATTTTTCATTGACTTGTGTCATTTTTCTTATGAATGATTGATGTACATATTCATCACATCTATTCTCGCCATTTGCTTCATAATAAATTCTCAAAATGTTTCAACTATTCACGGTACTCAAGATTTAATTCCTTCTGAAAATTGAGAAAAGTTCTTCATAGATAAAGTGTATAATTAAGAATTCAAAATAAGAATTCGCAAAATGTTTCCACTGTTCACGGTACTAATGATTTAATTCCTTACAGTTCTTCAAAGAAAGCTTGTAATCAAGAATTCAATTTAATATGTCTGAGGAAAATTCAGAAGAGGGACAGTCGGAGAACATATTTTCCCGATTAATTCACTTCTTTTATTTTCGTAAGAACGAGTCGAGCGTAACGCGAATACCTACATACTTGTTCAGATAGCTCGTACCAGATAATAACGAGTGGATACCGATCGGATACTGTTTTATCGCCGACAGATGCTCAATCCGAAGACTCGAAAGTTCTGTTGGTAATGACTAGTGCGATCTGTAATGGCTGGTTGGTTCGCTTGTTCCACGATGCGTTTCTTCCTCTATTTTCTTGCGGCTTCTTCGTTCGCTGAGACGTGTGTTCGTATATACTCTCGACAGAACCCAACAGAACCCGATTATTTTTGTTGACACCCTTCCATGATCGTCAACCCTTAACTCGCAGCGCATTCGTATCGGTCTGTTTTTCGTTACAGATATTTATTAAATATTTTTATTCGTCATCTTTCAGTCCGGGAACGTAAAAAATTAATTACGGGTTGTCGTAGGCTGTCTCGTTGGACGATGATTCGAAGCTTTCTTATTCGCTCAAGTACCAAATTAATTTCTTCCACAACTATGTATAGTGATTGCGAATTTTGCGAATACCTGTTTTCATTTTATTCCTCTGATGCATCAGTGTTTTCAATGACGAAACTTCTAAAGCAACTTGGAAGTGTGTCTATTTTTAATTAAGAGTGCAGAAATAACATTAGAGGCTCGTTTTAAAATTTTTGTAATTGTTGAAACGGTTGAAACTACGTACTCATGAATGACTGCAAATCTTCATGCAAAAGTGCAAGAGTTAGATTTAATACATATATTTATTTCTTTTCGTGAGGATTTTAGTGAGTTTAAAGTAGAATATTTTTAATCAAGAGTACAGAAATAATACTAGAGACTTGTTTAAAATTTTTGTAATTATTGAAACAGTTGAGACGCCATAATTGTGAGTAGACTGTAAATCTTTATTCAAAAGTGCAAGAGTGAGATGCATCAGACGATTGCATAAGTTCGTGTCCGATTTTCCTAAAAAAGAAATTACACAAGAGAATGGTGACTATATAATTACTTAATGAAGCTGTATTCTTTAAAATTTAACCATGAAATTTTATTTTCAAATTGAGCACGTACTTATGCAATCATTTAATATGTTTGCTTCATTTCTTGAAGACTAATGAATTAAAAATAAAATAACAGTGTCCTAAAATTCTTGTTACATGTATATAACTATTAGAGATTTCTTCTAGAAAATTTGAACGACTGCATCCGTTAAATAAATAGTAGTGTAAAGGCTCGAACGACTTAGTTGCAATGAAACTACCAATGTTAGGATATTTAACGATACCTTTACGCCTCTCTACCTTTTTGTTCGAGGAACCCGAGGTCCTTCAGGTGCAAACGTCCGAGTTTCGCACGTAGCTGGCCTTTTAGCGAGCTTCGACTAATTAACGCGAGCTGCACTCGCCGACTTTGACAGTCGCTGGTATTGTTAGCCCGGTCGCAACGATAATTACGTGGCTCGTAACGATCCGCACAGGCCGGCCATTTATCGTTTCAACGCGGATTTTCGCTTTTCTTTCGCCTGACCGTTCCCGGTACCATTTCTGTCTTCTGTGTTCCTCCGCGAACACTGTAGCGAATCGTTCCGCGAGCAGCTAGTTCAATTCTCACCCCGGATGCAATTGTTCCGTGAAAATCGACCGAACGAACGAGCAGCAAGTTCGTTCAATAGCTAATGGGAACGTGACAGTAAATTATTCGGGTTAGCTTCTCTCACACTGTATAAGCAAGATATTCAATGAGCTCAAATATGTATAATGTTATTTTATTCCCAATGCGGTTTGGAAAAGGCAATTATGACAGAACTGAGTTTCTCCTGTAAAAAGAGATTTTCGATTTTATTTTTAAGGTTTCTATATACAAATATTCACAAGGCTTACCTGTAAAAAGAGAAACGTCATTAAATGTCAATTATTCGTTAGCCTTTTCTCTAATTACAATCTTTTTCTCGAGGTATTTGATTTATCAAGTCTGTTCTTTTCCGTGTTTACTTTTATCGTCTCACATCCGTCTTTCTATCCTTCTTTTTCTCTCACTCTCTCTTATGACCGTTATCCTAGCTTAATTTAGTTTGTCAACGCGCCGTGAGTGCGCGGGATAATTCAAAAAGAGAGTACACGTACTTTCTTTACATATATTCTGCTTAAAAAATGGTTCTAATACATACTTTACAAACGAACGAAATCGTAAAACGAATCAAACGCAGCCACGACGAAAGGCGACCTTACATTAGACTGTTTGGGCGGCTGCGAGTTCAATGAAAACTACGAATGTGCTGAGTTCTGTTTCCATGAGTCTCACGTATCGCTCACGGTGAAACAATCGCGCTTGTAGACGCTTTTCACCGGTAATCGCCGTGATCGACATTGCCGAGCTCTGCAAACTGTAAATAAAACGTCAGGCGTGCTTGTGTAAAATAAAACCGGCTGTCCAAGTGTTTCGGAGAACGAATAATATATTCGTCACAGTAGCCCGATTATTTTTAGATTAGAAATACATACTCATTCCTTGAACTAATTACACTGGCCACTAATACACTACAGACTGAATTTATGACGCTCATTTATGAACTCATTTATACAACGAAATAAAACGTTCACGTTAACAAACCATTAAAGACTGGACTGTGCGATCTTTATGCGTTTATAGCAAAATTGAGTAGATGAAATTTAAATTTAATAATTTTAGTAAATGGCTTGTTAACGTGATCGTTTTGTTCTGTTTTATAAATTTATAAACGTTATAAATTCAGTCTGTAGTCTATCGGATCCAATTTAATTAATTCAAGGATTCATCGGTTGATATTGCAACCCCGATGCAGACAATCTTTATTTTGCATAAAGATCTGCAGTCTATTTATGACAAATTTAAATCCCCCATTTAGTACACTGAACTTAGCGAAGCGATCTAATTAGCACAGGTAGACAATTATTATTTTTCTAAGGAATATAACGTTAAAATATTAAACGATTTTGCTGCTTGTCTTTTAATTCGTGAACATAATGAAAAGAAAGGAAACAGACTTTGAACTTAACGAAGCCATCTAATTAGCACGGGTAGACAATAATTTTTTTCTGAGGAATATAACGTTAAAATATTAAATGATTTTGCTGCTCGTCTTTAAATTCGTGAACATAATGAAAAGAATGGAAACAGACTTTGAACTTAGCGAAGCCATCTAATTAGCACGGGTAGACAATAATTTTTTTCTAAGGAATATAACGTTAAAACATTAAACGATTTTTCTGCTTGTCTTTTAATTCGTAAACATAATGAAAAGAAAGGAAACAGACTTTGAACTTAGCGAAGCCATCTAATTAGCACGGGTAGACAATAATATTTTTCTAAGGAATATAACGTTAAAACATTAAACGATTTTGCTGCTCGTCTTTTAATTCGTGAACGCAATGAAAAGAAAGGAGACAGCCGTACCAGAGTTTTGTAAATTTAACCGTGCAGTGTTCTCGATTCAAAACATCCCCCCGTACCCTGGCGGGTCCGTGACCCCGTTCCAAGAGCACTCCCCTCTCGTAGAATGTTTGAACACGTGACTGGGCCGTGCCCCAACGAAAGTCACTTTAGACAGGGAACAGTTAAGCGGTCACACTATTTGTTTTCTCCATCTGGCACGGCACTGCGCGTAGGTATTAGGTATATGCACAGGACGGGCCCGGCTCGGCGGCCTGACATTCTCCGGGCCCCGATTCACGGCGCTGCGGAGGGAACAAACCACGGAGCCCTTGTACTGTTACAACGACCCGTAAAGAAACCGATATTATTCCTACGTACGACAGTAGTTACCGTTGACATTCCACGGCCGAGGGTTACGAGCGGCGCTATGCATGTAATTCTCATTCTTTTTTTCCCTCAATTACGACTGGCTCACCTAACAGCCAGTCAAAAACAATCTCCGTGCACGCTCTCGGATGAAGTGACTTTCTTAAATGGGGATCGAACGACTCGAGTTGTTGCAGGAACTTTGAGGAATCAGGTTTCCACGTGTAAACACTCGCAATAAACAAGTTTAATCAAATACACGTTTTGTAGATTTATTTCGATTACACAGAGTGTCTCATTGATTCTCGGGAACGTCAGCAAATTTGTTTATGTAGGGTTTCAATAATCAATATTCCGTGAATAGTTCTTTAATTATTTTTATCTGTAGATGTGCGTGAACGTCGTTTTCTTAATGTACAAGTCTGAACTTGGTTAAATGTATAGAAATTGTTTGTAGTATATTAGAAAGGTTTAGTATAATTTTTACATTTAAGAAATTATTAGAAGTGTTCATGAATTTTGCTTGGGGAAATGGTAGATGAATTATTGTTATTCAATTTATAATTTTTTAGCTGTCATCGTGTGACTCTTGTAATAATTAAAATAGTGTCTCATTGATGCTCGAGAACGTCAGCAAATTTGTTTATGTGGGGTTTCAATATTCAATGTTCCGTGAATAGTTCTTTAATTATTTTTATCTGCAGATGTGCTTGAACGTCGTTTTCTTAATGTACAAATCTGAACTTGGTTAAATGTGTAGAAATTGTTTCTAGTATATTAGAAAGGTTTAGTATAATTTTTACATTTCAGAAATTATTAAAAAAGTGTTCATGAATTTTGCTTGGGGAAATGGTAGAAGAATTATTGTTATTCAATTTATAATTTTTCAGTTGTCATTCTATGGCTCTGGTAATAATTAGAATAATAATCGAGTTTATTCGATAAACGGGTTATAACAATTGTAGAGTAATTCGAGGCATTCCGTACGTCGCTCCTTTATTCCAAACATCCATTAAATATCGATAGCATCGGAACTAGGAAAAAATTGATGTTAGCGATATGTAGAGCAAATTAACATCATTTGGATGAACCTGATAATCTGGAAGCTCGCAGGCACAGCTGCACGCACTGGCAGCACGCGTTATATTTACCGTAGAACTACAGTACGCATGTGTGAACAGAGTGTGGAGTACAAATTAGCAGCGGCGGCAAACACCTGTTGCGCTACAAATATTGGTAGCTACGGCTGGCATCACTTCATTAACTCTAATTCGTAGCGGTTAGATAATCAATGTGTTCAAACAAAATGGCAGGCTCTTCGTTCCACTATTAACTCGTCGACTTCGGTAGGAAATAAATTCATTATCGCGGGAAATCGGTGAAAAATCGAAGCAGATTATGAACCCTCTAATACAGGCTGGTCTAGAAGATGCCAGACCATTTAAAAAATTTACATTTATTCTTTCACAGACACATTCGAATTTTAGACAGTCTAATTACTTTTGGGCCACTCTGTATAGGCACCCAAAATTTGTTTACAGTTCAGTAACATTCTAGTTGATAGACTTCATCACCTCAGCATCTTTATGTCTAAAATATAAATGAATCTATAATTATCCAAGAAAATTTTGATGTATTGAATGTAAAGTAAGAGTTGACAAGGTAACTATAACGAGCCTGATTTGTCAGAGGTGTTGAAACAATAAAAATTGCTATCTGTCTTATCGAATTACAAACTCTAAGGAGTAATACACGTTACGATCGCTTTATTTACGGTCGCAGATAAAAATGTAACTCGTATCGATCGTAGACCTACAACTTACAAAATATTTTCTCAGATAACCAAGAGACCCGGGAATCAATTGACGTAACCAGTCGAAGATAAACAGTCCGGCAGAATATTATCCCGAGTCAATTTTATTATTATACATTCGACATTGATCGTCGTCGTTTATTAGATTACTATTTCGTATTTGCTGTATTCGTCACACCACCAGAATCATCGGTATAACGAAGAACTTTTTAACAGTCACAAATAGCAGCACTATTGTCCAAATGAAATTATCATAACTGAGATATCGACAAGTTTTTGAGTGTTCAACTATTCAAATTAATTTTATATCTAATCGTTCGTGAACAAGAAAAACGTGACAAGTATAAAAATTCGAATTTTGCAGCAAGGAGAAATAAATGGAGCCTAATAGGGCTGTCTATGTATTTATATTTCAATGAAATGAAACGAAAACTGAAAGACTTTGACGTTTCCCTTGTGCATGAGCTTACTGTAGGAGTTGACCAGTTCGCATTTTGCAATTATTCCGTCATCAATGTATCCAGAATCACACGGCACAAATCGAGGTCGACTTCCGGCGGGCCAAGGTCCCGCGGGACCGATAAGCATGGATCGAGAAACGTGCTACACGATTCGCGAAATGTGCCGAGCCGATCCCGATCGTCCTTAGATCTTGTTTGCCTGCACGTTGGAATGCGGCACGAACGATTTACAATTTACACGCCGGCCGCGAGTAAGCGAAACCGTATCGGACCAGCGATTCGCAATATTTGAGTTGAACCATACGGCTGACAACATCGATATCGGGACGCGATAAGGACCACCGAGTCCGCGACGCCGATTGGCTGGCCGCGTCGACCCGATACCGATGCAATAA
Source organism: Lasioglossum morio (assembly GCA_916610235.2). Classification (NCBI taxonomy): domain Eukaryota; kingdom Metazoa; phylum Arthropoda; class Insecta; order Hymenoptera; family Halictidae; genus Lasioglossum; species Lasioglossum morio. The sequence continues at coordinate 7,994,029 of OU744325.1, read as the reverse complement.
CCGTTGCAGATAATCGAATTACACACAGATGCTTTATCGCCAGGTGTACTACGACGCATTATTCCCGCGAACTACGGCGTAAATCGCGGCCAAGTCGATATTTCGCGTTTCGGACGCGATCGCGCGAACAAATCGCGTGGGACGGTCTGCTGATAGGGTTAGGCTCCTCTTCCTGATGCTTTTGTCATCTTAATCTTATGGCAACGGAAACTACAGTGGCCCCAGGAAGTACTTAATCGCTCAGATATTATTTAACCCTCATCCGTCCCTCATTTCACGAATCGAATCTGTTCCTCGGTGTCAAATTAACCCTTAGCACTCGAGTGGCGCCTCTGAGGCGCCACTAAAAATTGCTGTACTATTATTTAAATAATTGTTTACACTATTAGATATGTCGGTATCTAACCAATTACTATACATTTGAGTATTGTATGAGGTATTATATCAATTTCATATTTATCAAATTTAACAAATCATAGAGAATGGAAATATTGTAGGTCAGAAGAAACGTTTAATTTTAGAGTTAAAATAGCTCCGAGTTCAAAGGGTTAACACACTGGTGAAATATAGTTCACATAACAAGATAAACATTTATGTTTCGATATTTTTTTTCTCCAAAAACTGATGAGTTGACATTTACATCTTAGGTTATTCTGTTGTGTTTCGTATTTAAAAAATGAAAGTCACGAAGTTTCGGACAAATCTACTTACAAATAACAGAACAGTATAACCTATTTCGGGAAAAACTGTGTTAAATTGCCACGAGGGGCGGATGAGGGTTAATAATCGTCACGTTAACCCTTGTGCTCCGAATGATTTTCCAATTTTCTTGACAACTCCCTACTATACTTTTCTTTTTGTATTTTTTCGAACGAATAAGTCAATACGTTTGTTTTTGAAACTAGAACAAAAATGGAATTTCGAATACTTCCTAGAGGAGTACGTAGAGGTTTTCGATGTACAAGAATCTTTTATCAGGTGTTTTTTTTTATTTTACGCAGTTCTTCACGAATTTTTTGAGTACGTGACAGAAGACCGAATAAAACTGTCTATCTCCGTTCTGTACAGTTAAGGTTAAATTTGTTCGGTAACGTATTATCTTGACGACGCTTTTTATCACGTTCAAATATTGATGTATATCGATATATACATCCGATGTAAAGAAAAGTTACCGAGCTTCGTATCTCGCCTCGAAGAAATCTTCGTTCCATATTTTTTTTTAGCTGAGAAGACGCAGTTTATTCTTCGTAAATCAATGTTAATCGAAAGTATTTGATAGAACGTGTTAATACGACAATATGAGAAAAACTAGTATACCATAATTATTTAGATCCTTTTGCATAAAAGTATATAGGACGTTAATTTTTTTTAGCTGAGAAGACGCAGTTCGTAAATCAATGTTAATGGAAAGTATTTGGTAGAACGTGTTAATACGACAATATGAGAAAAACTAGTATACCATAATTATTTAGATTCTTTTGCATAAAAGTATATAGGACGTTGATATTTTTTTAGTTGAGAAGACGCAGTTCGTAAATCAATATTAATCGAAAGTATTTCAAAGAACGTGTTAATACGACAATATGAGAAAAATTTGTATACCGTAATTATTTAGATTCTTTTGCAAAAAATATATAGGACGACTAAATATTAGATTCTTCGTTTTGTTTTGGAGGAAAGTAATGGTAGACCGATTGGCCAAGAAGGAAGACTGCAGCGCAGGGTATACGTAGAGCTAGAAAAAAGATTTTAGAAAGTGCAGCATTGCTAGAAGTTAATGGTACAAGCGTAAAACATTATTGGAAAGGAAAGGACGCCCACGTGCTGCCTATCACGGAGCGGACAGCTTCGTTACCCCCGTATACCAGTATTTTCCGATTGCGTTCGGCAATCGACAATAAAGTACTAAACTATCGTACGAATAAAGACTTGCCCCCGATACAGTTCCATAGCCTCGGCAAAAATGTTTCACCTAAACGGGCACTCGCGTTCACTGCATTTTTATTCAATTCATTAGAGCGGGAGTTCCTTTTTCTATTGTTAATGACCGAAAACCAATTCTATCAACAGCTCCTTGACCTTATTATTTTCTTGAACTTTATTCACGATGTCTTTTGATCTTTGTGCATTTTTAATTGAATGTTATTTCTTCCCTTAATGATTTTAATAGAGGAGAAATCTTATATCTACAATTTTTAAAATTCTCCAACAATTTTGCATTTCATGGACTCAATTTTGCTATAAATTACACATATTTTCTCGAACTGTATTCACGATGTCTTTTAATCTACGTGTATTTTTGATTGAATGTTATTTCTTCCCTTAATGATTTTAATAGAGAAGAAATCGTATATCTACAATTTTTAAAATTCTCCAACAATTTTGAAGTTCATGTATTTAGTTTTGCTACAAATTACATAAAGATTCGTAGTCTAATTAATTAAAATATACAAGTGAAGTACTTGTAAATTAAATAAAGTATTCCTCTCACAAAATGAAATTAAAAATGACTTTTTAAGCCGAGTGCAGTGTTTTTCTCTCGACACCACAATAGAAAATGGCGGGCATGAAACGTGCGCGAAACGGGACGTAAAAAGGGATCGGAATACGGTATCAAACAACGTTGCGACACGCGTATGTGTTTTAATGCTTCGTTCCTCTCGTTATCCTACCGCCAAGGCCTCCGAAGCAGTTCAAGAAACTCGCGCGGAGAGGGAGGGTTCTAAAAGAAACGTGCAAGACTTTCCATGACAATAGTGCTCGTAGAGCGTATTTGAGGCGTCTCGAGTTTCACTCGTCGACTCGGAGATCTCTCGAGACGGTTTCAATCCCATCGCAGTTGCACACCTATGCACCGACGTTGCAGGATGGATGTGCGCCAGGTACAGGGAGCGATAAGCCGCAGCTGAGACCGGGTCCCAATCAGCTATGTTTCACGGTGCCCCGCGACATTACCACTTTATATCACCTATCTTTCCCCATATATATTTGGCCGAGCGTGTGCGCGTACACCGTACACGCGTCTTCCGTCGTAGAGGCGCGCATACTTCAGCATACGCCACGTACAGGAATGTAGAAAACGTAAACACGAACGGAACGATATCGGAGCCGAGAACCCCCCCTGCTTTATGGTGTCTCCGGTTCCGTTTCGAGGCCCCCGCTCTTCGCGTTCGCTCCGAGGACTACGATAGTTCGGATTAGTGTTGCAGAATCGGGTCCGTCCGGCGACGCTAAGCCGGGGTGTCTGAACTTGGCTCTTTATTCGATAGAATAGAATGTAGATGAATTCCTTAGAAAGATTTTTTATGGGATAAATAATCATTGAAAATGTTTTCCTTGTGAATTTGCTTGAATCGAACTGGAAAGTAGTTATGGAAGTCTAAGATGAAGAATGAAAATTATTGGGGGCACAAAGCGAAGCACGCAAATTCAATCTTGTGTTTGGTCTATCGAGTAGAATGTAGCTGAAATTCTTGAGAAAGATTTCTTACGGGATAAACAATCATTGAAATAGAATAAAATGTAGACGAATTCCTTAGAAAGATTTTTCATGGGATAAATAATCATTGAAAATGTTTTCCTTGTGGATTTGTTTGAATCGAACTGGAAAGTAGTTATGGAAGTCTAAGATGAACAATGAAAATTATCAGGGGCACAAAGCGAAGCACGGAAATTCATTCTTGTATTTGTTCTATTGAGTAGAATGTAACTGAAATTCTTGAGAAAGATTTCTTACGGGATAAACAATCATTGAAAATGTCTCTCTTATGGATTTGCTTAAATTAGAAAATAGTTATGGACGTCTAATGAGTTGAACAATGAAAATAATTAGGAAAATAAGAGGAAGTACGTAGGAGAATTTAATATATTAACTTTTGACTGCATAGTGATTCTTGAGAATAAAATAATAGAAGAAAGTTTGATAAAGATCTGCAGTTTATGACGTAATTGAAAGAGTAAAAACATTAAGACAATTTATAAATAATTGAAGATAGAAAGAAATATTTGTACGGTTTCTGTCTCTTGCATTTAATGAAGATAAATGTTTATATTACATAAAGATCCGCAGTGTAATGATAACAATGGACGGCCAGGATTATCTTAATTTTAACGGGGCGTTGCGAAACGAACGATGCACGTGCAACGACGCTGGGAAGCAACATAAAGTTCCCATCAAGCGTTACAACGAGAGACTCGCGTGCGCGAAATTCGATCAGCGTTCAAGAACATCCAGGTACATATGCGTCGCGAAACCACTCACGCGCGTGATTAAAATTAATCGCACGCATAACGACACGCGATCCATTTGCCTCCATGCTACGACTTGTGTGATCGTAAAGTACGTCGCGCGGTTTCCATGTAACTTTCGACGCTTCGGAGATCCGTTCTCAAGCTGCAATCACATAAATATTTATGCAATCGTCAATACGTTCAGAACATCAGCAATACTTTTGTCTGCTAACAAAATCTAGTTCATTGTTTTAGCAATTATTTCTCTATTACTTGTAATTTAATAACATTGTTTTATTCGTCTTGTAAATGCATTCATGCAATCGTCCAGAACATCAGCAGTCCTTTTGTCTGCTAACAAAATCTAGTTCATTGTTTTAGGAATTATTTCTCTATCACTTGCAATTGAATAACATTATGTTTTATTCGTTCTTGTAAATGCATAAATTCTGAAATTTAATTAGGAACATAATAGTGTGTTACTCACGTGAAAATAGAGCTTAACATTCGATATAGTACACAGCTTAGCTATGTTAGTAGGTGCTAAGAGTTCTTCGAGCAAAGTCCTTGAACGTTTACCGCGAGTCTTTTCGACGAATAGGTTTCATCGCAGTGTCCACAAATTAAGTAAAATCAAATATTAAGTCCTTAAAACTTTCTTCGAAAAAAGTCGAGCTTGCGTAACCCACTATTTATAAGTTTCTCGGCAGTTCTTTGCAAGTTTTACACATTTTTATGCTTACAACTCATGATGATTCAAATCCTAAGTTGAGTCAAAATTTCACGTTTCCTACGAAGAGAGGCTCTCGAGAATCGATCGCGTGAAATACGTTCTGATAAACGGGCGGTGTGTGTTGAAATCGCGTCGAGCACGTCGGTGGAGAACAGCCGGCGCATGCCGAGGGAACAATTATAAAATGGCGAGTATTGCCTAATCGCCGATCGTTCTGGCGCGTTCCCGGGCAATTGTACGCCTAAGCAGCAGGCGTAGAACCGGGTCTGATGTGGGCGAACTCGGCTAGACACTCGGAGACACCTCTCCCAGGAGAGTTGAGTCAGCGGTTCCTGACGCGAGACTGATCCGCTGCGCAGCGACTCCTGTGTCCTCGGTTCATCGTGATACCTTGCTTCATAAGATAGTAAACGTAATAATCAAACGGTTCACGTACACCGGCTCTCGTAATTGATCACTGCACTGGGGATTTTCTGCGTTTATAACGGTACTGTGAAGAGATTAGAGGAATTTCAGAGCACAAGTACATTTTTGTTCCTCTCACTTGACTTGGAACATTTTTATTTCATTTTTGTTCCTCATATTTGTCTTAGAACATTTTTAGTCCATTTTTGTTCCTCACACTTGACTTGGGACATTTTTAATTCATTTTTGTTCCTCACACTTGAGTTAGAACATTTTTAATTCATTTTTGTTCCTCACACTTGACTTGGGACATTTTTAATTCATTTTTGTTCCTCACACTTGAGTTGGGACATTTTTAATTCATTTTTGTTCCTCACACTTGACTTGGGACATTTTTAATTCATTTTTGTTCTTCACACTTGACTTGGGACATTTTTAATTCATTTTTGTTCCTCATATTTGTCTTAGAACGTTTTTATTTAATTTTTGTTCCTCACACTTGACTTGGGACATTCTTAATTCATTTTTGTTCCTCACACTTGAGTTAGGACATTTTTAATTCATTTTTGTTCCTCACACTTGACTTGGGACATTTTTAATTCATTTTTGTTCCTCACACTTGACTTGGGATATTTTTAATTCATTTTTGTTCCTCATATTTGTCTTAGAACATTTTTATTTCATTTTTGTTCCTCACACCTAAGTTAGAACATTTTTATTTCATTTGAGTTCTTCACACTTGACTTGGAACATTTTTATTACATTTTTGTTCATCATATTTGTCTTAGAACATTTTTATTCCATTTTTGTTCCTCACATTTGACTTGGAACATTTTTATTTCATTTGAGTTCTTCTCACTTGAATTAGTACATTTTTATTTCATTTGTGTTCCTCACACTTGAATGAGAATATTTTTATCTCATCTTTGTTCCTCATACTTGACTTAGAACATTTTTATTCTGCACAACAGTCTCTTGTTCATGCACATTTTAAATCAGAATATTTCTAAATGAAATGTAGGTGAACACCAGTTCAAATTCACATTATTGACTCGTCACTGGAGAAAAAGCAGCGTCCTCGAGATTTTCTCCGATCGTCTCCTTATTAATCATTCTCGCGACTCTAATCGGCCATGTTTCTTGCTTACGGTGGTAATGAATGTTTTCACGCGTCTGCGTTACGCAAGCCCGCGATGCTTCCACCGATTCGGTAGAGGGCGAGAAATCGCCTAAGAAACTCCATAAATTTCAATGCGCGAACACCGCCGTGCCGTATCTCGTTACATAAATAGCCAATTAGGCACGCGAGTACGCGAGCGCAAGTTTCCGAGAGGATATCGTGCTCGTCGATCAATCTTCGTCGCGGAAACGCGATTTGGAAAACTTACGAACGACACTGGAGATTCGAGACTCTCTTGCAAACTCCGCATGAATTTTTAATATTTCAAGTAAAATAAAACTCATTTTAAACGGAGACGAGAACAGGATGAGGAATGTCTCGTTTCTTGTCAAAGGACAGAAGCCTGGAAAGTTCAGTCGATCGATCTGAAATGCTTCGCGTTGTCCGCTTAACCTTTTCGCCGCGGAGGATCGGGAATATTATCAGACTCCATGGGCACCTATATCGTCGCATTCTATCGGCGGCGTTGCTTCCCCATTGCATTCTCACGCCATGGATATTGCAAGGGCATTCGCGTTCCGTGCGTGGTAGCCGCCGCCATTTTTAAACGTCCGCCGCGGGAACGCGCAAATAACCCGTTCTTATTCTACCATCGGTACCTTCCAACTTAAAAATTTTGGTTACAATCAATTACTAAATGATCTTTATGCAAAATGAAAGAATGAATGAATAATCTCAGTAAATTGAAAATTAAATTATGTTCTCCATGAATGTATAAAATTCGATATACGTTGGATTAAAGTAAAATTATCTTGTAAACGCCTTCAGGAAAATACAGCAATATTCAATTTCGGTATCATTGTAATGCGATAAAGTAATTCCTGAAGTCCGCTGCTTTTTCTCTTCAAATTATATGAAATAAGGAACATTTTTCAGACTGAAGTGTAAAGGATACTTCGCACAAGTATTTCGAATATGTGTGCGAGGGTTAATAATCTTGTGGGAACAGAGAAAGATACTCTTCTTCTCGAATTCGAGTGACCGAGCCTGGCTCAAGGTGCTAGCCGATCCACGAGAGACAAAAGTTGCGCGTGTTTGGCTGCAAGGTTATACCTGCACATACCAGCACGACTTCACGTTCGACTGACAGATTGAAATGACCGACAGGCCATTAATACTTGCTGTTATTCAGCATGCGAGGCTCTGGAACCAAGGGATCACGGGAACTTTATGGATATGATTGCTGTTTGCCCCGTAGCTACCCATGCACGTTCGTGCGTATGCACGGGTCGTTCCGAAAGCAACGCTTGAACCTTTTCGGTACCGGGAATACGTACAGCCTGCCGAGGTATTCTTGATTGCACCTTAATTTGTTCGACTTTTCCTTGAATAAATTTCATCTCGCTTTCGTAAAAATCCCCGTTACCTTATTGCAATTTCATTCGGTTAATTGCCTTCGCGAGGGAACAAAGTTTCTCGTACCGAGCCGCACGTGAAATACAACGTACATATTTTATTTAATTCGTGAGCGTACCTGATACTATACTGATAGATATTTTAATTGGATAATTACTTTGTTCGATTAATACTGCTTGTAATGTTTGCTGATACCACTCGAAGAAATATCACTGAGGGTTGAAATTGATACTCCAAAGATAACGTTACTTTTTGCAACAAGTTGATACGCATATTTGAGAGACAGAAACAAATGTTTTGTTAAACAGTTATTAGTAGACTATCGATTTTTATGCAAAATAAAAATGTTCTGCATTGATTGTGGGAAACAGGAATGAAATAAAAATTTATTTCTTCCCTTAATGACTTTGTTACATCAAAAACGACATTACGATTTCTTCCAACCAATTTCTTCATAAAAGCAAAGATCCAGTTTAATTATTAGTACAGTGATTCAACCTAGTCGCTAGTTCAAACCAGGATACTTCTCCTACAATTGTTTATAGCATTTATTAGGTACAAAAGTTAATTCACGACTCTCTCCTCACAATTTATAAATAATCTCCAGCTAAGAATCTAATAAATTGAAGGCTACATTGAAGTTGAATTAATTAACCGTGGGGCACGAATTAATCTGCAAAACTGTTCTGAGAGGAACCAGGATTTCACGGACCGCGATTTAAGTGAACGAACGTATTTCATCGTGGAACGATCAATTTCATCCGAGACCAGCGTTTAAGAAAAATGTGCTAATACTGATACTTCATCAAGGATGTTCCGTCCTGCGGTGGAAGAATCAAATTAGCGTAATTCTACCCTTAGTATCTACATTAATTCCTTTGATCGCCGCTTCTCGGACCTTGATCCTAAGCTCGTGGCGACCGTGTTGCGTCACGAATCTTTTCCGAACTTTCTCAGAGCCTACCGATAAAAATTAACCCAATGGATCGGGATCATTCGAATTCGAACATTTAAATCTTTATCCTTACTGTTTTCAACGCGGATACTTTGAATGATCGAAAATTTCTTTTAACCCTTCATTGCATGATTTTTTAAGTTGGAATGAAAAAATTGAAAGAAGGTCAGATCAGTTTTTGTGATTTATTTAAGGGAGAAACATTTAAAAATATTAAAACAATATTTTCAGAAAATGAATATAAATAAACACAGTAAGAAAATATATTATTAGTTTATTTTATACCAGATTTATTAACTGTATCAGATATGATACACTATGTAGCGAAGGGTTAAAAAAGAGGAATGAGGGGAAAGAAGGTACGAATACACTATGTAGCAAAGGGTTAAAAAGGGAAACGAGGGGAAAGAGGCTACGAATACACTATGTAGCAAAAGGGTTAAAAAGGGAAACGAGGGGAAAGAGGCTACGAATACACTATGTAGCAAAAGGGTTAAAAAGGGAAACGAGGGGAAAGAGGCTACGAATACACTATGTAGCAAAAGGGTTAAAAAGGGAAACGAGGGGAAAGAGGCTACGAATACACTATGTAGCAAAAGGGTTAAAAAGGGAAACGAGGGGAAAGAGGCTACGAATACACTATGTAGCAAAAGGGTTAAAAAGGGAAACGAGGGGAAAGAGGCTACGAATACACTATGTAGCAAAAGGGTTAACAAGGGAAACGAGGGGAAAGAGGCTACGAATACGCTATGTAGCAAAGGGTTAACAAGGGAAACGAGGGGAAAGAGGCTACGAATACATTATGTAGCAAAGGGTTAAAAAAGGGAAACGAGGGGAAAGAGTCCACGAATACACTATGTAGCAAAGGGTTAAAAAGGGAAACGAGGGGAAAGAGGCTACGGAAATAGACTATGTAGCAAAGGGTTAAAAAGGGAAACGAGGGGAAAGAGGCTACGAATACATTATGTAGCAAAGGGTTAAAAAAGGGAAACGAGGGGAAAGAGGCTACGGATAAAAATTAACCCAATGGAACGGGATCACTCGAATTCAAACATTTGAATCTTTATCCTTACAGTTTTCAACGCGGATTTTCTGAATAATCGAAAATTTCTTTCTAACAGAGGGAAAATTGCGTTCCGCCTCAATAGAGGAATCTCTGGGTCCGTTTTCGAGGTAGCCGTGGCCTCGGAGAGTGGCGAGATAATCGTCAGGTTCGAGTTCTGGGTAGGTTCGCACCTCCCGTGGTGGAAGGTAGCGCCAGAGGGAGCAGGGGATGGTCGGCTCGGTTTCCGCGCGCAATTTATCCGCGCTCCTTGCGAAATTCACGGAGATAAGGGGGCAACGGCGTGCCTCGGTGCGGCACGTATCTCGCGCATATGCAGCCGCATCGAGCCCGAAGAAAAAGAGGAGGGTAACGCGACGCGCGGCGAGGAGAAAGGAGCGAAGCGGAGAGAGAGCGCGCGAGGAGTACGTGCGTGCTTGTACACGTTGGTTCGTGCGGAGCCATACGCACCGCGGGCAAAAATAAGGACAGAAATAGCGGCAATTACCGTCGGTCCGAGAGAGACGGGGATATTCATCATCCGAGGTCATTTGAATACCGCGGTGCCGAGAGGAGCCCGAGACAGGCGGATCGACGAGCATCGCCGGGATCCTCTTTCGACGGAGGAAGACGCCGAACGAAGAGTAGGGAACGAAGTATGAGAGACGAAGAGAGAGAAAAGAGCGAACAGAGAGAAGGTTCTACGTGAGGCTGAACACAGGTAAACGGTCGCCGGCGAAGAGAGGAAGAAGATCAACCAGGTGAGAGGGAAAAGGGAGGCAGGAGAACCGGTTGCCGAGGAGGTAAACACGCGAAGGTGATGTACCCTCCGTGCCTCTCTTCGTCACTACAAAGTGGCCGAGCTCCTTGGGGATTTCGAGTGACGTTCTTCCCGAAAAGTCGGAGCGGAGGTCGTCCGAGAGCAACGCGGAAAAGTGTTCCCGGAGGAGAAAACTGGAAAGAGCAAGTGGAAGTCCAGATGAACTATCCCAGACGTCCGTTGGAAATAGTCAAGGAGGGTTGTCGAGAAGATGAGAAAGTCGCGCGTGATGGATTTAATAGACGAAGGAACAGTCGATACGCGAGCGAAGGACGCGAGAAGAAAAAATTACACGGATTCCTGGTTCGGATGGCAGGTGTACCAACTTGTTATTCGGCGATTCGGTTCTTGCGCGGGGCCTCCGGCACAGAAGAAAGGCTAATGTTTTGATCCCGGTTGGACTTTACTCACCGCACGTCGTAATCTCGAGACGTATGCTGACTTTTGCTCCGGTTAATTCCCAAAAAAATCCCGGGACCGGCTGTTTTTCGGCGGTCGAACCGGGTGAAAGTAGCTAGCTCGCTGACTTTTAAACTGCCCTCGCGGCTTTCCCATAAAAAGTCGCTCCGCCGTGATTCAGCGTTGCACCGGCGAACATGTGTCAAGAAATTGGCCGGATCGCTGGAAAAAAGCGATCGGCCGGGCCCATCTGGGGGTCCGGTGGAGGGAGGACGGACCCCGCCCGGACCAGAAACGCACCAACCGCGGCGATCGCCAGCGGAAAAAACGCAACAATCGAATCGATCGACGATAGTCCCGCGCGTTTCGTTGTTATTCGACGCGGCCCGGTCAATTATCCTGCCGTTACACGCGAATTGTTACCGCGGTCCTCTACTGACTCTGGTGCATCGGTGCAATTTGTCTTGTGCAATATCGCGGCCGTTTCACGATTGACGCGGTCGTTTTCAGGATTAATAACTGACTTTGGTTTTATGCAATTTGAAAAAACATTCATCATTCTATATTAACCCTAATACGCTCCTAAAAAATAGCTGCATAAAAGAGACTAGGATAAATCACCCATTTTTATTTTACACGTTAAATCAACACATTATGTTTCATTTATAACGTTACGTTTTAAAGAATTACATCTCGCGACGTAGACATAAAAGGATGAATAATTTTACAGTATGTGAAAATATTGAGGAACGTACGGGGGTTAACAACAAATACGATCGATAGAAGAATATATTTATTCATCGCTATCTTCGGCAATTACATCGTGTAGCATTGCGTAATTTTCAAGATTGTTTGAAGTCATTACTTTGTTCATGTTCACGTGGTTTCTTATGACGTTTACCATCCGATGAACAAATCCATTGAAGAAAATCAAATGTCATCACCGTGAAGGTTCAACGAAATCGTAACATCTGTGGCAAAAAAGATTTTGATCGGTCTACTAATAGCGAAATAATTGAGGTGGTCACGTTAGGTGGTCTATCCTGTAGAAAGAAGATTTATCATCGCGTTTCTGGGTTTCACCTTTCAAAAATACAAAATAGGAACCGAGACTACGGATTAGTATATTATTCAATAATATATATAAAATGAGAGAAATCTTTGAGCACAATCAAATTAATAGAGAAAGGAGTAAACGTGGCTCCTGTGTTTTTCAATTAACGCAGACAATTCTTATGTCTTATAAAAATCCGCAATCTACTTTCGAGATGTTTTAACAATTTAAAGTATGCCCGATACAATGTATGAAAAATTAGTATATTATTAAATAATATATATAAGAATGAGAAAAATCTTTGAGCACAATCAAATTAATAGAGAAAGGAGTAAACGTGGCTCCTGTGTTTTTCAATTAACGCAGACAATTCTTATGTCTTATAAAAATCCGCAATCTACTTTCGAGATGACTTAACAATTTAAAGTATGTCCGATACAGTGTACGAAAAATTGCAAAAACTTTTGCAAGCGCACTGGGGATTTTGTGCGTTTATAACGATACTGTGAAGAGATTAGAGGAATTTCAGAGCACAAGTACATTTTTGTTCCTTACACTTGACTTGGAACATTTTTATTTCATTGGAGTTCCTAATATTTGCGTTAGAACATTTTAATTTCATTTTTGTTCCGCACACTTGAGTTAGAACCTTTTTAATTTAATTTGAGTTCCTCATATTTGACTTAGAACATTTTTATTCTGCACAACAGTTTCTTGTGTAAATGAAATGTAGGTGAACACCACTTAGTATATTATTAAATAATATATATAAGAATGAGAAAAATCTTTGAGCACAATCAAATTAATAGAGAAAGGAGTAAACGGGGCTCCTGTGTTTCTCAATTAACGCAGACAATTCTTATGTCTTATAAAAATCCGCAATCTACTTTCAAGATGACTTAACAATTTAAAGTATGTCCGATACAGTGTACGAAAAATTGCAAAAACTTTTGCAAGCGCATGATTTTACGCGCGTCGAGTACGGTGCTTTCGGCGAAATCGCTTTATCAGCGTCCAATAACATAGAATGTTTATTGACACGTGTCAACGAGGTCTAGTTAAACACTCGCAGTAAGGTTCTTCCGCGACGTGCCGTCACTGGCGGTTTTTACCGCGTTTATGGCGGTCGTCGGAGCGGAGCGGAGGTGGGAGCCGCGGTGATTTTCAGAGGAATGCCAGCTATCATCGGCCGGCTTACACAAGTCCCGACGTTCCGAGTAATTTTTAATCCTCGAAGCAACGATACTGCTGAAGCTGATCCGCGGAATGCCGATTCCGCCGCGGTAATTGAAAGTAGTCGCAGCTTCTTGCCGCGTCCACATTCCTAGGCTCCGACGTCTAATCCTCCTATCTAACGTTTCTCGAACTTACGGCCCGATTAGTCACGGAAGCTACCGGTAACAGTCGTACCCAAGAATCAAACCTGTCCTCGGGTACAACATCATTTTCGCTGAAATAGCGGACAGATGGTAATCTGCCATACGCGCGGTCCAAGCATCGGACCATTCGTTTCTACGTAATGCATTCCGCGTTGCAAAAAACCGCACGTTTTTCTAATTTTATCCGGGAGATTTGAAATGCGGTGTAGCACTAACTAGTGCTGTTAATTTCGTATTGCACAGAAATTGCATTGCTTTAATTAGCACTCGCGTTTAGAACCGGGTTATACAGATTTGTTTGTTCGTGTTTCAAGACAGTACCAATTACAGTATCTTTATTTTGGAGGCATGCTTTTTAACAAAAAATTAATTCGAAGTTTTACATGCTGTTTCAACACACTTCTCAAAAATTATACATCATAATCTGCAATCTAGTAATGTATCTGTGCACAATCATGTTTCTTAGACAGATTTGTTTGTTCGTGTTTCAAGACAGTACCAATTGCATTATCTTTAGTTTGGAGGCATGGTTTTAACAAAAAATTAATTCGAAGTTTTCCATGCTGTTTCATTACACTTCTCAAAAATTATAGTATTATATTTAATGTGTAGACTGCGGATCTTTATGCGAAATAAATATTCCAACGTAATTTCTTTCGTAATATATTTAATAGAATGAAAATAATATAGACTGTGGTATCTTTAGATTCTTTTAATATTTTTGCTGTTGTAAATTATATTACTCGTTTTCGTCATAAATGCATATAATCTGCAGTCTAGTAATGTATCTGCACAATCACGTTTCTTAGACAGATTTGTTTGTTCATGTTTCAAGTCTGTACCAATTACATTATCTTTATTTTGGAGGCATGGTTTTAACAAAAATGAACTCGAAGTTTTCCATGCTGTTTCAACACACTTCTGAATAATTATAGTATGCGAAATAAAAACTTTCCATCTTAATTTCTTTCTTAATATATTTAATAGAATGAAAATAATATATACTGTGGTATCTTTAAATTCTTTTAATATTTTTGCTGTTTTAAATTACACTTACTCATTTCTATCATAAATGCATATAATCAGCAGTCTAGTAGAATTGTGCGCCAGAAATAAGAGAAGTTCAAATGTGTCCTCGAAACAAAATGAATGAGTCGATCAAAATTTTTCGGAAGATTGAATAAGCAATTTTAATTTCAAAATCGAGACATTTCCTTCGACCCAGATCATTGTTATACTATGTAATCTTTTCTACATTCTGCACGTCAAATTGAACCTGTTTTCCAATACAACGGTTGAGCTTTTCACAATTTATAGAATACATAAAAATATTACAACTGTCTTGATTAATGGTGTGGCAATTTTTACTGGCGCCTCGGAGTTTTGTCGAGAAAGTATGAATGAGTTTCTAGGATTGTACATACTGGAACGATATGCAAGGATCCACGGAAAATTAAAAGTACAATAGTAGAGAAACGTTGCTGGCAACGTTCGTTCCGTTGAAGATAATCAAGAAGAAAAGAGTTCGCAGTCCGACAAATCCTTCTTTACTCGTTCCGAGCCATGCGCCTCCCACGAATCGTCCCACGGTCGCCAATATTTGCGGAAACGGAAAGGATCGGTAAACACGAGGAACCCGCCTCGTCTGCCAGCCTTGCGGCGAGTCAAAAAGATAAAGAGAGAGATAGAGGAGAGTGAACAATGCTTCAGCGAAATACAAGGAATCGACCGTGAATCGACGCGGAACGGGCGCCGCGATGCTTCATTAGCTCGGCAAGATTTTAATTAGCGATGTACCTCAGTCTCCATCTCGTAGATTCGTGACTAGTTGCATTCGATGCCTCTATAAGAATTTTAGAAAATGATACCGGTACTTCCAAGTGCACTGTAAGTGCATGATATCCATGCGAACGTCTCCACCACCCCGTATGCTACCCGTTGACTGTTTGGATAATCAAGAGTCTACTTTATCGAGCATTAAACGAGTCAGTGACATCCAAATTGTACCGTGTTTGGTATCGTTTCAATAAGAAAAATGCTCTCAACAGTTTTATACAGAGATCATTAAAAATAACAAAGTTTTATCCGTCGATGGTTAGTTTAAAACCATTTGAATTTAACATATTTGCCGAAATTCTCGTTTTAAGACTATAAATTAATATTTCTAGAGGATTATTAATAAGCTGTTGAAAGAAATATAGTAAATAAGTACATTTCTATATCTTATAAATATTTTTTATAATTATTTCTATATCTTATATATATATATATTAATTATAAGGTTGGCTACACCACCGATTCCACATTTTTTATTTCACAATTACCGAAATTATGAAGATACTTTCGTGGTAAACGATTAAACAAATATATTTCATATCGCAGATGTTATACTATGAACTCTAAAATGTTCGAATAAATTCTATCTTATTATTTATATGACACAACACGTACCGGCTACGTTTAAAGGAGATAGAATATTTTATATAAAGATTTTATGGACGATGTACTGACAGTCTTCTGGTAGGCGTGAGCAGGCGAGTTGCTAGGGGTTGAAAGAAGACCAAAAAATCCGGGCGAGCTCTGCGAACCCCGAGCAACCCTTCCGGAGGGACGAAAAAGTCTCACGATTTTTGCGCGAGACGTTTGCGGCAGACGGTCGTTCGATTTTCTACGCGGTGAACAATAGCTGGCGACGCTGGCAGCAAAGTAAAATGCGAAGCTCGGGACAAAGGGTGTATAGACAGAAGAGAGGAAGAACAAGAAGACGCGTTCGCAGCAGCCGCCGCAGCGAGTGTGGAAGGCGGGAAAGGCGGGTGGTACGAACGAACGGAGAAAATAAAAGGACGATCGGCTCTCTCCGGACGGTGTTATCCTCGCGGCGCATCTTTTGCACGGTCCTGTAGCCTCGGTCCAGCCAGGTATATTCGGTCCGGGGCCCCGCGAGCCGTTGTAACTCACCGGCGTATACGAAGGATTCATTACCGGCGGCGTCATGCGCCAAGACAGACTCCGAACGTGCAAATGGACTAAATAAATAATTCCACCGCGGATTATTATTAACGAGTTCCTGGAACCGGCGCTCAATCTTTCCCGGTAAACCGCGTGTGCTCCACGCTCGTCGATGGCCACTCGGTCGCGAGAATCCCTCCGGACAGATTTACGCCTGGCTCGCTTCGGTCTGACAGCGTTTTCGAAGGTTTCTCAATTTTTTTGAACGTCCACGTGCACGCGATGCCACAGTGTTCGAGGCGCTGCTAAAAAATAATACTAGCCACCATTTTTTACTAAATGTATGATATATAAATACGAATATGTATTATTTTCTGAATATTTACTCCATTAATTTGATTTTTACGAAATACGTTTTCAGTACTATAGGGTCTCTAAAACTCCACAAAACTTCTTTTAAAATATTGACAATTTGTCCTCATTTTTCAGCTAAATGTTCCTCAACTTTTATTTCAATTTTTAAAACAGTACCACAAATGAAATAGACTATGAATGTTCACTCGATTAATTTGATTTTTACGAGATAGGTTTGTATTATAGGGTCTCTAAAGCTCCACAAAACTTCTTTTAAAATATTGACAATTTGTCCTCATTTTTCATCTTAAATGTTCCTCAACTTTTATTTCAATTTTTAAAACAGTACCACAAATGAAATAGACTATGAATGTTCACTCTATTAATTTGATTTAAACAAGATACGTTTAGTACTATAGGGTCTCTCAAACCCCACAAAACTTTTAAAATATTGTCAATTTGTCCTCATTCCTCATATTAAATGTTGAAATGTGAAAAGAGTGCATTTATTCAAAACTTGACGGGCGGAGAATGAATTTTTTCGGTGCTCAATGAAATTAATGGAAGCAATTCCGGAAGAAATCGGAAGGGCGAAGGGAACACGATTCCGAACAAAAATCCACATGACTGCTCGATGTCCGGAATCCAAGGAACGCGTCGTGGACCAACTGGTCGAATGAGCTTTGCGACACGAGCTTTATTCAAATCCGGCTGACCCGTACGATTTTTTCCAAACGCGAATTCCTCGGGTAGCGGCGCCACTGCACTTTCCGAACCGGTATTCTCTTCTGGCCAGCGTTATAGTCAACGTTCTATGCCCGTGGTATACTCGGAACCGGAGTCCCCTGAGGAGAGACCGAACAGATGAGAAGTTCACGGCGAGAAATCGTCCGAGGGTGCTTCGCTCTTATTTTACTCTAGTCCTCGTCGATTCTCTCGGTTACTTAATAAACAATCTGTGGTTCAATTATTATTCGAATTTATTATTATTCGAAACAATGAAATTTACTTGGTATCGTTTGGAAATAATTTTTACTGCATTTTTTAAGTGCGTTGGTATCTAATCAATTACTAAATATTCAAGTATTTTATGAGGTATTATATCAATTACATATTCATGGAAAGGAATCATATAGAATGGAATTATTCTAGATCGGAAGAAATGTTTAATTTTCGAGTTAAAATTTCGGGTGATCATTTTTTGTTGCAATAACCTGCAGAGTTTAGCACCTACAGCTTCCACAATATCCAACATACAAAAAAATTTATACGATTCGTCTAAAATATTTCGAATGATAATCTCTGGAATTTCGAAATCCGCTTCAGCTCATTATGACTGGCTAATCCAGTTGAATGTGACTATTTCCTTCTTTTTCGTGTCTGACGCAGCTGTATAATAAAGATAGTCATTTTATACAGTAAATCCAAAAAGGAAAATGGAGTTCAACATATTGTAATAGGAAATTAATCCTCTCTCAATTAAACATCAAGTTTTTCTAATTTTTAATACAGATTTTGCAAATTCATCCTTTTGCAAACGAAATGTTTTCAAGTAAGTTAATTGTTTTGAAATTCAAAAATTGATTTATTGCAAGGATCAAATACTTATTTAAAAGTAATTAACAGTTCATTAAATTTATAATGTAAGAAAACTGTTAGATATGTATATTAATTGTAGCCATGTTCTGATTACTAAATTTTAAAAGCGAAAATACACAATTCTAATATGTCTTCAAGCGTAATTAATTTTCACTATTCTTAATCGGTGAAATTAATTTGCAAGAGTTTGAATGTTATTTGCAGAAGGGTGAAATTAATTTTCAAGAAGGGTGAATTCACAAAACTGTTACTACGAAAATCGATTTTGAATCTCTGTCAGATCGTTTCGTCCGGCGGGAGTAAACGATCGGGAACAGGACTCGACGGTGCATCGGATCCGAGGGAAATTTAATGCTGGTCCGTCCTATCGAAAATCTCGGTTGGGCATAACGCACCCGCGTCCCGACGATCCCCGGGGATCGTTTCGCCAATTCTTCAAAGTCTCCGAGAAGACTGCGCGGTGTATACTGTATACTTTCCAACGTGCACTTTTATCTGATTCGCGTACGGCTCTGCGCGGCGCGCAGCGTTGCAACTTGCAACAGGAATGCGAGTTCAGCGTTCCTCTCGGCGAACCGTCGACCGAACCAACGGAGAACAGGTTGGCGAATAAAGCAACGCGCCAGCTGTAAATCGCGCGTCGAAGCGCGAGATACGAGCTTGGCCCTGCCCCGCTTGACGTCCGGCTAGCCGCCATAGAGATTGATCTCGCGCTTCCTTATGACCGTCATCGTTGTCCTTACCGGCGGAATCATTGTCCTTCATTGGACACGTCTACAAACTGCACGATAACATCCTTCTACAGCCTTGTTCAGACATCGAGACACCTACAATCTATTTAAAAAGTCTCTGTACACATTTCGAAACGGAATAACTTTCTTAAAATGAGGTCAAAGTAAGCTTTCTTGAGATATTGGAAGGATTAGTCTACCAAGTAGTTCATAAGAAGACTTTAGAAAAATTGCAGAAGTACAGAAAGTTGTTTTCACAACTTTATTTTACGGGCAAAAGTTGAATTATAGTCTATAATATTCTACAACATGTACATCAACATTTTTAAAATTCAACTTTTCTTAGATATTAGAATGATTAGTCTACCAACTAGTTCATAAGAAGACTTTGGAAACATTGCAGAAGTAATTGAAGAAGTTATTTTCACAAATTTATTTTACGGGCAAAAGATGAATTATAGTCTATAATGTTCTACAACAACATGTACATCAAAATTTTTAAAACTGAGCTTTTCTTAGATATTAGAAGGATTAGTCTACCAACTAGTTCATAAGAAGACTTTAGAAAAATTGCAAAAGTACAGAAAGTTGTTTTCACAATTTTATTTTACGGACAAAAGTTGAATTATAGTCTATAATATTCTACAACATGTACATCAACATTTTTAAAATTCAACTTTTCTTAGATATTAGAAGGATTAGTCTACCAAGTAGTTCATAAGACGACTTTGGAAACATTGCAGAAGTAATTGAAGAAGTTATTTTCACAACTTTATTATACGGGCAAAAGTTGAATTATAATCTACAATGTTCTACAACATCTATATCAACATTTTTTAAAAGATCCTAATAATTTCATTGTCTAATCGGTGAAAGAAATATTCACTTTTTAAAAATCTTGAAGATTTCATTGATGCTTTCAAGAAAATTTTGACACGAACGATATTTTTCTGAAAATGACAACTAATGTGCACTGTCCGGCAGAAGCTCGATGAAATAAATTTACCGACGTCCGCCAGGGCCCGAGGAATGCAGGGTCATGAAAAAGAAGCAGTCTAAAACGATTTCTCGGTCTCTCGATATTGCCCCGGATTGAGAAACGGCGATGCACTTTTCACAGCGTCGCTAATTGTCGGCTGGGCAGATTGCCCCATGACGATAATGGCGATCGCACGAGTCCGCCAGGAATCAACAGGTGGTTTTATGCGCGCGTGGGCCTAAATTTAGCCGCGACATAACCGCTCCTACTCCCTTTCTTCGACTCCCCCTCTGTCGTCGAATTTGTCTCTTTCTGTAGTCCGCCCTTCGGTGTCTCGCACTGGTCTACACCGTCGTTCCAGTGGCCCAAGTGTTTGGGAGGGGAATTTCTTCTTTTTCGCTGAAAAATAGCTAATTTTTTTGCCGCTTCTTAAGCCATTTTAATCCGTGTTGGCAACGCAAAAGGGGTAGATCATCATTAGACACCTCTGGCTTTAATAAAATTCATTCTGCAAATGTAATAGTTTTGTAAAATTCTCAAAAGCAAGGTAAAAATGATTATACAGACTTATCGCTATTTTTCAACCATTTTCTATGAAAGAGTATAATTTAAACAATTCTGAAATAAACTTTATACTCTTGAAACTCTATACAACTCTTTGCCATATCAACGTCTATAAATGTCGATGGTGTGATCATCAAATTTTAAATAATATTTAGTAACGATATCTGTTTTTCAATGATACACAAATTTAGAATGATAAATCTTTAAACATCCGTGCATCGTCGTTTCCTCTTAACCCGGCAGTGTCGACGTAGGGGCCCAGCGGATCCCACCGCTGAGATATGCTATCTATTTCTCATATTTCTTCCGCTACCGTTTTGCAATGCAATGTAACTTCATAAAAGCCGATACCGCTTGTATCGCTGTACTAAAAACATATTAAAAAGAAAAGAACAATTTCAAAACAGTTGCGATTGCGGATATGAATACGAACTTGGCAGAAGAACTAGATGACTGTTCTAATAACTATTTTGTGTATAGTGTATATGTATTTCAAATAATATCATAAATGAATGTTACAGTGAATATAAAACATTAAGTGCAAATATTACTTTGCACTTGTGGGTCCACCCCCACTTTCGGTTCAGAAATTCACGTGGGCACGGTTGTTTTTTACTTTCCCCGCAGAAATCGAAGGCTTCCTCGACACTTAACGCGCGGTCTGCGAAATCACGCGTTTTGCTCGAATCGGAAAATCGTATCGCGGCCGACGCGTGCAATTAAGTGGAAAGTTTCGCTGGGAGGAAGTGGGAGGCACGGTTGGGCGACAATAATCGCGAGTCAATTAGCTATGTAGAAATTCCATTCAGTTGGCGTTGATGTAAGAAACGCAAAGTTGCCGGTGACTTAATAAATGTTTTCCTTAGTCGATGTGGGATCGACGGAAGTGCGTTGGGTTGATTTTTATGCGTGGTACCGTCTGTTCTACACGTAGAAAACAGTTAGCGAACATTTCTTTCACTGATTAGACAATTCCTTATGATACATATGTATGTAATATGATATTTGGTCCCCTCAGGGTTTCAAATTCATTTACCAATCCTCTTCCTCTTTCTTGTTCTTGTTTACGGTGGGTTCCGAACCACCTTTTGCCAACAACACGTGAAAAACACTCCGGGTGGGTCACTATCCGGTTTTTTACCAGACGGTCACCCATCCTAGTGCCGTTCACGTTCCACATTGTTTAACTTCGGTGATCTAACGAGAACCGGTGCTTTCAACGGGACTACGGTTGTTGGCTCCTTATGATAAATATAAATTATGATAAATATACACGTGTTTTAATACGTCCCACGTTTGCATATTTCGCAAAGAAATTGATTTTGCGTTGCTTTGCTTTCAACAGCCATTAAAAAACACACACACAAAAAAAGTGTACATTTGTACCTATTTATTTTAAGTGGATTGTGTCACTTTATCCAATTTAGTTTACTTTATCCTTTAGCCAATTGATCCACTTTAAAATATCAGTGTCTTTGAGATTAATAAAAGATTGTAGAGGATCGTTCCCTAACTTCGAAGTAAAGGGATTCCTTCGAGGAAGTCGAAGGGAAGGGGTGAGAAGACAATTGGTAGGAGGCAACTCCCGCACAATGACAAATGGAATCGGACCAGGTTGTTCCGAAATTTTGCGGCATTGTTCGGGGTTGTTGCGCCTGTTACGGCGGTCACCTCTCCGCGGGGACTCTTTGTGAAGGCGAAGATGCCAATGGCAAATAATGCCGTGGAAATAGGCAAACCACTCGAACAGAACAATACGCGCGTCAGTGTTCGAGTGAAAAATGTCAAGGGTGGATTCGGTGTGGTTTCTCTTGGGTTCGGGGCTTCGCATTGGATCGAACCGAGCCTTCGACCGGCACCTGCCGAAAGCGGAGAAGTCAGCCCCCGTCTTTTCAAATTTCTATGGGAAGATGCACTAGGTACTCCAGAAACCTTCTTTCCGTCCCGGAAATTCCACAGATTCGAAGACCCTTCTCGCCACGATGATGCGTTAACACTTGAAGTGGTAGTTTAAAATACAGACATTGTCTCAATAAATAATATACACAATAATTAATGTTTAATGTTCTCGGCGCTACGGTTCGATCAATTATTACTGAGAAAATCAAAAAACAATTTTGCCGATTATCAAATAATCATCGACGTTTCGATTCTAGTTTGAATCCTTTTCAAGATGTATTTTTAATATGGACATCGTGATACACGTGTTGTACGTGTGTCGTCAATGCTTGTTGTCAAGACACTGAATATATTCGAAACGATCTAGGTTATACCAATCGATATTCGGCGGTAAATTTGAAATAACAAAATATGTCCTTTAGCCCACTTATGTGAATATACCAAAAACATTTATTATTAACAATAATAAGAGGCTTATATATACACAATAATTGTTCGCGAAAACGCCTCTCCAATCTCAATAATTGCAACATACAGAATCTGAGTTCGTCATTTTGACAGGTCCGGTTGTCCCAATGTTTAAGACACATTTTTCGATGTCAGTTTCACAAATAATTTCTTTCCTCTAGTTAACAACGATCCCTTAGAACTGAATATACGATTTCGATTGCTCGATTTGTGAAACTTTGAATGAAAGGTATGCTGTCAACAGGTGTGCACCCTGAGGGCGTTCTACGACTGAACTCGTTCCGCATTTCTGTTGCATAAAATAGGTAAAGGAATTGTAACAGTTTAAAATAAATACTTTCGAACTCGTTATACATATCAGAATGACATTAAACAATTTAACCTTGCTTAATTCATCTTATAAAATATGGTTATTCAATTCCTCAGTATCTAGAGTGAAGTAGTTAAACAGGAAGTACCTTCAAAAATATGTTTGAAAAGTTTGATAAATAACAGTGAACGGTCTTAAACATAATTAATTATGTACAGTTACAATAAAAATAGGTCCGAAAGAACGTAGCACGGTTAAAGAAAAGAAGCATCGACAAGAAACAGCATAGAAATTGTCGAGAGTGCTTGTGTCCGTGATTCGTATGCAACAATTGGGGTGAGTTAGTGTCGACAGAAGAGCTCGTTTGCAAATGTCGAGTCCTAAAACTGTCTATATCCATTTTAAAAAGTGCAACGCGGTCGTCCACAATGGCTGGATCGGTGGGGCGAATGTTTAAGTAGCGTCTCGAGGCTCGGTACCCGGAACTACGGCCGTTTATGTTTAACATTCGCGTTTTTAAAGGAATCCCCGTTATTTTCACGGCGGCCTGGTATTCCAGGCCGACCTTTAGTTCGACGGTACGTCCGCCTCTTTTTTCCGCTATTTACCGGCGCAGAATGTTCTCGCTCCGAGGCGATAGGCCTCGGCCGAGGAATCGTCGAGGTTCTTTGTCGAAGCGGCGCGTTGCGTTATTACATATTTATGGTAAAACGACGCCGCGTCGTTCACGGAAAAAGCGAACGATTGCCGGCCGCAACTTTGAAAATGTACAGCTTCCACGGAGCCGCCGCTGAGCACCGTAGATTCTTCCTAGAAACAGAACGCGAGACATGTTTTCACGCCTGAAGATCTCGAAGAGCCTGGCTTTTACGTAACGCGACACCACATTCTTGCGACTCGCTTTGCTCGATTAGGCTCACCGCTCGTCGAACGTTTTCACGCTGATTATGTAAACAAACAATGGGACCAGTTCCGCGCGATGGCGGCTCGTACAAATGCTTGAGAAACTTCATGGCACTTCGCGATACTTTGCCGATGCCATTGACTAGGAAACAAGTTACAGTCTGATGTTAGTCGTGGATGGCATTCAAGACTTTCGAAATTTTCGTTGATTCCTTTCAAGTTGACTACGGTGTGTGCGGGACCATTGTGTTATAACTTCCATTTTTAGAGGGGAAGCTTACAGAATACTTATTAGCAGACAGTGGATCTTCGTGCAGAATAAACATTTTGAGTGAATAGAAATTATTTTCTTTCTTCTTCGTATTTCTTTATTTTTGTCAGAAATGCGAAAAATGTGAAGTGTAATTATTGCACTAAGTAATTACTGAACTCGAAATTCGACGTGCTCGTCGTACATTTAGAAACTTGGAGAGGAACGTCAAATATTTGGATTTGATTTAAGATTTATCTACAACCTCGCATCGCCAAGGTCAAGCCACTGTTCGGTGTCTAACAAGATCTCAATTCGCTACTCCACAATTCCAAAGAAAATTCTATCTACTCGGGCACGATATTTAATAAGATGCTTCTTCCGGGATTCCCCGTCAGACCTGCAGCTGCACGGGAAACACCCAGTATCCACTATGCGATGCCTCGTGCAATAAAGAGCTCCTTTCAAAGTAGTAAACGTCCGTCAACCGAGGATCAGTTGCGATTTTCTGCGGAAGAAAAATCGTTCTAGCAAAAATTGTTTCCTGAAACAACTTCAAGCTTCAAGCTAATTGAATATTGCAACTAAAGAATTAATTATACAATTTGTATCTTGAAAGATACCTGACAGGAATGTTTAACTTGTTATATGTAGTAGCAAGAATAATATAATAATAGATAGAGTTTCAGGTTGAATGAATATTGCACTTTGCAACTAACGAATCATTTAAAAAGTTTCTTGAATTATACGGCAATGCTTAATTATAATTAGTTACATGATGTATATTGTCATGAATAGTAGAATAATAGTTAGACCTTTAAGTTGATGAATATAGAACTTCGCAACTGATATCAATTAATTAAGAAGTTGGTATCTTGAAAAATACCTGGCAGGAATGTTTATCTTGTTATATGTAGTAGCAAGAATAATATAATAATAGATAGAGTTTCAGGTTGAATGAATATTGCACTTTGCAACTAACGAATCATTTAAGAAGTTTCTTGAATTATACGGCAATGCTTAATTAGTTACATGTTGTACATTGTCATGAATAGTAGAATAATAGTTAGACCTTTAAGTTGATGAATATTGAACTTCGCGACTGATATCAATTAATTAAAAAGTTGGTATCTTGAAAACTACCGGGCAGGAATGTTTAACTTACTATATGTAGTAGCAGGAATAGTAGAATAATAGATAGAGCTTCAAGATGATTGACTATTGCACTTTGCAACTAACATCAATGAATTAAAAAGTTGGTATCTTCAAAAATACCTGGCAGGAATGTTTAACTTGATATATGCGTTATCATATATATAAACAACAATATAATAAATATAACCCACAGAACAATAAAAAAAACTGTAAGTAAACGTTGACTTCTAACAAATATTCTAAAAATTGATGTATTTCTGAACAATATCAATCACAAGGTATTTCGGAACCCACCTTAATAAACTGTAGGTCCCGTCGCTAATAACCACTAGCAGTTAATGGGACGTTAAATAAATAAAAAAATATTTCTGCTAGGGAAATTTCTCTACCATACCAACACATATCAACCGATTCCACGTATGAACATGCCTCCAAAGTTTATTTCGGTATCCTGGAAGTCAGTCAGAGACACATCGTCCATCCGAAACGACCTTAGAAGTTCAACCTCGAATCTGGTGAATCTCCGAGATCCTGGTAGCAGGGGAGATCGGTCGTAGCACATGTTTTTTCGGAGTGCAGATGCACCGCTTGCAACCCTCAGGTGTATACACATAGAGCCGAGGGGGATCATGCGTGGCGATACATCGAGCATAGGGAAGCCGTTCCTCGTAGCGACAAAGGCCGGCACTGTGCCCCTTGCCCCTCGCGTCTGTTCGTAGAGATACCTAGCCGGTCTACCTGGCTAGAGGAGCAAAGTAGAGAAACCGAGTGCTCCACGAAGAAGAAGGACTCGTAGGAAAAGGAGGAGCAGTAGGAGTAGTAGGTAAAAGAAAGAGGAAGGCGAGAGAGAGAGCAGCACGTTGAAGAGAAGAGAGGTTGGCGAGTTGGGGGCCGTGGAGAAGCAGGGAGAGACGAGGAGGAACGAAGAGAGAGAGAGAGTGAGAGGAAGCTAGAGGAGTTGTCTTCTGGCGAGAGAGGGGTGGCAAGAGAGAGAGGCGAGGAAGTCTGACGGCGGCGAAGGAGAAGGTGGAGAGGCACTCCACTCCGGTGGTGGCGACTCCAGGTACCATCGGTGGTAGTGGTCGGATAAGGTGGTGGTGGCGCGGCGGTACCGTGCGGTTGGTGGTGGTGGTAGAAAGGTGGAAAGGGAGAGGCCCGAAGGTGTACGAGAGGTGAGGAGAGACTGCTGCCCAGCGTGGACCTGTGCGTCGTTGCATGGCCGACCTGGAGACTCGCTCTCCGCAAGGTGAGACGCGCGGACCGAAGAGGAGGCCTCGAAAGATCGGCAGGAATTCTCGTGAAAGCCGCCTCTTCCTTTCTCGTGTGTGGATCGCCGGTCGGGCGCGTGCGTTCTTTCGTCGTTGGACGTACCCGTGGAATCGCGAGTGATCCGTGAAAGAAGTAATCGTTCGTCTCGAAGCACCGAAGAAGAGGATCTCGGTGGAGGAACAGTCGTGGGTGGACATCGCGGCGATCTGCGAAGCCCAGGACTCCTAACGCGCAGCCTGGACCGAGGGGAATCGGTTGACAGCGGCGGCCTAGCTCTCTTCGCGGTGTATTGTTGTCAGCAGGAGGAAACAGGTTGCCCCCGAGGGAACACGTCGACGATAAACTTTCGGATTTTATGTGTTCGAAGGAACGACAAAGGAATCCGTTTCTCTCCCGCGCTCGGCAACTCGAGACGGCCGAGAACGGGTTCGTGGAAGCGATGCCAGGCGGACGCAAAGGACTGCGCCGTCAACGTGTTTGACAGTGATAACAAGCGCGAGAGCGTGCGCGCGTGCTCGCTCACTCCTGCGCCTCTTATCGGCGCCGCGTAAACTCGATCTCGCGTGGTACCCGCGATCAGTTGATCTCATGGACGCGCCCGTCCCGAGCCTTCCGCTGACTACCATCGCGCGTGGCCAAACCCGCTCGTGACTCTCCTCGATCGTTGTCGATCCGCGAGCTTGATCCACTACAATTTCGATTTCCCTTCGATCACCACGTGGACCCTGCCGTCCGTTTTTGTTTTAACCGTGGAACAACGTCGGTTCTGTGAAAGTGTTGTACCGAATTGCTCAGAGTGTGGTGCACGCAAAACTACGGAGACACGGCAAGCTTGTTTTCAAAGTGAACGTTCGTTTCCTTGAAGTTTCGTACGCGCGACGACGTGTCGAATGCCTCGCCTTGGATATTTCGACGGCCGAATGATCGCCTCTGAATCGGTGAGTGATTTTTATACCCTCGAAAACAAACCCACGCGCTCCGATGCAATCTCGTGGTTCCGTCACTGGTAGCTAGTTCCAAGTTCGACGGTGGTCACTTCCGCTGATCAAAGCTTCCCTAACTTGCAAACTGATGAAACTGATGGTTCTCCATAGTTCTTCATAGTTGCGAGAGCTGCTCAATACTTGGTCTCAACTGAGTTCACATGGAAACGATGAATAGGAACGTGACACAAGTCTGATCGTTTAGGGGATAGATAGGACATCAGGATGTTCGATGATTCACTATGGTCTACTTCGCCTTTTACGCGACGCGAAAGTTTAGTCGACTGACACTAGCGAAAGTTTCCGAAGAAAGACACAGTTTATCTGACTCGACTGCTTCTACCTTGTTCGCCAAAACCGGCGAGATTTCAATGCGCCATTTCGTAACTCGAGTAGAGCTACACAGCTTCTCCAACGTGGTAATAATGCAACTGGAACTTCTCCATAGATTTTCGATGTTTCATTGCAACTTATCCCCCTCATTAGAAGCTTCCTTAAGTTGGTAACATCCACTGATTTCTGTTTTCGAACAATAGCTTCGTTGGAACTTCTTTATAGTTCCTTGCTTCACTAAAACTTCATCTTTATAGTACCTCGCTGCTTCACTGTACTCTAACTTCCCCTTTAGGCGTTGATCATTCTCGAACATGGTCACGCGGCATTGTCTGAAGCTTTTAAAGAGAAATATAATGTAATCAATCCTCCACTAACACTGCTAATTTGTACTGTAACGGAAGCAAGTTAAAGAAATGCAAATCTTGGAAATTATTTGAACATTTAAGAGTATATGTAACTAGAAAGACAACATTACCTGTGACTTACAGTACCAATTGTTTACTTTATACATTAATATAGTCAATTTACAAACGTAAATCGTACAGCAAACACATTAGACAGAAAAAAATAGTGTAATGAAGTCTCGTATTGTATAGTACAAAATAGCATTGTTTCTCTCTTAAGAACCTGTTTGTCTATACATATTCATAACAAAAATTTGGTTTGGAAGGTTTACTATCCCTTCTTGTACAGTGTGCACCATTTCCCGACAATTTTTAGAGCTTTCAAGCAAAAAAAAATATAGCAATCCTGACCCGGTGACTCTGACTTCTTGTAGAACGTTCTTCATGAGACTTCTGCACGATATAACTTGGCATACTGCATTTTGCTACTGTGTTTCGCAGCTAGATGCCTTCATACAGCAATGTCTGAAGTTTTTAAAAAAATGCAGCACATCTACGACACGATGACTGACGAATGACAGATCCCGTAGAACAGAGTGTCCTGAAGTATCTAAAGCTTCCTCACGCTCTAGTTTGGCTATCGCAGTGTTTGTCGCTCGATCACGTCTTCATACAGCAATGTCTAAAGTTCTTTAAAAAAAATGTAGCACATCTACAACACGATGACTGACGAATGACAGATCTCGTAGTTAAGAGTGTCCTGAAGTATCCAAAGCTTCCTCACGGTCTAGTTTGGCTATCGCAGTGTTTGTCGCTCGATCACGTCTTCATATAGCAATGTCTAAAATTTTTTTAAAAAATGTAGCACATCTACAATACGATGACTGACGAATGACAGATTCCGTAGAACAAAGTGTCCTGAAGTATCCAAAGCTTCCTCACGGTCTAGTTTGGCTACCGCAGAGTTTGTCGTTCGATCAGGCAGCTGGAGGTTGTTCGCGATGGCGAAAGTTTCTGGAGAAACGGCGTCGAGAGACACAGTCTCCGAGACCCGGTGGATCGACACGCCTTAACATTTCTTGCGTACATTCTTCCCTCGTGCAACACAGGCCTGGAGTATCCTGACGTCGTCGTCGTTTCTGTGACGCGCTTTGCACCGCGCCGCGCGCTGTGCTCCGGTGCGGGTCGCGCGCGTTTTCGGTAAAAAGCCGAGCATACCGAGGCTCTCGCAGGCTTTCCAGCCAAAAGATTTATAAAGGGCCGGCCGGCCAGCCGTTCGGTGCCGTGTTTCTTCGTCGAAATCGCTGCTGGCTAGAAGACTTTCACGTGCGCGCCAGTCCGCGACGTGCACGTTCGCCCCATAAATTCTGACCCCGAACGTAAACAGATCCGCGGAACCATTTGTTCGCTGTCGCGGACGATACGTGACCAGATATATCGGTTTTTACCCCGCGGGAACCGACGTCGATCCCTCTTGATCATCTTGACACCGGTGCAACGGGTAAACGTGTTCCCGTGTCTCCGCGTCGATCGCCAGCGGAATTAGCGCTCGATCGACCTTACTCCGATTTCGCGTGGCGAGGCGGTTACCATCGCAATACGATCTCCTTGTCAGAAGTGTATCGGGCTTGGGGATTAACGGTGCATTCGATCCACCGAGCGAATGTAAACGGTTCGTCTACATTTCACGAGGATATTTTCACGTCCAACCTCTCCGCTGATCGCTTGAACATGCGAATCACCTTTGCAGAATTTCTCTGATTTTCTGCAGATTTTTCGAACAGTAGTTTCTCGAAAGTAAAGCACCGAGAGTAACTTTATAGGTTAGGGAAATATCGGCGTGGTTGTTGGTTTAACACTAGAACTACCGAGCACTAAACGCAGTTGGCATACATTGCCTTCTAATAATGACAATTAATAATTATATTTGAATATGTACTTCAATAGAGAAGTTTACTAAAAAAATATCTCAAAAAAACATATTTATACTTTTAATATTTATAATCGACAAAAAATTCGCATTAGTCATTTTGACTTGGCCGGTAGTTCTAGTGTTAAAGGTTATGGCATAGTGAAGCAATTTGGTAATGTAAAGTTATCGACTTCATTGTTGTGGTACCTTCTACAATTTTATGCACCATATACGCACAAAATTAATTTGGCTATCTTTATGTGAAGTACGAAATCGTCACAGAAAGTCGCACAATGGTCAGGGCCAACGAAAATCGTCGTACGACCCTGCGCAAGATCTGCAGATACTTATCTAAGCCAGAGATGATATCAGTCCGAACATTCTCAAGTACTAGTAGCAATTCGTTTCTATATTTGGAAGATTAGAAATTGTTCCATTAACACTTTATCTACTAAAACTTAGACCATGCCACGTCGAAAGCAATGAAGAAAAAAGATCATTACCTTAAATCACTCGGTACGGTTTTAATTAGCTGAAATATTCGAACTCGTTTAAATGAATTGTTGAAAGTCTATGGTTTTTTAAAAGAGTCTCGTTGCCGTAACTGTACGCATGGAATTTCGAGAACTTTGATTAAAAATATGTTTGCTGGATATCGCACGTTTCTTTAACGATACGTTGTCCGTCACGCTTCGTCGGATATTTTCTTTATCTAGGTCTCGAGCGTTCCTCCGATAAGTTTCTCCTTTCGACATCGGTTCGAAGGAATACATTCGAGCATGATTTCCTTGTTCCTTCGATACGCCACGTTCCAATTGGTACGCGAACTCGTTACACATACGTAAATACGAAACTCCTTCGTCGATATAACATGCCCCCGAGCACACGAATTGCACAAGCCTGGAATTTCTTCTTGGCTGCGGTCTTTTCCCGGGATCTAGAGACCGCCTAATGTTCGCTGGATCGTCAGTAACAGCCGGAGAGACTTGAATGCCGGGGTAAGAAAAGAAGCCGTTCGCTCGTGTTCCCGGCAAAACGTCCGTTTGAAAAACATCCGGCCACGCCGTGGGCATGTGACATCTGCCACCTCGCCGGACCATTAGGTGGCTTACCTTTTCAAACCTTTCCGGCTACCGGAGGAAACGTCCACCTTCTTCCTTTCCCTCTTTCGCGGTCGTTTAGCTACCCTTTGCTCCGCGAAACGTGTCCTGGAAAATACGCCATCGATACGAACCTCCTAAATATGACCATCTTGCGTTGATTTACATAAATCTTTACCGGGATCAATGAATTTTAACCCTTTGCACTGCTTTGTCGAGTGTGATTTAACATAGAAGCAAGAAAAATGTAAAAATGACACGTAATTTTATATGTATTTAGTTCTTCCTTCATTTATTTGAGTCGATTTCTTAGTTAAAAGCAAATAGAAGTTACACAAATATAAATTAGAACATAGTTTGAGAGTTATATTCAATATAACTAGTAAACAAAATTGTTTAAGATAAGTAGTTGTTGAGGAACTGTCTTTTGAAGTAAATTCTAATCAAAACAATTCAAATAGGGTGGAGTTGTTGACAACAAAATTGAAAAATAATTCGGAGTGCAAAGGGTTAATGGATATACAGATATTTGATTGTCCTAGAGAGGATAGAAAGAACTGTCCTTTTGTTGGCAAGAAAATTGAAGAATAATTCGGAGTGCAAAGGGTTAAAGAAGTTCGTCACAAAGATGTCTTTGCAAATTAAATCTTCAGGATAAATGTGTAAATTAATTCTTCAGGACAAATGAATAAATTAATTCTTCAGGACGACACTTAATCGTTACGTTCTTTCTGGACGATCAGGGTGTTGCCATAATCTATTGATGTGAATAATCCTATTCCAGTTTTGAAATTCGGAGAAAGATAACGTAATTTCAATACAAAAATACGTTGATTAATTTCCACTAAAAGAAACATTCAATTTTCCATGCTGGCAAAACTGTTCATTAACGAATCCACGAATGAAGATCATGTCGTCTTTTTAACCCTCATCCGTCCCTCATTTCGCAAACTGAATCTGTCCCTCGGTGTCAAATTGACACAATGATAAAAAAAAACAATAAAATAACAAGACACACAGTTACTTTTCGATATTTCTTTCATTCAAATTGATGAGTTAACATTCACATGTTAGATTTTTGCGGTTATATGTTTCGCATTTAAAAAATAAAAATCACCAAGTTTTGGACAAATTTACTTACAAATTACCGAACGGTAATACTTATATAATAAATTTATGATTTCGGCGCATGGTTCGATCAATAAACAACAACAAATTTGCAAATAATTAGCACATCCTCAACGTTTCGATCCCAATGTGGATCATTATTAACACTAGAACTACCGGACCAGTCAAAATGACTAATGCGAATTTTTTTCGATTAGAAATATTAAAAGTATAAATGTTTTTTTGAGAAATTTTTTTAGTGAACTCTATTGAAATGCATATTTAAATATCCCGTGTACGAAATCTAAATAAATGTCATATTGTCATTATTAGAAGGCAATGTATGCCAACTGCGTTTAGTGCTCGGTAGTTCCAGTGTTAAGAGAGATATTTTTGAGTCTGGAAAAACCAAATAAATATAATAATAGTTGAACAAAATATTGGGACACAGCCAAAAAAAAAAAAACGAAAAAAAGAAAGCACATACTTGTTGCGACAAAATAGAAATTAAAAGAAGAATAATTAATGAGTTACGAAGACAGCGAACTTTAACCCATGATGGTGAATAAGTAACTGAACCATGTGAGAACTGAGGGTATAACTTGTTTCGGGAAAACTGTGTCAAATTGACACGAGGTACGGATGAGGGTTAAAACGGTACAGCTCCGAAATATTGCACGAAAATGCAGCGACCTTAACATGCTCGATGAAGTCATTGCATGAATGCGTTATCTCTATCACAAAGGAAGACATTGATGGTCCCATATAGAGTAATGAACAGCGCTCGTTAGACTCTCTATGCATCGTAATGGTTCTCCCGCGTCCCACGTTGTCAATTAACCGGATTCCCATTGAACAGCGATTCGCCATCCAAATTTCATAGCTGGCTGGCATGTAAACGCTCGTAAAATTTCTAGTCACCGTGATTCCTGGAACGGAGAACGGGTCGAGCCGTTCCGCGACAATAAACCGGGTTCCGGGGATGATTTACATCGACAAATTTATTCCGCCGTAGACAAAAGGAGCCGGAGGCTGCCCTATAATTCGTTAAGATGCACTAAACGGAGCTCGATTAGATCGCCCAGTGTGCGAACAGCGTTCGTCAAGGTAACGATGCAGCGGACGTCGCATCGCTGAACGATCGGATACCACGTTTGGGATGTCGTTACACGGTTACGCGTACATATGGATGCGCGCTCGCTGCGAGTATGATGTAGGATGCGTTCACCGAATGTAAAAGTATACATACGTATTCTGCCTCCTCTAAGGACGCGCCTACTCTCGAACAGGAACATTAATCGGCCCCGCGTGCTGCCCCGTGTTGGCTACGAAAGGGAAAGGGCAACGGGGAATGACATTAGAATGTCATCCATACGATTCCAATGGAAAACCATCGCTACGCGGCGGGACGTTTCGGTAATTTATGGAAAACTTTGTCTTAATGCATATCATTAGGCTGACCGTCTATATACAAGCTCGTGGCGTTTGTGTGTTTGTAAAACACGAGGCGACGAGAACTTATGTTAGTCTGAAGAATTTAGGGACACCTGGGATATGGATAAAGGGCCGTCAAATAAGAACTATGTTCGATTGAAAGAGAAACATAATGTTCAAAAGTGAATGGGTGTCTGGAAGAAGAGAGTTAAATTAGAAAAGTCTTTCAGTTTTCAGTCCTTTTTCAATGGAAGTAGAGCCTATGTCATTTTCACCTGGTTTTTATTATTGGAATTCAGGTTTAAGTTTAAAATTGCGCTTCTGTAAAATTTCAAAAACTTGATATAGACCCTTCATCCATTTAAATAATTTCATTTAAATGACTGGCGTCGTAAAAGAGTCGAACCGTGAACACCAGTTCTAAATTAACATTTTTATTTCGCATAAAAATCCGCATATCGCTTCAGAGTTGCCGTTCGAAGCCATTATTCTCGCAGCCAGCTAATATTCTTATCACCAAGCACCTCCCAGTGGATAAAATAAATCTTCGTGTTGATACAGGCATTAAAAGACGCGAATTTGTAGAGAGACTCGTTGTTTGCCTACAACATTGAGCTGTTCGTAGCTGCGAAACCTCGGAATACCGATGACGCGTGTAAAAGTGAGAGAGATAAAGGTACTGCCCACTCGAAATTCTTCCGCTTTTTCATCGCGGCACGTTTCCGCCGTGACCGTAGAAAAGCGATTGTTAATGTAACCGATGCAACGTGCATTGTTAGCAGTGATTTCGTCGCGCCATTATTTTCATCGTAAAGGCAGGGCACGCGTAGCTGATAAGCTGATTGCGCAAGCGCTCGCCCCTTTCCACTTCGATATCCCTTGATATCGCGCAATTTGTCACATCGACCAGTTTTCCAGCTCGATCCAGCCCGGTTAGATTCGCCGAATGGGTGTGGCGTTAAAGTTCCACGGAAAATCGGGTCCGACTATTTTCACCGGTTCTGGAAAAATCGAACGATCGGCTAATGGAGTTTCTCGCGCAACGTAACCTCGGTATTACCAATGCCGGACCTCTGTTAGGGTCATTCCTTTAGTATTATATAGGCATTTATCTCTTATCGCGCAGATACCACAGCGAAAGAAACTCTAGGAACGTGTATCAATCTTTTTATTGTAAGTGCAACGACTGCGAGTGACCGGATTGTGTTTACTTTGCTCGATAGTATGGCGTATATCGTTGCCGAGACTTATCGAAACCACCGTTTATGCGAATGATCATTCAAATAAGATTCTTTATCTTGCCTGATATCTGCTCGGCAGCGTCAGTTAATATTATTTCTGTAATAATTTATATACCAGACGTGTTTGTTCTTTCGTTCGATGGCCGATCGTTTTTATTCGTCTCAGAGAATTAAGTACATACATCGAGTACATAGAAATTCTATTTTTGTGGACCTTTATATCAAATTACAAGATTGTTAGCCAATGTAATAGTCGGGATGTGTGGTTTTCGAATCAGAGAATAATTTATACGTCTCTCAAGATAAAAATTCACCCACATCTTCTAAAATCTCCTTTCTCTTTACGTTCGAAAATGTATTTCTATAAAAAAACAAAAATAGATACATACAGTGAGTGTAAAATTAATTATATTTCATGACAATCTTGATCGATTTCGATGAAACTATTTTTCCTCACGATTGCGACCAATAGCAATTAAAAAAAGGTATTCTTTTTAAAATCTCAAAAAAACTCAAGTTTATCCACTGTTAAAAGAGTTATACATTTTTGAAGAGTGTACAAATACTTTTTACTATAATATATCGTGGAGCACAGATTAAATGAACAGGGAACGCTCTTCCAAGTAGCATGGAATGCGAGAAACATCATCTTTTTACCTGGTTTTTAGTGCGGCCTGTTCGCTGACTTTCGAAAATATATTTCCCGGTTGCGTGGGCCCGAAATGGTGCTCACGGGTTTCCCCAGACACAATACAGACGAGTCGAGAGTACCGTAGCTTTTCGAACACCGACGGGACACTTTAAAACCCGTGCCCAGACCCTTAGGACCCATCTTAGTTAGAGGCTATTGACGTCGGTTCCCAATGGGATGTGTACCTCACCTGCTTTCGTGAAGTCTGAAGGAAAAGAATACACAGGTACGCGCACGCATACCCGTATGTATTGTACACACGGATCTCTCGCCTCCACGTTACGTTGGACCTCGAAAACACGCTTGTACCTCCTCACGTTAAAAAATGTTAATTTTCTTACGAGTCATTGACTCGCTCGTTTCGACACTCGCCCGCCTCATGACGATGCGTTCTGGAAACAGAGAACGTTAGTCGATAATCATCTCCCCGTAATTGTTACCTGCTAGCTTTATTAATGGACCCTCTTACAATCGAGCCTCGCGTAGAACTTTGTTCTTAATAATCTCTGAAAAAGGATTCGTGTTACAGTGAAGCACCATCACTTTTTTTAATATCAGATCGTACGACTTGGATTTGCTCTAAAAGTTAGATCAATTAATTCACTCCGTGACGTGGAAAAGAAATTTTTAGAAAATTGCTATTGGTCGGAATTACAAAGTGAAAGATAAATGTTGTTGCTTGTAACTTCTTTATGTGGGCCAGTATTGAAAATTGACAACATACGTTTTGTAAATTTATGTCAATTAAATAGACTAATAATCGTGAGAAACTTGAATTTTCACCACTTTTAAATGTTTATAGATTATTGGAACGTTGACGGATCTTGATAAAATTTTTAGAATATGTACACTTGACACAATAATTTACTAATTAATTTACTACGTGACGTGGAATAGAAATTTTTAGAAAATTGCTGTTGGTCAGAATTACAAAGTGAAAGATAAATGTTGTTGCTTGTAACTTCTTTATGTGGGTCAGTATTGAAAATTGACAACATACGTTTTGTACATTTATGTCAATTGAATAGACTAATAATCGTGAGAAACTTGAATTTTCACCACTTTTAAATGTTTATAGATTATTGGAACGTTGACGGATCTTGATAAAATTTTTAGAATATGTACAATTGACACGGATCTAAAAAATGTGTAAAAAATTTCTTTTCGAAGTGTTCGAACATTACTATAATTCACTGTAGATCGTATTATTTGTCCCACAACGTTCGAGATTGGTTTTCTCGTTAACTTCTCGAGGAATTGCTTATTACCAGTTGCAGCAATGCCAAAGGAGATATTGCGAGACAATGCGATCTGCCATTTTCGATTGACTAGTAAGTAGTCGTCGTCGCACCAAGGATATTGGTTTCCAAGGATATTATTAAGGTTTTCGCCGGCATTGTTATTGGAAACTCTGATTGGCGCGAAAGGACACGCGATTACTGTAATATTTAACTGTCGCTTCGGCATTGTTTCCCCGCGAATTACGAAATTCGCGCGTTAATGAGAACCATAATTTAGCCTAATGACAGGTTGATAGTGCAATCATTAGCAATCGCTCGACGCCGCGAAAGAATTATCCGCGATGAAAAGTTATTCTAAAAATAATTTAGTAGGACGTACTTACTTCTCTTTTGATTATATTTGATAAACGATCGATGGCTTCCAAT
Organism: Lasioglossum morio; assembly: GCA_916610235.2. Taxonomy (NCBI): domain Eukaryota; kingdom Metazoa; phylum Arthropoda; class Insecta; order Hymenoptera; family Halictidae; genus Lasioglossum; species Lasioglossum morio. Next base: position 7,956,231 of record OU744325.1, on the reverse strand, counting down.
GTCCATAAAAAAGAGGATACAATAAAAATTCATGTGTAATGTCATTCTGTTTCGAAATGATTGTTAAAAAAAAGAGAGAAGAATTTGCTGCTTCTCTGAATTCCCAAAGTTTGTCCATAAAGTCGGAATAAAACAATTTGGCATGATAATCACGAGAAAGGAAAGCGAGGAGAGTCTTTAAATTACAGGAGCACAATAAAAGCGAGGCAAACTGCGAGTGCAAGGAAAAGGAAAGTATGCATTGCCTCAAAATCGTGCCGAATCATAGCCCATTAAATTTCGCAATCGTCGTACTTTCACGGGCTGCGCATCGTACACTGGTCCTGAATCAACATTCGGACAGTATTAATATAAATGTAACTTCCTCAAAAGTCCAAAAGGAGTTTGAAAAGGTTTGGTTATTCTTTCATCACAATACTTTCTACAATGAACTCCTTCGTCGTTTATATTTTCCTAGAAGGAACAGAAAAATATCATTTCTATTCCTATATTTGTACCAATTATTAAATATCGAGAAACACAATTTAATTTCAGTTTAACAGAATTTAAAATCACAGGCATTTGCTTTTAGAAAAATATCGTTCGCATTCCTATATTCGTCCTGATTGTTAAATATCGAGAAACAAAATTCAATTTCAGTTTAACATTGTTTAATATTACAGACATTTAGTATTTAATTAATTCAGTCTAATTCGTGTCCTGATAAATCTGTTGTACCAATTATTAAATATCGAGAAACACGATGTAATTTCAGTTTAACAGAATTTAAAATCACAGGCATTTGCTTTTAGAAAAATATCGTTCGCATTCCTATATTCGTCCTGATTGTTAAATATCGAGAAACAAAATTCAATTTCAGTTTAACAGAGTTTAATATTACAGACATTTAGTATTTAATTAATTCAGTCTAATTTTAGTTTAACAGAATTTAAAATCACAGGCATTTGCTTTTAAAAAAATATCGTTCACATTCCTACATTCGTCCTAATTGTTAAATATCGAGAAACAAAATTCAATTTCAGTTTAACATTGTTTAATATTACAGACATTTAGTATTTAATTAATTCAGTCTAATTTCAGTTTAACAGAATTTAAAATCACAGGCATTTGCTTTTAGAAAAATATCGTTCACATTCCTACATTCGTCCTAATTGTTAAATATCGAGAAACAAAATTCAATTTCAGTTTAACATCGTTTAATATTACAGACATTTAGTATTTAATTAATTCAGTCTAATTTCAGTTTAACAAAATTTAAAATCACAGGCATTTGCGTTTCGAAAAATATCGTTCACATTCCTACATTCGTCCTAATTGTTAAATATCGAGAAACAAAATTCAATTTCAGTTTAACAGAATTTAATATTACAGACATCTAGTATTTAATTAATTCATACTAATTCGTGTCCTGATAAATCTGTTGAAGACATTATGGGCCACTATTTAGTGGATTCGTTTCCGAGGACTGTCTTGAAAAGAGAGGCGCAACCTAATCGAATAATCGTCTTTGTCTATAATAGTCGATAGCTCGGTTGCACATCTCGGGAGATGCTGGAAGGTCCAGAAGTCGAGGGAAAGGCGAGAGTGACGTCACCGGCAGGAATGAGGTTAAACCGACGCTAAAGTCGCGCTCGAACGGCGAGTATAGCGTTCGACTAGCCGCAGGATGCACGATCCTGCGAGGACTATACACGGTGTCCCGGGGCTGAGATTTCCCGCGAGTCGAGAGCCAGCCACGAGGATCATAGATCCGCGATTGCATCACGAGCATCCACGATCCTCGAACTATCTTCTGCCCTGATCCGTGCTGCACTATTCGATGCACGGTTTCTTCGTGTTTCTTCCTGCTTTTCGAATCTGCCGCCATTGGAATGCAGCTATTGCACTGAGCTGCAGGTCCATCGGTTGCTGCAACGTTAGGCTAAAGATTAATTCACTTGTATTGTTTCTATTTCATTTAATTAGTATTTCGACCACAAATATTCTGCCAGTTGGTGAAATACATTTTTCTTTATTTGACTTTTATAGAATATAAGTTCAAGTAATTTATTTTTTGAAGGGGGTGCTGATTAAAACAAGTACTGTAAAAAAAATTTTGAAGTAATGAAGTTTAAGAAATAATGTGCTATACTTGGCTATATTTGGTATAGTTTCATAATACATTAATTAAAGAAACGTATACGCCTGTCTCACATTAAATGGGAAATCTTAAATGAGTGTTTTTGACTAGTTAGATCTATATATTATTGTTGAGGTACTATTTGTATAAAAATAGATAGCAAATTTCATGCATTTATGGTAAACTAGTAGATACACCAGAGAAATTTCCTGTTATATTGTTTTTTCCACATCATTCTCGATGACTTACTCATTTTTCGTCGACTCATTGAACAGCGTAGTATTTATCATAACATCTAACAGTACAAATGTGTACATTACGTCCGGCCTGAAGTGTAAACGATCATTATCTCTCGAAGCATTGCAGATACGAGACAGTGTTTGAATAGATGTGATTAAACTTTTGGATTCGCTTTAAACACTATTTTAAGTCGCAACTTCAAACTCTCGCAAAAGTTTAAGTCGTAAGAGTAGCTCGGTTTATAAATAACATTATAAAACGTAAAAAGTAGGCGAATATCGAGATATGCCGCTGTTAAGTAACAAGAATCTTCGCACCTTTGAGTGCGAGCCGTAAAATGGTAAACGTCACTCACACGTGACAGCGGTTCCTCAAGAGAAATCGAAATTCTGAGAAATGAGACTCGTGAGAAATGACGTTGGCAGCGAACCGCATGGCTGCTGAACCAGCAATCATAAAAATTTCACAGGACCGAAGCAGTTAATTGATTTAATGAAATGAAAACTGAGGAGCCCGAGCTTACCGTAATGATTAATAACCTATGTGTGGATCTTCGAGCAATTTATAACTCGCGTAAATCGTTAACGAACAGCAAAAGTGAAAGTTTCGTTGAATTTAACACCATCTCGATCATATTTCACCTCCACGATCAGAAATTGCATTCTACTTAATTGCAATTAATCTAGAAATTTAATCTTGGACGTTGTTCTAGCCTGGTTCCAATTAAAACTGATTTTAAAATGAGTTTTGTATATCGCGTTAAGAAAATTCAATTGTTTTATTGATTTCTGAAAACATTAATATATCCATCCAAATTTTTAGCCAGTCTTTTTATAATATAGATACACTCAAAGAATCAAATTTGTTGATTAATCTTTCATGGATACAACTTTATAATCACAATGATGCATTTATGATAAAAATGATCAGGTACAATTTAAAGCAGTAGACGGATTAAAAATAATGTAACAGTATCTTGATACACATTCTCATTGTTGTTCTCATAAGTGCATAAAATTCGCTGTCCAGTTATAGCTATGAAACTAAGACAAAGTAAAAATAAATAGATAGTGAAAGAAGTGAAACGAGTTTTCCGAGGTGGGAACGCGTTTGAACAGTTGGAGCCATCGCTACCGTCGCGGAATAATCACCGTTTCACAAGAGCGGAGGGTTCAACGATTGATCTTTAAGTAATAATCGGTGAAATACGCCGTCCGGGTATTTTTAAAGAGGTAAAAAGGTCGAGCGTCGTTCTTCGGTGCATAATTTTCCTGTCGCCTGGTGACGACATAATGTGCGGTTGCGGAGGAAGGCCGAACGTTTTTCTTCGAATGTTTTCTGATCTCGCGTGCAGGATCGCCGCAAGAACGATGTCTTCGTCTTGGTTCGCGTTCGAGAGAAGTTGCTACGTTCCAGCATCGTCGAAGATAAGGCTTTGCTTTATTAGTTGCCACTTACACCTGGTAGAACTCACGAACCACTGTTGGACAACGCTCTTATCTCTTATCACGGACGTTGGCCGCCACGTTCTCTCGTACACGAAGTTGTATTCCTACTGTCAGCATCTAAATGTTAATCTGCAGTCGGAGCCTAGAACAAACACGCGAGTCTCAAGGGAAAGAGCGTAATACTGGCCCAGCTCGTCAAATCCAAATTCCTCGACGATATCAAAACACGTATTGAGAAACGCCAGAAGATAATGATGTCGCTAGACTGCGGATTTTATTAATTTATGACACAAATGAATTGCTGTCATTTAAAACAACAAAAACATTAGACGAATTTAATGCTACTGTTGTATTATTCTCAATCTGTTAAACATTTTAAGAAAGAAATTATACATTTTTACTTCAGCCCAGTTTGTTGCTATTCCGATAGGAAGTTTTTATTTTGCATAAAGATCCATAGTATTGATATCACAATTTCTGTCGCTGATAAAATTTCAACGCTCAACAGGTGGACGTTTCCGATCAGTATAGAGCAGAGCGTAGAATTATTTAGATAGTTGTTCATTAATTTCTAGATTTAATTTCGTGAACGTTCATTTTATCGTTTATTTCATATATACTCGTTGTTTGTAATTAAATTGATTGATTAAGCTTTATAACCGGGCCCGAATTAGTAAAATCATGAGAACCACTTTCTAAGGGTAAATTAATTTCATGAATGTTCGTTTTATCCTTTCTTTTTTATGCATACTCGTTGTCTGTAGTTAAATTGATTGATTAAGCTTTATAACCGGGTCCGAATTAGTAAAATCATGAACCACTTTCTAAGGGTACATTAATTTCGTGAATGTTCATTTTATCGTTTATTTCATTTCATACTCTTCGTTTGTAATTAAATTGATTGATTAAGCTTTATAACTGGATCCGAATTAGTAAAATGATGAACCACTTTCTCAGGGTAGATTAATTTTGTAAACGTTCATTTTATCGTTTATTGCATACATACTTGTCGTTAGTAATTAAATCGATTGATTAAGCTTTATAACCGGGCCCGAATTAGTAAAATCATGAACCACTTTCTAAGGGTAGATTAATTTTGTAAACGTTCATTTTATAGTTTATTTCATACATACTGGTCGTTTGTAATTAAATCGATTGATTAAGCTTTATAACCGGGCCCGAATTAGTAAAATGATGAACCACTTTCTAAGGGTAGATTAATTTTGTAAACGTTCATTTTATCGTTTATTTCATACATACTGGTCGTTTGTAATTAAATCGATTGATTAAGCTTTATAACTGGACCCGAATTAGTAAAATCATGGACCACTTCCTAAGGATACGTGATGAACCGTAGCGTGGATGTTTGATAGGAATAGTTTTTCAATTACCGGTGTAGAGCGGCGCGATCGTTCGATGTAAAAAATGGGAAGCGTCAGGTCGTCGAATAATGGCTCCTTTCCCTCGGCAGCCGGTCTAATGGCGCCGAGCATCAGCGTAAAAATACGCGGTCATAAGATTCCTCTGCAACCGGACTTGGGCGCTTAACTACGTGCTCGAAGGCTGGATATACTGCCTCGACGGAGGGTATATACGCCGTGCATGCGACTATACGTCTTGGTCTCGGAGAGGTTGAATTCTAGTCGTAGCGAGCCCTCGTAATCTTTAGCCCCCGAGGTCAGCACGAGCTCGTCCCCGTACCACGGGAGAGATCCTTCGCAGATAGAGAGAGGAGCCCCCCTGAGAAACTCGTGTCGGTATGTACTCGGGTACACGGCGAGTACCACGAGTGTGTACTGGTTAGATGGATACCCAATGGACCCGAGAGCCCTCTCCGGAGGCTGACCGCATATTATACGCTCGAACTCGTGCTCTGGCTAAGACAAAGGGTTCCACGGATCCTGCCCGGAGATAGCCGAGCTCCGAGACCAGACTCCTCGGGTTCAAAGGTTCGAGGTTTCGGACGCCGCGACCTGGAATTATGCGATTTTTTAGCGCCCCCTTTTAAACCTCGTCTTTCCCGCACGATCGACTCGCCGGGATTTCAAAGGAAATGCACCGCGATGCTCAGCTGCACTTAGCGGCACTCGGCACCGTCAGCGTTAGGTACCTGGAATACTGCAAGTGTTCTTAGTAATCGACCCTTTGTGCAACCGGACGCTTATTTTCTATCAACTGCGATCGGACACGCGATAAAATGAACATTAAGTTTTATTTGAAAAGCTGCACTTTCAACCGGGTACTTGGGTACACGTTTGCTACTCTTCCTGTAACATTTTCCAACATTCTCGTGTCAGAGAATAAACTGGGATTCACTCGTAAAGTTTTGTCAATAAATTTAATTACTATCAAACCAATCGTCTCAATAAAGAAGGACAGCAGAATTACTTCAATTCGATTAGAGACTTCATCTGACTCGAACTCACAATTTTCGAATTCTCTCTGAAAATTGGATAACAAGTTTGGAGAACAAGGGGATTCAAGGAGACTGGTGCTAGACAATATACTGGGTTCCAGTCATAAAGATTGATTAATGAATTTAATTACGATTACAATTAATCATCTCGACAAAAAAGGACAGCAGAATTACTACAATTCAATTACAGACTTCATCTAACTCGAACTCACAATTTTCGAATTCTCTCTGAAAATTGGATAACAAGTTTGGAGAACAAGGGGATTCAAGGAGACTGGTGCTAGACAATATACTAGGTTCCAGTCATAAAGATTGATCAATAAATTTAATTACGATTGTAATTAATCATCTCGTCAAAAAAGGACAGCAGAATTACTATAATTCAATTAGAGACTTCATGTAACTTGAACTCACAATTTTCGAATTCTCATTGAAAATTGGATAACAAGTTTGAAGAACAAGGGGATTCAAGGAGACTGGTGCTAGACAATATACTGGGTTCCAGTCATAAAGATTGATCAATAAATTTAATTACGATTGTAATTAAGCATCTCTACAAAGGACAGCAGAATTACTACAATTCGATTAGAGACTTCATCTAACTCGAACTCACAATTTTCGAATTCTCTTTGAAAATTGGATAACAAGTTTAGAGATCAAGGGGATTCAAGGAGACTGGTGCTAGACAATATACTGGGTTCCAGTCATAAAGATTGATCAATAAATTTAATTACGATTGTAATTAATCATCTCGACAAAGGACAGCAGAATTACTACAATTCGATTAGAGACTTCATCTAACTCGAACTCACAATTTTCGAATTCTCTCTGAAAATTGGATAACAAGTTTGGAGAACAAGGGGATTCAAGGAGCTCCTGGAGTACATTCGCGCGAACCATCGTTCCTGAAACGAAGCTCCTCGTTCGCAGAATACCCCCGACCTTGTGCGATCAGGTTTTCCCTTTTCTCGGGCTGTACACGCGATTTCGTGTACGCAATTACACGTATCTCGGTATTTCTTGCGGTGGATTGAATCGATTGGTCTTCCGAGAGCCTTCGAGTCGATCGCGGAAAGCGTTTTCTCTTTTTGCCCGTGGCCCGATCTGAAAACCTGGCTTGTTAATAACTACACTGTGTTGTCGTTAGGTTCCTCCCTCGTAATCATTTGTAACGAGTGATCTCGAAGGTTTAAAAAAATATCTGAAAACATGTTAGATGAAGAATAATCGTGTTTCGGTTAGAAAAAGTCGTTTTCCAGATCAGATCGCGTGGGTCGCGCGAAATGAAAGGCTCAGTGGTCGATGGGTAGGCCGAACGCTGCCTTCTGAATCCAGCTAGGCTTACAAACGGTGGATTGGCTGGTAATTACACGGATTATACGTCAGTTTTTCTGATTGCTAGCCGACGAGCCTACGTGCCGCTCGGACTTTACGCAAATGAGCGCGCGCCAAGCGTCGAAGGATAGCGAATGGTGCTAGCTTAACCGGTGCTCGATCATCCGATAATTGATCTTGCGTGTCGCCGACTATCGCCGTCGGTGCACGGTTCTCCTGTGTATGTACGTGTACGAAGCTTTTATTAGACGTTACGTTAGGTCTCCGAGCGATGTAATCGATGGCAACGATCTCGTTCCTCTTTCGGGACACCCACTTGCGTCGCTCGCCTATTACACCGACTGTTTGCTAATCAATATAATAGACTCCCGGGATCTAGGGAAGTGTTTGATGGACTCTATACACGGTTCCAGTTCGGTTTTACAGCCGCGACTTCTACACGCAACGTTTTATCGTCGCTTGCCTCGAGCCTTTCGTGCCACTTTCACTCGATTTTGCTTTGTTTTAGCTGCGCCGTGCATACATTAGCCTAATGCACCGCACTTGTTTGACGCTACGATACCGCCGATACCCTCCATCGATCCTTTGTCGACGAAATTGGGGTTGGTCGAATTATCGAAACGTGAACTGTAATTTCTTCATTGCAACACGCGTGCACGAATCTTGATAACCGGCCTGTCGAATGTGAAACGTATCCACTGTACTTTGTTAAATTCGCGGTGTGTACTGGTGCCGGCATTGCGCCATCTTTATTGCAGGAAATTTGATAGTAATGACGGGGAGGGAATTCGACTCGGACATTAATTAACTCGTGTCTGTTTGATAATATAAATACTGTAACAGCGATTACGTTGTACGAAAATGTTGAAGTCGTTATTACTAGACTGCGGATGTTTGTGCAATTTATAAATTTTAATTTCGGTGGTAGTAGTCTTTGCAGATGTGAAACAAATGAAAGTTTCACGAAACTCTTTTTAATTTATGGTCGACAATTTTTTGAACATTTTTAGAAGCCATAAAAAATTAGATATTACTGTTCTAATTTAAATTTTAACCCTTCGCTGCATAGTATATCATATCTGATACAGTTGTCAAATCTGATATATAAATTTACTATAGTAACCTAAGAATGTTTTCTTACTGTTTACTTTTCTGAAAAAGTTCTTTCAATTTTTTCATCCGAATTAAAACAATCATGCAGTCAAGGGTTAACAGAACGATAAGCGCAACGTTGAATTACACGAAACGTGATGGCAATTACATGGACGATCGGCGGAATATTTGAATTGATTCGACGATCTATCAGAAATTGCGTTGGTATTTCGATTTGCGGTTGTCTAATCAGTAGTTCTCGTGTGTTACGGTCGCTTGTCGCATTCCGCGGCAAATATTCGGCGCATGGGCGCCCCATTAACGCAAATACGTTCCTGCGAAACCAGTTTGCGTCCCGACGGTGTAAAACCCGACGATTGATCGGTGCAGGGCCGCGAAACAGTCGCTTACACCGGCACGCGCTGCTTCGAGAACCGGAGTGCTCTCTCCCTAGGAACACGGTTATCCGTCCCACAGCTGGAACACAACTCGACAAACGAGTATTCGAACCCGACGACCGTACCCGCGCCAATTTTTACCTCTCTACAGTTTCGCATTCGATCACTGTACCCTGCGGTTTATTTATTATTCGATCGAGAAACGAGCTACCCCTAATTTACCTCGCAGATACTCGGCGACGTTCTTTCAATAAAAATTACCGCAAGAACCGTCGATAATTTAATTTTTCCGGAAGCAAATTTCCTCGTGTTTCGTCCGACTAATTTGCAATCAATTGGCGAAGCACTGGTTAAGGAAAGTTTATTGATAACGCAGACTCGCGTTTCCACGTATTCGATTGACGGGAGAGCGCATGTTGGAAAATCCAGGGTTTTACGAGCACGGTTTCGCGAAACGATCGCTTCGGATACGCTGCTTGCATTAATCGAGGGTTAACTGCGCTCCGAATAGCAAAGAGATGTTCCTAGGAAATCATTTGGAAACAGTGTGGACGCAGTACTATTCTCCTTTGATGAATATGAGGTAGTATGAATATAAGTTATCATTAAACTTCGAATTTCGTTCATTTATGGTAAAAATGAGTGGGTGAAACAACCAATAAAAAAATTAGAGTATAATGTATAACACAATATTGAAAATATTTATTAATCCTCACACGGTCCTTAAAAAAAGCTGCATAAAAGAGACTAGGATGACAATTCACCCATTTTTATTTCACACGTTACATCAACACATTCTGTTTCATTTATAGCGTCACATTTTAAAGCATGAATAATTTTACAGTATGTGAAAATATAAAATGGGTAAATTTTCACCCTGAAGAACGTACGAGGGTTAAAACGTAAGGAAACAGGGTGGTTAATCGATTTCACCTGTGCAGGAACAGATTCTCGTTTCTCTGTGTTGCAAGTGACGCATGACGGGAAGAATTTTTATTCACCTATCAACGCCCAGGCTAAACCCTTGGACCTAGAAAGCTGAAATTTTGCACAGAGGTTTCCTTTATGATCTATACAAGGGATAAGAAAGGATATTTCGAAATTCAACCCCTAAGGGGGTGAAAAGGGGTTGCAACGTTTGTATAAGAAATATTTTATTTATGTAGTATACAAAGAGGTACTATAAGTATAAACCAAATAGCCTTAACCATTAGATACGTGGTGTTTTCCAAGAATCAACTCCTTATAAATTAAATTCAAACTTCCATTCGACAAATGGGGCAAAATGGTGTGAATAAGCCTACAAATCGGTGTGGGTGTCGTTATTGAGGTTTAGGGACGTTAATTATGAAAATGGCATCAATTTTGAAATCTAAAATGGGGACGTGACATAAAATTAAAACTCTATAGGAGTGAATGGGGGGTTAAAAGGTTTTATGGAGAAACAATATCAATTTTCGAGGGCATTAAACAGTTTACTGTGCGAGCGAAGCCGCGGGGAAAAGCTAGTTTAACATAAAGATCCGCGGCGCGATCATTACCATTCGATTCCGCGCACACACAATGGTCGACTTTCGCTCGCGGCTGCGTGCATACTGCGGAAGGTGCGCCATTGTGCACGGTGCATCCGAAGCACCCTGCGCTCTGGATGCAGCGTCGGCCAGCTTCGTAAATCACACCGAAAGTCTGCGGTGAGTGGAAGAAGGCTGGCTAGGGAGCATAGGCGAGAGAACACGGGCTCTACGAGCGTGCACAGTGCACGGGGCCCGTTCCTCTCTACACGGTGTCCACATATGGCCACCGCACCGGTCCGTCGTCTCTGTCGCTTCGCCTCGAGAGTCCTTGACGCCCACCCTATGTGTACAGTTGCGAGGAGAGACGCCAACGACGATGCCCCGTAAACGCTTGCCCCATGCCACCATAGAACTGCCATTAATAAGTATAGAATTAACCCCTTGCAGACTCGCGATGAAGATCTCGAACAGAATCCAAGAAGTATTTACAGTCACTGACAATAACACTATTAAAGAGGCAATAACTTTTTCGGATGTCGTTTATTCAGAGGAACAGTAATCAAAATATATTTCTAAAACAAGTGTAATAATAAATATAGAAATTGTGGTACACTTTGTAACTAATGTACACGATAATTAATCCAGTATCTATGTTACAAAAAATTAATTTAAAATTCTAAGTTGGCGATATACATGCAATATAATTTACAGTACTTTATAACTAGACTGCGAATCTTTATGCATTTATGGCTTATGAAAATTTTCAATAAAGGCTACAATATAAATTTTTTTTTAAGTTTTAGAACTACAAAGTTTGTTTCCATTGAAAATAAGATATTATTTCATTCCACTTTCTTAAAATTTGGAAAATGCATAACACACCCGCAGTCTATTTATAATAACTAATGTACAGGACAATTAATTCAGTATCTAAATAACAGAAAATTATTTTACATTTATAAATTGGTGATGTACAATACGATCAAAACAATTGGAAATTTTTCTTAACTTATGTCACTCGTCTTCTCAATGAACGATGTTAGAATAATTAGTTTACCACACGAGAAAAAAGAACAGAGCACCGAAGTGCGGGTCACATACAACCCAGCCTCCAACCGTCGAAGGTTTAGACTCGCTGTTGAAGCCAGACGCGCGGTATTGTCTCTTAGGAAAACACTCCCGCGGCGTTTCGCATAATTGACCGACGCATTTTCACCCCTTGTTCAGCTTCCAGACTCTCGCCTGGACACAATATATTGTCCATGACGTGGTTTGACGCTCCTCTCAGCTTGGCGACAGTCTCGTCGACGGGTTCGAAGGTCGTCAGGTTGCTCGCACCCTTCCGGTGCTCGTGCACCGAATTGCAAAACCCTTCAGCTCTGCTGGAACTCTGGGTTAAAGGTAATTGTCGCGACAGTCTGCGCAGCTGACGCTGTCTTTGAAAGTTTTACAAATTCCTGAACTCCTCTCCGATGCAAGGATTGTATGCGAAGTGATTCCTGACGGTCGTCGCTTCGTTGTGTGACTCGAATGGCGAGGATACTGGCCAGGATAGTAACGGCACTTTTATGCAACGCAGGCTCCGGTGGGAACCAGCTCGAACACAATGGTACCGTTTGTTTAACGACATTGTTATTGTGTCGAACCGAGTATCCGAATAACAGCATTCTGATAAGAGATTTTTATAACGTGTGCTCATACTCCGATTATTTTAGGTGTGTACGTACGTGAAGAAACGTTAGACTGCGGATCTTTATGCATTTATAATAAAATTGAGTAGATGAAATTCAAAATTGCTGGAGAATTCAAAATATGCAAGATGTCGATGTATGATTTCTCCTCTATTAAAATCATTAAGGGGCGAAATAACGTTCAATTTAATTTCTATTTCTTACAATCGATGTAGACAAATATTCAAGAGGTCAATATATGATTTCTCCTCTATTATAATCATTAAGGGGTGAAATAACGTTCAATTTAGTTTCTATTTCTTGCAATCGATGTAGACAAATATTAAAGAAGTCAATATATGGCTTCTCCTCTATTAAAATCATTAAGGGATGAAATAACGTTCAATTTAATTTCTATTTCTTGTAATCGATGTGGATAATTTTAATTTTGCATAATGATCCGCAGTCTCTCTGAAATGGGAATAGTTACCATAGATAAACTGCTATATATAATAGACTGATAAATAAATAGACTGCAGCTACTTCCTACGCAAAATAGAAATGTTTTCTTTAATAATTTTAGTAAGATGAATATAATGAATTGGTATTTCTAAATTCTTTGAACCTTCCCTCAATGAGTGCATAAAATTCGTAATCTTGTAATAATAAACTGATCGAGGAAACCATTGCTAAAGGTCCTTGCAGTTAAAGATAAATTACAGAACTGAACGGTATGCAATTATTATTTTATCAAACGTGTTTAAGACATCAACTTTGTAAAAGACGGTACTTTGACACTGATTTGCAAAGAATGATGGCAAAGAACAATTAGTAGGACAAGAACCTAGAGAAGTCAGAAGGTTCATGACTCACATCGCTGCGCAGCAACGCAGCTTCAAGAATATTCTCTTCCGACGATTTTATCCTGCTCCCTTCCTCTGCAATTTGCAATGGGTTCCCATGTTATTTTCTGCTGCTGTTTATCTTCTTGGTTACTGGTCTGCTTATCAGGGCATTTATCATTGTCGCTGCGTATATACTACGTTTCTTCGTCTTCACTTCACCGCATTGGTCCCTGTTCCCGTTTCAACGTGTGATAAAAGCGGCCCCGAGCCAAGACAAATTTGACCGGCAAGTTTCTCGCGGCGAAATATCGTGCACGAAAATTTCGAGAACCGTAATGTTCCACCTGGAAGAACGTCGAATAAATTGTACAAAAGATCTTTGCATATTTTGGCATCGAGAAGTGTTTATGTATAATCATTACACTACGAATTTGATGCATTTATTATAAAAATGAGTGGGCGTAATTTCACACAGTGTTTAAAGAATTCAAGTGGAATGAATTGTTTTATTTGGTTCCTACGTCTCACAATGAGAATGCAAACAATTTTTCTTTCGTATAAACATCCGCCTCTGCGCATCCACGCAGTGCGGAAGAATGACGATCGAGAACAGCGATCGAGTGAGAACGATCGAGATCCTGGTCCAATTTGCGCGAGTTTCTCGAGAATCTGTCATACTGTGTGGCGTTCCTTCCGAGTAGAATGTCTCTGGATGCGTTAATTGTCACCGGGAGACCTCCAACGGTCGGTCAGTCTCAGCGAAGACGGAAATTCTTGCGGGGGAAAAAAGATATCGGAAAAAAGGGAGCAGGACCGGTAGCGACCGGAGGTAATCAAGGGCTGGGATGAAGACAACAGCGAGCTGAAAGGGAATCAAGTCGTCTTCCGTTGATTACCCGAGGTTTGGTCGTTCCGGCAGGCGTGAAGTTCGATCGATTCTGGGGAACCGCGTGGAATTTGCCGGTTTCTCGAAAGCTGGACGACCGGGACGAGCCGAACAGGCCGAGACCGGAGGGCCGAGCCCTCGGTTTCTTGCCGATCAGGCTTCCCCCGGAGCCGATCCGAACCGCGAGCTCTCTCCTCTCTCCTCTCTCCTCTCTCCTCTCTCCTCTCTCCTCTCTCTCATTCTCTCTCTCTCTCTCTCTCTCTCTCTCTCTCTCTCTCTGTTTCTCCCGCGGGTCGGTATGTTAATGTCATTCTCCCGAATCCCCTCGGCCCCGATTCGAGGTACTAGCCCGGCCAGGTTTTTCGTGTCGGGAACCATGTCGCTTCTAATTGACGAGTGGCGGACGTAGGACAACAGGATCCGTCCGTGCACACCGGTGACATGTGTCCGAGGTGTTCGGAGCAGAGTCCTGCCGTGTCTTATTATACGCTGGACACCCCGATATTTCGACGGATCGCGGCAAATGGCCCCCACGATCTTAGCCACCGGGACGATGGAACTCGCAGGAAAAAGAGCCGACCAGACACGGGAACCTACGCGATATTTTATCAACGGGATCAAAGAAAACGCAGCTGCCACCGACGTGCCGCGAATCCACTCGAATTTGCGAAGACCTCCTCCTAGCAGACGTGTTTTGCGAGGGTGGAGGCAGCCGAAGGATTTTCGTCAAACGCGCGAAGGGACGATGTTAAAAAATAAACGCTCGAGTCGGACTCGTAATAAACATTCTATGTTTGCTCTTTCAATTACTTTAAACAGTGAAAAATGATGCAACAACGTCTCTGAATCATTCGAATGTGTTTTCAGTTTGGTATTTATTTTATAACTAGACTGCGGATTTCATGCGCTTATCACAAAATCGAGCTGGTGCAATTTGAAATTATGTGAAGATTAAAATGATTTGACAACTGTAATATATTATGTCCAACTTATTAAGATTATTCAAGACATATATGATTATTCATATATTTATGATAAAAATCAGTGGGCGAAACATCAAATAAAAAATAATAAAGATGAAAGAATATCGATACAATGTATATACAAACGTGTACATAACATAATTAATGAACGCGTTTGCAAAGGGTTAATTATCAATTTCCACAAGTCGACACGTGCCCCGTTGTGCACACAGCTTTACTCATTTTCTCCCTTCTTTCTCAGCAGCCGTTCCCCTCCCTCTTACCGTTGATCTTTCTCTTTCTCCCACGCGCGAATCGGTCATGAGCTTCTCGCGGTTGTCCGACCGGCTTATTAGAACACGCGTAGCTAGAATCCATCGTATCCGTAAACGGCAGGATTCGCCCACGTGGCCGCCACCTCGAAAGGTATACCTGTATACTTGTCCCCCTTCTTCCAGCGCGCCTCTTTCGAGTCATTAACGAGTTCCCCCGCGGGTGCCCGGCCCCCTTTATTCGGTCGGATCAAGGTGACGAACCCTGCTGCTCTTCCTGCGCTTCTCTGCACCTCGATGAAGATGTCCCTCTGACTTCACGTTCTCTTGGCAGAGAAGCAGAACCTTGGACTGATTGAATTGATCTTCCAGACATTTGGTGTTGGTTGCAGAAGTTTCATTTACATTATAATTGTTTAGTAAGAAATTTCAAACATCACTTGCTCCTCAGACTGATTGAATTGATCTCCCAGACATTGTGATTTTGGTTGCAGAAGACGAAATTTATATTATAATTGTTTAACAAGCAATTTCAAACAACATCAGTTGCTTCTCAGACTGATTGAATTGATCTCTCAGACATTTTGGTCTTGGTTGCAGAAGTTCCATATACATTATAATTGTTTAACAAGCAATTTCAAACAACATCAGTTGCTCCTCAGACTGATTGAATTGATCTCCCAGACATTTTGGTCTTGGTTGCAGAAGACGCAATTTACATTATAATTGTTTAGCAAGAAATTTTAAACAACATCAGTTGCTCCTCAAACTGATTGAATTGATCTCTCAGACATTTTGGTCTTGGTTGCAGAAGACGCAATTTACATTGTAATGTTTAGTAAGCAATCCCAAGAAGCATCACTTCTTACTCCCCAGTCTGATTCAGGTGATCCTTGTGACATTTTGGTCTTGGTTACAAAAGTTCCATTTACATTCGAATTGTTCAGCAAGCAATTTCATGAATCATCATTTCTTGCTCCCCAGACTGATAGAAATGATCTTCCAAACAATTTCAATGATTTGCTGCTGATAAGATCTCGCAAAGAGTATTTTATTGTATGCAAAAAGGGATTCAAATGGAATTCAGGTGCTCTGTAGAAGAGCAGTCTTGAACTGTAAATAGTTCAATGCAGATTCTTCGAGTCAGACAATTATAAAATATTGGAAACCTGTACTTTTCAGACAAGATTTGTAAACAACTGTGTGTACACATGCCCAAATAATTTGATGGAAGAAAGTACCACCGATAGGCATGTGTGCACGCGGCTTAAAGGAAACACCAGGTCACCAGAAAAAGAGGAGAGGATTGTACAGCAAAAATAGGAGGGAAAAGTGGATTCGAGACGAGGAGTACTCGAATCGTGACGTCGCAGCTCAAGTAGGTGTCGGTCTAGGTGGGTGTAGCTTCTCCAGCGTACGTTGCAACGGTGACATCATCGGTCACGTAGTCAGCTGACTCGACTTAGATGGAGCGAAAGAACGGAGAAAAGTGCGTCGCATAAATATTGTTTGTTGTAACGCTGTATATCATCGGCCAGCGGATACACCAGCCTCGATATAATCGAGCGGATGTCGACCTTAATCGCGATTCCAACCGAATCCCCTCCCAACGAATCAGCTTTTTTTTCGCACGTCGGAAACGCGTTGGTGTGTCCAGGGACAGGCACCTGACGCAACGCGCGACTGTTGTAAGAGCAACGTTCCTGAAATTTCCGGAAATAATTGATCGGCCAGGTTTACGTGGATGCTAATGGATTTCTCCGGTACGAGTTCGCCGGTTGCTTTATCGTTCTCTCGTTCGCGACGATTACGTCAACGCCGGTTCTTTTAAACGACGTGAGCCGATTCGCGCAGTCAACTATGCGAACGCGTGTTTCAGTATGCAAGGTGGAACACATCGACGTGCAGATTTTTCTAGAAACGGAAGGAAATTCTGTGTAGAAAGACTTGCCAAATCATCGACGCTGTTGATCAAATCCTCTCACTTTGTCAGAAAGAAGTGAACTTATTATATCTACGAAAACAAATCATTGTAATTAAATACAACTTGCACACAGCTCTTATCATCGGTCCACTATATACCGCTGCATTTAATTACGATATGATTTAACCCTTAGCACTCGAGTGGTGACTCTGAGTCACCGCTAAAAATTGCTGTACTATAATTCAAAATATCGTTTACATTATTAAATATGTTTGGATCAACCAATTATTAATCATTTCAATATTGTATGAAGTATTCTATTAATTTCATATCTACAAAATGGAAAAAATCATATAGAATGGAATTATTCTAAATAGGAAGACGTGTTTAATTTTTGAAGTAAAATAGCTCCGAGTGCAAGGGGTTAATTAATGATAGCGGCGCTAAAAATTGCTGCACTATAATTCAAAATATCATTTACATTATTAAATATGTTGGGATCAACCAATTATTAATCATTTCAATATTGGATGAGGTATTCTATTAATTTCATATCCACAAAATGAAAAAAATCATATAGAATGGAATTATTCTAGATAGGAAGACGTGTTTAATTTTTGAAGTAAAATAGCTCCGAGTGCAAAGGGTTAATTAATGATAGCGCCGCTATCATCGATGCTCGGCGCTCCAATATAACTGCACCCTAAACTGCGCGAGCTTTCTTCGATTGATTTACGTTACTTCTAGAAACAAGGCGCATTCGCCCCAGTTGAAGAGATTCCGGGTCGTCTTGGGAACAGTTAGGGTTGCATGGGGTGAGTGCTGTCCACGGGCAGTGGACCTACGGCGAATCTCGCCGCAAGAAAGCCGGCCGGGTACGGAGAATACGGGGACGATAGTAAATTCAAGTGAGACATTGTCCTTCGATCCCTCTCCGCCGGTATCGAACAGGGTGGTCCACCATGGAGCCG
Source organism: Lasioglossum morio (assembly GCA_916610235.2). Classification (NCBI taxonomy): domain Eukaryota; kingdom Metazoa; phylum Arthropoda; class Insecta; order Hymenoptera; family Halictidae; genus Lasioglossum; species Lasioglossum morio. The sequence continues at coordinate 7,938,139 of OU744325.1, read as the reverse complement.
GTGCTCGCCGTTCCGTCGCATTCCCATTGCCCGTATAACGAGCTCTCGGGGCGCGCGCTCCCAGCTCTCTCTTTCTCTCTCTTCGGCTCTCTCCCGCCGCTCCTGGGTGTTCCACGCGTCAGGCGAATTGTATCTTCGCGGGGAGTGATCCCTAACCTGAATAAATTGCATTTCATTGCCCGCTGCGTCGCCATTTGCCGGCTACCCGACGGACGATTCTTGATGATCTAATCAGGGGTTGGAGAACAGCAGGTTCCTTCTTTTCGCTCGTTTTGCCACGCGATTTCCCATTGATCCCCTTCCGTGGATTTCGACCGTGTTACCCTACAGGTGAATCCCCTGTTTTCAGGTTTTTATTGGTCGCCGCTGGTTCTTGTTCCGTTCGACGGTGAGATCTTGATGGCTTCGGTTGGGAACCTCCCTTTATTGTCTACATGATTATTCGTTTTATTCGATTATGTCGTAATCGAGTGGTTTTTACTCCAAGTTCCAGCAAAATGTGCTTGCACGAAGCGTATGATTTTTTAATGAAGGCGAATAGATTGAACGTTGAAGAAAGTTCGTACCTCGATTAATTAGTCCCTGATTAGTACCGGCGAATATAAGTATCTCTCGATTTACTTGATATCTATGTTACAAATTTAGAAAGCACCGGTAATTTCAGAATTGCCGGTGATCGTGGAAAACGTTCATCGGAAGAACACGGAGCCTATCTGGTTTGCCCGAGACTTTCTCCTTTCACCAGCCACCAGCAGTAGAAACCAGCGAGCGCTAATCATCGAGCAATTTGTTCGCTATTTTTATCGGTGCATCTCTCACGGTTGCTTATCGAGAAAACACATTTTTTGAAGACATTATTCCAATGAATTTTCCTATCAGCTTGTAGAAGTTGGCTGTGCGCAGACTAACAAAGACTGCAGCAAAAAGAAAATTATGAACGTAGTTGTTTAGCTATCGTGTTCCAGTAATAATTTTTCCTTTTTTTTTTTAATTAATGCAATTTGGGTCTCAAGGCAGAGATTATTTTGTAGTGCTGTACAGACTTTTTCACAAACAGTTTTAAAGATGTACTGTTTAATTAAATCTTTAACTTATTTGTGTTATTTAATGCAATTTGAATCTTAAATCTTTAACTTATTTGTTTTATTTAATGCAATTTGAATCTGAAATCTTTAACTTATTTGTTTTATTTAATGCAATTTAAATCTTAAATCTTTAACTTATTTGTTTTATTTAATGCAATTTAAATCTTAAATCTTTAACTTATTTGTTTTGTTTAATGCAATTTGAATCTTAAATCTTTCACTTATTTGTTTTATTTAAAGCAATTTGAATCTCAAGGTAGAGATTATTGTACAGTGCTGTACAAACTTTTCCACAAGCAGTTTTCAAGATCTACTATTTTCTTAAATCGTTAACCCATAATCATTTAGAAACGAGTAGATCAGTTTACATATTTCTACACTGGGGAGTAGGACATTACATGAGATACGTAATTGCTTGATAAATTTTGATCTCCGTTCATTATATGTAAGACATTCAATTTGAATCTTGAGTATTGTTTATGTAGCCAGTAATAATTAATTAGAAAAGTGCGATGACGTCGATGCCGGTCTAGATAGGGATTAGCGTCTTTCGCCGGTGACTCATTTAGCGACGAACGCAACGAATGACACTTAGGAATATTCAATCAAGGTTTTCCATGGATCGAGGGATCGTCGACGATGCTCGGTTCTCACGCGGACCGATCTGCCTTGAACGGCGAGCTAGCGATAATGAAACGTCTCGCGGCTAGAATCCGCAACGACACGGTGCAACTGCAACGCTCCCTCGCTCGTTCGGTGCAACAAATTATGCATGCGCATTGGAATCCGACGAAACCGTTCACTTTTGCTTTCGATCGTTTTTAAAAAAGCTTTAAAAAAGCTTTAAAAAAGTGATTTGAATACATTCTCTGACGTTTGATACTCTTTTATACGTCAAAGGATTAGCAGTTTCGAATCATGGTTAGCTCTGTTGCTTCTTTTTCTGTATTCTTACTGTTGAACGTGCTAGAACGTGCAACGAATCGACTCCTGTTGCGTGAAGGCACGCTCATTATTGACCCTTTGTGGCCTTAATAAGCTTAGTCACGAGAATTTCGATGCTCCAAATGTTCCTCGTCCTTTTTAAAGTGGACTATTAAGCAGTCGCACGCTGGCGTTCAAGGATTCGTGAAATGAATTGGATAAACAGAATCATATTGTTTAGTATTTCTTGGAACGATGATCCATTTTATTTTAAGGCAACGTGTGCCTATTACTTTTATACATATAGACATCAGAGACATTAAGCTATCTCCAAACTGAAAATCATTTTGCTGGTTTTCCTTTTAATTATTCCGGACGGAATAGATATAACTGTTTCCATGATCTCGTTCGACAAATTGTTAATAACATATATTCATGTTTTCAGCGCACTGGTTCGATCAAATGCTACTACTTAAATAAAATCTACTTAAAGTTTTAAAAATACATCAAAAGTAGTTTGAATGTCAATTAATTATTTACCATAATTTCATATACTATACAAATTGTTGAAACTTGTTGTTCTTTGAAGTCCCACATTCATATTTACCGCCAAATATTGATTGGCTATATTGATCGGCCAATGGTGACGATCGATGCTTTCTGATTCTGTGTTCTTCAAACTCTAACGTCTGTTTCCTCATTCTGTACATCACAAGCATGGAATCAACATGTGTCTTAAAGTTTTAAAATGTTTAAAATAGTTTATTCACTTAGCAAGTATGTGGTATTTTGTACTAAAAACTTTTGAATTATTGTTTTTTTTGTGAACATAATGTATAATAATTTAATTTTTACAGACGCAATTATATGAAAAATCTTTTTTCTTGAAAATGGTCTAAATAGTTGACCGAAACGTTGAAAAATTTTTATATTAATTTGCAAAATTGCTTAAGTAGTAGCATTTGATCGAACCAGTGCGCTGAAAACATGAATATATGTTATTAGGAATAGATATATTCGAGAAACGATCCCCCCGGGTTTCACGATGATTTTCAATGTAACATTCAACCGATTATCTCGTGTATTCTCCGGCCGACTGTTTATACATCGTGTCTTTTTGTTCCGAATAATTTTTGTCGATTGATCGATGGTCGAAAATGAAAAGACCCGGGGAGCTATCGACGTCGATGATATATCGATCCATCGGCGGGCCAGGTCGTGAGGACGCGTCGCCGATCGCAAGTCACGCGTGCTACTCGATCAAAAAGGGAAGTAGAAACAAAAAGAGCTGAGAGGAGAGCCGGTGGTAGGAGAGGAGAATTTCGATTCTCATTACAGATACGAGATCCTCGGAGCGAGACGATTGGAACTTTAATGGAGCTTTAATTATATTTCGCCGTAGAAAAACTCGTGTAAATGCATGGTGAACGGGAGATGAAAAAAAAAATTGGAGTGGGACGCGCCCCGGTAAAAACAGGTGATGATCGATACCATCGTGAACACTTCGAGGCGAGAATCGATCGTAATTATTGCCCCTATTAACCCGACGGAAGATCGATAGAGTTTGTAGAGCCGGTCGTGCCTTTGGAACCGGTCCCTGAAGTAAGTACGCTCTCCCTGACTGATTGTAAACTGATCATGCTGAAATTAGTTGACACTGGTTCGCAATCAGTATCATATTTGCATTGGCTGATTTATCCTCGTGGTAATGCAAACCCCGCGCTAATTGTTATAAATGACTCGATAGATTAGCTTGACACGATGTCTGGCTAATTTGACGAGGAAAGTGGTTCAGATGTCTAAATTAAATTTACTGCATTATTAAATATATTGTTATCTAATTAATATAACTAAACATTTAAGTATTGTATGAATTATCACAACAATTTTATAACCATGAATTTTCAAAGATCATAGAGAATGAAAAACAAAGAAAAATATTCTAGTTCAAACAATATTTTATTTTCTAGTTGAAATAATTCTTCTGACTGGAAAATTTTTCACTGACGAAAGCCGATGATTCTAGAAGTGGTGATTAAAATAGTCTGAATTAAAAGATTTCATAATGATATGAACACACTGTACAGATACATGAGCATAAAAATAAAATAAATTTCTAGATACAAGTTTACTAACACTGGTGCGTCTCTTTCGATAAGTTTCATTTGTTGATAAAAGATAACAGTGATATACCAATCCAGTCACATTGTACAGTATTATTCAGTTTCAGAAGCTTTATTATAAAACATCGAATTCTCGAAAAGAAGTGCTTAATGATAGTTAAAAATCACTTCTATTTCTTTTTAACAAAATCATATTATTTTTCCTCAATCGATGCTCCATATTCTAACAATTCGAGGTTATTCATTTCCTACCGACTCCTATAAGAGTTCGAATTTTCAACTAGACTACAAACACGAGTTTCAGCCAAAACAACGATACTGCAGGGCATCGATCAGGTTCGGCGGGCTTGCTGTATCAGTTCGCGGCTGAGAGTATTCCCACGCGAGTGTTCCTTTGTAAGTTCTGCCTGTTAGCAGTTGTTCGGTTGTTCGGCAGTCGTGCGAGGCAGCTCGAGGCAGCTCGAGGCGGCGCGGCGTCGAGCGGACCGAAGCGTTCCCGCTCGTGCATTCTCCTGTCCGTTGCTGTCGGCGGGATCACGCGCGTCAGCCCGCGAGAAACGCGGACAGCGAACGCGACTGCCGGGTGACGCGACAATGGTCGATTCGTTACTTCGCACTCGGCAGCCTCCCAGCAGAGACACGGCAGCCACTGAGAACAGAGAGGAGAGAAGAGTCGCGAGACGCGCGATCCGCGATACAGGCCCCTTGCTCTCCCGCACGCTCCATTTGTCTCCGTAGAAGCCACCGCCGCCGCGAAGAACGGCTACCACCGGAAAAATCCCGGAGACCATTCCTGGACGCTGATCAGACAAGCTTGCCACGCACCCTTGTAAGGGACGCTCCTCACTCGGCACTAACAAGGGAAGATACCCAACCCGGAGCTTCGAGAAATTGTCAAACTCTCCGGACACCCGGGAGGTGTCCAAACTTGATGAACCAAACTTGATGAACCAAGTTTGATGAACCATGTTTGATGAACCATGCTTGATGAATCAAACTTGATGAACCAAACTTGATGAACCATGCTTGATGAACCATACTTGATGAACCATGCTTGATGAACAAACCTTGATGAACCAAACTTAATGAACCATGCTTGATGAACAAACCTTGATGAACTATACTTGATGAACCATACTTGATGAACCAAACTTAATGAACCATGCTTGATGAACCATACTTGATGAACAAACCTTGATGAACAAACCTTGATGACCTATACTTGATGTACCAAACTTGATGAACCACACTTGATGAACCATGCTTTTTTTTATTATAGAAAATCTCATATGAGATTTATTTCAACATAATGGATAATACAACATGAAAATTACAGACTGATGAAAATTTTTACGCAGCAGAATATTGAAAGTACAAAAACATTATAATGAATATATGATAACAAAACACAACATATATTTTACACATTCGCACCTATCCAGTCCATACTACACCAAATCAAATTGGCAGTTTACATTTTTTCAGGAATTTAAAAATAAGAAAACAAGCCCCAATATTAGGTCGGGCAACCAACATTTCCAAACTTAAGGGCAACTGAAGCTTAATTTTATGCAACTGTTGTATTAATTCATATCGCTGTAAATCGAAGAGACTACATTGCCAAACAATCTAATTAATATCCTGACTACTGTGACCGCAGTCGCATTTCGGGTCACTAATAATTCTTACACGGAATAAAGACGCATTAAGACTATAATGATCGGCTCTGCACCGGTTGACAGTTACAACAAATTCTCGTGAGAGATGAACCATGCTTGATGACCCATTTTTAATGAACTATACTTGATGAACTATACTTGATGAACCAAACTTAATGAACCAAACTCGATGAACCAAACTTGATGAACCATGCTTGATGAACCATCCTTGATGAACAAACCTTAATGAACCATTTTTGATGAACTATACTTGATGAACCAAACTCAATTATATTGAACTCTCCATCATAAACGAACTATCTGAACGTAGTAATACTTTTATCTTGTACAGTACTGAAGGAAGAAACAAATTTTTAGTTCCAGCACCTTGTAGTTCATGAAGAACATTTTTATTTTGCGCCGTCTGCTGATGAATTATACCTTCGACAGCATAAACGACGAACATTAAATCGTCTATAGAAGCGTTCCCTTCCGGAATCGTTACCCTTGTAAGGGACGATCCTCCCTTACAAAGTTGTGTCACGAAGTTTGTCAAACTCTGGGGACACGTAGGAACACCCATTCCATGAATGAACGCTTAACCCTTACCCTTAAAATGTCGTCTCCTAGAGGTGTCGTACACCAAACTTAACTATTTTGAACTCTCATCATAAACTAGCGTTCTTAATATGTAGAAACCTAACCATTATGGTGCACAAGGTGGTTCGGAACCTACCTTAATAAAATTGTAGGTCCCGTCGCGAAATACCCTTAGCAAAGAGTTGAATCTACACTAAATAAATATTTTTAAAAACCTAACCATTGCACGTTAACACAGCAAGGAAGACTGAGGAAGTAACAAATTTTTCTACGGTTCCAGTAGCTCGTAATTGCCGAAGAAACTTTTAATTTCGCATGGAGACGCATTTAATCGTCGATAGAAGCGTTCCCTTTTACGACACGGTATTCGCGCGGAATCGTCGTCTCTCATCCGAAAGGATTAACGAAGAGAGGTAGCGAAGAGGGAGAAATGTAAGCGCGTCGGTAGAGCGCTTTACAGCTGAGACTACCGGGTGTAAACCGTTCCTGGGGAATGTCTATCGGCGGCAACGGTTGTCGGAGTCTTGCGGTGAGCGGCCGCAAGACGTATAAACGGTGAACAGGATGAGACAGCCGGTACACGGCGGTCTCCGGGTCTCACAAAGCAATTACCCCATTACCCCGCGGTGAACGGGGCGAATTACGCTAATATATTGACGACACGTCGCGAGGAGCCGACCTTCTCTCGCCGCAAGAACCGACGCGCGACGTAGCCACGGTGGGAGAGAATTCTTGCTGCTCGCTATAAAGTAATCGATTTATAACGGAGCCACGTATCAATGCACAGCCATTTAACGGGCCACCGGCCATTTTGCAACATTGCATCTCCTTGCCTGGTAGACACTCTCCACGACCAGGTTGCAAATCCGCGAGTTTATCGAGCCGGGCGACGAAAGTGAGCTAATTGAGACTCTGGAATTTTGATTCTGATAAGCAACACGGTGTTCGATAAATGAACTTTCTTGAGTAAGAGACTGTGGTGAAGATTGGGAAACATCAATGCCGTCGTTGTCAACTTTATTTCTGTTTAGTGTAGTTCAGTGTAGCTGTACCAAGCTCACGCGAAAAATATGTATATCTTAAAATGTTTTATGGTGTTCTTTATTAAGTCAATCTAAATGAGTTCATCTCAGTCGAAGTATTACAAAATCGGTCAACTTTGCGTGTAACTTTTGAAACCAGGAACTCTGGCCATTAAAACCTGCATTTTTGAAAATGTAGTTTAACTATTACAAAGCAATCTAGTAAAGTATGTTTTATGCTGTTTCGTACTAAGTCAATCTAAATGAATTCATCTCAGTCGAAGTATTTCAAAATCGGTCAACTTTGTGTGTTACTTTTGAAACCGTAAACTCTGACCGTTAAATTAACATTTTTGCATTTCCTCGTTAAACTATACAGGATCATATACAAAAGGTTGAAAATATTTATTCCCCAAAGTGCAGTTTAACCATCACAAAGCAATTTACCAAAATATCGACAGCGTAGCTTGCCCATCCTGCTGCGAACTAAATGTACGCTCTGCAGATACTAATTTGCGAATTAATAATGCCAGATAACTCCCATCGAACACGATTGCCGCGACTACAAAGTGTGAGCGAAATATCGCCTACAAGAAATCTGGTACACGTCCCCTGGAAGCTAATAAAATCGGAGGAATCGCACGTCCGTGTTGAATATCTGAGGATCCGTGAAACACGAACGATGCAGCTCGTCAAAAAGACGATATAAATAACCAAAACAAAACTACGCAGCCACGTTTACACGGCGAAGGTTTCGACGGGGCTCGCGCGCGATTATTAAACACCGGTGAGTATCGCCGAGGCAAACTGCATAAACATTCGTCGAATCTCGTGCGGTACATGCATTCGTTCCGCACGCGATAACAATTTCCGAGAGTGGTTGCGGCGAGATCGGCCATTAAATCGACCGAGGCGGGAGTTTTGCCCGTGAATTAAACCCGTTCCCCGGATAGACACGCATTGGTTGTTAAAGCCCTTAAGATGTTTCTATAATTTTGCGACTTAGGCTTGCGCACGGGCGCTCGAACGATTTCGTCTTCGGGGTTCCACCGGTTCGCAGATCTTAAGCGGCTTAGGCTGGTCGAACGAGGCGATTTCGCAAGCTTTATCCGTCCCGGTTGTCCCCCTATCCTTTCCCCGGCTCTGAACATCTCTTTTTCGCGCATTCGATCGGATTAAGTCGCGACGTGCCTCGAAACACACGGATTTACGCGATGGACCGCGAAACGACGGCGACAGGACGAACGAGGATCGCAAGGTGTCCCCGCGGGTCCTTCCACCTCCCGAGGACACCGACCATTCGAAGGGATTATGGTCGGCGGCCTGGAAGATCGACGGGCACGGCCGTGAACTTGCCCCGGCTCAGAAAAATAATTAATCCTCCGGTTCGCGGCTCGAAACGGGAGAAGATTACGATCGAAAAAGAACGATACTCACCGGCACGAAGGACCTCTCTCTCTCTCGCTCTCTTGCAAGCAGGATTATAATCTTCGATTAATAAAGGGCTCGTAAAAGGGAACGCGAGATCGATCGATCGGTCGTTCGCTCGCTCGCTGGTTATGCGCAACAAATCGCGGGATACGCAGCTGAGCCTGTTTGTACAGCGCGTGCAAATACCGGCGAAACGTTTGTCGTGTTATTTCTTCGGGCTGATTTCTTGGTAGGACTTGTTGCGCAACGTTCCCGGTAACCAGTCGGGATCGGGACGTGCTTTTTCATCGGTCGATTTTAAGGATTCGTGACGGATATTACCGGATAATGGAATTCCAAGGCTTCTGTAAATGTTTGCAATTGTGTGTCCGCGGGCCCCGCCTGTGCCAGAAAGACGTTAGCCTGCTTTAAGTATGATTGAACAGAAGAATGCGGTTTTTATACCGGTTGCCTTTCAGCCCTTTCAAGATCCGAAGTAAAAGTGTAACGTAAACAAGATTTCATTTACTCTGCTGGATTTTGGTAAAGGGTTTTTTGGTAAACTGATCTTGTATTGTGTAATGTTATAATTAAGTTTCGAGAAACAATTACTAGACTGCAGATTTTGATTGCAGTCATTTCAGAAATTGACTATAGCTACAATTTAGCTAACTGAGAGAAAAGTATCGATTTCATTGAACCATTTCCTAACTGAAACTTTACATTCTCCATAAAAATCTGCAGTTTAATAATTCGCACAAACTTAAAATTCATACATGAAAGAATTTATTTATTCATTTATACTGTACAGAGGTAGTCGCCAATGAAATCGCGAGAAATCAAATAAGAATCTACGTTTTATTAATCTCTCCGCACCTTAATTGTTACTTGTTGTACTATGAGTAAGATTTGAAAATGATATCTAGTCAAAGATCGCGTCATGCCTCTAACAGGAAAAATTGTCAACAAGGAAAAACCCTGGCAGCCAGTCGAAGGTCGCAGTTATCTTCGAGAATTTCTCGTAAATAATTTATCAATCGATTTTTCTATATTCTCCCAACAGAATCGCGATACTCTACCGGATTCCAGGTACTAATAAAAATCGACTCGAGCTATTCCGTTGGTGTTCTCGAAGCCGGAACCGGCGCGAGTGTTTCGCGCGAGGTATGAAAGGTCGACGACGCGTCCGTTGAATAAAACGAAACCGGCGGCGTTGGCGAGGTGGCGCGGTGCATAATTAAAACAAACAAAGAATGCTCGGAAGCGCAGAATCGGTCAGTGGTGGGGTCCTGTCGTCCTTGCGGCCGAGACCCTGATTCTCGTGCGCAGAAACGAAACCCGTGTGTTTGTGTGTGCATGTGCGTCGGTGCAGTTTCCTCGGATAGCTACCGTGCACGATCAAGTTCCTGTGTGTAATATAGAATTCGAAGTGCTCCCATAAAATGTACAGGGCTTCCTTATTTCGTACTTCTTGAACGAATACCGTAGGAATTTTAAACGTGATCGTCGAAGGGAATCATATTCGTGAATCATAATTAGATAATGGTGGAAATGATAATGAGATGAGAAGCTTTTAATGTCTGCTGATTTGATTTATGAATTACGTTTGAAAGACATGGTGTACTATACACTGAATTGATCGATCAATGTAGTAGATTTAAGATGGAGTTGAACTACCAATAGCATCATAGTGGATTCAAGAATAAATTGATCTATCAATAGCATCATAGTAGACTGAAGATTGAATTGCTTTACGAATAACATCATAATAGATTCAAGATTGAGTTGACCTACCAAAATAGTAGTAGCTTAGTAGACTGAACACTTAATTGATCTACGAAAAGTATAATAATAGATTGAAGATTGAATTGATTTGCCAGTAGTATCATAGTAGATTCAAGATTGAATTGATCTACCAATAGCATCGTAGTAGACTCAAGATTGTGTTGACCTACCAAAATAGTAGCTTAGTAGATTCAAAATTAAATTGATTTACCAATAGCATCATGGTAGACTCAAGATTTAATTGTTTTACCAATAGCATCATGGTAGACTCAAGATTTAATTGTTTTACCAATAGCATTATAGTAGACTCAAGATTTAATTGATTTACTAATAGCATCGTAGTAGATTCAAAATTAAATTGATTTACCAATAGCATCATGGTAGACTCAAGATTTAATTGTTTTACCAATAGCATCATGGTAGACTCAAGATTTAATTGTTTTACCAATAGCATTATAGTAGACTCAAGATTTAATTGATTTACTAATAGCATCATAGTAGATTCAAAATTAAATTGATTTACCAATAGCATCGTAGTAGACTCAAGATTAAATTGATTTACCAATAGCATCATGGTAGACTCAAGATTTAATTGTTTTACCAATAGCATCATAGTAGACTCAAGATTTAATTGATTTACCAATAGCATCATAGTAGACTCAAGATTGTTGATCGACGGTATACCTCTAGAATCTAAAAATGACGATTCGAAAGTGTAGATCAAGGCCCATCGATCAGCATGTTCATCACTGATAGATCTGCAAATGTTAAAAGATTCTGGAAAAAGCCGCTGTACGCGAGAATTCTTGTTAGATGTATCAACGCAACTGGTTTCTTCATAAGATGCTATCGATCGATGTCAGATTCGATGTGCAGCCAACGAAGGAATGGCGGAATGCACCTATGCTATCATCGATGACGCGTATCGTGCTGGATACGTTCACCAGGGATCCGGGTTTGCAGTGATGGTCACTCGAATGCACCTACGATCACAATACGCTAGACTATTCCCCGTTGTTGTCTATGAAATCTACACACGTACGAATAGTAACATTATGCAAACCGCTCGTAAATATTTTCCTATGTCTTCTGTGGAAGTATAACTGTGAAGATACTGTTAGAAACATTCTAGACAATCATTCTACAAAAATGATTAAACTACACTGTTTTATCTGACCAAAATCAATTTAACCCTTAGCACTCGAGTGGTGACACAGAGTCACCACTAAAAGTTACTGTACATTATTCAAGATATTGTTTACATTATTAAATATGTTGATATCAATTAATAAACATTTAAGTATTGTACGAGGTATTATATCAATTTCATATCCACAAAATGAAAGAAAATCATAAAGAATGGAATTTTTCTAGGTCGAAAGAAATATTTAATTTTCAAGTTGAAATAACTCCGAGTGCAACAGGTTAACATTCTTTGGGTTAGGTTAGGGTTAGTTTCCAGTGATGCAACGAACTGCAACAAACCGGTGATGTAAATAGTGAAACATCATCGGCGGAACCTGTCGAGCAGCGCGGCGCGGCGCGAAGAAAATGTCGGCGTCACGTGCGAATCCCCGACACAATAGCACTTGTTCCGAGGTGATTCGAGGGTCGGTTGGTCTGACGGTCGAAAAAGCGACGCGTCGGATGATCGATCTTCCTCCGGGGGCCGAATACATCCTTTGAATATCACGGTGCTGGAAAGCTAAGCCGTGGTTGAGCGGGAAAAGCCAGCGGGGAATCTCTTCCGCCGACTGGATGACCGATGGACAGGCAGGAAAGGTTGTTCCCGGATATTTATAACAGACCGCGAGCAACGATAAATCAAATCGGGGGAGGGGGGAGCCCGGGTATGCACCGGACCCCGTTTCGGGTCGGATCAGCTTTCATTACGGGGCCGAACCAGGGCTACGGTTCCCCTCGGAAAAAAAAAAGAACTATGAACTTGATGGGGAGAAGAAGCTGGACCGAGCAGAAGGACGCTCAGGGCCACGATGAATACCCGGCGAAAAGAGCGCCCGAGCTCATCTACATTCCTGAATATGAACGACTCTCTCCATGATCAACGTGTCTCGCGATCCTCCACGCCGATACATTTCGCTTTCTTGATACCGATCAGCCGTGAATGCGCGATGACTCGAACCCAACACGCGACATATACTGTCATTATCATCGCACAAGCTTTGTCATTACGACTAACTGGCCAGCACCCTTGAAAGCCACCCCGCTAATTGAATAATACGCTGAACGATCTCAACACACCCCTGGATCCTCCAGTCTTCTTTTTCTGGGATCATGCTCGCGAGGATCTGCTGATCTCGAGATCACCAAGAGGAGGCGCTGTCGATGATTGCATATTGATGATCGTATGCAGTTTTAAACCGGCTTTTCGGTCCAAGAACCGTCGATCTTCTTCAAAGTATTAATTTAATTGTAACTAACACTTTGTGTGCAATTATTTGAGAGCAGCGCAAAATTCACTTTTTACTAAAACACATCAGTAGGAATAAAGAACAGAAAAGTTGAGGTAGTGAAGGATCTTATATCAACGAAAAAGATAATGATCCAGGTCTTGGTTAGCTTCAACAAACTGTGAGGTTGATAACTTCAGCTAAGATTGTACTGCGGATCTTTCTGTAAGATAAAGAACAAGAAAAAAATTTCGTTCTACCTTAGAATTGTAAATAATACACGAATACTCTTGTATTCCTTCAATCTTTTCATTGTTTTAAATCGTAGCTATTCATGTTTGTTCTAAATGCATAAAATCCGCAGTCTAATGATAATTAACGAATGAATCAGGTCCTTCTGCAAAATAAAGAACAAGAACAAAATTTCGTTCTTCGATCATTATAATAAATTGTAAATAATACATGAATACTTTTGTATTCCTTCAATCTTTTCACTGTTTTAAATCGTAGCTATTCATGTTTGTTCTAAATGCATAAAATCCGCAGTCTAACGATAATTAACGAATGTGATAAAAAATTTTACCACATTATGGCCCAGATGTTCCATTCCTTATGTATTAATATACATATACTTCTGTAAATGTACTTTTGAAAATGCTTTTCATAAAATTGACACAAGGGCGAGCAAGAAAATGAAATAAAACGATGGAAGGGAATCTTGAGGGGGACAAACCCGCTCGCGGATCCTCTGCCGGAATGCGCCGGGCGTGTAGGCATCGATAAAGCTTCGCTTAACCTCCGCCTGTCGGGCCGCATTACTTCGAATGACTGGCAACCTGTCAGAACGGGGTTATGCACGCAGCGAACGCGTGTGTAATGACGGGTTTTGGGACGTTCGACGGCGCCCTCGATGATGGGGCCCGTTCCACCCAACGGTGCAGCAACGCTTTCCGCGTTGCGGGGCCCCGAAATTGCCGAGCATTCGCGTAATCACCGGTATCGGCGTCGATACGCCGATTCCTTCGACCGCGAGTCCGAAACCGCGCCGCAACTCGCGTTCGCTTTGACGGTGTCGGTCCCTTGGGAAGAGACTCGATCCTTTTGTGATCGGCTGCTACGATCGCACGCTATATTTAGCTTGCGAAGCCGTTCGGGTCGCCAATGTTGCGTTCTTTTGATACGGATACGCGTTCTGCGGTTGCGCGCGGGATCGCACCACAATTTTCTACTTTCCCAGGCTGCGATTGTGTCAGCGTTCGTGACCAATTTTGGTCGCCAAGCAACTTTGATCGCGTGCAACAATAATTACTGCGGATTCGGTATGAACATTCTCCGAGTCGATGCTCCACTGGATTATTTTAACCCTTCGCTGCATAGTGTATCGTATCCGATACAGTTAAAAAATCTGGTATATAATAAACTAAGTATTTCCTTACTATTCTAAAATATGTTTATTTTTCTGAAAATATTATTTTAATTTTTTTCCCTTGAAGAAAACAGAAAAACTGACATTCTTTCAATTTGTTCATCGCATTTAAAAGAAGCATGCAGAGAAGGGTTAATAAGAAAGTAATACAATCTTCATGGGTTCTACTGATGCTGTCGTGTGTCTTGTTTAATAAACTAAGTATTTCCTTACTATTCTAAATAATGTTTACTTTTCTGAAAATATTGTTTTAATTTTTTTCCCTTGAAGAAAACAGAACAACTGATATTCTTTCAATTTTTTCATCGCATTTAAAAGAATTATGCAGTGAAGGGTTAATAAGAAAGCAATACAATCTTCATGGGTTCTACAGATGCTGTCGTGTGTCTTGTTTAGCTATGGAACTTTGATTGCATACAACAATAATTACTGTGGATTCAGAATGAACATTCTCCGAGTCGATGCTCCACTTTTAATAAGAAAGTAATACAGGGACGCGAAACATCCTCAGTTTTCTAACGGGAATATAGTGTATCAGCGAGATAAGCGTAAATCGGTTTGGTTTTGCTCTCCGTCACATTTCATCACGTTTTGATATCCACTTCGTCGCTCTCCTCGATCTTCACCGCTCCACAATATCTGTACCCTAAGAACTTGTATAAATCTATTGTATATTGTAAAAAAATTGTATAAATCTACTTAATCAATTTAATGCATCAACGAGTTCACGCGAAGAAATCATGTTCAATCTGCCATGATCAGCTTCTTGCTTTCAAAGATGAGGCCACTCGTGCCGGATTTATCGGAATTCTACTGCACATCGCTGGAAAAGCTTGCGAGTTAGACTGTGACGAAATGGGGTCGTCTTTCGTGGCGATTGTAATGTTCGTAGAAAAACGTCTTACTGTTCCCGCGGTCCATTATACCGGGCAATTAAAATCTTCTTCGATTCGACGGAGAACGCATTAACGGACGCCAATAAATTTCTTCTACAAAGCGAGGGAATCATCGATAGGTCCTAGTGAATTCCAGAAAGAGATGAATAAAAACCGGGCAGCGATACGGTGTAGCGGCACGAGGAATTTTACGAGGTGTAGAAGAACAAGCTGGACACGAGGGGCCAAGCCGAGATTCGGCTCCTCCGGATACCTCGATTGTAAACGAGACTTCGGCACGGGTTTCCTCTTTCTTCATGGCCTGTTAGCTTCGTTCCATTCTGCCCTCTCACTGGCCCGGCTCTCTCTTTCTCTCGCCCCCGTTGTCCCCCCCCCCCTCCACCGTAGCCGCGGAGAGTTCTTTCGGGGTCCCATTTTACTCACGGGGGCCCCGCGGCCTCGTTCCGGAGGGCCCCATTGTCCGCGCCGCGTTTTAAGATGCCGCCGCTGGCTTTAATGAGAATTTTAATTACCCAATCCTCGAGCTCTCGTGGGCCCTTATAAAACTGCCCGGGACTCGTGGTGGTCGATTACTCTTACGCAAACAACATCGAAATCCTTGTGGGCCCCTTCGTAACCCCCACCCTCGGCCCCATTCTCCTCGTCGTTCCGATACATACTATTGCTGCACCGATCCGAGGGTGTTGATTACGCGAACGCGCGACTAAATTACGTCAGAATGCAACCCTCACCATCTCACTCTCTCCCTCTCCCTCTTTGTTGCTGCATCCGAACAGGCGGATCGATTGATTTCAAGAGTACAATGGACACAATGCTACCTGGCCCGGCTCGACGAAGGGCGTCTTTCTTACCCGCTAAATTGAAATCCAATTTCGACCGGCTAACCCGTTCGCAGGGCCAAGTGGACGCGACCGTGCATTCGTTCGGGGTTGAAGTTATTGTTTGTCCGGCTCGGACACTGCGAGAAACACCGAGTCCGTTTGAACGATTTAAACGATCCGAGCGCGGCCCGCAGACGTAATTAATCGGACGACTAAATGGCTCGACGATTAAATGTTTATCTTGCCGTGTACCGATTGTTCTCCGGTACAAAAGGAATAAAGAGTTCGGTACAATTTAATACGCTTGTAGTCGTCTACACTCTATTTTTTCTTGTTCGGTTGTCTAAACTATTTTATAAATTCGATTGGGCTGTAGGTAATTAATACTCGAAAAGGTTTTAATCAGCTGGAAATATTGTAGCTCGAAATCTTTCAACCCACATACGTTCCTCGTGGTAAAAATTCACCGATTTACCTTTTTCACATATTGTAAAACGACTGATTACTTTTTTTCTGTGTTACAAAATGTATTTCTTTGAAATGTCACATTATAATTGAAGCATGATTCGTAGATTAACCTAGGATCTTTTATGCAACTCAGTGGCGGTTTAAGTCAAGTGGAGGCCCCAAGCGGTAAAAATTTTGGGGCTCTCGATCTCAAGTTAGAAATAGAAGTTGCAAAAAAAAACTCTCCTAAACTTATTAACAAAAACAAAATGTAATGAAAACAGTTCATACTGTTACACATTAAATAGATTCTTTGAAATTCGGGGCCCTATGATATTCTGGGGCCCCACGCGGCCGCTTAGTCCGTTTACCATTAGATCCGCCACTGATGCAACTATGTCTGAGGAGCGTACGAGGGTTAAATGTTTCTCCAATATATATTACTAACAAATTCATGTATAAAAAATTGAATATTCTGAATCGAAGCATGTCGGTACAATATGAGCGGTAGTATTTAATTCATCTACAATATATAATGTACATATATTCGTAACAAACTCGTGTATAAAATACCATATAAAAAACATAGATTAATATATAAGACTTGGGAGAAACTGACATGAAATAATTTGGTAACCTTTGCGGAGTCGATAGATCGAGAATGGCGAAGAGATGTGCAGATCGGTTCGATAAATTACAACATCTTGTCGTCGTCGACGGTATTCTTGAAGCGCTGCAACCAGGACGCGTACAGCAAACCCTTCTCCGGCCTCTCTTTCACTGCCAGATACGGGCGACAATGTTGCTCGTTAATCATCTTATCAATCTTTACACCGTGAAACTTACATTCTTTCTTAATCGAGGACATTACAGGAGCGGTGGTAACGCTATTGATGGAAGTTATCGTATGCATCATGAACGCCCTTGACGATTTCAAGCCTGCAGGCCCCACAGTGGAATTTCCGAAACCTGTAGACCCTCCGCCAGACTCACCTTCATCTTTCTTGGACGTAGCTTGCTTCTCATCGCTGGCGTTCGAAAATTGAGCCGAATTCCCCTTCGGAGGTTGATGTCTGATTGTCCCTTTGAACGGCGCGAATCCAGTTTCCTTGAAATGTTTCTCTAAATTTTCTGGAGAAAACTTTTCCGATTTCCTATCGATGACTCGAGCTGTAGACGGGCAGGAATGAATCCTCGATTTCTTAGATGGAGAGTTGTACGTCATGGATCCTCCCGTTTCCGTCCCCTTCAAGAATATCGTTCGCGGTTCCTTTTTATTGGCAGGCTCCTTTGGTTTCAAAGAACTGTCACCAGTCTTTTGGACCTTCTTCTTCGAATCAGAAGTCGCTAGAGCATTCACAGCGTCTACAGATTTCTTCTCACTTGCTGATGACCCTTTCGCCGAAGAGTCTTCCAACTTTCCAGAATTCTTTCTGACAGGGAGACTCTGTTTCTTCGGAATCGTCAGCTCCGAGTTGGACCGAGGAACGTACGGTAGATTGCTCGGTCCTCGATGCGTTAGCTTCTTCGTCACCGAAATTCTCTCATCGATCTTCGGCTGGCTCGGTACACCATTATTCTCCAGTGGTTTCTTCACCGAGGAAATCTTCACTGGTTCGACAATCTTCGATTGACTGGCTAGCACTTTTGGTTCTGTCAGCGTCTCCTTCTTCACGGAGGATATCTTCACAGGATCGATAACCTCAGGCTGTCTAGCCGTTCTCTTGTTATTCACCGATTCTTTTCCTACAGGCTTCTCTTTCGTTTCACCAGGTCCACTTCTCTTCGTTGCTGTCTTCGGATCGATCCTTTTCGGTGGACCGACCACTTGCACGTTCTTGCCGCGGTATCTCAGCGTGGTCTCCGACGGTTTCCTCGAAGGCACCGTCACCCCGTAATCTATCAAGGTACCGTCCTTCCGTTTCTCGATCGGTTTCATGGTCTTCAGGATCTCCTTCATTCTCCGATCGCCAGGTGGATCCTTCTCAACCGTGCCGCTCATGCCCTTTGCTTTCGTGGCCTCCGATCCGGATGCCGAATTAGCTGAAACACCAGCAGATCGATTAGCGGATCTCTCCACATCGGCCCCTTTGGCTAACGTGTCTGAGTTTTCCTGTACGTTTTCGTGTCCCGATCGCGTCGCGTCACCTTCGAGCTTCTTCGTCTCCTCTTCGACTTTCGTCCGCTGTTTCTCGTTCGCCGTTTCCGGTCCCCTCTTCACGTTCACCGTCCGAGGATTCACCGCCACGAATTTCACCGCTTTCGGAGGCGGCACCGAATTGATCTGCGTGTCGGACTTCAGAATCGCGGACGTTTTCACAACGTTCCTGGACCGGTACACCTTCTTCGTCATCCTACTCTTCTGTTTCACGGACTTCGTCGTCGCCTTCCCGTGCACGTACCTCTGCGAGCTCGTTACCCGAACCGGACTCAGCACCTCTGACAACTTTCCACTGACCTCGGATTCGTTGGCATCGTTTCCAGGAGCAACAGTCTTCGGAGAGACTGCAGGGTTGCTCGAGACCGCGCTCTTAGACTGCGATGTTGAGTCTTCTCGAGGATTCTTCAGTTCCGCAACGACATCCTCTGTTTTTCTCGGCGCTGCTTCCACAGATCCTTCCGCATCCTTCTTCTTGATCTTCTTGAACGCCTCCTCGGAGGACCACCAGGGTATCATTTTCGAAGGCACCCGGTTCTCTGTACCATCTCGTTTAGGATTCTTAATTTTCGAGTTCCTCGGATTCTGATTCGTTCCTGAATTCACGCTTTGACTCATCCCCGTGTTCATAGTTTCCGCTGGCTTCTCAGGATGCTCTTCTAATCTCCCCATGTTCGTCGCGACCGTGCCATCGGGTTTCTCTTGTTTGGCGGATGAGAAAACGTTGTGCGTCCTCGGGGGAACAGGGGCTTGACTGGGTGGAGTAGATCGAGCTACTGGAGGAGCACTTTGTGGTTTGACTCCGACGTCTTTCGGCTGTTGCACTTGCGGGCCGTTGAACTTCGCGTTTATATGAAGATTCAGGATAGCTGAAGGGTTGACCGGTGGTCTGGCTACTTGTTGGGTGTAGTGGTTGGTCGTCCTGGCATGGTTGTCCTTGGTTGGTATCCTGATCTCTACTTTGTCCATAGAGCTGAGGACGTCCAACTTGTCTGCTCTGGCGACGATGCTCTTCAACTCCGACACCGGTTTCCCGTTGATGGAGAACTCGATCTGCTTCACCGGTACAGTGTCCTCGCTGATGGAGATCTGCATCGAGCCGAAATCCGTTCGAGCATCCGTGTTCGCGTTCTTTCTCGAGGAGATCACCACCGAAAGGTGATCCTTGGCTCCCGAAGTTCTCGCGGACAGCTCGTCCACGTTGATAGCCACCACGGACTCGTTGTGCGAAGGTGTCATCCTCAATTCTATCTGCGGTTCCTTTCCTGGATTCGTAGTCGCCGACGATTGGGCGGAGCTCTGCGACGGTGCTTGTCCTCGTTGAGTGTTGACAGGACCTCGTCGGATGTAGTCGGATATCGGATTCGTCGGCTTCTTGCCAGACATCTCCGTCACTTGGTAATCCTCCTCGAGACGAGTGGACGTTTCGCGAGCGACGTTTTCATTGTCCATTTCCGGCGTTTTTCGTCCGGTGTGCAACAATTTTCTGTCTGTGATACTCTTCTTGTGCGCTCTGACCACCCTGTCCACCCAATCGCCTCGCTCCTCCGACGGCTTGGCGTCCATGTCATCCTTGATCGTCGCGATTCGCTCCGGATCCTTTATTGTACAGCCTGCTTGGCCGACCTCCCTTTTTTCGGACGCGCTGTCCTCCGTTAAACCGTCCGAGATACTTTTCTTGCTGCACTCGACGGTCTCTCTTGCACCGGCGCTCCTCTCGTCCTTCAACGACAGGTTGCTTAACTTCGTGGAGACGTGGCGTCTAGGTACCATGCATCTGCCCCATACACGAGGATCGATGTTCACCGAGTTACTATACTTTTCGATTATCATTGCGTACGAAGATACTCTCTCCACACCGGTCTCGCATCTTCTGGTAGGTTCTGTGATGCCTCTGCGTGGATTCTGAGTGTCGCTGAGTATCGGCGAGGTCTCTGTACTGAAGGTTGCCTCCTGGTTTAGTAAGCTGGGAACAGGTTTCATAGAGACAATGTTGGTCGAGCTGAAGGGACTTCTACGAGTTCTGTTGATCATCGAAAAATAACTTCATATAAATTGAATGAATTATTATTTATGTAATATTTTCAATGTTATCAAGAAACTAATGATAATTAATAAGGGAATAATAAATTTATATACCTGGACTTGCTACTGCTGTCTTTTAAAGCCACGAAGGCAGATTTCGAGAACATTGCTTCGTTGTACATTGCTATTATTTGCGCGTATGATCTCTCCTCGGTCGTGTTTGTTTCTGCACTTTGTACATCGTCGAAACAGTGCGTTGATTGTCTTAATTGTTTACCGACGCACGGGTCTTTGGATAATTTCTTGGGTTGGAAGGAAGACCTGTCACGATCCTGCTGGATTTTCTCGAGGAAGTTCTTGTCCAGTATCGCTTTCTTCGTCCATGCTGTGCTTGACTTTTGACGACGGTGCTGCGATCCGCCTGATTTCACTCTCGGTTGAATTCCATTGTCGACGGATTTCGTGTCGGCGAATTTTTTCGAATGGGACGAACTCCACCGGGGTGATGATCTTAGCAGCCGTATGTTAGAGTGACGTCTCTCGTGTATCTCTTGGAAATAATATTTGGTTATTGAAAGGCAATGTTTGGCTGAGAATAAAATATTAATGAACATATTAGCCGAGAATTAGCGATGGCATTTGTAACACTAGGTTTACGGGACTAATTCTTTTCTACTTCTTATATTTTTAATTTGAGATTGTTAAGATTGTAAAGATGTTTCACTGAGAAGAATTATTTACCAAATTTATTTCTCTTGAAGTGTATACTATTGGAAAATGGGCAAAAATTTGGATAGACACATTCTTGTTATAAATATATTCTTCTATGGATTGTATTTGTTGTTAATATATAATGGTTAATGTATTGAAACATTAGAATGGTTGTAGAATGGTTTTGAACCATTAACCATTCTATATTAACATTCTTGTTATATCTTGTTATTTCTATGTTAATTTTAATGTTTTGAAACAGTAACCATTCTATATTAACATTCTTGTTATGTCTTGTTATTTCTGGAACTCCGTAAACTTAGTGTTAAAGAATAAATTGATGGCGAGACGTCGAAGCGACTTCTTCCCTGAGCCCAATAATATCAAAGCGAAAGATAACTACAAGGTGCAAATAGATTTAGAATAAAACAATTCGAATTCTTACGGGATAGTACTGTGTGCCGGACATTAATGCCAAATGCGTATTTCAAGCGATTCATTGTCTTGTGCCGATTGCGTGATGTTATTCTTCAGCGAATGAAAATTCTGTATGTAGCCGAGGATGCAGCTCGAATGGTTCTTATAAAAATTCAGTAGCACTCGTTTAATTTTGAGAATCGGCCAAGGTGAAGATGTTGTTGTTAAGAAATCATGTTGTCACAAAGATCAGGTTATGTGAGCTGTACATTAAACAAACGAATTTGTTTTGTGTCATTCCAACTTGAATGCCTTCAGACTGTTTTCACTGACGGTTGATTACAATAAGTATATTTTTAGACAAGTGTTACCCTGCAGGTCTGTACGTTTCATATATTGTTTATTTATTTTGATGTCGAGTTCAACTCGTTCGCTTGTGCGACGAAACGAAGATTAAAGAACGCTTTGCAACGGTAGAAATTGAAACACATTTTTCTACATTGGTACTTACAGTCTCAAAACATTAAATTTAGTGTTTCAAGCATGATCAAATATTTATTTTGCAATAAAGTAGTTGGTTTGTTAAATACAAATTCGGTTAGACTGTTTTCGCTGATGATCGATTAGAATAAATATATTTTTTAGACAGGTGTTACCTTGCAGCTCTTTAAGTTTCATATATTGTTTATTTATTTTAATGTCGAGCACAACTCGTTCTCTTGTGCGACGAAACAAAGATTAAAGAACGGTTTAAAACATTAAATTTAGTGTTTCAAGCATGATCAAATATTTATTTTGCATTAAAGTAGTTGTTCTGTTAAATACAAATTCGGTTAGACTGTTCTCACTGACGATTGATTAGAATAAATATATTTTTTTTAGACACGTGTTACCTTATAGCTCTTTAAGTTTCATATATTGTTTATTTTAATGTCGAGCACAACTTGTTCTCTTGTGTACGAAACAAAGATTAAAGAACGGTTTAAAACAAAAATATTTAGTGTTTCAAGCATGAACAAATATTTATTTTCCATTAACGTAGTTGTTTTATTAAATACAAATTTATTTATGATGGAATCGTATAAAGTTTCGTGTAAACTGTTATAGAGAAAGTAAAGTGCGAGTACCTGAAGGTTGATTATGAGAATGGGACATTAAAATATGTTGCGTTACTGAAAACTATATGCAGAAAGAAAAAATAGAGAATTTGTATTTTAAAATTTCAATGGCTCTTTGAAATGGTCAAGATTCATTTGTCGATCGAACGACTTTGCATGAACGTTATCGGTTCTGTTTCTCGAAGGAGCCCGTTTGTTCCTTTCGCTGGCAAGGCTCTTTGTGGCGTAAGTAAGCCTCGAAAAATGGCACCGGCTCGGCGGCACTTTCAGATCGACGAGGCCCGCCCGCCGCGGGCAGATCGCAGGATAAGGATCTGCAGGATCGCTGCCGGCGTGACTTTAACGCCGGCATCTTCGACGCTGCACAATGCAACGAATCTGGACGTTCGCTTTATCTCCGCCATCTTTCCCCTCGTTCTGTTTCGCGACGTCCTGGAAACGCTCCGAACGAAATCGATTTAAAGCGGTCGGAATTGTAAATCAGCTTCTACGTCCATTGAAAAGTTCGTATCGCGCTTGAAAAAAAAGCTTTGCTCCTTTTTTGTAAGCATCTTGATCAAGGATCCTCCTAAATGTTCTTAACCCTCCTCGCTTACGCTGCACTTTCGTATCCCTTTGGGTCACTTGGACCGATGAATAAAAGTGTGACATTTTCTAAACATTATCGGGTATCTGTTTCCATGATCTCGATCGACAAATTGTTAATAACTTATATTCATGTTTTCAATTTTCCTAACAAATAAAATCTACTTAAGGTTTAAAAATACATCAAACGTAGTTTGAATGTCAATTAATTATTTATCATAATTTCATATGGTATACAAACGGTTGAAACTTGTTGTTCTTTGAATTTCCACATTCATATTTACCGCCAAATATTGATTGGCTATATTGATCGGCCAATGGTGACGATCGATGCTTTCTGATTCTGTGTTCTTCAAACTTTAACGACTGTTTCCTCATTCTGTACATCACAAGCATGGAATCAACATGTGTCTTAAAGTTTTAAAATGTTTAAAATAGTTTATTCACTTAGCAAGTATGTGGTGTTTTGTACTAAAACCTTTTGAATTATTGTTTCTTTTTGTGAACATAATGTATACTAATTTAATTTTTACAGACGCAATTATACGAAAAATCTTTTTTCTTGAAAATGGCCTAAATAGTTGACTGAAACGTTGAGAAATTTTTGTATTAATTTGCAAAATTGCTTAAGTAGTAGCATTTGATCGAATCAGTGCGCTGAAAACATGAATATATATTATTATCGGGTATATTAACGAAGAAACAATATTTAAAAGCATAGTCTTTATGATAAAGCAAACTTCATCCGAGGAAGCCAGCAAGGTTTAAAAATTACTTATTCGAATCACTAGAAGATTTCAAAAGTGCCAATACACTTGTCCATCTACAAAACACTCGCGAAACAAAATGTTTGTTGCACAATCTAGAAGATCTAGATAAATACTTGCCTATTTATAAAATACTACATAATTAATTGTGAAAGCTAAGGGCTCGGTTAAGGGGATTTTAGGAACTTTTTGTTCGAAGAATGTTGACACGCGTCAATTCCCGGATATTTACGGAGCCGAACAGGTTCGCCAGAAAATATCGTGTCGATAAAGATACGATCTCGATACAGAGCAGGTCTGTTTAAACACCGTGCTTTTTGCCGGATCGTGATTAATCGAAAAAAAGTGTGGCACGTATCGCGAGGAAGTTCATGCAGCCGCCGCGCCATACATCGAGCTATAATAACCAGCAACTGCGGAATTGACACTTTCGAGGGGCTACAAAATGGACAGGTTCGATGGCACGAACGCACGGTAATTAGCGTGTCTTCATAAAACTACCCACTGAGGAGAGGGATCGAAATGGCGGGCACGATCGCGCGCGACCGAATAATAACACTGATCGCAGTCATTATGCAGCTTTATCGCGTGCTACTTCACGAGTTCCGTGGTCCCCGGTCGATTTTCTCATTTGACTAATTACTGGTCATCGTTCTGTCGTTATTTACTATCGCTAAACTGCACGGTCCCGCGTCTATAGCTCGTAAGTGCGCTCTTAAATTGGTTAAACACGATCCTCGAACGAGTTCGTACGTTTCTTGGTCTTTTTCATTCATCCAAATCGTTGTTACTGAAATCTACGTTTTACCAGAATGTTTTTATCGACTTATTACTGCTCGAAAGTATTGGACACTTGTTCGATTCTTCTCCTGGAAGAAAAAGAATCGTCCAGGGATTTTATCAAAGTGATCTGCATGAATAAATATAGTATTGGAGAATTTAGTAGACCGCGAAGTTTATGCATGTATAATATAAATTATTGTTTGCTGCATAGTTACACATTTCTGTAGGGACTGTATCTAAAATATATATTTGATTTTTTATTTATATTGTTCTGAGGAATATACATTTTTTTAACACTGAAACAAGAACACTTGTGCTTCAAAATTATCTGTTTACACCTAGAGAAGTTCTAGCTTCATATAACGAATTGTAGTTGTGCTAAAAAAAATTCATAAAAATCACTCTTTCACTGAAGAGTTACACAAGCCTCCTTTAACCCTCATACGTTCCTCAAGGTGAAAATTCACCCATTCAATATATTCACATACTGTAAAATTATTCTTTAAAACGTGATGCTATAAATGAAACATAATGTATCAGTTTAACATGTAAAACAAAAATAGTTGAATTGTTATCCTAGTGTCCTTTTCGCAGCTATTTTTGAGAAGCGTATGAGGGTTAAAATGCATTTCTAAACATTTTGTTTCCTCGCACAGGAAACTATTTAATGCCCTCGAAAATTGATATTGTTTCTTCATAAAACCTTTTAACCCCCCATTCACCCCTATAGACTTTTAATTTAATGTCACGTCCCCATGTTAGATTTCAAAATTGATGCCATTTTCGTAATTAACGTCCCTAAACCTCAATAACGACACGCATACCGATTTTTAAGCTTATTCACACCATTTTACCCCATTTGTCGAATGTAAGTTTGAATTTAATTTATAAGGAGTTGATTCTTGGAAAACCACCACGTATTTAAGGGTTAAGGCTATTTGGTTTATACTTCTGGACCTCTTTATATACTACTAAATAAAATATTTCTTATACAAACGTTGCAACCCCTTTTCACCCTCTTAGGGGTTGAATTTTTTAAAATGCCGAAATAGGTGTTTGATTAATTATATCAAAGAGCATTAAGACCAAGCATCAAGCAAATCAAACGTTGCAACCCCTTTTCACCCCCTTAGGGGTTGACTTTCGAAATATCCTTTCTTATCCCTTGTATAGATCACAAAGGAAACCGCTGTGCAAAATTTCAGCTTTCTAGGTCCAAGGGTTTAGCCTGGGCGTTGATAGGTAAATAAGTCAGGACATCATTTTTATATATAGAGATTTAAACAGATTTACTACTTCATTTTCGTGACCGTTTCGTGGAAGCTAAAAAAACGTGAAGCAGGATTGACCGGTTCTCGGTTAGATCCGTGGTGGCAGATACGCGTAAAGGACGAAGGGCCACGGTTGCGGCGTCATCGTTCCTCCGTGAGCACTTCGTAGTCACGATCTGGAGCTGCACGAGAAGTGCAGAGGTCGGGCCTCGAGGAGAGCCGACTTCGTGGCTTGAAATTCCATCGTGGTCTCCGCGAAGCAGTCGAGAGAGGGACCGTCTCCCGCGGGACAAACGAAGCGATCGTGCACGCCGATCCACGGATTTTCAGTCTGCCCTTCTGGCTCTCCCGTGTTCTTTCTTTTTCTCGGCGTGTTCTCCCTTCCTCCTCCTCGCCGGTAGTCCGAACCGCAGAAAGCCGTCACGAAGTCACGAACGTTATTAGCAAACCGCGCGCGGCCGATCCGCGAGAACCGGATCTTTTCGCAAATAAGAAGCAACGGGTGGGCTAATGAACACGGCCTCTCGTGTTTTCCTACTCTGCTTTTCCAAACCGCTCCCGGTTCGCGGCCCTCCCCTGTTTACGAGCCCTGCTAATTATACAGCAGCATTCGGTAACTTTATTCTCCGACCTCGCATCGCCACTGCCTTTCTCCGACGTCGAACACGAATCAGTTTTTGCCACGTACGTTTCTGAATACACTGCGGAACTTCGTGCGCAATAATTGAAATGGAGTGAAACACAAAGTTATCTTCTTTTTTTAATATTGTTGCGCAGCCTTCGGCGCTGTCTTGCCGGTGAACACATTATTGTAAACAATAGCACATATTTATTAAATATTAAACAGTTAACAGCAGATAATTGTGTGTTCTCGTTTCAATGGCTCGAGAGGATCTGATCTCTCCTTTCTTCTTATCAACAACCTCGTTGTCAGGATACCGCAATATCGATCTGACAGGCAACTTCTATCGATCTCTGCGATATCTTCATAATATCACAGGGAGAGGCAACTTCATCTCGTGCCATCGTAACACTATAGACTTCTATAGACTGAAAATAATGAAATAGCATTTTTAATTCTTCTCCACTCTCATTTTTCTCATAAATGCACAATCCGCTGTCTACGAATCGCTGTCTACACATTTAAGTATTGTATGAGGTACAATATCAACTTCATCATCCAAAAAATGAAAGAAACTCATACACAATGGAATTATTCTAAGCCTAAAGTAATTAATTTTCAATCGAAAATAGCTCCGACTGCAATCGTTTAAAATTCATAAACCAATTTCATACTAAATGAATAGCAATCAGTAGCCCCTGAGCAATCCCAACGACTCTTCGAATCGTAAAAGACCATCAACGCAATAATGCAGCTAATGAAACGACAGTACGACATGCATAAAGCACTAATTGCGTTAGGCTATCAATTTCCCCTTAATTCTCGTGCTCGATTTGCATTCGTTGTTTCTAATTGATGCAATCGTAAAGCCTCAGTCTAGCATACAGAGTGGCGCATTAACCGCGAACTGTCCGTACGATTAAAATTCAGAAAACCGCGTTCCATAATAAACGAGGATGATTCCTTCGGCATTGAACGAGCCGAAACGAGCGTTTCAATCAAAAGAAATTCTGAGAGAGCGAGAGAGAGAGAGAGAGAGAGAGAGAGAGAGAGAGAGAGAGAGAGAGAAAGAGCACAGTGAAAAGTCCGGCCTATTAGCCAGGTATTAAATTGCACAATGCGATCGTTGGATAACGAGGATTTACATCGGAGAAGCAAGGTGGTCCTCTCGGAGCGATGCAGGGCCTCGCGAGAAGAGAGGACGAGCTCGCTCAGCTCCGGGGTCCGGTTCCAGGTTTGCCTTTACGGCATCCGATCATGCAATCCCTGGCTACGCGGCCCATAGAAAATAAAATGTTGAGCCATATACGGGCCAGTGGGAAAGTGAATCGGCGCTGGGACCGACGCTGGGACCGGCGAGGCGGTCCGTTCTCAGTTGGTTAAGCAGAGGCCGTTTTTGCCGGTTGGCCAGCGGGCCCATCGGTCGACACCGGCAACTGTGCCGTGTTCTAAATCAAACCTGGCCCCGCGGATCGCAGGAACCCGCGGGAGCAACGAAGAGAGAGAGAGAGAGAGAGAGAGAGAGAGAGAGAGAGAAAGAAGCGCAGCTAGGTACCCTGGAAGGTATCTCGAATTGGGTCCTCGGGATACCTTAATGCATCCTTGTTCGTCCGAAAGAGCATCGCGAACGTGCTCACGTCCGACGTTACCGTTACTTCCACCTTTATTCTTCTTCTTCTCCGTGTCGTCCGTCTCCTTCTTCTTCTTCGGGCTCCTTATTCTTCTTCATCATCTTCGTCGTCGCTGTCTGCCGCTAGCGTCTCCCGAACTTTTTCGCTGGTTTCTTCCGAGCCTGGACCACCCCTCCCCACCGGTCAATTATCGCTGCGGACCCGGGCTTGATTGACGATAGATTTAGCTACCTTCGAGCGGCGCAATCCATTTCATCGCACACCTGGGTGGGGCCCCGGTGTCGCGTTTCGACCGGCCCCTCCCTGCGATGGGCACCCATCTCCTCCGCAAGGCCCGCAGGAAAGCGAAACTCCGACGGGCATCGTTATCGCGACCTCGTAATCAGACTTTCCTGCAGATAAGGATAACTATACCCGGTCTCTCCACCACCTTCTTGCTTGGAGGAATGCTGACGAAACAGGCCCCACTGGGGGGGGGGGGCAGCGGGGACAGCGGGGGCAGCGACGGGGTACCGTTAGCAACCAAGACAGCTCGCTGGAGAAATTCTAACGCGGCAGAAGTCGCGGTCGTATCTCATCCGGCAGTTTTCTACCTTTCCTCTTTGTTTTCTACACACGACGATGCTGCCCGCCGCGCGACGTCTGTTCCGCGCGATCTCTTGCCGCGATAAATCACGCTCGCGATACGCGCGCGAGCCCGCGAAGAAATATTACGTACGGGTAAACAACGTTAATTTATGTTAATCGCCGACCCG
This sequence comes from Lasioglossum morio, assembly GCA_916610235.2. Lineage (NCBI taxonomy): Eukaryota > Metazoa > Arthropoda > Insecta > Hymenoptera > Halictidae > Lasioglossum > Lasioglossum morio. Next base: position 7,908,688 of record OU744325.1, on the reverse strand, counting down.
TACTTTACGCTCGTTTATTGCCTGGCTTAAGTTCTCGCACTCGCACGCTCTCGCTCTCCAACCGACCGGCCATTCCTGTTTGCCCCGACGATCCGACTTTGCGATACGCACGGGATCACCGGATCTTGATCCTTCATCCATCTTGTCCCGCAGAGCCTGAAAATAATACCGGGAACGTTTTTTCAGAGACGATGAAAGTATCCGTGTCGGCTGGATACCGATCAGCAACGATACTTTGAGCGCCTCTTCCTCGGCCTTCAACTTTTTAACGGAGTACGGTGTATACACTCCATTTACAAGGATTATTTGTTCTAGTTCTCTGTATCTCGATCGACAATTGTTCAAAACTACAATTAATGTTATTGGCGCACTGGTTCGATCAATTGTAGACAATAAGCAAATCTGCAAAATATCACGTGAAATTCAATTCAACGTTTTGGTCTGAATTTAGACCATTTTCAAGAATGTATAAACTTATTTGCTTAGAAAAATGTACTAATTTCAATTCTTAAGAGTCAAGGAATGAGGACTGAGTAAACCGTGAAGATTTCATTATTTCGATATTAAACGAACATTTGTAAGATTTGTGATCACAGTGACATTTTTATGACAGCCAAATTGCACTATATAAGCACATATTTATACTATCGAATTTAAAATTTTACCAGATCTAGGAAGCCTTTTATATCTTTATACAAACTATAATTAATATTAAGGAAGTAGCGAAGAATGCACGCGTTCGAACGATTTCATTATTTATTACAGAAAGGTGACATTCGTAACTCTACTCTTAAATCTAGTAAAATTTTAAGGGAACAAATTATATTTTTCATTTCATTGTGCATTCGGATGTTTGTAAATGGTATTTGAAGAAAAATAAAATGGTGTCATTCATTTTTTTACAAAAAAAAAACATTAATTGTAGTTGTAGATTATTTGTTCTACCCGGATTTCTTTTTCGTAGAATTTTCAGAGATTTTTTTACCAGTACGAAATCAAATCGTCATTTGTTTCGGAATTTTATTTATTTTGATTTTATTCGAACATTTTAGATATGACAGACACAGAGATACACGCATTAAGAGCCGTTCACCTGAATCTCGCCAACTCCGTGCAGCAAGTATTTTTATCCGCGTTGTTCACTTATCGAATCAGCCTCGAACAAACAAGTTCTCGTTCGATGCACTACCCGTCCCGAGTCTCGAACACGGATCGAGAGCCAGCTTTATCTCCAAGACCAGTGCTTCGGACTCCCCAAAACATCAGAGTATTCTCGTCGGAACATAGCGACATGGAAACAGTGTAGTATGTGGTAGTACCACGTGGTAGTACCATTGAACTTTATTGTTCTGCGAATGGAACTATTTAGTTATTAGTAGACTGCGGGTGTTTATGAAATTTTCAATTTTCGTAGGCAAATCCTAAGAATGTGGAATCTTTGCAGTTTCGCAATAAACAAAAATCTTCTGAACATTTTCAGAAGCGATAAATGCATAACAATCCGCAGTCCAGTCATTAGATATTCAAAATGAAGTTACATAGATCTTTTTAGATTTTCTTTTAGATATTTTCCGATAGTCTTGAAAGTAGAGGGAATTGATTTCATAAGTCCATAGCAATTCTTCGGTCTCCCTCGTTTCCAGAGGTCCAAGTGCTCGAGCTTGCGATTTCCGATCAGCCCCCGCGATCCATTGTCACGGGAACGTTCTGGAAGGGCTGTCTAGGGAGAGAAAAGGGGGTGGGGGATGAGAGAGTGTCGAAGCGCGTTCACCCGCATACAAATTGATCCTTTTTGCGGATCGCGTCCGCAACGGCACCTAGCGTGTCCGCTTGCCCGACCACCGAAAAACCGGCCCGGACACGGGAACAAGGGGGTTGTCGCGTTTTGTGGAAACAATCAGCAGGTTGTCGCGAAACAAGGATATGAATGCATAAGCAGTGCAGTTAACACGGTTGCTCGCCGTGTTCCCCGGTCCCCTTTTTTTGCCACGGGTTTCTCCCTCAAAAGACGCCGCTTTTATACTCGTTCGAGGGCCTCTCTCGTCCGGAGACAAGGGACGGAGGATTGGGCCCAGAATCGAAACGAGGAGGATGGAAAACCGAAGAACAGCCGGGCCAGTCTCGTGAAACATAGGCGGACGACTCGCGTCGATAAATACGACCGACGTCGCCTCGTATACCGGGGCCCAAGGGCCCCTGGAGCCATTTTTTTCTCCTTTTTCCCGCCACGATCGGTTTGCGAACTTCGCTCCGGCATCCGCGGCACTCCGACGGGCCTCCTCTCCGTCGTGGGCCCGACGGAGAAAATTCCTGGCTTTTTACCCCCACCGCGAACGCCGCAGCCCCTTCCTCCACCGTTTCAGACGGCGGATCGCGCGCGATTGTTGTCCCTGCGACTCGCCTACGCCCTTTCCGGCTTATCGCCGTTTATTATCGACATTGACGCAGACCTCGCAAGCGGCCATTTGTCAATAACACCGATCGGGACTCTCGAAACGAACAAGGTTGCTGTCGAGTACCGCCGCGAACACCTTCAGGGTTGCGGACTCAACCCGTTTGGGCCCAATGTTGCACTCTTGCAAGGGAGGCCAACTTTTAAAGAACCATTACATCAATTTTTTTACATTTTTGGAAAGTACGGGTAGAGGTAGGATCTGCTTGAATTAGGGGAGGAACAATCATGCAACTAAATTGATTAATTTACGCCTGCAATGGTGACAGGGTTAATCCTGCAATTTATACAGTTATAATATGTTAGGAATACCCATATTTATTATAAGCAATCGTTGACAGACGTGTTTGTCACGGGCGCGTTCGTTTCAATCTGTCTTCTTTCTCTAATTCGTTGGCGATCGTAATTTTACAATTCTGTTGTTATTTTCGATTTTATACTTTAATAAATTTCACTATATATAGGGTTGTTTGCTAATACTTATACATCCATACATTCAACCATATAAATATAACATTAGCGACCGGTGATTATTGCATAATTTTGAAAAATCTATGATACATGGCAAACACTTTTTAATGGAACTTTCAATAGCAACAGCAAATTTCATAGTGAATTATCAAATCACCCTCGATAACGTTATCTAATAATTTCATTTAAGTTTGCAATTTTATAGAAAATTTCTATGCTCTCTTTTGATACAGCACAATTATTCTATTATGTAATAGGCTTCCAGTAGGTAAAGTGTTAACATCAAATCAAAATTGTCTGCATCATTTACAGAACATAGAAGTCAAATCAAAAGTTCCTTCTTTCTTTAATGATTTTAAAAGATTTAGAACAGTACATTGATGTGCTTCTATATCCTTGTAATATTACCACGTTTTCTTTTTTATAAACGGTCATATCGTCCACGCGAATAATCTGCGCCGCGATATCTTTATTTTGGCAAGTCGGAGAACCACGCCTCTTAATCTCGCCTCGTTGACACGAATAAAACGGCCACGTGAGTGTGTATGTGTACGATAGCAGTCGGCAAACAGCCAACCCCATGATCTGTCTTGAATCTGGTGTCAGTTTGCTTGCACTTCATCAATCTTCGCTCTTTATCGAGCATACCTTGTGTCAGTGTTGAAATCATATGCTGGGATACAGGGAATAATAATATAAATACGATAACGACGTTTGTACTTGATAATTATTCGAAATGTAACTTGATCCCCATGTTGCTGCGTCTGTTAGAACATCTTCTATCATCTTTTTTTATCGCTGTTGCTTTTGCGATATGTCAATGGCCGATTCATTCTTTTAAATCGAAGAATCATGAAAATATACATTATTGAACGTTGTATAAAAAAATTTTGGACATTTCGAAGAATAGTATCCGACCAGAGCTTTATTTTTAATTTAATTAATAATCACATTGATTGTCTCTCTACTTGCGCAAATCAATTTCTATATACTTGAACGTGTATTGAGAACTAAAGAAATTTCAAACACTTAAAGCAAGATCTACTTATGGATTAATTAATACATATAATTATTTTGTTCAGTCTTTACAAAACTTTAAAAAGAAACTACACAGGATTATAGGATAAACGAACCATATCGTTTGTACCATTAGTTTTTGTGTATGTCCCTTCTTTCTTATTAGACGAGTAGTTTTTCATATTTCCTTTTTTTTTATTGTAAACACTTATGTAAAAGGGCTTTAGTCCGTCTATAATAAATGATAATAATAATCATCGCGAGGGTAAAGCTGTAGAATTAAGGTTTGTGCTCAGAAGCATAAAGCCGAATACGAATCAATGAAAATGAACGATCAACGAAATTCGGAATGTAAAAATCGATTCCTTTACCGATTAGAGTAATCGCAGGAGAAAGGCGCGGGATATCGTGATACACGTGAGTTTCGATTCGCCGGCAGTGCAATCGTGTGTCGAGATTCAGGAGACAGTTAACGAGATCATGGCTGGCACACCCCGGCCAATTAGTCACCGCGGAAAGGATCGACGTGTCAATTTCTTCGATGTAACAATGATAAACGCGGTTCGTGCGGCGAAGAGAGAAATTTTATCGATACGATTCTTTCGATGTCACCTCGCGATAAGGGGTCTCGCCTCGTGAACCGATTGCAGCCACTTCGTAGTTGGCCAGAGCCAACCGAGGACAAATAACGAACGTTTAATTAGAAACGAGTTGCGAACGATACTTAGCACACTTTACCGCGATGGAGAACGACGTGTTGTTATTTATGGTGCTCCCGTGTCGCAAACCGGCGTGTTCGAGTTTCGACCCTCCTCTCTTTGTAGCCAACAATTTGTTTGATCGCCTCATACTGAGGTTTTTGCTCCCAAAAGACGGAAAAACGTCAATTTTTGAAAGTGTTATTGTTCAAAAGTCAAAAGATTTTATAGGAACAGCGCTCATTCGTTTTCAGAAATATCGAAAGAAATATCAATTTCTTAATGTGGTTCCTACTATTTGCGAACTCAAATTATTGAGTATATACAGGGTGTCCCAGTTTTTTCCGGCCAAACTTTGCCAGTGTGTTCTACACGCAAAAGTAAGAAAAATATGTTATATGAACATATGCTCTTAAATGTTTTATTAAGGAGTTATAACTAATAATACAAAATGATAATGAACTGGCATTTCGTCGACACAGCGTACGAACGTATTATGAATATCTCTGTTTGTGTTTACATAAAGTCTTATGTTTACTTGCTGAAGTAGTTGATATCGACATTGATTCCTACTGAGCTAATAATGTTTAGTACTATTAGTTATAACTCCTTAATAAAACATTTAAGAGCATATGTTCATATAACATATTTTTCTTACTTTTGCGTGTAGAACACACTGGCAAAGTTTGGCCGGAAAAAACTGGGACACCCTGTATATATACATATATATATATATATATATATATATATATATATATATATATATATATATATATATATGTTTCTCTCTCTCTCTCTCTCTCTCTCTCTCTCTCTCTCTCTCTCTCTCTCTCTCTCAATAAATAGCCATAGGTTAAGTAGGTATAAGATAGTAGATAAGTTAGAATCATGGTTAAATTTGTAAGAGCGGCGAAAGGAAGGGAGGAGTTGTATAAGGATTAGTAACCCCAAGGGGAACAAAATAAAGAATTCAATTCAATATATATATATTATCAAATTATTAAACACTGAAATGTCTGCTTCAATTTTTGAAATACTATACGCAGCAGAATACAGTTTCTACTACAGTATAAATAAACTAGAAGCTTTGTTACAGTCTTCTTACATCTGTCGATCTGTCAAAACAACCAGGTTTTCGAAAGAAACTTGTCGACGTATGTACGACTGGATTGCAGTTTGAAAAATGAAGCTCATAGAAAGCCGTTCGTCGCTTTTATTCTCCCGATTAGGACAACCACGTATCTTACGCAACGGTTGTAATAGCGTACGCGTGTCGCAATCAAGAAGAAATTAAGAATTCGTGTACACGTCGGGTCCGTTAACCCGGTCGAGCTTTTTTACGTGGTCCCTGAAGAATGTCCTTTCTGTTCTGTTCAAGGCGGTACACTTCGATATTTGCCAAGTGTGTTGCCCGTGCCAGACCGTTTTGGCAAAAATCACGAACTGCGAGAAACGAACCGGTTCTATAGCGTTCCGGTCGGTGGTATTAACCACCGGTTAATAGAAGGGTACTTTATTAGCGGTTAATTGCATGTATTAGCAGGACCGATAATGAGTTCGCACGAATTTCGATTGATCGCTCTTTTCAATGCAAATTCCCGCGTTACGTATCGAGTGTGTCTTTTCCGAGAAAGTATCACCGTCGAGTGTTGAAATTTTAATTGGTATTGCGCGCTGCAATTATTCCTAGTATTTTTTCTTTGCGCAAGTGATTTAGGAACACGTTAATGCAAGTAGTCTGTTCATTCTTGCTTCCTTAAATTTGCGTGGCTGATCGTAACTGAGTAAAAAGTTGAAATAATGTTTCTAAATGTTCTATATTTCGTCGATAGGATTAGATCTTCTTTTATTAACCCCTTAGAATTATCGTGTCTGACTCGTGATGAAGATTCGGAACAGATTCTGATAAAAATGTATGCTAATAATTTCCTTTAAAATTCTATTTTGGTTTCGGCAATGTACAGAGTGTATAAAAAGTAATGGTCATCCGTCGTAGGGGTGAATATATACCACTAGATTGGTGCACATATGCAAAAGAACTTGTTACAACAAAGAAAATTGTTGATATTATCACTGTGTCAATTTGCCACCGAGGGACAGATCTAGTTCGCGAAATGAGGGACGGATGAGGGTTAAATCATCCTTATAATGAGGGTTCAATCCTCTTTATAATGAGCCCTCACACAGCTCGTAACATGCTCGTGTAAGGAGAAACAATTGTTTCCCGCGAACACTGTTTTTACCCTTAAATCTAGTAATATTCAGGGGTTACGTTAGGGGTTCGGTCAAAGTTAGAGATAGAACTTGTACGAAGTGTCCCACGTACGATGAAAGAGGTGGTAGGGATCGTGGCAGGCGAAAATTTCGATTGTCTAGCTCGTTAGCGGAGGACCTAAATCGGCAGTCCTAGATCTCGGTTTGCGGTACCGTGGCTGTATTCGGATCGTCCTGATGAATATTGAATATCCACGATCGGTTGACGTTCGGTGTCGTTACGGGCGTCGTGTATCGCGTCGTGGTTGAATAGAGGAGACGCGTCCCACGTCTTTCTCAGCGGCAGACAGCCTGGTACCTATCACGGTGTAGCGTATAAAGAGGGAGGAGAACAGAGGGGTCGTGGAGGGTCTGGAAGAGGAGGAACGGTGGGTCCGAGCGGATAAGCAGAGACGACGGCTGGAGGAATGCTCGACAATCACGATCGACACGATCGGACGTCTGGTCAATGAGGAGTCGGAACCGGCGCGGCGGCGCGAACCGATCGTAATTAATAGACGAGGCCGGGCGCGAGGGGATGACCCCGACCAGGCGGACGTAATCAGGCTGCTACTTGGAGATCGCAAGATCAATCTCTCTCTCTCTCTCTCTCTTGCTGGAACCCTGCTCGACGTCATTTGTTTAAGTTGATCGTTGCCCGTCGCGGCCGAATAAGGCAACCCGTGTTCGCCACTCCGCGGGGAGTGCGAAAGAACAAAGAAGGAGCCGTGAGCAGCCTCCTCTTCGGGATGAGATCGTAGCGCAGGGTGGACTAGAGAGCGAAGAAGAGAGACAACCAGGGAGAGAAAAGGAGTCGGGGAAGAGCAGACGCCTGCTGTTCGCCGCATTGTCTTCCTCTCTTTTCTCTCCTTCGAAACTACACTCGTCCCCTTTATCTTCCACTCCCTGCTCTCTTCTTCGTCGTCGTCGTCGTCTACTCCTCCTTCTTCTTCGCGTTCGTGGTCCTCCTGTTCCTCTTTGGTTTCGTTCGGAACAATCCAGCAGTCCCTTCGTCCGCAACCGTAGGTGAACCCTCGGCCGAGGCGACGACAAAACAATTGCCAACGTAAAAGGCGAATAGACGTTTTTTCGCGATCCCACGATCTATTTCCAAATCGAGGAGCGCGCGGACCCAGTATGGGAATCGATCTTCCCCGCGCGTCGTCATGGGAAAATCAAGGACCGACGAGTTCGCGCGAAGATCAAAGCCGTGGGCGACTCGAGGACTGATTGTTTATAGACTTTGTATGGAGGATACAATTTTTAATTAATATTCTTCGTGGACAATGCAGAATGAAAGATTTTAGTATAGTGTGTCGACATTCTTGAACTTTTTTTAGGGTTTTTACTATTTTAAGTCTCATCTACTAACTTAGTGAGAATTAATAAAATTAGTTTATTGTAAGTTAGGTGGGACGAGGGTTGGAATGTAGGTAATTATAAAATTTGTTAGATCCATGCATTGTTTGAATAAGTTACAATTTTCACTTAGTTCTCTTCAAGAACAGTGTATCGACATTCTTGAACTCATTCAGTCCTCTTACCATTTTAAATCTCACCTACTAATTTAGTGAGAATACATAAAATTAGATAATTATTAGTTAGGTGGGACGAGGGTTGGGATGTAGATAATTATAAAATTTGGTTAGATCCATGCATTGTTTGAATAAGTTACAATTTTCACTTAATTCTCTTGAAGAACACTGTTTCGACATTCTTGAACTCATTCAATCCCCTTGCCATTTTAAATCTCACCTACTAATTTAGTGAGAATACATAAAATTAGATAATTATTAGTTAGGTGGGACGAGGGTTGGGATGTAGATAATTATAAAATTTGTTAGATCCACGCATTCTTTGAACAAGTTACAATTTTGACTTCGTTTTCTTCAAGAACACTGTATCGATATTCTTGAACTCATTCAGTCCTCTTACCATTTTAAATCTCGCCTACTAATTTAGTGAAAATACATAAAATTAGCTAATTATAAGTTAGATGGGACGAGGGTTGAGATGTAGATAATTATAAAATTTGTTAGATCCATGCATTGTTTGAACAAGTTACAATTTTCACTTAGTTCTCTTCAAGAACACTGTTTCGACATTCTTGAACTCATTCAGTCCTCTTCCCATTTTAAATCTCACCTACTATCTTAGTGAGAATGCATAGAATTAGCTAATTATAAGTTCGGTGTGCCAGAAGCGTCGCTCACTGGAGTCCTTCCTAAGGACGAGGGTTAGGATGTAGGTAATTATGAAACGGGTTAGGTCACGTCATAAATTTTTTACTATGATAGAGGATGCCCTTCACTTTAAAGAAAAAAAGAGTTAAACAAAGGCGCGAAGCTCTGTTTAATTGCCCTATTCTCAGAAATGTTTTACATCCGAACTACCTGAGATGGAACCTCATATATTAGTTTTAAGAAGCAGTAAACTATCTTCCACAGTTTAACCCTTTGCTTTATCAATATTATCTATGAACGATTTTATTCGATACGATTTTATACGAGTGTCAATATTTATTATTAAAATGTCTTTGACGAACCGGGAAAGGAAGTATAAGGCGAGGGATTAAAATGTTGAGAATTTTTATTGTGTAGATTAATTGATTAACCCTTATCCACACGGGTAATTTTTTGTGCGATTCTGCATGAATTTAAAGTAGGTACCCGGGTACCACGTCGTGTGGATGAGGGTTAAACTTGTTTGGAGAGGTAACGTGATTTTAATGTGACGTATTCTCTGGTTTCAGACGCGAAACATGGCGATGAGAGGAACCATGCAAAGAAGACGGTGAAGTGGCAGCGATGGCAGCAGCGGAAACACGTCTTCGAGGTTCTTCCGATCTTCTCCTTGCTCGTGACAGTCGAAGGGAGCACGAAGAAGTGGGAATCGTTCAGGAGATCACCTGGGCAAGGTCCATGGGTTCGTAGAGGGCATGAGAGCTCATCATGTTCGAACACCGACACGGGCCACGAACGCTATCGACCTGCAACCTTCTCGGCGTGATATTGCTCCTAGTGATCGTCGTCGGTAGCTACGATGTCTCAGCGGACCTCAACTCCGAATTTGTCAAAGGAAAAAGTAAGTCGAAGAGACTGTAACGATTTTTCCAAAGGATGGAAAAATCAACAGAACATTTTTCATTTTCCTTCTATAATATCATTGTAAACAGCAGCTCAATTTTACATATCCATCGAAACGATGGCTTCATTTCTGGTTAATCAACGATGTGCATATTTTGATGTCGTTCATTTTCAGGTGTAACGCAAAGAAACACTTGGTGAGATTTTTCTTGGTACCTTTATCGGGTCATTTCCATAAACGTTTTCTACAAAGTTATACAATTGTACGATTACAGTTATGAAAAACAGATTTGATTTTTTGAACGATGCTGTAAACGTTTTCTACAACGTTATACAATTGTACGATTACAGTTATGAAAAATAGAATTAATTTTTTAATCGACGAAGTAAACTATTTTACAAAGTTTCGTAATTGTACGATTACAGTTATGAAAACAGAATTAATATTTTAAACGATCCAGTAAACGTTTTTAAAAAGTTTCGTAATTGTACGATTACAGTTATGAAAACAGAATTAATATTTTAAACGATCCAGTAAACGTTTTTTAAAAGTTTCGCAATTGTACGATTACAGTTATGAAAACAGAATCAATTTTTTAAACGTTCCAGTAAACGTTTTTACAAAGTTTCGCAATTGTACGATTACAGTTATGAAAAAGTGAATCAGTTTCTTAATCAATGCAGTTAAAATCGCTCAAGTTTAAACTCGTAACTATTGAAGAGCAACATTTTTCTCAAGTACTCCAAAATAATGAACAGTTTCGAAGACGACCTGTACCCTGAATTATTTTCGAAACGAAAGATGTTCATTTCGCTTCCAGGTCAAGATCCATCAATATCGATCGGAGGTGTTTTCCTAGGAGAGTCGGTCGCGCGTCTAGAAAAGTAGAAAGTAAAGCGTTGCGCCAGGTTTAGCGGCGCGTGGGTGTCTGCTCGGCTAGTCGAAGGGTCCCCTTTACCCGAAGTACCTGGAAAGTACCGTTCTTCCCACTCGAGAGGAAACTCTTCGGATCCGTTGTTATTCCGTCGCGTCGTCTCTCCGCTAGGAAATGTTTACGCCCGCTTTCGGAAACGCTTGTGTAGGTGCTGGCTCGCGTGTTACAACAGGATTCCGTGTGGACCGTAGCTTGCGGTGCTCGACGCTTGACCCACATCGACTACAACGTGTCCTCCACCAGTTATCGGAGCCTGAACCGTTTACTTTTATTGCCGCGATTGTTATTACTCAGTTTTCTCGACCACACGCGTGATCCTCCGCGTTCCAAGACGCGAGCGATCCGATGCGACGGTCCACGAACTCCTCGAATCATTCTTGCCGCCAAGACGCGCACCGTGTATGACCTAACGATCAGGAATCATTCGAGCGGGATATGCGGCGCGATGGCCTATAAGACTTTGCTCGGAAAAATTCACTGCGACCAGCTGTCCGGGTATTCCGACACCGATCTTTCCGGAGATCGCAGCCAGAAATCATTCCCGAGAGAATGGTCGTTGTGATCGACACGGTTTTTAAACGTTCTTAAATGGAAAAAATATTTAATCGTGTGGAAACTTACCGCGGTTAAACTGTTCCATAGTTATTGAAATTATAAAAATGCTTTCTTAGGAAATGATTGAATTGACACTTTTATTTGAGCACATATTATAATGAAAACCGTACAAAGTTTTTGTAAATTTATATTCCATTTCTCAAATTTTGAGGTTTTTATTGTAAAGTATAATTGTTACCCATATGTGTATCAGTGATCTAAACTGGCTGGTTTTCTATTCCATAGTTATTCAAATTATAAAAACGCTGTCATAGGAAATGACTGAATTGAAACTTTTATTGAAGCACATATTATAATGAAAATCGTACAAAGTTTATGTAAATTAATATTCCATTTCTCAAATTTTGAGGTTTTTATTGTAAAGTATAATTGTTACCCATATGTCTATCAGTGATCTAACCTGGCTGGTTTCCTATTCCATAGTTATTCAAATTATAAAAACGCTTCATAGGCAATGATTGAATTGACACTTTTATTTGAGTACATATCATAATGAAAACCGTACAAAGTTTATATAAATTTATATTCCATTTCTCAAGTCTGTAGGATTTTATTGTAAAGTATAATTGTTACCCATATGTGTATCAGTAATCTAACCTGGTTGATTTTCTATTCCATAGTTATTCAAATTATAATAACGCTTTCATAGGAAATGACTGAATAGACACTTTTATTTGAGCACATATTGTAATGAAAACCGTTCAAAGTTTATTCCATTTTTAAAATCTGTAGATTTTTATTGTAAAGTATAATTGTTACCCATATGTGTATCAGTGATCTAAACTGGCTGGTTTTCAATTCCATAGTTATTCAAATTATAAAAACGCTGTCATAGGCAATGATTGAATTGACACTTTTATTTGAGTACATATCATAATGAAAACCGTAAAAAATTTATATAAATTTATATTCCATTTCGCAAGTCTGTAGGATTTTATTGTAAAGTATAATTGTTACCCATATGTGTATCAGTGATCTAGTCGTGAATGAAAGGAACCCTCGAACGAATTCGTTAAAGTGGATCTGTTGAAAAATTCAATTTTTGGTATGGTTAAAAAGAATCTAACTCATCTAGAAATTATACATTTATTCACGGTTTATTTTAACGTCTGACACAGATCTACGAAATGTGTTCTATAAATTATCAATATAGATCCCCATAAAAAAGTTGTAATCAAGAATTTCTAGAATTTTCTATGAATTAATTGCTCCAACTTCTCAAAGAATATCCAAGTCGTATGATAAAATTAGTATTTAGAAGTAAACTGACAATCTGTCGTCGTCCGGTAAACGATCGATACTCGATGAAAAGCGCAGAATCGCCGTGAAACGTATCGAAAGCGCGAATTAGAAAGTTTGTGAGCTTCTCCTCGAGCTTAAAGACGCATCTCGTCAGACCGATAACCACCCAGGATCCCTCGCGGCGCTGCAATTTCCAGAGATATCACCTAAAGTGGTCTCCATAAAGGTTTCCATTAACATGATAAGGGGAGGTTGATACCTCCGTGGCCATTAGGCGACGGTAACTTACGCCGTCGTGTCGCAGTCCCGATTCTCTTCGAGTTCTTTTTCTTTTCTTGCTTTTGCGTCCTTCTCGCTCGGCCGACCAAGCGAGAAGATACGTTCGACGTTATTACCGAACGATATCCGACGAAGCCGGACGATTTTTCTGCGGAGGATTAAAGTCCGTGGTAAGTTAATCGTTGCACTTTATCGTTCCGAGCTTTTAACGCGTATCGCCACTCGGAATGAAGCGTCAATTAACACCGAGGATTTGGGATCTGTCTTCGGGAAGGACCACGGGGATATGCCTTATGCTCGAGTCGACGTAATTGCGACGTTAGTGGGACACATCTGTCAAAACGAACCACTTTTCGTTCGTTATATATTTATTTTTCTTTACCGAGATCGGAAATAAGACTTCGACTCAGTGGCGGCTCAAGTCAAGTCAAGGCCCCAAGCGGTAAAACTTTTGGGGCCCTCAAGCTCAAGTTAGAAGTTGCAAAAAAAACTCTCGTAACCTTATAAACAAAAAGAACAGTAGTGAAAAATTACATACCGTTAAACATTAAATATATTTATTTAAAATTCGGGGCCCTATGGTAACCCGGGGCTCCACGCGACCGCTTAGTTCGCTTACCGTTAGATCCGCCACTGCTTCGACTCTGGACGGTTGGGTAGCACGAACATTTCACGCTGGAGATACCAGGTTAAATTCGGTGTTCCTCGAATTGTCCTTTCTGCATTTTGCAATTTACGGTATCGCGTTTTACAATTAGTGAAATAATAGAAACGATTTCATAAGAAGTTATTGTACAGATATCTTTAATAGAACACGTATTAGAATAGGAGCCGCGCAGAGTCTAAATAAAATGATTCTTGTCATTTTGATATTTATGTAAAGCAGGAAAATCCTTTCGGTACGTACAAACATACATCCAACAACTACAAAGAAATTATGTGTGTTCATGTTTTTATTACTAATCCATCAAGTTGCGTACAATTGGTATTATTATAAAATATTCGCAGTACAACCAGAGCCCCATTGTTCATTGAATAATCTCCTCCCCTAATCGGAGATCCTAAAGTATCACTTAACCTACCCCAGACCTATCGCGTTTCTCTGACTTCTATAGAATTGCTGAGCAGTGATCCATCACGCTCCATTTTTGTTTTCTTAGATGATAATAATATTGAAGAAGATATTAATTTTGATACTAATAATATATCTATTATATTACTAAATATATTTTACTTAGAATCGATTAGACTTGCCATAGAAATTGAGGATGTTCTTAACAAAGAGTGGTTCAACTCTTAACAAATAGTTGAAAGCGGCATTAAATAAATATAAGAGTCTATCTCGTGGGAAATCTGATTCAGAAAAAAAACTCGCTGTCCGTTGCCCTGTCAAAAGAGTTTCAAAATTTATTACAACCAAGCTATTTACAATATTTACATTATTTACATATAGTCTTATTCACCTGTCAAAAGAGAAACGACATTTAAATTTATCCGAAGCTTCAATTTCCCTTTCACAGGTTTCCTAATAATCACTTTTAATCTGTTTCTTTTATTCTCTCTCGTCTTTTGCAACTCTTGCTGTACACGTGGTCACCTTCTCCACCCTAGTAGCGCATAAATATTGGATATATATTTTTTTCGAATATTGGAAAAATATTTTTTGAGCCACACTTTTTCATATTAGATAAATATTAGAGCTAATATTGCATACATGTTCAAGAAATGTAAATTGAATGTTTAGAAAATATAAGCTAAATATTTAGAGAATATAAAATAGATATTCAAAAAATATTAGCTAAATATTCAGAGAATATAAACTAGATATTTAAAAAATATAAAGTAAATATTCAGAGAATATAAACTAGATATTTAAAAAAATATAAAGTAAATATTTAAAAAATGTGAATATAACATTTGAAATTATATTTAGAAAAAGATATTTTTCTCGCAACATGAAATAGATATTTCCTGCATATTCAGAAAAAAAATATTTGTTACTCAATGTCAAATAAATATTGTATGTATATTCGAATATTAAAAACAGATTGAATCTCTTTTTAATATTATATGAATGATTATACAATATTTCGTGCTACTAGGGCAGTCTTTTTTCCTCGATCCATCCGTGCGCCCTCTACTGTACCGATCTTTCTAGACCCGGCGTCATGCCGCCAAATTTGAGCGAAGAAAATATATTTTCTTTACATAAATAAAAAAGAAATCGCTATAGAAGTTTTCACTACAGTCGCGTGGTTTTATGCGCACGGTATCGATCTAATTTTTCAGCACAGCATATGCTGTTAGAAAGTAGAGAAATGAATTTCACGGGGTGTCCCGATACGTTCTACGTTTATGAATGCGATTTCGAAGCTAACGAAGACATCTTTTCCACGTCGAACAAAAACCAGTCACAGTCGCGGTCGTCGCGATCGGTTTTTTGCGTGGTCGTTCGATTCCGTTGGCGCTTTCAGTCACGTTCGCTTTTACATTAAACGAAATTCGTGCTTCTGTTTTTACGGTAGGCGGCCTCGGCCTTTGATCGCGGACACATTAATTCTATCTTGCCGACCTTAACTTTCCCCATAAGTAGGCGCCGGGTACGTCGTGGATCTTCCAGATTACCCGTTAAGCACCGCGTATCACGGCAACGGGGAAAACATGTGTCCGCTAACGGCGACCGTCGATTCCCGATATTTATTATCGCGCGGATAATCATCCAAAGACATCAAACCACCGCGCCAGTCGAGACGCGACCGTTAATCCTGCCGTCCGAATTTGCATCTTTTACGTCCGCCTGTTTATGGCTGCTTCTACCAGCTAAATCCTCCGAGAATTAGCTATTAAAATCTTTCGCCGCGCTGTAAATCACGGCCGAGCTCTTTGCCACGTCCGAAACTGTCGTGTTCGCTGCAGTTTGTCAGCTTCGTGCCAATTAGCGACTGTCTTCCAGGATCGCTGGATTATTCGATCTCTGAAATTTAGGATACGGAAGTAGGCTCGTCGTGTTAACTTTCATCTGTCGATTGGTGACGTACTTGCTCTTCCACGACTGTCTGAATAATATATAATTGTAAGAACGTTGAATATTCCCTAGTAGCACAAAATATTGTATACACATTAATATAATATTAAAAAGAGATTCAATCTTCTTTTAATTTTCAAATATACATACAATATTTATTTTATAATAAGTAACAAATATTTCTTTTTAAATATAGAGGAAATATCTATTTCATGTTAAGAGAAAAATATTTTTTTCTAAATATTAAATGAATCTTTATTTCATATTAAAAGTAGAATATTTTGTTCGTAATATACAAATAATATTTATTTCATATTATTTTATTTAATATTAGAAATAGAATATTTCTTCCTAATATACAGATAATATTTATTCTTGTGCATGTATACAATATTCAGATCTAATATTTTTCTCATATGAAAAAGTGTGGCTTAAAAAATATTTTTCCAATATTTGAAAAAAATATCTATCTAATATTTTTGCGCTACTAGGGTTTCTGTTTGACCGTTATATATACTTTTATTGATTTCTACGTTATATTTTTATCGATTAGTATAAGACGTGTTTTGTTAACAAGTTTGCGCGATGTTTTGGTTTTGTTTTAAATAAATGTTGCTGACAGTTCCAAATCAGCAAAGAACGAATAAATACGTGTTGAGCTTACATAAATAAAAGTCCAATTAAACGGCCGTTGTCCTCGAAGGTTTAAAAACCGTAATACAATATTTCCCATACAGGTTGTAGATTGTTCGAATTAAATTAAACGGTCTTAATTAGCCTTCCTCTTTAAACTTAATTTCATAAGAGCCGAACTCCCGAGATCAGTTCGTACAGCACAAACTACCATTCAATAAAGAAATTCCCGAAAATTCCCGAAGTGAGCGATTATCGTGGCCCAGATCGAAATAATTGAAAGTTTCGCAAATCGTGCCCGCGTAATTGCAACGTGGCCGTGCAATCTGCGTCGGGCTTGGTACCGAGCGAAGTCGAAATTAATTTTCTCGCTGACCCGCGACATTTCATGGCGACTGTGACTCACTTTCGAAAGAGCTGTTTCGCGAGCTGGCCAATTACACCGCGGTTTCATCTTGGGTGGCTCTCGTTTGGGACTGAGGTTCTCGGTTGTCCTCCGGTTCGTTCGTTCTCCAGTTTTAGCAGCGAGGAGGTAGCCTTCCGGTATCGGGGCCCGGAGAGACCCACGACAGAACACGAGGCCCCCGAAAAAGAAGGGGGCAACGGGGATCGCTCTCTCTGCGGAGCATAAACTCGCGGCGCACGATAAGTTCGCATGTAATACCACTAGTCCCCGGACAACTCTATCAGCGTGTATGTGCAGGATCGGCAGAGGGACATCTGGGAGGCATGCCTTAATTGACCGCTCGGAATATTGACGAGATCTCAGAGACGGATTGAGACGTTGAATTTCCGAGGGACGTTCGCCTTTTTTTGCCAACCATGAAATATGACCGTTCAATATGCTAGGCAGATATTTATGTACTCGTGGGATTGCGCCCGATCCAACGATCCTCCGGAGATCCGAACAGGCCCCGGTCAGCCGAGAACGTTCTTTTCATTTTTTTTTTTTTTTGTTACCCTCGTTCTTTCTTAGCCGCCCTCGAACTGAATTCCTCGGTGGATGCCTCATTGTTTGTCTCCTTCCTCCGGGAAACGTTTTAACGAAGACGAGGCTTCATCCCCGACGATGGAACACGTACTTTTCGTGACTTTGATATACCCATTTCCACTCCCATATACCCAATATTGTAAGATACGAAACGTTGAACCATTCATTTATTAGAAAAGAAAAGCACGCGACATATACAGTGACTCCCACTAATATTCGGACACTCTTAAAAAGACGATAACGTTTTTAATATTGTACTATACGATTTGAACTTTTTTGGGAAGCTAGAGCAATTAGTTTGTTGCAGGATGTGGAAAAAAACTTGTCAAAAATTGCAATTGATCGGAATTGTAGAAAATATACTAAAAGTTGCATTTTACAACTTTTTTATGCGGGACTATATTGAAAATTGAAAAACTACGTTTCGTAGATCTGTGTCAATTGTATGCACTGTAAAAGTTTTATCGAAATAGGTTGATGCGGAAAAAGACGACAGGCATTGAAAGATGTAGGAATCCTTAGATTTACTGCAGTAAGGCCGAAAATGGTGAAAACCTGCAATTTTTGCCATCTTTAAGCATTTAACTCATTGTAACGTCGCCCGATTTTCACGAAATTTTCAGAATACAGTTGAATTGACACAGGTCTATAAAACGTAGTTTTTAAATCTCCAATATAAGCCCACATAAAAAATTGTAAAAATCAACGTTTAGTATTTTTTTCCACATCCTGTAGCAAAATAATTGCTCCAGCTTCCCAAAAAGTTCAGATCGTATAGTACAATATTAAGAAAGTTATCGTCTTTTTAAGAGTGTCCGAATATTAGTGGGAGTCACTGTATTCAATTTAGCAAGCACTTAATAAACATTTAGCTCTTAAATCGTAATTCCGTTATTCCGTAAACCGTATCGTATTTTATTGATATTGACGTATTCGTGTTTAGAGAAAAAAGTGACGCCGCCGCGTGAACGCATCCTTTCATATCTTTTGCAACGAATTTTCTGGAACACGTTCAGTCTTTGTTTATTGATTAAACACAACATTTAAGGACAAACAACGGTTCATACATGTACATATAATCGAACATATACGAAATCTCTCGCTCCTAGAATATTAGTTTATTGTTTAGTCGTATGTGGCTTTTAAATTTTTCTTGAAGACGGTATATAAGTCTCGTTGTCATTATCAATTTAGTTGTCTTTATTATTCCTCATTTTTCTATTTCGTTCCTTGTTAAAGAATAAATGAAATAGAATTTGGATACATCCCTCATACTGTTCAAATTCTGTGGACGAATGTGCAAAAACGAATCCATCTATTAAATACGTTTAAGATGAGTAAGTGCAATTTGAAACAGCAAAGAAATTAAAGGAATTTGGAGATACATTATTTTCTAAACATCAGATTAGTTTTACATCACTGTATCAAATTAACAAGAATGTGTCTATCCAAATTTTTATCCATTCTGTTATAACAAATGCCCACAGAAATTTTGTTGAATAATTACTCGTGGATACTCGTTCATTCGGAAGAATAGTTAGTTATCACCAACTTAGAAATGTAAAATAACTTAGAATATAAATTTCGACAGAATTTTGTACAATTTTTACCACGTTTTTATTAATTGTGAATCTACAAAGGCTGTTCCCAATAAAAATAGAATTTCATTTCATTCCACTTTCTTAAAATTTATAAAAAAAATTGGAAAACACATAAACATCCGCATTCTGTACTTTGTAGAAATATATTTTGAATTGTGTCTCTTTTCTTACGAACGAACGAATGTTAGAATCGTATCAGGACTTTTCCAACGACCGAATAGTTATCGAACGAAATATTTGGTATCGACACAAGGGTGAAACGCGTTGCAGTGTTTCGTAATAGTACGCCAGAGAGTCTCCTCAGAAAGTCGGACGTGTTTACAAGGTATTCTTAGTACGTACACCGCGTTCCGAGGGATGTTGTTCAACTGGCTATTGCGCGTATCCATTTCCCCAGGCTTGCTCAACCTCTTTATGGCTCTTCTCGATTTGCGATCGATGAAAAATCCACCCACTCTTTCTCTCTCTCTCGCCTCTCACCCTCGTCCACCCACATTTCGTTCCTAGACCTGCCAGTGCCTATCCAGGGAACGACTGCTGTTCACCATCCATCAAGCAGTCGGGCAACTGCGAAAGAACCTGAAACTCGGATTGACTTTACGAAAGACCTTTTCAACCGACACCGGTGAAAGATCTATTCTCTGGAAGAATCCATATCCACGGAATAGTCGGAGCGCCGGTGAATCGTTTCGTCTTCCTCGTATTTGTTCGAGCGTCGGTCATCTGCACCGGAGGTCGAATTCAACTATTGTTGAAAAGTTTCCGAACTGCAGCTTCTATCTTGATTGATAGTCGTCGTATCAATGGAGGGACTTTGTACATTTCTATCAATGTTTAACGGATTCACTAGAATGTTATAATTGTTTTATTTTCATGTTTTATTTTCATTCCTATTTTCATGTTTTATTTTCATTCCTATTTTCATGTTTTATTTTCATTTATATTTTCGTGTTTTAATTTCATTTATATTTTCATGTTTTATTTTCGTTTGTATTTTCATGTTTTATTTTCATTTATATTTTCATGTTTTAATTTCATTTATATTTTCATGTTTTATTTTCGTTTGTATTTTCATGTATTATTTTCATTTCTGTTTTATTTTTATTAATCGACATGAAAACTCATCCATTTTCTGTTTCTTGATATCAATCTGTATCAAAAAAGCGTCTCCATGTTATTAGTTACTGCACCATTCGCTACATAATATAAAAAAACATAAATCTCTTAATGAAGAAGTGATTGAGACCGACTTCACTTCCACAGGCACAATTATGAATGAATCACTCAACATCTTAATAGTGTGATTGCTCATTTACGAGCATCATTAGCAAAGGAACGAGAAGTTCCTGATGTATTTAAACTTGTCTATACTGGAGCGAACTATAATTGCCTGCTACGAATATAGGAGTATAAAGATGCCCATTAAAAGAGAATATCCCGATAAAAATATCGATTTTCCACGGTCCTCTAGAACCGAGGTTCTCGGTTAGAACGATGCGAGTAACCTGTTCACGATTTCATTGAAATTTGCCGGTCACCTAACCGCGCACGTTGCATTAACGCTTCGTGTAAGCAGACAAAAGCACCCCTGGGTAACAGACAGCAGCAATTTCAGCCATTAACACGGGAACAATGTCGTCCTCCGTCGAGATTCATCGCAGATCCATCGAGAATGGAAAAAAGAAACATTGACAAGCGACGCGTAACGAATATGTCGATTTCATCCATTAGGAGCACCGGTTGCCGATCGAAATCGCGGCTTGGTACGTCAAGTATGCCGTTTACGCCCTTCGGGCAGATTGCCACAGTGGATCGAGCGAAAATAATTAATATGGTTCGCTTCGTCCATTATACGGGCCAGCGGAATTCGGATTTAATTGATCCCGATATCGCAAACCGATTTGCGCAACGGGCACGTGCGCGAGCTAATCCGCGATGCCGATTTCAATTAACCGATTCTCGACGAGCAAGACACGGCTCTAATGAAACGACGTTCAATCAAGATTTAATCCTTTCCTGAATTTGTTCTCAATTTCGTCCCCAACAACTTCTTACCATTTCAATGGTAGATTTGAAAGATACTTCTGAAGACAAATTTATGATTGGTACGAATTTCAAACAATTTTTCTGACAATTAACAATTTAAACTAACGATTCAAAAATGTCCTTTGAAATTTCCACCTTGAATTCATTTTAAATTTTGTTCCCAACAATTTCTAGTCATTTTTAACAGTTGAAAAGATACTTCAAAAGACAGATCCACGATGGCTATATTAATTTGAAACAATTTTTCTGTCAAGTACAATGAAAATTAATATTCTAAAATACAATGCACGTTTAATCTGGCAAATTTTAAAACAAATGTCACTGAATAAACTATTAGAAAACATTACTAACGAGTAGTTTACTATGGATCTTTACAGACCTACTAATTTTTCTCATAAATACAAAAAATCCTTGATCTCACAGACGGTGAAAACTGATTAATATTCTCTCCTGCAAATGAACAAGATCTCCAAGCGTTAGAAGCTGCTTGCATCTGTATTAATTCTCGATTAATTAAAAATTAAATTCCCGAACTGGTAGGAAGAACGATACAGAGCACTGCGCGATGGCCGCCGAACACGATATCGACTAAATAATAGAGAAGTAACGCACGGGTGTAGTGACGTTTATTACCACGGTGGAAATACCACGATCCTGTAATCGACGCGATTAAACTTTGAATGGCATTTATGCGATAGCCGGCTGAAACTTTCGATGGAGGCTGAAGTTTACCAGCGATTACCGTCGGCATTTATTGCGCCCGCGAAGCATTCGGTATTTCTGTCAAACGGTTCCGTACTCGTCGTTGCGGTTACTTACGAGCAACCGACTCGACCGGTTGCTCATCGGAGACACTCGCTCCGAGATAGTCCGAGGACCTCTGAGGGTTGATGAACGGTGTTAGACGTTACCGGGTTTTAACAAATGCAGCTGCAGTTCTTGTTGCTGGAAAGTAAACCGCTCCAACTCGGTGCAACAAAGTCCATCCGGTCGTGGATGGAAACTTCAAATTCGAATTATTATTTTGATTTTATTTATTGTCGATCTAGCTTTTTAAAATATTCGGACCCTCTTAACAAGACTATAACACCATTTGCTGGGCAGTGAACGAATCCGATTCCTCACGGTACGAGGTGAAACAGACAGGAATTACACAATATTAATCTGTTTTTTTAAATATTTTATATTTTGCAGAGAAAATGTTAGAAGTTGTTTCTTACAACATTTTCTTGTAAAACACGTGGAATGTATACCAAACACAGAGAGTTTAAAGGTAAAGAAAATCAACGATGATAACAATTGACAAAAAAGTAAGTAGTACGTGGAAACTTGAAATATTTCTTCGAAACTGACATTTCGAAACGCACTTTAATGGGTAGGACAATTGGAATGCTTCGAAGGGTCTCCGAGTAAATTGAAGTTGCCTCATCGTCCAGCATCCATTTTTCCGTAAAGACGTACGCCATCAAGATGAATTTCCGTTTTTCTCGGAAAGGATTTCTACGAAATTTCGCAATATCGCGTGTTTTTTTTTGCGCGGTATCGCTCATTTGACGAGGCAACCCCGGTGAAAATAGAGGGATCCGCACGTGGGAAATCGAATTTCTTGCCGGGGATAAACGGGCGTTTGCATCAATCCCGTGTTCTTGCGCAGCGAGACGCTCGCGTGTCCCGGCTACTTTAATTGCTCCGTAATCGTCTCCGTCGTTGAAAACCCCGCCGCTTACATTCCTCCGGCTGGCAGACCGCGATGCGGTCGCGAGTATGCCCCCAACAAGGTCGACAGATGTCCTCGATGGCGGAAACGGAATTCCAACGTCGAGGTTCGCGCGGTTTGCATTCAGACCTAGCTTTCAAGAATTCACACGATGCGGGGCGTTGGTTCTTGCCGTTGGTCCAGGGTACCTGTCCAGGACGGTGGTCCCTTTCCCGTTTTTGTCGGACGGCCCTGGAGACTCGGGCTTTCGCGAATCACCGGGCCTTTTTATCCGCCCCTAAACATTTGTAGAAATCATAATTTCGCCTGCTTTTGCCTCCAGAAATTTTTGCGCCAGAATGTAATGACTGCGGTCAAACAAAAATAAAAAAATAATTGAGAAGGCAACGCGAGGCTTCAGCAAGCTGATTTGGAAGTTACTAATTTCAACCCTTCACTACCCTAATTAATAGACTGCGGATCTTTATGCATTCATGGCTACTGGAAATTTTCAAAATGTACTGAAATATAACATTCCAGTCAAAGCGGTCAAACAAAAATAAAAATAATTGAGAAGGCGACGCGAGGCTTCGGCGAGCTGATTTGGAAGTTACTAATTCCAACCCTTTACTGCCCTAATTACTAGACTGCGGATCTTTATGCATTTATGGCTACTGAAAATTTTCAGAACGTGCTGGAATATGAAATTCCAGAGAATTTGGTACAATTTTATTTATTTTCGAGTCGCAAGGGTACTACCACTTTCTTTCAATTTACCTGCAATAATTAAAAATTGAATTGACATCCGCAGTCTACTAATTACTAATAGATGAATATACCGGATTCTTGATATATGTTGGTTAGTTAAATAAATAAATATGCGCAGGGTGTATATATATATATATATATATATATATATAAGTAAAGATATATTTAAATAAAGCATTATACATATTTTAAGCAATGCAACGTTCACACAGAGACTACTTCGCGCTGTACGCGTTCGTAACGAACCCACGATAGATGGAACGCACTCTGATCATATACAATACATATTGGTTCATAGAAAAACCCTACAATATAATTTTAAGTAACTTTTTAAAGTATCTTCGTTAGAGCAAAACGTACCTAGAAAAATTTGCTTAGAGAACAATAAAAGAATTTTTATATTTTTCCCTTATACGAGCACATCGTTTGTAAGACATGTTTCCTGAGAAAGAGCGAGCAGTGCAGAGAGGCCAACCGATGAGAATCAGGTAGAGGCCAGCAGGTCGCAGAGATAGCAATCTGCTTGGGATTTCATTTCCCCAGGAAAAAAGTGCTTCTCCCGGGGGCGATTGGGTGGATCATAAATCGAGAACAGCGGGAAGGAATTGCGAACTATTCGTGGGGCGTCTGAATCCCTGGATCGAACAATAGAGTCGGTGGAATAGGTGTTCTCCGGGTCGAAAGCTAATCTGTGGAGCAGCTGGTGGATCTGTGCGCGACGTTGTCTGCCGACCGGTTGGTTCTTCTATCGCGGCGTGTCGAATCAACCTAACCAGTCCCTGGTCGATCCTATTTTCGCCCTGATCGATCGGATCGAAGCTGAAGGCAGAACAGGGTCCCGGATAGGTTCGATCTTTCGGTGTCGATTCGTGGCGCACGATTCTGTGGCGTGCTCTAACTTAAGATGAACCTCGTTGATAGCAATACCGATCATCGGTAGATCGCCAGTCTGACAGGTGCATAATCACGGTAGAGTGGTTTGTGCAACAGCGTCGCGAGATTATTTGCGCGAGGATAACGAGGCCCTAATAGCACAAAATATTGTATACACATTCATATAATCTTAAAAAGAGATTCAATCTCTTTTTAATATTCAAATATACGTACAATATTTATTTTATAGTAAATAACAAATATTTCTTTTTAAATATGGAGGAAATATCTATTTCATGTTAAAAGAAAAATAGTTTTTTCTAAATATTAAATGAATCTTTATTTCATATTAGAAGAAGTAATTTTATTTAATATTTAAATAATATTATTTATTTTATTTAATATTAGAAATAGAATATTTCTTCCTAATATACAGATAATGTTTATTCTTGTACATGTATACAGTATTCAGATCCAATATTTTTCTAATATGAACAAGTTTGGCTTAAAAAATATTTTTCCAATATTTGAAAAAAATATCAATCTAATATTTTTGTGCTACTAGGGGACGGACACGAACGCTCTAGATGATCTCGTCGTGCTCTTCGATTCGCGCAATTGTTATTGCGCATCTACCTACTTCCATTGAGGAATAAAAACCTCTATCGATGAATGTACTTTTGAAATAGATTATTTATCACGTTAATAGGGAATCCCCAACCGTTTTCTAGATGGAACATAATATTGATATTTTTTTTATTAGGATACCTCTTGTTAAACTCAATAGAATTTACGTACCTGAACCTTTTTTTTTATTGCTCGGTGTTACAGAGTTTATTTAATGGTTTGATTGACGGTTTGTCGTGCATCGTCGGCCGGGTCGATCCCAGTTCGGGGACAATCGTCGATCTTCGGTGACTATCGCCGATCTTCGGTGACAATCGATCGCAAGGATCCGACCGTGGCTTCATAATATACGCGAAAGTCAAAGTGAACACATGTACTTTTTGGTTATCTCCGAACCACAATTTTGGCATTGTCAACCGTGTCGGTTATTACCGAGACGCAGAAAGTGTACGACGCGAAGCAGAGACGTTACATAGTTTGTTTCCGTGTTGCAACATTCTTAATTGTTGGATTAATTCTGTGCTCAAGTGCGTTATTGAAGTGAAAACTTTTGAAGTGTAAACATCTTTACACACACCCTGTACACAATTTTTTCTGGGCAGTGAATTAGCCTGATAGATTAGCTAACCTAGCGAGAAACAGACAGGTACGCAATCGCCATAATTTCCTTAAATCGTGTACCTTGCAATTGTTTCCAATGTCAGTGTTTGTGTTTATGTTCTAGTCTAATTTGCGATTTTTTAAATCAAATTTTTACCATTGCATTCGCCTTACTTTCTTAATTACAATGACACCAAACACAAAATATTAAGAATTCATGTATTTCTATCGTAACTGTCAATTCCAAAACTTTAATCGTTTGTAACATGTAAGTATGATCGTAATTGAGTCAAGTTTGATATCATGTGAACCCGAAAACGAGACAATACGATGGTAAAAGTTTCGTTGATGGAAATCATAGAAATTATGTATATATATATTCTGTGATTTTTATTACTATATGTATTTGAATACAAAAATTATAACTTCAATAATTGTAAAATAAAAAACAAGAAACCGGTCATTTGATGAAGGATTGATACGTTTAGTGCGAAGGTATAACATGTATAAACATTGTACCTGAAAGAACTGAAACTAAAGCAGGCATCTCTTTACGCATCCGCGTATATCGTTTCGCATTTAGTTACAAATTTGCATAAACGGCGCCGGTCGTCTACGTGTCAATTCCACAATGGCTCCAGATCTCGTTTCACCGAATACTGTTCACAATAGCGCGGTTTCGTTTTCGTCGAATGCGCGCGGAATCTCGGAATCGGTCCCGTTGTTGTCTCCGAGAAAGATAAAGAGAAGAAGAGAGATCGAGAGATCGGAGTTTGCGTGTCATCCGGTCCACTCGGTTCTCTTCGAAGGTGAACACGTTTGACATTTAACACGCGGCGGATCGAGCAGGCGCCTACAAAGGGAATCACTCTGGCGGATCCAGAACGCGAAGCCTCGCGATCGATTTATCCCGCGTGAATCGCGTATCCGGGCGTCGACCACCCCTGAAGGGACGTAGATCTTCCGGTGACTTCTCGGCCATCCGAGGAGGGAACCGACACGGCGATCGGTGTCGGGATTCCTCGAGCGTATTACATAATGTGGAAAAGATCCAGGCGCCATGGATCGCGCGCAACTCTTTTTAACCCTTTGTGGACGAAAAACATTTTTTATATTTATTTATCGATGGCTACTTAATTTTTCTTGTTAAACGAAATTGGAATCCGAGGAGATAAGCATGAGAGTTTATTCTAGGAAAATTTGTTTGATATTATTTCAGAATAATAATTTTTCACAGCCTCGGTCATCAGCATCTTATAATTTAAATTGTAAGTACAGAATAATGAGGAATTTTCGCATTTATGAGAACAATGAGTAGATGAAATATTAAACAAATAGTATTCTGGTGTAGTGACATCGTACTTGAGTAGATGAAATATAAATAAAAAACTAGAGAAACTAAACGAAATTAAGAAATTTCTATATTTATATAGATAAGCATAAGAGTTTATTCAAGGAAAATTTGTACGATATTATTTTAGAATAACAATTTTTCACAACCTCAGGATGTAAAACATTTTCTATATTTATTTATCGATGGCTACTTAATTTTTCTTGTTAAACGAAATTGGAATCCTAGGAGATAAGCATGAGAGTTTGTTTAAGGAAAATTTATTTGATATTATTTCAGAATAATAATTTTTCACAGCCTCGGTCATCAGCGTCTTATAATTTAAATTGTACGTATAGAATAATGAGAAATTTTCACATTTATCAGAATAATGAGTATAAGAAATATAAAATATTAGAGAAACTAAAAGAATTTAAGATACTAGCTTCAGTCGTTTCATTTTCTACTTCACCCTTTCTTTCGCTGCTCCGTCCGTAAATATACGTTTCTCAAAATTTTTTTGTTTTCATGTGTGCCTCTCGTAAATTTACGTTTTGTATTTTTATTCTGTTCTGTTCCTCATCTCTAACTCAGCAGTGAAAGGGTGAAACTCATAAAACGATACAAAATTGCAATAATAGTTAAACTTTGAAAAGAACTCCTTAATATAATTAATCGGTTTCAAATAATATAACAGGATTTTAAAATTCTTCGAATGTTTTTATTGTTTCAATTCACACCTACTCATTCTTATCATAAATGCATAAAATCCGCTGTCTAGTGATCGAATAATTGTATAAACCAAACGTCAATGGCTCCTAGAAAATTGATAAAAATCCAGTACAGTTGGTTTCAGCTTCACAATTGATTGTATAAACTAACCAAGAAAGACTCATAGAATGAAATGCATTAAAAATAAATTTTTAATTAAAAAGTGATACGTTATGATCGATAGACAAATCGGTTAGCCAGATCGCACGTGCGATCGCGATCAGATTTACTAGCACGCCCATCGGGCAACCATACGTCGGTGCTGCTCGTTTCAAATTAACAATTACGTCAGATACGATCTCGCTGACAAGTCGTGCTTTCACCGGGGCAATTAAAATCTGTCGGGGACGAAAGTCTATGGGGGAGACCGGGTCGCGCGATTTTCAAAAGGGACAGCCGGACAAACGTGTCGAGGTTTCGTATCGGCGTGTTTATCTCGCGGTCCAGCGATTCCATAGGTAGGACTTCGCCTCACGAAGCCTCGAGAATCTCCGCTCCGACTCGCTCGTATATTAAAACCAAAGAACCACTCCGAGAAGGGGAGAGAGAGAGATTGTTATCCGAGGCGCGAGTTATAAGCGGCTCGTCGGGGATCGTGAATCCGCGATCTAACCCGCGACTCGTCCGCCGCGATGATTTATGGTTCCGGGATAACGATAATTCTGAATTCCCGAGAGCCCCGCCGGGGGTGAAAGCCACTTTCACTTGCGGTTGATCTATAGCTTCGATGCTTAATTGGATCGTATTACCAAAAATCGTTTTGCACAAGCTGAGACATTGTTTTCATGTATGTATCTTATCTTTGAACTATTTCACATCACATTTTAAACTCAATTAATTCAATGTAATCTTTAAGAGATTGTCAAAAATTAACCGTTAGATAGTGCATGTTATTTCAACATTATATGGACTTCATTTAGTGTTAATATCCTTCTCCTTTAAATATCTCGGGTACAGTAATGCCTCGCTAAATTGGAACGAGATGTAAGTCTTTTTTGTTTTCAATTATTTTTTTGTGAAACTATTAGCAACACGCTATACTATTATAACTCGAAAATGAAACATTTCTTCTGAAGCTAAGATAATTCAATTCTACATGATTTTTCTCATTTTATGGATATGAAATTGATATGGTACATCATAATGTACTTGAATGTTTAGTAATTGATTAGATCCCAACATATTTAATAATGTAAACAATATTTAGTGCTATCTATATATCGAATGCTATAAGGGTTAAAATGATACCAGACACAACTCAATTTGGATTATATTTACTTGTGTAATTCGTGATTTAGTAGAACCTTGATTATCCAAACCGATATCTTATGCAGCCGCTCCATTGGATATATTGAATGTACACTCGTGTACAAAACAATACATATAAATAATCAGTTTATTCTTTGCAACATCCTACTTGTGTTTCTGCAGCAACAAAGTTTATAATGGTTCGTTAGATGAAGGAAAAATTAGTTCAAACGTCACGAGACGTTTTTCAGGCAAATCGTCGGAGGTCAAAGAGTCGTGACCTTGATCGCTTCAGGTGGGATGTTCACGCATGACCTTGGACCATGATACCAAGTTAGATATGCATCTACGTCTATTGTTAACGGGGGTCACTATTTCAGCGCGTTGACCGCGGACCAATTCGTTCTTATCTGCTCTTTTGTCTTTGAATGCTATGCAAATATCAGAGAAGAGCGATCAGGCTTGCTGGGCCGAGTCCTATGCAGATTAACCCCGTTCTCAAATCGGAAAATCGACTCGTGAATGACTCGGTGCATCGCTAACGGTCTACCGTGACGAATAAATCAATTTTTATCCTGTTAAAGCCGAATGATTTATGCGTCGCGACGTCGGGAATATCATTATCGTTCGGGAATACAAACGCCATTAACAACTTCGGATTAGGCAAGGCAACTGTGAACATTGATTTCCTGTCAGTAAACATTGGTACTCTTTTCGGAGAACAGGATCAACGTCAGTCTGAAGGCGATAGTAGATCATTTTTTAAAATCATGGCTTTAGATATTTCAGACAAAGTGGAAACAATAGCATCGCCTTTATAGTATCTTCAAGATTTACACCCTTTGCACTCCGGAGCTATTTTATTTCGAATATTAAACATGTCTTCCTATCTAGAATAATTCCATTCTATATGATTTTTTCATTTTTTGGATATGAAATTAATAGAATACTTCATACAATATTGAAATGATTAGTAATTGGTTAGATCCCAACATATTTAATAATGTAAACAATATTTAGAATTATAGTACAGCAATTTTTAGCGTCGCTATCATTAATCAACCCTTTGCACTCGGAGCTATTTTACTTATAAAATTTAAAAACGTCTTCTTATGTAGAATAATTTCATTCTATATGATTTTTTCATTTTTTGGATATGAAATTAATAGATTACTTCATACAATATTGAAATGATTAGTAATTGGTTAGATTCCAACATATTTAATAATGTAAACAATATTTAGAATTATAGTACAGCACTTGTTAGCGCCGCTATCATTAATTAACCCTTTGCACTCGGAGCTATTTTACTTCAAAAATTAAACACGTCTTTCTATATAGAATAATTCCATTCTATATGATTTTTTCATTTTTTGGATATAAAATTAATAGAATACTTCATACAATATTGAAATGATTAGTAATGGGTTAGATCCCAACATATTTAATAATGTAAACAATATTTAGAATTATAGTACAGCAATTTCTAGCGCCGCTATCATTAATTAACCCTTTGCACTCGGAGCTATTTTACTTCAAAAATTAAACATGTCTTTCTATATAGAATAATTCCATTCTATATGATTTTTTTCATTTTGTGGATATGAAATTAATAGAATACCTCATCCAATATTGAAATGATTAATAATTGGTTCGATCCCAACATATTTAATAATGTAAACGATATTTTGAATGATAGAACAACAATTTTTAGCGGTGACTCAGAGTCACCACTCGAGTGCTAAGGGTTAAAAAAAATAGATAGGGGAACACCTTGGTAATTTTGTATTTTGAGAAAGAAGAATATATAAGAACCCACCATTTTATAGAATTATTAGTTGACAATTATTGAAATTGTGAAGGTGCTTCCATGGAAATATATTGAATATATATTTTTGACTCCAATATATATCATATCCTAAAAATCATATAAAATATAAATAAAAATCTTGTTATTTTTATAATACTTTACACTCAGTCAATTTTTATGGTCAGTAGGTTTAGTGTCAATGCTACTATATACTCCTGATTAAAAATTTGGCTAAACTTCGCTTTGGGGGATCAAAAATCATAAATTTTTCCTCATGTAATCCTGTAAATTTTTCAAAAGTTGTACATGTTTAAAGTCGTCCGATTTCGCACGGTTTTGCTAGATTTTTGTGCGCATTGGCCACGATTTCGCGATTCGAAAACTGCGCACAGTCTAGACGCAAGGGGGAAGCGGACTCGTGCAGATCAAGATACGCGACCGAAGGTTGTTAAACGTAGCCCTCGCGGGATTAAAGTAATACCTTGACGAAGGTCGGTAGAGATCCCATCATCGGCGTCGTAAAGGCGAGCCATCGATTCGCGAGGAGCGAAAGACAGTGGTGGTTGAAGTGCTGTATCCGAGCAGAAGCGGTCGAGAGTTAATACCCTCTTGGAGGGCAGACGCGGGTACGCGTGCCCTCGACGTGCATGCGGTTCGTCCCGGTGGCTGGTGAGGTTGCCGAGGTGAGATGAGAACGAGAAAGATCGAGAACGAACCGCCGGAGGAATGAGGGACGAAGAGAACGAGCCGTGTCGGAACGGGATAGAGCCTCGAACAAAGCGCATTCCACGTCATTCGGTTCCTTGTCCACTCTGCCCTCTGCACTTCATATCTATTCGTCATTATGTCCTCACCTCTGCAAGAATGACGAACCAATGATTTTTAACTACCACGAGCGGTTTCATCCCGAAGCGATGGGATCGAAACACAAATTTATTTCGACGCGAAAAACTCTGGATATTATTTCTAGCTTTATAAAAGTGCTTAACCCTCATACGCTTCTCAGAAATAGTTGCATAAAAGATTCTGTGGTACTTTCTCACCCATTTTTGTTTCACACTTTAAAGTTTGCATCATTTATCACCTCACATTTTAGAGAAATACGTAACACAACACAGGTAAAGAGGGACCAATCTTTTCATACTATGTGGAAATAGTTAATAGGTAAATTTTCACCCTGAGGAACGTATGAGGGTTAAAGGAAAGATAGTTGTTCAGGTTTTGCACTACAAATTTATCCTTTTGCAAGTCACATTCATTTATATTATTTCTAGCTTTATAAAATGTTTAAAGGAAAGATAGTTCTTCAGATCTTGCACTCTAAATTCACCCTTTTGCAAGTTGAATTCATGTGTATTATTTCTATCTTTATAAACTGTTTAAAGAAGAAATAGTTGTTCAGATTTTGTACTACAAATTTATCCTTTTGCAAGTCACATTCATTTATATTATTTCTAGCTTTATAAAATGTTTAAAGGAAAGATAGTTGTTCAGGTATTGCACTCTAAATTCACCCTTTTGCAAGTTGAATTCATGTGTATTATTTCTATCTTTATAGACTGTTTAAAGAAGAAATAGTTGTTCAGGTCTTGCACTCTATCATTAATTAACCCTTTTGCAAGTCGAATTCATGTATATTATTTCTAGCGTTATAAAATGTTTAAAGAAGAAATAGTTGTTCAGTTATTGCACTCTAAATTCACCCTTTTGCAAGTCAAAATCATGTATTCATAATTCATGTACATAATAATGTAATTCATATGTACTTTCTCTTTCAAAATTGATTAATCTGAAAATAGCTAAAATGAATATACATATCAACAATGCTCGTACATTATAAATTTAATGAAATGGTAATTACTAAACTGCGGATCTGTATGCAAAATAAAATTTGTTCGTATCGATTATTGTATGATACACAAGTAGAATAAAATGATAATTCTTGCTCTAATAATTTCAAGTAGGTAGAAATAATAAACAAATATTCTTAGATTCATTTAATCCTTCTACTGGTTTAAATAGCATCTACCCATTTTTGTAATAAATGCATCAAATCCGCAGTCTAGTGATTACTTTTAAATAAGTAATTGATATACAAGATGTATATTACTACATGTGAAAAGCGAGTTCACGATCCAGTCTGTGTTTACGGTCGGACATATAAATAAAACAATTTTTCCAAAACGCTGAGTGATCGACCGGTTGCAATCAAGCACGTGTCAGAGTACAAGCCGATCTTGGTTGGCTAGCTGTTATCGATGCTAATGGTACATTTTATTAGACGTACTACATGACAAACCAATTTAAATTCCAGTTCTTTCGAAACCCCAGTGTCAATTACGACCGTTTAACCAAAACGTGGCCACGATCTTTCGAACGTCACGGTTCACGCGTTCGAATCTCGTTCGCAACGATTCCAATACATATATTCCGGTGCCAAGCTTTTCTATTGCTTCGTGTCTTGCATTATTTCGCTGCACTAAAAGTCAATGAAATATATCGCAGCATTTCTATTGCTGCTACCGGCTTTATCCCTCCTCGTTATCATTTCGCTTCTCTCTTCGATGACTGTTTCGTCTATTCGATTTTCCTCCGGAATTTGCTCCCTCGTTGTATCGGAACGGAGTCGACGATGCTCTTTATGGATAAATGTATCAACCGCGACGATCATCCACTGACATTTGCATTTCGTCACGCCTCTTCAATTCTAACACGAACGAAAATTATTTATTGCGACGTTTTGACAGCTTTGGAAATTCTTCAGGAAAGGGGAGATTTAAATTCTTAAGCAGAGCAATTCACGCACAGGAAATATCAAGTCGTTTATTCAGAAAAACAATGACACAACTCAAAATATATTATATTTCTAAAACGAATATAGTAATAAATATATAAATTGTGGTGTACTTTATAAGTAATGTGCATGACGATGAACTCAGTATCTAAATAACAAATAATTTTACATTTCTAAGTTGGTTATGTACGATAAAAAATATTGGAAATTTTAGGTAATTCTCAAATAGCTCTTGTGTACAATTTCCTTTTTTTAGCTTATGTCATTTTTCTTCTGAGTGAACAAAATATTCAATTATTAGAATCCAGTAAACTAGTAAAGCTTTAAAATAAATTTAAAGATTCGGCAGCCTATTTAGTCATTGCAATTGATTTATAAATGCAGATTGAACTCGATATCACCCCCAAGAGTCAGTTGCTACTTCCACCCCAACTCGAACTAATACAAAATATTAGAATCCAGTAAACTAGTAAAGCTTTAAAATAAATTAAAAGGTTTGGCAGCTTATTTAGTCATTGCAATTGATTTACAAGTGCAGATTGAACTCGATATCACCCCCAAGAGTCAGTTGCTACTTCCACCCCGACCCGAACTAGTAAAAAATATTAGATTCCACTAAACTAGTAAAGCTTTAAAATAAATATAAAGGTTCTGCAAACTATTTAGTCATTGAAATTGATTTATAAGTGCAGATTGAACTCGATACCATCCCCAAGAGTTAGTTTCGCTACGAGGCGGTCGTGCCGGCGACTTAATCATTGTCATTACGCTAATTATGGAGCACCGAGCGTTCCACTCGACGCACTTCAAAACTCAATGTTTCAGAAATGCATTGTGAACGCGGATAATAGATACGAATCACGGAGCACGTAAAAGCCGAGAGGAAAATTGTCCCTAATGATACGGTTCGAGTGGCGAAAGGATATATTCGGCGCGTAATGCCGCGATCCGCGGTCGATTATGCGAACGATTTTTTCCAAAGTGTCACGTAAATCAATGCGACTGTTTTGCGCGGTGTAACGGTGCCGCGTGTTTAATCATTTATGTCGAACTATACAAGCGTGCCGTAAGTGAAAACACGTATTTCTCTTGTTCCTCGTAGCTCGCTACGTTTACAACCTTTTTTACGGCTTGATAAAACACCAGTTCCTCGTAGCAAACAAGCTAATTTCAGCGGGTTTGATCGTCTCACTTTTTTCCTGTCGATATAATCGGTGGACGAGTTTATTCTTCGTTTTAATGACTGTGTTGCGTATAGAGTGTTTCTTGTAATATGTCGCTATTGTGCTAATTGTCTTGGAATGAATTTCAAATAGCAAGCGCGTTTCAAACATTAAGAACCGTTAGTTTATGTGTGAATAACAAACACGAATCAACACCTACATACATACATTTGTATAGATAATATAATATTAATCATTAAACTGCGATTTTTTGTGCATGTATGACAATAATGGATACCTATAATTTGAAACAGGACAAAATTTAAAAAGGAAAATATTTTTATGTGATTCCTGTGTCTCGCAGTGAGTGCAGACAATTTTTATACTGCATAAAGATCCGCAGTCTATTAACCTTTTGCACTCGAAGGTATTTTATCACGAACATTAAACATTTCTTCCAACCTAGAATAATTCCATTGTATATGATTTTTTTCATTTTATGGATATGAAATTTATATAACACCTCGTACAATATTGAATCATTTAGTAATTGCTTAGATTTCAACATATTTAATAATGTAAAGCATATTTTGAATAATGGTACAGAAATTTTTAGTGGTGACTCTGAGTCACCACTCGAGTGCTTAGGGTTTAATCATTGATGATTTGTAAACTGCGAAAATTTACGTGAAATCAAATTTTTCTTCGTCAATTGTAAGTTAATTGAATCAATAAACTAAATACTAAATCAATAATATGTAAAATTGAATTGCAAGACAAATTCAACCTGTTACAAATGAAGTATTTTAAAGAAAGTTTTTGTAAGAAAATCAAATCTAAATTGATTGTTACGAAATTCGAATTATTATTTATTACGAAGATGTACGAAAAGCTGAGCAGCATCCACGATCGGCATATCAGTACCGAAACAATCTGGCCGTAAACAAAATGAGATAGCTGAGCGGATCGACGGTCCCCGATCTCTTAACAGCGCAAAAAGATTCTCGTCATTGTGAAGCGACGGCTCGTAATGCCCCCAGCAAGCCTTCAATTTCACGTCTCATAAAACTCCCCACTCCAGAGAGCAACGAGAGAGAAGGGGATCGACAGCAAAAACAGGGCACCGTTCCGTGCTCGATGCAAAACTTATGCACCCTCCCGGTTCCATCACTCCGTTTCTGCATATTGCTTCACGAAGAAGCAACGTAACATCTCCGAGAACTCATCTCGATTTCCTCAGGTAACCGCATTTCCTACCTTGGAACCGGCTACCCCGCTCGAATATAACTTTCATCCCGCAGAAGAGTGCCCCGATCGTTCGAAAGGCAAACACCGCGGATTGGCCGTTCCGCGATAAGGGAAATCGAGGAATCCCGTAGGAACCGGTTCCCCGCTGGATCGACCGCTGCAAACGTAATCACCGCTCTCCGATACTTTTTTCCGATCGCGAGACCTCCATTAGGCTAGGCTCACGCTACCATCTTCTTTTAAAAAAGGACCCAGCAATTTTTGACCGCCGCGAGTTTACAATACGGGCACGGGTAGCCTAATTCACGGCGCTTCTTTTTTTACGGACACTCTTAAAATCGGAAATACATCTTTAAAAGTGGGACAAACTGAACAAATAGTACGACAGAGTATCCATAATATTTGAAACATTATAGATAGATTTTTAAATTAATGTTTTCGGGGCAACTGTTTCGATCAATCTGAAATCAAATTGATCGAAACTGTTGCGCCGAAAACGTTAATTTAAAAATTCTTAAATAATTGCGATCGATATAATTGATTATTTATCATAGGTAGACAAAATATTTTTTTCATGATATGAAATAAATATTATTTGCGATTCATTTAATATTTAGAAAAATAGTATTTTTCTCGTAACATGAAATAGATATTTCCTGCATATTTAACACTAGAATTACCGAGCACTAAACGCAGTTGGCATACATTGCCTTCTAATAATGACAATATGGCATTTATTTAGATATCGTACACGGGATATTTAAATATGTACTTCAATAGAAAAGTTTACTAAAAAAATTTCTCAAAAAAACATATTTATACTTTTAATAGTTCTAATCGAAAAAAAATTCGTATTAGTCATTTTGACTTGTCCGGTAGTTCTAGTGTTAACACTAGAAAGACTGAAACTTAGTACATACCTATATTGCCCAAAAGTAGTCAAAATGACTGCATTGTTAAAGAATAACTAATGTGTAAAGAAATTTGTTTAAAATTAATTTTTAATATTTTTTATATTATCTACAGTTATATAACAAGTTATTAGTAAATATTAGCAATAAAAAAAATTTGTTAGAACAAGTATCACTGCATAAAGATTCGAATAACAAGTATTACTTTAGCTTATCGAGCAACTGCATCTTATCAAGTATACGCCAAAGTCGACAATTTATCATGTACTTGTATGTTATCATGTGACGGTAATCTAAAAAAAAATCTGGTATTCTGAAAAAAAATGAAAACTTTTATTTCAATACAGAGCCGAACTGGTCATATAAGAAATTTACTCAATTCAATAATAAGAGTCATTTGATTATTTCAAATATCCCAAGCAGTCAAAATGACTGCTTTTGGGCAATATAGGTATAACACACACATATATATACAGGGTGGGGCATTTTAAACAGGTCACCTGAATAACTCGCTTGCTTTTGAAGATAGAAAAAAAAGGATCAGACCAAACTTACTTGATATCGAGGGGCTCGTAATCTGATGTCATTAATTTTTTTATAGGTGGAGGCGTCAAGGAGATATGAAGGTCAACTCTGTTTTTCTAAATGGAATGAGGTATTTTTTAATACATCAATCGATACAGCTGGACATTCGAAATAAAAAAGTATTAACCTATGTATGTCGCAAAGTTAGTAGTTCAGGAGATATTTCAATTTAAATAACTCTAAAATACCATTACTGTCATGCTAAGACGTTACACAAGTAAGTAAACACAAACGTCTTAGCACGACAGTAATGGTATTTTAGAGTTATTTAAATTGAAATATCTCCTGAACTATTAACTTTTCGACATACATAGGTTAATACTTTTTTATTTCGAATGTCCAGCTGCATCGATTGATGTATTAAAAAATACCTCATTCCATTTAAAAAAACAGAGTTGACCTTCATATCTCCTTGACACCTCCACCTACAGAAAAATTAGTAATACCAGATTATGAGCCCCCCGATACCAAATAAGTTTGGTCTAATGCATTTTCTCCTGTCTTCAAAAACAAGCGAGTTATTCAGGTGACCTGTTTAAAATGCCCCACCCTGTATATATATATATATATATATATATATATATATATATATATATATATATATATATATTAATATTTCTTCGAGTATATATATAATAATATTTGTCAGGTAATATAAAATAAATATTGTACATATATTTAAATATTAACTGAAGATTAAATTTTCAATACTATTTATTGAACCACATATGTATAAGCGTCACATTTTCCACCAAGTCGCAATCCATCGATGACACTCGGACAGGTTCAATTCATCAGACTGAGCGTTGGTCGGCACTGGCAATAGCCCAATACATCGGCGTACCGTTCCAAAATCGCCAAGGCACCAGTTCCAATAGTTGCTCCGGACACGCAGCCAATCGTTCCAAACAACAAGGTCCCAGTAGCAGCGGTGCCCAGTGATTGAAGAATCGCAAAAAGACTACCGGCCACAACATTTCCAATAGTCGACTGCCAACCTGCAGCGATCGAACCTGCTGCCACGCCTCCGGCACCGAATCCCAGAATCGGTAGAAACGCCACCCCAGCAATACCACACACCAATATCGAGCTACCAACAACAGTCGCACGTAGTATGAGCAAGTTGTGTTCGTTGATCAACGGTTTGCCACAGACGGTGCAGAGCTGCATCCCGGGAAGCGCCATTTTGCACGCTAATCTATTGGTCGACTGATAATTATAATCGTGACTGACGAGTCTACCAGTTTACATAAGATTGTCCGCACACGAGTCGATCGTCGACTTGGTTGACGCGATTTCAGTCGCATACGACTCCCCCCCCAGTGATGCCAGACGGAGGAACCTGGAGGAACTTGCCCCTCCGGCTGGGCCCCCCACTCTTACTTCTCAGACTCTTGTGAGTCTCACACAGGCAGAGTAGAGGTACGTTCGTGTGTACCACGTGCGCAGTAGAAGTAAGAGTGGGGGGCCCAGCCGGAGGGGTAAGTTCCTCCAGGTTCCTCCGTCTGGCATCACTGCTGCCCCCTCTCCTTTTTTCACGATTGAAATCGCCTCGATTCACGTCGCGTGCGATCGGAAGCGAAACAAAACCGTCGACTGGATCGTACGATTCGTGCAATTCCCTCATGGATATACGGATATATACATGTGTGTGTGCAGATGACAGTCGCGTCCGTCGCGTGAATCGTACGACGAACTTCAAGACCCAACTGGAATCGCGTCGACCAAATCGGCGATCGACCCGTGTGCGGAGGGCCTAAGTCGATCCGATACGTGCGCGATCTCGATCTACACAGTTATGTACGCGATCGATAATAATAACGGCCTCTTCAGCACGACGCTGGATGTCGACGTTGGTGCGGATAAAAAAAAAGTAAACCTGTTTGACACGGGATTGTAAATACGATCAAAGCGTTGTTCTACCGCCTCGTCCCGTGTTATTGTCTTCACCGGTCGCGTTTAATCCCTTAATCTACAACTACGAGCTATGCCCGTAGTGGATGATCGGGTCAAACGTAAATATTACGGGCATAGTAATATGTAATAATCGTGGTAGATGCAAGTACGGACCGATCATCGTACGGAACAAGTCGTGCGAATGTCTCGAAGGTTGCGCGAGCTTGTATACGATTTCGGCTCGAAATTTTCGAATCTAAATCGTAGGTTAAGGGGTTAATTTGAAGGTTCTAACGAGCTCCTAAGAATGAGATTATGGTGGGGATGCCCACGGATCCCGCGAGGATTCCGGCCCGAACAACAGTTGCGATGTCAATACTAAGGAGTTTACATAACGAGAGCAGCTAGTTGGGAATAAATAAGTGACGGTTTGTATGAATCAGCGCTTTATTCTTCTCCCCTCGCTAACACACAGAATTGGTATCGAAACAGTCAGAAAAGTGCAGTTGGAATGCAGCGAAGCGTTTCCGTTGCTTTAGCATATGTGAATGATAGTATCGCAAGTTATCGATCGTTTTTCTGTCGGTGGATCGGGATCGAGCGGCGAATCGGAGACGCGGAAAATGATTGCGAACACGGGACCCGGGTGTTCGAGGATCGAACCGCTTCGTCATTTCGATCGTGCCGACCTTCCTCGCCGGTCGTCCTCCCGCGATCCGCTCGAAACGGAATCGAAGAGCTGAAAGAAGGCCGAGGAGGAACGGACAGCCAGATAGAGTACAACCTCGAGGATATATAAGTGGCGCGTATACGTTATAACCGTGGCATAACCATCCCAGGGCGTAACATTAATAGCTTTATGGTTTATTGCTTTCGAGTCTGCGGTTATGCTCCTCTCCGTCGCTCCCTGCGGGGCAGCTACGCTTTTGCAACGCGCGGCGAAGGTCTGTGGCGCGCACCGCGTTTGCAGCGCAGCGCAACGCAGCACCGTCTATCGTCCTCGACGATCGTGCGCCTTTATTTTCGATTTCGTTACGTTGCTCGTACCCGGTCTCTCCCCTTCGAAGAGATCGTACCGATTCGATTTCTCTTTCTTCGGTTGAGGATTTACGATACCTCCGTGTTCGAGATCTACACGATGATCCCACTTCGGCGTCGAGACCCGGCCACTTCGCAAAGATACACCCCTAATCTCCTGGACGCGCTTAGAAGATTGCACCTTAAAGGGGTAATGTAACCCCTGAATATTACTAGAATATTACTAGATTTACGGGTTAAAAACAATGTTTGCGGGAAACAATTGTTTGTCCTTATACGAGCATGTTACGAGCTGTTTGAGGGCTCATTCTAAAGAGGAAGGTTGATCGTAGGGCGCTCAGCTCACGATTTAACGAGATTATGTTTATATGTAATAATATGAGCGTCCAAAGTAGGGGGAAAAATCGAGACAACCACCCTCAGGTTCCCATGTATTTTTCTAATACTAAACGATTTTTTTTGCTTAAATCATGAGCTTAGCGCCCTACGATCAACCTTCCTCTATCAAATAAACCTTTGTGCAGCTCAAAATACGCTCGCATAATAAGGTCAAACAATTGTTTCCCGTGATTTCCCATATTTCGTTCATACAGACAGAGATTAGAACAAATATAAGAGATGTAGAGTGACTTAGAGAACAAGTTTTGAACCAATTTTAGTTCAGCTATGTAGAGTTCAATTGTTTTTCCTTATACGAGCATATTTTGAGCTGTGTGAAGGCCCAGTCTACAGAGGGAAGGTTCAACACAGCGCCGTAAGCTCATGATTTAACGAGATTATGTTTATATCTAATAATATGAGCGTCCAAAGTAGGGGGAAAAATCGAGAAAAAAATCGAGACACCACCCTCAGATTCTAGCTTACGGGGTTCACAACACTGATACATACAATAGAATCAAAGGCTACGTTACCCCCTTAAAGGGGTAATGTAACCCCTGAACATTACTAGATTTAAGGATAAAAATAGTGTTTGCGGGAAACAATTGTTTGTCCTTACACGAGCATGTTACGAGCTATGTGAGGGCTCATTCTAAAGAGGAAGGTTGATCGTAGGGCGCTCAGCTCATGATTTAACGAGATTATGTTTATATCTAATAATATGTTGCTCTCGTGGTTCATTTTGAATTTGTTCTCTACGTTCGCTTGTCGCTGTTAGAGTTAGTGTTTCATGATAATCAGCCGGGATCAGAAACAGTCTTATTCAAGCAAACACAGACTTATAATTAATATTGCACAAGTTTATTAATAAAGACGCACGTGTTTTTATTACATACAGAGAAGAAGTGTATAGTCATGGAAAGTACAAAAAGAATAAAATAGAAAGAGGTCACGCGAACTGTCGAGTGTACACGGTGAATTTAAAATATAGAATTTATTCCTAATACTCGCATTTGGCGTTGTTATATTTTGTTGTTATTTTCGATTTTCTACTTTTATAAATGTTACTATATATAGGGTTGTCTGCTAATACGTATACATACATACATTCAACTGCATAGTTCCTATATATAGTAAAATTTATAAAAGTAGAAAATCGAAAATAACAACAGAATTGTAAAATTACGATTGCCAACGAAATAGAAAAAGAAGACAGATCGAAACGAACGCGCCCGTGACAAACACGTCTGTCAACGATTCCGTATAATAAATAAGGCTATTCCTTACAATTTTAAACATTTGCAAAAATCTCGTGGAACACCAATGTTCCAGTATTCTAGAATCATCAAGTCAGCCGACACTAAAAACATCTTTCAATTTCCATCAGCTCGCGTTGGAATCCCTCGAAAGCGTTCAGAAAAATATAATCTGGCTCGCTGGGTCGTAAACAGGGTTGGTGCAGGGCGGACAAAGAGTGCGCAGCCGCCGCCGCGTCATACGCATTAATTCTCGCGCAACAGCGAGTCGAATAAAGCGGCAACAAAGCGTTTCTATACCCTTTATCGAGAGCCGAGCGTTGTCCGCCGGTGTCAGGAGTCAGAAGGCAGCGCTCGTAACGCTCGCACCCCGGCAAGAGAGGATGGCAAACTCGTGTTTACATCGTGACTTTTATTAGAGAATCAGTGTCTCGGTGCGGTACGACGAGGGAGAAAAGGAGAAGAGAGAGAGAGAGAGTGAGAGAGAGAGAGAGATGGAGAGCTTCACGTTCGAGGTGGAAGAAGTCCATTGTTCCTGGGCGTTCGGTCTCTCGCCTGGACCGGTGTTCCTAAATTATTGTTTCCCCTCGGAGCTTCCAGGCCCGGTCGTCCCCCGTGCTCCGAGAGAAGAGAGCCCCCTTTCTCTCGTTGCTCGACGGCGTGGCGTCTTTTCTCGCCCAGCGATTTTTTTCCTCGGGCCCTGTGCCTCGGAAGGAACCGATCGGGACCCCGATGGTTATTTCGCGCGTTTACGATACCCGGTCTTTATTCCGTCGGTGATTCGGCGCTGGGGCACCAACGAGAGAGAGAGAGAGAGAGAGAGAGATACCGATCGGCCGGTCCTGGGCCCAGCATCCAGGGCCCCCGGGGTAACCCTCTCTCTGGACTCGCCACGGCGAGCATCGATGTTTACGAGGCGAAATAAACGGCGATGCCGGCGCCGCCGACGCCGTCGCTCTGCCATCGGCGTGCGGTTATTTCGTATTACTTTAGCCCTTTAATGGCCTCCTAAAGTGCCGCATAAAAATCGACTTGCTCGTATCCTAGAAGGTGGTCGAGGACCCCGCTCGGCACGACGGACCCTTCGCTTCGCGGACGCACAACTCTTCGGGCCCACAAAAGAACTCTCGCCGCGGGATTTCAGTTTCGCGTCCGACCTCCTCCTCGTCGCGTCTCGTCCACCAGCGGCGTCGCCCGGCTTTTTGTAACCGGGTTCACTCATTGCCGAGTCCACGTGGCGATGGCTTCTTCCTCGACCATCGCGGATTCCCCGACGCAGACAGGCTTCCGTGTCGCGATACATTATGCATGGCTGAGAAAACGATCCACGGATTCGTCGATCGCGGTGGATCTACAATCCTCGAGATATTAGATCGAACTAGGTACAGTAATGTCTCGATGTTTGAGTTCTGTTCAGTTATCATGAACTATCAGATGATTGCATGAGTTCCTGCTCGATTTTTAGTGATGTCGCTGACTTTACTGCACGGCGGAAGGTAAAAAAGTAATTAAGTATATATTGTTTTCTACGATTAGAAGAGAATGGCGACTATAATTGTAAGAGATATTAAATGTACTTTAAATCAAGCAATCCAAAGATCATTTAACGAAAGTTATTTATTACGAACACAATTGTAATAGAAGAAACATGATTCGTATAGTATTCTTTAATATTTAAATATTGAATTTTATTTTTAAATTGGGCACGAACTTACGCAATCGTTTAATATAGTTGAACTGCTTCACGAATTCTATTTACAAAGTAATTCGATTAGTTTATCCTATAAAGCAATTTTGCAAATTACCGAGTGAAATACTCGACGTTTCGATCTTCGTTTAGATCATTTTCAAGATTAATTAGAATTGCAACAAACGATGGATTTTCATTTTATGAATATGAAATTGATACAAAATACTTCATGACTTCATACAATACTTAAATGTGTAGTCAGTGATTAGATACCAACATACTTATATACGACTCTTGGTCTAAATTCTTCAATTTACCAATTCAATTAATTATAAAAGGCAATCAAACCTGCAGGAATTAGAATTAAACATTTCTTCAGATCTAGATTAATTCTGTTGTCTAT
The DNA here is from genome assembly GCA_916610235.2 of Lasioglossum morio. Taxonomy (NCBI): domain Eukaryota; kingdom Metazoa; phylum Arthropoda; class Insecta; order Hymenoptera; family Halictidae; genus Lasioglossum; species Lasioglossum morio. The sequence continues at coordinate 7,864,259 of OU744325.1, read as the reverse complement.
CATGTCTTTCATTTTATAAATATGAAATTGATATAAAATACTTCATGACTTTATACAATATGTAAATGTGTAGTCATTGATTATTTACCAACATATTTATATAAGACTCTTGGTCTCAATTCTTCAATTTATCAATTCAATCCATTCTAAAAGGCAATCAAACCGACAGGAATTAGAATTAAACATTTCTTCCGATCTAGATTGATTCTGTTGTATATGATGTCTTTCATTTTATGAATATGAAATTGATATAAAATACTTCATGACTTTATACAATACTTAAATGTGTAGTGATTGATTAGCTACATATTTTTAAAAAGTGGCATTAATGAAATCTTTAGAAATGACGATTTCTAGAAGATATCGAAGCAGAGTAAGCAGACACTTTCCGCGTACGATGTTTGCCCGAGAAACTTTCTTAGAAAACTCTTTAAATAATTGGCGAATTCGCGCCTGAACCCGTAATTGATATCGCCATTGTCTTTCGGAAGCGTGCAGCCTTCGTAAATTTAGAAGAATTTTAATTCCGGCTTAGCGGTTCGCCCAGTAATTTTCGTAGCCCCGTTGTCGAAGATAATTGCCACGTTTCTACAGCCCCCTAGCCACAGGGTAAAAAAATTGCCCGATGATTTTCATAGCGATCGCGGCGTGGAAGAGAAAACGTGTTGCCTCGCCGACCTCGACCGACACTTCTGGCCTGAACCACCACTTTCCTCTCGCCGTCTAAACGCCCATTCGGTTACCTCGCGAATATACTATTTCTTTTTATCATGGTTCAGCCGTAACTCTAATTCTCCGATGCACCACGGGCCATCCTCAACGCGGCTCTAACTATCGCTTGGCGATTCAGTTACCTGGAAACCTTCTAAAACCCAAAATTTCTCAGCTTCGGCGTCATTACTTCGCCATTGTTTCCATAATCCCTAATCTCGGATTGAAAATTCTGTCTTTCACCCTTATACACTCCTCAAAAATAGCTGCATAAAAGAGACTATAATAACAATTCACACATTTCTATTTTACACGTTAAATCAACACATTATGTTTCATTTATATCGTCAGACTTTAAAGAAATACATCTCACGACATAGATATAAACTGTAAGAATGATATAAGTATGCATGTCATATGACTGAATATGAGTGTATATATATGTCGTGGCAGGCCGACCCCTTCTTCGAATAGACATCTTTTAAAATGCGTAAACGAGCTCACGGGTGCTGAACAACCACAAAATAATACGTCTTGTCCTGTCAAAATCTCGTTTCTTTCTCTATCAAAAGACTACTCTCTTGACAACGCAAATCAATCAATATCTCATAGATATTGTCATGTTTTCTTATACAGTGTAATATTCAGAAACGTGTCCATTCTAACACCCGTGGTCACGTTCAACAAGGACCTAAACCATTTTCCTAAAGGACCTTGTCTCGCACTTTCTTCAAAAATAAAACAAACGTAACAGTAAGAAAAATTTATAAATTACAATCAATAAAACAAACATGACATTAATAATAATAATACAATTTTTTTAAAATCATTGCCATTCAAATCATGTCAGCACGCCCCGACATATATATATGTTTTTATTGATTTACATGTTGTATATGTTTTTATTGATTTACATGTTATATATGTTTTTATTGATTTACGTCGCGTTAATGTTTCATAAAATGAATGTTCTACGTTATGATTTTGTTAAAATAAAAACGACAGTCCTCTACGAGCGATTGACGAAACATCACGTCGCGTCGAGTATCAATTCCATGTCAATTCCTTACAAAACGGATGAATAATTTTACAGTATGTGAAAATATTGAATGGGCGAATTTTCACCCTGAGGAACGTGTGAGGGTTAAACCGAGAACAAATCTGAAAGAAATAATCTCCGTGACGTTAAGGAAAAACGCGTGTCCACAAGATTTACAATTAGAAGAAGTTTTATCTCAACTGTAGTAGATTATTAATAGAGTGCATATATTAAACATTTATTAAAAATATTGAAGTACATCAATGTATCAGTTTCAGCTGAATAGTATAATTAAAAGAAGAATACAATTTGTATTTGACTTCTGTGTCCTGCAATAAATGCAAACATTTATTTTGCATAAAGATCCACAATCTAATAATGACTTTCGTAAAAGTAATTGACAAGAGTACTTCGCTTAAACGCATTGCAGATACACAAGCGAAAAACGTGATAAAAACGGCCATTTCGGTGCGTTAGCTGTCCGTTTATTACCACGTATGTTACAGCGAACGATTAAGATGAAGCAACTATGCTGTTTCGGAGCAGCAACGTGTTCAGTAATTTTTCATAAATTTAATAACAAACCTGAGGCATCTGCCCCGAAGTGATCTCGAACGGAAAAGTTGATTTTAATGAAACGTTTCGAGTAAGAGTTAATTTCACGAGGTTGAACGTTAATCATCGTAGAGCGCGAAAGCGGGAAAAGTTCCGAGGAAACGTCGCTGTAAAAGAAGAAGGAGAAGAAGACGAAGAAGAGAAACATGATCGACACGTCCCCGGAGGGTTCGGAACGAGCGTTCCTCGCGCTCCTTCTTCCCCGTGAGTTTCCATCGCCATTTTGCTCGTCACGGAGCAAAGTGGAACGAGGCGCACACGTCCAAGTGGAATATAAAAGGGAAGAACGGGAGAAGGAACGATTCTGTTGTAAAATAGCGAGCGAACAGACGGACAGACGAGTCGAGGAGATGTACGAGAGGAGAGTTCAGACCGCTCTGCTGCGTTGCCTGAAAAGGAAACCGACGGCGCCTCCAGTTAGCGGAAGTCGCCCTCCGACTAGTTTTACACGTAGCCGCCGCCGCCGCCGATGCTGCCGCGTCCCCCGAGCAACGTGAACAACCATGATCGCTGCCCAGTGACGTTATGTACGCGCAAACGCCGCTAATTAGTCCCTCGGTATGTGAAACACCGAGGAATTTTCGTAGAAACACGCGGATAATCGCCTCGGTACCGTCCTTCTTGACCAGTGGAAACGAGAGAAGCGTTTTTAAATTGTTCCGCATGAAATCCTTGTTCACGTTCGAGCAGAAAATGGTTCGCTTCTTCTAGACTTGTAAGAGCTGTCGTATTTATTTTCTTTAATTCTTCGAATCTAATCTAATAATTAAAAAAGGACCCTTCTTCCGGGTACTTTGGAAGTTAGAAAGTTAAGGGGGTAGTCTTGATGTAATAGATTTTTTTTCGAGTACTTTCGAAGCTGGAAAGTTAAGGGGGTAGTGGCATTTCCAATACACTTCTTTCGGGTCCTTTGCAAGCTGAAAAATTAAGGGGATAGTCTTACTTCCAATAGACGTCTTTCGGATCCCTTCAAAGCTGTATACTTAAGGGAGGGTAGTCGCGTTTCTAATAGACTTCTTTCGGGAGCTTACCAAGCTGAAAAATTAAGGGGGTAGTGGCGTTTCCAATAGATTTTTTTCGGGTCCTTTGGAAGCTGGAAAGTTAAGGAGGGGGTAGTCGCGTTTCTAATAGACTTCTTTCGGGTCCTTTCGAAGTTGGAAAATTAAGGGGGTAGTTTCACTTCCAATAGACTTCTTTCGGGTCCTTTCAAAGCTGAAAACTTATGGGGGTAGTCGCGTTTCTAATAGACTTCTTTCGGGTGCTTTCGAAGCTGGAAAATTAAGGGGGTAGTCTCACTTCCAATAGACTTCTTTCGGCTCCTTTCGAAGCAGGAAAATTAAGAGAATAGTCCCATTTCCCATAGACTTCCTTTGGGTCCTTTGGAAGCTGAAAAGTTAAGGGGATAGCCTCGAATATAAATGTTTCGTGCATGTTTACTTGAGATAATTCAGTTTTTCTGAGCCAATGGGGAAGCTTTTCTATGAGAAATTGGAGAAAATGTTAAGGGGGTAGGTTTGATTTTGGGATTGTAAGGGTGCATGATGCGCCTTCTCATTTCTCAATAAATCGAAGATGGAATTTTTCATTAGTCAAAAGCGCTGGATAAAATATAAATTAGACCGCAGTCGCCCCCAAATTTCCTATTTGTACGTTTACGACGCGCAATTTGTATTATTCGACAGCCTAATTTGCATAATGAGTAGTTATTTTCATTAGACAGCTACATGATGTCGAATAATGCAAATTACGTCTCGTAAACATATAAAAAAGAATATTTGGGAGCGACTGTGATCTTGTATTACCGAAAAATGAGAAGGCGCATCATGCACCCTTACAATCCCAAAACCAAACCTACCCCCTTAACATTTTCTCCAATTTCTCATAGAAAAGCTTCCCCAATGGCTCAGAAAAACTGAATTATCTCAAGTAAACATGCACGAAACATTTATATTTATTAATACGTAGTAATGTAACATGGTTTTTGGTCCCCTCAGGGTTTCAAATTCATTTACCAATCTCCTTCCCCCTCGTTTATCGTGGGTTCCGAACCACCTTTTACCAACAACACATGAAAAACACCCGGGTGGGTCACTTTCCGGTTTTTTACCAGACGGTCACCCATCCTAGTGCCATTCACGTTCCACATTGTTTATTAATACGTAGTACACAATATTATTTCATACACGAAATTGGTACAAAATAGATAGTATACATATAGATAGTATAACTAGAAAGACAGCCTTAAGTGGGTGTAAAATCTCGTTCTCCAAACCCTCGACGTAGAACCGATCTCACCGAGAGGTGGTCGTGCATCAAACCATCATTCCCACAAGCTGACGCATGGCGATACTAATACAGCAAGGAATTCGCAGGAGGAGCAACAAGACGGTTCGCGACAGGGTACCAAGGAGCTGAACGCCGACAAATTTAATAACCCTAATGAACTTTTTGTCGGTCGATAGAGAGAAGCATGGCTCGCAATCAAAGGTTAGGTTCCATTCCTCTCATAAGAAACGCGACTCTTTCTTACGTTACACGTCGATTAGGATATTAATCTTGGACCAGGGCGGACCGGTGTGCTCGTTGGGGGACCGATGCAACCCCGATGCAGATCCGAATGCACCGTCGATCCGCATTCTTGAAGTTCGTGGCGCCGCGGTCTGTGCGCGCGTTCTGCATTCGTCTTCCTCGAGGACGAAGCATCTGGTTGGTAGAAAATACCAGGACCCGGTTCCTTGTCTTCGGCGTGCTTCTTTTCCGTGGACCTTTCTCCTCCGTTCGTCCTGGCGCAAGAAGGATGTCGTTGCGCAATTATTTTGCGCATGATTCCGATCGCCGGATCAGATTAAGACCGGCCTACTCGCCGGTGGAACGCAACGAGGAACTTCGTTTGCGATCCGCGTTGTTACCTGGCAAAACCGGACTCCGAAAAGACGGGTACGTGCGACTATGCGATCGCGACCCGACGGGACCGACGACCCGCCTCGCCGGCACCGACGAAGACGTAAGCAAAGATGAAGAAGTCCGAATCGAGAGACGGGCCGCGCTCCGACGTCTGTCGATCATCCCAGAAACGTTTTTGCACGAGGCGTGAGCCGCTCCCGACCAACTTACCCCTCTACCTTCTCTTCCACCGGTGTTCCGGTTATTAGCAGAGTTATGAATGATATCGATAGTGGTCGGCTGGAGGGTGACGTCAATGATAATTGGCCCAATTACGTTTTTCGAGCGAATCGATTTCGGCTGTTCTTACTTTATTTGTTTATACCGGCGCGGCGGAGGGAATGAACTCGAAGTGGGAAGTTTGCGGTCGCGACTCTGTTTCTCTCGATTTGAACGGGGATGGTGAGTTCGAGGAGTTTTCAATGTTTTTGAAATGAATTTTATTGGAGGAAGTCTCGGAAGAGATTTATTTCAATTTTATACAGAGTTCAATGGAAGAATTAATAACTAATTTTTACAGGATAAGGATATATTGTATAAATATTTATATGAACGTTAACCCTTTGCACTTGAGAATAATTCTTATATCATTAAATTACTAAAAACGTATTTAATATTTTAATAAAGTACTGAAAGTATTGCACGAGATTATTTATTTATGGTTTATTTTAATATGGTCACATTAACAGATAGCATTGTACGAGGTGTTATATCAATATTGTGTCTATAAAGTTAAGAAAGTTGTACAAAATGGAAATATTTCTTGCACGTACTTTTCGTTTGAAAACGTGGCGATGACGACTAAAAGTCGATGAAGAAAGCTATGAATGTTATACGGTTAATCTATAAATATAGAAAATATAGGAATTTTTAAAAAATAGAAAATATAGGAAAATCTACAAATAGGAAATATAGGAAATATAAGAAAATTGAAACATAGGAAAATCGAAATATAGGAAAATCTAAAAATAGGAAATATAGGAAAATCTAAATACAGGAAAATCGAAGTATAGGAAAATTTAAAAATAGGAAATATAGGAAAATCTAAAAATAGGAAATATAGGAAATCTAAAAATAGGAAATAAAGGAAAATCGAAATATAGGAAAATCTAAAAACAGGGAACATGAAGAAGCATCGAATATATAGGAAATATAGGAAAATCTGAAACTAGAAAATATATTAAAATCTAAAAATAGGAAATATATTAAAACCTAAAAATAAGAAATATAAGAAAATCTAAAAATAGGAAAAATGAAGAAGCATCGAATAAAATAATTGTATTCGTGATGAATAATTTGGACTTGTTCGCTAAGTTTGAATTTATTTTCTGTTACAGTCTGCATCGGAACCAATGGCCGCCTCTCCGTTCCGTCTAATAAGCAACACCACTACCGGAATCTTCGAGACCGGTACACCAACTGTACTTATGTCGACGGCAACCTGGAGATCACATGGCTCCAGAACGAGACCTTCGACCTCAGCTTCCTCCAGTATATTCGGGAGGTCACCGGCTACGTCCTCATCAGCCACGTGGACGTCCCGAAGATCGTTCTGCCGCGACTGCAGATCATACGCGGCCGAACACTCTTCAAGCTCAACATTCACGACATCGAATTCGCTCTGTTCGTCACGATGTGTCAGATGCAGAACTTGGAGTTGCCGGCCCTCAGAGGTAATTTTCAAACAGCTTTCCACTAACTTGAACAAACAAGTTTTTATTACAATAGACTTTGATAAAATTCTGAAAGACAAGTCTTTTTGTTCGTGTTGAGAAACACGTGATTGAAATACATATTTCATATACTTGGGAGATTAAATAAATATTTCAAATAGTATTTCCACTAATACAAGAATAAATTTCATATTATTCAAAATAACGTAGGTTTGGAAATAATCTCTGCAAATATGTTTATTTTTTATTTCAAATACTATTTTACCCAGACTTGAAAGGGTCGAGGAGTACGCAGTATTATTTCATCCATTTCAGGATGGTTCTCTAAATGGATCCATCGGAATCCAATTTCACAATTATTAATCATTACTTCGTCTGATTAGATACAATAAAAAAATGAACGGTTGTAGATAAAGTACCTTTAAAAACACCTTTAAGAAAATGAATAGGCAGCTGTCTAAATGGCACCAAACATTACCATTTGCCTACAAAATAAAAATGTTCCAAATTGTTCTGAATTGCAACAATTGAACTTTATTTTTTCTCTTGATATGTTTAATAGGTTGAAAATAATGTAACAGTATATTTAAATTCTTGTAATATGTTTACAATTCTAAATTACACCTACTGATTTTTATTATAAATACATAAGATAATAAGATCCGCTGTTCACAGTACATTATTTAACGATGTAATAAATACTGTGACTTCCACTTAAAAATTGATTGTTAAAGTAAATCGGTTCGTTCGCAGACATCCTCAACGGCAGCGTGGGCATGTACAACAATTATAACCTCTGCCATATCCACACGATCAACTGGGAAGAAATAATCACCGGTCAGGGTGGAATATACTCGTACGTGTACAATTTCACATCGGTCGAGCGGGCTTGCCCGCCATGCGACAAGAGCTGCGAGCAGGGCTGCTGGGGCGATGGGCCAGAGAACTGCCAGAGGTACTCGAAAATGAACTGTTCTCCCCAGTGTTGGCAGGGCAGGTGCTTCGGGCCCAATCCGCGGGAGTGTTGCCATCTTTTTTGCGCCGGTGGCTGCACGGGCCCGAAACAGAGCGACTGCCTCGCCTGCAAAAACTTCTTCGACGACGGTGTGTGCACGCAGGAATGCCCTCCCATGCAAAAGTAAGTAGCCACCAGTCCGAATCATTTAAGAACTTTATCGTATCCTCCCCACCGCACCCCTATAGCAGACGAATTTGTATTTGCCATCCTTCCCTTGATTTTTTATTTTAGTTTTGTATTGTACTTTAAAATATCTGTTGAAAAATCAATGCTCTTTCAAAACTTCTATTAACCAGATATAAAATAACTGCTAAGATTGAAGTTTAATAACAAAATTGAAGTAGTGGTGTACCTACAAAGTTCCTCTCGCAGACAAATTTGTATTTGCCACCCTTCCCTGATCTTTTATTTTAGTTTTATATTGTACTTTACAATTCAATGTTCCTTGAAAACTTCTATTAACCAGATACAAAATAACTGCTAAGATTGAACTTTCATAACAGAATTAAAGTGTTGATGTACAAAGTTAACTTACAAACCAGAATGGAAGTCTTGAATCAATAGTTTATTGGATACATCGTACTCATTATTTCAAAAAATACATAGATACGTTTGTCGAAAGTATAAAGTCCTTGAAATAATTCTTTCAATTCTCGAGTAGAAAAACGTGAAACGTCGATGGTGTTTCAGGTACAATCCAACGACGTATTCGTGGGAAGCTAATCCTAACGGAAAATACGCGTACGGTGCAACTTGCGTGCGAAAGTGTCCAGAGCACCTCCTGAAGGACAACGGCGCTTGCGTCAGGTCCTGCCCGCCGAAGAAGAAGGCTTTGAACGGAGAATGCGTGCCCTGCGACGGTCCCTGTCCAAAAACCTGCAAAGGCGTTGAAAAAGTGCACTCTGGGAACATCGACAGCTTCAAAGACTGCACGATCATCGAGGGATCGATCACCATCCTCGATCAAAGCTTTCAAGGTTTCCAAGACGTCTATCCAAACTTCAGCTTCGGTAAACGATACGAGAAGATGCACCCGGACAAACTCGAAGTCTTCAGTACGCTGAAAGAGATCACCGGGTTCCTGAACATCCAAGGCGATCACAAGGACTTCAAGAATCTCTCCTACTTCCGGAATTTAGAGATGATCGGCGGAAGAACTCTCACGGAATATTTCGCTTCGTTGTATATCGTGAAAACATCGTTGGTCTCTTTCGGCCTCAGCTCTCTTAAAAAGATCTACTCGGGATCCATCGCCATCTTGGAGAACAAGAACCTCTGTTACGCGCAGAGCATCAACTGGACGAGGATCAAGAAGTCGTTGGAACACGAGAGCTTGCTGTCGAATAATCGGAAGGAGACCGAATGCAGTAAGTTGTCTTTGAAATTTTCTGTTCTGACTTCGATACGAGAAAGAAGAACATGTTTACTTCTTTCTTGTCTCTTGCACCTTATGCAGATCAGTTATATCTTACATAAAGATCCGCTGTCTTCTTATTATTGTAAAAATACGTTAAGTGTTCGTGCATTGAACACAAACTAACCTACTGTGCTTTCTTTAATTCCAGTAAAAGATGGATTAGTGTGCGACGAGCAGTGTTCCGACGAGGGTTGTTGGGGCCCCGGTCCGGCTCAGTGTTTGTCCTGCAAGAACTTCATTCTAGGGAACGACTGTCTCCAAGATTGTACTGCACCAGGGTAAATATAATCTCCAAACAAGTATCATATAACAACGAAAACCTACGAAATTCTTCAATAACGTGTGTCACTTTTTTCGTATTAAATTCGCCTACCTCAGATTCTGGAACGAAGGTAAACTCGCCTGGGGAAATATCTACGCTCTTCTCGCTTTGGATTAGATTGGCAACTGAATTCGCGACCTTGCAAATACTTTGTACACCTGCTGTAAATTTATTTCGTGTAAAATAAACATTACACATAAATTTATCTCGAGCAAAATAAATATTTGCGATATTTCCATTACGCAGAAGGATTAAAGAGGTATCGATAAATGTTAACGTCGTATAAATTAATGTACATTAACAATAATTAATGTCGCAACCTTGGTTGCCAATCTAATATGTCTGTAGCCTCGCATTGTTTTCGATCGCTAGACGCAAATGATCCAGCGAGACACGTTAACGAACGTTCCCCTCTTTTCCAGGATTTACCAGGCAGACGAGAAGACCTGTAAGCTGTGCCACGAGGAATGCGACGACACTTGCACCGGGCCGAACGCGGAGCACTGCACGAAATGCAAACACGCGCGGGACGGTCCATTCTGCGTGCCCGAGTGCCCGTCCTCGAAGTATAACGACAACGGCGTCTGCAAGGACTGTCACGGGAATTGCGTGGGTGGCTGCGAGGGACCCGAGAATAACATCGGCCCTAATGGATGCCACAGCTGCGATAAGGCGATCATGAACGGCAATGTACCTGAAGGCTGTTTGCAGAAAGGGGAATCGTGTCCCGACGGTGAGTGGCTCCGACTCCTCAAATATTTGATGCAACCACTTATTCAAATGGTGTTCCACCCTGACTGGTCAGAAAAATCCATTTATTCTATTTTCTCATAGCTCACAATCTCCAAACTGCATTCCCAAAGCAGATCTACGAATATCCTCTTCAGCTGGAGACTTAAAAATGAGTCTTCATTTGAAGAGAAAACTTCTATTTCTTCATAGTTCAAGATCTCTAAACTGCATTCCCAAAACAGACCTATGAATATCTTCTCGAACTAGAGACGTAATTAGTTTAAAATCAATTGCAAGATTTGTACCGAACAGACAGACAAAGAAACAGACAAACAAGAAATCAAGCTAATAAAAACGTGGTAAAAATAAAGACAGTCATAGAAAGATCTTCTTCTACTTCCTCATAGTTCATTATCTCGAAACTGCATTCCCAAAAGAGACCTACGAATATCCTCTCGAGCTAAAAACTCGAAGAAAGAACTATTTTTCTTTTCAACAAAAACTTTTGAAGTCCCAGTTAATAATGAACATGTTTTCTTTTTGCAGGACATTACTACGAGTGGGTAAGTCCTCAAGAGCAAGGTCCTCTGGAGCCTCTAGCCGGGAAAGCCGTCTGTCGCAAGTGTCACCCTCGTTGCAAGAAATGCACTGGTTACGGGTTCCACGAGCACGTGTGCCAGGAGTGTACGAAATTCAAAAGAGGGGAACAGTGCGAGGACGAGTGTCCCGCGGATCATTTCGCCGATGCTGACACCCAGCTTTGCATACCGTGCTTCAGCGAATGCCGTGGCTGCTTCGGTCGAGGCCCTAATCAGTGCTACAAGTGTCGGAATTATAAGATTTATCTGGTAAGCGACGCGTCTGTTGTGTGAATAGCATAATTTAGATTGAATAGCTTGTGTAGTCAATCAAAATGTATAGTTTACTTAAAACCTTTCTGTATTTAACAAGGTTGCACAAATTCTCATTACAAAAGACTATAAATTAGTGAGCAAAGAATGGACATTCAGAGAGATTCTGTAATATTTTTCAGAGGTACATTAACAAATTGTTGAAAGCAATACAGTAAATGGGTACCCAGTTGACTACACAAGGGTTACAAAATAAAAGACACAAAGTTTCGGGAAAATTTACCTACAAATAACGCAACAGTATAACTTATTTCGGGAAAACTATGACACGAGGGATGGAAGAGGGCTAAGAGACATTTCTATAAACAGTTACTAATTTATTTTACCACTTCCCAGGAGGAAGACATAGACGGCAACGCGACGGCCTTCAACTGCACTGAGATATGCCCCCCTGAGTACCCCCATAAGATCTTCCCGGTGGACAACGAGCCCTACTGCTCCCTCGAAACAGTAGGCCTCGGCTTCCAAGTGGACAACGAACTCAAACCAGCAATCTTAGCAGGCGTGGTAGTGTTCACGCTAGTGTTCATCGTGGTGACCGTTTTGATCATGTACTTCTGGCGCATTCGAGCGAAAGCGAAGGAGAACACGGTGAAGATGACGATGGCGCTAACAGGATTGGATGACAACGAGCCTCTTCGACCAACCGGCGTTAAACCTAATCTAGCGAAACTGCGAATCATCAAGGAAGAGGAGATGCGAAAGGGAGGAATTTTGGGTTACGGAGCATTCGGGAACGTGTACAAGGGTGTGTGGGTACCTGAAGGAGAGAACGTGAAGATACCGGTGGCTATAAAGGTTCTACACGACGGCACAGGAGCAAACACGTCGAAGGAGTTCCTGGACGAGGCGTACATCATGGCTAGCGTGGAACATCCGAACTTGCTTCAACTATTAGCTGTCTGTATGACGTCGCAGATGATGCTCGTCACTCAACTGATGCCACTGGGATGCCTGCTGGACTTTGTGCGAACGTTTAAGGATAAGATCGGCTCGAAGGCTTTGTTAAATTGGTGCACGCAAATTGCTAGAGGCATGGCTTATTTGGAAGAGAGGAGATTGGTGCATCGAGATCTTGCGGCTAGGAACGTCCTCGTGCAGACACCTAACTGCGTCAAGATCACCGATTTCGGTCTAGCCAAGCTCTTGGATATCAACGAGGAACAGTACAAAGCTGCCGGTGGTAAGATGCCTATCAAGTGGCTGGCTCTCGAATGCATCCAGCACCGAGTGTTCACGCACAAGTCGGACGTCTGGGCCTTCGGCGTGACCATCTGGGAGGTTCTTACCTATGGTGGAAGACCCTACGAGAATGTGCCTGCCAGGAACGTGCCGGAGCTGTTGGAGAAGGGCGAGAGGCTACCGCAACCATCCATCTGCACGATCGACGTCTATATGATCATGATCAAGTGCTGGATGCTGGACGCTGAGTCCAGACCCAGCTTCAAGGAACTGGCGGAAGACTTCGCCAAGATGTCCAGAGATCCTGGTCGATACCTCGCGATCAAGGGCGACAAGTACATGAGACTACCTTCGTATACATTGCAGGTTAGTGAAACTGTTCTTGCTGACATGTTTAAATATTTTCTTGCCGGTTCTACAAGTCGCAGATGTTATTTATTGAAGTGAAACTTCTTTGCTGAGGGTAACAATTTTCTGACGGGACGGATATGTGACGTGTCGATGCAACGGAAGTGGAAAGTCGGGCGCGAAAATTTAAACTGAGAATAAACGGAGAAAAATAATTTCTTACCCCGACGGGATTCGAACCCCGGTCCACCGATTGGGGACAACCAATGATCTTTAGAATGATAGCGAACATTTTGGAATATATCGCAACGAATAAAATGCTCGGTAGCAGGATCAATTTATTTATTTAATGCTTTAAACCAAATATGGTTTATATAGCATGTTCAGTACATGAATTCAATAGCGTATTACATAATGACTTAATGCGCCTCTTAACTTAACTTAACTTAACATTAATTTGTAATTCAAGAGGTTCATTCAATGAAATGAAATTATATTTTTAATGCACAACGCTTAACAAAATCGAAAATAATTAACAGGCCTTTAATATCTGGACCACATAGGAAGTATTTTATACAAGTCGGAAGACAGTACTTGTGTCGAAATAGATCTGAAAGTAATGTATCACGTTCAACTTCATATTTTGGGCATTGTCAAATGACATGATCAAGATCTTGGGATTCAGCTCCACATTCACAAGTGCTGTCTGTAATAAATTTTACTCTGGCTAACGAAGCGTTTAAATTATAATGGTTAGAACGTCGCAGATGTTTACGCAAAATCTGTTTTGCATTAATTGTGGGAAGCAGGAATAACATAAAAATTGATTTCTTCCCTTAAAGACTTTGTTACATTGAAAGCAGCATTACAACATTTTTTAATTGTTCGAATCCTTTCACTTTTTTATATTTCGTCGAAACAATTTCTTCAGAAATGCATTAAGATCCGTAGTCTAGTAATAAATAATTTGATATTCTGTCTTTGTGAAACCCTGTATCACGTAATTCCTAAAGTACCATGTTTGAATTGTAGGACGAAAAGGAAATGATAAGGAATCTAGCATCGGACGGTCCAGAGGCGTTGGTGGACGCGGACGAGTACCTTCAGCCGAAATCTAGAGCCCCGATACCACCGGGACTTTCAACGTCGAACACTTCCGGTTCACCGCCGAACACACCGGTGAAAACCTGCTGGCCCAATGGTAAGCCTCTCGCTGCCGACTCTCCCACCCCTCAAAATCAACAGAACTGGGACAGAGAGTTGTTGAGGTACGGGGCGAATCATCGAAACGGAAATGCGACGCACGAGCCAGGTAATTCTGGGCAGCACGCGCATTTCGCGCCACCGAACGGACACTGTGGACACCCCGTTGGATCAGACAGTTCCAGTTCGAGATACTGTTCGGACCCGTTGAAAATGATCAGCGCCAGAGGTAAGGGAATTCTCGCGGCTAAATATCTTTATAACGGAGAGTAATAATAAGTTGATACTCCTTGTATTAATCAAATCAATATAGAGAAATGTACCAACTGATTCGTTACCATCTTCTTCAGATTGCGACGTAACAGACGATTGTTACGACGGCGACGTAAACTCCGTGCACCAGCAGGCTCAAGTAGGAAACCTGAAGCTAGACTTGCCATTAGACGAGGACGATTATTTAATGCCATCGCCGCAATTGCCAGCGAACACAACGCAGTACATGGATCTCATAGGGGACTCAAAGCCAGCAGGTAATTACAAACTTCATCGTATATTACCAGCAACACCGTTTCCAACCCTATCTACTGTCGGCTGACTTCTCTGTAATCTTATTCTCACTGTCGTCGGTTACATGCTTCGTCGTCTGAGTGCATGGGATTCTTTTTAGGTTTTAACTCGACCGATTGCATAAACTCTCAATTTTGTACTGCTGATTTTCATCTTATATAATCATGAAGAACAATCCCCTAAATTTACTTTCCTTGTTATCTATATATATATACATGTGCTTATGCATATTTATACAGTTTCATATTATCTGATTTCAAAACTTCATCATTAATTAGGTACATCTAAAGCGCATCTGAAGACCTACTCTGTATTGTTTCTTTTAAAAATGTTTCATCGCTACAAGGGTTAACAATAGTTCTTGTCTCTTCTTTCCAGATATGGAGCCGAAGCGACTCAACAACGGCTACCGGAAGTACCCCGAATTCCTGACCATTCCAGGGAAAACGTCCTTGGACAATCCCGAGTACATAATGTCCCAGGACGAGGGTCCACTAACCCCGCAAACGCTGGGTATCCCGACGCCGGACCTAGAGAAGGTCCTAACGAATGGAACGTTTGGATCGCAGGTCAGACAGAGGAGTTCGGAAGAGGAATCCGATCACGAGTACTATAACGACTTCGATCGTCTGGAACGGGAGTTGCAGCCGTTGAAGCCTTTCAGGAAGAATGAGACGACTGTCTGATTTGGAATCAGGTGATTTGGATTCCTAAACGAAATGACTGTTTCAATTGTTCCGAGTCGGAATCGTAGAACTGGCATCGTTCGACCGGAACCGGATCGACTAGACTCTAGCTGGAAGGCTAGGAAAAAATAGGCGATGGATTCGGTTCCTAGTGTGTAGGAAAACTCCAGAGTACTTAGAAAGGACACTTCGCCCGAGTGCCGTGTTTCGATTGTGATTAGACGTAGAACGCAAGAACTGTGTGCTAACTTGCCGACAAATCCCCGGGGAAACGTGTCTCGTGCACAAGAAACTGTTGCGTACGCGCGTGACGAACAAGTAGTGCAAAGATAATCTTAATGTGCCATTCGCAGTGGCTTGTAAATAGAGTACTGTCTACCACTTGTTTAAGGAATATTCTAAGGAAACGACGTACAGTAAATGGCATAAGCGATTGTCCAACCCTATAACTTTACCTGACTTCGACGGTCCACGTTCGTGTCCGCGTCGACTCTTTCCCCGTGACGGATTCACGATTATGCCACCCGTAAGCTGACACGTTTTGTCGCCTATTTTCACTCGAATGCGTTGCAAATTGCCTTTACTGTCGCGTTTGGAAAGCTAGAATACTTAAAAGTTCTTTCAACTTTTATTATAACTCGATATTATTAAGGGGATTGACTCAGTTCCAGGATTGCAAGGGTGCGGAATTCCCGTTTCTCGATAATACAAGGATGAGGGTTTTCAGTAGTCGAAAGGGCTAGGTGAAAGATCAATCTAGACTGCAATCGCTGTCAACATTATTCGGCAGCATGTAGCTATCATAGTTTTACAAAAATAGTTACATCCGAAGCTTTATGCTTTTGTAAACGGAAAAATAGGACTTTTTAGGGCAACTGCAGCCTAGATTCATCTTTTATTTAGCGCTTTCGACTACTGAAAAACCCCATCTTTGCATTATCGAGAAATTCCAATCCTGGAAACGATACTACTTCCTTAAGATAAAATACTTCGGTACTGAAATCTGAAAATGCTGAACTCATTTGAATGACTCGTGTCTAAGAGGAAAGTTTAAAACTGTGTTCCAAGCTGCTTAGCCTACTCGTGAATGCGACACTGCTCTTTCCACGGTGGCTAACGCGAAACACCGATTATCTCGAAAGGAAAGAGCTATTCCAATTAGGCGAACGTGGGCTGTCTCTTCCCCTCTCGTCTCGTTTTCAACGTTAAAATTCGGCACGCCGGGATCTCCCGTTCCACGCGATCCACCATGGATCATGAGATGTCAAAAATAGCACGCCGGGCCGTTTGCTAATTGCGGAAGTTACGTTGCAAATTTTCGAGCGCTCCGGGTGCGCAACATCTGCGCGGTTCGCCGTTGACTGTGATAAGAAACGTTCTACTATTTCTCGTGGACACTTCAAACATCTCAACCCGCTGTTCCAGCCTGTCGTGTTCTATCTCTCTCTCTCTATCTCTAGTATCGCAGTAAGCTACGATAGTGCGCGACAACAATTGTCCTACTTTACTGCCCGAACGCGAGACGATCGTATCCCCAAAGGATCGTAACACGAGGATCCACACGTGCCCGTGAACCAAGAGGACAAAGAAAAAACGCACAAGGTACTGTTCTCTCGTTTCGCGATTCCACTTAAACGTTTTACGACTCCCCATATATTTTTGTATGCCATCGCCTCCGCGAAAAGGGACCAATGAATTTGACCGTAGCATGGATGTATCTCGATTTTTATAGAAGATGAAACGCGTCTTGTAAATAGACTAGCGACCACTAGACCGTAAGGACTTTTACGAACGTAAAGAACGGAAAATGTACTTGAATAAGTTAAGCGAATCCGTGGCGTGTTTTTTTTCTTTTGTTCTGTTTTATTGGAAAGAGGAAACGAACAACAAAAAAAAAGAAAGACAACGATGGAAGAAAGAGCCGCGTGATCGATTAGGATTAGGACGTGCCATGTTGTGTACAGAGAACGCGGGATGCAGAGAACACCGCTCTCACCTGTGTTCACCGGAAAAGAAACGGATCATCCCTGGCGTTGCGTTTCAATTGTAAAAGATGTGCATCGGGCGTCTGCGAGATTGACAATCTCATTCACGATGGTATACTCGGTGGACAAGATTAGATACAAATTTACGAAGTCGTCGAAAGATTGTGGTGAGATGACGAGAAGGTCTCTGGCAGCAGTGTCGCCAGGTGAGGGGAGGTTGCACGAATTTAGGGGAGAACGTCGTGGAAGAATAGGGTTAGGACTTAGGGACCTTCCTATCATCTCACCACAGCAGCTATTGCAGCTTTATGAAAATTTATGGTTTCGAATAATGCAAATTACGTCTCGTAAACGTAAAAATATGAATTTTGAGGGCGACTGTTGCCTAGATTGATTTTTACAAAGCGTCATTGACATTATTCGGAAGCATGCAACTAGCTGTTCAGCTTTATAGTTCCCAATAATGTAAATTGCGCCTCGTAAGCGTAAAAATATGAATTTTAAGGGCGTCTGTTGCTTACATTGATCTTTACTATCACGTGTAATTCTCCTAGTGTAATCGGCACAAAATTAAATGTTAATCGAAGCTGCCTTTTGCATAAATTCTCTGATCTTCTCCCGTTCGCGAACTCGGAGTGTCTTGTCCGCGATGTATAATAAGAAACTTTTCGAATGAATAAAATTGACGTGCGGTTTGCTGTGATAAATGGAAAGAAAGGTTTTTAACGCGAAAATTGTTTTCTCTTCTATTACGTTTTGTTGTTTTAACGCGACCAGCTTACGTTTGCTGGTGGATGCGAGAACATGTCGCACGGATTTCCAATCTCGCTGCACGCCGAATGCAGAATCTTACTGTTTAGGATCTAAGCAAAATACGTATCGTGTACATTGCGTCTGGTATTTTAAGTGTTACGAAATAGTTAACGTTAGCGATTTCTCTCCTGTGTAATATATACGATCATACGTCGCGTCGCCGAGCGGATCAGCGTGTATCATTGTAGAAAAAAAACGTGCGCGCGCGCCTAATTTGAAGCTCTTTTAAGGATATAGAAGAATGAAAATCTTTGCGAAACCTTCCTCTCCGCGTTTCCCTCTAACCCGTTTCACCCCACTGGTTATTTCCTCTTTGTTTTCTTTCTTTTCCGTTTGTAAACCGAGAAAACTAGTATGGAGAGTATGCGTGTGAACTAGAAATTGTACAATACGTTTGATCGCCGGGATAATTAGCTGCGAGGAATTGCATTTGCCATTCGGTTGTGGACCTATAGAACTTATAAAACTTTATAATATCATTGTGTTATCGTAAAAAAATTATTGTAATAAAGAATCACCATCATTCTTACCGGGTTTCGTACATTCTTTTACAATATTTCCAATGTAAAATTAATTTTACACGTACAGTGGGTGGACAAAGTATTCGTACACTTTTTAAAAACGAATAACTTTTTCGAAATAGGAGCCAATAGCTTTTTTCAGACGTTAGAAGCTGCCTGCAATGAAAATTTAAAATGTTTATTTCGTAAATCTAAGTAAGTCCTTGGTGGACTACCCTGTCTACAATTTTTACATGAACTCATGTGTTTATACTTTTATTTATAATATCCAAGTATTACTCCCATAAAGAGATTTGCCACCCCTAGCCGTTCAACAGTTAACAATAACATCTTCTGCATAAATTTTGATTGTGAAACTTGCAATCAATACAATACACTATCCAAGAAATATTTTTAGAAGACCATGCAAAATTGTTACAAGAAATATAGTAATATGTTCGCCATGGAGAAATGTATAATAAACGGGTGATTGGACACCCTGTCGCTCACACAATTGTTAAAGATACATTTTAACGAAGTAAGTACATGATATATCTAGTAAATTATTTTGAATTAATATTATTGGTGATAATATTTAAGAAGACAGTGGTACAGAAGAAATTATACAAGTTCAAATAAACACTTGTTGAACCAGATTCTTGTTCCACGTAAAGTTCATGAGGTAATACATAGTTACGCAACGCGCTTCTGAGGAATGCGACATGTATATGTAGTACATACATCAGTAAGTGTACGAAAGCCACGAGTCATTGAACGAAGTTTAAATAACAACTTTTCCCACCCGGATACTTTTCAGCTGTTATCGGCAGTTGCTCGTGAATCGTTGTGCGTCGCAGATGTTTATGCGTCTCGCGCTCTCGTACAGTGTTTCCGTGTGATTGCATATCATTTACAACGAACTACAAATAAATCCACTATTGGAAACGAAGAGGTTCTCGAATCGAAATTCATCTATTTAATCATTTACGATTTTTAATTGACCAGTTGATCAAATTTAACAGGACATTTAACAAGGAAACGTTATGTATTTATGTATCGGGTTGGCAAGAAAGTAATTTCGGTATTTTTTAAGGTGAAATAGAAACCAATTTTTTTATTCAAGCAATTTTAACGAATAAGATATTTTCCCTTTTGTTCGATGATCTTTGTCAAAAAGAATAAATAAGAAAATATCGTATTGATTTAGAGTTCATTGCTTGAATAAAGAAATTCGGTTTTTAAATTACTTTCTTGCCAACCCAATATATGTAAATGTAGTAGAAGTATCAAGATTGTATTCAGTTTTTTATTTAAACGTCTTCCGTGATGAAATAACAATTTTTTGATTGGAAATTGTTGAGTGAGAACAAAGGTTTCGATAATAACTCTTCGATTGCTTGTTACAAAGAGGAGGAGCGTAAAATGGAGACGATAGACGATCCTCACCTGAGACACCTATTCGATGGGAATCAGGTATTTAATGTTTACAATACAAATGCCATAAACTTATCAGTTGGTGCTCCCGGCCCTGATTTACTCCAAAACCTGCCGGATATGATACAAAGAGCGACGGAACACAAACTGGTAAGTATAAATGAATTGTTACATCACTCGAAATTGTCAAAGTTTATTTATTACTAACATTAAAGCTACCATTGCCGGTAAAATGACCGGCTTTATATTTGTTATTTTACGATTATCGAAATTATGAAGTTGTGCTTGTTAAAACTTCTAAATTAAACTATAACATTCTTTCTTCTTTATATCAAGATATAAACTATGACATTATCGACGCTATATCCAGTACGAACGAGAATGTTGATAAGAAGTGGACTAGTCATTTCACATGATTCGGACGTTTTATTTGTCAACGCTTTGCTATTACAATCGTTATTTATTTTCTTTTGTTTAGAGGGGTCTAAGTCAAAATTTAATAAAAATGAGTCTATTAATTATTTCACATTAATACATTACTTTAAACATTGTTATTTCAACATTATATGGAATTCATTTAGTGTTAACATCCTTTTCCTTTAAATATCTAGGAACAAGGAAAATATACATTATATGTTTTATAAAAATTACAAGACTGAACTTATGTACATTTTTCACAATTTTTTTAACAATACTTGATTAAATATAGAAATTTATTGAATAATTTCCGATGGAAGCATCTTTACAATTTCAATAATTAAAAATAAAAAATTTGACCGATCGCGGTACGGTTAATGTTAAGTAAACATTTTTTCGAAAACGAAAAGGTGTTCGTTTATTATGTATGCTTCTTCTTAGGAACAAGAACGCAAAGAGGGAATGTACTATCTTTTTCAATATGGCCCGACTGCAGGTTTGTGGGAATATCGCGATGAATTGGCGATGTTTCTAACCAGACGATACGGCGATCCAGTGAAAAGAGAAAATTTAATTTTGACCTGCGGAGCTACTCACGGCCTTCAACTTTTGCTGAACACCGTCCTTTCACCGAACGGAATAATCTTTGTAGAAGAAGTCACTTACATGATTGCTCTGGATACGTTCAAACAATTTCCATTGATTAAAATAGTCACAGGTAATGATTCAAACTTAAAATATTTATACATAATAATTCACCAAATAGGAAAATGGTTGAAATCGCGTAAGTCACAAAAATAGTTTAACCCTTTGCATTCGGAGCTACTTCAACTGGAAAATTCAACATTAATGTATTAATTCCTTCCGATCTGGAATAATTCCATTGTATACGATTTTTTTTCTTTTTATATAAAATTGATAGAATACCTCATACAATATTTAAATGTTTAGTAAATGATTAGTAGACTGCGAATATTTATGCATTTATGAATTATGAATCTTTTCAAAAATATACTTGAATATTAAACGCATTTGTTTGTGACAGTACCAATGAAAAACGATGTAATCGATTTGGACGCGTTTGAGAAAATAGTCGCCGAGGAAAAAACCAAGGGTGAATTTCTTCTAACCGGCGAAAAGATATTTTGGGCTATGCTTTACACTATTCCCACTTTCCACAACCCTACCGGAAGCACTTTGTCTCCAGGTAAAAAATAAATTCTACTTATATTTTCTAATCAATCGTACAGTTATACACAGTAATTTTGTGATTTGTTAATTTTCTATAGAGAGCTGCAAAAAATTGGTTGAAATAGCGCGCAATTATTCCGTGCTGGTTGCTTGCGATGATGTTTATAATTTACTTTATTATGGAGACGGTTTCCCGCCCCATCGATTATATTATTACGATGATCCAAAGGATCCTGAATATAAAGGTGGTAATATAGTGTCGAATGGATCATTTTCGAAGATACTTTCACCGGCAATTCGCTGCGGTTGGATGGAATGTCCGCCACGACTGGCAAAAATCTTTCGATCTTCGTAAGTATTATTGAATTCGAAATTCTATATTATATATTATTTCTATAAATTTACACAACTATGATTTCACGTTCCAAATTTACTGATTTGATATTTTCATCTGGAAATTATAAAATATTCGTGAATTTTGTATCAGGACAGCGTATTAGAATGTTTTGTTCGATTTTTTCACGAATTTAAAAACCTCCAGAGGGATCTTACACAGCGGTGGTGCTGTTAATAATTATCTTTCCGGTGTTATTGCGAGTTTACTGCAACTAAGGATCGAAGACGAGTATCTCGACAAACTAGTGAAAATTTACAAGGTGAGTTTCATAATGAATAGACTACGGATTTTTATGCATTAAGAATATTTGTAATATCGTCTTTAATGCAATAATGTCATTAAGGGTTGAAATCAATTTTTCTTTGCATAGCAGAGTATTTTTATTTCGCATAAAGATCTGCAGTCTAATAATAAAGAACTAATTGTTCATATTAGTAGTTCAGTAAACGAATTTGGTTTCCATTGTTCACTAATCTTTTATATAGTCTTTCGTGTATTCTTTTATAAGATGAAGATAGAAAATTGTAGTTATTATCACTCATCAATTTTGGAAAGTTCTGTGCATGTATCTATTCTCTTGTAGGAACGATTAACAACATTATGTGATACATTGAAACGTTATTTACCAACATGTTGCTCATTTCAACAACCAGAAGGTGGTTACTTTGTATGGATACATCTACCGTCAGGTACGTATTCGGTACAATAGTGAATACAACTCTTCTATACCAAATTTTCTGTAGGTGTGAATGGTGCTGATTTTGTTAAATGGTGTCAAGAAAACCATAAAGTAGCAGCTATACCTGGAGTAAGATTTTCATACACAGGAAAATGTCACAACTATTTACGACTGAGTATAGGATTCCATAGGAAAGAGATTTTACAAACTGGTTCGCAGACTCTTTGCACTGCTTTACTACACTATATTAGAAATAATATTTAATTTACACTAACGTAACTTTAGTAGCTATTAGTGCCATCGTTAAGTATTAGTTTAGAACATTTAAATATTCTCAATCATAAATGCTGTTCAATTAAAGGTATTTACTAGATTGTGGATCTTTATACAAAATAAAAATTGTTTGGATCAATCCAAAGCACCAGACATCGACGTCTTCAGACGGTTTTAATTTCTTTACTGTTTTAAATTGAACATCAACTCGTTTTTACTATAAATGCATAAAATCCGCTGTCTAGTATATTATTACTGAAGAATAAAAGAAACAGATAAATTAAGAATAAAAATAACATTTCTTAAGTACTGAAAATATCGACAAATCTCAATTATTTTATATACAGTATGTTTAGCAACAGTTTGGAGAAAATTTGAGAGGTAATTGTACAGGACGACATAAGATCAAAATCAAGAGTAAACGAATTGTATGTATAATCCATCGATAGACTCTTAATTTTGTACTGTTGATTTTCATCTTATATAATCATGAAGAACAATCCCCTAAATTTACTTTCCTTGTTATCTACATATATATATCTATATACATGTGCTTATACATATTTATACAGTTTCAAATTATCTGATTTCAAAGATTCATCATTTTTTTACTTCAAACAGTAATTATAATATAAATTGTACATTCCAATGACTACGACGAGTCACGTAAGAGTTCTTTCTCTTTTGTAAGCAATAACTTCTCAGCATTATCAACGTATTCACGACTTAAATTGGTTATATAACTCTCAATTCTAAAACTTAAATCTTCGGACAACTTGTCTTTTCTTTTTACCGTTTTTATATGCATGTTTCGTACATCTGTAATGTCTTCTTTGCACTTGACAAAATATTTTTTCGCTGTCTTCGCTAGGGTTTCCCTGTATTCCTTGGTGACTCTGTAAAATACAAGAAGAAAGTAAATGTTCTGGTAAGTACTTTCAAGAACATAATATTCTGCTTTAATTGTAAGAAGCAGTAGTTACATAAAAATTCACTTTATCCCTTAACAGTCTTTTCACATTGAAAACAACAATAATATTCTTAGATTTTTTATATCTTCTAGACAATACTTACTTGGGTATCGGTATGTAAAGCATAGTACCGTCTTGTTGTGGATTTAAGTTCATTTGAGACTTGGACAGAGTATTCAGGACATCAGGAATTATTTGAGGGAAGGCAGACATATTCATAACTATTATTTTAGGTTTCCGACTAATTTCTGCTATCTCTTGAAGTTGATATTCAGTTCCGTCGAATTTGACAGTTAACTCTTCGACAGCACCCACACTCGTACGCAGACCTATGTGTTTCATCAATTGATTCTTGTAGTCTTCGAATGCTTTATCGAATAACATATTCATACGATCTACATTTATAACTCCATCTAATTCATCAGGATTGATATGCACAGCTTGTGGTTTTTTCTTATCTTTTCCGCCACCTTTAACTTTCGATAATGTTCTCGTAGTGGAGAAGTTGTCGATTCGGTATAATTGCGGAAAATTATTTAGGTTACATCGT
The DNA here is from genome assembly GCA_916610235.2 of Lasioglossum morio. Taxonomy (NCBI): domain Eukaryota; kingdom Metazoa; phylum Arthropoda; class Insecta; order Hymenoptera; family Halictidae; genus Lasioglossum; species Lasioglossum morio. The sequence continues at coordinate 7,839,682 of OU744325.1, read as the reverse complement.
TCATTCGACAAGTTTGTATTACTAAAATTATGTAGTTTCCGCACATATTCTATTGGAAAACCATTAAGTCTACATATGTAGAGATTTACGAAATTTCTTGCACACCAATGTAATTTCATTGTAACTGTCATCGTCTTATTTCTTTTCAAATTGACATTTAGTTGCGGGGTTACTGTTATTCTAATAATGCAAGGGACACATTTTACTATGTAGATAAAATATTGCGGAAGATTATAAACATTCATACAGGTGGCGCTACTAAAAATACCAGTGATGCACTCTAGTGAAGAAATACTCAACATGTTCCTCTCACAAGACTTAAAGCCTTGTTCACAGTGTGAACTTCACAGTCCATAGAGTAAATTCAGTAGAGACACTTCATATTATGGTGTTTTCTGTCTGAGCCTCAGAGGGTCACTAAGAGCCCCATATTACCGATAGTTCACGGATTTAGGCGAATTAGCAAAATTCAATACTCTATATACTTTATTTTTACTTATTTTAGAACTTCTAACAATAAGATCTAAGATATTAACCTTAGTCCATATATGCTTACAGACCCGGATTTATCGGACTTCAGATAAGATGTTCCAAGATTACTTCATCCACCAGAAAACGGATGTGGGCAAAGTGCTATATACATAGTCTACAGGAATCCCCTTCTTGGTGTTTGACGAGTCCCACTGGCAAGTCTTCAATATTTTTATAAATCTTACAATATAAGTTATGTACATGAACAAAACAATCATTTTATATATGAATGTACAATCAATAAATAAAGACAACGTAGTAAAACAAAGTATCTGCGATATTATTTAATAAATCACTTACTCTTCCCGAACTTCCAACTTATCGTTTAATGATACGACGATATATGATGATAAGCAGATTGCTAATATGTTCTTCTAATACAAAGTTCAATTTTCGAGGTTTCCGAAAATTTCCTCGATTTTTCGGCCGTCTGACTTGTCGTTGAGTTGTACTACTGAAATTTCGACAATTTTCGAGCGTCTGACTTGACGTTGACTTATACTACTGAAAATCCGGATACCTCCTTTGATATCATGTTCTCCTAATACCGAGTTCAATTTTCGAGGTTTTCGGAAAATTTTCTGAATTTTCGGCCCTCTGACTTGTCGTTGAGTTGTACTACTGAATTTTCAAAATTTTTCGAGCTTCTGACTTGACGTTGACTTATACTACTGAAAACCGGATACCTCCTTTGATATCATGTTCTCCTAATACCGAGTTCAAAAATCGAGGAAATTTTCGAAAAATTCGATTTTTCGGCCGCCTGACTTGTCGTTGAGTTGTACCACTGAAATTTCGAAAATTTTTGGAGCGTCTGACTTGACGTCGACTTGTACTACTGAAAATCCGGATACCTCCTTGCATATCATGTTCTCCTAATACCGAGTTCAAAAATCGAGGAAATTTTCGAAAAACTCGATTTTTGAACTCGGTATTAGGAGAACATGATATGCAAGGAGGTATCTGATTTTCAGTAGTACAAGTCGACGTCAAGTCAGACGCTCGAAAATTTTCGAAATTTCAGTAGTACAAATCAACGGCAAGTCAGACGGCCGAAAAATTTCGAAAATTTCAGAAAACCTCGATTTTTGAACTTGGTATTAGGAGAACATGATATGCAAGGAGGTATCCGATTTTCAGTAGTACAAGAGAGAGTCAGAATCTGATGGCAAGAGTAAATGCGGAAATATACAGGGTGTCCCAAAACTACCCTAGGAGCCGAAAATGGGAGGTTCCTTGGGTCATTTGAAGCGACATTTTCCTTTGCAAAAATGGCGTCCGCGGCTTTGTTTAGGAGTTATTAACGAAAAACACGGACCAATCAGAGCGCGCCCTGGGCCGCCGTGCCGCGCGGCACCGGCAGCCGAGCGTTGGTGGTACGCCGTGACATCGCAACGAACAAGAGTTTCTCGATGATGTAAATTCTCTCCGATTTCAACGAGCTTTGGATATGTGGTCAAGACCATTATTCTGAACAACATTTCTCTTTAAAGTTTTTGGCTGTCGGCTTTAGTTTACGAGATAATCGCGCGAATAGCTTTACCCGAACGAGAGAAGAAGCAGAAACTGATTGTTTTAAAAACTCACTTGCATCATTCAGCCATAAATCCATTTGCTGCTTCGAAATGTGTGTCAATGGGTCAGTCGGTGACGAACTGCACAGATGTCTGCAGGTATACGACAGTACCGAAATCCAAGGGGCGTACGGCCAGGTCGACGAACTGCACAGCTGGGGTAGATAGCAGGTATACGACACTTTGACGGATACGCGCTCAAAAGATCTGGACTTTTCACTTTCACTTTCAAATCGATAAATAAATCATATGTTTGTTTCACACAGATGCACTAAGAACAATTGCAATATCACTTGTGTTACAGCACAAATCACAACAATCAGATAACGTGATCACTAGCGAACGTAAACTTTCGAAAAGAAGAACATCCCGAATTTTTTCTTTACTTTCACAGTCGAGGCACTAAAATCCTTCGGAATTGACCTGCCGCTTGTTGTCCATAAATAGTTCTTGTGGTCAGGCCGGTAATTGCACCGCTGGTGGTAGCTGTCAAGTACGCGATCGCAGTCAAATCCAAGGGCTGCAAAAGGAGGGTAGCACGGCAATTGCGTCCAGGTCAACGCATCTGTCACTTAGCACGTAGCAGGTAGTTCCTACGTTATTCTTGCGTTAAATATTTGGTGCCCTGAAAAGGGTCATTCTCCGACGGCAGTCTGATACGTGGACGCTCTCGTTTGATTCGCCTTACAGCGGCAGCAGCATTGAACCCGCTGCAGACGTACGCGACAAAGATGTAGAAGTTCTCTTGCGACGTGAACATTATGTGGCAGAGACTTGGACTGACTGCAGTTTCCCTAAAAAGCTGCGTACACCCCCAAATATCCCCACCACGAAGCAAAACTGAGAATACAGGAACATTCTAAAAAATCACGTGTTTTGCAGAAGTTGAAAGTGCAGCAGTGTGACCCTTGCCTGTCCTCCACGATAGAAAACAGGGATCCTCGTCTCCGCGGAAGGGATCGTGCCATAAATCAGAAGTCTGCAGTTACTCGGAAATGTCCGCTGGACACCGGAACGGAAAAATTTTCTCCTGCACATGTTGGCTTTATGAATTCTTTTTCGACCGTGCACTTTCAACTTCTGCAAACCACATGTTTTTTAGAATGTTCCTGTATCCTCAGTTTTGCTTCGTGGTGGGGATATTTGGGGGTGTACGCAGCATTTTAGGGAAACTGCAGTCAGTCCAAGTCTCTGCCACATAATGTTCACGTCGCAAGAGAACTTCTACATCTTTGTCGCGTACGTCTGCAGCGGGTTCAATGCTGCTGCCGCTGTAAGGCGAATCAAACGAGAGCGTCCACGTATCAGACTGCCGTCGGAGAACGACCCTTTTCAGGGCCCCAATAATTTAACGCAAGAATAACGTAGGAACTACCTGCTACGTGCTAAGTGACAGATGCGTTGACCTGGACACACTTGCCGTGCTGCCCTCCTTTTGCAGCCCTTGGATTTGACTGCGATCGCGTACTTGACAGCTACCACTTGCGGTGCAATTACCGGCCTGACCACAAGAATTATTTATGGACAACAAGCAGCAGGTCAATTCCGAAGGATTTTAGTGCCTCGACTGTGAAAGTGAAGAAAAAATTCGGGATGTTCTTCTTTTCGAAAGTTTACGTTCGCTAGTGATCACGTTATCTGATTGTTGTGATTTGTGCTGTAACACAAGTGATATTGCAATTGTTCTTAGTGCATCTGTGTGAAACAAACATATGATTTATTTATCGATTTGAAAGTGAAAGTGGAAAGTCCAGATCGTTGAGCGCGTATCCGTCAAAGTGTCGTATACCTGCTATCTACCCCAGCTGTGCAGTTCGTCGACCTGGCCGTACGCCCCTTGGATTTCGGTACTGTCGTATACCTGCAGACATCTGTGCAGTTCGTCACCGACTGACCCATTGACACACATTTCGAAGCAGCAAATGGATTTATGGCTGAATGATGCAAGTGAGTTTTTAAAACAATCAGTTTCTGCTTCTTCTCTCGTTCGGGTAAAGCTATTCGCGCGATTATCTCGTAAACTAAAGCCGACAGCCAAAAACTTTAAAGAGAAATGTTGTTCAGAATAATGGTCTTGACCACATATCCAAAGCTCGTTGAAATCGGAGAGAATTTACATCATCGAGAAACTCTTGTTCGTTGCGATGTCACGGCGTACCACCAACGCTCGGCTGCCGGTGCCGCGCGGCACGGCGGCCCAGGGCGCGCTCTGATTGGTCCGTGTTTTTCGTTAATAACTCCTAAACAAAGCCGCGGACGCCATTTTTGCAAAGGAAAATGTCGCTTCAAATGACCCAAGGAACCTCCCATTTTCGGCTCCTGGGGTAGTTTTGGGACACCCTGTAGAATGAGGGAATAAATACTGGAGAAAGGAGGAAGAGGGAACGTGCATGATACGCGGGAGACCTCTAGAGAAACTAAACCATCTGACAGAAGTCTGTGAAGGAGTGGAAAGAATAAATATAAGTAAAGAAAAGATAGTACAAAATAAAAGAGTTAGAGAAACAGTAAAGTGGCTCAGGAGTATCGAGGAAAAAAAGAAAGAAATAATCAAAAGGAGATAGGGAGAGACAATATTAGATGTAAGACATTAGGATAGATTAGATTAGATTAGATTGGATGAACTCTGTGAGAGGTATAAATATATATATGGAGCAAAAAAGAGTACCAAGGTACCTCGAGGAGGAAGGTGAAGGAGTCTGTACAAATTACGATGTAAAAGAAATTTTCTAAGCTTCCTTTTGGTACAATACAATTAGTTAAGTCGTTATATAGCGGTGGCAGATTCTTAAAAGACTTTTTAAGCGGCGATAACATCTTAATAAATTGATCTATTCAACCGCGATTTAATCTTTGTAATCTCTTGTTTCCATAGTAATCTGATGTTGTTGCTGTGAATAATTAATCGCGAGTGACTTCGATTGCCGCGTTACTGGAGAACAGACATTGGTCTGAATATTTAAACAAGTGGTAATCCGCGATCGGGACATTTAACGAGTATGGAAAGTGTACAAGGGTTTCATAATTGAATACGGATTATTGTTCAAGCGTTGCCTATAAGACAAGCTCCAAAATGTTATTATTATACTCCGGATTATATACATTCATGACAAAAATGAGTACGTGTGCTGAAAGACTTTAAAAAGCAGTAATATATTAATTAGTAGTCTTATAATGAGAATTTGTGCAAACATGCTAAATACAGAAGGGTTTTAAATACTCCATACATTTTGGTTGACCACAAGAGGGTTAAGCGACTCCTGTTAACGCTGCTTAATTCCGAGATGTAACTTCCGAGGATGTAGCTAATGTTAAGCGGTAATTCGTCGAATAAGAACGAAAGGCGAAGAGCAAGCATATAAGCCAGTAAATTCAACTCTGAATGAATAGGGATAGGGGAAACGCGGACGTGGTAAGCAGCGAACTGGCGAAACGATGCGCAGAGAACGAACGAAATAGATAGCGTCTCCGGGGAGAGAGAAATCCAGTTCCAGGCAAACTGTCTTGCTAGTAGTCCAAAGATAGTTTCGGATTCAGATTCCCAAGAGTTAGGTGAAACCGCCTTCCCGACCCAAACGTTCTCTATTCTCCACGGGCACGATTCTATGCCGCCTCCAGAAACGAGATCTACCAAATCTGAACATTGACTGTGGCTCTTTCCTCGAAGCAATCAAACGAGCCGTCAAATTTCTTATCCTCGCCGATGTTATGCGCGGGGCCAATGTAACAAGAACACCCTCGAAACCGATTCCGTTCATACAGGGATTTCAAAAATGTTTACATTCCCGAAGAGCTTCTAACACCTCGGTGACTTAAAAATGTCGATTCTTATTCGAAGCTTTGTCGAGACACTCTCAACTACATAGACGAAGAAGAAGTAGAACGTATCAAGCAGAAAGTTCACTTTTGTTCTTGATTACCCAACCCTGATTTCATGAATAAACAGTTTCCAAAAATGTTTCTCTTTAACACTTTTTAATGAACTGCGACTGCTGACTAATATGAAATATTATAAAATCTTCGAAACAGGGACTGGCTTATTTATAACTGGAATATTTATAATAATTTTTGCGTTCCATAGAAGATCTAATATGAATCTACGAGTCTAATATGAATCTAGAGATAAGATCCCGGGTACACTATTTCATTTGTATAACTAATTACTTATGCACTAATATGCAGGTTATGGAACGTCTTGATGGGAGTTTTCAGATAATGAGTTTCCTGGACAATGGGTGCTAGGATGAATGGGTTTCTACTATACATATTCTCGTTTGGAGCCGACGATTTTTGGGGATTTACGAGATAAAAAATGTTTAAGATATTATGGATTAAAAGTTCTGGATATTTTACATTCATTCAGAACATATCTGTTCCTGAGAATTTCTTGAAAAAGCATTCTCATATGTAGAACAGATAATTGTATGATCTGTAATAAACGTTCCTTCTAACCAAATTATCTGCACCGTAATTAAATCGTTAACTTCTGTCATTTTTCAGTCCCATCGTAGTTTTACATACTTTTCATTTGTTATAACTATACTCTTTTATTTATCCTTATCTCTGTAAATTTCTATTCATCTTAAACAAACTGATATTTCAAATATGCTGCAGATCCTTTTTTACAGAATTCTATTGTTGAAATCCTGGTCTTCCAATACCAGTACGAATTGAAAAGATCTCTATCATTTCACTAGTTGACGCTTCGCTTCCGAGATATTAGCAGTTGAAAATTGAAGGTTCAACTTCCGGCATGGAGTTCAAACCTCATTGTCAGTCAGGTTGGCACTCGTCCACTCGTACACTGTCGCCCACTGTCGAAAAACAAAGGGTGATGCTTCCAACCCCTTTTTCTCCATTGTGCACCCTGCTACAATTGTTCCACGGCTTTCAACGATCTTTCGACTTTTTCTAATAACATTATCCATACTTACTCGTAATCATTTCCTCTCGGAATTTCTACGTACTACGTCAAATAATGTGAAATCCCTACTTTTCAATCAATAAGTCACGTTAATTTCCTCATCTAATTGTAAGTAAAAAATGTTACGACCGACGAATTGAAAGAAAACCCACAACAATATTATTTTCGTGAGAAAAGTATATGCACTGAGTTTACCTTATTGTGTAGAAACTATGTTACTGAATAATTTGTCTGTTTTTTAAATAACAACTTTAATTTTTCCGTTAGCTTGTATTCTGTTTCAATAATCTTGTCAATTCTCTGCATATGGACTCTAAAAGGAATACTGGCGACGAATAATCAGTCTTAGATGAAAAATTAATACGAAACAGCCAACTCACGAATGAACAGCAAATTTTATTCATCAAATAAAAGAAAGTAGTCGTTTATGCATGTTCGCATATGGAACTCTGTTTTTTAAATCGACTCTGGATCGGGCAACTGTTATCACATTGAAAACACATTATCATAGAAGATGTATTTGCTCTCTTTATTCATGAAAGCGACTTGTTAAGTTACAACTGGATTGCGACATCCACAAAGCAAGCGAACGGGACTGGTCCTCGTGCATATTGCAAGGGGAAGTCTCAAAATTACTTTCAAGCGGACCGTTAATGTGCTGCGACCTGGCTTTAAATATTCTACCTCGCCGAAAAACTTTGTCCACGATTGAAATGCTAGGGGATACTGAGCAGATTCCGTAAGCAGCACAAGCTACGAAATAATGTTCGCGTTAAACGTTAAGCGTATTAAACCGAGATTTAAACTCGACGTGTTTTGTTAAAAATCGAACTCGAGTCGAGTTGTCAAAAAATTCTTCAGAAATTCAATACACAGATTGAATGTCGACATTGTCTTACTAGCAAATTGTGATTCAACCCTTTCATTCTACATAATAATTTAGTGAGACTGAAACTGCAAATTGCGATTACTTTTTTTATCAATTTCTTTGAACTCTACAAATCGTTATGGTGAAAATTAATTCTTAAACCTTGGAATTCGAGGCTACCTGGACTCTAGAAATTTTAGAAACATTTATAAAAGAAAGAAGTAAAATCACATTGATTAAATATAAATAAAATTAGAAATGTGAAAGTTACTTCAAATTATGGTGTCGCAATTGTGTGAAAAAGTAGGTGTCACTTTATCGAAAATTCTTTGACAACAAACTCAAAGACAAGAATTCGGTTTAATATTGTAATTAGAAAGAAAAAGTAACAATTTGTGTTGCGATTCTATTGAGGGTATTCGGGGACGAGTGCAATCGAATAAAAGAATGTGGGCGGACAGCAGTTTGATTAAACGAATGAAAAAAAAAGGAAACGGGAAAAATCAATTTATAAAGCGTTCCGTTCGAGCTTCCTCAAGCGTTTCCAGTTCGAGATCAAAGGGTCCAGATGCGGTGGTCGTGCAAATATCAATCGGTTCCGGTAGAACGACCACACTTTCGGTCATTACATAAGAACATCAAATATTCGTTATTATTATATTATTTGCGGAGAAGTATCTGAACGGTGAACTTTCGATTTCTCTCCCTCTCTTCGACCTCTAGAATTAAAACTAAGTATTAAATGATTAACACCACTCGCAGAGTTTAGATAAAACAACCAATTGTTAGATTAACGTGCAGTTCTACTAAATTCCTGCTGTTTTTCCCGAAGAAATTAAACATGAAATATCTTGGATACATGAAGAAATCTGTTTTATCGTGTTTCACGCAGAAACAAAGTGTACAACACTATGTCTTAGCTTGGAATATCATAAAATTGCACAGAATATGTTCTTGTCCGAACAGGGACGCGTTATAAACATAATTATAACATTTTTAGGACTGTTATCAATTTGTGACTACGTTACCGACCAAAAATTGTGGACTGATAAGAGCGTCCTCTGTCCACGAACAATAGTTAATTACAGAACTACCTACTGAAATAGTATTGTCGGAAAAATGTAAAATGCGTGGGTGAACGAATGGAAGATTAAAGTTTTCGGGATACTAGCACAATAGTAATGCTTCTTGCTTTCTGCTCTATCCTCTGATGAATTTTTGGATGACATTCTCTTGTTCACTAGAAAATTAAACATTTCTTTCTAAATAGAATAATTCCATTCTATATCATTTTTTGCATTTTGTGAATATGAAGTTATCGATTAGATACCAACATATTTAATCGTCTACGCAGTATTTTGAATAACGGTATTATTGAAAAGTATTCAGATCGCGGATATTTATGCAAAATAAAAATTGTGTGCATCAATTGCAAGACGTAGCAATTGTATACAAATCCATTTCATCTCTTAACAATTAAAAATAACAAATATAATCGAAAATTTTTCTGGCCTCTATTTGAATATTCACCATTGTTTCGTCATTTAAAAGTATTTTGCAATGCATACGATTATTCAGGATATTTTTAAAAACTTTGGATATATGTACTTCTAACCAAATATAATTTTAGTAATAATCATACGGCGAAATGTCTATTTAAGAGAACAGATTATACTGAACCAACATGTAAACGAAAGTACGATTGAATTTCAAATTTCTTACCGGAATTATACGGATATGTACTCAAGCAGTTTACCTTTCGAGCGGCTAAGCGATCCCCTTTCTAATTAAAATCATGAATATTTCTGTATTGTACTGGCCGTTATGTGTATTCCCAGAAAATTACAATTTCCGTCGGATCAACTTCTAATTGGAAGTACATAAAACCCTATAGAAAATCAGATTCAATTACCCGTAGATTTGTGCCGAATCCATTACTCGCTGTTTATATTCCATTTAGGTAAAGTAAGTAGGTGTTGAAGGATCCTATGAAACGAAGATTTCAACGCGACTATACAGTTCACAAAGAAGAAGCTTTGTTCTTTATCATTTAATGAATATTTCGTATACATTGCACTTTCCTTTTAGGTAAGCTATTGTAACGTAAAAACGACGATGTTCGAAACTACTTCGCGCCGCATTGTTTCGATAAAACTTAGATGTTGTTATTATACTAAGATCTTATCTCTTTACAATATACAGATTGGTCAGGACATATAAACTACATGAACTTTCTTTGATACCTAATACTCAAGGTGAATTATAAGAACTAACAGTTAAAACAACTTGTAACCTGTTGGTTGTATTAACAAAATGTTTTAAACGAGTTATGTTGCATTTCGAGACTCGCATCGGATGGATGCAGTTAGATTTTTTAGTTCTTATTACCTCACCTTGTACACCGATAAATTAGAAGAACTTTGGAAGGCGCAAACACGCGCAAAATATTTAATTAAAACCGTAAGCTTACTTACGAAATATTCGAGGTATTTCTACGTATAAATTTTTCAGGTTACAAGACCGGCTCACAGATACCCTGTCTACAGCAGTCTGTAAAATGTCGGCCAGTATTTATTGATTATCTAGCAATGCTGAGTGATATTGAAAAAATTTCGATGTTCTCCGAACGTTGGAGCAACCCCTCTCGATCGGTATTTCGAAGGAGCAAACCGCCCTCTCTGAGTGCTCGTTGATACTCGTGAACATCCCCCAATGAATTCTTAGGACGTAAATTAATTAAGACCGTGTGTTAGGTTGTCCCAAAAGTTCACCTCGCGATGTGCGCGCTTGATATTGTTAGGTAACACGAGCATAATATACAAACAGTACAAGATCGTCAACAACAGCTGACGAGCCTCGCAGGGACGTGTATAATGTTGCAACGCCACAAATGATAACGTCTCGATAAGCAGTGGATCCCCGAAACTATTACGTTGTTGCATATGAAATGTCCGATTTTAGAACGCAAATTTCGCACACAATGCGTTTTAATTAAAAAAATACTATTATAGTTGACAGGTTCATTGTACGTCTCTTTGAAATGCAAAGCTTACTCCTATTTTCAATTTTAATAATATATAAACTTCCTTTTCAATAAATTTGACTTCAACGTCAATCAATGCGAAAAACAACATATTGACGGTAGCATTATGTGATATATAGTGAAAATGTGGTGACTGATCAATAGTCCCCGGATTTTATACATTTATGATAAAAATGAGAAGGTGCAATTTCAAACAGTAAAAAGGTTATAATAATTTAAGAACGCTAATCTATTTTTCTCAACTTGTTAAAATGATTAAAGTAGAAATAAACTGTTTATGTGGCAATTGATGCAAGCAATTTTTATTTTGCATAAAGATCCGCAGTCAATTAGTAAAAAGAACTACGAAATAGAGATGACAATCTTGTAAATGTAGCATTCGAGTGATCAAATAATTCAATTTCTATCATAACACAATCAAGAAATGTGTGCCAATGTGACTGTTAATAATCGAACATTTCCTATGTTACGATCTAATATTTCAACACTAAATTTCCAATCTGTGAAAGATCATCGACGTTTAAACTGTGATAGTTCCGTTAAAAAGAGTAGTACAAGCATGAGCTTGTTCTCATTTTAAAGTTTGACAACTGTATTTTGCAAACTATCATTAATTTTTCACGATGTAATAATGGGTCACGTCACTTTTGAGCGGGGGTGTATGTTCACAGTGCGCTTAGTTTGCACTCGGAGACCGTATGACATTTGAAAATAGGTATGAATGTCACACAACGTCCTTGAATTCAGAAGTTTCCGCTCATCATTTCGAGGGAATATATGGGGTGGAATGGCGGGGATAAAAAGCAGAAGAGACGCCGGGCGCCGCGACGCGACGTCGCCAACGAGAAGGCGACGCGACGGTCGAAGGGCGTGCGTCGATAATAACGAAGAAAAGGGTAGTCGGAGAAAATGGGAGTAAAAAGTCTGAAAACACTTGGTCTAGATAGCCACTTGCTTTAGCGGGTTTTGCTGTTCGTTTGCCATTACGCGAATCGGCGTGTCATTCTCAAACGTTCTACTCCGTGTTGCGCTTTACGTTTATTTCTGTCGCGAATTGAAAGTCTGTCGTGCTAAGCGTTGTTGTTATTAATATTTTCTAAAATATGTGTATTCAGAAATAGGTTGATCAATAGACTGCGGTTCGTTATGTAAAATAAAAATTTTCTTCTGGAATTGCAACAACCTAGAGTGAAGTATAGTTTTTCTCTTAATACGTTTAATAGGTTGAAAATAATATAACAGTATTTTTAAATTCATCGAATGTTTTCACTGTTTTAAATCGCACCTGCTCATTTTCGTTATAAATGCATAAAATTCGCTGTCTATTGATCATTGTTCTGTCGTTTCAACTTTACAAACTCCGAATTTCCGGAGGAAAACTTACGTAGTTCCAATAAATATCGATTTATTGTTCATCGTGACGTGGATATTTCGAAACGAAGAAAGGTCGGGTCTTCGTAGCCTTGGGACACCATTTTCATTCCGTTTGCGACACGCCGTCAAAATAGTTTTCTACGCTACTTTTGTGAAAGCTACACTGTGTTGCAAAGGCTCATCCGATTTGGTGATTGGCACTTCAGCGGGGTCCCCTGTCAAACACAGAAGGATAAATGACAAATAGTCTGACGAAAAAACTACGGCTTTTATACAAAATAAAAATTGTCTGCAGCCACTGCAAGATGCAGGAGCCAACGCAGACATTTATTTTGTTCCTTTTGTTCGGTGCATCAGCATTGCAAATATTATGGGACAAGAAAGAATAGCGCAGTAAATCGATGAAGAAGCTATTTACTTTGCCGAACTATTAACCGGATAAAAGTATAATCAATCTTAATTACGAATCACGAACGTGCTATATCTTTAATGATAAGAAACATGCTATATCACCGGTGCCCGCGGCCAGAGCTCTTTTCAATGCAAATACCAATGACGTTATATCTCAAATAAAGTTCTTTTCGCTGAATGTGTCAGGTGAGGTCTGGGCGCGAGCAGCAAACGAGCCACGTCAGAATCGTACGATCATTTACGTAAATGATAACCAGTCACTCAGCTGATGCTAGGAGGAGGGGATACCTAAGTAGGCGTTCGCTGGTTCATTCACATTGCGTGGCAAGATTTCCTACCACGAGAATTAGAAGTTTGATGAGAGATTAACTAATACAAGACGTCATAGTTGAGATATATCGCGTCGCCTCCCACTTGATGGAAAATTCATGGAATCCTACGTCGCCGTATCGCAATAGAATTTCATATTAAATACCTATTATACACAAGTAGCAGCGTATACATACCCTATGATGAATGATATACTACTACGCATCACAGTTGTCGACTGTTATTGTAAACATAGCCACGGATCGATCTCCATGGCTGAATTAATCAGCATAACGTCGTTGCATCATTTCGTGTTCTTCCGAAAGAATTAATGCATTACGTCAAACAGGATCTGCAACAAATATCACGCTATTTAGGTACCGTTGAAAATGTTATTCGGTACAAAATTAATAGTATTACTTACACAAAAACAACGTAGTCCGTGTACATCTGTGACGTATTTCCGAATAATTCCCGAAGAACCAATGCATTACGTCAACCACGATCTGCAACAAATATCACGCTATTTCCGGGGTACTATTGAAAATATTATTCTGTACAAAATTAAGTATATAACTAGACAGCAGACTTTTACGTAAAATAAAAATTGTCTACCTGAATTGCAACAAACTGGAGTGAAATAGAAGATTATGTTCTCTCTTAATATGTTTCATAGATGGAAAATAATATAAAAATATATATAAATTCTTCTGTTTTTACTATCTTAAATTACACTTACTCATTTTTGTCGTAAGTGCATAAAATCCGCTGTCTACGTATTACTTACATAAAAACAACGTACAGTGTACATCTGTGACGTCTTTCCGAATAATTCCCGAAGAACTAATGTGTTACGTCAATCTCCTTCAGCAACAAATATCACGCTATTTACAGGGTACTATTGAAAATATTATTCTTTACAAAATTAATTATATAACTAGACAGCAGATTTTTACTTAAAATAAAAATTGTCTACCTGAATTGCAACAAACTCGAGTGAAATAGAAGATTATGTTCTCTCTTAATATGTTTCATAGATGAAAAATAATATAAAAATATATATAAATTTTTCTGTTTTTACTATCTTAAATTACACTTACTCATTTTTGTCGTAAGTGCATAAAATCCGCTGTCTACGTATTACTTACATAAAAACAACGTACAGTGTACATCTGTGACGTCTTTCCGAATAATTCCCGAAGAACTAAGTAATGCGTTACGTCAATCTCGATCTGCAACAAATATCACGCTATTTACGGGGTATTATTGAAAATATTATTCTTTACAAAATTATTAATCGTATTACTTACATAAAATCGACGTACAGTGTACATCTGTGACGTCTTTCCGAATAATTCCCGAACTAATGCGTTACGTCAATCTCGATCTGCAACAAATATTAGGCTATTTACGGGGTACTGTTGAAAATATTATTTTGTACAAAATTATTAATCGTACTACTTACATAAAAGCAACGTACAGTGTACATCTGTGACGTCTTTCCGAATAATTCCCGAAGAACTAATGCGTTACGTCAATCTTTATCTGCAACAAATATTAAGCTATTTACGGGGTACCGTTGAAAATATTATTCTGTACAAAATTAATAGTATTATTTAAATAAAAACATCGTAGCCTGTGTTTATCTCTGCCGTCTTTCCGAATAATTTTGAATGCATTACGCCAATCACGATCTGCAACAAATATTATTCTGTATAAAATTAATCATATTGTGCAAAAATAAAGTAGCCCGTGTATATCTGTGACATCTTCCCGAAGAATTGCGTAAGCATCTTTCAAACTTCAATAACTGTTAAATAAGAGTTAGCGTTACACAAGAAAATGATCTTGTCCATCATGATTTCCCGAAATCTTTAAGTATTGAGTTCGACCCAAGTTTAGAGCTTCGTATGCACGATACACGCCATTTTTCGCGAATGCTGCAGAAGTCGCGTCGGACCGTAAAACTTTATGAGCTTCGTTGTTACGTTGATCCAACACATTTTGTCGCGGCAACCCCCTGATGCGAAAACCTAGTCGTTTTCTGAGTGCTCTTCATTATTATTTAGTTCGTTCAAATTTTTACAGATGTAGGAAACACGCGCGAGCATAACCTTGAGTTTCGAGTGACGGAGCACGTAGCTGCATTGTATCTTCTTATCCATCTCCGTATGTAGTTTAATAAATTAATTTGAATTTTAAACATACGTACAAAACGTACTACATTTAGAGAAATGTAACTCTATGGTGTTTACGAACCATGTTAGCAAAATATTATTTTTGTGAATCGCGTAACGTTAACCAAAGGAGTCACGTTTTCACGGTCCGAAAGTAGAATTTAATCTGTCAGATAAGTTACGATTTGCTCGAATTATTTCCTGAAATTATTCCGTTCCCTGTAGACGGAACTCGTAACGGAGCTCCGCTTGGGTTACCAGCTTGACATAATCAAGTTAGACATTTGCATAATGCAAATTAAACAAATTAGAAAAACACAGGCCGCTGTAAATTTATAGTTCTTTGTCCGAGTTCATTGTCTGTTTATAGGCGTTGCTATATTTATTCAAAAGCGTGCGCGTCATGTAAAACAGAAAGTATTCTCGATGGTCAGCAAAAAATGATATCTTCATTATCACTGAACTGAGGATTTCATGAATTTATAACAATACCGAGTATTTGTAATTCAAAACAATAAAAAGATTAATGTCGATACAATATTCTGACTATATCAAAATTATTAATGAGCAAAATCAATTTTTACTTAACTCCTGTAGATTGTACTTGAAGTATAACAATTTTATTTTGCATAAAAATTATCACTCTGTAAGTTTATATCGGGTACATTATGCATATCTTCAAATTTCGCATAACATGTATTTAACTAAGGATTCTCGTGATAATTATGATGAAAATATTGGTAGAATACGATTAAAGAATGAAATTTAATTTTTTGAAATATTGCACGTGAGACGAATTCTTAATTTTTTAAAATATTACTTTGCTACAACACTCGTAACGAAGACCACAACATTGTGGCAGCGGTGAACGAAATATGTGTGTGTTCTTTCAATTTCGTTACCGTAATTACATTGGCAGAGGAGTCACCTGAACCTTGTTCTACAAATGCAGTTATCTCTTCAATTTCATTCCACCTTTCTAACCAAAGTAATGGTACCACAGACCAATCAACATATGGAGTTTCGACTCTCACACAATAACAACTGGTTTTCTTTGTTGTTGGAACTAAATTAAAAAAAAAAGATCAAATACAAATAGCTAACGAGTTGTGTTTGTAATGTTACGACAACATGTTCAAATTATAGTTTTTTATTTGATAGCAAGCTCAAATGAATCTACCTCGAATCTTATATAAAATGCAGCAAAAGAATCATTTGCTGAAATAAGAGAAAATGAACAACATTTCAGAAACGTATCAATGACTAATTAATTAACCCTTAGCACTTTTTATTAATCTGTATTAAAAAAAACACAAACTCATACGCGTTATATATTCTAAATATACAGTCCAACAGATGTGTAATAGAGACGTGAATTGAAATTTTTATTTAATTTTTTCTACAGTGACTAATTCTCCATTCCTCGCGAAAATTGCAACAGTACATTTACTAATATTTGATATACAAATGAATAAAATTTAATAATTTTTCGCAAGAGTGACGTCACAATTATATTATTACGTAGTGAAATAAAAAATCCAATACGGTTTATTCTGAATAAAAATTCTGAAAGTGTCGCCGATACCTGAGTTATTTCAACATTGTATGTATATGCATTACGTGTATAGTGTATAATATGTATAGAGCATATGTTAATTATTATTGAAATGCATTATTCAGCTTGCTCCGGGGCAAAACTTTAAACTATCTTGCGTATTATGAAAATTTGTGAATACAATTTACATACATACGCGGTTGAAATATATAGCTTAAATATTTTTAATCAGTGTGAACTTCACGTCTGTTCGAATTTATGTGAGCAATAAATATTTAAGAACTATTAGTGACGAGTGGTCTAATTATGCAGTATACACAGTGTAATAATTAGTTCTTCGTTATTCTGTTCCTTCATCCAGATAGGGATATTAGAAACAATTTTATAAATTAATAAATCAGTAACTACATTGTTGGAATAACCGAGATAATCCTTAAAAAATGTTGAAACTGTTGTAAAACGTTCCAAATACGCTTTGCATCAAATAAATCTACACCGATTTTTCATCTCAACCATTTTACCAAAAAAAAAGACGAACGAAGAATTATCGTTCTGCTAAACCGCTTGGAATATTACACATTTAATTTCTTCCGTAGCTTGAAATTTCCATGAAAATGTCGTATTATACGAGATAATGATATTAATAATGATACTAAATATATGATAATAAAGTGATTAATTATTAAGTTAAACAATATCGTGCAGGTACACGTACTACATATGTCATTATAGTCATTTATTTACAAATTTCCAAAATGCGCAACTTGATTGAATATTCAACACCTGTTTATAATCAAACTCTTAATAGCATTACAGGGTAATATATGAAGTAACAACTTATTAGACGTACCTAATTATTATCACGGAATACCCCGTCATCACCGACACAATTTCATCGATACTGAATTTCACGAACGGTATTTGCTCATGGACACCTTGAGATCACCGACCATTGAAACATCGACAATGTTTTTATCGAAACCGAGAGTTTTGCTCGTAATGTTGACATCCACGTTGGTTGGTCGACTACTACTGCGTATAACGAATAGCATTCTTCAGCAATACGAAAATTATTTGAAGACTTTGTCGATGAAGTGATTGCGTGTGGTTTAAATTTGTTAGTGAGTAAATACTGTCGATGAAACTTGGCGTCGTCAGCAGATGGACAATTGGACAACACATTTACCACTATTAAATACATCTCACCCGTCACCGATCCGTATATATAATACATAACAGTATACACGGTAACCGAGTATATTTATTTAATTAGAAAGATAAATTTTTCTAAGCCCTGTTCGATGCATCTCGCCATTTTCTTTAAAACAGTATTCACTTTGTTGACGAAACAATAGCGTCTTGATACACCATTTGAAACACACTGACGATACATGTGCCACATGTGGGATCACGGTGAGGGTGAACTAAAGAAAAAGTTGTTCATTTTGTGAGTCTAATATAGGTGGCTCTATTATTTTGTCCGTCATTGTATGTGATATAATTATGAAATTATTAGATTTTATTTGTTTTTACTTGTAGCCACGAATTGTATATCTTTTTATTTGTAACGTTTCTTTCGTGTGCATGAACGATGTACGTATTAATAACGAAATAATCCAGTCTGAATATATCCATATCGATAGTGTATTAGTAAATCGATTCTATTTACTGTTGCTGAGTGGCAACTCGTTATCGCGATCATCAGTTTTGCTAATGTTACCTGTGATAGTACAAAGATGAAGATCGAGGTAAGGAGGATGGATTACTGTTGCTCAACAATCAGACGTATCTGGATTTCGTGAAAATCCGCTAATTATCAGGGATTATTGTTTGCGGACAACGGGTGAGCCCTTTTTTAATTAAAATCTGTTTGGGTTAGGTCATTTTCTATAAAAAAAAGTATTAATCTATATGCGTATGCGCTCGTGTGTTTCAAGACATATATTTTTTGTTTCGAGATATTTAAAGGATTACATTTGAATAAATTAAAAAATATGTTTATATTCTCTAACATTTGCGTGACGTTTTTTTTGTGCATGCACGACTATACATATTAGAAACGAAATAATTTCATTATTGTATCTTTTTATGTATAACGGTTTTTTTTTGCACGAACGACATTCATATTAGAGACATGTGCGACGTTTTTCTTGTCCATGAACGACATACGTATTGGAAATGAAATAATTTCATTTGCTTTTATTTGCAGTTAGGAATTATAGCAAAATTTGCATCTTTTTATGTGTAACGGTTTTCTTGTGCACGAACAACATTCATATTAGAAACGAAATAGTCTTATTTGCTTTAACTTGCAGCCATGAATTATAGTAAAATTTGAATCTTTTTGTGCATGAACGACATACGTATTAGAAACGAAATAATTTCATTTTTGTATCTTTTTATGTATAACGGTTTTTTTGTGCACGAACGACATTCATATTAGAAACATGTGCGACGTTTTTATTGTGCATGAACGACATAGGTATTAGAAAGGAAATAATTTCATTTTCTTTTATTTGCAGTTAGGAATTATATCAAAATTTGTATCTTTTTATTTCTAATGGTTTTCTTGTGCACGAACAACATTCATATTAGAAACGAAATAGTTTTATTAGCTTTAACTTGCAGCCACGCATTATAGTAAAATTTGAATCTTTTTGTGCATGAACGACATACGTATTAGAAACGAAATAATTTCATTTTTGTATCTTTTTATGTATAACGGTTTTCTTGTGCACGAACAACATTCATATTAGAAACGAAATAGTTTTATTTGCTTTAACTTGCAGCCACGAATTATAGTAAAATCTGAATCTTCTAGTGACGGTTTTCTTGTGCATGAACGACATACGTATTAGAAACGAAGTAATCCACTCTGAATATATCCGTAACGAGGTAGTAAGGCCTAAGATTCGATACGAGTAGGTCGTGGTGTCAGTATGGGGGATGAGGATCGAGGTAAGGGGGATAGATTCCTGTTGCTCGATAATCAGACGTATCTGGATTCCGTGGAATCCGCTAATTATCAGGTAGTATTGTTCGCGGACAACGGGTGAGCCCCTTCTTAATTAAAATCTGTTTGGGCGGCAACGCAAGGTCTCGGCGCGGCTCTCGTTGTTCCGCGAAGACTCTCAATTAATGATCTTACACGTTGCTTGAACGAGAGCCGTAATGACAGCGACGCGGCGCCAGCGTGGTTCGACGAAGCAGAGCGCAATAGAGAAAATACAGCAGGAGATGCACAACGAAAGAGAAAGAAGCAAAGAAACGGTCTCTCGCGTCCCCCCACCAAACGAGTTTGGTGGCGTGATGCGATCGACGCATGCGCACTCAGCGCACGCCTTTAAAGCTTCGTGCCGCCAAAACGCATTCCCATGAGTCAATCGTGCACAGCCGGTCGCGCAGTACGGACTACATGTGACGCGAGAATATACGTCGACTTGTCGCGAGAGTTCAAGATTATCCGAGCGTGCAAGGAAGCGTGCGTGTGACGCGTTTTCACGTTGCTTTCTACGTACTATACGTTCACAGGAGAACGGTCGCCATCGACGAACGTTGTTCGTATTCTACAACGAAGTCCAGTGCGTAAACATTTCTCGTTTCGCGTATCGTTCGATCAGAAGATTCTGTGACGAAACATTCGGAGATGAGGAACCTCGTGGAGAAACAACTGTCCTGGCTCGCTCTATTCGTCACTGCATTCTACTCCTGTAAGTAAAATCCCATTTCCTTTTCTTTAACCTGTGTCACCAGTTTTGCCGTGAGTGAAGCAAACTCAGTGGGGAACCCGTTGGTTATTGTTCGCTTACGGTGTGAAATTCGCACAATTCGAAAAGGTTGTACACCGGTTTTTCGAATGCAACGGCTTTGAAGTGCTCGAGGCTCGTTCCTAACCAGCGTGTTCTATCTTTAGCAGATTTTTTCAGTCTAATCCGGACGCGTTTTGCAAGTGAGTTTTCATAATCGTCGTTTACAATCGAATCACTTGACTGTTCATTTCCGTAAATACACAGTCTGTTCATTTACCGCGTTGTCTAGCTGACTGATGATTAACTGACCTACACACGATGCACCATCTGTTTGTCCTTGTTTTCATTCAGCGATACGCATGTATCTCGCGACCGACTTGATTAATCGCGTAAACAATCCAGTTTAGGTGTTTCGACATCGGACAATTGTTTCGATATACATATGTATATGTATACGCGTCGACGCTTACTTCGCGGATTCTCGATAATGCTCGGTGGGAAAATTCGATAGAGAAAATAAAGTGCAAGCGGAGTTATGCATGTTTCGTATCCGCCGTTTAGCTGACCAATTAAACGGTATCAAGCTGCAATCGCGGCGAACTGTAATCGGTCCCATGCCATATGTTGCCACGCGCCATCGCGATGCACCCGTTTATTAGCATCATTGGGATTTACGAAACGAGGTCCGGACGGTGGCGAGACGAAAAAATAAACGTTTCGACGATCTCGAACGTTTTTATAATTAATTAAGGAGCAATTGGACCATCGTGAAATTCTAGAATAGTCGTTCGAGAAAGAGGTGCATGCGATCGATAGATTTTCTCGTGGCGAGATACTAAAATAGCGCGATGCTTACCACGTGGGTGAGTCTCTCCGTTACATCGTACGAGATGACGTAGCGGCCGCTGATTGGTCGAGCAGATGGGCGTGCGCCTGGCCTTACCTTGCCAACGTATAGCGATGGGACTGACCCGGGGTTTGGAATGTGCGAACAATTCAATTGTCAAGCGCTTTTCGTGGAACGCAGCCTGTTGGTGACGTTCAATTTCAAAGAGAACGTTATCAAATCTATTTCCCAGAGAAGTGACATTTCGTACTTAGACATAAATATTTTTCGCACCCTGATTTTTTCCTTCTTATTCGATTACACGGATTTCACTTTGGAATTTTTAAACGTACCAAGCACTGAAAGCATTTGATAAACGTTGGCGTATAAACGTCACAATAACACTGAATTTATTTAGATTTTTATTGCTATAGGTGCTCGATAAAGAAAATTTAATTCGTCATTTTTTTCTGGAGACTATACACAGACTTCGGCATTATTCAAATTAATTATTTGAGAAACGGTTTATTATCTTATTTGAAAATATTTCATTCGGACAGACAGTTTTCTTACGGATTTAATTATTATTACGTATACAACTCGATTAATACAATGCAGTGTTGACTTATACGAATAAGTTATTTGTTATAACTATTTGAAATAATAACGCGTTATTAACAGACATTTTTCTTTAGATCACCTCGATATTATTCAGTTAACACAAGTCAGTTTTATACTGTTTCAGAAAGCATAAAGATGAAAGTGTCGAGCAATTTTGAATGAATTTCAAATTATATAATACTTGAATACAGCCAGTTCTCAGTTAACCAGATGTATTAAACGTGATCGTGCATAACAATTCGACGAACGAATACGATGATGTTTAACATCCGATGTTTAAATGCGACGTACAATGGCGATTTTGTGCTCTACCACAACGTCAGAAAACGTGTTCTGTTATAGTATAAAGATGAAAGTATTGAACAATTTTCAATATAGATTTCGAGTTACATAACACTCGAATGCAGCCAGTATTCAGTTACTCGGATGTTTTAGACGCTGTCGTAAATAACAATTCAAACTCGGATCATTTCCTATTTGTAGACCTTGTCGGTGATGACTACACACATGTAGCCTCACCGTTCGTGCGAAGTGCTTTATGATCTAACACACCAAATAAAGCAATTAAATTAATTGGACAGTGAACTCAAATTTCGAATTTTACGATCGCAGGCTAATTTGAATAGAATTATTCGTATTTCGCAATCACCGATTGTTACGGTGTGGTTCTTCTTTATAATTATACATTCACGAATTAAATTTCCTTTATCAAGCATTTGTTGTAATAAAAATTTAAATAAATTCAGTGTTTAGAAGCCAATATTTAGCAATTGCTTTCAATGCTCGAGTACGTTGCGAGGTTTATTATTGTGCTATGCTTAATTAAAAATCAAAAATTCGGCGTTGAAATGCTTTTTGAAGTCGTTGTGCCCACACAAGAATCGCTAGACGTCGCTGTGGTTGAAAAGCAGACATAAATTGGATCGTAAAAGGTTAACCGCAATGAACTGCGCTAATCAGTCGCGGTTCTATGACTGTCGGCAGCGCGCAGCGTCGCGAACGAAATAGCACGTCAAGGATTCTCTTGAATTGGTGACAAAGACGGTTGCATACAGACTTCGAAAACGTCTTTGTAGCGTTGGTCGTTGTTGGTCGTTTCCTTGCAGTGGAGAGCCGGTTTCTTCTGTCGCATTCCGCAAAGTTTAAGTTCGCCTTTCGTAACCGAGCGTGTGTGTAGGTACGCGTGCAGCCAGGGTAGACGGACGTCCGGTTATCCGTCTTTTTTTCTCGGTTTCCCATGGGACTCGCTATTCGCGGATTGCGAAATAGTATCACGCGATCGTCGCACACGATTCTCTTGCTAGGCTCCTTGCTTTTCCGAGGCACGTCGTCTTCGCTGATCACGTTTACGTATCCTTATAGCGTCCTTGCGCAGTCCCTTCGACTTTTTGTATTTCAGAACTCGCGTCAGAAAATATTTGCATTGTCCAGGGCAACTTCGTATTCTACGAAATACCGGACGGCAGAGATATTGGACATTTAGTTTTCACGTAAATTGATCTTCTGACTGGGAATGGATGTTGACACATCATTTTATTCACCTACGAATTTATATCTTAACACTTTACCGACCGGAAGCCTATTAATAGGATTTTCAATAATTCTGCTGTACCAAAAAAAGCATAGAAATTTTCTTTTACATTGCAATCTTAAATGAAACTATTAGACGACGTTATTGAGGGTGACTTAGTCAGTTCATACTAAATACTAAATGAAAATTTAGCCATGCACCATACATTTTTGAAAAATATGCAATAATCACCGGTCGGTAACGTGTTAATATCAAGTCGTTATGGAACTTGACAAATGTCGGAATTAATAATGTTCCATTGGGCTTTTGTTAACAATTCTGGATACTTCGATACAGTTAACTTTCATTAAGAACGAGTAGTTGTTGTACCTTGTGCTTTTTAATTTAACATAATTTTCAGTTTATTTTAGGTTACTGTAGATGAAAGAAGAAGATGCAACTTGTTTGAATAAACTGCTGTTCAGTAATCTTTCTGATTTTCGGTAGCTGTTTATCAGTGTGCCTCGCCGGAGGATTCAATCAAATCGCGGATCTCTTTCCCCCACGACAAATTAGTTCCGTTTCCGTGAAGTTCATAGTCCGTTTAAAGGAAAGAGGACGGTAAACTATATCAAAGAGCAGTAAAATGTTGTTAACAGGCGAAGCCGGAATTCCTTTGGTCCGTAGCAAGCAGGGATAAAGCAAAGTACGCAGAATTTAATCATGTTAAGAGGGTTCTCCGGCAAACCGTTCATTAAGGGAAATATTGGGATAGGTCAATGTACTGGATGAGCTTCACGTGCTTCATCCGACAGATCCTACCCTCGGCGCTGATGCGAAACTAGAATGTTTCCAGCTATGGAAAATGTTGGGTCCTTCTGTAAGGATATTGAGCACTAGCTCGCTGAAAATGTCTCGGCTGCCGTGCCACTCGGTTTTCCCGTCTTCTTTTTCGTTTCTGTTTTTGTCGATTCGCAATCAACTTTCATCGAGAATTCTCGGCAAAATTGCGCTACATTTGATCTATCAACGTCGACGAGTATCGATTGTGTCGTTGCTTCGACTCGCATCCGCGTTGGGAAAACATTTAATCGTTGTTCTTGTTTTTCGAAATGTTTTAGTAAAACCGGTTTCTGCATTTACGGCGAACTGATAAACTTGTAACATCGAATGTTCATTAAAAATCTATTAACGGTTCGCGTAATAAATCTCGTGATCTGACTTTTTCTACAGTCGACAATTTCACAGATTTCACAAATTGTGATTCACTTAGCGTTCCCGAGCTTGTTAACCTCGATTATATCAATTATTCTCGCCTGGGAAAGGTTTGTTAAAAACTTCGAATAAAAACGCACTCGCTGGGAATAAACACTATTGACGATACACCGGGATCTCTTTTTATTCGGCACGGTTTTACGCGAATAATTTGTACGCGGCTTTCTAACACGTTTTATCGACTTCCATACAATTTTTTTTTTTAAAGAACTTATTTATCTGTACGCGGCTTTTAGTAGATAAACGTAATCGACAAAAGACTAGTAAAAAACGAATTGGTGATATCTTAATTAATTTGATCGGTCACTTCGGGATGTTCAAACGGTGATAAACAGACGGAGTTATTAAAAAATACGGAAATTAGGAAACTGAAATAAGGAACTTATTTAAACGTATTTCGTGTGGACTGCGAGCTAGTTAAAAGGGACTTATTGCAACCACGTGCAGCTTTGTACTAAGCTGAACGTAAATTGAACAAGTTTAGTTAGAGAATATTTAATTTTTAAATGTTTTATTTAAAGGGTTTTCCTAGTTACATATTTCTCTGGCTCCGGTATTTTGATCGCGCATTGTTTACGACTGTTAACAATCTGTAAATTGTCTGGACGCAATAAGTATTTGAATGCGAGCTCTAGTATTTGTCTTCGAACTCCAGATTTATAATTAACTTGAGCGTTTGAACGTAACGTGACTGTTTGGAAGGGAAATCATGCGACCAGGAAAATTTTGGCACGAGAGAAGCAGGGTCGCCCGTTGGCAGGGTCACGCCTCGTCGAAGTATCGTCGAATGGAGCCAAGAACGACGAGACGATTCTCTCAAATGTCGGTCATTTTACATCTGATAAATAAGAAATGGTCGTGGAACATTTCAGTACTAGAACACACATTTTCCCCTAATTGATACAAATGCAAAAGAGTAATATAGAATTTGTACACACCCAAATCGGACCAGCTCTTTAACCCATTGCCGTATCTTTTTCTTTACAGTTACGATGATTAAAACGTCTTTTTGTACAGCAATTTCGTAGAAGGAAAAAGAAAATTTATATATTTTGTATGGCTACATTTATTTGAATGCTTAAATATTGGTTAAAAACGAATCAAATTTTATTTCATCTGAAATGAAACGTGTAACATTCATATTTGTTAGACTTTGTTAAAAAATTTCATGAGTCTGGTTCGTTAAAATACGGCAAGGGGTTAACAAAATATTACAATTACGAAGAACGTATTTCATTTAATCGTAGGAGAAATTGAAAATGTCGTAGGTATACGACTACGAGCGATTCAATAAAACTTCTGGAAAGAAGGAATAACCCGATCGCGAATCTCCATGTACAAGCGCACATGTTACACCGCGATTACAGGCTCGAGTTTTAATTAAAAGCGAGAGCCCTGTTAACTGTATCATTCCACGAAGGCCCTCATCGATAGCTCGGTTTGAATGTCACCAGTACAAGCGAGAGAGCAGCCCCCGTTCTCATTTTTCGAAAAAGCAAACGCGTAACGAGTTATTCCGGGTCGACAGGTCGAAATTTCCACGATGAAAAAGATCATCACGAGTCCGTGCACGCGAACATTTATGCCCGTGTATTATTTTTAATATTATTGCCGCATATCACCTGCATTTTCTGTTTTTCATATAAAAATCGTACGTTTTTATTGCAGACATCTGATTCATAGCGAACACAATGGAAATTTTGTCGATGAAAATACTATAAAAATACTTTATTACACGCTTGAATAGTACGTTCGCTTGGAAACGTAAATTTTTTCGGATTTCTTTAAACGTCAATCATTTTCGGTTCAGTTTCGTTCGTTAGCATCGTGTTTACGGTAGTGATTATTATAGAAAGTAGTTTAGCGCAACGATTACAACATCAAAATAATATTGCAAATTAATATTCCATGTGCCATCTAACACCTTAATAAACTGTAGTCTTAAAACAACGTTAAATAAATATAAAAAAAGAAAAATATTTCAAATTGCTTTGATCAAGTGGAATATCGTTTTATCCTACGTTAGGGTTGCGTTATTTATTACAACATACACGTGAACAAGAAAGAAATGAAAAAAGAGATGAAAGAAATATAATATATTGTAATGATTTCTTATCTTAATTGTTTCCGAAGGTAATACATAACTCCAGCTAATCTCGTGTATTCATAGGCAGTTCATTATAGTCACTTAGCTATAATCGTTTTAAAATAACTTTGTATTGTCGGTGATGAGCGACCACATTAAATGCATGCCTGCACGTGTTTTGATGGGAGAGTGACAGCCTACGATGACAGCGTTATCGTCGATGTTTTGTCTATCATGATGGAGATAACAGACATCGGCTGCGCGTGCTGGATGTATTTTGTATACACATATTATATCGTCGCCGACCGACTAACGCTAACCGTTACAATATTTGATTAATGGAGCCATCGATTTTAATTACACTGGGTGATTTGCAAAGGCTTTTCCTTTTCAACGAGCACTCCATTGGATTACACGGAGAAATTAGACTGTCGCGTGTTTTCGCCTGAAATTATTATTTCCCCGACAAAATTGGTACCGGGACCAAAATAAAGTTATCTATATAATCGGTTTATCCGTCAATTCCGTCAACTTATTTATATGAAAGCGTAAAATCCGTAGAACTTTTGTTACGCACAGAGTTAGATAACTCGTGGAGTGTTTCAAGCTCTCGCCTCTAGCTCCAATAGGAGAAACGAAGGACAGAACCATTACTACGGGTGAACGAGTAGAATAAATGGTAAAATGGTTGTGCAGTAATCGGTTCACTCCACGAAGGTGCTATATAGAGTTCATTCGACTCATTTGGCCGTGTGAAATTTCTTTCTTGAGCACTCTTCAGCTGAATTGATCATGGGAACCTATAAGCCAGACTTCGCATAGCAAGACACAGACGGTACTGCTTCATATATTATTACTCGCTTATGTCTGGCGATTGAAATATTCATCGCGATACGAATAATTCGCGTGCTGATAAAATATTCCAATTTAACTTCTCCGATCGATAGTCCAATTTAACTTGGAATTGTTAAGAATTTTATTATTTCAAGAGAGAAGAAAGTACATAGTATACTTTAATTACTCTCAGATGTAAGTTATACCGCGTAGAATTCACTTGCAGCGAGATACTTCTGTTCTCTTTCCGAATGCAATTAAGAGTTCGCTAAAATTGGATATTAAAGATTCAGACTGACGACGTAATAATTTTCGGACAGCTGATAGCATGTTTATCTTCCTCCGATAATTATAACTTTTTCTCGGATGCACCATTGTGGGGTTGTTAACGGATTTCATTACTCTAATGCACTTTTGCGTTCTTATCGGTGATCCTGATCGATTTGCAATCGAGAGTACCACAGGCGCCCTCCCCACTTTTGCTTCCTGACTGGCTGCCAGCTTCTGCGTTATTTATTTTTGTTTCACGATACTATCTTTAAAATTTGTCTGACAGTTGTTCGCGAGAAGGTCGATCGAGTAAACGTTCATCCACAGTACAGGGTAAACAGGAAGACGCTGAAATCAGTGTTTATGTCATAGACATTGAATGAAATTCTTAAAGTTTGATTAATTTTCTAGGCCACGTCGAGATGACCTCTCACCGCAGATTACGTATCATGAACGCGTTGTTTCTGTATAGTCTGCTTCCAATTAATTGCTTGCCATAATTCACAGCAGTCACGTGTTACGTATGCGGCAGCGACCGTTACCGACTTTCGGCCCTTCTGGACATATGCATTGAAACACATGGCCTTTTTAAGAACTCTTAGGATCTTTTCCTACGAGTTTCTACAAGATAAGAGTATGCAGATGCCGCGGCTGTTAGAGTCTCCGTTTCCGGGAATCGGGTTTTTCCTGTGATCCCCACCCTTGCCTAGTCTATTTTTGGCTTGGGTTTTACAGTATATAAGGGCATAGATTCCCTGCATAGTCGGGCTTTCATCTCTAGAGTTCACGTTGTGCGCGTCGGTCCACGTCGTGATTTCTTTCATTATAAGATCGGGTATCAATTCCCAATCGCTGTAGAAGCATAGCCCCCGCATTCCTCGGTGCGTTAACACAGAGAGACTTAGTTCGCGACATTTTACACTGAACATTTGTATTGACATTGTTAAGATTATATCATTGTGTGTGAATTCACTTGTAGTTATTTCAACCACGCTATTCCTTATTCGATTTCCAGTCGTTAGTATCTTACGACGATACACCTTTACCGCTCGAGGTGTATCAGAATCAAATTCATAAGTTACGAGTCAGCGGAACCACAACCCTATCCCAAAAAGTCCTTTAGTAACCGACAGTGGCAACCCGGTGGTGAAACAGACATCGGCACGTCCACTTTTCCACAATTCCACACACAAGGCGCCCCGGTGGTGAAACAGACATCGGCTAGTCCTTGTGTACCCTAATTGTGGCGCCCCGGTGGTGAAATAGACACCGGCTAGTCCACTCCCGTGTTCCACATGCAAGGCGCCCCGGTGATGAAACAGGCATCGGCTAGTCCTTCATGTACCTTTCCTACCTATACCCCAAAACTCTTAAAAAACCCTAAACTCCCTCGGTTTCCGCAAGCTGCCGAACCCTCGGCTCGTAACACACGCTACTGGTTTTGTATTTGTGCTCGATAGATCATGAAATTTTCTGATTGTCAATGATATACCTGCTTTAACGTCAGCACGAATGGCATTAACCGATCCATACGATTACGGATTATTCGTTAATGTTGTAACGGTGCAAATCAAATGTTAAATTATCCCGGCAATGAATCTTACCCAGATAAGCTTGCCTGAGAACACTATTATGAACTTAACCATTGTCTTATCGAAATGACTTGTCGCATGTAACAGATAAGCTCTTACTGGTAATATTATTCACGGTCATTCTAATGGAATGATAAATTATATAATTAAGCGAATCTTCCGTACGTTTAATCGCATACTTATATACAGAGAGGCGATATACTGAATCGGTCATTCATATCCACGGACGAAATAATAAAATGATTAGATTAATTTATGAGAGAGCAACGATCTCTAATGGAAAATCTTTGTTTCGCTGATTAACTCGTTGCATTTCTTCAGATTAAAATGATAATCATCTAGTTCCAGTCAATTCTTCTAATGTATTTAAAGTTTTACGAATCCATTTTTTGTCAGAAATGCATCAAATCGAGGAGAATGCATTGTTCGATTACGGGAAGTAATGTTAAAAAGATTAATTAAATAAAATGTTACCAGCACAGAAATTCACATCGAATTAACCTGATTTAAGGGCGTTTGCAATTCGATGCAGTCCTGTCTTTGGTGTTTCGAACAATCTGGCGAGGATAGTAGGCGAGTGAACTCGATGATAATAAGATTTCATTAATCTAATGAAGCCATCCATCGCCTATCTTACGTTAAGCATGCGATGTGCTCGTTTTAATACTGCGACGAAGATGCTGATCCAATTATAATGTCGAATGTTTCGAGGGATTTGCTAGTTATTGCGGAGCTGATACTAAAATATAGTTAATCCGTATAACAACTAAATCTAATGACGAATCCTCATGTTTAAGACAAACCGAGATAGAAATTCTCATATCGAGTGAATGTTATGGTATGTCCACATTGCAGCGACAAACGAGAAACTTTTTCTCGATGGTCCATATTTCTTGAAATCGCCGCTCGTTGTCCGTTTTCTATTTCGAACGATAAGAATCTAAGAAAAATAAGAAACACGCGGAAACTAGTAGAAACGGGAACGAATGCTCGAACGCGTATATCTTCGGATTTACGGATTAGCTTGAGGTTTTTTGCCGTATAGTGAAACGCTCGCAGTAGTCAAATCGTATAACGATCTAATTATCAAGTTAATTGAAGAGTGGACAAGCCACGAATGTTTGTGGGTTCTTTTGGATTAAAATTACAAATGCAGAGATACCAAATTCGAGTGAATTCAAATCGGTTATGTCATTAAAACGAAACAAGTATAATTACACGGATAATCGAGATTCCACAGTATCGTGAACTAAACAAATAAATATGAACCTAATTGTATCGTATTTTATATCATTTTAATCAGACAAATGTCACGAATATGTTTGCAAAGCTACTCGTAAAAAGATAATAAAACAGCGAAGTTTCTTCATTGAATTAGCATCGTCTTACGCTTCCCAGTGAATAAATTCCAAAACAATTTGAAGAAGAATAAAACGATGCAAATTCGATTCAAATTAGCTATCTGCCTTCGATTTCCGACGAGCATATAATCTGTCACTTACTGTGTTAGATTCCGGCTTGAAGATAATATTGAAATCTTTATTGATTCCCCGCGGGGTTACAATCCTTTTTCATTTTTCCTCCTTTTCCACTCCCTTCGCTTTTACATTCTAGTCTTATCTCTAACTTATGATCTAACTTACCACTACCTTAACCTACTATAGATAGAGAGAAACAATATTTACAAAATTGAAATGACCAATATAGGTAAACCGTTTTCTCGGTTTCTATACAGATTTCGAAGTGCAAGTGTCTGCTTCTAATCGTAACGCGTTAGTCGCAACGAGTGCAACCAGCGTGGCAAGTTTTGAACCGAAAAAGGGGGATTAATTTTGTACTGTAAAGGGCGAGGACACCTGTTTGATCGGTACCGGAATAAAACAAGAGATCGAATGAGACGGGGACACGAAGACTTCGCGGAGGAGTAAGTGCCGGCTAGAAAGTTTCATTAACCCGATACACTTTCACGGAGTGTGTTATCATCGTCTGTGCCGTGTCCGGCGTCGTTGATGACGCAGCCACGGTGTGCGCCAATCATTATCATGATCGTCGTCCTCTGTTGGCGAGCCGACACACGGAGGCTCGATGCGTCGACGTGCGTGTTCCTCGGTATGTATCCAGTTAACATTCTCGCTGACGCGGCATTGCGAACATGAGGCAGGTATGGAGGTGGTTGGGTTGTCAGGGGGTAGGGGCAATGGATCTTATTTATAACGATACGGGACCATCGTACGATGCCGGTGCGACCAATCGCGAGGCATTTCGTGGTTTGGCCTTGCGGCCGCCTCGCCGTACACACACGTATAATCTACACGCATGTCTGCACATGCAATCGCGATTCAACCAGTCTACCAAAGTGTCCCGGCTTTCCTAGCCAACGGATCCGTATGTACACTCTCTCGTGACGTTGCCAAGTTTACTGTTCTTCGACGGGCGACGCCACCGAACGGCGAGCACTTTCCGAGATTTTCCTCAAAACGGTTTATCGATCGTCGTTCGCCACTCCTTCGAAGGATCACTAGATCCTTACCGAATCGCTCTTTCATCGTTATCACTAGATTGCGGATCTTTATGCAAAGTAAACGTTCTCTGCATCAATTGCAGAAAATAGAGACTAAATTGGATGGTACTTCTTCTCTTAACCTTTATGTAGTTATTCAAAATTATAGATTATTTGAAATTTTTCTGTGTTTAACATGTTTGCACTAATTCTCGTTGTACGATTATAAATTTTTATATTAGCGAGTAAAGAAAGGACATACAGAGAAATTTTGTAATATTTTTAGAGGGATATTAACCCTTAGCACTCGAGCGGTGACTCTGAGTCACCATTAGAAATTGCTATACCGTTATTCAAAATTTGGTTTAGATTATTAAATATGTTGGTATCTAATCAATTACTGAACATTTAGTTATTGTAGGAGATATTATACCAATTTAATATCCATAAAATTTGAAAAATCATGGAGAATGGAAATAGTCTAGGTCGGAAGATATGTTTAATTTTCGAGTTAAAATAGCTCCGCGTGCAAAGGGTTAACAAATTGTTGAAAGAAATACTTAGTGATTATAATAGAGGAGAAATTGTATATTGACGTCTTCAAGTTTTTCAATTATCCAACAAGTTTGAATTTTTTCTATTCAATTTTGGTATAAATGCATAATGATACGCAGTATAGTCATGACATTCAATGGAAGGAAACCCTTATTTATTAACCGTTTAAAGATGAGGACTCTGTAAAATGTTTTATTCTGGGAGATTTTATTATACTCATTAGTTTACGGTATAATGTAGAAAATGAATTTTGAAAGAATGGCAATAATTTCCTTCAGTTGTGGTAAATAACCAATGGTTTAGAGATTTTATTGGATTCATCGAATTGATTTTTTCCATTGTGATCCTCGATCTGAACAATAAATAACTACCGTTTCAGTCTATGACGCTGCGTCTTCGGTCACTGGGAGACAAATAACAAATGACGCAACAGTTGCGTCATCGGCCTCAGAATAGGTGATTCTGATATTTCTATAGGGAAAGAACCTAAAAATGCATATGTATTTCTTGTTTCGGTAATATATCGGTTTTTGATAGCACAGTACCAATGTCGCAATCCACGTTAACTCTCAAAAGATCAGTTCCTTAAAACATTAAAGAAAGAAGAAAAATATTTATTCAGTATGGGAAAATTGAGATCATTCTTTTAACTTAATTTTTGATAGCACAGTACCAATGTCGCAATCCACTTTAACTCTCAAAAGATCAGTTCCTTAAAACATTAAAGAAAGAAGAAAAATATTTATTCAGTATGGGAAAATTGAGATAATTCTTTTAACTTAAGTGAACAGTATGTGTGCATTTGGACACACTAACGAATATTGTAAGAAATAAAGCTGAAACGAAACACTTATTATTATTTAAATGGCTTCTCCTAGTTAGAACTTGTTTTATGGTATCAGATTTTTATGTATATTGAAGAATGAGAACGATTTTCTAGATTCTAGTCTTTCTAGTATGAATTATTATGTCCTATTCTTAGCATCTTTTCAAAGGTTATACGATTGATCATTTTTCAAAGCACTTTCAATTTTTTTTCTTACACGTGTCCGCTCGACACTTCTGTTGGATTACGTAACATTACGTCTTTTCGAGGGTTAAGTGGTTGCTTGACAGTATGTATTACAATTTTAACCTTTCGCGAGTTGTAGACCAGTGTGAAATCTTTTTCGCAGGGTAGTATTCATTCATGCGTTCATTGTTATGTCTTCAACGTCAATGCATTAATACATTTTTATGGGTCCGGCGGAAAGTTCTGTCTGATTTTTAACGCGAAGGGATTTCCATACGTAGTACTGCAAAAAACCTGTCGGCAAATGATTATTGACGCGTGCACTCAGAATGACACTTTTTCGATTTCGTATAAAAGCAGGGACAGCGAGTTTTAAAAACGGTGTATCGTAATACAAAGAATTCAGGTGTCTGTGGAAAATTGAGATTTTCTAGATCGTAAAACACGAATTAAATAAAACTGAATACATTTTCTTTCGGTAATTTTAATGACACGTAGGTAGGTGTGATCGTGTTTTATGGCATATTAAACGTCGTATCAGAAAAATGATTGTGTCAGTGAAAGTTACATGAAAAAGTAATTAAGGCAGTTGCGATACACTGGTGTTGTCGATGTTTTGAATACATCAGTATCTGTACACAATAGAAGTGGAATTTCAGATATATGGAGACAATACTGTATTGTTATATGACAACATTGACAACTCGATAAATGGAAAAAGAAACTTCCGAGACTACACCACCGACTATCTCATCAGTCGGCCAAAGGAAGCACAGTCCGGAGGTCTGAACTCATCTCGGAACACGTACCAGAATGTTGGCAGAGAGTTGTACATCAAGTCTCGTGCCCGAAGGGGCCGCCTTTTAGCTATTCACAGATGCTGCGAGAAGCAACTTTAAGCTCACCACACGGGACTAACTCGGATCATTTGTTTGACGTATTTAAACGACTGTTGATAAGCTCTACTTAACAGTGTCAATAGTCAACTTTCGTAATTCGATCGAGCTGTTGAGCCTACTATAAATTGTACAATTCCTAGGACAAGGTTTAAAAAGATCCGAAGATTTTTCAAACACGATATCAACAGAAGGTTGAATCGTAATAATAATTTAATCATTTAAAAGCAGGAAAGTTCTCGATTTCGCGTATCACCGTATGCGAATCGACAATTCATGAGCAATAGACTCGACTTGTAAATACTAACACACGCGACCTTACGGAATGTTCGAACTTAATTTTTCGTAGATGAAGTTTCAATTTTTTTTGTGCTAATTTTGCATAGGGAATAACTTCCTGTCTGGCGCTGCTAAACCAGTTGTATATCTAATTAGATGTTTAGAATTTAAATACTCGAATGCGTTTTTAGCATTGGTCTCGTGCAACTATCAAGGTCCTATTGCATCCGCATACTACTGGCACCGTGACCCGCAGCTATGCGGTGAATTTCAACTCATCTTCAGACATATTTATGGGATCGAATATGGTGCACGCTCGAATACTAATAACTTACTCACGCTTAGTGTGTTAGAAACGATTATACGTCTAGCAGACACTTATACCGCGTCCATCTTCGTGATCATGTCGAAGGACGTCTTCCGGCATATTTGCATAGCAGACTATGTAGTAGAGTCTGCGAATATGGGATGCGAGTTTTGAATTATAAGTTGTCGAAGAACTTCTGTGGACACAGGTGTGTGCTTTCTAAAACACATCGGCAAAGATCTAAATTTTGCTACGCGACGGTTCGATCAATATGTGCACCTACCTCCGCGAGGACATGTTCCCCATAGCGCATCGTCATACAAGTATACCGCCATAATGCAACATGCCTATTAAATTATGTTTCTATTAAAAATGAATTGGAAAAATCTCAATTTTTCTCATCGTACAATATCTGAAAAATTTATTCCACACGATTCCTCATTTCGTGGTATCGAATTTTCGATATTGAATTATTCATTACGCGTGTTTTTAGTTCGACAAGAACGTTTTTGTTAAATTATGTATGCATAGTATAAAATTACAAAACGCGTATACGAGGAAATGGTGGATACATATCTCTTGCACCCATATTACATAGATTCCCCGCTAGAATTCTCGACATGGTAATTGAAACAGATGAAATTTAATGAAGGTCGTGATCCCTGATCATTTTAATTCAACATCTTGATAATTACGCGCCGGTTAAATTGGAAAATATTCGCGTTCGGTTCTCGTTTAAGGTTTGACCCATTTGAATAGTCATTAGAACGATGTCAATAATTATTCACCGTTGATTGAGTAATTTCATTAAATCTTGCTTTTCGCGCGATAATGCTTTCCCACGTCATATTTTCAATTATCATTTGTAATTACGTCGTAATGCTGCAATTTTTTAATGGGCGTACTATGATCTAAGTTTAGAAACATTTGTTTTCCTCCTTCGTACGTTCTGTGTTGGTAAAAAGTTGAATAATTCTTTGTTCAATGGTAATAAATTTAACGATTTTCCTGCTCCTGTCGGTGGTCATAATCGATTTTCTAAGATTTTGTTTTCTATTTTAATCACCGACTTTAAATATTTCCTTTGTTTTCGGATTTCTACGCAATTTTTCTGCATTGTGCATCCGCAGTGTTCTCAATTCTCTAACGGTTTTACTGTCTCGCGTTTGATCAATTCATCTGTTATATAATAACAGAATTTATTTAATAAATGCACCACTAAATACACAAT
Source organism: Lasioglossum morio (assembly GCA_916610235.2). Lineage (NCBI taxonomy): Eukaryota > Metazoa > Arthropoda > Insecta > Hymenoptera > Halictidae > Lasioglossum > Lasioglossum morio. The sequence goes on along the minus strand of OU744325.1, from coordinate 7,803,373 downwards.
TTTCTATATTCACAATCAAATGTAAGGTTTCTTGACAAAAACGAGTTTGAGAGTACAATTATTCTAATTCTGCTGCGGAACAAAAAATTGTGCAACGTCTTGCAATCATTTGTTTCAAATAAATTGATTAGCGCTGTGGAACTGAATAATTTCTTTCAAATCGGTAAACCGCTGGCAGTAGCAAATTCGTGCAGGAAGCACTGGTCTTGTTCCCTAAAATCTCCTTCGTTCAGCAGAATAATTAGTCGGTAGTTTCCGGGTATCTTTGCCATGTCAATTGAGGACGATGATTCACGACAATGCTCTATCATGCACATACGTTCGCGAAGACGCTCGAACAAACTTAATGAGCGCAACTTTCCTTCGCTGGCATAATTTCCTGCCCCTACAGAATCCCGGAAGTCGGGCGCTTTAACCGTGAAAATGGCCAGAATTTCGCTAATTGGTCCAATTCTGCTCGCCCGGACAAATTTCGTCCGTGTCCGTGGCAGCACACATACTCGATTTCTTTTTTTCACCGTCGAAAGAGAAAAAGAAACGAACTATATACGCGGCTTCTGACCAATTATGAACATTCGTCTAACAGTTGTTGTTAAATGCTGTTGCGTTCGTGGCGCAGTTGCGCTATTGCGCAAACGTATTGCGAACATGTGAACTAATACATGCCGATGAAAATGATTCTTCGCGACTGAATTTACAAGTTGATTTTGTTTTTATTCGAATCGATTTATGATTAATACTATCTTCTTCTTGAAAGAATTTTATTAAGTAGACATTCAATGTGACAGCGTTCGTAAATTCTTCTGTTTTGTGTTTTACCTCGAGTTTTTCACAACTGCAAACAATTCATAGTCGTGTAAATTTTATGTTGCGTCTAAAGTTCTTTTTTGTGGCGGGACAGTTTCTTTTCGTTTTAGACTTTGTGAGTTATTCTAAAATGTAACCGTTTTATGATCAAATCGGGAACGCGGTTTGCAATGATCTAGAAAATGTGGAACTCCGGAAATTTCTTTGTGGCTGGCGATCGAGTGCAAAACTGCACCATGCGACACATAAGCGTCTCTGTCACGTTGCTAGTCCCAAGAGAGTACACTATCAGATGGGAATATCGTATAAACGGTTCTTCTGCAAAGTAATTTCGTCAGGAAACGATCGAGTACGTGGTCTGCGCAATGCGAAAAATGCATCGACGTTCCTCATTGAAAATTCAGGAAGAAAATGTTTCTGCTCCCTAATAGAATGGAGGGCTGACACGAATAATGATATAATAATGATACTTGAAAACATCAGCGAAAAGATACAAGTGCATTTTAATAAATTGTAAAGATATTATACAGGGTGTCCCAAAACTACCCTAGGAGCCGAAAATAGGAGGTTCCTTGGGTCATTTGAAGCGACATTTTCCTTTGCAAAAATGTTATCCGCGACTTTGTTTAGGAGTTATTAACGAAAAATACGGACCAATCAGAGCGCGACCTAGACGCGAGTTGGCACAGTCGGCCAATGGACAGTTGGCGCGCCGAGCCGATTTTACCAACTCGCGTCTAGGTCGCGCTCTGATTGGTCCGTGTTTTTCGTTAATAATTCCTAAACAAAGCCGCGGATAACATTTTTGTTAAGGAAAATGTTGCTTCAAATGACCCAAGGAACCTCCCATTTTCGGCTCCTAGGGTAGTTTTGGGACACCCTGTATAGTTATTATATGTCGAGTTGATTGTGGCATTCGAACCAGTGCGCACTGCAGGGCAATTCGAACGGCGACCGACGTGATAATTACCGTTTAGCGCGGGATTGGACAGTTAAAAAATTCTCCCTTTCCTTTCTAAAGCCGTCTCTGGGAAAAGAATAAAGGCAATTTATTTTTCCACTTGAGCCAGTGAACGTGGGGGTATGATTTCGGTGTTTTGCATTTTTACGTTTCTCGAAATCATAAAGATCAGTCTTTACCGCGCTATGTGTTCCGGATTAAATAGACCTTCAGCTTTAATTTCATTCCTGCACCCCATATCTGGACGGATAAACGTCACCGTATTTATTTGCGCTGACGCGCGCAGGATGTAATTATAGTCGAAAGTTAACATTTCGCTGCATATCGCCCGAAGCGATCATTCATTTAGAAGTAGTGAATTTTTAATTATTCAATTTGGAACACGAGACCAGTGTCGCGTATATCGTGGCAGTTCTCGGAATTTTAACGAAGGGCATTCGCAAGGATGAATCTGTTAAGTATTCAAGTTTAATTGTTCCGTTTACGATTGCCGTTGAAGGACGAGACGCGCTCCGTTGTGAGAAAATCGTGTCAATTCGGTGTTCTGTGTGCATTTGTACAGCGTGTATTCCACAAAATTACTGTCGTCGGTTTATCCGTCTTGTCTTTGTCGCGTTAATGCAGACTAACTGAGAGACTTTGTCAAAGTGATGCCCACTATGCATACCGAAAACTTTTCTCTGTCGAAGTAAGTTCATTACTATGTACTCCCGTCCATAAGTCACCGGACACTTATTCAAGGTTGGATAAAGACGATTTTTTTGTTAGTAAATTTTTTCTAATGTAGAGAATATGTAAATCAAATTTGACCAAAACATCCTATATTTTGTAAATTGTAATTATTATTCTTATGTTTTCTAATATAGAGAATATCTAAATCAAATTTGACCAAAATACCTCATATTTTATAAATTGTAATTATTATTCTGATATTTTCTAATGTTTTAAATTTAATCCCACAATTTCTCAATTTCTTTTTCTCCCAATATCTATTCAAATAGTATAATAACTCCATCTAATCAAAATGAAACAATAAAATCGAGCTGGAATCTTGTATATTTTAATTTCGTTGAATATAAATAATAATTGTCCGGTGATTTCACTAAATAGATTTCCTCGAAAGGGAACCGACGAAACATTTTCTTCTGTCCTTTCTACTTATCCTTTCACGTTGGATCATCCCCTGGCGGTTTCATTGGAAAATGTCGTCCTAATCCACTAACGACGAGGGAAACTTTGTAATAATTTTTGAATGTGGAGGGTCGTTATGGAAATGTTCTGCATCGAAAAGATAAACCAGCCAGCTCTAATTCTGTGGAGCAGGGTTGAAGCACCGAGTTAACCAGGAGGGTATGAACGAACCCAGTCATGGAATTAACTAATGCTTGGTCGTATAATGCGTCCGTAATTTTGGCTCCTTCGCAAGCTCGGTAACACCGTGGCTTGGCGTTCACTTGAAGAGGGTATTCTGGTTTTCGAGGCTGTTTCTTCACCAATTTCTAGGAATTTTTTTCAGAAGAATAATTTAACATTTCGAACTAGAAGTCTGCACACAGATTGATTTTTATTCGAAGTACACGTGTAGTGTTTTAAAAGTTAAAATAATCAAAATCACACGAGTTTTATAATATATTATGCTATAGAGTATGTTTTAAAAATCGTGACGTTATTTATTAATCAGTATGAACGTAGTCATGGTGTGAACCAATAGTAAAAAAAGAAAAAATGTTGATTGTCGCGATAACAGAGCTGCTCTCGAAATTTCAAGTGAATCGGTCAACTAGAGCTTCGGTTGTTGTGGAAACCGTTTCGAAAATAGTAGTTTTCGTAACAAAAAAGCGTTTCAATTATCTGTTAGCACTATGAGGTACGACGAGTGCACTTTCAGAGTTATAAATCCAGCAGGTTCGCGAATTGCCGGATAAAACGTCGTTGGAAGAATATTTCAGAAGAACTGTATTGACAGAATATATAATTTTTGAAAAATCGCTTCCCTTTATTATACCAAGGGTATGGAGCCTTGTGCAAACTTGTGCATACAGGCTCAAAGGAAAGGATTCGCCGCATCAATGGGGGATATCGACCGATCGATAGCGTGATTAACGCTCTAAGAGCAGAATACTTCTTCATTTTTCATTCCCATCTCATCGTCTCAGGATTAATGGAGGATACTGGAATATGCTCAACCTCTGTTAAGCTCTGGAACCTAAAATATTGATGAGGCATTATTCTATAGCTTCCAAAGAATACTAAAGGTATTATCCTTCTCGAAAATATTACAAGAATTATATGAAAAAGAAAATCAAGGCGAATATTAATGTCTTGTATAGAAATATTTTGCGAAATCCAGAAATTTTAAATCTCGGAGAAGGATAAAGTACCATGTCGTAATTTAAGTTACTTTCTTCAGCAATTTGTTTTCTTGTGTATTAACGTCTAGTTGCTGGGTTTTCAAATGTACATTTCCATAGTTGGTAGAATTGAATTTTCGTTGAGAAAGATCACGTCGCGCAGGCAGAGAAGTTGGAACCGCGTTACGGAAGTTAATTACTCCTCGAATCAATTTGGCATTCGGCCTGGGATAGAAACATTCTCGGGATTCGATAATCGGGAATCGATCCGGTCCCTCGGTGTCAAGAGAGGATTCGACACTGTGACTCTTGCTTCGACAAATACCGCCACGGTCCTTTCCGTTTTCACCGTGTTCGATTCCACCCCTGATTCTTCTCCTGTTCCGTGTTTCCGTTCTCGTTTTCTCCCGTTTCCCTTTATCGGGAACAGTCGGCCCTGGCAAACATTAATTCCGCACGCGGAGAGGGATGTAGCACCGTTTCTGCTCGGGCACGATCATTAAAATAACGAGTGAAAGGATCCTCAGGAGGGTCACCCTCGAAGACGGCCGCCGCCGCCGCCGCCGCCTTCTCACAAAGTCGAGTTGAAGTTAAGCTCGCGAGGGACGTCACTTAACATACAACGGGACGGTTTTAATTAAATTCGTACATAATATTCAGAAATATCGTTCCGCGCCCCTAGTCCCATCGGCGACCATTCGCAATCTTCAATTTCGCCGGTCGATATTCTAGCGACGTTGGTCACGCGTCTTCGCTTGACCGCAGGCCTCTAATCGAGGAAAACATTTTCTTACACTTTATAGAAACATTTGACATCTTGAAAAATCAAACGGAACAAGTAAGCGAAATTTTTTCATCATGTTCACCAGCACTTTGCAATCACTAGACCGTGGATCTTTATGCATTTATATGTATAAATGTTTTCAAAAAATAATGGAGTATTAAATTTAACAGAATTTATTACTCCATTATTTTTTAATTTATTAATTATTTCATACCTCCTTTCATACATCCTTACCATCTCAATGACAGTATTCTCTCTTCAATAAATGAGGTAAAGGATTTAGGAATTCATTTCTCCTTTACTTTAAACTTTTCGAACCATATTTATCATATTGTTAACTCCGCCTCTAGAACACTTGGTTTCATACTTCGTTTTTCCACTGATTTCCATTCAATCCGCACACTTAGATTGCTATGTATATTGCCCTCGTCCGTCCACTATTAGAATATACATCAATTATATGGTCTCTGAAAAGCTCTAAGTAAGAGTAGTAAAATTTTTCAGGTTTTGCTCGTATAAACTATATAAGCCTATGTCATTCTTTGATCATGATTACTCCGCAATAATAATTACAATGAACCTAGAACCATTATCTGCTCGAAGAATGGTATCCGACCAGAGCTTTATTTTTAATTTAATTAATAATCATATTGATTGTTCCTCTCTACTAGCGCAAATCAGTTTTTATGTACCAGAACGTGAACTGAGAACAAGAGCGGGTTTTCAAACACTTAATCCGAAATCTACTTATGGATTAATTAATCCAATGAATCGCATTATTACAAAATCATGCACTATTTAGAATCGTATTGATTTTTTCATTGATTCTTTACAAAATTTTCAAATGCAACTATGCAGGATTATATGATAATACCATATCGATTGTACCATTATTAAATTTTTCTTTTTGTGCATGTCCCTTCTTTGTTATTACACGAGTAGTCTTGTATCTTTCTCTTTTATTTTTTCTTTTCGGCTTCAGTCCGTCTATAATAAATAATAATATTAATGCTATTGCTAGACTGTGGATATTTATGCAAAATAAAAATGTTCTGCATAGATCGTGGGCAGCAGCAATAAAATAAAAATTGATTTCATCCCTTAACGACTTGTATTGGAAACAACAGCACAATATTCTTAAATTGTTTGTAATCTTTTACTGTTTTATACTTAGCATGACAAATTTGTTTATAAATGCATGAAGCAATCACTTTTAGTGAATAAAACTTTGATGACGGAAGTTTGAGTTTTTGCGTATCCGTCACGAACATATTCGTTCACGACCGCGGTAAAGATGATTTTTTAAACAACCGATTTCGATGCTGTGATACCGTAACACGGCAAGCTTGGAAACACGATATCGCATATAACGGAAACATCTCAACACCGCAATACGGTGACTATTCAGCGGTATAGCAGCGTGTGGTCAATCGGTGAATTGCATCGAGTGCTGCAGTATTACACGCTCGGCGTAAAATTGCAGAGAAAATGATCCTGGCGGACAATCTGTCTTTCAAGTTCGCGCTGGGGTGAGGATATAATTTTTTTTTATCACGGAAATCTATTGGTATCGCGAATCTCGTCGGTTCTGTGTTCGACGTTGAAAGCGCGGAATTGTCGCGTCTCTCTGCGCAGCGCGCGAGAGAAAGAGAGAAGGATATCGGGATTGTATTTTTCATTTGAAATTTGCGAACCGATAACGACGGAATCCCTGATAACGTATAAACAGTGGAAAGTGCGGAAACGTTCCGAGCACCGTAACAGTCGGACGTTTCAAATTGAAAATTACGTCTGCGAGGATTTAGCAATTGCATCTGCACGCGACACGCGTTCACTTTTCATTTTGACGTTGTACCTTCGGCACCGAACGAATTCCACTGATCAGCTCAGATGAAATGTATTGTCAGAAATGGAATGATTCGATCCAATTGCGTTTAATATTCATCACGATCGAAACGGTAAAAATGGTAAAATTTCAACTGAATCTACAAATAATCATATTATTAATTGTTAGACATTACGCAGTCTTTATATTTTTATTATAATGTAACAGTACAAACTAGTAACGTATACCTTTTCGGCGAGTACGATTACTTTTTATTGTTTGCCGCGTCTCGAGACGATTAATCGCTTAATTAACTGATTTGCTTGTTCAAAAAAGGAGCGAAATGCACTTTGGTTCGACGCAACTGAAAGAAGGGCTGAAAAGTGCTTGAATAGAAAGACCTGAAGAATCCATTAGGGGCAATTAAGCGTATTCTGGACGATACGAATAAATGAGTGACCGACCCGTCTTCCGGCAAACTTCTTCAAGTTGGATCTTTTCTTAATTGAAACGTCTCGCAGAGCCGCTGTTCAAATGTCCATCATCCTTTTGAATATTGAAATAAATTAACGCGGCGCGTATGTATATCGTTATCCGTAGTTGTGCTATTTATAACTACATTGACAAAGAGTGTTTCGTTAATTCGCAAACGTTGCACATTTCTCGAACGATGAAAATATTTCGCAAATAAACCGATCGGATTTTGCGGAATTAATCAGATTCACTTTTAATCGTCGCCTTTACAAGAGGATGAAATATCATATAATTACAGAGCAACAGATGTGCGGCCGTGTTAAATCTTGAACTGAATGGGGAGTGACGAATCGTGTACCCGCGAATAAGGAAATTGCACAGAAATTTCATAGGCACGTTGTGCACGGTGCATTTTCAGCTCGCAAGACAGTTGAATTCAGTTTTCGACGACGATATCGCGAATTACCACATCGGAGACAATCTCGTGGAAAATAGTAAGATTGATATTGACGTTGGAACTCGACGGCTTCCTTTTCTCGAAAATGATTGAAAATTTTTCCGAGATTTATGATTCATTCGCAGGAAGTCTCGTGGGATGGCACAGGGGTAGTTGGGGGGTAGAATGAGGGTTGCCTGCACCTGCACTACATACAGTAGGGAAAATCTTCTTGTACATTAGCAATGCAGAAATTAAAACGAGCTGTACTCTCTAAATTATTGCTCACATTAACATATTATATGTGATCGGTATCGAATATATATTACATTTTTAATTAAGTCTCCCGATATTATGTTCCGTTCCTCTTACAAAATCTTTTGAAAATGCTCTTTTCACGTATGGCCTATGCGTATCTGGTTTTCGAGATCCCACCATATATGTTCTATTGAGTTTAAATCTGGCAATTGCAGGCGAGTAGGTAACACGTGAGGAGTATTATACATATGTATAAAATCCATTAATGGGATAACTCCCTGTACGGGGCAGGCTTTTGGGATCCTGGTTTTGCTGAAAGTAAAATGTGTTTCCAATTCCCAATTTGTCAGTATTTCATTTGTAAAGTTTCGTGCATATCATTTTTCAATTCTTAATGGCGAGCTACTTTAGTAATTTGAAAATGCTCGACGTACTTGTTTTAATGTTTTTGGAATACGTTGAACTAATCTTTACGAGCAATCGTTTCAAATTTTTAGTCTATGTCCAAAACTTCCTGGGAGATTCGAATATCTTTTTCCCGATGTGTTTGCACAGAAATAGTAAAAAATCTGGTTAATCATTTTATTCGGTGAACGGCTCATTTTTTAACTTCAGAATGGCTTGACACGCTGTTGATATTGATTTTTAAACGTTTCTCGCAGCCGTCCCGTAACAGCCTTTGAAAAATGCCGATGCTACTGTCCGAAATCAGCGTCCTCGTGACGCGGGAAATTTGATTGCTGATTGGCTGACGGGCATTCCCCTAAACTGCTTGTAACCGGTCGGTTGCCGGCAAAAAATTCGGTGGTTCGAAATACAAAACACAGGAAACGCATTTCCAGGACGCTTAATGATGACGAACGACCGTGGTTATTATCATGGCCGGTGTTCGCGGGACAACGACGGGTAAAAAACCATTCGTTCAAATTAAGAAGTTGATTCGGATTTAATGGTGTTTTGTTTGGTCGGTCGAAACACACGGCCCTGCCTCAACCCCGTTAGTTTTTCGCGATTCAACTCGGTTTCTTTGTTGCGCGTTTTTTCGCACGCGTGCTATGAGCCGCAACATCGGGCTGGCAAGGCGTCAAGCAGTATATCAAATGATAATTTTCATTTCCGGTTATACCGTTACCGCTGGTCCTATCCGAATATCAATACTCTAGTGGAAATTCAGTTGTTCTTCAATCCTTTAAAGATAGATGAAATACATAACTGCAAAGACATAAGAAAAATGAAATAACACTGTTATTGTAAGAAGTTAGAAGAATCATTGCACTATTTTCAGAAGAAGAAACAGGAATGATATGAAAATGTGTTGCCTGCAATTTATTTTTGAGGAAAGAAGCGTAGATATTATCGAGAAATTAAAAAGTTCCCTGTAATCTGTTAGATCTAACGGTTGATAAAATATTGGAAAGTTTCTGATCGTTGAACGCGTTAAGGGATTTCACTTTGGCATTGTTTAAGATGGTTTATGCATCGAGAGCTTTCCATGCCTTTAAGCATATGTATAGCCATGCATGGATGGTCCTATGTAAAGTTATCTAAATTCTGGTTACACTAACGGTCGTGTTTGCCACGCGTAATATAGCTTAATCCTGGCAAAAAGACAAGCTTGGCTCAAGTGGATCAAGCCGACATTAGTCGGACGCGCAGTGGTGTATCCGCATGCGTCCCCACATCGACGAACGCCGTTGGTCGACGATTCGATGCTCCCACGCTAACATGGATATACTAAAACCTTTGTCCTAAAAGCTTATGTGGACGGACCGGCGACAGGTTTCACGTTTTACGCCGCTTAACGTTTCACGAGTCGTCTGCATAGCCCGGAATGATTGATAAAGTGCGAATTGTACTTGTCACCGCGTTGCGGAAACGTAATTTGAGGAACGCAACAATTTTATTCTAGGGTGACAGGTTGCTATGATGGAATGCACTTCTTTCTTTATTCACATTCAACGAAAATGTATTTTTTACCTCGGCCAGTGAACAATATATTTATTTTAAATCTGATAGATAACATCGACCACAATGTTGCTGAATGGATATTTTCAAAAATATTTTCGAGAATAATTCGGTGTAGTTAAGGTTCTATTTAAAAAGTTCAGTTTTGTGCATGTTTTATACGTGCTATGTTAATAAATATTCTTTCTTTATTCACATTCAACGAAAATGTATTTTTTACCGCGGCCAGTGAACAATCATATTTATTTTAAATCTGATAGATAACATCGACCACAATGTTGCCGAATGAATATTTTCAAAAATATTTTCGAGAATAATTCGGTGTAGTTAAGGTTCTATTTAAAAATTTGTTCAGTTTTGTGCATGTTTTATACGTGTTATGTTAATAAATTGATTGAGACACTTTGCAGTTCTTCGAGTCAGAGTGTCAAGAAATTACCATTGTTCTCCTATAATTGTTAAATCCATTGACGGCAGTTCGATTAACTCGCGGTGAGAGTTTGCGCGAGGTCAAGATCGACTTTTCGATTGTAGACCTGCCACTCGAATAATAACTTACGAGGAAGACGATATCGGAAGAGATTAGCTGCAAGTGGTCCTCTTCAGATCAAATCGAAAAGCGTTCGAAGGCTGTCCAAGCGGCATTCTTCTCTGTTATTATTTCTTCTTTTCATCGTGGTATCTTATCAAACAATTTCGTTGAATATTACGCAGATTTTTCGAGCCCTGTCGAGTATTATTCTACCTCTGTTTGTTCTTTGATTGAGAGGGTAGTTGGTTGGAGTCTTGCATTGAGAAGTGTTGTTTTAAATTGTAAAAATATTGTTGAATTAGTTCCAGCCGAACGAATGCCTTTGTGGCTCTCTTGTAGTTCGTAATTAATGCAGACTATTTTTGTTTCGCATAACGATTCGCAGTCCAGCGATGCCTTTTGTCAGATCCAGACGTTACTCGTACTTTCTTTGTATAATTTATCGAACTAAATGAAACTTTGCTAATTCCTACATATTTTTCTGCTTCTTGTTTCAGTGCTTGGCAGTTGTCGGAGTGCAGATACGAGTCAAGAGTGCGGGCACGAAAGGTTGGTGAATTGTGCGAGACCCCTCGAAAGGATCAACACTAACGACTTGAGCTTCGCGATCACAAAAGAGGGCCAGCAGCAGCTATGCCCGTAAGTTTTCTTAAGCTTGTATAAAAGAGGCCACTCCGAGTCTTTGTCCTCTGTAAATAGTCGGTAAAAGTAAAATCTAGAAAACAAGTATTTTCGAAAATAAACGGTCTTCATCCCTTGGGTACAAATTCATCCACTCTCCGATTAACACACCGCAGAAAATTTGTTATTTCTTCGTGATTCTGCGGTAATTCGAAGCTTTCATTCCAGAGATTGGAAAACTTGTGGAATGTTTTAATGTTGTTTAGAAAACGTTTGACAGTCCAATGAGAATGAATACAGGAAAGTTTTCACTTAACCTTAGAAAATATACAAATTTCTCGTGACAAAAATTTTAAACGGAGTTGAATAGTTCATATTTCTTGCGTAATCAAGAGAGATGTTTGCTATTTCGAGCACAGTAGTCTGAATGGAAAATTAAAATCTATTCATAGTCGAACCAGCATTGCCGTGCATTTCGTGACAAAAGCTTTGATGAAGCTTCAGTATCTCAAACAGAAGCTACAGGTGACACGGGCATAACGAGAAACTTGAATGTTCTCGGTGTTCCGAATAACATGGTTGTTCTACCGCGTTTCGCGAAACGAATTTTTGCTATTTGTGTACTTAGGCGACTGTGGAAAATCGTTTCCGTAATACGAGGCAAATGTAAGCGTTTATACCATTCACCGAGGAAACGCCAAATCGATAACACGAAAGTAGCCAATTCGAAAGTTTGATTTTTTACGAGCTGTAGTTGGTGAACGACGAACGACGGATTTAAATGGGTTAATCGTGTTGTTCGAGGGCGGCTTGTAATTCTTTTACTTGTGCATTTTCTTTGTTATTACTGGAAGTACACCATGGAAGTTTTTGTTTAAGTCTTCGCTTTGGTATTCTGATTTTTGTCCGCAGTGCGGGCACGTTCAGCAGTTCCACGAAAACTGTGCGAAAAGTTTTTGATCGAGGTACTGTTGAACTTCAACACGGACCACGAAAATTCTTGCTTACTCTATGTCGTTAGAGTTTGAGTGGTTCCGGGAGGAGGATTTTTTTTTCTCGATTCGATTGTACCCATAATTACATCTATCAACGAAACTTCAATGGGAGTTTAAGCTTTTATCGAATACCTAATTCTCCGATTTTACTAGATTTTTTCGTTTATTTTCACGGACCGGAAACTCGGCGAAACAAGCTCGGCTAGTGAATGGGAATTCTAATTAGTCTCTTCACTAATTAGCAGACGGTTGAACGAACTATTTCGAGCTTTTTTCTATTTTCGACCGGGTTTTCGACTAACTAACACATTCAACTTCGAAATATCGGCAATTTCTAAATAATCAAGATTTGTAATTCCTTTTGGTTTGCAGCGTAACAACATTCATAAGGATTCTTTCTGTTCCTGATCAAATACTTTAGAAAAATCACGCACGTGCTTCAGGCACCGACAAATACGTCTGAAAAATTTAAATTCAGAAGGATTTTTTAAAATAAAATTCCTGAAAGTTCGTGCATAACCAGCCTCGAAAATCAAAGTAGTCAATTTTTCAATCACATCAGTTACGGCGAACAATTCAGTGGTGGACAAAAAGCTTATCCGTGTATTGGAAAAGGAATTTTTGAAAAATGGAGTGACACGGTTGCTTACCGAATCGTCACAGTGCCGTTTATATGACAAAGTGATCGATACGGGAGGAGTATTCGGACAGCGTTCAGCAAATTTTGGCAACCCGGTGAAATCAACTGGCAGAACGATAACGTGTTCGTCTGTGTACATAAAATGTTCGAACGTCGGACGATCGCGCGAGATTTTCCGAGTCGCGCACGCCGTTTCGGAAAACCATAAATTCTCTCGTGACTAGAGGAAATCCTGCCGCTATTCCAAAATCCTTTTCCGCAGGCACGGTTCCACTGTATTCTAACTCGACTGTAAGTTTTTACGGTACTACAGCCATAGAAGAACTCCGTAACAAGTTTGTTCAATAATGGTTCTACAATAAAATAACTCTTTACACGATATATTTTATATTGTAACATTTGAAGCAGAACAGAAATCAGAGATAAAATGGAATATTACCCATTAGCTAGTTTTCAAATTCTACGTTATTCGAATATAATCGCGAGAACAATTAAAAAATAATCGTAGTTGTTATTGAAAGAAAAACTTATTCGACTAATAGTGTACATTGGCTTAAGAGGACTCGGTTAGGCCAACGTCTGACCAAAACTTGCTTTCTCTACTGAGGCTAGCGCGGTCGGTAGTACAACAACTCTTTTCACTACAACTCTTTGCTTTTATTATTACTAGACTCCGGATGTTTATGCAAGTTAAAAGGTTTGTTCATCAATTGCAAGACGCAGGAACTAAATATAAAATATTTTTCATGAATAATTGTGATGTGATGAAAACAATATATGAATACTTTTAAAGTCTTTTATAAATGCATCAAATCCTAATTATTACAATCTGCGCGAATCTAAAAATCATTTCTTCGGACCTAAACGATTCACGAGGAGTTATTCAATTTATTTGATTTGATTGGACACATTCGAATAAATGCGTTCCTGTTATTTTCATAAAGTAATAGTCGCTTCCTTCATCGGGGCACGTTTTTCAACCATTCTTGATCACGCGATTCAGTCGGCTGTAGGTGAAATTGATTCGTCTGTGACTGGTTGCGTTGATGCGATTTAGCGCGACAAATTGCAGCAGATAGACCGTCCCTATGCCACGTACATTTCACCAGGTTCGACGTTTGACCGCGTTATTCAACATTTTGCTATGCTCTTAATTGAAACAAACATTATGAATGTCACGCAATAGATTTGATGAATGCGTTTCTGCCGTTACCGTTCCACCGGCCATCGTTTAATTTCGAACCACTTTATCCGTAAACAATTAAACGGCACAAATCACTCTATTGAAACCGTGCCCTTAATTGGCAAAACGCTATTCACCATTAACCCTAAATTTTCCACAATTTACTGTCTTTTCACGACGTAAATAACATCGCTGACACCAATAGCAGAACGATTTAGCAAATTCTAGCGTCCCTGGCTTGAAAAATGAAAAAATATCGTTTATGTTTCATGTTTTATATTCTATCATTTATACATATAACCATTGTTGTGGTATCGGGAATATTCGGGCACTCGGTATAGTTTTAAGAAATAGACTTTAGTTAGACTCTAGAGGTACGCTTTAGTACACTTTGCCCATATTTGGGCATGGTGAAAACTGTGGAAGGAGAAAGCGTGGGGAAAACCGAGTTTTTGCTAGGCGAAGGATGAGTTGGGGGAGTTAGTCGTTGGCTGAAAGTCATGTAGTTTACTAATCGCTAGTTTAGATTAACAGTTAGTTTTTTTAATCGCGCAACTATTATACATTTAAGTCTGTTTCCTTCTTTCTTTTTTAATAAATAAATAAACTAGAGGGGGGTTGTTGCTCGCTCGCTTCGCGAGCTTCGCAGGTGGGGGTGTTGTAGCTCGCTTTACGAGCTCGCGAGAGGGTTAGTGGTACGGATGTTATTTGGTGTGTGACTCTCCACGAGCCACACAAAGAACTTCCCGAATCGTTAGTTGCAGTATATTAGTATCATTATTTTCTACTTTCTACTTTCATGTGCGCGCATCCGGGATATTTTTCGATTATTGTAAGCGGTTATATTAACAGTAGTTGCATAATTGAAAAAAAAAAATTTTTTTAATTTTTTTTTAAATATGTCTAAATATATATATATAGTTACGTTTGCTTCTTCGGAGGATACGCCTCTTGTATAAATTGCAATGTTGAATCAACTCCTTTCGAAAAAAACGAAAAAACTAAAAAACTACTTGACCAAAATGGACCAAAATCTAATCAGCTCTAAGTTACAGCGGGGCACATCGATTGCATCATTCATCATTCTGATCGCGTTGTTACTTTTTCAGAAAACGTTAACGAAAAATTTGATACCATAGAAACGGCCATACGCGCACACACACACACACACACACACACACACACACATACCGACATTTTGATAAAAATAGTCTCAAACGACTCCAATGACCATGAAACGTGGAGATCTGCTAAAAAATCGATTTTCGATTTTCGGGGTAATTACAGTAACTTCCCTATAAATCGGGAAGTTAAAAATATATATTATATGTGTTTCCCACATTGTTTATAATATTGATGAAAATTGGTGCACATTCGTAACGCAGTCAATAAGGAAACAGAAATTCAATTCTTTCCAGAAGTTAATAAAAGTGGAACAGGAATGAGGAGCTAGATTCAGTAAATAAAAATCGCAAGAAGGAGCAGGGAGATCGATTCGATTCAAACAGCTCCAGAGAAACTGAAAAGGCGGCTTGAGAAGTTCGATTCGTTTATGGAACATGTCTGTCTCTTCTTCAGACGCATGGTCTAACCTCGTAGAATGAACGCGTAGATGTTCTGCCTGAAAATAATGATTAGACTGTAGAGGTTTATGCAATGTTCAATTCTTGTAGACGAATCTTAATAAATTGGAATCATGTAAAATCTTCTTTCGAATGATACTACTCTTCGTACTTCTAAATGAAAATTGTACTGAATTCTGTAATAGAACAATTTTAACAATTTTTTTAACTGTTTTAAAAACCATGAATGCATAAAGATCCGCAGTCTAATAATGAAATAAACACGACGAGGCGGGAACATAGTGACGCGGGGTTCATTGAATATTAGAGAAGGCGACAACCCTCGGAACAATAGATGTTGCCATCGCTAACTTCACCACCGACCGATGCGGCGTCGGTAATATTTTATGCGGCAGACTATTATACGCGCGCTCTCACGTCTGGCCACTCTGTTATGGCAAAATTAGATCGAATGGAAACCTTGGGAATCCCAGATGTCGACGTTAAAGCAAAATCTACCTAATTTCCGACGCGGAAGCTTCAGCGATTAAAGGAAACCACTCGCTTTCAACTACCAAACGAATTCGATCGTCACTGCAACATGTATTAGTGTCAGCTGGAAATATGTCATTTAGGACGGCACGTTAAAGACTGAATGTTTCACGAAGTTATTTGTTCGACGAGAATTAAATTCTCTTTGTCAATTTTTCTTAGTTCGCTAGAGATGCAGATTTTACGAGTTTACGAGGGATCCGAGCAGATGAAATTTCCAACAGTAAAAAGATTAAACGATTTCGAGTGTGTGGAGGAATGTTTTAAATTTTTACTTTGTACTAAGAACCGCATTAAAGTCAACAAAGTTTAATCGTAACTTCCGCGGAGCGAGTTCTGGAGAATTCATAAATCCTTGTATTGTGCGAGGATGTGCAGAGTCACGGTTCACAGTTCCTCTCGGCAACAAATGTACGTAACGAATTATGCGGAATAATGGAACACTGGGAACGTCTGTTGAAACGTCAGTTTGAAAAGTAGCACAGAAGTCACGTTCGGGTCGTAACTACGGCAGAATCTTAAAAGCCGAATACGCGAGAAAGGTTAGAGAAAGTGGCCTAGCAATAAAAAGAGAAAGTGTGGGGATTGTTTGCGGGGGTTCTGGTCACTTATCGTACACAGGGGGTAGTAAACCGAACAGGAAACTTTAAAACAGGCATTAGAAACACGAAGTATAATGCTGGCAATTGAGGGAAGTAGTGGACAAGGAAATATTTGAGAAAACTAGCAAAAAGAATAGCAATACAACAGCTACTTAGTTGTTTAGTTACTGAGAATAATAGAGAATTCAGATGATTGAAATTTTGTTGCATTTGAATTTTTCAAAATCCGAGCCTTCTTTAATTGATAACGAGATCACAGTTGTTACTTATGAATGGACTGTGGATCTTTACGCATATAGCGCTTCTGAAAATTTTCAAAGAAGGATAGAATATAAAATTCGACAGGATTTAGTACAACTTTTATTTATTTTAGATATGCAGAGGCTATTACCTACGGAAATCAAATTCTATTTTATTCCCCTTTCTTAATATTCGTCTACAAAAATTGCAAATTGCATAAACACCCGCAGCCTACTTATGAACGTTCCACAAGGAAGAAGAAAAGTCTTCCGAGACATTTACGCGAATTTAAATATTGCAGACAGTACGAGATTAAAAAATGTTTTGTACCGAAAATAAAATTAACCGCCGTTAACGAGGAGTACTAAAATATGTGAGATAAAAGCGGACATTACCGAGGAGAAACAAGGAATCTCGTTTTTACTCAAGCTGCGCGAGGTAGGCAGTAGAAGCGGGCACGGGAGGATACCTTATGCAAAAATGGAATGAAATCTAAAATGTAGAAGCGGGGAAACGGGTTCTCATCTGTAGGTGCGTTTTCGAGAAAATTAAGTTTGCACATTTCTCGCGTACGCGTGCATTACACGATAGCATTCACCGAGAAGTAGAAGCGGTAAGTCCTGGCCAGACACACGTTGCTCGACGAATTCGCGAGACTTAATTATCACATAAATGGGTCCTCAATTGAGAAACCATTGTTCTACATTTTCAATTTACTTTTGCTCAAGGAATCTTCCTGTTCGTGCCACCCGCCCGGTTCGCGTTGCATAAATTTCCATTAACAACGAGAAACTGAGAATCTTGTTTGCCGACATATGCGAAATTGACTTGGAGGAAATGGTTATTGCTAGAATGGAAATTGCTTCATCGAAGGGTTTATGTTTCTTCGATATCATACCGTGTATCAAAGGATGTACCTCGTAACAATTATTTGCTATAAAGTTACTCTCTGTTTCTAGTATTTTCCCTTCAGAAAGAATAAAGAGATCGGATGGCTGAAAGAAAACATTTTCCCATTTCGATTTATCAGGTGCTTGTCAGTTTCAATTCGAAGGATTGTTTGAGGACGAGTAGCATTTATTCGAATCAGTATTTTTTATTCATTTGTACTCGGTATTTTAATAATCAATATAACAGCTGGGTACAGTGAGAATCACTAAAGAGTCGTACACACAGTACATCAAGATAGTCACATAGTTTTCGGTTAGTGCAGTTCCAAAACACAGGGAAAGAATTGAGGAAACGTCCGAGCATACAGTCACTGTCGAATCCCTTCCAATTTGTCTCACAACAGCGGTCCCTCGGGTATAGACAGCGTCAAGTGTAATATTTCAAAGGACTCTACTGAAGTAGCAATCCAATCCTCAAAAAGCTATGAGTAAAAATAGGTTCTACCTTTACTTCCACAGTAAAACGTAACAAATCGGGCAAGGTGGTTAATCGATTTGAACAACTCATTAATCTTTCGACATGCAACCTCCGCTCTCGCAAAAATCTTTCGAGGGTCTGAACGGGTATTTGCGAAGCGCATTTCCGTAGTGTGGTTAGCATTTGAGCGTGCGACCTCAGAGACCCAAACAGTTCTGATGAGGCTGCAGAGTCAGTGAACCACGATCGTTGAACAGTTCCTGGCAACCTGTTGTGCCGTTGAGTCACGCGCATTGTGGAATCGCAGCCTGATCAAATTGGCTTGTTGACAGTCGGAGGGCGAAGGGTTCGCACCTAACGAGAAGATATTACTACACTGCGGATCTTTATGCAAAATAAAAATGTTCTACATTAATACTGTGGTTGTCAGGAAATACGTCACACGTCACATTCTCAGAAAATTTTAGTTTACATATTAATTGAACTTTATAGTATGGGATTTACCAGAGAAAAGTCATGAAAATAAATTCGAAAAGCTCAAAAAAAAAACTGCAATAAAGCGATGTCCTATGCCGAAGCATTAGTGATGAAAACTTTAAATTAAAAATTGTTCTCTTAATGATGTGTTTACTTTAAAAACAACATTACAATATTCTCTAAAAATCTTGTACTGTTTTATATTTCGTTCAACCAATTTCTTCATTTCTGGAAAAGTCTACCCTGCTGGTCATTGGGAATTAACCATTGTTAAAATTAGGAAAGTCGTGGGAGAAAGAAGGCTATTTTCCGCGAGGAACCGCTCTTGACAAGTCGAAACATTTTCTCGTTGTGACCGGACAATTTCCATTCAATCTTCATTCCGACACGGCCCTCGTTGTTGGCGAGTTCACTGAAATGCCCTCGTTACTTCGAGCAGCCAAAGTTTCGGACGTTGCCGGTACTTGCGTCAGCTACTGATCCTAATTATCATTATTACTTTTTCTTCTTTCCGCAGAGAGCTCGAGTCCAGTATAAAGTGCATCCAAACATACACCATCGATTGCCTGGAAGAGAATCAAAGGATTCATTTCAATCATCTGTACGCGGATACCAACAAAGCGGTCATGGAACTTTGTCAAGAAGGTCCTTATTTGGACGGTAAGTTCAACACGAACTGCCGCGAGATAACCTACACTATTGTGCATAAGAAAGAAGCACCCAGTATAATTATAAGATATAATGACAAACAATATCTTTATGTAGAAATGTTTTTTTATAAATTGTGTTGTACAATTGATTTTTGTTGCATTTAAAGTATTAGATAATTCGCAATAACACATTTTGAGAACTATTCAATCAAACAGCGTTTTCCTTTTTCAAAACTTACTGTGTTCTTATTTGATTTTTTACTCTTTTCTATTAAATATGACCGGGTGCTTCTTTCTTTTGCACAACAGTGTAGATCGTACTGTGTATCTACAGTTTGTTCGATTAACTCATGACTTGTTAGTTCGATTAACATTCTTTTTTTCTGTACATATCTTTTCACCATCTTCTTCCGGTACATAGAGGTGTATTATGTTTTAATTCGGGCTGTGCTAGATAACTTCTACGATCGATGGAGCAGTAATTAATTTAATTGAAAGTCAGGTATTTTCGGTTTATTGTTCACGGAGCTGGAAGTGTCTTGGATCAATTCTAATTCGGAGACGGAAACAGCTACGATGCTCCAGTAATCTCGAGAGTGCAGAACGAATTATTGAGCGCAGCAGTTGACGGGTCACGACAGATCGTTAATTCATTCATCGTTAATCATTCCTCGAAATTTGTCAAGCTTAAAGACACTAGAAAAATTCATTGCATTTATAAAATTACTTTGACGATTCATAAAATAGCTTTCATTCAATCTAATTTCGAATATCCATTAAAATGTGTGCGTGTTTAAGACTGGTTTGCAAGTTGAATATCATACATTGGTTTTACATATGATTTCATTACAACTTTGTGTAGCAGACAATTTTCTCTGATTCTTTTTTAACACGTTAAAATACGTTTTCAACGCGTTGAAATTATTAAAAGGAGAAATGAACGTTCGTGTAACTTCTGCACCTTTTAATCAATTTACAATATTTTTATTTTCCATATTGATCCACGTCGCAGTTATAATTTTGTTGTTTCATCACTTTGTGTAATATTAAAGGAAGTAATTACGACGGATAACACTACTACTGTTTCCACAGTGCGAGCGCGTGTGCCTGTAATCTCTCGAGAGTGTCAGTTGAATTATTGACATTAATGACTGACGGATTGCGTCCATATTATCTGTTACCGCGAGGACATATTTGCGCTAATTGTCACGAGAATCCTGTGTCTTTATGAAAGACAAAATCACTAACATTCGTGGTCGATATCCTTTGCCTGTTTCGCTGCAATTTAGTATGCTACAGAAAATATTATAAAGCATTCTATACTTGGTTTTGATCCACTATTTTAGTCGGTTTTTTTTTAAATTTTCAATTTACCTAGAGCAGAATTTTAATGATAGAACTTACTAAAATAGTTTGTTTATCATAATGGAAATTCAAAAACTCCTTTTTGCACCATACAATAAATAGTTTATTCGATTCAATATTTAGTTATGCCCTAGATTCTGCAATATCGTTCAAGGATCTTTAGTGGACACTAAATGTAGAATCTATGTTACGATTATTCCTGTTTCACTATATAATTCATCAAAATGTCGCCGGACATTTAACCTTTCAAATTTAGTGCATTCATCAGCTCCAATTTTGACGAACAAGTCATCGCAATAGTTGTATAGCTTAGAAGTTGTACGATGTTCAAGAGTCGTTTATTATTCATAGGTATCTTAAATAGAATTTCTCCATTCGTCTGTGATTTTCCGTCTTCGTTCTTATTTTATATTCGATTCAATTAGTTCTCTTTGCTCCGTTAATTTCTTAGAAGATAGTCTGCGTGTTCTGCTTCCTGATCATTCAAAGTATGCTTTTAAGACAGCAAATTACATGGTTAAGCTAGATTTATTGAACAATATTAAACTTACACATTGCGAAAGAAACTTCTGGGATAATTTAATAATTTGCTCACACGGAATAATTAGATAGTTAAGTAGTCGAGGATCGAAACGAAACTCTAAGGAAAATCAGTCTCTGCCAAATTCCATGATTTTGTACTAAATTTTAACATATTTTTACGAGCCATAGATGATTAGTATAAATGTATAAGTTTAATGAAGACTCTCGCGAACAGGGATGTAAGAGGAAGGGAAGAAAACAAATACGTGTTCTGTGGCAGAAACAAGCTGAATCACAGTATTCTAGTCGTTGGGGGTCGGGGATAGAATGCTTTATTGAGTCGAGTGGTCATCGAGCCGTGCTGGACCGTGTGGCAGACCACTGATCGATCTACGCCGCTATCTCGAAATCGATTACATGATTAGCGCCTCGTTAAGAGCAATACTGGTATCGGGAGTCGTAATCAACCCTGCGTCCTCGATTAGCAACATCAAATGAGCTAAATTTATTCGTTGATCTTGCACGACTAATCGTGCAATAAGTAAAGGCAGTTTCCCTACTACCGGACACTTAGTTCTTCTTGAATAAATAAAATGTAATACTTTTTCTTACAACTTTTAACATCTTCATGAACATCTTTCTGCCTTTCTTTTCTTTTTCTTCCGCGCAGTTCCCATCTATAGTGGTAATATCTTCCTCGACTTCTCCCAAGCTCTTTCCATTACCCATATTTCCACTAGACCAATAACGTCTCATTTCTGAACCTATTTCTGAGAGCTTTTTTCCTTGTTCATCAGTTCTCCTACATTCCGAAACATCGGTTCCAGTTCCCGCACTTTTTCCCCACTTCTTTCTAGCTCTCCTCTTCATAGTTCTCACTGCTCTATCTCTTCTTTCTGCACAACCCGACTTTCCTTTTTGCACTTTTTCGTATCTTTCTCTCCCCAGTCCATCCGAACCATTCTTCCCTTGTATCCTTCCATACGTTGCCCGTACCAGTCTCTTTTTCTTCTTCTGCTGTCCTTTTTAATTTATAACACATTCTTTTTCATTCACGCTTCCTCTACTCACCTTAATCCGTTTTTGTCGTGTGCTGTTCCCTTTCGGAAAATCTTCAACACATTCTAGCTGGATACATTTCAGACAAAGAGTGCTGAAAATAATAATTGAAATACTTCCATTTTAGTAGGATATAATATTGTAAAATGCATATTTATTATTTAAGTAGACGTAAATAAGTTCAATCAATTTATATCGTTTTATTTGAATGATTTAATTTTCACTCAAATATAAAATCACTTGAAAATCGTTCATCTGAATTTCACAGAAAATAAAATTATTCTCTCTGTATCATTCCTCAAATGAAATAATACATTGTTGTTTTTTTATGCCGGATGAAATGTGTCCAAGCCTTGACAGATTAAAAATGGTTCAAATGTCGGCGGAGAAAATGTTAAATTTGTTCAATATCCATTAACGATAAATTAAGCAATGTATTATTATACCATGCAAAGCGTGCTGAGGAAGAAGGGAGTCTGCGTAGGGTAAAAGTCGTGGGATTCTCTCTAATAAAAACAGCTATAGCTGGAACTATTATAAACTTTCTTCTCTAAATTCTCGAACTTTCTGTATTCGTAGAAATGTCCCATCAGATGTCGAAGTTCGCCAGCATTTTCAAATAACAAGCAAAATTTCGGGATCGAATAAAAAGGCAAAGTAGGAAAGTAATATCGTCCCCGCGTTACAGGACAACTTCTTTCACCTCGTTCAGTGTTATTTTTAAACCCGGTACATCTTTCATTAAGTAGTATTTTTAAAACCGATACATCTTTCATTAAATCTTATTTTTAAAACCGGTACATCTTTCATTAAGTTTTCAAGCCTCCTATCACCGTTAGTGGATCACTATGTTTCCCTTCCTCTCCGCCGAGTCGTTTGCTTCTGATCTCCTTGCAATTTTCCTTAACCCTTTCTCTTCCTCTTTTCATTGCTTCACCTTCATCTTTCCTCGATTTATCTCTCATCACCTCTCCTGATATTTTTCTCGTCTTTCTATTTGCTTCACTTTCTACTCTGCTTCATCTTCTCCGGCTTCATTTTGCCCATCTTTATCTTTTACTATCTTCTCCCACATCCTTTTCACTTTTACGATTACGACTTCTTTCTCCCTTATCACCTGCTCATTTATCTCCCTCCCTTTATTCCCAATTTCTCTAGCCTATAAGACTCGGCGATGATGAGATGTCTCGTGAACTATTTTTTCTTTTTTCTCGTCTCGTGTATATCGTATATAATACGTTTATCTAGCGATGCCAATTTCGAGATAGTTATCCGAAAAGTGTATGGTCCGATAAACAATTCTCTTAGAAACGTCTACATTAAGAAAATAATTCTAAAATTTATTCACTTGAAGAATTGACAAAAGAAGGTAATCCACGCAGAAAATTCTGCCAATTTATCGATCACATTTTCAGCATCATAGCTTACAGTTTTGTTGTAATTATCGTCGATTCTGTATCGGTAGGGGAATAAGCGTAACGTTATTCGAGAGCCGTGGTGAAATTTGATCAAATATAAACGGAACCGAATTGTAATTTTATAAAACAATCATCAATTTCCACCGGCCACAGAAATTTCAACGGTTCGCTTGTTTTCGTTTGCAGAGTTCATGAAACATGCTGGCTGCATGCAGGAGATCCTACCGCAATACGAACTCTGCCAAAAGAGATACGAAGGGATCACTGAAGAAGTCGCAAAAAGCAACGTAACGGATGCAACTGTGAAGCGACTATGTTGGTAAGTGACGATCAGTATAATAAGTAAACTGCGGATGTTTATGAATTACAAATAAATTTTCAAGATATGCTAGGATGTAAAGTACGACAGAATTTACTTCAGGAAAGTATAAAATTTTATTTGATTCGTGTTTCTTAACACTAGGTTTACGGAGGTCTAGAAACAACTATTTTACATTATTTTATGAACATAACAAGAACGTGTTCATCCAAATGTTCAGTCATTTTTCCAATAGTATATACAACAAGAAATAAATTTGGTAAATAATTGCTCAGGGAAGCATCTTTACAATCTTAATAATCGCAAATTAAAAATCGTAAACCCAGTGTTGAAATTCATCTACAAAGATTACAAATTACATAAAAATCCGCAGTCTAATAATCAGTAAGAATATTAATCAAATAGAGTTTTACATAAATTTCGAAGAATTTACAATTTCATTACATATCAAAGCAATGGATAAAAGATACGATAAAAAAATCGTTTTATCATTTAAATATTGAGGAGCATTGGCGATCGCGCGTGAAAAAACTGTGTTACTCTGAAAGAAAATTCACTGCGATACTGGTCGAGTAATTATTAATAGAGTTTAGCTATACGTGCAGCAATTCTTGGCCATTAAAATACACCCTTTCCTGGCATAATGAACACAGTATAAAACAGAATAAAATTCCTTTTACGCAACAGGGAATTTTTCTTTACGCTGTCTATTCCTGGAAAGTTATAATATTGAAGGAAGCAATCTTGAGGCTCCACCAAGATTCCAAATGGTAAACAATTGAATAAATGTGGAGTTTCGAGACGATTGTTCGAGTATCGGAATAAAAGAACGCAAATTCTATTGGAACGTGAAATAAAATCGAATCCTGCGGTGAATTGGTAAACAACTGTGTTCGAATACATGTCTGCCTATATATTCGAACCTTTAAATCCAATTAATTTACACATCGAACCTATTTGCTTTACACAGCAATTTTAAAATTGTAATAAAAATCTCACAATGAACGTTGTTCAAGTTAATCGTAAGAAACTAAAGTTAACGTGTATTTTCTCGATTAATCATCTTAAAATCTTGTAATTCCTTTTCAATTTTGTATCTGACCTATTTCATCGACATAATCTTCGCAGTCTACCGTTAAATTCGCGACAGCGATCAAAAGGATGATCGACATAGCGTTCTGATCGTGTAACCCGAAATTCATGAAAGATACCCGTTCATAATTACAGCCGAGATCGAAATTCATGAGAGATTCTTGCTCTCAATTACAGCCAATATCGAAACTCGTGGGAGAATTTCGTGCACAGTTGCTGCCGAAACCGAAATTCATGGGAGATTCTCTTCTAAGACTGAAATTCACTGCAGGATAACACCAGTAATATGAAAATCTCGACGAAAATTAAATTTTTTATTTAACCATGGTTAGGAACAACAGCTCGCGTAGGCGGCAGCTGCTTCCAAATTGAATTGCACGTTTTTGATTCATAAACTGACCGTGTTGCATGCGAAGTGAATCTATTTTTTAATGCATGTTAGATTAGGTTAGCCATTGTAGGGTTGCGATTAAAAATGAATTTGTGATTCAACGTCGACACCTTTTTCATTTTTAATTATCTTTTTATAAAACTGTTACCAACACCTGTGTACAACGTTCTTTATAAATGTTGTATATGAAAGTACAAAATATTTAACGTGGAATTTATGTACCATCGGTTTGGATAATCGAGGTACCATTTAATCATGCATGAAAACTGTCACGAATGATTAAAAGCAATAAAATCATGTAATTCTGTCGTAGTTTAAAAGAAAACATTTGAATCAATTTATAAAAATTTATATGTTTAACATTATTCAATTTAATTTGATTTAACATTATTCGTTCCGTATAACATTGCTCTTCTCGGTACATCTCTTTTAATCTAGACATTGCTCCCTAATGGGATTATGGTCGGATAGTTGTGACTGAAATTGAAAGTCTCGCGAAATTACAGATAGAAATTTGGCTCTCTGGCAAATACGATCCAAGACTTTCGAGCGAAATGGAAAAGGTTTCAATAGCATTCTGGCCATCGGTAGTTTCCTTTAAGGAATCACGAGCGGAATTACGACCGTGAGAGATGGCGGTAATACAACCTGTTATGTATTTCAGTTTTGATCTCGGCTCCTTGATGTATGAAGACACAGACTTTACAATGAAATCAATCTTCTTACACTCGGATCCATCGCGCTTCTGCAATTTATGATTCCGTGTTTCCCAACTTGGAATTGCGCTGTAATTCCTTTTAGCAACAGCGGCGCTAACGTAATTTGAAATGTCACCGTTCCTCTCCAGTGCGATTCACAAAAATTAAATTCACGCGCATTCGTATTTAAATAGTTGTTCAGAATTATTTAACATGCTCGCGTCGCTCGCTAACGTGCTCGTGTCACGATCACAGTTTCATATATCGCACGAACAAGATCTAATTAATTTTGTGTGGAAAAATACTGTTTTCATACAGATTGTTTTCAGCTACAAAGCATTCTGTAAACAAGTACCTGACGCCGCGTGATGATGTAATTTCGTATGCAATCCGACTCTTGTAATGGTCGATGTTAATGCGGT
This sequence comes from Lasioglossum morio, assembly GCA_916610235.2. Lineage (NCBI taxonomy): Eukaryota > Metazoa > Arthropoda > Insecta > Hymenoptera > Halictidae > Lasioglossum > Lasioglossum morio. The sequence continues at coordinate 7,776,804 of OU744325.1, read as the reverse complement.
ATGCTTATCGCGATTAATATTAATGCATCTGCATCGCACGGTGGAATCATACTGCATTTGAATGATCTTCAAAATTTGAAACTTGCTGGAAATAGGATAATATGTCCTCGAGAAAGGTGAAGCATTACCTAATGAGATCCTTGAGGAGCAACTGTCCAATTTGTTTTCCTTAAAAATTTAACAACACACCGCTCGCCGAGTTTCTTCAGTGTTCCGTTCTTCGGAGAACCGTTATCGAAGTGCAGAAAGTATTTTGTAGATGATGTGCATTTAGAATGAAAATGACCAGACGAAACGAGAAACTATGAAGAGAAGAACTTGACAGGAAATACTTATTCTACTGTTGAACTCAATATTTTTTATTCAAGCAATTAACTTTAATAAATAAGATATTTTCCATTTTGTTCGATGATCTTCTGTCAAAGAGAATAAATAAGAAAATATTTTATTGATTAAAGTTCATCGATTGAATAAAAAAAATTGGGTTTTACTTCACTTTAAGATATCGAAATTATTTTCTTGCCAACCTAATAATTATCTATTGCAGGGGTAACCTGTTTCTTTATTATTTGGCCACTCACTAAACATATTACGTCGGATATGATTAATAAGAAGCGTTCATGAAGCTAGTCATCGTATGTCTATCCGCGGTCGTAATTATAAACTTCTTGTGTAACTACTTGTTGTTTGCTCATTACAAGCACGCTGAACGGTGTCTGATTTATCTATGAACTTGTGAATGTTGTTATTAACTGTCCTTTTGCGTGTTATCCATTTTCATGCTCCATCTAGGTCACTGAGAGATACAAATATCTTTTACACCTCGCTGTACGTATCAGCTTTCAGCCGCATCTCTGATCCTACTTGTGACACTGCAATATCAAAGTTCATTCTCCATGGAATTAGTTGCATTAACTCGTCGATTCACTGATTCATCGATTGGGTCGAGTCATTTTTATATTTTGCTCGCCAAATCATCGTCCTTGAGGATTTATCGTTTTAATCATTACGGACAATATACCGTTGAAGCTATTCACCATTTCGTGCTGTTACACAGCCGCTATTTTTGCTAGTGACTAGACAACGATTTACCGACGTCTTTTTGTATCGCGGGTTTAGAAGTTTCTCTTAAGTACACCCAGTTTCTGTAGCGTTCGATAAGAACAGTTGATAATTACTTGCCCATGGTCAAGCCGATTATAAGCTTTGCCAGGCCAAACACCGGGTATGAGGAAAGCCATTTAACTGAGACTTCAACCATAGTCGTTATTTTCACGTGTTTCGATTACAATTTATCTGGAATTAAATAGTAGACCTTCGATTTTTGTAGCCTTAGTTTCATTTGAATTTTCTGTATAATAGCAATAAGTTTGCAAGCATCCTTGGCATCGAGAAATTATTTTCATGTGAAAGTGGACAGCCGAAAGTTACAGTCCAAACTATATATTTTCTTATTACGTTTTGTTTAAAACTTATCCAGAATTAAATATAGTAAACCTTTGATTTTTGTAGCCTTAGTTTCATTTGAATTTTCTGTATAATAGCAATAAGTTCACAAGCATCCTTGGCATCGAGAAATTATTTTCATGTAAAAGTGGACAGCGGAAAGTTACAGTCCAAACTATATATTTTCTTATTACGTTTTGTTTATAACTTATCCAGAATTAAATATAGTAGACCTTTGATTTTTGTAGTCTTAGTTTCATTTGAATTTTCTGTATAATAGCAATAAGTTTGCAAGCATCCTTGGCATCGAGAAATTATTTTCATGTGAAAGTGGAAAGCTGAAAGTTACAGTCCAAACTATAAATTTTCTTATTACGTTTTATTTAAAACTTATCCAGAATTAAATATAGTAGACCTTTGATTTTTGTAGTCTTACGTTTCATTTGAATTTTCTGTATAATAGCAATAAGTTTACAAGCATCCTTGGCATCGAGAAATTATTTTCATGTGAAAGTGGACAGCGGAAAGTTACAGTCCAAACTATAAATTTTCTTATTACGTTTTGTTTAATACTTATCCAGAATTAAATAGTAGATCTTTGATTTTTGTAGTCTAACGTTTCATTTGAATTTTCTGTATAATAGCAATAAGTTTGCAAGCATCCTTGGCATCGAGAAATTATTTTCATGTGAAAGTGGAAAGCTGAAAGTTACAGTCCAAACTATATATTTTCTTATTACGTTTTGTTTAATACTTATCCAGAATTAAATATAGTAGACCTTCGATTTTTGTAGTCTTACGTTACATTTGAATTTTGCGAAAAATTCCAATAAGATATTTTTTATGAAAAAGTGAACAGCGGAATGAGTTAACATTTCTGAAAGTTACAATCCAAACTATTTTTCTTATGGTCAATGTAGCACGCAACTTTGGCGGGTTTATTTGTTTTTATTCATCTAAACAACGCTTACGTTCCGTTCAAAACAGACATTCTGTGATTAGTTGACAAGAACTCTACTAAATTTCTCTACTAAATACTCTGCGCTATTTCCACGAGATAGGCACCGGAAGTGCGAAATGTTCGAATATCGGGCGGCTCAAGCAGCTGAAAACGCTTGAGCGGGCTCAAGTACATTCAAGCATCAAACTGTCCCTGTTGCCGCAAGCGGGGCTTCAGTTCAAGCCGCTTGAACTTGTCAAGCTTGAACTTCAAATGCTTCAAGATATTCCGTCTTCACCCGAGACGTCGGTGGAGGTTTAACCCTTTGCACTCGGAGCTATTTTAACTCAAAAATTAAACGTTTCTTCTGACCTACAATATTTCCATTCTCTATGATTTTTTTAAATTTGATAAATATGAAATTGATATAATACCTCATACAATACTTAAATGTATAGTAATAGATACCGACATATCTGATAGTGTAAACAATTATTTAAATAATAGTACAGCAATTTTTAGTGGCGCCTCAGAGGCGCCACTCGAGTGCTAAGGGTTAAACCTAACTCACTTTAATTGCACGTTTTGCAAGCTTCTTTGTCATTTCGACAATCATAAAATGAAAGACTGAAACTGGTCAGATCAGTCCAAAAGTTTCAATCTGCTAATTACAACTTTTCAATTCATCTCGCTTTAAAAGAATTGAAGAAATATTAATTTCTTAAAAAGTTTCATAGCAGGTTCAACCCTTTGGACTCGAAGCAATTTGAATTCCAGAATCAAGTCATTTCTTTCAACCCAGAACATTTCTATTCTATGTAATCTTTTTTTCCATAGTGCACATTAAGTTGAACAGTTGAGCATTTTACAATTTATAGAATACAGACGGATTTAATAATATTAAAACTGTTTCGAATAACATTATGGCAATTTTTATTGGTGCCTCAGAGTTACCCTTCGAGTGCAAAGGGTTAAAACTGTAATTCTTCAATTAACGTCGAATAACGAGTAGAAACGGTAACGGGAGCAGGTTGAAAGTATTTTCCTCGATCGAGTTATTCCGTTAGGCACATTAAAGGGCGGCGAACGTTCACAAAGATTTAATGCAGGGGAAGCGAGCACAACGGCGAGAGCGCAATTGAATTCTCACGATAAGTGTATTGAGGCAGCGTCGTCGTGTTCATATGCGGTGGATGTTTTTCAAATCTTTTTTTCTGCCTCTGCGCGCAGCCATGGCCGTTCACTTTCTCCTTTTTCTACCCTGTCCCTCTCTGCACGGGCATTTTACTCTTATTCCTTTATATTTACCTTTTTTCTTCCGCCCGCGTTTTCCTCTTTTCCTATTTTACCTCTACCCGCCCCTTTTCTTTCCTCGGTTCCTCCTCACTTTATTCCTTCCCTTTCCTCGCATCGCGTCTGCTGTTTCTCTTCTCCCTATTTATAATCCGTTTGTTCGGTGATGTTCGCTTTCTGTATTTTATGATCGAGACGTGAAAAACTGAGTCGAAAAGAAAAAGAATAAAATTTGTTTGTTGCACGTCTCGTGTTCGAGAAAAACGAGTTCAGATATAAAACAAATAACAGAAGAAATTTCTTTTCGAGAAAATCGCCATCAATAATCGTATGTCTCCACTCAAGTAAACCACTTCTAAAAAATTAGACATTAAAATGACTTTCTTTGTTTCTGTCAGTATAAATTTTTCATAAAGCAAAATCCAAGTTTTCAATGAAGAAATACCGACCCTCTAAGCTTCTTGTTCCATTCCGTTTACGTTACTATCGTCCTTTTTCCTGGACCCTTCTCCGTCCCTCCGACAGTTCCTTTCCAGTTTCTCTGTTCCTTCGCTTTCTTCTTCCTTGGTCGTACCTCTTGTTTCTCGCTCCTCTAATTCATAAATCTCTATCTCCTTTCAGCTTGAGGTATCTCGTCCCATTTTCTGATCCAGCAAACCCGCTTCTGCTTCTTCGGCGACGCTCACTTTCTCCATTTTAATGCGCGTTTCATTCTGGTGGCGATTGTTCTCCCATTCCGTTTGTGTGCTACTCCAGTCCTCTCTTTCCTAGACCCTTCTCTGTCCCTTCAGCAGTTCTTTCCCAACCGGATGATGCACAATTTCAAAAGCTGCAACAGACCGTGGTACAGATAAGCTAATGTCATTCTACCCTCTGTGCGACCATCAGTGTGAAAAGCCTTCTCTCCTGTTTCGTGTTTATGCGAGTCTGTAAAAAACAAAAGAGAGAAAAAAAAGGGCCAGCTCGCTAAAGACAGCCCGTGCACACGGATTCGTGCAACGCCCCCGGTCGTAACGCACATCGAATATTATTCTTCCCATTTTTTATCGCGTGTGTATGTTTTTTTTTTTTGCCTCTCACCGCGCTCGCCGATCTTTGATATCATTGTTTACGATCGGTTGTTTTCCCGCCCTGAATTTCGGACAGCCGGGACCCATAAACCTTTTTGCTGGCCGTGTTGCTTTTATTCCGCTTCAAGTTTCCTCGTGTCATTACCCAACCGGAAACTGGAGTAGGCGGCAACGTATAGATTCGATGCCGGGATAAAATTTTATTGTTATGTCCTTCAAAAGCAACAGACTTCAACATTTTTTTTACGATCCCGTCCGAATGACCCTTCAATTTCTCGCCATTCTCGAGCGTTCCATTTAGCCGGGTACACAGAGTTCACCGTTTCCTCTGATATTAGCCGTTTACGACGGAAGAAGAAATAATATACAGCATGTTCCGTTTTTTTTTTTACACGAGGATTAAGTTCCTCAAGAACAACCGTGAATAAATTCTAGCCTGCTTTTACGGTATTTTTTGATATTAAACCTACCACGAAAAGTAGAATGAAACATTTTAGATTTTTTATTTGACAATCATTGAGATCCTAAAGGTGTTTTCGTGGGAATCGATTGTATACATTTTTTGACACCAGTGTATGTCGCCGCCTGAATGTAAGAACTAGGTAACTTATAATTCCTTATTTTAGAGAAATTGTTTTTGCAAAAAGAACAGAAGTTGCCTACTTTTTTTCGATTAAACTAAATTATGATTCACTAGATGTCGTAGATTACTTTGATAGATTACCCAGTTTTTACAATAAATTCTACTTGATTTCTTCTTTAATACGAAGTAGATAACTCAAAATGTCCAAATTTTAAGTTACCTAGTTCTTAAAAATCCAAGAGAATATAAATAAATTTAATCTTGTTATTTTTATAATACTATACACACTAGTGGCTATGAAATTATTTCTTGATGAAAACGTGGCATTAATCTCTAATCCAAATAGCCGTAAAATGAGTATCAAAGTCCATTAAGTATTGTAGAAAATTGTCAATCAACTGGATGTAATATAATTTCATATTTCAGCGAGTGATTTATTGTTCTTCTTTGGTACGCACACTTTGCGCGGCTTTACGGATTATGAGATTTCCACGTTTAATATTATTTTCTTGTTTTGCGAGGGTAATGTTACTTCACCTTCTCATGAGATAATTAGCGTTTATGTAAATTACAACAGCCGGAATATCCTCATTAAGCAGAATAGAGGTTTTCGTGAATTGGACGAGAATGTTTTTCACGAAAAAGTTCAATTTCTATTCTCATCGCATACACTGTCCAAAGCTTTCTAATAGTAACAATCGAAATTTTTCAGCCTGTCATAGATTTTCATTTAAAATGCTCAACACATGTCATACATTAGTAAACAGTGTATTTTATTCCAATTATATATTCCATTCCAGTTTGTTTTAAATCCACAAAACATTTTTATTTTACATAAAGATCCGCTGTCTACATATTAATGCTCACTTTGAATTTACAGATTAAATCACCCGATATTTATAATATGAAACCCATATTATTGATAACTGCAACACAATAAATATTTATCATCTGTCAATATTAATTCACGAACAAGTTTAAACATTTAGCGAGATACAGGGAGATGATTTAACACAAATCAGTCGATATTTCGTTGTACGTAGAAGAATCTTGATGTTGTTGCAAAAATGAATATTTCATAGCACGATAAAACGACAAATCTTTCATCGCGTTTCATCGTTCAATAATATACTTTTATTATTTGAAAATTGTGATGAAATTCTGACAATAACATTGTTCATGCAGTTGCCGTAATTAACGGTGAAAGAGAACGGAAGGAAGCACTGCGCCATATTAAAATTACATTTTTAATTAAATATCCCGTCGCGTAGCACGATTGTATAGAACGCGGTAAAGTTAAAACGGAATATTTAACGCGAGATCGAAAACATATACATACTCAATTAAATTTGGTAATTCCTTCTGCATGTTTCCTCGTGTTAAACAGCGGCTCGGAAGCTGCAAGTTTCAGCGCACTTCGTTCGAAATGTAATAAAAAGGTGGCTGATAAATTAAATGTACGGCGAAATATGCGATAACCGGTATACCCCGTACACCGTGTAATACAAATGTTCCGAGTAAACACTGCATGTATGTACACATAACTTCGTATACAGAATGTATGCATACACATATATACATATAAGATGTACATGTATAGAGAAGCTTCTCGATAATCGAATGTAATGAAGAGAGTTGTTGCGTATGTCTGTTTCAGCGGCTTCAAGGAGTATTTGGTTTGTTCGCACCACACGGTTCGTCGACATTGTGGCGATGACACAGCACAATTTGCAAAGGAGTTCCTTGACAGAGTGTCAGGCTCACTGTTAGGGGTAAATATTTGCTAGCCTTTGTTGGAGAGACTGTGCTGTTACCATTATGAGCTACGCGCACTCCTGTAATGCAAGAAGTCGTTCGTTTTAGAATATGCACATGTCCTACAATCTTCAAACTCTCAAAAAATCATAAACCTTTCTCCATTATGCATGCGCAACCACTTACATAATCGTAACTAATTGCAAGACCCAGGAACCACTTAAGAATCTCTAGTTTTGTGCAACAATTTGGAAAGAAAATTGAAAATTATGTGTTGACATCGCCTAATTCTTTTCTTCTAACAAATCGATTACATTCTTTTCACCCTTTGCACTCGGAGATATTTTAACTGGAAAATCGGAACATTTCTTCCTACCTAGAATATTTCCTTTCTCTAGGATTTTGTAAATTAGGAGAATGTGAAATTGATATAATGTATCGTACAATATTTAGGGGGGTAGACTCGAGTTTTCAGTATTGCAAGGGTGTGGGATGAGCTTTTTTCTCATTTGTTAACAATCAAAAGCGCTAGATAAAAGATCAGATTATTTGCTACATGCAAAGATGGGGATTTTCAGTAGTCAAAAGCGCTAGGTGAAATATCAATTTAGGTCGAAATCGTCCTGAAAAGTCCTATTTTTACGTTTTCGAGGCGTAATTTGCATTATTCGGCAGCATGTAGCGAATAATAGAAATTACGCTGCCGAATAATGCAAATTACGCCTTGTAAACGTAAAAATAGGACTTTTCAGGGCCATTGGGACCTAAATTGATGTTTTACCTAGCTCAAGTGTCTATTGGCGCAATTTTTAATGTCTCCTCAGAGTCACCCCTCGAGTGCTAAGTGTTACCCTGCTTCCTGCCTTCCCACTAGATTGCCCAAGGAAGTCATTTCAACTGCTTTTTAATTTCAATTAGAAAAACAATTATGTATATAATGACACAATTTCTTAGAATTTTGTGACTTTTGTACAACATATAAATGCGTTTATTAATAATTGTAGTTACCTCCCCCCTCCTTCATTTCCGCTATATATATGTGTTATACCTATATTGCCCAAAAGCAGTCATTTTGACTGCTTGGGAAATTTTAAATAATCAAATGACTCTTATTATTGAATTGAGTAAATTTCTTATATGACCAGTTCGGCTCTGTATTGAAATAACAGTTTTCATTTTTTTTCGATTACCGTCACATGATAACATACAAGTACATGATAAATTGTCGATTTGGGCGTATACTTGATAAGTTGCAGTTGCTCAATAAGCTAAAGTAGTACTTGTTATTCGAATCTTTATGCAGTGATACTTGTTCTAACAAATGTTTTTTATTGTTAATATTTACTAATAACTTGTTATATAACTGTAAATAATATAAAAAATATTAAAAATTAATTTTAAACAAATTTCTTTACACATTAGTTATTCTTTCACAATGCAGTCATTTTTACTGCTTTTGGGCAATATAGATATATACTAAGTTTCAGTCTTTCTAGTGTTAAATGTACCTCCTCATTTTGATCATAGTTGCCGATAATCCGCCCCCTAATCCATCCACTAATCGGGATTAACGAAAAACTCGATTAGATTTCTCGAAGTTCCCGCATGCACTGACGCTTAGCATGTTAATTCCCCTCTCGAGGACGTTATAGGTAACGAGGCGATGATGTGATTTCGTTACAGACGTACTGCAAGCCGTACACGGAGAAGGTGTGCGCGATTGGCAGTGGCGGCAGCATCTCCAGGATACTGACAGCGGTACCTGTGGCGTTGGTTCTGCTCGCGAGGTACTTCACGTAAGTGGTTAAGCACCACTCGTAGCCGGAAAAAGGGAACGATTTCCGTACACCACGAGCGCCGTGCTGAAACCAGGGGCCCTCCGTTCGTTCTCTGCTTCAGATTCGCCAGCGTATATATTTTTGTTTTATTTTCCGAAGAGGAACCAGCGAAAGAAAAAGAGCTTGCTCGCCCCAGCCACCACACATACACGACACATATACACGCGGGGCGTGCGAGCCGAGCGCATCGAGTATCGAGAGGAACGGAGGAGGAGGATCCACGATGATAGAAGAAAAGAGATGAGAGAGATAGACGGAGGATAGTAGACGAAGAAAAGTCGAGGTAGCCAAAGCTCTACAGAATCGAGCAAGCACGATCAAAGCAACGACACTGCGAGGAAAGACGAAAGTTTGCAACTTCTCTCCCCTCTGCACTCGTGCGGCAAGTGTTTCTCTTTGACGCCGCGTAGCTCGAGCTTCCACGGAAACAAAGAGGAGAACGTGCTCTCAGACACACCGCGCGGGAGAGCTTAATCGGCCAATTGAAAGACACGTGTCCGTTCAACCGGTTCGTCGGTCGGTCTGGATATTTGGATACTCGGAACGAACCAAGTGTGTCGGGAATAAGAAATTATCACCACGTTCAACTGTTTTCGACAACTGTCGCGCCTCGGTTACGTTTTCCTCTACTTCGACGAATAACTTGTTCTAATCCAAACATTGAGGAAACACCTGGACTTCGTACAATTTCGTTGAACGCTGCAACAGAACGTTCGAGTCAACGACGCGCGTTCTACTCTTTCGTAAGGCAACGTTTGAATACTGGAATATCGATTATTTTCCAGATATTTTTCCCCTCGTGGCCGAACGAGGTAGGAATGATTACTTCGTGTGCGCGCGATACGACACGAGCAGAAGAAGACCTATGAATACTGAAGGCGGTCGTAGCTCGAAAAAAACAAGTAAGATCGGAAGAAAGTCGTCGACTATTCTACGCTTTTCGTTTCTACCTTACCCGGGAACGCTGAGTCTCCTGTTTTTTCGAGCAACGTGGAACCGTACAGCATCTGAATATTTCAGGGACCGCGGAAATTCCGAGCGACTCTACTTCCCGGAAATGTTCGACCGAAGAGCCATGTCGTTCTCGCGTGCCTTCGAATCTGCTTTTGAGTTTCGATCATTCGGTGAAGCCCTTTTTCTACCAGACGAGACTGCAACAACAGGAAGAACGGGATGATGTTTGGTGAAATGGGATCGTTATCTTATCAGCCGACGATCACGCGATTCCTCCAGCCCGCGAACGATGTATCTTCGCGAAGAACGCTCTCCATCTTGTTTTCCCAGCAACTGTTTTTGAAACTGAACCTGATTTCGAGTTTCGATTATTCGGAAATGTCTTTCTGGAAGAACGGGATGATGTTTCGTGAAATGGGATCGTTATCTTATCAGCCGACGATTCCTCCAGCCCGCAAACTGAGGTCTTCGCGACGAGCACTCTCCATCTTGTCTCCCGGTAATAGCGGTGACCCTTTTATAACGAACAATTCTGTGTCGGGGGAATGGTATTGAAAACGGTGTCAACGGAAGACGGGAAACTCCTTAGAGCCCTAAGGGAAGCTGAGAAGAAGCAGCTTAGCCGGTCTGCGAGAGGTTCTCAAAGGGATGAATGAAAGGAAACCTGTAAAGCGTCCTCCACGGACCCTTCGATCGATGTAACACAACCAAACAGAGACGGCTGAACGCGAATCATCCGTACTATTTAATATACATCCGAGTAGCATTCTCCAGCCGCAGCATTGGAACGCGAAGAACGTAAAACTCGAAAGTAGAGGGTTGTTCGGGATGCAGGTTCCTTCATTGATTATGCAGTCGTCGAACGAGCTCGGAATCAGATATCCAGGAAGCGGCGTTGGACGGTGACAAGGGAATGATGGACGCGGTACCGTTTCCATGAAAACTGCATCGGTGATAAAGTTTAGCAACATCGAACCATTTAAAGATTACACTGAACTGTTAAGGGAACAGAAGAAAGAGAAACTTTTGAACATCTCTCTTCACGATTACATATTATGAATGAAGAACCAAGATGAAAACGACAGATAAATTTACCCTAAACAAGTAAACAATGACGATAGGCGATTGTTTCGTGAACAAACATATTCGAGTTAGATCTGAATCGCAAAATTCTTGGAGCACGGAGGATCTCTCGACTTCATACGTGAAGGGACCGTTTCCATGAAGACTGCGTCGAAGTCGCTGATAATAACGCAAGATAAAGTTTTCCAGCATAACACCCTTTGAAGAGTCGATTCAAATGTTAAGGGAAGTGAAGGAAGAGCAACATTTGCCATGTACAATTGTAAAACGTTCGGCTGATCAATTTTTGAACATCTTTTTTCATGATTACATATTATAAACGAAGAATCAAGATGAAGACGACAGACAAATTTACCCTAAGCAAGCCAACAATGATGATATACGATTGTTTCGTGAATAAACAAACCAACAATGATGATATACGATTGTTTCGTGAATAAACACGTTCGAGTTATATCTGACACAAAAATTCTTGGAGCGCAAGTCACAACTGTCTCCGAGATTTGCCTTTGCGAAACTGTCGAGGATCTGGAGCAGGCGTGCGATGGACAGCCGGCGAAGGGGCAAACAATAACTGGAAGTATAGTGGGCCGACTGGCGAGTCGATACGTTATTTTGTCGCGTTGGAGGATGACCGATGGGGGGATCGGGCTAGTACGATCAATCGTTCTCAGCTGGGTCGTAGAGAATATCGCGAGAAACGTGTCATCGTGGAGAGGAATTGTCGTCGTTCGCCATGCAGAAGAATATATCGCGCTCGCGGCGCAAGCGAACTGGAAGGAAGCAAAAAGAGTAGCCCTGGACCAGGCCATGACAAGGCGAGAGGACGATGTTCTTCCGGTACGTGCTTCTGCACGGTTATCTGCGCGGGCACGAACCGGATAACAGGCCGAAGAGCCGATTCTCTCCTTGAAAAGGAATCACTTCCAGCGCGGTGGGTTAGTGGAAGTTTCATCGAAATTCTGAGAGCCAAATGCGGCCCCGCGAGCTCCTCGGACTGCTTTATCGAAAGTGTTTTGTAAGCGCACCGTATGCCAAATTCCAAAGACGAGCGTTTACTCAAACTCCTGATCTTCCATTGCTGCGATACGATACCGAAGCTTTCGAATGAGTACGCTGTCGTCGACGATGGCCAAGACGCTCCCTAAAAAGAATCTGTTAGCGCTTCTTGCAGTTGGATCGCTTCGCGAATTCTTTAAAGATTAATGGGGTCGCGTAAGAAACTGGAACGGATTGGACACGGTTCTTCCGACGACAACGGGGAATTGTTCGCCGCGTTCTTTGAAGCTACTTTGTTACACGTCGCGCTCCAACGAGGAAACAATTGATAAAGGATCGTTGCACAGAGGAGAGCAATCGTCTGTCGGATCGGTTTCTTTGATAGGACTTCCGGTTGCGTTTTCGGAGACGCGTTTAATGAAAGTTACGGAAGATCTAGAACTAGAAGATCTGAGGTTTGATGTCAGGTAAGAGAATAGTATTGCGTTCAGGGTTTTTATTGTAAGGGGGATGGAACGATAGGATCGGAAAAGATGAAAAATGTTATCCGAAGAATAGATCGCGAATACGTTTATTGTGAAAGATTATCGGTCTACCTCGGCCTCTTGCCATCTACCAGAAGAACCGACAAACGCCACTAGTAGGGACGGAAACGGACACCGAAATAGGAAAGACGAGGAAATGGATCGAGTGTCAGCTGCTTCGATAGGGGTTTGATTTGCGTGCACGTACCGTTTCTAGTTCGGCTCGGAACGCGCTCTAAATAGAAAACAGCGAATATCCGGGGAGGGCAGGTAAATCACTTTCGTGGGCTGATCGCGAGGCATATGTTAGCCTCGTGGAAAACTCATGGTCGAACGGGGATTTTGGACATTTCGAATACGTGTCGTTTCCAACTCGACTTGTTGAAAAATAGAGGGGACACGGATCTCTCGAACTCGCATTCGTGTGGCACAGTGGTACACCAAGTCGTTTCGACATTTTTTAAAAATTCTTTTCAATATTCATGCATTTTTCCAGACAAATTTCTGTCGTTTAGGACAGTCCCATCATGTAATGTTTTCTGTTGGAATTATTATTTACTCGTCATACTCGCAGAACATTTCAGACATCCCTAATGAAAGTTTGAATTTTTAAAACATGATTCGAGACCACTGTGCATAGGAAACAAGGTCGTCTATGCTGATTAAATTTTGAATCTGAATGAGAATTAAAATTTTCAAGAACCATTTGATGTAGAGAGAATATAAGTGAAATATGTTACGTCCATAAATGTTTTTGTTATGGAATAAGCGGAAAAAGGTAATGTTTGGAGTTGGCTAAATTTTATGCAGCAGTATTTGGCATGAATGTGTACAGATTCGCTGGTTATTGATTATTCAAAATGTACAGTGTACAGTTTTGTCCGAGTTTTTCATACGAATGATATAGTTCGATTTATGGATTCGGGGGTGTACAATCCCTTTCCCTGAAGTGGTCGAAGGTTGATTGGAAAGTCGGTTCCAATTGAACGACAACGTTATCTTGTAAGATACATCGAGTGTCTTTATTTATTTATTTTCTTAAATTATTACTCTAAAATTGCTAGTCATTTTTAGGTTTCTCGTGTTCGGTTTCATTTGTAGTCGTACCGGATTCTTTCGAGACTTGAGGATCCCACGCGTCTCTGTTTATAGCACATTCATCACCCTAGAAAATTCGATGAAACAGTTACGTGTCGAATCGTTATTACCTCTTGAATAAAATTCCTCCGTTGCTTCTTCTCTACGTACTAGCCTGAGAGATCTTCGGCGTCGATCACGATTAAAAGTTCATCGAAGAACGAAGACACTTGTCTCGTGTTCGTTTAGTAGAATATTAGGCGGTCGTGAACATGTCTGTCGACGGACATCTCACTGTATTATTGTTCCTTGATGCAGTGGCGTGAAATGAATATAGAAAGACCAGCATTCACAGCGTGTAATACCGATGAAGATTACTTGTTCAAGTCGCGTCCAATATGGCGAGTCGCGCGTTATCGAACGTTCAATTAACTCGTACGAACGGTGCTTCATTATGTTTCATCTGTAAATATTTGCCGACGAACCAGCCGAGAATTATACAATTTCTGCGCTTTTATAAGTTGAATTATGTTTGATGAATCGGCGTTGGTATTCCGGCAGGTTCTCCCTACGAAATGCTGTTTTTAACGTAGCGACTGCAAAACAATAAATATTTTCGAGAATCAGCCGAACGAATTTGTTTATGAGCAACTGCCACTGTAGAGACATTGATGATAGTGTAAATATGTGTGAAGCCGTCGGCTAACTAATGGAAACATTAATAAACACTGCATCCGGTTTTCAGGAGGAGAAAAAAGTCAATGCAGAATATTGGAGTTCCTTAACCACTTCGCTCTCATGGACGTGTTATGACGCGACGTCGCTACCGTTCGTATAAGATCACAGACGCGTTATCACGCGACGCAATGCCGCTTCCACGGTGCCACGGACGTGTAATCACGCGACGCAATGCCGGTCGTGCGATGCTACACACGACATATCTCGTGTGTTTCTTTATTAGATTAAGTCCTTTAATTCGAAAAATTATTAATTCTGGGAATGGTATAGTTAAAGAAAAACATTGATTTCAGGATTCAGGATTCAGGAAGAAAAATTCAAAAATGGAAAGAGGAGAACTGTTTTCCGATATACCGGATGACTGTAGTACACCGCTATGTATGTCGGTATAACTAAAAACTTGTGCTTCAAAGTTTGTTGTAGAACTGGGAATATTCCATTTTCTTTTAGTAATTAAATTTAACGCGTCTGTGACCTTATACGAACGGTATCGACGTCGCGTCATAACACGTCCGTGAGAGCGAAGTGGTTAAATACGATAAAATTCTTTGAACTATTGAAACGAAGAAATTTTGAAACAATTGCAATTGAATATATATAGTATGTTTTCGATAACATAATAAATTTTGGATGGACTAATTGACCTCTGTAGTCTACGATTAATATGTTGAAAAAATGTTCAGAATAATATATCGGCTTGAAACGATGGGAACATATTATGAAAAACGGATAAAGTTTTATCGCGCCACGTCAAATCGGAGGATATGAATTGTTTCGATTTCACGCAGTTTATTCTATTTGTGAGCAGAATCGCGTCACTATATCGAAAACAATGGAAAAATGAGGGGAATACGCATTTCAATAATACATTGTATGCTTAACCGTCAATCAAACTACCCGATAACGCGTCCGATTCCTCGTCGAAAGAAATGCAAATTCGATTATTTATCTCGCAGACGTCGAATGAATAGACGCGCGAACGTGTCCGTACAACGGAGTCCAAAGCTTTAACGTAATTAATGTGAGAATCTTTCGTGTCCAACCAAGTATTCGGAGTACTGAGTTTGTGGAATTTATTCTTAATTTATTCTCGTATCTATTTATTGATAACTTATTATCTCTGCCAACACTACGAGTTCGATTCTTTACTATGGATCTATCCAAATGATTTAATTTGATTCCTACGCAAGATCGAATTATTAACACATTATCTACCGGTAGAAAAATTATTATTTGTATAACAATGCATCTCATGCATCGATTCGTGTCGATGTTTCCCGGAAAAATCGAGCAACGCGTACGAAAGATGAGGAAGCGTCAAGTTTTCGTACGGTGACGTTGCGTAGCTTTATTTTTACGATAGCGAATAAATTGGCAAGCGACGTGAAGTTTACAGACGCAGAATTCATGCTTGTTTTCCAGTTCAGAAGAATACTCATTTTCTGTTCATTTTATCCGGTGCCGAACTATTTGTTCAGCTTTCATTTCGACAAATAATTATTTTCAAAGTTTCTCGGGAGATTAAAATCTGATAAAAGTAGAAGTCACGTCCTCTCCATCTTACGAATCTTCCCTCGTTGCAGAAATTCGCATGCTCTTCCGCCGGCACAGCTATAAATTAGATCTCGGCAAAGTTCCCTGCTACCGCAATTATTCCTGAATGATGCCTTAAGGCTAATCATGACCGTCTCCTTCGAAAGATCACGTTGTTCCATTCCATTTTCTTGGTTAACTCCCTCAACTCCAATCCGACATCTTGTTTAGCTGCGGTATTACCTTGATCATGTTCCCGCGAGGCAGCGAATGGCCACCGTTTGCCATTGAAATTTCAGAGAAGGTTTCAGACTTGTAGAGTACATCTTTCTAGAGTACCTCTCGACAGTTCGTATTCTCGTGCAACAATCAAAACGGACATGCAAAATCTTTATAGAACAATAAATACCTGCTGCAATAATTTCTTTAATAATTATAATAGCTTCGCAGTGTTATAAATGTAAGAAGTCTGCAATCAAGGACTTCCTCACTGAAATACATTTCCCTTGAAAATTATTCGATTCCTCTGTGGAACACTGAAGCCCTTCAATTTATGTAGGACATTTATTCCCGGTGTTTCAAGCTTCATTTAACCATTATTGTTTTATTTTGAATAAATGTTCATAAATTGAGTTCATTGTTGGTCACTGTACATGCAGGACACCTGTAGAAAATGAGTATTCGCGTTTCACCATACCGGAGTCATTCGGTTCGAGAAGATGCAGCAACACGTGTACACGGTGCATCGAAATCGATGATCGCGCGCACGTGTGGCAAGAATTACCGCAAAGTTCGCGTCTGAAATTTGCATTTCGCATTCGGATTGATGCTCGCACGAACGTCCGGCAAAGAGACGGAGGCTCATCCGACTATAAACAATTTCTCCGCTATCACAGTTCTTTCCGCGACGCAGCTTTGTTCCGTACAACGGACTTTGCCTTCTTCGTAGGATAATGCGGATATATTCGTTGAACGTCTACGCGCCGTCGAAAGTCTGAAATTGTTGAAAAGTTTCGGAGGATCGAGGGCGTGCATATATCCCCAGAAACTTGAATTACAGTCTCGATACTGCGAAGTTGAAAGTGGCTCCACTGAAAAGTTCGCCCGCTAGCTGATTTACTCGGGTCTTGTCACAGACATGTATTTAATCATTCTTAGTCCTGTATATATAGTAGCGATCTAGATAGCGACGAGATGGATCGTTCGAGCGATCCATCCAATGTAATACCTACTATTTAATGTGCTGCCGACACTGATTTTTTTCAGCGAGATTCACCTTTTGTTTCGCGGAAATCCGGCGCATCTTTTGTTCGGAGAACGACTAATTAACTGTGTATTGTCACAGTACTGCCAATTTTTCGCGTTCGTAACCAATCTCGAGGAATAAGAGACAGTGGGAAACATTTAAAAGAATATATAATAAATTTATGATTTCTGAATGATGAATTCGGAATTGAAATTGAATGAAATTCTGATTTATGAATAAACTTTGTTTATTGATCGAACCATGCGCAGAAATCATAAATTTATTATATATTTCAAGTGCGATCGAGAAAAAATTTTACCTTTATTTAAAAGAATGTTCGGTAAAAGTTGAAGTCGATGTTGATTTAAACGTTACAAATATTCGCAGTCTGCTTATCACTTTGTCGATGTCGTGTTTCATCGTTTAACCCTCGGAAATGAATATTCTGCTGTCCTTATTCCAGCCAGGACGGAATTAATTAAGTTAATACAGTAGAACCTCGCTCGTTGTACGAAACGACCGAAAATGCATGCAAAAATCTTCTTTGGTTTCTACGAAATAATCCTCACATTTTTCAGCGAACGAGGATCTACTGTACTCTTTAAAAAGGTAGTTCAACCCTCGTACGTTCTTCGGAAATAGTTGAAGACCATTTAATTTCCATCGGGAATTTTCAATTGTACAATTGTTTGATTCAGAATTTGATAATTCGAACGAACATGCGGATTGAACAAATATTTTGCGGTGTTGACAAATAAAATACCGGTGAATTTTCAGCGAAAGAGCGTACGAAGGTTGAGGAGATATATTCGGATGGATTGCTACGAATATTAAAAAAGCTAAAAATGTCCGAGGGTTTCTGAATGATGTCGTTATTTGATGAGAAAGTGATGAAAATGTCAATTGTAGTGGAGAGAAATTCGGAGTTCGAAAAAAGTATTATTGTTCAGCATTAAGGGAAACGCGATGTGCATATTGCACGGACAAACACGGGACTCTCGCAAGGAGAATTCAATTTAATTCGATTTGGATCGTTGCGATTCGATGAAACAACGGATTCGGTTTAAAAATTCAATTTTTTCCACTTGCCGCATCTTTCTCGCGAGCCGTCAAAAGGTTTCGGATATTTCCGCTCAGTGCGCCTTTAACCACGTTCGAACGGTGTCGCGAATTCTACGGACACGCGTTGCATTGTTGCGGATTTAAACGGAATCGTCGATGGGATATACATCGGTATGCAAATGTTGTGTTACAGGAAAGATTAAATCTGCAATAATTGAAGTGTAACATAGCTTTGGTAATAATGTTTTCGCATGAAAAGGTTCGCAGTTATGTGACAGAGCAGATACATTTACAATCTATCGAGATCGCAAATGGCCAACCATGAGGTTGCATTCCGCAACGAATACACAGTTGCATTCTGCGCGTCGAGTATATGAATTATGTGTACACGTATATATCGACTCGTTAATAGACTTGTGACGCGCGCGCGCGCGGGTATGTGTGTATGCGATACGCATTCAATGTATATATATATTTACGTGTGTATATAGTCAAAAGAGACGGAGTACATGTGAGAGTAAGCGAACGAGAGAAAATTATGTTCGCGCGTAGTAGAATAGTGTGTGTATTTTTAACACCGGAAGGTATTATCGTTTTCAATAGTCGTTTGTACAATTTACTTACGCCGTTGTGTTTGAGTGGTAGAAATTGTATAGACGGAGAGAGAAAGAGAGAGAGAGAGAGAGAATGAGAAAGAGAGTAGTATGGCAGGGAGATATTCTCTGTCGCTTCGTTCTCCCGGTTGCGATAGAGAAAGTGTATTTTCCTCAAAGGGAAATGAAATTAGTGGACGAGTTCGTTGGAATCCTTTTAACGCATCGGGGGATCGACGCGACACGATGCGCATGCAAGAGAATATTTATTTATAATATAGTCGGAAGATGCCGTGTACAATATTGTTCGCAGGCGAGAATGCCTGGTACTGAATGTAAGGTAACTTAATACATTCGCAATAAAAGTCAATTATTTTTCTTTAAACAGGTGACAGTTCTTTGCCTGACTTTCTCGCGTAGGTATTCCACACGACCGAACTTCTTCCTCTCTTCTCTCCCATAATTCTCTTCCAGTATACGTCAGATTTTAAGGAGTTGTTGTAGAGAAGTTACTTCGATCTGCACATCTGCGGTAGGTTCATCGACGAGAAAAATTTTTGAAAGATTTTGGAGACGTTCGAATTTACAAACACAATCGTACATTAATTTTTAAGGAGTCGTTGTAAAAATGTAGCTTTGATCTGCATATTTGTGGTAGTTTTACTTCAGACAAAAATTATTCAATGTTTTTGGAGACGTTCGAATTTACAAACATAATCGTACATCAATTTTTAAGGAGTCGTTGTAAAAATGTAGCTTTGATCTGCACATTTGTGGTAGTTTCACTTAAGACAAAAATTATTCAATGTTTTTGGAGACGTTCGAATTCGCAGGAAAAAATCATACATCAATTTTTAAGAAGTCGTTGTAAAGAATTAGCTTCGATCTGCACATCTGTGGTAGGTTCATCGACGAGAAAAATTTTTGAAAGATTTTGGAGACGTTCGAATTTACAAACACAATCGTACATCAATGTTTACGGAGTTCTAAAGAAATAGTATCGATCAGAACGTCTGTGGTAGTTTCACTTACGACAAAAATATTTCAAAGTTATTATAGACGTTTGAATGTGCTGAATTATTCAGGAAAAATGAATCTTTAGTTCTCCACCTGATAAATCATGTGATAATATCTCACAGGAATTCGTATTACGATATAATCAGAATTTAACGATCGACGAATCTCGAGAATCGGATTAAATACTTTTCCGCAGAATGTTATTTGCACACTTCGGAAACAATCGTGTAGTAAGAGCAGAACAGTCAGATCGACTCGTCTCTCTCCGAACTCAAAGTATTCTAATTGAACACTGAAAGTGACCAGATCGATCACATCGTCGAAAAAAACTCCAGTCTGTTCTGGAAAGGTTAATTTCTCCGAGTTTGTGCCGCATTCAATTTGACTTTTTTTCCAATCCCATCGGCGAAATTACGCTTTATCAAACAGGGCCCGAGGCACATCCACGAGAAGACCGTGACCGAGGGTAGTCTGATCGACTTTTTCCGATGTAGCCAGCCGAGCTCGGTTGATTTCGTCGTCGGTATTTGATCCTGCGAGTTCAGGACAACGGCATTGACTGCTTGCTCCGTATAAAAGATCGTGGTACGCTCCGTACACGAGTAATGTGCCCGACTCGAATACACGCTCGTCCGTAACGATCGAAGTAGCGAAATCGGACATAATTTCCCTTTCAAAGCGGCCCGAAAGCCGGAAATTCTACGCTGCTCTAATACGCCGCCCCCGCATTCAACCGTACGTTACATCGCGCCGCTTTTGTGACGCGTGATTTCGGCTAATACGCGTAATGCACTCCCGCGCTGCCGATGCAAGAACCGACTTCGCATTTAGAATAATACCTGTTAGACGTCCGTTTCATTCATCTTCGAAATCGCTGCCTGAGTATACATACACAGATTCCATGTTTAAATTCACGTATAAATATCTCGAAAAAAACGCTGTTTTAGCTAAGATGTTCAATACAATTGTTTCGAGAGGGAAATACAATTAGAAAATTTCCTTAACCGCACCGCGTATATAACTGATGGCCAGTGAATGAGTCTGATCCGTCACGGTCCGAGGTGAAACGCTAAACTAAAGGGAGCCGAGATACTGGTTTGTTTTTATTTATCAGTTTCTTTAACTTTTAATCATTCTCTCTCTCTCTCTCGCATATAGTATTTATAATCTCCAACTATTTAAATTTAATGTTTCAAGCATAAACAAAGGTTTCCAAAAAAATATACAATTTTAAAACCCAAGTGGTAACTTCAATACCAGCAGAAATTCAAATTTTTATACGATAAAAGAAGAAGAATTTAAGAACAGGATATTTTATCGTGAATAATATAAAGAATGTAGCAAAAATGGAGAAATAACGTGGTGTTTGGCTCAGGATAATCCAAGACGACACGGGCTTGAATTCCGAAAGACTCAATTTGTAAGTCTAAAGCTGCCATCCTTTGGGGCATCAGTTATTCATTCGACAGGAGTGTATCCGTCATTGGTGACACGACACAATCGAATATTCAATAGTAGTTTGTCAAACAGGAGTGAAAAGTGTCGACGAAGAACGGAGCTGGTGACAAGTCAATTTAGTAGCCTTCGGTAACAGAAGTTCATCAATAACACAGTGATTAACTCCTTGGTGTACGGCTCACTATGTCACACGGGCCATGCAGTTTTGATGCTATCAATAAATGCACGCAACCCGTGAATGCAAATTTCTTTGACTGCAAAGGAACGTGTACGCATTTGTCAGCCATAGACATCATCGCAAACACTTGTTTTCGTTTCTGAATTCGCCATAGATTTGCTGTGCTAATTTTTCTATTAGATTTTCGAGAGCTTTCTCCGAGGAATAGTATGCACACTTGGCAGCTTAAATTGAAGAGGGAAACGCGAGATTAGGGTAGAAAATCAGAAAACGCGGCCACTTTAAATAAATTTCTAAAATGGTAACGGTGATCTCCCAATTGATTTTAAAATGTGCTCGCGTAGGAATTTTTGAACGTTCGAAGATTTAAATTAAAGGGAAAAGATTGTGCTTTATGATAGACGCTCTTAGGTGTAGAGGGAAATTCGAAATTGTATCATAAAATTGAAAATCCTCAACATTTCCCAAGTTCCCAAAATGGTAACGAAGATCTCCGAATTGATTTTAAAATGTGCTCGCGTAGGAATTTTCGAACGCTCGAAGACTTAAATTAAAGGAAGAAGATTGTGCTTTATGATAGACGCGCTTAGGTTTAGAGGGAAATTCGAAATTGTATCAAAAAATTAAAAATCCCCAACATTTCCCAAGTTCCCGAAATGGTAACGAAGATCTCCGAATTGATTTTAAAATGTGCTCGCGTAGGAATTTTCGAACGCTCGAAGCCTTAAATTACAGGAAGAAGATTGTGCTTTATGGTAGACGTGCTTAGGTGTAGAGGGAAATTCGAAATTGTATCAAAAAATTGAAAATCCCCGATATTTCCCAAGTTCCCAAAATGGTAACGAAGATCTCCGAATCGATTTTAGAATATGTTCGCGTAAGAATTTTCGAACGATTGTTTCCAATATATTGTTCGTCAGAATAGTTATGGACGGTTGCGTATACGGCCCCTTAATAGCTGCCATTTTCGCGACAAGTCTGTTATCTGGGTGGTAGTTGCTCTGGGAATTGACGGCTCCGATCTCTCAACAGTTTGCTTCTCGAACGCTTCGAAGATGAAATTGGGTATGAGTGATATGGGGACGAAGATTTAAGTAGTTGTTGATGTTTATGTTAGTGTTTGTAGAACTTTTACGTATACGTTGGATTGTCATGATATTTCTGAATCAAAATAGTTTCATCGATTTTCAGAATGAGAGGTGAATTCCTAACGAATAAATTCATTTTTCAAGCCAATCCTTTCATTAACCTATTTCGATGTCGTCTACAGCGTAATTCGTCGTTAACCTTTCGCCCTATAATATCAGGTCACACTTGTGGTCCAGATATGCATTATAAATAGACTACGGATTTCGATGCATTTATAATATAAATTGATTGGTATAATATAAATAAGAAAAATGATCAGGAAGGATGTAAATTTATTAACACGTTGACAGCCCTGTCATTTATATTTGGCTTTAATTATTTCTTTTCAATGTGAGGAGGATTGAAAACGTAATTAATACCAGAAAGTAAGCAGCGAGCAAGAATTACTTTTTAGTAATTAGTAGAATAATATTGATGTTCTAGACTGATAATTAATTTTAACAAAAATCGTCCTGTATGTCGTCGAAGGCTGATACACAAAATGAAACGTTAACATTATTCGACTCTCATCAGTTAAATTATTACGAAATACTTGGACGTTCATTATCCAATAATGACATATTTGGAAAATGCATTCTGCAGTTGTACAGACATCAAATCCAATACGTAAATATTTAACATTTCGGTAAATAATGTTCATGCATTATATCGTTCAAATAATTTCGGAAACTCGTACATTTTGTCCAGCGGTGACTCAACTCTTACTTACGAGATCTTATTAATTACGCGAGCAGTTTGTATCGAGGATTCTTTTATTGCATCAAGGGTCTTTGCTTTCTCAAACAGTATCCAGTTTCTGATTGAAACTGCGAACGTGCTCTTTCGGAGCTGCTTTTTTCGAGGCAAGCATCCTGGTTGGAATTCGGGAGGGTTTTCAGATGAGATGTGGCGTCCGTTTGAAAAAGAAGTCGCCGAACTGAGATCAATTAGCTTTGGAAGCAATTAGCCCCTAGCAAAGTTGAAAGCTTTCCCTAAAACAACCTCCAGATTCATTGGCTCCTTTTAGCAAGCGATAGAATAGGTTTCATTGAAATCGCCCATTCAGCTGTTACTACTAGTGTTTCGAGCAATACAGCTGCAGTAGGATTTATAGCATCAAGGATTTCTCAATCTGCTCTTAAACCTCCCAACGAAAATTCTCATTTTCTTCCTTCAGCGAACAATTATCCTAATACTACTAGTTAACATGAATTTTACAAATATAATATTCACGTTAATTGTTCTAAAAATTTTGTTACCTTACTTTTGCTCGTCCTTCACTGCATCTTAGTAAGTGTTCATAATTGTACTATTCTTCATATTTAATATACGTCCAATTAATTCATTTAACAAGCATAATATGATTGTTAACACTAAAAGCAGTAAATTGTTTCACCATTCAAAAATGACAAAGCTCTATTTATTCAGATTTTGTGCAATTTTCAATACAATATGTACTTGGATAAAGAAAGACTTTAATAATTTAAATAATTGTGGAATGAAAAACATAAAACCGGTCATTTAGACCGACAGCGGTAGGTTTAGTGTTAACACGATAACATAAAATACAAATGCGATGGTTTATAGCTTAGAACAAGTAAAATTCAATAAAATCTTGCGGTTTCGTGCGAGTAAGAAGTTTCGAAATCTGATCTGGTTCGGTCGACGTACGCAACGCTGATGAAGCATTCGAGAGAATTGGATTCCGCTTGTCTAAATTAGTTCGTTTTAGAAGTCTAGCAAGTGCAGAATTTATCCTAGCCATGTATCGAACATTTAGTGGATCACAATTCCCGAGTAGTGAAATCAACAGTTATCTTTCGTTCTTAAAATAATTCTCTAAAGTAAAGAAGAATGATTCTGAAAGACAACCTTTATTTTAAAAAT
This sequence comes from Lasioglossum morio, assembly GCA_916610235.2. Taxonomy (NCBI): domain Eukaryota; kingdom Metazoa; phylum Arthropoda; class Insecta; order Hymenoptera; family Halictidae; genus Lasioglossum; species Lasioglossum morio. Next base: position 7,752,402 of record OU744325.1, on the reverse strand, counting down.
GACTAGTTGAAAATGCATTTTTTACGTGTCAGTGTTTCATTGAACAACTATAGAATAAATATAGATAACGTCGACCTGTTTCTTCGGCTTGCAAACAGGATTTTCGTTCGACAAAAATCGGAAACGATTTTATTTCCCTGGCTCTTTTCGGCGACACTAAATTATCCGTTATCTTCATAACTTGGATACATTCGTTCTCCGTTATCTAACCGACTTCGAGCGGCGTTCTTTACGATGGCTTTGTTCGAACTCTAAGCTGGAATACTTTAATTTCTGCTCTTTTAGTGGTTTTCGTTTCCCTGGCTAGCGAAATCCACGCGACAAAGAGACTCTCTGCTCACGGGCCGGAACAAATTTGCGATTCTCTGTTGATAAGGAATACGTTTGAGGGGGTCGTTGTTTCCCGTCGTTTCTGTGACGTAATTGTCGCCTTTGTAATTCTCCCAGAAGCATTTACATATCATTATCTCCGCCTAAGCATGCAGAACTTTAAATTTTATTTACAGTGCTAAATTTCGGTCTTCCAAATCCAATTTTCAGCTCTCACACGAGCACCGAAATATTGAAGGTATATGTTACAATTCAAAAATATTAAATTATTTATATATAGGTTAAGTTTAAGCGTTAAATAGTTTCAAGTTAAGTTAAGTTAAGGTGATAAGGAAAGCGGCGAATGAGAAGGGGAGTAGTTGTAAGGATTTGTAACCCCAAGGGGAAACAAATAAAGTAACATAATAATGTTACAATTAAAAAATATCGTGCATAAAATAACAAAGGGAAAATCTGCTCCCGGTGAAATCTCCAATCGTTTTCTACACCAAATTAAAGCTGGAAGGATATACAGTTCACGATGGTACATTTAAAGTTTTTAAAAGCCACGAAATTATGTCGCAGTTAAAATAAAAGATTTCCTAATTCTCCAAAATTTTCCAATTAAATTAAAATTTGCTTCTTGCTGTAATAACTTTGGTAAAGTCATAAATTCTCTTGAATTTTTTAATGCCTGAAATTTCACCCATTCATTTTTCTCGCTCATGCATAAAACCCGCGATTTAATAATGAACATACTTCATTGAAGGAAACGCAATATGATTGGAAAATCTTGTTGATAAAAATAATATGGAGCCCTTATCAAAAGTTGTTCATGCACACGTTTGCTGATATTCGGATTATTGCATACCATAAATGCATAAACATTCGTGGGACAATAAAGTGGAATGTATTATAACTAGACAGCGGATCTTCATTGATCAAAATTAATTGCGTAAAATCAGCATTAATGACAATCTACATCTGATGTGCTGTCCCTTATTAATACGTTATATATTCTCGATTAAATTCTCACCGTAGGAACTGTCGGTTTAAACCGTTCCAGGTCACGAGAAACTTCCGTGTCGCTTGACGATTCTAACCGAGACATTAAGGAGCTTAAAGTATCTTCGACAGGTTGTTAGATTATTCACGATTCTAGTGCATTCCAATCCCAAGTATCAGAAAAGGGTCTCCGAAGGAAGACTTCTTTCGATGCAACGTTCTCTCTGGGCCGCTTGCTTTTCGAGCATCGGAGGTAGTCTTGACGACAAGGAAGCTGTCAGCTAACCATGAATAACTAATTCATTTTCGCGACCCGCGGCACACGTCAACCAGCCTATGGAAATGGCTTCGTGAGAAATCGCACACAATCCACATGAATAGTTCACTAACGGAGGAACAGTTCTACACAAGGGAACGTATTCACGTTGCACGAGCCGACTTTGATGAATCTTATATCAAGAGTGGTTCTTCGAAATATATTCAACACGTGTTCTTCTTTATCTTTCACCATCGATATCCAGCCCTCAAAGCTGGAGATCAAAAACCTGATCTCTGAGATACAGTCCATGAAATTGCCCGAGTTACTTGTGATTTTTTCGCAATTTTAATTCAGTGTTTAATGAAAATTGTATTTGACTAAAATTTACTTTGATGAATCTTATATGAGGGGTGGTTCTTAGAATTATATTAGACACTTGTTCTTTTTTATCTTTCATCGTTGATATCCATCCCTCAAATTTGAACATCAAAAACTTGTTCTCTGAGATATAGTTCAACAAATTGCCATAACTACGTTTAATTATTTTCGCAATTTTAATTCATTGTTTAAAAAAAATTGGATTTGACTGAAATTTACTTTGATGAATCTTATATGAAGGGTGGTTCTTAGAAATATATTAGACACTTGTTCTTCTTTATCTTTCATCGTTGATATCCATCCCTCAAATTTGGAGATCAAAAACCTGATCTCTGAGATACAGTCCATGAAATTGCCATAACTACGTTTAATTATTTTCGCATTTTTAATTCATTGTTTAAAAAAAATTGGATTTGACTGAAATTTACTTTGATGAATCGTACATGAAGGGTGGTTCTTAGAAATATATTAGACACTTGTTCTTTTTTATCTTTCATCGTTGATATCCATCCCTCAAATTTGAAGATCAAAAACTTGTTCTCTGAGATATAGTTCAACAAATTGCCATAACTACGTTTAATTTTTTTCGCAATTTTAATTCATTGTTTAAAAAAAAATTGGATTTGACTGAAATTTACTTTGATGAATCTTACATGAAGGGTGTTTCTTAGAAATATATTAGACACTTGTTCTTCTTTATCTTTCATCTTTGATATCCATCCCTCAAATTTGAAGATCAAAAATTTATTCTCTGAGATACAGTCCACAAAATTGCTATAACTTGGAGTAATTTTCTCGTAATTTTAATTCAGTGTTTAATGAAAATGCAAATTTCAATATCCAGCAGTATTTTTTTTATTTTCGCGGAGCTTGCGAGAGAACGTGTGTAATCCTGATTTACAAAAGTTTTGGAGTGTGATGGAAGTGTGGTTCACCATTGTCCGAGAAAATGTTAAAAGTTTTTGGAAATGTCTGTGGTTGTAAATTCTAACAAGCTAACGGAAAATGAAAGAGTACGTTGTCTTTCAGTTGTAGATTTCCACATTCAGGTTTTCGGGAACGCGGATGTACAGCCGGTGCTTTGTACAACGTTTTACGATGTCTACAAGAATGGCACGACGCTTCTCTTTTCACAATTTGACCCAGCCTCCGCCAATTCGCCTCCTCAAACGGACAATTTAAGGTGAGCAGCAATTGCTTTCAATCTTGACTACGAATGCGCCTTAATATTTGCTCACGAATTCGTGCAATTCTCGGTTTACTTAATTTGAATATATTTCAAGAAGCAAGGGAATACTGTGTAGTCAAAATTTGTTGTAGTGATTAATATTATCATTTCTTGCATCTTCCAGTCAAATTATGTTCCTTTTATTGGTGAATTATTACACTGGAATAATATTTTGCAATGTTACATCAAAAACAGTTCATGTTTTCAAAATTCTCCGATATTTGCAGCTGTCCATCACGTAATGTATGAAAAATGAAAGATCGATACGAAATGGGGCAGTCATGTTTCTGCACCTGAAAACAATCAAAACTTCGTTGACATAAAGCTAAAAGTGTTTTCTATAGTCCATACTGTTGATTCAACATAAAAAAAGTAAATACTACCGAGAGATTGTATCCAATTGTTTATCTAAAAAATAAAAATCGAAGAGAAACAACCTGGAGCTGCGAAACATTGCAAAAAGTTGCTTTGCATTCGTGTGCCAATTTTGAAACCGAAACTTTGAATTCTCGAAAAGTGAATCGTCTACGAAGTGAGCTTTTTTCTGGAGATAATTCAATAACTTCAATCACTGTTCTATCACTTCATAATAATAATTTTTTATTTTCATTCCTATCAATCAAAAGTCACGATCATTCAGTAGATACCAAAAATTTTGTGTAAAATTTGTTTACTTCTAAATTTTTATGTATTTCATTTGAAGTCATTGTTGAAGCCTTACAAATTCAACAGTAATAACTGATAAACTCATTTTTTAATATTTATGACTCACAAGACTCTCCTAATTAATAAGACTTTCCTATCTAACGGCTCATTTTTCACAATATCGTAAATATCCCCATCGAATCAATTTCGTTAAAACTAATAAACTCATTTTGTTTATATTTCGATGTTGACCGCTTTCATAATTATGGGCACACATGCGAAGCGACGAAATAAAACGAGGGATGAAGTGAAACTAATGAACCGAAGAAGTTGGCGAAAAAAGTGGTAGCGGGTTTAAAAAACGGATGTGAAATTGGGGCGAACGGGTTCGACAGCCTAATAAAGGAAGCGTACATGCGGGAGGACGAGTTGGGTTTGTCGTGTTCGGCCAAGAAACTTTCGGAGCCATCCGGCTAAACAAAACAGAAAGGGTGGATGCGGGTACATGCATGGCGAGATTATTCCGCCTACTTCCACCTCTTAGGACTTTCTCGAGGCACGCGCGGCGAACACTCCTCTTCTAACAACATCCTGAATAAATTGATGGGAAAGCGCGGGACGACACACGTAACAGGCTCCTCACCACGAATCGATCGCCGGTGCTCGACGTCAAAGGCGAGAGAGGGCATCGGTTCGCGACGTTGTGTCCTCGGGAGAATGTCAAGAGAACCTCCGAGAACGGTACACAAAATCAAGTCCTCCGAACGGTGCTCCAAACGGCCGGGGACTTCAGGAGCTGCATACCTCAGGTAAAATAACGTAGATCGATTTTTCGGAAATGCCAGACAGTATACAGCGCGATGAAAAACTGTTTAAAAAGACTGTGTCTAAATTATATTATGTGGAAGTAGATATAAGAAACAAAATGTACACAACATTGTTTAATCCCTTGCCGTACCATCTTCTTTACAGTTACAGGGATTAAAATGTCTTTATCCGCAAAAATGTCGTAGAACATTTATTTGAATGCTTAAATATTGATTACGAACGAGAATCAAATTTGATTTCATCTCAAAAGAAACACGTAACACTCATATTTGTTAGACTTTGTTAAAATCTTCATGACGAGTCTGTCTCGTTAAAATACGGCAAGAGGTTAGAAAGATTGTACACTTATTCCACAGTGGAAACATGGAGGGCGGTATACAGAATGTTCCTGAGGTCATTTGAAGTAAGTTTCTCTTTTGCGCGAATGTTCTGTGTGGTTTTGTTAGGGAGTTATTAACCAAAAACACGGACGGCAGGTTTCACTGAGCGTAGCGTTGGAGTCTTGCCGCGGTGAAGTAGTGAACAAGAGAAGGAGTAGAAATTGATTTAATTAGAACTCGCTTGTTCAGCCGTAAATTCAGCCGCTGATTGGTCCGTGTCTTTCGTTAAAGAAATCCTTAACAAATCCATCTCGGATTATGAACTATTGACGACGGCTGCAGATGTAGACTTGCGAAGTTAAATATCTCAGGCGAAGGTAGAAATTCGCAGACTTCTACCTTCCAGAAATGGTTCCTAACGAGGAATGTCAAAGTTCCTCGAGCCGGTCGACATTCAAAGTAAAGAGAAAAGGAACGAGAAGTACTTCTGTTTTACCATCACTGCGGCGGATTTAATTAAAATTTCCTGGCCAGGATTAATAATTTTTCCTCGGTGCTCTCTCTTTCTCATTGTACTCTTAGTTCCTACTTACGTTTTGGTTTCTCCGCTGTTCGGGGATAATCGATCCACCTCACAATAACGATCAGATGCTTCGCTACCAAAAGCAAATGAATGACGCGTTTTCGTTCTTCGCTTTCTCCGTTCTTTAATTACAGTCGTCGGCTACGGATATTGAAAATACAAGTAACATCTTTGTCCCTCCAGACAGGGTTTCCCAGACAACTTTAGCATTTTAAATACAACGTCCAGTGGACGAACACTCAGACTTCGTGTCTATTGAAATGAGAAGGCTATGTGTTATTGTTCAGATTTTACATTCCAGAACACAGTTCTAACAATATTTGATACTTACACCTTGTATTAGAAATCTGAGTAATAGGAAATTGTCTAAATTAAAGCGGAGATTATAATTCCAATTAGTATCCTCGGATATTATACTATCAACGGAGTCGTGCGTAATAATTCTGATTCAAATGAACAAGGAGCAACGAAGTTAGTAAACTCGGAATATTAATAAAGAGAAATCGAGAAGCACATTTAAAGAATTTGAATGTAGTAGCTGTTGTATCTCAAAGCGAATGAAATATATTGATTAAAAAATTCCACGAGATAAAAGTAAAACGAAAAATATCAACATTTTCGATAGTGTAAATAGTTTCGTGTATTTTCCATATTCGAGTACGACATAAATGCGCAAAGCTCTGCAGTCTGGTCGTTACGTGTTTACCTGAATGTACAAGTAAAAATAAGTTAATATTTGCCAGTGTATCGATATAGAAATGCAACGTGGATATAGCTTGACAAAATCAGTTCTACGTATCGCGGGCGATTCACACTATAAATAAAAGGAAGAAATTCGTCGAACAATTTACAGAGTTGTCGCCCGCAGTGATCGATCGATGTTCCGGTACGCGTTACCACCACAATTACACGGACTGTTCTTTTATATTTACACTTAGCCGACTTATTTTACAAGTTTATTTCCAGTAACTCTATAACTTTCATCACCTGTTACACCAGCTGGACTGTTTCCGTTTTCAAACTGGAATACGAGCCTATGACCTTGCGACTATAATCTTCTTCACCTCGAAGGATTTCGGTTTTCATATCATCTTTTTTAAGCAACATACAACCCCAGACATAGTTTACAAATTTGATTGTCTACTCGATATAAATATCATATCAAACATCCAAGTTTATTTACAAACCACGAAGCAACATCAGTTGCTGTCATCTTTGCGAATCTAAATGAGTAATTCGAATTGCAAATTATTCCGCGAAAAAGGAACTTGAATTCACAACTCGTGAATTATTTACAACACCTTGAATTTACACCGGTGGAAACTACTTTTTGTGGCGGAACCTTGTGCAAATTTCAACACATTCTAATTTTACATTAAAGGGATGCTCAAATTGTTTTCAGAACTATTATAATTCTATAAGATTTTGCACACATTGCAGTCAATAAATAATATATTACATTTGTGTAAGAGACAATTAAGGTGGTTCGGAACCCACCGTAATAAAAAGTAGGTCCCGCTGAAATAGGCGATAGGGGGAGAGTGTTGGTAAAAGGTGAGAAGTGTGGAACGGGATTTGAAACCCTGAGGGGACCAAATATCCATTACATACATGTAGCAGACATGTAGCAGACAATTGGGGCTTAATAAATTTTGATTCGCAACAATCTGCATGGCAAACTGAATCATAAATATTAGTATACGCATCGCTAAATTTTTGATATTAAAGTGGTGTTCGTTGATCATATATTCGGACAAAAATTTGTCCATAATTCTAGTCATCACTGTATATCGAAAAACGTATATTCAAATAAATATAGCTCGTGGACAATTTTATTATGTAAATTTGCACTCTGACAATTACTTATTATTTCCATATAATTGTTTCTGCTAATATTGTATTCGAAATCAGACAGAATATTGTTAAATTTGGAGATTTCGACACAGTGATATAAATTTAATAAATAGTAAATTTAAAGAAGAATCGAATGGTATGGCATATTCGAGATGGATCTTGTTAATTAAGGTAGTAAACATTCGTGGAGAAGCTACAAGCTAATTTCAAAACCGCAGATTTGAGCACGGATGGAAACATAGCTAATTTCAGAAGTTTCGCAAGCGGAGCTTGTATTAATTGCGTTCGGATGACAAGAACTTATCTCATGCGACTGACACTCAGTTATCGGAAGCACCTGGCTCAAAATTCGTACGGGATTACCCGAAGCCGATTCTCCTCGAACTTTGCTCATTCAGAATCATTCAATCATAAGAATCAGAATAAGAATTTGCTCCAAGAACAAGAGATATGGAACATCCATTGCACATTTTTCAAACTCTGTCAATGGGTTTTGAACTTCCCGAACCTCAATTATCAATTTCAGGAAATTCGTAAAAATAATTATGCAATTCTATGAAAGTACTACTTTTTATTAAAATGTTGCTATTGTTATAGGCTTCTACACTGAATCCCTCCATTTATTTAAAAAAAAAAACACAAATCTCGAGTCTCTTATGACAGTGTGTAGCTATATTTCGAGAAGAATTTGATAAAAATTGATTCCGTCGGGCACAGAGAACGAACGAATGTGGTTAAAACGCGAACGAGAGAAACAGATGACCGCGCAGAAATCAATACAAGTTCTATTCTAATCTAGAAATTGTCGAAGGTTTCTTTAAATTTTTATGAATGTCTGATCAATGAAGTAACAACAAAGAGCTTACAATACAAATTCGTTTCCACACTTCACTTCCATAGAAACTTTCTTCATATCAAATCGAAAAGGACCCCCAAGTACTTTTGCCTACAGAAAACCTGAAGTACCCCGTTACAAAACGAAATAAAATCTTATTTGTACCAACTACCTTTGAATAGACCAGCGTAACAAGAAGAACAGTCTTCGTCATTAGTAATTCCTTCTTTGACGTCAAAGGAAGACATCTGTCATTCTTCGTTATAATGAACCAGAGTTTCGATGTTTAATTACGATCGTTAAAAAACACGAAGAAATCCGCTCTTCAACAAAGTCTTGTGAAAAGCCGCGATTGATTCGGCAGAAGTCGATATTCTTTTATTGGTGTACCACGAAGTGCGTGCGAGATTAGCGCGGGAACCTTTGTGGATACAGGATGTCTTAAAAATGTTGTACTTCCTCTGAAAGGGTGATTCCTGACGTCATTTAGGTGTATGCAATAGCCTTGGTCCATTTATAAATTTTCTTTTATTCACACAAGACATGCGAAGCATGTTACTAGTCGCTAATAATTATAATTGTAAAAGATTACGCATAAACGATTGAAAAATTCTACTACACGTGATTTGAGAACAATATTTTATTTTTCTTTATATATACAGAAAGTCCCAAAAATGTTGTACTTTCTTGAGGTGATTCCTCACGTCATTTAGGTGTACGCAATAGCCTTGGTCCTTTTATAAATTTTCTTTTATTAACGCAAGACATGCGAAGCATGTAACCAGTCGCTAATGTAGCTGGTTAGTTAGACATATTGATTGTAATAATTATAATTCCAAAACATTATACATAAACCAAGAAAAAGTATTTCATTTTTAAAATGCAGCATGTCCCCGTAAACGCGACGCTAAAAGTTGACACGAAAGGCAAAACGTTAGAGCGAAAGTCTGCCAAACGACAATGCGAAAGCACGTTCAAAGTCCGGGAAAAATTGTAGCGAAGTGCTGAAGGAAAAGATTCGCGTTGCGAGCATTCTCCATTTCTTGATTACACGCTCAAATGCATGTGCATGGATGTTCAAACTGCATGGTCTGAAGGTAAAACTGAATTTTTAATTGTTATCGTGGTCGGTTATCGCTTCGATAAGTAACCGTTAGGTACGCTTCCAGCCTACATGCATTGCTCGCACACTGCCAAACAGGAATGTATACTGATCGCATTTAAATTGCATATTATTTAATGCAAACAATGCAACACTGTTTTCGGAAAACATTTCAAATAAATCTTGTACGTTCAGCAGTGATCCAGAAAATTGTCATATTCGGGAATATCAAATATGTACAAGACTTCGCCATTTATTTCCGAGTTTTGTACTCGCATTGTGTTTTGTTATTATTTAATATGATTTTATTCACATTTTATAAAGATTTTATTCATATTTTGTTATGATTTTATTCACATTTCTATTCATAATTTGTTATGATTTTATTCACATTTTAATTCATAATTTAATATGATTTTATTCACATTTTATAAGGATTTTATTCATATTTTGTTATGATTTTATTCACATTTTGATTCATAATTTATAAAGATTTTATTCACATTTCTATTCATAATTTGTTATGATTTTATTCACATTTTGATTCATAACTTAATAGGATTTTATTCACATTTCTATTCATATTTTGTTATGATTCTATTCACATTTTGATTCTTAATTTATAAGGATTTTATTCACATTTCTATACATATTTTCTTATGATCCTATTCACATTTTGATTCATAATTTATAAGGATTTTATTCACATTTCTATTCATATTTTGTTACGATTTTATTCACAGTTTATAATAGATAAAGCATTAGTTCACGATGTGCAGAACGCATTTGGCAACTTTTCCCTATGTGTGTATGACAATACACATGCATTTGGAAAAAAGTGCGAAACGAAACCGGATGAAATGCGACGCCGAAGGTAGTTTATATTCGGTTGAATTTTCTATTTTCACTTGGCGCGACTTCCGTACGAGGGCAAACAATTCGCAACGAAATTGCATCTAGTTCGGTGTCCATAGGTTAGACGTATTCGGGCTTCAGTTTAACGGAGACCGGAAATGTAGAAAACTGCGTTCGGTCCAGGGACAAGGCGTGAAAATCAAGGTGTCCTGTTAGAAGTTCCAACAGCTTCGAAGTTTTTCGAAACACAAACTGAACGGACCCGAAAGATGTGCCGTTGAACACCCCCGATGTGTAATATACTGGTCACGTTCGAAATCGAAAAGTTGTGTGCACGGCTGGACTTGTAAAAGTTCTTTTTTTATGGACACGAAACTTCCTTTTTTCAATTGAGAACGATTGAGAATAATAATACACACTAACCCTCGTACGATCCCCAAACATAGTTGCACAAGACGTAGCGATGTCAGGATAAATGTAAAGAAGTTTACAATATTTATTTTCAATTAAATTTTTAATAATTTTTATGTATTTATGAAGAAATTAGTTGGTTGAGACAAAACAGCGAAAGATCAGAGAAATCTAAGAATATTGTTATGATGTTTTCAACGTAAAAAATCTATTAAGGGATGAATTGAATTTTTATTTAACTTCTGGTGCCCACAATCGTTGCAAAATATGATAATCGCAGTCTAGTGATAACAGTGAGTTTACTGAAAGATATAGTACGAAGATTAAAATAATTTAAGAAGGTTAATATATTATCTTCAATCTAATAAGATTGTTCATTCATGTCTACTTGGATCCCTCAGGACGAATTTGGATGGTTGATAAGCTATTTTAATATTGCATCTTATTAAATTGAACAATGTTACTATATATATGTACATACAGTAATCTTCAATCATATGCACATTCCTAGATTCCTACAGAACGTTAATTATTGTTCATCACTGAGAATTATTATACAATAGACTAACGATGTTGTGACCCAAATTCAATAATGTCCAATGAAAATTCATCTCGTGTTAATGCGAGGTAAAATTATACATAATTCTAGCGAAAGAGAATTACGTTCGCCATTCTGCGTTCTGGGTATTCTTACTAAATGTTGCTGGTTTGTAATCGGTGCGGATGTTGCTCGGTACTTTTCAATTGTAGTGCTATAAATCGTCAAATAAATAACATCGGCACAATTTCTTGAGCGATTCTAAAAATAGAAAATCTGTTTGTGAAAATATGTAATTCATGATTACGTTCGGAAAAAGAATAGTGAATATTACAACAAGTTATCATTCTATCATTTAATCTAGATACATTTAAAGGTGAACGGTACATCAGAGAATGGCACGAATGGATGAAACGTTTCGACGCAGGGTTTAAAAAAACATGCGAGTGTTAATGGTATTTGAACTGGTCGTATCGCCGGCGAATGGTAATTTTTTACAAGCTTGACCGAGCCTATACCGTAGGAAATCGATGCTGCAGCGTGCGCGATCGGTTGATTTAAAAAGTAAATGAGGACAGTTGACAAACAGGGCTCAATAAACAGCGATACGTCGATTTAGTCTGTGCGGGGATTTCACGTGCGGAAAGTTACGACCAAACGTGGACGATCGGCGTACATTCGGAACAATGGGACGCGAATTCATCAAATTTTGCAAAAGAACTCGATTCCTAAAAAAAACCCAGTCCCCGAGTTTACCCTAATAGCGTTTCACCTCGGAGCGTGACGGATCAGACTCATTCACTATTATGTTTTCAAAATCACGACTAGGGACAGCATTGACCTGCTTCGATGCTAGTCTGGCACGTCATAATTTTGTTTCGGAGAGTTCCCGTATTTAGGTAAGCAATGAGTACTCAAATTGAAGGGGAAAGCTTCATAACGTTGTTTCAAGCCGCATTTAGAAAATAGTTGGTTGACTACGTACAAGGGGACTTGTGTTCTCATCGAATTGATGCCGCTGTCTTACGCTCCTTCTTGGAGATATTCATGGTAACAGGTTACGCAGTGGCCTGTGAAATCCGCCTGTATAATTCATGCGGCCGTTTCACGCGATTTTGCGAGAACATTAGCACGCTACTTCTCAGAGGTGATAAGTGCATCGTACGAGCTTGTATCGTCGGGATATCGCTAGTGACACGCCTGTGCAGAGTACTTATTTTTTTAATGACTGCTGCCGCTACCACTAGATCGCTAATGGTCGTGCAATTTATAGTTTTACATAAAATTTAATAGAAAACAGTATACTATGTTAGAAACGTGACTGACTTTTATAAGTAAACGGTAATTACTCATAAATGTTTGTCTTAATCCATAGAGGAATCCACCGCGAGCACTTTACTAAATACAAATTAAATGTTAAATTAGATTACAAAGTCAAATCAAATGAAATTACAGAAAATTCACGATTGCGGTAGGCGGTACCGCGTAATAATCAGCAGCGTGATACTTGCGGATATAATTGGGGTGGCGCGGAAAACTGATGCGCGAAATATGAAAATAATATTATACTAATAACGTCGTTATACTCATTAGATATGCACATTTATTTCGTGTCATTTATACAGCTATCGTTCATACATTATTTTAATGAACAGTTATTTCCACACAAACTAGTTCATTTACATTTTTACCTTTATGAAACCGCAATGCGTCCACAGTGAATGACTTTATAATTAATATACACTCGTTTCCCTAGTATAGCCGGATCCGATTAATACCGCGAACAAAGTGATCGCCTATTTCTCCGACCTACAAAAAAAGAATAGTAATTTTCGCTCTGTCCAGTTGGATCAGAATAATATTCAACCACGAGTTCATTCAATCAAGAATTTCTTAGAATGTACTCTATATATTTTACTTTCTCGGTCATGTATGTCCCGCGTTAGGAAATTAATTTGTATTTTACGACAGCCATTCCGAACTCTAAGCTAGGGTATATATTTCAGGTACTTTTCCATTACCTTGATGTCACCGGAAACTATGTACCATTATAGCGAAATATTGGCAACCTGGAGTGAACGAATAAGTTTCTTTTTTCCTTCGATCAGGTTAAGCGATGGCGGCCGAATACCATCGCCAATAGATTAACTATTCCCTTAAATCGAAACTTCAACCTGACATCAAATAAATTTCTTTCTCGCTCGCTCACATAACTTCAGTTTCATTTGGCTAAGTAAATACCAGCCAAGATTCCAACAGTTATTACATACATATAATTTAGCAGCACATTATTAAATTACTAGATGTATTTACACCTTAATTCGACGTTTCATTTGGCTAAGTAAATACCAGCCAAGATTCCAACAGTTATTACATAAATATAATTTAACAGCACATTATTAAATTACTAGATGTATTTACACCTTAATTCGACGTTTCATTTGGCTAAGTAAAAAATAGTCAAGAATCCAACAGTCATTACATAAATATAATTTAGCAGCACATTATTAAATTATTAGATGTATTTACAACTGAATTCGTCGTTTCATTTGGCTTAGTAAAAACTAGCCAAGATTGCAACAGTTATTGCATAAATATAATTTAGCAGCACATTATTAAATTACTAGATGTATTTACAACTGAATTCATCGTTTCATTTGGCTAAGTAAAAACTAGCCAAGATTGCAACAGTTATTGCATAAATATAATTTAGCAGCACATTATTAAATTATTAGATGTATTTACAACTGAATTCGTCGTTTCATTTGGCTAAGTAAAATTTAGCCAAGATTCCAACAGTTATTACATAAATATAATTTAGCAGCACATTATTAAATTATTAGATGTATTTACAACTTAATTCGAAGTTTCATTTGGCTAAGTAAAAATTAGCCAAGATTCCAACAGTTATTACATAAATATGATTTAGCAGCACATTATTAAATTACTAGATGTATTTACAACTGAATTCGTCGTTTCATTTGGCTAAGTAAAAACTAGCCAAGATTCCAACAGTTATTACATAAATATAATTTAGCAGCACATTATTAAATTATTAGATGTATTTACAACTTAATTCGACGTTTCATTAGGCTTAGTAAAAACTAGCCAAGATTCTAACAGTTATTACATAAAAATAATTTAGCAGCACATTATTAAATTACTAGATGTATTTACAACTGAGTTCGTCGTTTCATTTGGCTTAGTAAAAACTAGCCAAGATTCCAACAGTTATTACATAAATATAATTTAGCAGCACATTATTAAATTATTAGATGTATTTACAACTGAATTCGTCGTTTCATTTGGCTAAGTAAAAACTAGCCAAGATACCAACAGTCATTACATAAATATAATTTAACAGCACATTATTAAATTATTAGATGTATTTACAACTTAATTCGACGTTTCATTTGGCTAAGTAAAAATTAGTCAAGATTCCAACAGTCATTACATAAATATAATTTAGCAGCACATTATTAAATTATTAGATGTATTTACAACTGAATTCGTCGTTTCATTTGGCTAAGTAAAAATTAGCCAAGATTCCAACAGTCATTACATAAATATAATTTAGCAGCACATTATTAAATTACTAGATGTATTTACAACTGAATTCGTTGTTTCATTTGGCTAAGTAAAAATTAGTCAAGATTGCAACAGTTATCGCCTAAATATAATTTAGCAGCACATTATTAAATTACTTATAACTATTATTTACAACTGAATACGTGTACCTCGGAATTAAGCAATGATAATCAGATGCTAGTCTGTGGTGCTTCGTGCAGTCACTGATTTGTAAAGATTCGTTGGTGACGAATAGTCTTTTATTAAAACTGTTCGGACACTGCGGTTCGCCTTTAATGTTCGTAAATTCTCGAAACCGTTTGCTTGTAAAGCATACCGCGGCGTAGACCCGTGTCATGCAAGGTATAATTATCCTGAACTGTCAAGCTTTCGTGAATTTATTAAATGTACGTTTCATAACGGTCTCTCCACCTTCCTCTTCTATAAGCCACCTTGATCAGCTTCCGAAACCAGGTTCAAATATTCCACCGTCTTCGCCTTATATTCGGAGCGATGAATTTTTCATCGAGACGACTTACAGATTTTTACTTTGTACGTAGAATGAAGATTCGATGTTCAAACGTCTCATTAATTTCCTCTTTAACGATTCTGTTCTCGACGCTTCTTGCATATATGTCATTTTCTTCTCTATTTCTACTGTAACCCTTCGCTGCATAGTGTATCATAATTAAACTAAGAATGTGTTTTCTTACCATGTATATTTATTTTTCTGAGAATGGTGTTGTAATTTTTTAAAAATATTTTTCCCTTAAATGAAACACTGACCTTCTTTCAATTTTTTCATCCCAATTAAAAGACTCGTGCAGTGAAGGATTAAATCGAGCAACTTGTCCCAGTTCCCAGAATCACCCTCTATATGAGGTTTAGAGTTAATTTATTTGTAAACGAGGTTCATACACAATGAGATGTAACTGAGGTTGAATGAATAAAGAATGTAAGACAAGTGCACAGTTTAAGAGTGCAATTGTCGTTAACCGAGTTCTTGTTTTAAGAGAAAGAGGCTGTCTAGCAAGATCTAGGTAAGATCCAGTAGATCTACAAGAGCAAAAAGCGAAATGTTTCATCATTTCTAGGAAACCCGATCGATTGCTTACCAATCTTGCCTCCAACTAGTTTCGTAATATGCAATTACGTATAACGACTTCACCGAAAAAAGAATGTAGAGCTTACGAGTCGCGGGAAATATTAATTTCTAAGGGAATTAATAATTTCCAGCAGTCCTCCCGGGGAGTAGAAGACTCGGAAGGGTCGTAAACGATCTTTTAGTGCGCCGCGGATCTTTTTACTCTACATTGAACGCGATTCCGGGTGTTTTATATTGTGCTCCTGGGAATCTCCTCAAGCCACGAGCTTCCTTCTCACCTACATCAACCGGGTGACTGCTAAACATCAGTGCCCGGTTTGCTTACCTTGCTAATTTGATTCTTATCTGAATCGCTCCATAAAAATTTATGGTATCGCGTGCAACGGCTTGCTCTTTTGTACACTTTTCTTCCATCAAAACGACGCCGAAATGTCTGTTTCGCCGATCCATACTATTTTTTAATAAACGTGGGTACAGTAACTTTTGTTGCGAACGTTTAAATATTTCATCTTGTATTGTCGATTGTCCGGGAATATTTTCCAATAGAAAAGAGTCAATATTTGATTGACAAAGTTACCTCTATTCATTCTGATTTTTAGAAAAACGAAATATACATATAATACATACAATATCACAAAAGTTTCGTATGGTACATTTTTTGTTTAACGGATAATTAAAAAGTTATTCAAAGAGAACTAGTTAATGTAGTAACTTTAAGAGGCAAAATCAACTTGCCCACCCTGTATACAGGCTGGAGCATTAGATGAGAAACACGTCGGTATCGACGCTATTTATGATCGTATAAAAAGAACTGTTCAGAACAAAGTCGCATAACTTGAAAAATGTCTAAACATTGAGAGAGAAATATGTGAGGTATCAAAGAATGATTTAAGAAAATTCAATGAAAGATACAGTTATTCTTATAATTAAACTGCGGATCTTTATGCATTAAGGCTTCAAAAAATTTTCCAAAAATGCTGGTAAATAAAACTCCACAGAATTTAATATGATTTTTACTTATTTCAGATCTATAAAGATTACTGCCACTGAAAATAAAATCTCACATGTTTCCACTCACTGAAAATTTCCCTAGAAAAATTGAAAATTGCTTAAACATCCGCAGTCTACTTTCCACAGAAAGAACTAAACATTCCACATAATTTAGTACGGTTTTTACTTATTTCAGATTCATAACGATTACTACCACTGAAAATAAAATCTCACATGTTTCCACACACTGAAAATTTGCCTAGAATAATTGAAAATTGCTTAAACATCCGCAGTCTACTTTCCACAGAACTATACATTTCACAGAATTTAGTACGATATTTACTTATTTCAGATTCATAAATATGACTGCCACTGAAAATAAAATCTCACATGTTCCCACTCACTGAAAATTTGCCTAGAAAAATTGAAAATTGCTTAAACATCCGCAGTCTACTTTCCACAGAAAAAACTAAATATTCCACAGAATGTAGTACAGTTTTTACTTATTTCAGATCTATAAAGATAACTGCCACTGAAAATAATATTTCAAATGTTTCCACTCACTGAAAATTTGCCTAGAATAATTGAAAATTGCTTAAACATCCGCAGTCTACTTTCCACAGAAAGAACTAAATGTTCCACATAATTTAGTACAGTTTTTACTTATTTCAGATCCATAAAGATTACTGCCACTGAAAATAATATTTCACATGTTTCTACTCACTGAAAATTTGCCTAGAAAAATTGAAAATTGCTTAAACATCCGCAGTCTACTTATAATACATTAACAAGACTACTACGGGGGTGAAAAGTATTTCCAAAGTGAGATCCACTTGAACGCACTTGTTACGCAAGTACAGCAATTGACTTCGAAACGACTCTAATTCTAAGCACTATTAATAACATAATTTCAGAAGGAAGTACTTACAGCTAGCATAAGTGCTGTACTTTCGTATTACAATGTAACGTGACGTTTCCCGTAATATTGCATAATTCAACGGGTGCAGCATGCAACTGCGCGGTTATGGATGACACACATTAGGGGAACTTGGTACAAATATAAGTGGATGCGGTGTGCTCTAATACCTGGTGCATTATATCAAACCGCGTAATATGCAATTATGCATGTTTCGTGTGTTGCATTCGAAGACAAAGAGAGAAACATACAGCGAGAAAGAGGGAGAGAGAGAGAGGGATACATGGTTCTTTGGTTTCAATTCCAATTTTCATTAATGAAAGTCATGTTTACCGGTGAAACCTACTCGCGCAATACTGCACTAATGTATCCAACATGAAACTCCACCAGTGCAACGTCATAATTGCCGCTCGGAGAACGATTGTTATTAACAGTTCGTCACTTTACTGGACGCGATGTGGATCAGCTGAAAGATGAGAATTGCAATTACTACGTTTCCGAAGTTTCCATTACTACATCAGAGAATCGAACATTTTTTTAATATCCTTTTCTTTATTTAAGATCGAAATTAGTTCTCCCTTCAATTTTCAAGTTATTTCAATATGGGACAGCAGAATCGTCTTCGTAAACATTGATCGGCTTGCATTCGACTACAAATTGGAGACATATACTTATTCAAACTCTTAACTTGTACAATAATCCAAAAATATTCTTTTTCGTAATTCAATCGAATTTAAACACGACAATAAAATATTAGGTCGTTCGGTAAGTAATATCGTTTTTCATGTAATGATAGTATTTCTTGGAGAAGGCTTAAATAATTTCTTAGAGTTTAATAATATCTTAAGGTTTCAATAAATTAATAATTTAATAAATTATTTCTTAAGGTTTAATAATTTCTTATGGAGAAGTTAGCTCGGTGAAATGTAAAACAATAAAATACAAGAAAAATGTAAAAATTCAGAGACGAAGCGAATTTTTATTGAACTCCTGCTTCTCTATGATCAAAATGTAATAAAACTTATTCTAAATGGTAAAAAATTGCCGTTCATTTTCCCTTGCGAAAACGAAATGATTTTCCGAACAACCTACTAAATAAAGATTTCCCTTGCAACCAGAAATGGCGAAGATATGTTCAGCTTCTTAAATAATTCATCCCACAATTAAACATGCAACTGGAACTCTGTATTTTAAGATCGAATAACGTAGTTTTAAGAATAACTGTCCTTAAACCAGAAATGAACTCGAATTCTGTATTTTACGATCGAATAACGAAGTTTTAAGAATAATTGTTCTTAAACCAAAAATGAACTGGAATTCTGCATTTAAAGATTGAACACAGTCCACAGTTCTAAGAATAATTGCACTTGAACCTGGCTCTATCATGATCCAGAATATTAAAATCGCGATTTATCTACCCTGATTCAAATCCTGAATAAATCCTGATTTTCGCGTAATAAATAGTAGATAACAGCTGTGTAAGCTCCGATTATGGTGAAATCTCACACGTGGAACGTGCTATACACACGTGCCAGTAATCTGAGCCACGTAGGCCATTTCGGGTCAAAAACCACGTTCCCGCTGTGTGCTATACTTACAATACGCTGTTCGCGAACAATTTGCGAACCTTGCGAAGGGTCGATTTTCATGCGCGGTTACAGCACTGTAGCCGAATGCGAATCCTACTTCATGCATCCCATAACATAAAAAATTCTGTTACCATAAAAGAAATATCACTGGGCTACATATTGATTGATAAAGAAACTGATGATTAATAAAAATACCACCAGAATCTTGGAACATCGACGTATCTTCCACTAAAATTCTCGATGAGAGAAAGAAACTTTTCAATCATCAAGATAAAAAGAATTCGTAGGATATTCTAAAATACATTTTTGTAAAACGTTCTTGTTTTACAAATTTACGAATTTTCTATGCAGAATGAAAACTGTCTGCATTCGTTACAAGATACGGAAGCTACTAGTAGAGATATTTGTTCCTTTTTTCCACATTCTGTAAATGTTTATTCTAAATACCTGGTCGGAGGATTTTATTAGGGAACATTTATTTTCTACGTTGCGCAGCTTATTTAAAGGAAACTCCTCGAAAATCTACGTACGAAATAACGTACTTGGTGTGTTCGTTGTTTAACTGGAACTTTTTCATATCTTTAGCGAGATCAGACGTTCCAGTCGAGGCACTCGCGGTGCGAAATTATATTAGCTTGTCCAGAAATATATTGCGATTTTTAGACACGAGAAAAGTTGAATAAAACAAATTGCTTTTCTCAATGAATTTTTAAATCGATTAAACTAAATACATTGAACATTTGTGTTTGAACATTTTTCGCGTTATGGAAGATTATCTCGTTTTATTATAATTGGTTTAGCTCCTGAAACGGAGTATGACGTACACGGGAGTGAACGTTAAAGTGTAAAAGAATTAGGCCACTTAGTATCACTTAAATTGGTTGTTTATAACGTTCTTTTTGCTCGTTTCATCCCATCCACGGCAATACTTCACTGTCGTAATGGTTCCACCGCCATTTAGGAACTTGCGGTGGATAACATCTGTTACCGAGGATCATAAGAAACTGAACTTTTCGTCGACGTAACAATTGTGGACGTTCGTTAGCTATCGTTTATCTAATTAGATTCCGCTTACCCTGCCAGATACACAGTGTTTTAATCATAATGATTTAGAAGAGAAGAAACAATTTCCTTTGACAATTGTAAGAAAGAAAGATAGTAAATAATTTTTAAAAAAGTAGTTAATATTGAGTTAGCAAGAAAGTAATTTCGGTTTTGATTCAAGCAATGAACTTTAACGAATAAGATATTTTTTTGCCAGAAACAACAGACAAGAAACTATTTTATTGATTAAAGTTCATCGCTCGAATAAAGAAGTTCGGTTTCATTTCACCCTTAAATATCGAAATTACTTTCTTGCAAACCCAATTATTTTAGGCAAGTTTTCATACCCTTAAAAAACACCAGAAACGATGAAAAAACAATAAACGATGTAATCAGGTGTACCTATCAAGTAACAGAGGCGGTGACGTGTGTTTAGCACTGAATTCACTTCAAACCGCACCCCCAAGAATGCAAACCACAATAGTGCTTCCATACTCGGCCAATCTCTCTCATTCCATCCCTCGTTATCACACCCAGACACAAATACACATACACGCGTCATGCAATCAATGCTTAAACACCTGTTGTTAGAATTCGATTGATATTTCATTACCCATGGTCATTTCGAAATAACGACCGCTGTATTTGTCTTCTTTTTCGATTGTATTAAGTTGGCAACTAAGTTCGCGATCTCCACATTTTCTCAAAGAAAAGAGTCATTCATATATATATGATATATATGATATATATGGCAACTAAGTTCGCGATCTCCACATTTTCTCAAAGAAAAGAGTCATTCATATATATATGATATATATGATATATATGATATATATGATATATATATATGAATGACTCTTTTCTTTGAGAAAATGTGGAGATCGCGAACTTAGTTGCCAACTTAATACAATCGAAAAAGAAGACAAATACAGCGGTCGTTATTTCGAAATGACCATGGGTAATGAAATATCAATCGAATTCTAACAACAGGTGTTTAAGCATTGATTGCATGACGCGTGTATGTGTATTTGTGTCTGTAATATATATATATATATATATATATATATATATATATATATATACATATATATTCTAACCATAAGTATTTTATATAAAACTAGCTGTTACGACAGACATTGTTCTGTCCAAATTTCTATAAATTTGTCGATAATGTAAATTCCTATTCAAATATTGTTTACAACTCAAAAACTTTAAAACAAAAAGCACTTTTCCAATTTTTCTTTCCCTAAAATCTTACTCAAACTATTACGAACATTTAAATAAAAAATTAGCTAAATCGGTCTAGTCGTCCTCAAGCGATGCGCTTACCAACAAACAGCATTTGATTTTTAATATTTAATTAATCAAAAAATGCAGAGCTTTCCAATGATACATATTCAGTTCAAAAGGAATGACCACTGAATGTTGTTATAATGATACAATAAAAGAATTACGAAACAAATGGTCGCGAATTTAGTTGGCAACCTAATAGCTAATTCCTTTGACTACTGAAAACTTCTTTGCATTATCGAGAGATGAAATCCCGCATCCTTGTAATCCTGGGAACGAGAGTCTAGTTAAACCTAGGTGGTAAATGCAAAATCCAAGAATCGGCTGAGCTCCGGTAACATCGTTTCAAGCCACGTTATTCGCAAAATAGTTTGTCGACTACGTACAAGGGGACTAGTAAACTTCAATCGAAGTTCTAATTTAATTTATTCCGTGCAACTGATGCAGAAAATTCTGCACAGAGTATCTACATTAATTGCTAGCCTATCACAGATGAAATATGAGGAATTTTCTAGCAGATAGACGAGAAATCGACGTTCCGTTGCAAAGTTCAACCTAATTACCTTAATTCTACGTCGAACTGATGGAAAGTACTATACACGCAGACAGAATGGGAGATAAAGGAGGACCAAGTCCGCACGACGAACACAATGGTTTTTATTCTTTTGGTTTCCGTCGGGCCAGAGGAGAGACTAGTTAAAAGCTAGAAGGAGCATGCTCGATCTTTTGGCTCGCTCGTTAGCCAGCGGATTCTTTACCCCTTCGTGAACTGCTAATTATCCGTATAGTTACATCCAAGAGACCTCCAACCATCGTCGCCGCCAACAACTCACCCGTTGGTCACCAACTCGAGTGCTGACGATAATCGCCCTACCAGCGATAAGCGCTGATTTATAGGGTTTTCAACGTCCCGAAGGCCGAAACTCCGCTAACTTCTGGACAATGAAAAACACCGTTGTCCGCAGTTAGTCATCTGCGAAGACAACTTTCGCGAAGAAACGGCTGTTGTCTCCATTGTCTCGTATTCTGCCGTCGAAATACGCTTTGAATGGTTCTACGCCCGTTCCTCTTCGCCAAGGTGTCGGATACTTATAAATAAAACATCCCCTAGTAAACATCGATCATGAATTTTCATAATGTCAACGTCCGGAAACAAATTCCACCACAAATGTCTGTCAGTTTTCGAATATTCATCCGAACTGTACAGGCTGCGGCGGAAATTGTGATACAACCGGAAAAATATGAAATAACATTTTTTTCTCGACACGTATTTTCCGGGAAAATCGAGTTTCTACATCCGTCAGGTTCACACGATAAGTGTGAATTAAAGTTCTCATCACTGTGCACCGAGTTTTCGAAATTCTAATTGTTTTACATGATTGAGCGTGTAATATTATATTATGTACGCTGCTTCAATTTTAAAGCGGAATGTCAGTTTGCTTTTCATAATGGATTCGGGAAAAATGTCTGCTGAATATTTAACGGATATTTAAACATTCAGAATAAATGTGAACTCGTAGGATTCACGAGGTATGGTTTAAGGGTAGAAATATGATAAAGGTCGATTAAGAGAAATGCATCCGCTGATAATCGATAATTTATGCGATTCGGCATTATGAAATCGGAGTTGCTTGGCCATTTTTTAATTTATGGGAACCGTTGTGGAATATTTTGTCGTTACAATCGTATTTATTATTTTCGCTCGACGGTTAATTTATACTTGTATCTCGTCAGTTATGATTTATCGATGTTAATATCTGGAGGACGACTATAACACTTTTTAGAGTTCATAATTTCATTAGTCCAACAGAAATGAAAGAAGGGTGTGTGTAAGTGCATCGGATGTTAAAACATTTTCGTTTTCTTTGCAACAAAAAATGAAGCTTGACGGAATACTATTATACAAGCAATCGTGTACCGTTATAATACTGAGAATAATGACATCGCATGGTGAATGTGCGTATAAAAGAATTTTACAAAGAGTGTTTCGGTAGAAATGGTGACACAGTTCAGTTGCTGGGTAAATATGATGTTTTTTTAAAGAAAAATGACTACAGCAAAACATCAATGTTGCGGTGGCACGGATGCAGCGTAGAATAAATAATCTTCAAAAGTGCTGACTTTCGTTTCGAACTGTCGGTACTACTCTCATGTAGTATTCAAGAGCACAACATACACTATAATCCTTATCTTTCTCGGACAATACACGTTGTTTATTTCTACATTATCGATGTACAAAGTAATTCATAGTCCTCTCCTCAGAATTTATTGATCAAAAGTACGAAAATACTTTTCTCGAAAGAGTCTCGATCGCTTTCTGCGCACTTTGCCCATCTCACAAGTTATGAATCTTGAATAAGGTGGTTGAACGATTTAAATTGGAAACGACGTGATAACTCGGAGAGCTACGAATTAATTTCACCATTGAATAGTTACGATTCTTACAAGTCCTTCGTCACGAACGGTACCAAGCTAAAAATAATTCGCGTCGAACCGTGTTTATCAATGTCGAAAGTTCGTGCAGAAACTTGTTCGGAATCTGTGCTTGTCACTTTAGCACTTAGTCAAATCAAACGTGATCTTTTTGCATCTAAATATGTACACTCCGAAAACAGGTCGCGCGTCAAATGCTAGGCTTACGAGCTCGATAATCACTTTAACTCGATAAGTCTTGATTTATCGGCTACCTACTCGACGCAACATACTGCCGAACGATACCTCTTTTTTTTCCTCTCACTTCCCCTCACTTCCCTCTTCATCCAGCCATACTGAAAATGATATTTCGCGAACGCGTTTTATCCGATTCTTCCACATGGAAATACGATTACCGCCGAGTGTATCGCGATATTTTGCGCGGCAGAAGTGATAAATTATTAACGCGTTCGTACTCGCGTAATCTCCTCCAGTGCCAGTCAAGCTTGTTGAAATTAATTTCACGATTTACGTGACGCCCTAAAAATATGAAGTTGTAGTTCCTAGCGAAAAATTTATGGAATTTAGTAATATATTATTTATATCTTGTATGTCTTATCGAATTGTGAAAGTAGAAAATTGTTCCCCTGACTGAAAGTATAATCAAAATAATAACTGACACATAGACCTGCAGATTTTATGCATTTAGGAGAAATATGAGCAATCTATCATTTCCAGCTTGATGAAATGATTAAAGTACGAATAACATGTATTTTTTTCGGATTCCTCGCATTAGAATTCAAATTTTTATTATTATCTTGTCGAATTGTATAAATTGTTGGTCCCCTGACTGAAAGTTTAACTAAAACAATAACTGACAAACTGACTGCAGATTCTATGCATTTATGGGGAAAATGAGCAGGTGCAATTCAAAACAGTGGTCAAGTTAAAATGATTTAAGAATGCCAATCTTTTATTTTCAGCTTTTTAGAATGATTAAATTCCTCGCTCTAGCATTCAAAGTTCTATCAAATTTGGAAATTCCTATTCCCCTGAGTGAAAGTTTTCGAAAATAATATAGAAACATTTTCGAATTAGTTCGGTGACCCAGTTTTGTATTTCAGCTATTCGATTCAACCCTAAATCCATCAAATCCGCAATCTAATTAGCTACGAGTGATTATGCAGCGTTCACAAAGATGGATCGTCTTGTATGACGAGCGCAGCGGCCGGTTTCCATTCGATTGATGTAGGATTTCGATGACGCGGATCCGCGGATACCAATAATATTTTTTCACGATCTCTTTGATACGAAACCATTGAATAGCATGAATGGAAAAAAGACGAACCTATCGGCGCGGATCAAATTCTTGCGTATCGAACTATCACGATCGAGTGTAGATAAAATCTGCGGAGAGTGGCGAAACATAAAGCCGCGGTTACAATCGCGTCCTGGTTTGTTTACACGTGGGAACTGTTAGCACTATGCCCAATAGCCAACGCACTCGTTCAATCCCCGAATTTCCATTTACGCTCGGCGGAGCGTGTAATGCTTTCGTGTTTGATATATCGGTCTCGTGTTAGCTGACGGGAGTTCGTTGCCATTTTTTTCATTTAAGTCTATTCGCGATATAAACATCGAAAAACGGAGAGGGACACTACACGGATTCATTTCATAGCGTAAATATTAACAAGTTCATTTCAGTGATTTATAAGTTGTGGCTCTTACTCGCTTGGTACTTTAGCTAGACATTTTTCACGATCCTGATGAAATATCTTTAGAAAGTTTCAATATATATATATTAATGGATTTGTTAATCATTAATACACGGAACATTGTCTTCTTTAGAATTTCTTTTCAGTGCAGCACGTTTCTTATACATTTTGTACCATTTCATCAATGTCGTCCGCATATATCCTTGGAAAATGTAAATTTGAAACAATATTAAAGTACCGTTATCAACTCCAATTACGATTATTAGTATACTATGACATAACAGTACAATTTATCTATATTTATCAAATATTGGAACTCCGGTAATGTAAACAATAACATTTTTCCGGCCATCCGTCCATTTAAATGATAAACACTTTTAAAGGAAGTTTGTTTTATACCGAACAATTAAAACTTGTAGAGGAGAAAAGTGTATGCTTGAGTAGTAGTATAATTCACTTTGAATAGTACTGTAATCTTTGAAAGGATGATTTTACATTAAAAAATGAAATTCAGAATGCGATAAAGTTTCTTCGATTTTATTATATCGATTAAAGGTTCTCTGCTATTGCATTAAATTACAATAATTTCACATAAAACACGATATTAATTTTTGTTTATTCGAATATCAAATATTAGTCGACAATTGTTTAAATACAAAGGATGATTAAATTGCACATTTTCGCAGATTATTAAAGTCAATATTACTAATTATTCGTTATGCTTTGTTTATACACAGAATTTAATTCAGATTAGCATTGTCGTAGCGTCGACTTTTCTCTTAATCAGATTTTGACCAATTTCGTACATTTACGTTTAGACGGTCGACACACGAGTGTTTTTGTAACGCACGTTGCGACGGTCGTTCCAACGCCATCATTACGCAAAACGTAACATTATAATACAGACGAGTAGTCACACTAGCTGCGTCCGTTAAATTTGCCGTTCGCGCAGCGTTAATGACAGACGGCAAACGGATGTTGTTGCATTTTATGCATTTTTATGTATTTGCCTATGGGAACGTTGCACGGTGGCTCAGTTCCATGAAAACACCACCGGAATTCAGAGATTATCAACCTTCATAAAAATCCCTGAAACAGTAGAATGTTAACAGTAAACCTACCGGCCATCAAAAGTGACTAATGTGTACGGTATTATAAAAATAACAAGATTAAATTTATTTATATTTTCTGTGATTTTTACTATAATATATACTGGAGTCAAAAAATTAATTCAATCTATTTCCATAAAATGGGAATCTTTACCATTTCAATAATTGTCAAATAAAAAAAAATGGGCCATTTGGCCCCTCGTGGTAGGTTTAGTGTTAACACATTAACTACCGAAAGCCTATTAATAGGATTTTCAATAATTGTGCTGCACCAAAAAAAAACACAGAAATTTCCTTTTACATTACAATCTTAAATGAAACTATTATATGAGGTTAATGAGAGTGACTTGTTGGTTCACAACGAAAATTGCTGTTACTATTGAAAGTTCCATTAAAAAGTTTTTAGCCATGTACCATAGATATTTCAAAACTATACAATAATAACCGGTCGGTAATGTGTTAACAATATAATTTGTTCCATATTATCTCGAATTTTGGATTAGGAGTATCCTGAAAATATACTTAAAATATTAAACACACTTGAAAATCAAGAGAATCAATTTTCATTCAATGTTTGCATAATTTCAAATAGATAATAGTCAAATTATCAAAATATTCAAGTACCCAACGATAAAGATATAGTATTAAGAGCAACCATATTTGTTCAGTGCTCGTTAATTCATGATTTTCATCGAAGTACAGCGAAAGAAATAGAGAACAAATACATTGTTCCAGTAGCACTCTGAAAAAAGCTCATAACTCTTTTATAAATAGCGGATACACATTGTAATGCACAATCGTGCATACCGCTCGCGTGTCGAGGCATCGTTTTTCTTCAAACCGATTTACGCCCATTACGATTTTGATAAAGCACGAGAAAATGCCACACATAATTACACGAGTATTAAGCAGCATAAAATATCGCACGATATGCACGTCTTTTCGTAACACATTGTACAGGTTCGTTGATCTGACATTAAACAGTGCTAACGTACCGAATCGAAAATAATAATAATTTGGCTACAGCCATCGAAAAATGGATGTTTACATTTTTTACGTGTGAATATCTACCGCTGCGGTTAAAATTTTTTTTCCCTGAAGTATGCAGTATGTCAATTATGGGCGGTGATGCAGTTCGTATCTGCTTGTTCTCGTCTGCTGTATTACTCGTGTAATTAGAGACGTGGTTAGTTCTAATGTAATATAACTGAATGGAACGTGGCATTTGAGTGACGTTTAACATTAGAGATTTGAGTTCGTCCATTTCAGATGGATGTGCTCTCTTGGTCAAAATCTGCTTACGCGGCTTCAACCAACGATCTAGTAGATGTGTGGAGTATCTCCGTTTTCATAAATCTCTTGGGAAATAAATGCAACAATAAAACTGCAGATTTTATGGGACTAGACAGTGGATTTTATGCGTTTATGACAAAATTGAGTAGGTATAAATTAAAACAGTGAAAACATCGGAAGGATTGAAAAATTCCGTTATGTTATTTCCATTCAATGAATCATATTAAGAAAGAAAATCTATTTCGTTCTAGTTTGTTACAGTTCAGCACAACATATTTCCTTCGTTCAGTTATCACTAGCCTGCGGATTAATAACAATTAAAACAGTGGAAACATTGGAAGAATTGAAAAATTCTGTTATATTATTTCCAACCAATTCAGTTTGTTGCAAATCAGGTATAAAAATTTTATTTTGCATACAGATCCGCTGTCTAATCATGACAAAATATTTTCTTCGATCAGTTAACACTAGACTGATGATTTTATGCATTTATGACAAGAATGAGTAGATAGAAAAAAGAATTGTAGAATGGTGTTACGTTTTTTCCGACCTGCTAAGACTATTATATTGAAAACAAATTTCACTGTTGCATTGATCTCGTACGAGGGGATAGAAATTCGGAGGAGCTTCCTCGGTTCCGGAAGAGAAGCTTGCACGCTGCGAGGATTCGCAAGGATTCCCAAGGACTCGATAAGTACAAAGGATCTTCGATGCATCGTCGTCCCTGGACCAATGAGCTTGCAAGTTTGCCACAGAAGGTAAGCGAACTTACTTACGTTATAGACACTTGGATAACAGTGCTGTTACAAGCTTTCAGTTTGATTTTGTTATTAGATTTTGATTAGATGCAGCTATTATACGATAATATTTCAATGCAATATTAAATATACATATATTATTTGAATAAATGTTGGAAAAAAGAGATTGAGAAATCGTGGAATGATACATATATTATTTGAATAAACGTTGGAAAAAAGATATTGAGAAATCGTGGAATGATACATATATTATTTGAATAAACGTTGAAAAAAAGATATTGAGAAATCGTGGAATGATTATGAACAGAGCTGTAGAAATCAAATTGGAAAACAATTACCACACTTACATTTAAAAAATTAGAAAATATAATAAAAAATATGGGATATTTTGGTCAGATTTGATTTGATAGCGACAATGTGTGTGGTAGTTGGGGATAAAGTGAGACAGTACGTATTCTCCGCAAATGTTGCGCAAAGCCGCGAACGAAACGATAAAATGTCTGGCAAAGCCCTAAAAATACATTTCACGACAGCGAAGTAATTAGTCGAACTCGTTCGGAATTTGTGGCTTCAACTTTACAAAGGATATCACTCAATCGCTCGCGCCGGAAATTAATTGACAACTGCGCGTGGCAGATCCATCCAAAGCAATCCACGGTAAGCTGATGCGAGCTTCTTTCACTGCACTTTGTCCTCAAACATGCTGCTCAGTTATTATTATCGTTAAGATAGAATTGTTTAGTTACTACAATTATTCTCTTTTTAACACTAAACCTACCACCGCCGATGAAATGACCAGTTTAGATTGTTCATTGTACAATTATTGAAATTATAAAAGTATTCTCATAGGAATTGATTGAATACATTTTTCGATTACAGTATACATTATAATAAAAATCGCACGAAATATAAATAAATTCAATCTTGTTAGTTTTATAATACTATACACATTCATTTTACAATTATTGAAATTATAAACGTGTTCTCATGGGAATTAATTGAATACATTTTTTAATTCCAATATACATTACAATAAAAACCGCACGAAATATAAATAAATTCAATCTTGTTAGTTTTATAATACTCTACACATCAGTCACCAGATGTCCCATTCTAGATTGTTAATTTTACAATTACTGAAGTTATAAAAGTATTCTCATAGGAATTGTTTGAATACATTTTTTGATTTCAATATACATTACAATAAAAATCGCACGAAATATAAATAAATTCAATCTTGTTAGTTTTATAATACTATACACATCAGTCACTTTTGATGGTTGGTAGGTTTAGTGTTATTAACGCGAATAAATCAAAGGAACACTACCGAGTCGGTGTTTCCAAGCTTGCAGCAGTATATAAAATGAAATTAAGTAAATGAAAAGGAAAAAGCGGACATGAAAGACTAAGAGATTTTAATATTTCTCGTTCTCGTGGATTACATAGCTCTGGAACGTCCTGAAGAAAGTAGAGTGACCCCTCTGTTTCACGTTTCAGAATTAAACTGCGCGTGTGTACCACTTGTGGAACGCATAATCTCTTGTGTATGATAACCACTATAACTCTTCATTTTATGCATAATGCACAGATAAAGAATATATTTATGATTAATAGGATAGATTGCGTATAGTGTCGGTATATTTTCCATTTGTAAGCGTGGATTTGCAAGTGCTTCTAACAATTTGTTCACTCACCGTAAACATATCTATTAGAACACTGAATAGACTCGTGTAATAGTCATTGTTCCATTATCCACTGTAGCGTTTATAATTCTATCGGTCCATCAATGTTGCATCATAACAAAGTTCTCGCAATATTCTGTATTCCAGAAATATCTCCGGCCGTGTAGCCCAATCATTGTTTTCCGCACTGTGCAATTAAAAGCCGTCACAATAAATTTTGCAATTATTCATCGAAATTGTAACAAGCGAAGCACCTTTATTCACGTATGTATACAGTTTCGATGAAGTGTGTCGTGTATCAAATGTGCCAAATAATTTCAATGACCTGGAACACACCATGACACGTTTCAGAAATTTTGTTAATCCGATTCTCGAAGAAAAGAATACATTTTATGAAGAATATTAAAGCTATTACGTACACAATATTTAATACTCACTTTTGCACACACGTAATTAATTACACTTCGGATCCGGGCAGAGGCGGCTCAAGTCAAGTGGTAGAAATTTAGGCCCCTCAAACTCAAGTTAGAAGAATAAAAGTTGCGAGGAAACTCTCATAAACTTATTAACAAAAAAGAAAATTAATGACAAATTTCATACCGTTACACATTAAATAAATTTATTTAAAATTCGGGGCCCTGTGGTAACCCTAAAGTGCAATTAAGTTTCTGTTTCGCAAATCGAAACAGCGATGTCCAGATCGAATGAAATGGAACGATGACAAAAACGTGAGAGGCCTTGTGAAATCATTGCACTCGTACTCGTTCTAGAATATAGTCTTGGTTAAGGGTTCCTATATACAAGGTTTAGCATTATTTTTATTTATTAATATTGCTTTAAACCAAATGGTTTATATAGCAAGTACAGTAATATTACACATTGGCTTACATTGAGTCGGTGTTACATTGTTTTTCTTTTTTTTTTCTTCAAATTTTTATAGAACATTGTTTGAGAAAATTATAAATTATTTTCAGCCCTTCTATATCAGGTTTACATAAGAAAGAATTAATGCATTAATTGGGTTTAGCATTAATAGGTTCAGATAAACGAGGTTCCATGAGACCGTCGAGAATGAAAGTGTGCTAGAGCCGTGGGAAGGTTTATATAGCAAGTTCAGTAATATTACACATTGGCTTACATTGAGTCGGTGTTACATTGTTTTTCTTTTTTTTTTTCTTCAAATTTTTATAGAACATTGTTTGAGAAAATTATAAATTATTTTCAGCCCTTCTATATCAGGTTTACATAAGAAAGAATTAATGCATTAATTAGGTTTAGCATTAATTGGTTCGGATAAACGAGGTTTCATGAGACCGTCGAGAATGAAAGTGTGCTAGAGCCGTGGGAAGGTTTATATAGCAAGTTCAGTAATATTACACATTGGCTTACATTGAGTCGGTGTTACATTGTTTTTCTTTTTTTTTTTCTTCAAATTTTTATAGAACATTGTTTGAGAAAATTATAAATTATTTTCAGCCCTTCTATATCAGGTTTACATAAGAAAGAATTAATGCATTAATTAGGTTTAGCATTAATTGGTTCGGATAAACGAGGTTTCATGAGACCGTCGAGAATGAAAGTGTGCTAGAGCCGTGGGAAGGTTTATATAGCAAGTACAGTAATATTACACATTGGCTTACATTGAGTCGGTGTTACATTGTTTTTCTTTTTTTTTTCTTCAAATTTTTATAGAACATTGTTTGAGAAAATTTTAAATTATTTTCAGCCCTTCTATCTATATCAGGTTTACATAAGAAAGAATTAATGCATTAATTGGGTTTAGCATTAATAGGTTCGGATAAACGAGGTTCCATGAGACCGTCGAGAATGAAAGTGTGCTAGAGCCGTGGGAAGTAATACCCCGGTGCTTGAATACATATACATGATCTTGAATGCTGGCTTGATTATTGCGTCGGCTACCACTGGCCACATTTCCATACTTTTCGAATGTCTCTTCAGCAGGTAATCTAAAACGGAATAACGTCGCGAGGGGCCGAGAAATAGAGTACGAAGAAGGAAACGGTATTTTAAAGGAATTTTCGAATAATAAGCAATTGAAAGATTTCACAGTTTCCACGTAAGGGAATGGAACCGAAAAATATTCTACGAGCGTCGGAGCTAATTTCTGCGATATTCTCCTCGGCTTCGGGGCTGAATAAGGTTCGTTTGCAAAGAACTGTAACCGTGTCGTTTCTCCGGCAAGGTATTCGAGAGTTATGCAAGCCGCGTTGATTATTTCAAAGTTGTAAATAGTCGTGAAGCGACTCGTTTGCAGTTGAAAGTAGTGTAGCGCTCGCGGAGCTATGATGCGGGAACTTGCTGGAAAATTTGGATACTCGTTCTCTGTTTGTTGTGTGATTAGCAGACTGTGGGTCTTTATACGAAATGACAATTTTCCGCGTTAGTCGCGAGAGACGAGAACAAAGTAGAAATACATTCTTCTGGAGACGTTGCATGGATACACTTCAATTCTTCGCGAAGGAAATTTAGTCAAATGTGGACAATTAGTGATAGACAATTCATATGGACCGAGCGTATCGAGCGGAGGGAATGGGAGCCGCGCGCGCGCGCGCGCTCGCGGGAAACAAAAAATGATGGATATATTACCCGGAAAGCTGAAAATGAAATCGCTGAAACATATTGAGGAAATAACGGAACGAGAGGTTTCAGGAAATATTTCGGTGGCATGCATTATTAATACACCGCGGATCTTTGTGCCAGATAATATCTTTTTACCTGATTTGCAACAAACTCGCGTGAAATAGAAATGTATTTTCTTTTTTAATATGTTTGATAGGTTCACAATAATGTAGTTTCTACATTCTCCTAGTGATTTTACTGTTTCAAATTGCAACTGCTCGTTTTGGTAAACAGTTAATTGTTTTACTCAGTGGATTCGGGCACAGACAGAAATTATTGAAATTATCAAATAGAAATAGATT
This sequence comes from Lasioglossum morio, assembly GCA_916610235.2. NCBI lineage: Eukaryota > Metazoa > Arthropoda > Insecta > Hymenoptera > Halictidae > Lasioglossum > Lasioglossum morio. The sequence continues at coordinate 7,718,840 of OU744325.1, read as the reverse complement.
CATACACACACCAAATAATTATGACGGTATTCTCATGGAAATTGATTGAATATATTTTTCGAATTTCGTCGTTCTTCGTCGACTTTTAATTAAAGAAATTAATTCGCTGATACATGTACTGGTCATCGACGTTTCCATTTCAGCTAGTAATTAATTAAAATTCAATAAATGATTTACGAAAATGTTGTCAAATGAGGAACAAATTTTCCACTGTCTAAAAGTAAACGTTCCAATACGTGTCTAAAAAGAGATACTCGATTTCCGTTCGGTTCTTCAGCCAGAATATCATGCGAAAATGAACAATCGATTGCGAAACCAGAATGTTCCATAGGGAGCGACATATACACAGACCATCTGAAAACAGTTTATGACAAACAACTATCCACTGAGACCATGAAAAGTAGAATAATGAGAACTTGTGAAACAATCGGAAGATAGTTAGAGTCCGTCATTGTACGTCGAAGACAACGTGTTGCGAAACGCTAACGTTTTCACATCTAAAATAGACTATTAAACAAAACTGATTCCTAAACGCTTAGCAGACAAATTTGTTACAATTTATATTAACCCTTAGCACTCGAGTGGCGCCTCTGAGGCGCCACTAAAAATTGCTGTATTATTGTTTAAATAATTGTTTATACTATCAGATATGTCAGTATCTAACCAATTACTACACATTTAAGTATTGTATGAGGTATTTATATTAATTTCATATTTATCAAATTTAAAAAATCATAGAGAATGGAAATATTGTAGGTCAGAAGAAACGTTTAATTTTCGAGTTAAAATAGCTCCGACTGCAAAGGGTTAACTTATTTTCGAATTGCTGCATCCGTGGCCAAGTTCTCTTATAATAATAATAATAATTGCTTTATTTTCAGCCTTACAGCTAAGAAAATGTGATTTGGTTTACATTAACCTATTTATACAAAACTGTCTTATTTCACACATTCGTTCCATACCTTCTCTCATTCATTTCTATATCTCACACATTCCTACACTGATCTACTCTTTTAGTATTCTAAATATCACTAACCCGCTTAATTTTATACTTATTGCTTCCCTCCCCATTCCCTAATTTTTGCATTTTTTTGTTTGGTATTCTCTTTGGTTTATTTATGCTCTCTTTTCTCTTTTTTTTCCTCAACTTCTCCAAGCACTCTTCAACCTTTCTATCTTTTTTCTTGCTCACTACATCCTCGAGCCTGATCATTTCCCTCATTATCCTGCAATCCCTTGTCAAATGCTCTAGGTTTCCAAACTTGTCCCCACATAGGTCGCATCCTTCTTGCCGAGTTCTCTTATATATTAATTAACGATAGCTTTCGACTGTTCATCGAGCGAGACATAACGAAGGCGTAATCGGGTGGAAGTTCACCGGAGCAAAAGAACTCGGACTAAGGGAGGGAACATTACCTTTCGCAATGTCCATTTTCGGAAGTCTTGGCCAAGTGAGGAGTTTCTTGGTCGGCGGTGGGACTCCCAGGGAATTTTTCCAGACACGTTCGTACCTTCAGCTCTTTGAGCTTCCGAACGAAGAAGCAAAGGCGATAAGACCGAATGGAAAGAGACAAAGATAAGAAAAGGCGAGAGGGAGCAGCGAATGGGGAAGAGATAGATGGGTGGCCGGCCACTCGAGAAACTTTCTCAGGAAGTTGTCTCTCGGTCTCCTGCCAAGTGCAAATCCGTTCTTCTGGCAGCCTCGTCCACGCCTGCGTTCCGCTGCACGCCCCGAATTATTATTCCGTCGGGTCGAAAGTCGTCTAGCCGATCGAAAAGGACGCGGACGTCCGGCACCGTTCGAGATAAGCCGGTCGATTATTCCATTGCAATCGGAAGTCCCCGCGTTTCGTTCGTAGGCGTTCAAAAAGATTACTTTCGGTGCTCGAACGCAATCGTCGACGATCTCTTGAGAAATAACTTGATAATTCACTCTCGAAACGAGAACACGATTTACACGGATCCTAAAAACTATTGGCACAGGAACAGCCTGGGAACCTTGGCTCCCTTGTCATTTTTCATGTTACAACAAAAACATTTAGCGAAGAACGGAAGTTTCAATGTTCGAGTAGTAGATTTAATCACGAAAAACTTTTCGGCAGTCGTACTGTAGAAACTTTAACCTTCAAGTCTGTAGTAAACGAAAAATATCAGGTATGTTGAAAATGACACTAAAAATAAGTGTGTACTTGACGAGATAGTAGCTAAACAATTTCGAGTTCGTTTTATAGAAATGAGGAGCAAAGTCTGTCTTATAGAAGGCTCGTGGTACGACTTATGCTTGATATGTACTACTGCAATGTTGATGGCACAGCTTCAATTCACACTGCAATAAAACCACTAAAAAAAATCTTATCTCGAGTTCTAAGGAATCGTTTATGAGAAGAAGCTTCAATCTTCAAATCTATGGTTGGTTCAATCGCGATAAAAATTTTTTAATGTTTCTTGAGAGACTGCAAATACAGCATTTTTACGCGTGTCCTCAGTTTCCCACTATACCATATTAATCTAAACTACAATTAATGTTATTGGCGCACTGGTTCGATCAATTGCAGACAATAATTTGCAAAATATCACATGAAATTTAATTCAACGTTTCGGTCTGAATTTAGACCACTTTCAAGAATGTAAATTTTCTGTATTGCGTCTACAGTGGTCTCAAAGCCCGAAAACGTGGCCAAAACCTCAAGACGTTCCTGGATTAAATTGAAAATTTGTGATGTAATGTTTTAAAGGTCGCTGATTACGATTCTGAACTTAGAATTTCGAAAAGCAAAATGGCCGGTCCAATATGGCGGACGGGTATTTGAAAAAAGGATTCGATTCCTATAAAAATGAGTAACACGATGTTTTTTGGATATCTGATTACGAATCTGAACTTAGAATTTCGAAAATAAACATCATGTTACCTATTTTTATAGAAATCGAATCATTGTTTCAAATACCAGTCCGCCATATTGGATCGGTCATTTTGCTTTTCGAAATTCTAAGTTCAGATTCGTAATCAGCGACCTTTGAAACATTACATCACAAATTTTCAATTTAATCCAGGGACTTGAATGTTTTCAAATATCCTTTCAAAGCTCGCAGAATACCTATTCTGCATTACAAAAAATAGTGGTACGAACTAATATGCAAAAATCTGCAGCTAATTTTTTTTTCATTTGCAAGATAATAGTATAAAGTAGATGCTCGAATAGGTTTTAGCGCGCAATTTTGCACGATTCACACCTTTAACTATACATCTTCAAAATTTACGTCATCACTTTTACGCTCTCTTTTGCATATATAGTTACCAGTTAATAATGAACATTTGGCACTAAAAACTATTCAACTTACCTCCACAAATAGCATTCATAACGCACAATTAAAGACATAACGATACAATACAATTTGTATACTGTGCACTTAAAATTCGCACTGAGACTCATAAGCGTAAAAAAGCTCGGTCTTAAGAATCGGAAGTTCGGATTGCGACTGTTGCTCAGGTATAAAAATGCGACTTTTTTCGGTTTATCCCCAATTGATGACACTATTAGGGTACCCAATCCAATAATTAAAACATACCTAGCTGAAAGTTGATTTTTTAAGTTTTGGCCACGTTTTCGGGCTTTGGGATCACTGTGGCGTCTGTAAGAATTTATCAAATAATTAATATATGGTTAGGTAAATGCATTCCCGAACAGTGCGATCGAACCAGTGCGCCAATAACATTAACTGTAGTTTTGAACAATTGTCGATCGAGATACAGAAAACTGATATCATATTAATCTTCGGAAAAAGTAAAAAATTAATTAATAAAAGTACAGGCTTCTTTAAAATGAACGTAATCCATGAAATTTTTCGAAAATTTAGAAATTAGTGTTCACATACTTTTTGGAGAAACTGTATAAATTACGTACGATTCACGAGATTTCTCTTCATCCATACATATGTATTAAGAAAACCACTAGCTTCGAACTTCCCGACAATAAAAGTAATCTGCATACTCGCGCGCATAATACCGGCACAGCAGACCACAGCTGTAGCCTTACCTGAATTCATAGGCTGATCGTAGTTTCGGACACCTGTCGCAACGCCTTTAACCGCGCTAACTAGACCACTAAATAACTTTCTTTACAGCGAAAAATTTCTATGCACTTCGTCGAAGCAGAAATAAAAATTTGCTTCCTCAAATGAAAATAAAAATGTGTTTCTGTACCATATTGTTAGAAAGAATCAATACTTTTTACAACAGAGGATTATGCAACACAGACCCCACTATTTACATATTATAAGAATAATGTCTTTCCGTAGTTCAAAACGGAATTTACCATTAAAAATCTGGAACATCATATGTACACAGTTAAATATAAAACAAGGAGTTTGGGGAACTTGGATAATTTCAGAAATTTTACGCATCCAAGGCGAAACTAGTCGTGAAAGTTTATTTCTCTGATCTTCCATAAAGATTTGCCCCACAAAAATTGACAATTGCTTTGTCGATATGAAAAGCTCATTCGCTTTACGACCGATCGGTTTCTGTGCCAATCCGATAAAGATATTATTGCAAAGAATTTTCACGAAAGTCTCTCGCTGTTTGGACGCCTTAAATTCTAACGCGTTAAATCTCAAATTAAATTATCCTAGTTCATAGCAATTTTGTATCATTTGTTTCTCCAGTGCAAAATGAAAATATTATTCTGCTTTCCTTTTAGTTGAGAATAGTAATAAAATATAACTATGCAAATTGGATTTTAAGTGGCCTTTAATCAGCTGTTATCTTTAATTTTTAACCTTTAATCAGATTAGACTTGAATCTAAAGGTGAACATATTAATATAAAATACGTTATGCACTGTTCCATATTGTCTGCATTTGATTTATAGTGTTTCAAACTGGAAATACTGCAGCGCAGCATTATAAGAAGTACAGTAAACTCGCTGTGACTGATTCATAGCCGAGATGATACGAATGTGACACACGGTGTTGAGAATTTTTCGTGGAAAGGAACGTCTTCCCGTCTATTTTTGCAAAGTGTTCTGAGACATCCAATATCTGTTTTCGATTTGAAACAATAACGACAAGCTAAAGTTAACTGTACCGCACAGTATTGGCTTGTATTTATTCAGAAATGCGATTTACCGAACTGACAGCATCAGTCACATTAATGTTTAAAGTCGGTTGATTTTTAGAAACAGCCCTCGCGTCCGAAAAATAATGAAACAGCTCTCAAACTGTCGGATAAGATTTATGAAAGTGGGACTATCTTTCCAAAAGTGGAAGATATTAATCTTTAATAATAAGAGCTGCACAATTTTCCTGAATACGTCAAAACGCTCGCGATATTGATTTCCCTGTCTTTCTCGGGGAAATTCTGATTCATTTTTCTTTCTCCTTCGAAATGTGCGGGCAATAAGAATAACTGAATAAATTCGACAGCGTTGTTGTCGATTTATATTCTTCTAGCCATCGGACAAGATTGTTTGCCTCGTCTTTAAACTAACAAAAGTGTCCACGTCGCCACTTGTTTTCATTCGATTGACTGTAAAAAATCTACAATTCATTTATCGATTTCTGCGACAGATGCGAGACACGAACTCTCTCCGATTGTTTCGAAATGCTATTTAAATGTACGGTTGCATAAGTTCGTGTCTGATTATCATAGAAAAAAAAGATATAGTCACCATTCTTTTCTGATTGCATTCTTTAAAATTTAACCATTGAAGTTTATTTTCCAATCTTAAATGATTCAAAGTGACAGTAAAGTCTTGATCTAAGTCCGATCCTCGGATCCGTGCTCCGACATAGATCGTGTAGGGTTAGTATTTGTTTGTTATAAAAAATGTATAAACGTAATAAATCAATTTTCGTCTGTCACAGTCAGATTAACGAATGCCGAAAGTTTCTAGAAAATTTTGGAGCATTGTGCACTGCTGTCCAATAATGTGAGGGTAAAAGGAATGGCGGATAGAACGACGATAGCACGCCAAGCTTCCGTCGCCCGAATAAATTTCATTTGCGATCCCCTTCCATTAATAAGCGGAAATTAACGAAATTGTTTACGCCGCGTATTAAAACAATGACGGTAATAATCCGTTTTTCTGTCGAGGGTCGCTAACATTATAATTGCGGTTGAACGCGGAGGCAATTCAAATAAAAGCGTTCCGCGGCGAACGGATAACGAAGAGGAAGCAAAAGTGGGGACATGAAAGAGTTATTTTTTTCAGTCTGTTAACGAAGTACGCACGTGCATCCACAGAACTTAACGATTTTGAAAGAAAGAGAAAGAATTCGAAAGCATCATTATCAGAGATGAACGATAAGCGTTTTTATCAGTTCGACGAATGTTAATAAAAAGAGTTGGGTAAAACATAAGGGGACAATTTGGATATAGCATTTGTCTAATTAATAATTATATTGTATTGTGCTTTATATTATACGCAGCGTGTGTTGCAATTAAATGCGGACGCTGTGGTGTCCAATTAAAATGAAACTTGTACGGTTTCCAAATTTCGATAAATGTGGAAAATAGCGAAACGCGAATTATTGCACGTGACCTATTTAATATTATTCAGCCAGTTGATAAAATGTTTTTCCATTTATCGCTACCATTTTGGAGTAACCATGTTACGTGTATAATTGAATCTAGAAAAAAAAAGTGACGAAAATGACGTGCGACAATTTTTAATTAATACATTCGTTCATAACAATATACAAAATCATACGCGTACAAAGTTTTATTGAAATTTGAAAAATTATTGGTCGCTCCATGAGAAAAAGAACCGAACGCACGACATTCCCTCACGTTTTCATTAATAAAAGTAAAAAATCCAATTATTTCACGTGACCTACTTAGTAGCGTGCAGCGTTTGTTTGGAATACTTTTCCTTTATTGGTGCCACATCCTGGCTCTTTATTATGTCAATTTCGGGTCCATTAAACCAATTAATTTTATAATACCAGTAGTATATATTTTTAAAATTAACTCAAACAACTTAAAATTTTTAAAATAATTAAATTAGATGATGCAGACATCTATTTTATTTAAAAATTGCAATTTCCAACATAAATTATACATTTTTAATATATACTCAAGTACAAAGTATGTACAAACGCATCCAATACTATTTCCTCCATAATTTCAAGGAGCAGTAATTTTTAACAAAATAATATAATTTTTAACATGCCTCTGTAATAATTAAGTGGTTAAAAAAGACAGAGTCGTTCGGTTGAATTTCAAAGAAGTGATTCAACGTGTAACAACTGTCCGGATGCAAATGCCGAACCGGTGCACGTAGCCCGACACGAGTCGCAAGAACTATGCGATAGAAATAAATCAGGGAGAAATTCGTAACAGCCTATATCGAGGCCACAATTTATAGCGTTTTCGAAAGATAGTATTCGCATAGCATTTTCAATTCATGGCGGTCGAAATTGCAGACAATTATCGTCACGAATATACGTACGGTGTCACGGAATCTCCCGCGAATACCTTTTTCGCGCACGGCCAACGGGAACGGATCGATAGATAATAAGCTCGATTAAGAGCAATTGGTAACAGTACAGTTCGTAGAGGCGTTCACCGTTCCGTAATCCCATTCCTTCCTTCCTTTTTTTTCATTCCCTGCAATTTCGTACTGGGGTACGACAAAGCCATTAATTCCTGCACGATTGAGGCTTTCCGTTGTTTCCGAAACAGCCGAAAGCCAATTTTGCTTCCGATACATAATTGACCGTGCCGGCGAACTATCCGGTTCGAAATGTCACTACGATACGCCGCGCCGTAGAAAACATGCAGGTTGTTAAGACAATTGCATTTGGTAAAAGCCAATAGTAACGGCGACGTATACACCACGGTAGAACCTTGTTTATCCGAACACGAATAAGTATACAAGCCTGTTCAGATAATGGAGGCTCGCTAACTAGTAAATAGACCACTTCTACTTTCGGCTCTTATTTCTTCAGATAACAGAGTCGATAGAAGTTTGTTGGTTGTATTGCAGATTGTATTAACCCTTCATTACATGATTTTTTTTTAATTGGGATGAAAATATTGAAAGAAGGCCAGTTTTCGGGTTTTATTTAAGGGAAAAATATTAAAACAACATTTTCAGAAAAGTGAACATAAATAAACATTGGTATTTCAACAACTACAGTGTTGGTTGGTTGACTTCAAAGGATTCATATTTGCCGCCACTTATTTATTGATTGGCCAATGCATGGATCAGTGTTCTTTGATTCGTTGTCGTTTCAAATCTTCTCGGTTTACTCAGTCCACATACCACCGGCATGGAACCAACATGTTGTTTCTTGACTCTTAAGAATTTAAATTAGTACATTTTTCTAAGCAAGTGAGTTTATACATTTGTTTTTCGTTGTTAATACCTTAGTGTTTTCTGCTTGTTCGGGTAGGCGTTTGCCTAATCATATATTAATTAATTGATACATTCTTACAGATGCAATACGGAAAATTCACATTCTTGAAAATGGTCTAAATTTAGACAGAAACGTCGAATTTTTCATGTAATATTTTGCAAATTTACTTATTGTCTCCAATTGATCGAACCAGTGCGCCAATAACATTAATTGTAGTTATAAATAAACATAGTAAGAAAAAACATTCTGAGTTTACTATATATCAGATTTGTTAACTGTATCAAGGGTTAAGTCGTCCCATAAGTTCGTGTCCACTTTTGTGAATACATTTCGCGGGACCAATGCACTTATTAATAAGCGTAGCTGTTCGGGGACAGGCTAGAGAAGGTTTTCGTAGATATAAAATCGTGAAATAGTGAACACAGCGATTGCTAGCAGCGAAAAATTATTCTGAGCAAAGAACAGGAGTGGGTCCAAAAAAGGACCAAGATTGGGCCCTGATTCAGAAGTTGTTTTTAGTGGGTATGGGCAGGGAGTTGGTCCCATATCCGAGCCTCACACACTTTTTTTTTTATTTTGAACATTTTGAAACCCTACTGGGTTTATTTTGCTTTACATGAATAATATAAGAAAATACAGTAATGTGGAATATAGGAATAATACAATAAGAATTTTCTAATAATAAAAGTGAGTATAACAGTAATGTCCTTCAGCGTTAAATACGTTGGTTACAATTTTGGAAAAAGAAGTGGATGCTAATACAAGCTTTGATATTTAGTTTTGCTATAATTGTGTCTATATTAAGGGATAGTTGGAGGTCCATACTGAGTAGGGAATTTATTAGTTTCCGTCTTTGACTTATACAATTCGCATTGCCATATTATGTGATCAAGGATTTCACAACCCTGATTGCATTTACATTCGCCATCATCGATAATACCTACCCGCTCTACTGAAGTCCCACACACTACCCCTCAACTTTTAAGGAACTGGAGAGGGAGAGTAGTGCGTAAATGCATTTTTTCCTCTGATCTTAAAAAAAGAAATATATAATTATATTTCTATTCCTTCCAATCGATGAAGACAATTTTTATTCTGCATAAGATATCCACAGTCCAGTACGTAACATGATATTTGGTCCCCTCAGGGTTTCAAATTTATTTACCAATTCCCCTCTTTTCCACTCACACCATCACCTTTTTAGCGGGACCTACTGTTTATGATGGGTTCCGAACCACCTTTTGCCAACAACATGTGAAAAACACCTCGGGTGGGTCACTTTCCGCTTTTTTACCAGACCGTCACCCATCCTAGTGCCGTTCACGTTCCACATTGTTTAACTTCGGTGATCTAACGAGAACCGGTGCTTTCAACGGGACTACGGTTGTTGGCTATCCACAGTCCAGTAATTACCTAATTATTTTGATTGTTTAATTTTACTAACCTCTTGATTCTTGTACTATCCCCGTTTTTGATGATTCAGAGAAGATTTACTTCCATCTGAAAACTTTGTCCCAGAATGACGGCGAACTTCAAACTTCTGTTTTTTGTTACTATTTTTGCTAATGGTTTTCGACTTGCAACTCTTGCTTAGTACCCGGCAATTTATTACTTAGTATTTAGCTTAGTATTTAGAGAATGCTAAATATATTCTTCTATCGATCGTATCTGTTGTTAATATACATAGAATTTTGTTACTTTATTCGGACGTTTCGATCTTCGTTTAGATCATTTTCAAGATTAATTAGAATTGCGTTCACTTGTAAGGAATAGCCGTATTTATTATAAGGAATCGTTGACAGACGTGTTTGTCACGGGCGCGTTCGTTTCGATTTGTCTTCTTTTTCTAATTCGTTGGCGATCGTAATTTTACAATTCTGTTGTTATTTTCGATTTTCTACTTTTATAAATTTTCCTATATACAGGGTTGTCTGCTAATACAACCCTGTATATGATAATAATGATGAAATTCATTATAACATATGTTATTCAGAACAATTACCTACTTGCTTCGTGATCAACTTAAATAAATTCTTTACTACTGTGAGACACATGTTAAACACATGCCGACATGTTAGAGGATGCTGTTCGAAATGTTCGCGACAAGTCTGACTGATCGCGATACATATTATCGGTGACATAGACTCGTCGGTGAGTACACGACGAAATTCGGTGTTGATGGCACCGTGTTGTCGGCGAAGTAAGAGCGATTCGATTAAAACATGGTCTGTAATCCGTGTGCTTCAATTATTACACAGTGTCGCGAGTGGTCGACGCGAGTCGTCGCGATAAATCTGAAGCTCGCTGAAAATAACAAGCACGGTAACCACAAATGAAGTTCTAATTGAAGGAAGATCGGCAGTTGTAATTTCGCGTGTTCTCCGGCGCCGCGTTCGTTCGCTCACCCTCGGGGAGGAAGCAGCAGGAGCAAACTGTCCAATTTATAATTTCCTTTGGGGCTTGGTGAAGCAAACGACAAGGCGAAGTGTCTGTGGCGGTTGACCGACTATTTCCAACGACAGTTAAATCTTCCATCGGGATTACCGTCCTCCCTTTTCGAGCAGTTTCAAAACTTTATTGACACCGCCGCGAGTTACCATCCCAACACGTTGTTGTTCAACATTGAAAAATACAGTTCCCCTGCGGCTACCCCAATTTCCAACTACATTTCCCCCTGACGGGAACAAATTCGCGGCAATAGAGAGCTCGTTAGCGAAACATTGTTAATACATTTCTTCTTTTCAACACCACTATTATTTGCTATCAAGCTACTAAAGATTTAAACATATTAATTTGAAATACCAATGTGGATACTTTAATTATTGAATTAACCTTTTCACCATAGTGTGAACGTGATATTTCATATAATATTCAAAATTTATTGCGCCACAAAATCCCATTCAAAATGAAGAATAAATAGATTAATTATGTAATATATTACTTTCTATGGAGGAAATGCAGGAAGGGGATGATTCAGATTATATTACTATCCAAATCTGGAATTAACTGCTCGGGAATGGGTCAAGAAAGTAGTCAGCGAATGTCCTTAACAAAAATGAAATTGATCGTCGGGGTAGAAGATATTTCTGCCTAGCTGGCTAAGCTGAGAAAAGAGCTGAAATTATGTAACGTAATTTAGAAAGGTAGACATTTTTACTCAACGGTTATTCTAGAAAAACGGATTACAGGATCTCATGCTAGAGTCAAATGACAGAGTTGTTCATCATGTTCACGAATGCTTCTGTGTGGTAGTACATCTACGGTTTTCACTGTGTATGATAGCGTACGTTGTCATCTCTTCTTTTAAAATATTTTATACATCGATGTGTAATGTGCAAAAACACAGTCAATTTTATCGAGAATTTATTACAGGAAAATATAGTTTCTTTAAATGTAACTGTTACTTTAAACATAACATGATATTATGTACTGCTAATTTAGTTAAAACCTTCCATGAAAATTTGTTCTTTCTTTATTTTCGCCTGAATAAGGGAAAATTTGTTACACCGTGTAACAAAAGCTTTTTTGTCGGTGCCCTCGCATCGATTCATCTGATATCGAGAACTGTTTGAAAATTAAGTAAAAATTAACGTTACAAATGCACGTCGAACGACATAAAGAGCAACTTACACGGTAGGTTATTTTAAAAAATGGGAACAGTAGACGTTTCCATATTCCGTTGCCCTTTGGCCGGGCATGGAAATACCGTCAAAGGCGGTACTCGTATAATTTATCATGGCGGAAAATTGTGCAGAAGGTCCGATTTCATCGTTCTGTATGTAAATATGAACGCTGGAACGACGAAAATTCGATGCAACGATTGTTACGCTTCTGTGATATTTACTCGATCGAAGACAAAAAGGCAACCCGGGGAAATCCTTTCGAAATTTTTAACATTAAAACGTTACACCGTTTAATTTACCGTCTGCTATATAAGAATCAATTTATCACTGTACGCGCACTGTTACACACTTTTTTTTACACTATTTGTCAAATTCAGATACAAGCTGCATGACAAGATACATGAAAAATCGTCTTGCGTTTTATCCTAGATGTGTTCCCTAACATTTTACAATTATTTAAAAGTGGAACAACAAATTCGTTAAATACATACAATACAAAACCGTTAAGGCATGAGAATTAATATTAAAATTATTAAAGGAAAAACTCATTTCAGGGACAGTTTCAATGCTCCATGGAAAATTAAATGGAGTGTAGAATTCGGATTCTTTAACGTTTACCATTGTTAATTAGATTCGTGACATTTCGCGAGTAAGGTTTCTCGGTAGAAAAAGACAAACACTGATATGGTTACCATCTCCATGAAATATTCTCTCGGTAAATTTACACTTTATCATTTACCACAAACAATTACATTATTTTCAATTTCGTGGTTAGTCAATACTAAAATTACTGAAACAAAATAGAACCAAAATTTAATTTATCTTGGATTATAAAGTTAGTTAAAAAAATTCTGTATGAACTACATGCTTCTCAAAATATTAAATTAAAGCAGTGTGATGTCCATTTAGGCCAAAATTTCAAAGATTACAATATTAAAAATTATTCAATTAAAGAACAAAGTTTAATTCATCCGGATTCAATGTTATGTAAAATACAGTGAGATTATCAAGTTCGTTAGAAAAATTCTGTTGGTCATGTATGATCCATTGCTTCTCAAAATATTAAATTAAAACAGTGTGATGTCCATTTAGGCCAGAAATTCAAAGATTTTCAATATTAAAATTATTCAACTGAAAAACAAAGTTTAATTCCTGCAGATTCAATGTTATGTAACATACAGTGGGATTATCAAGTTCGTTACAAAAATACTGTTGGTCATGCATAATTCATTCCTTCTCAAAATGTTAAATTAAAACAGAGTGATGTCCATTTAGGCCAGAAATTCAAAGATTTTCAATATTAAAATTATTCAACTGAAAAACAAAGTTTAATTCCTGCAGATTCAATGTTATGTAACATACAGTGGGATTATCAAGTTCGTTACAAAAATACTGTTGGTCATGCATAATTCATTCCTTCTCAAAATGTTAAATTAAAACAGAGTGATGTCCATTTAGGCCAGAATTTCAAAGATTTTCAATATTAAAATTATTCAACTGAAAAACAAAGTTTAATTCCTGCAGATTCAATGTTATGTAACATACAGTGGGGTTATCAATTTCGTTACAAAAATTCTGTTGGTCATGCATGATCCATTGCTTCTCAAAATGTTGAAATAAAACTGAGAGTTTACACTACGACAACTATAGTCAAATGGGTGATATCTATCATGGCCAGAACTTGAGGGATTTTCACCAGTGCACGGTGTCATTCAAGTTTCAAGTGGCCTCGACCATCCCAGTCACTTCGGCTCTATGTTTACCGAACACATCGTGAATGATGCACAGCCATCGGCGGCGGAAGCTTACGGGACGACCTAATAAATGTATTTCGGTGGCGTTACAAGTTTCTCGGTGTCGTATAAACCGAGCCGGCGCTAATAAGACACAAACAACACGGCAAGTATTTCGATCAAAAGTTTTCTGTTACTTCGTGCACCTCTGCTCCCCGAAGTCTATAAAGTCTAATAAACATAAAGTTTCGAGAGATACAGGGATACACATTGAGAAAACAGTTTTCCCAAAATGGCAACGACAATACCTTGCTCTCGAGATGGTCACACACCATGAATTTCCTCCGTAATCTTTCTCTTTCTCCCTCTCTTTCTATCCTAGCCCTGCTCGCCATCGCCCACAGCTTCTTTTTTTACGACTTTCACGAGAAAAACGAGAGTTCACTTTGTCCCGCTAAAGGAATTCGCGACCGAGGTTAAAGTTACAACTGGTTACAGGCTTATTCGTAAGTGTACGTGGCCAATAAAAGCTTCCAGACTTTCCGCTTACGATCCCGCGGCGCAATTGGCAAGATTCCTGAAGTTCTACAGCTTCTGGCTTAGGCGCAACCCTTTCAGGGCTTTTACGCTATCTACATAGATCTACGGGACGCGTTTCCGTTCTGTTCTTGTCTCGTCCTCTTATCGTCGTTCTTCCATGTATTTCCGAGCTGCGAAACACGATCGTGAACGCACTTTGCCTACCGAATGGCGTCGTAAAGAGGGTTCGTCGAACTGTTGCGCCCCTTTCCTGTGCCAGTTTCGTCAAATGACTTCGCAATCCGTTATTGGTTCTAACAACAACGTGTATTCCTGCGGTTTACAGCAGTAAATAGACAGCTCTACTTGTTCATACTCCTATCTACACTGACTATCGCGCACCGATTCTGGTGGAACTGTTCTACACCCTATCGGGTAGGGTGGTTCTGCAATTTCACTCAAAAATATATAACTCGTATAATTTTGATTACTGTTACTGGAGAAAAATTACATATGTGCTTTAAATATTAGGGGTGGGCGGGTACTCGGAAATTGGGGTTGGTATCGCATCAGGAATCCGAAAATGTACATTGTTCGGACACCCAAATGTCACAGATTTTCGTGCAGGGTGGGTAGTGGTTCTGCATTTTCACTTAAAAATATGTAAGTCATATAATTTTGATTACTTTTACTGGAGAAAAATTCAATATGTGCTTCAAATATTAGGGGTGGGCAGGTACCTGGAAATTCGAGTTGGTGTCGCATCAGGAATCCGAAAATCTACATTGTTCCGACACCCAAATGTCACAGATTTTCGTACAGGGTGGGTAGTTGTTCTGCATTTTCACTTAAAAATATATAACTCGTATAATTTTGATTATTTTTAGTTGAGAAAAATCACATATGTTCTTCAAATATTAGGGGTGGGTGGGTACCCGAAAATTTCACATACCCAATAGACATGAGCGACAATTCCACTGCAAAAGGTTCAATAGTTTCCCTGAAAAAAATTCCGGAAAGTTCCTGCAGAAACGAAATCCAGAACACCTTCTCAACTATTTTGAGTCGCATCATTTTTGCATTATCACCAGACTGTGGATCTTTATGCATTTGTAGTAAAATTGAGTATATGTAATTCAAAGTCGTTGTAAAAGAATTGAAGACGGCAATATGTCTCCTCGATTAAAATCGTTAAGGGAAGAAAACATTCAATTCGGTTTCCATTTCTTGCAATCGCTCTAGACAATTTTTATCTTGCATACAAATCCGCAATCTAATTATCACAGAAACTTGTCGGCTCGTTCCAGGATGGCTCGACTTAGCTTCGATCTTTTAAAGACAGCATAACACGATGTTATCGCGGCGAACTTGAAATCGGATCCATCGATCCTCTTCCATCTTCTTTTAGCAACGCAAGCATACGTTACATGCTCGAATGATTTTAACGTGCGGTCTCTGCATAAATCGCAAGGGGGAGTTATCGTGCAGCTCGCACCCTTCGAACGTTCACGCGGATAACGCGAAAAAGGCGGCATGAGGAAAATGTCTTACCTAGCAGGAGAAACAGGTCAGGTGGGGGCTGAACGGGTCCCATGGAACCGTGCATCTCACCGAAACACGGCATAATAATTCATAGTGACATAATAATTCAAAGAACCCCCGCTCTGCATGCAGTGAAAATTCACTTCCACGCTCATTCCCAACGTCTTGCACTCCGATGTGTTTCCGAGGATACGCGAGGTTCAGTTTCGGTGCAACTATGTCATTCCAACCGTCGTCTGCATTCTTCTCGGCGCAAGATGTTACTCTCTACCATGAAGCATGAGTAATATTCTACCTTTTCATTCGAACCCTTATATGTCCACCATTTTTGCAACTTTATTTGCCTCTCGAGTGTCAAATTGGCGCAACGCTTAATTTAAATGAAATGGAACGATAAATATATTATTTAATGGAAAATAAAGTAATGAATATTGATTTGCGAGATGTTACTTTAAACCATGGAGGATGGATATCATACTATTTCTTTTATTTTGATCTCCATATACGTCCACAATTTTCACAACTTAATTTGCCTTTCGACTGTGAAATTGGCACAATGATTAATCAAATGAAATGGAACGATAAATATATTATTTTATGGAAAATAAAGTAATAAATATTGATTTGCAAGATGTTACTTTATACCACGGAGGATGGATATCATACTATTTCTTTTATTTTGACCTCCTAATATGTTCACCATTTTGGCAACTTAATTTGCCTCTCGAGTGTCAAATTGGCACAATGATTAATCAAATGAAATGGAACGATAAATATATTATTTTATGGAAAATAAAGTAATGAATATTGATTTGCAAGATGTTACTTTATACCATGGAGGATGGATATCATACCATTTCTTTTATTTTGACCTCCTTATATGTTCACCATTTTGGCAACTTAATTTGCCTCTCGAGTGTCAAATTGGCGCAATGGTTAATCAAATGAAATGGAACGATAAATATATTATTTAATGGAAAAGAAAGTAATGAATATTGATTTGCAAGATGTTACTTTATACCATGGAGGATGGATATCATACTATTTCTTTTATTTTGACCTCCTTATATGTTCACCATTTTGGCAACTTAATTTGCCTCTCGAGTGTCAAATTGGCGCAATGGTTAATCAAATGAAATGGAACGATAAATATATTATTTAATGGAAAAGAAAGTAATGAATATTGATTTGCAAGATGTTACTTTATACCATGGAGGATGGATATCATACTATTTCTTTTATTTTGACCTCCTTATATGTTCACCATTTTGGCAACTTAATTTGCATCGCGAGTGTCAAATTGGCGCAATGGTTAATCAAATGAAATGGAACGATAAATATATTATTTTATGGAAAATAAAGTAATGAATATTGATTTGCAAGATGTTACTTTATACCATGGAGGATGGATATCATACCATTTCTTTTATTTTGACCTCCTTATATGTTCACCATTTTGGCAACTTAATTTGCCTCTCGAGTGTCAAATTGGCGCAATGGTTAATCAAATGAAATGGAACGATAAATATATTATTTAATGGAAAAGAAAGTAATGAATATTGATTTGCAAGATGTTACTTTATACCATGGAGGATGGATATCATACTATTTCTTTTATTTTGACCTCCTTATATGTTCACCATTTTGGCAACTTAATTTGCCTCTCGAGTGTCAAATTGGCGCAATGGTTAATCAAATGAAATGGAACGATAAATATATTATTTAATGGAAAAGAAAGTAATGAATATTGATTTGCAAGATGTTACTTTATACCATGGAGGATGGATATCATACTATTTCTTTTATTTTGACCTCCTTATATGTTCACCATTTTGGCAACTTAATTTGCATCGCGAGTGTCAAATTGGCGCAATGGTTAATCAAATGAAATGGAACGATAAATATATTATTTTATGGAAAATAAAGTAATAAATATTGATTTGCAAGATGTTACTTTATACCACGGAGGATGGATATCATACTATTTCTTTTATTTTGACCTCCTAATATATCCACAATTTTTGCAACTTAATTTGCCTCTCGAGTGTCAAATTGGCGCAATGGTTAATTTAAATGAAATGGAACTATAAATATATTATTTAATCGAAAATAAAGTAATGAATATTGATTTGCAAGATGTTACTTTATACCATGGAGGATGGATATAATACTATTTATTTTATATCGATCCTTATCCGTCCCATATTTTCGCAACTTAATTTGCCTTTCAAGTGTGAAATTAGCACAATGATAAATCAAATGAAATGGAATGATAAATATATCATTTTATGGAAACTAAAGTAATGAATATTGATTTGTAAGATGTTACTTTATACCATGGAGAATGAATATCATACTATTTATTTTATTTCGACCTTATCCGTCCCACATTTTCTTAACTTGATGTACCCCTCGTGTGTCAAATTGCCCGAATTGGATAAATAATTAGCTTCATTAATTATTTTATTGGAAATTCCAAATACTTAAATTTTCCAGCGCTCCAATTTTTATATATTCAAAATTTCTAGCAGCGTAAAATGATTAGTGCAGGATATATTTTAAAATTCTTCTAAAGTTTGTACTCTTTCAAATTGCACCGACTTATTTTTATCATAAATGCATAAAACCCGCTGTCTATCCATCAGACGCATTTGATATCAACTGAGAAAGGTAGTTAGTACCGAATAATATTTTGACAGATTCGAGTAAACGATCCTTCCGTGAGATCCGATGCATTATAGAAATGTGGTCTTGAAGGGAAGATCCGCGGAGGAACGACGGTAGGGAATCTCTCCGAACGTATGTAATTCCTCATTTCAGGAAATATCTAGCGGGCAGAAGGATTGGTGGCGCTGTCGAAGACACAGGGAAGGTCGTCGAGCAGAAAATGGTTCATGGTGGCAGAACGAGCCAAGTTTTACCACGATGGAAGATGGTGATTTACCCGTGGAGCGACTCGGGTCGTAAATCATAGAGCGAACTTGCGGTGAATCGAATAGGAAAGCTTTCGGATGATAACGAAAATTCGGTGCAAAGTGAATTTGAACGTAGGTATTACGACAGTCTTTAGCTATCACGTTTCCTACATAGAATAACATTACTTGAATATACATCAGAGTTATTTTAAGACAGATTTACGATTCACAGATTAAACACTTCAATAGTAATTTTTATATGAACTTTTACGATAGCTATGTGAAACAGTTTTGTTCGAAAATTTCGAAAACTTTGTAAGCTGGTAGATAATGATGGAAATTATTGTGATACATTGCAGTATATTATAGTTTACGCGGCTGGAAAGCATCCTTTATTTTCGAAGCTAAATTGAGTGACAGTTTTATGCGTCGGCTTCAACGAGGATTTCATAGCCCAAGAACTTTTATCGTATAGTAAAGATTTCGATTTGATGGAATTGCTTGACGTTCCTATGCTCGTAGACATTTACCGACGCAAACTTTTCATAAAGTTTGATTCCATTTATCTTTCTCCCTTTTTATTCTGTCTGTTATTCTTGTCAAAGTGGTCTTATTGTTTGACGAATCTTATCGTTGCAACATCAGAAAGACATACTTTCGATGCACAATCAAACCTCGGCTACTTGAACCTCTTTAAAATTATTTAAAATCTAGTTCGTTCCCTTTGCTGCACCTTAAAAACCTCTAAAAACCGAAATACAACTTCCTTTAACTTGAATTATTTTCCACAAGTGTAAAAACTAAACCAGCCAAAACAGCAGCAAATGTTTTAAGAAGTTTATACATCTTGAGAAGATGTATTCTGTTAATTCATTAACGCAGAGTTAAATCACAGATTTCTTTAATAATAATACGTAGACTACGAATGTTTATGCAATTTGCAATTTTTGTAGACGAATTTTAAGAAACTCGAGTCAAATAAAATCTTATTTTCTGTGGTAGTAAACTTATTAGATCGGAAATAAATTAAATTGTACTAAATTCTGTTGTGTTTTATGCCCTATCATTTCTTAAAAAAATTTAGAAGCCATAATTGCATAAAGATTCGCAGTCTAGTAATATGTGAGAGCCTAGTAAATGATATTTATATTTGTATATAGTCATCAGCAAATTGTTAACTCTTGCACAAACTCCCTCGACTTCGATAAGTCGAAACTTCTATTCGAAGATTATAGTTCTCCCCTTGAGATTCGAGTTATCGAGGTTCCTCTGTACAACAAAGAACTTGTACAATTATATTATCAATGGAATGGTGTTCCTGATTGATTCAGACACATTGCATATCTCCTTGCAAGTAACGCAACAGAGAAATCTCATAAGGAAATCATTTGATGTCCTGTAATTGAACATATCGCGAACATAGCCAACGTGAAATGGGTTATGTGGCAATTACCAGCACTAAGAGAGGACCACAAACCGGAAGTGGCCAGACGGATCGGTATTCCCTTTGACGGGAATAGCATCTCGTTATTGCAAATTCCAGACTTCTTGGCGTCGAGATAGAAAAAAAGAGCTGCCTTGACCCGGTTCCAGGCATGCTACATCTTAGCAAAACAACATAAAAATGTACCTCGCAAGTTGTTGGAAGTGAATTGCATCCAGTTCAGTAGTTTGTTCCGTCAAACTCTTAAACGCTATTTGGTCCTTTCGTAGAACTTGCACTCTTTCAATTTGCAAGTATTTCATAAAGGCGGCACGAAGAAAAAACAGATGGGAAATATTAAATTGGCACTTGGGGTAAAAAGAAACGCAGAAGTAAGAGTTACAAAATTTCCGAAATTTATTTAATTCTTCTGGAAAAGCAAACCACTCAAATAAATTAACAGTCAACACGAGAATGTGGTGTAAGAGTTCCTTCGCAACACGCGAATAGCACATGAACTTTTACTTGAATATTCTGCGAGAAGTGGTCAGTTACGCGAATGTATCTTGGGATTTCTTCACAGCCTATCTGGAAGAGTCATTTTTCGTTGCATCGTCATGTTTTAAACCCTCGTTGAGTTAAAAAATATTTTGGACATTCGATAAATTTCCTAAAGTTCGCTATGTGTGCGCTTGTGGAAACTATGTTACACCGGAACTTCGAGTTGTTCACTAATCGGGTTAATATTGACCAGCTGGTTCAAATAAGAGGAAAATTTAGGATCTGCAACAGAATTTTAGAAAGAAAATATTGAATTCTCTAATTGCTATTTGTCTGGAGCAACATACGATTAACACTTCCAACTATATTTTAAACAAGTCAAACAGTTTTATGAATAAACAGAGCGAACATCAATAAAGCTATCTACGAAAAACGAATCTAATTTGTAAATTCCGAATTAACAGATCGTTAATGATTGAGTACCTCGTCAAATCGTTAGTACCGGGAACAAATTTTGTGGAACAAGAACGCGCTTTCTAAATTGGTGAAACTTGCAAAATGAAAAATTGAATGTTCGCTTTATTGTAAAAGGGATATTAGCAGTGAAATAATCACACGAAATTCTCACATGAAAATTGATTTACACTTATTATTTAGTAAATATAATTGTACACCGGTTTAGCTTGACGTAAGAATACCTTTCCACGCTTACTGTACGTAGTTGACTTTACGGTGCACTTGAATAGGAATAATACTGTATTCGAGAGAACAGTAGAAACGTAAGACGTTTATACAGTCGACCGTGTCTGAATTAATACGAGGACAAGTATATCCGAATAAAGGGATGCTCAAATAATAGAATAATCGCTTTCCTCCGACACTTTTCTTAATTATCGTTAGACTGTCAGATTTTATGCATTCACGAGAAAAGTGAGTAAGAGAAACAATGAGCACGTCGAAAAATTTTCGAAGGTATTGTTTTATTACTTTTGAGTTATTCTAAGGAAATAATTTGTTGAAAGAATTATTTGGCCACATATTAAATATGAAACACTTACTTGGATTGACTTTCTTTACATGTTCTTTACATGTTTCATTTTCTGAATTAATATTTGCATTTTATACGAGCATCTTTCGTATGCGGTTGAGATAACGATACAATCTGGAGTTTATCAAACGTAGAATAAAGTCTAAAGGAACTTTGTTTCTTTCCTCCATTAAAACTTTATATAATTCCGCCTTGTTTCAATATAGTTCCTCCCTATCAAGGGACTTGGCGTTGTTCACAAATGCAAATTAACATGGTAGACTATGTGATAAATAAAACAGAAATTCCGAGTAAATAAAAAGTTTCTATCCGAACAACGTGAACGTACATATGCATTTAAATGTAAAGAAATGTACACAGTGATATCCAGTGTTGAGTTTCACAGAAATGGGGAAAGCAGTATATGTCAACGTTAATTATTTATTAAAAGATGATATAATTCATCTTTTGCTCGAGGAGTACTAGGTATTACTTGTCAAACTGTTTACTATTACTAAATAATACTAATCAATCCTTATAAGAGTCTTAATTTTGCAAAGATAGACATAAAATTTCGCAAACCCGTTTCCATTGATAAAACATTCAATCTATAAATCGATAATATAAAATTAACCAACGTAAGAAGAAAATAATTGTGTTACGCAAGTACTTTTTGCAGTTCCATTATCTAAACTGCAGGTACAACGAAAATGACTATCGCTGCTTCATAAAAATGCTCTAATATTCTATACCGTACTCTCATGAAATTCTCTGACAAAGAAAATAGTGCACATCAAAGAACCGACCAAACATTACAATGATTATTTATTCACCTGTACACAGCGAATACACGAGTACAAAATAGTGACTTTGATACATAATCCACAGCGTTCCCATAGGAAAACATAGCGCGTCAAATTTCATTTGGATCGATCGCAACGAAAGCCAATCTTCTACGCTCTTTTATGTCTTCTCTGTCTGTCGGCATCACATTTCTTATTTTAATTGGCGAACTTGCATTTTCTTCTAATAAGAAATATAAGTAACATCATCACGTAAATAAACTATTTGTATTGACATCTTAGACCCCCATAGTGGAGGGAGATAAATACGATGTGAACGAATGAAATGATTTATATTTTCATGATATAAATGCAAATTTTGTAGAGGACGTTGTTCAATAGACCAACATGGAGAAATATGCATTCAATGCCTCGTATGTATGCAAATGATGGGCACACGGTGAGTGCATATCGTGCTAGAAAGAAGAGTACGCGTACGGTTTTTGCATATAAAGAAAAGAATTCGTTTTATTTATTTCCTGTTGGTGGCAGGATGTTACGGGAATCAATGATTTTGCGCGATTTCTGTTAGGAGGCGATGTTACCTTCACTTTGAAATTGTTACCGTCATATTCAATTCAGTGAAATTACTTCTTATCAGATCTCATTAGATTACCTACATTTTTAGCAGAAATTCAAATGGTTATATAAATCAGATTTATAGAAAAAACATAAAACTGAGGGCCACGTTACCACCCCGTTGGTTGAGGGGTTAACCCTTAACAGTCGAAATGACCCAGAGTCATCACTAAAAATTACTGTACTTACTTTTCATCAGATCTCATTAGATTATCTACATTTTTAGCAGAAATTCAAATGGATACATAAATCAGATTTATGGAAGAAACATAAAACTGAAGGCCACGTTACCATCCCGTTAATTAAAGGGTTAACCCTTAGCAGTCGAAATGACCCAGAGTCATCACTAAAAATTACTGTACTTACTTTTCATCAGATCTCATTAGATTACCTACATTTTATCAGAAATTCAAATGGATACATAAATCAGATTTATGGAAAAAACATAAAACTGAGGGCCACGTTACTACCCCGTCGACCGAAGGGTTAACCCTTAGCAGTCGAGGCGACTCATCACTAAAAATAACAGTACGATTAATCACAATACTGCTACACATTTAAGTATCGTCTTATATCAATGAAATCAGTTTACAAAAATAAAATGAAAAGAATCATATAGAATGGAATTATCCTGGTTCGGAAGAAACGTTTACTTCTCAAGTGAAAAAAGCCGCGAGCGCAAAGGGGTAATCCATGGCCTAATGCAGCGTCAAGAAATTGAGTTATTTGAGCGTAATAATTTGCATAGGCGGCCACCCGATACCCGGATATAAAAATAAACGTGGAAATACGATCGCGCTCTGCCTCTGGGAATCATTCTGCCGTTACCACCCAACTCCCCGCGGCGCCCCTCTTAACTCAAACTTCTACCCAGCCGTGGCAATATTTTCCAACGAGAGGTAAAAGAGGAAGCAGTTTCGAAGATCACCGGGAACAGCTCGATGCATCATATCCGATCGAGCACTCGAGCCGGGAACGTGATCCTCCTTCGGAAATCGAGGAAAGGGGGTGGAAATTCCACGAAGGGTGGTAAGGCACGTGCGCCGTATGTACGACGTCGAATATTCATACGTCATCGGGGCCCTTTTATTTACGACGTGCAAGAGTTGCTCCAGAGACCGGTAAAACTCGGCTGCTGGGTCGTACGAAATCATGATCGCACGGCTACCACAATCTCCCCCCTTTGTGTTCGTCCGACTTTCATATTATGTATAGCGCCACCGCCGAGTATTTGACAGCGGCTCGTTAATTTTCATTAGCCGACGACAAAACTACGGCCGCGCACGGTACAAGTTTTTCCGAGATTTTTCGTCGTGGTTAAACAACCTGGGACACGGTGCTAGATACACTAATGGACAAGGCTAAAGACACCGCGCAAAAATTACCGCGACAAGTAAGGGTAAGATTGAAACAACAGCAAACTTGTAAATAATAACTTTAATTTCCGTCATCTTGATCATTTTATTTGTTGAGTAGTTAAAATTTTATTTGTTAAATAGACATACTTTGTAAAGTATCCGCTATTTCTTGCTTATTTTTCTTTAGATAAATGTCTCGATAACCAGCATGTGCTTCACACGTGTCTCACAGAAGCTAGTGAGTAATTTTTCTAAACAGCATTCCTTATAATTAATCTTACAAAAGGGTTTGAAAATTGTACACTATATGTGTTTTACTGACGCAATTCAAATAAATCTTGAAAATGATCTAAACAAAGATCGAAACGTCGATTTAACACTTTAGTGTTCTTTGTATTTAACTAAAATAATTAGATTTTAATCATTATTTAATTCACTTATTATATATTATTGACAAAAGAAATACGAAAACCCATTGTACGGTACTTATAAGTACCGTCAGTAATTAAAAACAAATAAAAAAGTTTCTTCTGAATATTTAAACTAAATAAAATATATAATTTAAAAAGAAAAACAACAAATAACTGCAAGACTTTTAAATACCTTTAATCACTAAAGGGTTAACTTGATAATTTGCAAAACCATTCTTTATTAACAACAAATACGATCGATAGAAGAAACCTATTTTTCTTGAGAAATTTGCTGATCATTCTATCTATGAGTTAGTCGTATAAATTTCTCCATCAACGAGATAATAATAAGGGTTGGGATAAGAGTTCGTATATGTATAAAATGAAAACTCGTAAAAACGCATCTTTCATTTTATTGCTGGTTTCGGGCATGATTGCATGTGTAACATGTCGAATACTGTTCGCAATATTCACTTTAATAAAGTTCTACGAAAACAAATGCAAATATTGTAGTACGCGAGCGGGACAAATTGATAGCACAAAATTTAACATTAGATACAGAATAACAGATACCGATCATGGAACATAGGTAATAAAATATGGAATAACATTTTGCGATTTCTATTGGTTGAAACCGGACAGTAGATTATTAAAAATGCTTAATAACTTTCTCAAAATTGGACAAGAGAAGGATTAGCTTGCCAGCTAATATGTAATTAATTTTATTTAAATTGTCAATAGTCACGATTTTTAAATTTTTTATCTGAGCCTTTAATGAGCCTACATCTAATCAGAATAAAATTAAGCTGGAAGTTTATATTGTTTAATTACCATTCCGTTGAAGACAAATAAGTGTCTGTTGATTTATTAAGTTTTCTGGAAAGGTGTTTTATTGCGAAATATGTATTCGATGTTTCCGAATATACATGCAAACAAACAGTAAAACTTTTTCTTGTTGGAAATGATAAAAGTGACGAATGTAAACAGAAAAGTGTTTAAGTGCATGAACGCGAACGCGTAAAAGAACACCTTGCAATGGCTTCTGCAAAGCTAACTATTCCGACACGAGAAAACGTAGTAAAGTTTAATTAGCACAGGTTTCTTTCTACTTTATGTAAAAGCCAGTTCGCGTTTGAAGTCATTACTTCTCATTTGCGAAAATGATTTAAACGCATCGCTTGGTTAGCCTGCTCCAAAATATCTAGCCACATTGTTTATACATATACATGTCTACGAGATACCATAATGCGCAACTAGTAATAGTCGTGTTAATATCATCCGTATTAGATCACAAATACCATCCGACAACAGTAATCAGATATTTATTCCACATTCGAATTAATATTCGCTCGAGCGAAAATTAATTAACGCGTTCACAGATATCGATATACTATATTGGATACCGACCGGTTCTGTGAACAATACTATTATAAACCGCGGCTCCTTTGAGCTGTGCTTGATTGTCCCCTAATTTCGCTTTGGTAGTGATTTCGTTTGTTGTGTTCTCGAGGAGAACATGCAAAATTTTGCAAAACCTTGACATTTTAAAGTCAAGATTTTGTTAACACTAACCTTGACCGCTTTAACACCGTTTATTTTTTAATTATTGAAATTATAATGATGCTTCCATTAGAAGTTATTCAAAAAATTTCTTTCTTCGAGCACGTATTACTATAAAAATTGTGAACAATCTGCATAAACTCAGTCTTGTAACTTTTATAAAACAATATATATCCAATAGATTCCGTATTGGTTCATTATGGTTACGTTACGAAAGCAATTTCCGCGATCAAACAAGATTTTTCTCAACCGGATAGTTTCTTCTTGATTAAAATAAAGAAAGAATGGGCTCCGTATGATTTATAGTTTCGCGAACAGAAGGTGCTATGCAAACTTCGAGACATCGAAGCGTGAGACATCGTTCGACGAGCAAACGAACGATCCTGATGATCTGCTTCATCGGGTCACTGATCACGCTGTATAACAAACTTGAACTTTTTCCAGGCTTCTAACTTTGTAAACGAAATGCGTTCTTTGTATCTGTTGGATACTCGACTGGGAATACACAATTAATCTGGGAATCTGCTTTGTGTTTGCACTTGCACCTAAATGAGAACGACGTGGGTCGTTGAGTATTCGTTAAACAATGTTAACAAAGCTCTTCGGGCAAAAATTGTGCAGCTGACACAGATAAAATCTGTTGAATATTCTTGGATGGTATGCCTAGAAGGCATAATTACCGCATCATTTTTAAACGAACTGAAAAGGGAGCTGGGGAAAGTAACCGTTGTAAGTTTAATAATGGTCGAAACTGAAACAAGTGAACAATATTGTAAATAAGTAAATTATGAAACATTACAGTTTCGATATATAAAACAATTTATTAATGAAGTTGTAGAATACAAAAGTTTTGACTGGAAAGTATATGGTCTTGTGCTGGTTTAACGATAAAAATCTACCTAGCTACACTTAATTTTATTCTCTCTGTGTTTCGAGTGCAAATGCACTCCAGGCTGATAAAACCGGAAATAGAGAATTGACGAATGGAAAATTTCCGAAGATTTTCTAGGTACACTATCTGTAATACATTTAAAATTTTTTTACATTTTGCTCCATAAAATGGGGTGCAATTACACCCCTGTACACGGTTAACATTAGAATGGAAGTCTACGAATACTTTATACTGAAATCTTTATCTTAAACGTTCCTTAAATCGGAGCACGTCGGAAGCAGCATCCTTAATTGCTGCTTTATAAATGTCTGAAACACTTCATCGGGAAAACTTTTAACAAATTCCAATGAATTTCCCAGCAGTAACGCGAATTTGAATATTTAACGGTATTTGGGAAATAATTAGTACGTCACGGTATCTAGTTTAACGCATCTTTTTCCTTTGGAAAGTGACGTTAGCGGTGGCCCGGCTAAGCTCTAGCTCTTCGAAGTTCTGTAAAGCCGTACATCAAGATCGAAACTTTTGAAGGAAACAGGACGCGTGATTCGTTATGACGAACACATCAGAGCTTTGTCGGCCGATCAACTGTCTGACGTGTTAATTTCACACTATGTGCTTCCTGACGTAACTATTATATCTTTCATGGCACACCTTTCATGACTCCGGGCAAGTCATTATTCATATTATGCCCGGATTTCGTTGTGAAACTATGATCGCGGGAGATTCATTTGTTAACGGGTCGCAGAAATAGTTTGCATTTTCTTCAACGATTCATCCGTAGCAATTATTCAATGCGTCGTTTGCCGTGGGTTATTCTTAGAAAATCAATCGAAGCTGAACAGGAAACGCCTTGTACAGCGTAAAATGTTTCTTGAAAATATATTGTGAATCATTTTATAATGCAATTTGTACTTAACCGGAAAATTGAACATTTCTTCCGACTTTGAATAATTCCATTGCATACGATTTTTTTATTAATTTCATGGATATGAGATTGATATAATATCTCATGCAATACTTAAATGTGTAGTAATTGATTGGATACCAACATATTTAATAATGAGAACATTATTTTAGAAATCGAAAGACCAGCTTTCAATTCCATTGCATATGATTTTATTAATTTCATGGATATGAGATTGATATAATATCTCATGCAATACTTAAATGTGTAGTAATTGATTGAATACCAACATATTTAATAATGTGAACAATATTTGAGAAATCCGAAGACCAGCTTTCCTTTTTATAGTTCACTAGCTGTACTCGTGACTATGTCCACGTTCAATAACAAATCCTGGTTGATTATTAACGTAATTAAATTTCCAATCGCCAAGGTGGTCTCGGAGAGAGATAGAGATTTTATTTTTAGACAACAAAATTTAACGAAAATAATTAGACAATGATTAGAAAAAATATATTTGTTACGATAGTTATCAGTATGTTGATAGGAATAAATTTGTTAATGAATTTTAGTGGAAATATATATATATATATAATATATATCCTAATATTAACCCTACAAAAACATCCTGTAAACAGGAGCCAAGTTCTCTATGGCCGTAAAAAGTTGTTAGATCAAACAAAATACGGCCAAGTTCGTTAGCTTAGAAATACCTCTTGCAATACTGAATAAAACGTTTGTCAAAATTAGTTTAAAAGAGCGCTATTTAATTTTTAAAGAGTTACATGGAGGGCTAAATTATTCAAACTTGGCCGCTACCAAACACCTTTAATGGCTATTGGTTTAAAAAGTAACGGCCAAGTTGAATAATTTAGCCCTCCATGTAACTCTTTAAAAATTAAATAGCGTTCTTTTAAACTAATTTTGACAAACGTTTTTTTCAGTATTGCAAGAGGTATTTCTAAGCTAACGAACTTGGCCGTATTTTGTTTGATCTCACAACTTTTTACGGCCACAGAGAACTTGGCTCCTGTTTACAGGATGTTTTTGTTGGGATTTCATCAATTTTTGTTTAAATTTCATCAATTGTGGTTGGGCATACCCTATATGCTTTCGGTTAAGCCTTCTTAAAATTTCGTTATTTTTGCGGTAGAAAGCACCGTTCCCAAGATGCAGCCATTATTATTATTAGTTTTTTTTTAAATTCAAAAGACTACATACATCATGTGGTTGGGCATATCCTATATGCTTTGGGTTCAGCCTTTTGAAAATTTCGTTATTTTTGCGGTAGGAAGAACCGTTACCGAGATACAGCCATTTTTTAAGACTAGCTCAGCTGACCATCCCCACCACTTAGGTTATGCTTTTTTTAAGGTGTAAAATTTCAAAGTTCATTATTTCAAACTTTGTTTTTACAAGTTCTAATTCGCACAAGAGTCCATGGTTAAATTCAATTTAAAAAGTAAAAAATTAAAAAAAAAATTTCAAACTTTGATAATTATTCCTTTGGGTGTTTGTTATGGTGGACCTATGTACCAAATTTCAAGCTTGTAGGTCAATGGGAAGTACCCAAAAGGTTTTCATGATCTGTCAGTGAGTCAGTGACAAATTTAGCGATTTTTGTGGTCCTATATCTCGGAATCTACTAACGTTGGAAGATTAATGTTTTGCCAATATTGAGACGTGATAGCACTTAACAAGTGTACGAAATTACATCCCTCCATCTGCCTCCAGTTCCGAGTTACAAGCCTCTAAAAAACGGCCAAGTTGTTTCGCGTAAAAGGTGGTAGTGCGAGAACTTGACTGGTGCACTTCCGTGCACCTAGATACGTCCAATTAACAAACGCAACATTTCCCCACCTAAATCCACCCTTAACCATTCACGAAAACCCAAGGTGACAACGGCAGTATTATTTTGACCGCGGTCGGAGTAACGTCTTCGCGTTCGTTGTCACGATTTTGGATTACGTGTTTGTGATTATTTGTTTTGTGCTTCACACTTATTAAGACGCGCAAATGGCAGCGTGATAAGATTCTAAAAAAATTGTAAGTCCCTATATTTATTACGGTAGTTGGCAGTAGATAGGAATAATTTTTTAATGAATTTTAGTGGAAATGTCGCAAAGAGATAGACAGACTCGATTTTATTATATATAGAGATTAACAAAATTATCTTCACATAATTCTCGAACAATTGCAGAAACGGAACTTTCAAAAAAGAGTAGCGATACTGTTTGTGAATTATAGTTGAGAAAACGGTGGTTTTAGGTATGGCTGACCCACGGACAGAGGCGGCTGTAAATTCGAAATTAGTGGTCTCGTGCCAGCCATGGGATTCATTTATCTTCATCCAAAGTTATCTCACGTGTTTTCATGAACACGATAACCATTATTAAACACAGATATAGAGCATTAATGAGACAAAATGTTTGAACGTAATGAATTTGGAGTGTTGTTGGACGTCGGAAAGTTTAGATCTCAGAGTATCCACAATGGAAATCGTAGTCACCAATACAGTTGTAATTCTCGTGTGAAGACAATTTTTCTGTTTTTAATAATAATAAAAATAGTCTTGAAGTGAGTATTATCTATACCACGTAGATCAATCAAAGTATTAAGAAATTATCTCATTTTAATGTTCCAATTTTTTACCAGTTCTGCAGTTCGCTAACTACTTTCATTATTTAACCGAAATCATACTTTCTCCGCATTCTAAATTCTAACAAATAATTTAAATGATTCATTGAAGTCAATTGAGATACATAATACAAAAGAAGAACAAAAATTTGGAGAATCTGTACAATTTCAATTTATAGAAAATGAATGTCGAACATTGAACGAGACACTGTATAATTTGATTCCCACTGAGGGAAATAGCTTGTACAATAATTGCCTGCTCGGGGATTATGAAGTTCGAAACTGCAGAGTACATCTGTTAACTAATTGGAAGAATACAGGAAGTTTACTCGCGAAATGTCTTAATTGGTATTGAACAATTGATAATTGCCAATTAGTTTAGAATTAGAGTTCCTGTAACACCTGATCGAGCGACTATCCGCAACAGTTGACAGTCAAGAAATAAAACGAGACCAGACACGATAAAATTGTCGAGTTCTAAAACTGACTGGCATGTGTTGCTTTATAAAAATAGCGTCATATTTAAATCCGTGAAATCAGTGAATTTAAAATCAGTGAAAGCATCATTATAATTTCGATAATTGTAAAGCAACAAACCAGAAACCGGTCACGTAACTGACAATGTTAGGTTCAGTGTTAAATGAGAATAGAAAATCTTTACTTTATCCACAGAGTTTAAGCAATTAGGTACTCAATTAATTTCAGACAAGTTTGTTCAAGCGGTTCAAAGAGACCCTTTAAAGGGAGCATTTTTATCAATTTAGATTACACGACATTTTCCTGCGCCACGTTCGTGGCAGAAAATCGACACGCTCGTAATATTTCAGAGAGCGGGTATGTATATCGTCGAGGAATAAGCAAGGAAAGCGACAACACGTTTCACTGAGCAACCTGGAAAGTAACATGAATGTTAATAGAGGCCGCACGACTGCGCCTGATCTGCTGACGAATTCTCTTTCCAGTTGTAGCTAATTTCTGCTGGTTTCTTACCCGTTTCTTCGACGGTGTTCAAAGGTCTATGCAAGTATCAGGTTATAGAATAAACGTATGCACGCGGAAGATAACGAAAATCGAGCGACGAGACGGAATTTTAAATTACATCCAGACGCACCGGATTCAATCATTTTATAATTCAACAACGATTTAAACAGCACACACTAGTCTGCAATAACAGCATCAAAGTATTTTTATTATTTTATCCAATCTCTGTATACTTACAAATCAGAAATATGTAGATAATTTTATCAATTTCACTTCTGAATATCAACTCAATTTTGAAATGAAAACTCGACTTTAAGCGCACAGTAATTTTTAAATTAAAAGCTATTAGGTCGTTCGGAAATTAATTTCGTTTACTCAAAGGAAATTCAAAGCCAATTTTTTCTGTGATATTTTTCGAATTTTCAGGCCACTTAAAGATCCCGTTCTCGTAGAATTTCTGTTTCTTTTTTTAGCAAAAATTTGAGTTATATGACTTTTTACTCATTTTTATATATATTACTTTTTATCGGAAAGATTGGTTCGCGAAGGGCTAAAGAAAACGAAAGCTGAGAATCGACCATTTTTAGATATTCCGTTTAATCTGCGTGCAAGTTTAATACAGACCGAAGGATTTTTCTGAGTCAGAATTATTCGTACAATTGTAGTTCGCCAAGAATAATTATAATACCGTACCAACCCGCGCACACGCTATCGGTATTGCCAAAGGAATTTGTCGCAATACGGACGCCAGACACTGCATGCTTGCCACAACGAATTATACCGGTAGTCGCGAACCGCGAAATTACACGATATCGAAGACCAAGAATACTGCGAAATTCGAATACACTGGAGAGATTATTTTCGTTACTAACGCTAGAACTACTGAACACGTTTCGCGCGTATAGTTGGTGTTTGTTGAATATATTTATTGCACGTGTATTATACGCATTTGTGACAAAAATGAGTAGGTGTAATTTAACCCTTCACTGCATGATTTTTTAATTGGAATGAAAAAATTGAAAGAAGGTCAGTTTTTGTGTTTTATTTAAGGGAAAAATATTGAACAAAATTAAAACAACATTTTCAGAAAAACAAACATAATTTCGAATAGTTTTTCTTCCTATGTCGTGTAATGTTTTGCTCCACAGACCTACATACACTATATGTAAGATCATTTGTTCCTTCCTAAAAGATTGTGAGCTGTATTATAGCGGCACGTATAGTAAATGTAAGATTCTGGCAATGTAACCTCTTTGATTTGCAGCGATCCAAGTTAACTAACCAACTGTGTAAAATTAAATTGCAGCTACCCTTATGCTTAAAAATGTTAGATGCCCGATCCAACATTAAAGCTTGTCTTCTTATATTTCATTCCCTAAAGAATTGTAAAGTACGAATTTAATTTGATTTAATATTGTCTATGTATGTATGAATATGTATTTACTGTAATTTACATTTGTACAGCAGATATAGATCTCAATTGAGATCTGAAATGCTTAATAAAAAAAAAAAATTTCGAATAGTAAGAAAACATATTCTTAGTTTACTATATACCAGATTTGTTATCTGTATGATACACTATGCAGAAAGTAATTTTATATAATTTTCAACGTATCGAATATATTAAGAGAGAAAATAAAATGTCTATATCGTTGCAATGTTAATTTAAAAATACATTCTAGTGGCACACGTCTAAATGCAGTTCTGACGAAGTGTAAAAGGTACCGGGATAACAAAATCTGCTTTTGTTGCAATTCAGGTGTAAAATTTTTATTTTGAGCTCCGCTGTCTAATTATAAGTATCTGAAGATTTATGTTGGAAATTGTTTGCTTATATCATTGTAGGAAGGGGAAAGCATAATGAAGTTTAGTCGGAAAGTTTTAGAGTAGAACACTCGATAACAGTAGTTCGGTAAAACGTTAACAATCTCGTTGAATGCATACAATAAGAAACAAATCGCAGCGTGCAATCTTTACATTTCAAAAGAACCGTCACGTATAACTTAATTGGAAACTCCTCGGCATATTTTTGCCAGCGATATCGCGATTCGCGGTTCTGCAGACCGACGAGAAGGCCGAAGGGATGGGAATAAATGTTCCACGAGAGAAATTACTGGCGTGGAATTTACCTTTCCTTGTTGAATTCGCAAATCATCGATATCTGAAGTTTTCATTATTACTGAAACGAGGAAACTTTCTAATTGGTAAGCACTATTCTACTAGAGCAACGAAAGGAAATTCTTACCACTGCTATTCGTTCTATCGTATTTATTGATCGCGTGTTTGACATTAATTTTGCTCGCACGATTCATTAAAAACCTCTTCGTTTGGATTTTTTGTGCAGTTAGAAAATGTTGTAACAATTTCTTCATCGATTCGACTACACCAATATGTGCCCATAATTATATGAAAGTGGTCGACGTCTATTTCGAAGTGTATTTTAAACTAAATTAATTTAATGTAAATTATTTCAACAGTAATTCATTTACTATTAATATCCCCTTTCCCTTTAAATATCTCGAAGCAACAAATACATGACTTGCACCACTTTCATAATTATGGACGCATTAATTAACATTTCTCTCGTTCCTTTAGAAAATAACAATTAATAGTTTAGGATACAGTAAGGGTAGGATAAAATGTTTTCATAGTGTAGTGAAAGAACTTAAATTCAAGAAACAAAGGATTCTGTCAATTTGACATAGTTTTTGACTGGAACCAAAAGAAATATTGGAAAATATGTTTGATATAATAATCGACAGAAATTAATTTTTAATTTATTAAAAGATTGCCTGCACCCATAGTCTAGGGCTCGTTTTTCAAGCTAAACATTCGCTGACGTTGCAACCGTGTATTCTTTCTCTGGAACAGGTCGAGATTGCATAGCCCATTATTTCTTGCACAGGAAAATGCAACTAAGCTCCAAGAAAGCTCGAGTCGTTTGTATCGAGTTTACCTTAACTTATCTACGTCAATACGTATCGGTCACCTCAAAAGATCAAATGAAATGGTTACTAAAGCAAAGTAACTCTAAATTACAAGTCAGCAATACAGATGGTAGATGGCAGATGCAGAAAAGCTGATGCTAATGCATTCACTCATTTACTCCGAGGATCCTCGAAACTCCATTTCCAATTAAATTACTTATTTATGAAGTGTACATTCGCTCAGACATACTTGAATGGCTTTCAGTTTCGAAGATCGATCGCTGGAACCCATATATTCACGTTACAACAGTTCCTAGATAAAGTCCTCAAACTAATACTCAACTCTTCATCTATCTCTGCTGGAACTTGCACCAGAAAGCTAACTTTTACCTAATTAAGCAGCGAATCCTTCACACTCGCCGCGAATGCAGTCAATTAAAGAAATTAGTGCAGAGTTCAGAGCTTCTTGAAGGAAAGCTCGTTGCTAATATCATTTTTTCGTATCAGTATCAAAAAATCCTTTGAGCTCTTAAATATTCGATCATTTCGATGGAATCACATTCAAAAATCAACTCGAATATTCCCCTTAATTCGATTTTTCTACACCACTCAAAAATATTGTTGTATTCTTCTGGACTTGTTAAAATTATTCAGGAAAAGGAAATAAATGTGTATGTAGCTCGTGCATATTGCAATTAAAACAAACAATTTTTTTTTGAACTTTCGAATCTGTGTGAAAAATAATTTGTTTCTTTATAAAAATGACAAAATTGATTTTATTTAAACACGTGCTCTACTAAAGATGTCTGTACAGTAATTTCTTGTGAATTCATTTTTATTATTTCAATAATTGTGAAATAAAAAATCTAAAACCGGGCGTTTTGAGCGATGACGGTGGGTTTAGTGTTAAAGTAATTGTCGATGCAGCTGTCGTTATTACTGTAGGGACGTGTAGTGCGTTAACGTAGGAACAGTTTGACGGGTGTGCATCGTGAATCGTGATGCAGTAAGGTACAACGTGTCAACATGTTTCCTCCTAGAAACAAGCTGCTAGGTGGGACGATCGTAAATTCAAAATTAATTGCTAGTACGATAGTAGGATTCACCTGTTCGTGGCACGCAACAAATCCTTACGCCGTCAATATGGTAATTAATATTAATCGCGCATTCAAACGAAATATTAACGCTTGACCAATCACTGCCGGTCAATCGACCGGTTTCATATCTTTTATTTTCCAATTATATTAATATTATAAATTATACAGTATTAAAAGGCCGCACGGGATCTTCATAAATCTTTCCGTTTCCTAAATCAATAGTTTCATTTGTTATTGAAATTTTTTTTACCGGATACGGTCCAAATCCGACAAACATAGAATCGTGCATGGGTTGATCGTAACATTGGAACACTTGTTTACTTAACGGCGTTATTGAACCTCCGGAAATGGAATAATTTAATTTCAAGATATTACATTTCAAAACAGTCAAATGATATCAGTCACTCGTTAGTAATGCAGCTCGAATATTTATTTAATAAAAACGTGATATCGAGATATCGCATATTCCTTTATAATATTTATTCCATAGTGCGTCACGTATAGTATTAACTAGCTGTAAAAACACATTTTTCGATAATAAAGTATTAATAAGAATAATTTTTTAATGAAGTTTTTAATGAAGATTTTATTATATATAGAGATAGAAATTGTAACTAGACAGCAAATTTTATAATCAAATTTTAAGAAAGTGGATTCAAACAAAATACTGTTTTTCGTGGGAATAGCCTTTGTTGATCGGAAATAAATAAATATTGTACTAAATTCTATCGGATTTTATATTCTAGCATTTTTTGAAAATTTTCGTATGCCTTCGATGCACAGAACCAACTGATATCGCCGGAGTATTGTTTGAATTAAATTTATTTTTCACAAAATTTGAACTATCGGAGACCATTAACACATTCGCTCTCGCGATTCGAATCAGAGCGGTGCTCGGTGTATTGTGCTCGCCGTAGGAATTTCTGTGATTAGATCGTCATAATTCGGTGCACATGTGCGCGAAACGCTTCACAGCTGAACGATCAAAATTACACGATGTATATAACAATAACGTTGCTAATTAGGGTAACGAACGGCGTCGCACATTTTATCAGTTTGCGCGTGCTGGCGGCACGCAACGTGTGAAAGGAAAGATATTAACTACACGAATCTGTTTGGTAATTGATGTTAACGCGTTAATTGTGGCAGGATATTCACCGCTCTAATTTCCACGATCACTTTCGAAACGTTCCATGCAACTTAACATTCCACCGACTGGCGGTGAGTTAAACCTCGAATCTGGGTCCATTTGGACCCACGTACAGTGTGTCCTCCAGTGGAGAAATGTCCGAAAATCAAAGTGTGAGATCTGTAAATTTTTGCATCCTAAAATCTTTGTAACTAGTTTCTAAAATCAATTTTAACTGACTAAATCAATCTGTTATTAAAATTGAGGCTGAAAATTCCGTGCATTTTTTCAAACATGAATCTCTAGCAATCTATTTGGCAATTTAATTTAATTTTTACAGGATGTGTTTAGTATTACAAGATCTTCCAACTGTTAAAAATTTATTTACCAATCGATTAATCTTTGCATTTTATTTGAAAAAGTATTAAGGTACTTTAATCGAAAGTTTCACTGTGCCACAGTTGTAAACAACTTTTTAACCAGTCATTTTCTTAAAAAAGAAAGAATGGTGTTCCATGATAGAAAACTGAACACACGTTTTCTCTATAAAAACTTTTTTCACGAATTATTAATCATAGACTTTTCAAGCTTCTTGATAACTAAAACATTATCGTGCGCACAGTCTCAAAATTTGTTTAATCTCCATGTAGCCTTGGTCAATAGAGAAGGTGGTACACATTTAAATAAAGAAAGTTTATAAAGATTAAATAGAAAGAAATTCCAACGGTTTCGAGCAGTAATGCCTAGCGCATTCGCGATAGAAATCTTGAAATGACTCCTTCCTGTGTGCACGTGTTTGTGCTGTGATTTCTTTTCACAATGATCTCGATGAAGCCACTACGCAAGGTGCAGTATCCGGAGAACTCGAGGAACAAATCGCGCATCTCGGAATGATAATCAAGGGGTTGAAAAATCCGGTATCCCTAAGCGGGATCACTTTGAGCGTCGCGATTGAAAAACGAATCGACTCTCGGGTGTGTTCCGATCGCTCCGATATCCGTTGGTTTTCAAAAAAGAAAGGAGAAAACCGAACAAAGAAGAAAACGAACCATGGGAGAATTTTTTCTGAAGCGATCCTCTCGTTTGAAGTTCCCCGGGTGACAATAACGAACGGTTTAGCTGCGTGGTGGTTCGAATCGATCCGACAAAGAGGTCGGGATCGAGAGATGGGAAAACCGGAGAATCGGGAACAGTTTCCGTCGAGCAAAGACAGATATGAAAGAAGAGGTACGGTAATGCTCATTTAAATTTGCAAAATCTCTTACGCTTAAATTTACATAATCCATTCCCATCGTACCACTTACAAGGGCACGCATTAACGGGTAAAAACTATTCTGCGAAAACAGATTTCCAATATTTGTTTAAATAAAATCTTGATAAATAGCACTTTTTGTTACGTAAGAATTTCGTTCAGCCCTGAAAGCTAGGGGATGGAACCTTATATGGTGGAACATCTTAGCAACTATTGGAGCTAGAGTGGTAATTAAAGTGGGGAGTTGTGTATCTTTTATACGGAATAGATCTGCAAGAATAGATTTCTATTTGTACTATTTGTTTAAATAAAAACTTGATAAATAGCACTTTTTTGTTACGTAAGAAATTCTTTTAGCTCTCAAACTGGGGGTTGGACCATATTTGGTCGAATATCTCAGAAACTATTGGAGCTAGAGGGGTAATTAAAATGGGGAGTTGTGTATCTTTTATACGGAATAGATCTGCAAGAATAGATTTCTATTTGTACTATTTGTTTAAATAAAAACTTGATAAATAGCACTTTTTTCTTACGTAAGAAATTCTTTTAGCTCTCAAAGTGGGGGTGGAACCATATTTAGTCGAATATCTCAGAAACTATTGGAGCTAGAGGGGTAATTAAAATGGGGAGTTGTGTATCTTTTATACGGAATAGATCTGCAAGAATAGATTTCTATTTGTACTATTTGTTTAAATAAAATCTTAATAAATAGCACTTTTTTGTTACGCAAGAATTTCGTTCAGCCCTGAAAGCTAGGGGATGGAACCTTATATGGTGGAACATCTCAGAAACTATTAGGGTTAGAGTGTTGATTAAAATGGTAAATTGTGTATCTTTTATACGGAATAGATCTGCAAGAATAGATTTCTATTTGTACTATTTGTTTAAATAAAATCTTGATAAATAGCACTTTTTTGTTACGTAAGAAATTCTTTTAGCTCTCAAAGTGGGGGTGCAACCATATTTGGTCGAATATCTCAGAAACTATTGGAGCTAGAGGGGTAATTAAAATGGGGAGTTGTGTATCTTTTATACGGAATAGATCTGCAAGAATAGATTTCTATTTGTACTATTTGTTTAAATAAAATCTTGATAAATGGCACTGTTTTGTTACGTAAGAATTTTGTTCAGCCCTGAAGGCTAGGGGATGGAATCTTATTTGGTCGTATATCTCGGAAACTATTGGTGCTAAAGTGGTTGTTAAACAGAGGAAGTTGTGTGTTTTTTTTATACAGAATAAATCTGCGTTAACAGATTTCTAATATTACTATTTGTTTAAATAAAATCTTGAGAAACAGCACTTTTCTGCAACGCAAAAATTTGGTTTCGAAACTATGGAAATCGAAGTGAGCACCACTGCAAATCGAACAACGAAGTGGCCACGTCGGTGGACACGGGAACGGGTAACGTGAATGAGAGAAAGAAAGAAGGGCCGCGGGATGAGGAAAGAGGCGGTGACACGAATAAAAGGTAAATCGTC
This sequence comes from Lasioglossum morio, assembly GCA_916610235.2. NCBI lineage: Eukaryota > Metazoa > Arthropoda > Insecta > Hymenoptera > Halictidae > Lasioglossum > Lasioglossum morio. Next base: position 7,679,152 of record OU744325.1, on the reverse strand, counting down.
AGATGAAACTGGCGAAAAAGGAAATAAAATATTGGAAGAAAGAGGTGAAAGTACAAGGAGCGGAGAAAGATTTCAAAGTGTGAAGCAACGTCGGGAGGAAACGACGGAATTTATCTCCTAGCAGAACCGGAAAGAATAAAGGAATGAACAGCGAAATTGAAATAGGATTGAGTTTCTACGGTCGCGAAATAAAATATGAAGGCAAACAAACATTTTGCGATTCTATGAATGCGAAGGAGGTTACGGAACGGTTCTGCACAGTTTTATTTTCTATAATTGAGATGAACAGCAAGCTGCAAATAAAAGCCTCTTTCTTTCTTTAATGAAATTCTACCTCAATTTTCAACAAGAAAAATTGTGTTGACTCGATTTTCCTGATTTCACTGCAGTTTTCGACCGTGTAGTTTTTCAATCAGAAATATGGTGCGTTAAAGGCGTGTTTAAATGCTGTTTGAACAGGTTTAAATGCCTGCAATGTTATAAACAATTATCCTTCCATATATAATATACTGTAGATTTTAATTTTCTTTTTAAATTAATTTCATACGCCGAAGAATGAGACTTTTAGATTAGCGTTCAGCGTACGGATAATAAGAATCGTCTGGTGGTTGTGTTGGGCAGGTAAAAAAAAAGATTCGAATTTGTTGGACAGCGTAATCGGAGAACGCGAAAGGATAGAAGAGAAATAAAGAAAGTGGAGGATATCAATCTTGTCGAAGTTTCAGAAGCAGAGAATCGAATGTAGGCTCTACCGGCTAATACACCGTTCGAAGGTAATTTAATTGAAATCAAGCGCCAACAGCGATTTGCCTAAACGGTTGTCGATTGATATCCGCTTGTCGTGATCGAACCCTGGCAAATCGAAATGGACGTGTGTTGTACGTCCGCCGACTCGGGAGACGGGCAGATGTTCGTGAAAGCGAGAGAAAGAGGCGAAAGAGTTTTTTCATCGTGGAACTGTCACCACCAGCGACTTGTTCCGCATTATTTCCAACTGTAACTTCGACTAAACAATTTTGTTCGCGTCCGATGTAGTTGTAACTCTCGATATTAGGTGGATTTCTATGCGAAATGCAAAGATGTCTGCGTCAATTGTGAGAAACAAAAATATTGTGATAAATGGACTGCGGATATTTATGCATTTATAGCAAAATCGAGTAGAGATGTAATTGAAAATTGTAGGAAAATTAATCAAATTCAAGATGTACAGTGACTCCCACTAATATTCGGACACTATTTAAAAGATGATAACCTTTTTAATATTGTACTATATGATTTGAACTTTTTGGGGAAGCAAGAGCAATCAGTTTGCTATAGGATATGAAAAGAAATTTTGTCAAAATTTGCAATTGATCGGAATTGTAGAAGAAATACTAAAAGTGGCATTTTACAACTTTTTTGTGTGGGCCTATACTGAAAATTTAAAAACTACGTTTTGTAAATCTGTGTCAATTATATGCACTGTGAAAGTTGCATCGAAATCGATCGATGCGGAAAGAAACAACAAGCATTGAAAGATGTAAGAATCCTTAGATTTATTGCAGTTATAGGCCGAACATCGTGAAAAATCTGCAATTTTTACCATCTTAAAACGTTTGTAGCTCATTGCCACATTGCTCGATTTTAACAAAATTTTGAGCATATGTTTCATTGACACAAATCTACAAAACGTAGTTTTTAAATTTTCAATATAGGCCCACACAAAAAAGTTGTAAAATGCAACTTTTAGTATTTTTTTCTACAATTCCGATCAATTGCAATTTTTGACAAAATTTCTTTTCACATCGTATAGCAAACTAATTGCTTTAGCTTCCCAAAAAAGTTCAAATCGTATAGTGCAATATTAAAAAAGTTATTGTCTCTTTAAGAGTGTCCGAATATTAGTGGGAATCACTGTATATACGTTTCGTATATTCGTTTCATTTTGTATATGATTTCTTATCTATTTTGTTTGGTTTCTATCCCTTGCAATCGATACAGAGAATATTTAATTTGTACAAAGATCCGCAGTCTAGTAATAAACATCTATATTTAATCGTATGGTGGGTTTAAAGATACAGTTTCGTCTTCGCCAAGAGAGAAACTGTGCGGTAAACAGCTCTCAAAAGAACAATGCATTTCATGACCTACAGAAACCCTTTTAAGTATTGTATTACTCTCCATACAGTTTTGGCTTCTCCACGTCTGATTGCTACCTTTCTATCGACCTGAACCCACCTTAACCCTTCACTGCATGATTTTTTTCATTCAGATGAAAAATTTGAAAGGCAAGTTTGTGTGTTTTATTTAAGGAAAAATATTAAAACAACATTTTCAGAAAAATGAACATATATAAATATAGTAAGAAAATACATTCTTAGTTTACTATATACCAGATTTGTTAACTGTATCAGATATGATACACTGTGCAGCGAAGGGTTAAGGAGGTAAAGGCGCATAACACGCTGATAAAGCGTCAATTTGCAGGAATTTCGTTTAGAGCAACAGCACACGTACCTTTTTAACCCATTGTCGAGGGACTACTCAGAGTCACTATTAAAAATTGCTGTAAATGTTTAATTTCAAGTTTTTTTCTTTTTATATTGTACAGTTGTAACCTCAATTAAGAAGTTATTTTGCAGTCTATATTGCATTCATAATATTACAATAGTAACCCTATGCTAATGTGTGGTTAAAATAATAATTACATGGCGTTAGAGTTACGGTACGTGACATATTTAATTTTAAGTTAACCCTCATCCGTCCCTCGTGTCAAATTGACACAGTTTTCCCGAAATTCGTTACACTGTTCTGTTATTTGTAAGTAAATTTGTCCGAAACTTGGTGACTTTCATTTTTTTAATGCGAAACATATAACCGCAAAAACCCAAGATGTAAATGTTAATTCATCAATTTGAATGAAAAAAAAACATCGATAAGTAACTGTTTGACTTGTTACTTTATCGATTTTTTGAAATGATAAAATTTGAATGAATTTGAAATGAGGGACGGATGAGGGTTAAAATAGCTCCGACTGAAAAAGATTAATTCCAAGATTTCAGAATCAGATATCTTTTTCATTTTTAGAAAGGTAGTTCAGACAAATATGAAGCAAATTCTTTTAATTCCACGAACATAAATGAATTGAAGTTTGTACAACGTATCTACAAATGATCCCCTAAAATTTTGGAAAAGTATTTTCAAGGTTTTATACTTGAAGAAAGTAGAAGTCACAAAAATAGATTTTTCGGTCTGTTTGCACGGAGAGAGACTGTCCCCTAAACGTTGCTCCATTGACCAGGGGTGTTTCCATTGCTGCTCAGATGGAAAAATCTGGTAGCGCATCGAACGCGATAGAATTTGATTTACCTCAGCCAGTTAAATATTTAGACGGGTCCGTAGAATCGGATGTAGCCCTTTTCGAACTGATCGCTTCTGCCTTTCTCCCTCCATCCATGCTTTTTCCCTCGTTTTCAATCCGGTTTTTTGCCACTCCCGCACTCCTACTCAATCCCCTTTCAATAGCGTAAACCGTTGGTTCGTCGAATAAAGGAGAAATATGGCGATTCACACGTGCCAGGTTCTTTATTGGACCCAAGCGCGTATTCGCGTCCCGGAATTTTTCACTGGGACGCATTTGATTGGACTTTAATTGCTCTTCCCTTTGTTGACTGCTTTATCGTTCACATATCTTTACTAATGAACGATAGGTTCGACTATCGGACGTGTCTTAACCCTTTAACCCTTGTCAGTCCCTCATTTCACAAACTGAATCGGTGTCAAATCGACACAGTGATAAAAGATCGTTGAAATAACAAGATAAACAGTTGTTTTTCAATATCTTTTTATTCAAAAGTCGCCTCAAAAAATTGCTGTACTATTATTCGAAATATTATTGACATTATCAAATATGTAATCAATTACTCATATCAATTTAATATTTATACAAAGAAAAAAATTAATATCGAATGGAATTATTTTAAAGTAGCTCCGAGTGCAAAAGGTTACAATTAAAAGAAATTTTAAAAGCTCGGGCAAATTTACCTGCAAACAACGGGACAGTATAATTTTTTTGGGAAAAACTGTGTCAATTTACACGAGGGACGGAGATTAGGATTAAGAAACTTTCTAAAAGGACAGACATTTTTTTCAAACAATTACCCAACGATTCACGCGCCCTAATCTCTAGAAAAAATCAAAACATGTGGTTGCCATAAATTCTGAGAGCGGCTCCTTTTTTTGTTGTCTAACCATCCCGTAGTTTGACATTCATAATTCCCTCCCTAAACTTTTCCGAAAATATGTTGCGCGCAGTCATTATCGTTTCGACTGCGGTAGAGAGCATCTCTAAAGACGTGTCAATTCTAAGCTCACGGTTGTTATATAGTATGTGTGGTTTTAATAGTTATAATCATCACGTGTGAACGATGATCGTGTGTGTGCAAACATTTCACGGCATGTGTGTGAAGTGGACATATAATTTATCGATAAGAAAGTGGAATAAGAAAGTGAATATATCTATTATCTACCACGAGCTGTGCAGTTCGTTTCCGACTGGCTCAATGATACGAATTTCGAAGTAACAACTGCATTTACGGCTAAATAAGTGAGTTTTCAATGCAATGTCAGTTTCTATTTTTTCTCTTGTTCACCGCTTTACCGCGACGCGAGACCAACGCTATGCTCAGTAAAACTTGCCATCGCTACCGTGTTTTTTTCTTAATAAAAATGTCACTTCCATGTTGAACATTTTCGGAACACCCCGTAGAGAATAAAGTTTGCCAGCTCGAAGACAATATTAATATTCGGTTAAATGAACTCGAATAATCCGTTCATTATCGCCTTGTACATAGAAAATTGAATTAAATTTGAAACACAAGGTGCCTCATATATGCAACTTTAAGCAATATCGGGAATACAGCAGTGAGCAATTCTCAACTTTCCAATATACGTATAGAAAGTTTTAAATTATCGATAAGCGCTCTCGTAGGGTTTCATATACGGGCATATTCTCTCCCTGACTCGAGGAATCAATTCTTCTGTATATTCTCACATGTAGTGATTAAAATGCATCGATATTCTTTTATAAATAGGAATAAATAACATGTAATTGCAATATCTACGTATAATTTATGGAAAATTTTCGTCGACTAAAGAACGTTGGCATCAATCTATCTTCATATTTCAAAATTATTGAATTATATTAATACATTAAAATTACTGATGCTGGAACGATCTATAATTATGAATGAAATGAAAATACAACATTCCCTTTTGGAGATTATATTACGTGTCGATATAACAATGACAGTTACAAAAGTGTAATTTATTTTTAATTTGTACGCAAAATAATCGGTTCATTTATTTCATTAGAAACTTTGCTATGATAGATATTGCTTTATTTTCAGCCTTACAGCTAAGAAAATTGGACTTGGTTTACATTAACCTATTTATACAAAACTATCTTATTTCACACATTTGTTCCATACCTTCTCTCATTCATTTCTATATCTCACACATTCCTACCCTGTTCTACTCTTTTAGTACCCTAATAGAAACTTTGCTATGATATGTTCCTATAATTATGAAAGTGGTCTCATATATTTCTTGTTTCGAGATATTTGAAGAAAAAGAATATTAATACTAAACGAATTCCATATAATGTTGAAATAACAAGCACTATTTAATGGTTGATTTTTGATAATATCGTAAAAATAACATCGAAGTAATTTAGTTGAAAATAATGTGATGTGAAATAATTGATAATCTCATTTCTATATAATTTGCACTTGGACTACTTTCATAATTATGAGCAAATATTGTACATATATTGATGCAAACTATTTGCAACTTTTCGCATATAATAATCCAGTATTTCTTTCTGCCTTGACTGAAAGTAGCCTCGTTTAATCTCCGACGGTAAAGGCTCGAATGGATGTTACAGAAACCGCAAGTAAATTAACCACAATATAATTGGCAATCTACTTTTTACTATCTATGTACCTAATAAAGGTAAACCGATAGCGTGTGGGGCCAAGCGTTTATTGACGTCCTGTACGTTATAATCGATTCTGTTCACTATTAATTAATAATGTGGTGAGCGGGTGATTTGCGAATAAAACAATTCTGTGTTCCTGCTGAAATTACGCTGAGGCGTTCTCGATTCTTCCGCCCATTCTAATTAATCGTATTTTATTTGCAAACCAATTAGACGATAATTATTTCATTTTCGTTATTATTAATTTGTTTTTTTTTTTTTTTTAATCTAATAAATTAAGGCTAATCCAACGTTACCATCAGCAATGACGACGTTCAAAAATAGTTTTTCCCTGGAGTTTATTTGAAAGAAGCAAGATAAAGTTCTATTTGAATCATTTTGAATCTAAATTTAAAAGAAAACTGAAAAATGTCCTGCTTCATGGATATCTTGTTTGCTTCTGATAATGTTTAGTATTTGCACAGATTTCCTAATTTTCTAATGAGGAATCATATTTTTCGAGAACCCAGAAAAATGTCAAACATTTCGGTGATTTGTCGGTATACACGTTCATTAATTACTTGTTTATTAATTAAATCTATACTACTTGTGCTGCCGATACAATGGCTAAACCAGGAACGTAATTAAATGCATTAATAAGAAAGCGATATTGCATTCGTTACAATGCTCTCCGTATCACGGATGCAATTTCTTTGTCAGCGTCATACAGTTGTAGGACAATACGACTGTACGGAACCAAACAAGAAAATTTAATGCATTAATTTAATTCCCCTCCATGCTATGGGAAATTCGTTGTGTAATGCGAAACGTTGGGGGAGTGGACGTTCATACTAATTTCACCCGACAAATTTATTGAGTTCGTGTTTCATTACGGAACGTGAATATTTACGTTCCCGAACAGAGTGCCGGAAAATGTTAGAACCATCGGAAATCTTGTTATCGAGAATATCAAAAGATCCTTCGAATGCGAAATTAGTTTCAATTAAGAAGTTTCCCCGGTAAACTAAGATCCATTAGCACACCTTCGCGTTAAATTTCGTTCTAATTCCGGGGAAAATAGTATAATTGCGAATTCTGCCGGATTAAACGTTTCGGTTATGACACGCGCTACGATTATTATAATATTTCATAAAGCAGATCCAAACGAAACAGTATAAAGTGTCACACTTTCGGTAGTGTGTTAAATTACCGAACAAGAATTGTTTAGTTTCAGAAAACAAATAATATAATTTTTCATCGAAATGTTAGTCATTTAATTGCTATTTAGAAACTAGAAATCGTGATTTTGAACGTGGATTGATAACACACTGCTATTTCACATCCATTAATGCATCCTCATTTCAATCTGGATAAATTTTGAAACACTGATATTAATTTACGTATCGAAACTATGGTTTCACAAATTTCGCGGTCATTCTACGATAATAAATTTAAACATCCGAGAATTTTCGAACCGGCAAGAAAATATTCAAACATTTTTTTATCTCTTTAAACCAACAGCTGAGAATGTTGTTATCCTAAAAAAAGTCATTTGTCAACAGAACTAGACTGCGGATCTTTATGCAAAATAAAAATTGTCTGCATCGATTGCAAGAAATAGAAAGCAAATTGAATGTTATTTCTATACATCTACAATTTTTAAAAGTTTCCTACAATTTTAAATTTCGTCTACTCAATTTTAGATGCATAATCTTTTCAAATTAACTTTTCTGGTTCGTTTATATACTCATATTTTGCTTTCCCATAAAATGCGGATACGTTAATACACGTGTATACAATAAATAAATACGATTTTTACACGTTCAGCTGACGACACACTGCCATGCGTGACTGACCTAGTACAGGATACATTAATAACAGCGAAAAACGCTTTCATAGAAATTGTACCACGCGAGGTTGCAACTCTATATCTTGTCACACGAATCTCCATACGTGCCGTATTATTCGAAGCTTATCTGCAATTTTTCGTTTATTACTTACACGGCCAGTCAAAAAGATAGTACACGCGTGTTATCATTAGATTCTCCGAGATATATACGAAGTTGTACAAATTTTATGAATGATATATGAATGTTATCTTTTAAAAGCATAATGTTTCATTGCTACAGTTGAAGCTTATTGCGAATTGATCTATTACACATTTTCGGAAACCATTTGTTCGTATAACGAGCACGAAACAAATTTCAAGAAAATATACGACACTTTTATTAACACTAAACCTACCGAGCTTTAAATTAACTGGTACATGTTTCATTTTATCTGAAATTTGATGATTCTGTGTGAAATTATTTTTATTATTTCAATAAATGTAAAATCAAAAATTTGGAACAGGTCGTTTTGACCGTTGGTTGTAGGTTTAGTGTTAATTAGTGGTATGGGAGTTCGTAGGGGTTGTTAATTGCTCTTTTCGTTATCAGAATTATCTATATCTTTCAAGAAACTGTAAATAACTTCTCGACTGCTCTTGATTGAGACTTGAAACTTTCCGGAGGCGTGTTAAAATGTTTCTGTATCCGACTGATACTGTTCAGTGGTTCTTTTTCGAGTTGGGCTTCCGTTTCATCGATTTTTCGAGCACATGTCAACGTCGTCGTGTAACCGTAGCTCGTTTTCCGTCGTACACGCAGACTTCGGCGAATTCGTTCGATGATTCATTGAAAGATAATTTATGAAAGTTTCCATGCACGAAAGAGTGTTTGTATAGCATGTACAGATCTCCAAAGATTAAACGAAATAACAAAAGTTCGTGAAATAGTGATTTTAAATTCATATTATTCAGAAAATATAAATACATATAACATAGCATAACGTGAAAGTCTTCCAACCTTCAATTTTGCTAGAACCACTCTCAATAGACTAATAATAACAACCCTACTGCGAATTTCTTGAACACTGTAACTAATTATACAGGGTGTCCCAAAACTACCCTAGGAGCCGAAAATGGGAGGTTCCTTGGGTCATTTGAAGCGACATTTTCCTTAACAAAAATGTTACCCGCGGCTTTGTTTAGGAGTTATTAACGAAAAACACGGGCCAATCAGAGCGCGACCTAAACGTGAGTTGGCACAGTCGGCCAATGGACAGTTGTCGCACCGAGCCGATTTTACCAACTCGCGTCTAGGTCGCGCTCTGATTGGTCCATGTTTTTCGTTAATAACTCCTAAATAAAGCCACGGATAACATTTTTGTTAAGGAAAATGTCGCTTCAAATGACCCAAGGAACTTCCCATTTTCGGCTCCTAGGGTAGTTTTGGGACACCCTGTATAATTGTTGTAACATTTGGCATCCTTGGAACAAAAGTGACACAAGTCGAAAAATGTTATTATAGTATGTAAATATTATAGTATGCTGCCATGTGGCATTTGTGTCTTTCAGCAACAAAACAAGAACTCAAAATATATCAGTTCTTCTTTTTTTATTTATTTAACGTCGCATCAACTGCTAATAGTTACTAGCGACGGGACCTACATTTTATTAAAGTGAATTCCGAACCACCTTGGGCACCACTATATCAGTTCTTGTTTTTAAAAGCAGTTTTAAGGGTTGTAAGGCTGAAATAACAAAAATGCCATTATTATTTATATTAGATTAATGTATAATATTATCAGATTATTATTTTTTCGGAATATCTTTCTTTTTTACTCGTGTCACTATTGTCTCAAGGGTGAAACCCTCCCCGTAGTAGCCTTTTTTTCGAACTTAGGCGAAATACGAAATACCAATTTAGTAGGCTGTAATAACGGTGGTGAAAATCGGCGACGAAAATCGCAGGGTGGAAAATACGCGCAAAGCCATGGTCAATCGACCCCGAAAAGCTCTATGAACTTATTGTAATCCTGAAAAACCCCGTTCCCTCTGGCTCGAGCCCCGCAAACTCATCCCTTTTTCTGTTATCGGAGAGGCGGGTCGCGTGCATAGACCGCTATACTACGTAGTACATATAGTGTTTCAGAGACCTCTGTCCTCCAATCTATGTGCCATCCGTTTTCGGTCTTCTTCTACTACTAGGCAGAGAAGCCTCCAGCAGCTCGGGAGACCGCGTTTCCTCGTATCAACTGCCAGCAAGAAACGCTTAATTCCAAGACGAACAATGCCAGCGTTGCTGTAGCCGTAGATTTACGGATATGATAGCGTTTTCCGGTTTCCTCGGTCTTTTACCGCGGAGATTGAAGGGCAATGGGATTCCGCTGCATTGTCGAAACTCGTGAAAAGGAAACTTTTTTATTAGACAAGTCGAGATGGGATGCCACACAGAAAGACATACACCGTCGTTAATTATTAATAGACAACGGATTTTATACGTTTATAACAAATAATGAGTAGGTTTATTTTGTTTAGAAATATATTTTGACTTGTCACTTCTTTTAACCCTCTAACGTTCCTCAGAGTGAAAATTCACCCATTTACTATTTTTACATACCATAGTGTCATTTTATAAAATGATTGAAAGTGTTGTAAGAAGTATTTCTCTAAAATTGTACGTGGATAAATGATGCAAAGTTTATTAGTTTAAAGTGTGAAGCAAAAATGGATGAGAAAGTATCGTAGAATCTTTTATTTAACTATTTTTGAGGTGTGTATGAGGGTTAAGAATGAGAGATATATATTCATATTTGGAAATTCGTTTAACCCTTCTACTGTACAATTACATCCACCTATTTTTTAATATTTAACTACCACCTATTTACTAATAATGTGTAGGTGTATTTTGTTTAGAAATATATTTTTACTTATCACTTCTTTTAACCCTCTAACGTTCCTCAGAGTGAAAATTCACCCATTTACTATTTTTACATACTATAGTATCATTTTATAAAATGATTGAAAGTGTTGTAAGAAGTATTTCTCTAAACTTTGACGTGGACAAATGATGCAAAGTTTATTAGTTTAAAGTGTGAAGTAAAAATGGATCAGAAAGTATCGTAGAATCTTTTATTTAACTATTTTTGAGGTGTGTATGAGGGTTAAGAATGAGAGATATATATTCATATTTGGAAATTCGTTTAACCCTCCTACTGTTACAAATTACATCAACCTATTTTTGCCATGAATGAATAAAGTCCACAGTCTAATTATTAGAATATTGATGACTAAAGTGGTCCTCTAAAATGTTTATTTTGATATATTTTAGGATAAACAGTCGTGGAACTTTTTTGACACAAGGTTCGGGTTGCATTAAAATCTGATTCGAAATCCCAGCGGAATTTGTGAAATAACTGTTCTCTGGGGAATTGATTGACGAACGCGATGAAAACATTTCCGGCGTTGGCGGCTCATTGGCTGTGATAACAAATACGTATTGAGGGTCGCGTAGTGTCAGTTATCGAAACCCTGGAAGCGTGGTCCTTTGTTAATCTCTCCACTTCACGCTTCGGTGGCGTTGATTTTTGATAGTTTAGCCATTTTCTTTGTGTTGCTTCCACCTCGAAACGGTCGAAAGATTCAATTTATCTATTGTTATTCGTTGACAACAGCATTGAGCATTATTCGAATAAAATGTGATTTGAGTGAGAGTAAGGGATAAATATATATATATATATATATATATATATATATATATATATATATATATATATATATATATATTTATCAATCAATTTTGTTTTGTCAGTCGAGCATTTGTGTATGTTACTTTTATTTAAAAGAATGTTGATAATTCAACCATACTAAATATTGTTAAGCCCCCCTGTGCGTATTGGCGCAACGAAACATGTTATTCCACGGAAATATAAATATTAACTAAAGGTGTACATTTTGGTTGTTGTCCAGGAAACAGCGCAATATTTACATTATCATTTAAACCATAAATAATGACACTGTTCCCTTCGCACGTTGTGGTATACAATATTTTTTAATATAAATCGTAATACAACATTTAAACATTTCACGACATAATTCAATTCTCAATTCTTATGTTCACCAGTGCACGTAGAAAAAGGTTTTCATATTTATTATCTCGTTATTGTACATTTCTATGAAATGATAATAATTGGATAAGATTGAATAAATGAAATACAAAACTATAGAAAGATTCTGAGAATATTTAAATTGTCAAAAGAGAAAATACATTTTTTAAAAATTGTCTCTATTAGCATTTCTTATTTAACATTTGTCATTCGTGGTATTGTAACATTTAATAAACATGTATTCTTCATTTTGTTCGACTAATATGTAATGCTTGATTGACAGAATGATAATGAGATCTCATTGGATGTCAGCGTTTGCAAGCGCTTTATTGAAAACAATTGTATGGTACCCAATTGTTTATGCTCGTTCGAGTGTACAATACACAAAAAGAATTGAATATCTACTGACACCAAGTTGTCAATAAAATTATACAGAATCAGCTTGTAATAATAATAGCACTTGTGAAGATACTTCACGTAAACTTTTTGTTTCCAAAATATTGCAAAAGCACAATCAACTCTGTGGTATAGCAATTAAAAGGATAAAGGGGTATTAGTCAAACTAACCTCATTAGTCAAATACCAGGCGGTGTCCTCTAAATTTACTACTGTTGCCACGATATTTCTTCCCTAGGGATTAGAGGGTAGAATTAATTAGTTGGATAATTTCATTTTGACAACTCTTATCATACTATCGTTCATAGGTATCTGGACACATAGTAGATTTAGATAGATAGCGTATTACTGCTGTAATAATGTAATTACTGTTTTAATAAAATGGATCTTAATGAAGCAATTTATTATCGTCGAGGAACTGAAAGATAAATGGACAAAATCTAAAAAATTAGGTGACTGTTCAATCAAAAATGTGGACATATTCATTTAAATCGCATTGGACATTTTTAATTATTTTTTTTAATCATATCTCTTGATGCAAAATACTGAATGAGAAATACAAATTTATAATTTATATCCTGCACGGATTTTAATTATTTTGTATAGAATGTATTTTTATTGTGCGTAGTTTCACAAATATTAATGTTTTAAATACATATAAATATTTTTTTCGAGAACTGGTTTTGTAAGCATGATTAAAAATGAATACGCTAAATATACTACTCAACCTATAAACAAGAACCGGGAAGGTCTGGTGCGTTAAATTTAATTTCTTTGCTTCATTCTCATTAATAATTATTCGAAAATCGTACACGATACGTTACAGAATCATGCATGTATTAACAATTTATTCGCGACTGAAAATTAGTTAATTTTAATTACATGACTTTATTTTCTCATTACTTTGTAGAGCACTTGTGTTGCCTGAAAATCATAAATTATTAATCCGTGTGCGATCTCGATGAGTGAAAATTAATTTTACATTTTCATGACCGACTGTGAATTATTTCCTTACAACATCTGTTTTGTACAAAAGAAGAACGAGGGCAAATGGAAGTGTACAAAATCAAAGACGAACAATTGAATGTGCACACATTCGTAACTACCCGACGATGGGAATAATGTACATCGATTGTCGAGGCACATTTATGACGTAGGACAATACTAACAACTGGAATGTTAATTCTCTGTTTGCCAGGAGCTCGTAACGCGCCGATTCCAAAATGAATTTGCTTTCACAGTAATTAAGAGCGTCAGTCACGGTATTTTTGGGATTTTCGTTACGCGTTAGTCTTCTATAATCGGGAATTGAATTTATTTCGCTGCTCAAATTCGTTTATGCCACGGTTTCAATGTTTCGACATAAAGTAGCTAATGAGATTTAATAAAATATCGTCGAAGGATTAAATTATCACGCTAAAATAGCAGACGAAATCCCACGCTGATTTATACTAGAATGTTCTAATATTTATTTACGCAACCAAACATAATATTCTATAATTTCATTTCGATAAACGCAGGTAGTCGTCGATTATTAAAAAGGCGACAGCATTTATCACGATTCGACATTGAAAACTTTTCGCAATTAAAAATGTACACTATATAAACAAAATAAAAATGTGAAATAATTATTTCAAAATTGAAATATTTACACGGTTATAAGACGATTATGATGGAATATCTAATGCAAGGATTAAATGCGTACCAGATATACCAAACCACTGAAATTATTGACACCTCGGTAATTAACAGCAATTTGCAGTAACAATTCATAGTCAAACACCTATTCAAATTGCGTAAGCTAATATTAACTACAAGTGCAATTCGGAATGTTTGATTACAATCGCTTTGTTTCTCAACAAATATCGATTATATATCAACTACGCGTGAACAGCGAATCACGGAAATGTTGGAAAACTTTCAAAATTACGGTCACTTTTTTAATATTGGAACGGTTAGTTTACTACATGACGTGAAAAAGAAATTTTTATAAAAATTGCAAATGATCGGAATTACGAAAAAAAGTAATATAAGTTGTTTAGAACGTTTTTTGTGACCTATATAAGTGAAAATTTTTAAAATTCATTTTGAGGATCTGTATCAGTGATACATATTCTGGAATTTTTATAAAAAATACTGTTCTTTAGTTTCGTTTTCATTGATATTGAGCGTGATATGAATGGAAGTTAATTACGAGTCGATATTCACTAGAATATTATTATACATATAAACAAAGCACCGAAATCATATGGAAATCAAATATGTTCCATATCGTACATTTTACCATACTAATTGGCTGCATTATTACGCCTCGTCAAAATATGTTCGTCTAAAATCTGGTCTATTGATGACAGGGCGTAGATATACATATGTATGTACGTACATTCGTTTAGTCATCGATCATCCACCGTAATGATGTTGATCGATGCACACTATTCAGCATCGGCTATTTAAAACATCCATATGGAACGCGAATTATCAAATGATTCGAAATTACTTCGGTGTTTACGATGCTTGTATCCTGCTATCCACAGGGCGGGGCACCTGAAACAGTTTACCTGCATTAATAACCGTCAATTCCTTATTTTTTTTAATGCAATACAATATTTTAGAGTGCACAATGATCGATTGATAAAGTTAGATCATTTAGAGTCATTAAAAGCCAACTGAAAGGGTAGATAATTTAATTTATCTATTTATACATAGTCCGATTACATAAACAATTTTAGTACATAAATAAGATCAACTGCATAGCAAAATAATTTACTTTATCTATACATAATTATACATAGTTTAATTTCAGAAACAATTTTACTATAATAAACGAAGTCAACTGCGAAGGGAAATAATTTACGTTACCTATATTTATACACAGTCCAATTCATAAACAATTTTAGTACATAAATAAAATCAACTGCGAAGTAATTTCTAATTTCATAAACAATTTTACTATATAAATAAAATCAACTGCGAAGGGAAATAATTTACGTTACCTATATTTATACATAGTGTCCAATTTCATAAACAATTTTATTGTATAAATATAAGATTAACTGCAAAGCAAAAAATTTGCTTCATCTATTTATACATATAAACATTATTCATTATCAATTTTATTATACAAACAAGATCAAAGGAAAATAATGTACTTTTTCATCATTCCTGCGGCCAGTAATCGCTGGACTGTAAATTATTAAAAACATTCAGTTACGCTATATTCTGTACCGATGAATATTCAACGCTTCAGAGGATGCATCGAGATTCAAGGTTACCATTTTGACCATTCAATTTGGCACAGTGTTTTGTTACATCAACCCTCATACGCTCCTGAAAAATAGCTGCACAAAAGAGACTAGGATAACAATTCACCGATTTTTATTTTACACGTTGAATCAACACATTATGTTTCATTTATAGCGTCACAATTTAAAGAAATAAATTGCACGACGTAGACATAAAAGAATCAATAATTTTACAGTATGTGAAAAATTTTAACGAGTGAATTTTCACCTTGAGGAACGTAGGAGGGTTAATAAATCGCGAAAATATCCGCATATCGAAACAAAACTAGAAATCGCGGACAGGTTGCTACGTGACGGACTAGATGATAAAAATCATGCGAAAAATTCGCCGCGTGTGCGTATGTGGCTGAACACTGGTCCGATCCGAACCACTTTTGCTGGCCTATTTCCATTCGCAAATGAACCGACCGTGCAACCACAACCCGCGAGCTAGTCGTAAAGCAGACTCGTGCAAAGTTTCCGACCAATCTGGCCCGGATTCGAATTTGAATTTCGCCGCAGACCGACCGTTCTGTTCGATTGTACGCTTTGCCGCCGGTCTCTTACGGCAAACATCGGTCTTCTGACGACCGAGTAAACCGGGAACTGCAACCGTCGGTGACGTCCGACGTCGTCGCGACGCTTTTAACCGTGCCTGCGCGCGCTACTTGTCTCGAATCTCGACGATTTCGACTGCTACTCGAGACTGTTTTTCCTCTTAATAAAAGCGACGAGTTCGCAACGCAGATAGCTACAGATTTTTCCCAGGTAAAACCGCACGAAGATACGCAAAAAAAACACTAATAATATTAATATTTTATTGATAGTCCCCTGAAATTTATATTCATTTCTTTTTATATTACGTTATATACTTCATTATTTCATTATATGTATGTTCTAATGAAAACCAAACATGGTTCACGGCATCAATATATAAATAATTAATTCATTAGTCCTCTGAATTAATTATAGAATGTGGATCTTCATAAAAATTTGTTACGTCCATTGCAAGGTAATGTGACCAAATAAAAATCTTTATTTTCTTTTAGTCATTTTAATCAGTTAATTGGACAGCGGGTTTTTAAAATAATAAAATCTTGGAAAAATTTTAAAATAGTATTATATTAGTACCAATGCTGTACATCTGATAGAGGATTGTGACGAGATTCAATTTATACGAAAACGAGGCATTTGGTGACCAGAGATTCGTTAAAACTGAATGCTCCTACACTGGAACTTCTGGAAAGTCGGTAGTGGAAGGGCTACGAAGGTAGACCAACAAAATTGCATCGATAGTCATCTACTTTTCTACATTTAATATCTGAACTAGTGAAATTACAACTACAATGGATCCGACAAGTATTGGGTTAGAGTTTGTAAAAATATAGTACCAATGCTGTACATCTGATAGAGGATTGTGACGAGATGGAAAGAACAAATTTAAGTATAGAGAAGATAGTACAAAGCAAAAGAGGGAGAGAAGCAGTAGACTGGCTTAGGAGTGTCGAAACAAAAAGGAAAGAAACAACCAAAAGAAAAGAGGGAGATGCAATAGTAGGTGTAAGATAATAGGATAGTTTAGGATAGATCAGATTAGGCTAGGTTAGACTAGATTAGATTAACATATGGCATAGGATATGGAGGAATGGGTGGAAGAATGAATGGATAGAGGGATGTAAGGATGAGTGATATAGTAGATCTGTAAAACCAAGTCCAATTTCTTGGCCGCGAGGCCGAAATTAAATTAAATAATAGAACCAATGCTGTACATTATTAAATATGTTTGTATCAAAACAATTAATACAGTTTCATATCCATCCAGGATCGGAAGAAATGTTTAATTTTCAAGTGTAAATACCGGAGACTGCAAGTAAAACTTTTATTTTATTTCTTTTCGTCCTTCTAACGTTTTACGTTTCACGTGAACACATTAGAATCCGCAGTCTACGGATAAGTTTGCCGAAGAAATTCGCGAGAAATGTGAGCGAAAAAATTGAAGAGTCTCCAGTAATGTGAACGAATAAATTCGCCGAAAAAAAATGTTACCGGAAGTAGAAGAGACCGAGGTGGAAAAAAGGAAAACAAGGGGAAATACGACTTTATTAGGATACTAGTCGGACGCGGACGTACGAGCAGCTAACGACCAGTTGTGCAGCGGACCGCACGACCGGCACGTTCAGTTAACGTACCGAAAACGCGTTTTCCACCTCCACAACCGAAAAAGAACGACCGAGAATTTTCTTTGGACCTATTTTCGGTCCATAAGCGCAAGAAAAATTCGTCCTCGCGTCTCCAGAAACTGTAAAACCGCCGGATTTTCACGGAAACCGTACAAACATATACGTGCTCTAAATTCTTCCGTTAATTCGCGTCGGCTTTTTGCGATCTGTCAGCACACGTTTAACTTACATATTTGATATGTTTGACGGTCTAATTCCGAGCGCTGTTTGAACACTTTCGTGAGCCGCTATGAATCGTACATCAGTCTTGAATATTTACTGTGAAAGATGAAAGACATTGACTCACGAAAGTATTTAACACTAGGTTTACGGAGCTCTAGAAATAACTATTTCACATTGTTTTATAAACATAACTAGAATGTGTCTATTCAAATTGTTGGCCATTTTTCCAATAATAAATGCCCGAAGAGATAAATTTGGTAAATAATTCCTTAGAGAAGTATGTTTGCAATCTTCGTAATCGTAAATTTATGAGAATCCGTCATTTTGACGGGCACCGTAAAACTAGTGTTAAAGTGCCTTCAAATGCTTTCGTGAGGAAGCATTTAATAGGGCCCCGAATTTCAAAGAAATTTAGTTAATGTGTAACGGTAT
This sequence comes from Lasioglossum morio, assembly GCA_916610235.2. Taxonomy (NCBI): domain Eukaryota; kingdom Metazoa; phylum Arthropoda; class Insecta; order Hymenoptera; family Halictidae; genus Lasioglossum; species Lasioglossum morio. The sequence goes on along the minus strand of OU744325.1, from coordinate 7,660,757 downwards.
GAAATATTTACATTACTTTTCTGTTTTGTTAATAAGTTTAAAAGAAGTTTTCTTGCAACTTCTATTTCTAACTTGAGTTTGAGGGCCCCGAAATTTTTACCGCTTGGGGTCTTCACTTGAATTAAACCACCACTGAGCCCCGGGATAACATACGGCCCCGCATTTGGAGCATTCATTTTTTTTTACAAAAGAATTCAATTTACTTACGAATAATTCAGTTTAGGAGAGTTTTCTTGCAACTTCTACTTCTAACTTGAGTCACCACTATTAGTATGTTGATATTCGTCTTGGAAGTATCACCTCGATAATAGATGTTTCGTATGTTCAAAGAATTTGGAATATTTTCTATTCAGCAAATTTCAAAGTATAGTATAAATGTTATTGAGACTGGCATCGCGAACCTGTATGCATTTAGAAAGGTACTACGCATTGGTTAAAAATATTTTGAATATTAATATGAAACACATTTCAATCGCAAGAAAAATTGAATAGGTTTTTTTCGTTTCGCAATGGAGCTTTTTTTAGCTTTCTGATGAACCCAGGCTGGTTCTACCAACTTATTTTGATATCAAAGGATTGAGGGAGCACCTATTGAGATATTCTGATATTCAAATCTGGCAAAATTGTTCGAAAATAGAATCAAAACGTTGATTGACAGATGCGAGGACGTTATGAATTTGTTGAAAGCAATGGCCGCTACGTCAATTATTAAAAATAAATTTACAGACGTATTCGAATTGTACCTTAAAACAAGAGACAGGATTTACAAAATTGCAGATACAGTTTATTGAACAATGCGTCAAAACTACAAGTACAACGAAACGCGAAAAACAGACTGCGGATGTTTATGCAATTATCAATTTTTGTAGACTTTTTAAGAAAGTGGTACCAAATAAGATCTTATTTTCTTTGATAATAAATTCTCTCTTGATATGTTCAATATCTTGAAAATGATATAACAGTATTTCGAAATTCGTCTAATGTTTTAAATTACACCTACTCATTTTTGTCATAAATGCATACAAATCCGCTTTCTAGCAATAACATGTCTCGGTTCAAAATAAATAAAAATCGTACCAAGTTTTGTTGAATTTGAAGGTCCAGCATTTTTGAAAATTTTTGTAAATAATAAATGCAAAGAAAAATGTAAAGATCCGCAGTCTAGTTGTTAGATTATGACGTAAACCGTTAACTTTTTACTTACGACTGATTATGAATATACATAAATATGATTGAGCAGTCAGAGATTATACAATTGATGGGGGGAATACAATTCTATTAAAACGTATAGTCTGCAAATGGATAGAAACAAGTCAAAGCTAATCCGAGTTGAAGTCGTTGCGGATTGTCAAAAACGTTCTCCATAGAGCGAACGTTTGGTTATCCGTTTCGAACGCAGTGTATTCCCTGTTATCATTTCCGCTTTGAATATCCTTAAGCTTCCTGATACAAAACGAACGCAGAAGGCTGTGTACAGTCGTGATGGAAGTTTTCGATGGGAAAAGCATTGCCAGAAACTTTAGGGATTTATCTCTAACAGGAACGTTCGACGATGAGTTATCGTCCTTGCAATACCAAGACGGGAGTAATGTGTGTATCGGTGTTTAAAGTCCGACCACTGTGTGATAGAAGTCCGAAGAACTGTTCGACGGATAAATGTCGGCGAGGTAAGAACGGTAACTGCACTCGGCAGATGCAGTTCTCGATTGCAAGTAGTATGGATGCACAATAGACGAGCCATGCGAGCTGACGCGGCACCGCATTCAACATTATACTATATAAATAACATTGAAAAATACGAACTGTTAATTCACGATTACTTCAGCATTCGGACTAGTTCAGAAACAAACGCTCATTCATAAGAAAAGTGATAGAAACATTGAAAGTTCACTAAAATTGCCAATTTTATTTATTTAGATACTGTGTTAATAGTCGTGTACATTAGTTATAAAGTATATCATAATTTATACATTAAACTGAGGATCTTGTGGACTTTAGAGCAAAATTGAGTAGATGAAGTTCAAAATTGTAGGGAAATTTTTGAAAATTGATTATGATTTCTCATCCATTAAAATTATTAAGGAAAGAAATAACATTCAATTTAGACTCTATTTCTAGCAATCAATGCCGACAATTTTGTATTTTGCATAAAGATCCGCGGTCTATTTATTATTATACTTTTTCTAGAAATATATTTTGAGTTGTCACTTTTCTTATATGAATGAACGACCTGATTTAATTTATAAGTATAGAAGCACAGTTGATTTTATGCATTTTACGTTATTATGACAAAAACGAGTAGACAAAATCCGAGATAAAAAATTATAAAAAAGGTTCCAGATTATTTCCATCTCATTGAAAGTATTAAACCCGTGCAAGTTTTGTTCGCGTCATTTTCCTGGATCATTCGGAAACATTTTGAGACGACGTTCTGTATTTATCGAAAAATTGTAAAATAATAAAGGAACATTAAGGAGGATTAATACAGAAGCCACGCCACGGTTCGTTATTACGGAAGTTACAATTGTGCTGCGGAATTATGTAAATGGCTTGCAAGGGAAGTATTCGTCATGTTATTTCGGATTTCGTTAATACAGTCTCTGCCCCTCTCCCCCGTTTTCCCTTCCCCAACATTTACCCATTAAACTGAACAATTTAATCAGCCACAAACTGTTCATTTCACGTTTCTGGATCGAGTTAGATACGATAAAGCGTTGGAATAACGACTTTACCTCGTTACCGGAACGACGCTCGCGAGGAGACCCCTTATTACTATACCTTCTTCGAATCCACTAAACAGAAGTAATCCAGGCGGATGCTAACAAATACTCGTGCGTATAGAACTACTGCCCGTTACGGAAATTCAATTTATACGAAAACGAGGCATTTGGTGACCCGAGATTCGTTAAAACTGAATGCTCCTACACTGGAACTTCTGGAAAGTCGGTAGTGGAAGGGCTACGAAGGTAGACCAACAAAATTGCATCGATAGTCATCTACTTTTCTACATTTAATATCTGAACTAGTGAAATTACATCTACAATGGATCCGACAAGTATTGGGTTGGAGTTTGTAAAAATATATGTATGTTTAATATTATTCAATGATATAATTTCCATTATTTGTAACAACTTATTGCCATCTTTCAGATAACCTGTCAATTCTTGTTTAAAAATTACAAAATGCTGGTTATTTGAACTGTGATAATTTAGTGTTAAAATTTAAATATAGCGTATAAATCCTAAACGCAGTCTTTTTTAAAAATGTTGCATTGTTATCCAGTTCTCAGCTATGTGGAAATTTTCTAGTCTCTAGCTCGTCGGGAAGTTAGTTTGAAATCAATTGCAAGATTTGTACCCGAACAATCAGACTGACAAGAAAGCGAGCTAATAAAAACATGGTAAAATAGTACTACAATGTACCTAGACCTCGAGCTTTAAAATAAGTCCAGATATGTGTCCATAATTGTAAAATTGGTCTACTAACTGATAAAATCATTTCTTTTTTCAATTTTACTTCGACCACTTTCATAATTATGGGCAGATATATCGTTATACTATTTTTTCTTTGAGTGAAAACTTCAGGCGCGCCGAATAGACAATTGCTAGGCAGTGAATGTGTCCGAGCCGTCACGCTCCGAGGTGAAACGCGATTCGAGTAAACTCGGTGTGCAATCGTCATAGAAGTTTTCACTTTTTTTTAACGAAATCATCATAGTTCAAATATTGACAATTTCTCGAGAATTGGAAAACTGTTGAAATACTTTTTTAATCCACTGTGCACGTGTATATCAATAAACCGATGGGAATATTTACAGGACGAGAGTAGCACCATTTCCATAGTGATGCTGCAATGATCCACTTTATGCGATTCAAGTTACAAAAATGTGCAATCGGTATAATCGATGATTATAAACAGAACGTATATTTCTAATATTATCTTCTACCGGTTTACCTCCTCGCTGCAACATTTTTTATCTGTAGCTTAACAAAAGACGCTTTCAGAAATCGCACTGTATAAAATACAACAAACACGGTTGCAGACTGATCGTGCAGATAGTCAACGTTGATAAATCATGGGGAAACAGTTAAAACAAACGATCGAAATAAATCCTGACAAGCAGAATATCTCGAAAGAACTTTAACAATGAATCATACGACGTAAAGCACACAGTATTTATTATAACAAATTGAGATGAATATCATGTCAAGGTTTGCGCGCTATAATTCATTTCATTGCAACCTTTGCGTATTTATATGGAATGAAAATCGTTTGAGAATAAAGTGACGTTATAGTATAAGCGACGACATTTATTTATTTACAATTATGATCTACGAAATACAATGTTTAGGATTGAAATGCTGCTTATGAGTATCAAAAATGTTTAAGACCTTTAAAAAAGCAGATGTATATATGGAATATCTTGGAAAATAATCTACAATTAAAAAGAAATAAGTTCCACAAGTTAAAAAAAACCACACTTTTCGCTATTAACCCTTTACTGCATGAGTTTTTTTAATTGTGACGTAAAAATTCAAAGAAGATAAGTTTTTGTGTTTTATTTAAGGGAAAATATTTAAAAAAATTAATACAACATTTTCAGAAAAATTAATCTGTAAACAAAGTAAAAATGAGAAAAAAACGTATTTCTGAGTGATCATTGTATCTATTAACGAATGGCCATGGATATTCAATTTAAGGAGAAATTTTCCATTTTTCCGGGCAACTTGTCCAATTTTTCTTTCCTTAAAACCTTATTCGAACTATTACGAACATTTTTTTCTAAAATTAACCGAATCGGTAAAGCGGTTCTGAAGTGATGCGCTTATCAACGAACAGCATTTAATTTTTATTTATATAGAAGATACATAAAAAGAGACACAGTTGCAGTCAATGCAAACTGGCCTGTCTAGTAAAGAAAAAGTAATAAAAATCGATTTTTACAAATTGTTTATTCGCGTCTTCCATCGATATCGTACATCTCCAATTTTCCGAGTCGTTTGGACTCATTCTAAATGAGTTATTCTGTTTTAGAGGATGCACGAAGACTTTTTCGACTGTTGGTTTATTGAAGATCAGTCAGCCAGCCTCGGTCTAGCAGAATCCCTTGGAAAACTTCACCACCTCAGTCACCGTGTCCGTGAGCCGATTGTCGATATTCGAGTGAAGTTCAATGTCGTCCGCTGACGGTTTACGGATTATTGTGCGTCGCTGATGGGCGAAGAGCTGGCTCAGTGCAAAGATGAAAGAATGATCCGGAAAAACTTGTCGGAAGGTAACTGATTTTTGGAAAATCCGACGAGGTGGTCCGTCTGTGTTGGTGGACAGTGTACGTGTGGGGAGCACCATCAGTTTCTGGGTTTGACATCACGTACGCGAATTCAGCCACGGTAAACACGTATACGAAATTTCCTTCGACCCTGTGTACCTGTCCCGCGAGACGCAGAAAATCCTTTTCTCGACCGAAAATCCGGCCACTGTACATTGAACGTCGACGAAAGTCTCTTTCACCGTCGTCGTCGCATCGTGTCCAACCGCACGGTGTGCATCGATTGCTTGATGTATTTTACCGGGCTGCCACAATTCGAGAGCCGGCGACTAGTCTGTTCGGGAATTTCCTATGGTTTTCTATTCCTTTAATCCCGACGTGGAGCTGGCACGTTCCTCCCTTCACTTATTTGTTCGAAACGTGATCGAATAAACAATGAATCAATAATTAAAACTGCCGGTAGAGATAGTTCAAATAAAATAACAATTGGCTGAGGAATCTACAAAAATAAGCCACGTATTTAAGATACCTGTTAACCCTTTGCAGTCGAAGATATTTTAACTTAAAAATTAAAGATTTCTTCCGAGATAGAATAATTCCATGATTTCTTTAATTTTATGGATGTGAATATTTAAATGTGTAGTAATTGATTAATAGACTGCGGATTTCTATGCATTTATGAAGAAATTAACTGGATGAAGTATAAAACGATGAAAGATATTAAAACTCTATGAATATTGTTCTGTTGTTTTCAACGTGAAAAGACTATTAAGTGATGAAATGAATTTTCATTTAACTACTGCTTCCCACAATTGATGAAGAATATTTTTATTTTGCATACAGATCCGCAGTCTATTGGTTAGATTCTAACATATTTAATAACGTGAACAATATTGTGAATAATCCCTTGACTGCTAAGGGTTAATGCTTGGAAACAGTTTAGACAATGCCAAAAAAAACTGAACTATAAAGAAATGTTGCATAATATAATTGATCATATATGACTTGGACCACTTTCTCGATTATAGGAACATTTAAAATCGTATTACAAGCTGACAGAGGTATAACGAAGATATTCTATGGAAAAATAATTACACGATTTCTGAAAATTATCAAACCCTTAGCTCCGCTGTAATCTTCGAAGATTACAGGAAACAATTCGCGAGACCTCAAGCTAAAGGCGAATAATTGGAGCAGTTCGCATCTTTGCGCGTCGAGTAGAAACGTCTCTCGATTAGACAGAGTCAGAAGAAAATCTTTCTAATGAACTTCGTTATAGATTGATGGCAGAAGTAAAATATAAAAAGCGAGTCCGAATGGTGCAGATGACCGAGTCTGTCTGTCATCTAATCTCCCATTAACTCTGTTCATTTTACCATAGAATTATTCTTCAGAAAAGAATGAATTTCTTTTGAATAAAATAGTTTTTCCACTATAAATTCATAAAACTCCATACTGTATATTTTCTTCCACAGCATTTTTCGATTAGACAGAGTCAGAGAAAATCTTTCTAATGAACTTAGTTACAGATTGATGGTAGAAGTAAAATATAAAAAACAGGTCCGAATGGTGCAGATGACCGAAGCTGTTTGTCATCTAATCTCCTGTCAACTCTGTTCATTTTACCATAGAATTATTCTTCAGAAAAGAATGAATTTCTTTTCAATAAAATAGTTTTTCCACTATAAATTCATAAATCTCCATACTGCATATTTTCTTCCACAGCATTTTTCGATTAGACAGAGTCAGAAGAAAATCTTTCTAATGGACTTAATTACAGATTGATGACAGAAGTAAAATATAAAAAACAGGTCCGAATGGTGCAGATGACCGAGGCTGTTTGTCATCTAATCTCCTGTCAACTCTGTTCATTTTACCATAGAATTATTCTTCAGAAAAGAATGAATTTCTTTTCAATAAAATAGTTTTTCCACTATAAATTCATAAATCTCCATACTGCATATTTTCTTCCACAGCATTTTTCGATTAGACAGAGTCAGAGAAAATCTTTCTAATGAACTTAGTTACAGATTCATGGCAGAAGCAAGATTTAAAAACCCAGTCCGAATGGTGCAGATGACCGAGACTGTCTGTCGTCTAATCTCCCATTAACTCTGCTCATTTTACCATAGAATTATTCTTCAGAAAAAAATGAATTTCATTTGAATAAAATAATTTGTCTACTATAAATTCTTAAAACTCCATACTGTATATTTTCTTCCACAGCATTTTTCGATTAGACAGAGTCAGAGAAAATCTTTCTAATGAACTTCGTTACAGATTGATGGCAGAAGTAAAATATAAAAAGCGAGTCCGAATGGTGCAGATGACCGAGGCTGTCTGTCTGTCGTCTTATCTCCCGTCAACTCTGTTCATTTTACCATAGAAATATTGTTGAGAAAAGAATGAATTTCTTTGGAATAAAATAGTTTGTCTACTATAAATTTATAAAATTCCATACTGTATATTTGCCTCCACAGCATTTTTCGATTAGACAGAGTCAGAAGAAAATTTTTCTAATGAACTTAATTACAGATTGATGGCAGAAATATTCTTCTGAAAAGAATGAATTTCTTTTGAATAAAATAGTTTGTCTACTATAAATTCATAAAACTCCATACCGTATATTTTCTCCCACAGCATTTTTCGATTAGACAGAGTCAGAAGAAAATCTTTCTAATGAACTTAGTTACAGATTGATGGCAGAAGTAAAATGTAAAAAGCGAGTCCGAATGGTGCAGATGACCGAGGCTGTCTGTCGTCTAATCTCCCGGCTGCTCTGCTCATTTTACCGTATAAAATGCTCGCGCGTGTATTTCCGTCTTTTCTACTCCACTGCTATCATTGTCGAGTCTGCTCCCCGCATTTGGCCATGCTCCAGGAAGTCATCGTTCGAGTAACCGTTACGTGTGTGATTTACACACGTCCTTCGTCATCCGTCGTGCCAACCTACATCCACGGCACCGGCCCTTCACGTACCGATTCATCACCCTAACGATCCAGCAGGTAGTTCGTGACTGTGCCCTAACGGGCATTGATGGCTTGCAAAATGTTCTACTTTCCGCATGAACTGACCAATGTCACCACGTGCGTCGACCGTTCGATTAATTTCGCGAACATCGCTGCTGAAACAACTCCTGTATCGAACGGATTTTTGTCACGGGTGAAAAACGGTTTTATAATTACTTTTATAATTTATTTATCCTAGTATCTTCCTTATATCTGTGCCTAATTGTTGAGTTCAGTCATCATTAGACTGCGGATCTTTATACGTTTTTGGCTTCTGAAAATACTCAAAAGAGCGTAGAATATAAAATTTGACAGAATCTAGTACAATTTTTATTCATTTCAGAACTGCATAAGCTAAATACTTCCATTGGAAATTAGATTCTATTTTATTCCACTTTCTTAAAATTCGTCTGCAAACATTTTCACTCTGAGACGCCATTAAAAATTATCATACCATAATTCAAAACAGTTTTAACATTATTAACCCTTAGCACTCGAGTGGTGACTCCGAATCACTGCTAAAATTGCTGTACTATAATTAAAAATATTGTTTACATTATTAAATATGTTGGGATCTGACCAATTACTAAACATTTCAATGTTGTATGAGGTATTCTATTAATTTCGTATCCACAAAATGAAAAAAATCATATAGAATGGATTTATTCAAGATAGGAAGACATGTCTAATTTTCGAAATAAAGTAGCTCCGATTGTAAAGGGTTAAATTCGTTTGCATTCTATAAATTGTAAAAAGCTCAACTATTATATTACAAAATAGGTTCAATTTGATATGCACAATGTGAAAAAGATTGCATAGAATAAAAATGATCTGGGTCGAAAGAAATAAAATTGCTTCGAGTCCAAAGGGTTCAAATAAATACAGTACACTTCGACAATACGAACAAGTGACCAAGTTATTAAACATTTTTGTGTAACTTTATGAATGAAATCGTGAAAGCATCAAACGAGCTCATCGGTCTGATATCCAAGTACAGCATTCCTCGCCTTTCGTGTATCAACGGAGAAACTTTCTCTTTGCTACTTTTCCCTAACAAAGCTTCGTGAAATATAAAAAAGATTTCTATTAAGCAGGTATTACTAGACAGTTTGCTTTCTTTCTGTTCTCTGAAGTTTGTTTCACTTCTTTTTTTTTCGTTCGTTCCCATTCTCTTTATAAACTTTCCTTGCCCGTTTCTCTTCTCCTACCGCAGATTCTTCGCTTATAACTTATTCCTCTAGCACATCCTTTGTATTTTATTTCTCTCCCTCTCTCTCTCGGATCTTTATTCTACTTCTGTGAGGGATCTTTACGTTTCTACTTTGACCATTCGAATTTCTACATTTTTTATCGCTCTTTAGCTGCCGCTGTTCACTGGCGAATCCGTCATTTATCATCGTTTTAAGTCGACGCAGTTCATTCTAGTTTAATTGTCTTATAATTAGAAGAAGCATGATGCGTCTATTCGTTTCACTGAAACGGAAATATATATTATTTTATTTATATAGATGTATAAACAACACAACATGTTAAGCAATCACATTATTTTAAACGCAGATTATTTTTGATATTTCTCAGATGAATGAATTTCTTTTTAACTTTACTGTAACCATATATGTTCTTTCACTTCCAAAATTCAAATTAAATGTGAAATTCTTTTAACGAATTGGATGGAAAACGTTTTATGAAGCGGATGATCCAATTTAAACATTCAATTTTGCTATGAAAATATAGTCGCACTCAATTGTTATTATCTTTTTACGAAGTATTGACTTTTCCGAACAACAAATATTGATCAACACTAGTTTCATTTTATGAAATGTTATGACAAATTTATGGGTAGCTGCATTCAATCTAATAAAACCATTAAACAAAGACAAAAATTCTAGTGACCACTGTGTCTATTGCAAGTCATTGTTTCATAGAATTAACCCTTTGCACTCGGAGATATTTTAACTTGAAAATTAAATATTGTTTTCGACCTAGACAAATTCCATTCTTAATGATTTTTTCTTTTTATGGATATGAAATTAATATAATACCTCGTACAATACTTAAATGTCTATTAATTGATTAGATACCAATATATTTAATAATAAAGTATTAATGGTTTCGGCGCAACGGTTCGATCAATTAAACACGATAAAGCAATTTTACAAATTAATTTAAATTTTCAACGTTTCGATCCTTATGTTCGATCCTTCTTTCTTGAAAATGATCCACATAAGGATCGAAACGTTGAAAGTTTAAATTAATTTGTAAAATTGCTTTATCGTGTTTAATTGATCGAACAGTTGCGCCGAAATCATTAATACTTTATCCGTTTTAACAATCTTACGATCGATAACATTAACAACATATTTAATAATGTAAACAATATTTTGAATAATATACAGCAACTTTTAGTGTTGACTCTGAATCACCACTCGAGTGCTAAGTGTTAACATCACATATTTTTCCAAGATATTACTCGCAGTCATCGAGTACCAGGATCGAAACAAGAATGTAGCAGCGTTCGTTTCCATGAATGTTCAAGGAAATGAGACGAGTAAAGAGATACTCATACGAGGGGGGGGGGGGGTTGAACAAGGGTACGAAGACGGGAGACGCAAATTGATCAACATGTATGTAGAGATAGGCAGGGAGAAAGGACAACAGGGGATAAATGCGAAGAGGGGAGGGTGGTGGGTTCAAGAAAGCTTAATGAGTACACGTACGACGTACGTTTAGTATGTTCCCGGCATTCGAGAGTAGCTGCATAAACTGGGGAAGAGGGGAAACGGTCTTGGTTTTCCTAAGGTTGGTGGAGAACAACCCTGTAGCGCCGGTGGATAAACAAGTGGTAACAAGGTACGTGCTCAGCCTCACTCTTCCGGCCCGGTTTCACCTCTCCTCCTTTCCCTTTTCCCTCTCTCTCCCCAGTACCTTTTTTTAACCGGATTCTCTGTGACAAATCTAGAGCTACCGAAACCTTTGCCCTTCTTCCGCGCTAAGTGCAGGCACGCTTCTCTACTTCTCCGTGTTTCATTCTTCGTTTCCTTGCTTTTCTTTTGAAGACTCTGCTCTTTATGAATTCGAAAAAATTAGTTAATACTAAAACTACCGGTTAAGTCAAAATGACTTGCTTCTGATTTCTTCTATTAGAAATATTAAAATTATAAATATGTTTTTCGGAGTAATTCTTTTAGTCAACTTCTCTATTGAAGTACATGTTTAAACAAAATCTAAACAAATGTAATTTTGTTATTATAAGGCAATGTTGCAAATTGGGTAAGAAAAAGTAATGTATGCTAATTGGGTTTAGTACTCGGTAGTTCTAGTGTTAACCCTCATCCGTCCCTCGTGTTAATTTGACACAGTTTTTCCGAAATAAGCTATACTCTGTTCTGTTATTTTTCGATAAATTTTCCCGAAACTTTGTGTGACTTTTATTTTTTTAATGCAGAACACATAACCGAAAAACCTGTAAATGTTAACTCATCAATTTGACTAAAGAAACATTGAAATTTTTTTATTTTGGATCATTGTCAATTTGACACCGATGGACAGATTCAGTTATCAAAATGAGGGACGGATGAGGGTTAATCTGTGAATATTCAACCACTTCTTCACTTACCTCGAACTACATAATTTCCGTCGTTATTTATAACAAACGGCCCTGAAACTGTGTTTTACATCCTCCACAAAAAATCTTTAAATTTCCAACGAAATTAGTTCAGTTTCATTTTATTCTTTCACTGAAGCCCTGGTATAGAAATTCGATTAGAATGACTGACAGTTTCGGATGGAATAAGAAGCAGAGAAAAAATTCAAATATCGTGAATTGCGTAGCATATTAAATCGCTACGATACTTATCTGCCATTTCGACCATTAATCTTCGAGCTTCCACTCTCCCCGTTACGAGTGTCGATGAAATTTCATCCCTGCGCTGTTTATTTTCCCGGTGGAAAAGTTTCTGATCAGTCGATATTACTATCGAATGAACGCTTGTCCCCCATTTCCCGCAGAACGTCAAACTTCGTTAAATCGACCATCACAGAAAAATTGCACGAATTACATCTCGAAATTTTGAAGTCTTTAGACAGATACCCCTGGCGAAAACTGTTCGATCAAACTAACCGAGTGTCTATCATTGAACTTATTCGTATTTTATAATACAAATATAATACGTAAAATTTGTTGTGTGGAAAGAAAATATTAATGTAAAAATATGCTTGTTTTCTCATCGTGTATAGAATTATACACTGGTTTAAGGGAAGGTTTTAATATCCCCCATGCATTCAGAATATTAATATTTCTGTAGCATCGTCTTTTGTTTATTGTTAAAAATTTTGTAATCGATACAGACAATTAATCAGGGAGCTAGGAAAGGGATGTGTAGATATAGAAAAGAAATCATCAAAAATTCCTTAATCAACAGAATTTAATTTTCTATCACAACAGTCTTGGTTCTTTATAATGTTTCAGATTTATGGTAAAGTACAAATCTAATAGCATCCACGTGTGTGCGTAGCTATATAGCCAGGGTCCTATTTTATCGAACGCGACCACAGCAAAAACGTAGCAACTTAGATCGACTAGAAGTCGCAGCAACGCCACATTTTCTGTTTTCCTTCAGCGATGTCTTCCTGAAATTTATAGTCTCGACCCGACCGTCCACTCTCTTCAGGCGAATTTTCTCGTCTCTCTTTTTCGAGACGAAAAGTCGAGTTCCACCTTCTTCGTGCGACGCAATAGATAAGCGGAACACAAAGCAAAGATTACAAAGTAAGAGGCAAGTGTTGTTTTTTAACTGCATCTAATTTTCCTTCTATAAGGGCCCTGTCTCGTATAAACGCTGGAAAATCGATCGATTTTCATAAGTTTTTTTCAAAACGATGTCGTCATTCCTTTTCCAATTGTTTTAGCTACTCTTTCGTAGTATAGAACAATTTTTTTATATTATTAATTACTTGCTCCATTATTATATCTTCGCCGAGCTTTATGCTTTACAATAAGTCTGTTTGTTGTTGGTTTCTTCTTGATTAATTCAGACTTCTACAAACTTGGAATTTCTGACAGACATACAGGGTTGTACATATAAAAAATTGAAAGAAGAAAAACTGGACCTTTAATTAGAAAGATACCAGTTTTCTATAGACTAATTAACCCTTTGCGGTCGGAGCTATTTTAACTCGAAAATTAAACGTTTCTTCTGACCTACAGTATTTCCATTCTCTATGATTTTTTAAATTTGATAAATATGAAATTGATATAATACCTCATACAATACTTAAATGTGTAGTAATTGGTTAGATACTGACATATCTGATAGTGTAAACAATTATTTAAATAATAGTACAGCAATTTTTAGTGGCGCCACTCGACCGCTAAGAGTTAAACAGCCTTCAAGTTTAAATCTTTGATTTTTGAGACTACCTAGGCAAAGGGTTACTAGAAAATTCAAAATTCGGCTTTCAGGACACGACTGTTTATAGTAAAATCAATTCAGCTTTCAGTTACGCGTAGAAGTACATGTGGACTTGCACACAAGTTGGAATACAAAAGCCTCTGACAAATGAGCCTCATCCCCGACTAGAATGTCGTATTTTTTCGTGTTTTCGTATTTTACGCTCTTTACACGTTTTCTGCTTTTTTCTAATAATACCGTGCATATTCGTTGTCGCGAGTCATTTCACGCGTACACTGCAGAATTCTCGTGTACTTAAGAAAGTTTCAATCTACAAAAAATGGGACACACATGAGTTGAGGGGTTGCACACGTTTGAACAGTTGAAAAACGGGAGAAATTCTAGTATGTATATTCTGATATATTATAACATATTTTAGTATATTATATTATAGTCTAGTTTAATATTATATCATATTCTACTATGTTTTAATAACATATTACATTAAATTCCTATTATATTATACTACATCGTATAACTGATTTTATATTTCTAGTATAGTATACTATATTCTGGTATATAATTATATTCTATATTCACAATTATTTTTCATATAAAATCTTTTTTGTAGATATTTATTTTGTAAATATCTTAAACTAGAAAAACGTGGCAGTCATTTTTCCGAAGGCAATTCTGCAGAACACATTTGTAATACACGTTTATATATTTAATTGTTCAGAAAATATACGAACATCCTAGTAATTTCAATAACTATAAACGAACAAATTGTAAACAACAAGTTATTCTATTCATAATAAAACAGGATATTCTATCTATAACTATTCAAGATTTTGTGACTGTTTACTCTTTATTGTATATACGTGATTAATATTAGCTTCTTTTGTATAATACAGGAAACTGTAATTATACTAAAAGACAGCTTACGTCAATTGACGCATCTGTGCTACTATATCTTCGCCAGGGGTGTAATCTGTAACTGTCACGTAACTTTCTTTGTTTCCGCGTTTTATACAATATACGTGGCACACAGAGTGAGCCTCGTAACTTTAACAATTCGAGAATGTATCTAAAAATTTGGAGTTTAAGAAAATTTACAAGTTCTCTACTTGATATTATAACAATATACGTATATTCTCTTCTCAATAAACGTATATTCTAACAATTCTAAATGATGTTTTCAAGCTTCTAAAATTGAAAAGTTCATAATCTAATCTTTAATTTCAAACTCGAGATTCGAATTAGCCATGTTTTTCCAGTTTGAATGGGAATGAAATGACAAAAGCATCCGCCGTGCGAGGATTAAACAGAGAAAATAAGATTCAAAAGTAAAAGAAATATTTCATGTGCACTATAACTGTAAAAGAAATTTACTGAACTATGATTCTTATACCGCTTAGCTTCCACAGACCGAAATGATCTATATAATAGAAAAAGTTCTAATGGAGGTGATTGCATTCATAAAACTGAAAAGTTTAAAATGAAACAACTTTTCCGAAAGTCACTTATTCATGGTGTTAACATAGCGTCATAATCTTTATTTAACCATATCCGTAACATTATAAACTGTCCAATTTAAAACGAGCAACTTTAATAGAAGCTCAACTTCTATTAGCATGTAAATCGATTTTATCAAAATAAAGACTCTTACAGTACAGTGCGTTGATTAGAACCAATAATAGTTATGTAATTGCAATATACATCGAAGATGTATTCAGTAAGTCCCATTACTTTACGAATCATAATAAGCTTCGTTCTCGAATGATTAATACAATTAAAATTAAAACAGTTAAATTAGAACGTAGATAACCAATGTACACGTAGACCGATAATAATTATAATATACATCGAAGATGTATTTAATATCGCAATTCCCATTACTTTACAAATCATGAGCTTCGTTCTCGAATTATTAATAATAATTAAAACCGTTAAATTAGAACGTAACGTTATGTTATGTGCATACTATCTAGGTAGATAGGTGTAGGATGGATAGCTATATGCATGTTTAACGACGTAAGATTTAATTATAATCCGATCACAGTCAGATGTATGATACAGTCCATAAATCACGTTTCGTAATAATGAAAATATCGAGAAAATCCACTAACATATATTTCATGTAAATATTGAGCTCTATTTGAAATAACTGTTAGTTCGTTCAGAAACAGTTCGTCACTATCTAAAATATGGTAAAACTTTACATAAACCTTTACATAGATCGTAACAAACACTGTAAAACTAATTCGAAGACCAATTTGATATTTGAAAGATGAAAAGAAATTTACATAAAACCACTTGAATAAGTACAGTATATTTTAATGAATTAGCTCATGCAAATGGTTGTTAACAGTTATGCATTTTAATTATGCATTTGCTTAACTATGCAACATTGTAAAACGATCGAGATAATAAAGAAGTATAAAATATAACTGTAAACTGTAATAGTACACTATAGAATTTATTTTAGTTTCTATTTTTAAATATTCAATAGGCTAATTATAATACATGATTTGTTGGATTAATAATTGGCGGTTGATTACTTAATTTCTCAATTCGAAAGTTTTTCCCAGTCGCTATCGCTTTTATATCTTCGGCATCTAACGTCTCGTATTTCAGTAAAGCCTCTGCTAATTGTTTGTGTTCTTTCGCGTGAGTTTTCAATATTTGTACTGCGCGATCGTAAGATTCCTAAACAAAAATATATGATTAACACAATCATATAGATGACAATAGATATATAGAAATGTTATTATATAATGAAGAAAAGATTTACTTGTAAAAGACGTTTCACTTCGTCGTCGATCAGTTCATTAGTACTAGGACCATATGAATTATCTACATTCTCGTAATTTCTTTTGTGTGAATGTGCCCGAAATCCAACTTTTTCGGACATACCGTAAGTTTTCACCATCCGCTCAGCAACCGATGTTGCTTGCTGAAAAAATATACTATTAGAGAAAGAACAATTGTGCGAATAATATTACGGAAACTTCTTTTTTCGTAAAGTAGATTATATACACATATTTGATTATTAACCCTCATCCGTCTCTTGTGTCAATTCGACAGTAAATTTGTCCGAAACTTCGTGACTTTTATATTTTTAATGCGAAACACATAACCGAAAAACACAAGATGTTAACTTGTAAATCGTGGAAGAATCACTGTTTACCTTATTATTTCTTCGATCTTTTACCACTGTATCAATTTGACACACAGATGAGAGTTAATTGAAAAGATACATTAAATTTAAATAAACAAGAAACATAGAAATACTTGAAAATCAGTTGCTGCTCCAGTTGTCACTTTCTCTGATCCAAAAATCAGTTCCTCTGCAGCACGACCACCCATCATAGAATCCATTCTAGCTAGCAATTGTGATTTTGTTACATGATATACATCTTTCTCGTGCATATACGACGTCTAGAAAAATATGTAGATTATTTATAAGATTTGTCAAGGTATAAATTATTTTAAATATATTATTAGTAAGAATTTGATCAATAGAAACGAAATTGATCGTATTTTAATAGTTACATGTCCTAAAGAATGCCCGCGTGGTATAATAGTAACTTTATGTATTGGGATAGAATCTTTAGTATAATGTGAAACTAGCGCATGTCCTGCTTCGTGGTAAGCTGTAATAAGCTTGACTTCATCGTCCATTGCCTTTAGCTTTCCTTCAGGACCCATTATCACTTTATCCCTAGCATATTCTAAATGTTTCATCGTTATGTATTTATCATCATCTATAGCTGCTTTTAAAGCAGCTTGATTCACCTTTTAAAATTGAATCAGAAAAATATAATATTCATTAATATAAAACGCATAATGTAGAAAATATATAAAAACAAGTACCATATTTTCTATATCCGCACCAGTAAATCCAGCAGTACATCTTGCTAAATATTCTATATTAACATCTCGTATTAATACTCTTGACAAATATAAGCCTAAAATTTCCTTTCGTCCAAGAAAATTCGGTTTATTTACAAAAACTTGAACATCAAAACGTCCGGGTCGCAACAATGCTCTATCTAAATCGTCTCGTCTATTAGTTGCACCCAGTACTATAACACCTTCATTTTGCATAAATCTGCGAGCAAAAGAGCAATGTTAAATACCCATCAACCAATTGACATTATACAGTTTCATACATTCTAATTACTTTATGTACCCCTATAATTAGATTAAAAAAACATATTTAGTATATACTGTCACTATTAGATTCATTTGAAAATTGATTTTGCTATTTGAATAAGTAGACGATGGTTCATATTATAATTGCTTTGTCCACTCTACAATTACATATTAAGAAAACATAATATTATAACTATTATTAGATTCATCTGAAAGTTGATTTTGCGATTTGAATAAGTAGACAAAAATTCATATTACCCATCCATCTCTGCTAATAACTGATTTATTGTTTGATTCGCATATGGATGAATCACAGAGTTCGTTCGTTTTGCGCCGACAGAGTCAATCTCATCGATAAATATCAGAGCGGGTGCTCTTGCTTTTGCTGCTTCTGCAATGTGATTCATTATATCATACTTAGTATTCTTTTCTATTCTTTATATTGTATATACCTCATTATCGAACATATTAAACTTACTGAATAAATCTCTCACTCTACGTGCACCTTGGCCAACTAAAATCTCATCAAATTCTGGTCCAGCTACATGGAAGAATGGCACTCCAGCCTCACCAGCTATAGCTCGAGCTAATAATGTTTTCCCCGTTCCTGGTGGTCCTACTAGTAAAACACCTTTAGGTAATTTTCCACCAAGCGCAGAGAACTTGTCTGGATTTTTCAAAAATTCGACTATGTTTTTCAATTCTTCCATGGCTTCTTCAACCTAACGATACGTAAGTAAAATATAAATAATTCTCTATAGTGTGGTGCAACAGTACTCAAATTTATTCACAGTACTTACTCCTTTTACATCGCTGAAAGTCACATTGATGGCTTCCGGATTAATTTCAGATCTTTGGCCAATTGTAAATCGAAAAACACCTCCTAATTTCACTGTAAACGGAGTTTTATGTAAAAGTTTGAAAGGCACACGAAGATATAGATAATATCATACTGCTTACTAAGATTCCAAATTAACAATCCGATGCAAGTCATGTATATGAAATTAGTTAGTATCTTGGGCCACACAGAACGTCCACGTATCTGTCGCTGAAGTCCAGCTTCATACCCTTCTATAAAAGCAGATTTTACTTTGTCATGGTTCTCTGCTGGAGCTCCAGCATTGAATAAATTTTTCACTCTTGCAAAATCTGATTCCAACACCTGACTTTTGCCAGATGCGTCCTGCAGAACGAATTGTTATGTTATTTAAAATGTTCATACATATCTGTTACATAATACATTCGTCTTACCGTGTTCGAAGAATGAAGAAACCAGTCTCTAAACTTGTTTACAAATGACGGTCTTGTATTCAAGTCTGTATTTACACTACGTTTGGTTTTAAAACTACGAATTTGTACATGATAGTTAGATGGATTTTGAATACAAAAAGTACACGATGGTCTGCAATCCTGTTTCGAGGATAAATATACAATTGGTACAATGATCGGTTCTGTAAATTCTCTACAGGGAAACATGTGTTTGTTCTCTGTAAAATTTGATCCTGATATATACGACATTTTCCATTTGTTCTCTTTTACATTTTCTTCCCAAATCTTCGTGGAAAGTTGATACAGCATTTTCCGAACATTATTCTTTTGTATATTAAGCGTTGTAATTGCACTTTGTAGATTTAGATTGTGCATCAACACTTCCATATAACATTTCTCTGTCTGAAATAAAATAGAAATTTTCATCGTGAAATCAGTGAACTCGAATTGTGTTGTGAACAGAGTTATCGGCGTAGTGCATAATTGTAAGTACATACACTTATAGTCTAATTAATTAATTATGTAACTTTCTACATTGATCTTCATTTACGAATTACTATACATTCCCGTCCATAAGTCACTGGACACTTATTCAAATTTAGAAAATCATGCTGGAAGCTTTGTATTCTTTAATTACCATTTTGTTGCAGATAAATAAGTAATTTATGGACTTGGTAGTGTACAAAACTAAAGCTACACAAATAAAATATCAATTGATATGGTTTCGACATACTTTTCACTTGATTTAATAAATATAAGGCAATGTTCTGTGGATCGGAATGTTTAAATAAAGAGATTTATGTACATCGATGCGTTTGTGTATATAATAATGATGGTAAAACATGTTTTTACCAATTATTTGATCCATATCTTACAGTTCTATATACTATCGGTAGAGATCCATAAAAATAGATGAATAATAAGTAATTATTTCAGCAGTTATAAACGCATATGTATTTGAAACCATACTTTGTACCAATATCTTTGTTCACAACACTCGCATAACATTATTATATAATGCAAAAGAATAATGTAAAATTATTTTACTTTTGCCAAACGATCGTATGAAGTTTCGTCCACAGTCTTCTTAGGTCCATTTTGTCTTTTACCTTTAACTGGAAATGATTTTGGTTTTGGATTAACAGCTGAAGTTAATTGTGTCAGATGATACAACACCTAAAAATATGAAATGTTAATTATCATTTTTATTTATCAACCTACGTAATTGATTCGCAACGTTCTCGAAAGTAACATCATACAATCAGATATTATTGGATACTCGTAATTTTATGCAAGAAATAATTGCCACCATATTGTTAACATGAAATACTAATGAATTTCATCATTTCGTATAAATAACACGAATAGAGGTTATATTACCAATCCGTGTGAGAATTCGAATAAAAAGTGCTCGATAAAAATCTTTTCAGCAAGACATTAAAGGTATATTCTAATTCCATGTGAAAATGTTTAAATAATACGGAACATATGCGATTAAATGTACTACAATAAACAGATAATACAAACCTGGTTATGAGATTGGAAAGAGAACATTGAATATCAATTCTTTTATCCCACGGAACAAATTATATATAAATCACTTTTTAATCGGAGGTAAACTGAACTTCGTGTTGTTTCGATTGCATTAAAAATTATTAAATTACATGGAACTAATATCACTTGTTAGAAACATAGTTTTTGATGTTGTAAGGTAACGGAAGTGACTGCACTATGTAAACTTCCGAACATTTAAAATCAATTGAGATACTTGGAATTTGATTTAAAAATATCTTCAGAGAACACATGCTTTTTATAACTCGAGATTTTATTGCGTGCATAGAAACATATTTTATATTGTAGCAAAGATTCGTAAATTAAAAAAATATTACATTTCAAGGCGACCGATACATAACTTCTGTGCGTACTTCATTTATTTTCGTGGAAAATATAATTACGTAACGTTCGTTATAATTATATATTAATGTGCAACTTATTTGAAAACATAGACCAAACATATTCGACTTGATTCGTCAGGCCTTGTTAATACTGTAAAAATATCTGTATATACGGTGTTTGAAAAGAAACCATTCAAGACTTATTTGTCACATGACACGTTTATCAAACCGAGTAGAAAAGCTTTAATAAACGTGTTGGCATTGTCAATGGCTTACTACTGGCTCAATATGTTACGCAGCTACTTCATAACAGAAGATTTTATGAAAAGAGCATCTGGAACATGTGGAACATCTTTGCCTACACCGACAAACTAACAAAAAAGTAAGTCAAAATCATGATACTAAAGTAAAAGAAGAAATTGATCGTATTTCAGAAAGAGAGATATACTTAAGATTTCAGCTCACGTTTAACAAACCCTTTTTATTCAGTACGCTATGCTCTCTGTACCATATGAATTTTGAAAAATTCATTTGTAACACCCTGTATATATCTTCCGTTTATAGCATTGAAGAAGAAACGCGAATGAATGAGAGTGCTCACATACAGGATTTTGTCGCCTTCACTATAGTGCTGCACCCTAGTCTCATTTTATAGCATATATCAGAACCTCCATCATTTTATAGCATAGATCAGAACCTACATCTCCAATTTACGAGTGTATTCTGTTCAACGAATTAATTCGTGTGATTCACACCTTTTGCTCCGCAATTATTACTCGACATACCTGTGTAATTTAGTTATAAGTACGTCGTTGTAAGAAAGGGAACCAGAAGGAACATTGAATTCGTTCTGACTCCCTTTTCGGGTCTCTTGTGCAGCAACCTCCTCGTGGTGAGACCTGGACAATCGACATTATCCTTTATTCGTAAGAACTTTCAGTATCTTACGAATAAAGGATAATGTCGAGCTAATAGCTGCACGTATACAATTTTAGATTAACAATGTGTAATAGAGTGTAAGACTTGCATAATGTGGAAACATATTTCATTAAATTGATTATGGGATCGTATCACTCGAGTAATTCGGTGTTATCTTACGCCCTCTAAAATGTATTCTGGCAGGAGTAAAAAACAGAAGGCCATCGACGTGATCTCATCGGTACAGAAGGTCACTGAGGAGATTCTCGTCGGTCAAAAGGCAAATTGTCACGCAACCATCTTGACACTAACAAGAGACTGTTAGTATCTCCTCGGTGAAATCGATTATAATGAATTGTTACATTCTTCACCGAACATATTCCAAGATAAGCAGATATTTCAGACGATGTTTTAGTGTTGGTTATTTAAGATTTGCATTATTGAAAGCAAAACTCAAGGACAAAAGATTCTTAGAAATATTAAGAAAGCATTGAAGCATAATGTTCGGAAAATCACCGATTCCGACTTTAAATTTTATATGAGATACCTCAATTTGTACTTTTAAAGTATTTCATAAACGAGAATTATTACCTTACACTTCTTCATACATAAATATTCGAAAAATCGATCTGTGGAAAAGGGAATATGTTGAAGAACAGAGTAAGAGAGAGTTTACTGTAAACAATTAAAATGGCAAAAAATTATTATAGACATTGAACAGATAGAATCAATAAATGTATCGTAGTATTTATGTTGAATACATTAATGCGAATGCGCATGGTTTAAAAGTTATTCTGTATCTCGAGTTCTATTGCCTATTTTGACTAAAAAATTAGATGGTCAGATAGTCAAGGGAATGTTGGTTAACATCGTTGCTGAAAGGAATTGTTATAAACATTGAACAGCCAGAAATAATAAATATCTCTGTGAATTGTATCGAATAAATTAACTCGCGTGAATATTCATGTTATAAATGTTATTCTATATCTCGAGTTCTATTGCATATTTTTAGAAAAAAATTAGGTGGTCAGACGTACAAGGGAGTGGTTGTGGGCATCGTTGACGAAAGGAATTGTTATAAACATTGAACAGCGATAAATAACAAATTTATCAATAATTACTAACTCGGCGATCGAATCGATCGATAGGAGAGGAGTGGGGGGAGACAGCTAAGCGAGAGCGCTGAGTCAGTCAGTCAGTCAGTCGGATCGGCGGAGTCGGCAGGGGCGGACTGGTAGCGGTACCCTGTGTGCTAGGATGTCCCGGGAGACCAGGGGTGGACCAGGGGTTAACCAGGGGTGGACCAAGAGTGACCAGGGGTTCCCTGATGAGTTTTAATTCAAATATTCTTGAATACTTGTTGCTTTGTTCACTCTTGGTCCACTTTCAACTGTTTCCACTCAACCATTTTAAATGTTTATGCCCAATATTATTATTGTAATTTCCATCGGAGAAGAAACATTCACAGTTCAGTGTTCGAAACATTTTTATATTTCTGACATTGGACTTGTGTTTTTCTTTCTGCTTCTGATTTGCAAAATGTAAAAACATATCTCATTGAATTGAATATGAATATACTCCCAGCTAGCTCGCAGTCGGCCAAGGGTAAATCGATGCTTCGTTCGTTTACCCTTGGCCCACATCTAGTTCGCAATTTCGAAGTGTTTGTTCAGTTAGTGAACAGTGCAATTTCAATTTCTGATTTTCCAAGTGTTCACTTCTGAACTTTGATAAATTCTACTTCGAAGAATTTTCATATATTGTTGAAAATTGGAGTTCCTCCGATCGGAGTTCCCTCAGGGGCTCACTCACGGATGGGGCCGTGAGTGAGTACGGGGAGTCGCGTCCCTGGGGCTACCCGAATCGCGGGGTTAGTGTGGTTCTCGTGAGCTCGTTGTCTGGTTTTCCGGTTTTCTCGTTTTCTGGTTTTCCGATTTTCTCGTTTTCTGGTTTTCCGGTTTTCTGGTTTTCCAGTTTTATGGTTTTCCGGTTTTCTGGTTTTCCGTTTTCTGGTTTTCTGTTTTCTGGTTTTCTGGTTTTCTGTTTTCTGGTTTTCTGTTTTCTGGTTTTCTGTTTTCTGGTTTTCTGTTTTCTGGTTTTCTGTTTTCTGGGTTTCTGTTTTCTGAGTTTCTGGTTTTTCGTAGATTTCATGCAGTAATTCGCACTCGTGTGCAGTATTTGTGTTAGGTCTAATTATCATTAGTCTGTTTTAGATAGGATACAACAGCCCTGATTCTTCCCTGAGTCTTCTATCGTCGTCGAAGAGGACATATTATAAATAGTCTGTTTTAGATACGATGCAACAGCCCTGATTCTTCCCTGCGTCTTCTATCGTCGTCGAAGAGAACATACCAAGAAGAGGACTCACCACGATGACAACTGAATATTTTTAAGTTAGTTTTATTTGCCGAGCAATTATTGTCTTAGAGTCACCCCCGAACCAGAGCCTTCTGCTCTGGTTCACGTTTCATTTTTGTGAATCAAAGCCTTCTGCTTTGATTCATCCCTGTTTTGCGTTTAGTCTTTTGGTCAACAATAATTGCTCGGCTTGCGCGCGTTAATTGTTCATATTTTATATCGTCGTTGTAAATACGTCGAGTAATTATCGCCGTAAATTTACTTTGTTCGTTTTTGTTTTTGACTCCGACACAGTCTTCTACTGTGTCGGACACCTTTGCTCGCAATTAGTATGTACCAGATTTATTGGTACGGGAGTTCGCGGTAGTTTATATTAATGGGGGGGTCGAGACGCGTTGTGTCCGCTCTTTACCACTCATCGGTAAAATTTTCCCACCCATGTCCGTCAGTGGCGGCAGGTGGTTGTTGAAGTTGGTATTGTTGTCGGAACTCCTCTCGACCATTGCTCGCGTCACCCTCGAACCAGAGCCTTCTGCTCTGGTTTGCTTAGTTTTTCTCTCTGCTTGAAAGAATCAGAGCCTTCAGCCTGATTCGCCTTTTGTCCCCCGTGGATCGGAGACTTCTTCTCCGATTCACACTCTTTTGCTCCGCGATAATTACTCGACGTACTTGTTTAGTAAATTATTATAAGTTCGACGTTGTAAGAAAGGGAGCCAGAAGGAATATCGCATTCGTTCTGACTCCTTTTCCGGGTCTCTTGTGCAGCAACCTCCTCGTGGTGAGACCTGGGCAATCGGCATTATCCTTTATTCGTAAGAACTTTCACTATCTTACGAATAAAGGATAATGTCGAGCTAATAGCTGCACGTTTACAATTTTTGAAAACAATATGTAATAGAGTTTAAGACTTGTAAATAAAGATACATCTTTCATTACACTGAAACCGAATTTACTTTCAGCTACCTTGTAGTCGGCCAAAGGTACATCGGATGTTTTGTTCGTTTACCCTTGGCTCGCATCTAGTTCGCTGTTTCGTAGAACTTTTTCAGTTTGTGAACATTTCAATTTTAATATTTGATTTTCCTAGTATTCATTTTGGAACTTTCACAAGTTCCACTTAGAAAAATATTCACATCTTGTTGATAATTGGTATTTCTCCAATCGAAGTTCCCTCAGGGGCTCACTCACGGATGGCGACCGTGAGTGAGTACGGGGAGTCGCGTCCCTGGGGCTACCCGAATCGCCTATAGTTTAGACAGGTCGCATTCGTGTGCGGGGATCGTTTGTGTCTCTTAAGCTCGTTGTCTGGTTTTCCGTTTTTGTCGTGTTCTGGTTTTCTGGTTTTCCGGTTTTCTCGTTTTCTGGTAATCAAGTTTTCTGGTTTTCCGATTTTCTCGTTTTCTGGTTTTCCGTTTTCTGGTTTTCTGGTTTTCCGTTTTCTGGTTTTCTGTTTTCTGGGTTTCTGCTTTTTCGTAGATTTCATGCAGTAATTTGCACTATACTGCACGTATACAATTTTTGATAACAATGTGTAATGGTATTTAAGAATGCAAAATGTTACAACATATTTCATTGATTTGAATATGAATTTACTTTCAGCTAGCTCGCAGTTGGCCAAGGGTACATCGATGCTTTGATCGTTTACCCTTGGCCACCTTCGGTTCGTTATTTCGAAGTACTCATTCAGTCAGGGAACAAGACAATTTTAATTTCTGATTTAATAAGTGTTCGCATCGGAACTTTCACAAGTTCCTCTTCGAAAAATGTTCACATCTTCTTTAAAATTGGTATTCCTCCGATCGGAGTTACCTCAGGGGCTCACTCACGGAGGGGACCGTGAGTGAGTACGGGGAGTCGCGTCCCTGGGGCTACCCGAATCGCCTATAGCTCGGTTAGGCCGCACTCGTGTGCGGGGTTAGTTTGGCTTTCGTGAGCTGGTGATAGGTTGGCTCTCGTGAGCTGGTCGTCTGGTTTGCTCCCGTGAGCTCGTTTTCTGGTTATTCAGTTTTTTTGGTTTGCTCTCGTGAGCTGTACTGGTGGTCCAGTAAAAATTCGCACACGTGTGCGGCATTATGTGTTGTGTATAATTATTATTAGTCTGTTTCAGCTAGAATACTACAGCCAGACAGCCAGCCATCTATCCATCCAGCCATCCATCCAACCAGCCATCCATCCATCCATCCAGCCATCCATCCATTCATCCTTATCGTCGAACGAAGAGGACACAGAGAAGGAAGAGAACCCATCCAAAGGAGAGTTGTCGGAAAACAGAAACAGAAACAGTACCAGAAACAGAAACGGACACAGAAACGGATCACGGAGACACGGTGTCAGAAACAGAAACAGAAACAGAAACGGGAACAGAAACGGGAACGGGAACAGAAACAGAAACGGAAACTATTGTATATGAGTCTAAGATACTAAACGCATTAAAACATGCAAATAGATATCAAAACCATATACAATAGAAACAGATAGCGGAAACAGAAACAGTCACAGACACAGAAACAGTAACAGAAACAGAAACGGGCCCAGAAACGGAGACGGATAACAGATACAGAAACGTGATACAGAAACAGAAACAGAAACAGAAACAGAAACCGACAACTCGAAGAAGAAGGACGATAGAGGAATGGGATAAGAGGGAACAAGAGGAGACAAGAGGAGGATTCACAAAAGAGAACGTGAGATTGTAAGTACTGGGGCTACCCGAATCGTTTATAGTTTGGTCAGGCCGCACACGTGTGCGGGGTTAGTTTGGCTCTCGTGAGCTGGTGATAGGTTGGCTCTCGTGAGCTGGTCGTCTGGTTTGCTCTCGTGAGCTCGTTTGTTGGTTTTCCTGGTTTTCTTGTATTCTGGTTTGCTCTCGTTTGCTGAATTCTTGTAGGTTTCAATTAGGAATTCGCACTCGAGTGCGGGATATGTGTTGCGTCTAATTATAATTAGTCTATTTCAGTTAGAATGCAACAGCTGGACGTCTTTCATCGTCGACGAAGAGGACACAGCACCGAAGACAGCACCGTATTATTAAGTTACGTTAGTTAGTAATATTTTATTTTGTGCGATAGTTATTAAGATCGTCGCTGTATACACGTCGAGTAATTATCGCCGTAAATTCACTTTGTTCGTTTTTTTTTTACTCCGACACAGTCTTCTACTGTGTCGGACACCTTTGCTCGCAAGTAGTATGTACCAGATTTATTGGTACGGGAGTTCGCGGTAGTTTATATATTAATGGGGGGGTCGAGACGCGTGGTTTCGCCCTTTACCACTCATCGGTAAAATTTTTCCACCCATGTCCGTCTCTGGCGGCAGGTGGTTGTTGCAGTTGGTATCGGTGTCGGAACCCCTCTCGACCATTGCTCGCGTTACCCTCGAACCTGAGCCTTCTGCTCTGGTTTGATTTTTCTTTTCGAAAGAATTAGAGCCTTCTGCTCTGGTTCAATTTTTCTCTTTGAAAGAATCAGAGCCTTCTGCCTGATTCGCTTTTTGTCCCCCGTGGATCGGAGACTTCTTCTCCAATTCACACCCTTTTGCTCCGCGATAATTACTCGACGTACTTGCGTAGTACATTAGTATAAGTCCGACGTTGTAAGAAAGGGAGCCAGAAGGAATATCGCATTCGTTCTGACTCCCTTTCCGGGTCTCTTGTGCAGCAACCTCCTCGTGGTGAGACCTGGGCAATCGGCATTATCCTCTATTCGTAAGATCTTCAAGTTTCTTACGAATAAAGGATAATGTCGAGCTAATAGCTGCACGTTTACAATTTTTGAAAACAGTATGTAATAGAGTTTAAGACTTGTAAATAAAGATACATATTTCATTACGCTGAAACCGAATTTACTTTCAGCTACCTTGTAGTCGGACAAAGGAACAACGGATGGTTTGTTCGTTTACCCTTGGCTCACATATAGTTCGCTGTTTCGAAGAACTTGTTCAGTTTGAGAACATTCCAATTTTAATTTTTGATTTTCCAAATATTCATTTTGGAACTTTTACAAGTTCCACTTAGAAAAATATTCACATCTTGTTGATAATTGGTATTTCTCCAATCGGAGTTCCCCCAGGGGCTCACTCTCGAATGGGGCCGTGAGTGAGTACGGGGAGTCGCGTCCCTGGGGCTACCCGAATCGCGGGGTTAGTTTGGTTCTCGTGAGCTCGTTGTCTGGTTTTCTGGTTTCACGTTTTCTGGGTTTCCGGTTTTCCGTTTTCTGGGTTTCCGTTTTCTGGTTTTCTCGTTTTCTGGTTTTCTCGTTTCCTGGTTTTCTCGTTTTCTCGTTTTCTGGTTTTCTCGTTTTCTGGTTTTCCGTATTCTGGTTTTCTGCTTTCGCGTAGATTTCATGCAGTAATTCGTACTCGTGTGCAGGATTTGTGTTAGGTCTAATTATCATTAGTCTGTTTTAGATAGGATACAACAGCCCTGATTCTTCCCTGAGTCTTCTATCGTCGTCGAAGAGGACATACCAAGAAGAGGACTCACCACGCTGACAACTGAATATTTTTAAGTTAGTTTTATTTGCTGAGCAATTATTGTTTTAGAGTCACCCCCGAACCAGAGCCTTCTGCTCTGGTTCACGTTTCTTTTTTGTGAATCAAAGCCTTCTGCTTTGATTCATCCCTGTTTTGCGTTTAGTCTTTTGGTCAACAATAATTGCTCGGCTTGCGCGCGTTAATTGTTCATATTTTATATCGTCGTTGTAAATACGTCGAGTAATTATGGCCGTAAATTCACTTTGTTCGTTTTTTTTTACTCCGACACAGTCTTCTACTGTGTCGGACACCTTTGCTCGCAATTAGTATGTACCAGATTTATTGGTACGGGAGTTCGCGGTAGTTTATATATTAATGGGGGGGTCGAGACGCGTTGTGTCCGCTCTTTACCACTCATCGGTAAAATTTTCCCACCCATGTCCGTCAGTGGCGGCAGGTGGTTGTTGAAGTTGGTATTGTTGTCGGAACTCCTCTCGACCATTGCTCGCGTCACCCTCGAACCAGAGCCTTCTGCTCTGGTTTGCTTAGTTTTTCTCTCTTCTTGAAAGAATCAGAGCCTTCAGCCTGATTCGCCTTTTGTCCCCCGTGGATCGGAGACTTCTTCTCCGATTCACACCCTTTTGCTCCGCGATAATTACTCGACGTACTTGTTTAGTACATTAGTATAAGTCCGACGTTGTAAGAAAGGGAGCCAGAAGGAATATTGCATTCGTTCTGACTCCCTTTCCGGGTCTCTTGTGCAGCAACCTCCTCGTGGTGAGACCTGGGCAATCGGCATTATCCTTTATTCGTAAGAACTTTCAGTATCTTACGAATAAATGATAATGTCGAGCTAATAGCTGCACACTTGTTCAATAAAGATCTTGTAAATTAATGTCTATGATTATTTTAAACCTATTCCCTTCCATAACATTTTTCCAAACCATCTTCCCTCAGAACAAAATATATTAGTTAATTGCAGAAGTTTGTACCCTATTTGAAAATTAAATGCGAGCTGTTTTATTTAAAAGTAACAGTTTTATTAATCAATTATATAATTAGCACTATGTTCTACAATTATCTCCAAACATTTTACAACCTGATTTCCTTTTTCGTAGAAGTTACACATGTTTATTTAAAAAAAAAGATCACGAGGTAAACTGGGTACAAAGTTTTGCAATCATCTAATATTATTTAATATTGTAAGCAGCCGCGCTGGACGGATTTATGGTAGGGACACCCCTATTTCACATGGGCCCGGTACGTGACTTCTTTTAGTTTGGCTACTGCGCTGGGCTATCATCGTCACTTGATAACCGTCCGTACCTGGGTACCCTCGAACCCGTGCTTACCATAAAACCCTTAAAACGTTCGCTCCTTGAGTCTAGCGCGGATGGCAAATGTTTTGCAACGGTCCCGAAGATTTGCCAAGGCCAACATTTAGCGGCCAAACCCTGGGTTTTCCAGCCATTTGACAACCAGACATGCTGTAGTTGCAAAACACATAGTTTGGTATCGTCTACACCCAAATCATCCCAAAAAGTGGGGATGAATTAGTCAGAGGTAGGGAGGAGGACCGAGATGATAAAGACGAGAACTCTCGATCCTCCAGGTGACTGCACCGTGGACCTTAGAACCGTTAAGACATATTAGCTTCATACCTTCGCAATTTTAGTTACTTAGCGACAGTTTTCACGCAAAGTACACAATCAAATATAGAGTTATTGTTAATATCTTCTTCTTATTCCTTCAAAAACTGAAGGTGGTCCTTCGAACAACATTAGTAGGCACCTCGCAGTGCAGAATAATCAAAGTCCGAACGATTGCCACAAAGATCGACCACGGACAGAAACAAATATGGTTCTCTTATCATCTCTTCTGCTTGCAGGCTTATCCATTTATACATCAGCTGCCGCATTACAAGCGAGGCATAGCATAGCAGTACAGCAAAGCCCTACTCATCTAATATAATTGCCTGCAGCACACCTATATCGCAGTATCGCAGTACATATCGCAGTAGACGTCTAACGGGGTGGGTCGTGTCTCTCTGATCCAGTCAATATTCTTCTCAGAAACGTTTAGAATATAAGTATTTATAATATAAACATTTTATGTATGAATTTAAAAGGAATAAATAAAGACAATGTAATAAAAAGATACGTCTGCGTATATTTACTTACTGAACCACCAATTTTTCCTGCACCTCCGACTTGTAGACAGCGAAACATTGAAAAATAAAAATTTTCGAACGTCTGACTTTTCGTTCACTTGTACTACTGAAATTCCGGATACCTCCTTTGAGATCATGTTCTCCTATTACAAAGTTCAATTTTCGACATTTTCAAAAATTTTTCAATTTTTCAACCGTCTGACTTGCCTTTGAGTTGTACTACTGAATTTTCGAAAATTTTTCGAGCGTCTGACTTGACGTTGACTTGTACTACTGAAAATCGGATACCTCCTTGCATATCATGTTCTCCTAATACCGAGTTCAAAAATCGAGAAAAATTTCGAAAAACTCGATTTTTCGACCGTCTGACTTGCCGTTGACTTGTACTACTGAATTTTCGAAAATTTTTCGAGCGTCTGGCCTGACGTTGACTTATACTACTGAAAATCGGATACCTCCTTGCATATCATGTTCTCCTAATACCGAGTTCAAAAATCGAGGAAATTTTCGAAAAACTCGATTTTTGAACTCGGTATTAGGAGAACATGATATGCAAGGAGGTATCCGATTTTCAGTAGTACAAGTCAACGTCAAGTCAGACGCTCGAAAAATTTTCGAAAATTCAGTGATACAACTCAACGACAAGTCAGACGGTCGAAAAATCGAGTTTTTCGAAAATTTTCTCGATTTTTGAACTCGGTATTAGGAGAACATGATATGCAAGGAGGTATCCGATTTTCAGTAGTACAAGTTAACGTCAGGCCAGACGCTCGAAAAATTTTCGAAAATTCAGTAGTACAAGTGAACGACAAGTCAGACGGCCGAAAAGTAGAGTTTTTCGAAAATTTTCTCGATTTTTGAACTCGGTATTAGGAGAACATGATATGCAAGGAGGTATCCGATTTTCAGTAGTACAAGTCAACGTCAGGCCAGACTCTCGAAAAATTATCGAAAATTCAGTAGTACAACTCAACCGCAAGTCAGACGGCTGAAAAATTGAGGAAATTTTCGAATACCTCGTAAATTTAACTTTGTATTAGGAGAACATGATATTGGAAGAGGTGGCACGAATTTCAGTAGTACAAGTCAACGGACGATTCTGGCAACTGAAAATTGGGGATGGGGAAAGAAGAATACAATATCTTTGTTAACTATTAAATTTACAACTTTATTTATAATCATATACATAACAATTTTGAATGTATAAGTACATGTGAAATTTGCGAAGTTTTTTATTCAACGCTATATGAAATCTGATAAAATACACAACTACAGTACCTTTTCCTAATGGCTGTGCCTTCTTGACACGGTCTTGCGTTTCGCTCCTGATGATGGTCGTATATCTCGATTTACCTCAGGCCCGTACCCTGAAAACCGGGCGCCACGCATTGAGGCGACGCTGTAATGAATAGATTTCCACATCACCCAAGAGGTACTATTCTTGATGCGTTTCTTTGAATCAGTGGTATCCCCTGTAGGCCTATTCCACTGCTTTACATGAGATAATTTCAAGAAAATTCGTAATGAAAGCCATAACATATGGACTTGACCAGAATATCGCGGAAGTGATAATAGATTACGTTGTTCCAGGGGCGGACTAAGTCAGCGCGGGGCCTGTAGCAAGTATGACGAGGGGCCGTAGGTTTTATATGATAATACAATAAAACACAACCTTTACTAAAGAAAGAGGTCTCCAGAAACGCGTGGCCCTTAGCATTTGCTTCTTCCGCTATGTGGCTAATTCGGCTCTGCTAATGCGTCTCTTCTTGAGAGAGAATTATCTGTTCCGTGTCTATAGATTTATGTAGTCTATGGCGAGAACCGACAACCCAACGCAAACGCATTGTACGATTGAATGGCCCGGTGCATCCAGCTGCATCGCATTCTCCATTCTCCAATCTACTTGCAGTCTACTTGTATCCCTCGTCTGTGGTTACACACTACACCAAGCGGCCAAATAACGTAATTAGTCTCTGGTACTACCAGGTATAATGTTTGATAATGCTTCACCAATAGTGATATTGACAGTGTAGTAAATAGTAAATGATCGCTTACCTCTATAATTACAGAGGAGCTCTGTATAAGTGATTAACAGTGTCGGTTAGTATTTTTATGAAATTTCAATCGATTTCAGTGTTAGCTGTTTTCCGCGTTTACTCAACATCAAATCGCCACTTGTATGTAGGCTTTATCGAACGATTCGGTATGTAAACAAAGCAATTTAATGTTCTCGCCACTTGATTCTACATTTAATACTGTCAGTTCTAACCTAAAACTCATTCGCATCTAGTTTTCGAACGATTGAAAAATGTAGTACATATACACCGTACTTGAACAGAAGTATGTAGTATATGTTCTTTTTCATATTTCTCTTTCAGTGTTCCGAGACAAATTTCAAATAGTGCAAATTGTGCTGACGTTATGAAAGAAAAAATATTTGACAAAGTCCCGTACACTTCGTTCCCATGGCTAAAGGAAAATTAAGGGGCTCTGACTCTAACAATAAGGTACATTTACGAAATAATGAATATTGTAATGAATGACGTTTAATATAACGCAATTCTTCTAACAAATAGTTAACAGCATCCAACGCTACTTTTAAAAATGGAGAGACTTATACGTCAGAGTTTGAGATCAACGAAATACCACCTAGTGCCCGTACATTACTTACAAAGGGTTACATACAAGATGAAATCAACTCCTATTCAGGTACACATCTATGTTTTACCATACCTTTGTATAATCTAGCTTCTGTGTCTTATAATACTCAATTAATCACTTTCAGGTGCTACTGTATCAACGCGTGGACGTTTTATGACAGAACAGGACAAAATACGTTGTCCTAACGAACGTCCTTTGTACCTATATATACAGGGTCATACAAAACATAATGTAGATTGTATGTTACGTTTTTAATCTTTCTCTTATGAATACTTGAAACGTTTAGAAAAGCACTTTAGTTATTTTCACATTGCTTTCTTTCAGTGGCTATACAAAAGATCAACGAGATCATTAAAACAGAACATCAGAGTTCATTAAATAGGCCAAGTAGGTTTACCAATGCACCACCACCACTTATGAGCTTACATTCTGGAATTACATCTGTGGTATGTTTTTGTATGGTGACGACTAGACCTGCAGATCTTTATGCAAAGTAAAGATTGTCTGCATCTATTGTAACAAATAGAAACTAAACACAAATATAAGTTCCACGAATATAAATTACAACAAAGTTTGAGAGCTATACTTAATGTAATTAGTAAAAGAAATTGTTTAGAACAAGTAGCAGTCAAGGAACTGTCCTTTGAAGTAAATTTCAAATGAAACACTTAAAATAGTAGGGAGTTGTTGGCAACAGAATTGAAAAATAATTAGAAGTACAATGTATCAATTATTATTAGACTGCTGATCTTTATGCGTTTACAAAGTAATGTCTTTAATATAACGAAGTCATTAAGGATTGCAATCAAGTTTTATTTTATTCGTGCTTCCCACAATAAATGCAGAACATTTTTATTTTGCATAAAGATCCGTAATTTTGAAAATTCTCCAACAATTTTGAATTTCATCTACTCAATTTTTCTATAAACGCATAAACTATAAACATAAAGATCCACGGTCTAGTAATAATCTATTGCGCCTATGTCTCTGTACGATGCGTTTACTTATTCGTGTGCACATCGTTTCAACAGGAAAAGATTTGCGTTGGAATAGAGAATTCTCCAGAAGGTTTTGATTTACGAGGTAGAATTATAGGCGCAGGTGGAGCAAATTTGTTGTATATTAGAGCAGAGACCGCTGCGAATGTAACGTTAAGAGGTAGAGGATCGCAGTTCATCGATCCAGTTCTAGGAGCTGAATCGCCGGAGCCGCTTCATTTGTACATAGAGTAAGAAGATCATTAGTGCTACCTTCCTTAATAGTACTCGTGATTCTTTAATCGCAAAACACGTTGTATGTTTTGTTTATACAGGCATCCAAAACCGGAAGCGTTACAAAATGCAAAACAGTTAGCGATTAATTTAATTCAAACAATGCAGTCTGAATTACAGTCATACATACAGCAACAACCACCACCAGTACAATCACAGCAAGTTATAGAACAGTCGCAAATACAACAAAGTATGAATTCAAACTTATTCTTAATAAGCATCGTGTGCGATTATACATTGTTACTATCGCTAATTTTATTTTTATAGCAGAATTTCAAACCATGAACATTGGTACTTTGGGACCACCTAATGTTGTTACTATACAACATCAAGGTAGAGCACATACACTAATAGTTCATGGCTGTTGGAAATTCTATACGTAACTGTTGCAAATCATCGTTGTTTCGCAGATATAATACAACATCCGCAAAGTAGCGTGGTAACGTTGCCAGCAACAATTCTCACTGCTACAGTGGCTGGTGCACCAGGGTCTGGTATAACGGTTCCTCCACCCGGAGTACACATTCCTCCTCATTCTGGACCGTTGGTGCCACCACCGCCGCAAGCTCAGGTGACTATGATTACTAGACTGCGGATTTCATGCATTAATACCAAAAATAGGTACGTGTGTATAGAACTATGTAATAGAACTGTATAAGATAATTAAAATTTATTATATTGCATAAAGATCCGCAGTCTAAGGATTACTAAAGCTGTCACGAATGTTATATCAATTCATTAATACGTGTTTCATATATAGGAAATACAAACGTTCATGCCACCTCCACCTGTTGGACAAGTGCAATTAATTGGACCTCCGTCGACGGTGAGTCAAGTGCAATATCAGATTCATCCTGGACAACCGTTGCAAATCCAAGGGCTTCAACCTGGTTCGCAATCGTCGCCACAACCGGTGGCTCAAATGTACGTGATGAGCCAGCCGCCACCACAGAATCCTGCTCAACAGAACTTTATAACGAGCAGCAGTGCACCGGTTAGTGGTGCAGTTTCTTACGTGTATACGCAACCGAATGTGCAAAGGTCCTCTACACCTCCGCAAGGAATAATCGAAGCCGTCAACGTGAATCTACAACAACCACCTCCGACGGCGCCAATTAATATAACTCAACAACCACCACCTCCGTTGCTACATCTCCATTTTCCACCACCAAACTTCCCTCCGAATCAACCGCCACCTCCTGTACCGCAAACTTATCAAATACAGTATCAGCAGGTTCAAGCTCCGGTATCGCAAGCACAAACCCAGTTTGTATTGCAACCAGGCGAACATATGGTTCCACCCCAATTGCAACAAAATCACGAACAATCTCAGGCAGTGGCTCAGCATATGTTACCTCCGCAATTCGAAGGTCATACTCCTCAGTTTCATCTACAAGTACCTCCTCCATCCACGCAGACTTTTCTGCTCCCGAATGCTCAGTCTCCGCAACACCCGCAACAACATCCTCTCACTCCTGGAGGTGAAGTACAACATCAACAAGACGGACCAGACCAAGGACCTCAGCCACAGCCTGTACCACCACCACAAATTGTACCGCCACCATCGGCTGCTCAAATGACAAATTCTATGAATGTTCTTACTAGTATTCCTCCGCCGACGCAAGCACCACCATCGCAAAATGCCCCGTGGCTGTATCCGCCGCAACAACCGCAACAGATGCTGCAATCTCAGGGTCAACTGCAGGTTAATTGAATATACTAATAGCGGTCATCGCTTCAGTGTAAAAGTTGCCAGCTAAAAACTTTCGTGTAAAGTAGTTTTCAAGGAGGCTATATCCTATATCTGGCCTCGGAATTAACACTTTATCTACCGGTAGCCTATTAATAGTCTTTTCAGTAATTGTGCTGTACCGAATGGAAGCTTAAAAATCTTCACTGAGTCATTAATTCCGAAGATTAATAGCAACGTGTTACACTTACGTGATGTTCCTTCGAAGCTCAACAAGTGGCACCTTTGAGTCAATTGAAACGAGAAATGTTTATTTTCTAGGTTCAGATGCCACCTGGGAATATGCCTCTACATAACGTTCCTCCCCCGCAAGTTCAGGCACAGATACAATACCATGCTCAACATATGCAGTATCAGAACGGCCATATGCCACCGCAAGTACACTACACTGTGCAGCCACCCCCTCAGCAGTTCGATCAGAAACCTGAATCACCGGAACAAAAATCTCACGGTGTAAAAAGAAGGTTTTCAGACGTTGAAGCAAATCCGGTAGGTTCTCGAGATTGTAGTGTTTCATATTTATTATTACTGGACTGCGGATGTTTATGCGATTTTCAATTTTTCTAAACAAATATTAAGAAAATGGTACCAAATCTTATTTTCATTGGTAGTAGGTTCATACTAAATTCTGTCGAATTAGATACTATTTGATTTTTATAAACTATAAATGTGTATAGATCCGCAGTTGAATTATTACTGTTTAAGAATTTGGCTAAACATCTTCTCGTAAACTATAGGAAGCGCCACCATATCAGTGTGGTCCTCTACCAGCTCAGCGTCATGGAACAGGGTAAGTAAAATAATTAATGCACAATTTAGTTCTGTACACAGTATAATCATTACGTTTATATGTATGAGAAGTGAACGTTTTGCGATGTGCAAAATTTAATTGCATGAATAAAGCAGGTTTAAAGAATTTTAATTATTTAATAAGTACACGAATGTTCAAGAATAGAATACGAATAGATTTACTTTGATAAAGTCATTTTGAAATTCGAGTCCGAGAGATAGCTTGCAATATCATAATTATAGCGAATACATTTTTTATTTCGTTGTTTCTTCCAATTATTCGACATACTAGTGCTAAGTGATGGTTATTATACTACAGTAATTTTCTAGATGTAAAAATTGTAAGTTGAAACGCAGCAAATAATGTGCTTAAGTATATGCACTCGAATACATTAAATTTCTTTCAGAAAACCTGCTTTGATCAAGATCTACCAAAATCAGTATATAGGAAGGAAACGCTTTGAAATACTCAGAAACATAGTAACACCTAGATTTTTTTCTCGTTGTTAAAACTGTTAGCATAAAGACTAAAAAAAACGTTTGACATTATAGTATGAGGAGTGTTACTTTATCGCTGTCGAGCAACAACTTTGGTAAAGAAAATTCTCATGTTCTCAATCAATTTATCTTTAAGCAATGGTTTTGCTCATAAGTATAGTGATTACTTGAAAAGTGCACTTAGTCAGTCAACCAACATTGTTTAAAGATGGTGATCGTGAATATAATAAGTTTATTCACAGAATATTATGCCGGACAAAGAACTGTAATTATATTGATTTTTGGTAAACAATTCTTTGTAAATACAACGTAAAAGAATATTTCTAAATTTATTGTATCGGTGATGTAACTAGTAGAAGTTTGTATATATAATACATACTTTTATGATTAGTTGTAAGGTCTCAGCTAAAATCATAAGTTAGAAGAACCATTATTTGTAGATTTTAC
This sequence comes from Lasioglossum morio, assembly GCA_916610235.2. Taxonomy (NCBI): domain Eukaryota; kingdom Metazoa; phylum Arthropoda; class Insecta; order Hymenoptera; family Halictidae; genus Lasioglossum; species Lasioglossum morio. Next base: position 7,622,435 of record OU744325.1, on the reverse strand, counting down.
TGTTTTACAGATTAAATAACAAATGATTGGACACGTATTCGTGATAATAATATTCTGTGTGACAAAATACAACTAAGTACGTACTGCGTCATAAAAGTTCTTGTATCATTAACTGTGACCTGGGGAATACCAGGTACTTTTAATATTTCAGAAGTATCCGTGCCAGCTCGTCAGGTGATATTTGCTTAAAACAATTTTGAAATGTTTATCTGTAACGATCGAATCTATGTTAATAATTATGTAACTGAATTGTTTAAGCAGAGAAGGTGATCGGCAGCAACAAGTCTTACATGGTCCGTCACCAACAGCTGCGGGTCTACCTCATGGAGATCGAAACAAGCTGCTAATGCCACCTCCACATCCAGGTCTGTAACTAAGAGTATTCAAGATGAAAGAGTGCTGGATACCTTTTGGAAATTAATGCATGATATGCATTGGATTTCTTATTATTAACACTTTCAGGGCCGCACATTTAGCATCAAATTATTCTCGCATGACGCAACACTGTATACATACATTTCACTGGCTATTGCCGGTCCCTTTCACGTTCACGGTGAAATCATAATACAATTTATTAAGGGAAACGTTGAAGCTGCCATTGAACATTTCTAATTTAATCCTTAAGTAACGTTCTATTACCAGTTCATTTATTTTATGTTTCTTTTTACTAGCTAAATTAGCAAATGGAGATCAACTTTTGCTTTTCAGCATTGGAAACAGTGAAACGACAGAGTACAGTAATCCCGCGATCTAAGCCAGTGTCACCTAAATCTTCAAACAGTTACAGTAGTGGACAAAAGTTCAAGACGACTATCTTTCCAGTAGATTATCGCAGTTTATTAAAGATGCTAAACGTCTAATAGTTCCCAATTGCTCTTAAGGGAGTAGACTAGTTTTTCCAGGATTGCAAGGGTGCGGAACGCGCGCATTTCTCGATAATACAAAAAAATGGGGGTTTTCAGTAGTCAAAAACGCTAGATAAAAGATCGATCTAGGCCGCTATCGCCCTCCAAAGGCCGGAAAATAATTCTTTTCTTAGATCTTACGAGCTAATTCTTCTCACGATAATAGGTATTGCCATGATACTCGTAAATGTAATTGTTGGCAGAAAAAAGTGAACAAAAGACAACTGCCAGATCGAGAATAATCATGTGTACGTGACAGCGGCCGTCAAAGTGTTCAAGTCTAACATCAGTAAAATAATGAAGAAAATATTTACAGCCTTTTTTCACAATACACTGTTCACGTACAATGTGTCTGTGACTCGATCAAATGTTTCTACTGTTATTTCAGATGGGTATCTAGCATTGTTTCTCAATACTCTTAGCCTGTAGTAATACTATATACTGTAAATATATATTTTGCTAAACAGTATGAACTTCTTATTCTTAATTGATACATATTAGCGATCTGTTTTGTTTTCATGTATTCATTCGAACACAATTGCAGATGGGCGACAGGAATATCTCCAAGGTTTATGATTCTACAATGCAAATTGCTTTCGATTTAACTTTATTTATTATTATTTAGAAGTTAACGAGCCTTTCGCTATACCGTACTATTACGAATAGTTAAACTTGAATGTCTTAATTTTAATGCTTTTTCATCGTATACTTTTCATCGCAAATGTATGTATTTTCAGAAATTGTACAAGACAAGTGACCGTTACATTTCAGTGATTGCTTTTGACCGGTATTAACTATAATTAATTCTCCTTCGTGTTATGTTGAAATATATGTTTTAATATGAGTATTTTAAGTTTTAACAAATTATATGTACTGCCAAGGTGTCATATAATCTGCGGACCAGACGTCCGAAGCCGAGCATGCGAATACACACGGAGTAGCAGCGCACGTTATCATGTGATTGTCTCGATGGTTCTTACTTTATAGAAAAGTACTCATTTTCTAGTTTGTTATGCGTGCAACAAAATTTGCAGACTTACATTGGCTCTAGCTGAATAGCTGCACACCATTGATTTTGTTACTTGTTTCTTGTTTTACAGTAAACTAACCGAAGAGTTTGAGGGCTGTGTCCACCGGAAGTCTGAATCTCCTTGAACGCAAACTTGTTTTTATACATGAGTTTTCTTTTGCAGATTTCAAGCTAGCTCGAGAACACTAAATAAGTAGGATATACGCGATATGGTAACGGTGAACGCTCGTAATCAATGCTACGAATCTGTTTACTATCTGTTTTCAGCTACACATAGCGATTATAATAATTATTTTTTTAGTAAGAAATGGCCAATGATTTGAAATATTGTTAGTCCAGCATGCGATTCCGTTGCTTTACGGTTCGAGACAATTGAAAGCTTCGTTTGAGAAGAATTAAAGTTTTCTGTCGTCGCACAGTGTTCTCTCGATGCGAAAAATAAGAAGCAGTCGATTAAAAAAACGATATGATTTCGCGCTATTTACAATATTTCATCATATTATTCGCCATGTTTAAGTATATAATGCATTTTACGTACAGCTGTTATGCATCCTTCAATAAAATTCTTTTTATTTCATGAATTGCCGTTATTTAGGTGAAAAACGGAGCATGGACCAAAAACCTGCAGGCATAAATTCAGGTATACTCAATATCTTTTTACAGTATATACTTTTTTTCATCAATTTTCTGTGTATCGAAAAATAAGATTACTCACATGCTTCTGTGTTTGTTATAGGAAATGAGCAGAATCCGATAGGAGATTCTGTAAATATTCATGCTGGAGGTGGTCCGCCTCTTCCTCCTCCACTTCCACCACAAGCACCATGGCAAGCCCATCATGTCAGAACTCCATGGGGTAGACCACCACCAATGCCAAGAGATGGAGACCATCAAGGAATGTGTCCCGCTTTACCCCCTACAAATATGCCACCACCTCAGATTAGACCAAGAGGTACCTTCAATGAGCTATGACAATCATTATAATTACGTCTGTAGTGTTATGGAGTTTGGAAGTCTTCGATGTTATTATTTTTAATCACAAAAAGGAATTACTTCCTCTCGGAATTTGATGAAATTGAAATATGTTGTCAAATTCGAAAATAATAGTCGGTCCCTTTTAGTTTTCCATATATTTGTTTAAGTTTGAGTTAGGTCTGTGGATTGTTAGTAACTTCAAAATTGTTAGGAAATAAAAAGATCGAAGATGTCAATATATGATCTCGCTTCTATTAAAATCAGAGGAGAAACAACATTCAATTTAGTTCCTATTTCTTGCAATCGATGCGGGCAATTTTTATTTTGCATAAAGATCCGCAGTCTATTTAGAACATATTTCAATTTCATAAAAATTAATCAATGAATCACTCACCGAAGTCAAATACAGAAATGATTGCAGAAGACCTCGATCTCTAAAAATTACAAAATGTATAAGAAACTTATACTATATAGAAACATATACGTTTTATACTCACTGTAATCAAGATCGTAACTTCTAAATTTCATTAGGTGTTGAATGCATGAAGTAATGACCCGATGTTCTTGTGATTACTTAGGACCTGTTGAAGGCAATCGATCGCCCGTTCAAAATGCGATGCTGGAGCACCCGATGAACGTCGAGTATAATCAAATGCCACAGTACACGACAAAACCTCCCCCTTACAATTCACACCCATTGATGCAATCCATTTGTAATCCACCACCGCCACCGCCACCGCATCATCAACAACGACCGCAGCATCCTCCTCAGTCAATGCAGCATTACCAGGTGCCAATTTCTCAAGCATATCAGCCGCCGACTTCTTGTCCGCCGTGGATGAATTAAAAAGGAAACGGAAGTCATGACGCTACACGTAACACGTGACCGACGCTCTTACGCTAGTACCTTATAAAGATAGCTGGGTGCGGCCCGTCCGATTACATCGGTGCGCTTCCACATCAAGTGCTATCTCCGAGACGCATTGGAACCACGTTAAACGGACGAACGTTGCATTGCGTTGTCTTAATTCAATTGTTCCTCTTGCGAGTGTTAATTATAATTTAAATATCCGTTACGTCGAAGACACAACTCTGTAGAATATGCTGTTTCGCGAAACGAGAGCTCTGTACATGCTACGAAATTATTTATAGCGAACCAGTGTAAGGCTTTAGATAGCTAAACGCTAGTAACGAATTTATAAATACCGTGTTGAAATCTGTGAAAGAGTTAATAATACGATTGTCTGATCAATTTATATGTGTAACACCGTGACGCGTCGGATCCACGGTTTCGAACGAAAGACTACTTTTCCGATTGTTGGTGCAAATGCGGGTGCATATAGCTAGAACAAAATAACTGGCATTTGTTCCGAGAACGATGAAATGCTTTTAATATTCACGCACACAGATACACTCGAGGAAGATCTAGAAGTGCAGTGTTCTCTCGATAATTGTCGAAAACACAGGGGCGGTCAGGGATACTGTTCTTTGACCACTACCGAACGTTGACTAAAGCACAGCGAGGCTCGAAAGGCTTCAGAAGTGTAAACGTAACTAATCTAATAACTTCTTTATTTTTCATTATTTTTTATGGGACTTTGACCAATACGTTCGCGACATTTTTCTAATGAAAATGATACCAAACGTGATGTATAATTCCTGAACACGTATTATGTTACATAATACTTAATTAAAGGCCAGACATATGGGATATTTATCGAGAAAACACTGTACGTACTTTTTGTATGTATAGGACGTAATTAGCCCCTTCTCGAATCTACCGTACGCCGTCTATTTCCTTTCTTTGCGGTGCACCACCGTGCCGTATCATCTGTTTATAGACAATACACAATAAGGTGTATGGGATTTTGTATGCAAACGTGAATAAATTGTTGCTGACGATCTTAAGAAGCGTTATCAACATGATGAATGTAACAAAATAATTACTATTATAGTACAACGCCTCTAGTTTTACAATTACGTGAACAGGGTCGCTAATCGCTCTTCACACCCCGTTCCCGATTATAATATAAGAATTTTTAAAAACAATATGACATATTAGTGTTACATGATCATGCGACAAGCACGAGCCGTTCGAATTTGGATTGATGTACCAAATTCTTCATCTTGGGTTAAGCCATCGTTTTTTATGATTTAGTTATAGAAATATATTTTCCGACGGAGTATAATTTTTTGAATAAATTAATTTAATCACGATGAATCGTTTGTTCTATTCCTTTTCACCAAATACATTGAAACCTTAAGAATGTCTAATCATTGGAGTGCGGATGTTTATTATGCAATTATTGCTTTTAAAATTTTTCTCCAGATCTAAAGAGGCTACTACCATAAAAAATAACATTTTGTTTGATTCGAATTTCTTAAAATTCGTTTACAAAAATTGCATAAACATTCGCTGTCTACTAATCACTATAATCACAAAATAAATGGTACTGCAAGGGGTTAAACAACGTTTTTACTAATATGTTTGACCGTACGTTACTTTTCACGGTACAAATATCGTTTTTACGGGATTCTCTGATCTTTTAGTATCGATCTCAGTGAGCGATGTCGTTAAAACGGCACTGTTTTTGCTATCAATGGGCCATCGTTCTAATTAAAGTCGTTAAACGATCGAACAGCGCATCTACACCGATCGAATATTGGCCCAGGTTTCCATGCCGCGCGAAATTCTGTTTAATACAAATCCGATGAAGCCGTACACCGGTGAAATTGTCTGTCGTTATATGGGGCGAATGGGGCGCGTTAAAGGGCGCAATGAAATGGTGCGCCATAAAACGGGGGCCGTTACAACGCGTAATTAAAAGAGAACGTCAAGATTTTGCGGCAAAATACAATTGTTCAAGAAACATATTTCATGCCCGAACTAAATTGATCGTAAAGAACTTTTATTTATACGTACGGTCGGTCTTATATCAAGCATGTACTTGTCGGTACAGGGAAAATACTAAAAACGGAAGCTCGTAATTTCATTTTCACACCGATTCAACATTTAAACATCATAAATGTGCCCATAATTATGAAAATGGTCTAAGTCAAGATTTAACCCATTGCATTCGAAGCAATTGTAACTTGAAAATTAAACATTTCTTCCGACCTAGAATATTACCACTCTCTCTGATTTTTATGGATATGAAATTGGTATAATACTTCGTATAATACATAAATGTTTAGTAAATGATTAGTGTTACAAACACAATCTTTCTTTCCACCCGATTTAGCAATTTACAAATTCTACTTTACACAGTTACAGTTCTAGACGAATGGAGAAATAATGCTGCTGAAATGTTCGCTTCGCCGCTATTTATTATACAGTTATCCTACCCTTATCAACTACCTGAGATTCGCGGGAAATGGCTAGAGCAGTCTCTCGATAATGTTTACGTTAACCGCCGTCCCAGGTATATAATTTCCCGGGCTCGTCCTCGCATGTCATCAACATGCGTAATGACTTTCGCTAGACGGTCAATTTCTTTTGATTTACAATCACAATTTCTTTTCCTCCCGAATCTCGCGACTCTTTGTAGCCTGACGGCCCCGGGTCCACCTTTCGGTTTCCTCGTGCTCGCTAGTGACCTTCATATGAGGAATTCTCCGAAACGAGGTTCTTTCGCGGCCTAAGGTAGACACGCATGCGTTGACACAATTTTATACAACATTAGACACAATGCATTGTATCTACCTTTAGATGCTATTGGCTTGAATGCAACAAACGCTTTCGCGTAGTCACCAGTGTCAACGAGATTCGGATGCTTTAAACTTTATACTATTCTCAATTTCATATTATCAATCGACCGACAATAGCCATCCCCCACCAATCCCTTACAATATTTTTACATTTCATACTTCGTAAGAATTTCGCGCACATGATACTACCGCAAAGAAAACAGAAATGCTTTTTTATCCGTAACAATTAGATACCGACATATTTAATAATGTTAACAATACTTTGAATAATTGGTCAGCAATTTTTAGTGCCGCTTTTACGTTACATTATTTTAAACTAAATTAGCTCAATGTAATTCTTACGATATTGTCAAAAATGAATCGTTAAATGGTGCTTATTATTTCAACGTTATATGAGATTAACAAGAAATATGATATGACTTAGACCACTTTCATAATAATGGTCCACTTGTAGACGAATACAGTAAAGAATAATTTCCTTGTCGCTTGTTAGTGAAAATCACGAGATCGATTAAAGTCCAGTTCGATGTTTCATAAATCAATAACGGAATGAAGCGACTCACTTCACCGTTCAGTCACCCTTCCATCAATGCAACCATACCGAAATATCTCGAATTACTAACATAGTTAGTTAAAATCAAGGGACGGATAGGTTCGATCCCAACTAATTCTAGCAATGTCTCAGGTTTGTCCGTCCTCGTCGCATCAGCTGGTCGCAGCTTCCATTGCTTTTCAACGCGCCCGCCGTAGGTTTCCCAAGAATTATGGACTTTACGGTCATTTTGAGGACACGACGAAATTGGACAAGGTAACCAGTTCCACATCACAAACGCGAAATTCTACCAATGACGATTTGTCGACTTGTAAACCGAGAGCTTCACTATAGACTGAGAATTTAATTATAAATAAAATTAGGCTGAAAGCGTGGCAGAGAACGAGGAGTCACAGGAGCTGGAGAATGCGTCGTTTTCTTCAAGGAAATGCTCAAGCTCGAGAGCAGCTCGCGTTGATACTAAAACAGTCTGGAGCGACGAGTATGGCGAAAGTGGCTCAATCAAGGAAAACTTACTTCAGAAACCAATAATCTGCAGTTGCTGTCGTAAACGCAACGAGGCTGCAAAAGCTAACGAACCGGCGAACGCTTCGAAGACAACGGACTACTGCAGCGCGGGAGACGCGCTTGATATCGTTCCAAGCAAAGAATACAATGAGATATCAAAGAAAGGCGATCCTTCGAAATCGGAACAATTGGACAAGTACGATATTCTATCAAACGTTTTAGCAGGGAAAATGTTGTACGGAGTATTACAGTAATTTAGAGTAAAAATCTAGAACAGTGATCGCAAACTCATTAGTTAAAACAGCCAAATGTCAGCTGTACGACAATTTGGTTTCTTTCGAGATCTAAATTTCTACTTCATCATACTTTGTAATAATCATTTATAGCAAAATTCAGTAGATAAAATTCAAACTTGTGCGGAGGCACAAAATATTAAACAAAACATCAATTTTCACACCATAATATCTACAAATAGACAAAACTTAACAATTTTTAAGACTGTGTCTATATTATTATATCCATTAAAAAAATAAAAGGTAGGAAACCTATTTTTTAAGAGTCTAGAGTCTCTTGTGTCTGCTGAACTTCGAAAACACTTCTATTTTGAGAGAAATAAATAGAATTTTCGTTATAAATTCGATCACTCTGTCAGCCATGAATGCCTAAAATTCGCAGTCTAATTATAAGCAGCGAAGGGTCTCGTAAGAAATCTGATGTCTCTATATTATTCAGTGGAACATCTCGGCGCTCGTCTGCGACTAGACTTTTGCAGAGCGACTTATTTTATTTCCAGCTCTGACGTAAAAATGATGAAAAGTTTCATAACGGAGTCCAGAAATTCTAGCCGTTGCCGCTCTTCGTATTCCCATTCACGAAGACGAAGCCCAAAAGAAACTTCGTCCAAATTGGATTCCGTTAATCTTCTATACGACGAAGGCGGCTACGATCGAGTAGATAACGTTAAAGGCACCAGCTCGCCGGAGAAACGGAGTAAGTTGAAATTCCTCGCGTTCCTGAATCACGGCGACGTCCCGATGAATTATCGTGATAATTTCGCTTCGTTTAGAGTGCAACATGGAGGAGCGTTGCTGCGGAGGAGCTAACTGCAGATCGGATCACCGAAACTCCCGTTCGAAGTCGAATCTTTTTGAACCGTGCAATGATAACTCGCACTCGAACATCCATCGGGGTTGCAATCCCCATTGCACGAAACATTCTAACGTCGACTTGTCACGACCACGACGAGACTTTTGTCGGCCTGAGAACCGCAGTCGATGCTGTCTCGGTCAGAACTGTTGTCGCCATTGCAACAGAGAAGATTGCCACAGGTTCGCAAAGATGTCCTTGTTGGAACTGTCCTAGCTACAGTGACTCCTGTTAATATTCGGACGCTCTAAATAGACCGTTAACTTTTTTAACCCTTTCGCTGCTAATACTTGATTATATGATTTGAACTTCATTTTAGAAGCTAATTCTTTATATTTAGAAATTATAGTTCTTCGTTAATTGTATTACAACTTTTTTATGTGGGCCTATATTGAAAATTTAAAAAATATCTTTTGTAGATCTGTGTCGATTATATACATTGTGAAAGCTTCATCGAAATCGGTCAATACAGGGAGAAACGACAAGCACTGATCCTCAGATGTATTGCGATCAGAGGCCAAAAATGGTGAAAAACTTCAATTTTGACAGTCTTTAAACGTTTATAACTGATTCTATTAAATTTTCGTTATTGGCCCAGCTAAAAAAGTTGTAAAAATCAATTTTCGTACGCCCCTAGCAATCCTGAAAGGAGACACCCAAATGGCTCCAATTGCGGTTCACCTGCAATGAAAAATTTCTCTGTTTAGTTGTTCGGCGAAGGAGAAGCCTCGCCTTGCGTCAGATACTTGCCTTTGTTCGTCGAACTGCACCAGCCAAGGAAGAAGATGTTGCAGAAGTCATGTTGCATGCGAGTCGATCCGCGATCGAGATTTTCACTCGAAGGATTCAGAGAAGATATCGACCGTTCAGGAGCAGAACGACGAGGAATACGACGACTGCGTGGCCAAGATCGATCACAAGGATTCTTTGTGCATCCTGGTGGAGAAGTACAAGGCCAAGGCCAGCAAGAAGTGCAAACACAGGAGGTACGCCGGTGAATACGATTTCTCAGACGATCGGATTAAGGACGACTGCAACAAATCGTTCACCTCCGACGTTAGCGGACAAATGGATGAGAACGTGAATCCGAGGAACAGGGAGAGATACTTGAACACCGATAGTCATCGGTTTCAAGAGAATCGCGCGTCGACGGGGAAACCTTGCAGAGCCGGTTGTGTACCGATTTTCCGGGAGGGGGACTGCAACCAGCTGAAAAATCTCAAGTCTCGTTTAGTGAAAACAGGAACATGCTGCTCGGCAAAGGGCACACCGTGGCGTCACACGTTTTAGATCTGACTAAATCTCAAGTCGTTCTACTCCTTGTATTTCTAGGACAGTTTCTCATATACGTCGCATATTTCTACAAAAAAATGTCCTGTAATAGTTCATGCGAAGTTATTAGATAGAATGTCGTTTTCACATCTTCGAGGAAAATACAAATTTTACATATCTCATGGAATACTATTATAAAGTTTTTTTTTAGATCGTAGTGTAACTTCAGGGTGACTCACTCGCGAATATACACGTATTTTATAAGTATGCTTTCGTTATATATCATTATATAGTGGTTGTCGTTATTTAATAAAATTTTAACTTTTGCTACGATATATGCTCTCGAAAATGTTACAATTTTACGATAGTTCTGTAGCGTTTTTCTTTCACGATTCAGTTGTAGACCGTTTCAAAGTAGAAGGAAGTCAATGCAATACAAGATTTATAAATCGAAATTCATTTTCGATATTAACTAAGAAAAATCGTGATTGATTTTTCTCCCAGTTCGACAAATATCAATTTTTGTAGTAATAAAACGAATGTTTAATGAAACTATTGTACAGTTCTTAGTTGAATCAGTTTCCATTTCCAGTCTCCATATGTCTTGAAAACTGCGCAGAGATTCTCACCACTGTCGCGAAGGGTGTCGCGGAACACTCGGTCGTTTCAGAAAGCCTATTTTTTAAAGTATATTACCCTAATAAAGTTAATCAAGCTATTTTGGAAGTATATTGCTTTAATAAAGTTAATAACCGAGGACATTTATATCATTCCGCCGCATCGTCCGCGGTGCCGGTCTCTTGGGCAACATTTGGCTCCTCTTCTGCTTCCTCCTGCTCGTGCACCCCAGTTTCCTTGCTTTCCGTTACTTTTTCTTCTTCTTCTACCCCTGCAACAAGGTTCGTTATTAATTGATTTGCGCATTGCGCGTGAAATAAATTTCGTACCGCAGTCTCTGCACAAAGCAATTTCAGAAGAGAAATGTTGGCACATTTATTTGTAAACTTCAGAACATTTCTGTGAAATTCCAAATTTTCTTTTCCCTTTAGCTCCGTGCAACCCGTTTCATTTTTCGATAATGCCGAAGTAATGAAACGAAATCAAATATTATACGATGAAATTGTGAACTGAAGCGCTTCTTTGAAGTTTCTCCGGAAATTGTCTTCGATCGTTTATTTGAAAATATTTTCAGGATGCAGCTTTCAGCTGCATGAAGCATAACATGGAAGCTTTCTCATAAATAATCGGTAAAAATGTTTAAAATCACTCGTCAGAAGTTCGAAATAAATGATTTCTTTGTTGAATCCGTTGAAATAGGAAGATTCCAAGATCATCTTCCGGTCTGTTTTACCTTCAACCTCTGCTCCCCATTCTAATTCCGTCGGATGCTCTGTTTCAGCCTCCGATTGTGGTTCAACGCTCGTAGGCAATTGCTCCGTCGTAATTTCGACTTCCGACGCTTGCATCTCATCCATTTCCGCTTCCGTCAACTGTTCTTCCGTGTATTCTGCGTCGGTCTTCGCTTCCGATTCCACTGGACGGTATTCAGAAACAGGACTGGCTACTGTGGTCGCCATTTCCTCTGTTTCTGCGAGGAAAATTCGTGCACGATGTTTGACGACTTCACAGTTAGAAATCAATTGAAAGGAAACCCTTTTACCATCATATTCTTCTTCGTGTTCTGACTCTGGTTCTTTTTCTTGTCCCCTCGCTTCTTCTTCTTCTTCTTCTTCTTCTTCTTCTTCTTCTTCATCAATATCTCCTTCCGTTTCTTCCCCTTCTATTTACAATAGCAATTGCTTTGTTACTCGAGACATTATACACTACGTTTAATTAGAAATTACTGCATATTTACATCAGTGATTGCCTAGTTCTCGTGAAACAACCTTTCTCAAATTTTCTATGTCGCAATTTGTGCAAATTATAAATTATTTAATTATCGAGCGCTTCTAGTATCAAGGCAAAAGACATAATACAGTTCGTTAAATAATTTTTTACATTATTTATGAGATACCAACATAAGTAATATTGTGAATAAAAGCAATGTTTGAAGAGTACCAGGAATGTGCTTCTGCCATTTTTACGAGAAATTAAAAGTCATTCGAGACGATCGAGTATTTCGAGCGTTAAGAAGAGAAATGTTCGGTTAAATAAACGAGTTTTCCGAGCCAGACGACGTCGAAGTACATCGTGCAATCATGCGCAGTTATGCATCGTAATTTCAACGATAATGTTTGAATAGTGTTGAAGCATTCACCCTCCATCGACACACGAGACATTCTGAAGCGTTCTTTGAAAGCCATCTCAACCTTCGTGCTGGTGATCGTTAACTCCTCTTGAGTACCATATTCCACGGGGAGACCTCCACGAGACATCACTTTTTGGAACACTCTCTGGTGCAGAGAATCGAGTACAGCCTGAACGATCATCGACTTGGTCGACTCTAATCGTTGCACGTCATAGCTGCCTTTTCTCCTGCGGTACTGCTTGTACGCTCTCTGAATTAACACGAAATACATATATCGAAGCAGCATGCAAACCGTAATTGGAAGTTATAATTTGATGTGATTAAAAATTCAGTAGCCGGTTCTAGTTTGTCTAATGCAAAAGAAATTACCCGATCGATGCGAAACAAGCAATTTCGGTAACAAAACATCGAGTGTGATTAATGGCGAAACTAAACGAACCGCGAGAAAATTGCCCATTATAATTATAATGAAATTTATGCACAAATACAGGCAGACCCGTTCGACGTATGAAATTTGTCGCTTTAATTATTTATTAGACTGTAAATATTATGCGTAATTTATAAATTTTACAAATACGTCAGCTCGTTGGAAAGTCGCAATTGTTTGGGAGAAAACTGACAGTTTCCATTAGCGTGTATGCTTTTCAATCAAATTGATAGACTTGTTACTATAGAAATATCAATAAAGAACGTTACTTGAATAACTCTGGCAGCTTCGTTCGCCTTCTCCATCGTCAAGCCAGAGTCATTGTACATCATTTCCATCCAAGCGACAGCTTGAATGGCTTCCACAGGCTCGAGTATACGCGCATCCTTCTTCAGCTCTTCCTCCGTTTCCGCTGCGAATATTCACATTATTGAATCCCTTGATACCATTCGGATTCGCAGAAAATTCTCTACGATGTCTCAGGAGATTAAGATCTTACGGGCATCTATCCTCTGGTTTCTTCTAGTGTAATAGCCGCGGTAGGCGAACTAGGCGACAATATTCGTTTCAATTTTACGGTCACTGTGCTAACGATCGGTAAAGGATTTCCTACTTTTATGTGTTTCGAAGCTTTCGAAATCTCTGTCTGCGTGGCGCCAGCTTTTCGTAGAATCTCCAGTGTGTTCATCACTGCTCGTTGCCATTGAACTTTGCCCTGAACCTCGCTCGTAATCATCCTCTCGTAATGGCCGCGGAATGCTGCCTGATACAGTGAAACGTATTAGTTGCTTTGCGAATAGAGTTTTCTTTTTACAAATAATACTACACTGTAATCGATTCTTTGTTCTCAAATATAGATACAATGAACCACAGTAATGGTGGACACTTAAAATACATTTTTTGAGAAGTTAGAGCCATTAGTTTACTACAAGAAAATTTTTGAAAAGCTTGCAATTGATCGGATTTAAAAAGAAAGTACTGGAAGTTACAATTTTTGATATTTTCAGAATATGTATAATTGATACAGACTTACAAAACTTATTTTTTAAACTTTCAATATTGGCCAACACATAAAAAAGTTGTAGACAACGATTTCTATTATTTTCTTTGTAATTCCAATCAATTGCAACTTTCTCAACATTTCTTTTTCACGTCATGTATCATATTGAAAAAGTTATTGTCCTTCTAAAAGTGTATGTCTGTACGTCCTGTGGTGTTTAGTAAGACGTCAAGTAACTGTGTAATTTTATTAGCGTTATATAAAATGTTTACTTGTATCACTTTAGCAGCGTGATTAGCATGCTCTCGCGTTGCTCCGGTCGCTTCTAAAATGCCTCGTATGGAAACCTCGGACCTCTCGTCGCAAGTCTTATCTGTGCAAATCAATTAACACTAATTTTATGAAACAATTCGCATATTTCGCGAAGGAATTCAAATCATTTACAAACTTCAAAAAACAAGAGTAAGCCCTAAAAATTGCTATACCATTATTCAAAATATTGTTTACTTTATTAAATAGGTTGGTATATAACTAATTACCAATTAATTAATTAAAATGAAGGGAATCGTATAGAACGGATCATTCTAGGTCAACAGAAACGTTTAATTTTCGAATTTAAATAACTCAGGCTGCAAAATGTTAACTTTGATAACATATTTTAAAATGCAAACGTATAACGTGGTTCATTATATCTTTCGTACAATTCGTGCGATAACTTTACCTTCGCATATCAATTCCGGTTGCGTGTCAACCGCGTCCAAGTACTCTCGAAACGCTCTCTGTGAATCAAAAAGAGGCATTTTGTAAAGAAAAGCGCTATGTTAGAACCGATAATCATCGGACACGCTATAATAAAATTTACCTGCATCCGCGGTGCCGCGACGGCGATTTGTTCCAAAGAAAAACCGGATCGGTATAGTATAGAGAGGATTGCTTGGCTTCCGAGCAGAATGTTGTTCACGACTTTCACCGCAACTGGAATGGCAGAAATAGTGATAAAGTCGATAGTAGTTGGATCAGCTGATAAATTTACCTTTCGTGTTCTCCCGCGTGATCAGAAGCGTGTCCACGTATTCCGCAATGAAACCGTATAAGCTCTCGGGTTGCGCTCTGAGCACCTGTTTTCCCAAAAGACGATCAGTAATTGGAAATTATTCTACTTTGATTAAGATTATTGTACTTGATTGATTTCATTCAAATAATGAATGTGCATTCATCAATGTACAACAATTTACGAACAATAATTCAACCAATCTACAATAATGTAAGACTAAAAATTCAATCAATGTACAAACAAAAATTCAATCAATGTACATTGATCTATGCACAAACAAAAATTCAATCAATGTACAAACAAAAATTCAATGAATGTACATTGATCAACGCACAAACAAAAATTCAATCAATGTACATTGATCAATGCACAGACAAAAATTCAACCAATGTATCCAACAAAAATTCAATGAATGTACATTGATCAATGTACAAACGAAAATTCAATCAATGTACATTAATCAATGCACAAACAAAAATTCAATCAATGTACATTCATCAATGTACCAAACAAAAATTCAATGAATGTTCATTGATCAATGTACCAAACAAAATTCAATGAATGTACATTGATCAATGCACAAACAAAAATTCCATCAATGTACCAAATAAAATTCAATAAATGTACATTTATCAATGTACAAACACAAATTCAATCAATGTAGAAACAAAAATTCAATCAATGTACAAATAAAAATTCAATCAATGTACATTGATCAATGCACAACCAAAAATTAATCAATGTATATTGATCAATGTACAAACAAAAATTCAATAAACGTACATTTATCAATGTAATATAATCACATAATTCATTAATGTAATGGCACAGAGAGGGCAACTGTATTCCCCTCAATTTGAGTAACTTCCCCTGATCTGGCGACACTACAAATTTCCAAGATTATTCTCCAATTGTAGAATTTACTATAACCTGACTGCTTTGCTACTTCCGTGCAAACGAAATATCCCATTTACGTTTGCTCGGAACGCCGTACAAATGTTTTTAAAACTTTTAATCCCATGTAGACAGGAAAAAAGGTAACATGGGTTACACGCTTCCAACGTCAAGATAGAACAGTGGGATAGGAAAAATCCTCGTTAGCCTTTGTTCGCTATTAACAAGAAAAATGTTAAGACCCAGCTAGGAACGCCAGTTAATTTGCAACTTCTATCGCTTATCGGAAACACTTAAGTTAAACATCGAGCGATTTCGTGTTACCAGCGAAACGTAGCGCGTGCTTACCTCGCGTGAAATGTCAGCGCACAGTTCCCGTAATCCTTCTGGCACCTTGTATATATGCTTGGCGCCGTGCTCCTGAAGCATTACATCCATTTTTCGAGTTTTCGCGAAAACGACGAAGCGCAAAATCACACCGAAGTCTGCGCCGACGTGCGAAAATGTCCACGAGCCGAGACATCATCGCGCATTTTTTTTCCGCTGTCGAGCGACGCGAAATATATTTCTCTTTTGTTTCGCGAACCGCGTCGCGCCGTTCAATCTGCGTTTAGAAATAATGGGTCGATGACATCGCTATTCCAATAATTATTGGATTGGATGGGTGGATGGAATTATAATTCGACGACCAGTCACTGCGCGCTGAAATTGTTATTCCATTTGCTCCATCAAAAAGTAATTTCCAGTTGAAAAAATCTATTTCAATGCGAAACAATTCGTGACCGATTTGCTTGTTATCGTTCATTACTTTTTCTCATCTCTTTGAAAACTTCTTTATGAATGCTCAACGAACGAGATTGATACGTCACGCTCCGAGGTGAAACGCTAGTCTTGCGCGCACAGTATCGACCAATTCTTTTTAAAAATGATGCGTTTCAATAGCGAATCGATCGTCGCAATTGTCGTTACTCGATTGAGCCACGAGTTCGAAATAATACTGCGTGAGAAGAATGGTCGACGCTATTATTTTCGATAAAATTGTGACAGCAAATTAATCGGACGCTGGAAGACTGACAATTTTTGTAACATTTTATAGCGGACACTTCGAAATGACAAATTGCTGGCGATTTACGAGGGTGCCCTCCCACAGTAAAATCAAGTTACCCGGCACGCTCCCGAGCAGTCGTTGTGAATGATCGTCTCCATGATCGTAGTCATTAACGCAGACATTTCCATAATACACAGGCAATATGAATTCGCATAAACGATTGTGTGACCGCTTGTCGCGTGCCTGACGCGCAGTTGGTTCTGCATTGTCTTCGTGCAATCTTATTCTGGATCAATAACTTCTTGTAACAGAGTTAAAAATTTTTTTTAATTCTACGTGGAAGTTGTAAAACAATGATCATGACTGAACAGCGGTTTTTAATGCAATTATAACAAAAACGAGTAGGTGTAACTTAAAACAGTAAAAATATTGGAGAATTTGAAAATCCTGTTATATTATTTTCAACGAAAATAAATTTCTATTTCACTCCAGCTTGTGGCAATTCAGGTAGAAAATTTTTCTTTTGCATAATAAATTTTTTTGTTTTAACCCACTCGAATAGTATAACACTATTGTATAATTTTTTCGTATTTCATAAATTACTAAAGAATTTAATTCTGTGCGAATAAATTAAATAGGTAGGAGGCGATGTTAAGAGTTAAAATGACTTTGAGAGCAAAGGATTAATAAATATTAACAAACATCTCTTGCATGTATCTTCCAACAAGATGGAAGCGACTCACAGACTGAATAAAAATTTCTGAAAACAACGAATTCGCGTCGTAACAGTCTCGTTGGCGGTTTTAGCGGCGTCGCGTGAGTAGCCTTCATTATGCTCGATTTCCATGGTCCTTACGGGCTGGAACGGAAAGGAAAAAAAGGATCGCGTGTACAAGGAGTCACGTGCTCCGAGGATGCGACTTCCGAGTTCGCGACGTGTTCGGTGTTCGAGCGAAGTTTCGCTCGTTAGTGGGACTTAATGGAAGTTTGAACGTTCTACAATTCGGAGTCAGTCGGCAAGACTTCTTTTTTCGAAATACAAGATTGACTACTTCACCACTCGGCGACGACGGTGTACCTCATTCCCGGTGAAACTTCTGAATAATTTCGCGGACCTGGCGTTTTTTCGTAATTTAGCTAGATTCATCTATGGCGAATTCGAAATTCCAAAATTTTGATACTTTCTATCCTAGATTTAACGTTATATTCTTAATACATTGCATACAATAACTAGACTGCGGATCTTTATGCAAAATAAAAATTGTCTGCATCTATTGCAAGAAATAGAAACTAAATTGAAGGTTATTTCTTCCCTAAATTATTTTTAATAGAGGCAAAATCATATACTGGTATCTTCAATTTTTTAAATTTTTCAACAATTTTCAATTCGATCTACTCAATTTTAACTGTAGCTGCAATTATAATTTGAAGGATTAAACAGGATCATCAAAATATCGCAGAAAGAAAGGACATTTTCGGGTGCCAAACATAGATTCGTAAAATGTTCAATCAATTTGATTAATTCTTCTATTTTTGAGGTCAGTGAATATTCGAAAAATCTAATTCACTGTGCGGCAGTCTAAAGGTTAACACGTTTTATATTCACTTACGAAATCTGTGAAATTTCAACAAGATTGTAAGCTATTTATTTGTGCAAAAAGAATAACCCTATTCTTAGCGGGTGTTTCCCACAAGTATCAACAAGTTAATTCGCGAACAGCAATTTTTCCCAACTCGTTAGCGACCGATTAGACTAGTGGCCGCACGAAAAGATAAGAGGACCCGCCATAGACGTTGGACAACTGGTCTTCCGGTCTCTGCTATAATAAATTCACCGGCAACAAGAAGGGTCCTCCGGATGGCGTGCCCCCAGGATTATCTGACAACGGTCCTCCGGGATTAAATGCCAGTGGTCCACCGGGGTTAAGCGGTTAACCCCAGAAAAGGCCAAGAAAAACCGAACTTCAAAGATGACGATGACAAGTCCGCGTCGACTGACAGGTCGGATAATGGCGGAAGGAGCTTCCACAATGGAAGACACGAATGCGATCCAAGGAAAAAGAAGTTCATCTCCTCCGCTGAACAGACAGGAAACGAACTGGATGGTAGGTTTCCATATAGAGGAAAATCAAATTTTGTCGGTGAAAAAATTATACGCATGTGGAGTAAGGCTCGGTACAGTTGCTGCAGATGTTCAGGCTACCATTGTCAAAGAGTGCTTCTTGAGAGAATCAAATCTAGTAGAAGATTGTCTTCGAGGACTTGTTGAGGTCTATGAATAAAAATAGTAAAAATTGGGAAACGTAATTGTTCAATTTTGGATGCAGACGATTTTTTTTGTTATTGAAGGACCTACATTACGAGATGAAAATGGTACTTAGTAATTTAAAAAATTTTAATTATTATTCTTATAATTTCAATGGGACAATTGCTTTCTAATTAGTTTTCTGATCTGTTCATAATCACCTACTACAATTTCTCAATCTCTTCTTTCCAACATTTATTCAAAATTAAATATATATTTAATTTTGAAATGTTCTGTATTTAATATATAGCGAATTTCCTTATCTGGAGGAAAACCGTATTTCGAAAAGAGCTGTCTGCTTGGTTTTTAATTGCATCGAATAAATATTAAATAATTTCGCGTATTTTTCGTGCGCTTTCTCGCGAGACAAATAATTTGAAAGCAGAACACTATTTAATTCTACAAATCCCAGTTCTGAATGGTGTCCGAAGTCATTTCACCTTTAACTGTGAAATATTCTCTTCTGGATTTATTTGTGCAGCAGGGTTAATTCACGAAGCAGAAACAAGTTTCTCGAAAGTACGATAGAGAACGGTTTCCAATAACATAAATATTGAACTTTTCCCGCGAGCGATGCAAAAAATAGATTTGAAAATCAAAGTCGTATTTAAAACGAATTCTCTTCCGGAACGATTTTACTTCTGCCTCGGCGGATTGATGCGGATGAAATGCGGCAATCAAGAAACATCCTGCATACACCGTCTCCAAACACGTAATCAACGTTTGTTGTCATTCGAAAAACAGGAAAAACGAATTCCGTTGCGGAAACAACGAATGTTTACCTGGCTCTGTGAGGTGCGACAACAAATTCGATTGCTGTGATTTCCAGCGACGAGGCCAGTTACGTCGCGCAAGTTAATTTACCGTAAAGACGCGCTCGAGAAGGCCAATAAACAAGAATCGACGAAATTAAGGTGATTGATATTAGGCCGGTGAAAAATGATTGCGTTTCGAAGCACCTGCTTTAAATCGTTTCTAGAAGAACCGTTCGTATTTAGTAAATACCATTTACACTTTATTGCCGACAAGAAACAAATCCAGTATTTCAAATTTTGGAAATATCCAACGATTTTTGATACATCAAGTAAAATATTCTCTTTTAAAACACCGTAAAAGCGCTTCGATTACTGTTCGAAGCAATTTTTGCGATTTCATATTCCATTTGAAAAGCATTCGACCAAATCGCCAGTGCCAAATGGACATCACGAAAAATCAATGGCGTGAACAGCGCACTTTACGAACAACAATTTTTATGGAATCGCGAGAAGTGAAAGCAATACGGAATCTCTGAAAACATTTGTCGATAATTTGTGATTTAACGATCGCTTTACACCGGGCCGATTTACAATGCGATCTTGTCAATTATTTGCACAGAACATTACGGGATTATCAAAGTTTTCAAGTCGGAAGTTCGGTAATTGCTTTTCTTGTTCGTGAAAAGGGTGGTTAACTACTTTAGGCAGGAATTTCAAATATTTAAATAAACGCGGCTGAACTTGAAAGTTTTCGATGCTCATTTTAATATTGATGCCCGTTTCGAAAAGTAATACCGACTTATAACTTTAGTTAATGTTGTTATTCCGTCAGGGACGTGTCCTGCGTTCTGCGGTATTACGGTGAATATTTTATGCACTTTACCAGGGGGCCGAAGTGTCTTGCTCGGGACGAATTAAGCCGGGGACGATGGTGACTTTCTCTGGTACAGCATCCTATAATTTTCCCATGACGAATGATCCGCCATATTCCGCCACTCCCTTGCCTCGAAGGTGCGCCATAGGGTCGACCAGCTTTTCCCTTTACCCTTCGGCTAATAAATAATAGGTTTTATAAACTGTTCGTGATTTAATCGATTGAAAATGACACAATAATATTCTACATTTTATCTACTTATTTATGTTGCAAATTACCACATTCAATCTCTGTTAAAACAATGTTGCACGTATGTTTCATTTATTAACACGATCATAATTAGTGTTTGTAAATTTGTATAGATACAATACTGCATTGAACGCAACAAACTGTTCTGATTGGAAACTGAGCAAACCGTATTTCCATAGCACGTCGAAGTTTAATGCGAGACAGCAGATAACGGGCAAAAACAAGTTTGCGGTAGCACTCTCGTTAGCAACAATTTCATCGTATCAGGTAATTGCTTGTAAGAAAATCAATTTTTCTAGCGGCGTCACGCAATGTTGTTTACGTCGTTCTATATCGTAAAGCTTCGCCCCCGTTCTTTCATTTCGTTAATATGGCACCCGTTGCGACAGAAAGCTAACGAGACCTCACGCAATTGCCGAAGTACTACTAGAAATAATTCTTCCAGCTTCGAAATCGATTCTTCGTGTGGAAGGTAGAATTTTGAGATAAAGGAGAACATTTCTATTATTATCGACAATTTCCTTGTGGATCTTTCAATGAAATTGTCTTTGAAAAAAGTAATCAAATCGTAATAGTATTGCAGGAATAAAATTACAAGTTAACGATGAGCATTGACACTCTGGAATATTCTCTAACGTGTGTGAGTATAAATTTCAAAAGTATAACGTACAAGTGATTAAGTTACAAGTACACTGTGGATGTTCATGCAATTTACAATTTTCGAAGACGAATTTTAATCTTGTTTTCTGTGGTAGAAATGTTTCCAGGTCAGAAATAGAATTTTATTCTCTAGCATTGTTTGAAAATTTTTAGAAGCCATAATTGCATAAAGATTCACAGTCTAGTTGTAAGAAAAGGAATAAAATTATGAGTTAACGATGAGCATTGACACTCTGGAATATTCTCTAACATGTGTGAGTATAAATTTGAAAAGTATAACGTACAAGTGATTAAGTTACAAGTACACTGTGGATGTTCAAGCAATTTACAATTTTCGTAGACGAATTTTAATCTTGTTTTCTGTGGTAGAAATGTTTCCAGGTCCGAAATAGAATTTTATGCTCAAACATTGTAGGAAAATTTTTAGAAGCCATAGTTTCATAAAGATTCACAGTCTAGTTGTAAGGAATAAAAATGTGAGTTAAAGATGAACATTGACAATCTGGAATATTATCTAACGTGTGTGAGTATAAATTTCAAAAGTATAACCTACAAGTGATTAAGTTACAAGTACACTGTGGATGTTCAAGCAATTTACAATTTTCGTAGACGAATTTTAATCTTGTTTTCTGTGGTAGAAATGTTTCCAGGTCCGAAATAGAATTTTATGCTCAAACATTGTAGGAAAATTTTTAGAAGCCATAGTTGCATAAAGATGCACAGTCTAGTTGTAAAGAATAAAAAGGTGAGTTAAAGATGAACATTGGGACTCTGGAATATTTTCTAACGTGAGTACAAATTTAAAAAGAATACGTACAGGCCATTAAGTTATAAGAGACTCTACGAAAGAAATAATAAGTATAAATCGTACGAATATGAAAAATTACGAACCATGTTTCAGCAAGCGTTCGCAGTGTCTACGTTTAGGAGAGGCTCTTTAATAAAGCTCTCAGGAAATCGGAGTACGTGGTGGCAGGAGGCAAGCATTATCGTGATTGGAACGCCGATGAGAATTACGTGCGGAAGTCGAATGTGGCCGAGATATCGTAGCCGGATAGTTAAGTGCACAGGGTGCGAGAGTTCGAATTTCGCCAAAGACATAGCGCTGATCAAATTGGCCAGTCGTCTCGAGTTAAAGATCGTCGGTTCGAGTCGGTGCGACCGATTTGCGCGGCTCTCGGACACCGTCTACGACAACTGGGTCAAAGTGGAAAGGTGAGGTCTAGAACGCGACGTATATTAATTAAACCGGCCAACCCGGTTATAAATGCTGATGTACTTTGATTAATTTCACCTGTACACCCGCGCGTTCGTAACGATCTTCTTTCCTGGCGGACTTCCGGACTTTTTAGCTCCCTTTGCCCCGCCACCGGTTCCACCGGGCTAATTAAGTCATGCCGCATTATATTTCCGTAATTAATTCGTGCTCGTTCCGGCCGCGATGTTGTTCTATTTCTGCAATTAATTTCTTTTCGCAACAGTTCACTTTTAATCATCATGGTTCCCACGTTCATTCTAATACAATATTTCGACTTTTTTCCATTCGGCAAGCGCGACGGTATTTCGGAATTCAGAGGATACAGTATTTGCACGGAATTGTCAGTATTAGTCCGGTCAAGGGCAATAAACGTGATTACCACTTGCACACCGAGTTCATCGGTATTGGTTACTTCCGAGATTGGATTCGTGTAAGTTGCGTCAGCACATAAATAGCTTGAGAGTTCGGTCCTCTTTAGAAATTCACGACGCGTCGATAAGCGAACAAGAATAGCAGCCATTTTCAATGAAACTGGACAAAGAAGGACGGTAATTATTGTCCATAATTGTAGCCGCGGGACGTGTTCTCGTTTCCAGTCGATTCTCCGTATCAATTTTACGTTTCAGTATTTTGAAATTATATTATTTTTATAAAGTCATACTGCATAAATAATATTTAAATATTGGAACTAAGAATGACGAAATTATTTTAATGGTTTAATAATGAACTGGCTCGACGTTGTGCGATCCATTGATAAAACTGTGTTATACGTAACGAGCCGTTGTTAATTTCGACTCGCTGGATAAAGCCGCTATCAAAAGTATTCGTTATTTACGAGACCGCTGGAACGAGAACTTTTTTCTATAAGCTTTCGAACTGGCGGCATTTCCCACAGGAATTTTCAGTGTACGACTTCGTCGGGTTCCAGATAGCTTGTTATGTATCGCGAAATATGTTCGCCGTTGTCTCGTTTTTTAAACAGTCCACCTCGGAGACCCATTTTGACGCATTTCTCGCAGTTTGATACAATATGGTTTTCCGATAGACAAAGAAATGCTTTCAATTATTCGAAGGGACATTTCATTTTCATCTGTACGATTCCCTGGTCTCGACGATTCACTTTTCAAACGACAAATAAATTGAAGACGTAAACGTTACTCTGTCAATGAAATCCTTTGTAGTAGCTATGGATTAATTAAGTAATATTTGTAACGTTAATGAAAGTATTTGGCAAGTTATAAGAAAATAGAAGACCAATAAGATGATTATACCGGCAGAAGTAAAACGGTGATCATTAATTATCTCGTTAGCGTAATCGCGTGTGTTGAACGTCAACGAAATGTTCACAGAGAAGCGCACACACATCGAGAAACATGTTAGCGGAAATCTAGGATTGGTTCGAGCGCTATTCATGCCATTATGGTTGACGCTTGTTTGTCGAATCGTAAACGAACCTGCGATATTGAGTCCGAACTGTTCAACAAGACCGGTATTTGTCAAACAAGTTTTGTGTCCACTATTGTCGAGCAAGATTAATATTTGTCGTTTGCTATTAATATATAAAATCTTTATGGAAATATTCCCAGATAATTTCAGCTATAATTTCTACATATTTATGCAAGTAAAATAGAAATTTATTTTCTCTCTTAATACGTTCAATAGGTTGAAAATAATATAAAAGTATCTTGAAAATTGTATTTATTTATTTATTTTTTCTTGTCATAAATGCATAAAATCTGAATAAATATTATGTATTCCTGTCTATGTCCTACAAAGTTTCGTTTGAAACATTTGTTCGTACCATCGGTAATTTTCGAGTGATGGAATTTTGTTCAGAGAAAGGTTTTCAAACGCAGTATGCGGCGCGGCGTGCACCTTTTTTCCGGGTCCGCTGCGCTCAAAGAATTTCAGCTACGCCCTGAACGTGTAAACACGCCCGGCGCCAATTTGTTACACCGCGGGGCGCGTTTAAAAAGCGGGTTCCTGCGCGTTCTTCTTCCTTGCGCGACGCGTTCCAGTTTTCCACCGGGATCGCCTCACCCTTCTCACCTTCTCGTTCTTCCGTTCCCTCTTCGGTTCTCCTCCGGTGACCTCCGCGATGTCTTTCCCCGTTAACTTACTTCCGGTCCCCTCCCCTTGTCTGTTTTTGAAGAAGCTCCCAGGTACTTACACCCCTCCAAGCGTCCTCTCCTTTATCTCCCGTCGCTTCGTACCAACCCGTTTCCCACCCACTCTTTCTCTCTCCCCGCCGTTTGCTTGTTCCTCTCCTCGTTGTCTATCTTTTGCCGGGCGTCCAGCTTTTTATCCCCCCGCTACTCGTTCGGCTTCCGTCTTGCGATTTACGAGGTTGCGGAACAGCCGCAGGCTTCGAAACGGAGAAAGCCTGGGCACGGATAAGTGGTCGTTTTGTGTCTACACCGGCCGGAGGGTGGTATTTCTTGTCCGGTGATTAATGCTGAGTTTTATAGCGCGCACGGTA
The DNA here is from genome assembly GCA_916610235.2 of Lasioglossum morio. Taxonomy (NCBI): domain Eukaryota; kingdom Metazoa; phylum Arthropoda; class Insecta; order Hymenoptera; family Halictidae; genus Lasioglossum; species Lasioglossum morio. Next base: position 7,597,088 of record OU744325.1, on the reverse strand, counting down.
TTATCGGGGAATATAATATTTATGTAGGTGGCCGAGCGAACGGATGCTCACCGAGCCTTCGGACCCTATAAATTGGCTCCCGTTGCGGCGAACGCAGCGCGCAGGAATTTTCCTGCACCGATTTCTTGCCAGACGGAAATTCACGTTTAATTTTGCCCGAACTCTACTTGCCGCGGTTATCCAGGAAATGTAAGTGCAGCAACGTCTGACGCTCGATAAGCTATCCAATCCGGGGATGCGTTGTCATCGAGTATCGAGAAACCAATCGCACGTGTGTTCTCTCTCTCTCTCTCTCTCTCTCTCTCTCTCTCTCTCTCTCTCTCTTGCATTTAGAGACAAATATTTCATTGTTTTTACAGAAGTAGAAATTTGTAACATCTCTAAGAAGAAAGACAATAAATGATATGTTGAGTGAAAGACAATGAACGATGAACTTTCAAAGTAGAGACTGTAGAGAAATGTAACAAGTTGACTGTGGAGATTTATACAAAATCAAAATTGTCTGCTTCAATTGCAAGTAGTCAAATATAAATTTCTATTCTCTTAAATAACATTCAGAGAAATGTAACAAGTAGACTACGGAGATTTATACAAAATCAAAATTGTCTGCTTCAAGTGCAAGTAGTCGAATATAAATTTCTATTCTCTTGAATAACTTTAAGAGAAATGTAACAAGTAGACTTGGGAGATTTCTACAAAATCAAAATTGTCTGCTTCAATTGCAAGTAGACAAATATAAATTTCTATTCTCGTGAATAACTTTAAGAAATTGAAAAAATTGCATATAGTTAAATTCTTGTAATGTTTCTATCGATTTAATCTTCTCATGCTATCTGTGATACATTTCAAATTTTTTAAGTATTGCATGCAGAAGAATTTTCTTATTATATTTTCTTTAAAAAATGTATGAGAGAGAATGTTAAACGTATTTAACTAATTTTAGTCGCGAGTAAGAGCGAAAGTCGACATCCCACTGAATAAAAACTTGTTTAAAATTGTTCGTACTGAAGCAACTTCTGAAATCGCACCGTTTTTATCCTCTTTTCGTGATCTGTCTGTGAAAAGTCATTTAAAGCGCTGTCCGTCGAGCTTTCACAACTGTCTGGTGACTGTTGCGTCGAGCATTGACAATCGATAACGTCGAAACGGGGATCAAAAGGCGCGGAACTGGTCGCCGTGTCGTTTTCTGTTATAATTTAACCAGCCCGTTCCAACGGCTTCAGGAGGAGCAGCTTTTATGTTCTTATCCTTTGAAATCTTTTAACGAGAATTCTCGGCGCGTACTGAAAGGTGACTTAACTCGTTGATAATATTATTGTACCTCGTGAAACTACAGAAACTTTTGTTACGCGGTACGAACAGAATCGAGCTAGTCGAAAGTACCGGCACGACCGAAATCATACCCTGGGAAAGTTAATTACTTGTAGATTCATTCATCGACAATGATTCGACATTATTTTCGAATCTGGAGCATCCGAAGCAGCTTCGTGCTCTATCAAAATCGGATTTTTTCGAATGGAATTCGAGGCGCGCGAATTCGAGGAGACGCCTCGGCAAGTTTTGGCTCTAATCGAATTAAAATTACAGTAGAAGATGCGTTCAATCGAGGGGGAAACATGGGTTTCTAGCGCACAGCGGGCGAGCATACTTGGAAAATTTTGAGTTGCTATACAATCTTACCGATTACGAAAATCAGAGCCCATGTTCCTCGGTGTAAAATTCTAAACGAAGTACAAATTGTTGATTTAATCTGTAAAGCAACAATGTACTACGACATGTAATCTTACCGATTATGAAAATCAAGTGGCTTACAAAAGTTGCTTCAAGTTCCTACGAGAGACGAAAATTTAATTGAGCCCATGTTCCTCGGTGTAAAATTCTAAACGAAGTACAAATTGTTGATTTAATCTGTAAAGCAACAATGGACTACGACATGTAATCTTACCGATTATGAAAATCAAGTGGCTTAGAAAAGTTGCTTCAAGTTCCTACGAGACACGAAAATTTAATTGAGCCCATGTTCCTCGGTGTAAAATTCTAAACGAAGTACAAATTGTTGATTTAATCTGTAAAGCAACAATGGACTACGACATGTAATCTTACCGATTATGAAAATCAAGTGGCTTAGAAAAGTTGCTTCAAGTTCCTACGAGACACGAAAATTTAATTGAGCCCATGTTCCTCGGTGTAAAATTCTAATCGAAGTACAAATTGTTGATTTAATCTGTAAAGCAACAATGGATTACGACATGTAATCTTACCGATTATGAAAATCAAGTGGCTTAGAAAAATTGCTTCAAGTTCCTACGAGACACGAAAATTTAATTGAGCCCATGTTCCTCGGTGTAAAATTCTAAACGAAATATACAAATTGTTGATTTAATCTGTAAAGCAACAATGGACTACGACATGTAATCTTACCGATTATGAAAATCAAGTGGCTTAGAAAAATTGCTTCAAGTTCCTACGAGACACGAAAATTTAATTGAGCCCATGTTCCTCGGTGTAAAATTCTAATCGAAGTACAAATTGTTGATTCAATCTGTAAGGCAACAATGGACTACGACATGTAATCTTACCAATTATGAAAATCAAGTGGCTTAGAAAAATTGCTTCAAGTTCCTACGAGACACGAAAATTTAATTGAGTCTATGTTCCTCGGTGTAAAATTCTAAACGAAGTACAAATTGTTGATTCAATCTGTAAGGCAACAATGTACTACGACATGTAATCTTACCGATTATGAAAATCAAGTGGCTTACAAAAGTTGCTTCAAGTTCCTACGAGAGACGAAATTTTAATTGAGCCCATGTTCCTCGGTGTAAAATTCTAAACGAAGTACAAATTGTTGATTTAATCTGTAAAGCAACAATGTACTACGACATGTAATCTTACCGATTATGAAAATCAAGTGGCTTAGAAAAGTTGCTTCAAGTTCCTACGAGAGACGAAAATTTAATTGAGCCCATGTTCCTCGGTGTAAAATTCTAAACGAAGTATAAATTGTTGATTTAATCTGTAAAGCAACAATGGTCTATGACATGTAATCTTACCGATTATGAAAATCAAGTGGCTTAGAAAAGTTGCTTCAAGTTCCTACGAGACACGAAAATTTAATTGAGCCCATGTTCCTCGGTGTAAAATTCTAAACGAAGTACAAATTGTTGATTTAATCTGTAAAGCAACAATGTACTACGACATGTAATCTTACCGATTATGAAAATCAAGTGGCTTACAAAAGTTGCTTCAAGTTCCTACGAGAGACGAAAATTTAATTGAGCCCATGTTCCTCGGAGTAAAATTCTAAACGAAGTACAAATTGTTGATTTAATCTGTAAAGCAACAATGTACTACGACATGTAATCTTACCGATTATGAAAATCAAGTGGCTTACAAAAGTTGCTTCAAGTTCCTACGAGAGACGAAAATTTAATTGAGCCCATGTTCCTCGGTGTAAAATTCTAAACGAAGTACAAATTGTTGATTTAATCTGTAAAGCAACAATGGACTACGACATGTAATCTTACCGATTATGAAAATCAAGTGGCTTAGAAAAGTTGCTTCAAGTTCCTACGAGAGACGAAAATTTAATTGAGCCCATGTTCCTCGGTGTAAAATTCTAAACGAAGTACAAATTGTTGATTTAATCTGTAAAGCAACAATGGACTACGACATGTAATCTTACCGATTATGAAAATCAAGTGGCTTAGAAAAGTTGCTTCAAGTTCCTACGAGACACGAAAATTTAATTGAGCCCATGTTCCTCGGTGTAAAATTCTAATCGAAGTACAAATTGTTGATTTAATCTGTAAAGCAACAATGGATTACGACATGTAATCTTACCGATTATGAAAATCAAGTGGCTTAGAAAAATTGCTTCAAGTTCCTACGAGACACGAAAATTTAATTGAGCCCATGTTCCTCGGTGTAAAATTCTAAACGAAATATACAAATTGTTGATTTAATCTGTAAAGCAACAATGGACTACGACATGTAATCTTACCGATTATGAAAATCAAGTGGCTTAGAAAAATTGCTTCAAGTTCCTACGAGACACGAAAATTTAATTGAGCCCATGTTCCTCGGTGTAAAATTCTAATCGAAGTACAAATTGTTGATTCAATCTGTAAGGCAACAATGGACTACGACATGTAATCTTACCAATTATGAAAATCAAGTGGCTTAGAAAAATTGCTTCAAGTTCCTACGAGACACGAAAATTTAATTGAGCCCATGTTCCTCGGTGTAAAATTCTAAACGAAGTACAAATTGTTGATTCAATCTGTAAGGCAACAATGTACTACGACATGTAATCTTACCGATTATGAAAATCAAGTGGCTTACAAAAGTTGCTTCAAGTTCCTACGAGAGACGAAATTTTAATTGAGCCCATGTTCCTCGGTGTAAAATTCTAAACGAAGTACAAATTGTTGATTTAATCTGTAAAGCAACAATGTACTACGACATGTAATCTTACCGATTATGAAAATCAAGTGGCTTAGAAAAGTTGCTTCAAGTTCCTACGAGAGACGAAAATTTAATTGAGCCCATGTTCCTCGGTGTAAAATTCTAAACGAAGTATAAATTGTTGATTTAATCTGTAAAGCAACAATGGTCTATGACATGTAATCTTACCGATTATGAAAATCAAGTGGCTTAGAAAAGTTGCTTCAAGTTCCTACGAGACACGAAAATTTAATTGAGCCCATGTTCCTCGGTGTAAAATTCTAAACGAAGTACAAATTGTTGATTTAATCTGTAAAGCAACAATGTACTACGACATGTAATCTTACCGATTATGAAAATCAAGTGGCTTACAAAAGTTGCTTCAAGTTCCTACGAGAGACGAAAATTTAATTGAGCCCATGTTCCTCGGAGTAAAATTCTAAACGAAGTACAAATTGTTGATTTAATCTGTAAAGCAACAATGTACTACGACATGTAATCTTACCGATTATGAAAATCAAGTGGCTTACAAAAGTTGCTTCAAGTTCCTACGAGAGACGAAAATTTAATTGAGCCCATGTTCCTCGGTGTAAAATTCTAAACGAAGTACAAATTGTTGATTTAATCTGTAAAGCAACAATGGACTACGACATGTAATCTTACCGATTATGAAAATCAAGTGGCTTAGAAAAGTTGCTTCAAGTTCCTACGAGAGACGAAAATTTAATTGAGCCCATGTTCCTCGGTGTAAAATTCTAAACGAAGTACAAATTGTTGATTTAATCTGTAAAGCAACAATGGACTACGACATGTAATCTTACCGATTATGAAAATCAAGTGGCTTAGAAAAGTTGCTTCAAGTTCCTACGAGACACGAAAATTTAATTGAGCCCATGTTCCTCGGTGTAAAATTCTAATCGAAGTACAAATTGTTGATTTAATCTGTAAAGCAACAATGGATTACGACATGTAATCTTACCGATTATGAAAATCAAGTGGCTTAGAAAAATTGCTTCAAGTTCCTACGAGACACGAAAATTTAATTGAGCCCATGTTCCTCGGTGTAAAATTCTAAACGAAATATACAAATTGTTGATTTAATCTGTAAAGCAACAATGGACTACGACATGTAATCTTACCGATTATGAAAATCAAGTGGCTTAGAAAAATTGCTTCAAGTTCCTACGAGACACGAAAATTTAATTGAGCCCATGTTCCTCGGTGTAAAATTCTAATCGAAGTACAAATTGTTGATTCAATCTGTAAGGCAACAATGGACTACGACATGTAATCTTACCAATTATGAAAATCAAGTGGCTTAGAAAAATTGCTTCAAGTTCCTACGAGACACGAAAATTTAATTGAGCCCATGTTCCTCGGTGTAAAATTCTAAACGAAGTACAAATTGTTGATTCAATCTGTAAGGCAACAATGTACTACGACATGTAATCTTACCGATTATGAAAATCAAGTGGCTTACAAAAGTTGCTTCAAGTTCCTACGAGAGACGAAATTTTAATTGAGCCCATGTTCCTCGGTGTAAAATTCTAAACGAAGTACAAATTGTTGATTTAATCTGTAAAGCAACAATGTACTACGACATGTAATCTTACCGATTATGAAAATCAAGTGGCTTAGAAAAGTTGCTTCAAGTTCCTACGAGAGACGAAAATTTAATTGAGCCCATGTTCCTCGGTGTAAAATTTAACGAAGTTAAATTTCTAAACGAAGTACAAATAGTTGTTTTAATCTGTAAAGCAATACCAGACTACAAGCGTCGACAAAATCCGGTGTCACCAAAATAGCCTGCATCGAATCGGAAGTTTCGAAAAGCGGATGGTCGATGGTTCGACTGGTTTCAGTAGCAGCTCGATTAAAACAATCAGTCAACAAATGAACGGAACCGTTCGTGTCCCGTTTAACGTGGCTTCGCACTGCGACAAGAATGCGCCGGCAACAACACCGGATCGAAACGGCATAAAACAAAATTAAAGTTTCTGGAGGCCGTGCGATAATACCGGAGCCATCGAAGAAATACCATCCGTCTTTCCCGCCGTGATTCCGTCTCGGATTCAGTCACCGATGCAGCAATTTCTCGGGTTGGAAAAAAGAGGGGGATGAAGGAAAAAAAAGGGAACGCAGCAGATGGGGAACGATCGGTAGCTGGTGCTCGTCGGCTCGCGCTGTAAACCGAATTCCCTTTCGCCCCGATAAGACAGCAAAACAAAGTGGCCTCCATCGACGCGTCCCTTCACCCTCGACCCCTACCACCCTGAGACTCGTCGAAAGAATCGCGTTAGTTTTGTCGGCCTTATTGCGATTTTCGATTCCGTGCGATTTGTCGTCTCGCCCGATTCCGTTCAGTCGCTGAACTTGCAAATGCAGCCAGGTGCATCGATCGCGGACGCTCGGATGGAGCGACACCGCGGCGCGGGGGGCAGGGACACCTGTGCGCGAGGAAGCGATCGAGCAGAGAGAGGATGAGCGAGATAGAAAAAGAGAGAGAGAGAGAGAGAGCGAGAACGGTGGAGCCGAAACTAGAAACAAAAGGGGAGTCGACGAACGAAAGAGGAACGGATAAAAGAGGAAGAACTGCTAGAGAAAGGACAGGAAATTGGGCAAAGAGGAAGGGAATGGAAAACAAATGACGGAGCAGGAAATATACGCGTAAAATCTACGAGAGCTAAAGGGAGGGAGGCTGCGAGAGGGGCAGATAACAAAACGCGAGCCAGGGACCGTTTAAAGGGAAGATTGTGTTCGCGTGAACATCGTGGTACTATTTTTTTTTTTTTTTTTTACTGCACATTGCCTTTTTTTATGGTCGCAGCAGTTTCCCCCGTACAGTCGCTCGGGACCGGCAACGCGACTGTAGAGAACAGTGGATAGAATCTCGCGATTGTTTCACTTGATTCTCTGACTTGTTCTCCGTTCTTTCGCGTGCCATGCGGATTCGAACGGATTATTTGCGATTACAAAGGATTGATTGTGGTGCGATCGTTTGGAGGGACAGTTACGCAATTGTTTTGGTTTTTAATCTGCGGAGAGAGACAAAGAGGAAGACGAATTCGATTTTATAGGATACTCTTTGAAGCGCTTCTTGAAAAATTCGATCGAATTTGTAGAAGGTTGATGTTCAACGAATTTTTCACAGAGCCAGTCGAGAATACAGATTATCGAAGTCGATTTCTTAAGGATGCAACCAGCAGTCAGATCGTGATGGTGTACTCAAGGTGAACGCGGGGGCGAAAGGTAAGATAATGGAAAATCGGAAAGAACGGCGTCGGATGGTGGTCGGGCCGGAGACAGGTGGAAATGTAAAATGGCAATACTTCAAATTCATTTGCGTAACAATCTCCGGTTCCTTCCAGCCGATGAAGCATCTCCGACACGATAAAATCAGAAGTTCGTCTCGTTCGAAACGGAGGGAGTGAAACTAATACGAAGAGCCGGGTCGAGAGTACGAAAGGGAAGCAAGACGGAGGGGTTGCGAGGTACAAAATGGTCGAACGAAGAGGGAAAAGGGGAGTACGAAGAAAGGATAGCTGCAAGGCAGACGAAAAAGAGAAAGAATGAGAGAGAGAGAGAGAGAGAGAGAGAGAGATCTTGCTCGGTCGTTCCGCGGTTCGTTCGTTCCGACGATTTGCCCGCGAAATTCATTGGGCGCGGCGAAAGGGAAATGAGCCTCGGCTCTCTTTCGTTTACCTCGAATCGTTCGTCTTTTTGCCTCCCCTCGTAACAGCTATCTTTTGGGACATCCCTGTTAACCCGAGAGGGGCGTGTAACCTTCGCCCGATAAGTTATCGCGTAATTATGAAGGTTGCCGGCCCGTGGAAACGTACGTTCCTCCGCCGACTGCGAAATGCTCATTAAGCCGGTCTCTCATTCGTAAAGAATCTGCGCGAACTCTCGCGTTTCGAGAACTTCTCCCCGATACGCTGATTCCGCTCTTCCCTTTCCGGCCCAGGTAACAATCGTCGATTTGCGGCGCACAGTAGACGAACATTTTGTTTTTTAACGAAACTGACGATACGTAAAAATTGTGCATCTAGTCGGTAAATTCCGGATGAGAAGATTGTATAATGCATAAATACAAGTCTTCGAACCGATTGGTTTGTCACAAAGAAATGAAATATTTTAATTTCAATGAAGTAAAATCAAAGGTATTCAAATTTTGGTGTAGTTCTTCTACAAATTCTTCTGAATTTTGACCGATTTTACTGGACTACCCTTTCTTTACGATAGTGCGTAATAATTTATTGGGCGTTAATTGCGAGTGCCGTGTACGCGGAAATCTTGATCTGAGATACGATTCGCGATCGCGCCAAAGAGGAAACAATTAACGGTGTAGCCTTTCAGACAGATTGCTCGGAAGAGAAGGGTTTTATGGACTAAAAGTGTCGGGATTCATTCTGGCTTCATTTCTTCGCAACGCTGACATCTCCAATTTCGCTTTATCCCGCGGAGTCATAGTATCCATCAAATTTCCCAGCGAATTCGAAGCTGCCGGTGGAGGAAGAAAGGGAAGCGGATTGAATCGAATTACACAGACACGCGGCCGGCTTAAAATGTTAAAGAGGAAAGAATTTCCATTGCTGGGAAAAATGACATTACCGAAATCCCAGTCGGTCCCTTCCGTTTTCCCCGTGATGTTCCTTCTCTCCTCGCGATTCTTCCCTTTCGTTTTCTTCTTTTCTCTTAATCCGCTCACTTCCCCCATTCTCTCTCTCTCTCTCTCTATCTATTTCATTCTACTTCTCACCCTCTCTCTCTATATATCTCTCTCTCTCTCATCTTTTCTCTGTTCCATTCTCTTCCCTTTCGTTCGTCCTCCGGTCGTGTTCGTTTTATTTCATCCGCCTCTCGTTCAATGATCCTCCAGCTCCCTTCCGACCTTTTCGAATTAACGTTTCACCACGAACCCGCAAATAAATTTCGCGAGCCACTATTACCGGACCGGCTGGGAAGGAAGTAAATCTTCGGATAAGAGGAAACGGCCGCGACGGTTATCATTGAAGAATTTATTATCGAACATCCGTTAACTACTTCAGAGGCCCTTTTCTTCTCCAGAACATCTTAACCGGAGAGCAATTTCTCCTGGCTATTGATACAACGTTCTATGAAAGAAAGAGGATTAACCTTGGCTTGACAGAGCCGCGAAACTAATCAGCTGTTTGTGTGGCCAACCATTTATTTTCCGACACCTTGTCCCGAGGCGTAATACTTTTATCGAAAAAAGTAATCTACCGGGTATATATTGTTTTATAAAAACTGCAAGACTGAATTTATTTAGATTCTTCACAATTTTTATAATAATACGTACTCGATTAAAGAAATTTATTGAATAATTTCTAATGGAAGCATCTTCATATTTTCAAAACTCGAGGCTTGAGAAACAACCCATTTATCTTTCAGAATATTAGAAATTAAATATCTAAAATATTGCCTAAATGTAAATGATATTTATATGTATAAAATTTTTTCAAAAAGCTACATCAATTTTAGACGTCCTCTTCTGGTTTGAATAATATGTTGGTTCATAAATAAAACTCACTATTTGCATTTTTAATATTATCTCTATAGCGCGACGTGCAATTCTATGCATACGTAGGATCTAGTATAAAAAGATTCAAAAGAATGAACGTATTATATTTTCTCATACGAAACGTAACTCTAATTTTTATGATCGCGCTATCACAATAACGCTATCCGAACAGCCAACGTAATCTTGCTACGGATCTCGGTCAAGGGGATAAATTTTTTACATTTATTTCTGGATCTCTGTATCACTTTTACGCGATTCATAACACTTTAAATTTTGCTGAAATTATATCTAATTCGTATTCATGAAGTGTCAGATTTTGTATTTCATGTATAAGTATATTTCATGAGGTTTTCCTCTGCAACATGAATTTGTTCGATGCGAAGATAAATTCTGATATTTAAAATTTACTGTACACACCGTTACTTAATAATTAATTCTACTGTAAGTTGTTTCGATATGCAATTCTATATTCATGTTGAAAAGATTGAAATTATTGCGTATTAACTAACCCACACTTTTTAGATTGTCTTTTGAAGTTAATTCTAATTCCTTTCTCATCACGATGAGCTGTCATTTTGCAATAAAGAAGAATCCAATATACGATTGTTCTTTTTCAATATATTTGAGATCGAAGAAAACTGGCATCTCACGACAAAAAAAAACGTGGTAAAATTGAAAACTTCGAACTCAATGTGAAAAAGCAACGAACGTGATTGTAAGATTGTTCGCGACGTGTTCTCGCAAAATTGTGCGCTCTGTTTACACCGATAACTATAACAAACAGGTTGGTTCCGACACGAAGCAAAGACAAGACGACGAGAGAAGACAAACAGGGAGGTTCGTGGGGAGGGAGAGTAGCAGAATTTCGAATAACTAAGGGCCACAGTTCACTCTAGCGTTCGGGCGACATACGCAAATAGAATGCGAAATGTCAATTACGACGTTTGCACTGTGCTTTATTAAATTCCGTTTCAGTTATTAGAGTTTCGAGAAAGTTCTGGAAATGCCTCGGCTACGATACTGCCTCATTAATGTGGCGTTGGAATGCGGCGGGACGATCAACGAGCACACTTTAAAACCATTCCCGTTCTATCTTGATCAAACTTTGGATATTATATTACTCGGTATCCCAATGCAATATGCATTTAAACTGCAGGGGCTCGGAGAATCCAGTTTCAAATTCACCGGTGTTTGGTTTACCTTGCTAATTTTACCGATTTGCGCTCAAGCGGTACTACTTTGCTACACTATTTTTGAGTATGTCTTTTTAGACATTTCTACCAATATGGATATTATGATAAAATACAGTGAAAGAATTAATATTCTTTTCAGCTTTGATAAGAAAACTTAGTTATTTTACTAACAGATATATCAATGCTATCGGCGCACTGGTTTGATCAATTGTTATTTAAAATTAATCTTCACAGTTTCAAATCCAAACTGCCTTGACATTGACGCATAAAAACTTGCATTTGTTCCGCCGATAGCATTAATATATTTAGACAGCGGATTTTATGCATTTTTATGACAAAAATGAAGGTGCGATTTGAAACAGTTAAAACATTGGAAGAATGAAAGAATACTGTTATATTATTTTCAATCTATTAAACATACATTTTAAGAAAGAAAATAAATTTCTATTTTACTCTAGTTTATTCCAATTCAGGTAGAAATTTTTATTTTGCATAAAGATCCACTGTCTAATTTTAAGTCATCATAAATAAAATTTGAAGTTGCAAATTATGAAAGGAAACCTCATATCCATTTTTACACATAACAATATCAATCCTTCATTGTAAAATACTAATGTAATCAATAGGTACATACAAATTCTTCAGAATCTTCTGTTCCTCTCCACAGCACACTGCCATGTACGCAAATACGTTGTAGTATCAGTGTTGTACAAAACACGACAGTTCTACACGATCACAGAACACAACACTTTCCGAAATCGCGGTAGCGAACGAGGAGAAGTTACTCCGGCCACGGTCAAAATAATACTGCGATTATTACCTTGCTTTTTGTGAATGGTTAAGGGTGGGGAAATGTAGCTTCCGTTAATTGGACGCCGCGCTGGTGTGTCGGAAGGACGTTAGGTTGAGCAGTGGGAAATTGTCAAAGAAATTCCTTTTGTTATAGTTTTCGATCGTCAATGGCGTGATTTACGAGTGTATGTCGCACGTGCTGTCCATCTGTAACGGTTGAAGTTTTCGGACCGCGGTCATTTTAACTTTTAATTACTCGCATATAGTATTTAAAATCTAAAAACATTAAATTTAGTGTTTCAAGCGTAAACACAGGTGTCGACCATAATAGGAAATATTTATTTTGCATTGAAGTAGTTATTTTACTGGATAAAAATTGATTTATGTTGGAGTGACGTAATATTCCACGTGACCAGTTATGTAGAAAGTGGAGTGCGGGTAATTGAAGGTTAAAATAATCAGTTCGGAGCCGATTCGCATGCATTTTTTGCCTGCTATAGCTTCCTTTTTCAGGTATATGATTCTTGGAAAATCTATATCTTCCTGAAAAAGATTTCTTTTGTTTCCATCGATCAAGCTTGATCGAATACATTGTAGACTTTCCATGTGTAAAATGGCAAGATTTTGGTACTGGCAAAATTTCTGTCGCCACTGGATCTTCAGCTTTTCCTTCTTCCTGGTCCGATCTATACGACGGCAGTTCAGAAGTTTCTGTTAAAAGATGGATGCGTTCAATTACGTAGTACAAAAGGTTGGTCGATGTCGTCCGTTGTTCTTGTTCGACTGTACATTTGTTCGTCCTCGATGAGCTCGTCTGGGGCGGATCTCCTGGGGTGGATTTCTTAAGCTACGTTCACATTGAAGTCACCTTGTTGCCTTCTTCGTCTTCTTTTATTCGGTAAAAAATGTTCGATGTTGCTTCAGTGGGGACATAACTTAAACAAAGAATTTCTTCGATCGGGAAATATAATTCAATAATGCTGCTTACATACTTTAGCATGCACTCCAATGAGCATTTGACTTCCCATTGTTCTTCGTGGCAGCATAACTGTTGTACATGTTTATAATTAACTTCATTTTCAGAGGCACAGTAGAAGTTTTTATTAATCCTTTCGCTCGGATATTCTGAAACAAAATTCTGTATTAGTTCTTTTCATACCTACTGACGTTGGTGCTGTAACATTTACATTGTACTTCTTAATTAATATTCGTGTAATTACTTTTTGAGTCAACTCCTTCTTTCTTGTAGAAATTTTCTTAGCATTTCATAATGAACATGATTGTTCTATTCAACATCGAACCCCGAAATGAATTTCTTCACTTCTCATATTAACTTCGAATGTGAATTACATTTTGAAAACATGCTAGTAGGATGACTCGATTTATCTTAGAAAATCAAGAGCATTTTGGCAATTTCTTAGAACAGTGTCCTTGACACAGAGATAAATTGATTCGGGAAGTTTTCGTTAGCTCTTCGGTTTCAATAATGTTAAAGTCTTTGATACACTCCGTTCGTACGTATAAAGCCCGACTTTTACACCTCTCGAAGTCTTTTACAACGGGCGGTTTACGTGCTTGCCCCGAAACTGTCGGCAGTGAGTGCTTTACTTAGTATCCTGTGTCTCGAGCACCCACAGTTTGCGCTCCGAGGAGTACGAAAACAGTGCACTTAGCTGAAGGAGAAGTCACACAGTAACATGTATACAGGGTGTGTCGTTAGTTGACATATTTCCCGTTCTATCCCTTTAATTACCATCAACCTTGAATCATTTCAATTAATCTATGCTTTCCATCAACGGTCAATAGCTCCGAAAAAATCAGTATTAAAAAGATACTCTTGAGATGTGCAGAACAATATTATTTATAGGAGACAATTATTATAATTAGACTGCGAATCTTTATGTATATTAATAAAAAATTTTTAAATCATTAAGTGAATGCATAACATGTAATTTAGTTTCTATTTCTTGCAATTGATGCAGTCTAATTATAATCAATCAGTGAATATATAATGACAAAAATAGTGTTGATACAAAAGGAACCTAACACATATTTATCATTGTTCTTGTGCAAATGTGATCTCTAAAAACAGGTTTAAAAGAGAAAGTATAAATCCAAATAAATGAATTTGCCACTTTAAATAGAATATTCAACGAACTTGAATTATGTCGAGCATATTGAGACAATTAAACAACGAATCGCCATCTTTTTTCATCCCTCCAGAGGTTCGATCCTGTTCATGTTGCAAAATGTGAGTATCTCGGCGTGTTTATTCTTGCAGAGCGACGTTACATGAACACCTGATCTCGAAGGTCGGCGTGTCTGCGGTTCTGCCGAAACCGAAATTACAGGGTTAATGGAAGTCTGGACGTGGCTGCCCTTCTTCCAAGGAAACGGAAAATGTAGCTGGAAAGGTATCCTCACCCTCCTCGTTACTGCAGAAAAAAAGAGCAGCTTGCCCTTTGCCACCGAATCACCAGACCCTCCGTATCTTTTCGCCCGAGACTACCTTCATTTTCGGAACAAATGCGTGCAATTATTTGTTACTCCGGCCTACGCCTTCTCCATTAGAGATAAATAAGAAACTGTGCTGTATCGACATCGGCACCCGCTGTTTCGCCGTGATAAGACTTCCTCGAATTTTCTGCCTTCCACGGAAGAATCATTCTTGATTAACTTCCGCGAGAGAAACTCGTGGTCGCGAATATTGCCGGCAATCCTTTTACATTTACGTACAGTTTTGTAAAACAAACAGATTTGAAAATTCAACTTTTCCTCCTTTGTATAAATTGAAAGATTATAAATTTATAATCACCACTGGACTACGGATCTTTATGCAAAGTAAAACTTTTTTGCATTGGTTGCAAGAGGCAGGAGCCAAGCGAAAAGTTGGCGTTTCGTCATAAATGCATAAAATTTGTTATCCCATTACGACTGTTCAGAATACACGAACGCGTGAGATATAATTAAATAATAAATGCTTTGGAGATTAACAAATATCATGTCACGTTAACAGAAGCAAATTTCAGTTACACTTGTGATCTTGTTATGATCCTACTAAAAACTGAGCTTGAATGAATGTTCGTAGCAGAGTGGTAGTATAAGCCGGAGATTCTAGCGTCAACAACAGGTGGCTTCAAAGCAATATGTCTCCATGAGATTTCCTTCCGTCTTGCGTCTTCTGTAGAGGGATGTTTCAACTAGTAGTCATCTTAATGTGCTCTAAACGACGATTTCGGTGTAGAAAATTTCAACCATCCATTATGCCTCACTGTATATTCCAGTAGAAAAGTATCATACCAAGACTTGTCGAAAATTCTGTATAAATTTCCTCAAGTACCATCAAGTACATATAATTTGATATCTATGTAATCAATCACTAATCACTTTAGTACTGGAGGAAGTGCTACACCAATTTCATATCTATAAAATGAAAAAAATGATATAGAATGGAATTATTCTAGGTAGGAAGAAATGTTTAATTTTCCAGTTAAACTAACTCTGTTTGGAGAAGGTTAAAGTTAATGAAACTTGATATTTGAACTTATGGTACAATACAGAAATTGCGTTGAGCTCTTAAGGGTTGAATACAATAATAAATAAGAAGGGACTTACACATTTGATTCTTCATGTTCTCCATTAATGCAGCTTGGCAAGAGGGACTGTTCGTGAAGCGAGGAATATTTTCGAGGATCACGTTAGAACAATTTGTTTCAAGGCGTACTCGGGCCTGATCTCAAAGGAGGCGACGGTGCCGTCGTTGAAAGGCAGCGAGATGCTTCCGTCTATTACCAAACCAGCGTCAAAACCTCCGGATTTAACAGTTAGCTTGTCACACTTCTGTCTTTCCGGGCAACAGTTCCCTACGACGCAGCGAGTCTTGGTTAGCTCCCGTATCATGTACGTCATCCGCTTGTCCTCTGCACAAATCAAAGAATGAGATGTTACTCGGCGAACTGTGTGTATAATATGTACGTCACTTTATATCGGTTCGATTGAGCCGGATTGAAATTCTCAATCGATACATTCGTCCAGTTATTCCGATTTCAGTCCATAAAGATGTTCGACGAGCTAGCTACCTGGAGGGTACATGAGAGCTCGATGGTATTTGTACAATAAATCGTTGGTTTCCTCCATGTTCAATTTCTTGCCCGTGGCTATTTCGACGACCCTCTGCACGGTATCAGCCGGCTGGAGGTTCATAGATTTGTACCAGGATCGAGAGCCTGACCCGGTGCAGACGCATACACCGGAAGATCGAACTCTATGCGCCTCGCCTTCCACGTGGATGATTAATGATATCGGCCTCGCCGCCGAAAATTCTCCCATGAATACCTGAATTTTACGAGCGGTCTATCGGTTATAGTCCAACCTCTCTGCGTACTTACTGCGGGTGTACATAGTATTCGTACACTTCTTTGAAACGAATAACTTTTTAGTTTACTGGCTAACGTGAAAATAATTTTTCTAAAAATTGTTATTGGTCGCAATCACCAGGGAACCAGTAAAGGTCACGATTTTTTAATTTTTTATCTGTGTCTATAATGACAATTTAAAAAAGCTATGGGCCTTGTAACATGCAGAAAGCTCTGTGTATAGGGTTTGAGATTCTTTTAAACAGCAGATTCTTTACATTTTCATTGCAAGCACAGATAAGAAATTTAAACATCGTAATCTTTAATATATATAACAATTAAAGAAAAATTATTTACACATTAGCTAGTAAACTAATCCTTCTAATGTCCCAAAAATACTCAAGCTGTTGTGTCCAATTTTAAAAGAGTTATTCGTTTTTAAAAGGTGTACGAATACTTTGTACAATCACGGTCGAAACGACTTGGATTTATTTTGTTTTCAGAAATTCAAACAATTAGATTAGTACACGGTTTGAGAGAAATTCGGAAGAAATTGCAATTAGTTGGAACTCGTGTTATTTGCGTTGAGATCAACAGCGAATAAATTTTAGAGAATACTTCACTTCATTCAACGCCAGCCAAGGTAAAATTCTCTGACGGGGCTGAAGAGCGTCCGCAATTTTCTTTTGGGTCGATCGTATCAGGGCTCTGCGATGTTTATGTAATACGGTAATTACATTAATAAAAGATATTGCCAATATTTGAAAGTGTAATGCATATTTATGCGCGGCGAATATGGAAAAGGCAGAGAGAAATATTTTGTTACCAAACGTCAAGCGTTTTCTCGTGTACAGTTTATTTGTTTTATCGCGTAGTAATAATATTGCTTTTGCGAAATATAATCAACGAATCGGACGTATAAAAATACAGAGTCGAGTCAATGGCACGAGTAATCGATATTGTTTATGGCTAAATTCCATGGCGGAGTGTTAACAGTTTAGCGATATCGTTAACCGAATAAAACAAAATCGAAAAATATTCCTGAAATTGAAAAATCGACGAGGTAATCGCTGTAATTGTTGCTAGCGAAGCCAATTGTATATCGGGTAATGGTTTTTCGAATCTCCTTCTTTTTTCTTTTCTATTCCGAAATTATGATCCCAAATTATGATCCATAATTATGATCCACGGTAACGCGTTCGTTGCGACTTCTTTATGCGCGAATCGTAACTGTGCGCGGACATTGTAATTTACAAGTTATAACTGAGGTACTTGTAACGCCCCATAACTCGAAACTACTCGAGGAGAGGGACAACCATGAAACGAAGACGCATCACGGGTCTTTATGAAAACGTAGAACGGACGATACGCGTTGCTTGTTTAAAACTTAAGAGGATAAATTGCCGACAGAAAGAACTCCGTTAAACGAGCCGTCCCGAGGCAGACTATTTGCTATTAGAACTTCATTATATTTAAGAACCTAATTCCAAGTAGAAGCACTGGAGAACTGCGAAATTTCCACTCGCAGAACTTTTAATGTATACAAATAAGACATCAGCTCTTATCAGAATTATTTGCGTGATATAGGAGTCTCGTTGAAGTAACAGTGGAAACGGCAAATTTTATGCTTCCCCATTTTCATGATTTTTGAATGTTATCAGTAGACTGCGGAATTTATGCATGCATAAAAAAATGGGCAGGTGGAATTTCAAATAGTAAAAAGATTAAGAGAAGTTACAAACACCAATGTATTCTTTTCGACTAATTAAAATTATTCAAGATAGAAAGTACTTTTTATACTTGGCTCCTATTTCTTGTAACCGATGCACAACATTTTTATTTTGCATCAAAATCTACATGTCAGTCTCGTAACCTGGAGATTTCTTCAAATAAGAAATTATGCTTCTACTTTAACTCTTGTTTCCCGAAATTTTCAAGTAATGGAACAAATATGAAAAAAGTCGCTTATAAAAGCGGCGTATCGAAATACGATGAACCGTGTCGAAAGATTATCATGGTAGCGAGGTATTGAAACCGCGATGGAGAGGTGGAATAACGGAAACGCGAGTGTCGATCGTATTTCCGCGGTGCAGTCGCATATCGCAGTGCGATGCCGTGAATAAAAATGCGCATATTGATTTCAGAAGGAGGGTAGAACAAGCTTAGATCAGAAAGGATAACTTTCCAATAATGCACCCACTCGACTCTTCTCTCTCCTTGGATCCGACTCTTCTCGTGTATGTGAAAGGGCCGTGTGTAAAGTCCCTCCCCATTCATTACTGTTCGTATGCGACTCCGCATCAAAACCGTGTATTCTCCGGAACGCAGTTTCGCGAACACGCTCTCAATATCGGTGGTGTACCTCGACGGCAGCGTAAAAGCGTTACTTTCGTTCGAGACCCTCGGATTGATCCCGAACACCGGCTTTGTATTGTCACTAATTAATTTCGACGCCAGGAGGAACGTGCCGTCGCCGCCGACCGGAATCACCAGATCCGCCCAATTTACGCATCTCGACGCGTCCACGATCCTGGAACAATCGAACACGGAACCGTCATGTCTCGTCGACATTTATCTCTGTCAGTTCATAGTCCCCTGAAGCTGCCTCAAGGGGGCAGTCTCGTTTCCAGGATTGCAAGGCTTACGGGATGCGCCTTCTCATTTCTCGATAATGCATGCGATGTGCTTTTTCAGTAGCCAAAAGTCCTATTTTTACGTCTACAAGGCGTAATTTGCATTATTCGGAGACATAAAACTACGCGTCTACCTATTTTTATAAAGCTGCGACAACTACATGCTGCCGGATAATGCAAATCACGCCTCGTAAACGTAAAAATAGGACTTTTGAGGCCAATGCTCGTGTAAAGCAAAAAAAAAAATCGATATTTTAACAATTTCTTTTCTAGTTCATTATTTTATAAGTGCAAAAATACGTAGAAAACTTAGGAGAAATGTTGTATTATTCATCTTTTAATCACTACTCCATCAAGATGCATGGAAGGCAGACGCAACTTGTATCAATCATTGGATCTTGAAAGGTAAAAAGTGTTTCAATGTTAGATAGTCCACGTTGGGAAAAAGCAAACCTTAATCTTTATATGAAAAATAGTTTTCCATGGATCGTTAGGTACTAAAGAAAACTGATTCAGCACTTTCTTTTCTCGAAGTAGAATTAATGAATTTCTTACTTAAATATCACGCAAGACTGAAAGACGCATTATTCTGCACGTCAACGTCGCGTACATGCTTCTATTTTTGACGAGGAGGTCATAAACCCACGACGGTAGAAGGAATATAGAAAAAAGTATGTGTACTTTATTGTTCAGAAGTAGAACGCACCGTGTTTTCTTCCTTTTCATATTTTGAACGCTTGATAGCGGAGAGAATGCATTCTTTTGAGCGCAATATTGTAGATCTAGCGTAGTCTTGTGACGAACGACTTCCAAACAATATAGCGAACGTGCGAACGACAGGGATGAACCTTTCTTTAACGTCGGTTTCTCGTGGCTTTACCTTTTCGTAATGCGAAAAGCGATATTGAGTTTTTTGAGGACAGATTCTAAATTTTTCTCGCAAGCAATCTGCAGACGATGTTCGGTGAGGATTTCTTGCGGATCCTTTCCCTGCTCCTTCATCTTCGACAGGATTTGGTCCTCCTTCAGATTGGGATTGCGATATTTTAAGAACTCTAGCGAGGACAGTTTCGAGATGCACAGCACTTTTTCTGGCAGCATAGGTTTCACATCGTTCAATAACAAACAAGCCAATAGTTTCATTACTAACGCACACCCAAAATTCGTTTTCGATTTAGGTTATGATTGGTATTGTTCAATAAACTATTGTAAACGTAACGCAGAACGCAAACGTTCCGGGATTAATATTAATTAAACGAAGTAATTAGTTTAACACTTATTATGATGCTAAATATTGAATCACGAGATTGTTTGTTCGTCGTTCCCGCTGCAGTAAATATTCGATCGCGCCGTTTACGATATCGATTCTCGCAGCCATTCTTGAATTCAATCTGATAAATTATTAATAAATTTGTTTCGACGCTGCGCGAAATGTCAGTAGATACGAATGCATTTGTCGATTGTAATCGTTTCATTGCCTGTGAAATGCAAACCAGCCGCGTTTATGCGAGTGGACACGCTGACTTTTGCATAATAGGATTTACAACTGTTATTAAGTTGATTTACGAATTACGGCAAATAATAATATTTGTCAATGAACACTGCATTCGGCGAAATATATATAGAAATAAATTCATGGTAATTATTTCATCGGAAGTTTTACTAAAATGCGTATGTATCTATTGCGATTTAATTAACGACACCAAAATGGCCTTGTTCAATTCGGTTTATAAATTCGTCGATTAATACGACGAATATTCGTGGCGTTTATTTTTCACAGGAAAATTAAAACACCTTTACCCGGATTTGCTCGATATGAATTTATATCAAAATTTTAATCCTCCCTTAAATCCTTTACATCCCCGTCTGAAAGGTTAAAGAACTTCGCAATTTTCCAACTAGTGGAGAACTTTCCCTGAACTCTACACCTTGGAATCATTATCCCTACATAGTTCCTGAATTTTGCATCGAAGTTTTCAGCTAATCGGATGTCAACAGTCTGAAGAGGGACTTACTAACTCCAATCGAGTTTACAGTAGATTTACGGGACCCAGAAATGACGAGTTTAAAATTTTACCTTGTGCACCTCATATTGCTGTAACGTTTTTAGTACACCTTTCGAAGTTTAACAAAATGGTCCCAAAATATCGTAGATCCAGTTAAATTTCTCGTGTTTTTAGATATGTTTCAATTGGTAGCAGTTTTGTGAGAAACCATGTCTTCAATTTCCATTTGTCACGTCGTACAAAATTACCTAAAACAAAAATGAACGAATGTTAGTAAAAGCAGAAGCCTCTCGCTTCAACATGAGATTAGGTTTATTGTTGCATTACTTTTATAAACAAAATGTTGGAAATTCTGAGTGTCGAATACTGTTTGCATCGACTGTGCATTATAAAAAATGGCTAAAAATTTGATTAGATAGATTCTCGTTATTTGAATAAAGTAAAGCCAGTGTCGAAAGTGCTTCAGCATGAGATTGGTCGGCTCCATCCGCCGGGGAGTCGGTTCCCTATCGCGAAACTTGCAAATCGCATCGTGTCTCCGCAGATCCGCAACATCGAACGTAGCTTCAACTTCCCGGCAGAGTATTCGGCTACCGATTTGGACGCCACGCGGGAGAACGTGTTCTTCGGGATTACCTCACGTGTCCTAAGTGATACTCGGCACTCAGGACGTCGCGTCGGCGGGGTTGCGTGTCTTGTACGTCGACTGCCGGCGAACTTCGGGACAAACTTCCCTGAAATTTTCGTCTCAATGGACACTGACCATTAAAGCCACTTAAGGTACCAGGATCTTCCCTTAACCTCGTCCGTCCAGCTATGCTCCCGTCGACCACGAAATATTCTTGCGTGGCGCACACGTCGTCAATCCATCTGAACAAGAGTCACCTGAATGACTCTCAGAGAAACTTAATTTTTGGCTAACGAAGAAGATCTGGAACAATTAAAAAACACCTGTAGATGAATTTCTATTAAGTCCAGTTCCAGAGGTAAATTTTAATTTTCCGCTTCATTTATTAATAAATGTAATAAAATTGTTTGTTTCGCATTTTGCACAGCTAGGTCAGAGATCTACGATATTGTAAACCACTTTCACAGAGGTTCTCTCTCGGCATCGTCTTACGAACTACCATGAGTTCAGTGTTTTTTTTTATTTTCTGATGCTGGCGAGCTTCATCGATACCTGTGAAGTCGCAATTTTTCTTCCTTTGCAAAAAGGGACTCTTTTGTCCAATGGAATTACGGTGCTCTGAGGAACAACACATACTTCGGCGGTGCAGTTTTTGGTTCTGTGGAAGTAGCCGCGTCGGGTTTCCTGCAGCGGCCAAGACAGGGTAACTTCGCGGTAAACTTCGCAGAAGTTTTCGTCTTGAGGATAGCTGACCGCGGAAGCCATTTACAGTACCGGAATGTTCTCTTAAGACCCGTTGTCGCGAAATATCCTAGTGTTTTATATTTCTGCCGAGCATGGTCTACTGCTTCGGCGAACTTCTTCGGGATTTCGTATCGCTAACTTGGTCTTAGGATACTGTTACAGGCGAACTTCGAAGTCTACGTAGAAAAACAAAAGAAGCGTTCGTGTTTGTTGCCAGGGATCGTTTGTAAAATTAGCGATAGGAAATGGTGTATCTCAGAATTTAAACTTTCTCGAGTATTTTCTGTCGAGAACGTTTTAAATTAAAAATGCAATTTTCAGAATTAAATGCATCCGCGCGAGAGGCAAGGAGACATTTCAGTTTCCTTTCTTCGCGTTCACGGAAATTTCAACAATTTCCCGGAGCTGCGTGTGTACGCTGCCGGGTGCAGTTTTAAAATGTCTTGTTAAGGCTTGTAATAAGGTAGGACGATAATTGTATTTTCCCTAGAATTTTTATTATACTCGGTGATATGACAACGGGCGTCCCGACAGTAATTACACGTCGTACGCAGATTTTAGCTTGAAGAGGATGCTCGAGTCGAGTTTCTGGCTGGTCGACGAACTTCGCAACAAACTTGCACGCTCTTTCCCTATCCCATAGCTGCTGACCACCAGGACCACTTATGACACCGCCATGACATCCTGCGGAGGAAGAAATTCGTTTAACTGAACTTTTAAGCCCGTGGGACCAAGATGTAAAATGTATTTTCTCGCCACGCAAAAAAGTTGAAAGCACTCGAATATTCCACGAAAATATTCAGTTTGAATTAGTCCCTCGTATTAGGATGTTTTTAGAAATTTTACTGTTTATAGTTGCAACATCTCAGAATCGTGATATTTAAAAAAGTAATGTATATTCCTCTGATGTTATTTTTTTTATTGTTTCACGGAAACGATTATGTCGTATTTACGTGATCAATTTTACTCACAATATTTGGATGAGTTTTCATTATCAAATTTCATCGTTCGTGTTACAGTTATCTCTTATCTGTTGTTTTACAATCAAATATGTTAAGATTGTCCACTGTCATTGCTTGGAGACTTGTAAATCTCGTTCGGTCAATTATTGCACTTCAGATTTTTGAGTCTCTGATTGCATTGAATGTACAGAACGTATAAACTTCTAAAAATGATTACGTGTTTATGTCGTGCAAAGTGAAATTTCATCTCTTCAATACCAAGTGTTGAAAGAGTAGCAATAAGCAGGCGTGTAATAATTTCTGGCAGTGTATTGCGACGCGTGTGCGCTGTGGCTGGCGCGGGCAAGGGACCAACAGTCATTCGATACTCTGCAGGCTAGATTAAAATTCGAGTTGTATCGATTGCACGCACTGTTCCCAGCCACCGAGCACTTCATCGCATTATTTATCGAGCGGAGACGATCGCACGTAAATGGCTCTCGTGGTCGGCAGTAGGTAGAACTGGTCTTCGAGGAGCAACGATCCACCAGGCAGTCCTCGTCGCGCGAAGGGTACAAGGAAGCGGCACAACGAATGTTCGAAGCACAACGAGTCTCGCAACATTCTCCGCGGTGCAACTGGCTGCTGGACGGGCGAATCAACTTTGCACAGCTTCGGGTCTCAGCTTGATCGAGTCTAGTGGGAGAGGGAGATATTATCCAAGCACCGCTCTCCCATTTATTACGTTCAAACTTTTTCTGTTTTTCTGTTCTGCTTTTCGGTATATTTGTTTCAAGTATGCTCTCAGTCGGTACTACTGTCCCCTGGTCCGAGTACTGAACTTCTTCGATAGTTAACGAGTCTGTATCTGGTGCTGGTACTGTTGTCCCATTTTCCGAGTCCTCGTATTCCTCGATAGTTAACGGGTCCGTGTCTGGTGCTGGTACTGCTGTCCCCTTTTCCGAGTCCTCATATTCCTCGATAATTAACGAGTCCGTGTCTGATGCTAGTACTGTTGTCCCCTTTTCCGAGTACTCAACTTCCTCGATAGTTAACTGGTCCGCATCTTGTGCTTCTACAGATTCTGCATCGTCCTGGGTAACACTGGCATTTTCCTCGTCTGTAACGAACTCTTCTTCGTCGTTCTCTTGGACCAATTGTTCTTCTGCTGCGTCTGTTAGGTCTTGATCGTCTTCCACGTTTTGCGTCTCCACAGAAGCGGCTGTCGAATACACGCTCTCTTCCTCTGGTATCGTAGATAAGTTTTCTGCAGTATCTTCCTCACCGATAGGGATCATCGACACCTGGTCCTTTCGATCAACCGTTGACGTGTCGCTCTCTTCGAAGCTGGTCCCAGCCTCGTCGACCTTCTGCAATTGGGTAGACCGACTTATACGCAGATTTGGGCAATCTGGATGACATAACCCTTTCCTAATTTCGGAAATTTTCTCCGTCCCGGACAGAAGCCTCGATCCTTCGTCCCAGGAATCTTTTTGAGGCCCATCGCTCGCATCTACTGCCGGTATCTTTGTAACCTGCTCGAGTTTGCTCTCCACAGAGTAGGGCTCGCATTTTATTGGAACCGTGTCTTCGTTGACGTCGGGGCTATCCGTTTCGATGTTTTTGCTTCTGGAAGAGTGAAGAATCATGTAATGCTCTTCATGATGTTCGAAATCTGGACAGGGCATTCCGCGAGATTCGTCGTTCGTCTCCGTGGAAACAGCAAGATGTGTGCTCGAATATATTTCCGTATGTATGTGAACGTTATCGGTTTGGATGATTGTTTCGGTCTCGACGTCCATCGTTCCGATTGCGTTTGGCACATTCTCCTCTACTTGTACATCCTCCGGGCAGACGACCGTGCGTCGAAGGGACAAGGTTTCGAAGGGACAAGCTTCAGTCATTGTTTCTGGATTTGTTAAACCCTGTTATCTTGTGCCTATTGATCGGTTTGTTTATGTACTTGACTGGTAACCATTTCTCGGTACTTCTGGAAGAATTTCGTAGCTGATATTACCAGGACTTCATTGATTTTTAGAGATTCGATTGCACTTTGAATTTAGGATACATGTTGCCCAGAGGTTATGGGAAAATTGCATCGCGGATGCATAGTGAAGTTGAACTGACTTGCCGATGAATTTGCGCCGTGAATGCAGCGATTGATTGTGACTTTCGATTGTGTCTCGTCGATAAACAAATAACAAATGGACTTCTATTGTGAACAAATGTTTTATGCAAAGTAGTACATTTGAAAGGATTACCTTACTGTCTCATTCATCTCATTGGTTTCTCTCTGCCACAAGGTCCCCCGCAATACCCTACTGAAAAATAAATGTTTCATTGTAGTATACAATAGCAATATTCAATTCAACACGTAACAATCAAAAATGCCTATGTTACGAAACGTACGAGAGTCTTGTTTCGTGCTCCATTCCGACCTAGTTCGTCGACTTGGTTGTTCCCCTCTCGTGCTGCCAGTATTAACGCACTGACTTTGATCTGTCGTTTCCTTAGCAGGTCCCTTACCGGACCTCGAGGTCGTCGGTTTGCTATTAGATGCACGTTTAGGTTTCCTTTGGGTGCTCGATGCTGCATTGCTGCGCATTTTCACGGGTTTCGGCGTATCATTGACCTTCGTCAGGTTACTGACGTCCGCCGTGTCATTGACCTGCGGAATCTATTCAATTTCATTTTCTAATTAGTTTCTATTAAGGAGGTAGACCCGTTTCTAGGATCGCAAGGGAACCGCCTACTTATTTCTCGATAATGCAAAGACCGGGTTTCTCAGTAGACACAATGTCCTATTTTTACGTTTACGAGGCGTAATTTGCAGCTTTATAAAAATAAGTTCATGCGTAGCTTTATGTCTCCGAATAATGCAAATTACGCCATATTTTATCTAGCATTTTTGAGACTGCAAAATAACCCCATGTTTGCATTATCGAGAAACTAAAAGGCGCATTCCACGTCCTTGCAATCCTGAAAACGAGAGTCTACCTTGTTAAGGAGGCATTCTAGTTTCTCAAAAAATTTGTAGCACCGAGCAATAAATGTTAATGTAAATCGATTCGTACATCCGCGCCGTTCCCATTAGATGAAAATGATGCTGCGTCCGTATCCCGAGCTGTTTGCAGCTTGATGCTCATCAGTATCCTCTTCCTGGTGTTCCCGATTTGAAATTCGGACAGGATCTTCGTTAGGATCGTGCTGGACGTTTGCATGTGTATGCTCGCGACGCTGCGACCCTCTTTGGTCACTCTACTGACAGTCGCTTTCGACTTGCTGACTTTTTCCGCATCGTCGTCGCCGGTAGTTGCTAATTCAGTCGCCGTTGAAGGACCATCAGGCACTGCCACAGTATCAATTGCCGCCAGAGAATCTTCTGCCGTATCAATGTCAGCTACCACTCCAGAATCAGTTGGTACTTCCGTAGTATCAATGGCATCTGGTACTTCTGTAATTTCAATGGCATCTGGTACTTCCGTAGCATCAGCCGGCATTGACATCATCGAATAAAATTGTACGTCCCCATTATCATTGGCATCTGAATCTTCCGCAGCATTGTCCAGCGTTGGCATCGGCGAATCATCTGGTACCTCGGAAATATCCCCCGGAACTTCGTCATTGGCTGTTATCGTTTCAGATTCGGATTCATCCACTGTATCGATCACAGGACTATCCGTCACAGGTTCGTCGACTATTTCTTCTTGCGTTTCGTCTGCAGTTACATCTTCTTGCGTTTCGTCTGCAGTTACATCTTCTTGCGTTTCGTCTGCAGTTACATCTTCAGGCGTTTCTCGGGCGTCGATCTCGCTATTAAAGTCAGAGCTGTCAGGTTGAAGCGTGGTGTCAACTATATTGGTGTCGCTTCCTTTAACAGCTGCCTTGGAGAATTCTTCATCCTTAGCTACCTCCTTGACCGCCCCAGGTCCACAGGAGCAAGAGCTTTCAACCTGAGCAGATGTTTCCGTGCCAGTGGGGCTGCATACCACTCTGGTCTGCTTGATTATCTCGCACTGGATCTCTAAATCGGATGTCCCTGCTGCCGATTTCGAAGACGTTCCAGTTGGATCTCCAGCCGCTGGTCCTTCCTTCGTCCTGGAAGCTGTTCTTGCGGGGGGCAAGGCTCTGGTAGGTGGTCTTGATGTCACTCTTCCGTCTTGGCCAGCTGGTTCTTCCTGTCTCACTTGTATAACTCTTCTCTGATAGGCTACGCTTCTCTGTGTGGCACTCGTAGGATCCATCACCGAGTGAGTGACGCTCGTTTGAATGGTGGAATCTATGGTCGTGGTAACTGGTTGCCCTTGGCGGCCTCTACCTTTGGCAGCATCTACCGAGGGTTGTCTTTGCGTGGCTTGATATCTGGGGCTAGCTCCACGGTTCGACGACGAAGTTGAGCTTGTCTCTTTAGAGCTCCTCCTTCTTGGAGGACCTCCGGGACTGTCGCTGCCGCCTCTCTCGCGAATACCAACACAGCACTCCCGATCGTCACGAGCCGTCTGACAGTAATTACAATGGTCATCTGGAAACGAAAACTTTCGGTTTCCCAACATTACGCGATTTTTGCGAGACAGAGAAAATTAGAGGTCCCGATTTCTGTTCGAATACAGGATCCATCGCACGAGAGAATTTATTCGATAGCGTTTAATCAAGGAGTTTATTGGTACATACATTTCTGACATTGGAACACCCCGGTCGTGTTCGAGTCTTCGTTAAAAGAGCAACAGGCGTTTTGGCAACAATGCGGATTACAGTCGTTCGAATCGTCTGTGACCATTTCTGTCCAACATACGCTCTCGCGCAAACAGTTCGACAGATTACCTTCGTTCGCGCAGACACCAGTGTGATCGCAACCTTGACATTTGTCGGGTTTCCGTGTGCATTTCTTAAACAGTTTCCCCTTGGACGTTTGCTTCACCAGTTGATTGATACTGGTCGCTGCCGTTCTCAGGAAATGCTTGCAAGAGTCCTGCAGCCATAACTTTCCTTTCCGAAATTCCTCCCACATCGATCGCTCGTACGCTTCGCACTGCTGCCAACAATCGGTCTTCTTCGTATCGAAACACACTGTGCTTGCCCTGCGAAATATTTTGTTATGTTAAAAATCCCTTCATTTAATATTAAACTTGCTGCTGACACAAACTGTTATCTGATACAGGATCCTAATCACGTGTTATGCCAATGCACGATCCACGATAATAAAAGTGTGATCTAATTCACAAATTTTAACTGCTTACTTGTGGCTGAACGGTTGGTGAAGACTGCAATTGGACTTCCTCGTGCGAGCTTTTTTGTCTCTTCCCTTTTCGATCGCGTCGCAGTCGATCTCCGGACACTCGATCTTGTCCGAAAAGCTGCGTCCCATACAGCCAGGCTGAGTCCTGCAATTCGGGCTGCACTTTCTCTCGCATGGATCCGCGCGTTTCTTCGACTTGCTTCGAGTCTTCAGCACGTCCGACTTGTTTCTCTTGACAGGGTCGCTTTCTCTTCGGACTAGACCGTCACCGAGGGACTCCGACGAGGCGTTGCACAAACGCAACACCTGTCCCGATCTCAAACAACGTAAATCAGCAACGCTGCTACCAATTTCGACGAACAGACTGGCCCTCGACGGACTGTACTTCCTCGAGCAGAACGAACAGCACGAATGTCGAGGCTTCGTGAAGTGCACGCGCTGAAGACAATGCTTGCTGGACGAACAACGATCGCATTTCGGCTCCCTCGGGGAACAACATTTTACAGATTCGGCGCAATTCGCGCACACTTGGTGAACACGCCTGACCGAATGCACGCTGATGCTCGAGGAGCACGGTTTCGGTTCGTGCGAACAGCAACAGTCCTCGAAGTACGCGTTCGACGAGTCGAAATCCGTGTTTTGGCAGTTCTGACACTGGTCACAGTCCGATTCTGAATGCTCCACGACGTACGTGTCGCAGTTGCCATAACAATTCTCGAAGGTGCAACGATGGTTTGGTTCAATTACTTTGCTGCGTTCGAATGGGAATAATGTAATAATGGAATTTGAGAGTGTGGAATGGATAAAATGGAATGTACCTCTCTGTGGTCTTTTTCAACGTGCAGTCGGGGTTCGTGCGCTTCCTGCGTTTCTTACTCCACATCTGGTTGATACTGAAAGAAAGCGACGCTTATTTTTCCGTTCCAAATAAAAATTCTATTTTGGTTTTGTTAATGTACTTATTAAATGTACTACGTAAATTAATGTATTATATAATGTACATGCTGCCAACAACCGTAGTCCCGTTGAAAGCACCGGTTCTCGTTAGATCACCGAAGTTAAACAATGTGGAACGTGAACGGCACTAGGATGGGTGACCGTCTGGTAAAAAACCGGAAAGTGACCCACCCGGGGTGTTTTTCACGTGTTGTTGGCAAAAGGTGGTTCGGAACCTACCATAAACAGTAGGTCCCGCTGAAAAGGCGATGGTGTGAGTTGAAAGAGGGGGATTGGTAAATGAATTTGAAACCCTGAGGGGACCAAATATCTTGTTACATATAATGTACATGCTTTTTTAGGCAATGAAGAATTACAAAAATGTTTTAATCAATCAAATTGTAAACTAATAGAGCAAGATGTTAATGTTATGGCACAGAAAAATAGGAGTCCCGTCGCTTCGGGCTCGAGAACCTTTGACTAATTTTTTGGGACTTGTCTCGCATTACATTTCGTCTCAACACCGAGCATGTGGGATCGGGATGGGTTCTCGAAAACGTCGGGATCCTCGAATATATGTTCCCGAGTATATTCGTGAATCCCGAGCATCGGGTAGCCCACATTTTCGGGTTTTCGCGCACCTCTAGAGAATAAATTTAAGAGGCAAATTGAATCTCCGCCTCGAGCATATCAGAGCGGAATATTCACCTTTCGTAGCACCGTTTGAACGAGACGTTGTGCTTCGAGTTCTCGTCGCATTTCTTTTCACAGGCGGCACGCTCCGGGCTCGGGTTTACTCCGGCTTTGCAATTCGCGCAGACGTTATGATTCGGATTCGCTTCGAACAGAGCCGCGCCGTAGCCATTGCCGAAGTTGTCGCAGCAAGGATCACAGCTCCCGCTCGGCCAAACGTTTCCGTCGTTGAAATTCTGCTCGTTTCCTTCGCAGCCGTTGCCTCCTCCCCTTTCGTGCTCGCACAGTTCCGCGTAATTCTCACTTTGCCGGACCGCCTTTAGATATTCCGTGTCGCGCCACCGATTTCGTCGGGAATCCCGCGAGTTACCGCTCTCCAACGAATCGCACGACACCATCGAGCCGTTCTTCTCCTCGTCCTGGCGACAACAATTTTTTCGTAAGCCGTTCGCCACGCCGCTGGTCCACGGAATCTCCGTCTGTCCACATTGCCCGGTGCAAACGTTCCCGTTGAAATCCATTGATCGGATCCTGCGTCGAGCAAATATGCACGTTTATCTCCGGCGAGTGTGCGATTACCGAACGCCTGGAAGATCATAGCGCATTACCCGGTATTATCGAGCACGGTAAATGTTCGACGGGAATGGCCAATAGTCACTGAAATAAATTAATTAAGGACGCCGTGCCGAACGAACGCCAGCCTGAATCGGTTAAGCCTCTCTCTGCGGATGAAGGTGTCCTGTTCTACTCGTGCGGGGAATAACCACTACCATAATCTGGAAATAATTCGTGTGGTCACTAGTATGATCATCGAAAGCGTTCTACTCCCTGTGGGAAAACGCGCACGGATTGAAATAGCTTCGAATAACCTCTTCGTATGTTGAGTATAATAAATCTCAGGTTTGAAAATCATTTATATACAGCGTTTCCAATGCATCTAGTACTAATACGAATTTTTGGAGGGTCGTGGTTATGATTTATTATTGTTATATACGTTTGGCGTTATTTATAGAAAGCAGAATAGAATTAAATTTTGTTTCGTTAATGGAAATGTTTCTTTCTATTTTGTACGATTGCTGACGTTACAAGCAGCAATTATATAATTATTATTAGATACGTAATTCAGAAAATCTGTCGCTCCATTCTTGTGAAAAAGAAATTTTTTGATTTATAATCGGATCAGATGGATGAGAAATTGTTCTCTATATTATTCGTTGTGCGTGTTTCAGGCAACGATAAGTCTTGCGTACGAAATAAAAAGTATGTAGAGTCGCACGAACAATTTGGTAATCGGATGAGATGAAATTTGTAGTGCATATGGGAAAATCGGTGTGGTGGGGTCACGTGTGTGATGCGTCGGCAGTTTCCATCGGCGGTCGAGTCACATTTTCGGCGGAAAGGATCCCATTTACTTTGGAATTTGTAGACTTGGAAATTTCTTGGGGTTAGTTTTCATTGGCGAGTCATGATGGACGGGGGGAGGCACCGAAAAGTTTGGTTATGAGAGGTCGGTAAACATTCGCGACCGTTATCGAACGGCGCAGTTATCGCAATGTATTTTTACGATCGCAGATCGCCGCCGTTGCACACGCGTCGTGGAATATTCAGCCGGACGCGGAAAACAAGCGTGCTGCACGCGAGAGAAATATTCTATATTTTTTTAACACGTTCCGTAAATATTTTTTATGCCTATCCATCCGCGAGCTTAAACTCGAATTCTATGAATACTTGGCAAACATACCGAACATCATGACCGAACTTCGTGTATCGCTGCTCGGCTGAAGGTACGCGTGATATGAATACGTTATTTAATGGTCGACAAATTTTTGGATCAACATCGGATTACAGCCACCTAGGCGGACGTAAATACTTTGCCTGTCGCTTGGGTATCCGGTATTTAAAAAAATCGCAATTTCAGATTTACACTAAACAAGAACACACACGAACCGAAAGCATGCTTCCGTATGTAGTTTTCGGAGAAAATGTAATTTTACAATCTGATTATTTGCATTTAATATCGGTAACGTCATGTACTTTTTGGGAATCGAGAAAACCAAAACACTATGTACAACTCGTACAAATAGCTCTCAATTATGAATTACACAGAAGTTCAAATCATAAGATAACGTCAACGCATTGTTTCAATTAATCGATGCAGGCCGGATCATTATCATTTGGCTACCTTACTTAATTGAGAGCTATTTGTACGAGTTTTACATAGTGTTTTGGTTTTCTCTTAATAATTTCTTTTAATAATCTTCATCACGAGCTTGACTCGATATTACAATGCAAAGGTTTAACAATTCAAGGTGTACAATTGATTAACCCTGTCAAGATCGCAGGTGATCCGACAGCTGCATACAAAGTATCTTCGAAAATATTTGTAGGAGGACGCACTGTAGCACTGGTCGAAAAAGAGCTGATGTACGATGTGTAGTAAATATTTATATATTCTATAGGAAATTTGCTCAGTGTCACGAACGTGAATGCATCGAGGATGAACAGAATAAAATATACTCCGTGCTACATTTTTTAGATTTTGCGAGAAACTTTCACATGTATATTTTAGTTATGATGGATGTGCGTTTCATCAATTCAAAATTCTGACTGGTAAAACACTGTTCCCAGGATCCACTTTTAATCATTTGAATTTTTACGTATGTATAATATTTAGGTCACTCTAAGTGATTATAAACGTTCCACGTTAAGCCTTCATTTACAGCATTAATTATGAAAAAAATACAAGTACTACGTGTTGTTGGCAAAATAGGTGGTTCGAAACCCAATTTAATTAACTGTAGGTCCCGTCGCGAAATAACCTTAGCAAAGAGTTGGCAGCGACGTAAAATGAATAAAGAAGAAAACAATATACTTTTAAAATATTCGTGTGCAACAGAATTTCAATTAAATGTTCCAGCGACGAGAGCTAAATGACCCAACGGATTCGGCGAATAGATCCGCAAGCTAAAGCAACCACTTGGCCGACAGGTTTCACAATAGGCAGATCACGTTGAAAAATATTTTGTCGACAGATAGAAGGCGCGATCGTTTTCACGAATAGTTAGAATTCGATTTACACGTATGTGGAAGCTGTTTGGAAGCGAAAAACTATTTTCGAGCTGTTGCCGGCACAGTTGTATACTCTTTGGAGCCCCCGCATTCTTTCTGTTCTCAACGTTGCTCCGCTTTCACGTCGAAATTCGCAACGTTGCGTTGCCAGGCTGCAATTTCTCACGTTACGAAGAGCGAAATAGGGAGAGAGAGAGAGAGTATGCAGTCGACACGGTTGTATTGTCGCGGATCAGAAAAGGAAATGAATGATTGAAAGGGTTTGAACGCGTCGCGGCGAAAACGTTTAACGCTGCACGGACCGCGACGTCGCGAGCAGGGAAATAATAGCGCAGCCCTCTTCTAATTAAACTGGCCGATGCACGATACACGTGAGCAGAGCCATTTCAAAAATTTACATCGACAACGAGAACCTGTTGTCCGCTCCAGTTGCTGGCGAACAATACTGAAGAGGTAGATGCATATTCCGCCGTTACGGAGCAGCCGCGGTCTACCGTCTGCAGTTACACGGCCGCTACAATGGAAGGAAAAGTGCATTTTTTCCGCGTTCATTATAATTTCGTATTGTTAACCAGCGGATAATAATCCCGTCGAGGGAAGAGCGGCGCCGCACGCGCGAGCCACGGAACCGCGTGCACCCGCGACTCGCGGAAATTTTTAGCTAAATTGTAGAGAAAATTTTGTGGTCCGCTAAATTGGGCTGTGGTGACAAAGACACGCGTTTCAGAAGTCATTATAAGTGATTCAAGAACTTTCGATCGATCCTATCCATTTCAGTTTGTCCAGGAACGAACGATACGAATGATAAAATTGATTAAAATTTATTTATTGAGACATTGAAAACTAAAGCATTTGTGTTATTTAAGGATGTTCTGTAGGTATACAAAAACGCAATAAAATCTTTGAAAATTTGACAAGATATAGTTCTTAATAAATTAATGCAATTACCAAAGTTTGGGTTCGATTCACTGTACCGTTTAATATTTATAGCAACTTAAAGTTTACACATTTTAACACGTGTTCTTATGGAAAATTCATAAAATTCCACTTCAAATCCTATTTATACTAGTATATGATTTCGTAAAATCATTAAGGGAAAATATAACATTGAATTTAGTTTCTATTTCTTGCAATCGATGCAGATAATTTTGATTTCGTATTACTATTTTATTGAACGAACTCTCATGGTCCTCTATTTATTTCTTTTTGTGTAGTTTGTGACTGGGCAAGTGCACTTCTTTGCATTTTGCAAATAAATCAACATAGTACATTAATATCTCATTAGTTTTTAGTTAGATTAATATATTCATTGATGCGTACGAATAAACGAGAAGCAACACTGCTCATCCGACCACGAAATGTTTTATATTTTATTAATTCGCCAGCGATCACGTCTGACAATGACACACAATTTCTTTGCAGTCTGAAATGACAGATCGCGAAGCTGCCAATAAAACACGGACTTGTAGCTTTGAAAAACTCAGTACAGTCCAGTACTTCGACATCGGAAGGGTTTGGCTGTCACGCGTAGTGATGGATGTCTGGAGGTTTAAATTCGGTGGAATTTCTGGCTCGCCCTTTCGCGTCTCCCTTCATCGCGAGCGCCCTTCCTGTCTGCTCTTTCATATACAGGGTGTCTCGAGTACTTGGACACTTTTACCTGTGCGACATCAACGTGAAGCCAGCGTATCACATTTGACGCGTCTTCTTAATACGACCCATGAGGTTAATGAACACGACAAACACACATCAAATTACGTAAAAGCAAAAACATGTAAAGGAAAATCACTAGTTAGTTGCAATTGCAATGATCAGAAAAAAATCGTTAGTACAGTGCTAATAAAATGTGGTTCGTTAGAATAAGTAGTAAAACATTTCCGAGAGCAAACAAACATTGTGCTCGGCGCGAAAGAACCATTGGACAGCCACGTGAAAAATATATTTGCTGGTACCGAGGCTTACGACCGAATACTTTCAGTTGGGACAGTAATGTTCTAAATTTTTGAGGTACTTCTTCATGGAGAACCAGCCTGCTGGAACACCTTGTGCACAACATTCCGGCGCGCGGCAGCCTGTTAAATATGTTAGAGAATTTAGTCAGATATGTGGCGGGACACCCTGTATTTATGAATATAACCGGCAGTACATTTACACCCTCGGAGAGGTGGCCTAACCTACGCGTGGGGTTGGTTAGGCTTCGGGGTTGGGTCACGCATCAGAGAAAGGAGGCAGACATTCTCTCCCTACCATTTTCTTTTTCTTTTTTTCTTTCACTTCTCCCTTTCTTTTCTTCCCGTGTCTCCGTGGGCACCGTCTGGCAAAAGGGGTTACCGCCGCGCGCTCTTCCTACAAAAACCGAGGTATAAAATTGTATTCCGCGTTTCTGGTCGAGGGATCAAGCCGCCTCCGCGAGAACACGGGATCCCCCGTGTATTTTGTAAAGGTAATCCGCGGGTGCTTTTCATCCGTGAAATGAAACGTCTCGAGAGAACGCGGAACAACCGGAAGCCGGTTAAATTTCATCGTACAGGTGCGGATCCACCGGATATTCTGCATCCGAACAGCTATAATTCTGTTTACTTTCACGCGCCGCCTATGTATACTTTATCCGAGGCCGATTCAACTATGAAGGAATCCATAGAAACATGATCAAATCTTTTAACCCTCGTCCGACCCTCGTTTCACAACCTGAATCTGTCCCTCGGTATCAATTGGACACATTAGTATACACGATATGGTCAAACATGAACCGTTTGTTAGTGTTTGTTATTTCAATATTATACGCAATTCATTTATGAAGAAATCGGCCAGGTGAAATATAAAACAGTGAAAAATTAGAGAAGTCTAAAAACAGTGTTTATGTTGTTTTCAAGTGTAAGAAGCTATTAGGGGATGAAATGAATTGTGACTGAACATGTATATCCTGCACAAAGACTTCTAGTCTATTCACAATTATGGGCATATATTTTCATTGCAGTAGTCTTACAGCCCATAAAGAAGCAAATTCAAAAATAAGCGAGGTATATAACATCCAAAAATTTAATTGTTATGCTAGTACATTCAGTGTACCAAATGTTCATGGGTGATGTCAGGAATTGATCGAGTTCTTCATAGATCCAATTGCGAGCTAGAAAAACGAATTTCCCACACTCGTTTCTTTCTTCAGTAGAATATTTTCGAAGAGGGACCGAGCTGGAAGCTTTGATGTTGGATTTCCGACAGGTTCTTGACCGCAGAGTCGCCACGCATCGTTTCGCATTACCGGTTACGAGACACCCCGTACGCGGTGTCCACATCGAAAGGGTTAAGCGAAGTTATTCGATTACGTGAATCCGCAATCGATTACCCGGCGTGTCCCTGGACCCTGGGCATTGAATCAGGTGCACACGCATGCTGATAGTCTCGCGTGTGGTTGGAGGGATCGCGGACGCGCGTGTATCCACGCATGGGGTACGCTTAAGAGCACGCATTTGTCTTAGCGCAACGCGTAAGGGAAGATCCCCGGCTAGCGGATGGTACCTACACCCTAGAGTGGGGCTCTTGAGACACCAGACACCCCTCTCGCTGTCTGGTCACACGGCAACCCTTTTTAAGTGGCGAGTATTATGTCACTCTTGTGCTTTAATAGACACCTACACCCATTCACCCCCGGCGACGTGTTCAGGCTGCGTGGAAAAATGCTTCCCTTTGCGCGCCGAAAATAAAACTCGTCTCGGAAAGGGGGGTGAACCGCGGGGTGTCGCGCCTTTTTCTTTTGTGAAAGACACCCGGCGATGCCCTCCCTCTTGCGTGCCGTTTTCAGCTCGCTGCCGTCACGGTTTTCCTTCCTTTTTGTTTTTAGTCAAAGTAACGCACCCGAGGCTAGGCAAGCAGACCCCCGCGCTTTTTCACGAGCTTACGCAAGGAAACTCAAGAATTCCGTGTGGCGGCGAGTCCTGCCGGAAACACTCGACCGATGGCCCAGGAAACGTGAGGATCTACTGAGCAAATATTCGTACACTATAGTTACATGATGTTTGCTCTTGATTATTTTCTTGTGACACGTTCGACAATAATTTTGTGACATTTGTCTGACTGGAATCACACCAAACACGACACGTGTTGGATCATATTTACTCGTTCGATTCACGATTCTGCAGAATCTGGATTATCCGATCTGGTTAGTGGAACACGAGTGTTTAGATGATAGAGCAGTTATCGAAATCGGAGTGGCTGCCTTTTCGTGAATTTTGAAGAGAAATAAATGGTACCAGCGTCATGGGTTGAGGTGGTTAATTCAGCGAGGAAAATGACGGACGTGGAGAAAGATAAAAATTTGGTAAATAGATCCGGAGGAGAGGACGATCGAATCGGGTGCTCTCGAATCCCATAAAGAACTCATCATGCCAAACTAGTTCAATTACGCGATGCGGCGGTGAAAGGATTTTCATCGTGGCGGAGCTGTTTTTGGTAAAGGGGGCTGCAACGGGGGTGCAACGGTGGGGTTTAATACTGCAATTTGAATGATACGATGTGTGTCGGTGGGGAGCGGGGAGAGTTTTCGGGGGAGAGGAAGTGGGAGAGTGGCAGGAACGAGCGAAGGGGTAAGAGAAAGTGGACTGAGGTGAGTAACCTGCAGACAGGGTGGAGAGATAGATAATCAAGGCCAGACTGGAGGCCAGCCAGACATGTTAACCAATCAATCGCGTACGTAGCGGACCTATACCATCGATGGTCGTACACACGGGGTTCCTGGTGTGTATGGGGGTTTGCCGGGTACGGTGGATGGAGATCGGAGACCGGGTGGTGGGAGCTCGATGCTCAGGCAATTACCTAGACCCGATCTAGCCACAGTCCCTCGAGCGTAATCACCAACACGTGCTGCTATTAGGCGTGCACGTGATCGATGTGTTGGACTCCCCGGAAAACCAGCAGCCTGCCGGGACCGGTCAGATTTTATCCAAGGGACAAGAGACGCGTGCGGCTCGTATTGCGATTTGTTCGCTGAACCTTTGCTCTCTTTTCTTATCCCTTCTCTTTCTTCTTTGCTCGCCCTCCCTCCCTCCCTCCCTCCCTCTCTCTCTCTCTCTCTCTCTCTCTCTCTCTCTCCTCGTGTTCCCTACCCTTCGCGTTAACGTGCGCGTTGCCAAGATCGAAGATTGAGATACGATTCCCTGCTTTGAGGTTCTAATTAATGTCCGCGTCGCTTCCCACCCGTTATCCTTCCCGGAAAGCGACGTTGGACCGTGTGCCAATCGGGCTTCATCACCAATCGCTTCGAAATTGTAAGACTTTGTTTCCTGCATTTAATGGGAGTTCTAATTTTCTTTATTATTAGTACAATTCGTAAGGAACTTTCAGTACATTATTATACTTCACGTAATACCATACAAATTTTTTAACACGAGCTTTTTTAAATCGGTAACGAAACATTTCTTCCGTCCTAGGATCAATGCATTCTATTGAGTTATTTCTTTTTATATACATATATGAAATTGATATAATAACTCATATAATACTTAATTGTCAGTAAGTATTATTCTCATTAAATCTCATTATTCAATATTTTGAATCTTCGCTATGATGGTTTTCGAATCTCCGTGAACGTTCCAGGCAGAATTGGATTAAGGACTGAGAAACGTAAAAGTCAATGATCGAAATAAACCACAGGCGACAAAACGAAAAATCACGTCCAGTCTCGCGGAAACAAAGGCGTCGTGTTTCCATCGTGGAAAACATTTTTTACAGCTAAGTAACACAGATCTAACACGTATTTTCAATTAACGTACACAGTGATCGTTCGGGGTGTTTGGCATTCAGGGGGCTATAACAATTTCCTGAGGGTAACGCGAATACAATTTGGCGGTATTCCAATCGCGATACACGCGGTTTTAAAGTTCGTATATTTCGAATAAATCCCGGTTAATCCTTTGGGTATGCTGAGTGATACATCGAGCCGATTTCAATCTTCCGACATTTCACGGATGACGTTGCTCTCATACGACAATAAGCATGTCATTTTTGCCGGCAACGTCATTGGAAAGAACTATGTTTTTTATATTGCAAGCGATGCAAGTTTGTGTTCGTTGAAAAAGATGTTCAGAGCAATTAATTTTAATTTGCCGCATCGGTTGGAAAAATATGGCTACAATTTATGAATGTTTTATTCGAGACGTAATTTATTTTATCATTGGTAAATATGTATATTTCTGTAGTTACCGAAAATGTAATCGTTACGTTTTGCAGAACACACTTCAATATTAAACATTGCAGATACAGTAACTCGATATTTACTTAATAATGTGCTACAACGATACCGTTTTTAAGTCTGAATAATTTGAATAAGTAGAATTAAAAATGTGGAATGGACCACGAAGAATGCTTTCGAACTTGTTGAAATATTGATCATTATCGCAAGGTAACAGTTCGCTTCCCTCGGTGAGTCGCGCGTCCGCTGACAAATGGAATCCCATGAAATTTAATACCGGATTGTTACATTTCATAGGTTGCAGTGTCGCAGTGGTAGCCATCTCGAAAACCAGCAGGTTTTCGTTGTCCACGCTAAGGAGAAGCCATTGCCAGGATCGTGCGGCAGGATTACGAGGACGCGGTCGTTGCGCACGCTTCTGAAATTTATATCGATGTTTCTTGTCGGTCGACGACCAGACCCCGAAACACGCTCGAAAACGTTAGTTATTTCAATCTACAAAAACCTGCTCGACGATAAAATACTAACTGTGGTCTTCGGCTCGAACAATTCGAGGATCACGGTCGTTTGATTAATTCTGTATCGCTGTATTTTACGCGAGCACGTTATAACCAGCGCGAAGATCGCGCAGACACGCGTGCTATATTTCCCGCGGCAGACAATTTAAGCTTGTTTTGCCGCGATTCGTAGCTTAATCAGTATTAACGCGATGCCCGACGGTGCTCTGCAAATAAAGCGGTGCATGCTTGTTCCGTTTCGAAGGCAATCTGGGTTAAAATTCATTCCCTGCGAACATTATTGATATCTGTTTCATCGATTAATTCGATGGAATTTCAAACCAACTGCTGCAATTTTATACCCGTCGTATCACCGATATTCCGTCATAAAAAATCTTTTCCGAAAGTAACGTTGGTTGTGGATTCAAAGCTGAAAATGTGAAATTTTACGGCACCGCCAAAGATATTCTATGATTAACTTCAGCTTTATTAAAATTCGACGGATAAAGAATTTCGTACATTGTTGCTGTACAATATTGTTGCTAGAAAGGTAAATCGGAACCTTTGGGAAGATACGAAAATAAAAGACACTATCGAAAGAATGTTCTGCAAAGAAGAAAACTCCAACGAAAAGTATCGAAAATGTAAAACGGTTACTTTTATTCGAAAGAATAAAGCAGCACACAGACGAACAGAAAATCTACTTTTCGTGAACAATTTTCTCTCGGCGAATGCTAACTATCATAGACGTTTAGGAGAAAAGTAAATAATCTGCAGGGAAAAAAATGTGTAATGGGAAAGATTCACGTAACTTCGAAGTTGCGAGAAATGTTCGCAACGACGAGCGACGCGACGCAAACAAATTGTCGCTTAACGCGGACGCGAAGCGGGCCAACTTGTTCCGCCAGAACTCAATATAAAGTGCGGGTGATTTATGCAAATCGCTGTTATTCCCCTATGAAAGTGGCGATTTACCAACAAAGGCCGCAGGGGAATATAGGTTAACGATAGTAGTATTAGACCGCGCGAGTCAGACGTAATATCCAGTTAATCTCGAGTCGTTGGCCCCGTTATACGCGTCATATTTACATACGTCCGCGTGTTATTAAATAACCTATGTAAATCTCCGACGTAAACAACTTTGTAGTTTATTCATTATCCTGAGACTTTTGTCCTCGACAAATCCTTCAGTTTCTTAGCTCGCCGTCACGCATTAACTCATTTATGCGCATTCAGGATCTCCATACTCTATAAAACTGTTTTCACAAGCCACGTGTTAATAAATTTCTGTACTTCTTCAAAGGGTCTAGCCGGATAAGCATGGGCCAGCGGCCCCCGCTCCGATTTTCCTGATTCCTGTCTTAAAACATCGTTTTATGTCTAAAAAAACATTGTGTAAAATTTAAAATGTCTACCCCCACCGATAGAAAAGATATCTCGTTTTAGAGCAAATTGCATTTAAGTGCGGGGGAATTTACCCCAATATCACCCCTATCGGTAGGGGTAGACATTTGAAATTTTACACTATGTTTTTTTAGACATAAAACGATGTTTTAAGACAGGAATCAGGAAAATCGGAGCGGGGGCCGCTGGCCCATGCTTATCCGGCTAGACCCTTTGGTTGCAATTGCGTGTTACAAATCTTACAAATGTTACTATATGTTTTAGAAAATTGTGAGCAGTCTATTCTATCGAAGGTTTTTCGAATTTACGAAATACAGACGGTCTTCTACATTCTTCAATCAAATCGATAATGAAATCACGCGCACCGAGTAGCGTTTGTTTTTGCTGCTGCAAGTTCCTGAGTGTATCATTATTTGGATTCTTACAAAAAGCACAGATGTTTGATGTTGATAATAGAAACACGGTGTAACTTAATAAAACAAACCAGTAGTGTTTTCAGAGAACATGGAGTGCCAACAAAAAGTTGATGGATTGAACGCATGATAATGTTACTCAACTGCGGTATAATTGCAGATTTCTTTTGATTGCGTATTAAATAACCGGTGTAGATTTTATAAAATTGAGGAACCATGATGCTGGTACTAATCATGTACGAAGCATGTTTGGGAGACTGAGAAGAGCCTCGTAGCGAACAACATTCTCAAGATCCTAACATTCCTTAAACAGTTCCACGATCAATAACGAACGCAGGCGGTAGACGCGACACCGAGCCCCTACCGAAAAGAAATCAAATTCTCTCCGTGCGTCGAGAGAATGAACTGGAGACACTCTGTGTGTTATTAACGAAGTGTTTCTCATATAGTTCGCGTTTTAGCCGGTGTACGTCGACGTGTTCGAACCACTACAGTCTCGTCATAACGGTGCACGCGTCTTAGCAAGCACGAGCGAGTTGGTAACAGCGTCAAGGAACGCGAGAAAACGAGAGAGAAAGGAGGGAAAACTTTGCGCCGGCGATGTTAAAGCATTTCAGTCTTCGTGCCGTCGCGTAATATGAGAAGATCACGCGATAAAGTTACAGTCCTTTCTCTACTATCGTCGTCGTCGTTGTCGACGTCGACGCCGGGCGTCGTCGAGGTGGTTGTTGTCAAAAGCCCTTTACCTCCTCGAAGTGGCTAGAAAAACCGGGGAAGATAGGGCTGCGGTGTGTTACACCGATCGCGCGTAGTTTCCATGGCGACCTAATAAAACTGCTGTCGCCTCGACGCCATAATGAAATTCAGAAAATCACCGCGAGTGCCAACCTGTGTACGTCTGATGAAATGACCGTTTCCAAGATCGACGGCGAGCTGAAGGTCGGTTCGTGGATCCAGCGATTCACGAGGGTGTGAAAAATAATTTCAGCATGATTTCGATTGAACTGTTAACCTGCGAAACAATTAATCTTCAATTAAGTTCTTCTTCTCAAAAATTTTCTAGGAATATCGTCTGAGATGTTTCAAAATTTTCAAGTATTTTATGCTTCTCTTTTTTTCTGTATACATATAGCAAACACATAATCTCCAACGATCGTAAATTTTGTATATGCACTTTATGATAACGGCGCTACAGGTTCGATCAAAGATACAGAAATTAGCAATTTTGCAGTATTATAATTTCAACGTTTCGGTTCGGTTTTGAACCATTATCAAGAAAATAAGGATAAATATTATCAAGAGAATAACAAATTCTATTAATTTTCACAGACGCGGACTTTTCTTGCTAATGGTTCAAAACCGAACCGAAACGTTGAAATTATAATACTGCAAAATTGCTAATTTCTGTATCTTTGATCGAACCTGTAGCGTCGATATCATAAAGTGCATATAGCAAACACAGATGCAAATAGCGTATAGAAAAATTTAAAGAATAATTTTAACATTTCCATTGCTTTAAATTGTACTCATAATTTTTCTCATAACTGCATAAAATCCGCAGTCTAATGACTACGAACATCAAGTTATGATTACAGAAGGTGTGAAGAGAAGAAGAGAGGAATAGGTTGATTGAAAATCATGCGAAGATCACACTACTGGAAGACCTCGACGAATGCACCGACGCGCCGGCTAACAAAATCACGGCACGCACAGAT
Organism: Lasioglossum morio; assembly: GCA_916610235.2. Taxonomy (NCBI): domain Eukaryota; kingdom Metazoa; phylum Arthropoda; class Insecta; order Hymenoptera; family Halictidae; genus Lasioglossum; species Lasioglossum morio. Next base: position 7,553,658 of record OU744325.1, on the reverse strand, counting down.
AACGAAGAAGATCGCAGTAGATACTGCGCAGAGGTTGCCGGTTGAATGTGAATTTTCGCCGTAAATCGGACGTGAAATTTTGCTTTTCCGCGCAATTACTCGGCGAAAGAGGTGAGGTGTCGGGCAGGGGGAGGGGCGGGAGCGGATTGAAACATTCTTGCCGGAGCTGTCCGGAGGAGCATCGTTGCTCGCACTTTTCACAGTCCCGTCCGCGCTCTTCAGCCCAAAGCGAACGATGAAGAATAATCATTTGAATAGAGCGGTGCGGATGAAGGGGCAAATTTAATATGCAAATAGCGAGGCATTACGCCTCTTTTATTCTATTCCGACCGGGCGATGAAACGAAAGGTCGGGTCCCGGGCACCGGCTCGTTTTGTACCGGCAGGAAGGAACGGGAGAGGAAAGAGAGAACGGTAGAGAAGGAGACAAGTAGAACAGAACGAAAAGTAACGGTGGAAGGGAAAACAGTAGGATGGACCGTGGAAATAAGAGGAAGAGTCGGGCCAAACGAGACGTCCTAAGTAGTTTTGCATATCTGCTTCATTACTTTGAAGAACACGAAGGAACTCCTTATGTCGGTCTCTCTTTCTCTCTTTTGGCTCTCTGAAGTGCATTACCCTTTTGCACTGGTCCCGTCGGTTCAGCAAACGCCGTCGAAATGATTACCCACGTCCTTCTCCCTCCTGGCGAGCCCCGGTCGCCGAGTTGGGGTTGCCTTTCAACCAAAGTGGGAAAAAAAATGCAAAACAGAAGGACCGATGGGGTTGAATGCCAGCGGAAGGTGCTCGCGACAGAGTTAACGGATCCTCGTCCGACGGACGTCGGTTATTTAAATTTTTTAATTTAATTACGAGCGTTAATGCGACGACACGCCGGTTTTCGTACGGTCGCGGCAGCCCGTCGAGAATGATTAACGTGTTTGCTGGTACGTGGTTTTCGCCGCAGACGCGCCGATGACGTGGCTTTTTATATATTTTTTCCCCTTCTTTTTTAGTTACCCTCTCCTCCCCCCCCATTCGAGCCTCTTTTTTCCACCTTCGTTTCGCCTTGTCCCGTAATTTTGCACATGCATACGTGCAATGTCGCTTGCGGAGCAAGGCCATCGGTCGTGTCTGGAGGGTCACGTTTCTCTGATTTCCGGCCACTTGAAAAAAAGCTCGACGAGCACGTGTTCACCTCGCAACCGGTAATTATCGTATTGATGGTATAACGACATGCCCGACAGCGGCCGCTTTAATAATTTAATCAACGCGGACCGCGTTTCCTCTTTCACCGAATAATTGCGTCGAGAATTGTCGACATTATCGCGACTGAACCGTTTCCCTCTGTACGGTCTTCTCGTCGACGATCGTATTATTTTTTTAGTCCCCTACCGGAGTTTTGTATTTAAATTCGAATTCATACCGTCGATTAGAAACATATCAATTTAACGCGACAGCTTTTCAATGAATATCTATTGAAAACTCGCTGTACCTTTTTCGGTTCCATCCGTATCGTCGAGACGAATTTATACAAAATGGAACGTTATAATGAAAACAATGGCAAATCGAACGGCTCGCGAGATTTCCGGGGTCAGTGATTCACGGGTGTTCCGCGGCCGTTCAAATATTTAGCGTCGGGCATTCAAAGTTAAACACCTCGCCTCGTCGCGTTGCATCTTTAATCAAGAGGGGATAGCGTTTCAACGAGTCGCATGTCGCACGAAGATTTCGAATTTTCCGTACGGAGTGTCTCGAATGCCGTGTTTGCGCTACGAAACTGGAAACGCCCCGATGCGCCATCCAAGATTGTTTGGTGACTCGTTTCCGAGCAGTTTCCAGCTAAACAACAAGTTTCGAAAATCAGGGAATTCGCGAACAAAAGGGGCTTCGTCGTGCGCCAGTCGAGAAAGCAGACGGGCGGCCGGGTGGTGGGCGGGTAGCGGGTTGCGGAGGGTTGCCCGAACGGAACCGAAAAGAGGGGACCGGAAGTCGAGTCCTCTGCCCCCTCCCTTCCGACATTTTCCGTCCTTTTGTCGTAAACTGGAGGATGACGGCTGGCTGCCTCGTACCGGGGTTCCGTTGATCGAACCGAATGAAAGGCTCGATCGACGTTTTTGACGTCCCATACGAGAGTCAGCCAGCACTTACCAGATGAGCTTAAAGCACGAGAAACGATAAAACCAAACGGCACAGGCCAGAGAACATTCTGCGAATCGGCCTGGCTGCCTCGGGACTAACTCTACACTCGATGGATCCAGCAAGCCAGTTATTGCTTTTATTACGTACTTACGAGTCCGGTGAATTTTTCCCATACACATTCGGGAGGTTCGAGCTCGGCCCACCATCCCCATCGACTGCTGGTCGATTCGGGCCTGTTCGGAACACGCGTCAGTAGAATCAAGCCTAATGCAGCTACTCGGGGCCAACCTGGGCGTGGCTTGCGCCTTTATGCTTTACAAACTTGTTTCATGGGACTGCGCACATTTTATTTATACGACCAGAAGCAATTGCCCAAAGAAAGAATAAAATGTCAAGTTTACTCGTCAGGATTAACGAGATATAAAAATGCAAAGTGAAACATACATTCCTGTGGTGATAGTAAACAGAGTCAAGCTGTCGGTTCTGTATGATCCATCAAAGTGACAGATTACGGAAACCTGGCGTCGTGAAAAGAGAAACGCGTTTCTCCATTTAAACCGGTTCGATTTAAAAAGTCGCATTATTCGAGTTGCCAGGGGGGTAAAAAAAAAAGTTTTAAATACAGGTGCTTACAAGTCGCCATTCAGAATTGCTCGATACCCTTTCAAGCGTCTGCGAAATGTGTGGACTATGGGATCGCGTAGTTGCAGGGTCGCGTATTTACGGAGAAGTTCAAAGCGTGCTTGGTCATGCACAAAAAGGACAATCGGCTGCCTTTGGTAGCCGGAACACTTGCATTACCCTCATACGTGGTATTATATCGAAATAAAACTGGTAATCTCCATGCTCGTGTATCTTCGAAATCAACGAAAGGGAGGACGGTTGCGCTTTTATTTGCCGGTACAAAAGCACTCTCTTTCTGTTTACACGAGCGCCTTTTATCCTGCTGATCAGCGACTTTCTCCCTTTCTCTCTCTCTCTCTCTCTCTCTCCTTCTCTTTACTCCTATTTTCCTTTTCTCTCTTTCTCTATCCATCTGCCCGTCTATCTCCTTCCTCTTTTCTCCAGTTGGATCAGCGAAAGGAGCTTGAAATTTGGACCGGACGTGTCGCTGGAGATCCTCTCAAGCCGCTGGAGGATTGGACGAGCGACACACCTTTGGACGAAGGTAATACACCAGTATGTAGAGTCTTTTTATAGGGATTGAAAGGCGGAGGAAGAATGCAGGTGTCGATATTGCGAGGCTGCGAACGCGAATCGAAGGAGAAAAAGTTACGTAGTAGCGGAGCAACGATAAGATTTGACATCTTTTCAGAAGTTTCCCTCGGAGCACCGTTATTGCGAGTGCATATGGATCCCATTTCCTATTCTATCCGGTGAAAGGAAAGTAATCTTTGTAAGAATTCCCGGCTTTAGATATTACTTCGGACGATAATACGTGTTGCCTCGGTCTCGCATAGGCTTCGTGACTTTTCAATTTTCACGAGAACTCGTCCGAACAAGCATTTTAAACTCCGAAATGATACCACCAGCCAATAAATTCGTATCGTCCGTTATTCGTTTAATCGAATTTTCCAACTATGATGAACATATTCAATATCCAAAATGTTTGACATCAATTTTTATTTCGAACACACGATTCGACCTATCTGATAGTATGTCAGAAGATTTTCCTAGTAACAGAAAATTCTTGAAGAAAATGTATATTAAATGGATAGGCTTGTAGCTGGTTGAAGGATCAAGTACTTCAAGGAAGTATTCGTTCATTTCCACTGAGTTGGATTAATTTTTCTAGCTATCAGAGAGCATTTAAGACATTTAAGAAAAATTGAATGTTGCTCGGGACAGCCTATCGAGAACGGCAGACGAGTAAGTAGCGTTGGAGTACCCTAAGTCCTGGACAACAAGGATCCATCGAGCCGCGTTATTCGGCCACATCGGAAAGAGAGATGCTCAGCAGGCTTTAAGAAGGGAGTAGAACGCAAGCGAGCAAAAATCGGACCCCTCGATCGGCCGTAACTCGATCAGAGGGAGAGAGAGGTATCTTCTGACGAAACTCGCGACGCGATTCGTAGTCGTAGGTGGAAAAGGAACGGCGATAGAACGTGGCGGAGACCATCCCGAGGCTTGCGGTTCGACCGGAAGATTTAACCTGACGGGTTACGAAATTTATCCCCTTCTCGCGGGAAAAGACCGCGGCGCAGTCGAGAGATTGAGAACTAAACCCTAACTGATACTTGAAGAAGCGCTTTCTTAGGTAATTTGTGTGGGAGCCGGCAACTGTGTCTTTTCCTTCGAGGATCTCTCGCTCTTCTTCGCGAACCGTCCACGCCCCCGTTTTGCTCACCCACCCCTGCTTCCCTCTCCCTCTCTCTCCCTCTCTCTCTCTCTCTGGCACTTTCTTTCGCCTTATTCTTGTCGTCTATCTTTACAACTCGCATCCATTCGACCCTCTTCTCTCGTTTCCACTCCTCGATCTCAACCGTGCGTCCGTGGGTTACGTGCTCGAACCATCCACCGGTTCTTTCTCTTCCCCTATCTTTCTCTTTCTCTTCCCCTTTCTCTGGCCGCGTCCTTATTCCCTCGGAGGTATAACTTACAGACGCCATTAAATGCCAGCAGCAGGTTTAAACCTCCCGAACCGTAGAACCCCTCTCTGTACCAGGGTGTAAAGATTTCGAGGCCTTCGGTGAAGCTCGAGAGCACCATCGCCGCGCCGCACCAGCTGCTGGCATCCTTTTCTATCGTAACTCCGGCCCGCCCTCTTCTACCTGTCACCCCGGCGAAATTTTGACAATCTTCCCGTTGCACAACCCACACACCGGCAGCAGCCAAGCAGCGCCAAGGGCTCGACCCTCTTTCACGAAGGGCTCCTCGAGGAACTTGTTCCGCGATTCCTCCGAGACGAGAGTAACCAAATTGCTTAATGCATCGCAGATCTCTGGCCGAGACGTCTGAGACGGGGCCGATTGTTCCGCGATAATGAAGCTTCTTAGCGGGGGATTAATTAATTCGAGCAGGTGGAATGTGCGGATACGACGCGACATCATAATGTTTACTTTGGTACCGAGCTATGGTTCTCGTGTGATCGTCCATTTTTAACATTCCTTGGAACTGTTACCAATACCCTTTGCTTTGCTAGAAACACAGCTATATTCATTTCAATTCTAAGATTTTTGAAATCACATGTTTTTTATACCCAATGACAATGGAATGCTGTCCTCAAAGAACTTTGAGAATTGATATTTTTATATTTCAGAAGATAAAACGATCTATCAAGTTTGATTTTGTACGTTATTTTGTAAGTTGCTCATGTACATAAATTCTAACACTCCTGAAGTGACATCTCTTTTATACCCAATAATCTTGGAATACTGTCCTCAAAGAACTTTGAGAATTAATATTTTTATATTTCAGAAGGTAAAACGACCTATCAAGTTGGATGTTGTACAGATGCAGTATATGTATACCACTGCTGTACTCATGTACATAAATTCTAACACTCCTGAAGTGACATCTCTTTTATACCCAATGATCTTGGAATACTGTCCTCAAAGAACTTTGAGAATTAATATTTTTATATTTCAGAAGATAAAACGATCTATCAAGTTTGATTTTGTACAGATGCAATATATGTATACCACTGCTGTACTCATTCACATAAATTCTAACACTCCTGAAGTGACATCTCTTTTATACCCAATGATCTTGGAATGATGTCCTCAAAGAACTTTTAGAATTGATATTTTTATATTTCAGAAGATAAAACGATCTATCAAGTTTGATGTTGTACAGATGCAGTATACGTATCATTAATACTGCTGACACAGTTTGTGCAATTTGATTTCCGTTATTCCATATTGGGTTTCCGATTTTATGATTGAAATAGGATATCGTGTCTATCACAGCGTTATTTTTCATATCTATCGCAGAGAGAGAGAGTTACCTTATATTTTTATTTATCGACGGACAAAACGCGTATAATGGTTGATATTGAAACGAGGAGCAGAAATTTAATTTCGGAGAGTCGACGAAAAACAAAAACAAGCCAATTTCAGTAAATACGGCAGCGTTAAAAATTATTTGATCACGGTAAGAGACTAAGCTGTGTAGCATAAAGTAACATTTTAATTTAAATTATAAATACATAAAGATCAGTAGTCGATTCATAACCTATTGAGCCGTATTGGTCGAGATGGTCGTTCAGGTGAAGCGCCCGGTAAAAATTAGTTGGCTATGTGGCGAAAATCGAAATCACCTGTGGCGAGCCGCGCGGTTTCGATCGCAGCAATTTCGAGTTACATTCCGTGGCGCGCTTTATCTCGAATTGAACGCGCGTCCACCCTCCATCGGGAATAACGTTATTGATCGACAAGAACGGCACCTCGTATCGACAAGAATGACATCCATTTCCGCGTGCTACTTAAACGTGGGATGAATTAAATCGCACGGTCCGTATAAATCCTTGGTATTCTGCTGTGCAGGTCTGAGCCGCAGATGTTTCGCCACGATTGTCCCCATAAAGAAGCTTCCAGCAGTCAGCGATAAAGTAGCCTCGGCTGGATGGAAATTGAAAAATGCAAAGAAGCAGCTTCCTTCCATGCGACCTTACTTTCTTTTCGTTTTTTTTATTCAATCATCCGCGAGCGGCGGCTTTCTCGAAATACATATATCCGAAATTCATATATTCGAACGTCTTCCCCGATCTTTTAATCTTTTACTTGAGTATTCTATTTAGAATCGGTCTGCATGTATCTGTCCACATAAAATGCTGCAGGCTACTCGATATTTTCTGAAAAGTTTTAAGAGTGTGTAAAGCATTACCTGCTTCAAATCACATTCTAACGTAACTAGCAAAGTTTTATCCAATGAAATAACACCAGAATTATATTCAACGAATTAGAAAATTCTGAAGACTGGTCTGCTCCTAATGATTAATGTAACTAACAAAAACATACATTTTGTCCACGTCATAAAATTTTAGGGAGTATGCTTGAAAGCATGAAATTGATTAAATTAAAGAGTTGAGAAACGAAGAACAGCTGTTGTTTCGGTCTTCGATTTAAACGTTTTATTGATTGTTCGTAGGTTCGACTAGGATGTACAGTAGGGTGGTCCTTAGCCTGGTGAAATTTTTTTTGTGAGATTTTTTCGCGCCCCCCCCCCCCCTAAAATTGTGCCTTTGGGTAAGAAAATAATTCCTGCAAAGTTTGAAGTTGATCGGATAAGGGGAAGGCGTGTCTCATTGACGTTGAAGTTGACAAAAACATAAGAAATTTTATAGGAAAAAAAAGAAAAAAATGTTTTTTTATAAGTTTTTAGTATTGCTGCAGGGGCCTCTAGCCGTCTGCAGAATTCTTGGGGGGTTGTGATAGGATTTTTACACTGTTAACCCGAAACACGAGATTTGAGCGAAAACGGACTTGTTAGCGGGAAGGCGGCGGACAGCAATTAGACAGGCTAATTAATGTGAAATAATCTTAATTCGTACAAAGTACACTTGTACTTGAATGCACGTAAGAAATTATGATATTTTTCGAGGTATAAAATATTTAACTTGAATTTTCAGTATACGCTACACATTTAGCGCGCTCTTACCTCTATTTCAAAACTTTGCGCTCGATGAGGCATGACTTCCCGATGTCCGATTGCTCTAAAACTATGGATATATCATTTTTTCATGAAAAGGAACAATATTGGGGGAGGGGGCTGCCGAAAATTTCATAGTCGAAAAATAAGGATCACCCTAATGTACAGTCGAAAGCATCGGAGGTTCCATGAATAGAAGATAAATGGGAAAGATCAGGGGCATCCACGTCAACGTTCTTGTCATCGAATCTGGCTGTTCCTTCAGCAGGATTCCCGGTTTGACGTCCCGTTTTTCACGGAGCGACTGCCAACCGGTTACCTGCTGGAAAAACATTGCAGGCTATCGGAATAAAAAATATTGATCTTATAACACGTGTCTCGTAAGGGTTAGCCTAGTTTTCTCGGGGTTTGTCGTCTACAGGTCCTAAATCAACAACGACCCCTGACTTTCCACCCCGCGTCATGTTGACGCGGGCTCTCTGTTCCGTTTATGTCGCGTTTACGAGGCTCCTCAAGGATATACGTCTTGGTATCGGGAGCAATCTCCGACGCCCCCGGCCAAATCGAATCCGCGAATATTTCATTTTCGAAAATGTCGGGCAACGTAATCCTGAAATGTGCTGATCGAAGTCTTGAATTAGAAGGCGCTTATAACGGATCTCCTACGAATCGATCAGATTATCCGGGAGTTATAACCGTACAGCCGCGTATCGTGCTGCGCGTGAATACGATATTCCATCGGTGCCGTGGAAATAAACTGTATAATAACCGGACGGTGCATAAATCTTCTAATAACGCGTGAAAAATGATTCGTCGGAAAACGTTTAACTCCATTCAACGAATTACCACCTTCGAAATTGCTCTCGCGCCGAAACCGCACGCACGCCGCCGCGCCGGAATCGAACCGGGAATTTCTGTATCGAATAAAACCCCTGATTTTCGTGCAATACGATTTCAAAGAACGCAGACAGATTCGCTGTGAATAGCTTCGACGTTTGTGTTCGATAAATATTAAAGTACCGCGTGTGATTGAAAAATATTATTCCCGTTGAAATGTCAATTTCAGGCGCCTCTTTGCCGCGATTTTGCGAAATCGTGTTGACACATATTTCCACGGTAGTTCGTTTCTTTTCTCCGACGAGAGCGTGGCCGTCGATTTCTCTTGAACCGAAATCGGCGAACGATTTTCCCAGGGCTGCTTCTAATTTTCCCAGCGATGACCGGGGACCCGGTCTCTGTAGCAATCGTGTTAAAAGCAAACCGGAAATGGTGGAAACAGTGTCGACGAACGCGAACGCTGGACGTGTCGTCGTGTTGCTCAGCTTTACATACGTTTTAGGGTGGTGCGTGGTAGGTTGTCTAACCAGTTAATCAATTTCACGTCCTGTACTCCTATTTTAGGGTACGTACATCAGCCCATTTGAATTGCGAGGACAATTAGAGGACTGCCGTGTAATGGGATCCCGGATCTGTCCACTGGCTTGTAGATCACGGGCTTGTACTGCTTGACGGTGGTATCGAGTGAGAAATAATTACCCCTTATTTAAGGCAGTGGCCTGTTTCGTGCCTTATGCACCTCTAAAATTCATTTCGAGCACGTCGCTGGCCGAGCAGATTTACGGTCTTTACATGGAACGCCATTTCATAATTATTATTTGACGAAGCTCAACGTGTCTCCGACGATTCCAATGCCGTGGATAATTCCGAATCTATGAAATGCAATTTTAATGCATTCTCTCAATTTAATTAGTCCCTACATCCCACTGACGCAGAATTGAAGAATTAAATTTCTCTGCGTTCATGAAATCGCTTTTTCGTGAATATAAATTCTACATTTACCGGAGCGTGCGCATTTGGCAAGTTAAATTGTTTAAATTGATGAAACGGGCCTCTGTTCAGAACACGCATAGCACTAAGAATTGAATTTTCAATTGGACCAAACTCAGAATATTTTACAATAAAAAAACATGCCAGAAAGTTGGCCTTTGTATATAATTATTTTTTGTACACTCGATGACAATGTGAAGGATGTCGATGGAGACGTTGATTTTCTACCAGCGCAGCACGAGCGCTGATTGAACAACTAAAAATTCCGTTGGTGGCTCGACAGTGGTTTTCCGCTTCGTGGAAAGCGTTTACGCGACGCGATGCATATCACGGCGTCGCGTCTCGTCGGGACGCTCGTCTGTGCTTGCAGACAAACGCGCGGAAGATACACAGCCGTGAAGCTGATACACGCTTGCGAGATTAATTTTCGCCCATGGTGCTAAGCCGGACTGATAGCGCAACCACTCCAGCCACTTGAGACATACTTATTCACACCCTCATCAAGGGCATCGTGCAGCTTCTCTTTCGACCGCCGACAACTCTTTTTCACTCCCCCGGTTCCTACCCCCGCGCAACCCTCTGTTTCTCACCCGGAAATTTCCTCTAAGCCTCGTCTGAGGAGGCTCGCCATCTTTGAATTCGGCCCTGTCCCTGTCGTCGAACACATCAACCCTGGCTCTTCACCGAACCAGCTTAGGAAAACGAGCGACGTTATGGTACACAGAGTGCTTCACAACCTTACGATACTGTCAGCATTATATGTAGTCGAGCAGAACGTGGTCGGTAGAGGTGTGCGGGAACTCGAAAATTTCGGATACCCGACACTCGGATCGGGTCGAGTCGGGTTCGGTTCCTCATGAATGTGCGGGAACCACTCAAAACGAACAGGAAAAAGTTTGTTTCTTTTATCTTAACACATTACCGACCGGTGATTATTGCATATTTTTGAAAAATTTATAGTACATGGCTAAATTTTCATTTAGCATTTAGTACGAACTAACTAAGTCACCCTCAATAACGTCGTCTAATAGTTTCATTTAAGATTGCAATGTCAAAGAAAATTTCTATGCTTTTTTTTAAAAAATAGGTAATAAATAGGCTTCCGGTCGGTAAAGTGTTAACAAGTCATTTCATTTTACCCTTAGTGAGTGGTGTCTCTGAGGCATCACCGAAAATTGCTGTAACATTATTCAAAATATTGTGAAAGTTATTAAATATTCTATTACATTAATTTTCACAGACGCGGACTTTTCTTGATGATGGTTCAAAACAGAACCGAAACGTTGAAATTATAATTTTGAAAAATTACTAATTTCTGTATCTTTGATCGAACATGTAGCGCCGATATCATATAGTGCATATACAAAATTTACGATCGTTAAAACTGGAGATTGTTATTAAATATGTTGGTATCCAATCAATTACTAAACATTCATGTATTGTATGTTCCAGAAAATGTTTAATTTTCAAGTTCAAATAGCTCCGAGTGCAAATGGTTAATGTGCACTACGGATTTATATGCATTTATGAAGAAATTGGCTAAAACACCATTTTTATTTAACTCCTGCCGCTCACAATCGCTGCTGAACATTTTTATTTTGCATAAAGATCTGCAGTCTACTTTAATAAAGCGTTAAACATCAAGATCAAGGACAATTGTACGGGCAATTTGTCTCCATCGATCTCTTCGGAATATTCTCGAGTATTGTTCGAACAAAAAAATATCGGTTTTCTCGACGGTTGTTCGAGTCTCGGGGATGGGTCTATTGTTATATAATTAATAAAAGTTGAGGGAACGGAACTCCGAAGGAGTCGTAAAGGGTGATCATAAAGGAGGAGTGGATCCAACGGAAATGAGCGTTAGTATGGTCTGTGGAGCCCGTGGTTGAAAGAGATTGAATCCTTCGAGAAAGCAGAATCACCTGTTAGGGCAACCGTTAAAGGACTTCGTCCGGCATGCTTCTTCAAAGGAAGCAGGAGAGAAACGAATCCCGCCGCTCTCATCACGTCAAATTGCCAATCCTCTTCCTTTTCCTCTATTAGTGGTGCAAGGAGAACCACCTCGGGCTATGTAATTAATTTCGAATAACTTGTCTCGCCGCGACGCGTATACGGTGTTGTCTTTAAATCAATAACAGGCTATTCGCTTAGACTGTTAGCGGAGTTCTCTCTGGAACCTTTATCGAGACCGCTTGGATTTCTACTGTTATAATAATCCTTCAAAAAATTCATCTTCCTTCTAGCCTCAACAATTCGCTCACAATTGTGAAAAGAATATATGAAATGTAGTTTTTTTCAGTTTAATATCTTAATTGACAACCGAGAATGAAATTGATACAGTTAAAATTCTTATTCAATTATTAAAAATGCATTATATTGAAAGCTTTTCACGCTGTTTTCGCTCATCGTTTAATAAAAAGATTTTTTTCTGTTTCCTACAGTCATATCCTCTTTTCATTTTGGTGAGTGAAACTGATTTTAATCGTACGAATCCGCCCGTAAACATTTCTCTAAAAGATAATGTAATGTCAACAGCTTGCGTAATATTATCATAAGACGAGAACCAGTCCAAAGCTCTAATAATGTTATTTTTGAGTCACAGATCGCAAGATCTAGCCGCCGTGAATTTCTCGACGTTTGTGTACCCTTCGTATTTCGCGGTAATTATTTACCTACGGATGCTCTGAATGTTTTCAATGTTTATTTCGTGTTTCTAGTTCGCCGAGTGTAATCTGCCTGTTCGCTCCGCGGAAACATTTTCCTCTTACAAAGTTGTACTACATACAATTTCATTGTGTAAATCGTAATTTGTCTGTTCTACTTACTAAAAACATTTGCAACTGGAAGAAACAGTATAGTAAATTATATTGAAAATATCTTCGCGTATTCCAATTATAATAGTAGGATTCGTATTATAATTAAAACGATCTCGCAAGTTAAAACTGTGAGACTTACCCGTCTCCATTGTTGCCCTAAAAAAATGTTAAATTACTCAAAAACTACGGGTTTTAAAAAACCTGGTTTAAACAATTTTCAGGTAGCTTCCAGCCTTTTTAAAATATTTCGCGAAAAAGAAAATTAATTGGCGCAAACATTTTTGTAGTTGCTGATTGACTAACCTCCATTATCAGTCACGATTCTAAATATGTAAAATTACTTGTTCTAAACTGGTTTCTATATTGTAAATGATGTATGATTAACGGACATCTTGTTGCATAGGAGAACCATAATCAAACAGGCATGGCGAGGCGCCGCATGTTAACAACCCTTATGGCAAACGACGTTCGTCCGAACTATCGAATAACGGTACTTAGGGTCTCATTACTCGAAGCGTCCTATTACGACGGACTGGGTTAACGAAGGGCGCCACAGATTATCTGTCTTCCGTTACGATCTTCGCGTCATGATCTTCTATCCACTTAGGCGAACAATGACATTACGCACCTACCCTCTACGTAAGGACATTGACGATATAGTATGTCTATAGTTACATTAAACAGGCTCATGTCCTGCCATTTCTTATGCAAATGATGATTCCTCAAGTTCATAGCAACTAATAGCATCATTTACTATTTTCAATTGCTTCTATAAAATCATTTTTAATCTAACAATAGCCTTGTCATGTCTTACATTTAATTTGCATTTCGTAGTATCTTTATGCAAAATAAAAATTGTTTACTGCAAGAAGTCCGAGTGAAATAGAATTTTTAAGATTCTTCTACTGTTTTATATTATACTTATCTATTTTTATAAGATACTTATAATCTTATACTTATCTATTTAATAAGATGTTGCATATCTGAACGCAACAAGTGCAAATCTAAACGAAGGACACGCAGTTGAATTCGCCAACGCTTCGGACAAGTGGTACAAACCCGAAAACATTATTTTTTTAAACCGAAAACATTCGACGATCAACCGGAAAATAAATCTGAAAATACGAAAATAGCAACGGACACGGAAGGGTGAGAAATTACTCTGATATAAAGAAGATTAGTGCCGCTATTCATACGTGTGAACATCACAGGACATTTTATGTGTTGCGATCCAATAAATCCGACGATGTGTGTGCAGTAGTGTGCACGGCTACCAGCGCGGATTTGACGTCCCCGTTCGCCAGTGGTTTAGTATTTCGATGTATTCCCCGAAATCAAGACTATATCTCTGGAAATTTTTTAGCGGCCGATCCGGCAATGCTCCACTGTCAAAGCTGGAGCAATTTTTTCATTGTGTTCATCCGACGCGACAAAGGTGGCGGGTCGTTTACATTCCGCGTGATAAAATTTCCAATTATAGTCTTCCATCTTGAACCAGCTAGGTTCAAGTGGACCGATTGGAACAGATTCTAATCCCATTGGACCGATCCCGGGTAAATCTAGAGTCCTGATCGAGAAAATTAACCCTCATCCGTCCCTCGTGTCAATTTGACACAGTTTTCTCGAGATAAATTATGCCGTTCTGTTATTTGTCCGAAACTTGAGGACTTTTATTTTTTAATACGAACCATATAACCGCCTAAGATGTAAATGTTAACTCATCAATTTCAATGAAAAAAAAATGTCGAAAAGTAACTATTACTCTTGTTATTTTATCGATTTTTTTATCACTGTGTCAATTTGACACCGAGGGATAGATTCAGTTCGTGCGATGAGGGTTAAGAGATTAATAGTGGAGGAAATACTATAGTCAGAACCTGAGTGATGATCTGGGAACTTTACTGGGAATATTTAAGCATTAAAATAAATGCAGTCATACAAAAAATATACGTTTTCTTTTTCCTTCTCCGACATTTTTGAGGATAAAAATGTTTTAATCACAATAACTGTAAAGAAAATTCAAGGGTTCAGTAATTTGTATGCGTTGCTATTACACATTTCGCAAGTGTTCTGATAATTTTGAGCGGTAGTGTATAGATACGGACCACTAGCTCCTTAGTTCCCCCCACTATTGACAATTCTGCTTGCACCCGGATATTTCGAGTTATGGACTTCTGTTTGATCCGCCTTAGATCCGGCATTTTTAACCCCCATCCCCTGGGCACAGATATCCCTTCTCGCCGTCACGAGGCAGCCGACACTTTTAATACGGGGCCACATATAACCGTAACACCGTGCATGCTCGTTTCCATCGCGCATCCATCTCGGAAAAATTGTCTGTGTTCGTTTCAACCGTGCAATTTATTTCTCGCCGCACACGGATAAATTTTCCCGGCGATCGTGCGCACGAAATTAGATCGCGTCTGCCCGTTGGACGTGCAAAGATCGCCTGCGGAAATTAATACGACCGGCGAGACTGCGCTGTTCACGTTTAAAATGATGGCATTAATTATAATTCGTTGTTATGGACTATGTTAACTCTCTTGCTTCACTCGTATCATTTTGACACACTTTTCATTGATTCGGAAAACGTTGTACACATTAGTTTATTATTATCGAAGAAAGAATTCACTTTAGCTTTCCAACATATTGATTTTCTAGCATTGCGCGAACTTGTGCGAAGTATTGCAAAATACATTTACAATTTTATACTATAAATAAATTCGTTCGGTTGGAAAACGTATAATTCAAATGGTTGATGCGTTTATCTCTTTGATATCAGAATTATGTTAACGATAAGTGTACAAGCAATGTCATTTATTTGCTGCGAGAGACTGAATTAATTATGATCCCATTAGCCATAGACGATCACTCAACGCGTTGACAAAGTGCACGATCAATATACATAGAATCAAGATCGAATATTCTATTACTCGAACAATCGTGTTTCTGAATTAGTTTTGACAAAAGAGGATACGGTAGATGTATACACCCATTTACGTATTGTGTTATCTATGGAGATTATTGTTTGCTTTGTCATCCGACGTCGTGTGTACACGACTGTCCACAAATATTAGAACATTTACAACGGATTAAATTAATTTCCACCATTTGATCGCTTCAATTTATTTTTATTATTATTGCACCGATCAAAATGCCTTTTTATGATATTTTTCTGATCGAAGAAGTCTTACAAACAAAAAAATTGAAAAAACTGTAATATTTAAAATAAAAGAACGTAACAGAGGATCGTCGCAACCACCATTTTTACCGGAAACCAACGCGTACGAACGGGGTTGTGTATACAGCCTAAGCATCGATACTTCATGGCGGTCGCGCGGAATTTCGATTCCATATCGCAAGCAGCAACGAACCGGATTAAACCTCGGCGGCTAGTTTGCAATTAGATGGGATCGAAGTCGACTATCTGATTTTTGGATAACGATGATCCATGGCGGTAATTTACATAGAGCCAGGCAACGAACACACGAATGACATTAATAACAATACGCTGCGTGGTGTTTCGCGGGGAGGGGGTGAGGATTTCGGGGGTAGGCGGTGGGCACGAGAGGAAGAATAACGAGCCCCGTCCCGGCCAGTCACGGTCCAAAAATTTCCTGGATCGAACAATTCACCAGCCGCTTTGTTCGAGTTTGATAGATGGTGCCAACGCAAATATACGAAATTCCGTGGGGGTGGGAGGGACCGGGGGAGGGGCAGGGTACAGCCGCAAAAGTGTCACTCCGATTTCGCTGATTGCTACAAATTAACCGAGTATTTCTATTTCGCGATCGAATAATATACCGGTATATTAATTCATCGGTCTGATTGTTCGCTGTCCGCGATTACCAAGCGACGCCGTTAGCCTGGCCAGGCTCGCTCGGTACGGTTCGTTCGTTCTTCGACGACAAACCAGATCAGCATATACATATTTAAATATGTAATCGTGTCGCGGATATGTCGATTACAATAATCCTGTTAACTTGACGCGTCGCGATTTCCATGTTGTAACTGGAATTTTGAGTCGCTGATTGCCATCGGTTATTTCTGCGGTCGTATTTTACAATGTTTGATTTCTGGATCGCTGATGTTGATATCCGGCTGTAATTCATGTGCTTATGATCAACATTGCTGTCTGCGGTTCCATTTACGTAAGCGTGGGAGTAATAGTTGTCGATCTTGTGTGGTAAAAAATATTGCACAATTTACGGAAGGCTTTATAGATACTTGTCGATCTAGTACTGCGATAACCAACAATGGTTTCATTGGAAAGACAATTTTGAAAATGACTGTTAGTTTATCACTGTATTAACGTGACCAGGTCATTCAGGTTGTCCAAGAGAATGAGCTTGTAAAAATTATAGAGAAACATCGTTTTGCGCTCCCTAGGGTAAGGGCAACATTATCGTTACTCGTGATCAAGATTTAACCCCTTTAACGATTACCTCTCATATTAGAGGACTGGTCGAAAGCTTGGAAAAGATGTTATGGCCACGCGCGGCTATCTCGGTTTCATTCGAAGGCAGTTATATCAAGAGGGACCCTGTTCAAACATTATGATACGGATCCTGCGTATTTATACGATTTCTCCGAATCTTTTCGATAATAGGAGATACTTATTTCTACCTTACTTGTATCCTACGGACTCGTTAAAACCATGTGTCAATACTCAGCCACACGAGCACCTACTGTGTTGACGCAAAAATTCCCTCTGAGGAAGTACATGACGTCACGCCCCGATAACTGTCCCACCAACGTAGTGGGGTAAACAGTAACGTCACGATTCGTACTGTAGGATCGTGATAGGATTCCCACTATAGCTTTGTAACGTCATTCAGGTTCTGACTATAACACTTCCCCCACTATTTCTTCTTCAATTTTCTCAATTTCCTGGAACTTTCATGGTAATTTGCAGTCCAACGATTATAGGATTCCCACTATAGGTTTGTGATGTCATTCAGGCTGTGATTATAGCATTTCCCTCACTATTTCTTTTTCAATTCCCTGGAACTTTCATGGTGATTTGCAGTCCAACGATTATAGGATTCCCACTATAGATTTGTGACGTCATTCAGGTTGTGATTATAGCATTTCCCTCACTATTTCTTTTTCAATTCCCTCAATTCCCTGGAACATTCATGGTAATTTGCAGTCCAACGATTATAGGATTCCCACTATAGGTTTGTGACGTCATTCAGGTTGTGATTATAGCATTTCCCCCACTATTTCTTCTTCAATTTCCTTAATTCCCTGGAACTTTCATGGTAATCTGCAGTCCAATGTTCATGGGGAGCGCATAAAACGGCGGGTATCGTATACAAACTCTTTTTTATGTTCCTTTCGGCTTGTGAAATACAGGAGGAACATGGTTGTCGGTGTCAATTAGTAATTTTTTGGGGGAAACGTTCCGCTATCGTATGCGTACCTACGGCCGACTCGTAAATCAACGAACGAATGAATATTTATGGCGATTATTAATGGGGTTATGTTGTCGAGGATTATTCGTAGAGCACGGCCGAGGGGTGGAACGACACAATGAGAGAACATAATGCAGCATGCGGTCTTTCGATACTACAGACCGCCCGTATGCAGAAAGCATCATGCATAAATTGCGATTCGGTTCGATGGTCTCATCTTTCGGACCAAGCCGATTTTCACGGTTACTTTCATCAACTGCTTAACTTAATAGACTTCGTGAAGAACCGTGTATTCGAATCGCTAAAAATCAGTTCAATGGCGGATAATGTTGGGTATCTCTAAACAGATGTACGTTCGCAAATTAATTTTACATTTTACTCTTCTATGAAGACATTCATTTAACTGTGAATACGTTAGAAAGTTCATTACCAGTTTAATTTTCTAGTCCACGCAAACATATACTACAAATGCATAGTCAACTTTGTCCTTTAATTGACTGTTTAATGACAGGATCAAACGAATGAATATACTAAATTTTAATAAAAATACATTAACGAACCTAGTTTAAGACAAAGTTTTATTCAAGATTATTTCCAACAGACATTTGGCAACGTGCGGTTTATTCACGTCGTTTCCAGGTCAAGTTCCAGGTTTTTCTCATTATAAAACACCATTAGATCATGATCGTTTGCAATTAATGATCATTGGTTGTCCACTAAATCATCCGCGTTTTTACTGTGACCAGCGCAGCGCGAACGGTCATATAATCGGCTGATCAGTTCGAGCGGCGATCCCATCAGTATGAAATTGAAATAGCACTTTCAAGTGCACTGTGGTGCATAGCGACAACATTACCATCGACCCTATTTGCATTGCCTTCATCTATCAATCAGGGACAAAGGGATTCGCGGGTCGTTGGATCGACGAAGCGTGTGAATTGTTGAGCACTCGTGTGCAGTCCATTCACTGGCTGTTTCGAAATGATACTGTCGATGTTTTATGTCAGTAACATTCCTATAAACGTAAACGAGCGTCGCGGATTGTCCGGCCAGTTGAGGCTTGGGGTCGATACCAATTCGATTTGGATCGCAGCCTGTTCGCTACTAATTCGATGGCTTCGCGTACGTATGAAGTGCGCATACGATTTCCGCTTTCGCCCCAAATAATATAATCTACATATTCCAAACACATTCATTCCGGATAAAACCCTTCGTCATTTTCCTACTTGTCACACCGAAATTTTCAATTCTATAATTCAACGTTTAATTGCACGATTAACCCTTACAGCAATATCCAACATTTTGTACGGTAATTTATAATTATTCAAGGTATAACAATTCTCCTGTTACTCAAAAATCACATTCGACATATTAGACTGATTGCGAGTACCTAGGATATCTGGATGGAAAGATTGAATAAAAAGTAATGACATTTTTTAATGAAATATAAAAGTAATTTAAAAATATATGTCACTCTTTACCAAATTCCAACTTTTAACAGTTTTTATCGGTACTGAATTTATGTAGTTTCCGAACCCGTTTGGAACCTTCTTAATCCACGGACTCGAGATAATGTAGCAATTAAATTGTGAATATATAACGTCGCGTATACATTAATGGTGCAGTCTCCATTTCTCCATTTACAATCGAAATTTTCCGAGTGAATTAACAAATCGATGTAATGCATTCGATGAATCAAGTGAAGAGGATAACGGTGAAATTTTAATCCAAGATAGAATTTATTAACAAGATATTTTCATGTAGATTATCGAGGCTGTAATGTAGTGTTATGATACACATAATGACGACGTTATTACGGCGCACAAAATACGTTGTTAACACCGTTGCATATCAAGTCTTTTCAATTTTCTAGGTGTTAGCCGGAGATCAACCGAATATATTACACAGCGGAATATATTACAATGAAATAACAAATTATTAAAAACGTTATAATCTCGAATGTTTGGAGAACACAAATGTTGCCGATATTTCATTTGTTTCACAGTGATATTATGTAGCAACAACAACAACGTATTGTCACACTGTGCGGATCTCTATGCAAAATTGTGTTCTTGTTTCCACGAAGAAAAGAACACCGATCAGATTTATGTTAATTTCCATGCATTTTCTCTCTCCCTGAAAACTCACTTCCAAACACAGCTCTCGATAGCAACCGGCCACACCGGAACCAGTAGGAAAAATACCTGGACGTGCCAATTGTCTCTACTGTTTTCAATTTTATGGAAAAACTGTTTGGACAAGGTTACATTATTTCAACGAGCGTATCCGACGATGGTGGAGAATTTTCTTCCATTATTATTTTCCGCGAGATTGTTAACCCTAGATAACTAAACTTATGGTGCGTGGAAATGTCAACGCCCATTAGAAACACAAATATAATTGTACATCATTTTTAATACTAAAGAATTTACAAGTACTAAATGCATAACTCTATTTCACCCGCTCGCATTAAAGAATATAATTTCAATCAACTGATTTACTTCTACCGACTTTCTCGTAATTACTCTTTGTATCAATTCTAGAAAACTGTATTATATCGGTGAATTCTGGTGAAACCGTTTTGGTAAAGCTTGTGTCGGCGATTCCAGTGGAACAGGAATAAAATATCGACGCCCATTAGAAACACAAATATAATTGCACATCATTTTTAATACTAAAGAATTTACAAGTACTAAATGCATAACTCTATTTCACCCTCTCGCATTAAAGAATATAATTTCAATTGGCTGATTTACTTCTTCTGCCTTACTAGCAATTACTCTTTGTATCAATTCTAGAAAACTGTATTATATCGGTGAATTCTTGTAAAATCGTTTTGGTGAAGCTTGTGTGGGCGATTCCAGTGGGACCTGAATAAAATATCGACGCTCATTAGAAACACAAATATAATTGCACATCATTTTTATCTCGAAAGAATAAACAAGTACTAAATGCATAACTCTATTTCACCCTCTCGCATTAAAGAATATAATTTCAATTGGCTGATTTACTTCTTCTGCCTTACTAGCAATTACTCTTTGTATCAATTCTAGAAAACTGTATTATATCGGTGAATTCTGGTAAAACCGTTTTGGTGAAGCTTGTGTGGGCGATTCCAGTGGGACCTGAATAAAATATCGACGCTCATTAGAAACACAAATATAATTGCACATCATTTTTATCTCGAAAGAATAAACAAGTACTAAATGCATAACTCTATTTTACCCACTCGCATTAAAGAATATAATTTCAATTGGCTGATTTACTTCTTCCAACTTTTTCGTAATTACTCTTTGTTTCAATTCTAGAAAACTATATCATATCGGTGAATTCTGGTAAAACCGTTTTGGTGAAGCTTGTGTCGGCGATTCCTGTGGAACCGGAATAAAATATCAACGCCCGTTAGACATACAAATATAATTGCACATCATTTTTAATACTAAAGAATTTACAAGTACTAAATGCATAACTCTATTTCACCCTCTCGCATTAAAGAATATAATTTCAATTGGCTGATTTACTTCTTCTGCCTTACTAGCAATTACTCTTTGTATCAATTCTAGAAAACTGTATTATATCGGTGAATTCTGGTAAAACCGTTTTGGTGAAGCTTGTGTCGGCGATTCCAGTGGTACCGGAATAAAATATCTTTTTGTTCCCGAAGAAAATAGGCGTTCCGCAGCGACGGCGCGTTCTATCCATTGAGATATTACTCGAATCAAGATCCTTCCGGATGATCAAAGGGTGCTTGAGATTTCAAAGGGCGAAACCGTAAGAAATCCAAATTCAGACGTCACGTTTCTCTACATGATTTGAGGCGGAGCGGCTGGTACACGTACCGGATCCCGTGGGGTTGCTCTCTCGACGGACCAGAAGAGAGAAAGAGAGAGAGAGTGAAGCGTGGGTATAGCTGCACGGCTGAGTGCGTGCGAGCAATCGGTTTAGAGACAGCCGACCAACGATAACAAGGCTCTGGCCCGGCCCGGCAAAAGGAAACGAAACATCGCGTTCATATGCGTGCGGAATTTTTCATGCAATCCCATAAATGGAACCCTCTCTCTCTCCTTTACACACGCGTTTCTGCCTGTGCCGCGAGCAAACGCGTATACCTTCGCCTCCCTGCGGTTCTCTCTCGCTTCTGGTCGAGCAGCTCGCCCAGTCTCGCTCTCTATATACGAACGTACACCGTTCCTCGTGCACTGGTTACACGTCCCATTGCGCAAATGCGCCGTTTGGATTCCACCGACGAGCACGCTCCAGAGATGTATTTTATGGCCGGCTTGTACGATATAGCTGGAGAGACCCAGCACCGAAGTCCATTCCAGAATCATGGATGAAGGTGGCTGGCTCACGATCCCGCGTCCCAAAGAATGACTTTCCCTCGATTGTTTCCCGTTTAATTGGCCACGCCTACAGCCCCCTCGACCCTACGCCCTTCCAAGGTTTTTCGAATCGAGAACGCTCTCGACTCTTGCTGCTAGCAACGTCCATTGCATTCGCTTCATCGCCGACACGTATTCGGAGAACGTCGTGCATGGATCGCGTATGGGTACTACGGGAAAACCGCAGCTAAAATGGCTGAAACTGACTCGATCATGTTCCTTCAGAACTCCGGAACTGTTGGATTATCAACAAGTTACAAAAATGAATCAACGATCTCAGAATCGTATTCTTAAACAGAGATTCCGATGTATCGATGGAACGTTCTCAGAAGTATTATGTAACATGATATTTGGTCCCCTCAGGGTTTCAAATTCATTTACCAATCTTCTTCTCCCTCTTTCCATTTTCACTATCGCCTTTTCAGCAGGACCTACTGTTTATGGTGGGTTCCAAACCACCTTTTGCCAACAACACGTGAAAAACACCCCGGGTGGGTCACTTTCTGGTTTTTTACCAGACGGTCACCCATCCTAGTGCCGTTCACGTTCCACATTGCTTAACTTCGGTGATCTAACGAGAACCGGTGCTTTCAACGGGACTACGGTTGTTGGCGGAACGTTCTCAGAAGTATATATTTTCTTTCAAGAGCCGAACTGTGGAGGGCTAACCTAAACAGTTTCGAGATACGAAGGGACTCTGGTTTCCTTTCTGGGGGTTCCAGCAATACTTTCTTTCATACAGTCAGTCGAAGCTAATTGTAAGACATCTTATGGTAAAGAGCTTCCTTCCGCGCCGTGAAATAAAGACTAGTTTTACTTTAAAAGTACCAGTGTACATTCATTTACACTCATTTCCAATAGGAACAAGGAGGGACTACAAATGATATTTGATCAAGAACATACGTGATCGAACATACAGTTAATATTGGAACGTATATTACTTTACGATAATAACTGGATTGAATTCATTCAGATTTCACACGGAAACGACATTTGTACTCGAGGAAAATACTCGAACCGATGATACAATTACCGGATTCGCGTACATTTGCGGTTCATAAAGTACAAAGGACTTACGTTTACTGTGTGTACACGGATTGAAGAATCGTTATTCTGCTAACAAGTTCGGTAACCGCAGCTATCTCGCGGCACATAATTTGTCAACATATCCAGCTAGAATGGCGCTACCATAATTAGCTGATTTCGACGACGGTTTCGGTTTAGGGGGGGTTATTGCCTTGTTCAGCCTTTAATCAATGCCAGTATCGTCTGCTATACGTTTTACGGGTATTGGAATCAGGAGATGAAGAGACACGGCGCAACCTCCGCGTGCTAGTGTTCATCAGCGACGCCGTAAACCACCTGGCGATCGATGGAAACAACGACCGTGGATATGGTTAATTGGCAAAAACGATCATCCACTCCGGGAACTTCGTATAACTCAGAAAGTCGGGTCTTCGGTTTTTGTCCGCGACATTATTCACGTCATAAAATCAAATAACCACGCTGCTCAGATTGTTTGACTGGTTTCCATTGTCCAAAAGCGGTTCCGACTTCAATGATTCGTTGCGAAAATGTTCTATTTCGTTAATAACTTTTCAACCCCTTGCCGTACCATTTTCTTTAACACTTACAGTGTTAAAGAAAGCGTCTTTATCCCTAAAAATGTAGAAGGAAAAAGAAAATTTATATTTTTCGTACGGCTACCTTTATTTCAATGCTTAAATATTAATTACGAACGAATGAAATTTTATTTCGTCTAAAAAGAAACGCGTAACGTTCAAATTTATTGTTAGACTTTGTTGAAATCTTCATGAGCAGTTTGAAACGTTAAAATACGGCAAGGGGTTAACAAAATGGCGGAGAACATTTTCGCAAAGATAAAAGGAAAAGCAATTTTTGGGACACGAATGGAATTAATAACATACATATTTGATAGTTTCTGTTCGAAATCATCTTCCGACTCGTAATAGCGCAAGAGGTTCACGGAGTAAGGTTCTCTTACCGAATATGTAATAACTCGTCGGCAATACCTCGGGCAGGATATTTCTCAGCGGAAATCAACATCAAGATAGTCGACGACGACGAAACTGTGCGCAGAAGCATTTTTGCGTTGCCGTGTTGACGAAGAAACGACGAAAAAGCGGAATCGCCTGGGAGAACAGTACATCCTTCCCCCAATCCCAAGAAAATCGAGAATGGTGTCGTAAAAAGGAATTTACTGGACGACTTATGTCCCCATAGAAGAAAGAGCAGCAATAACATCGGGTCGAGGAGGTTAAAGCACGCGACGAGCCTTCCGGCATGGTGTCCGAACCCTTTAATTAAGGTCACTTCGCGTGGCACGTCGCGCCGCGTTGAATTTTGCAACCTTTCTAATTAGGTGCGTGTCGAGGATACTTTTCTAATTAAAAAACTTTCGGCCCGCGAAACATTGTCGTCACTGCCCTTCCAACATTCTTCACCAATTAATATCGTTGGAAATTTTCGTACGGTGTTTCTGCATACAGGGTGGGTCAACATTCGTGGTACAGTTCAGGTCAGGTAGACAGCTCACGATAAAACGCAAATAAAAAACAATCGCAGCTTCGTTTTGGAATAATTAAAAATGTCTGGTACAAAGTTTCATACGTTGAATTTGGCTTTGCATTGAAAAGAACGTAGATGTGCCAGGTGAAAATGGCGTCTCACCCTGTACAGACAGTTTGAAAATACGTGAGTGGAATTTTGCCAGACACAAAATAATAATTTATTATCACTGCAGGCTTCGAGATGTCACGTTATCGTTTCGCGAATGCGACCGAACGTTCGTATCAAGTAATATCGCTTCCTTACGCTTCTTTCGCAGTAATTTGGAAGTCTTAGCAACAGTTGTTTCAACCAACAGTGCGTCCCGGCCGAATGTAAATTCGTAATTAAGCGTGAAAGTTTTGAAATGGTAGTTGCCGGTGAAGCTGCGAAAGGGACCAGACTACGGAAGAAAGCGGGAGACGATTGCTAGTCACATCTCGAAAGTTTCTCATTCTTGGGACTTAAGTTCGCTTTTCAAGGGACGGACGAAGGGGCGGAGTCTCTTCATCTGTCAAGTGCAACCAGTTATCGAGTTACTTAAAGTGTCCCTCCTTGAAAACGCACCTTGCGACACGCCAGCCACAGTTACGTCAAAGCGAAAACCAGCAACGCTGCACTGGCTCCTGTAATCCACCCGCTGCCTTTTTATTGTTACGTCTCCTTAAGCTACTCGCACACGTCGACCGAGACAAGTGTCCTTTTAATTAATTCCTGCTAATATCCTGCTGCGAATTGTGTCACTGGGCAACGCTCGAGTCCTCGCTTATTTTTTCGTTTACCATGCGATAACGCGGTACATATTAAACTTGATTACAGCTTTACGATTTTACCTTGAATTCATGAATTTTAACGCGGATTAAATAATCTGAAAATTATCTCGATTACCGAAGCACGATAAGTAGACTGCGGATCTTTATGCATTTATGATTTATAAACACTTTCAAAAAATGCTGGTGTATTAAATTCGACAGAATTTTGTACGATTTTTATTTATTTTGGATCTACACAGATTATTACCAGTGAAAATAGGATTTTACTTAGAAAATTGCATAAACATCCGCAGTCTAACAATAAGTTTTGAAAATGTGTCAACGTCCGTCGTCAGCATCCATGGTTCGTAAATATTTCAAGGATTTTCTAAAAAATTCTACAGTGCCTTCTAAAGGTACTCCGACATGGCTCGCAAATGATATAGTCATCCTACTTAGAATGCACCCTCTATATTTACATAACCATTCAAATCAGATGCTACTGCTTCATGCTCATCGGGCGGGCTATAGGTAGTAAGCTATCACGACAGAGTTATCCTATCAATGGTCTCGTTTATAGGATTTTGCACTCAGGAAGCAGCTGCCAGAAGAAAAATGGGAAAAAAAATAGTTCTCGGTATGGACTAATAAATTCGATCAGATCATGGGCTTCGAACGGTATCCACGTTTTTTATAGGGTGTTTCAACGAGACGACGAGGAGCTATCCAAACAGCGAAGAAGCTCGGGAATGGCTGGCCGAGGAATCAACGAAATGGAGTAGGAGAACACCGACTAGCAGCAGTCCGTCGGGCGAGAATAGTTTGCGAAGTTAGGAGGCAGTTAGATGGCTGTGGCGTGACGACATTAATAACACCTTATTAGCCCTAGGCGCAACTCGCATACCGTCTGAAGATGGATGAGATTGCAGTCAGCTTTCCAACGGAGACTGCTTGCACCGCTATCGAGTCGCAAAATTCGGGAATGCATCGTTCGCAGTAACCTGATTTCGGCTGTTTTGCAGCTAATCCGAACGACGGACATTTTACATTCCCCGAACAGAAATTCCATTGTGTCTGTTAACACTTTACCGACCGGAAGCCTATTAATAGGATTTTCAATAATTCTGCTGCACCAAACAAAAAGCATAGAAATTTTCTTTGACATTGCAATCTTAAATGAAACTATTAGACGACGTTATTGAGGGTGACTTAGTTAGTTCATACTAAATGCTAAATGAAAATTTAGCCATGTATCATACATTTTTCAAAATATGCAATAATCACCGGTCGGTAATGTGTTAACGCGTCTACAGGCTTTCGTCTGAAATTTCAGAGCAACCGATGAGAGGGGATGAGATTTCTTCGCGAGTAACTTTATACAGGTGCGAGGTTTAGCTGAGACGCTGTTAAATCAAACAAATAACGAAGCGAATTAACGGCCACCGAAAACTTTCAGAAGTTTGGCGAGTATTACGTGTAAATGCAACGGCAATATGCACGGATAACATCTTAGGGGATTTACGAGGCTTATAAAAAGCGCACCGTGCAATCAATATGGAATAGGACTTTATGAAACTTTTACGAGCGTGCACAAAAAATATAAAATTTATACCGTCGACCATGAAAGGTACAATTTTGTCGCGTGCTGGTTTAATGCTTCGTTTTACGATTAGACCGTTGCAACGGTGTATCAGGTTCGACGAAATTCTTGAGCGTGCTTTCTGTTAATTTTGACGTGTATTACAGTCATAGTAAAGTCGATGGTATACAGGGTGTTCCAAAAATTATCGAGATCCTTGAAAGGGGCGGAATTGTTCACGGAAAACACGGATCAATCAGAGAACAGCCGTATAAGTGGACAGGCATAAACTTCAGCAGTATTTTGCCGTCCCGTGAGTGTCCCATTCGCGTTAGTAGCTACTTTCCATCGTTTTTACGTCCTGGTGGAATCGCTCTTGTTCTTCGCTTATGTCTTCAAGATTATACGAAAAGTAACCTAAATGGCTGTGTAAATAATGGTCTTTAATGGTTCGTTCACTGAATCTACATAATAATTCAAGAACCTAGGAAACGAGGATACCGCAAAAACTAGAGCTGATGCGTCGCTAGTATAATTAAACTGTGGATTTTATGCATTTCTGACAAAAATGGGTGGGTAGTAATTTAAAGCAGTGTAGAGACGAAAAGAAAATACTTAGCTCCTGCGTCTTGTAATTGACATATTGCATAAAGATCCGCAGTCTACTAACAATACTGTTCGCGTCTTAATTCAGTGTATGTTCAACCGCCAATAGAGTTTCACGTGTTCCTCAAGAGTATCTGAATAAATATAATTATTAAACAGCGTAATGCAGTAACTGTTCCTTGTAATAATTAACTACGATCGCAGTTAATAAGCTGCGCGAAATACATTTTCCTAACAAATAATAGAAGTAAATGCTAAAGTATTACCTAATGTACCAACACCGGGTACAAACTAAACAAAGTTTTACAAGAAAAGTTTTTAGCAGACCAATGTTATTCGTAGAGAGGCTGAGCGGACATTTCGTAATGCCGCGCCGCGTAATATATTCCCGACCACCGATCAATGAAAGCAGGTGCTTAACCGATGCCCCGGGAAGCTCGATCTGCCAATAAAGTTTGTCTATGCAGTCGGGAACATTCTTCCCGGAAACCGGTCGCTATCAACGTCTCGAACAGAAACGGACACGGACGAACTATTGCGGGAACAGTGGTGCGAGCCGCGTCGCAGTCGAACAAGTCCGATTCGAACAGGAACGACGATAACGACGGGTTATGAAATCTTCGGCGACACCGTCTAATATCGGGTCGGTTCGATAATCCGACGGATGTTCGCGAGTCGACGCGCAATAGGCGCGAGCTCCTCGTTATTCGCGGTCGGCGCGCTCGGCTTGGAAAAGTACGCGCGAGGTCGTGAAATAGCGTCGGGTGGACGGAATCAAATAACAGAACGCGGTTTGTTTGCAAGCCACCCCCAAACGACGGGCAGGAACATACAAACCATTCCCACCCTGCAAAACAGTGGGTCCATCCCCGTTTCACCCCGATGCAACCCCCGAGGTCCTCTTCATTCGCCCCTTCCCCACCTACTCCTCGTTCATCACCCCCCCCCCCCCCGCGTTCGAAACGGAGCGACGCGGACTGTAGCAGGACACAGCAATCAGCGCGAACGACAGCAGCAACGCTCACCGCATACAGATATCCACGGTTTTATTTAGGGCTTTCGGTTAGAAGGTATAGGCGCGTGCAAACATGGCCTCGCATCGCCGAGGGGAGCCTACTAGTTATACGGGGTCAGGATTCGTGCGGAGCCATCGGTAAACCTTTGCCAAACATCCACTGCTTTTATCCACTAATTAACCAACTCCTGAAAGTCATTAGCATCGCTGATTGTTTTTATTGGACGCTCGATTATACATACACGGTCAATAAGGACTTTCATTAATACGGAAATGGAGATCGGATTCTCAAGCTAAGAGGTCGTTTTCAATTATTCTATCTACTCTTCTGGAATATTGCTGTATATTCTAGAATATTTTAGTATAATATTGTATGCACTTCTATGTTCTAGAATATTTTAGTACAATACTGTATGTCTCTTCCATATTTTTGAATATACTTGTATGTTCGTGTATAGTCTTGTATTTTCTTCGATTTTATATTAGATTTAATACGAAGGTTGAGATTGGTCTCCAAGAAATAACTTCAAAAATTATGTAGAAGATTATTCATTCGAACAGAACAACCATGTTTAGAAGAAGAACACTTTCATTATTGTTTATAAATCACAATTCTCCAGCAAATAGCAAAGACTACATCAAGACTGATAAAACGTTCAACGAAATTTCCAGTGGATCGCAATATTAACATTTGTAGACTCTTCGATGCTCCGATGAAATAGTTAGAGTGGACAATTACGTCTCCGCGAACACATAGTCGCGCGTCCGTGCACGCACAGGTCGGCTAGCTGGTAAAGTCCTTAATTAAAGCTTTCCCTCGTGGGCGAAATCGCTCAAGAGTCGGATTAGTCCTGCGAAATCCCCATTAAACTTAAAATGAATTTCCACCGGCCCGTAGACGCCCAGAGAGCGTCTACATATGTATACAACGCATACGTGCGCACATGCGTATACAGGGTGATACACCTTCACACGTTTCTCGAGCAATCGCTGCGATTAAGTCGGGACTTCATTTTCGCATAGAAACATGGTTGTGGATGCGAGCATTGCTTTATTCGATATGACTTGATTCATTGATAAGATCTATCCATCACGTTTCTTTACTCTTATCTTATTTATGATAAAAATTACTGATTGTGCGTGTAACGAACAGCTTCTTTACGAAATGTAAATTACTAGAATGTGGATTTTAAAAATTATTTTTTTTAAATTTAATTTTATATTATATTTTTTATTATTTTTTCATTAATAATATAAATAAAAAATAAATTAATAAATATAATATATTTATATTATATATATATATATAAATAATAAAATATAAAATTTAAAAATATTAAGAATATCAAGATGGATTTTGTCTTGCAGTTCATAAAAATACATATTTATTTCGCACACTGATCGCGGTTTAATTATTAGATACCGGAGAAATGTTCTTCCGTCTCGATAGACGCACCCAGTACGTGGAGTATCAAGTCCGTTAACTAAAAGCTGAGAAAACGGCTCGCGCTAAATACAGCGAACGACACGTTCTCGTTATTCCATCCTCTGGTAACCGACGCGTTCACAAAGCTCCGGAATCTTCAGCTGTAGTGCTTCGTTGTATAATTGACGACACGAGGACAACCGTAATTCGCCTCGTTTAGCCGGCGTGCTCGAGACGAATAATAATTGTAAAACGACGATTTTAATGAATCGGCTCTCCGCTTAATTATTATATATCCAGAAGGGCAGGTAATGAGATTGCCGCGCTTGATACGTCCGGAAAGTGGTACCGACGGTCCTTGAGCAACATAAACTCCGGCTGCGACGCGTGTGTCGGTGGACCTCGCCCGTTTATGCGTTTACCTTTTCCAGGTGCGTTTGTACCTGTACCGTGTAAGCCCTTCGAAGAGACGGAAACTCGCGATACCGTGCAACCCTGTGTTGTTTTTCGAAAATCTCTGTACGCGCGTCCTCCTCGCCAATAGCGATCGCCATGATTGCGGTGCACCGCGCCGCGTGTTATCCGATTACATGAAATTCAATATTTCATATTATACGAAACTAAATCGATTTACGTGCTGGCCCATCAAAAAGTTCGAAGCCAGTTAAAACTAGAACGCAATTAATGCTGCAACGCGACTCGAAAACCCATCGAGTGCTCAAACAAACAATAATAGTTCTTTTTTCTAACGAATATTTCTCGGCGAACGATAAACCGTAACCCACGATTTTCATTTTTCGCGAACACGATTTCTCGGAATATTCTCGAGGCGAAACAATCTTGAAAATTCAAGCTCCCAGCTATTTTGCAACGACAAGACAATATAACGGTTCGAATGTACCCGGAGAAAATCTTGTGCAGTGGCGTAACTTCCATTTCCCACGAGAAGCTATCAAAGTTCCGCGGCGCAGTAAAAATCGTTTCTCGCTCTTGTCAAATCCGAGTCGCCGTGAAATATTGTGAGACAGGATAAACGAAAGGGGGGACGATCACAGTCGTGTCTGTTAAGTTCCACGATGGAGTCAATTAAAAGTTTCGCGAACTTCGAATCTTTTGCGCCGTGTGTACGGAACCTTTGTAAGCGTAGCGAGCCGCGCCACAAATTTTCACTATGTACCGGATATTATGCTTCACCAATACACGTGAACGGTGAATTCAGTCTAGACGCGAATCCGCCTGTGCTGTTGACATTTTCGACGAAGTCTGAAATATGCTGCTTGTAAGAGGCACTTTTCCTGCGACTGCTGGCAGCGTGTCCTTAAAGTCGTTCAGATAAACTTACGTTCAAGTGGGTAACATTTAACGGGAAACCTTTAGCTAAACATTCAGTGCGGGTACACAGGATTTTATGTTGGTCGATCATAGATGGGCAAATATAATGTGTAAACTGCGGATTTGATATCGAAGTGAAATTGAGAATTTTAGAACTCCCCTCTTTTAACGAAACTATTTCTAATCACTTTGTTTTTATGTATATACACTATTGTGAAAATGAAAGAAGCACCCAATCTAATTATAAGATAATGACGAACAGTATCTTTATGTGGACATTGTATTGTATAATGATTTATTGCCTTTAAAGTATTAGATAATGTTCTTATTTAATTTTGTGCTTCTTTCTTTTGCACAGTAGTGTGTAACAGAAAAAAACCAATCGGTCAGATGTCGATGACCAAGCATTTAAGGCACAAGAAGACCCAAAGGTCTGTGTACTCGAAGCTAACCTTGATCAGAGGCCAAGAAGGAGGACGAGATACTCTCACTGCTCGCGTTTTGGTTGGAAACTACAGGGTCAACCACAGAGTCTGTTTCTCGGAGCGTCCTTCGTCCTTTTGTAGGGGTAGAATAGCGGTTCACACGCCACCCTTGCCACTATTCTTGTATCCGGAGGGAAAGCAACCTTCGCAGCACCTCTAGAACGCTACATTTTTTCTGATACCCTTCTTGGACGAGGGTGTGATAACACTTCCACGATCCCATTTGACCCACAATTTCCCATTTTATCCTGCTCTTCTTCAAACCGAAGGGGTGGAGATGACGTTGTTGTATTTACAAGGGGTTGTGACGATCATCTCCATATTCGCATTTTAACCCCTGCACGCTTCTCAAGAAATTGGAACATTTATATTTAGAGAACTGGAATTAAACTAGTTGATATGATGATAAAAAAGTTTTAGCAAAATATATACTTTTAATATTTGTTATATACTTTTTTTAACCCTTATGCCAATTCTCGAGTACCTACTTATACAGGAAAATTATTAGAGATTTCTAGCATTTCAGACAATTATGAACTGTTTTACAATTTGCAGAATATATGCGTTGAAACTATGAAGTACAATGTTAATGAAAGTTGTGGAAAATTGTTGAGGCAAATATCAATGTTTTCATAAATTGATTAAACTGAAGTTGACATGACAGTAGTGGAGCAACAACATAGCCTTGCAAATTACACCGAGCATGATTTCTAGAAGAAGTGACGACGAGCAGTAACTACCCGTCGGTAACTAGATTTCTCGATCCCAAAGGGCAAAGGATATTCCTTCGTGCTTGAAATTCAAATTTTAATAGGATTTCTCAAGAAACTGGATGCCGGCAGAAAGCATTGTCATTATTTCTTGAAAGAATTCCAGTGTCGGATAACTCGGGATCGCAATGGGAAGGAATAAATGCGATAAAATGGTTCCGATTCGAGTATCCGTGGAAATGCCTTTCCACCGTCGCACGTACTCCTATAAACATTTTCTTACGATCGCACCCCTGGATAGTTTAAAATCTCAGCCTAGTTGTTCTGCATGGAAGTTGCACACTTCTCGCAGCCAGCGCAGCGTTTGTTCGCGTTGGCCTACATTCTCTTCTGAATTTTATTGGCGGCCTTTAGACAGTTTCCGCTGTTTTCACGGAAACATGAGTGCTTTTGCAGAAACAATCGTAAAAGCATTTAATAAACACGATCCTTGCAAGTGAACCACAAGCACCAGGAGGAAATGGAATCTTTTCACGTTTTCCCGAATTAACTCTCTGCGAAATACACATCTGTTAAATGTACCAACTCGTGTAATACGAAATGCCGGATTTCAAATAATTTACTATTTGATCGTTCGAATGTTACGAAGTTGTATGTCTCTGGAAAATAATAATTCATCTTTTAACAAATCAATGTGGTTCATATCTTGAATTGGGTAAGTGAAAAAATTTAAAGATAGTTAACTCGTTTGTCGAATAAGCGGTTCGAATTGCTATAATACATGGCTGTCTATCAAAATGTTTAAGGATTCATGATGAAATCGAAGAAGATATTAGAAATTTTACTGTGGCCCTCTCATGAATAGATATACCACTCGAAGAACACGAGACAAAATGCTGATGCAACGAGTGCGCACTAACCTTCGCGTGTAATTTCGTCTGTATTATTTTAGAATGCATAAAAATTCAAACGACCTGTAAATTCTTATCATGCGCACGGGATAGCTTCTTATCAGAGATACCATTTATTCACGCTGGCCCACTTCCTACCGCTCGCCTTTCCTTCCATTGCTTGATGTACCACTACATAGTCTGTGTACGTGCATCCACAATGCAACTTATCACAGAAAAGATGTTATAAAGCATTTTCACGATACGCTTGAAGTAGGACAGTGGTCGTGCCTGCCATTGAAACGAGCAACATTATTACAAATAAAATAGTCACAGGAGAATGATGGAGAACAGGATAATGAGTTTGTCATGCTTTTGATATCAATTCAGTGTATACTTCAACTTGTTAAAGTCACTTATTAGCGACGACCTCATTATAACCAGAAAGTAATGAAAAATACATACGCGATGCGTCTAAACATTTATACTTCCGTTCCCGAACAGAAACCGCGTAATTCGAGATCGTATTATAGAATTGTAAAAGTGAATGTCGGAATAAAGTGATTATGAAAAGTTGGCAGACAAGCGAATTATACTCGATTTCGTCGCTGTCTATTTATATGATTATCTTTATTCGTTCCCTTCCACTCCGGTTCGTTCCTTCGTCTGTAATTTCAACCCCGCACGGTTCCCTGTACTCCTTTTGCATTGCACATAACACCAAATCGGATTTAACGAAGCAATGCGTACCGCACGAAATGTAATTTCCAGGTAAACTACCGGCAAAGGTCCACTCCAGGCGCGGGCATGATTTTAATACGGGACGTATAATGTTCCCCACGAAAGCTCCGCGGAAAACGAAGCAGATTAATTTAAAACTACATTTCTAGTGCGCTCATTGCGAAACCGGCGAGACCGTTTCCAGTATCGTTGCTAATACTGCTTAACGCCAATTCCCATTGTCGCCGTAAAAAATTAAGTAATTGAAGCATAATGTCTCAAAAAAAAAGAGAAGAAACGTT
This sequence comes from Lasioglossum morio, assembly GCA_916610235.2. Taxonomy (NCBI): domain Eukaryota; kingdom Metazoa; phylum Arthropoda; class Insecta; order Hymenoptera; family Halictidae; genus Lasioglossum; species Lasioglossum morio. The sequence goes on along the minus strand of OU744325.1, from coordinate 7,519,122 downwards.
GTCGCCCGCGAATCCGTGACTGGAAAAATCAAACCGGACGATTCAATCGTTTGAACTGACAATGAGAGCTTTATCAATCCTCGTACGAAAAGTCAAATTCTAAATGTCTTATCTTTTCGTGTACTGCAGAATTTCTATTTTCTAATGTTTCACGCGTTCGTTTCAAACATGGAATTAAGAACCCATCCGCTGCTTGCAAAGGAAAAAGTTACTTCGAATCAGCTCAGTAAAGCTCACCCCTTTCGAGGAAGTTTTCGGTCATCCTGTAGAGATTCCCATCTGGAGAAGCGCTAAGTTGGCAATGCAGAGTCGAAGATTCGAACAACGTCCCTCTGCGGGCGGGTCGTCATTAAAAGAATCCAGCTCCATGGATCCGGCTTCGCGTGGAGCTGACTCTCGAATGGCAGCGTACGCTGGCAATTTGAAGCGGCAGCTTCGAAACGATAACGCGAAGAGAAAGAAAGAGAAGAGTCTGGTCGTCGTCTTTCTCCGGGTGGCTGTAAAATAAAGAACAATAGGAAACTGGGGTGAAATAACAGTGAAAAGTGAAAAGGCTCGGAAGCAAAGCCGGGAGGAGAGATAAAGGCGAGGCGAAGGGAGCCGTGAGGTAGATAGGGAAAGGGCGTGCAAGAAAGTGGGCCAGCCAGCGCGAATAGATTGCTGCTCGGATAAGAAGAGCAGCTCGTGTGCATTCCGTCCGGTCAGAGACAGGCAAGGAGCTATTTTCTCTGGAACCGCCAGCTATCCAGCTTCGCAACCACCGCCTGGGCACGAATGGGGTAACGTAACGGCACGAAACCTGGCGCTAGCAAAATATATGGCCGACTCGTGGCGATGCTTGCTGCGCTCGCATGCTAAGGGTTGTGTGCTCGTGCCACGAGGAACCCTCTGCACCCCCAATTGTCAGCCGGCAACGTCCGCGAGCTCTAACCCGTTTACCGTTAGGTACCACGCTCCTAAGCCGCTTACGCCGTTCCGTTGCACCTTTCAGAAAAAAAAAAACCGACGACGCTAACACCCACCACCGACGACGACGCGACGTAGATAGTGTTTTGCTTGACGTCTCGAACCGCGGATTCTGCAAAGACGCTTGCACAACGTCGCGCACGCTTTTTAGTAACCCGATTGGAAACCATCGCCGCGAACTTCTTGCTCGAATATTTGCCCACCCGGATTGCCATGCGTCTCCAGACGGATTTCTTCACGCGCAAAAAGAAGCTATTAACCTGTTCTTTGTGCTAGCAACCTGCCCCCCGCGGCTCAGACGCAGTCTAACCGAGACCGATGTTTGAATCTCGTATTTTAATTGCTCGAGTCTTCGGTATACACACCGCATGTCGAATTAAATACCGGAGTATGAATATTAATGTATACAATTTTAGTTGCGGGAAGATTTACACAATGCGCGTACTCTCCCCTGTTTCTTTTCACGTTACGCGCTCTCCCCTGTTTATTTTAACCTTTATTACCTCGGTTCGCATGCACGGTTTTCTACGGCGGGTCTGCGCAATGAAAGCGATACACAACGCGGAATCGCGGAAATGTTGCTGTTTCGATACGGACGCGAGATCTCAAAAAGATCTCGAAAAATGTTTTCGTTGTTCCCGTGGTTTCTAGAATATTTTAAAAATACAGTACTAACCAATTAACTCTGGATCTCACATACGAACTCTTAGCGGAACCTTTATTATCGAAACTCGTCGGTTATCCTGACTCTATGCTGATGTCGCAAACCGCTGCTGCGAGTTATTGCTGTGAAAAGTCGCGCGCTAAAAGATTCATCGTGGACGTCTGCTAAATTACACCGGCGAACCGTAGGAGCCAAGAGAACGAACCTACTTCGAGAAGGAACCTATTTCTTCGAACTTCTCGTCCCGGTAGGATCAAGCCATGCAGCAGCATCGATCGCTCGGGAAAGTTCCGATCGCATACACGTTCGGCCGTTTTGGCGAGCGAGGCAAGCTGAATTTCCATCACGCGATACCGCAACGAGTACGTCGAAGATCCATGGTCGCGATACGTGCTCGTGAGCGTGTGAAGATCGCAGCCACGTTAAGCTGCCGGGGAAAGAAAAAATTGCGACATGCTAGCGCCGTCATGGAAGCGATAATACCTGCTTAGGAAACGATTATTCTGACGGGGCTGCCACGGGGAACATGCATACGGCTAGTTGAACGCGTGTAAGATACCGAAGTTACCTCGCGGCTGATATCAATTTTCATGCGGCTACACGCGGGCTATGTCAGGGAATGGTACTACTTGAACTTCTGCTTACGAATGCTAATGTTATGATCAGGCTTACCGCCTATAAAGTCCCACTGATCGCCGACTTTAGTAACGTGTTCCGTTTTATTGGGTACTCTCGCACTGCATCCTCGTAAAGCACAATGGAACGTTGTATCGAGCTTTGTCGTCTCACTATTGCACACTTCGAACGGCATCTGTTCGTTACGTTATACAACTGGTAATTCTAACAAGAATGAATCTCTGATCCGGCATCAGTTTGTACCTAAAACCACGGTTATAATCAATGCGTTTTCTAAATGACATTTTAGACACATTATAATTGTTTTACATGGAGCATTTGTACCACCCTGTACATCCCTGTATATCACTATTTAGCCACTAGATTAAATAACAGACTCAGACATCAATTAATTTTTATGTTATCCATAAATGAAAATATTTTTCAACGTTTTCCCACCAATTTGTATATGCACTATCCTTTTACGACGAATTTTGAAAGATTTAATACAACCAACGTGACCTAAAGGTACGAGCCGAGGAATCTGATGAAGCTGTTCAGTCGTATTACAGTAATTTATACAGGCACGGCAATCTTTCGAAATCGACGAGGTAGGGGCAGATCGATAAACTTTCGACGCGGCTTTGCTCTGCGGAGAGCTTTCCCTCGGCATTTCCTGAATCATTAAACCCGCGATCACGCGGAAGTTGAAAGTTACGGTTGCTCCCGTCGTCGCATCCTCGATGATTCGCGCTTTTGTTCGAAGAAGGCGAAGCAACCTCGACGTCGGTATCGCGGCTAAATTGGATTAATCCCTTACTTAGCAGCGGGTTCGGGCCGACTAAACAATTCGCTTATCAGGAACAGACGGTGTAGGAGACCGACGATGACTGCAACGTTGCCGACGACTCCGGCACGTCACAACGAATCTATTCGGCTGTTACAGCTGTCGAAACTATGAAATTCAATGCATCGAATTTGCATGCTAATCCGGCCAGCGTAAACTCGGTGTGTGTGTGTACGGGACGCTTGGATCCGCCTAACATAAGTTGTAATTCAATGAAGACACCGGCGTTGCCCGGTGTAACCGAATAATTCGGTTAGTTGGTAACGTCATCGCTACGATTTGCCGAGAAGTATTCTATGGTCGATCCAACGAGACAAGTTGCCGTAGATAAACAAAATAGAAATGTATTGCCAACTCGCGACTAAGTGGATACTATTGGAAAGTGAGGGAAAAAGTTATCTTCTCTATGCTACACAAAACCTTTTTTATATTTCATCAAAGTATATGCATTTTTTTACCTTTACTGACTCGACTCGTTGGACGAAAAGTATCTTTAAGCACTCGTATGTTGAATCAGCCTCGACATCAACTTAATTCACAGGAACTCCTTTGTCTATTGTCCTGTACGACCTGATTAAAATACAATGCGATTATTGTACATATTTGAGACGATGTTTAACGCACAAATTAATGAATGTAATAAACTTGTCCGTTTTGGGTCCAGTCTATAAACAACGTTCATAACAGTGTTGAGGAACGCCCTGTTGGCTCTACCAGGATATTCTCCTGTTATTTACATTTCATAAGTAGCCTCCCTTTTATTGTTTGTCCGAAGTATTTCAGTGCTCGTTTCCCCTGTCACGGAGAAAAGACAGATTCATTACTCGTATTTGGTAAGCGAGTTATGGCGGGTCCGGTGAATCGATATTTAATTACGTAAATCCGAGATGAAGTAAACAAATCGGATAGTAGGAATGCCTACCGCACGCGAATCCTCGGTGGTTCGTTTAGCGGATTTAATTAAAGTGTTCCTGCGTTCGTGCTACTGGACCGACGCAAAATTGTATATTAATTGGAAATTTTTATTTTCGTGTTTTAATTTCGTAGTCTATGAAGAGTCGGCGGGTGACGGTATTGAAAACAACCCGATCACGATTGCATTCATACTGCTATGGGTGTTAGTTATTTTTTCGATATCCTTATACATATGTTATGCTATAATTACACGCGTGAATTATGGTAGATTACTAGACAGCGGATGTTATGCGTTAATGAGAAAAAAATGGGTAGATGTAATTGAAATAGTAAAAGAATCGGAAGAATTAAAAAATACCGTTGTATTATTTTCACATATTCAGAAAGAAAATAGATTTACTTTGTATGAAGATCCACGTCTATCACGATTCTTTTTCCTTTAGTAAACATAGTATTTTTTAAATACAATATTCTATTTAAATATAATTAATTAAAAGATGTAATCGATGATAACTAAAGAATGCGTATCTAATAGATGGAAACTATGGAGTTGCAAAGCGTTGAAGTTGAGGTTTTAATTAACGCAACACGTTAATAACGCGCGTTGCATGAAAAGTTTAGCGACCCGCTAATATTTTATGCAGAGCGGAGGGACGACGATGCTTTGCAAGTCACGTAATGATGTAAAAGTTAATAGTCAATCACTGAGCGAGCAGTTGCCATTTGCGTAGTGCATTTTTTACGAGGCTGTTAAGCAGCAGTCGTGCCGATGGCAGATCTCTTGCCAGCTAAATTATTTTGGATTTATGTCGTTCAAAAGATACAACCTTTTTAGTGGAACAGTTCGGCCGATTACTCGCTGGGAACTTACATTGACGAAGGGAGAAATGAAAATGTCAAGTGGGATTTAACTGAACGCATTCAAGTTGAAAAATTGAAGTGGGCCGACCCGGTGAAAAAGCGCAAGAGAAGAGAAAAATGGACAAGGATAATAGATCGTTGAATTCCATCGGAGAACGGGTATAGTGCCAGCAAGGGAAATTCGAGCCGCTGTCATTTTCAATTTCGCAAATTAACAGACACACAGATGCATGATTTTGGTAATTAATTTCAGTAATTGGTTTTCTACGGTTGAATAATTTATTTTGTATAATTACCTTTCATCGAGTATTACGCCTGGATAATGTGCCATATAATGCCGGTAATGCATTAACTGATCAATGGAACGAAACTAAATATATATGAACGAGAGTAAATGATCGAAAAGATACTGCATTTTGCTGTACAGAGATCGTGGTTGCATCAAACTGCACAACGACTACTGACAAGTAAGGGAAATAGTCGAGATTATATCTGACACTGGTGTCTTTCATTATTCACTATCAAATAGAACGTTGTTTTAAGTGGCAATGTTCAAAGAATTCTATTTCACGAGTGTTAGTATTGTTTAAAATATTATAAATACAAACATGGAAATGTAATATCGATTATAGTTAAACACAACCTAAACCTCAATTACCGTTTCCTATTCTGTTAAATATTTACAATATCGTCAATTACTAGAGGAATAATTAATACTAGCCAAATGTTGAATATTCAAAACATAGACATAAATATAATTTGTTAGATATAGATACGTATAAAAAGTCGGAAAATGTCGATTTCAAATTTTATATATAAAAAAAACAGTTGCAACGTGTTTCCCGATGAAAATCCTTCCTCTCGATTTCGAAATATTTATTTAAATAGTATAAAAGTGCAGACAATTCATTTAAAGTTTACGTATGTATATGTTGTGAACAGAGTTTTACAAAATACTGATGTATTACTTGATAGTTTAGGAAACGAAAATGATAGAGAAATGTCTTACAAATCTAATAAATTTCATGAAAATGCAATATAACTCGGATCAATCAGATCAATCAGAAGCGATCACGAAGAGATAAGACGAATTCAACGACAACATATTACAGTCTCGAGCCAATAAATAACGCTAAAATACTTTTTTCCGACTTTTCGGGTCAAACATCCAAACTGTGCAATTGAAATATGAAACTACTTACGTATTCAATTGCACCGACTGTCTCACTGTTCCATTTGGTATCTGCATCATCGAGTTCCTCGGAGAAATTGAACACTGTTATATAATGCTGAACGGTAACGTCCCATTCTGTGGCTAGACACGTAATTAGTTCGATGATCGAGGATGCCAGTTAACTGTAACATTCGATTGACGAATAAGATGAATTCAACGATCTACGTATTACGATCTTGAGCCCATAAATAACGCGAAAATACTTTCATCCGACTTTTTGGAACAAATGAAACTGCAATTTGCAACTGCGCAATTTGACAAATGAAACTTCTTAGATATGAAACCACTTACGTGTTCGATTGCACTGACTGATTGCATTATTCCATTTTGTATCGGCATCGTAGTCGTTCCTCGGAGAAATTGAACATAGATACATAATGCTGAACGGTAACGTCCCATTCTGTGGCTGAACGGCAATTCATTCGATGATCAGGAATTAACTGTAACATTCGATTTACGAATGAGACAAATAAAACGACCTACGTCTTACGACTCCATGACCAGTGCAGAGATATTGTGCACGACTTCACGCGCATGCGCGTGTATTATGATGGTGAGGTAGCAGAGCCCTGAGGCAGTTATATTGGTGGAATGTACAAAAACAATCTGTTCCGAACAAAAAAGACTTCAGAACGTGTCCTACGAGTTACAAAATATACACAAATGCACATGTTATATATTAATTTCTCACAATCAAATCACAACAATTTCTAAAATTTTTACGGTGTCATCAAGATACCCAATTTAATCAAGAATTTTACTTCACTGCTTTCGAGTATAGGATTTACTGAACAAGTCACGAAAATAAATATGAAAGGTTCAGAAAATAATGCAATTTAACTAATGTCGTACGTCAAAGAATTAGTAATCAAAATTTGACGTATGGCGTTTTCCTTGGAAGCACGGAAATAACGCTAAAATACTTCTTTCTGACTTTTCGAGCCGAATACGCCACTGCGAAATTTGAAAAATGAAAGTTGTTAGGTGTGAAACTACTATTACTATTACGTAGCGGCATTGTCTTCGTTCCTTGGAGAAATTGAACACTTACACAATGCTGAACGGTATCGTCCCATTCCGTGGCTGAACAGGTAATTAGTTCGATGATCGGGAATGCTTCGATTGCGTGCTCGCATTTATCAAGAATCGCGATTATGACGTTATTGTTGGATATTCAGGGCTCCCACCCAGTGGGCGAAGTTTCTCTTAACGGTTTGTTTATATCGCATGCGCACTGTTTGCCGCAAGAAACAGCAGCCGCGCGGTCGCTCTTCCAGTCGTCGAGAAGCGTGCGGATCTTTTGCATCTCCGGTGACACGTTCGCGGATATTCGACTCGTGACCGATTCACAACCGTAATTATGTCATAGATTTATCAATTTTTCCTTGCTGTTCGTTTCCCCGAGTGTGCTGTTGTGCGTGTCTTCCCTGGTTTTTCTCAAGTGAACCCTGTACGGCGTCCGTTTTGGCGCGAATGTCACGTAAAATAATTTCACTACTGGCTGTACGCAAATCCAGAGTCAAATAGAGAACTGATTTTCCGAAACAAATGGATACGTATACCGTTTCCTCTGTCAAAACGATTGAATCATCGCATTTATTAAATATCAAACATAGTTTAGTGATTTTCTCTAGCATGATTAGTGAAAATTAGTCGAATAAACCGTTTAGTTTAAAGACAAAAGGGTTGCGGAATATATTAACGTAGTACATAGTAGGACGTTCGAAGTTACAGAATGTGAACGACCGTTACAAGTTGTGGGCATGTCGTTGCGCAGTAATAAAAACAGTGTTTAATTGTGTCGTTTGAAGAGACTGATTGACTGGAATCATCCTGTATGCTGATGCTGCTGTGAATTTACGACATTCCACGTAATACCGGATTAGGAAGAAATAGATTTGTCAAGAAGAAAGGATTACAAGGGACGCTGTGCCTCGTATGCTGTGCAACACGTCGCCGGTAAGTACGAAAGACATTTGACTTCTTTCGAATGAACGTTGCGTGGCACGATGACTTGTTTTGTTTGTTTGTACATTTTAATCGTGTGCCAAGGTATTGATTGATATTATTATATGTGTAGTTTATGTAGAATGCAAGTTTCGTCGATCGCGATCGTTGTACATGTTGCGAGGTTAACTGCTGCAAGGCATAATGGAATGTTGAACTTGTGAAAATAAATTTCTACAGAACTGTGCAGAATTCGAAGTGTTAAATAATCATATGATTATAAATAATGGAACGCAGAAAAGTTTAAGCGAGGTATGGCGTTAGTAGTTTCGTTAAATACGACAAACGTGTCAAGGTCACTTTTCGTTTCACAGTCACGTACGCCGGTACGTGTCATTGTATACAATACAGTGCCAATGGACGCGCGGTCGAGGTGCTTCCCCTTATAGCAAATTCAAAATAAATCGAAGATGAGACGGGTGATTCCTGTAATCATTTGAAGTAGTGATAAAGAATCTTTGTTAAGGAGTTATTATTAGACAGTGGAATTTAAAACAGTAATAACTAGACTGTGGATTTTTATGTATTTTTAGCACAATTGAATAGATATATTCAAAATTGTTGGCACATTTTACGAATTGAAGTTGTCAATATATGATTTCTCCTCTATTAAAATCTGCAAGGGAACAAATAACATTCAATTTAGTTTCTATTTTTTGCAATCGATGAGACAATTTTTATAACTATGCAGTTTGTTATAATTCAGGTAGAACATTTTTATTTTGCATGAAGATTTATTTTGTTGTCTAGTTTGCATGATGCCTGAATAGTTTGCATGTTTGCTTTATTGTTTTTATAACTATCCAGTTTGTTACAATTTAGGTAGAACATTATTAGTTTGCATGAAGATTTATTTTGCTGTTTAATTTGCATGATTCCTGCATAGTTTACATGTTTGTTTCATCGTGTATTAGTTAAGCTCTGTAATCATTTCCGTTGAAGGTGATGTTGGCATTGGCCGAGTTGGAATCCGTCCACTGTAGCCGCGCTCTGATTGGTCCGCGTTTTTCATTAATAACTCCTTAACAAAGCGCGGAGAACATTTTCGTAAAGGAAAAAGTTATTTAATCGCCTTTTTCGAGGAAATCTTCTCTATCCTCTAGGCACCGACAATGAGTCCTTGTAGAACGGTAGATTTTGTGCGATCTTAACCTAGCACGACTGCAATTATAATTGTTTTTTTTTTAGAGAGAAAACATCAGAAGAGCTTTAGTTCATCATTAGGCATAAACAGATATAAAGTATACAGAGCGAGCAACCTCTACACACTAAACATAAGGGTATACCACATTTTTTTCTTTTTGTTTTCCCTTAAACACGCAGGTTACAGTTTTTAGAAATGAGAGAATATGTATGCAAGCTTTGGCGTAGCGAAACGAAGGGTTTGTCTCGGTGTACAGACCGAATAACCCAAACCGATCGCACCCATATTGTCTCTGGAGCACAATAAACATTCGATACCAAATGAAAGCGCGCCGCGGTCCTCGGGCCTTCTCTATTATATTTTCAATTAATTAAAATCCTTCGGAGTCCCGCAAAATATTTTTTTGGTTGCGCCGTACATTTTCCAGCTTATATTAACGAGTCTCGGCGGTGGCTCGCCGAACGGTGCGCGCTGCCGGGTCGTTCATTTTTCAGCAGCACACGGAGCCATGTTATTTTTCATAGCTCCGGGTCATGCAGCCGGCGTCATTATCGTACCTCAGTGCAGGGTTGGCTAATTGAAATTCGGGTAATGGACGAATCGATGAACGCTGCCGTTGCCTTCGGGCGAGAAGGTCGTTTTTGTCGACATCGTTACGCGGAATTTAATTTTCATGGTTCGCTAATTTCACCGCGATACTGTGTCGCGCGCCACCGTTGTCGCCACAACCCTTCTGAGCTCCGCCATAACTGTTTCCCTGTCGAAAGGATGTCCCCTGAATTACCGCACCTCCACGGCAACGGTTTCGTGAATAGTGCTGGAAATTATTAGGTTTTAACGGTAATGACTTTTCATTGACAAGCGATTGGCTCCGCGGACCTGGCAGACACGCCTAATTGATTCATTAGACAGACAAGGTTTGTACTAAGGGCCACGATATTGCGAAGGTCTCGCTACTCTTATTAACACCTTCGCCTTACCTCTACATTGTGCACCAATTTCAGGTCCATGGCTAACGAAATTCATCCGATAAGCTGATAAGGCTGATCTATGAGACGCCCTTTGTGATCCGGCCGAATGCAAGCCTCACCTGCAATTGTATAGCTACTTCATTATCTCAAGTTCGCGACGGTTCGAAGCCTCCAAGTAATCGAATCAGCATCACAGTGTGTTCTTATTAGATTGAAAAATCGAATTTACATCCAAGTAAGGCTCCATTGATATAAACAACCTCATCGAATCAGTTACGTGTTCAGGACGTTATATTGACCATTATAAAGACCAGGTTTTCCATTTAATTATTCGATTCTTTTCCGTCTTCGGTTCGCTCTGAACGAGTTGGTAGTTAGTTCGAGAGGTATCGCAGCTAGTAGGGCAAAGATTACTGTTGCTAAACAGAACAGACTTCATTTATTTAAACGAAATTGTAGTCGGTGCTCGATTAAATGAACCTCCGCCGTGCTATTCCATTTATTTATATAAATGTTTAACATCTGCGGTGAGAACAGTAGCTCGCTATTAAAAGAATTCGCATTCGTGAAATCTACAAGCGAACAAAATTAATTTTATTATTCCAAATTGATTGAACTCATTAGCAGAAATTGATTGTCGGTCTATATCATGTGTGCAAAAACATAGGTTTATTAGAAAACGAAGAAAAGTAATTAACGTTCTGGCTAATTTATATCCATACTCGTAAAGTTGGAAGCATTATTGTGTAGGAACAAAGGTTTGATTGGGCCCACTTATCCGTTCGCAAACTCAGATTATTCGAATGAAGAATATAGTGGAGAGAATTGGTGGGCTAGTATTAAACGAACTACTAGAGGTATGAAAATGTGCTTGCTTAAACCGAGTTCTACCGTGTATAATAGGTTCGATCTGAAGTACCTTTATTTAAATTATTTTCTAATAGACATATTGAACAACTGTGTTGTCATCAAAATTGTTTAACATCTCTCATCTGCCCTCTCATTTCGAAATTAAAAATGAAAATCGTATTCTTTGCGTTTAGAGCAATGTAGCTATGTGCGTGAGAAAAAAATTTGTTAAGTTGATGGATGATTATGTGGATTAAGATACATTCAAAGAGTATTTGGACACCGACTATTAGGAGAGGGACGTTCGCATATTCGTCAGGGACGTCGTGACGCATTCCGCGCGGCATTTTTAAAGGTGTCCCGAGGCGTCGCGTTTCGTATTCAAAAATTCATCCCGATCGCCCCTCAATCGTCCCGTCAGAATTCAGGCGAATCGGGAGGATGATCGAGCCCCTTAAATATGCATCGATCGTTTCGTTTTCCTGAGAGTTTCGGCAAGCGAGACACATCGGACCGGCGACGTTCCGTGTTACGAAGGTAGTAAGCGATAAATTTTTCAGAGTTTTACGAGGCATCCCGAAGTTATACGCGATTCATATAGAAGCAGCGGTTTATATCGAAACGAAACACCTTCCAGTTCGAGGTGTATCTATGCATCACGCGAATCGATGTAGATTCACCTCTCTTTTATCCCCCGTCATCTTCTTTGTACCTCTCCAACTCTTTGCATTGCTGATTTTTTCGCGCATGTTCGCGTTCCAAGTTCTCTGGATGATCTGATCGCTCCTTTCTTTTACTGCACGAAACTGTTCCCTTCGATCGTGAGATTTGACTGTTCCTACTTCACTCGAAAAATTTACTACTGATTTTTGACGATGTCGACATTTTTCATGCGACATCGAATCCTATGAAGACTAGCTTTACGTATACTGTGGCGAGACGACAAGAACGTTCCCACTCTAGCTTCTTCTTTTACTTTTCCCCTCAATTCGTGCTCCCTCCCCTTATCTGGCGTTACTTTCGCCAGGGATCTTATCATCTCACCCTGACCTTGTCTGTGCTTCAAGATTTTCAGTATAGACTCTCGCACACGCTGTTCAAGAGATATAGAAATAGTTTATATTTTCAAGTTGACCAACAAACGTTGATAAGTGGGCGATTCATCATTCTGATCGAAAAACGAAATAAAGAAAACGAGAATATCCATCATCATTTTCGATCCCTGCTGAAAGTATTATCTCGTTCTACAGTTTCATACAGCTTCGTTCTGAAATAGGAAAGCTTCTAACAACTTCAGAGGAACTGACTGTTCGAAATCAAATTTATCGCAAGAAAAATTGACATTGGGAATCGTCGAAGTGTAGCAAATCGAGTCGAGAAGATTTCGTGATGAAAATCAAACTTCCAGCTTACCAAATCTGCCGAATTTCTTCTTGAAAAGTTATTTTCATAATCCTCCCAGGATAGAACTATATTTTCACCTAAAATCACAGATCGGATCTCAGTAATATTTTGAAGACTTGAAAATGTAAATTACCATCTTCAACGTACAAATGCATTATCTGGTTTAAAGATTAATTTCTATCGGAAACATAATGTCTCGATATCTGTTAATCGATTTATTTAGAGTATATAAAAAGTTGGTTTTTAATATTCATCCTGTAGACAACTGCAGGGTTGCAAGAGAAGCGAGTCCGGGTAGAATGAAAATATCCGTTGAAATAATAAAGGGCTCTCCGATACAAGGGATGTAAGAACGAACGCCATTGTTCTTCGACGAAATTTTCCCCGAGCATATTATTCTATCCACCCGGTTTCATTTTATCTTGGATTTCATTTAATAACCTGGATAAAAACCGAACACGGTAACCACTCCGACCGCGAAACAAGATTTATTCCATAATAGATTAGGATTTACGAATTCCAAGAAAGGGAGTTAATGCAGGTGATCCGTATTCCTCGAGTAACCCTTCCCCGCGCGGTCCCAAGAAAATAAAGAAATCAACCGGAGCGGATGGAAAAGAAATGGCACTAAATCACGCGTATCTATCTAGCGCGGCGAGAAGGGATTTCACGGGAGGCAAGAAAGATTTCATGAAAAAAAAAGATCGTACTCGGTGTTATCGTGCGTCCGATGACAAATCCTGCTGCTCGTTTTCCGCGCCGAAAGCGGAATGAAAATTTAAAGATCTATTTTTCTCTTGATAATACTCGAGAGGAGAGGAAGGGAAAAGCGTCGTGTCCCGCGATTCTTTTAATCGAATGCACTTCACCTTGCGAAGAATCCTAGCGGAAGGAATGCGGGTTTGATTAGTTATTAGTAGACTGCGGAATTTTTGCGTTTATAATAAAAATTGTAGGTAGATAAACTGTAAAACCGTAATCTTGATATGAAATTCAGTTAGCATATTTCAAGAGAGTAGATTTCTCCATAATGCAAAGATAGGGTTTTTCAATAGTCAAAAGAGTTAGATAAAAGATCGTTCTAGGTCTCAATCTCCCTCAAAAGTCCTATTTTCACGTTTACTGCCGCATACACGTTATGACGACGTCCGATAAAATAATATTAGATTGTTGACTCGAACGGTGGTCGATCGAGAGACATTTTAATTTTTCAGAGTTCGTTCTAAACCGCAACGGTGGAAAGTTTCGTTTGAGGTGACTGTCCAAACATTTATTTCCGAAGGTCTGTCGGCCTTTCCGATGAAGACGCGACGAAGGGCTTCCTGGGATCTCGTTTGTGTTTGCGCGCGGCTCTTCGGAGGGAGGAAACGAGTTCGGCGAAAGTTAGACGAAGAAAGGGGATTGCTTCAGTCTCCGCGTGGCGAAAAGTTCGTCGATCCCCGAGAGGTACGGGAATCTGCGTTCTTAGCCGAAGACGTTTCTATTGAAAGCTTTCTTTTCGGGTCGCACCTGACGGATCGACTTATCGCAAGTTTTGTCGTTTCCCGTTCTACCGTTCGAAATGGACGAAAGGAACGCGCCCGTGGGGGTGGACGGGGGGTGGTGGTTGTGAGACGGGAGAAGGGCGTGAACGAGTTCGGGAGAAAAAGCCGGCGGGGTCTCGTGGAATACGAATTCCCTGAATAAGAATAGGATCTGGATACTCAAGGTCGGCGAGGAGCTAAGCTCGAGGAATAAAGTTAGTTAGAAGCGGCGAGAAGGCGCGAAATATTCCGTTGAGATTGGAAGAATTCCAGAAATACTGGGGAAACCGCGACTGCGGTTACAGTACCCGTCGGCGAATAGATTAAAGATTAAAGAAGTAGCCGCGGAGAGGATTTCAAGGTTTTATTAAATATTCAACTATCTCCATCCGTAATATAGATATCGGTAATAGAAAAACTGCGGCGAAGTTGGTTATCTTCAGAAGTTGGCATCGCCGTGTGCCGAGGAGAATTGAAAGTGAATTCACGTTTGGCGAGAGGAGCTGCTTCCAGGTCCAGATGCACGGCCTCTCGCGCCCCTGAAATATTCTTCGAACGCGATCACGCAAATTACATTTAAATGTTTCGCGTGTTACGTAGTTATATTTCGCGGAAAGAATAGATTTGTACGTGCAGATAAATTGCCAGCACGCGAAGTATCCTCCGCGAAATGTTCAACGCGTTAATCGTTTTTATTTCATCAATCTAATTAACGAACTTGTTGATTTCTGTATTTCTTCGTCATAGTTTGTTGTACAGACAACAATGTGACATGCAACGTTTGTTAATTCTGTAGATCAATTTTTGAAGTCTCGAATATAGTTTTGTTAACATCCTGTATCTAAGAAAACTGCAGACCCTAACAATATGCGACTCGGAACAAAGCACTGAATATTTCCAAGTGGCGTACACTCTCGTTTCTCCGGCGCTCGAAAAATTTCGTTTAATTCCGTGGGCGGGTGGCGAGGAGCAAGCTTCGGGGTTCATTTCGAGAATATGTCCACTGGGCATAGCATCAGAGGATATTGACACGGGGGATGGCAGCGTTGAACTTCTTGTAACACGCACGAAGACCTCAGAGGTCTCGGGCGAAGGGCCCTACACGGTAACCTTGCCCCCCGTCGTAAAAATGCAAAGTGTTCCGCGCGAATAAAAAGCTTCCCCTGATCGGCGCGAACCTCATGAAACTTTCAGAAGAAACGACTACAGCGCCGACAGGAGAGCGCCGCTGCGTACGGAATGCGTTGTCGATGTTCCTTCCTCCTACGCCATCTTTTTTTTCTTTCCTCCCTCTTCGACGTCCATTCTCCCGCACGGCAGTTCCGTATCCGGCGGAAGCGCGCGGGCTTCCGCTGCAACGCGTTACGTGACTACGCTGATACTTTCCCGGCCGACAGTTTTACTCGAGCATCTTTCCACTTCTTCGCGGTGTTGCCTTCTGCCAGTTTACTTTCTTTCCCCTTGAATTCTCGTCGGAAACCTTCGCTCTTCGGAAAGACCTTGCGTTAATAAATGGTCGAAGTTTTGCTCGTCGGAGAACGATCATGCGAGAACACATACACGCAGTGAGTAACCAGATACTTGAATCTTGTTTCTAATTATGAACTCGAGTGATATGGACACCCGATATCGAATTAATTTATATGATTGTGCAACAGAGAGTAAGGTCGAAACCAAATATTCGCTTTCCAAATAGATTGACCCAAATTGCCGATTACTCGGACAAAGGAACCCGAGACAGTTCCACAAACCGTTCATTATTGTAAAACAGGAATTGAATCGTCAGATTTCACCGTTGATATTACAATTCGCTGGGCCGATCATTTTGTATACATCGCGGAGAATAATGGTAACATTGTGCTCGGTGGCAACGTCGTCTATTCTATCCGGACAGAAACCAATATCTGTGTCTCGAAATCCTTCTGGGAGTGGCTGATTTTTCGCTGAACGGAGATTCAAAGGAGTCTCTTCTATTTTCCGACACTGTTACCGGAAGTCTCGCCGGCGCACGTGGACTATCTCTCACGGAAGACGTGGCAAGCCTTTTCTGCGCATTTGACAATCCTACACCGCAGACGGCGAATAGATGTGCGCGCCGGATAGCGGTGAGGAAGAGAGATGTTGCGTGCTAAATTCTTTCTTCTTTGCCCCGACGGTCTTTCCTCCCCGTTTTCGCTCCCGTTCCCGTTTCCGTTCCCACCGGATGACGAGTTTTCGTGACGGGGGCTCTACGTGACGGTCCCGATACTCGTTCGCTCGTTCCTTGGTCGGTCGTTGCCACCCTTCCTGCTTCCTCGTGCCTTATATCCCGGGGAATACCGCCCGGAAACGTTGGCGAGAAAGAATGGGTTCGGTCAAGATCGTTCCTTCGGCTACGTCGAGTACGTGTTGCGCCCTCGGCGATCCGACAGCCAACGTAATTGAAACCGCGTAATGCGAAAGCCGCTGAATTACTTAGATCCTGCGCGCCGCGCCGTTCAATTCCCTTACCCGTAAATTTCGTAACGTTGATCGTTTTATCAACGTCCCTGCCTCCGATTGCTGCGGAGTCCACCCGACCAATTACTGCCCTGCAAAATCGAACTATAGTAATATCCCAATACAAGAATCCTTGCGGTCCGAAGAGAAGAGACCCGGATAATTTTGAGATAGACTTAAATCACAGAAATACTGATTCGAATGTTCAAATCCAATGTTGCTTCAAACATCATTGACACATCATCTTACAGTTCCTGTGAATATGTGCGAGGACGTGTCTGCGACATATTTGTGTACTTACATGTGTAAATGAAGAGTAAAAGACTGGCTCGTTCGGATAACGAATTTGTCCAAGTCCAGTGCGAGTCGCGCGATGTTATGAAGAAAAATTGGATTTCCATTCTCGCCGTCTCACAGCCCGGCGCTCGCAGAACTTCTGGAAAGAGGAACAGCAACGACCGAGGGAGACAGACTCGAAACAAACGAGTGCTGTGTAGTAGACGTACAATAGAAATACTACACGTCTGCGTCACTCGCGCGCGGCTATCTCTCTTTGTCTCCAGCTATAAAACAACAATAAATATCTATTAGTCAATGAGAGTGAAGTTGAAGTAACTCTGCATTTTCCGAGTGGTACAATACTTCAGCGGAGACACTGTTTTATGGTGGAAATTAATAAAGTGCCAGTTGATTGTTCTAGAGAAATAATAATCGAACTGCCGAGTGTATGCGTTTCTGGGAACAGAAGATCTAGATTGTATTATTTGCGACTTATCAAAATTCCTAACAGAAGGCATGCATACGTTTCCTGATTCTTGCAGTTGAAGCACGACATTTTTATTTTGCATAAAGGTTCTAATGAGAAGAACAACAACGATGTCTCGGTAAGAATTGAGAAAATTGCCGGTAAAATACGATTGGGAATAGCAATTTATCGGATCGAATTGCCCACCGTTTAGCAAATGTGATCCCGCAAAGAGATCGAACGGAGACAACTTCGTTGCAGAGCAACAATTTCTTTTGTATCTCGACTCGTGAGGCTGGCGCGGCCGATGCGTGGAGCAAAGGCAGTTAAGATGTTATCGCATTTCGCAGTGGCTAACTCGAGGGAATATCTCTGCCCTTCGGTATCCATCCCCGTTCTGTTTCTCTTCCAGTTTCTGTTGGCCGCAGCCCCTGTCCGAGCCGGCAAGTCCGATTCTTATCGATTTTGGCCTCGCCACTTCCAATCAGGATGGAGCTTTCGCCTTCCTTTTTACTCCGATTTCCGTTTCTTTCCATTCGTTCTTGAATCGCACTGAATCTTCCTAATGGACCGCTGTATCACGTATTAATGCCAGATGTTATTGGTTTCCTGGTTTGACCTGGTTTTCGTACTATCGCCGCGATCGTACGGAGTGTTCCGCGCCACCGACATTTTATAAATAATGCAGTACAAACGATTTATAATACGTTCCGCATAATCTAGTGAAATCACGAAAACGTAGCTCGGACAAAGAAAAACTCGGCGAACTTCCTTTTGAACTCGTCGAATGAAATTGTGCACTGATAGTAAAGGAAAATCAATACTCCGTATTAATTATAAACTATGTAACACGTAAGGATGATTTATGATGAATTGATAGATTGTAATAAAAATTAATTTTCAAGTTTGGTGAAAGAATCGTCAGCCATTCATACATATGGTTAACGTGGTAGTCAAAATGTTAAAGAAGCGATCGATGAAAAGACGAATTAAATACAAGTCAAGGATAGTATCGCATGGGCGATCGGTTTCATTCAAAATTCTATCTGATTGGATTTTATCCTGTCTGGTTTCCCGTGGGTACATAAAAATTCGAATTATAGCGGTGCGTATTTCGATGAAAATTTCTCATAATATCGATATCATTTGTACAATTATCGAGTATCTCTCGGCTGAACCGCAAAATACTAAATCCGTTGTGCCGCGTTCATTCCGTGCAACGGTGATCAAAATTCGAATATCAGGATTTACTCGCAGCTCGGTGTGCGCGTTCACTAGGTGAGGAAGGCAAATCGATTCGCGTGTAGGCGGCGGTAACGATTTCTCATCTCGCGTCCGACTTTTATTCCTTCCTATCGACACATCGGTAGTTAATGCTCGATTATCATATAAACCGTGTCCGACATGCCATAAAAACAGAGTGTAGCTGCCGGAGTGTTGCTTTTACAACGATTACGAGCACTAGAGAATCTCTCTCTCTCTCTCTCTCTCTCTCTCTCTCTCTCTCTCTCTCTCTCTCTCTCTCTCTCCTGCTTTTCTCTTCTCTCTCGGATCTAGGAAGTTTTATCGCGAACGACCCCGAGGACTCTGTGGATTAATCTTTCACTCGGCGCTATTGTTATGTCCTTTGAATCTCCGTGATAGCCGGGGGGTCAAACGTGGCTCTTAATACACCGATCACCACTTGCAGCTTGTTCCTCTTCCGGGTCGCGTACAGACCCGCCAGGATACAAGGGAACGGCTTCTGCGGATCGCCATAACTCGGGATTAAAACGGTGATTCAAGGCGATCAGAATCGAGGGCCGATCGGAAGCTATACACCCTCGCGGACCACGCCTTTTTACTTTTTATCAAAGTCTCGGTCCTACGTATAATCCCCTAAACGATTCTACTCCCCCCAGAACCTCGTTCTACCGGTCCCAGGCTCGCTAGTGATAGATTTCGTTATAGGAGATAAAACTCTTTAATGGCGGAGTCTGATCAAAGGCGACCATTCAGTGTCGTTCGGGTTATAAATCCGCATACTCGAATCAGGAGACCGTTTCCCCGCCGAGGAAGGATATCGGCGAATCGACGCTCGTTCTGACGTTCGTTTCTTATCCTCTTTTTGTGGAATATTGATCGCCACGTGTCCGACGTAGTCGAACGTACGCGATTTATCGAAAATGATGAGGAACGCGATTTTCTGATTAAATCTCGAACGATCAGATAGGTGTGTCTTGCGCGGACCAATTGATACTTTGAAGTATATTCGAAAGGATAATATCTGAAGCGTTCAACTTCACCTGGAACGAATTTCAGAATTATGGACCGAATAGCACCGCGTTCAATCGCACTGAATTTTTAACGCATCGGATTTCTATCGCGCCGAATATCAATCGCACCGCGTCTCAATTGCATTGGATTTCTATCGCACCGCGTCTCAGTTGCACCGTGCCTCAATCGCATAGAATTTCCCAGCATCGAATTTCTATCGCACCGCGTTTCAATTGCGCCGCGTCTCAATCGCACCGAATTTCTACCGCATCGAATTTCTATCGCACCGCGCCTTAATCGCACTGAATTTCTAATGCATCGGATTTCTATCGCACCGCGTCTCAATCGCACCGAATTATTACCGCATCGCGCCTTAATCGCACTGAATTTCTGATACATCGGATTTCTATCGCACCGAATTTCTAACGCATCGAATTTCTATCGCACTGCGCCTTAACTGCACTGAATTTATAATGCATCGGATTTCTATCGCGCCGAATCTCAATCGCACCGCGTCTCAGCAGCACCGCGCCTTAATCGCACAGAATTTCTACGCATCGGATTTCTATCGCACCGCGTTTCAATCACACCACGTTTTAATCGCACCGAATCTCAATCGCACCGCGTTTCAATTGCACCGAATTTCTATCGCACCGCGCCTTAATCGCACTGAATTTCTAATGCGTCGGATTTCTATCGCACCGCGTCTCAATCGCACCGAATTATTACCGCATTGAATTTCTATTGCACTGCGCCTCAACCGCACTGAATTTCTAATGCATCGGATTTCTATCGCGCCGAATCTCAATCGCACCGCCTCGTACACACACACACACACTGATCGCATCCTTTTTAAAAATCAATTTCCATTCTTACAGTTTCCCCAAATGGCAGAAAGTAATTGAATAATCAATAATTAAAATTTTTACATGTAAAAACTTTTCCCATTCGGAATCTGATTAATGTACTCTGTCTGGATATCGAGAAACAAGAAAATCGGTGGAAGCTACCAGCCATTTTTTCGTGCACCGCACACGAGAGAAATAATTAATCAGCCTTCCTCTTCGTATCAGAATTTTATCATATTATAAATCCTGTTTGATTAAATGTCCGCTCAATTTGCTTCGTCAATGTTCTAGTTAATGAACTGGACAAAATAATTTCACGAGAATCAACAAAACTGCGATGGACATCGATTTATTAGCAGACTGAACGCGTTCCTTCATCCATACGCTTTTCACCATCGTTTCCGCTCATTTCAGTTAGAGAGCACCTTTTACTCTTGATTTATCGTGCTCTTCGCTGCGAACGATCGAGCGAATTAGCAACATCTATTCCCTGAATGGCACTAATTCGATTTTATCGACGGTCACGGCCCTGGGGAGACGAAGGGAGACGCACTTAGCTCTTTTCTACCATATCGATATCGCCAGAAGGACATGAAGGCTAGGTTGTCTAAGGTCGAACAGCCTCTATTGAAATCTTTCGAGCGTTCACGCGTTTGATCGAAGTTGTTCAATGTTATCTCATGATTTCACTAGTTCTATCACTGATTAAGAAAGACCATGTCGCGAATAACATTTTTGTTGAGTAAAGATTTCTATTCTGGTAGCGTGCTTCATTTTATAACTACATTTAGTCCGTCCTTTTATCAATTAATCTCTGAGAAAGTGAATTTGCATAAAGATCCCCCGTTTATTTGTGACGATAAATTGTAATCTCGAGACCCCTACGTCTCCATTTTATAACGTAGAAATTGCTTGAACCGTTAATGTGGGCTAGATACGACTCCTGTTAACGGTGCTATGTTTTATGTATCCGAGGAACCCTTGAAAATTTATGTTTTGGGAGAGGGTGGTTGAAGTGAAGCATGGGATTAGAGGAAAGTGAGCTTAATTACTGCGAGCAATTTCAGCTGGAGGAAAAGTGGTTTTCTACATCTTGATTATAATTCACGTGTAAATAATACGTTTGCATTGTACCCGGTGAACTATTACGTTGCAGGCATTCAACCAATTTTCGGAATTACGGTAAGCGATCCGTAAATGCTTCCGCAGCACCAACCATACATCAATTATATATTTAAACCCTAATTGAAAACCCCGTATTAGTTTCTCTTAGTTTACAGGTTGAATTCATTTATTTACCACTTTCTACGTTTTAGAATTGTATATTTCAATTTATATGTCTCAGTAATACTAATTTTACGATTGTCACACCGAGTGACGTTCAGTTCAGTGAAAGAGGTAAATAACTTCGACGAATGGGAACGGATTAACTGTGTTCGACGTTTTAGTATACGTAGAATGCTCAGTACAGATAGCTTCCGACATTTTCACTGGGCACGGATAACAGCCTAACAGCCTGATGTTACCTAACTCACGGAATTGATCTGGTCGTAAGTGCGATTCAACGAGGAAGGGAAAGAAAGATATAACGATTAGCAGGCCGTAACCTAACGAGGAAACAATCCAGGAAGTGGAAAGGCGTGGCCAGATAAAATGGCCTCCAACCTCGCGTTCACACGGACCCGGATTTCCCTGTTATCATTCGAAATCCTAATGGCGTCGATTAACGCGGGTCAAATATTCACGCCTCCCTCACTTCGGCGTAAAGCAACGTTTTTATTTTCACGGTGATTGCGATCATTCGCCGGTGAATTGCAAATTAGACTTACACGTTAACATGCTCACTTGACACAAAAAAAGAGAAGTATATTCGAGACATTTCAAATCCACAGACACAGCTAACAGGCTGGAGTTAAAATTAATTTTCTTGATCGAAACATGATATTATTTGATTTATGTACACGTACATAAATACGCGACGCGTGGAACAGTTTTCACGGATTAGATCTGCGAGATGGCGTCAAAGTATTCATAAAGACTATTTACGATTGTGTAATTCGAGTTTCACGGGACCAACGAATACGGATTAAGCGTGCAGCTCGCTCTAGGAATGTCGCTTTCGTATGCGGTTACAACGTAATTATGGTTGTAATTCAAGCAGTATAGATTCGAGCTTGGAACACCTTCGCGTTCCGTGAGATTCAGCAGTAATTTGTCGTTCCAATTTCTTTCGCTTTAATGAAAGCAGATACAGAAGGTAGATACGGGGGATTAACGTAATGCTGCGGATAAATCGAGCGAAAAACGGAAATGAAAGTGCTCCACTTTACAACGAGTTAACAATTTGTGCCCGGTCTCCGCGCAAGGAAATGGGTAGAGCTCGTTTAAAAATCTTTGATACCTCGCGCGAAGGAAGTAGGTCGTTGCTCCGGGGCAAGAACCGAGGAGAATTAAGCTCTCGCCTCCTTCGCTCCACCATTTTTCTACCCTCCCGGTTGTCCTTCGTTCTGTATCCCCGCGCGCTGCAAACTTGTGTACACCAGCAACATGCCTCGTGGGCGTTCATTTTCCACCGGAGCTGAGAATTTACATCACCGTTTTCACACTACCGCTCGATTATAAATTATCGTCGGTATGTTTCCCCAATGGAATTCGGTTACGGAATCTCTAATGTTTATCGGTAATCACGTGATATTCGACGCACGAACACACCCGTGCGAGAATGTTGGTCAAAACGTGCGATTTAACAGGTAGATATTGTTTCTGATATACGCAATATCCGATAGATACTAGTTTAACGAATTCCTGTTCTGAATACGAGAAACCAACTCTATAGGGAATTCGAAAAATTCTGTTCGCGACACCGAATAAAGAATGTTTCGGATTCAAGAGATCTGTACAGATTAAATTCGATTCGAACTCGAACTCAAGAGACGGAATAGTTATGCTTGACTCAAGGCATCCGATGGAAACTATGCCAGAGTTAGGAAACTCGATAAAAGCTACCTTAAACTTAGGGAACCCGGCTGCCTCGCAAGGGATGCGGTGGAAGCTACCAATCGATCTAGACCGATTGGAGAGACATTCTCTCTTCTGCTGGTATTCATAGTGTCTCAGAATCTCAAAGGATCCAGTAGATCCTTAAGTCCAAATACCTGAAACCTGACTTTTATAGCCCTTTGGTCAATTGGATTTTGGAGCAACTTGAATATCTAATACAAAAGCTGGTGTCCGAGCTGCGACTCTCGAATCCAGGCTGCAGTATTTGTGGTCTCGAATTAAAGCACTTTGTATCTGACTTTTCGTGTCTCTTGTTCGTGGAGCCACGCGCGTTCAAAATATTCTCTGCGGGGTTTCATAAGTTCAAAGCGAAGCACAGAGAATATTTTCAACCGGGGAAGTGTTTGTGAATTCTGGTCGATGCTCGTAAAGATTCAGCAGTCGATGAAGGTCTGTCCCTTGCATGTAAAGAGGTCTCCATCGGATCCTATGAATAGCGGTTTTCTTCGAATCCTTTGACGTCTGAGTAAACGACACGAGGTCGTTTACGTTCAAGATGACCTGCGTAAGATCTTTCGAGCCGAGACTGCTCCCAGTCGGGTCTCTTATGCGCGGGATGGTTTCTCTCGCATCGATTTGTTCACTTTTTTTAAAAAAAGAAAAAAACATCCCCGTATCGTCGACGCCGCACTTGCGCTCACTCGCTCCATAATCCTTCGTTTTTCATCAGGGTGTTACGTTCCGCAGCTTTATCCCCTCTGTCTCACCGGTTTCTGTTGCACGGTAATTTTAGTCGCGATGAGATTAACTCGATACGGGCTTCCGGCAAATGAAATAAAACGTTCCTCACTTCGTCGAACGAGCTCCAATGTTTGCACGTGAATAATTACGGCGCGGCGTCGCGACGCGAGCATCTGCCGCAGACACTTGGAAAAAGTTGATGACAACGCGCGACCGCGCGATTTCTGTAACGCGCGATATCCGCGCCGCGTATTAACCGATGCTACGTTTCAGTTAATAAATCTGTGATTAGCAGCGATTCCCTCTCGCGGTTTTTTTTTTGTATTTCTTTCTACTGCAATCGCACGGATGAAATGGAAGCTCCACCAACAGGGAATTTTATTTGTACGATAGCGCTGTTACGGCTTTCAATGCGACTGCCGTGATAATCTCGAACATTCTTTTCATTATTTTTTTTTTTTTCGAAATCCAATATTTCATGTTTAATAAAAAGAGCCGTTTTTATGATTTATACGCCCGCTGAAAATGGACATCTCATTCCAGCTGAATATGAAAAATGATCTTTCGGAGGTATTTCGATATGTCGTTGAGAGACACGGGATACTTCGAAGTAATGTAATTCGTTCTTTTAACTATACGTAATAGCGGCATGGATTATTGTTCGAGTTTTCGAGGTGATATAATGAAAAAGCCTGGACGTATTTATAAATTCAATATTTGTTTGTGTTGATTTTCGTTGTTCGTTTCGAATTCCTCTTTTCTCGCATTCATTTTCCAATCTGTCAATATTAGGCGATCGATAGGATACGCATTTATAAAGCCCCAACTATGGCCACGCACAGAACCATAACAGCTTTGTTAATTTTGAAATAAAACTTTAAATTACCGCTCTGCTGTATATCAATGGCGAATGTTTCTGCAAGCGTTGCTTCATTTCTTGCTTCGATAGCCTCTTCATTATTTAAAAATTTTCCAGTAATTTAGAATCATTCTTTTCTAAGAATCTTGTAGTTTGACTCTTCAGAACCGTCTCACAGTGGTCCCAAAGCCCTAAGACGTGGCCAAAACCTCAAGACGTTCCTGGATTAAATTGAAAATTTGTGATGTAATGTTTTAAATGTCGCTGATTACGAATCTGAACTTAGAATTTCGAAAAGCCAAATGGCCGATCCAATATGGCGGACGGGTATTTGAAAAAATGATTCGATTCCTATAAAAATGAGTAACACGATGTTTTTTGGATATCTGATTACGAATCTGAACTTAGAATTTCGGAAAGCAAAATGGCCGATCCAATATGGCGGACGGGTATTTGAAAAAATGATTCGATTCCTATAAAAATGAGTAACAGGATGTTTTTTTGATCTCTGATTATGAATCTGAACTTAGAATTTCGAAAATAAACATCATGTTACCTATTTTTATAGAAATCGAATCATTTTTTCAAATACCAGTCCGCCATTTTGGATCGGCCATTTTGCTTTTCGAAATTCTAAGTTCAGATTCGTAATCAGCGACCTTTGAAACATTACATCACAAATTTTCAATTTAATCCAGGGACGTGAATGTTTTCAAATACCCTTTCAAAGCTCGCAGAATACCTATTCTGCATTACAAAAAATAGTGGTATGAACTAATATGCAAAAATCTGCAGCTAATTTTTTTTTAATTTGTAAGATAATAGTATAAAGTAGATGCTCGAATAAGTTTTAGCGCGCAATTTTGCACGATTCACACCTTTAACTCTACATCTTCAAAATTTACGTCATCACTTTTACGCTCTCTTTTGCATACATAGTTACCAGTTAATAATGAACATTTGGCACTAAAAACTATTCAACTTACCTCCACAAATAGCATTCATAACGTACAATTAAAGACATAACGATACAATACAATTTGTATACTGTGCACTTAAAATTCGCACTGAGACACTCATAAGCGTAAAAAAGCTCGGTCTTAAGAATCGAAAGTTCGGATTGCGACTGTTGCTCAGGTATAAAAATGCGACTTTTTTTGGTTTATCCCCAATTGATGACACTATTAGGGTACCAAATCCAATAATTAAAACATACCTAGCTCAAAGTTGATTTTTTAGGTTTTGGCCACGTTTTCGGGCTTTGGGACCACTGTCTGTACAATTTCAAGTTAGAATGCATAATTGTAATTGAATGTATGTTGCGACTGTGTAAATTTCAAGTAGTAATCGATACTTTTCAGGGAGAAAGTTTCCCCTGAAATCCTCGCATAGAAAAAAAGCGTTCCATCGCAGCCGTTAATGGTCTAAAAGAATTTGCAGTTCACTTTTGATCGTTGAACCAGACGTTCGCGTAAAACTCGAAAATCTGTTCGGGCGTAGTTTTGTATTTTTCCGCGAGCAGTTCGCCTAACCGTGGATGCGGAGTTCTTTACGTACTGTTCCAATCGAACGAGCCCCGTCGAATGATCAAAGCTCGTTCCCGGGTGCACAGAGGGGAATGTACTTTTCTCGACGCGGAGGCGGCAGTACGTTTTCGCATCGATATGAGAAATGCATTGATTTCTCGCACGACACAGCTGAGCAGCAACGCAGCGCGAAAAGACGCTGAGTCCGTCGTCGGAGGGGTGATCACGCGGACGTGTTCCGTTGCACGGTTCCACTGCTCACGTTTAAATGTATATTTTCCGGTGCATTAGTCGTCCAAGTTTCTTCACAATGTTTCCTTTTTCTCGACGGAGTTATTTCGCGGCGTGGCACGGCTCGGCGGCGAGGTAACCGGCCCCGGCCCGCTTCGGATATTTTTCTTTTTCCCAGTTTTCGCCGGGAATTCAACGCGAAGAAAGAAACTTTGCTCGTCTGCGAAAGTACACGGAGAAAACTGGTCATTACCTGAGAAATCGACGGGGCGCGCGGCTTAGAAAACGCGGGGAAAAAGGAGGGCGCCCAGCGAGCACCGAGGAAAATGAAGAAGGCCACTCTGACCTCGTTAAACAGCGCTCTCTCTCTCTCTCCCTCTCTCTCTCGCTCTCTTTCTTTTTCTCCGAAAAGATGAGAGAGGCGGGCCCGTCTTTTTTCTCTTCTCGCGTCCTTCATTTTTTGAAAGGCTGCGCGAGCGCGCTTAAGACGATTTGCCGGGTCGGAGGCGATGGATCATTCTCGTTTAAAGGGCGCGGCGGCGGCGCTCGCCGAGCCGCAATTACGGTAATGTTTTCCCTAGAAGCGCTCGGTTCGGGCCAACGGCAGTCCGCTAGAGAACTGGAGCATCCAATTATCTGACGTCCGATTGGTGGGCTACTTGACGCCCAACTACGAGAAAACCGCGTGATACGCTTTTCAACTTTGTTGCCGCCTTTTCGCGATTCGAAACGAGATCCAGCTCGCGTCCTACAAAGTGCTTTTACTTTGTAGAAACATGAAGCACGCGAATGGCTCATCTTGGATCAAGTGTTCTTTCTTTGAAACTTCTTCTTCTTCGTCCTGTGAAATTAACTCTGGAGTTGCGGAAATGAATTGTTTTTCAAAAGTAGGTCTTCCGGGGTTAAATTCATCTTTCAGGATGCTCATACATTATGACTAGAACGTGAAGAATACGTAGAATGTAGATAGAAAATTGTAATATTCGGATACGACGTGTTCGGATAATGTGACACTGACACGAGAGATATTCACATTCACATCAATATCCCTTATTTATCAGTGACATGTGATTAAAGTCCTTGGTCAATAAAATTCTAATTTGTTATTTCGAGTCGCCTCTGGTTAATATAATATTAATTAGCAGGACGGTATAGGGTCGAAAGTAAACCGACTCCGTTAAAGTGAACCATCTTCTCAAATTTCGACATTAATTTCTCTTATCGCCGTGTTCTTCGTCCTGTATGCTTTTGGCTGTTTGCGAAACATGATTACCTGGCTCAGAAATAGCGGTCGCGACCTGTTCGTTTCAAAAGTCCGGTACATATTGACGTTCACGTCCACGCTGCACGCGAATTATTTCGCAAAACACTGTGTATCGTTTACGCGAATTTCTACAAATCGTTATTAGCAATTTACGCTCGGTGAAAACGCGGCGGGCCGTGCGTGGTACGTACCACCACGTCGCAGCAAGAAGGATTTTATTATTAGCCGTTGGAGAGCAACGTACTCGAAATTACCGGGAAATGAGGTCGATCTACTGACTTTAAATTAAAGCCTCCGGTCTCGTTATTCAGCTCTCCTATTCCGAAAATATCCAAAGCGGCATCTCATCGATATTCCCGTGTACCTACGCTGCAACCGGTCGCATCATCGCATATTCCATTTCCTTTGAAAATCGGAGGTAGCTGACATCCGAGCCGCAAACCGTCCTCTTCCTCCGTGATCCGATAAGAAGGCTTCTTGACCGAACGAGGTCTCGGCTCTCTCGTATCTTCTCAGACGTGCTCTTCGCGACTCCTTTCCACGACCACCGCTCGAATCCGTCTGTGAAATACAACCAGCGAAATTGAAGGTAAATTAATGATCGGTGCCAGGTCTCGTTCGACAGTAATTACCGGTCCCTTTGGGAACGAAGTCCAGGAGGATCGCGAGGGGTTTGGTGCGGCGAGGAAAGACAGTCTCTGAACGAGAGAACCGGTGTGTCCCGATGTTGGAGCGATAGAGAGGGAAGAAAGCGAAAGGGTGGAGGGCCGAAGAAGGAATTTAACCAAACCTCCCTGTAATTTCTCGTTCATCCCTTCGCAAACTTGATGGTGCCTAGGGTTATGCTGAAGGAGTCTCGAGGTGACGGTGCGGGTGGGGTCGTCGCGCATAGACGGCAACCACGGGTTCACCCGAAACGACAGAGGGCGGAACAGGGATGGAAGACGGACGAGTTCGCTCCTGGAAGGAGCAAGTTACCTCTTCGGGGGCCGGCGTGCACTAGGTGAGTTATTGGCGTTGCGTTAGACGTCACATGCAGCGCAGACCCGGCAAACCTCCGCCCGAGAGTGCTCCGCCAGCTTCCTATCTTCGGCAAGTAAGACGCAACGTCAGGTGCAAGACAAACATCTCAATCCTAACCAGATGAACGCGCGGATGACACCAGTCGACCTGCTCAAAGGTGGATTCTCTGTTCTTACGCTACGCCATGTAATGAGGGCGCTAATGCAATTGTCGCATTTAGAGGTCTCCCGAGGGATTCCGCAGCGGGGTGCGATGCGATCCGTGTGAACCAATGTACGCCGAAGATCGGGTTTGCTTTGTCGACGAAAAGCGAGTTCGCGTCTACAGTCAGCGTGATGGTTCTGGAAATGTTTGTTTAAACAAAGTATGTATTTCTCGAATCAACCGTCCCTCATTTTCTCACGTGTATCTCGCGAATTAAATTTGTCAATTCACGCCAACTTTTGATATTCAAAGCTTCATGTGCCCAGCTGCGTTCTGAACGGGTGGTACAGTAAATCCTTAAATACTGTGCAACCGTATTCTGGGCAGACAGCGTTTGCAACGATGACTTGTTTTTTTGTTTTATGACTGCGTCTACCGCGCCGTGCGAGACTTCAATAGAGAACCGAACATAGAGAAGGACAGAATGAAGTTTGAATCCATGAATCCGCAGCGGTGACAGGTAGTGGAGTGAGTAGACAACGTTTACGATGACGACACCGGACAGTATTTAAGGTTTCACTGTCCAACGAATGCACAATTCTCGTGTAACAATTACAAAAGAATGAATTAGCTTATTTGTTCGAATTACATAATTATTTTTTCCACGAACGAAATCGAGGGATCACGTATTTTTGTCTCGATACACGGGTACGTGGTATCGCACGTTACGAGATTCATTGCAAAGCGATTCCCGTCGCAGCTAACAACGTTACGTAACCCGTAGCTGAATGTAACAATTAATATAGCCGGGGTCAGGGCGTCACGTGCGACTGCACCTATTTGGCTCGTAGGTAATCCGGGAGAAAAACATTTCTACCCGCGAAGGGGGAGCAGCGACAAGAAAGAGTGCATCGCGCTGCAAAATCCCGAGAAAAACGAGGTTGCATTGTTCCCCTATTGACTTCCCGATCGTCCCCGGGCCGCCGGTGTACTCGCACGGTGCGGTACATGAGAAATACACTGTTTGCCAGATGAATAAAGAAAATGGGCAGCCGTTGGTACGGTCGTTTCTCTTGTGCCGCAGAGAAGAATGTGACATTGTCGGGCCCGACCAGCGGAATATATTGAGAGTCATCTCTTTCGATCACGGGGAAACGGTAACAGCAGCTCGAAAAACGCGTTTCGAGGATTACGAACGTGTCCTCGGTCCATTGGAATCCAATGGACGCGTTTCTGATTCACCGTTCCCGACGGTCCTTCAATTCCTTTTGTCTTAATCCATTGATTGCTCGTCGTCTTAATTTATGCACGGCTGAAACTCCCGCACAATGCAAGTTCGTTGCATTCACGATGCATTTATTTAGTCAACGGTGCAGCCAACTTTTAAGTCTGATTCTACGTCGTTCAGCAGTTTTTTTGCGCGATTGTGTGTGTCGGATGTAAAGAGAAGATAATACGGTTTTTATCGAACAGATGATTGGGATTTTTATTGTTCAATTTTTCATTACATCTTGTATTCCTTTGTCGCTGAAAGCTGTGTACTAGCTACGTCAGTCATTTATTAACTTAAAGATCGATCTTCCATCTTGACGAGCATTTAACAAATGCTTAAGAATTCCCACAAAATTCTACCAGTTCGTTTTTATGTAGAAGCGGCGACGGAGCTTTTAATTCTATTAAATCTATCGTCGCTATTTTTAACGCAAACTCATCGACGTGTAATGGACGATATGTACGCGCGAATTTAATGGGATGACCTATTAACACCTTCCGTCGACACGGCAATTTTCTCCGTAGGCTATTGAAAAGGAACGACTTTCATCGATACTCGGAATGGGTATTTCATTACGTGTATTGTTTTTAGTGCACGTCACGTTGCGCGAGGGTCCAGCGTTGTCGATTGACGGAGAGAATTATAGGGGTTTAATAGCTCGAATACGTATAGCGGCGGCGTTGCCTATAATCGATCAAAGTCAAAGGTCGATTGGGTGCTGCCAGGTCTCTCTTCAAGTCGAGAGTAGGTCGGGCCAACGGTTTAGTTATTTGTTCCTGTCGATACGGTGAAAGAGATAAAGAGAGAGAGGTGGTTACCGAGTATCGAGATCACCATCGTATCAACTTTGCCAGAAAGTTCCTTATGTAAATTTTTTTTACGACCCGAGGAAAAACGAGAAGCAATTCACCAAGTGCCGTTCGCGACCGTTCTTCGATCCCCTAAACGCCGGAAACGCCTTGCCTTCCCATTTTCCTGCCACATGGGAACGAGTGTAACGTTAGTCCGTAGACCATAAATATTTCCTCTGCGACAAGGAAAATGAAATTACGTATTACTCAATTCTACAGAGATTAACGAACGGTTATTATTGACATTGTCGAGTGCGTTAACGACGCCGATATCGATCCGCAGTCGGTTGCATTACTAATTAGTGCTGTCCGTGTACAAATGTATTTCCTATCGATATTAAAGTAGTTACTGAAATATCGATGACACGTGAAACGAATTCAGCCAGTACTCCGGTAATGTAAATTATAATTAACAGACTGCGGAGATGTCTGCACTCTGAGATCAGTCGACAAGTGCTTTTTTTTTTTACAAAAACATGCTACCTCTGATTTCTATTTCGCGAAGTTAATCGATGCGCGGTGAACGAACATCTCGTACGTGTCGTCGAGGCTGAAGTGGTTAAACGACACAACACTGTCGAGTTGCTTGAAGCTGCATTTCAATTTTTGAAGTTCACTTCATTTCGCCCAAGTGTTTCAAGTCTCGCAGACGGCATTGTACAGCCTCGATTTACTTTTACACGAGGGAGGTCGCGTGTTTCCGGTTGCAGCAAAAGTTTTCCTGCAGCCGGTATTTATTCGCGCGATCCCTCCAGCTCTCCGAAACAGTCGACTAAAATTCCTGGCGCGTCTGGGGGGTGTGCACCCCCGCGTCTACCGCCGCCACCCTAAGCATTATGGAAATGGGATCGCGTTCTCCCGGAATGGGCAGAGTTTTTCAATACGCGCGGCGACGGTGATCTCTCGTTAAGAAGGTCGAGCGAATAGGTTGCGCTCACTGCCACGCAGGCAAATCCCCCGGACGTTATCGGGAGGTGGGATCGATCGAAATCGGATCGGCCGATGTCGATAAGGAGGAGCTTAATACCACGGGCCCGTCTGTCGATAACCCGAAGAAGAGTTTAGTCGAGTGAGAGTACATTTGTCTTGGGTCCGGGTTGTAAAGTGTAGTTCCACAGGCGACCCGGCTTCGATCCTGGCGCACCTCCGCTTCCGGGTTTGGCTCCTGATGGAATACGTGCGTGGACTCCACCCGCGATCTACGGCAAGTCCCGTTTTTACGTAAGAGCCGACGGGACGGGTCTCGTTGACGAGGAACTTTCTGCCGCTCAGCCTCGATTAGCGTCACTACCCGGAATCGAACTCGCCGGATCGAAAACGTCGTCGTCGCCGAGCAATCTTGCCTGGCGTTTAATCGATCCTCGCTATTCCGCTTTTAAACCCTCCAGCCGAAAGGACGGGACCGAGATCGAGTACCTTTCCTCACGGCACACAAAAGTGCACGGTTAACACTCATACACCCCTCGAAAATAGCTGCATAACAGAGACTAGGATTACAATTCGCCCAGTTTTATTTTACACGTTAAATCAACAGATTATGTTTCATTTATAGCATCATATTTTAAAGAAATACATCTCACGATGCAGACATGAAAGGATGAATAATTTTACAGTATGTGGAAATATTGAATGGGTGTATTTTCACCAATAGTTTTCCTCAATTCCCTTGATCTAGCAATAACGTTTACGAGACGCAGACTGTAGATATTCCCGCGTCGATCAAGAATAAAGTTTCTCTTGTTCCTGGCTCTTGTAGCTCGCGAGTAATTGACATTATCGATACACATAATTGCTGCCTCGCAGCCGGCACGATTGCCTCGGAAAATCTACCAGCAGGTACTGCAAAGAAGTTCAGCTTTTATCGAAAGCTTCTTTATTCACCTCGACAGTCTAGGAACAAGCAGAACGAAACTAAAGAAGAGACCAACGCGCTGCGTTCAGGATCGAATAAGTATTTCTGTGTTTTCGTTTCAGGATTCTCTTTTCATGGATCAATTATCCGTTATAATTTCCCAGTTGTCTGTCTCGGAGAGAAATAAGTGGAAAAGAAGTTCATCTTCTTGTCCGTTCTTTTCCTTGTAGAAAATAATATCGTCGAATCCCTGAGAGAGCCCAGTGTTTCATAAATTTTTCCGTCTACGAGAACCGGTAACATTTTTTCCCCCACGAGCTAAAAACGGAAGAGAGACGTGCGCGCGCGCGCGCGCGGAAGATACGTTTCGCGCTCTGACAGAAAGCGCAGCCATTCGACTGTACAGAGCGATGAAAAACAGAGGAAATCGAAAACGTTTGGCGAATATTGTCGGAAGGATTTACCAGGAATCCGGAAATCTGATTCGTGACGCAGTGAAAACAGAGGCCGAGGTTTCATGGGACCCGGTGTTCGATCGTTCGCCTAGTGGTGGAAGTCAACACGTAGTGATTTGTTATCGTAGCGCCACGATGATGTTTGCGTAACAAATCCTTAGCCAGGTCTACGCCTCGTAGACTTCCCCTTTACACCTACAGCAGCCCTCGGGGTCCGCGAGATTCAACCCCTTGCGAAAACACTGACGCGCCTTGGATAGAATCAGCTGCCTTTCCTACCCCTACAACGGATCATTCAGACGATCAACAACGATGCGACCTGGCTGTTGGTACAGAGGACACTTGTCAAACACGTACCAGTCATCTAAATCGTGCCCTGTGGATTAATCCGTTATTATTACTTACGTAGAATATCAATCGACAAAAGAATTGAAAGATGAAAATTGTTCTTCTTATGCTTGATGGTAGAAAACCCAACTTCGGCCGCCACTGTCCAACCGTCCCTGGAATTAAGGGTAGTTTAGACTCTCGTTTCCAGGATTTCGAGGATGGGATGTTTCAATACTCAAGAGCGCTAGATAAAAGTACAATCCCGGCCGCAATCGCTCTCAAAAGTAATTTGCATTACAGTAAAACCTTGAATACTGTCCGGGATCGTTTACGTAAACGTTGTCTAGTGCCTACTCATTCGATATTTCATTCTGTCCTTCTCTATGTTCGGCTCTCTATTATATAAAAAAATAAAGTCATCTTTGCAAACGTTGTCTGCCGAGAACACGCCTGTTGGACAGTATTTAAGGACTTACTGGATTCGGAAGCATAAAGCTGCTAGAATAATGCAAATTACGCCTCGTAAACGTTAAAGTAGGACTTTTGACGGACACAGTGGTCTAGACAGATCTTTTATCCATCGCTTTTGACTATTTGCAATTCTAGAAACGAGTCTACCCACTAAATAGCACGCACAATGGGGAGAAAGAACGTGGTAAAAGTAGACCTGTTCGTCCATTTGACAAGAGGCTGCTACAAAACCCATGGGGCAATTGAGGCGTTCAATCCTGAAGAAGCCGGCAGCATGTAGCCAACCCTAAGTTAAAAGTAAACTGTGCCACGACCTCTCCGCCCCGGAAGCAAGCATCTTTCCCAGAGGCAACCTATATTTCAAACGGCAATAAATCAGCTAAGATTCCGGAAATTTACGCGCGACCCGGATCCTCCTCTGCGGCTATCATTTCTAGGAATAGCAGTGGCTGGTTGGGTTGCAGGACGGAGAGAACATCGTCGCGGAAAGAGGATCGCGAATGGATAAAAGTGGATAGAGGAGAGGAGATGGTTTAAAGGTGAGACGACGTTCGCGATCAGCCGTCGTAATGCTACGTGTCCACTTGAGGGTATTACATTCGGGACTAGTGCTTGCCACTGGGTATAAACCTGGTGTATGTGTACCCATGGCAGAGTTTACTCTCGAGTGGACTCAGGTGCGAGAGCCGTGCTAGGTGTCCACATAAGAGCAACCCTCGAGAATAGAATTTACTAATGGACAAGGTACGAGTTGCTCTCTGACTATTAGTTGGTCTCCGCTGCAG
This sequence comes from Lasioglossum morio, assembly GCA_916610235.2. Lineage (NCBI taxonomy): Eukaryota > Metazoa > Arthropoda > Insecta > Hymenoptera > Halictidae > Lasioglossum > Lasioglossum morio. The sequence continues at coordinate 7,483,990 of OU744325.1, read as the reverse complement.
TTACTATTCTAGACAATATAATTCTTAGGAATTTATATTAAGTGATTGTTACTATAAACGGCCTTCACGCGTACCTTAATCTTTGACGTACCGTTTACTGGTTTCCACAAACGTGGACGAATAGATGAATCAGTCAGACAAATGACGATTGCGATTTTATTTGCAATAGCCTGTGTTGTGTAATGTGATCTAACGATTTCCATCGAGCGATATGATTTATCTTGATAATTAAGCTATCATTTTGATTTAACAACATCAATATTTTACATCACAGTCATCTGATATCGCAGGATTAAACTGTTCAGTTCCGCTTTAACTTTCACAGTAGGCTGTCTTGTGTAATGTGATCGAACGATTTATCTTGATAATTAAGCTATCATTCTGATTTAACAACATCAATATTTTACATCACAGTCATCCGATACCCCAAGATTAAATTGTTCAGTACAGCTTTAACTTTCACGCACAGAATTTGCCGAGTCTTAGAGTAACTCTTCGGTAGTTATTGTTCTTCGATAAACGTTTTTATTATTCTAAGTATGACGGTCAAGAGTTTATCGTCAAACGGGTGTCATTCTCGAGAGTCTGAACGTGGAGACGCAGCATAAGCGTGCCGCAGCCGGCAGTATCGATTCTTCTCGGTCTACGAATTCTTCGTTGGGATTAAGCTGACCGTGGCGAGTGAATGAATCAGTGTTTGCCTACTTTTCGGCACATTAGCACCAATGACCGAGTTTTGATGAAACGATCGCCACGGATATATCTACTTATTAACGTGTATACACATGTTCATACATGGTACATGATATTCCTCGTTTAAATAGCGTTTTCCGAAGGGTAGTTCCGGCGTGTTTACTCAGACGAGTGTTTAATACGGCTAATTCGAACGATTCGAGAAAAACCAACTAGAGGAAAAAGACGTTGTTGTATGAGCAGCAGAATGGCGAATAATATTTTCACGTTACTGTTTCGTTCTGTCGAGGAGACGAACTATCCGGAAATTCTTAATTTCGCGTCGGCCGTTCCAACGGACGCGTTGTTTAACGACTCAATTTCAACGGCTGTGTATCCGTAATTATGTGATCGCGTTTAAACAGCTCGCGCGGTCGTCATCAGCGAATTTACTTTGCCAAGTTGATTGCAGTTTAATATCACCGGCCCCGTAACTACTAATTATGTACTAATTTGGAGTTAGATAATAACGTGGTGCTAGATAATACCCACGAGCGGCCAACGTCAGCTGCCTCCATTGACAGAGATGTTTATAATGAACACGGGAATGAAAACCGGGAATGTTTTTAACTTCGACTGATACGTTTTTAATATCTTCCAGGATGAAAATTGCATTAAATTGAGTCGTCACGATTCTAATTTTAACGCAGGCTGCATTCTCGATCGTTATATAAAACTACAATTAATGTTATTGGCGCACTGGTTCGATCAATTTCTAAGCAACTGAGTTTATACATTTGTTATCCTTTTTAATACCTTAGTGTTTTCTGCTTGTTCGGGAATGCGTCTGCCTAACCATATATTAATTAATTGATCGTAGTGCATTCATTTTTCCTAATGCATTCATTTTTCAAGCCTTTCGAATTTGTTTTTAAATTCTATACTATAATTACTCAACACTGCAATTAATGTTATTGGCGCACTGGTTCGATCAATTGGAGGTTTAGGAACATTCTGTTCCTCGACTCTTAAGAATTTAAATTAGTACATTTTTCTAAGCAAGTGAGTTTATACATTTGTTTTAGTTTTTAATACCTTAGTGTTTTCTGCTTGTTCGGGAATGCGTTTACCTAACCATATATTAATTAATTGATAAATTCTTACAGACGCAATACAGAAAATTTACATTCTTGAAAATGGTCTAAATTCAGACCGAAACATTGAATTAAATTTCATGTGATATTTTGCAAATTTGCTTATTGTCTCCAATTGATCGAACCAGTGCGCCAATAACATTAATTGTAGTTTTGAACAATTGTCGATCGAGATACAGAGAACCGTTATATAAAACTATTCGTAGTACGTTTGTATAAACTGTCGCATTTATTATTAATGCAAATAGAAATATTATTAGAGCCTGAAGATTATTATTCACTACACAGAAGATATTAATTCACCATTTGTCAATATATTTTTATATGATTGAAAAGAAAAACATATTGACGTTACAGTTACAAATCGGATATTTTACATCCGCCAACCTAATAGATAAAGAAAAAAATGTAAAAATTGATGGATAGTTCGTTCTCGAAATAAATTCTCTCTTCACAGGTGGATTTTCCGAAAGTGCACTATCTTTCTTGCGCTTTTCCGCGTATCATACTCGATCATCTGGACGTTTTTTATTTTGTCGAGCGTTTGTCGTTCACGCCTCTGGCGGAGGGGCAGGATGATGAAGCGGTGACAATAATCGATGCTCGCGTTGTAAATACGCATTAGAGTACTGGAAGGAGATATGCACGGTATCGTAATGTCATCGTTCGCCGGGTATTATGGTTGGCTCGTGTGTCGAGGAAAAAAAGCTTCCGGTCACCTGTACAACGGAATGTCTACACGACGTGTTATTGCCTGAAAAACTGCTCCTAACACCGTGACATCGTCAGTCGTCATAACGAGTCGAGTAATGGGAAATTTATAGCGCGAAAGACTTTAAAAATTGCCTCTCGTTCCGACGTTTAGCACCTGTTGGTCTAGGAAGTGTTTTGAATTGCTGCCTCGGATTTCCAGCTTGTTGACGCAGTCATTTCTTCAAGTTCTCGCATCATTCTCCTCGTTCGTTTTGCTAATTTGATTCAACGAGATAAAAACTTACTCGGAAAATCTGCAAAAATGGAAACACGCGGCCAAGATGAAATTCAAGTCGTAACTCTTCGGCTTCAATAACGAGCAGAATACACATGACACCGGTGCATTCATTTCGCGTGTCTCCGATTTCACCAAGTAGAATAACGTGATCATTTGAAACGGCACGCGGTATTCGATACGCGCAGCATGCGATCAAAAAATCTCTCGAGTTAATTAACATATGGTATTACGGTTCATTAGTTCGGCGAATGGAAGGTGGGGGAGAGGAACAGTCGTGGTTTGGAGCGGCGCGCAAGCATATAATCTATTCGACGTCGATACATTTGATCGAGTTAGCAGCAGCGAGACGTTACTTCCGACGTATAGCCGGGCAAACTTGAGATCAAAAGCTATCGGCATTTCGAAGGGATAAAGCGTCGCGTCAGCGAACGGGTTAGCGATGGGGGTGGGAAAGAGGAGGTGGAGAAGCTGCGTTAATTAAAGTGTCTGATTACTGGCCGCGCAACTCACGGCCAGGGAGTCAAATCACCATCCCCAGCCTCCGCCGTCCGTTGATGAATTAAATCACCGGTTTATAAATCTCACCTCGACATTCTGGGACGCAACAATGGAAACGCCGATACCGCGCGCGCGGAGGAGAAACGCGGGGGCCGTGTACACACCGGTCGAGAGGGACGCCAGGTGAAAATTCAGAAGGTCGGAAGTTTTTAATTAACTCACGCACCGGAACGCTAGCACGCGGGAGAAAAACTTCACGCAGAACGCCATAAGTAAATTATGTATGAACGCGGAAGTGCCAGCGGACGCGAATGTATCGAATTTTTATCACGTTTTTATTAGCTCGCTTTCTTGTTTAGATATAGGCGAGGATATTATATCGGTTCTCGGTTTTGTGAACGTCGTGGCTAATTAGTCTGCGTCGAGGATAAACAATTGATCGGAAAAATAGCGAAAATCTTCATCCTGACTTTCAATGATTTTAAGGGCTGTTTTCAAATATTTTGCAATACATTATGTAGTACTTAAATTTCGTTAAGACAGGCATTTATTAAGCAAGCTATTGTCCCCCGGGTTACATTTTGTCCCGGGGGCAGTACAGTGTTATCGTCTTACGGCGAGGGCTAATAATATTTGAAAAATATAAAAATAGATTACATTGTTGTGGGGGTGTGTGACTCGGGGACTCTGGACCCCCTGCGTGGCTTATAATATTATTATTATTTTCCAATAGATAAATAAATAAATAAATAACAGAAACGCTAACGCTCACACACACACACGCACACGTCAAGAAATAAAAGTATGTAAAATATTTGCGGCGTGGGCCTTGTCAAGATTAAAATTATAGGTTTTTGGAACGGCCCGCAGCACGCCAGAAAGAGTTAAAACTTAAGTATTAAAGGGAGATGACTATACGCGGTTGAAGAATAAAGAGAAACAAAAGGAGAGAGAAGATGTAAAGAGAAAGAATAGGAGAAGAGCTCTCTTACGTTGAAATAGAAGGTAATTATTTTACTGGATCGTAAAGCTCTCACCAGTTTTACGGATCAGCGTTGTGTCGTCAATTTTACTAGCAAACCGACGGACAATTCGCTGGACGTCGGGCGTGCGCGCGTGTATCCACGATTCCCGAACAAATGCAAACTCTCGGCTCTTGTCACGGTCAGCTGACCTCGCGGAACCCGCAATTCAGAATCCTTGTTTTGCGCCACGCGGAAACGTGGTAAACCGGAAGGATTGGATTCTGCGTATTTCCGACCGGCCGCAATGGCTTTCGACTTTTATTAATCGCGTCCGGCCGGCCATTTTTTCCAGCAATATATGCGTTTATCTCGCGAGAAAGAGATTGAAAACTAACTGCCTGAACACGATACCGGTTTTTTTTCCCCCTCAAAAATTCAACCAATTTCGCCCATTCAAAGGAGAAAATTGAGCGATCGGGAAATATGCACAATACCCCTGTTCGATTCGATTTTGACCGGGATATATTATACACAAAAAGAGCATGTTAAATGGAGAGCTCGATACGATAGTTGTTGAACGAGTTTCGCAATTCAATCTTCGGTAGCGTAGCCAATATCGCTATTATTAATATTAATTTTGTAATCTTGCAGCGGGGGCTGATTTCAAGTTGAAACGTTATCGTTTCAATTAACCGGTCGCTTGGCTTGTTTCTTTTTACTCGTCCAATTTAATTTCGAAATTTTCTAGAACCCGACTCGTTTCAACACCATTCGTTCTGACATTTTTGGGTTCTCGCACACCTCCAGAATTGTACAAAAGTACCGAATAAATGTTCTCTGGCCGAGTTCGTCGGAGCAAGATCTTTTTCCGTTTAATTAAACAGGAATCGCGTGCGATCGCATCGATCACTCACCGTATCAGCTGTCCTTATCAATGGGGTCGCGACAGGGGGATAAAGGATTCGCAACAAAGGGGCCGGGACAAGTGGCACCGGTGAGTAACGCTGTGGGTGGTGGAAGGTCGATGTTATCGAAAGGTATCGATGCAGAGTGCGGTAAAGCCGTGCCATGTCGAGTCGTTCCGGCCCCCCGGGGCTTCCTCGTGTGTTTCCTGCGTGGTCTACGGGAATGTGGCCGCCATCAAGCCACCGGGCTCTACGGCTGCTCCGCGTTCCCGTATTCCTGTGTTCCTGTGTGCGAACGAGCTGTTTAGGGACCGCTCTCGCGTGTGAATTGCACTTCCACGCAGCAACGCTGGCAAGATGCTTCGAATCTACAGTCCAAGTTCTCCGTAGGGTCCGGGAATTTTCGAACTTCCCGGGAAGGTCGCGCAACTACCGTAATTTCTCGTGTCAGCAGCGCGCCAGCAAATTTTACCCTCCCTGCTTACCGAATCAAAAAGTTTCCGACATTTTTATCAGCTTTTAAGCAAACAACACCAGTCCAGGAACCCTCTATGTTGGATCTACTTTAATTTCAAGAAAGTGAAATGTCGGATCAACAAATCACCCTCTGCGAAGCAATCTAATCATTCTTAGGCTTGCTTTTGGTGCATCACAATTATTAGAAAGTCTCTGAAATACGAGACTTAGCTTTGGAAACGTAGTACTGATATTTCTTGGAATCTTAACTAACTAGACTAACTGTAAGGTAACGAAGAACATGACTGGTTATATCAATTTCACTAGCTAGGTATTTTAGAAGGTCTGACGAGCGATGCATCTGAGAGAAGCATAAACGAAAACAAGAATTGACAAGTATTTGAATGAACGTAATAAGCATTGCTCTCTATGAAAGTTATAATAAATTTTCTGTTCGATTATGCTGGCGAGAAATGAACAATGAGCTAACTGGCAGATTTCTCCGATACGATGTTAATCGCGGCGATTAACACTTTGATGTATCCGCATAACTTGCAATAGTGATCGGTCATTAATTTTCAGTGAACGTACAGTAATTTCTCATGGGAAATCTTTAGAACCTTTCCATTTTATCGATAGCATTACCACATTCCAAAGAATAGAGCCTCCAGAAGTTTCCTCGCGGAAGAACTCGTTTATGCGAAACTTAATAGGCGACGTTTAAGGAGAAAAATTAATGAAAGGACTACTTATGCTCCGCCGTGAAAATTTAATCCCGGGTAGTGCATGATCCGCGCGTTTTAATTACGTCGTAACACAAAAAGATATACTCGAGCTATTCATTTGTTCTTTCACCGTTAGGTTAAGTCTTGCTGAATTCATCGGTCAGAGAATCTTGCACCTCTGAAAGGACGTTACACCTTGGAGTTGCACGAGAAATAATTAATCATCAGGTAGCGAGAGCCGGAGCTGAATGTGCTGCAATTAGTTATACGTAACGTTAACGCTGCAGTAACATTAACACTGGAACGCTCTGTCAACTCTGTCGAGTTTCACACCGCTGTCTAGACAATCATATGCATTTAGGAGTATCGGCCTAAATCTTCATTACAGGCAGAAATATAAAAATCAATTTTATAAAACATTTATTTACACGTTGCCTAGTAAGCTAATCCTAGTAAAATTCTAAAAAGTCCTATCTTTAATGATGCATGAATACTTTTCAATCTTATTGTGAGTGCAAACGGGATCTTTTCGAGACAAAAGAGTTTGCTTCGATCTCTGATGGATACTAATTGTGAAAGATCATGCTAGTACGAAGGTGCTCGTCGAAGTGATTTCTATATTTTCGTTACAGGCACAAATGTAAAGATAAATTTTATAAAACATTTATTTACACGTTGCCTAGTAAGCTAATACTTGTAAAATTCTAAAAAGTCCTATCTTTAATGATGCATGAATACTTTTCAATCCTATTGTGAGTGCAAACGGGATCTTTTCGAGACAAAAGAGTTTGCTTCGATCTCTGATGGGTACTAATTGTGAAAGATCATGCTAGTACGAAGGTGCTCGTCGAAGTGATTTCTAAATTTTCGTTACAGGCACAAATGTAAAGATCAATTTTATAAAACATTTATTTACACGTTGCCTAGCAAGGTAATCCTTCTAACATTTTAAAAAATCTTCTCTTTAACGATGCATGAATACTTTTCACGCCCAGTATGAGTGCAAACGGGATCTTTTCGAGACAAAAGAGTGGTTCGATCCCTGATCGATACTAATTGTGAAAGATCATGGTGGTAGGAAGGTGCTCATTGAAGTAATTTCTAAATTTTCATTACAGGCAGAAATATAAAGATCAATTTCCAAAAACATTTATTTACACGTTGCCTAGCAAGCTAATCCTTCTAACATTCTAAAAAGTCCTATCTTGAATGATGCATGAATACTTTTCAATCCCATTGTGAGTGCAAACGGGATCTTTTCAAGACAAAAATGTTTGCTTCGATCCCTGATCGATACTAATTGTGAAAGATCATGCTGGTAGGAAGGTGCTCGTCGAAGTGATTTCTAAATTTCCATTACAGGCACAAATATAAAGATCAATTTCCAAAACATTTATTTACACGTTGCCTAGCAAACTAATCCTTCTAACATTCTACAAAGTCCCCTCTTTAACGATGCATGAATACTTTTCACGCCCACTGTGAGTGTAAACGGGATCTTTTCGAGACATAAGAGTGGTTCGATCCCTGATCGATACTAATTGTGAAAGATCATGCTGGTAGTAAGGTGCTCGTCGAAGTAATTACCGATACGGCAGAATAATCCGTCCGCGGTTCTCTCGAAAGCCTTTTATCGTGGGCCTCTGTCGAGTTTCCCGTTCGTGCGAACGCGACTGCAGACATTCGTGAGACTAATTTGATCCGTGGCTTGCGTGCTGCGCATCGAAGACCCATCGCTGCTGGCGTGTGTACGAATGCACAATCCTGTTTACGCGACGGCGGGTGTGGGCGAGCACGTGAGTACATGTTTTGCCTTGTTGTGGCCTCCGCCTGGGTTAGGTTCGGGGTGGCAGCCAGAGTCAGGGGTTTGGGGCTAGAATGGAAATCCGCGAGTCCGCCGTCGAACCCCATCAGACGTCTGCGTAGCTGGGGTGTCTGAAGCAGCCCTCCACGGTCCCGTTCCACCATCGTGCGACTGCCTACCACCTTCTCCTGTCACACCTCATTATGCCACCGCTTCGTTAGTACTGGCCGACGCCGGGATCATCGTGGGACAAAGAACGAACGATCGACGCCGAGTAATTCCTCGTCGGCTGAGCTCGAAAGATTCGGCTGCTCGCTGAACAAAGCTTCCTGCTTGTCAAGTTCACGCGATTTAGCCCGTTGCCCTCTCGCTAGGGGAATGTCCCCTGGATACAGGACCACGATGCCACGGATAATGTCAAACTAACAATGCTGTCTGCGGACTTGCTCTCCCGCAATCATATGAAAAATGGATGAACGAATCGTTACTTAATTCCTCGCTCTCCGACGCGATTGCGCTTCCTTTTATGGCTTTTGGAAGTCACCATTGGTAGTCTGCATAATACAGCAGACTCTCGCAATTCTTTTAAAAGATTTTGAAAGCAAAAGATTTCTTTGCAAACTACTCGCTACTTTATTAGAACAGTTTATTATTAATATCAATGGAATCTATTAGTGGAACTTGTCGACTTGAATAATTTCAGATTTTGGAAGGTAGTTTACTAACGAGTTAACTGTTTGTTTTTTTAATTTTGATTACTCGGAATTTGAAGGAAAACTGGAAGTCATGATTTTTAACTATTTTATCTGAGCCTGTATTGCTGTCCGTAGATCTATGCAATTTTGAAAAGGACAGTCAAATGTGCTGTTACAAAATCTAAAATGATGATCATAGCGTTTTGAAAATTTTGTTGGGTATTGCACAACCCTGGTTGATTAATATACGAGAGTCTTTAACCGAATGTCGTTGATGAATGGTTAGTAAATTAGATTCAGTGGACAAGAAGTTTGAACGAATTTTGTAGACGATTTTTTCTGTCTGAGGGTAGTACCCGGGAACGAGAAAGTCCGGTAAATTCCGATTTGCGTAAATAGTAAATGTACGCTTGCAGGTGCAATCGCCGCGAAAGGAGAATCACAGAGAGATAAGCCGGCGGTCCGCGCTCATAAACCAGAAACTTGCGCAATCACAAGTTGGCAGAAGTCTACCGGGAACGGGAGCGGCTGGAACTCATAAAACTACTGTAATTGTAAAACACGAAGGGGCGGGGGTGGAGTCCAAAAGTGGTGGGTGGGGCCGGCGCGGCGAGGTGTTCCGAGAGGGGCCCAAAACGTGATTTACTTCACTTGTTGAAATCGTTATACTAGTTGGTTACACCTAGAATACGTCCAATTTCCTCGGGTATTAAAAGCATCCAATTATTCTTTCGAATTATTACCTGAATAACCAGATCTTCATCATTTTTAACACGTTTACACGTCGGTCATATCATTCAAAATCAATTTTACAAATACCATTGATATGATACATTTTATCTTCTCTATTCTCGTATCATTAAATAAGTTGCTTTATACATTTATACTGTGTGTAAATTTACAGAATGAAAGAATTTTCATTTTCATCAGAGGTGGATACATAATCTGTGGAAATAGGATCAAGTTATCAAATTAAAATTGGGTACTTGGGTTGAAGGAAGTGTTAAGATACGAATGCGATAATAATATAGTTAAGAGCGAAACAATTTCTGTATTTATACTTGTGGCTTAGAGGAGAGGTGTTCGCCTAAGTTAGACGATTTTTCGTCCGACGATTGTCCTCTGAAAATTCGAATCGTTTACATCGGGACGAAAGATACTCAAAGCACGATTTCCTTTTATCGGAAGTCGATATTCCTTTTCGGTCAGGGAAAAGCTACTTGGGACGATCTCAGGGATCTACTTTTCCTCGCCAAATCTAGTCGAGGGATAAAAAGACGTGGCTACTGAACGATCTTTTGGTCCACTGTCTATATCTTATGGTTACTATTGTTATTTAACGTTCCATGTCTTCCTGGTTTCTTCTCAGCCATTTTCAACCTCGTGTAGGTGTCCCGTAGCATTTGCGAGTTACCCCAATTGCGAGTTTCAGGTAAGGAATTGGTAACAGAGTAGAATCCCAAGGAAATACAGAGATTCTCGTTCTATTAACACTTTCGTGTATCTTAAAATTTTGCTATTCCATTTTATCCCTTATTTCTCAATTAGAAGTAGATCTCTACTCTCTGGTGTTATAATAAATATTCAGCGTTCACATAAGAGTTAATCGATTAGCACCACTAATAGAGTATCATACAATTTTTAAAAAATTGTTTACTCTTAATACACAAACGAATCTTTCCAGCATCCCAATTTCTGTCGATTGCCAAATCGTCAAGTTTAAATAACAAATTGTAATTGAATATTAGAACAAGTTTCGTCAAGTTTATCCCCGGTGCGTCAACGTTTCACACCTTCTTGTTTCAAACCATAATAATTTAACGCGCGAACGGTTATCAGTTATACAGTTATCATGGTTTATTCCGAATCTCATTTCCATTAATAAATTATCCATAACTCGAGCTAAATTAGTCAGGAGGTTTAAACCGTTATGGGCGATCGGATCCGGCCATTCGTGGGAACTAAACTCAATAGTGCGCCATCACTATCGGCGTTGGGGATTAGTCTCTACTTGATCAATTTCTGGCTGTGGAGGATCGACTGATACCGTTCAACGATACAAAGGGTGTAAATATAGTGAGTTTCGCTAAAGCGTATAATTAATTTTGCTGACGGATGTATATCCTCTGAATTTCAGATATTAATGTTACTTAATTTTTGATTAGCATCACTAATCGGCTGTCATGTAATTTCTTAAAAATTGGTTACTGTTAACACACGTATTTGGCAGTTTCGCATCCTAATTTCTGTTGATCGATAAATCGTTAAGTGTGAATGAGAAATTGTAATTGAATATTAGAACAAATTTGATCAAAAACGTTTAATCTTCGCACGTCAGGGATCGTTGACGTTTTTCGAAGTTTCGCTTTGCTTGTGACGTCGCGTTGAAAAGTGCCTTTAATCCGAATAGGATCGCTATGAATTCGACATGGTAAATACTCGTCAGAGTATTTCCTTTTGCGCGAGCGGTCCGTCGATATTTGCAGCGATTTTGTGCGCAGAGGTCTTGGACAAGCTCGTTTTCAAAAATCACGGTTCGGAAGCGTGAAAGCGGTCGCTAGCCGGTGGAACATTTCGCATAGAGATATACCTAAACGCTTCTGTGGACGGGAAACCCTGTTCAGACGTTCGTCGGATATCAACGGTCCTCGGGCTCCCTGGAACACCGCATAAAGGACATTCACTCGAAACTGAAGGGTAAAGTGACTCGCCGACTAAAGGTGTACACACACAGAGAAAGAGAGAGAGAGAGAGAGAGAGAGAGAGAGAGAGAGAGAGAGAGAGCACACACTATTTTGTCTGTTATGAAAGGTCCGTTGCGAGAGCGCACGATGATTAAGAAGAATTTAAAACACACTTCGCCCCGTCGAGTGCGCATTTACAACAAAAAAAGAAGACCGCTCCGCAAAAGCATTCAAGAGAAATTCGCGTAACGTGCGCCCGGAATTTTCACATAAGGCGCCTCGTGTTTCATAAATTTAATGGTCAGGGACCTTAATTGGATGCCCGAAAACACGACCATCCTCTTTTAACCGGCGCCGTCTCCTTTCTGGAAGGAATAATTCGAATGCACACTGTACACGCGCGTCTCGACAATTATCTTGCCGTAAATTTTTTACTCACAGAAAACACCGTCTCTGTTGGAAAAGAAAATTACAGGTTAATTCGTGCCGGCGAGTACGATAATCTCCTTTAGTCGCGCGTGTACTTATTTCGCAGGGGTCATTCATCAGCTCGCTTAATCCTTAAGTTCGTTTCACGTGTTTTAAAGCGGCGGCGCGAAGTTGTGCTAATGTTTTTCAATTTGCTTTCGAGAAAAAAAAGAATTCATAAGCCGGCAAGTAGAATTACGAAGTGGCATTGTAGTGGCTACTAATCTCTGCTGAGTAATATAGAACATGATACTGCGGTTCTCGCTGAGAGAAACTAACGACTTAATTATGTTATATTCTTTTACTCCTCTTACTTAACAACATAAATATATTGTCTCGCAAAGAAACAAGACAAGCATTTAGCGGATCGTCTAGAATCGCAATAAAGAGCGACAATGATGCTCTTAATCGTTGAATAAAAATTCGGTAGAATCTGAACAAATTGCATATTGGTCCGAGAGGTAACTTTTACTGTTTAAGAACATGAAAGATCAAGCCTGGAGAAGGTGAAGGAGCATAGCAAACGTAGAGTTTTGCAGTGGGTGTTATCCTCGCGTTTGCTTACGATAGCCGTTTAATTCCGAGGAAAGAATTTCGGCGGCGGGAATAGCGCTTTAAAGGCTCTACGGCGCGAGCGCTGGCCCGTTTACGGCTTCTTTTATCGTTTCCGTGGACCCGGGCATCGTCGGTGCTTACCGTGAGGTGAGAACGGTTGAGAGAACGCTGAAAAATTTACAGATTTACGAACATCGTTCCGCGCGGATCGCAGAGAGACGTCGCTCGGTTCTGCAAGAAATTTTCCGCTGAACTTCCGCGGTTATTTGTTGCGTCGTGTTGGGGACCGTAGAGCGCAATTTACGAGCGGAGAACCGCGAAGGAAACTACGTGGAAATTGGAAGAAGCGTCGACAGTGACAAGAAGCTGCGAAACGGGGAAATGGAATCAGAAAGTGCGCGTTTAGTTTCGATGGACGTCGTGATGCAAAGAAGGAGGTGAGAGAAGAGTGACTCGTCTGTTAAAAATAATAGACTGGAAGTTACCTTCTGGATCGTATACATATATATACGCTCGTCTTGTCGCGATCCCGGCACCGAATCACAGTCGTCTTGGCACTTGGCCTGCACACTGACTGCAAACAATCTTACGCTTCTGCACGAACCTAAGATTTCGATATCAAGACCCTGGCATGGCAGAGGGGTATCACTGCGCTGAAAAATTCCACCGTATTAAACGTGCGATTATTACTTACTTACCTAACCAATTCTTTCATATTCATTTAAATAAGGTCATTTTAGTTTTTTCCGCTTTTTTGTTTGCTTTTCACATTTTTCACAGTGTGTTGGGTTGGATTTTTATATAAAGTGTTGTCTAATTTACCATTCAAATTTGCCGCCATATATGATGTCGAAATTCCATTGATCGATATCGATCAACCAATCATAGAACGCTCTTGTCCTAGAATACACATGAGTTTTCAATGCTCAGTTCTCACATGGTTCAGTTACTTATTCACCATCATGGGTTAAAGTTCGTTGTCTGCGTAACTCATTAATTATTATTCTTTTAATTCTTCTCATATTTTGTCGCAACAAGTATGTGCTTTCTTTTTCGTTTTCTTTTTTGGCTGTGTCCCAAAATTTTGTTCAACTATTATTATATTTATTTGGTTTTTTCAGACGCAAAAATGTCTCTCTTGATAATGATCCACATTGGGATCGAAACGTTGAGGATGTGCTAATTATTTACAAATTTGTTGTTGTTTATTGATCGAACCATGCGCCGAAATCATAAATTTATTATATCTTTCATATTCATTTTGCAGGATTCATAAATTTGATCTTTTAAGAAGTAAAACCTTAGAAATGCTTCCCCACAATTTTATATTGAAAAGAAAGGCAGATGAGAGGATAGAGAGAGAGCGTTTCGTGTTAGGCCTGCTAAAGGATTCGTAATAAGGCTATCTAGTATGTACCCTGTATACAGTGGGAGAAAATTTAAGGGGTGGTTCTCGACGATAGTATAAGATATATAAAACCAATCCAATAGAAAAATCGTATTAAACGAGAAATACAACGGAGAATCAATCAGATTGAATTGATGGAACATATTCAAAGAATTGGAAACAAATGAAATTACACCATCGTTACTTTATGATCTTGAAACTGTCAGATAAATTAGATAGGTAACAGAGCATCGTCCTCGAATTTTTTGGTAGGTGTCACTCAAATAATTTAGGGTGTTTACCCTCATATTATCCTTATTTCCGGGGTTAACGACTTAAAATTTCGGGGACATTCAACCTAAAAGTATTGTTTAGGGAACAATATCTATAAAAATGCTTATTCTGCTAGACCCTTTGAAGCGAACGTTCTTTGTACCTTCATATTCAAACCGTTCACCTAAAAGGCACGTTCGTGTTTTGGAAGCAACAAGGAAAACTAGAAGCCTATTGAAAGATCTTAGAGGCTGCCAGAAAAAGTCACAGTAAATTTCGTCGAGTCCTCCTCGTTCGAGCTGAAATTGGTCGAGCAAATGGGACGGTAAAATGAAAGATTAGCGGTGAGGGTGTGACAATATCATCAAACGGAGGATCACCCCAGCAGAACGTCTCGAAGATCTTGGTTCTTGATAACCCCGGTGCCGATCCTCGGGGTTCTTCGATGTGCTTCGGAATTATTTAGTGGTGCGTAAGCCGCAGGGTCGCTTCGAAGCAAGGTTAATGGCTTCGATTCCCAGTAGTACGTTTGCCCGGCTCTCGAACTTGCCGCTACTTCATTCGGTTCGTAGCCCCGAGATGCGTAAATAATACATAATGTGGTCTCTGTGCAGTTAAGCTGCTTCAGACTTTAGATCTCCTTGAAATTTGTTGGTATTTAAGGATCACGGTGATCCTGCAAAACTCTGCTGTTGGTAATTCGAAGGTAGATCTTACGAACTCCCTTAGAGGATCGTCAGTACTCAATCCACAGATGGCAGACTCGCGACCAGGCTTGTGCGAGAACCCGAAATCTCGGGAAACCCGACGCTCGGGTCGGGTCGGGAATTTTCGGTCGAGAATAGTCGGGTTCCCGAAAGTGAGATACGTTTCGGGTCCCGAAAGTATCCGGCTGCCTATGCTCTTCGGGACCCGGAAACTTCCGACTACACACGAATCGACACGAAGTTCGTATTAAGATTCATACCGACGAGTGCCGAGATCTGATGACGGAGAGCGGGTGTCAAGAAAAAGAGACACGCTACATATTATTACGACCATCACGCATATATATTTTATACTTAAATTATATATATGTATTAAAGAAAATATAAATTAAATGCAAGTAGCGTAATGATATTAATATATATATTGTATGTAAAGAATAGAGATAATTATTTTACCCAATTCGATAAGAAAAAATGTAATCCACATAATCAAATTATGCATTACTAATTAAATATAATTATCTCTATTCTTTACATACAATATATATTAATATCATTACGCTACTTGCATTTAATTTATATTTTCTTTAATACATATATATATAATTTAAGTATAAAATATATATGTGTGAATGTTCGTAATAATATGTAGCGCTTGTGGGATTCATCGTGTCGTATGTATACATAGATTGTATACCTATATTGATATACATACAATAATGTAACTATGTAGGTCGACCGTTTCGGCGGTTCAATTCAAAGGTGCCGTGCCGCGCACCGTGCGCTGTCTCTTTTTCTTGACACCCGCTCTCCATCTTTAGATCTCGGCACTCGTCGGTACGAATCGTAATACGAACTTCGTGTCGATTCGTGTGTAGTCGGAAGTTTCCGGGTCCCGAAGAGACATAGGCAGCCGGATACTTTCGGGACCCGAAACGTATCTCACTTTCGGGAACCCGACTATTCTCGACCGAAAATTCCCGACCCGACCCGAACCCGAGATTTCGGGTTCTCGCACAAGCCTGCTCGCGACGTAGTACACTAGAGATTCGGAGATACTTTGACAACTGCAAGTGCATGTGTAACAACAATTGACACTTTAGAGTGCGGATAAACTTATCCTTTGACATCCTAATTTCTTCAAAAGCCTATAACTTTTGCACTTTGCCTGTAATATGAATTCGATTGTTTCCACGTTTACTCTATGTCAATTCTACTATTCTAATAATTCTAATAATCCTTATATACATTTATGAAATATATTGCTAACTAGTGCATATTCCTAAGGACATTAATTGCAGCGATAAAGGATACGTGCTCAGCATTTACGAGCGATATCTCTTCCATAGTTCAAACACCTATTCTTAATTGATAAATGAAACTAACCGGAAAAAAATTTGTTTTTTCTTCGATCTAGGAGATTTAGCGCATGCATCTCTAACGTTCGCTCTCCGAGCTGTTCCGATTTAAGGCGAACGAACGCTATAATGTTTTCCGCGGCCATTAATTTGTAACTGCGAATACAGGGGCTAATTATTCCTCGCTGAGCTATTACTACGGGGAGCATTTTGTCAACGATTTCACGCCACTGACGAATGCACCGGCTGCATTAAACAAGTTCGCAAATGAGCTCGGTAACTCCGAATTATTAAGCGCTGATGATTCAACAGTCGGAACTGTCTGGTGTTAGCGTAGGCCGCAGGGACGACCGCGTACGGTGAACGCGTTCCGTTGCTAAACGTCACGTCCACCTATGGCATGGAACAAGCATCATGTTCGTTGAAGGTAACAACACGCAGACACATCAAAGTCGTTGGACCATATTGCGGGTTACGAAATTCTCTGCGCAATTCAAAGTATTCCGCAAGACGCGCCAGAATAAATTAATTCATAAATACTAGGAAACTTGATATTTTCGAATCATGATTGTAACACAGTTCGATCCTGAGTGCCTTGACTGGTAACTGGAGTGTCCTGATTGACGCTGATCCTAATTGTTGTAACTAGTCGAGTGATCGATTGCTGACTCTGACCGACACAGTGCTGATCGTGTGTGCAGGCTATCGTGCGCGTGAACTCTGCGTAGACTTGCTTCGGATGACACTGATTTTGATTCGACTGAAGGCGAGTCAGCTAAAAGAAGTAACTAGCGAAATGTACAAGGAGTATGCCAGGTTGAAAAAGTGTCGTTGGCATCTGAAAGTCAGCGGAACTTGGTTCCAGTACACGCGGTGCAAGGAGTCTACGATTTTCTACAGGTTCGGGGCGGTAGTTTACGGGCGTCGGTGAAATTCTCGAGAGTTACGGAAGAGAAAGAGCAGGCAATCGAAGAGGTCCGAGCGTTGGCGTGGTAGGATGAGGAGGATAGTGATCGGAAGGCTCTGTCGATTGGCATTAAACGGTCGTTCTCTCCTTCGGCAAGGTTCGCGCTCGAGCCGATTGAATCCCTTTCGGATTAAAGGCGAAGCGATTCGTTCTTAAGTCTCGGTCCATTTCGTAGTGTATCGCGGGTCGACACGGCGCGCGGCATAGCCGGTTTCTGTGGCAGGAGGATGGCGAGGATTTTAAGGGCAGCAGGGCATAAAGGCGAGGAGGGTAAGAAGCGTTCGTGCTCCGTCATGAACGAAGAAGGAAGGAGCATTATATTATGTGCGCCACGGCTAAATTGAATTCTCGCGCCACCGCGCCGACCGCCGGAAATAATATTATGTTTTATGTGCTCGGTACCCGCGAAACCCTATTGGAATCCCTTAATAGGAATTTTTCACATTTTCCGGCCGTTCCCGATCGAATAAGAGCAGCGAGACGCGGCAGCATCCATTGGCACAGATTCCGATGCGCCAAGCGGGAAAACAGGAAGGAGAGGCGAACTGGAGGCGGTGTGAGAGCGCCACGGAGGGAACGAGGGGACAGATGGGATGCTCCGGGGCTGCTAGACTGCCCCTGTTTGCTTTTACTCTTTGCTTTTTCCCACGGTGATGGAAGCAAGGAAAATTCCAACGCCGCCAGCACCGGCATTCACCGCCGATATCAGCCTTCCACCACCATCGACCGTCACACCGTCACCGTCACCAACGCCGCGCTGCTGCCATCATCATCGCCGCAACTTTTCCACCACCACAGATAAAAACCTCGGGGCTACCTACCCCCGCCGCGTTTCGAGACGGCGGGGTGCACGCGACGCTCGATAACACTTCACAGGACGAAGTTAATTCCCGGCCAGCAGCCGCGTTCCAGCCCCCGACCTATCCCCAACCACGGCGAATATTTGAATTTTTCGATGGACCCTCCCACACACCCCTTCTCCAGCCACCCAATTTTAACACCCTTTCCCCTCATTTCAACCTTGCGAATTTTTCAGACTGCTCAACGGCGCACAGCGCGATCAAACGGCCTGATGGCGAGAAAAAATCTGTATAGGGTATATCACCATGATCATGTTTTGTTTCTCTGCCGACGAGTAGGACGAGTTAGAAACACGTAGTTTACTTCCACGTTTTCTGAAAAAGCAGCATGACACTGCAATCATTTCTTTAGGACTCTGCATCAATTTATGCAGACTGTTGTGGGATATATAAAAAAGAAAAAAACTGACTACACGCGAGAATGAATAAAACGGTGTATATTTTAAATAAAAAATAAGTAAAACATATGGTAATCGGATACAACGCGATTGACCGCACCTCGCAGGTCAGAACTCAGCGCGATTCTCTATTATACTCTCAACTCTAGTCGCAACTCGCAGGCCGAAGTTCATTCACGTGCGCTTCTCTCTCGACTACGTCGTCTTCGTTAAAAGAAAACGCATCGAGCTCGCACTTTACGCATACACACATACACACACACAAACATATGCACACAGTTCCTTAAAGCTAAACAGTCCAATGCTGTATCTTAACCTAAACAGTCGAAGAGTCTCGGTCCTCGCCGGGATCACTCAACGAGGTGTCGTTTTCGTCTCGACGTTTCGATACGGTCCCCTTTGCCCGAATTCGACTCCACACTGTTAACATTTTATCCCAAAGTTAATCATACTAAAAAATTCATCATTGCATTCCAGTAAGTTCCTTGTTAGACTGTTCGATATTTTATACCATTTCTCCTTTGCGAAATTGACTTTTGATGTTTTTTCATTTGGATCGTTTCACGCTCGATATTGGCGCATCAATTTCAGCGACTTTTTAGCGTCGCGATCGAATTACTGGAAAACAGCGGGCACACGTTCCAAAAAAGGTTGAAAAGCGGAATCGTTGCGACGCGTCGAAGTTTCGGTTTACCCGCGATTTCCGCAAAACCGGCGATCAGTGAATGTAATCGTCGCGAGCGTTTACGGCGTTTATGGGTGGATATTTCAACGGCGTGTGTCGTCCGTGCTATTTTCCGGCGCACCTTGTGTCCACAACGTTTTTCGCGGTTCAACTTTCAATGGCCAATTGCAAACAGTTCGCCAGCAACAAAGCATCTAAATGATCCCGCAGCTCGTTTCCGATGGAAACGCGAATCTTTTCGACCTTCCGGTCGCGCTCCGCGTTACAAAGTGCAAATGGAAACAACGGATATGAATAACTGGAAAATGTTTTTTAACGTCGGAGCACGACAATTTCTGTTGCTCGCGGATATTCGTTGCACCCGCCCGACGATATTTTGCTCGTCTTTCTCGTCGAGTTTCAGCGTCGCGTCGACCTATGTAATTTTATTCGACGCGCTTTCTCGATGGTACATCGTGATATAATCATTTTTAATTTTAAATACCAGCCCGTGGAAGTGTGCTACATGCTCGGAAACATCTGTGAAATAATCTCCCGCGTGGAAGCACCTATACACAAGCAGAGAGTGCTTTTTGTTGTAAGGTTTTAATTACTTGAAAGCAAATCGAGAGTCGGGAGGAGGGGGCTCCTTTATATCGTGAACATTGCAGGATAAATATGTAGGATATCCAAATTTTCCGCTGGGCTGGGATCAAATGCACGGACGCGCGAGAGACGGAGAGGGAATTATTTGATGCGAAGCATCGGGAAATAAATTTTTAATATTCATTATATCAGCTTGGCTCGATCGTGCGATGTGATTAAATTCTACTCGACGTCGAATAATCAATGCATACATTACACTTGTCAATATTGTGCGCAGTTCGTGTTATTTCGTACACACCGATTTAAGTAATATTGATTCCTATTCAAGCCTCTTAATCGCACAAACAAAATAAACGTGCTTTCATTATTTCATTTTCTTTTTTAGCGAATCCGTATAACATTGGTGAACGTTGTAGCTGAAGTTAGCTGAAGTGCTCGTTAGCGACATAAACTTGTGAACGATGAGGTATGAATTAATTCCACATTTCTTATCATTGCTAATTATATAAAATAATGTGAAAATGTCGTCCACTGCATTCATTTTTCCTAATGTATTAATTTTTGAAGCCTTTCGAATTTGTTTTTAAATTCTATACTATAATGCTCAATACTGCAATTAATGTTATTGGCGCACTGGTTCGATCAATTGGAGGGTTAGGAACATGCTGTTCCTCGACTCTTAAGAATTTAAATTAGTACATTTTTCTAAGCAAGTGAGTTTATACATTTGTTTTCGTTTTTAATACCTTAGTGTTTTCTGCTTGTTCGGGAATGCTTTTACCTAACCATATATTAATTAATTGATAAATTCTTTCAGACGCAATACAGAAAATTTACATTCTTGAAAATGGTCTAAATTCAGACCGAAACGTTAAATTAAATTTCATGTGATATTTTGCAAATTTGCTTATTGTCTCCAATTGATCGAACCAGTGCGCCAATAATATTAATTGTAGTTTTGAACAATTGTCGATCGAGATACAGAGAACTGTGATAATGCTCAATCGATGCATAGACTAAAATTTAAAAAAATTGTCACATCTGGCATTTTTCCTTGCAACCCGAGAATTGTCTCTGGCCGGACCGGTGTTTCGGGGAATGTAGAAAACACTGTACAACGCGGAATCGAAAATGGTGGTCCGTCTGCACGGTTTTCGGGCGGAGTTTGCAAAGCGTGACAGAAAGCTGAGGAAGAATTACGCAAAGCGTAATTATACTATTACTCACCGAGAAAAGTGATTACGGAGAAATGTTTTCGCTTCGCGTAACAGAACGGAAACGTTTAAAGGAGCGTAATCCCCTGATTAACGTCGAGCATTCCGTACGAGAATACCTCGGGAAGGCGAACAATAAAGTTTCGCGAAAACATCAAGGTGTAATTTCGATGGGGATACCTCCGTTGCGATTGTCCATTATTCAACCCTCGAGAAGGGAAATGCGTTGAACGCCTTCTGGCGCGGATGAACTCGTAAAACAGCGAGCTGTTTCGAACCGAACGAACATCATCTTAGAATACATTTGAATCTCATTCGGGCCAGGGAATGCTCATCGCCACCTATGATTGCCGTCACGGAAATATGCAACCACCGTTTACTAGAAAATACGGGACAACGACCGAGCAAATGAGTCTCAACAATTTCTAACAAGAAGAGACTAGAGGTTTCTTGTTAGTACATTCGATATATCGATCTACGGTTGCCGTCGAGTTTGGCGAATATCACCGTCGAAAGTTCCGTGGACTTTTTGGGGCACAAAGCCTCGCTCGAAATTACTCTCGCGCACAGAGTGGGCCAAACTGATCGCGTGTTTACACGGAACGCAACCGGGGTAAATCGATCACGATTCTTTCGCCGCGGGCTGTGCTTCGCGACCGCCAATGAAATTACATTGTGCCAGGTTAGGAACGAGTTTAGCTCAATTTCGGAAAGTAATGAAGCTGCTGTAACTGTTAATAATTGAATCAATCTCGCTCGTGCATTGAAAATTCCGTTCGAGGGATATTGCGTTTCAAAGAATTTGTCGCGGAAAATCGATAAAGTTTGCCTTTGTATTTTTCAAAAGTAGATTCACAAAGTTGGGAACAGACCGAAGTTTCTGAATTTTGTAGATAGTTTGAGAATCTTTCTGTCACTTTGAATAATATCACGCAATTTGAATATCTAAAGTTTTCCTATTTTATTAAACCTGAAGTTGTCATTTAATGTAATAGGTCACAAAGTGGTCTTCCATTTTTGTCAGAAATGCTTAGAATCGTCCGCATTAAATATATAACACTCTTTAAATAATATCAGCCAACAACCGTAGTCCCATTGAAAGCACCGGTTCTCGTTAGATCACCGAAGTTAAACAATGTGGAACGTGAACGGCACTAGGATGGGTGACCGTCTGGTAAAAAACCAGAAAGTGACCCACCCGGGGTGTTTTTCACGTGTTGTTGGCACAAGGTGGTTCGGAACCCACCATAAAAACAGTAGGTCCCGCTGAAAAGACGATGGTGAGAGTGGAAAAGAGGAAGAGGATTGGTAAATGAATTTGAAATCCTGAGGGGACCAAATATCATGTTACACTCTTGAAATAATATTTCCAAGAATCCTTGCTCAGGTAACATTTCTGTAGTCTAATGAAAAGCTAATTAGCATTACTTGATTATACACACGAAAGCCGAGTTTATTGCTGCACCACGAGCTGCAATAAACGTGAAACGTTGTAGATATAATTTTCGAACACGCGGACTTCGTCGAAGCGAATCTTGTTGGCTCGATTCAAATTAGAAATTCGCCTGATCGAATCGACAGTGTGTTTGCCGGAGTGCAGAAATGGAACGGCGCTAAATCAAACGGGGCGCCGATTGGGCTTGCCCGGTCGAACCCCATAAAAGTTCGGCTCTGAAGTGTCTGAGCGAGAGCAGGATAGCGGTTGCAGAGGGAGCTTATGATTGCGTGCTAAGGTTTCGTAAAGCAGGACCGTTGCCGTGAGACTTATCGAACTATCGACTTCCCTTCGAGCGGTAACCCTCCCTTTCATTGGCCCAGATAAAGAATGCTTCGGTCTCATTTGTCGATGGCTCGTTCCTTCGATAGCTCGCCGTTTATCGACGAAAGATATATGGAAATTACGATAATGAACCAATTCCACGTTCTATCTCTATCTATCCCTTTCTCCGTCGCTCTCAGACCTTTTACACGTGACGGCGCGTCGTTTCAGCCAACGAAATCGACGCATTAAGTCGATCGCGATACCCAGTGCGAATAGTAATTTTTTTGTAACGACCGGGCTGGGTTCCTGGTTTCGACGAGCCATCGACATTGATTTTTTTTTTACTCGCTGGTTACCGACATCCCGTGACAAAACTAATCGAGCTGTGAAATTAGAGCCTCAACTTGTCGAGCAGTTGCTCGCTTCCGATGACAGAGGTAGAAGCAGAGATTTGGGAATAAAAAAGATTAGTTCCGGGGGAAGACTTCATTCGGTGCCGGGTAATTCTTTCTCGACGATAATGCCTTCAGGTGGAAAAGTTTCGGCGGTCCTCGGTCGCTAAAGTATTATTCAGCGGCAGTTAATTCGAAACGATTTTTATCGGCCGGTCCCTTTATTTTGTCTCTTTTATTGGTTTCTATACTGCGCTTTCATTTTTCACCGCTATCGTTCTTTACTCGAAGTCTGTATGATTTTCATTGGTTATTCTTCTATCGATCAGTCAGTCTTTTTTTTTTATTAAGCATTTCAGATCTCAACTGAGATCTATATCTGCTGTACAAATGTAAATTACAGTAAATACATATTCGTACATACATAGATAATATTAAATCAAATTAAATTCGTACTTTACAATTCTTTAGGAATTATGAAATATAAGAAGACAAGCTTTAATGTTGGGATCAGTCAGTCTTCTCGATACCAATAACGAAACATAAATTGTTATAGTCGAACACATGGTTTTAAGTAGTAACGCCCGAGAATGGTCAGACAAACTCATGGAGGTGTGCTGGTTCAATGAGGACTATTCTTAATCAACAATAAAATTCAGATAAATTCATTCAAGTAATTCTCCCTATTCAAATTTTCTAAAATAGTAGTGTACTATTTTTACACAATTTTTATTATTTTACAATGACGAAACGAATGCGAGGTAATTACTAGACAGCGGATCTTCATGCAAAATCAATATTTTCTATTTGAATTGCAACGAACTGGAGTTAAATGGATATTTATTTTCTTACTTAGTGCGTTTAATCTGAAAATAATATAACAGTTTTTTTTAATTGATCTAACATTTTCACTGTTTCAAATGGCACCTACAAATTTTTATCATAAGTGCATAAACTGAGCTGTCTAGTAATTACTAATCACGAATAACTTGAACGTAGACTACAAGTCTCTGTAGCTCTGTGTACGGTTCTTCGTGTTCGCTGTCGCTAATCACTTGCCCGCACCGCTTTGTCTTTGAACGTGCGTCGTTCGCACGCGTCCGGCTTTGTTCGAATCTCACCTGCACGAGTTGAGCCTTCGTTTTTCGACCTCTTCAAAATACGCGGTTAATTAGGTAACAGGTTCACTGCCGAACATCCACCCCTCGAAAATTCCACAAGATCAATTGTAATAAAAACTGTAAAGTTGAAACTTATTGCAGGCGTTCCTTCATAGAAAATTAATTCTCAACATGTGGTCCATCATTGAATTCTTTTTAACTCTTTAATCTTTTTTCATAATCTTTTTTATATTCGTCATATCAAATTGAACCTGTTTCGTCATAAAACGGTGGAGCTTTCGAAGAAATTCTTCTGACTTTATGTGGTTCTAGTTGGCCAATAGTATAATAAGCGAACAGTATATAACTCTTCGGTTATTTCCTAAATCTAAATTATATTTAATTTATCTAATCTTATTTATATTGGACACATGAAATTGGACCTGTTTCCTCATAGAACGGTGGAGCTTTCGAAGAAATTCTTCTGACTTTATGTGGTTCTTGTTGGCCAATAGTATAATAAGCAAACAGTATTTAACTCTTCGGTTATTTCCTAAATCTAAATTATATTTATTTCATGTAATCTTATTTATATTAGACACATGAAATTGGACCTGTTTTCTCATACAACGGTGAAGCTTTCGAAGAAATTCTTCTGACTTTATGTGGTTCTAGTTGGCCAATAGTATAATAAGTAAACAGTATTTAACTCTTCGGTTATTAACTAAATCTAAATCATATTTATTTCATATAATCTTTTCTATATTGGACACATTAAATTGGACCTGTTTTCTCATACAACGGTGGAGCTTTCGAAGAAATTCTTCTGAGTTCATGTGATTCTTGTTGGCCACTAGTATAATAAGCAAACAGTATTTAACTCTTCGGTTATTTCCTAAATATAAATTATATTTATTTCATGTAATCTTATTTATATTGGACACATAAAATTGGACTTGTTTCTCATACAACGTTGGACATTTTAAAATTCGTATAGTCCAAACGAATTTGATAATATTAAAACTGTTTTGAATAATGCAATGGTCATTTTTACTGGCGCCTCATGTCACCATTCGAGCGCAAAGGGTTAAAAAACTCGCTTTAGGAAAATTGTCCACTGCACGATATCTTTTCCGAGGAACGAGAGACCATTGCGTCGTTATTCGCTCTGGGCGTAACAAGTCCGTGGGAATTTTTTCGACGGGTTTTCCGGCGCCGTCGTCGATATTGTTTTGAAAGCGTGGAGCGGGGGCTGCGTTTTCGTCATTGACTCATCGACGGTGAGCGAGTCCGCGTCGGGTGCGGGCGTAGCCGCGCCGATTAGAAAGGGGACACGCGAGAAAAATAGAGAGAGAGAGAGAGAGCGCGCGGAAAACGTCGCGTTACCGCGTCCGCGTCGTTCCCAGTAACAAAACGGCGCACCGCGGCGACGTCGACATCGGAATTGCAAAAATTCACGTGCGGTTCGCCGGTTTCCACCGACTTTCTCTCTCTCTTTCGATCTCTTTTTTTTTTTATATTCCACCGACGCACCCCCACGGGCCATCGGGGCCCGCGTTTCCTCCATTTGTTTCGCACGGTTGTACACGGCGAACGGGAAAATTCTCATTTACAAGGATGCCCGACGATAGAGGAGCCCCGGGACGAATATCATTCACGCTCCTTCCACGGCTGTAACAAAGCCGAATATTGATTAAACCGTGCCGCGCGCAGACTGCGTGCAGGTAATTAGTAGATGCACGGAGTTTTAATGGCCCTTTAATAACACGCAACATCAAATTAGAAGGGCGGCGTGCCGTTCAACCCCATTTCTCTCCGTAGCCGCTCCGGTCTTCCATCTTTTTCCCTCGGACGGTTGTTATATTTTACGCGGGGAAAACCGCCGCCCCGTCATCGGCCCGGGACCGTGATTACCCGCGGCCTTGCGAAGCAATTTCACCGTGGACCGTCATTCGGCTAAGTTATTCGCTAATATAGTTGCGAAAGGGAGCACTTATTAAGAAGCGTTACGCCACCCCTCTCTCTCTCTCTCTCGGCTTTGTAACCAGAACGATATCGGGCCTGGCTTCAGGTGTACTTAATCGAATCATTGTATTATTAATTGTTGGTACACGACCGAGGCACGAGCCAGGTGTTTTCGTACTGAAAAACTTTCTTTTAGCTACTCGAAATTTGTTGGCTTGGTTCGTTTTCCTTTGAGAAAGAAAGTTTTACACTTATTATAGTCCGTGATCAAATTAACTCTTTCGGCTCGAAGCAATTTTAATTCCGAAATCAAAACATTTCTCAAACTTGGATCATTTTTATTTTAGGTAAACTATTTTTTTACATTGGGCACATAAAATGCAACTCTTTTTTTTGCAATTTATAGAACATAGACGAATTTGATAATATTAAAACTGTTTTGGATAATGCTATGATCATTTTTATTGGAGTCCCAAAGTCACCATTTGACTGCAAAGAGTTAATGGACCCAATTAACACAACAGACTAGAATAGTAAGAATTCAGTGTAGCAAATGGCTTTAACGATTACAATATTTATTTATTATAAATGTTCATCGATGTGGACGTGTCTTTCACAGAATTGATTTATTATATTCAGGCAATGTTTGCATAATACTAATTTCACTTTCGAACAAAAGTAACCGAAACCTCGCAAGAGCAATACAAATTTGACCGATATAAAATAGTTGAGTGCAATAAATAGCAGTGCGCGAGAGTACTCTAAATCACGAGAGTAATAACGAAGAGCTCAACAGGAATCCAGTAGCAGACCGCGGCTCGCTCGTAAATCTCCAAAATTGTGAATTTAAATTTCAAATGAGGAGAAAAATTTATCTCATCGACTAGAGAATTAAAGTAGAGAGATCTTTAACCCTGTCCGACACAAACGTTTTCTTCCACCGTAAAAATACCGTGACTAAAGTAACTTTTAAACGTATAAAACTATTGAAAATCCTGTTGGTTTGATTGCACAGGATTTTTCTTTATGGTATAATGGTTATTAGAACTCGTGACATAGTTAATCGCGTTTGCTGCGGTGGCTACAAAGAGATATATAACTATAAATGGTAGAGCTATACCAATATTCGTAGCGGGCATAATTGCGCCGTATGAAAATCCAGTTTGAACCAGCCGGTCTTGTTTCTTCCGAGCATTGTTCCTCTTTGTGCTCGAACAACCGCCTGTTACGTTTGCCCCGCAATTATAGCCTGGCACGTTCATCGTGAAAGAAAAACATTAATACGACGTTGCGGCTCGTAAATTATGAAACGTACAAACCGTCCGACGAAATTACGGGAGAACGATCCACGACAGCGGAATGGCCGCGGGTCGCGGTGAAAATTTAATAACGCACGTCCGTTCTGTCTGATTGCAATCCAATTAATTACGCGCGGATATTTATTAATCGGCCGCTTCCGAGCCGCGGACTTGGACCAGGCTTATTGCGTTTGCGGAGCAAACAAACGAAATTGCAAAATGCCCGAGGTGCCCGGCCAATTTTTTGGTGTTAATTTGGTCGTACAACACGAACGGCACGCGGGAGGGGGGAGAAGCAATGTTAAACAACCGAGCGACGCGATACGAATTCAACCATAGTGAATATTAAATGTTTCAAGTTTCCCGGCACGTTTTATTGATTAATCTCGGAATATTTCACGGCGAGGCATTAAACTTCGGCAAACTTATCGATTGTTGTTATCCACCGTTCCTGAGGAAATTAATTTTGAGAAGTGTACTGAAGATATTCGCTGATAATGCAGCCCCGTAATTCCGAGTTCACGTGACTGGAACTAACGGTAACTTATCGTCAATTTAATACCGTATACCTACCTACCCGTTACAGTCGTAAATTTCAGTACATTATAAACTCGTTATTAATCGCCCGAACATTGCAAAACCGGCGAACACGAGTCTGAATCGAAGCCTGAGGAAAAGAGAAGACGAGGAGCAATAACGATTCTCGTTTTAACGAAATACAGTAGCTTGGAAACGATACATATAATTGTTCGACACATCTGGATCGTGTTTCGTGAAATTAAAGAATTTTTAAACAACGCAGTTATTTCTGATCCCAGATACGGCGATACAAAGAGAAAAAAATATATATTCCATTTTATCGATCGTAATGAATTAATAGAAAAACGTATGCTATCGGCGCACAGGTTCGATCATAATGAAAAACAAAGCAATTTTGCAAAAATTAAATTATTCTCAACGTTTCGATCCTGGTATGGATCATCCTCAAGAGAATTTTGCGTCTGAAAATTACCGAATATTATATTAAATGTTTCAAAAAAATCAAAGAAAAGGTAACTAATATACTTTTTCACCGTACTTGCTATGTGTAAAAATGTTTAGAAACGTGTAAATTTAAAATTGAGTTCCATGTTGACTCAAACAGCAACTGAACCAAACGACTGTTAAGAGAGAACTACACGTACAACCATTGGAACGACGTACATTGACCAACAGCCAATCTGAACGAGTGATCGACAAGTTCTACAATCAATACTTGGCGGCGAATTTGAACAGAGAGACTGCCATTACAACTGAAACACACGTGCCATATACCATTTGTTGTTATGGTACAAAAAATTAAACATTCGATAGTTCGATAGAAAAAAAAATATGTTGGAGGAAAAACGGGGCACGGTAGAAAATAATCTGGTCCACGAAGCTTTGCTACGAAGCGCGTTATTATTAATTTATTAGCGGTTTCACGAGCGCACACTGTTACTCGTCCGAATCGTTACCAAAGAATAATTAAAACGAGAGGATTTTATCTCGCCGATACAGCGGCAATCGGTGAACTGCACGAGCTCCGAGCAATTAAACCCGTTCGAGGCTCGATGCTCGGCGTTGCCCGTTTCATCCGTCCATAGAAAAAGCCTGTGACCGGCACGGACACTTTGCGGATCAATAGTATCCCGATGGCATGCTTTTCGATAATTGTAACACTGCCGCGAAAGGCAGGAGACTGGCTATCTCAACCTCGATGGCTCCGCAGATTTTTCTAGAGATGTTGGAGAAAGACATTTATTCTCCTTCGGTAAAAAGCTATGCTTTTAATCGTGACTCGATACGCGGAAATCGTCACTCAAATGCAATTAGTAACGTCTCTATACTTGTCAGAAAAATATGCACCACATTTGTAACAAAATTCACCAATAACGAAACTCTTGTTTTTAATCATTCTTCTTCTGCTATGAAATTCGTGACGTTTTTCTGATTAAAATGACACCAAACACGATTCGATTCGAAGCATATTTGCTTGTTCAGTTGACAGTTTATTGTACAAATCAGTAAAGATTTAATCAAACACTGTATAAAATTCTTTAGTTGCACCTTTATCAGAAGGACGTAGTCGGTGATTTTCATAGGTATATTCATGCGTGGATAGTTTAATTTGCGTTGCTACAATTTACGTGTAGACTATTTTATAATATTGAGAGGCTTTATATTATGTATAGATGCAATCGAATAGTTTAGTTGAATCTTTATCAGAAGGACTGTATAAAATTCATTACGACGAAGAAAGTTTTATCAGTGTTAAATTCGACGAGAGTAGAGAGATTTCAGTTTATAAAAAGTTCGTTCGGTGTTTAAAGATCAACCTCGAAGACGCAGGAGCTGTGGTGAATTTCTGGATGCAGGTAAACATGAATGATTAGCGCACGTAACGCGGTTGAAACTCGACGCGCGTTCGGCAAACTTGCAGACGCGCCAGTTCCTCGGATATCGGATCGGTCGTCATTCTTGTCGGTCGTAATATTAATTGGTTTAATTAAGTTGCCGAATTGCTACCGCTCTGTCGGCTTGTCCCGGATTAATGCGTGATCAGATACGGAGGACCATCTTGCCTGCGGTCGGTCTTCGTGAAATGTGTCACGCGTCGCTCGTCCGACCCGCCGTTACGTAAATTCGATCTATTAATTAGCCACGATGATTTATTCAATGAGCAAGCGTCGTTTAATTTGCGGAAAGCGGTCCGCGTCGGCCGACGAGTTCCTTGCGAAACCAGCAAACACGGAACCTGGCAAACAACGAGATCTGTTTCCAGCAACAAAAGGAAACGTTTACGGACGAGTTAATTTAAAGATGTGTAAAGTAATTTATGAACGAGCGTCGTGCAATTTATCCTTCGAGATTATGTTCGTTTAACAGAGTCTCGTCGCTCGATTCTTGCCGGAACGATAAAGAAGATGCAGCTTATCCTATAAATAACGTAACGCAGAGGTACGCTGTTCGCACACGCGGTAAAGGAAAATATAATTAAATGGGGGTTTTAAGGTTTGCATAGCGAGTGGAGTGTATTAAGGGAAATTATATTTCTTAACCGTGGCGCATAAAGCACTCTTAAGTATGTCGGCTCGTATTAAAAAATACCTTCCATTTCTTTTCGCCGGTGTACGGAAGACGTCGTAAACGTAATTTAATTTTCCCCGTGGAACTCGAGCCCCAGCATAAAATCGAAACTGTGTACGTAGTTTCAGACTAACGTTCGTTTTAATCTGATTTTCCTGAGCAGGAATGCTCGTTACGCTTCATTCCATTCAATTTTCCTTTCATCGTAACCTTTGAATAATGTATCGTGAACATTCGCTGCGTTCTCATAATCATCTACGGAATTAGAGATTACGCGTAAGAAGATAAATCGAAAATATGAAACGAATTTCTCTTCTTGTAAACGGTTTCTGGGTTTAACGGATGTTAGTTGGAACGTTAAAAATATTCATTTACCGAGCAACAAACATTTCTTTGGCGACGCAACGGATACAACAATCCTGGGAAAATAATATCCACGCCTCGGTTCTTCTGGGAAGAGTAAAATGTTTTGCGAAGCGATTTTCATCGAACGAGAAAATGAAGGATTTTTCTAAAATGGAATAACTTTTCATCGCAGGGGAAACATCTAGATGGAAGTTTTTATACAGCTTAACGTTGTAACGGGGTCATGCCAGGCTACTGTGCAGAGAAGAACTTCGAACGTAATACGACGTCACTTTTCGAAGCAGAATTTTTCACTCGATGTCCATCATTGTCGCTTCAAACGAGCAAGCAAACACTGCGAACTGTTTCGCTTGTATTTCTTTCCAATCACCGACATTGTTGCAATTCATAAATTTAATTAGAACTTAATCAACTTAATCGAACGGGAAAGAATTCATTGGTTAAGTTAAGAAAAGAGAAAGCAGTTACTTACAAAACCAGTTTTCTTAATTTAATTGTAATTATAACAGAAAACACTAATTTATATTTCTTTCGTTACCTGTATCTTACGCATCTGGGTAATTTTAAGTACTAAATTTTCATAAACATCAGTTCGCATCTAGATAACATGTAACAAGAAAATTCTCCACCACGGTTTTATCGATTGACACGAGTCACGTAGTGTTTCCAAGATACTTCGCTCGTTACTGCCTCTTATAACAGGCGCTGACGTATTATGTAACGATACAGCGAATGCAAGTAATATGGAACATCATTCTTCGCGGTCCATTGTTAACTCAATTTTAAACGTGAACGGTATAACGAGTATTATATATGTCGACGTAGGAAATGTATATCGGAAATGTATACGGTAATCCGTCACGTTACATGAACAAAATATCGCAAACGCCTTAGATCAACAGAACACGCTTTCGCAGAGCAAACTTTTATATTACTCTGCATAAATAAAACGTGATCTTCTCTTTAACCTTTCACTGCATGATTTCTTTAAATTGGGATGAAGAAATTGAAAGAAGGTCAGTTCTTGTGTTGTATTTAAGGGAAAAATTAAAACAACATTATTCAGAAGAATAAACATAAATAAACACAATAAGAAAACACATTATTAGCTTATTAAGGAAGGATTAACATGTTGAGTATCAACCTCAAAAATTCCATAAAATCAAAACAATTTATTTAACGAAACTTCTGCGTATGCAGATCGTAAAAATGAATTTTTTAATCTGAACAAGTAAATATTTGAGAATCTTGCGACATCATTAGATCCTGATCACTCTATATCAACGGTCTGGTAACAAACTATATTTGTTACCAGACCGTTGAATTATATTCGCGTTAGTGTAAATTTTATTTTCTCGTGAAAATGGTGTCCGTGTCGAAAGAGATTCCACGGCGAGGAGCAATCGGGGTATCAGTCCGTGAAGCAACATTCCGAAGACAACGATATTCATGCTCCCGTAGTACATATGGTGTGTCCACGGATTTCTACGAGTTTCACGGAAGGACCGCGTATGGAAATACCCATCAGACGTGTTCGCTCTGATGGCACGAACACCGGCGTGCAAAGACAATGCATCGCGTCAGCCGTCTCGAGAAATTTTCAGCATTCTCTCTTTGCTTTTATGCGATCTCCTTCGCGCCCTCCTTTCTTCTCCCTGCGGCAGTCTACACGGTTGCACCTTCGAAGATCCGCGGTCGGAAGACAGATACGTCAAGAAGAAAGTCAGAATCTTATTTCCCGGGATGCTCCTCTTTCCCTGAACCTTTTCTTCGTTTCTCTCTTCGTTTCGTCGAATGCGTGCGCCTTTTTCCGCCGATGCGACACGCCGGACGTGGCCTTCCTATCCTCGCATCACTGACGATGGAATAGCGTATCAAAACTGTAAGACGCGGCCCGTAGGGGGTTGACAGTCTTTGCGGTGTAGGATCACGCAGGTCTGGGATACCAGACGTCTCTCGAGAATCTCGAAAGACGCGAGGAATCGTTTTTCATCCTTCAACCGCGGGAGAGGACAAGGGACTTAGACCGCCTGTGTCCGAGACCCATTTTAATAATAACCGACCTCTTCGGTTTCCTCTTCGCTCGTCCACTTTCGCCAGCCTCGTTTAAATTGCTGAAATCTAACGAATTTTTCAGAATTTTGGTAGCTCTCGTTCGATACAGTTGTTGTCGATGCGACGCCATTATGCGGTGCTACAAATATTTACACCGTGCAACTCGAATATTATTTACATCTCTCTGGTTATTAACAATGGGAGCGTAGACAATGCATTGTCATTATCATATCAAGTATTCAGTACCCATTCATTGGCGACCTATTAAAGTCTCATGACTATGTTTAATTATGGATACCATGCAAATTTGAAAGTGATGCAACAAACATTTACAGCTCGTTGTGCCGTGCCTTGTTGAAACAGTATTAGTGGAAGCTGTATTGTATGTATGCGCGAGAAGAATGAATAGGTGAAGCGAAAATTAAAAATGCTATTTTTCACTGATTAACTGTCCCTTATTTCACGAGCTGAATCTGTTCTTCGGCGATAAATTGGCATAGTGATAAAAGATCGATGAAATAACAAGGTAAACAGTTATTTTTCAGGCAAATTTACGTATAAATAACGGAATAGTATGCAGAACTGTGTCAAATTGACAGTAGGGAGGGATGAGGGTTGAAATCATTAGCAGGACAAATGAATTCCCCGAGGATAATTTCGAGAGACTTATTCTGCATTCCGAGTATAACTGGAAGAAAATCGATGGATTTATTAATACAATAATTGCTAAGAAAGAGCTTCACAAGTTTTTCTTGAGCTTTCACTCAAGAGCTTAGAATGTGAAGCACATTTAGATAAACAATTAAAGAGAGAGGCACTTACGGTACTTCGGAATCTTCGTGCACTCGTTTGGATCCGATGAAATATTGTTAAAATGATTAGAAATATTTGTTTTATTAAAGATGTATATAATATTACCGGATTTGGCTCTTAGGCTCCTGGGCGGTGGGGTTTTAGTGGGTATACTCTTGTCTCCTTTCTTTACAGACAGTGTGAGTCCCACACTACCCCCGTCATTTAGATCTGGAAGGGGTGTGTGAAAAAACAAATTCCTGGAATTAACGTAGAAAAGTTTGATTTTGTATAACGATTCACAGCGATTGACACTTACTAAATTAATGCAATTACCAAAGTTTGGGTTCGATTCGCTACACCGTTTAATATTTATAGCAACTTAAAGTTTGCACATTTTAACACGTGTTCTTATGGAGAATTCATTAAATTCCACTTCAAACCCTATTTAAACCTTGAAAAAACGCAACTAGAAACTCCAGTTTCTTTTATACATAGTAAAAATTATGTAATTAATTATGTTCAAAATTTATTACGATTCACTAAACAGTTACAGAGCAAAAAATTATAAACTGTTACAAAACTTCAAATTTATCGTGTTGTCATCTGACTAGCATGAAAACGCGACAACAGTGTAGACCACTGAATATAGCTACTATATCATCTATAATGCAGACGTTGCAGACGATGATTGCGCGCGACGTTTGAATCTTTGTCTTCTGTAATATTCGAGGTTACCTTTGGTTTTCTACTTTTTAAACCATTTTGCTGTTGAACAAGCCGCCACAAATAAACTTTCTCTGACACTATTTTACCTTGCCAACGGTAAGTTTTCGCTTTTAAAGTATCAGACATTGCATTGCTCAAAATTACGATAGTTTTCAAACGTACACAATACTACTAACTCTCAAATACAAAAATACAGCTAAGTACAGTGTTGTCACGTTTTTTGTTATTATCAGAACATAATTATACGCAAATTTCACATGTTTATTTTTAATAATAACCATGAATATTGCTTTCTGAAGTATTTTTAATTTATATAAATATTTATTTTCAACTTTTTATTGCGTAATTATATATATTGAATGTCACAAATTTATTATCTTAAAGTACAAATCAGGGGGTACAATCATCGCAAAAGTCACTTACAATTTTTTATAATATGAAGAC
The DNA here is from genome assembly GCA_916610235.2 of Lasioglossum morio. Classification (NCBI taxonomy): domain Eukaryota; kingdom Metazoa; phylum Arthropoda; class Insecta; order Hymenoptera; family Halictidae; genus Lasioglossum; species Lasioglossum morio. The sequence continues at coordinate 7,448,973 of OU744325.1, read as the reverse complement.
AATTCGATTAAACAAATAAATATAACATGAAATTTACTAATTAAACGAAAGCTTTTAAATTAATCTATTTTTTTCATGCAAAATATACTCATGAATGGCTTTCATTGCCAATATATTGATAGATTTCGAATTTCTTGTACTTTTGTCTCCCATTGTACCTCCAGAACATCCTTAAAGCAGAGTCGACCGTTCGAAAGAGTTAATTGAACGTCGCTGAGACAGCTGAAAATACATATATTTCTGGAACGTTTGCTTGACGACCGTTCCACTTTCGCGTGCGACTCAAGAGAAGCGAGAGGTCGTAGGTGGTGGGAAAGGAAAGAAAATCGCGAGCTGCGGTGGTGGCTCGATGTATCGAATTTCGATCACGTTCCCTTTCCGTGTACTTTCGGTGAATTGGTGCGAATATCGCGTCGCCCCGAGCTAGAAAACCTCGTCGCGCTTTCTGCGGTCACAAATTCAATTTTGCCGGGTGTGCGTGTGCCCGGAGCGGCCGTTTGTGTGTGTGTGTGCGCGCCGTTGGAAAGAGGTTACCGACGGAATTAAGGGGAAAGAAACGAAGGAAAGTACAACGTTAATCAAACAGAAAGGTGAACCACGTGAGAGCGAACGTGTAATTGCCGACTCAAGTTTTCCGTAAGGTCTGTAATCAACGGGCCTTGATTAATCAGGCTGCTCGGCCAGTTGCTCGGCGCCGAGAAGAGCTTCTTTAAGTGACCCAATCTGCAAAGTAATCGCGTTTACGTGGTCGCCGTTCGAGAAGTAGGGTCGCTTTATTTTCGAAAACCGTTCGGCTCTCGCTTTGACTCTTCGAGGTTGGAGAACGTTGCACAACTGAAATCTTTATCAATGAAAAGCCCACACGAATTTACCAGAATTTTCACTGGTAATCGCCAGGCGCCTCGTTGACCTAAAATCGCGACTGCATCGTCCGAGCGCATTGTCTTTTTCGGCTGCTTGTTTGTCAGGGAGGTCTTGGGATGAGGAGGGGGTGGGACGGGGGCGGATCACGCCGGAAGGTTAACCAGGGTTGATGTATTGAAAACAACCCCCGTCCGCTATCTGGACAGCTTATCATATCCATCATTCCACCCTATTTGTACGGTCCGGCGTGGGCCGTGTTCGCGAGCGTGGAACGCGCGGATCGCTCGCGTATGCATGCATGTACGCGCAAACAATCTCGTCTGCCGACTGCTCTCTTTCACAGTTAAAACCGTCGCTTCTCCTGCTCAAGGCTGCTTTGCCAAATGTTTTTTTTTTCATAATTCGAAGGCGTGGTAGACACACAATCGCGGAAAGAATGCAATTAAGTTGGCCGCGCTCTTGTTCCGCACGCGGAAAGGAAATATTTTAATTGAAACAACCGAAATAATCTGTGCGGCTCGCGAGGATGTATGGCGAACGGATTAAACCGGATGGATCCGTTGATTTACTGTCGCAAAGTGGCCGGTAAAATAAATGGAATGACGTTTAATAGAAAAATATAAACGAACTCGCGGTTTTAATATCACCGACGGAAACCGCCCGGGCATCTTTATTAGTCGGCGGCTGGTGCTGCTTACAAATAAACGGTCTCGCCTCCTTCCGCTTAATTCCGTTCGAGATGGGCAAAGCCGCTTTCAACTTCACGGAAGTAAAAGTTTCTTCCTGTATGGCTTGTACAGAGTGGCTTCTTCCCTCTGTTATCGCGGTACGTTGATTACTCTTTTTCGTTTCACAAAGGAACCTGCGGCTTGATTGTTCCGTCAGTTACAGCGAACACGGCGGAAACGCGAGATCGGAAAATCGGTGTAGTTATTGGACATTCTTTGTGGGATATGTATGTATCGAATATACGCAGACCGACATTCGGTTCAGCCGACTGTTTGTCGGATTGTAAGACTGATTACGCGACGATTTTCAACGGCGTACAGCGACTGTATACCGAATTAATTAAATACAACCGGTTTCTCGTTACTGAACCGATCTACGTTGACGATCGCAAATATATGGACTAGCTGCGTACAGTAAATCCTCGACGGAACTGTTAACTGAAAAGTTATTAACACTTTTATACAGCACAATTAACAATAATCGTGCCGTACCAAAAGAAAGTATAGGAATTTTCTTTTACATTGCAATTCTAAATGAAAGTATTAGACGACGTTATTGAGGGTGACTGTGTTAGTTCACAATGAAAATTGCTGTTGCTATTGAAGGTTCTATTAAAAAGTGTTTAGCTGATTTGTACATACTATATCATAAATAGCTGAATGTCTACACTGTACACAAGTAAACACTTATCTTCGCTTCTGTAATGTAGGGAGAAGTCGTCTTCGAGCGACGAGAATTCCGTCGAATGTCGCGTCGCTAGAAACGATAGCGACGCGACGATTCGATATTTGTTATTATGTTTATCGATTGCGTTATTCAAATTATATTATACGATTTTGTGATTCCGGTACGACGTGTGAAACCGAAAAGACGTGTGTGATCTCAGACGGAGATTCAAACGGGATAATTTAATTAATTGTATTTCATTTAATTCATTATACTTCAAGTTACGTATTAAATTATTTTGTGTTTAAACCGTATTATTCTTTCGACGACTTAAATCCTACAGTAACATATATGTATTACGACAAAGCTCCCGATCTGGCAATCAGAAAATAAATTTCACAGTTCAAAACGAATCCGCGTAAGTCGAGGACTTACTGTATGCACATTCGGAGCTGTACATGCAGGAATTCGAATGCACAGATAATTAAGATTTGATTGATGGTTATTGTCGAACGTTTCCGAGATTCTTTGATTCGTGCAACTAGCAGAGAACTCTAAACTCGCGTGAGTGTTTTTCGATCGATTAGATAGCGCGTTCCCTTTGGGAAAATGTACAAATCCAATATCGATTCTGGAACGTATGTATTTCGCGTTGAACGCTTTGCGATGCGATTAAGGATCAACGATGGCCTCCACCGATTTCTAGAAGGAGAGGATCGCTGTGTACACATTTTTCTGAGCTTACAGTACACCAAAACTTGTTTCCAGAAGAATGGTACATTTCTTTTTCTATTATAAAATTTCAACGAAATTTTGAGGATGGATAGATAGAGTACCGAAATGAAATTCTACTCGCAAGGATGAAAAGGTTGAACTTCATTCATACATATTCCGCTTACATTTATTACAGCAGTTATTACGCCGCAGGATTAAGGAACAGAAAGTTACAAACGGATGAGAAAAGTTATAACAATTACCTATAGAATAACCGGGGTAAAATAATTACGGTTTCATAAGAATGACAGGGGTGCGGTGAAGTAGGTAGATACCCTTCTGGTTTGTAAAAGTTAATGTGTAAGGAGGCGGCTTTGAAAACTCCGGACCCTCCAACATTTATATCCATTTATTCGGAAAATGGCCCTGGTGAGCATATGCGCGCTTATAAATATTAACAGGGACATCTCATTATTTTACATTTTGAGCCCGTAAGCCATATTTACGAGCGATGTCCCTTCCTGCTTCCAGGCATGAACGGTCCCTTCCCATAGCATTCCGGTTCATACACCGAATCGCCTTTATTCCGCTATCAAATCGGGACGGCAGATTTCGCCGATATTTTAATTCGCAATTGAAAACTACCCTCTTTCGCACATCTCGAGGGACGATATTCTAATCGCTTTTAACTGGATACCATCGGTACGAATAAATTTGAATTTTTCTGCCCTGTACTTGAATAATCTAGAATCCAATCTACGTAAAAATATTCGCGAAAATAAGGCGAGCTTGTAGACGAAAAATATATATACCTTCGCTTATAAGATAAATTTTAGAACAACGGTTGATTAACTATTTCTTTGAAAAGGCTAAGTGTTAGATATGCATTTCACATGTGCATAAATAAATAATTAATGCTTTCGAATGTTCTATCCAATAAAAGATAACAGGATCAAAATTAAGAATCGAAACTAAGAATTGCTTCTTTCCGGAAGATCTATTAAATATACAAGGTGTTAGACATCTGCAAGTGAACTCGAACATTTTCGCGACCGATATTAATTTCACGAAATCGTGGGTGACGCTTTCCGCAGTACAGAATATATCGTCTACGGCTTTTAACAAGATTAAAGGAGGACTGTGTAGAACAGGAAATTCCGCGCGTTTCTCGAAACGATTTCTATAAAAACGCCAAGCACCACTTTGACGGATCTATGCGCCGCACAGTGGTCCGGTAGGCCGCTTTTTGTGGCCAAAACTATTGGAGCGTTATTTCAATATTTCATATTATCTTATTATAGACCGTTGGATTCGTCTTGGTACTAGTTGGAATATTATGATGTAAAAAATATATGTTAATACTTAAGAAATTGAGGTAACCTTCATTTTCTTTTTATAAAAAAAACATTGTTTTCTTAAATTTCTTATATTGAAGTTTGTAGAAAAATGAATACTGATCAATTTTTGTTCGAAACATTTTCTTGTCAGATCATCGGAAATATTTTCAAAATCGTGTTAAAACTTAATTTTTCTTAAGAATTATATGAAATCTAGTATTCAGAGGTTTTTGGGGTCTCTGATTACGAATCTGAAGTTACAAAATTCGAAATTCAACATTCAAATTGGCGGATCCCATATGGTATACTAAAATACACGCTTGTTAAAATACACGTAGAATTATAAAACGCAGGAAAGTGCAGATAAAATTTACATGTGTACATGTTGAAGGTGTAAACTTTCAGAAAAATCAAGTCTGAATGCTAACGTTTTTAAACATTTTCTTCAAACTCTACCTAAAGTTTACATTGCACTTAACTTTATGTCCTTCGTATATTGATTCAAACATGCTTATACTACCATTAAATAGCTGAAATATACCTGCTCACACATACGAAAATCTAGTATAGATTTAGCAGTGTGTAAAGAATAATTCAACTATTTAGTTGTTCTTCCAATATCATAATTTTCAACTTCAAACGCTATATCTGCTCGGAAAGCTATCCGAAAGACCTAATATTTAGAATTTCGAGATTTCAAAATGTTCTTATTTGAGAGAAAAAAATTTTTTTATTGAAATTTGATAGTCGAAAAATTGAATTTTGGCCACAAGAAGCGGTCTCCGGGTGCACTGTGTGCCGGAGGTCGGGTCTCTCGACGGTGTTATCGGCAGAGCTTAAACTACACACGGCTTTATTAATTTTCGTTACGCCACACAGTTTTGTGTAGCCTCGGAAAACTACAGTTTGTCGATATCTCCGAACGAATTGCAGCGTATTGGTTGATGAAAGGAAGCGGCTGAAGTGTTCAGCCGAACGACGTATCAATCTATTGGCTCTCGCACCGGTCGAGACCATAACGAGCGGCCATGACCCTAGAAATCCATTGAAATCGGTTGAATGAGGAATCCCGCGTACGAACGAGAAAATATGGAGGAAGGAAACAATAAAGGATGGAAAACCGAGTCCGGCGTACAGAGGCAACGATGGAGGAAAGGCGTTCTAGAGATAATCTAAACGCGACGTGATGGAGAAGTGGCAGGTCAGACTAGGCGAGTTGTCAGCTCATGATGGATGGACACTAGGGTGGACCTTATTTTTCGACCAAAGAATTTTTTCCAAGGCACCCCCCAGAATTGTGACAACTGTTGAGAAAATGATCTGGAAAAAATTTGGGGCCGATTGGATCATGGAAAACCGAAGCTCATCGAATTTGAAAATTTTTTTTTTTTTAAATGTCGATATAAATATACGATGTAATATATCGTTGAATTTGTCTTTTTTTTCTCTGTAAGAATCCATATATAGCTTAATCAGTTGTTAATAGAAAAAACATCCGTGACCATGAAAACTTGAAAAAATGACCTTGAAAAAATTTTTTTTCTCTGATGCTATATTCACCTCCTTATATACTACAACTTTTGTTTGAAGAGTTTTTTCATATATACATAACTGACAGAGATATAATAGAGTTTATTTTAAACGTTCGTAAGTAATCTTGTAGAGAAAAGATGAACCAAAGTATCCAGGTGTTTAAGATACATTTTAAATTTTATCTGAAATATATAATAGTTGTATTTCTGATAATACTACAGGTTCTTAAATAGTTAATTCGTATATTTTTTAGAATTTTAGTTTTGAATGCCTTCCAAGTTAACTGTTCCGTCGTAAAGAACCATAGTCCTTTAGAAAGTTCGTATATCCTTTGTAAAGAATAGCAGCACAGAGATTTGTCTTTCGCACCATTTTATGACACGGTTCAAAACCAGAACGTACTGTTCTCTTAACTGTTTGCTCGCGGACGCGTCGGTTCACGAATTTGTTCGAGTACTTGAACTGAACTGATGGTATCGAGAGGGCGGCTTTTTACCGATTGTCATAAGCAAGAAGATACCCTGATTGGTTTGCTGGATTTTGGATTTTCCAATGAAGACCGTACTTGAAACCGTACTTACCAGGCGCGGATGTTTCTAATGACCGTTTTTTGATGGCCGAGGATAATCGTTAACGGGGACCAAGTTTGCGTTGCAAGTTTACAAGATACATAAAAATAAAATGTTTGAGCCACATCTAGGATGGTAACCAAATAGCTAGTTTGCTTAATTTTCAAAAAGGTCCTTATAGTCGCGAGCTAGTCATAAAATAAAGGTTTGACGGAGGATCAGGGTGCAACGGTTCTTTGCGAATGAATACAATTCTTTACGTTTGAACACGACCGTGTCATGTGGCTCAAACATTTTATTTTTATGTATCTTGTAAACTTGCAACGCAAACTTGGTCCCCGTTAACGATTATCCTCGGCCATCAAAAAACGGTCATTAGAAACATCCGCGCCTGGTAAGTACGGTTTCAAGTACGGTCTTCATTGGAAAATCCAAAATCCAGCAAACCAATCAGGGTATCTTCTTGCTTATGACAATCGGTAAAAAGCCGCCCTCTCGATACCATCAGTTCAGTTCAAGTACTCGAACACATTCGTGAACCGACGCGTCCGCGAGCAAACAGTTAAGAGAACAGTACGTTCTGGTTTTGAACCGTGTCATAAAATGGTGCGAAAGACAAATCTCTGTGCTGCTATTCTTTACAAAGGATATACGAACTTTCTAAAGGACTATGGTTCTTTACGAAGGAACAGTTATACTTGGAAGGCATTCAAAACTAAAATTCTAAAAAATATACGAATTAACTATTTAAGAACCTGTAGTATTATCAGAAATACAACTATTATATATTTCAGATAAAATTTAAAATGTATCTTAAACACCTGGATACTTTGGTTCATCTTTTCTCTACAAGATTACTTACGAACGTTTAAAATAAACTCTATTATATCTCTGTCAGTTATGTATATATGAAAAAACTCTTCAAACAAAAGTTGTAGTATATAAGGAGGTGAATATAGCATCAGAGAAAAAAAAATTTTTTCAAGGTCATTTTTTCAAGTTTTCATGGTCACGGATGTTTTTTCTATTAACAACTGATTAAGCTATATATGGATTCTTACAGAGAAAAAAAAGACAAATTCAACGATATATTACATCGTATATTTATATCGACATTTAAAAAAAAAAAAATTTTCAAATTCGATGAGCTTCGGTTTTCCATGATCCAATCGGCCCCAAATTTTTTCCAGATCATTTTCTCAACAGTTGTCACAATTCTGGGGGGTGCCTTGGAAAAAATTTTGCAAAATAATTTTCATCAAGTATAGCTAAGGTCCACCCTAATGGACACGCGGCACGTACGAGCGGAAGATTCTCTCCTCTTTTCACGTAGACTTTGCCATCCTCTCCTCCGTCCGTGCTCCCTTTTCCGTCTCTCTCTCTCTCCTCTTTAGAGAGGAGAGCAGCGCACTCCGCTTGTCGTTACCTCGCGCCTCATTTCGCCGATTCTTTGCACCAGAATAACAAGCGACAGTCGCTTGCTCCAGTTTCGTTCCGTTCTGGAATATCCTCATAAAACAGGGTAACTATCCTGTCGTCTAAATAGATTCTCTCGCTGTTTGCTCGGGCAGGAACGGAAGCTTGGCGGAACCACGGGAAGAATTATTAAATCGCGGCTTTATACGCAGATAACGCGAATAAAACCTGTCGGATTATTACAATTCTGGCTTAAAGTAGCTTCACGTGTATCTTAGCTTTGTACTCTTATCGTTTAGCGTTAAGGAACACAATTTTCAATAATACAACTTCAACTGAAGTTCGTCGGAACTTCGTCAGTCGTCGAAGCAGTGAAGTAAAAGTGGAACGAACTACATATAGTCGGACGACTGGGAACCGCTCATGATGGAACGAGAACAATTAACAGCAATACCTTTCTGTCAATGTTGAATGTGAGACGTGAAATATTAAACAGTTCGACTACTGTAAAATTATCGAAAATTAAAAATGTCGCTTTTCGTAAATAATTGATGTTGGATTTACCGACGTTTTCAAAATCACCTCTACTTGTATCTGTCCTTGTAGTAACCGAAGAGAGTATAAGGGCTGCAAGCCAGATGTGTCTTAAGAGGGTCTTCCCTGGAAAAACCCCAACGCACCAGGCTAAGCAGTAAAAATTAGAAAGCGCACTGTAGCGTGTACACTGAGAAAAAAAACCTGTCGAAACAAAAAAAATATATGTTGATTCAATAACATGTACTATTGAATAGTGCCAATATCATATGAACTTATTTTAATATTTTATACTATTGAATTTCAATAGCAAAACTCATTTCTGCCAATCATATAAGCCAATAGCTTGACCACCAATGTTTTCAGAAAGATAAGATATGGCCTCAAACCAATTCCAGTATTGACTGGTGAATAATATTTTGCATTTCTTTCTAACCTATTTATTATTAATCCATCATTTTATGAAGTTAAATGAACATAATCTGTAATAAAGATAACTTCGCTGTTTGTTCTATGCAAATACTCAAACGATTACGTAAATCGATGTATGTATTAAAATATAAAAAGAAATTTTGTCCATGCGAAAGTCCAGTCGTTCAAAAGTTGTGACGTCATTGGTACGCGCATTGTGCGCCGCCCGCAAGGGCAACTATCCCGGAGGGCCTGGCCGCGAATGCGTGCCGCAGGCACGCCACGAGTAGCTAGTTTTCAATAATTCAGAGGCAACGGTGTGAAGCAACGGTTTGGTCGAATAAGAATAATAAGTCTTAGTCTGAGTAGTAATAAAAAAAAATAGCTACGCATATTAATACATCCCGCGCAACACTTTGCTTGCGAGAAACTCGCTACGTCGTCGCGGCCCTCTCGCGGCGGAAGATGGCTGTATCTCTGGAACGGTTAGCCCGCGCAATACTGCTTGCGAGAAACTCGCTACGTCGTCACGAAAGCATGTAGGGTATGCACCCCCTTAGGGGTTGAATTTTTAAAAACGCCGAAATAGGTGTTTGATTAATTATATCAAAGAGCATTAAGACCAAGTATCAAGCAAATCCGACCATAAATAAAATATTCCTCATACAAACGTTGCAACCCCTTTTCACCCCCTTAGGGGTTGAATTTCGAAATATCCTTTCTTATCTCTTGTATAGATCATAAAGGAAACCTCTGTGCAAAATTTCAGCTTTCTAGGGCCAAAGGTTTAGCCTGGGCGTTGATAGGTGAATGAATGAGTCAGTACTTCATTTTTATATAGAAGTAAGTTATCTGCTTCTTTTGAACCGTCCCTGTTATTCACTCAACAACTTAACTATTTCTATCAATTACAAAAAATCAATACATTTCTCAAGTTTTTTTAATAACATATCTGATTGAAGGAAAAAAAGAAATATTACGAATAATAATATATGGTATTGAATCAAATAATATGTTCAATCATTTCATGATTGACAATTCAAGTACATCACGATTTGCTTCTAAATTTCATACTATTGGAAAGAATACATTAATATTCATTGAAGTAAAAAAATTACAATAACACGCGTGTTATTGAAGTAACTACTTTTTTTTCTCAGTGTAGACAAGGATCTTGTATCCTTGTTCTATGGTTTAGGATTTTGGGCCTGCATTGCTGTGGACATTTTTCGCAGGTTAGTCTGCTGCAGATCCTCTTCAAGGAAAGACGTTTCGTTCCGAGCCGTGAAATAAAGTCTTGTTTTTATGAACTTTAACTTTGGTTTAGTTTAATCGGCACCCCATTCTCAATAATTGATGATTTTAGGTTGAATTTAACATGGTCAGATTAATCTGGACAAGTGGAATGAATTAACATATGGTCGAACAAGTAGAATACAGTGACACATGGTCGGGCAAGTAGAATACAGCAACATATGGTCAGACCAATAGAATATGGACTACCTCTGATGAACAAGTAGAATAGAGACGACCTTATGACTACACGAGCGCAGTAGGGTAGGCGTGTGTGGCTAGTCAGATGGGATAGAGACGACTTACAATCAGAATAATTATGGAATGTTTATTCAACAAAATGAGATAGGAGTCCACAAAGATCAGCAAACTCAGAGCATCATTTTTTATGTTAAAGTATACGTGAAATGAATTTATATTAAATATATCTACAAGGTACAGAAAATATTTCGCATTTGTCGGAGACGTTCCGGGCGCGTTACGATTTGTTGCTAAATCGTTTCGTTTTTAAACAACCGCCCTCTCGCCGATATTATCTTCGAAATAAGCTTCGTAACGCCGAGCAATCCGGTGGTGTTCTCTATCGCGAAACAATATCGGAGCAACTTCATAATCGAACCGGTCGTTCTGAAATCCTACGTGAGATATCCTCTACGAAGGATATTTTTGTAAGAGACAATTCCAGAGCTCTCTGGGGGTTTCGCCGTCTCTCTGTCTCTCCTCGGCCGCGTTGAGACCTCCTAGATTACTCTGCCACCTCGCCTATTCCTTCGGTTTTCTCGTATCCTTCGGTTCCCGTTCGCAAACTCCTCGCCCGTAAGAGAATGCCAGGAGTTCACACTCCAATTCTCCGTTACTATGGAACCGTGGGTGCCGCGGGAGGAGAGAAAGACCGTCGCGGAAGATCAGAAATATTTCGTAACAATATGCATACGTAACGTTGCATTGTTCTCATCCTTTTTCCGCGGCAGTTCCGTACTGTAATTTAGAATGTTCCCGCGCGACGTCGACGTTATATCCGGTCGCGCGTGTGCACGTACATATATTCCTTTGACGTCGCTTTATCCTGTCCTACTTTCGGTTTTCGTTTCCCGATGATATTTAACGCAGTCGTTCACCCCCGCCGCGTTTCAGATTAATTACTACGTGCTCTTTATTCTCCACGTATTAACGTACCATCTATCGCGCGTAATTCGCTGTTTGCGATGTGTTGTCGGCTTACGCGTCGGTCCCACTGTAAATAGTTGAAGAGATCGTTGTTGTTGAAGCACACACCGGATTTAGCCAGGGACGCGGAATCGTCGAGCAGAATTTTACTGTTCGCTGCTCGGAAATCGTCGCATCGAGAGATGCTGAAACGGACACTGATGTCTCACGAAATTTTTTCGTACGACTGATCAAACTAGACTGCGAATTTTAGAGAATACGTTCTATTAATCGACATTCAGGAAATTTTACAGATGAACGAGCCCACTCAGGTTTCTCAACCGGACGATCCGCAGACTTTTTCGACGGCGTCTTATAAAAATTGGCCCATTAATCCCGGCCGGCGAACGACTCTTTCCTCCGCGCCATCCACCTTGGCTTCCCCAGCATGCTCTCCACTTTTTCGCCTCCAAAGCTTTGTACCACGTCTCACGCTCTAATTCTCCGGCTGACTCTCTTTCTCTCCCTTCCTCCCTTTCTCTCAATTCGACGGCGAGGAAGTATTATCTTCAAGGCTACACCGGAGTACAAGCAAAATTTCAGTCCGCGGAAACGACGAAAGTTCACTCTCTGTCATACACTCCGGTTCATTTCGTGTACTTCAATCTTCGGGATTCTTCGGCGTACCCACTTGTACCGGCGCTCCTTGCTTTTATTAGGGCAAGTAGCGGTCCATAATCCGACCGGCGAACCATACGATCGATACCACTGCGACGACGGCCGAAGCTACTTTAATCAACGTGCTCGAAATCGTTTTCGTTTCACCTGTTATCTGACAAACGTACTGGGGCCGGGTCTTTGTCAAAGGGCCCTGGAATTTTTCCAGTGCGTTGTTTCAACGCGAACATAAAGGCAGTCGCGGATAAAAAAGAACAAAGTCGTGCGTTGAAATTGAGAAGTTGCAAATCACAGGATAGGACAATTTTAAGATCGGAGAACATATTAAACGTTAGCCAAGGTTTGGAAATTGGGTAGCAGCGAAATATAAATTTATATTCTTCACTAGCTGACCCGACAGACGTTGTCCTGTCCAAATTTCAATACATTTGTTGCTGATAGGTTTGGGAATTTGTGAAAAGCTATTGGAAATGGGTAAATTAAGTGAAAATGAGAAAAAACGTATTTCTGAGTGATTTGTATCTACTAACGATGGTGGCCATGGATATTCAATTTAAGGAGAAGCACATTCAGAAGTACGCCAATGGGAAATTTTACATGCGAGATGAATTCTATCAGCAGTACATGAATTTGTTTTTTAATTTAGCCAAATTGATCTAGCCGTTCTCAATATAATCTCTAATAATAATTTTAATGCGATGCAACTAATATGTTAAAACTATCAAAATCTCCTAATATTTTCACTCTTTTAAATTGCACTTGTTCGGTTTTGTTATAAATGCATCAAATCCTTAGTCTAATAATGATCTTCGGCCATTTTAGTTACATGGTGGTGGTGTGTTTGTAATTTATTCCACATCACGTTGCAATTGAGAAGTTGCAAATGAGAGAACAGAAAAAGCGGTATTGGAGAACATATTGAACATTAGCCAGGGTTTGGAAATTGGGTAGCAGCGAAATATAAATTTATATTCTTCACTAGCTGACCCGACAGACGTTGCCCTGTCCAAATTTCAATAAATTTGTTGCTGATAGGTTTGGGAATTTGTGAAAAGCTATTGGAAATGTGTAAACAAAGTGAAAATGAGAAAAAACGTATTTCTGAGTGATTTGTATGTTTTATTTACATTGTATCTATTAACGATTGTGGCCATGGATATTTAATTTAAGGAGGAGCACATTCAGAAGTACGCCAATGGGAAATTTTACATGCGAGATGAATTCTATCAGCAGTACATGATTTTTTTTAAAATTAGCCAAATTGATCTAGCCGTTCTCAATATAATCTCTAATAATAATTTTAATGCGATGAAACTAATATGTTAAAACTATCAAAATCTCCTAATATTTTCACTCTTTTAAATTGCACTTGTTCGGTTTTGTTATAAATGCATCATATCCTTAGTCTAATAATAATCTTCGGCCATTCTAGTTACATGGTGGTGGTGTGTTTGTGATTTATTCCACATCACGTTGCAATTGAGAAGTTGCAAATGGGAGAACAGAAAAAGCGGTATTGGAGAACATATTGAACGTTAGTCAGGGTTTGGAAATTGGGTAGCAGCAGCACGGTACACCTTGGAGCACGGCAACACCAAGATAATAATCTTTGGCCAGTCTAGTTACGTGGCGATGGTGGTAGTGTGCTTATGCCTTATTCCACATCCGCGGCTGCTCATCAACGGTAGCCAGCCCTCAAGACAGACGATATGTTCACGCTCTAATTCTCGGTGCTCGTGGTTTGCCGTCGGTGAGAGAAGGGTCTCCGGTACGGGCGAGCGGGGTGCCTGTCTAATACCCGTTTTCTTGGTGCCTAGAGCGACAGTTAGAATCCACGTATTCCGGCGTGTACACAAGGACAGCTGTGTGTATGCGTGTCCTTTATTCGCGGAGTGTTGCAGGCTGGCACAAACGAGAGTCCAGTGGACCGGAAGGTGAGCTCGCAGGCAGTGTCCGCCCGAAGCTTGCAAGCGTGTCTACCGTTTCCGCAATTTGTGCTTGCGGCTTCTCGCAGACGATGCCAGACGTACGGGTAACGAGCAGTTCGTGCACGATGACGAGCACGAGTGCATTTTTCAACGGCGGGCACCGCGACGTCGGCCCGCGTCGAAGCCAACCCCCCTCGCGCCACAGGAAACCGGGGGCGAAAAGCGTTTATTAAATGTCTACAAGATGCATCGCGCCCCTGGCTCGCGGGTAACCTTTGCTCGCGTGTTTTATACTTCCTTGGAAATTCCTGTTACGTGCTTGTAAATCTGCTCGAACGAGCCACCTTCCGCTGGACAATTCGATTCAACTCGCTCGAACCCCCGGATTCGAAGCTCCAACGAGCAACTGGTCGCTAAATAATCATTAGACTGAATTTTATGCAGTATACCACCGTGAAATTCAAAATTGTTGACCTCTCCTCTATGAAAATCATTAAGGGATGAAATGACATTCAATTTAGTTTCCGTTTCTTGCAATCGATGCAGATTAATGATTAGACTGATTAGAATTCCCAATTTTTATAGGAAATTTTTAAGAAAGTGCAATTAAGTGAAATCCCGCTTTTAATGAGAACAGTTTTTGTAGATTCAAAACAAGTAAATATAGTACTGGATTCTATCGGATTTTATATTCTAGCAGTTTCGAAAAATTTCTATAAGCCATAAATGGATAAAGATCCGCAGTTTAATGATTAGACTGATTAGAATTTCCAATTCTCATAGGCAATTTTTAAGAAAGTGCAATTAAGTGAAATCCCGCTTTTAATGAGAGCAGTTTTTGTAGATTCAAAACAAGTAAATATGTATGTATGTAACATAAGTATTTGTATGTAACATGATATTTGGTCCCCTCAGGGTTTCAAATTTATTTACCAATCCTCTTTTCCTCTTTCCTCTCTCACCATCGCCTTTTCAGCGGAACCTACTTGTTTATGGTGGGTTCCGAACCACATTTTGCCAACAACACGTGCAAAACACCCCGGGTGGGTCACTTTCCGGTTTTTTTTACCAGACGGTCACCCATCCTAGTGCCGTTCACGTTCCACATTGTTTAACTTCGGTGATCTAACGAGAACCGGTGCTTTCAACTGGACTACGGTTGTTGGCTTCAAAACAAGTAAATATAGTACTGGATTCTATCGGATTTTATATTCTAGCAGTTGTGGAAAATTTCTATAAGCCATAAATGCATAAAGATCCGCAATTTAATGATTAGACTGATTAGAATTTCCAATTTTTATAGGCAATTTTTAAGAAAGTGCAATGAAGTAAAATCCTGTTTTTAATGAGAACAGTTTTTGTAGTTCCAAAACAAGTAAAAATAGTATTGAATTCTATCGGATTTGATATTCCAGCAGTTTTGGAAAATTTCCATAAGCCATAAGTGCATAACGATCCGCAGTCTACTAATAATCATGTTTATCTCTGCCGTGAAAATGTTTTAGATGGGATGGAATGTCTTTTCTTTTTCTTTTAATCCGCCTCCTCCCACCGCATCCCTCCAGGATCTGTTTCTGCGACATTACAGTCAAGGGGATGGTCGGCACTCGTTGCACCGTATCTTTGTTTCCTATTTCTCTGATTTTCAAACCTTCCAAATTCCAATTTTATTTCCTATCTACGTCTGGAATTTAAAAACCGTATGTAAAACGATAATATTATCCGCGCTTGAAGAAAGGGATTATCATAATTAGTGCCCTGGTAGAATGAAAATCTTGTAATAACGAATTCCGCTAATGAAAAGTAGAATTACGTCGGATCACCGACCGTGTGGGTGATTTACACGCGGGATTATAAATGGACGAGTCGAAATCAAATTTGGATAGCTGATTGATCACGAACAATTAAAGAATCGAAGTCGTTTGATTCCGGATATTAACATAATTAAAATAATTCAAAGATATGTTTGCACGTTAATATTCATTTCAGGCGACAGTGATAAAATTTAATACGACTTAGTAAAAGTGTAATGAAAATGTAGAATATTAAAATAAATATTCCATTTTATCGATCGTAATGAATTAATAGAAAAATGTATGCTATCGGCGCACAGGTTGTTCATTATGATCGAATCTGTGCGCCGATAGCATACATTTTTCTAATATTAAAATAATTACGAATGAGCGATTTCTCGCCAGAAAGTAGAAATCTTCATTTTCGACATTAAGAATAAATATGCGAAATTCTGTCATGATAACTCGCAAACTATCAAATTTTTCTGCAATCCCTCCCACATCGGTGTGTATGGAAACGAAGACGCTGACTCCCTTGCAAAAGCTGCTACATCTACAAATGTAGTGTACATATCTGAATTTCTTTTCACTGATTTTACCTGTCATTTCAAGCTAAAAGGTAACTTCAACACTCGCTCTACAATCACTGAGCAAGGCTCCTTCAAAAGCACTCATTATTTTCAAAACTTCTTTAACCCTAGTCAATCTCCCCGGTTTACTCAAGATGTCTCCTTTAAAAGGTGCTTTATATCCACTGTTAATTGTATCAGGGCTAATCATTATAACCTAGCTGCCTCTCTGCATCGTGTAAATATTATCGATGATCCCAGTTGTAAGTGTAACTCAGCCTCTGAGGACTTGGATCATGTATTATGGCAGTGCTGTTTATATGACTCCCAAAGAATTAAACTTGTAAATAATTTACGTAAAATTCAGTTTTTCTTACCACTAAAAGCGGACCTCTTCTTTGCAGAACCAAATGTTAAAGCCAGTGAATTTATCTTTCAGTTCTTAAACGACTGTGATCTGCATCTGTAGTGGTTAGTCATATTGTAAATGTACTCAAACTGTAAAACTAGTGTATCTTTGTTAAAGTCGAAATAAACCTACAATAGGTTTCAGTGGCTCAATAAACGAAAAAAAAAAAAGTAGAAATCTTTCCCGGAGCAAGAAAGGACCACGATCGATAGAATGAAATGAAAAATGGTGGGCATTGCGATCCTTCGTGGATACAGCGAAGCCCGAAATGAGCCGGCATAAGCGCAACGCGACGGAACAGGGGCACGCGATTCGAATAAATTCTCCGTCAATCGGCTCTGTCTTCGTCAACAAATACGGGGCCATAATCGGATTTACGTTTTGTCGGCCGACAGGTGGGAGTCGGCTTTTCGCTCCTGGCGCCGCCAAAAAAACGAATCCGTCCCGGGCGCCGATTATGCGACTCGCTCCCGTCTGGATTATACTCGTCCGTTGACAGGGACAGGGCTAATGTTTCCGTTCCACGGTCGGAACGGTTTTAAAAATGCACCGGGACGCACTAGTAAATGTCCAGACTACGCCTGGGGTAGCGTCGCGAAACAAGGGGGTTTCGCGGGGCAGCGAGAGGGTTGTATCACGGACAGCTGCCCCGCTCCTCTCCCCTCCCAAGCTTGGTAACCGTCGTGTTCGCGGCGACCCCCGACGCGCAGCAATAAATTTGTTTTAAAAAGCGCTTTTGTTCGTTCTACGCGTGCGTGTGTCTGGTACGCGCGTTGGTCTGCGCGCCACGCGCTAAAAAAACGACAAGAGTAAACGCTAAATCTCGGCGTAAAATAGGATCCACCCCTGCACGCGGGGGAGGAGCGAACATCTCGCCATCTACGTACCGACGCGACGGTCAACCGTATTTACAGGGTCGTCCAGGTACATCCGGTTAAATCATTGCATCAGGTGTGCCAATTAAATCGCCGCAGTTCTATTTAATCGATCATAGTCTTTGCTCAAATCTGTGGTTGTACGCAAGAACACCGAATGTCACATACTTTCGAGACATTCGAGCGTAAAGTTTTGGATATAGGACATCGGTTAAAGTGCATTATTTATTTGAGTGTAGAGTGGAAGGGTTTCTCAGGAGAGATCAAATCGTGTAGATATAAAATACTTTATTCGTCTGTACTCTTTCGAGTGTGGGCGCTACCTAATCTTTTCCAAACGGTTTATTCAAAGGAAGGCCTGGTTGTCCGCGGTTTTTATATTTGGCCTTGGAGCACAAGTCGTCGTCGATCAACTGTTTTGTCCTAACACTAAATAGGGGCGATGACCGCGCATCATAATACTGTTCGAGGAACGATACTGTTCCTCGCGTAACGGACATACATGCTTCCATATTATCGCAAGGTGTTTCTTTTACATGAGACATTTCAATCAATGTATAAATTCAAATTTTTTTAAATTGTGACGTGCTGCGTTTTCCCTTGCAACTACAGAAATCATACTTCCTTTCCGATTTTATGTAAAGCCTGATCAACAGTCTAATTCAGACAAAACGCAATGTTTCCAGAAACTAGCTTAGCAGAAAAAGCTGAAGTCGTTTGATGCATGTATATCAAAGTTATTCTGATTTAAAGTGTTTTCAATTTCAAAGAATTCGGGTTTATGCATTATAAGCTTCAGAGTACAGGATCCACGTATTTGCCAGAAAAATGTGAAAGCAAATTCGAAATGCTCAAAAAAACAAAAATGAATGAAACGTGAAAACTTTAAACAGCATTGTCTCGATAGGAAAAGTATCCGACACGCGGCGTTCTTCCTTGCATGCACGACAGCACAGTGCGATATCTGTTTAAAAGTCGGAAAGTATTCGGCCGGTGGCATCGTTTCGGCGAGAGATCGATGCTCGAAAGTATTTTCCGGGGTCACGGAGGGTTAACGAGAGGCAGGTTTGCAGAACGGTGAAAGAAGTTCATCAAAGTTTTCGAGGGGCGCGCAGGTATTCGAGGCACGCGCGTCGGCTACGTTAAATCAAACGGTTGACGTTGCACTAACGTGTGTAGGACACGCGACGGTTCCTCGACCGTCGAGATAAACGCGCGAGAAGACTAGTTAGCCGCGACGATTCGCCACGTTCAGGGTATCTAAACGAGGGAGCACAGGGCGTCGGGACACGGCCGAGAATCAGCATGAAAATCCCAGCCGCCGTTTACTTAATGATGAAAGTTTCCGCGTGCTGGGAGCGAGACCAGGCGTCCCGGAAGCTCTTAAAACCGGATTTAAGGTGCACGAGGAGAGCGTGGCCGTGGCCGTCACCGTTGAATCGGCCTCGTGGAATTTTCTGTGGAAAGTTACGGTCGATTCGACCGCGATACAGACCTGCATCGTCGCTCGGATTTACCGTCGGTACACACTGCACATATTATTTGAGCAGGAGCGCGCATCACCGCGAGCGAGCCGTGCTAAATACTCGAGAGAGCGCACCCACGCTCGAGCAAAATATGGCATTCCAGATTTGTTTGCTATATTCGTAACAGTAGGCGAGCCAGCTAGCCGACGCCCACGATCAAACAGGCTGCCACATGCGCAACAATGAACCAGAAATGTTCAGCCTGCATCTCTCACGAAATGAGAACCGTTGCGCCCTTGAACGATACCGCTACCGGCAATGCACAAAACATTTATTGGTGTACGGGGAAGGAATCGATTATTGAATTAATCGTCACCCCGCTGCGCTCGACGAAAAATTAATCTCGTGAGGGCTGGTTATTGTTCTTTGGTGTTGATAGTGGTGTGAGTTGAATACATACACTTATGATTAAGGGGGTACTGTACCCATGGATATTACTAGCATATTACTAGAATATTACTAGAAAAATAGGCGAAAACAGGGTTTGCGGGAAACTGTTGTTTGTCGTTATGCGAGCATGTTACGAGCTGTGTGAGGGCGCATTCTAAAGAGGAAGGTTGATCGCGCTTCGCTCTGCTCACGATCTGACGAAATTATGTTTATATTTAATAATATGAGCGTCCAAAGTAGAGGAAATAAATCGAGACAACCACCCTCAGGTTCCTATGTATTTTTCTAATACAAAACGATTGTTTTGACTGAAATCGTGAGCAGAGCGAAGCGCGATCAACCGTCCTCTATCAAATGAACCTTTGTGCAGCTCAAAATATGCTCGCATAAGGACAAACACAGTTTCCCGTGATTGCATTCAATTTCCCCATATTTCGTTCATACAGGCAGAGTCTAGAGCAAGTCTAGAACCAATTTTAGTTCAGCTACTTGGACGAGATGGCACTTGTCAGGAGAATTGTCAGCGTAGATTCGTAACAACAAAAGTGTAAAGGGCATGAAGCCACTCGGATCCATTAATAGCAATAAAGATATTGATGAAAAGAAAAAAACCTGTAATGATAGCGAAATTGAAGCGTTAGATTGATACAAATGTTGTTCATCACTGTTGCCAAACTGTGTTTCAGCGTGTAGGTTGGTTACCCTGATAAATACTCTAGAATCCATGGGTACAGTACCCATTTACTTAATCTAAACAGCACTCCTTTAATACATTATAAACTTCTATAGTATTTACAAGTCCGGCGTAGCAATTTAAGGATGATGTTCGTTTGATGGTTGAGAAAAATCTGTCTGGTCTGCGATGCGTTGAAGGTTGGCTGGAGGGTATTTTTTTGGAAAAGGAGATGATTGGTGGAAAACAGTGTTTAGGAAAGGGAAATTACAAGAGAGAGGGAAGGTAGGCGATGATAAGGAGCGGAAGTGCAAGGATAAGATGACCTGAAGGCTTGGTAGGTTTGGGAAAACCATGGTGTGAAGACTAGGGTTACAGTTTGAAGTAATTTATGGTGGACAAAGTCACAAAAATCATGGTGGTGCGTGACAAATTGAGAATCTTCAGTTTAGGCACGATTTAGATGTTACAGCGAAACGACATTAAAGAAAAATAAACTGGACGTGGTTGGTCGGGTGTGCTAAAACCCGGACAATTCGTATACGATACCGTTGCCGATATCGCTGCCTTTTTATTACAAACTTACACAGTCTGCTGCGAGACAACGAAAGGATTGGATACTCGGTAAAAGCAGGAAATTAGACGGAGAAAGCGAATGAACATTTGAAAACATCGTAGCCGACGAAACAATCCTACAAATTAGGGCTGGAATATCCACTTCAGCGAATGTTTTCGATGCAAACAAAAATTTAATGGGATTTCCGGTAAAAAAAGTTCACGGTGCAAGCGGAGTTTCGGAAAATGATTTACGCGTGCGCGCGTAGGTACATTCTAAAAAAATCAGAAAACTCACATCTCCAACGTGGACGTCAGCAGATGTAGAAAAACGCGTGTAAAATATTTTCACGAGTATTCAATTTCATCACGAAACGCATGAAATATGTATATGTGTGTTAATATCTCTCGGAACTAGACTGTGGAAGTTTATAAAAATTATATTCATTTTTGGCATGTAGTTCACAGTCTACTCGCAACTAATTCTTGTTTTCGTGAAGTATTTCGGAATGTTTTAGTACAGATTTTGTAGTCGAAATTCCAAAGTTAGTAATTAGTCGCGACAGGCGATCGGTTGGTTCAATTAACAGTGCAAAACTTGAATGAATATAATCTGGAGGAATGTACGACCGAATGAATAATTGCAACGACACTATTGTTGAAATTATTCTTCGACTAATGAAGATTTGAAAGATCAGTGTTGCGAACAGCGCCGCGTATTCTTCGGAGAACAGGGTATTGAATTATTTATCGCGACGCGAAATCCTGCTATTTAATAAAGCCGATAATTAATTGGTTTAATTAAATTCCGGCAATAACGTCGATTACAATTATCTATCGTAATCCGGGGCCATGGTACGTGCAAAAATTCCTGATTGTCCGTTTACCATTGGACTCGCGCGCGCCGTTTACAATCATGATACATGGAATCGCGCGCGGGTTCTTCGATTAAAATGAGCCTCCGCCTCCGGCGCTGACCGGCTATTACGGATTTATATATGCAAATCAGATTGGTATCGGTCCGTGCCGCGAAAACGTCGTTCCAATTCGTTCGCGGCAAATTAAGCGGCGGACACATTTATGGACCGTATGCATCGTGTACATTTTTAATTATCATTTACGAGCCGCACTTTTGCAAATGGCCACTTCGCTTATGATCAATGCGCAATTCGAAAATTTTCATTTTCCTGTTATGTTACTGCTACCGTGGACGCGAATATTAAATGAATACCTGTCCCGGCCGGTTCCGAATAACCATCGGATCGGATTTAAACTCGTTATATGGAAATGAGGTTGCAGCAAACTTATCCGTCTCCTAAAAATTTACAAATTACTGTATCTGCTACAATCCTGTGCGTTTCGTTCGAAAAGAAATCGAGTTCGTCAGACATATATTTCTCGTTCGGCATTTTTATTTCGCTCGTTCGTCGATAATTTTATAATCTCCCCATCTGTATTTCAACCCTTCAAGAATAGCTACATAACTGTCCGCTACCGGTTGAATTACGAAGATGAATCACCGAGACTTTCATAATTGTTCGAGGGGTGTGTCCGCGCAACATTTTCATGCAGGTAAAATTGCGTTTTCTTTGGCTGTGTTATTTTTCCAACGAGGATGGGCACGTGTATTGCTAAGGCAACAAATTCACCGCACAATATCCGCGAATAAATTCAAACGTAATGGGACTGGTACGGGGTTAACTGGACACTGAAAGAGTTAATCAATTGTCGAATGGATACATCTTCCGAGCGAGAGCCCCTCGCCTCTAAATCTAGAGGGTGCACGACCCGGCAATTACCGGGGCCGAAAAAATTCGCTGGGCTCCATTATCCGGCGGAAAACTGGCGGAAGTTTCGCGGCGCAATATGTAAAACCGGCGTAAGTCTGGCGTGATACGGGGTGGTGCGGTTGGCGATAGAAATACGCCGTTTTCGCGTGGTTCGAGCGTAGCCGTTGGGTGGATGGTATAAGGAGAGAGAGAGAGAGAGAGAGAGAAAAGCGAGGAAAGTCCCATCAAACTTGTAAGTGCCGAAAGTTAACGCCGCCTCGTCGGTCCGGTTCGGTTCTCAGTTTTTCTCGTCTCGCACCCCCGATGGCGTCCGTTGCTCCCTTCGGCAGTTCGCGGTCGGCTCTTCGACGATTCCTTGTTCAGGCCCGGGCAGAAACAAGTGGAAAAGTCGTGGGCGGTTAGTTCCGTCGCTTCTTCCCTCGTGCTGGTTGCGCGGGGGATGAAGGAATGAAAAGTGCTGCGAGGGAAATAATACGCTCGAAAATCCAACGCCGCCTCGACGCTCGCGGGGGTTGGGGTGCGCGAAATAATGGCGAGTTGCTACCGCGGAAAATTCAGAGTCAACGACAGCGTTATTGTTTTTCAAGAGTTCCCCGGTACGAGGCGAACGGGGCTGGAAAGCTCGGGGGATGGTTCAGGGTTGCTCGGTCCCTGGGACTCGGCGCTCCGAGACGTCTGAGTCGCAAAGGAGACGCCTTTTTTTTGTATACCCTCTCTCTGAACGACGTTTAAGGCCGTGCTACTTCGGCTCGTCGTCGTGTGAAGTTACTTTGAAATATTGTCGGCGCGACGGAATATCGTTACGCAGCCGATAACGCCGCGGTGGAACGCGTTGCGGCGCCGCGCGAGCACTCGAATCATGTTACAATATTTAATAACGCGCACCGGCCTTCTCTCTTTGCCGCGAGTGTTCGCGCACGTCAATCGAAACGCTGTTTGTGCGGCAACATGATGAAAGGGGAGCTCCCGGTACTTTCACTTTTTGCGATAAACGCGCGGGGCGGATCATCCATCGCGATCGCCTTCAATTATTCTATTATTAAGGGATTGTGTCGGGACGACGGGAAAAGCAATTTTTGCTAACTTTTTTTCTGGTGAACTGTGGAAAAACTTGTTCGAAATAGGCTTTCGTATTTGAAAGGGTGTATTTTAGCGAGTAATTTGATTGTTCAAAAATATTAGCAGTCCACTCTGACTACCTTTTCGTTCTTTTTGTATCTTTCCGTTCTAATCTTCAGTCTTCAGCTTGTTCTCACGTAACCCACAAATTTTTACAGTCCACCTACATAGAATATAAGTATGTAATTCCACTATACATCAAAACATCTAAACCTTTAATAACTGTTCAGCACAGTTTTAAGTAACCAAGCCAGGAGTGACAGATGTTAAAAAAAGTCAAATGGTGTATTTTAACGAGTAATTTGATTGTTCAAAAATATTAGCAGTCCACTTTGACTACCTCTTCGTTCTTTTTGTATCTTTCCGTTCTAGTCTTCAGTCTTCAGCTTGTCCTCACTTCACCCACAAATTTTTACAGTCCTCCTACATAGAATATAA
The DNA here is from genome assembly GCA_916610235.2 of Lasioglossum morio. Classification (NCBI taxonomy): domain Eukaryota; kingdom Metazoa; phylum Arthropoda; class Insecta; order Hymenoptera; family Halictidae; genus Lasioglossum; species Lasioglossum morio. The sequence continues at coordinate 7,425,018 of OU744325.1, read as the reverse complement.
GTGATTCCACTATACATCAAAACATCTAAACCTTTACTAACTGCTCAGCACAGTTTTAAGTAACCAAGGCAAGAGTGACAGATGTTAAAAAAAGTCAAATGGTGTATTTTAGCGAGTAATTTGATTGTTCAAAAATATTATCAGTCCACTCTGACTACCTTTTCGTTCTTTTTGTATCTTTCCGTTCTAGTCTTCAGTCTTCAGCTTGTTCTCACGTAAGCCACAAATTTTTACAGTCCTCCTACATCTATGTAGGTGGATATTATAATAATAATATTATAATGTATATATTATAATTAATATATTATAATAAATAAGTAATTCCACTATACATCAAAACATGTAAACCTTTACTAACTGCTCAGCACAGTTTTAAGTAACCAAGCCAGGAGTGACAGATGTTAGAATAGTCAACTTCACCGATCTATTCCATCTACATTCAGTACGTAAACGGTATTCGTCAAACGCGGCAAATTCAGAGTCGGAGTAAAAGCCCGTGCACAACTATCGAAGCTCTACAGAGCAACGGTTAATCTGGTTGTTCGAGAAGCGAGCATGTCGCCGACGACTGAAGAGCTCGCGGACGTCCGGGAGATGGTCTGATACAAGGGATGAAATGGTTCCCGCTCGAAGTACAAGCCATAGGTCTGTCAAATGAGCCGGCACCGATGCGGCCGACGGTTCAGCACCTCGCCCGAGTCGGCGTGGTGCCCCCTAAAAAAAAGCAACATCGTTGAATCCGGAGAATATTACCTTGTACGGTTTGTTTGATCGTCGTTGAAAAACTAGACGCCCCCTTTGTGTGTCGCACGGACGGTTGGCCAGCTGGGGTCGAGAGAGAGAGAGAGAAAGAGAGTAGCTTCGCGATCTCGTTCCTTTTTTTCCCCAGCAGTCTGCAAATAACTCGCGCACGTTCACAGAGAGATTTCCTGGCTGTCCCCGTGGGAGACCGCATCTAATCAGGATGAATGGCCTCGCCTAGCAGTCTCGTCGTATCCGAGCCGACTTACGGCGGGACACTCTGTCCCGTTCCATTCGTCGACAACCTGGGCATTTCACTCGATTCAGGGGGGGGGGGGATCGGCTGTCATCAGTCTTCATTATAAAACAGGTCTACCCCGGGGGTTGGGGCTAAATCTCGTTTGGCCGTCTCCCGTTTTCGACGTTCACCGCGCCGGTCGCACTCGACGAAAATCAGTCGCCACTCGTACCCAGACCCCGGCGTGATCCAACGTTTAGGGGTCGGGACAGGCCATTCCGGCCAGGAGAGGGCCTCTTCAGCTTTTCGCCTCGAGTGCCACCTTGTCGATTATCCCTGGCACGTGATACGTCAACCGGTTCGTCCCGTCGAGTGCTTGGAAAAACACTTCGGTAACGAGAGCGGGAGAAAAAAATTCGGAGGAGGAAGGAAAAGTGGGCCAATGAACACGCAGACGCGTGGCGACGATCGATTTTCACTTTCGCTCGCGGAAATCACAGGGCTGTGCGTTCGTTCACCTAGCCCGCGATGGACGACCGATCGTTTCGCCTGATTTCATTTTTTCTTCTCTATCTCCGTGCGTTGCCTTGACAATCGCCACTGCACCACGGAAGAATCTCGAACAATTTTGCTGCACACGTTTATACGATTGTGCACTAATAATGGGAGACAAATCATTCATTCTTTTGTTGAATGCCCATCTCTTTTCCACCCCATTTCTTTGATACACGTTTAACACTAGAAAGACTGAAACTTAGTATATACCTATATTGCCCAAAAGCAGTCAAAATAACTGCATTGTGAAAGAATAACTAATTTGTAAAGAAATTTGTTTAAAATTAATTTTTAATATTTTTTATATTATTTACAGTTAGGTATATAACAAGTTATTAGTAAATATTAACAATAAAAAAAATTTGTTAGAACAAGTATGAGACGGTAATCGAAAAAAAAATGAAAACTGTTATTTCAATACAGAGCTGAACTGGTCATATAAGAAATTTACTCAATTCAATAATAAGAGTCATTTGATTATTTAAAATTTCCCAAGCAGTCAAAATGACTGCTTCTGGGCAATATAGGTATAACAAGTATACATTAGTACAAAAGAAGGAGGGGGGAGGTAACTACAATTATTAATAAACGCATTTATATATTGTACAAAAAGTCACAAAATTCATAGAAATTGTGTCATTATAGGTAATACATAATTGTTTTTATAATTGAAATTAAAAAGCAGTCAAAATTACTTCCTTTGGCAATCTACTGTTAATATACGTGAAAGGAGGATTTATACAATTTAACACATGAATTTATTGTTCTAAGAATATTAATCCTCTATTTGTTGTTCCAGATTGTTCCAATCCAAAGTCTGAAGAGGTCGAAGAATTGTGGGAATTCAAATACGAAGTAGAGTGCACGATCCAGCTAAAGGTAATTGCAACTCTTCATTGAACAGTAAAACTAGAGTTTAAGAAATCGTAGGTAAAACATACGACGGACCATGGACCGGATTCAACGAAGGAGAAACCGCTTTTACGGTAGGTGACTACAAACTTCTATTATCCGGATGTCACCCTCTGTTATCGGAGCAAATAAGATCCCTTCCAAACCGTTTTATTTCACTGTAACATTGAAAGAAAAATTTTGAGACGTCTTGTTTCGAGCAGAATAAAACACTCCAGGAGACAGGGTTAAATAATGCAAAGCCTCTCGACACGGGCAGAGGTGAGACATTCGCGAGAAGGTAAAAATTGGAAAATTTTCGAGGAAACAACGAGAAGAAGAGGGGCGTGTAACTAAATTTTGCGGCGGAATTTTTTCCGAAACGAAGGCCATAATTTCAGGGAGAGAGACTTGGATGTGGAAGGATAATGCACTCGGTGCTGCATAATCTTCTCGCGTTCCGGAAGGGCGCGTGGAAAATTCATACAGTGACCGAAGATTTGGCAGCTGTAATCGAACAGGAAAACAGAGTATCGGTGGTGCTGCGGGAAGTAGGTTAACGGCCGTCGCTTGCGGGGGTTGTTTTCGTTCTGCGGACGGAACTGGATGGTTTCGGGGCTGGAACGGAACGGAACGGAACGGAACGGTCCGCCGAATGTGTCATATCTACGCGCATTCATGAACTTCTCCGTGACAGTCGTACCATCGCGTCGAGGGTAAATAATTGATGAATAGAAGTGGGAGTCGGTGTCGCGCCATTTGCTGAATACTTGGTAGTCCCGGTAGCTCCCCGCGGAAAACCAGGTTGTAACGCGCGGACGGTGAAGTATCGAGCGTGTTCGAGCCCCGTAAGTTCCTTCTCATTTATTCCATCGAAGTAGCGTTGTGCATTTTTCAGGAGGAATTTTCTCTCTCTCTCTCTCGCGCGCGCGCGCGCGCTGAAAAGTCGACGATATTCTTGTCGGCGCGTTTCGTCCGAGCCGTTACAACGTCTGCGGCCATTTTCGCGCTAATAAAAGATCGCGGGGCGCGTCCGTTTAATTTTCCACGATATTAAATTTGTTAGGAATTTCTGCGAAACGCTTCGCATCGGAATGCAAGGAAGTTGAACATTTCTGAAGGGAGACCGACCCGAATGCGCACTCGGAATAGTTTGAAGAGCGCCAGTTTTTAAACAAGAGAGAGCCAAGTGCAGCTACAAGTGTCATCGTATTTTCTAGCTAATAAAATGCTTCATAAAGCAAATAGCGATCTACGTAACTACGAATGTTATGAAATATTTTCACGGTAACGTCGAGTGTCTGCTTTCTCTTGATCATTTTCTTCGTCGTCTACCTTTTCATTAGCTTTATAATAGAAGGAATTACGTATCTCCTTTAATGAAACGTCTAGAAATATTAAAAAGTTTCCTGCCGTATAAGCACTGCCGGGAGTCTGTTCAATTTCTCTTATTTCGAAGGGGGGTCTCGATGTTTCTATCGAGGCCGAGCAGGCAATGATGAAAAATCACGCGATATTAAGTACTTGAAGTCGGTCGGACAGTGAAGTGACCTTAGGCCACTCGTTTGGGGAAACTTTACGTGAAGCGGCTTTTGTTAGTCCTGAACAGTACTTGAAATCGAGTGTATCCTCTTCTCTCTTCGTCTTTGATAACAGAGGGAGGAAACCCGTCGGCTTAGCCCTCTTCTTGGTCCTCCCTGGAACTCTCTGTTTCTTCGATATCTGCCTCCCCTCGTCCCGACGCGGCGCGGCGCGGCGCGGCGGCGGCGGCAACGCCGTCTAGACCATCTAGGAAAATCCTCAAATCGACTGTCACTGTCAAAGGAAGGGAAATTTCTTCCCTCGAGAATCTTTATTCACGGAAGTCGTGTGGGAAATGATGTGTTAAATTCGCGCGGTGGAACGGCTGCGGGGAAAATGGAAATCGAATGGGGCTCGAAAGATTTTCGACCGTTCAGGAATCAGTAAATTTTCCCGGGACCCAATTCGAGCGTGTTCGCAGATCCACTTAAGAATACTGCGAGCGGATGAAATTCCGTCCCTCCACTACCGAGATACGAGAAATCTGCTACTTAGTCGGCAACGTTTTATCCGAGTGTCGAAAATGCAGTTACCTATACAAAACATTGTTACTTTCAATAATATTTCAATGAAACTATTCCTAGCATATTCTGGCAATTTTTTTGATCGAAGGGACACCAAACACGACACAGTTTGGTGTTACATACACAGTTAGCTACAGCGTTAGATTAAATCTTCACTAATTTGGAGAAGCTGCAGAATACAGATACGATCGATTTTGATAATCGAAGTTCCACTGAATCTCGAATTGAACAATCAGATACACTCCGAATTACGTCGAGTTTGATCTCATGTTATTCAGAAAGATATCACAAGTGTGATGGTAACAGTTTTTTAAAGAAAGAATTAAAAAAACACCTGAGAATACATTTTACAAGGAACGAATAGAAAGCTCGCAAATACATTGTGCTGTCGCGTTTGAGGGTCTTGGCAGTCGAAGTCTACTACTAGATACACCTTGTATGATGCGAATCAACTATCCATCAAAGGATCTATTTGACTGAGGAGTTTGGATCAGGTAACAAGCAACAATTGATACAAAACAGACCATTCTAGATAGAAGATCTCCAGCCGAGCCGTAATATCCTGAACTCAAGCAATTCTGGATTCAATACCACTTATTGATCTAGAGGAGCAACACCATTTCCTATTCAAGAGAGCCAATACAAGCCGTTCCGAAGAGACCAGATACTGATCATTCGATGGACCCAATATAGGCTAAGGATTCAAGAGTTCCGATATAGAACTTTCTACACTCAAGAAATCTCATGCATACCTACCACAGTGGATTGTTTTTGTTACAGGTTGCGGCTGTTCATCTGATCTGCTTCCGAGATCGGAAGATTACACTTTTCTTTGAGTATTTCATCACATGCTCTAAGTGCTCGAAGTCGCTCCGTTAATTATGTGTTTCTCTCGTTTGGGCGATAATTAAGTTCACATTAGCAGGTTGTGCTAGGAAACTCGAATTCCCGCTTCACGCTATTCCTCTCCTCGCCAACGTACTATCCTTCACTGTCACGGGCGCAACTGACCTACATTCTCAGTTCGTACACCTTCTAATCTCCATCGATTATTTTCCTTTTGAATACATTTCTAATTATCGCGTGCCTACCAGCATGAAAATATTATTTACATGATATTTGCTGCTGATGTTCGGGATCACCTTTATGAATCTCTTGGCTTATATTGCCACTCGTTTTTCCAGTATCTCTTTTATTCAGAGATATTCTGCTTCAGATCTTTCTTGTATCTTCTATCGTTGTTGCTATTTACCATATTTGTTTATTCAACGCTGATGTCATCGAAACAATCTTCAGGTTAATGAATTTTTATTAGTGTTCCGGACTACATTCTTAATCCTCATATGCTCCTAAAAAATAGCTGCATAAAAAAGACTAGGATAACAATACACCCATTTTTATTTTAGTCACATTTTAAAGAAATACATCTCACGACGTAGACATAAAAGGTTGAATAATTTTACAGTTTGTGAAAACATTGAATGGGTGAAATTTCATTCTGAGGAACGTATGTTAAACAGCCTCAATGTACTAATACACTGTCCGAATACAATCAAAACGATATAAAATGGCAGCTCATGGATTTTGTACACTGTCTGACTCTCCTGTAACGCAATCCGATCTTGTTCCGTAACGATCTTATTCAGCTTGGTTCCTTTACTTCTTTCTCCGAAAGCGCCAACACTCGCCACTCTTTTTCAGTTACCGTATAATTGCAATGGTCGTGATAAAAAAAGTCGTGATTTTCTTAATCGAAATCATTAACGTTCGATCGACGTCCGTTAACGAAGCGAGTCGAGGCGCTCGAGGGACATTAATTCGCGATCCTTCTGTTTCATTGCGCAAATCCCTGTAAAATGTTGCCCGGCGTCAGTCCTTCGGACTTATATAATTATTTACGTCCTAGTTCGCGCTTGTTACCGACAGCCAGACACTTTGCCACGAGGACGAGAGGAGAACGCGTTTCTAGCCGAACGGCGAATCAAGGCGACGAATTAAGAGTCCGTCGGGACGATTAACCCCGGAAATTTAATCTGGCTGAAAACGAGGGACGATTTAGATTGGTACGGCGCCCTTAATAGTTCCAGCAAAAAGAAGCGAACAAGGTTTCCCCGACGCGGCGTTTCCCAGCTGCGAAACACTCTCTCGGCCGAGATCACCGGCAGCCGCCCCCGAGTACAGTTAATTGGCAAAATTACGGCGATTCGAAGGAGAAATAATAAGAGGAAAACACATTACCGGATACTAATTCGCGTAGGCCGCGCGGAAAACGCTACGGGGAAAAGGAAAATTCATCGTTTCGAGCACGGGCGAACTCTGCCCGGCTGAAAGGGGCTCGTATTACTCGAATCACAAACGCGAGCGCATTACAAATGAACAGTAATTAACGTGTTCCTCCTTTTATTTATTTTTTTCAACGGTTCTCTTTCATCTTCTCGCGCTTATTATTCGCTTCCTCTTTCCCCAGCGAGCGTACCCTCCGATAAACCCGAATGCAACCCACTGACGCTTGCGAGATTTCTACCGAAACGCAATCAGGTTGCATCGGGACTGGAATTTTTGTAACAATGATGGATGAAATCCTCGGAACGTTTCATTCGATCTTTCGCCGACTGCGTAAATAAACGTCTGTAAACGTTTTGCCTATCTCGCGTGCATTCATCTATCCTTCTTTTGTTAATCGACCGATCGATTTCGCTTTTTCGAATAACTGCGCTCGCAGTGCGATCTTCAAGCTATCTGCGTTCTCGGTTTAGCCAGCGTTCTAATTTCTAACAGGTGAAACTATAGCTTTCATCCTTGCTTTCATATTTTTCTTGTAAGCTCAGTTATCGAGCAGCGAATTCTTTCATATTCTCGCGTATTGTTTAACAGAAATTTTCAATTTATTCGGTCAATGAATTTCTATTTTGAATTCAATCTATTCGGTTAAGAGCATGTTCTCCAATGGAAAATTGTTTTCCTTCCAATCGCGACCTAAACTCTCGTACAGCGAGTTTCACGGCGTTAAAGATCCTCTACACCGTTGACAAAAACGTATCCTGTCTGTTCGGAATTCCTTCGAGCAACTACTCGAGCATCAAGTCGAGAAGTTGTTGTGCAACTTAATCTAAGGGTTTGCCAAATAATCCTGGCACGTTGTGTATCGCTTTTGTTCTCGCCTGTAATCAATTATCACGTTTAATTACGCCGAACAATACGAACAATTTCGAACCGAGCGCGAGATAACGCGGCTTAAGTTTTGGCTGGGCCGTTGCATGCAGCCGCGAGCCTCGGATCCTTTAAGTCGACGATGAAAATTTTACGTCGGTTCTTCATTTCAACGCTTCCGCGCGTTATCCCAGAAATCCCGTTTAACGCAGCCCTGATGGATGGCTCGGCGCATCCTTTTCGTTAACGTTGCGCGGTAATGCCACGGCAGGGTTTTATAGTCTTCGCAAAGAACTCCTAACGTGCGCGGGTGAGTCAGTCGCATTATTCAGTCGCAAAAAGAGAATCAAGAAATTCAAATATTACGAACAAACACAAATGAAATCGACTCGAAAATCGCGTGGGAATTGTTAACTGTATAAAAGAACTGTGGGAATTATTTAAACGATTTCAAACACGAGTTTATAGATCAGTCTAAATTCTAGATTACACTGTCCAACAAATTTTAACTTTTTTCATATTCCCATATAACTGTTGGGTGGATCTTATAGAGTTTTTCCGCGTTGATTCCAAATCTGGTCTTAATTTTTCTCCTACACGCACAGTTTTTGAGAAACATGAGTTTGAAAAAAAGACATATTTTTCGACTTTGAAAAAATATTGTGATGTTATTATATAAGATATTGTATTGTTCTTTACAGCGAAAGATTCTCTAGACTTTCCTGAATACAGCGATGTTCTATAGTAATACATTATGATTGTTTAAACTTTGCACCATTTTTTGATGATATTATTCAATTTATAAAAAAAATAAGGATCCAGCGGAAAATCGAATTGCTCCATGTGATACAGCAGACATTTATCTTGAGAAACTACCCTTTCAACTTTTCAACGTTGAAATTTTTTTGGATCCAGAAAACAAAATAGCCGTATTAATCTAACCTAACCCGACACGGGTTGCCGCCAGTGACGCTCACCAGTAGAGCGGGCGTCCGCCACGCTGTGTTCCGTAGAATGCTCGCTCTAGTGGTGAGCATCACTGGCGGCAACTCATGTCGGGCACAGATAGTTTGTTTTCTGGAACGAAAAAAACGTCGACGTTGGAAATTTTAAAGGGTGGCTTCTCAAGATAAAAGTCTGCTCTATAACGTGGTGTAGTTTGATTTTTTGCTGGACCCTTAATTTTTCCGATAAATTAAAAAATATCATCAAAAAATTGTGCAAAAGTGGTGGCTCTCCGTCTTTAACGATTGTTTAAACAAGTTTAAACAATCGTAATGTATTACTATAGAACAATACAATATCTTATATAATAACATCAAAATATTTGTTCAAAGTCGAAAAATATGTCCTTTTTTTCAAACTCATGTTTCTCAAAAACTGTGCGTGTAGGAGAAAAATTAAGACCAGATTTGGAATCAGCGCGAAAAAACTCTATAAGATCCACCCAACAGTTATATGTAAACATTTTTGTTGTTGGACAGTGTTATCATTAGACTCCGCATCTTTGTACAAAATAAAAATATTCTGCGTCGATTGTGGGAAGCTGTAGTTAAATTAAAATTCATTTTATCCCTCAATACCTTTTTACGTTGAGAATAACATAACGTTATTCTTGGTTTCTTTTTAAATATTTCGCTCAGTTAATTTCTTCGGTCTAATTACCATACAGTGGGCTTGAACAAACTTTTTAATCATTTTTGTCAGTGTATTCTTTTCTTGTACAAAACTCATTTACGAACAATTTGAACCAGCGTACAGTGTACTGTAAAAAGCGTAATTAATCATTTTAATAAAAAGCCAAGTTCTCCAACGATGGTATCGGAAAACGATGCAAACGTATGGTTCGATTGAACGTATTGTGAGAACGTTGTGTACGTTCATACATTTTTAGTAAAAGATGCTGGGTAGAGGCAACGAGCTACATATCACTTTTTAGTACAGAATAAAACTAGATAATTTTGTCAATAGCACAGAGACATGTACCCAAATTAGTAATATTTGTCGAACGCATTTGCAAAACCTACGTTTACTTACTTGAGTCTACAGCAATTTTTATACACTAATTAAAAAAGTCAATAATACAGTACATCCAATAAACTTCAATCAAGCATTTACAAGATCGATCAATACCCTGAAATAAGGTCAAAATAAATGCTGTGAATCTGTTCCTACGTTATATCCAACAAAAAACTGATCAATTTTTCCTCGCAGTTCTATTGCAAACTTTTCTCTACTCTTGTTTCTCTTCGATAAACATATTGACTTTGTTCGAGGAAAGGAGAACACGATGCAGTTTGTTCGTTATAGTATAAGGGCGAAATTCTGTGACTTTCAAGCTCTCGTTTCGAAATGTCTGAAACTGTACAAAACTCATTGATTACAATTTCATTACCCGCTCAGATAGAAAAGTTGAAAAATACACTTTTCTCTTCGCAATTCCGACCGATAGAAATTTATTCAAAATTTTATTTCGCTATTCAGTATACTGATTTTAAATAAATTGAGCTTGTAGTCATGCAAAATAAAAATTGTCTGCATCGATTGCAAGAAATAGAAACTAAATTGAATTTCTCGCCTTAATGATTGTAATGCAGGCGAAATCATATATCGACACCTTCAATTTAAAAAATTTTTAATTGCATCTACTCAATTTTGCTATAAATGCATAAAGATCCGCAGTCCAGTTATAACTATTATTTACGAACGCAGAAAAACGAAGTTCACGCAGACCACGGTAATCCACTTACAATCGCCATCATATTTTCCTATTCTACTCGAATTATTCTCGCGCGAGGGAAGTGGTCGTAAATAATGTTAGCAATATTGCACGGCTGGTAACATGATCCCGTTCGCAGCCGTGCGTCTTCATCTAACAAAGCTGTCGGCCATGCTGCCTGTCGAAAGGCGGGAAGGGCTGTTCATTTAGGCGGGTGCTGGCTTCTGGGTTAATTATTAAGCCGCCGATACGGCGGGATCGGCCGGTGCAATGAAAGAGTAAAGATAATCTTTAAAAAAAGCCCATGAAATTTGCATTTCCAAGCGGCGATGGGGGATTTAATTACGCGCGGTCCTCGGAGGCGCACGCACTTTGAAGTTAGTTTCCCCTGCGCGCCGGTTTTGAAAAATTCATTAACATTATGGCCGGCATGGTAATTTCAGCAAAGCGCCCCGCGGACCACGAATAATTCAGGCAATGGAATGGCCTGACACTTCGTGGAATATATTTCGTGCGTCCTGGCCGGCGTAGAATTTCTGTCCATCGCGTTCTGGTCGCGTCCCGACGTTCTGTACACGAGTATTATGGGTTTTCGCGTGTATCCGCTTAGGATACGTCTGCCAGGGGTGGTTCCGTGTCGTCTGGTACGTCGAAGGGATACTTCAAACGAGACACGAAGCGGACGCTGTCGCGGGGCATCGCATCAGACTAATCGAATCAAAGTAAGCGCCGTGGAACCAATGCGATCCCCGAGACAGGAAGAAGCATTTCCAACGACGCGACCCGCTCACTTACTCGTTTTCTAACCGGATTGAACACTTTCACTGTCCCGTCCGATGTTCATAAGAATTCCCAATGGCTCGAACGAGATCGCCACCCCTAAACCTTGAACCTTCTTCTTTAACACTAGAACGCAGTTGGTATACATTGCCTTCTAATAATGACAATATGGCATTTGTTTAGATTTCGTACACGGGATATTTAAATATGTACTTCAATAGAGACGTTTACCAAAAAAAATTTCTCAAAAAAACATATTTAAACTTTTAATATTTCTAATCGAAAAAAATTCGCATTAGTCATTTTGACTTGTCCGGTAGTTCTAGTGTTAATCGTCGCTAACAGGGTAAAACTCCACCATTGTTTTACGCACATATAATTAGTCATAATTAAACAAAAAAAAAGAAATTGGTTGGGCGAAATAAAAACAGTAAAAGATTAAAAATATTCAAGTATGTTGTAACGTTGCTTCTAACGTAACAAAGTCGTTAAGGGATAATATCAATTTTCAAGTTATTCCTGCTCCACACAATCGATGAAACATTTTTATTTTGCATGAAGATCCGCAGTCTAGTCATAATAAAAATATACCTAGCGTCCCAAGAAGGAATGCCTATCAATAGATGTCTGGTATCAGAATTTAGTTAGTAGAATTTAAACGATTAATCTTTCGGTTTCCGCAGCCACGGTTTTCGAAAGTTCAAATCCTTCGAAGATAGGCGAAATTAGCTGAACGAAAGTACGCGAGGCCGCCGGGATGTGGGAAATTTTCATAATTTCCTTCTCCTGTTCCATTTTCGGATAATAATCTGACGAAATGGAGCGTTGAGTGCTTGACACATTTTTTAATTAGCCGAGATGGGGATCTCGCCGCTGATCCGACCGGCTCCGCTGGATTAGAATAGGTCAGAGGAAATTAAGATGACACGTGACGAGGGTAGACAGCGAATTGAACCGCTTTGGGACCTACATAATCGAAGTCGACTCCGCCGTAACTAAATGTACTGATCTGCGTGGAGGGCAATTTTTGGAAGAATTTCTATATTCTATTTTAGTGGTTCAGCTGATTAAAAACACAGGATTAACCCCTTAACCTACGATTTAGATTCGAAAATTTCGGGCCAAAATCATATACAAGCTCGCGCAGCCTTCGAGACATTCGCACGACTTGTTCCGTACGATGATCGGGCCAATCGTAAATCTAGTACTAGTAAGTACTAGCTAAAAGTAAGTCCAGTAGGCCAAACCCCGATCATCTGCCACGGAGCTATGCCCGTAATATTCACGTTTCGCCCGATCATCTACTACGGGCATAGCTCGTAGTTGTAGGTTAAGGGGTTAACATTATTATCCCAAAATGAATCAATATCCGTTGTTCAAAGACAAACATCAAAATTGTAATGGACAGAAAATAATGAAAGACAAGAAACCAAGCAGCATGAGTAAATCGAACCTTTAAAGACCGGATCACCTACTGAAAAACCTCCACGAAATTAATTATGTAGATGTCGCAGCCACAATTCTGAAACCATTTTTTCATTTATACCATTTCTGAATGTTTCACGTCACCGGGCTAGCAGAGTTCAAATCTCTCGGTGATCCGGAACTCGTAGCGAGCATCGGCGTGGCAACAAATCCCGTTTACATAAAATTTCCATTCGATTAAAAAAGGGATTCCGCGACGGCGGGGATCTTGATTGATACAGGCCTGGCGATTAACGCGTTAATTGGTTGGTTGGCAGCGGAGGCTCACCCTGCTTATTTTCTCCCTCGTCGCGTCGGCTCCACCTCCGATACTCCCCATCGTTCCACAAGCTCTCTGTTACGTTTTCTTATTCCGACGCACTTAATACGCCCCAAGAGTTAGAGGTAGAACGCGGCGTAACAAACAATCCCGCGCCGACCTCATACATTCCCACCAAAAAATCGTTACAAGGTTGGTTACGGTAGCGTCGCTGTTCGGCGAAACTTGGTGCGGCCGCGGTTCCAGAACTGCAGTTAAATACCGAGCACAGTTTAACTGCAGTTCCGCGTCCAGGGAAAAACACTCGAGTGTTTAATGTCAGTTCATACCTTCCTCTGTTCTGCGGCAGCCTTACCCGCTCGTGCACCCCTCACCCATCCATCTGTCTATTCGCATTGCAACTTGTACCAGCTGGTGAATAAACGCGACTCCGTCCTTGGCGAATCCTCTTCAGACAGATCGAGTCTTCTCGAAACGACAAAAATCGATTCAATGTCAAAATCTCGGAACCGAAATGCCGCTCACGTATTAGATGACTACGTCCATCAGTTCTAGTCCAGGATCCACCGACCATTTTTACAAGTTATTACTATCAAGCTAATATTCCGTGAGTAGCTTCATTTTGATGAGACGCCCAACTTTTTCTCTTGTGGTACCTTGATTATCGTAGCTAACAGGGATAGCAGGGATAAAATATGTCGATTTGACGATTCTCCAAAATTTATTACTAACTGGGTTTTTTTTTGTTAAATCTCAAGATAATTATCTAAATTATTCGAAAAAATATTTGTCCTACAAAATGTATGGTTTGATCAACGAGTCCCTAACATGTATCCTTCCAACATGTATCGATAACGAGGTCATCAAAAATGATTACTAACCAGCTGATTTTTTTACTGTTGCTCAGTTAATATTTATATAATTTAACAGCCACACTATCCTACAAATTGCGTGGTACGTTATCCCGGTCCTACAATTGAATACATATTTGAATATGGTACCGATAATATGTCTCGAGGAACACAGCTCATTTGTCGCACGACTACGAGCATTTTCCGAGTAACATAGCTTACATTATGCAGTGTTTTTCGTGTAATTTGCTTTGTGAAAACCCTACTTTTCAAGAGAAAAGAGAAGAAGTAAATATTATTACAGAGTCAGATATCACGAATGAGGAAAATGAAGAAGATGAAGATGAGAGTGATGTTAGTAGCGAAGAAGATGAAGATTTATCAGATGAATCTGATGAAGATTAATTTTTTTTTATATGTAAAAACACAAATTTTTGTACTTAGTTTACTAGAAAATAAAGTTATTTAAATTTCGAAAAAGATGTTTTCACTTTATGTTATGTTACAAATAGAAAAACGAAAATTATACAATTCTTGTCGGACTAGTGATACATACCTGTTTTCTTGTAGGACATTGTTTCATTTGGACAGAGAACATACTAACCTATATGTAATATTTTTGTCCTACAGTTAGTAATAAGAAAAATGGTTTTGTGGTATTAACAATTTGTGAGTGTAGGACCGGGATAACGTACCACGCAATTTGTAGGACAGTGTGGCTGTTAAATTATATAAATATTAACTAAGCAACAATAAAAAAATCAGCTGGTTAGTAATTATTTTTGATGACCTCGTTATCGATGCATGTTGGAAGGAGGGGTCTCGTTGATCAAACCATACATTTTGTAGGACAAATATTTTTTCGAATAATTTAGATAATTATCTTGAGATTTAACAAAAAAAAACCCAGTTAGTAATCAATTTTGGAGAATCGTTAAATCGACATATTTTATCCCTGCTACCCCTGTTAGCTACCACAATCGAGGTACCACAAGAGAAAAAGTTGGGCGTCTCATCAAAATGAAGCTACTCACGGAATATTAGCTTGATAGTAATAACTTGTAAAAATGGTCGGTGGATCCTGGACTATTCCTGCCTGACCACAAAATAAAATACAATGGTTAAATTTTAAAGAATACAGCTTTTCTAATCAATTATACAGTCTACATTCTTTTCTACAATTAGAAATGTAATTTCTTCATTCATTCTTTTCTAATTGTAGAAAAGAATGGTGACTGTGTAATTTCTTTTTTTACATTGCGCTGTGCAGTACAGTTTACCGACATTTATAAAAATCGGGCACTAACTTATGCACTCATCTGATACATTAGACTACTATTCTTCATGCAAAATAAAAATGTTCTGCATTGGTTCTGGGAAGCAGGAATAAAATAAAAATCGATTTCATCCTTTAATGACTTGACTGCGTTAAAAATATGTTCTTAAATTCTTCTAATTTTCCTACATCTTCATAAAAATCCGCAGTCTAGTAAACAATTTCTTCTGAAACGTTTCCCAACATATGCACTACATGATATCGGCGCTACAGGTTCGATCAAAGATACAGAAATTAGCAATTTTGCAGTATTATAATTTCATCGTTTCGGTTCGGTTTTGAACCATCATCAAGAAAAGTCCGTTCAAACCTTCTTATTGACAAGTACCATTTCATTTACTTTGATTTTCATTCTATTTTCTCACAATTAGCAAGTATGTATAACTACCTATTTGTCATAACTATTAAATAGTCAGTTTAATGAATAACAAACCCTATTACATTAATTTTCACAGATGAGGACTTTTCTTAATGATGGTTCAAAACCGAACCAAAACGTTGAAATTATAATACTGCAAAATTGCTAATTTCTGTATCTTTGATCGAACCTGTAGCGCCGATATCATTTAAAATTTACGATCGTTAAAACTGGAGATTGTTTGCCAACATGTTCGAGACGTGTTTCTGATCGAAACGACACCAAACACGACGCGATTCTAGACACTGGAATACTAGAGGATAAAATCGTGCAAAATGCAAATATCTTTCCTATTTTCATTCTGGAGAAAAATCGACCATCGTGCAACGCGGTAACTCGGCTGCCGAGGAGTAGGGGTCTAGGTTGCGAGAGAGGGATGACGAGTAGGGGTTGGAAGGTGGTAGGGGGCCAGACTTCTGAGAAGGGCTTCGCGGTATTATGCTAATCTCGTTAAACTGAGAGCGGGTCAGACGTTACTAGACCTTGTGCTATCGTATTAAGATAATAACAATGAAAGGGTTAGGCGCAGCGAAGCATCGGTCGGCGTCGTTGCATTATTAGCTCAACGACGGCGTACCGACGTAATCTTCTCAGCGCTTACCAGGTGGGTACATGGGTATTCGTCTCGCGTATCCGATAATAACTCGTTTGATGGAACTCCGTCGCCGCAGATTAGACCGCCAGGTCGCGGCTGCCAATGCGAGTCCCATGTATACTCATGAATATCAATCGATTTACCACCTGACCCTCCGTTTCCTTCCACCTGATTAACAGTTATAAAAATGCAGGATTTATTCGCGTAGGGTCCGGCTCGAAGTTGAACCTCGTGGCCGAGGCTAAGACGAGTTTGTCGAACGGTGCTCTCTGTACGCTAGGGAGCAACTGTTCGGAGTGGTTGTTACACCTGCGGCCAGTTGAGTGTAAGCCATGTGAATTATACAGGTGATACATACTGCAAAACAATGGCGGCTGGAGGGTAATTGTCATCAGACTTGCGATTACCAGCCGGGTCTACCGATCCACTGTTAATAATTGATTTCGTGTAGACATTTGACATCTGTTAGATCAGGGGTTGACAAACCATTTTTGGAAAGGACCAGATCGTGAAATTTTTAGGCCTGGTGAGCGATAGAGCAACAAAAAACCAAAGGTTCCAAATGTTTTTTAATAGAAACTGATATTTTTACACAAGTTTTTTTATTTCACGTGATTTGATTTATACTTAATTGTTTCATGTAAAGAACCATATTAACCTCACGGATCGGATTCAAAACAGGCAGCGAGCCAGATTTGTGCTAGATCATAACGTTGTGTTTCTACATCTAAAATAAATTAGCAGTTGTTCGTTATAGACGCGCACATTGAGAAACAACCATAAATTTAGGTCACACGTAGTCTTTATTGCGCGACTTCGATCACTGCAGAGGATACAGTGGAGGAACGCCCTTTTTTATTTAAACACTTTAATCCCTTCTGGGTTTATTTACAATTACAAAACCCTGTTGGATTTACAAGAATGATTACAAGTAAATATAATAATAATGTCTGTTAATACTAAATATGTAGATTACAATCTTTGAAAAAAGGATAAGTGTTTACAGTTAGAGATAGTTGAAGGCCCAGAATAAGTAGAGTATTTATTAGCTTATGTCTTTGAGAATTATACAATTCGCATTGCCATATTATGTGATCAAGGGTTTCGCAACCCTGATTGAATTTAGACTGGCTATAGTTGATAATACTATAACCAGCTAGGTTTTAGTGAGCAGCACGTATTCTGTTAACACATTACCGACCGGTGATTATTGCATAATTTTGAAAAATCTGGTACATGCCTAAAAACTTTTTAATGGAACTTTCAATAGTGACAGCAATTTTCATTGTGAACTAACAAGTCATCCTCAATAACGTCATCTAATTATTTCATTTAAGATTGCAATGTAAAAGAAAATTTCTATGCTTTCTTTTGATACAGCACAATTATTGAGAATCCTATTAACACTAGAACTACCGGACCAGTCAAAATGACTGGTGCAAACTTTTTTCGATTAGAAATATTAAAAGTGTAAATATGTTTTTCTGAGAAATTTTTTTAGTGTACTTCTCTATTGAAGTACATAATTAAATAAAACTTGGACGAAATCTGAATAAATGCAATATTGTCATTATTATAAAGAAATTTATGCCGACTGCATTTAGTGCTCGGTAGTTTTAATGTTAATAGGCTTCCGGTAGGTAAAGTGTTAACTGTAGTCAAGCTTCTCCTAAATTTTAAATGGACAAATCAGGGTACAGAACTATAGCTAAACTATTAACGAATGTGATCGAAGGATTGCGCTAGGACAAGAAGCGTAACATACATTAACGGTTCGAAGAAACTATTGTAAAAATTTTTGTAATCATTTCCGTGAAGCTGATTCCAATTTGCAAGTAGGTCGCAATATCGCATAAAGTCCGCGCAGCTGAATAGAAAAGAGTTTCTTTTATTCTTAGCATGCTTTTTGATAGAACTCTCGCAGGATGCCCGGCGTAATTGCATTCTGAGAAGTTTTCGTGGAACGTGAGCACGAGGAACGTTGCAATAAGATGCGAAAGAAAACGCGTATTTCGGAGTTTGCGGCGCGTCGCGTCGCGTCGGTTCGAGTGGAACGAAAGCAATTGGGCAGCGATGAAAGGACTGGGGTACGGATTACGGTGGAAGTCTGCGATCTAGACAAAATTTTGCATTGAATTCAGAGCGAGGTTTAAAATTGAAGTGAACAAAATTCAGATTCGTAAAGTAAATAAATTATGTCGCTTCGAAAACACCACTGACAATTATGATTTATCATTATTCTTTTAGTCTGAGTTAGGAGTATTGGAGTCGCGCTGGGACTGCAATATCATTTGCAGCACAGAAAACATTACTTTTGATTCGCAGAAACAGCGTACACGGAAGACTGCTTGGGATTTAATTAATTAATTTTAATTCTGCTTCGAGCCTGTGAGCTGGAATCATGCAATTTCTTTGTAGATTTTTATAAGTACAACTGTACGAAGTGATCCAAAATAATTGAAATGTATCCACTGATTTTAATCGTATATGTTCGAACACATTTGTTCGATCAGCTACACGACGAATAAATGTCTAAACTATTATATGAAAAAACATTTACCACCATAAATGTATGAATACATGAACAAACATTTTTTTGCGTCAGCGTAATTCAAGGAGATGTTGGTTTTATCTCGATGAGCCGCCCTGTATAAATCACAAGCTCGATAGAAAAATGATCGCCTTAGCTCGGTCCTTTTACAGGGAACGGTGAAAGTAATCTTTCGATTCTGCGTCGGCCACGTATGTCCTCGCCGAGATACGGGGGTGGCTGGTTTTCATAATCGGAATGATATTAGGGGAATCGCGCGGGAGACTTAAATTCCCCGCAGCGTCATCTCCATGGATTCTGATTAATAATTACGTTAAAGCCACCGAGTCCTCGGGCAGTGTCGTACCTTCCGACAGATTATGATAATGTAGTCCGTTTTGAACTCCGAGGAAATTTTCCACGAGGAGTGCCCGTCCGCGCATAAATATGGAAGAGGCTGATTGAAGGGAGGCGAGGGAGTAGATCCCGCCGCGCAAGCTCCGTGTTGACTCAAAGGAACGGTGAAAAGGAGCGGAAGATGGAAAACGAAGAAAGGAGAGCCGCGATAAAGCAGCCCTCGAACGGCTGCTTTCACGAACTCTTTCTTTCTCTCTCTCTCTCTCTCTCTCTCTCTCTCTCTCTCTCTCTCTCTCTCTCTCTCTCTCTCTCTCCCTCTTCCCTGGCTGAAAAACCGGAGGAACGACGGAGAAGAAAAAATAGAAAGAAAGCTCGGAAAAGAATTGCCGCGACGATTGAAGCGGTCCGTTTGGAACCAGGTGTGGCTCGATTGTCACGTAATGTACGCGGCTTAAGTTTATCCAGCGGGCAGATTTGCCGCTTAAAACCTGCCCGGTGGAATATTCTTTAATAAAACCGAGCACGTGACGCCGCGCCGTTCACAATCTCGCGAATCAGCCGCCATTGTGCGTTGATTTTGAATCAACAATTTCTCCTGATTTCCATGGATACCGACGTCGGGGACCGAGCCGCGGCTTGACGAGCTCGTTTTGTGCGTGCCGACGTAAGAATCGATGAATTATTTGATATCGAGGGTACGGCGTGGGCGTCGCCCAAATTTTCCACCGTTGGTGGTGTGCGCTCGTGTGTTTGATCGCTTTCCGTCACCACCGACTCTCAGTCTCCGCATGCGTTACTCGCACACGACGGCTTTCACTCTGCGCTACGATTCAGCCTGATATTCTGATAATTGATGGTGGTAATTGACCGCTTCATAGCATCTTCCGAAATCAATTAGCACACGATGTATAGATTCGCAAGAATTCGGAAGACGAACGTGGAAGTATATATCATTTCACGAATATAGATTTTTAGATCTAATTCACGAATTACACGGATGCTCTTCAGAGATTTTCTTTTCTATTCTCTATTCTTCTATTCTCCGATCACGTATGTTTTTCATAGATTTTCTTCTCTGATTCACGAATTACACGTATGTTCTTCAGAGATTTTCTTCTCTATTTTATGAATTACACTTATGTTCTTCATACATTTTTTTTCTAATTCACGAATTACACGTATGTTCTTCATAGATTTTATCCTCAATTCTCTATTCTTCTATTCTCCGATCACGTATGTTCTTCATAGATTTTATTCTTTATTCTTCTATTCTCCGATCACGTATGTTCTTCATAGATTTTATTCTCTATTCTTCTATTCTCCGATCACTTATGTTCTTCATAGATTTTATTCTCTAATTCACGAATTACACGTATGTTCTTCAGAGATTATCTTCACTAATTCACGAATTACACGTATGTTCTTCATACATTTTCTTCTCTAATTCACGAATTACACGTATGCTCTTCATACATTTTCTTCTCTAATTCACGAATTACACGTATGTTCTTCATAGATTTTATTCTCAATTCTCTATTCTTGTATTCTCCGATCAAGTATGTTCTTCATAGATTTTCTTCTCTGATTCACGAATTACACGTATGTTGTTCAGAGATTTTCTTCTCTAATTCACGAATTACACGTATGTTCTTCATACATTTTCTTCTCCAATTCACGAATTACACGTATGTTCTTCATAGATTTTATTCTCTGATTCACGAATTACACGTATGTTCTCCAGAGATTTTCTTCTCTATTTCATGAATTACACTTATGTTCTTCATACATTTTCTTCTCTAATTCACGAATTACACGTATGCTCTTCATACATTTTCTTTTCTAATTCATGAATTACACTTATTATGTTCTTCATAGATTATCTTCTCTAATTCACGAATTACACGTATGTTCTTCATAGATTTTATTTTCAATTCTCTATTCTTCTATTCTCCGATCACGTATGCCCCTTTATCTAATATCTTACAATGAAGTTGCAGTCCGTAAAACTTCTTATCAACATGTTATTTGTGAGATGCGTACGAATTGGACGATAAATTTTTAAGCACGCTGTATTTCATTCCGCCGCAATCGCAGTCGTTTCTCTCGAATTCATTATAACGCATTTAAATCCTTCAAAGCGCAACGTATCCCCGCGAGTCGTATCCGTGGCGTTCTCAATTAGGTAAAAAGCTTGCAAACAGCCGGATGAAGGACGGCGCCGGTTAATCAGATCGAGAAGACAAAGGGCGCGACGCATCGTTCCGCCAGATTGCGGGATATTATTTAATGGGCCGTGTTCCTGAACACGAAGGTCTTCCCGCGAGCTCTTTAGCCGTAGGATTAAGTAAAACGCTGGACGTTCCTATTCCTGGGCGCAACAGGTGTAGACGCTGTGTCATTTTTTAACGAACATCGCTAAGCATGTGCTGCGAGGTCGTTCATAGAAAATTTATGTGGCTTGTTCGTCTGGAAGAGGTAAAAAACCGCAAGCTAGAGGGATCCTCGATGCAAATGACCCGGCATTATTCACCTTTTAATATTGTATTAACCGACCGGCCTCGGGTCGAGTGCATCAGCGAGGTGAGGCGCGCGAGAGGATAAGGAACCGTTTCTCTGTCGAAAAATCTGGAGCCTCGAGCCGGAACGATAAATCTCTCCTCGATACACGAACGGGTCCGCGCGTGGCGCAACACGAGGACGAACGTTGGTTGGATAATCTATTAATGGCGGAAGTCGTCCAGGTGCGTTTAAAATGCAGGAAGCTTGGCGTGCCTGTGCAGGGATTGCAGTTGGAACGTCGCCAGTCTGCTAAGTGGTCCACGCTACCCAACCCCGTGGCGCACGTTTGCTACCCACACCCCTGACCCCCGGTCTTAGGCGAACCTTAGCAAACTCGTTGCGTTCGTACGCATCCGCACGTACCCCATCGATGCACTTTCCCCATCGACACGCGACCCGGAATCTCGTTTTAATCGGTCGCCATCCGAACGATTTATATTTCACGAAAGGAAATTAACGTCCGGAAATTGTCGCTTGGCACGATACACATCGATCTCTGTCGCGAGCATCGCTCTCCGAACAACTTTAATTCGACGCTGCTACTGCCGAGAGAACCCAGCTTTTCATTTCGCAATTAAATACTGACATTGCAAACGCGCTCGCGTACCATGCGATGAATTCATTTGTCCGTTTGTTACGGCGAGGAGTCGCAATGCGTGTGCGAAGAATTTCAATGTTCTTCGTAGTGACGAAAAGATTTTCTTGTACAGGGTGTACAGAAACTGCAGCTATACGACCAGCAAACTGCGAGCGAGGGAAAATTATAATTGATTAGAATGATCGAGAATAGGAAATTTTCAATCCCACCGGAACGTCGCGCATAGTGGATCGAATTATCCGTGCAGGATGCGTAGATGACGAGCTAATTCGACGCGGGTTATGCAGGGGCGGCTAGATGAAATTGGGAATCGTGGAAACAGGGCAAGTCGAATAGAACGACGCGACGCCACGGCTGCTTAATTAACATTATGTACACGTTAGCAGATTTCCTCGTTAGAAGCGTGTCTATCGTGTCTTTGTTATCGTCACCGGTTACGCGAACGCGTTCAAAGGTATTACAGTTTACCGTTATTATTAGCAAGCCGAGACGCGTGCTTTCGCTAATTATACACGAAATCGATTAAACGTAACACGGCGGAATACGCGGCGGAGGCAACGTCGAATTTAATCGCGTTACACGCGCACTCCAGGTGTAAAATATGATCCACCGCGCCGAGAGGGGCGCACCTCAAGTCGCGCGTAGTTTACGCTCGAACGGTTTGTTTGCTATAGTTACCGTTTCATAATCGCGACGCTTAGTTTAGAAGTCACAGAACACTGACGATCTCTGACTTCACCTCCCTGTTCGAGGACAACCCTGGAATTCAAACTAGTTCGAGGCGTTCCGGTTCGATGATAAAACCCTGGTAAACTATAAAGCGACAACGATATTGTTTGACGTTCGTTGAACGTAACCAATAAATGAACTTTGAACCTCCCACGAACTTTCACATCGTTCCTATTTGCCCTTCATTTACTTTAACTATTGATTTGTAATTTCATTCATTTTTTCGGGAATTCTAAATGATGCTACTATAAAAGCGCATTCTTCTACCTTCAATTTTGTGGCTTGAACGCTTCGAGGTTCTATTAGGAACGCATTGACAACGCGATTTGAAGCTTCTCGATTTTTGGGACATTTTGAAAATCGTTTTCTTACAATTTCGATGCTATTTAAAGTGCATGCTATTGTAAGTTCATTCTTTTAAGATTAATTCTGCACCTCGAACGATTGGAGGTTCCGTCGACAACGCAAATCGAAGCTTTTCGATCTCTGGGAAATTTTGAAAATCGTTTTCTTGCAATTTCGATGCTATTTAAAGTGCATGCTATTGTAAGTTCATTCTTCTAAGATTAATTCTGCACCTCGAACGCTTGGAGGTTCCATCGACAACGCAAATCGAAGGTTTTCGATCTCTGGGACATTTTGAAAATCGTTTTCTTACAATTTCGATGCTATTTAAAGTGCATGCTATTGTAAGTTCATTCTTTTAAGATTAATTCTGCACCTCGAACGCTTGGAGGTTCCATCGACAACGCAAATCGAAGGTTTTCGATCTCTGGGATATTTTGAAAATCGTTTTCTCGCAATTTCGATGCTATTTAAAGTGCATGCTATTGTAAGTTCATTCTTCTAAGATTAATTCTGCACCTCGAACGCTTGGAGGTTCCATCGACAACGCAAATCGAAGCTTTCCGATCTCTGGGAAATTTTGAAAATCTTTTTCTTGCAATTTCGATGCGATTTAAAGTGCATGCTATCATACATTCATTCTTGTAACTTTAATTCTGCGCCTCAAACGCTTGAAAACTCCATCAAGGCACGCATTGACACTACTATTCGAGTATTTTCGAGGAAACGAAGGATAAGAATTCGATCTAGGTAAGAATAGATCCGTATCTAGGGACGGAAGTGACTGGCAAAGGGTAAGGACGAGGCAAAAAGAAACAGGGAAAGAGGATGAGATGCTGAAGAACTAAGATAGAATGATGGACGTCTACCTGTGTCCACCAAGGTCCACGATGTTCTTACAGAAGTCCTAATGTTGCAGAACTTCAGACACGTTAAAAATACGCTAAAATTCCAATGGGACTTTTGGTCAGCCTTGACAAAATCAAAGTAATTGGAAATTCTCGTACAGATAACTTCTGCACCACTGTTTAACTTTGATCTCCAGAGTAATTAATTTGCTCGCAGTTTAATCTAGGAAGTAATCTAATCTCGGGATCCTAGAGTAAACCATTGTCGTCACTTTTGGTCGTGCCTTTCGTTCTTTATGGGATTCACGGTTATGTCTGTTGGATTTACCGACGTTTTCAAAATCGCATCTACTTGTATTTATCCTTGAATTAACCGACGACAGTATAAGAGCTGCAAGCCAGATGTGTCGTAAGAGGGTCTTCCCTGGAAAAACCCCGACGCAGCAGGCTAAGCAGTAAAAATTAGTGTTAAATTGCGTGTTCCTTGAAGGGTCGAACGACGAGCGCGTGTTTTGTGTATGTATTTCCCCGAAGTCAGAGGACTGGGCGAAAGCGTTTGTTTACGTTTTTTGAGGATGCAGGTGTCTCCGAGAGGACTTATGTGTGCGTCTGTGTGCGTGTGAGCGCGTGACGATCGAGGCGTTCGAGACGCGTCTCAGTAGCTATTGGTTGTTAGCCGTTGACACACGAATGTGAACATCCTCTTTCCACGATATTTCTAATTCGTAATCCTTATATAATCCCGTTAATTGTGGTGCTATTTGAACAATTAGAAAGCGCGCTGTAGCGTGTAGACAAGGACACTGTATCCTTGTTCTATAGTTTTGGTTTTTGGGCTTGCATTGCTGTGGACATTTTTCGCAGGTCAGTCTGGTGCAGATCCTCTTCAAGGAAAGATGTTTCGTTCCGAGCCGTGAAATAAGGTTTTGTTTTTATAAACGTTAACTCTGACTTAGTTTAATCGGCACCCCATTCCCAACAATGTCGTGAGTAGTTAGGCTAGCTGTCCTTCACGATCAGATCGTGAATTGGTACTGGGATCGGGAAGGAATCCTTTTCACGATACACACCTGTTCAATTCTTCCTTTAACCGTTCTCTGGTCACGGTCGTTGAAACATAAAGGAAGAAACCGCGCACCCTTTCGCCCGTTTTCCACTGGTTCGCACCGTACGTTTCTCGCCGGTGTTCTCTGGCATCGGTCGACGCAGCGCGGCTCGCCGGTTCGCTTGGTCGTTTTTCGATCTGTCGACGGGAACGGAATCGCGCCGGCATAATCACGTGTAATCGCTCACGTGTGAAGCTCTGCTGGGAGAGCCGGCCACATACACGCACCGTTGCCTCGCTACGTGAAACTCCCGATAGATAGGCGTGGCGGCGCGCGGCCAGAATCCAAGCTGCTTCTCGAAAACGCTATTCCACTCGAAGGTTATTCATGCGCTGCTAAATCAGTAATCGAGCGTGCCGCGCGGAGTTGAAATATGAGTGTGTAATGCGCGCGAGGAGAAATAGACTCGCGCGATTTAGTCGCGGCCAACTGCGAGCTCGCCGGCCATTCAATGGCTCGAGGTTTCCCTTCGCGGCCGGCTCTTCCGCCGCGGAAAAAGAAGAAACCAGACCGTTCCCCGACGCGACAGTAAATTCATAATGCGCAACGGTTTATACGAGTTCGAGAAACCCGCGTTGCCCGGCTCTGCGGATCGTCGATTCCCCAGCTGGAACGAGTTACGATCATCAGAAGATCATTTAGCCGTCGCGCAATGTTCCGGAAATTGGGATATTTCCAAAATTAAGATGGATAAGTTAGCATTCTATCCTGGGAGAATAGAATTATAATATATAGTGTTGAAGGGGATGGTTGAACGGGAGTTATTTTTTTTTACTAAAAGACAGCCTAGTGAAATAGGTAACTTTAAAAAACACTATTCTACATACACCAGGTATGTCCTGCTCGTCTCGACTGGCGACATTATATTGTATTATTGCAACAGCAAATACGACATAGCAATAATTCTTGGATTTTTAGTATTTTCCAGTACTGTTTTATTTCAATATATTTTATTACTCTCCTCGACGAAACTATGAACATACCTTTTGAAAGCCCTTGTCTCATCATATCCTCTTTGTTCGAAACTAGACTATCCGTCTACAGTGGACCAGCTCAGGGACACGTTGCTGATGCCACCGTGATTACGAGGTGGTCAAAGCGTGACTATAGAGTTTGTACATAGACAGGAACCACTGTATATTCTAGTGGAAATACAATAAGCTAGGACAGAATCTATTGTTTCAAATGATTCTTTTTTATTCAACAAATATACTGTGCAATGTTAAGAATTTATCCATTCAGAGAAGAATTTATCCATCCAGAGCGCACGAGCAACTGGATTCTATTTTCTCGGTGGCAACAGGCCTCGTGTGTCCTAGAAGGATCGAGGAACAACCCTGGCCTCCATAACGCAACAATGCTAGTCTGTGGCTCAGACAGGAAAATCTGCTTAGTAAGCATTGCGTCTCGCCCGGCAGAGCTGCGATATTATGAAGCGACGCTGGACATATCCCACGAATCGATTTCTCAAATCCACGCCATCGCATCGGGGCCCGGTGAAACGAGACAGATGAGGAATGGCCGCGGCGGAAATTAGATTTCTCAGTAATTAAATTATCCCCCCAGGCCACGCGGAATCGGCACAATTCGCGGGAGCTGCTCGCTGAGCTGAGCTCGCTCGCCCGTGGAATAAAGCTATTTTTATTTTTCCCACGCGGAATAAAGTTACCCCTATTTCGTCGCATGCGGTAAACTAGTGCCCACTGAAACGTCCATCGCTGTACCCCCAATTCCGACAAAATGGGACCTCGGGCTGAACATCGAAATTGATACTTGGTACGATAGGCATCGGTATTTCACGCATCCCCTATCTTGCAGATACATCCCTTCTCCTTGAAGTCACTTGCTCGCCTAAGTGTCCGCAGTTGGTCCCAAATGCAGTTGAAACAAATATTTGTAAGAATTTCTTTGGGACAACGTGATCAAGAAGAATTGAACAAAGACAGAGATTCTTAAAAAAATCACTTGCTAGACAAGAAGTTCTCTTCAACCCTTTTCACTCGAATGGCGACTCTGAGGCGCCAGTAAAAATGGCTACAGCATTATTCGGAACAATTTTAATATTATTAGTAGAAATAGAAATTCGTTGGGTCAAATATAAAACAGCAAAGAACTAGAAAAGTTTAAGAATATGAATTTTTAGGGGATGAAATCAATTTTTATTTTATCCTTGCTTCCCACAATCAATGCAGAACATTTTGATTTTGCATTTTATTTTTATCTGGGTTTAAGAAATGTCTTGATTTTGGAATTAAAGTTGCTTCGAATTCAAAGGGTTAAACACTACTGTATAAAGCTGTTTCCGTTTTGGCGCCGTGAAATAAAGCTGTTCTCATTTTTGCGTATGCACAGAGCTGTTCCTGTTTTAGCGTGCGTGGTTGATGCGACGGTATCAATTATCGTCGCAGGTACCATTACAGCGAAACACTTCGTGGCCAGTGAGTTTCTGGTTGGTGTAATACCTCGCAGTGCCGGGTCACGTTACATTAGACTTGTCACGTAAATGGATTCGCTGTAACGTCGACATTACCGAGGCAGTTCCCGACAAAGTTCAAGGTAGAGCGTAGATAGTGGAATTTAATGGAACGTCGTGGAACGCCGGTTCCTCGGCCATCACAGCAAACATTCTACGGTTTTTAATTGAATGTGCACCAGTGCAAGAATCGATAATGGGCGGAACGTTTTATCACTACGCTCCGCTCGTCTTCTTTATTTTTTGTCTCCTCGCAGTCTCTCTCGCCTGGATCGTTCATATCCTAAAATAGATTCATGCCTGACTAGTTACTCTATTTGTCATATTCGATAGTCAACGTATTCGATATATTCGATAGTCAACATATTCGATATATTCGATACCCTCGAAATACGGTTTACAGATTTCTAACGTTTCTCGTGGTCATGAACTCTGCGTAATTATTTTAATAAATCTAATAAACCCTTCTCTAATATTGCTACCCTTACTATACCTTCGAGCCAGATGACCAACGAAGCTAGGGCAGATCATTCTTATAATACTTACGCTCAAGAAAGCGATTAAAATGTTTTAGCTGATCAAAATGATAAGACTCTATTTATTTAGATTTCGTGCAATTTTGATTGCAAGATGTGCCCGACTCATTCTTATAATTTACTACTTACGTTGAAGAAAGTGATTAAAATAATTAAGCCGATCAAACTGACAAGACTGTATTTATTTAGATTTCGTGCAATTTTAATTGCAATATGTGCCCGGCTCATTCTTATAATTTACTACTTACGTTCAAGAAAGTGATTAAAATAATTAAGCCGATCAAACTGACAAGACTATATTTATTTGGATTTCGTGCAATTTTGATTGCAATATGTGCCCGGCTCATTCTTATAATTTACTACTTACGTTCAAGAAAGGGATTAAAATGATTTAGCTGATCAAACTGACAAGACTATATTTATTTGGATTTCGTGCAATTTTGATTGCAATATGTGCCCGGCTCATTCTTATAATTTACTACTCACGTTCAAGAAAGGGATTAAAATGATTTAGCTGATCAAACTGACAAGACTATATTTATTTGGATTTCGTGCAATTTTGATTGCAATATGTGCCCAGCTCATTCTTATAATTTATTATTTACGCTCAAGAAAGCGATTAAAATGTTTTAGCTGATCAAACTGACAAGGCTCTATTTATTTGGATTTCGTGCAATTTTGATTGCAATATGTGCCCAGCACATTCTTATAATTTATTTATTATTTACGTTCAAGAAAGCCATTAAAATGTTTGACCTGATCAAACTGACAAGGCTCTATTTATTTAGATATCGTGCAATTTTAATTGCAATATGTGGCCGGATAAAGAAATGTATCGAATCAATTTCCATGTAGGCGACGTGATAACTTCATTAATTATATAATTAAAACCGTAAAACCGGTCATTTGCCCAGCGGTGATAGATGTAGTGTTACAATTATGTAGAAGCACCATATCTTGGCACTATTGATTCCACTACGGCATCTATAAAGAATGGTCATAACGTTGGTCATAACGAGGAATTAAAGCTCACAATGAGAATGAGAAGATCAAGTGTATCATTGTCTAAAAATCTTTCATCGAAAGGGTCATCTTTTCGATAAATTTCTATCATGCGGTTGCAGAGAAGTCGATCAGAAAAATGATCGTGACCAAGGTCATGGAACAAGGTGCATCGAGCACGTTAACAAGAAACAAGAGAGCGCAGTCTACAGCAGACATGCGCGCAGATATTCATCCTCCGTAAGTGGTCGACCGAAATCGGTATCGAATATCCACGCAGAGAAAAGGAAGACTTTACCAAATATCCCGTGTTCGGAAGTACCGAAAAACGGCAGACTACTTTCCTCTGGCTACCACGCGATATGTTCGGGCCAGGTGTGCCCGAGATTTTATCCGAGCGTGTATCGTGTTACACGGCAGCTTGTCGGTGTTGTGCGCGTGTGGGTGGTTGCATCCCGGCAAATATTCTGGTGCCCAGTTGTTAGGCGCGTCGAATAGTTTCGAGGGACTCCGTTGGATTCGGGCAACGAAGGACCCGGCGAAACTCTGGCAGACTTGCTACGAAACGACGCGACGTCGCAGAGGGTGCGGATGAGATAGAAAGGGAGAGAAATGTAGGAAAGAGGAGGGTGGTGCGTGGACGGGCAACGATGGAAATTATAGGAAGTTCCTTTTAATTACTGCGTTAGGGGGCCGAGATGTCGGAGAAAAGGTTGGACGAAGAGGTTCAATTTAATTAGACGATCCTGTCGATCGATTTCATTCGGTCTAACAATCCGGTCGTTACCGGCTGCAAG
Source organism: Lasioglossum morio (assembly GCA_916610235.2). Lineage (NCBI taxonomy): Eukaryota > Metazoa > Arthropoda > Insecta > Hymenoptera > Halictidae > Lasioglossum > Lasioglossum morio. The sequence continues at coordinate 7,395,015 of OU744325.1, read as the reverse complement.
GACAAGGAGTCCGATCGTTAACGCGATTCGAACTCCCGCAACGATATTACTCGTTCGAATCCGGCGCGATTGAATCGAATTCAGCGTCTGTCCTCGAACCCGGCCGCGTTAGTTTCCATGGACTTTAAAGGTTCTTTCGCGTGGTTCGTTGCCCTCTACGTCGTCTCTCTTTCCGAAGTCTAGACTCTATCTAGGTCCGGGTTCCCTTCGATACACTCGGGACACGATGCACCAGGTCGATGTGCAACGATGCATCGTTCCGATTCTTCGAACGGATACGCGGTTTATTTGTTCCGCGGTTTTCAATCGTACTCTCGCAGATGCGCGAGACGATGGCCTCTCGGCTTCCGACTTCTTATTGGCAACTCCCCGTTGGTTACTGCAGGACTATCTACGTAAATACCTACTAGCTCTCATCCGTCGTACGCATGCCGCTCTCCGTGTACAAGAGAAATGCGAATTAACTCTGCAATACCTACGCCTATTCGTAATCCCGTTAACGCTGTTCGGGGCTACGTGCTCCAACGCTGCTGCTAATGAATAACGCAACCACTTCAAACAACCTCGAACCTCCAGCTGCGCAGCTCTTTCTCTGCCAGATGATTGCCAGACGGCATAAACAACAACGCGGCTGTCTCTTGCGAATAGTTGGAGCAAGGAACGCGGTGGCTAACTACAGTAGAACCTTAAATACTGTCCAATAGGCGTATTTTGGGCAGACAACGTTTGGAAAGATGATTTTAACACTTTACCGACCGGAAGCCTATTAATAGGAGGTAATATTTACAACAGGTCCACGTTTTCCAATTTTGAAGAAATTTAAATATGTTATGCAGCAACACATTTTGAACAATTTTTTCCTTTCCCAATATAGGGGGACGCTTTTAGTTTTCGAGATATTTCAATTTTTGTCTGGATTGAATTTTTCGTATTTATACACGCTCCACGGCAACGTAAGCCTGTCCCGGTTTGGCGTTTGTTTACGTTTTGACGCTAGGTTAGATTAGGTTATTAGCAATAATAAATAATAACTTAACCTAACCTAATCCAATTTTCACTATTATATTCCTAATCAGCACATCAAAATACGTAAAAATCTAGAGTATAATTTAGAAATACTGGGTGTGTATTAAGCACTGAGTGGGTGGGTGGGTGTGGTGTCATGCCGACTCCTTCCGCCCCCCTGGTTTCTAAACAAACGCCGCACCGGGACTGGCTTACGTTGCCGTGGAGCGTGTAGAAATACGAAAAATTCAATACAGACAAAAATTGAAATATCACGAAAACTAAAATCGTCCCCCCTATATTGGAAACGGAAAAAGTTGTTCAAAATGTCGAAATCTATAACATATTTAAATTTCATCAAAATCGGAAGACGTGGACCTCTTGTAAATATTTACCTGATAGGATTTTCAATAATTTTGGTGTACCAAAAAAGAGCATAGAAATTTTCTTTGACATTGCCATCTTAAATGAAACTACTAGACGACGTTATTGAGGGTGACTTAGTTAGTTCGTACTAAATGCTAAATGAGAATTTAGTCATGTACCATACATTTTTCAAAAATATGCAATAATCACCGATCGGTAATGTGTTAAGTTTTGATTTATATAATGATTCATGATCATGATTACTCCGCAATAATAAGTACAATGAACATAGAACCATTATCTGCTCGAAGAATAGTATCCGACCAGAGCTTTATTTTTAATTTAATTAGTAATCATATTGATTGTTCCTCTCTACTTGCGCAAATCAATTTTTATGTACCGGAACGTGAACTGAGAACAAGAGCGGGTTTTCAAACACTTAAAGCGAAATCTATTTATGGATTAATTAATCCAATAAATCGCATTATCACAAAATCATGCACTATTTATAATCGTATTGATTTCTTCAGTGATTCTTTACAAAATTTTAAAGTGCAACTATGCAAGATTATATATGATAATACCATATCGATTGTACCAATATTAAATTTTTCTTTTTGTGCATGTCCCTTCTTTGTTATTACACGAGTAGTATTGTATCTTTCTCTTTTTTTTCTTTTCTTTGATATTATAAACACTTATGTACAAAGGGCTTCAGTCCATCTATAATAAATAATAATAATAATAATAATAATAATAGAGAGCCGAACATAGAGAAGGACAGAATGAAATACGGATCGGTTGGGATGACGACTCCGGACAGTATTTAAGGTTTTACTGTATATGTGTCGCGTTGTTGGGATAAATGAATCACATCCGGATCAGTTTCACCCTTATCGTCGCTCGATGTGACCGGACATCGACGAAATTGTTTATTGTTAACACATTGTTCACCGGTCAACTCGTGTTTTCGTGCTTGAACGTTGTTGATCGATCACGAGTTAATTCGTGTTCGCACTTGCATTATAAATTTCAGTTTGTGAAACCCAGGCAGGATAGAATATCTCGAATCCTTTGGTCATTCGATGATTGCTTATCATTATTAAAAAGAAATATTAAAAGTTATGTAGAAGATATGTTCAAAGTTTCATCTTAATTCACGAAGTAGTTATTTCTCAAACTTTGGACCTCGAAAAACAAAAATTGGGGTAGTTCCCAGCAAAACTGTGAATATAGGCGAGTGGGGACTCCAGGAATGCGGAATCTCCCAGAGACTTAGCCTCCCTAAGGAAATTAGAGCATAAAATTAGGTTAATTGTAAGTTATCAATAAGATAAGAGAGAGTGGCAATAGATTAGGACTGCGGTGTGCGTTAATCTTAGTATAAGTATTAGTATTATTATATCAAATTAAGAATTAGGGTTACAATTAGCTAAATAAACAGTGTGAAATGTTTATAAGGAACATTTCTCGAACAGTTTTGCATTGCAGTTGCGACGCAGCCGACGCACGCGAAAGATCGACATTTTTGTGCGTTTTCGATGATTCCGTTCGAAGCGGTTTATTTACCAGACAGTATCGATTAAACGTATTATACAAAACGACTGTTAACAGAACCGGCGGCGGCGGCGCGTGTCGTTAACGAGTTGTTTGTGGACGTTTATTGAAACGATTGATTGCGAATCGCCTATCAAATAGTTGTTTCCGCTCGCGCGCCAAGTTTCTGCGGAATCAAGCGTACACAATAAAGGTGTGATTAGGGCTGGGCGCACGATGAAATTGGAAACTGCCGGTGCAGAGAGTTTGCGACAGTGTAGTAAGGAGGGAAGGTAGAATCAACCGGCGCGGTGGCTTGGCCAATTAGGCTGTGGAGCGAGAGCGAGAGAGAGAGAGAGAGAGAGGAAGATAGAGTGGAATCAGCTCGGCTAACTCGGTTACGTCGCTTTTATGGGATTGAAAACAGTCCGGGAAAATGGCCGCGCGACCGCGCGGGCAAACCTAATTTTCGTCATTTGTCAGTGCCGCAAGGATTCGATACCGACGAGAGACGGACGATTTTCATGCGAAATTTTCGCGTGACCATTTACGGAACACGCCGCGGCGCCGTTCGCTTTCGGTGTAATATCTTGTTAAAATTAAACTTAATGAAATTACTTTCGGCCAGCTTGAATTTACGTTCTAACAAATTGGAATTGCTGCGCCGTGTAATACGTAGGACGGCCGGCATAATAACGAGTCCGACGGAAACTGAAAACGTATGTTATTCATATTTCTAAAGCTTTCTTATTTAATTAGTTTTATTAAACACACGCGTTAATGTATATTCTGGCAACCGGTGGTCCCGTGCTCCTGCTTCGTGCCCGGGTAAACGGAAATGCGTATACGCCGACAGTAGAGATGAAAGAATACGGTTAATTAAATAAAACATTTGCCGCGGTCTGCGATAACATAATACACTGCGCGTTACCTAAATAAGTCCATTCAAGTGTTCTCCTACACATCTACTGCGTCTGCGAGTGAGGGGAACCGGAAGAATGGTGTTCTTCGCGTACGTACAGGGTACAGGGTTAATGAAAAGTCGGACAACAAATAAACATTCGTAAGAAATTTTGAAATTCCTGAGAGAAAAGCTTGAAACGAACAAAACTCCGTATTTCCTCGTGTAGAATCAGATGGCCGAAGATTGCACCAGCAGTATTAGGACAGCTTTTACAACCCGACACTAAATTCAGTCGCAAAAGCAAGTCCGCAGTCTATTGACAAACGTCGGGGTAATCTACTTAATCATAGCCACATGTACTTAATCTACCTTCTGCTTAATCGCGCAACGTTGAGGAAGCTCAGCGAAGCGTGGTCCGCTCGAGAAGCTCGACGGGGTTGTAGTTATACGTTAATTCGATGCTTGTCCAAACGAAGTGTATGAATCGATTAATACGGTATCGATTACGTGGCTGTGCGTCTTCCGCGAGCACGCTGCTTTGCCGGGACGCAATAGTGCGCTCCGTCAGCATGCGGATCCGTTCCGTGTTAAGTGCCACGAAAGGAAGACACCGGAGTGCTCGACAAAGCGGAAATAATGCCTCAGACGTCGTCTATCCAGCCCTACTTCGTATCCCCGCACGAACTATAATAATTGGTTGGATTATCGGCGGGATATGGTTATGGGAAGTGCGAAGCCCCGGGCCTCCCGCCGAAGTAATCTCCACTCTGATTGCGTTTGACGCGTCATTGAGCGGAATGATGAAGGCACGCATGAATCTCGGCTATATCGCGCCACAACGGATCGTTCTTGTACTCATTATTCCTCTGGCATTGTAATTTTTGACGCCCCCAAACGCCCGCGCCCTCCTCGTCTTTCCGTTTTTCAGCCGACCCGCCCCCTATTAGGGGTGTACCATCCTTTTCAACCTCCACCCGCGTAATAATACTGCCAATTCCCGATATTCAAGATTTATATTTTATAAATGAAATCTCTTTATCGATCGTAAATGTTTTCGATAACTAGAATAATGATGTTATCGGCGCTACGGTTTGATCAAATTCTACAGCAATTTTTGTAATAATATTTACACGTGTCGATTCGGATTTGAATCTAAAGACCACGTTTTGCTATTTATGAAAAGGTGGTGTTTCGTCCTAGATTTATATTTTATCGTCGGTCCAAAGCTCGTAATTATTGTAAAGAGTTTCGAAGTGGATTTCACAAATTATTTTTCTGATGCTCCATGACCCGTGTCAAACGCTTCATCGGTGTTTCGTTAAACTATGCTTTCAACAGTGGAACAAGTATTCTCGCAGCTCTAGGAATTTCCGAAATATTTCACCGCGTATGTTTGCCACCCTCAACACTTTTCGAGGGCTGTTTTCAGCCCCTCGGCGTGTAAATCGGCAGCGGAAAAATGTACCAAATATTTTTCTACGAAGTAGTTACCACCGAGGCTGCATGGACTGTTCATTTGTTAGTTTGCAAATCACGGGGAAATGCCGAGCGTTTCGAATCGCGCCGGAGCATTCTTTAAAGCGAGTTTGAAAATACCGGTGAAAAAGCGTGGGAGGAGCAAATCAACTCGCAGCTTAGTGTCCCGTGCACGAGCATTATTAGTTCGCATAAAGTCCTACATTGCTGATAATGGTTAAGTGGCGGCGCGTTGTAGTCTCGCTGGAAATTCCACACACGAGCACAATATCGCGGCTCGTAATAAATTACGAGTTTGATGCTAAGCACTTGATACTTGTTTATCGCCTCCTGAAATCTGTCTGCTGGCTCAGCGTCTCGAACGGTGACTCGACCGGCCATTTAATAGAAAAAAGAAAAAACTGAGGGAACCGAGGGAAGAAAATATTTCTTACTTCCCAGCGTTGAATAACGCGATCAGATATTTACAGAATTTCTTCGATGCATTGTACACTCTAAGATCCCTGTGTATCTTTATTTCTAAAGAGGATACTGATGAAATTGATCTATAGTTTTTATTAAATAAGAAAGCAAGTTTTACCGCAAATTCTTTGTTAGATTTCATTCTTTGAAAATTGGGGTTCTTAGCATTGCCTGGAACAGTGTGCGTCGGAGCTGAGGGCGGCAACTTTAATTTCCTTTGTACACCGATATCCTACAGGAACCCTGGTAAACAAACGAGAATAAGATACTCTTCAACCGCTCGACGTTCCAGAAAATAAGTAAGGACCTCGAGAAATAACTGTCTCGGATCACCAGCCCTCTCTTTCTCTATTTTACTCATTTTTCTTCGTCTTGAACTGCAAGATCCGCGTCTCGTTATTATTTCATTTTCCGATAGAACTGTCACTTCGATTCTCTAGACTTCGTCTACGCCACCGCTCGCCGGTAAATCAAGAAATTTCACGATATTAATCGGCCGCGCGAGCGAAGTCTAACAATATTTCCAAGCAGATCAGTCAAACCGCTCTTCGTTCTATTCGAAGACGCTTGCAAAGAACATTGACGGAAAAAGACACGCTGGTTGTTATAAAATAATACGTGAAAATAATTCACACGGTTTTTAACGGAGTTAAAAACTTTTAGAATTTTTATTCTCTTTAGTCGTGGTCACACGATATTTTAAAGATGGATTAATGGATAATGAAAATTGAAAACATTGTTTAATACAACCAACAGGATACAACTTATTTCAGATGTCAGTTCTTACTAAAGTTTTCATTCTCAACCCTCATACGCTCCTCAGGGTTAAAATTAGGACTATTTCTGCATACTGTAAAAAATAGACGTGTCTATTTCTTTGTGACGTTAAAAATGGAACGTTATTTGTTAACTCAAAGTGTACGGAAAAACTGGGTGAATTATTATACTAGGATCTCTTATGCAACTCTTCGAAAAGGATTTTGCGATGCATCGTGGATCTGATCTTTTAAAGATCGAATGTTTTCTCCACTCAAACTTCCGAGACCAGTTTCATCGCTTCAAGATCCAATAACAGCAGCTAAAAAGGCGTGCATTAAACATTTTCGCGAACCTCCGTACAAATTCTGGGAAGCTCGGCGTGTCGCAGTTGGGCGATGGCCCTTATTGCTTTTCTTGTGTCCATTACACCCGGTCGACGTTTTCTCGGCGAGGCCGGTATCGTGAAATGGGTCGCTGTTTTTCAACCCCTTCGCGACTAAGAATACCGAAGCGATCCCTCGCGGATCGATCGAGAAAGAAAAAAAAAAGAACTTCACGGTCCTCCGTCGGATTTTCATTCCCGTTCCCCTTTTCGTGCCTTCCGGTCACTTCTCTTCCGTTCCTTTGTTTTTTTTTTCTCTTTCGTCTGGCTAAGGCCGCCGCCTTACACGGCCGAACTTAATTAAATCGGGCTCAATTTATTTCGGAATTGGAGTCCTGGACGGGACCAACTTACGACCGGTTTAACTGCACCCCGTTTTATTCCTCTCGTTTCGTCTCGCGCGGAGAATCTGATCGTGCGATTAACACGGCCGTCGAATCCTAACAAGAGCATCCTACAATCTGAAAAGAACATTTCTGGTCGGCTCCTTGTGTTCTCGAATCAGTCTTTTATACCCGTACATGGTCTCGTTTATAATGGTATGAATTAGAACGTTGAAAGTAGAACGCCGTCACCTTTAACTGCAGAAAATATTTCACCGAAAGAAGAAAGTACGAAATGAAATTGTTGTTACATGTTACAATTGATGAAAATGATAAGGCTTCTAAAGATAACCTTCATGCACGTGTATACCATGAAGAAGTTAAAGAATCTGAAGATGCATGTTCCATTGTACAGAGGTTCTTGAAACAAGTTAATCTAATACAAGAATAATCACTCCGAATTGTTGATGCAACTTAGAAAACCAAATCAAAAAACCTACCGTGAATTTATTACATTGAACTCTAATTGGAAGGTACATAGCGTGAAGAGATCATAAGTAAACTGTAGATCTTCATGCATTTATACAAAGGCTACCATCACTGGAAATAATATTTTATTTGGTTTCCCCTCAAAATTTGCAAACTGCATAAATTTCATCAATCTAGTCATAAGCTGTGCTGTCGGGAATGAATAAAGATTGAGAGGATTTCGTGAAATAATTTAGTTAAATTTTGATTTCCGATCTACAAAGGCTATCACCACTGGAAATAATATTTTATTTGGTTTCCCCTCAAAATTTGCAGATTGCATAAACTTCCTGAGTTTAATCATAAGCTGTGCCGTCGGGAATGAACAAAGATTGAGAGGATTTCGTGAAATAATTTAGTTAAATTTTGATTTCTGATCTACAAAGGCTATCACCGCTGGAAATAATATTTTATTTGGTTTCCCCTGCTTAAAATTTGCAAATTGTATAAACTTTCTCAGGCTAATCATAAGCTGTGCCGTCGGGAATGAACAAAGATTGAGAGGATTTCGTGAAATAATTTAGTTCAATTTTGATTTCCGATCTACAAAGGCTACCACCGCTGGAAATAATATTTTATTTGGTTTCCCCTCAAAATTTGCAAATTGCATAAACTTCCTCAGTCTAATCATAAGCTGTGCCGTCAGGAATGAATAAAGATTGAGAGGAGTTCGGGAAATAATCTAAATTACCGATTGCAAAGCTGTGTTTACCTTCTGAACGGTATATCAGAAAGCTTTGTGGAAGTATCATATGGTTGAGGAAAACAGCGACGACGTCGGTTTGTCGGATCAGTCCGGGCTGTTTCCAATATGTTAACTATAGGAGAGGACGCGATGTATCCAGCATTGTAGGTTGCAGAGACAAGGAAATTGTTATGGCATGTCGTAGCTCATCGAACTTCTTGTTTTTCCTACTCGACGATGGTATTACGATACCTACCGTCGAGCTCCGGCTCGGCACAAAGAAAACACGAGGCGGAGGGAGAGCGGCGGATTGAAAGCTCCGGCTAACAAAGCGAGGACAAGTCGTCCGGAGGGGCGAGCTGATTCCTCCTAGCCGCGTTGTTAATATTGTTCCAAGAAACGGCGCTTCTCTGCGTCGCCGTTGCTTTTTATAATACAGGGCTCTCTGAATACGTAAACCGGGGTGGTGTCGATCGACGTGCTTTGACCCGGAGCATTAAGCGTGCGCAACGCTACGTCGCGTGATAGAAGGCAACCTCGATTAATTACCTATTTATCTTGAGGGTTATCGGTGTACGGCGAAACGCACGCCGTACAAGAATATTAGCGGTGGCGTGAGCACACGGGACCCTTTCCTCCACCAATGCTTCCTACTTCCCTGTCAATTCCCGCTTGATCATTTTCTGCTTTCACTATGACGCGTTGGAACACGTGTCTTTCGATCATTGTTCCGCAACCCCCACAAAATTCTCTGCACCATCTTCATCAACCCTTTACACTCCGAATTATTTTTCAATTTTCTTGCCAATAACTTCTTACTATTTGAAGTGTTTCATTTGAAATTTACTTCGAAGTTCCTTCACTGCTACTGCTTATATTGTATTAAATATAGCACTCAAACTACGTTGCAATTTATATTTGTGGAATTTCCATTTAATACCTGAGTGTTTATAAATAGTAAACTGAATTCTCGTTCAATTTCCATGCATACTTCATGCCAGAAGACGCCGAGCGTGTGTGTAAACGAAAAGGGACATGTAGAACATCGTCTGTAAATATCGAGTAGCTGGCAGCGAGTGTAAAATGTTTACAACTCGGAATAGGTTAAACTTTCAAGCTATGTTTACTCAGGAGTTTTTGCTCAGTACAGTGTGTGCTATATACCGTAGTGAATGTTCCTCTTTAACACCCTGTACAATGTGATGACTAATAAATAATAAAAACGTGGAGAATGAGGTTATTACTGAGCAAAAGGATGTCTGGACCAGTGAAAATTAGTCTACGATAATTAATCCTCGTACGCTCCTCAAACATAATTGCATAAATGATGCTAGAATAATATTTCACCCCTTCTTACTCCACATTTCAAATCTACGAATTATGCTTGAATTATAGTTATGACGTTTCAAAGAAATAGATTTTGCAACACAGACAAAAAGAAATCAATCGTTTTATAATATGAGAAGAAAGTAAATGAGTGGATTTTCACCCTGAGGAACGATTGAGGGTAAATGGGCATTTTTACGAGAGTCGGTCGAGTATTAATCGGACTTTGTGTTGTACAACTGCATAGTCATGAGAACGAGCTTCTGCTTAATCATTTATAGTTGGAACGATGAAACTGTACCGACTTCCACAGCACGTTGCAATCATGTTTTTGGCTATGGAAGCCACAAATTCTGCTAAATGCATAGGCTACGTCAACAATTTAGAAGTGGAACGATGGTAGGAACATAAATGCTTGCTCAACACAAACGGTTTGCTGTTGCAAAAACTCTGGCTTACATGTAAGCGTGATAATAAATTCTCTGACAGACTTCTGGGAACCATGGTTGCAGCACTGTCTTTAATATAATAATGAAAGTACTCCTTGTCTTTAAACTTGCGCTAGTCAATGGTTAGGTAGCGAATCATTATTTAGCGTATGATCGACGGAGTCGCGCCATCGAAGTTCTGCAAACCTAACAATGGATATTGGTTCATCCCTTCGACGCACTTCCGACCTCAATCAAAATCCAAACTATCTTCTCGTCCACTTCTGCCGGTCCCTGGCCGAGAGCGAACGGGTACCGTCTCATCCCAGAATTCCTTACAACAATGCCCACTAATCCATCATGTTTGCTCTCGCGCTGAGTACACGATTGTTACTGCTACCGTTCTGAAATGTTTCGATAGCGTCGAACACGGTTCTCTCCGTATGACAATTCGTTTCCGAGCTACTCCATTGTCCATTGATTAAACGAATTGCGATGGGAGAGGGGTCGCCGGACCGCAGCCATAAAACCCGATCGACATTCGATTCGATTTTCCTCGAATATTCACCCGATATTTCGCCGCGATCTTCGTCGGGTACGTCTTGATTTCGAATTCCATGCCGATATTCAAATGAGCGCCGCTGATTCGCTGACGACTCGTCTGTCTGTCAGACCGTGTTTACATTTTCCATAGGGTGCGGCGACGCAATTGTTTCACGCGTCACGTGGAATCAACGGAACTTCGGTTTATCAGCGGGGACTGTGGATACAACAAAATGCACTAATGAAGCTTCACTGTTTTTGTCGGCACTCCCTCTCGTTCGTAGCTGGACACGCTTGTCAATTAGATGGTGTTTACATGGTTCAATGTTTGAGAAATCAGACGAGCTTCTCTTTGACACTTGACGCATTCCCTAACTGCCGTTTTGTTTCGCAATTTTTTGAAAATCTAGTACGTGGTTTAGGATTTTCTTTTCACCTCCAATATTGTACAATGATTGATGATCTGTGTCTAGAAAATTGTAATCCTCTGATTATTTGTTCTTGATGTGTTTACTGAGGTAGATGTACCAATGGTAATTGAAGAGTAGCTTTCAACTTGATTCTATTGTTTTATTTTGATTAGATGTGGCTATTATACGATGATATTTCAATGCCAAATTAAATATACACATATACTATTTAATTGGAAAACAATTAGCTTACGTAAATTTAATAAATTGGGAAATACAAGAATAATAATTAGATATTTAGGTGAGATTTGATTTACGTGTTCTCTACGTTAGAAAAAAATTAGTAAGTACCATTTTTATTTCACAATATGCATCCAAATTTGAACAAGTGTTCAGTTACTTATGAACGGAGTGTAGATATCTGATAAGAAATCAAAAATGATAGTACAAGGTAGCAAAATCTGGGGAACAAGTGTCGACGGTATAAGAAATCGAACACGGGGTTGATTGGCCACTGGGACTATAGGGTTCGAGTGGCATAGCCTTGAGGGTCCTTGGGTCAAGGTCTTCTCGAGGCTTCCAGCAAGCTCGTCAATTAAGAGGGGAAAGTATTTGATACAAGACTGATGTAAACTATGAAACCCAGGTGTCCAGTAATGGAAATGGGGAACCAATAAAATTGGGGGTCCATGGGTTCCGCCTAGTTTAGCAATGAAAGGGTCTTGACGCCAAAGTTTCCTCCTTGAATGAGTCAGCCAACGAGAAGGGAGAGTATCGATGTCACAAAAGTGGTCTGTGAAACTCAGCTCCGGAACAATTTTATTTTACCGTTCTCTCCTGAGAGAACAATTTTTCATTATCGAAGAATATTCATTAGGAATCAGAATCCATTAATGGATTTGTTATTTTTATAATATTGCAATTAACCTTTGTGCAAACACGGAAACTGTGAGCGGAAATAAAGTTATCGATCACCAAAGAATATTATGGTTAATTAAGTAACACACTGTAATGCAATCGAATAGTTTTTCAATTTTCTCTCGCAGTTCCATTTAATTCTCCATTCTTCGTGTTATAAAAATACAAAGTTACACAAAGTTCCGCCGTCTAGTTATCATATCTATTCCTCAGCCAGACAAAAGCATGGCTCGATAATAATACCACAGCATCCCTGTTTCCTCTGAAAAATCAGGAAAAAGGAAAATCTTGTTCCACACATTGGAATATGCAAACGTCCTCCTTTACAGTCGCATATTCGGAGACTATCCGCGGCATGTGCGAAAAGTTGAGTCGTATTTTCGAGGAGCACAGTTCCGAACGAGTTTTTTCCATTTTTTCCGTCGCAGGTTTGATGTCCCAGCAGACGGTATCCATTGGCGATCACCGACGGATCGAATCCGAACTTTCGATTCCGTCATATCCCTTTGTTTCACGATTCGACGACGATTGACGGGAGTTTACGAGTTGTCGTCGGCTCGTCTTCGTCGACCCCCGGCGACCACGAAGACCCTACCCCGCAGGGTGTAAGGCGCGCCTTCATTGTCGAATGCTGACGAGTCTCGGTTTTTATCACTGGCCCTCGGGGAACGCGTAGACATCCGGGGCTCGGGGAAAGTAGGTTCGCCATCTTTCCGCTGGTTTGACGAGTCTCCGAGGGGACATCGGTAACTTGACAAGCTATCCTGTTCGGGTCCCACATTTTTCGTGGTGGTTCCATCACCTGAACTCCGACCCCGCCCCCGTCACTTCTGAAGACAACGTCTTCGCCAGTTCCTTATCGCTTAACTAGCAATGAAGTTGAATGAAGATGAAAGAGGTTTCATGATGTCCTATGCGAAACTGCGTAAACTGATGACGTCTGTTAAATTGCGTGTTCCTTGAAGGGTCGAACGACGAGCGCGTGTTTTGTGTATGTATTTCCCCGAAGTCAGAGGACTGGGCGAGAGCGTTTATTTGCGTTTTTTCTTGATGCAGGTGTCTCCGAGCGGACTTATGTGTGCGTCTGTGTGCGTGTGAGCGCGTGACGATCGAGGCGTCCGAGACGCGTCTCAGTAGCTGTTGGTTGTTAGCCGTTGACACACGAGCGTGATAAAGCGTGCACATCCTCTTTCCACGATATTTCTATTTTCGTAATCCTTTGATAATCCCGTCAATTGTGGTTCTATTTGAACAATTGGCGACCGTGACAGGACGGGGTTATAGTATTTAGTGTAGTGTACAATTGATTGGATTACGAATTATCAGTGCAATAGATAAAGTGAAAAGGAAGAGGGCTGTAAATCGTGCGGGTTTTACCAGAGCCCTGAAAGCATTCCAGGATACGTTAGGTGCAGCTTCCGACAAAAGGGCTACCAGAGTCGCCTTCCAAATGTTACAATTAAAAATGAGAGATTTGGAAGAAACCGACAACCAAATGAGGGAACTGCTGTTCGAGTCAGCGGAAGCAACTGACGAGATCATCGAGCAAGAATACAAAGAAGAGGATGAATATAAGAACGTCTGTTTCTCGATGGATCATTTAACCTTTAGCAGTTGAGGGGTGACTCAGAATCACCACTAAAAATTACTGTACCATTATTCAAAATGTTAAAAAATTGTCTGATTGCAAAGAATAGAAACTACATTGAATGTTGTTTCTTCCCTTAATGGTTTTAATACAGGAGAAATCGTATACTGACATCTTCAATTTTTTAATTTTTTACTCAATTTTCCAATAAATTCATAAAGATTAGACTGCAGACTTTATGCATTTACATATGACAAAAATGGATTAATTCGAATTTAATGATATTATACAATATCATTTTCGAGTCACCGAAATTATTAAAAGAGGAAATACATTTTCTATTTAACTTCCGTTTCTCACAATTGATATGGACAATTTCCATTTTAGAATAGAAATTTATATTCTTTCTTAATATGATTAATAGCTTGAAAATAATATAACAGTATTTTGTAATTCTTCTAACATTGTTACTGTTTTAAATTACACCTGCCCATTCTTGTCATAAATGCATAAAATCCGCTGCCTTCTAATAACAAACTTGTGGACAACTTTAAATACAATCAAAAGGGAACTGCTCGACAATGCCCATAGATAGGTACGGATGCATCCCTTAATCAGTTCGTAATTTATGGATCGCGACCTATCGGTTCCGTTTCTTTTGTACGAAAACTTTCCGTCGCCGGTTGCTTAAGTAGTTGCTCGCGTATCGTTGCCGCATTTGCCTGGACAAACATTTTTCCTGCGGAAACTTCTTAATACACCCCGTCGTGTTTTACGATCTCGGCGATTCCGCCGCCGCCGAGACTGTTCCTCGAATAATTCGCTGCTAAAGTATTCAAGCGGTCGCGTGTGTACAGAGACGGCCGGGCATAATTAAGATTCATCCCTGGACGTCCGCCGAAAAAAAAGAAGAAAGAAATAAGTAGCGTCGGGGAAAAAGTGGCTGGCTTGTTAATCCTTGTAGGCGCTTCGGTCAACATGCTAACAGTCGTCTCGAGTGGCACTACGATAGCCCAGGGTCGGTTCGTATAACGCTCCTGGCCGATCATGTGTGAGACCGTGTACACTCGCGTTCATAAGTCACCGGATACTCGCTAAAAACTGATCCCATCGAATTTCACGAGTTATCAGACTCGTAAATTAATTCCAATTGATCTCTAATTTCGACCATTAACTGTACAGTGTTTGTTTTACGCTATGTAATTTTTAATGCAGCTAGAAAATAAAAGATCTCGAGGGATAAAATCAAAGTTAAAGTATCTAAAAAAATATTGAAGAAATATTTGAAAAATTATGAGATATATCAAATTGTTTCTTGGACACTTAGCATAAGTATATTCAAATATTTTATCGCTTTTTGACCATTAAATGGACAGTGTTCGTATTTTGTTACATAACTTCTAATGCAGCAAGAATGTTTGAGAAATTATACCGATATATCAAATTGTTTCTTGGTTTCAAATATTTGATTACTTTTTGGAAAATCGTTATGTATATTTTTATTAACTGTGTAAGATTCTTCAGAAATGTTTTCTTAATCTTTAACGTGCATTTTTAACGTTACTACTTTTGTTCATGCTTTAATTGATAGTTTCTTCGACATTATTGTGACCAGAAAAATTATATAAAAATGAAGCTATCGCGTTGCTTTGTGCATCTATAGAAATCGTAGTTTTTACACAATTCGGGTAGCACGATGCTCGAGACTTTTGAACGGCAGTGTATAATTCCGTTAAAATTTTTCTCGATATAATTGGGTATCCGGTTCCCTTCGATTGGCATAAATGCACAAATACGGTTTACACAGCTACGGTCGACGCGGGCGAGTGAATGTCGAAGCACAATGCGTCGCTACGCATATCACGCTGTCATGTCTTGGTTACTTTCGGATCGTTAGCAGCGGGTACAGACGTATATAGAGGGACACATGAAGTATTACTTACGTGGAAAGTTGCTCGGAGTGGTGCATTCCGGGCAATATCGAGCTCTGCAGAGGAAAAAAAACTCGGAAATTCTTGGCTTCGTGTACTTGAATGGTTTCCGTTGCTTCCGCGTTGATAATTCTATGGTTTGCACGAACAACTCGACGTCGCGTTTCCCCGTGTTGGTATTTTATTCGTTCCAACGGCGGGATTTCTTAGATTGTTGCGGTGCACAAGTCCTGATAAGAATGATCCTCGCCGAGATAGAATAATTAGCTTGAAATTACTCGGGACGTGATTCACCGCAATTTCTGATTCGCCGAGTAACTGCCGATCGTATATTCTCCGTTGTTCCCTTAAAACTTTATAACTCTCTGCAGGGTGAAACGATTAAAACGAAACACCGGTTACCGACGATCGTGTAAAAAGGTTGCTTAGCATAAAGGAACATTCCTTGCACTTTTTAAGTCTCGGAGAAAAGTTATGTTCATTAGCGAATTTTTCAAAATTATTCCTCAAGCTTAGGAACAGAATTTATAATTGGAAGTGTTTCAATTGACGTGCTTTGGAACGTATTGATTGTTGTAAATTTTAACAGACTGCGAATTTAAAAATTTTTTGAATATCTTCACTGTTTTTAAATTGATCTATTCATTATTGTCATAAACGCATAAAGTGATAAACAATCGCATATGGAACGAGTAACCCTCGATTAACAAAATAATATCTCTGTCATTTCGTAAAATGTTTCAATGCTCCAGGGGCGTGTTTAAGTCGAAACGTTTCACTAAAATATACCGCAATACCAGTGTACCATTACGCGGTGGCATAGAGAACAATTTAACCGTTTTCCCCGGTGCGGCTTTTATTTTTTCCTGGAGACCGGAAGGTCGAATTGAAACCGAAGCCTCGTCGGATTGAAAACGGCGACACGTTCGCGCCGTTCCGCGTTGCGTTTTATTTTTTCAATAGATCCGCGTCGTCTAACGACCGGCCGACACACACACACACACACGCCGCGTCATAATGGTCCAATTCATTAAGGCATTCCTTTCGCTTCTGTCTAACGAAACTGCAATTAGAAGCATGCAAAACGCCGTCCCGTTTATATCGGCGAGCGTCGGTAGAGGCGCGGGACAGAAGACGCCATTTGAATTGTGAAATGCTTGGAGGGATTCCAATATTAACTGGTGGAATGCCGTTGAAAATAATGGAAAGGAAATGGCTGCGGCGACCACGCGGACGGCTTTAACGGATAAACGAGTGGATACCGTGTGGCTCGGTGTATCGCTAAAATTCTATCGCGTCCCGAAAAAAAGTACACGGGAGGAAAGGCGAGCCCGGTCGAGAAAAAGAAGAAAACCCGAATGAAAAATAGAGAGAGAAAGAGAGAGAGAGAGAGAAACGTAGAGGGAAAACAGTGAATCGCACAGTGTGTACGATAAAATAATTTGAATCGCGAGGCAAACTCGAAACCAATCCGAAAAAATCTCCGGGGGAACATCCGTATCATCCGTTTCCGGGAAACGTGTAAACGAGATTCGCCGTTCGTTTGCGTGCTAAAGCGTGCCGAACCTCGGCTACACTTTTTCCTATTCTCTATCTAAACAGCGGATGCGGTGTAGTTCGATGCGGCGCGGCGTGTAAATTCCGCCGCAACCTGTACATCACAGCTGAAACGAGAAACTTTCGGAAAGCTGTTCGGGAACCGGGAAACTTTTAAAGGGGCATCCGCGAAGGAATTACGTCTCGGATGATCTACGAGGGAGCGGCGAGCCGAACGCGCCGCGTTAAGAACCACGATAGAGTGAAAAGTCACCCCCTGTGAGACGGCTGCCGAGGCCGGACTAAGTCGCGAACCGAACCAACCAGCTAAAGGCTCTTCTCACCGACCAAAAAGAACTACCAGACTGGTCGCGAATTAAAGCTTTTAGCCTAAAACTTTTCCCTGGAACATTGCACAGTGGGCTCCGAAAAATATCCAGTTTTCAACTTGCATCAAAATCGATGTTCCTGAACGTTCGAACTACATTTTGGCATAAGTTGCTATTAGTTAGCGAGAATTTTTTTTGCAATAATAAATTCCTTTTTGTGCGGACTCACTCTTTGCCCCCTATTTTATATGCATACATTCCTGAAGTCCCACTGCTTATTTCTCTAGTGTTAATATTGTACTCAAAAATCTCAAAAATGTTCATTATATTGTTCAATTCTAGTCTATAAGTTGTCCTTGTAATGTTAGCATGCACAGCCATGTGCATGCTGCTAATAATCCCATGTGGGGTTTCATAGGTTAATAAAACAAAAAAAACCTTGCTAATAACGTGCCAATAATTATTCTAGAGTTATCTAATGTATCTGTATCAACTCTCATCCACACGGTGAATTTTCTATACGAATTTTATACGAATTTGAAATAGGAACCCGGGTACCACGTCGTGTGGATGAGGGTGAAATATATTCTTTTATTTATTCATTACTACATGCTCGTGGTCCTGTATCATTTATTAACCAACAATACAGAAGGAACTGCACGTCTCACAACAACTTATATCTTTCTATGGATAACACTACTGCGGATTTTTATGCAAAATAGAAATTGTCTATATATGTCTCTTATATCGATCGTATTATTGTTAATAACAAAGGTTTAATGTTCTCGGCGCTACGGTTCGATAAAATTCTACTGAGAAATCAAAGAACAATTTTGCAGATTATCAAATAATCATCGACGTTTCGATTCTAGTTTGAATCCTTTTCAAGATGTATTTGCATTGCGTCTGTAAAAATATATATTTATTGTACAATTTTCAAAATATACTATTAAAATTGTACAATAAATACATATTTATACAGACGCAATGCAAATACACCTTGAAAAGGATTCAAACTAGAATCGAAACGTCGATGATTATTTGATAATCTGCAAAATTGTTCTTTGATTTCTCAGTAGTAATCGATCGAACCGTAGCGCCGAGAACATTAAACTTTTGTTATTAGAAATTGTCTATGTTCATTGCAAGATACAAAGGCTACGTATAATTTATTTCTTTCTTAATTATATAATCACAATTCCGATCGAACTGACCACTGTGCACCGTTGCGAGCGAATAAAGCGTGATTTATGACCCGAATTGCGATAATTCGAGGACGCAAAATGAGATGAGAGGCCGGAGTCGCAGCGAGTAGAAGAAGAAACCGTTCGTGGATTTGCTCGAGGTAGTTTCTACCCCGTTGAGCAGCTTTCCCGGTGTTCTGCGGTTTCTCCGTGCTATAAATACCGACACCGAGACCCGGCAGTCGTCGAAAAAACGGGACGCGATGGGAGCCGGGTGCTTGACCAAAGAACAGACGGATACGAAGAAAGATGTCAGACCATCCCCGGGACAGGCTCAGACGGGAGAACAGTTTTTCCCTATCCTGTCGCAGGCCTTCTTACCGGTACGATGGAGGAACCGAGTTTCATGGGCTGCGAAGCCACCACATCCTCGGCCGTCCCGATGGTTAATTGCGTTGCCTGACCCGGTGCCGACGCTGCCATGGGAGTGAAATAATCGCTGACGCTCGCACAACAGGTGTCGCGGGTTCGAAACAATTTGTTCTGCTCCGAGCTGCCGTCAAATCGCTCGAAAATTTCATATTACTTCTCATATCGAATAAATGACGTGGCGATAAACGATTCCGCGTTTCGACGTCGTTCAAGGTGATGGAATTTTGTTAATTAACCGTCACGCTGGAAAGGAATCGTACTTACTTGTTGCGTTATCGATCCTGCATGAATTCATGATTTGGGTCACTTGCACGTTTCAGGTGATAATTGAAGTTTGTGTTACTAGCGAAGAGATAGTTAATGTAAATGAAAATATTAGTCTGCCTCAAATGCAATTAGTTTATAGCAATTGTGTTATTTTTCTATAAGAACGTAAAGTTTTCAAATTGAAAGTTAACAAAGTCGGGATGCCTTACAGTCGCAGAATAGTTAATTTTCGGGGGAAGAAATAAACTGGAGATAGTCTGGGTTCCGAGGGGGGAAAGTTTAGTTCATATGTCACGGGAAAAAGGGACGCTGGAGAAAACTTGGTCGGTGTTATTTTAGATCCCACATTCGTTTCGGGATATCTCATGTTTTCCCGCGCTGATACGTCCCTAAGGAAGAGGGCTATCAGTTTACTGGCCTCTCCGCCAATACATATGCAATCACATTCCTCTTCCGACCCAACGAGTACAGTGACGGATACGTTGGCGTAAGGGTCGAACCTTTAGGCTATTTACCTAATCAGCGTCCGGGGTAAGATCGAGGGAGCACGAAAAAGGGCATCCGTCCGTTGCGGCTAGCAGAAGTCGTAAACTCCTGACAAGCGGCATTAAATCGTGCTGAATCCAAATAGGTTTGCGGTTGCCGAAGGGATACAGACCTATGAATACACAGGGTGGTCCATTTATCCATGCCACTTAAAACGTCTTCATTGATTCTCGGAATAACGAGAGGTGGCGAAACACACGGTGTTCTTTCCTCATTCTATTTCAAGTATCTGGATAAGGTTTTTCGAGACCATTAATATTTTTTTACAACCCTAACAACGTTTAAATTCTCTTGAATTCGATTATTCTTGCTCGTTGTTTCTTATTCAAATTCCATTTTAATTTAAAATCTATTTCGTACCTTTATCATTGCCACTTAAAATGTCCATTGATTCTGAAGTAGAAATAGGAATTATTGATTCTTTTAATTAAGCATTGATTCTGAAGTAGCAACAAGAAGAACAAGGTTCTTTCCTTATTCTATTTCAAGTAACTCGATCAGGTCTATTCGAGACCATTAATATATTTTTACAACCCTAACAACGTTTAAATTCTCTTGAATTTGATTATTGTTGTTCGTTGTTAATTGTTCTTTCATTCTCGTTCTGGCTATTCATCGTCCTGTGTTTAAAATTCATTTAGAACCTTTATCCTTGCCACTTAAAATGTCCTCATTGATTCTGAAGTAGGAATAGGAATGATTGATTCTTTTAATTGAGCATTGATTCTGAACTACGAAGAAGAAGAACAAGGTTCTTTCCTTATTCTATTTCAAGTAACTCGATCAGGTCTTTTCGAGACCATTAATATATTTTTACAACCCTAACAACGTTTAAATTCTCTTGAATTCGATTATTGTTGTTCATTGTTCAAATTACATTTTGATTCTGGCTCTCCTCGTCGTCCTGTGTTTAAATTTCATTTTGCCAATTGTTGTTCGTTCTTCCTTATTCAAATTCCATTTTGATACCTGCTATTCGCTGTCCGATGTTTAAGTCCATTTCGACAATTACTGTTCGTCGTTCCGTATTCAAATTGCATTTGCGACTTTTGCTGTTCGTCGTGCTGTGTGTAAACTCCAATTTCATTCCAGCCGTTCGTCGCTGTTTATTCAAATTTCATTTGGAATCTTGTCGTCTCGATGCTTTCGAAACACTAACTTCAACTGGTGACCACGATAAACCGAGGGCTAATCGGTTCAAATCTGAAGTAAAGCGACTGTGACGAACGACTATAACGCGAGCGCGTATTCTCACGGAAATTGTGTGAACTTACGAATGATAAATGTTGCGTAGAAACTACGCTCGCCGTGAAGTACACGCTGCAGGATATAATATGCAAGGAGATCGCACGAAAGAATGGGTTAACCGCATTATTTCGCTGAAGAACGATGGAAAGCGCTTGCGGTTCCCGCGCTAGCAGGCAATCAGAGTTGAAGGCCAGACTCCGTTAGAGTGCTTGTAATTGAACGGAGCTTAATTAAAAGTTCAGTTTCTCCGTTCCGCGGCGCGCCGTCTTCACGGTCATCGACATAACAGCTGGTTTTTCGCGTCACGAAACAACGATCAACGAAATCGCTTTATTTCGCGTTCATTCACAATATCTTTTTACTAGACGCGGTTTTTAAAAATAATTGAAACATGTTTTGGACTCTAATATCTATTTTCATTCTCTGTGTAACCGACTTCATGACATGAACATTTCTTTAATTAACACTAACCGTACCGGGTACAAAATGTATCGGATGTATATTGTTTTATAAAAACTATAAGACTGAATTTATTTAGATTCTTTACAATTTTTAATGGGGATAAGGAATAAGGATAAGCTAATAATTAAAAAATAATGTGTAAGCGGTCGGGTTAGTGTTAATTCTATCCATTTTATTCTTGCCAATCGAAACATTCGAAATTTGTGTCATCGACTCGAGCATAAGCCTTTTATTTCGAATGGCAGACGTTAACGCCGGCAGACGTATTTCGACGATTTGATATCAAAGCGTCTGGCGACAAGGGCGGCGAGATTGAAAGACGAAAATACGATTCAAAATATCCACGGTATAGACTGCGGACCGCATTCGTTCCCCTAGACGAAGAAAAGTTTTATACGTCCATTTCACGATGTAGTAAAATATCGTCTGCTCACCGTATGTATCAGGACTTGGATTGCTAGCGGCACCATCGGGACACAGCGAAAATCAAGGAAATAGCAGCGATCGAACATATTGCTATTCCTCAGAGTTAGCAAAATTGCTGAACGAGAAAGATTGAACATCCCCTACTGTGACGTTTCCCCTGCAGTTCTGGGAATTCTTCCGCAACCGCTATTGCTGAAACAATATTTTTATTCGAATGCAGAGTCAGCTACTGAAATCAAATTTCCGTGCAAGATTACTAATGAGAAGACTGATCGTAAGATTGCGGATCTTTCTGCAAATATAAAATCCTAATTTAAAGTAAAAAGGTAAAGATAAGTTGTTCATTTTTCGAGACGAGTTCCATTAAATTTTGTTGATGATTTAGTACTTTCCGTCACAGTTTGTTCAGATTCTTGACACGGTTCCGGTAACCGACAATTATTTTACTACTAGTATTCCATAGACTTTTTCCAACTCCATGCGTAGCGTTGTTAATTTTCAACAATTTTCCGTAAAATACACAACTAACATAGTCGACTGCATGCTTACCAATTAAGGGGAAGTTACACTCCCATTTAGATCTTGCGAAACTACTTTGCACTTTCCGTCTGCGAAATGGAATTTCATTAAAAATTTTTTAAATGAGACAAGCTGACTGTGTTGAAATAAAATGTAATCCACCCAGCTGGTTTGAAATTACGAGGAAGTTCAAGTAAAGCTTTTGTTGGCGGCGAATATGTTTGTAAAATAAGGACCAGCTCCGAGTTCCAAAATTTTTGCCTATTCTCGTAAAAACGTGCTGAAAGAGATGAGCGAATTTTTCGCTTGAAAATCATCCACATTAAAAATTCAGCGAAACAAACTGGCTACATTAAATTAAGGGCGAAGAGAGCGAGTGTGTTCATACGAACATCGTACTTGATTCGTTCACAGCATTGAAGAATAAAAAAGACACATGTTCATACGAATATCGTACCTGAATCAACCACAGCATTGAAGAACAAAAAGGACACATGTTCACGCGAACATAGTATCTGATTCGTTCATACCATTGAAGAACAAAAGGACACATGTTCATACGAACATCGTACCTGATTCGTTCACAGCATTGAAGAACAAAAAAGACAGACGTTCATCACTTCCATAAAATCAAATAGGACACATGTTCACAGGAACATTGTACCTGATTCGTTCACCGCATTGAAGAAGAAACAGGACACATGTTCATACGAACAACGCACCTGAAACAATCACAGCATTGAAGAACAAAAAGAACACATGTTCATACGAACATCGTACCTGATTCGTTCACAACATTGAACAACAAAAAGGACACATGTTCGTACGAACATCGCACCTGATTCGTTCACAGCATTGAACAACAAAAAGGACACATGTTCACACGAACATCGTACCTGATTCGTAGACAGTATTGAAGAACAAACAGGACACATGTTCACAGGAACATCGTACCTGATTTGTTCACAGCATTGAAGAACAAAAAAAACAGACGTTCATCACTTTCCTAAGATCAAATAGGACACATGTTCATATAAACTTTGCTTCTGTCGGATCGAGCATTGCTTTTATCCCCCCTGCCTAGTTGTATGAAATGGATGCCACATGTGACGTCGCGTTCTGCGCAGCCCGCGATAAAGGAATAAATAAACATCGAGGGTTTGGAGCTGTTGACTTTTCTCCTCAAGTTTACGGAAGCCTCTTTGCACGTTTTGCACGGTCCGCGGAGCACGAATCATCAGCTTTGCCGCGTTCTGTACGTGCCTTACTTACACGACCGATGAATCGCATTCTGTATATCGTGCAGCCACGATTCCCGAGCTGCCATAGCTTAAAACATTTGCACAGTGGGCGGGCAGCGGGCTGTTCCCAAGGCCCACTGACGTAGCACAACAGATTAACGTTTGAATTATCTTCGCGGAACACGGAATACCCGTGCGGATGTGCACAATACCCGGTGCCTCTATAGAGTGTCGGTCGCGTGGCTCATTAACGTAAACGATTTTGCGGCCGCGCTACTTGCCCCAAAGACAGCCCCGTTGCTGGACCGATAATGAAAATACCAGACAAAGGCAGAGCCGGAGCCGGGCTTCGACCGAACCGTTCCACTTCGGGAACGTTTTCGTGGAATTTGAGTTTCGACCGCGCCCACTACCACCAGCACGCGTGCTCCTCTATAATGGGAATCGGGAACCTCGCAGGGTATCCTCGAAGGACACTTGCTATCCTTTGATTGTCCTCGATCGCGTCCATCGCGGTCCAAACCTCTCTCAAACTGCGTTCATGTCCGTACTTCAAAAGCTGTAGCAGAGATTAAAACTTCTTTGAAATCACAAGATCTGTAAAAATCGTAACTTTCGTTGACATCAACTCCTTAACTTGCTAGCTTCAATTAATTATTTAGAGTCACTTTTGAAATTGACTAGGAAAGTTGCAATGTCTTCCATTGAAACACTCCCTGTCAGGGTAGTATTGTAAAGGCAGTTTCTCATGGTAGTTGCATAACTGTAAATAGAGATTGTCTGAAGTTTAAGCTTTTGCCTGGACGGTGGGGTTTTTGGTGGGTATGGGCCTCATAAGAGAGGCCGAGTTTTTCCTCCGACTGTCATGCTTAGAGGGGAGGTCGTGCGTAAATGCATTTTCCCCACCGCCCTCAAACAAAGTAAAAACAATTCCCCTGGTAGCGAACAAGAAGGCCCGTTTGCAATCAGCAGACTGCGTATCTTTATGCAAAAGTATTCTGCGTCGATTATGGGAAGCAGTAGTTAAATAAAAATTTCCACGTTCAAAATGACTTAACAATATTCTTAGATCTTTCTGATCTTTCACCCAGTTAATTTCAACAACGTATAATTAACAGAGACATGCATTTCCTTGTGGTTTTTGCGAGTCCACCGTGCGTTGCCCGGGTCAGGGAAGACCCGTGCGACGAAGTACTCGCATTCGAGTCGCGTCTGCTTGGAAAAGGTTGTCGATGGGCGAGCACAGAACGCAATAAAATCTCGTCGCGCGTTGTCACGGGCGTTTCCTAGGTTTGCGGTGGTCCGTTGCTGTACAGGCATGGACATGGTCACGGGAACGAAAAGTGATAACGCGATTGTGTCACAACCCATCGATTACGCGGGCCGCGCGAACACCGCCTCGCTGCCGTTCCGACAACCGCGACTAACGCTCTCAGCCCTGTCACCATTATGCGTCCGGTCTTTCATCCGTTGTATTACGATTATCACGGTCATATATACGGCGCGCAAGGGCCACCGGGTTCGGGGAACATGGAGAGCCGCTGTCGGACGAGGCCCTATTGTCAGCCGTCGGCTCGACATGTTGGTAACGAGCCGTTTGTTGCTACAAACTGTGCGCGTACCCGGCAGCACGGTTGTACCAAGCAATTTACCGTGTCACATGCTCATCAATATCGGCGAATAAACTAAATGAATGGATTTAATCGATCCAACGTTTATCGATAGAAAACCTGCAGCCATCCGGCCGGAATAAAGATTATACACGGCCCCCCTACGGATTGTTTATGTTCGAATTTCCACCGATAATGGATTCGTGTGAATAGGTGTATTGGATTAGTGTCGATAATGAAGTCATACGGATATCTCGTGTCAAACTCGTTGATATCGTTATAATATAGTCCGAGGACGCCTCTATTTTAATGAATCGCGGTTTACGTGCCGCGGCCGTTAATGGGACACCGTAAAAATAGTTTCGAAAGTGCCACCACCTTTGTCGATTACGACATAGTCAATCGGTTTCGAAAACAAAAAGACGCGCGCCTTTGAGAAAGTTTTATTGCTCGATGATTATTATAGGCTACTAGGTCCGGCGACACTGAAATTATAATCGTTGTTCTACGTCGACATATAATGCTCGATTTAACATTATTTATGACCGAACAGTCGTTCAGTTACCGAGCCTCTGGTGATTGATTTCATTTTGAAATTGTACTCGAGCTCCATCCAGGGACCCAGCTCACACTCCAAGTATAATTTCAATGAATCCAGATGAAGCATTGCCAGTATGTATTTAACCCTTCATTGTTTTATGTTTCATTTAAGGGGAAAATATTTTAAAAAATTAAAACAACACTTTCAAAAAAATAAACATAAATTAGAATAGTAAGGAAATACATTCTTAGTTTATTATATACCAGATTTGTTAATTGTATCAAATATGATACACTATGCGGTGTAGGGTTAAAACATTGAAGAACACCGAGACTATTCGAGACTAAGAGAACACCGCATGTTGGTAATAGGCGTATGTTCGTGAGCAGAGACATTTACTTCGCTTCATTATATCGTATCATAAAGGTGCAGTATTTTAATCGAGTAACACATAGCATAGCTTCGTGTATGACATCGGCGGCTGATCGAGACGAAACGCGAACAAAGCAAATTAATTTACCCAGGCTGACCTGATCTAACTAACGTAAAGTATCTAACCCGGTTAGAACAGCGATTAACCGACGCAAACTATGGAATTCGGATCTAACATAACTGACGTAAACTAGCTAATCCAAGCCTAAGCCCAAGCTCAAGTTTAATTTACACGTCGATCTTTATTCTTTTAAATGCATCGATTTCAGTCACATTCGGTGGTGAAATCAATTTGTTTACATTAGGATATATATTTATACCACTCGTTAAGTAGAAAGACGATAAATGCTGTTAAATGTTCGTCAAACAATGCGGTTGCAGCGCAACGGATGCTCAACACATTACGCTCGAAGAGTAATAGACGTACTTAACGAACTTTACCTAAATCGATGGATAGCACGTGGAAGATCAGTTTCGGAGCTACCTCACTCTTCAGACTTAATAAAATCAGGATCGATGAAACGCGCGCGTGATTCGACGATTTAAAGACTGCGATCAAACAGCCTCGAAATACATTTTCATTTATCTTTCGTTTCTTACAATTGACAATCTTTATTTTAGGATAGAAATTTATATTCTTCCTTAATGTTTGATAGGTTGAAAATAATATAACAGTAATTTCAAATTCTTCTAATGCTGTTACTGTTTCAAATTACACCTGCTTATTTTTCTCAAAAATGCATAGAATCTACTGTCTACTAATAACAAAGTTAACGAACTTTACCTAAATCAACGGATAGACTTAATATAATCAGGATCGATGAAACGATGCGTGATTCGACGATTTAAAGACTGCGATCAAACAGCCTCGAACAACTCTTCCATTGAAAAACATCTCGTTTCACTTTCTCGTTAAATTTCCCTGCTATGATTACATTAACCCTCGTACACTCCTCAAAAATAGTTGCATAAAAGATTCTATGATACTTTCTCACCAATTTTTGCATCGCACTTTAAACTGATAAACTTCGCTTCGTTTATCACGTCACATTTTCGAGAAATACGTCTCACAATACAGATAAAAAGGAAACAATCATACTACAGCCTGTAAAAATAGTAAATAGGTGAATTTTCACCCTGAGGAATGTATGAGGGTTAATACATCTGGATTCTGAAACGAGAAACTATTTACAAAATTGGTTTTCGATAAGGACGACAAGAAAAACCAATATTATTCTGTGTACAAGGTGAACTCTCTTTCTCTCAATCAAAATGTTTACACCTTCCATCGAAACCGTGTTTTCAGAGGGTCGAGGTACTAATGGTTCTAAATAAAAAAAAAAAGGGAAATTCCAAAGACGAGGAAAACTGTCGTTGCTGCCAACATTTTCTGGTAATAACGGTCGAAGAAGGTCGATCGCCGAAAACCGCCCCGTTCATCCGGAGGCCGGTTGATCGAGGACCCGGGGAAGAGTCTGGGGCAAAAAGAAAATAATTATTCCATCGAGGCGGGCCGAGTGGGGAACACTTGAGACCCTACCGGCAATATCGAGCCTCGGTCCGGCTCGCCGCATCTTCTCCGCACACCCTATAACTTCGCCGGTCGTTGGGTGCGTGGATGGGCAGGGCCCTCATCGGGCATGATACAGTTTCCCGCCCTCGTCGAGTCCCGACAGGGCGGCGCGATAGAACAAATTAATTTATCATTTCGTTGCGTTACGGTTAACAGCATTCCGTGGAAATAATGGTCGGTAATAAAGGCACGTACCTAAACCTAAGGAACCGAGCCGCGCGCCTACCTTTCGAAGATGAAGGGAGAGAGAGAGAGGGAGAGAGTGAGAGAGCAAGGACGAAGAGGAACGACGGTAGGAGTAGGTAGGTGAGGGTGGATGGATCGGGACAAGGCGACCAGCAGGTCGGTTTGCTAGAAGGAGACAGAACCCGAGGACAGACACGCAGACGGTTCGGGAAGGTGTGGGGGTGAACGTCGATCTGCGCAGACGCGCAGCATGGGTGTATCTTCAGCCACCCTTTTCCAGTTACCCCCACCATTCTCGCCTCGTCGCCTGTTTTCCTCGTCGCTCGTCCCTCGTCCACCGCTCGATTCAGTCACCGGACCGTTTCGCGAGCGGAGGGTTTCCGCGCCTTTTCTCTCCGTGCTTCTGGCCCGCAATTGCGACGTTTCCACCTAGAATTCGACGGTCGTTGCCCGTACCCGCGAGTTGTTCGTGTGCTCGCGTTTACCCGGAGCCAGTTTTCCGCTCTGTCGACGATCGCCCTGACTCGCGTGGTCCTCTGCGGTGCGGAAGGGGTGCACCCAGGTTGCGAGACCGCGTGTGTGTTCCTTAGCGCCGGTCGGTCCGGCGAGTGGCCCAGTTTCGGTCACATGTGTTACGTACCCGAAGTGTCGTCGACGCGAGGATGATCCCCGCGATCCCTAAACACCGAGTGCGCTTGTTGACGATCGGCTACGCCGAGGATCAGTGAGTTCCAACGTTCTTGTGGAAGTCGTTTCTACTTTTTTGTTGTTGTTGTTGTTTGTTCGGTGAATGTTGCGCGGGTGACTAGGAGTTCCAGAGGATCGAAGAGGTCCGCCGGGAGAGCTGCTCTCTCGCACGGAGCATGAGGATCGAGGGATTGACGTTCAGTGACTCGTGAGTTCGACCCGGAGGATCCTCCCTGATCATCTCGTTCGATTATTATATTTTTTTCCAGTTCTGTTGGTTCCGTAGGACCTAGTGCTATCGGCTTCTCGGCGTGTGTACGTGTCGGTGTAGCTGTGTGTGATGTTTACGTGACCGCCGGACGAAGAGCAGACCGCGTGACCGTGGCGGGAGGTTCGAGAGCGTGCACCCGTTTCCTGATGCAACGTGACGCGAGACGTTATGGTGCTGTCGATACACCGCGAACGACGTTAGACAGTGCGCCCGATACGTCGTAGACGTCGACCTCGATAACCAAGAGAGGGAGAGAGAGAGAGAGAGACTGTCGATTCTCTTGTCTGTTTCTACTCTGTGCACGTCACTGCGTAAACGCGTTGCCTTGATTGGGTTACACAATTTAATAATCATATCCGCCGTCAGTGGTTTGCAAACGTTGCA
The DNA here is from genome assembly GCA_916610235.2 of Lasioglossum morio. Lineage (NCBI taxonomy): Eukaryota > Metazoa > Arthropoda > Insecta > Hymenoptera > Halictidae > Lasioglossum > Lasioglossum morio. The sequence goes on along the minus strand of OU744325.1, from coordinate 7,365,571 downwards.
TAATTGAGTGACGCCGCGCCACGACGGATGCTGAGACGCGTCGAGCAGCCGGATCTCGAGGTAGGAAATTTCTCATCGAGACACCCGAATTTGCTGTCCCCGGCTGTTTGCCTTACCAAAACGAGATCGTGATAAAACACCGAACGCTCGATACGCGTGCTCCCGGTTTGTTTGGCTGGGCTCGCAGCCCGTAAACTCGGCGACGTGATTGGTTCCCCTCGGTACACCCGGTATGCTCGTTTGTGTTCGACCGAGTATCGAGGCAACCTGTGTATACTGCAATATTGGGTTTATGACACTCAGCTGGGGGAATTGTCAGGTTGATGCCCGGAGCAGCCTGAATGTTTCTTCGCCTGGCTTATTGTTGTTTGTTTTCCTACGGCTGCTGTAGCTTTGTTCCCCGCGCTGCTGCATACGTTACGCGTGGAAATGAATTCTTTGTGAGCTATTTCATAGGTCCATGCTGCACGGTCTTTTTTTTTACGGTTTCGACGTCACTCAAGTTTTTCTACGGTTGCAACGATTTTATTGAAACCTTGTGGCAATCGAGGAGTGTATTTAGCTCGCGATGCACGATTCGATTAGTAATTCTTTCGGTCGTTACAACGTCGTTTAACAAACTTTACTAACTTCGTTTAATAACTTGACGATTTTACGATGGTGAATTTTTCGATAATTGAACTCTTGTAATCGTATTTGAATATTTATCCGATTGGAACTTTTTATTTGGTTATCTCTCTGTTCTGTCTTCTGTTTTCATAATTATTTATAATTTCGTCTCGCGAACATTTCTTTTAAAAAATCGATTTGGAAGGCTTTCTGAAACCTGTAGAATGTAGAGTCATGCAGCGTAGAAAAAGTGAATATGTACGTTAATTTCTGTAGAATCGTGATTATGTAGAATTCTGTACGATAGAAACGGATTATGTATTGAACGTGGATGCAGCTAAACAATAATCGAATAATTATGCATCAAATGATCATGTTTCTTCTATCAGACGAAGAATATCTTTCCGAATATTTATTCGTTTAATTTTAAAATGCTGCAGCACAAAATTTCATTTTATATACATTACGGTAAACCGTGTGTGATAGAGTAAATTTATGAATTCGCAGTTACCGGTGTAATTTCATTCGAGTTTTACTACTTGCGTAATTAAAACTGTTCCCTCATATCGTAGAAGTTAGTAACAACAACAAGGTTAGAGCTTTCGAGGGTTGTTTCGGCGATCTCGAATAAACACTGAACTGTAAATCATAGTACCGTAAGTAATAGAACTTATATAACGCGTCCGGCAACTTTTAATAATGATGCTACAAAATGTTTCGAGTTATTTACACTAATTAATTTTGTTGGTACATTCGAAGCAATTTCTCTGGTGCATCCCTGTGTGTACCATGTGTAATACTCGGTATCCACTTGGAACAGCGTGTTCGCGAATGAAACGGGGCAGCTGTCGTTTTATTCGAGTCGGAAACTCGAAACTAACCTACATCTAAAAGCATCCGAAAGCTTTTTACCTATAAGCATCATGTTTGCCGAGGAATGTCGCATTGCGCCTACGGCGACACGTTAGCATCTCGCGTTTTTCCTACGGAATTAGACTCGGCCGGTTTGCTTTAACATCCCGCGATCTCTCTCTTCTTTTACTTTCTCGGTATTCTACTTGGTGTTGCCTTTGTTCTCGGAATACAGGCCGCTTAGGGAAAGAGCAGATTAGGTTCTCCGCGTGTATCTTGCCTCGGTAAATACGGGAAACTGTTTTTTTAAGAGCTTGAACGCTCATAGTCCAAGATCTTAAGTGTCACAACTTTATCGTGAGAAGCGATAGAACATGTTGATCAATCGCGATTTCGTGCGATTAATTGGAAATCGAAAATAATAATTATAGAATATTGGAATGAAGTTTCTTCAAAGCCTTCGAAGTCCGATAGCATCCATGGTTTTTCGATACTCCGTCTGACTAGCGCTGGTCGTTTCTACTTGCAACTGACTCGCAGCTATGCACTCGTCTTGAATTACTTTCTCGGACGACGGTGCAATGTTCAAACACTTTTTTAGAGATACCGTTACAATGAAGAAAGAGTGGTTGAGCAGATTATAAGAAGGAGAGTATAAAAATATATTTTTTAACCAGGCGATGTACATTTGTAATTTTCAGACATTAGTATGAATTTTAAATCAAAACATCAAATACATTAATGCTATCGGCGCACTGGTTCGATCAATTGTTAATTAAAACCGCTTTTGCAAATTACTACATTGATTTGGTAATTAATTGAAATTAATGTGTATTTGTTGTTGACAATTCTACGATCGATATAAGAAAATATTTAAATCAAAACGAGAAGAATTCAGTGCAGTCACGGTTTCTTTAAAAGGTCGTTGTTTTAATATAGAGTAATCAATTTATATTAATTATGTTTCATTTTACCTCGGTCTTACAGATACGATTTCCAAAGTAACTTTTCGAATTCCTGTTTCGTTTCGGTCAGCGTAGAAAAATCGTGCATAAACATCGCCGGTCTAGTAATAGGAGTGTCATCGTTGAAACAAACGCAAAAGTTAAAGTAATGCTTGAGCGTACTTGGCGAAACGATGGAAAAATGAACAAAAAAAAAAAAAAGAAGGGTAACGCTCGGAACTGAACACGCATGTACGCTGGTAAAGGGAAAAGAACTGCGCCGAAACTTTTTGTCGGTAATGCACTGAAATATGGCGTATTGTAATAGAACACGAGCCAAGTCCGCATTTGATTTTACACTGACGGACGATACTGGTGGACGGTGGTTGCCGGCGAGCAGAGAGAGCAGCATCTATTGAAATGATATCCTTTCTAGTGGCGGAAAGGCTGGCCAGGGGGATGCTTCGGGGCGAATATGAGATTTTAGTGTATCTACTGCGCTTATTGTTTGACATATGTACCTATGTATTAAATGACCCTGTCCTGGTACCGCGCGCATCGAGCCTTTTCATACGCTGGACCGAGAATGGAACACGAAACGCGGGAAGGGTGGAAGAATACTCTCTCGACAGTGACTACCGTTTGGTCCTGGCGTCCCCGCGCCATACACTGTCGTCCAAAAATTTCCTGACCACGTGACGTGCAACATAATCGCGTTGTCGGGTTTTAACGTAAATTCGTTCGGCTGAAAATGCAAATACGCTCGCGATTGAAACGAAGCGTGCAAAATACATGAATTTGTCCAACGTTCGATAACTTCGAATTTGTCCAATGTTCGATAACTAACCATTCACTAAAGAAATTTCTTTAAATCGTACGACTGTCTGAATCTGCAAAGTTTTCATAACAAGATTGTACATTCATTTTTTCATCCATTACATAGTGTACAAGTTTTATTTGGAGAAACGAACAGTGGGATTCGAAAGTAGCAGATTCATGCTTTAGAAAGAAATTAGTTACATTCATTGAACAAACTTTTTTAAGTTTGTACGAATGTCTGAATTTGCAAACTTTTCAGAACAAGAATGTACGTCCATTCTCTCACTTATTACTTTGTGTATTTTTATTGGGAGAAACGAACAATGGGGTTCGAAAGTAGAAGGTTCAAGCTTTAAAATGAGTCTAGTTGCATTCATTAAACAAACTTTTTTAAGTCTGTACGAATGTCTGAATTTGCAAAATGTTCAGAACAAGAATATACGTCCATTCACTCACTTATTACTTTGTGTATAAATTTTATTGCGAGAAACGAACAATGGGGTGCGAAAGTAGAAGGTTCAAGCTTTAAAATGAATCTAGTTGCATTCATTAAACAAACTTTTTTAAATCTGTACGAATGTCTGAATTTGCAAAATTTTCAGAATAAGAATTACATTAATTTTCTCACTCGTTACATAGTGTATAAAGTTTATTTTGAGAAATAAATATTGCGATTCGAAAGTAGAATGTTAAAGCTTTAGAATGAAACTAGAACTAAAATTCTACGACGTTCTACTTTACATTTTTACTGGACTAATTATCAAACGAAAATGATTGATCCTTCAATTTTCGACGCCAGTTTATTTGCATTAAATTATTCCGCGCCAATCTGGACAGAAGTCGAATAAGAATCGATTCAAAAGCATTCTATTCTTAATCTCGTTTAATATTTTTCTCGTTTCGCGTTTCACCAACTTTCACCGTCGTCGCGGGCACAAAATCCGCTGTCCGTTTCTAATCAACTCAGAACACGAAGGTTTCCCACAAACGACCGATACGTTTCCTCTTTCCGTCTTACGCAACCGCTCGCAAATTCCCCGTTACATTCAATCAACAAACAGTATCGGAGTCGGTGGAATTCAATTACCGCGACGAAATTTAGCTTCGTAAATAAAATTCGCGGCGGTGTCGTTGAAGTTGGTGGTTCTCTCGTGGAAAAATGTGTGTTAGTTTCCTAAGAGACGAGTTCGCCATCGCATTCTCGTCGAAACATTTCCTGATATTTCGCTTAATCGAACCATGACTCGGCAAGTAAGTTACGAAGTCGGTCGAACGCGTTCGAAAATCTCCGAGTGGCTTCCTTTTCTGCGGGCGTTCGTCCGGTTTGTGTTCGCGAGGAGGCTTTGGCCGTGATCGATCTTACATCGAATGGTATCGATGTTTCCGCCCTCCCTCTTCGGAATTCTCGACCCGAAATTTCGGTCGGACGATTACGCGGAAGCGCAACGATGGCCTCGCGTTTCGGCACGGCTGCAATTTTTCTTTTGTTCTCGCGCTCGCAAGGACATCGATGTTAAGCTCGTCCGATTACAAATGTGAAATCGATCCTTCATTGTCCGGGAATCGGCCGGGGCACGCCGATCGGGCATCGTCGTCGCTGAATCGATTCTCCGGAGATAGGTACGAACGAACGAACAGCTATAGCCGTTTCCTACGAAGAACGGTGTCTCGTTAGTCACGCCGGTAATCAAGGTTTCGGTTCGTTCCCGCCTCAAATTGCTTCTCGCGTCGGCTCATCGCACGGACGAAAAACAATGAGTCAAACTTCTCGTCGGACCCGCGAAACGCGACAATCCGATCTCGCGAATCATCATTCGTCCCCGCTGATCACACTCTCCAATGCTAATTTTGCGATTCGATAACCAACAGGTGATTCGTGTCGCGTGTGAAATGTCTGGTTGTTAAAAGCAATCTTAAACAAACCCAATAGACAGTGGTATTATGCATTTACAACAAAAATATATAGGAGCAATTTCAAACAATAGAAATATTAGAATATATATTAGAATATAGTATTAAACATATTAAGAATGAAACAGGTGATGCGTGTCTAGTTGTTGCATGTGAAAAGTTCGGTTTTTAAAAGCGATCTTAAACAAACCCAATAGACAATGGTATTATGCATTTATAACAAAAATATATAGGAGCAATTTCAAACAGTAGAAATATTAGAATATACTATTAACCCTTCACTGCATAATGTATCATATTTGATACAGTTAACAAATTTGGTGTATTATAAACTAAGAATGTGTTTTCTTACCATGTTCATTTATGTTTATTTTTCTGAAAATGTTGTTTTAATTTTTTTTGAAATATTTTTCCCTTAAATAAAACACGAAAACTGACCTTGCAATTTTTTCATCTCAATTAAAAAAATTATGCAGTGAAGGGTTAAACGCATTAAGAAGGAAACAGTTGATTCATGTTTAGTTGTTGCATATGAAATGTTCGGTTTTTAAAAGCAATCTTAAACAAACCCAATAGACAGTGGCATTATGCATTTATAACAAAAATATATAGGAGCAATTTCAAACAGTAGAAATATCAGAATATATATTAGAGTATACTGTTAAACATATTAAGAAGGAAATAAGTTTCTATTTCACTCCAGTTCGTTGCAATTCAGGTAGAACATTATTATTTTGCATAAAGATTTGTTGTCTACTTATTGATCAAGATAAATACCCTTGTAACCAGCATATTCAGTCGACGATTTACAACTTTCTTCAATGCTTTGGTCCTTCACGTTCGTCATAATTAGCAAAAGTTGAAGTGAACCATTTTACTTTTTATTTATATAACACTTGTTCCATCGCATCGAGGCCGTACACGTGGGTCGGTTTTCGGGACAATGTTTGTGGCACGTGCGAGCCTAAAGAGTCTTTTAGGAGATTAACCAAACTTTGTAGTCGGTCGGGCTCTCCAAAGGAGTTTTCGTTCAGCCGTTGAGTTTACAATGTTTATAAATCAGATCATATCTAAAGGTTCTGGTCGCCAGATGGGTGCGGTTTCGGGCGACGGAGCGTCTCCCTCCACAAGTCGAATGTACCCCCACTCCTTCCCAAGATGGGCCTCAAGCAGAGCCATGGGAAGGAGGGACAAGAGTTCTTTGAGAACGCTGATTGGTAAATATAGCATTCGGCACGAACCAATCCGTGCTTTCTATTCATAAGGCAATCAATGAGACGTCATCGATGCCGAAATCACAAGGATACCCTTCTCGCATACATAGAAGGGTCTCCACACACACCTTCTCGTTACATAGAAGGATATACAAAATATCCCCTCTCATGCACGGAGGGATATCTCAAAAGGGAACGCCCTCTTTCTTACATGAGGAGTTCTAACGTTCACGAATAGACGAGACAGTCGATTTTGAACCTCTCGTCGGAGAGTCACGTTCGCTTACGAAAAACAGATCACAACGGTCGAGATCTAACGCGTCTAAGGCAGGGTATGCTAGATTGCCTTACTGAAGAGTCCACTAGCACATCCGGACGAAACGCAAATAATCTCTCATAGTATTCTTAAAAACAAGCTATCCAATATTAATTTGGCGGATAGTTCATCGCGATCGAACAACACTAATAACCCGTAGTAGCGTCCTCTTTATACAATACTACTGGAAAAAGTGCGATTCCCTCAGGAAACGCTTCTGTACATCCCAATTAGTCGGAGCTTCAATAAAGTTTAAAGGGAGTGCAGCTCGTTCGCGTAGTCTACTCTTTCGAATTTGTCGTATGCAATTGAAATAGTTTCTAATAAATATGAAAAAGTGAAACAGCGTTAGAAATACTACGTAAACGCGTTACTTCGTAAAAGATAGACACTGAAATTGCGATAATAACATATTGCGCAGGAAAAAATATTTTGTTCGATTCTGCTAAATATGCTTGGCAGTGGCAACATTTCGAATAATTCCGCGGTAAAAAGGAAGGAACGACAGTGTCACGATGGCGAAGGTATATCATGGCGAAATCGCAGCAATATTTCACGGTGGCAAGCTGTCACTGTAGCCGGGAATAATAATGGCGTTTTACTGTATAATTCCGGCAGGTGAACTGCATGAAAGTTTGACGCGGAAAATTGCGTTCCTCGTAACGAGACAACTAATTCGATCAAGCTGAAACGGCCTTCAGAAGTTTGCGATTGGTTATTTAATGCTCTTAGCGGAACTTAATTCTTCCTGTACCTATCGACATTATAATACTTTGTGCGAAACCATATTGCGTTCGGCGTGCACGGTGTTCGTTAAATACCGACAGGTATTACGGGATAACTTTAACCTTTTTGCCGTTCGTCGGTGAACTAATAATTCCGCGGTCGTGTAAATGCGCCGGTACAATGGGCAAAAATATTTGAATATACAACACGCGCTCTCATTGTTGTCGACGTTGATACGCGAGCTCCTCTCTGCATTTATTTTACAACAAATATTTTGCATTCTCGATACACGCGCGCCACTATTTACGCGGGCAGGTATTAATCAGAAATTCTTTGTTGGTACGTTTCTATAATAAGTCTCGAGAGCATCGGTCGTTCTACAACAATGAAACTAACGTCATCGGACTGTCTATAAGTAAATTGCATCACCGCCTTTGGAAGGTGCAGACTGCATTATTTTCAACGTCAGCCGACCGACTGCTCCGCGGACACGTTGCATAAAAATGAGGTCGAGCGGTATGATACCGCCGGAAAGGGTTTATTCTTTCAAACAGATTCGCCCGAACGACAGCCGCACTAGAAACGTCTTCGATCTTATTCGCAAAGGTAAAACTCTATTCATACCGTCGCGAAATTCCTCGAATACAGCAGCGTTTACTTAACCGGTCATCAACGCGTTTATCGCGGCGTAAACATTAATTCTGTTCGTAATACAGCTACAAGATGCAATGTTACAACTCGTCCTATATGAAGAAATTATTATCATAAAAATGAATTTCTTTGTTCTTTCATAACGTAGAGAAGTTTAATTATTCCCAGACATTCGGAACATTTCAATTTCGTTGTAATTACAATGAGGTAAGACAACAAAAGAGTCCATCATTTTATCAAACTTTTTCTAAAATGTCTGTTATGCCATACTTTTGTTGAATATATAATCTAAATGAATATATTTGTTCTTTCATAATGTAGAGAAAAAGCAAATTAAAATTTAAAGAGAACCTTAATTATCCCCAAACATTCGGTACATTTCAATTTCGTTGTAATTACAATGAGGTAAGACAACAAAAGAGTCCATCATTTTATCAAACTTTTTCTAAAATGTCTGTTATGCCATACTTTTGTTGAATATATAATCTAAATGAATATATTTGTTCTTTCTTAATGTAGAGAAAAAGCAAATTAAAATTTAAAGAGAACCTTAATTATCCCCAAACATTCGGTACATTTCAATTTCGTTGTAATTACAATGAGGTAAGACAACAAAAGAGTCTATCATTTTATCAATCTTTTTCTAAAATGTCTGTTATGCCATACTTTTGTTGACTATATGTATAATCTAAATGAATACATATATTTGTTCTTTCATAACGTAGAGAAAAAGCAAATTAAAATTTAAAGAGGACCTTAATTATCATTCAGAACATTTCAATTTCGTTGTAATTACCACAGTGAGGTAAAACAACAAAAGAGTCCATCGTTTTATTAATATTTTTCTAGATTGTCTCTCAAACCATACATGTCGAATATATAATATGTATATTAAACGAATATATTTGTGCTTTCATATTGTAGAGAATGCATCATTGTATTAATATTTTTCTACAATGTCTCTTATAACATATTCGTTTAATTCAGAATATACACTGCTGTTTGTCGTGTTTAAAACACGTCGAAATAAATCGTTCAACAATCATGATCGTGATCTATCATTTTCTGCGTGGGGTAGTGCAATATTCCCTTTCTAATAATGATTTTAATGCGCATAGAAATTCGCCGAGCCCTCGTCTCGTTTCGATTCCGGTGGTCCATAACGGCATTAAACCGCGACGGCGGTCGAATTGCGATCTCTATAAAATTTGCGACGTCATTTCGTGCCGCGCTTTCACGATAAATTCTCCCCACAAAGAGAGATCGGGCCCCTAGCGCACTCTCTTCTGCCCTACAGGACACAACTATTCGTTTCCATCTAATCGCATCAGTGGACGCATAAAGGTCCACGATTGCGTCCGCGTGCAACGTTCGAACGGAATCGCGGTTAGGGCGCTTTGTTCGATCTTATCTCACGATTTACTCGTTACTTAATGTCGTGACACAGCCAGCTCCGAGATGAATGCCGCTTGTTTAGAACGGTCGAATGAAGTCCCGTGGTTTGTACATTCGCAATTAAATGAAAGTACAAACTCGTTGATGGAGTCATTCACTCTTGTTTGCCCAGCCGTCGTGGTAAAACGCGCAATCGTCGTCGAAATATCGGTTTACGGCGTCGTTTCGCTTTTATTCGACGTGCACCCGGACACAGATTCTTAAGGCTGACACACAAGTATCCGTCTTTTCGTTTTTGTGATTTGTGATAAGCAGACAACGGAATTTTTGTATTTATGACAAAAATGATTAGTTGTAATTTAAAATAGTGTACTCGTTAGAAGAATTTAAGAATACTGTTATATTATTTTTCAATCCACTAAACAAATCAAGAAAGAATTTCCATTGCATTCCAGTTTGTTGCAATTCAGGTAGAACATTATTTGGAATTTACCTACTTATTTTGCAGCATTGTATGCAGTTTTTAAGAAGCGCAAGAGTCGGTCGAATTTTTAAACGAGTCCGTCGAAGTTAGTTTTCGTTCTCGAGGATTTTATATGAAACCTAAATAGGTATTTCGAAGTTGAACGAAAGACCCGTGGTTTCAGTGGGTTAGTTTCGGAATTGTACAAGGGTCTCACGTAAGGATTGCTCTTTGTGAGAATTGTCCGGGGATTCTTGGAAATGAGCTTGCGCCGAGCGAGGGATTAGGGGTTTCGTGTTAGACACAAACGAGGTGCAGGGCTTTCCACGACCCAATACGCGACGCTGTCTCTGTTTTCCTTTTAACGTAACCAAAGATAACTCTTGAACACTTTAACAGGTTCCGTGCGAAACTGCAATAAAGTGCTGCAGTTTTCTCCGACGGCAGAAAAGTAAATACGTTTCACATGAAACATATATTTAGCGAAATCAATTCGTGCATGTTTTCAATGATTTCATTGCAAGATGAACATTAACATACATATAGAATTATCACGAATATAATGATCAATTTCAATTAGTGAATTTAATATTACTTTCACACAAGATGATCCTTCGATCGCATGAACATCAACATACACGTAGAATTATCACGAATATAATGATTAATTTCAGCGAATATAAAAAAGATGAATTTGATATTAATTTAATACAAGATGATTCTTCGATCACACGAACATTAACATACATGTAGAATATCATAAAGTTGAGAGAGCATATATCAGAACTCAATCCTTATATTATTCATTCATTCATTCATTCGTTAATTCATTGAATTAACCGCCACATATCGATCGGCCAATGGCTTGATCTCTAACAACTGATTTGTCGTCTCCTCAAACAAAGAACCGGGCTAGATTGTAACGTTTGTAATCCACCTTACTATGTATCATGCCGGCACATGGTCAACAAGTCTTTTTGAAATGTTAAATTTAAATTAAACTTTGTTACTAAGCAAGTAAGTTTATACCAGTAAAAAAAAATGTGGTTCCTTTCTGTAATTTTCTCTTTTATTTATCTTTTTGCTTTTCATCACGGTAATATATATTCTCATATCAATTTTTACAGACTCAATTATATTCTTGAAGATGGTCTTAACCTAGACCGAAACGTTGAATTATAAATTTGTAAAACTGCTTAGGAAAATAGTAATATAGGATCGAACCTGTGCGCCGAAATTGCAATTTCTATTATTCATTCCTATATGAAAAACTATGAACACATTCTTGCCGTTTAATTTTAGCATGTACAGTTTGAATAACAAAAACTCAAAACCATGAATTGGCACAAATATCCACACAATATCAAAGAATATATACGTGTAGATATATCTACAGATGTTTCATGTTTTCCGCTTACGATTCTTCTCTCTGTAAACAAGGATTGGGAATGTTTGAATCAAAGCTCGCACGTGCACGGTGCTTACTGTTGCAATAGGCCAGAACGCATTCGCTCAGAAGAAAGCTCAACATGTGTCGAAAGGGAACGCGTCTCGCCGCGGTCAGAGGGCTGCTTATTAACGATGTCGTAAAAGTTGTGGCCGCAAAGGGTTGCTGATTAGGTTGGGCGCACGTAGAGCGCACGTGGACGCTGGCGGACGTTTGTTCATTCATCGTCGTACGGGATGACGAAGCTCCGTTCCGCTCGTGCGCAGCTTCCTGGGACGTTCAACCCTCTCAGCACGCGTCGTACTTAATCGCGCTAATAATAATCGGAGAGCGCGCGCGCAATCTCTTCCAAATACAGTTCGAGGGTGTTTCGAATCTAAACACCGTGGCATGCGCGCGAAGCTGCTTTCGCTGTCGGGGTTATTTAACCAACCAGCGACTTCAAAGTATTCGCGTTTGAAGCATTTTCACAGCAACGGGAAACCAGCGAGGGGTTGACGAGAGACAGAGTAGGTTGTAAGGTGAGGGGTTGAAACACGCAGGTGTAGGACGAAGGAGAGTAACCTACGAGCCGTTTGGGAACAGTAGAAACGTTGCGATTTACACGGACGTGCCGCATATAATCCTCGCTGAGGGATTGGCTCGGCCTAGGTGAGAAACGACAGGAACTGTAGTCGCAGAGATTCTTGTTGCTACCACTGTTCCCTCCATATTTTTGAATTAGCTGGTAAACGATAATTCACTGCCGCGGTTTCTCGCCGTGTTATCCTCTTGCTCGGATCCTGCCGAGCAGCTTCTCTTTCTGTCCAGTTCAACGGCCGAGCTAACGAACTGCGAACGGTTGCAAGTATCGTCCGGGATTTTAGTGAAATTTATTCTTTGAGTAGATTGCGCGGGGAACGCGTTCAATGTTTAACTGGAATTGAGCGAAATATCAGGTCGTACCGCAAGCAACGTGGCATGTCGTAGCGTGTTTTTGAATCACAGAACACGATAACAATTATCGGTTTTCTATGTAAATACAATTCTATGGATTGTAGGAAATTAACCCTTACATAATTAAATATGTTGGTAGTTAATCAATTCCTAAATGTTTAATATGAATTTAATATTTGTAAAAAGAAAGAAAATAGCTAGATATAGAAATAGAGTTGAATAAAAGAAATCATGCTTTATTTTCGAGTTAAAATAGCTAGATATAGAAATAGAGTTGAATGAAAGAAATCATATAGAATGGAAATATTCGAGGTAGGAAGGAATGCTTAATTTTTGAGTTAAAATAGCTAGATATAGAAATAGAGTTGAATAAAAGAAATCATATAGAATGGAATTATTCGAGGTAGGAAGAAATGCTTAATTTTCGATTTGAAATAGCTAGATATAGAAATAGAGTTGATTAAAAGAAATCATATAGAATGGAATTATTCGAGGTAGGAAGAAATGCTTAATTTTCGATTTGAAATAGCTAGATATAGAAATAGAGTTGATTAAAAGAAATCATATAGAATGGAATTATTCCAGGAAGAAAGAAATGTTTAATTTTCGAGTTGAAATAGCTAGAGATAGAAATAGAGTTAAATGAAAGTCTAACCTAATACTTTTGCTTCTAATAATTATATAATATATTGATTTTTAAGCTTCCGGTATATAAAGAATTAAATTTAAGTTAGTGAATCCTCGAGTAAGTTCGAAGAACTAGAATCAAGAGATAGGAACACAATGGAAAGAGAAAGAGTGAAATAAATTAGGATGAAAAATAAGAAAGCTACGTTTTCAATTTGCGCTACTAGGGTCTCTGAATTATATTGAATTTTGATCGTGAAATCTCGAGTACGTTGGAAAAATCGGAGCTAAGGGAATGGAACACAATGGAGAGTACTGGTTGGCCTATAAAAATGTAGTTTCGCGGGGTTCGTAGGTAAAACCGGTGCTCGCATTCTCAGAGATAACCGGTCAAAGCGCGGAGGTATTGGAAAATAATGAAGAGGTTCGCCCTCGCAGCTGTTGACTCTCCCCGTGGCTGAGTGGTGGTCTGTCGATGACAACGAGGTAATTACTTTTCAAGTAGCAGACGTGCAAATGAACGGCGGTTTAATCTACGGGTAATATTCCAACATCGCTGCCGTTTTTATTCCCCCTCATTCGGAACACTGTAAAGACGTTCACTTGTCGAACGAACTCATCCCTGTTCGTAATTCAATTCCTCCGTCGCGGATATAACGATCGACGCACGCGGCGTTCGCGATGTCAGCTCGTTCAACGATTACGTCGAACTCGCGATCTCCTTTTCAGTGTTTCGCGAGAGGACCGCACTGGAAACTTGAATGAAGAGGTTAGAAGATCAAATACAACTTTAAATATTAAGCGTTTATTTAAACTCGGCTGCACTATGAAATAATACGTCTACCAGTTGTGAATTTTTACTGTTCGTATATAACACAATATTACACTATATGGAACTATTATTTTGAAACAGAACTAAAAACGGTTAGAAATAAAGAAGGATTGCTCATCCCTTCTTAGGCCCTGTTATAATAGACTACAGGACAAAAGGGACCTTTCCTCCTCCGCATTTTCCGTGCATTTCGTTGTTCATTCCAACAAAACTAGATCATTTAGTTTTGTTGCGACATTAAATCCGGACTATTGAAAAAATTCTTGAATCATTGATAACACTGTATAATTCATACGTTCGTCGTAACATTATTCTTTAATATTAAAACTACAGAGAAGTGTACTTCTATTACTGTTTATGAACGCATAAAATCCGTAGTCTAACCATTACAATCTTATTAATCCTGCAAGCTGTCTTGTTTTATAATTACAATAATAAAGTACAGCTGGTGCAAAAAGCTCTGTCCACGCGTTATCCGAAAGAAGCGTATTAACGCGTGCAATTTAGATATTTTCGCAGAACTAACCGTCGTCATCATACTCCGTTATCGCGTTCATGATAAACGTCTGAGGCATGGCAGCTAATTAATCTCATCACACGGGGGGGGCCACGGTGCTCGACGCCACGGGCAATAACAAAACACGAGCGATTTACTTAATCGCTGGTATGCTTTCTCGCTCGCGTCACACTCGTAATTAAATCGCGACGTTGATACCGCTGTTGAATCGTTGCACTCCTAAGCGGCATTATAATTTGCATTACAACGAGTTAGCCGGGATAGAGAAGAGTATGAACTCCCGTACACGCGGCCGCGCCCGTTCGTTCTTTGTTTTCGAAGCTGTTGATTCATTTTGATGGCTCACCGGAGTCGCTTTCACGATGGACAGTGGCCAATGTTTCGAAATAGTGGTACGAAAATCAATATTACATGAAAATTTGATTTTCGATCTTGATGGGTCTTTTCAATGAAAATCCCATCAGGTCTGGCTGTACAGAATACTTTATTGGTATCTTTGCAGGGTTAAATTCAATTATCTCGGTTGCAATAACATGGCGAATGTATCGGTCGTTCCAACAACTAGCATACCGTGAATTGTTATTGAATCTCCGTTACATCAACGACGTATGAAAAAACGCACTAACACGTGTGCATAGGCAAATATCTTGCAGTACGCTCAAGTACTGTTTATAATATTCACCAACATGATGGATGAAACGACTCGCATCCAACTTGCTCTCGGCGAGTCGCACATTCTCGCGATAAATACCCGGTAGTAATTAATTTCCGAGTACGAATAACACGGGGGACTTGAATAATGACGTGCTTAATATTCAAGTGACGCGATAAATGTTTCCGGCACGGTGCTCGCACAGTTTCCGCCGGTGCGGCAGCTTCGCTATCGAGAGAATAAAAAAAAAGAACAAACAGAGTTAATCTTTCGGTCGTCTCTTATTCGCGGCGACTTCATCGTTGACGTTTGGTAGCGGCGCTTGAACAGGTCCCGGCAACGCATTATTACAGCAAAAAGAGTTTAAAGGGCCGCGCGTAATGTGGCCCTCGATAAATCATGGCTTATTGAACGTGCCTCGCGAGAGCGGCTCAGTTTTGAAGCCCGCCCGGGGGTTGCACGGCGTTGTTCGTTCGCCGTGATACGTCATAAGTCACAGCTGGTAGCACGTTGCGACGACATCATCCGCGCCCGTCCACCCTTTACCCCTTTGTCCCACCCCCGCAAACCCCCGACGAGGTTGGCCGGCCTAGACGTAATAGTGCCATTAACCGCTCTGTATCTTAGCAACCCTCTTCACCCCGCTGCGCGCGGGCACCGTTTATTGCTCGCTATGATTGATACTGTAAACTATAGCGCCTCAGCCCGTCCCGGGATCATATCCGCCGTGACTGACGTCTCGAAAACCCAACCTCGCGACCTACGATGCGTCGCACCTTGCGAATACAAGGAAGAATGTCGGTCAATCTGGACCACTGTCACCAGATTAACCCTCATCCACACGGGTAATTTTTTGTACTATTCTAAATGAATTTGAAATAGGTACCCGGGTACCACGTCGTGTGGATGAGGGTTAAGGGTGTATTCTAGCTTCCAGGATTGCAAGGGTGCTCTGAACAAAGAACAGGAGCAAAAAGGGACCAAGGTTAGCCACTGATCAGAGGTTGTTTTTAGTTGGTATGGGCAGAGAGTTAGTCCCCTAATCACCGAAGTCCCACACTCTTCCCCCCCAATCGCCTTTTAAGGAACTGAAGAGGGGGGTAGTCAGTAAATGCATTTTTTCCCTGATATATAAAAAAAAGGATTCCAAGGGTGCGGGATGCACCTTCTTATTTCTCCATAATGCAAAGGTGGGGGTTTTCCGTAGTCAAATGCCACACTCTTCCCCCCCAACCGCCTTTTAAGGAACTGGTGAGGAGGGTAGTCAGTAAATGCATGTTTTCGTGATATATAAAAAAAAGGATTGCAAGGGTGCGGGATGCACCTTCTTATTTCTCCATAATGCAAAGGTAGGGGTTTTCCGTAGTCAAATGCCATACTCTTCCCCCCAACCGCCTTTTAAGGAACTAGAGAGGGGGGTAGTCAGTGAATGCATTTTTTCCTGACATATAAAAAAAGGATTGCAAGGGTGCGGGATACATCTTATTTCTCCATAATGCAAAGGTGGGGGTTTTCCATAGTCAAATGCCACACTCTTCCCCCCAACCGCCTTTTATGGAACTGGAGAGGGGGGTAGTCAGTAAATGCATTTTTTCCCTGATATATAAAAAAAAGGATTGCAAGGGTGCGGGATGCACCTTCTTATCTCTCCATAATGCAAAGGTGGGGGTTTCAGTAGTCAAATGCGCTAGATCAGAGGTAAACTGTGGTCCGCGAAACAATTTGGACATTAACTTTACATCCCCCGACTTCTCGCTTTTATTCAGATAACTAAAATGAATAAAAAGGGATGGGGTCCGCAAAAAAATGTTGTTCCAGAGGGGGGCCTCGGACTACATGAGTTTAAGAACCCCTGCGGTAGATAAAACAATCTAGATCAATCTAGACCGCGATCGTTCTCTAATGTCTTATATTTATGTTTACGATTCGGCAGCATGTGGCTGTTACAGCTTTATGAAAATAGCTGTAAGAATAGGACTTTTAACCACTTCGCTCTCACGGACGTGTTATGACGCGACCTCGATACCGTTCGTATAAGGTCACAGACGCGTTATCACGGGACACAATGCCGCTTCCGCGGTGCCACGGACGTGTAAACACGCGGGCTTGTCTTTGCTCCGTCTGAGGACATCGCTTATTTCTATGTCGTTTCAGTTAGTTCCTGTTTAATTGTTCACGGGAGTAGACCATCATGCGTAGAATTAAAATTCGTTTCGTAAATGACAACGATAGTGATAGCAAAAGTAGTGTAAGTGACGATAACGTTCCATTGTCCGAAAGATGGAAAAATTTAATTACTAAAAGAAAATGGAATATTCCCAGTTCTACGACAAACTTTGAAGCACAAGTTTTTAGTTATACCGACATACATAGCGGTGTACTACAGTCATCCGGTATATCGGAAAACAGTTCTCCTCTTTCCATTTTTGAATTTTTCTTTCTGAATCCTGAATCCTGAAATCAATGTTTTTCTTTAACTGTACCATTCCCAGAATTAATAATTTTTTGAATTAAAGGACTTAATCTAATAAAGAAACACACGAGATATGTCGTGTGTAGCATCGCACGACCGGCATTGCGTCGCGTGATAACGCGTCTGTGATCTTATACGAACGGTATCGACGTTGCGTCATAACACGTCCATGAGAGCGAAGTGGTTAATGGTGAATCGCAGCCTAGATTGATTTTTATGTACCGCTTTCGACTAGTGATAAAAGCTCATCTTTGCATTATCGAGAAATGAGAAGGTGGTTGCCATACCCTTGTAATTCTGGAAGAAAGAGTCTACTCCCTTAACTAGGTGCGTTCAAGAAGATTTGGTTACTGTTACTAACAACTGAAGGAACAACGATTTGTTCAAGTGGTTCGGGGCACATATATCACTGATATAAAGATCAAAGGGTCGAACGGGCCGGAAAGGATCTAATTGTGCTCGGAAAGACGAATGGTCGCGTCGATGGACGTCGATGTTGTTTATGACTCTGTCAGCGGCATGTGTGAGCAGCCAGCCGCCTTTGAACCGATTACAATGGGGATAATACGGCTCTTGCACGTTTTCAGCAATATTGTGAAGTATACAAGTGTTTTAGAACCCTCGCCCTATAAAAATGAAAGCAATTTTATGCTCGATATCGTTGCGCATTATACTATCCCGAAAATAGTGAGTTCATTAGGTTGCTTCACAGAGTACAATGTATATCTAACTTTTTCATCTTTATTTCTGAGCGTCTTCGTGTTTCATAAAAGTTTTGGATTTAATCACGAAAAAGTGGACTTGAAAAGACCCATAAATTTCGACGTTAATTTGACGTTGCTATTTTGTATCGTTTTCTGAGGGTGTAACATATCTTCATGGTCTATAAAGAATTGCTTCACAATTTCTTCTTCATCGATTCTTCCGTGTTAAAGATGAAATTAACTGGCACTCGATAACGCCACGAGTGCGTCGAAATTAGACGGATTATCTTAATGGGAATCTTAGTATTAATATTGTTAGTTTGCCTCTGATCCTTATGATTACATTCCCAGTGATCGAATAATATTTGTTATCTCGAAACTGGGTTGGAGAGGAAGTTCTGTCGTACTTCAAAGAAAACATTTGCACCAGCATCACGTGATTTTGATGTACAATCAAAATTACCTGGTCGTTTAAACTACGACAGAGCTTTCCCTCGAATCTAATATTTCCGCGAATGGAAGCGAATAGTGTAGAATAACTCGCAAGACTATTGATTAGGAGTAAATGCAGGTTTACTGCGAATTTTCAGCTTGAATTAGCAATCTCATTTGCCGAGGGCGATTAACTTTTGGAAATGCCGCGTCGACATGACAGCACGCTCGTTCGACAAACCGGGAACAATGGGGTCCGGGACTTCGCCGGTTCTTCAAGTTTGTTCGGCAATAAATCGATAATTAATAATTGGTCGGCGATTGGCACACAAAGGACAGGAATGGTATTGGCTATCGAATCGAAACGGGCGAATAATACTGTCGTCCGTGACGGACAGCCACAGTTGCACAACGGCCGGGATAACGTGCAAGCAAGTTTGCAGAAGGGTTCTGTATGTTCGCCGTATTGTCAGAGCAAATAAATGTTTTATACCCTACGGCGCGGCGGATCGCGACTCTTGTTGTTTTTTCAGATACCAGCAATATTTCTCTTTCATTCATAAATCGTATTCCGCGAGCCGGGAGTTCACGTCGGACCGACCTCCGTCGCGGACAAAGGTCTTAATGCCAGCCATTAAAAATCACACCAGGGGGAGTGCGAGCAGACATGGGGTTGCCGAAGGGGTAAACTCCCATGGTACCTCGGGAAATCGCATAGGTTGCCCTCCGCCTCTATGGAAGGGTACACGCGTATGCGAGTGTTATGGGCACCTTCCAGTCCCCGAGACAATCGATCACTCTCTAATTCACAAACGTGTCGCCGTTTTTCGACCCTATTGAGCTCGAGCAAAGGGCTGTAATGCGTCTTGGTCGTCCATGGAACCGGCGTCGAGTCGTTTAAGATCATTTCACGTCGGGAAGCACCGCCCATCATTGTACGAATCACTTGACACCCTCGAAACATCAAATAAAGTAGACTGGGTGGTCCACCTTCAACACCTGAAGCATTTTTTATTGATAGTCAAAACAGAATATCATAGGAAGACGTAATTAGGTTCGACAAGGCTAATTCTGTGGTTAACTTACGACGTTTTCAAGGCTACTTAAGATTTTTTAAGGTATTGTTTTTGCTACTCAAGGTTACTTGAAGACCCTTGAATTCCTAATCACTT
Organism: Lasioglossum morio; assembly: GCA_916610235.2. Taxonomy (NCBI): domain Eukaryota; kingdom Metazoa; phylum Arthropoda; class Insecta; order Hymenoptera; family Halictidae; genus Lasioglossum; species Lasioglossum morio. The sequence goes on along the minus strand of OU744325.1, from coordinate 7,345,879 downwards.
TCACTGTTAGACGATATTATTAAAAATAGTCATCAAAAATAGACTGCGGATATTTATGCATTTGTGTAATTTAAACACAAAAGCATTGATTTTTATTTATTCCAGATCTACAAAGGCTACTACCACTGAAAATAAGATTTTATATAATTTCAATTTCTTAAACTTCGCTAGGTCTTTCACCCTGTACAATACTCATCGGTTCAATAATTTCTTACAAATATCCATTTACGACCGAGTGCTGAGCAACTCGAAGAGATTAGTTCCAGTTCTCGCGACCCAGTTCGGGAATAGTCTGTTCTCTAATCGCCGAGCAACAGAAAAACACTTGTTCATTCATCCCGCTCGAGTTATCAGCAAAACGCAAGAAAACCCCATTTCGACGATAATCTTGTAAAACCAGTGGCTGGATAAACCTCTCGAGATTTTCTTGTAAACGTGTCGACTCGGAATCCAACAGTAACATAAATTACTAGCTGAAGTGTCCTTTAATATTCCGTATGTTGGGGCTTCGTTTTCGCGGTAGGAACAGTTGAAAATTGTAGGGGACACCCTTCTACGAAGGTCCAAGTCATGGCCATCTGTTTCTCGACTATATGTGCGTGTTCGTGGGGCTTAGTGCTCAGCTGACTGGGGTTTAACCTTCGAGCAAACGCGCTGTCGTTAAATTTATGATATGAATCTGACTTCGAGATTACGTTTATCCCTGAATATCAACTATAACGTAACCAATTCATATATTCTTTATACACCTTCGTTGCTTTAGGGTGCACATGGGTGTTCAACGAAGAATTCCAAAAAGCAGTAATTCGTTCTCGGTATAAAATTGTTTGGAGAGCAGCGAAGGGCTCTTCGACTTTATGTCCCACAGTTTTGGTTTAGTCTGTATTTTTGCTTCTGGCCGGGATGTAATTCCTCGTACAAATGGGGGTTGTTTTTTCCAAGCCAACTCTTTCTCCTGAATATCGACGATAACGTAATCAATTCATATATTTTTAATACACCTTCGTTGCTTGAGGGTGCACGTGGGTGTTCAACGAAGAATTCCAAAAAACCGTAATTCGTTCTCGGTATAAAATTGTTTGGAGAACGTCGAAGGGCTCTTCGACTTTACGTCCCACGTTTTTGGTTCAGTCTGTATTTTATCTTCTGGCCGGAATATAATTCTTCGTACAAATGGGGGTTGTTTTTTCCAAGCCAACTCTTACTCCTGAATATCAACGATAACGTAATCAATTCATATATTTTTAATACACCGTCGTTGCTTGAGGGTGCACGTGGGTGTTCAACGAAGAATTCCAAAAAACCGTAATTCGTTCTCGGTATAAAATTGTTTGGAGAAGAGCGAAGGGCTCTTCGACTTTACGTCCCACATTTTTGGTTCAGTCTGTATTTTTGCTTCTGGCTGGGATGTAATTCCTCCTATAAATGGGGGTTGTTTTTTCCAAGCCAACTCTTACTCCTGAATATCAATGATAACGTAATCAATTCATATATGTATTTTTAATACACCTTCGTTGCTTTAGGGTGCACATGGGTGTTCAACGAAGAATTCTAGAAAGCAGTAATTCGTTCTCGGTATAAAATTGTTTGGAGAACGTCGAAGGGCTCTTCGACTTTACGTCGCACGTTTTTGGTTCAGTCTGTATTTTATCTTCTGGCCGGAATGTAATTCTTCGTACAAATGGGGGTTGTTTTTTCCAAGCCAACTCTTACTCCTGAATATTAACGATAACGTAATCAATTCATATATGTATTTTTAATACATCTTCGTTGCTTTAGGGTAAACATGGGTGTTCAACGAACAATTCTAAAAAGCAGTAATTCGTTCTCGGTATAAAATTGTTTGGAGAACGTCGAAGGGCTCTTCGACTTTACGTCCCACGTTTTTGGTTCAGTCTGTATTTTTTCTTCTGGCCAGGATGTAATTCCTCGTACAAATGGAGGTTGTTCCAAGCGAACTCTCGGGTCACGTCGACGACCTAACTGTCCTGACACTAGCCAACCTTTTATACGAAGGGTTACCACGCGAAAGTTCGGTTGTTGGAAGGGGAGAATCCATAAGCCGTCCTGGTGTCCCTCCGTCGCCTTCCACCGTCTTTCGCTCGCACTATGCTCGCACCATACACGGCCCGACTATGTTCAACCCTGCCTCCTTCATCCGTTGCGACCTACGGTCCCATCGAATCTCTTTATCTCTGGAGTCGATATGCGCGGCTTCTTTCATCTTGCCCTCTGTCATTTGATTAGGCCGTTCAAGTCTCTTTCTCTTAAAAACGAAAAGAACCTTCATCCGTCGCTGATCCTTTGTGACTCGGGGATCTAAGAAGATTATTAATAAAAAGGAAGATACCGGTTGGATTTACGGTAATCTCGGGCTTTCGGGAGTTCATTAGCTAATAAGGTCAGCAATGTGCTTCCACGACCGGGAATTTATTCAATTTCTCCCGGACGTCCAAGTGGTTTCTTGATTACGTTGTACCGCGGGATAGTGTGGCCTATATTTTCAATGTAATTTGGGGTAATTGGAAGGTGTATTTAATTTCACAGATACAACGATGCAAAGCGAACCCGTGAATTTAGATATCTGTTATTAATTTCGCTCGTAACGAACGTTTTTGACTATTGAAGCCCGGCTCCATTCAGACATTCGGTTATGGATGTTCTGGATCGTGTTTTTGAGCTTTACTTCGGTTGTACATTGTGTATTCCATCTATTTCATTGTATTTTATTGTTACACACTGAATATTGATGATGAATTCATCCACACGCTGTAGGCCAAGAGTTGAATGTATAGCATAAAGAATTTGTTATTGAATTCTTGCCTTAATTGCAAGAATCAAGAGCAAAATAAAAATTGCTTTGTTTCTTCAATACGTTTCGACAAGTTTCAATGCGACTTCTGGATGTTCGAGATACTTCGAGGATATTGGATGGTTGACGTGTACCGTTTGACTACCCGGACGCAAGTGAGGTCTGTTGACATTTTTCTGTCCCCGGAGACAGTCGGAGGTGGCCGGTGATTGATCGAGACACTGGGGTGAACTAGGAAAGGGGAAGAATTGAGTGCTCCAAGAATCGGTTGCAGCACTGAACGTGACGATTTATGATGCTGCTTGTTCGATCGTGACCTTGAGAAAGATATTTTTGAATTTATTAATTTTCTTATTTATACCTCAGCTAATTCAAAATTCGTAACCATTAATTTTCTTATCTATGCTCCAATTAATTCGAGATTCCTTTATCTTGCGATATCAAAATTGTATGGACACTTAGGTGCAACTTTCTTTCTGACTCTTCTTTTTATTTAGAACCTCCAGCTTTTATATACTTTCATCTTACGAAGAACTTAGAATTCATTCTTGTGATTCTCTTCAGAATTGTTAGAAATTATTATCCTTATCAATGGCTGACCTAGTAACCGCAAACGTTACGTGTTAAATGAATCATTAAGTAAACGTTTAAATTTAAACGAATGATTTTGTCACTCAAATACGAATGACACGGAAGTTCACCGTTTATTTTATAGTATCAAATTTCAGTGGAGATCCTAAATACCACGTGATCCTACACTATTCAGTAGATTCTCCTGAAGCGCCATTAAATGGCCGACGAAGATCGTTCGGAATGGAACTGATACGTCAGGTGGAAGAAGGAAGTTCATGTAAGAGAAACTACGACCTCGAAACTAATTTGATTCGTCGTTATTAGAATCCTCGTTAAGCGGATGTCTCTGAGGGAACGGTATTTACACCGTAGCGGCCGCATCCTGTCGTCTTTGTGCCGGTTAGGTTAATTCTAAACAGTTTGCAGAGCGGAGTGGAACTCCTTGAAAGATTGATGTTTTTAGAAAGGAATTAGCCAGCCAGAGGAAAAGGAACTCCTCCGGTTAAATGGAAAAGTTAAGTTCCACGGGAATGCAGTCTGTAAACTATGAATCCAATTTTAGACGGTCGCTTCTTATCGGTACCGAACCGACGGAACTTTAGACGGTTCCGCGCGGGAAACTTCGAACCGGCGTGTGCCGTCACTCGAGGCAGAATCATTAAATTAACAAATCTGTTCGCCACACGCCGGCCAATTTCTTTTATTGATTCGACGGAAACTTTCAGTAATACGTTTCAAACAAGTCACGAACAAGAGTGACTTCGATCATACTCCTAAATTATTATCATTCCTTGTCTCCGGCCGACGAAAAAGCAGACTGTTGTTGTTGCTTGAAAATGATTTTCTGCTAGAACCAACCTTCATCCTAGGGAAAATAATGCATATGTTTATTTCCGAATTAATGTCGAGGTCCTATTTAAAATTTGGTGAAATCGAATCAAATTGTTTTTAACCTAAAACACTCGTTTACATTATTAGACATTTTGGTCTCTAATCAATTATTAAACATTTTAGTGCTAGAACCAACGTTCATCCTATTGAAAATAATGCATATGTTTATTTCCGAATTAATGTCGAGGTCCTATTTAAAATTTGGTGAAATCGAATCAAATTGTTTTTAACCTAAAACACTCGTTTACATTATTAGACATTTTGGTCTCTAATCAATTATTAAACATTTTAGTGCTAGAACCAACGTTCATCCTATTGAAAATAATGCATATGTTTATTTCCGAATTAATGTCGAGGTCCTATTTAAAATTTGGTGAAATCGAATCAAATTGTTTTTAACCTAAAACACTCGTTTACATTATTAGACATTTTGGTATCTAATCAATTATTAAACATTTTAGTGCTAGAACCAACGTTCATCCTATTGAAAATAATGCATATGTTTATTTCCAAATTAATGTCGAGGTCCTATTTAAAATTTGGTGAAATCGAATCAAATTGTTTTTAACCTAAAACACTCGTTTACATTATTAGACATTTTGGTATCTAATCAATTATTAAACATTTTAGTGCTAGAACCAACGTTCATCCTATTGAAAATAATGCATATGTTTATTTCCAAATTAATGTCGAGGTCCTATTTAAAATTTGGTGAAATCGAATCAAATTGTTTTTAACCTAAAACACTCGTTTACATTATTAGACACGTTGGTATCTAATCAATTATTAAACATTTCTGTGTTGCACGTGGTTTTGTAAATATTCTAGGTCGGAAGAAATGTTTAATTTCCAAAGGATTAAGTACTTTCAGCCTTGAGATATTTTGTGAAAAAAGCAGTTATACATATTTTAAAAATTACTTGAATATCTCGTTTCTGACCAGAGGTTTGAATTTATTGACGTCTTGTAATATACGAGACGTCGTTCGGCAATAAGTCTGTCGCAGGACGTTCATTTGGATTAGAATAACCGATATTTTCGCCTAATTACGTTCGATAACAAGCTTCCCGGCTCATGCTTCATTCTCCCCATTAGACACAGACAATTCTCCGGGAATACTCGGGCAAAATAAGATCACGTTCCCCTCATAAATCTTTGTCTCGGTTGACTCAGAAAGTCCCTTTATTGCCACTAGAAAAATCTTTCGCCGTTGACTCCCCCGCTGCTGCTTTCAGCCTCGTGTCTGTTCATGAAACGCGCGTTACAGGGATGTATTTTCGTCCCTTCGCAGGTAACGTCGTTGAAGTTCGCCCGGGCCACGAAGTATGGCGTCGTAAATGTCGTTTTCGTCTTCGAAATTGCAGCGTTGCCGGCCTCGGCAGCTCGACGACCCGGAAGTTGCACAGCTACCGAGGCCCGTTTCCATCATCGGTAGAAAGTACAGGAAGTTAAACGAATCCTGACGCGTTACGGCTCCATCAGGCCGCCCATTCCTCCCTTCTTCTATCCCTCGCAGCCGAGGCCAACTAATTACCAGTGTTTGTGAATCTGATTGTGCAAATAGGGCGCGGCGATTATAAGTTCCTTGACGATTCTAATCAGCGAAGTCGTTGCTTCGTAATCAGAGCATTAGCTTTCTGGTCGGCGCAAAGAGAAGCCCGCGACACCGAGCACGTAATGAGCTTCTCGTGATAGTTTAAGGTACTACGCGCAGCCAAGAAAGTTAGTTATTTACTTGCCGACGAGCTCCGACAGCTCGTTTACGTACGCAACGGTATTTCATTTCCTAGACGCTTCCGTATAGGCACCGGTCCGCGCAAACACATTAAATGGCGCTCCGCTTCACTTCAGTTTTACTCCCCGGATGCTTGATCTTATCATCCCCTGCTCGCTAAGCTGGATGTCTTCTGGCATCTCCGCACCAAAATGATAAGATTTCGCACGCCTATCGCTTTGATGGCCGAACGCCTTCCTGTTCCGGACTTTCACATTTGAATCTGTTGTCGCCCGTTGTTCCACCTGTCTCTTGGGTCCTACGTATATCCCGACCGTTAATGTTCACGTAGTCCGAGTGTTTAACTTTTCTTAGTTGAATTCGTTAGCTGTTTACTTTATTCACTATCGTCACCAAATGTTACAGGGTCAGAAAATCACTTAGGAAAAGCGATCATTCATACAAACTACAATTCTGTTTGGTGGAAATACAGTGATCAAATTATTATAGCTAAATAAACATTTTCTACTTGTACTGTAACGAACTGGAGCGAAATACAAAATTATTTCCCTTTTTAATATGTTTCATAGGTTCAAACTAATACAATAATATTATTAAATTCTTCTAATGTCTTAATTATTATAATATTATAATATTATTATTAGCCAACAACCGTAGTCCCGTTGAAAGCACCGGTTCTCGTTAGATTACCGAAGTTAAGCAATGCGGAACGTGAACGGCACTAGGATGGGTGACCGTCTGGTAAAAAACCGGAAAGTGACCTACCCGGGGTGTTTTTCACGTGTTGTTGGCAAAAGATGGTTCGGAACCCACCATAAACAGTAGGTCCCGCTGAAAAGGCGATGGTGAGGGTTGAAAGAAGGAGAGGATTGGTAAATGAATTTGAAACCCTGAGGGGACCAAATATCATGTTACATACATAATATTATTATTATAATATTTAGCATTGAAATTAAATGGAGGGAATTACGAAGGAATTATTTGTATAACTAAATTTATGTCAGAAGATTTTGAGCGGTGGAAGATAAATGCCCTTGCAAAAAAAAAAAAATAAGTATATTCACGTATATATAAAAAATAATTATGGTATATCCATAATCAACGCTATTCCTACTATCATCTTCGAAATTACTCGTGATAATCCATTGATAATCCCATATTCGTTACACAAAACAATATGAAAATAAAGGAATAAATATGGAGAAGTAGGCGATGGAATAGCGTCAAATTCAGATGTGAAGCATGACAATAATATATATATTATAATATTATAATATTATTATTTCTTCGGCGGGCTCGTTTGATCCTATGATTATAGCTGACTGCACGTGACTTTAATCATTTGATCACTCGTTCTATAAAATATTCCGTATGCAATTCATTATCATTCAACGGTAGAATTCTTCAAGGTCCGTTACGTTTCGTAAAAATTAGTAATATCGGGGGCCGTTTAGCTATGCTCTAGCGGTCAAGATGGATTTTACCGTGGAGGGCTGAAAATTCATGTTACGCAGTTACCGTTCAACGAATAATTGTCTGACATTCCGGTCACGAGTCGCCGGAACTGAAAGCCGTTAAGTCGGAACTAATTGAAGTGTTGTTAAGGGGCAGCAGGAGGTGAGCGCCAGGGTGCTGTAGCTTGGGTCTTACAGAGATAGCCTGACAGAGGGCCGCGAAATCCCCAGTGATAGATCCTCACGAACAATGCCGTCCAAGAATGGAATCGTTAATACAATCGTAGACGAGGTATATGTAGGATGGACCTCCTATATTATGGTCGGTTGTAGTACAAGGCCTTCGAACGTCGAACATGCGAATGAAACCGGGAACCTGTTTCTCTCGATTGCAGAAGCGCAATACGAAGACATTTCTTCATTTTTATTAGAAATTAAACCTCCCGACCTACACTGTCGTCCTTGAAAACTGCCAGCTTGATTTTATTGTTTCATTTTGATTAGATGTAGCTTCTATACGATAATATTTGAATGCAAAATTAAATGTGCACGTATACTATTTAATTGGAAAACAATTACCCCAATTCAATTTTAAAAATTAGAGAATATAAGAATTGTGATTGAATTTTCTTTGGACAAATTAATTTTATATGTTCTCTACATTAGAACAAATTAGTAAGTACCAATTTTATTTCATAATAAATCTGCATCCTTTAAATAAATGTCTTTAACCCTTAAACGCACGATATTTTGTTTACAGTTTCTATTTATGACTATGTATTCTATTAAGCAGTATCTATTTGCCAAACGGCAACACATGCATTTAAGGGTTAATGCCAAGAACATTGTTTTGGCTTACGAAATTGCATCTAAGGGTTCGATGATGAATGAATCCGGGTTTAGTGGTCCTCTGATTTAGGTGCTGAATCTGAAGATTCATAGTTCCACGACTAAAGTGTTCGCATCTTCATGTTGAATCTCTAGGACTTGAAGATCATTGAATTCGGAAGCTTAGACCATCATCTTGAAGTTCTTGGACACAGGCGTCCACGAATTGGAGTCCTTCAGCTTCTGAGGACTCAAAAGTGGATACTTTAGGCTGTAGAATTCCTGAGATTGTAGTCTTCAGATTTGGCTGGTCTCCGATTAGGGTCCTTAAACCTACTCTGGTTTCCCTTCAAAGCACGCATAAATCTTTCGCCTTTTACTAAAGATTACCGTGGAGGGGAACAATTGTTGAGTCTATAAGATAATTTTTTGTTGTGTGGGGTCCTTAAACCTAAACATCTACAGATTGACAACTTTCGTAAGTTTTAATTCGCGGGTTATGGTAAAATTTCCAAAGCGAGAATGATATACAATGATTTTGGAAATGCCATTTACAGGATTTGAGATTTTTTGGGTCAATCTCGAGAACCAATTATCGCAGCTCTACGTTCGGGAAATTTTAATTGGATTAATACTCATTCCGAAACGAACATTTCAAACGCGACGCGTTTGTTATAGAGCTGGACAGGGCAAAGCAGGATTAATTGGCAATTAAAGTTGCACAATATCGTCGGAATTCTTCCCCCTTTAAGAAGATATGAAGATAATTTAAGTAACTTTAGATTTAACGGGCGCTCGGTTGTTGAAGACGTTGAATAATTATTTTCGCAGGCGAAGGTATTAGTCGTTACGAACTTTCCATTCTTTCGCAAGTTTTTTCATTAGCTGTACCCGGTCTTAAAACAACATCCTACATTCCGAACTTCGTTCGCTTTTCAAATTAAACGACAGACTCAATTTTCATTTTCAACATTCTAAAACACTTTGATGCCCTTTAACGTTACACGAGGAACGAGATCCTTCTCGACACTGAAAATATACCATTTTTATGTTCTGTTATTGAATTTTTAAATATCTGCCTGTTTCTCGTTCAAAATTATCCACTTGTTTTGCGTTTTCCTTTAACAAATTGGATTTAAAAAGTCGAAAGAAACAGCTGGGAATTTCACGTACACAGCTCGACGAATCACACAATATTTCATTCCACCAGTTCGTTCATTTTTATACGCCTCGTAGTGTTCTCCCCCAGGAATCAATCGGCCGGCAGCGCTATTAGACGGCCGAGGGCAGGTTTGTTTATTGTGTACCGTGCAAAAATTCCGAATCACCGAGCGCCAAGAGCTTTGAGAGCTCGATCGGAGTCACCTATCAGAAACAGGAGAAACAATCGGAAGCGGCCGGTCGTCTGGTTCAATCAGGATCCGTCTCGCCGATAAAATTCCAAGGGAGGAGAGAAATAGCAACGGATAGTTATATCCGTCTGCGTTAGTGAAAAAAGACGGAGCATCGTCGAGATTTTCGCTTCTCTGCGAAGAAAGGAAGAAAATAAAACAAGGAGAAACGAAGGAAACCCACCCTCGGGTTCTGCGATGTCCATTGCGTTTGTTGTTTGGCACGCAACCCCCGGGTGTTGTTCGGGGGGGTTGCTCGCGAGCTCGGAACGTATGTATCCAGACATAATATTGTTATTAAGCGGCAGCGTATTACTTCCGAACGGCGCGAGAAAACGAGCCAGCTGAGGGGTGGTCGGTCGAGGGTGGATTCGACCGTAGACGGGAAAGATGAAATGAAAATAAAGCCAGGACAAACGAACGAGGCCCCTTTCGTTTTTTAACGAGCAACAGTCGCAGAGCCGCGCGTCGCTAGGAAGACCGAGATTCGCGAAAACAAAAGAGTCCGGAGGCTTCCTATTTCCCTGGGTCCGCGAGAGCTGCTCGGAAGGTGTGAAGACGGGTACTTTCGCAAATGCACTCGACTGATTCGAACTGCATACAGTCGGGGATAAAAAAAAGTTGGGCACTGCGTTTGGCTGTGATACAATATTAATAATTAATAATTTTTTAAGGGACAGAAAATATTCTGCATTGATTGCGGGAAGCAGGAATAAAATGAAAATTGATTTCATCCCTTAATGACTTCGTTACGTTAAAAACGGCATTACAGTATCCTTGAATTTTTCTAATACATCGCTGTTTTATATTTTACCCAACTAATTTCTTAAATACATACATAAAGATTCTCATTAATTTCCAAGATATTTACAACAACATTCTAGCTTTACCAAATGATCGAAAAAATTAGAAACATTGTAGAACGACGCTGGATAAAATGAACAAATTCATCGGGTGTCGTGCCTTTTTGTCCCCGACTGTAGTCGCCTCGGATCAGGTAGGGCTGTCTCCGACAAACTGCCGCCTCGGATTCGAGAAGCACGGTCTGGCCGAAGCAGCGAGAAAGTAACGTTTCTGCCATTGTTAGGCGCGTTTATAATTTGAATAATGGCGGCCCTCGCGCCGTTTCGCGCTCTCCCGGCCCTCTTGCCCGTGATTTTTATCGAGGCGGAATGAATTCGAGCGCACTCGCGAACCCTCGTCGCGGTTCTTACACTCGTCGCAACCCGACGAAAATATAAACGGACGGACACGGCGAACTTCTTTTTTTTTTATAAAGGAATTCGTGCCCCGTCACCGGCGCGCCGGCCTCTCGTTCGCGTCAGGTGGTTTAATCACTTCATAAGGTGAACGCAACGAGCATTCAAACGGGACAGACTTCTTTCAATGAGTTTTAGAGCTGACTGAGACATCTTCGTTTGAGACCGCGCCTTTTTGCACGGCGAGGCCCTTGGCCGATTATTGTGAGCTGTAGGTAATTAGTAGATAATGGATTTACTTTATTTAGGAGAAAACATAAGTAGCAGCAATTCGAAAATGTAGACGATTCAAATCGTTTAAGAACATCAATATATTATTTTTAACTTGGTAAAATTATTAAAGTAAGAGTGCAGACCATTTCTATTTTGCATAATGATCTGCAGTAATATAGACGATTCAAATCATTTAAGAACATAAAAATGGTCTGCATTATTACTTTAATAATATTACCAATTTAAAGATAATATATTGATGTTCTTAAATGATTTGAATCGTCTATATTACTGTATTTTGCATAATGTTCTGCAATAATATAGACAATTTAAATCATTTAAGAGCATCAATATATTATTGTTAACTTAATAAAATTATGAAAGTAAGAGTGCAGACCATTTTTATTTTGCATAATGTTCTGCAGTAATATAGACGATTCAAATAATTTAAGGACATCAATATATTATTTTCAACTTGGTAAAATTATTAAAGTAAGAGTGCAGACCATTTTTATTTTGCATAATGTTCTGCAGTAATATAGACAATATAAATTATTTAAGAGCATCAATATGTTATTTTCAACTTGGTCAAATTTTTAAAGTAAGAATCCAGCCAGTTCTATTTTGCATAATGATCAGCAGTAATCGAACTGCGGCTATTTTCGGCATTTATGCAAAATATGCAATTTATAAAATATGAATGATAAAGAATGTTAAATACTTTTAGCTAATGTACAACCGTGCAGATTTTGATTAAAATCGGAGAGTGGCCGTCATAAATTAATGCTGGAGCTACCGAGTCTAATCGAGACTGAAGTATATTCCTTTATAATAATAATAACAGGGTCTATTCCGATTCCATATATCATTCATTACTCGAATAAAGAAGCATACCAAAAACGTATAAGTAGTTCTAGTGTCAAATTCGCATTTCTCGCAACATTTGGGCTGCATCGTGGAAAGAGACCCCGGACAGTCGAACGATATCGCCTTCGAAACGAGTTAACGGAAGCAGCTGCTCCACCGATCCGCGTCATTACGCCAGAAATCGGCGTCTCGTATAATTCCCGCAGACGGTGTTGTACTTACGGCTCGGCGAGTACCAACTCCCCGTGCGAGTACCCTTCCGGCTGGCACACAGAAAATTGTTTTCCGCGCTACTGTGCCGGGGTGCACGCGTCGCGAGTTGGAAGCGAGGGCGAGACATCGTCGCCGACGCTGTAGTTCCTCTTAAAAAAGAAGTCAGACACACATGAAGAGAGCGAGCGAGGGAGGGTGAGGGGTAGCGCGAGGGACGGCGAGCGGAGACGAAAATTGGTGAGGTAGGACAGAGAAAGAGAGCATGAGAGAGCACGAGAGAGGGAGAGAGAGAGAGAGAACCTATTCCCTGTCGGCGAACGCACACGCCGCCGTGAGCGCAGACACGCGTGTGTCGAAAAGAAAGGGCGTTGTCGGCCGTCTAGCAGGGTGTCTCGTCCCATTGTCCATGCACGCGGATGGGTTGGCTCTTTACTGAAATGCAAGCCGAGTTTTTTTTTTGCGAGGGGTGGAAGCACGAGCTTGCGACTACGTTGCCCCGAGAGAGAAAGAGCGAAGCGTAGAGAGGGGAGGAAGCGAGGTGAAAGAAAGAGGAAAAAAGAGCGAGGAGACTTTGTATGGAGGAGGGAAGAGAGAACAGGAACAAGGGGTGGCTCGGCCGTATCGCGACCCCCGACGCGACTCTTCGATTCGAGACAGGCGAGAACCGGTCTGTGTACGGGGCGCAGAGGTATTTTCCACCCCCTCGGGTCCGTCGGCAACCCCCCGGTGACGATCTCTTCTTCCGATAGTTACCTACACCGGTTGCTTGCACTGTTTTAACGTTATTCGACACAGCTCCCACCCCTTTGTCCGCCGATACGTTCCGCCCGAAGGCGGAATGCCGGCCGAGAGGGTGCTTTCACAGACAAGTAGACGGCCAGACGAAGACAAGGGGGGGCTGGTACGCCATCATTAATTCCATACGTTCCTTTTTTTATCCCTGTCGACAACGCCGCCCGTTTCCTTCGGGAAACGATATACGCGAATAGACGAGCCGCAGCTGCCGATCTTCGTCACACGATCGCGAATTTTTCATTAAATTAACGCGGCCTGTCGATTCCTTTGCCAGACAGGACGCAACGCGCCACCCACGCCCCGGCTGCTAGATAAAAGTCGGTTCTCGCTCCTTGGCCGAGCCGTTTAAGTATTCATTATTTAGGAGCTGTTCCCAGCGTACGGTACGTCCGCGACGGCACGTACGGTTTTAATGGCGTTGCGAGAGAGCCCAGACACCGTAACACCCCCGCGTCGTTTTCCACGGGGTGCGCGCCGCCAGACGGGGTGTCCTTTCATGGAACGACAGAAATTTGTCGGGATTTATTGTTCCCCGCCGTAAAACGGCAGCCTGAACGCTGCGATTAAATAATGTTTAACGCGTCCCCGGCTGAAAGCGTTTGATCAACCTAATCGCTCGCTGTCAATACGATTGTTCGTATGGTTGTATCACGCCATTCAAACATTATCTCTTGCCGTTACTGTTGCAGTAGCGCAAAACTTCGAACAGTTTTTCATGCGATCATAGCGTTTTTTGTTTTTCAAAAACGAAAATGTCCGGGTTTAGCACACCCGATCAACAGTCATTTTCCACGTGCAGTTTATTTTTTCTTTAACGTTGTTTCGCTTTAATATCTAAATCATGCCTAAACTCAAATCTTTCAATTTGTCACGCACCACCATAATTTTTAAGGACTTTCTCCGTCATAAATCAATTCAAGCTCTAACCCTAGTCCTCCACAATCTGGTTTTTCCTTGTCTTCTAATCGCCTTTAACCTTCCCTCTCTCTTGTAATTTCCCTTTCCTAAACACTGTTTTCCACCAATCATCTTCTTTTCTCAAAAAATACCTTCTAGTCAACCTTCAAAGCATCTCCGAAACATCAGATCTTTCTCCACCATCGAACGAACATCATCCGTTAAGTTGCTACACCGGACTTGTAAATACTAGATGATTTTTGTAATATATTAAACGAGTGTTCTTTAGATTAAGTAGACCTTAATCATAAGTTTAGTTATTCAAACTCACCACACCATCAACATCAAGAACAATAACTAGCCCCCACGAGATTAGTTTTTCGTCGAGCGCAGCGGGGTGACGATTAATTCAATAATCGATTCCTTCTACGTATAGGAAAAACTGTGAAATTTCCTGAATATTCAGTTTAACCCTCATACGTTTCTCAGGGTGAAAATTCACACATTCAATATGTTCGCTTACTGTAAAATTAATCATCCTTTTACGTCTACGTCGAGAGATGTATTTCTCTAAAAAAACGTGGTAAAATGTGACGCTATAAATGAAACACAATGTGTTGATTTAACGTGTAAAATAAAAATGGGTGAATTGTTATCCCAGTCTCTTTTATGCATGTATTTTTGAGGTTCGTATGAGGGTTAAGGAGGATGTAATACGTAGAATATTGCCTCGGTTTTTCTAGCATCAATTAGTTAACGTAAGCGATTGCTTTGGCTTCTGGTAAGAGGCTCGAACGTCTCCCAGGTGGAAGCGATCCTCTCTCGAGCTCTTTTATCTAGCACATCGGACCGATTTTATTGCGTTTCCGCGCGGTTGCCGCGGCAGAGGCATACATAATGTAAGCGAAACCCATCTGCTCGCCACCAAAGAGCATTATCTCCCGTTTGTAAGCGGACGATCAACGGAAGCTTGAGCAACGAAACAGGAGAATTACTCCTTTGACACGTACCGAGTAACAGCGAGAGTCCGGAAAAAGTGGGCCCGCGAGAGGACCGGTGGGGGGGTTTGAAAGAGGCGTGCGCGAAGGGGATGAACGAGGACCAGGACGAAGTTCGGGGAAACTTGCAAACCCCCGGGGGAATGCTTCAGAAGCTTTATAACTTCGACAATCTTAAATCGACAGAACTACCGTGTCCAGCGGTCGTGAAGAGCTCTGCGGACAGGAGAGAGAACGCGACACGACGGAAACAGGGAATTGGTGGAAGGGTGCGAACGAAGGGGAGTGTGAAAAATAGCAGCGTGTATTACCGACGTTGATAGGAAAAGGGCGATAGCTTGTCCACGCTTCGACACTGTCCATTGTCTGTTTTTACGGCCACGTGCACGTATGGACGAATCCGAGTGCTCGAATTACGAGTCTATTCGAGCAAATTGCCCGCTGGCTGATAAGCGGAAAATTCTTAAATCGTTCCGTCAGCCTGATGCGTCCCTCTGCTAATTCTTTTTCAAGTCTCGCTCCATTTATTACTGGTCCTGAATTCATTTAACACGACTGACTAAAATGAAAGCATGAAACTAAAATTTATTTTTGTAGTCTGTTGTTACAGGAAACGGTTTGTTCAAGATACCTTTTATGCTTGAATATTGTGAAGAATAAAACTCTTACCTTTTTAAGGACAAAAATATATAACATACTTGAATCTCTTCTATAAGACTTGCCTGAAAAATCTATTTGATAGGAATATCTCAATCATTCTGAATAAAAAAATTATTTCAGACAGAATGTGCCTATGAAGAAAAACAACTTCAATTTTGCTGTCTATCAATCTGGCTCCTTAATCAAATTATAATATTTACCCTTTAGCACATGATCCTCTTTTACAGACGAATTAAGAACATTCAAAATAACAAAAGAGGGTTAAAATGATCAACCCGTGTTCAACCCTTTCTGTACGATCAGAATAGAAATACGTGGTTAGGCGAATTTCTCTCACGGCGTAAGACGATGATTAAAACTTCGATTATTTTCGTGTAACGAGTAAACACGGTATTGCAGCCTGCTGAACGCGTTTCTCCTCTTTTTTTCCAGACATGGTAACTCCCGACAAAGGCCGCTGGTCGGAAGTCAGGAAGACGCAACTTTGTTCGCGTCAGAGTGTTGTTCTGTGACAGCAATTACCGTGACATGAAGTGAAGGGACGCTTCCCTCGAAGAGACTGCGAAATCCTGAAAGTTACAACAAACAACCGAGACGACGGTTTTGAAATCTTGCCCGCGAGTTACGACGCCCGGCAGCGAACAGTGCAACTTTAACGGTAAGTTAGTATATACTGCGAGCTTCATGATCAATAACTCGGGCCTGCCATGAATTCTTAATCGGGTCTTGTCCATTGCTCTATGCGGCCGGTTTTTAAACCTATCGGCGACGATACTGAAGCCTTGAGAAGGGAACGAATGAGGCCACGTCGTTCAATATTTTATGAAGTCTCATAGAAATGCTTGTATATTTCAATTCTTTGACAATCTATGTAGAAATTTGGTCATACAGGTTTGTTCCTTTAAAAAGGAACATGTTTTTATTACTTATGACTAGACTGCCAGTTTTATCCTAACTCAAAATTGTCTGGATCAATTGCCAGATAATTTTAACGAGTTGGAAATCATCCACTGGTTTGTTTAAATTTTTCTAATCTTTCCACAGCTGTATACTTCGTCTATTTATTTAACCATTGATTTAACCCTTTGCACTCGGAGCTATTTTAACTCGAAAATTAAACGTTTCTTCTGACCTACAATATTTCCATTTTCTATGATTTTTTAAATTTGATAAATATGAAATTGATATAATACCTCATACAATACTTAAATGTGTAGTAATTGGTTAGATACCGACATATCTGATAGTGTAAACAATTATTTAAATAATAGTACAGCAATTTTTAGTGGCGCCTCAGAGGCTCCACTCGAGTGCTAAGGGTTAAATCATTATCATTCGTAGTGGACTGCGGATGTTTATGCAATTTGCAAGTTTCGTAGATGAATTTTAAGAAACTCGAATCAAATAGAATCTTATTTCCTGTGGTAGTAGCCTCTTTATATCTGAAATCAATTAAAATCGCACTAAATTCTGTTGTATTTTATATCCTAGCATTTTTCGAAAATTTACAAAAGCCATAATTGCATGAATATCCGCAGTTTAATTGGCAGCGTTGATTTTCTTGTGTTTCTACTTACACACCACCAGTTCTACTGTACTTTCAATAATTGTATAATGCGTAATACTCGCAGTTCGGCAACAAGATGGAAATAATTCCGCAAGCAATTAGCGTAAAAATCCGCGGTCCATAAATACCATTGGAATACGTTGGTCGGACGTGTTCAGGAGCGGATCTAGGGTTAACGACTTGCTGGGGAAAAATGGCTGTCCCCGCGGCAGAGATTAAACAAAGCCCGAATCGCTGGTTAACGCGAGATATCGACAGGAAAAATTTGCTCGGGTAACAACGTGCCGAAGGAGGCTCGTTCATTTCCGCGCACACGTTCGCGAGTTCACGAGCCTGCCGCACACGCACACGAAGATCGAGCCCCGTTTGTGTTACACCGAACGGCGAGTGATTTTTCAATTTGCCACGTCTTTCGGCCCATTGTGACCACAGTCCCGCGTTTATCCCGGTTTCAGGTCGCCACCGATATCGACGTTTTTGGCAATTGATTCTCGGCGAGCCTGCCCGGAAACCGTTTAATATCGGCGACCATGAATAATTTCTAGGCAACATTCATATTCCGATGCTCACGGCAAACACCCATCGGGCGTGCGCGTGTTATTTGCATCCCGTTGTTCTTTCTCTGTTTATACACGGACAGAAATTACCGATCGAGCAAATTCGCGTCCGGTCAGATGCACACCACTGTCTAGAAAAATTGTGCGTTGAATGAATAAACTTTTTAATCAACTTACTTAGACAATTAACAAGCGGTGGCAGTCGTTCTTAACACTTTACCGACCGGAAGCCTATTAATAGGATCTTCAATA
Organism: Lasioglossum morio; assembly: GCA_916610235.2. Taxonomy (NCBI): domain Eukaryota; kingdom Metazoa; phylum Arthropoda; class Insecta; order Hymenoptera; family Halictidae; genus Lasioglossum; species Lasioglossum morio. Next base: position 7,327,917 of record OU744325.1, on the reverse strand, counting down.
ATTCTGCTGTACCAAAACAAAGAATAGAAATTTTCTTTGACATTGCAATCTTAAATGAAACTATTAGACGACGTTATTGAGGGTGACTTAGTTAGTTCATACTAAATACTAAATGAAAATTTAGCCATGTACCATACATTTTTCAAAAATATGCAATAATCACCGGTCGGTAATGTGTTAAGGGGGTAGATTCTTCTCATTTCTCGATAAGCGCTAGATACAAGATCACCCTAGGCCACAGTCAAATTTCATTTTTTCATCGCTAGAAGACGTAATTTGCATTATTCGCAAGTTTAAAATTGTGCTTATAGCTATTTTCAATGGAATAATGCAACTTCTGCTTCGTAACCATAAAAATATGAAATTTGAGGGCGACTGCGACCTAGAGTGATCTTTTATCTAGCGCTTTTGACTACTGAGAATCCTCATTTTAGCATTATCGATAAATGTGAAGGCTCATGCCGCACCTTTGCAATCCTAGAAACGGGTCTACTCCCTTAAGGAGTTCCTGCCTTGCCAAGGATAGATTAGAAGCAGGAAAACTAGTCCATCTTGCATTCCATCTAGCTCTAATTTCTCTTTTCATTTGTTTTATCACGTCTCTGTGAGAAAGAGGATAATCAAAGATAATTTCTTTGTTGTTATTTTGCGAATTGATAAACTTGTAATGCGAATTGCCGGGAACCTTTCTACCCAGAACTCCATTCTCACCATTCACCTAACTAGACATCCGTACTTTTCAAAGGCACTTGTTTTACTCGATTCGTTGTCAGTCCCGGTAAAGTAATCGGATTAGAATATAATAAAGAATCGATGGGAATGAATTAGTTTGTTTTCCAAACGGGAACGCATTTAGCGAAGGCATTCGATTCGAAAGTTCCTATAATTCAGTCGGCACAGCCCACCTCCCGCGGACCCGAACAAGATTATACATTTCCGTTCTCGGCGGGTTTGTTCGTTCGACACAGCTTCAGAAGCCTGTTAATTATATTAAGTAAAACTCCGCGGTGCTCGCCTCTCTTTTCCTTCGGCAAACGCTTCGCAACTTCGTTAAACAAGAGTCTTTCCTTAGCGGAGTCTTATTCCACACGGTGCAGCCGATGTTGAACTTCCGCCCCCGCGGTGTATATCTTTCCAACTTCGTTTCCCGGTATATTCGTAGTAGTCTGCATTCTTAAAATTGCTCCGATCCCCCAGCGAATTTCCAGTTTGCAGTCCGGCGAGGATTTTCCGAACGGGGAACCGAGAATTTCTTCGAGAAAATTAGCTTATGATTTCATTCGAACCGACGCACACCATTATTCTTTATTGTTCTAACATTTTACAGCGGTCTATTTTATTGGCCTCCGTTGGATAAACGATGAAGTGGTATGAAGGAACGCTTCGTTCTGCAATTTATTTAAAAATACCAGGTTAACAACCCCTTTATCATTATTGGAATATAGAATAGTGGTATTTAATTTATACTGATATTTAATAATGGCTACAGCGATTTCACATATTTAATTTCATCATGTAACATTTAAAATCAAAGTTATTTGATCTTAAACAATTCCAACGCACGTCGATCCTCCCATCAGCGCAAATACGAACTAAAAACCAGGTGGAAGCACGAGGTAAAATTAAAAAAGGAAAGAAAAAACAGATGTGACTCAACGGGCGGCGGTTCTAACTTTATGACCACAGACACAATTTCGTGGGCACGTGCGTGTAGATGGTCAAAGGGGTGCTCGAGGCGTTCGAAATAAATACAAATACCTCGGTGACAGCGCGAATAAAGGGCGGGGCGAAGGGTGAGGGCTTTTTTTTCTCTCCTCTCGGGGTAGACTTCGCGGCGAGCGGAGCGTGGCTGTGCAGACGGCCGAGGAGGAATGCATATGAAACGTCAAATGCACTCAGCACGGTCCATCAAAATGCAAATATCTTTTATCCGGCCGGGTAATGTATGCGTCCGTCGAGAATCAGTATTCAACACGCCGATCCACCCCCACGGTATATCGGGAACCGGGTTCTGTGTGTATGCGATCCACCGTTGGATACAGAGTGCCGGGTTACCGTAGGGCGAGAGAGCCTAAACCCCTCCCCGAAAAGATCACCGGAGCAACCCTCTTGGCCAAATCTTTATTTTACGAGCGATCCATCGTCCCCCGGATCGATGACGGCGACCCTCTCGATGACGGGGGACGCGCACCGTAACCAATTTTAATTGATACAACCTCTCCAGGACGCGACGCTCCCCCAAAAACTGTGTCCGACTCGAAGTAGACTCGAACGGATTCCTTTGATGCGTCAGCCGGTAAGCTATAAATCGTGAAACCTGCCCGCGTTCGACGAGGGTTCTTTTATCGTTTCAATTTACATTTCTCTATTCGTCTCCTCCTCTCGCTCGTTCTCTCGTTTTATGGACCGCTCTGTACAGCGCGTATGCTCTTCAATTGATTTCGGCAAAGTATCCATGGTTTATCGACGCGAATTACGAAAGTTTGCCTACTGTTACGTGTTCAGGATGTTCCGAAATTAAATTCGTACAGGCTGTTCGAGAAATGCTGCACTTCCTTGAAAGGGACGTAGTCGCGTTTATTTGCATGTACTTTAATAAAAGTGCGGCCACTTAATGATAACAGCACAACATCGACAATCTTCCCTTTTTCATTCTTTTGATAGCTGCCAATATGTTGACGTTGACCTGGCGTGTATCGTGAGATATTCAGCTGTTAAATGGCCGACGATCTTTATTCCGGGAAAATCAAATAACCTGCTGACAGTTTCATTTTAGATTTCTTTATTTTTCTTTTCGTTCTTCCTCTTTCCTGAATCGCTCTGTGCTCGATACATGCGGTTGAATTTGATTTTGTATTCGAATCCTTGATTTATCGACGCGAGATGATGGGGATTATGAAAGGTTCGCCTGTTATTTTAATTTCAGGGTGCATTGTTAGGAAGCATTATTATTTATTCATTGAATCCCCACTGTCAGGAGATTGTGAAATTATTGAAAAATTTGGTCGAATGAATTCGGAGGAGATGAAACGAGCTCAGGCTGATCCTTTTGTAAAAATGTTTGTTCCTAGCCTGTAATATTAACTGTAAGCAGTAGTCGAGGAAATTCGAAGTCCTTGCAAGGTAACTAAGCGTGAAAACGGCTGGACACGATTTATGGTGTACGTGACTAGAGAAAACTATTTTTGAGAGAACGTTCAGAGTCATTCGAGTCTCAGTTCAGCACGCATAATAATAAAATAAAGTCATTACGCAAGCAAATACTCGTGCGGTTTAAATTATAGTATGTTCATCCCCATAAACAAAATATTGTGGCTGGAGAATATCTGGGAAACTATTTTCCCAAATTATTTTGTTAAGATAGGTGGTCATCGCAGAGTGTAGAAAACGTTATTTTCTTATATTTTCATACTCGTGACATTATCAAGAGTTGGACGACTGTTTAAAAAACGTCTCTGTGTACGATGTTCCCATGTTTTTGCGTTTCGCAACGGCCAGACTGTTGAAGCGGCTTTTAATTAAATACCGTGTTTGAATTTCGAGAGCTGTAAGTTTCGGAAAGTGTTCGTGTCGTTTCGAGATTTACGGGAAAGTTGAGCGTCCGCCAGGAAGACTGGCGACAGGATGTTCCAAAAAGCCAGGACCAACCGGCGCGCCTAACTTCCACGTTATTCTAAATTCCGCGAAATTTCATTTCCGCCTGTTTGCGAAATAGTTGATCCGCAGCTTGTCGCGTCGGACACGAGGAAGCTGTTACATTCTCTTGCTCTATGTCAGTTTTTGATATTCGTATCGACGTTCATTTTAATCCCCTCCCAGTAAAAAATGTATCTTCCGACCGAACGTTTAATCCTCTTACCGATGAATAAATAAAATAAACACCGTTGTCGACGATAATTTTCCGATCGCCCCGTCTAGCTTTGGCAATCGAATATTTAAGTGAATAATTGGTTTTATCGGTGGACGATTTTTCGATTGCGAGATCACTTTTGCATTCTTTGGAAATCCTGTCCGATATTTACTCTCTCTCTGTTTCTCTCGTCGAATTTACATTTCCATCGTGAAACCAGCGTAACATTTATTCGATTCTCCTCGGCCACTCGAAGATGATTGATATACAGGCGGATTGTAGACAAAGTGGACACTTCTGCCCTATCGGTAGCGTATCAATCATTTATATAACTCGATAACAGAAATCCTCGTGAATCGAATGGAGGTCCTTTATTCAACTTCGTCGCTTCGAATAGAAAAGACCGGCATTCATCACGGCTGCTCGCGATACAGCCAACGGTGATACACATTTACACGAACATAATTATGACAATATATTCTTCTTCTCTTCAAGACGAGAGCGAAGAAACAAACTCTTCCAATTAATCGCCTCATAACATCCCACATTTTAGCTATTCTGCTTATCTAAAGCAAAAGAACTCCTAATACCAATTTTATCCAGGCCTTTGTTATTCAAATTGTTGATTATCTGATTAGACTGTTGATCTTTATGCAAAATAAAAATTGTCTGCATCGATTGCAACGAATAGAAACCAAATTGAACGTTATTTCTTCTCCTAATGATTTTAATAGAGAAGAAATTATATAACATCTTCAATTTTCAAAATTTTCCAACAATTTTGAATTTCATCTACTGATCACATTTCAAATATGAACAGAACCGTCACACACAAAAATTGTAAATTGCAAAAACCGTGTTTCTTTATCATTTAAATTAACACTTATAAATGAAAGACCCTGTATTTTTAAAACTATCGATTTTCTAAAGGTTCACGGTGAAACACCTGCTTAATTGAAACAAGTTCGCCAAGGTTCGTTGTACAGCTCCGCTTAAATACAACATTTTGCGGCGCGTTTAAAAGATATCTGTAGACTAAAACTGCAGATTGTTTTAATAAGCTGATGCATTTATAAACAGACAGGGAGAGTTTACACGAATTTACAGTTTTGAGACAAACAGAAAGAATTTTCCTACGTTCGTGAAAACGAAAATCGTCAAACAGTATTGTGGTAAATTCTTTTAAATCTCGTGTTTATGAGATTTTAACTAAACAGTTGCGCTTTTTTACGCGGCTCCAAAGAGAGCCGCGTGCTGAAAGGTTCGTTCGCCAGCATTCACGTTTATCGAAACATTTCGCCTCATTTTCGTGCGTACATTTCTTTCGGTATATCGTGATTTTAACGACAGGATTTACTTTCGCCTCTAACTTTATTTACCTCGAATCTATTAATGTTTAATTCTAATTTACTAAAACAAAGGAAAACTGCGAACTACGTAGTTGATGAGTCAATTGAAAAGTAATTTAATTTAATTGAGAAGACCGTATTTATACATTTGGTACACGATCCCTATTTTTTTCCAGAAATGCACGAAAACAGTGCAAATAGTAATTTAATTAATTTTTTATAAAATCCAGGGTAATAATCTGATTGAACTTTTCCGTTTGAAAATTAATTAAATTCTCCTGCGTCGGTGGATCGTTCTATCGCGGAATTCAGTAGAGAAGAAACTATCCTTTCGAAACTGTCAGCTGTACGAATAGCGTGGGACCCTTTTTTCGCGGAGATCTCAAATAGCCGGAGCATTTACGCTCCTTGTGCGAAGGTTACACGTAGAGACGGACATTTAGAAAAACGGACGATTTTATCGCGGGGTAAATTGAATTCCGCCATTGGTTGACGAGATCGAGAGTGAAATAGAGGGAGACACACAGCTCTGGAAGAATGTGTAGGGAGAGTCAACGGACCAAGACAGATGTAGAGCCGTATTACACGCCCCTTGTTACCAGTTGCAGTCGCGTGCATTTGCATACAAAAGGGGTTCGTTCGAGAGCTCGTTCGTTCGAGCTGCTATTAAATATTTCCTAATCGACTGAAGCTGCTCCTCCGCCGAAAGAACGCGGCCAAAGTATCGCTCATTTGCTTGGGAGGCTGGCCTGGAACGAATTCAATTTAATTCCATGGAAATTCCCTTGATTTATTAACGTCAACAATGCCACGGTTTATCATTCGATCTCTCATGAGAGCCGAGAAATATTCTTAACAACTCGTCAACTCCGTTTCCCTATTTACTCGCGAAACATTATCATAATGCCACTCGTTAATCAGCGTCGGAGCATCCGGCACGACCAATTAGATTGCTTGTTCACGGGAAATTGATTTATATACTTCGTGTACTCGGTGATTACACACATAAATTGTTTTTAAGTAAACTCCTTTTCAAAGGAAACAGTCTTCCTTCGAGGAAACACAACGTTTTTGGGACACCCTGTGTAAGAACAAATAGAGACATTGCGAAACGTTTTCTGATGGGTCACATGGTTGCATTTTAAATAAGCACAATTACATTTTATCAGCGAGACATTGGGAAACAGGAAATGACAGGTTATCTAAGAGATGGCAAAAAGTTGTTATAAATAATAGAAAATTCTATTGAACTATATACTTTTATCAATTGTTTCGAATGTTTTCTTTAAAATACGACGAACATTCCTGTAAACGTTAAAACACACGGTGAGTAACTTTCTGATCAACTTGATAGGAATAGCTTGTGTCTGATCATGGCTGACTGTTCTACTTCAAACTTTATTCTCTGCTGAACGAACCATTGATTAACTCCCACTATAAATTATCGTACAATAAAAATATTAGCATAACCATTAGGTTCACAGTAAAGGTGTTGTATCCACGAGCAACAAGGGACTCAGTTACATCGTTCTAAATGAAGACGTGATTTTTTTCGAAAAAAATACCAGGCTGACAATAATTATTCTTGGCGTTTCTTCAGCAGGATGTACGCGGAGCATACCGAGATCTTTTCTTTCAACGATCGTACCTTTCTAGTTAATCCCGGCTTCCTATATTATTCTGAGATGCAATTTCGACGAATTTTAAGCTTCTCAGGATAAATAAAATCCTGTCAGGATTGTTCGTTTTATTTGCCATTCCGCTAACGCTGTTTGCTCTGCGTTTTGAAAGCAACGGCTGCAGTGGAAGCACTGGCAGCAGCAACAGCAACCAGCAAGCAGGCTCTTGGCTTCCGGGAAACGTATGTTGGATCAGGTAAAAAGGAGCAGCTGGAAGGTCGCGCACCGTGAGAATCAAGTAATTCTTTATGCGTGCTCCCTCTCTCTGTGCCTGTACTATCTCAGGTATCTCCGCTGTGCTAACAATCCCAGTTTCCCCGGGAAAATGCATACACTCGACCCCCGTGTGTGCAAAAGAGAAGGATTTTTCCAGATGCGAAGTTTCAAAGTGCACCTCTCGGAAAGTAGTTCGATGCGAGAACGGAATTCGCGGAAAAAAGACCTCCGTGCAGCTATTTCGAACTGTTCGGGACAACGAAGAAATACCAGATTCTGCCGGTACCTTTTCTTTTTTACAACGCTCCTCCCATTTTATAACCTACTAACAGATTAATTATTCGATGCAACAATTTTCGCATAGTCATCGAACGAGAGCTACAAGCGTTTAAATCGAAACACCACAGTGTATGATATTTTTCTGTTTCTCAAAATAATTTATTTCACTATTCTTCCAGCTTTCGTCGCTCCGAAACGTTTCCCATTTTCGACACCAAGAGAAGCTCTCATCCTGTTGATATAACCGTTGAATGATAGAAAACTATGTATCGAATTTTTCTCGGCCAGAACAACTTCATCGAAATGGAAAATCTGGAAATAGTTATTTCGTGTCCATTCGAATAGAGAATAGAATAAATCTTCGCCCGAACGCTATCTGCAAATATTTTTGTACATTTTCCCGGTCCGTTCCGTTGTTCTACGAAATCGAAATGAAAAAAAAACCCAATTGTAAAATCTGCAGCGAACACGACATCGAAATCGCAAAACTAAAACAAATACTTTATCAGTTCTAATTACGCCGGCAGTTTCATCGCGGGTTTCACAAACTCGCTCGCGCACGCGAACACGTGTAGAATGATCGATCAACGATCGGTGGTACGTCGAAAATCGTCCAAAAGTTTTCCGCGCGTCGATAGTGTAACAATCAGTTGCGCCGGGGGTTTTCGATGTTTTTCATTAGCCAATTTGTTCGTCCGTAACGATTTCATTCGTCATTAGTTGAATAAGAGCTTCAACGACAGGGGCACGGAATGCGTCGTTGTAATTAGCGACGGTCGACCAGGTCGGCGCGGAGTGAATCAAATTTCCCACTAATAATAACTCTGATAACGATTTCAATTTAGAAGCTCACCGCCATTCCCCGCCTTCCTCCAGCCGATAATTACGATCCCGATCGGCCCATCGAACGAGTCCTCGGATTACGAGTTTACGATGAGTCCGGTCCGGCGAGCAATCGTTTGATGCCGAGCCGGAAAGTGAACCGCGGAGCCCGAAAGTATTGCACGCCTGCCACCGCCGCTGAAAGTTCCATCGGAACGGCTGATTCCGATTCGATTGAACGGCCTCGAACGAGAGCCGGCTGTTTAACCGATCGCCGGTAAAACGGCCAAATGAGATTCCGCGGCTTTTTCCCCGCCGGCTAGGAAAAACCGGCTCCCGCGTTTTCCGCGCTTTCGCGTTGTTGCTCGTCCATTCAACTCATCCGCCTCCCTCCGTCGCACACAACCCTTTGCCTTTTCGCCCTCGGCCACGCGGATCTGCAATTTCATTTCTTCGTTGCACGGTCGTCCACGTAAATCCGGGAAACTCGTCGTCCTATTTTGGTTCATCAGTACTTTAACTTATGTTTTATTAAAAATTCTTCACATCTTTTGCGACCTGCACTTCGAATATTTACGTCGATCTGTAATTTGATTTCTTCGTTGCAGAGTCCTCGTAAATCCGAGAGACTCATTGTCCTATTTTGGTTCATCAGTACTTTAAATTATGTTTTATTAAAAATACTTCACATTTTTTGCGACCTTCACTTCGAATATTTATGTCGATCTGTAATTTGATTTCTTTGTTGCAGAGTCCTCGTAAATCCGAGAGACTCATTGTCCTATTTTGGTTCATCAGTACTTTAAATTATGTTTTATTAAAAATTCTTCACATCTGTTGCGACCTTCACTTCGAATATTTACGTCGATCTGTAATTTGATTTCTTCGTTACAGAGTCCTTGTAAATCCGAGAGACTCATTGTCCTATTTTGGTTCATCAGTACTTTGAATTATGTTTTATTAAAAATTCTTCACATCTGTTGCGACCTTCACTTCGAATATTTACGTCGATCTGTAATTTGATTTTAACAAATGTTTAATGTTCTCGGCGCTACGGTTCGATCAATTACTACTGAAATAATCAACGTCATTGGTATATATTGGACAAACATCCAGTTTAGGTACACGGGTTACAGAACACAAACATAATATCTTTTTTCCGCCAATACAACACACGGCGTTGTCGAAACATTCACTTGAATTGGATCACAGATTTGATTTCGAGAACATTAAAATAGTTGATAAAGAAGCTAATTTACATCAAAGGTTATTATTAGAAACAATTCATATGATTAAACACCATAGCGTAAATTTTAGGTATGAAACTCCTAAGACACATGAATACTACGCAACGTTACTGAATCAGTAATGCTTTATGATGAAATTCTTTCCTACCAAAATAATCTATATTTATTTTCTTGAATTATTAAACAATCTCATGTCACATAGAATTAATTGTATAAAATTCTTCCAATAAAAGTTGAATGTTAATAATTGAATTTACTGTTTTTGGTATATTCACATAAGTGGGCTAAAAGACATATTTTGTTTTTCAAATTTACGGCCTAATATCGATTTGTATAACCTAGATCGTTTCGAATATATTCAGTGTCTTGACAACAAGCATTGATGACACACGTACAACACCTGTATCACGATGTCCATATTAAAGTATTAAATCACATCAAAAACAAGTAAGTTAGTTTTATGAACAATATTTACAAACAATTTGTGTTATTATATTCAAGCAGTTTAATAGTATATTTTGAAAATTGTACAATAAATATATATTTTTACAGACGCAATGCAAGTACATCTTGAAAAGGATTCAAACTAGAATCGAAACGTCAATGATTATTTGATAATCTGCAAAATTGTTCTTTGATTTCTCAGTAGTAATTGATCGAACCGTAGCGCCGAGAACATTAAACATTTGTTATTAACAATAATATGATCGATATAAGAGACATATGTAATTTGATTTCTTCGTCGCAGACTCCACGTAAATCCGGGAAACTCATTGTCCTATTTTGCGTCATCAGTACTTTAACTTATGTTTTATTAAAAATTCTTCACATCTTTTGCGACCTTCACTTCGAATATTTACGTCGAACTGTAATTTGATTTCTTCGTTACAGAGTCCTTGTAAATCCGAGAGACTCATTGTCCTATTTTGGTTCATCAATACTTTAAATTATGTTTTATTAAAAATTCTTCACATCTTTTGCGACCTTCACTTCAAATATTTACGTCGATCTGTAATTTGATTTCTTCGTTGCAGAGTCTTCGTAAATCCGAGAGAGAATCATTTTCTTAGCTTATAACGTATGAAACGTACGACTTTATCAGTATTTCAAAATTGTGTTTTATTAAAAAATCTTGAAATTTCTTTTGGCCTCTACCTCGAATATTTGCATCGATCTGCCGCATTTTTGAAACGTGACAATCATAAATAATCTCCACGCATGTATGGAGAACATGTTTCACAAAGAAGAACGACCAGAGCGGTTGCGGTTCCCCGTTGAAAAAAAAAATAAAACAAAAGACGTCGGTTTATGCGTGCCGCAACGCTCGCCGAGGGATTAACGTATTGCCGACCAATAACCGTAATTTATTTTTCGCTAAATTGTCCCACCCGTTTAATCCTTTTGCGGCGGAATTAATTCCGCGCGATGATAAAACGGCGTGTTTAAGGACTTTTTTTTATTGTTTTTTTTTGCCGTTGGCAGTGATTCAAACGGCTGAGGGGATAGCGTTGCAAATGTTAGCAGTGTGTTGTTGAGGGCGGGGGCAGAAATTAATGTGGTCGACTTTTACGGTGGCTTGTAAATTTGTACAAAGTTATTCTGGTGAAGTGAACAAGTAATTTCAGTAATTGCGCGCCGTAAAATTGCTCGGTGAAATATTAATTATTTTCTTTGGTCGGCGCGCGAAATACAACATTCCAAATAATCTGAAATATGGTCTTAATCCTGCGCTCATAATAACAACGTGGGCTCTAGAGACTAAACAGAAGAATTCAGGTTGCGCTGTATTAATTTGAACATTTTTAAAATTTCATGGAGTAAGAATTCTTTGGAAAAACACGAGCAATTTTATAAGCTCCGAGGAAGGAACTTCTACGTTTTAAGTTCAATATTTGTAGGTGCGAGAGTTGAAATGTAGAAAAATGGAGAGGCAAAGGTTTGAAATGTAACGAAAAATACCACTGTTGTGTGTTTTAATTCTTTCGTTTGTATTGCCTCAGTCGTGGTGCAGTTTTAATGGTATTTTTTAACTGACTGGTCTAGGAAATGAAGGTCTCTGATTCGAGTCTTATTATTATTTAAAACACACCTGTACGTTGAACTAAACTCGTATAAATGTGCGAACAATACGTTAATACCTAGCCGAGATATTCCCGGCGTTCGACTTTAAAAATTGATGTCTTCCCACGTACACCAGCGAACCCAATTAAAATATAAAAATATGCTCGTGCTCGACGAACAGAAACTTCAATTTTTAATGGGCAATGTAAAATCGAGTGACGGGAAGAAAAAAAGTGCACGACCGGCGATCAGAGGTTAACAAAGTTAACGAACAACCCGCCATCGAATAAAAGTAAAGTCACGAGGGGCTTAGTTATCACGGGGGAGGCAGCAGGGACGAAAGTTTCGAGAGGAGAAACAAGAGCAAAAGTAAAGAATCGTGCTTGAATAACAAAAACTGACGATAAGAATTATAAAGGTGGCGGACAAAGAGAGAAGGGCGCCGGGAACAGAGATGGAGAAATGGATATTTTTATTCAAACGGGAAAAATTTACAATTCAACCACAAAACGCACAATAGACCGCGATATTACTTTTACCGGCGAAGAAAAGTTTAACCAGCCCGATGATTGTACAAAGAGTTCCCACATACTACGAGATCGAGAGTGCCAAGTTTCGCGAATATAACGCGGCTCCTTTTTGCTCGTATCCCGTGACAGTCCGGACAAATAATAGACATTATTCGCTGCAGTGCATTTCTCTTTCTCCATAAATGTTTCTTACAAATATCCTTTCTCGATCAGTGCGTAATGGAACAGAAAAGATAAGTAAATCCACAAATCAGTTTATTTTACTTTAAAAATCGGTCCTATGCCTGCACATTAATTTACTTGCTTATTTATTTGTATAATATCGGTGCACACTTTAGGAAATTAATTTTCCTGCATTTTTTAAAGCATAAAATTAATAAAGTCACATAAATGCATAAAATGCACACTCTTATCAAAGACGACGATACCGGTCATGATGGTCGTAACTATCGCGATTAGTTTATCAATTCGAAGAAACTTTTCAAGTTTTATGTTTGCGATTTTCGTGGAACGGCAAAGTCGTTCGGAATCAATTCCAGTTGATTTTTTACACCATTAGCTGGTAAGGTTGTAGAATATTGGTATTTGCCAATTTCGCCTCGCAATTGTCAGCATTGGACATACAGGATCGTTCCGTGGGATTTCGCTAGCTGCAACTGTGATTATCAGAGTCAGTTACAACAAGCCAGCAGCGCCGTGCGCGTTATCATCTGCGAGCTATCAATAATAGAAGTGCTGCTTTACATAGCCAAATCAACATAGTGACGAAACGAGCAATCGTGCCCACATAAGCCTCCAGATTATCGTTCCCCGGATCCTGCCTCCCTGCTCAGAGGAGGTTCACCCTATCTCGTTAGCCATATCAATTCCTTTTGATCTTCCATATGCCGTTACTGTATCTAATTGTTGTGCAACTGTCGCCTTGGAAACACAAACATTAATAAAATTTCCCCGCGAAATGCTGCAAGACAACCACATATTCTTTTCTAGAAATATCAATTTACAGAGTTAGTAAATTATTCAAAAGTATTGATATACTTAATCAATCTTTCAATCAGTTCTTAAATAATTTTCTAGAAATGACAGTTGTTAAATGCATAAAATTCGCAATCTGTTAATCAGCATCCTCTTTGATAGGTAGCGGTGGTGTGAAAATATTATTTTTACAGTCAATTCTCTTCCAGTTCGTTCGAGACGAACCTATAACCGAAAACGTCACTCTTCATGACCAGGAAATGATAATAACGAATTCCAGACTGGATAAGTACATCCAGCTCATCCTATTTTCGTCGTCACGTTCGCGAATGTATAAATTGAAGCAGATGGACGTAGAAAATACGCACAGGTTAATGTGCATTCAATTAAAGAAATGCAAATAGACTGCTCGGGATTGAGCGTCTCACCGAGCGAATTAGACGATTGTGATGATTACATCGAGGAGTTCCTTTCCGTTTGAAAGTAGACAAAACCGAAGTGCCTGTTTAAAAAAATATCTCGTCACGACGACGCTTTTATTATTCGGATTTAATTGCTTCTACCTTTCATTAATAACGCCGTCTCGCGGGGAGTGCATCTTGCCGTGTATCAACCGCATTAAATTCTCAGTTGACGAGGGTCCCCTCACGGCGGCGTAACGAATGGCCGTCGCATCAAACCAAAATTTCAGCAAACTGGCCGTAATGGCCGGCAAATTGGGTATATAAAACGCAGTTTACCGTCGTCGCCGCGCATTCCGGTACGCGTATCTAGATCCGAACAATTCCTGAAGTTGCCGAGTTTGAGGGACCGGCTCGCGTCTAACGAGGGAAACGTTCTAACAAGCGATCCTCGATTTTTCTTCAATCTCATTCACATGATCCGTCGTTTAATTTCAACCTGTTAAACGTATTGAGAAAGAAAATAAACTTCTATTTCATTCCAGTTCGTCGTAATTCCGGTAGAAAAGTTTTCTTTCAATTTCAAAATAATGGATAAGATTGATCAAACATCCCTGTATCTGTCGCTTAATTTCAACCTATTAAACGTATTAAGAAAGAAAATGAACTCCTATTTCATTCCAGTTCGTCGTAATTCCGGTAGAAAATTTTTCTTTCAATTTCAATATATAAATAATGGACAAGATTGATCAAACATCCCTGGATCTGTCGCTTAATTTCAACCTATTAAACGTATTGAAAAAGAAAATGAATTTCTATTTCATTCCAATTCGTCGTAATTCCGGTAGAAAATTTATCTTTCAATTTCAAAATAATGGACAAGATTGATCAAACATCCCTGGATCTGTCGCTTAATTTCAACCTCTAAAACGTATTGAGAAAGAAAATGAACTTCTATTTCATTCCAGTTCGTCGTAATTCCGGTAGAAAATTTTTCTTTCAATTTGTAAAAAATAATGGACAAGATTGATCAAACATCCCTGGATCTGTCGCTTAATTTCAACCTCTAGAACGTATTTAGAAAGAAAATGAACTTCTATTTCATTCCAGTTCCTCGTAATTCCGGTAGAAAATGTTTCTTTCAATTTCAAAATAATGGACAAGATTGATCAAACATCTCTGTTTAACCTATTAAATGTATTGAAACAGAAAATGAGTTTCTATTTCATTCCAGTTGGTCGTAATTTCGGTAGAAAATTTTTATGTCTAGTGGTGAATGGCCATGTGAAGCATTACTATAGTGAGCTCGCTATAACAATCTCACGCGACACAAAATAAATAGTCAAACGACTACGTTCCTTACACGAACATACCAATTTTCAGAAAATTCGGGTTCTCCTTATTGAGTATGATGCGATACTTTGCGGCGCAAAGGTTCGACCCATCGGCCGGTGTCGTTCCTTCGCGATAGCCAGGGTCGATGTCGTAGATCGAGCGCATTATCGATCGAAAGAGTGAGAATGGCACCGTGAGCGAGCGAGATTCTTATCGGTGGTCCCTGCCACCGCCTGCGGAGAAACGAATATTACTCGTCCGCACGTGTTCGAAGGGCTGCCATGCTCATATCGGAGGGCTGGATCCTTAGGCTAGATACGCACTATCCGGTCGTGTACGAGACACGTCCTCAAAGTAAATTTCAATTGACTGCATACCCAAAGGAAACGGATTTTGACGTTCTATTTTGTTCTACGATTTATCTTCGAGTTTCAGGTGAGATATCAATCGAATTTCCAGAATTAAGAACTAAGGACGTTTCCCACAGGACTTATCAAAAATATTCACAATATCTCGTCTTCTGGTTCAAATTTGTAATCCATCTCTCTCTTATTTTCTGCATTTCCGACAAGATTGAATATAATAGTATATGAATAGATAGATACAATTTAAAGCAGCAGAGAAATTAAAGGAATTGACGAATGCCATTTTTTTTTTTTATCGAGCCACTGAAACCTAGAATAACTTTAATTGGTTCCCCGAGGGGTTACAATCTTTTTTTACAATGCTCATACCTTAACCTATTCTTACTTCTATCTTACAACTACTCCTTATTCCTCTATTTAACGCTCGCTCGTTCGCTTACATTTTTTTTTACATTTTACACTTTACCCTTTATCACATTATACATTTTTACATTTTTATATTTTATTTCTTCGCCGCTCGCCTTATTTCCCCTTTGCTCCAATCCTACACACACACACACACACACACACACACCCTTCCCTAACTTCCTTGGACCCCCGCTTCCGCCCGCCCCTCTTTCGGGCCCAATTTTTTCTTTCTTTCTCTCCTTTTCACTCATTCTTTCCACTCATACTCGCTCTCCACTCTTCCACCTTCCTCAATCATCCCTCCCCTCCACCCTCCTCCTCGAGCCACTGATACCTATTGTAGGTTTATTTTTATAAGCGGCTTTAACAAAGATACAGCTTATTAAAATCGATGAAGCAAGATTGAAATTAATTAAATCAGTACAAAGCTACTTTTCTTTCCACGTCTTGCAGATACAGTGTGCAGCGAGCTTTAAACAGTTCTCGGAGTACGTACACGGTCAGTGTTCAGCATGGAGTGTTCTTTCCGGGTTGTGGGTTCGTCTGCGGGCCATGGTGACCCCTTCCTCGGGTTCTGAATCTCTCTTTCACTCTGTCTCACCCTAACAAGAAACTTCTTCGTTTCCTCATCCGCATCGAAGCTGATCAGCGACAACTGATAGCCGCGCCTCACGAAAGGGGTTTTAATTCCGAGCTGAGTCAGCGGCACGCATTTGCCCGGAAAGCAATAAAGTTAAGTGTAAACAGCACCCCCCTCCCTCCCTTGGTGGGACCACCCTACGCTCCGGATGGGGTTACGCCTTTCTCTCGTGTGTCGTCTTCGTCTCATTCGTCGTCTGTCGTCTGTCGTCCGTTCCGGTGTTGTGTGACATGCGTGTCAGGGGGTGTTCATGCGTTAATCGCCGACTGGCTAAGGGCTCGGCCCGGATTTACGGGAAACGACCACGGAACTTTAAACCCTTTCCTTACCCTACGAGAACGCCCTGATGCTGGCACCTTCAAGTACAATCCCTTTACCGTGTTCGCAAACAAATGTTCTTGTTCCGGCTTCCTCAATTATTCCAGTACGATGCTCGAAAGTTCTATTAAGCTCCTATGTTTGTTGATAAATTCTCATTATTAGACTGCGTATTTAATGCACTTGTAAGAAAAATCGGTACGTACAATTTCAAGCAGTGGACATGTTTAAAATGTTTAAGAACATCAATGTATTAGATTCAATTGGATAGGATAATTAAAAGAAGAATACCATTTTTATTTAACTCCTGTGTCCTGCAATCAATGCAAATATTTTTTATTTTGCAGAAAGATCCGCAGTCTGCACTTTATTCTTTCAGACCAATCGTAGTTGGTACAAATTCTTTAAATGGAAGTAAGTACTTACTCTTTATATCGCGAATTGATTCCTGTTTTAAACCTAACAGTTAACAAGTTAGTTTCGAAATAATTTTCAACTCGTTCGTAGTACCCGTTAGTTACACATAATAGTAGGTGGTCAAACTGATGTGCTTCAACTAGAGTACGGTGAGTAGTATGTACACTGTACTACAATATGGTGTAACGTTGTTGCTGGTTGTATTTATGTTCGAAGCATGAAGCACAGAAGTCGAAATATTGTCTGAATATTTTTCTGACCGACTACTTCAACTATAGATAACACTGTCCAACACCAAAACTCTTTCCATACAACTGGGTGGATCTTACAGAGTTTCTTGCGTTGATTCCGAATCTGCCCTTAATTTTTCTCCTACACGCAAGAATCATAACGTATTAATTTCAATGTATCGTTTCAACGTATTAGTTAAATTGATCGATAACGATCAACCAATCATAGAACGCTCTTGTCCCATAATACACATGAGTTTCCACTGCTCAGTTCTCACATGGTTCAGTTACTTATTTACCATCATGGGTTAAAGTTCGCTGTCTTTGTAACTCATTAATTATTCTTCCTTTAATTTCTATTTTGTCGCAACAAGTATGTGCTTTCTTTTTCGTTCTTTTTATTATGTTCTTTTTGGCTGTGTCCCAATATTTTGTTCAACTATTATTATATTTATTTGGTTTTTTTAGACACAAAAATGTCTCTTGATAATGATCCACATTGGGATCGAAGCGTTGAGGATGTGCTAATTATTTGCAAATTTGTTGTTGTTTGTTGATCGAACCATGCGTCGAAATCATTTTATTATATATTTCAAGTGCGATCGAAAAAAAATTTTACCTTTAAACGTATTAATAATGGATATCACTGGATTCGGGGAAGGTCTACAGATTATTTTCTACAAACAACAATTCAATATCTTTTATAATAACATCATAATATTTGTTTAAAGTTGTAAAATACGTTTTTCTTTCAAAGCTATGTTTCTCAAAAACTGGGCATGTAGGGTAAAAAACTCCGTAAGATTCATCCAACAGTTATATGGAAACATGAAAGAAAGAAGCTGAAAATTGAACAGTGTAATCTATCCAATGGACAGAGGCAACTATAGCATTGCCGGAAGTTGGACTCAAAAGCGAGAGGAATTTTGATATTCGGAGAATGCTGGGTTTTAATCATCCCGAACAGCAAATAACCATGCTGTTCGCGTGCAACGTTTCATAATCGACCGACCAGAATTATGTGCATCAGGCTCAGGGGTTCAGCCGCCATTCCCTTGTCTTAATACAATATAAACAAAGCCGTACGGGAGCCGGGGGTCGAATCCGAGCTTATCCGAGTTTGTTAGATTCTATTCGATATTTTCGAGACTGTGACGCGCATACGGAAAACGCCTGAGCAGAAAAGCCCAGGGTCCTGTGGATCACTTTCAGTGGCAATAACGGACGAAGAAAAACGGGGAACATGCGAGACACATAAATATGGCCCCCGTTCGGCGGCATTAGGAGCTTATCGTTATTCCGCACACGTTGGCCGTTCGTCGCAGCCCACAGGCACTAACTACTTGCGTTACGAGTCGACCAAGAACCAACCCCCCCCCGTAGATAAACAACAAGGGGGGAACGGCCACTACCACCATCGTCGCCCTTCCACAAGGCCTACCTCTCAATGGCTATAAGCATTTAATTTGCATAGAAACGCGACTAACTTTGGCTATTAAACGTTCTGCGCCTTGAGGCTCACGTCAGCTTTCAATTACCCGAACAGCAAATCCTCGCTGTTCACCCTCTTCCTTCATCGTTAATCCATGAAGGATTGGCGGACAACGACCCACGCTAGAATGTATATCGCGTTCCATTACAATGTCCAAACATCTCGCAATGTGCCGAAATGTGTAAGCCTTCCGTGGCGTTCCATAGTGCACTGGAAAATCGTTTCTTCTGGCCAGTATTATTTTAGCGGTGTCCCGAGGTTTAACTAGAACAACAGGAATGAATCAACGTAATTAAATAAATTGAGAATCAACAGGAATATTGTGAAATCAGAAATACATATTTATACCTAAAGTTTTTTAAAGTTTTATATTGAGACTATAGAAGAGCGAATATTAATCAACTTTTGTTAGTAATATTTGTTGTGCCAAGTAGTCTGCAAAGCAGTTTCTTCTGACCAAAATTAAAGATACCTTAAGGTTTCTGTGATTAGTTTATGCCTAGACGATCTCCAATAGCTTACATTAACAAAACCAAAATAGTATTTTATTTCGATTTAAAGGAAATTAATAACTAGACAGAGATATAAAAATTTTCTACTTGAATTGCAACAAACTGGAGTGAAATGTAACTGTTTTTTCTTACCTAATTTGTTTAATAGGTTGAAACTAGTGTAACAGTATTGTTAAATTTTTCTATTGTTTGTTCTGTTTTAAGTAATACTTACTCATTTTTTATATAAATGCATAAAATCCGCTGTCTATTAATAACGTACATATTTGTTAGACTGTTCAGAATGATCGTCACGAGTTTGTCACGATATCGTAGGGTGAGGGGTTGAATCGAAACTGAAATTGGAGGGGTTAAATTCGACGTAACACACCCTGAACACAAGCAATCTGGCAGAACGCGTCCCGGAGCCAAGAGACAAATACTCTGGACACCATAGAACAACATAGTTCCCAAGATCCAGCAAAGTGCGCGAAAGCTTGAGAGCCTCAGATGGCTTCGACAATTCGAGGAGTCTCTGAAAGCACGGTTGGTCCCAGGAGTTTCAGAGGGCTCGGAGGTCTCGGGAGTTTCAGACCCTTTCGAACTTCCGGAAGTCTTTGAAATTTCAGGAGTTTCTGTAGACTCGACAGTTTTAGGAGCCTTTGAACGTTCCAAGGTGAAAGAGTGTTTAACACGCAGTCTCAGAGACAGTGTTCGCTCACAGGATATCCTTGGAGGTAGCCTCGGAGGTTCGAGCGATCCTGAGGATCAGCAGTGTTCTCTGGTGTCTGAATCTCGAGAAGATCCCTGTCTCAGAATGTTTGAGTGAGTCTCATAACTTCGTGAATCGGCTCTTAATTATCGAATGACATGGTATTAATTGTCAAGTGCTAATTACATGGTACTAATTGGGAAATAAATTACAGATTCTTCTCGCCTGATTTGAATCGATCGCTGATGAAGTGGCATCGAGTTAATTAGAAATTGCTGTGTTCACGGTATCAAGGGATCCTCAGATATTTCTTCTTTTTCCAAGCCCGAAAACCGTTTCACCTGCCGGCAAAATATTTATTCGTGGCAAGTAGCGGCGTCTTCCAGCTTTAACTACAACAGTCTCCGCTATTGTGAATAGCTGGCGTGATGGCTCTTTTCAGGAACTACTTTCCATCATCCCTTATCAGCCGGCGCATCTGTGGCCTCATTTGCAACTATGTATGCACCGTCCACTTCTTTCTCTTCCACGTTCGCCTTATTCGTTTCTTCGGCTTCCTCGACTTCTGGCTCTTTTAATCTCACCGGCTTTTCATACGATGGAAACCGTTTCTTCTCCCGACGTTTCGCTTCTTCTGTGAATCCTCCTTTTGATGAGACGTTACGTACCCGTTTTGCCCAACCCATTAGCGTAAACTCCTAACACTTCGCCGCTGCGAGAGATCTACCGTGTCCGTGTGAATGCGCTATCAGCTGCAATGTTTCTTACGTTCTCTGAATCTATCTTCCGAATCTCATCGGAATTTCTCCACTGAAACATAGATTACCGGACTGCGGATTTTTATGCAAAATTAAAATTGTCTGCTCCAAGAGCCAGGAACAGAAACCACTTTCGACATTCCTTCTTCCGTCAATCGATTTAGAAAGTTGGACACGAGGTATCAACGAACTTCAATTTTGCAATCTTTGTAGCTACTCACGTTTTCAACCCTCATCCCTTGTGTCAATTTGACACAGTTTTCTCCAAATAACATCTATTTATCTGTTATTTGTTTTTATCATACAATCAAAAAGCAGTTCTCTGTATCTCGATCGACAATTGTTCAAAACTACAATTAATGTTATTGGCGCACTGGTTCGATCAATTGGAGACAATAAGCAAATTTTCAAACTATCACATGAAATTTAATTCAACGTTTCGGTCTAAATTTAGACCATTTGCAAGAATGTAAATTTTCTGTATGCGTCTCTAAGAATGTATCAATTAATTAATTTTTACAGACGCAATACAGAAAATTTACATTCTTGAAAATGATCTAAATTTAGACCGTAACGTTGAATTAAATTTCATGTGATATTTTGCAAATTTGCTTATTGTCTCCAATTGATCGAACCAGTGCGCCAATAACATTAATTGTAGTTTCGATACAATCAAAAAATTCAAGATACAAATGTTAACTCGTCCATTTGAATAAAAATAGAAAATTGCATTTGACACCGACGGGCAGATTCATTTCGTGAAATGAGGGATGGAATCTTTCCATAAATAATTGCAATTTGGTCATCGTGTCTAACGCGGGTTATTATCTTTTTATTCGTAATTTTCTACAAAATCCGCAATCTGTTTGCAACAGAGACACCGTGGAAAAGAAGACGCGGTGTTTCGCGAGGTCCTCGGAGGCGGCGTCCGCGTTGTGAGAAAAAAAAGATGGCGCGATTTACATGCGCAATTTTCCGGGATAGAGGACAGGGCGCACGTGCGCGGCGTTACGCGTTCAGAAAGTGGTTCGTATTTCCAGCGTAATCGGCCCCGGCCATTTCGCTTGGGCGAGGTGCAATTGCCGTCTAGCTTTTCCACGCTTTCGCGAGCATCGGCCGGAGATATAAAGCGCGCTCATTACCATTATTACGGGACGATAACGCTGCATTAATTTCCGCGAAATGATCGGCAATATCGGAGGACACATAGGGCGGGGCCGGGGGTCCTGCGATCCCGCGAATTCCGGAACGATGAAACGCGCGATCTCTCGTTGCAATGGATTCGAATGGGGTAGTGCCAGTGGGGCTGGAAAGGGGTAAGAAAGTCGAGGATCGGCGAACCTGGAAATGACATCGAGAACACTCGAATTTTCGAGCCGGAACCCCGGGAACGTCGTCTCCTTTTAGGCAATTGCGATCACGAACATGTGCGTTCGTTCCTATCTCGTTAATTAAACTATACAGATCACGAGGCCGCGAATGATAGAAAGGATGCGCGGATGTTGGCAATTTGAAGGAACAGAATGAATTCGCATGGGGTCAGAGAAAATTATGTATTCTGAATCCCTGGAATTGATAATGGATTTCACAGCTGATAGGATTGCTTTTCTTCACACAAAGAAAATTGAACAAACATTTTGTTATTTGCTAATTTACGATTACCTGGGAATGTGATTGGAAGAGAAGATTTCAGTATAATCGAGATATTTTTCAACAATTTCAGATAAGATATTTTTGTAAAATGTGTGTCGAAGACTATTATTGGTAGGATCTATGGATCTTCGAACGTATTTGTTCCGGATAGTGATTGTTCTAAATTGATCTCACTAATTCTGTGCAATAGGATTCATTTCTTGTTTGATTGTATTCACGAATGACCTAGAAACAATATTAGTTTAATGGAGACCTGTAATTTGAATTATTAATTCATGATCGATGCACACGGAACTTTCTTTACAAATTTGGAGCAACAGTGGTCTGAATAAATAATAGTAATAAGTTCTAATTACTCGTTGGTATAATAATGCACAGCCGCAAGAATGCCAGTTCGGATACGATCTATGAGACTGCACTTAGTAATTGCACTTTCAGCGGTAAGGAAGTATCTGCATTCCACATTCGCAAGCAAGGTGCATGTAAAATTTAGGAAACTTCCCCTTAAGAAGTACTCATTAGCGTGACCATACGTTCACACATGCCTGCAGCCCTCTGAGTGTAACGAGGACCTCATTTCGCAAATGGCATTTTTGGTCATTGTTTCGCGAGAACGCGAAATTATAGGTGGCGAGAGTACTTAATTAATTATCTCTCTTGTTCGGCAATGGGCTAAGTTCATTTGGTAAATAGTAAATACGCCCGTGGCCGTATAAACACACTTTCAATTTGAAAAGCACAAATTAATTCGCTATAATTTCAGCAGATTATACGTTAATTAATTTAGTCACGGAGTAAGAACTGAATACGTATAATTTAATAAAAACCGTATTCGGAATAAAATCGTACAATTATTACAATCAAAATAAATTACACGTATTATGTTCTTAAATAACGAGAATTTATTACTGTCAGAATATATTCTTGAATACAGAAATTTATTCAATAATTTTCAATGGAAGCATCTTTATGATATTCAATTGTAAAATGAAAAACCTGAGACACTCGACCGGCGATGTCAGATTTAGTATTGAAGCAATGTCGCATGCCAGCAGGCATCGTTCAGCAAGTGACTTTATTTGCATTTTATGAATTTTCGAGACCTCGTGCTAAATCCACGGAACACGACCGTCCCAGAATTCCCAACTTTCCGATTTGAACGCGACGCGTTAACTTTCCCGTCGTCCCAAATGTTTGCGAAATCGGCGATGAATACACACGAAATTCGGCGTCACGTTATCGAACAGTAAACGAACTGTTCCAGCTGCTCGGTGCCCGTGAATATTAACACAAGGTGTTTCTCGTACTTCGAGAACACGTCTGGTCCACCCCCGCCTCGAAGGAGCAAACTGGAACAGAGGCGAATCAGTATCCCCGACGCGTCACTATAACTTTCACGCACCCTTCTTTATGGACGCGTACATCCATCGGCAGGAATTCTTTTACATACATCACGCCCTGGAAATTCGATAGGGGCGGCTAGATCTTCGGGGAGGAAAACAGTCCCGCACCACTTCGAACTTGTTCGTTCCGCTTCCTCCGCCGTCCATTATGAAGGACCTGGAATTTTCTTTGGAAATACCGTGCGACGTATTTTTCGAAACTCCTAGAGTTCTTCTATAAACTCTGAAGAACCTGTGAGGCGGCCAATAACCGAAGAATGCTTTCGAAATCGTTTTCGAATTCGATAAGTGTCCCAGCGCTTCGAAACCAGAGTATAATGGCAGCCGGTCCTCGGTGGTGGCTACAGCTTGAAAGGGGGTTGCGGAGGGGGTGGCACGGGAGCTGGAAACTCTGTCGTCCGGCGAACATGAAAATTGTACAGAGCCATAGCACGACCGCCTTCTTCCAACGCCTTCTCGACCCGCGCCATCCACCTCACGTGCAGACCACGACGTCCTTCGGTCTTTGCAGGGCACAGGCCAGGGTGGAACCGAGGTTTCCTTTAAATATTCATTCCGTGTAGCGGCCCTGCCCAGCCCACTTTAATGTTCTCCCGTTATCCCAGACACTGTTCTGCTTTTTGCATATGAGCCGCGCTGCGCGTTTCTTTTTCTCTCTCTCACCCTCGTGTCTGCCCTCTATTGCTCTCTTTCGCTCTGTTCCCCAACGACGTCGGAAGGAGCAGGAGGACTGTCGGGTTCGGGGTCTGACGGACACGAATACCCCCGAGGTACAGATTTAATATTTATTCCTGCGAGAGGACGCGGCCGCCGAACAAGCTGCGGAAACTTCTGCTCGCCATTATACGCCACGCGACGATCCTCGACTTTCCGCGCTTCCCTGTCCGCCGATACGCCGCGACGCACCGTCGTGCGTCGCCGAAACGCAGAAGAAATCAATGAATTTTATGTTTATATCATATTTATACAGTGCAAGTAATATGCAACCTGAGGTATTCAACCTACTTGATACAACTCAACTAAAGCTCGTCCGATTTTTTGTCTGGATCACTTCTACACCCCCAATTTTATCCCACTACTCTTGCTCTACCTCTATCAGAATTTTCACATCCCTTAAAGAGCAACTTTCCGTTCTAGTATTCAATCTACAGTCTGTTCTCACATAAGTACAACTTTGTACAGTTGTACTTCTTAAAATACAAGTTATTCTTATCAAGACACTTCACCCTTTACTAACTACCTAGCACCCGGAAGAAATCAATGAAGTTTATATTTATATAGTGTAAGTATTTTTGCTTGTTTATGACAAGATCTGCTCCTAACTTTCTCTAGAATTTGACACCAAATCCCAAAAATCGTCCAATTTTTTGTCCACTTCTACATCCCCAACTTTCTCCCACTACTCTTTCTCCCCCACTTTTAGAATTTTCACATCCCTTAAATAGCAACTTTCCGTTCTAGTATTCAGTCATCAGCCTGTTGTCACATAAGTATAACTTTGTACAGTTATACTTCTTAAAGTACAAGTTATTCTTATTAAGACACTTCACCCTTCACTAATTACCTAGCACGCGGTTTCAAGTAACCATGACACGGTACTTTAAAATAATAATAAAACTGGGTAATGCATAAATGAGATTGCTACGAATGTTCTTCGTACTTTCACCGGTCCCTCTCTGTTACCCTTTGTGCCACTCGATCGCCGATGCAACGTCGGAGACGATGATTTTACATGAAAAAGAGGTCGAGGATGTGGAACACCTTTGTATAATATGTCGGCCTCCGTCTCCGATAAAGCCGACTTCTGCCATCCACTTTCAGATATCCTTAGCGTCGCAGCGAGCTCTTCTTGCTGGCGAACGTATTTTTAGAAGAGAGGGATGTGAAACTATTTCTTCGCGATAATGGGAACACGAATATTCTGCTTACAATTAATTAAATAAATCTGCGTTCGCATGATTAGATTACGAGTTAATGAGGGTGGTTCTTGAAAATATTCTTTGTGGCTGATAGTCCGCGTTTTTCATGAATAACTCATTTTCGTAAAGGATAAAGTTATTTCGCATGACCTGAAGAACCGCCCTTTTCAAGGAAGTACATTATTGGAACACCCTGTATAGCCTTGGACGTTTGAGTTGCGCCGCTTGATCTTCTTCCAGTGAGCAACCACTCCTGTTGACCGGAAACCACAATATCGATCCGGAAATTGAGTTTGTACGATCGCAGCGATAACTTCAATTTAAATATTTGCGGTGTATTTAGAATTATCGCAGGAACGAGCAGCCGTAGCAATATTCAGGAATGAATATTCTTAAGATGTGGCTGATGTATGGAGATTATAATATTGAACTGTAATTATTATATCGTCTCCAATCCATGAAATTGAAAGAACATGTTAATAAATCTTTGCAATTCCAGTCAACCACGAAGGTGAATAATAATTCATGTATCGTACACGGTAATTGCTCTTCTACGGCATCACGGTAGACTGACAGTGATGAATAGTGGTTCAGATGTCCGAAGTTTGTAGAATCTCCTCGGAGTTGATCACAGCTGACCCATTCAGCTGACGGATTTCGAAACTAATTAGCAGAATTACTGGATTAATAAGTAACCTGGCCGTTGATGAACGTAAATTAAACTGGGCAAGGTAAACCGACCTGCAACACGAAACTTACGAACAATAAAGATACCACAAATAAAATTAAATAATAATGTAGAAGTAGATCTTCCAGTTGTTAGCTCTTCGGATTGAGTTTTCCTACTTGAGATAATTAGCGAGGCCTCGCATAAACTATATTCTTGCAGATCTTTATAAAAAATAAAAATTATCTGCGTCGATTACAAGAAATATTTTATTTAATTTCCTTCCTTAATAATTTCAATAGATGAGAAATCGTGCAACTGCAATTTTGAATTGAATTCCATCTACTCAATTTTGCTATAAATGTAAATTTGCTGAATTTACTATAACATTTATGGGTTCTAAAAATTTTCAGAAAAGCTTAGAGTATAAAATTCTCTTAGGCTACTACCATCGGAAATAAGATTATATTTTATTCCACTTTCCCAAAATTCGTCTGCAAAAATTGTAACTTGTCTACTTATTATAATTGTTAAATAAGAAATACATTTTTACCTAATTTCTATCTCTTACAATTGACACGGGCAATTTTTAATTCGCATAAAAGTCCGCAGTATTCAAATGCCAAATGCTTTTTCGTTTTCATTCGAATTTAGAAGTGGATGTTTTCCTTCGAATTTGTAATTATTCGATAGAAGGAACCTTGTTAAATTGCGTGTTCCTTGAAGGGTCGAACGACGAGTGCGTGTTTTGTGTATGTATTTCCCCGAAGTCAGAGGACTGGGCGAGAGCGTTTATTTACGTTTTTTGAGGATGCAGGTGTCTCCGAGGGGACTTATGTGTGCGTCTGTGTGCGTGTGAGCACGTGACGATCGAGGCGTTTGAGACGCGTCTCAGTAGCTATTGATTGTTAGCCGTTGACACACGAATGTGAACATCCTCTTTCCACGATATTTCTAATTCGTAATCCTTATATAATCCTTATATAATCCCGTTAATTGGGGTTCTATTTGAACAAACCTAGAGTCTGTAGAAGTCTGTGATGCATTCGGATGCCACGAACGCAGCTTCCGGATTGATGTAGCAACGGACACCGTGTTGCGCGAATTACTCAACTAGCCAAGATAAACACCGGCAGATAATGAAACTGGAGGATCGCGTTTTCATCGTAGAACGTTTCCCTCTTTCACACAGGCTACGATCACCCTCGCAATACTAAATTCATCTACTCCCGCTGGTAGTCGAGTTCAATTTGCGCTGAGGGTATCTCGCACAATACACGATCCTCTACGCAATATACTCCCGCCACAATTCTTTTGCATTCTTAACATCGAGCTGCCATCAATACTTTATTTCTCGACCGTTTCCCCTGGTCCTTACTTCCTCACCGGAAGGTGTGTCTCTTTGGTTACGATACTCCTGGGTTATGGTCGCGAACGCGTTCGTGATCTCTCCACCTGTCTCTTGCCTACTGGAAATAAATTCTTTCGAAGAACGAACTCCATAAGTGCGACCCGAAAAGATCGAATACTCTTGTGAAAAATGAAAACAGTTTGAAACATCGAGTCTCCAGTTCTTCCCCAGAAGTTGGTTCTAGCTCTTCCTCAAATTATGTGTTTAACCTTTTGCTGCATAATGTATCATATCTGATACAGTTAACAAATTCGGTATATGTATAGTAAACTAAGAATGTGTTTTCTTACTATGTTTATTTATTTTTATTTTTCTGAAAATGTTTTAATTTCTTTCAATTTTGTCATCCCAATTAAAAAAAGTCATGTACAGTGAAGGGTTAAAATAATTTTATTTTAATGTAATAGTATCTTAATACAATTTTTTGTTTTATTCATCGTATCTATTAGTTTCAAGCGACTTTGAAAAACTGGGTTCTTGTAAAGGAATTTGAAAAGATATTTAGCTCTTTCGATTACTAAGTAGATTGTGGATCTGTATGCAGAATAGAAATATTCTGCATCATTTGTGAGAAACAGGAGTTACAAATAAAAGTTCATTTCATCCCTTAAACCTCATACGTTCCTCAGGGTGAAAATCCACCCATTTAATATTTTTACATGCTATAAAATGATTGGTCCCTCTTTATCTGTGTTGTGAGATGTATTTCTCTAACATGTGACGTGAAGCAAAGTTTATTAGTTTAAAGTGTGAAGCCAAAATGGGTGAGAAAGTATCGTAGAATCTTTTATGCAATTATTTTTGAGGAGTGTACGAGGGTTAATGTAACCATAGCAGGGAAATTTAACGAAAATTCACCCATTTACTATTTTTACATGCTGTACAATGATTGTTCTCGAAAATGTGACGTGATAAACGAAGCGAAGTTTATCAGTTTAAAGTGTGATGCAAGAATGGGTGAGAAAGTATCGTAGAATCTTTTATGGAACGATTTCTGAGGAGCGTATGAGGGTTAATAGCATCTTTTAGATATCCCTAATATTTTATTGTTTTACATTTCACCTAGCTAATTTCTCCATAAATGCATAAAGATCCGCAATCTACTAATGAGTTTGCCGAGCACTGCTGTAGGGTTCTCGATTAACCAAGAACCTAAACTGGACTAATATCCTACGGTAACGTGTTCACCGAAGGAACGTGTATGACCACTGCCGCTGTCAAGCATACAGATGCGGCGCGGACACATCTAGGCTCCGCAGTAGCCTCGGGTACATCGTGACCGACCCATTGACACGTAGGCGTCGTTACAGTGTAAAGGCAATCGTGTTTCAAAGGAGCCATTATTTCGTCGTCGCGGCACGCCGCGCTGTGCCGAATAACACCGGACGTCGCGCTGCTCCGCTTTGCTCCTCTCCGCTCGAGTCCGCTCCGATCCGCTCCGGTTTCGTAGCTTTTACCAAACCGGCGACGTGGCGCTCGTTTAAACCACCTACCTCTAATGCCGCAATCAACCGTACGTTGACCGTACTCCGGTAAAGGTAACTACACCGTTGTTGTAAAGCTTACCGATTACTCGCCGCTGCCACTAACACCCCCGCGGCCGCCTTCGTTGTTGTTGGTAAAAGGAGAACCGCCCCAAGCTGCGGTAAATCCTCGGCCGCGATCACGTATCCGCGGAACGATCACGATAAAAGCTGGATTAAAGGTCCTTAGCGGCCTCCTAGCTCGCCTCCAACCGAGAAGAACAACCGCTCCCCGATCAGATGAATCGCCAGAAAAACCTGACAATTTGATCTACGCCGTGCGAAATTATTAATTACCTCGAACGTCCAGTGCGCCTGACGAAAAATGGGGATGGGCCAGCTACCCTCGCGCGAACCGCTAGTACAAGTTTCAGCGGGATCAAGAAACATTTTTTAACCGACTTCGAAAAGGAGGAGGTTATCAATTCTACCTGTATGTGCCTTTTTTTGCTTTTTTTTCTATGTATGTTCACCGATTATGTCGAGATGGATGGACCAATCGGTACGACACCTTTTGCATCTTGTAGAGTATGTCCCCGGTGTGGTCCCGTTATAAAAATTTTTGCATTTTTACATTCCTAACGCATCTTTCAGAGTTAGTAGAAGATGTATTCGCGAAGATCCCACTGGAGATGGTTTAAACCATCCATGGTTTACCATCTAAATTAGGTGAATATATTTTTGATTATTATTAGCTAAGGAATGAAAATCACAAAATCAACTCACGGTATCCTACAAATACTGCATGTTCTACTAAAAAGTGTGAAATAAAAAAAATTAAAAAAAAAATAAAACCGACTTCGAAAAAACGGAATGAAAAAAAGCACTAATAAAAAAAGATATGAAAAAAAACAAAAAACGAAAATGCACTAAAAAGTATGAAATAATTTCCATTTCATTTATGTGAATACACACGTAATTTCATTTTGATTTCTATGAATACACACCAACTGTTGATAAAATTAATTAAAATAAAATTGATAAAAATAAAATATTAAATACAATAAATCTTTTCGGAGGCGGCGCAAGAAGAGAATACCTGATTGAAAAGGATTTCAGGAGAAACTGTGCGACGACGGCTTCCTTCGGAAGTTTGACATTTTTTGAAAATATAGTGTTACCGACTTTTCTGAACATATCGAAACCGATGTAGAGGAAATATTCTAAATAATTGGTAGTTATTCGTGCAGTCTGCTATAAGCAGGTAGACTATACATATAGCAATTTTATGCTTCGTACAGACCTAAACAGCGCGCCGAACCGCGCGCCGAACCGCGCGCCGAACCATTCGCCAAACCATTCGCCGAAACGTTTGCCGAAATATTTCGCCGCGCCGAACGCCGCGCCGAACGGCGAACGGGATGGATTTTTGCTATTTCCAGAATTTCTTGCGAACAACTATGGAAGCTGCAGCGGCGTATACTACACAAAGAAATACAGAAAAAGTTGGCAGTTTATTGAGTGAATTAAAGTTTATAAGTGAAATGTTCAGGTCAGGACGAAGACATCAGATTCGAGACTACATGACTTGAATTCTTGCCGAAACGTTTGCCAAACCATTCGCCGAACCATTCGCCGAACCATTCGCCGAACCATTCGCCGAACCGTTTGCCGAAATGTTCGTCGAAATGCGCGGCGCAATGCGCGGATTCGTGTTCGTCGTCGTTTCCAGAGTTGATGGATCAACGGCAAACACGAATCCGCGCATTGCGCCGCGCATTTCGACGAACATTTCGGCAAACGGTTCGGCGAATGGTTCGGCGAATGGTTCGGCGAATGGTTCGGCGAATGGTTTGGCAAACGTTTCGGCAAGAATTCAAGTCATGTAGTCTCGAATCTGATGTCTTCGTCCTGACCTGAACATTTCACTTATAAACTTTAATTCACTCAATAAACTGCCAACTTTTTCTGTATTTCTTTGTGTAGTATACGCCGCTGCAGCTTCCATAGTTGTTCGCAAGAAATTCTGGAAATAGCAAAAATCCATCCCGTTCGCCGTTCGGCGCGGCGTTCGGCGCGGCGAAATATTTCGGCAAACGTTTCGGCGAATGGTTTGGCGAATGGTTCGGCGCGCGGTTCGGCGCGCGGTTCGGCGCGCTGTTTAGGTCTGTACGAAGCATTACACGTCAACTTCTCGTAAGAAGTTTCACAGTGCTCGTGAGCCAAATGTAACTTTCAGAATCGGAGTATATTATTGTTTTATTGGTCGTGTACGGAAGTATGGATGCATACAGAGACATCGGCGCGACGCTCTCGAGGGACCGAAGGCCCTTATCTGCACTGCAGGTAGTGCACTGAACTGCAATCCTGCCGATTCACTCTGCTACTCTCTCTCTCTCTCTCTCTCTCTCTCTCTCTCTCTCTCTCTCTCTCTCTCTCTCTCTCTTCATTCCAGCGACTTGTCTCTCTTCCTCTTCTATTTGAACATCCTCTGTTAATTGATTACAATTTTTGTTTGTTGATGGAAAAGCTCTCAAGCGACAAGAACAGTAACAAAAGAGGTTTAAGAACAAATTTTAGAAATGAATTACTGATTGCTAATACACTTTCTTTAGAAAATGTAGTACAAAGATGTACAAAAATGTGACCTCAATATTTCGTTCGTTGTAAATTTTCAATTTTTTTATGGGAAAACAGCCAAGCAACAAGAACGGTAAGAAAAAAGGTTGAAGAAAAATTTTAAAAATGAATTACCGATTGCTAATACACTTTCTTTAGAAAATATAGTACAAAGATGTACAAAAATGTGCCCTCAATATTTCGTTCGTTGTAAATTATAATTAGTACTCCATTTATCAGTGTCCAATACGAGGGTACACTACAATTTCTTAAAATCCTATAATCAAAGTACAATATTAATTTAAGCGAATTATTACGGAAATGTTTCTAATATTAATTATTATATTCTTTCACGTATTTAATAGATGACAAAAATGAATAGATGAAACTTAAAGCATTTAAAAAATTTGAAGACGTTACTTTCGGTTAAAATTAGTTACACAAGAAATAATTTTTTGTTTAGCCTCGTTTCCATAAAAAAGTGTAGAGTCAGGAAGGTTCAATTTAGATTTAATTAAGCATTCTTTATTAAATATTTAAATACAAAAACTCTCTAACTCTTAATCGGGAGTCTTGACGTCTCGTGTGCTCGTGTTCTCTTCTTAAAAACTGTGCTTACTCTTAAATTTCTCCGAAGACTACAATTGACCTACCTCGCAAAATATATAAGTTATTGCGCTCTATTTCTTATTTATTATTCTTGCTCGGTCGTTGATCCGTCTTGTATTTAGCTTTTCGGATTCTAAGTTAGATCGAAAAAACGTGTTTTTACATGGTTCAACCCCCGTCGTTCGAATCTCCAGGCTCGACTTTCTACAAAAGATCTATAAACATTTTATTTCACATAAAGATCCGTTGTCTACCAATACATTATCCAGGGAAGAGGTGCTATTCGAAAAGGTGGTGGCAATTGCAACGTCGATCGAGCCCGTCTTTCCGGAGGTTCGCGGATTAATTGGCCAGGCCGATGAGCATCGATCCGATTCTTTCGCACCCTCGGGTTTTCTGGTAATCGCGGGTTATCGCGCCTCCCTGCGTCGGTGTTTCCCAACCCCCCCGCAAGTCCCGGGTATCGCGAGGCGTGTAATCTTTCACCGTATTTCTCCTGTGGCGTTGCGCGCGGAGGGTGGTGGTTCTTCTCGTCCGTGCTCGTCCGGGTTTGTCCATGGCACGTTTTAATTCGATTACAGTCGGGCTCGTAAACGTACACGGGTAAGCTGAACCGTTCGAGATTACTTAATCTGTGCAGTCCGATCGCTACGCGATACACGACCCGCTTACGTGGCCGTTGCGCGTCCTCTTTTTCCAAGTTACAATTCCGCGTGTCCTCTGCCATGCCCGGCGTGCTTTCGATTTTATACTTCGATGCATTCCGCCGTATCGCCGGTAATAACGCGTACGTGCACGGAATCTGCTTGCCCTCGTCCGACGCGATTTCGCCGCGACGCACAGTGCGTTTCGTTTTCTGGATAAAATTCCGTTACTAGAAAATTATACACGAAAATACAGTTCAGACGAAAACTGTAGGATACTGAAGAGAACATACAACGACTGCATTTGTCACATTGCAGTTAGAATTTTTAGGTATTCGTGAAGGCGAAACTTAGGTAGCAAGTTGCACCTCGAGGAATAAGAAAAATATTTTTTATTGGCAACATAAACTTTTCGTTTTATATATTGTCTATTGTGACCTCGTTATACAATCACATTATACTGTACGATATCTAAGTAGAATATTTTTAGTCTATATACTTGGATGGGTAACAATTATATTGCATATGGAAAACTCCACCCCTTTACATATCAGCAGACTGCAGATCTTTATGCCAAAAAATGGTCCAGGTCAATTGCTGGAAACAGAGGTTAGATAAAAGTGCATCTTCTCTTCTGATAATTTAACATCGTTCAATTCTTGTAACGTTTCCATTTTCGTGATAAATGCGTGAAATCCTCATCGCCCCGAATGCCATTTAATTACAGTTTGGCGACTCGGGGCATTTCGTCCGTGCACGCGCACCAGCGCTCGCTGAGAATAATCTTTTGTCCATAAAAATTCGTACAACGGTTCTGTTCTTTTGTCTTCTCGACCAGGCTCGGCGAGATGTCGCGATCGTTCCTGTCCGAAATCGGCCAAATTTCGTTTGTTAGCTCGGTGACTAGAGGTACCTACTGTTCCAGTCACTACCCCGCGCAGCCGGCTTCGATCAATACAACCCCAAACCTCGGTTCGCGTATTTCCGAACCCAGTTTACTAACCGGCCGACGAAAACGCCCGAAATTCTATCGTCGAATTCGAGCCGCTCTCGTTATACCGACTATCGTTGCTGCGTCGATTCTCCGGGTTCTCCTGATCTCTTTTTTTCCCAACGAATTTGTATCGGACACCAAGAGGATTCGTGTGACCTTCCTGTTAAGGATTCATTCGAATTGAATTATTTGCAACAGTTCCTGTCCGATCTAAAACGCAAGCGGTTACATTTAAAAATAATGGTTTTATTTTAGTTTGAACACATGTTGCCAGTGAGCTATTGGGAAACAGGAATTGACAGGTTATTTGAGAGATGGCAACAAGTTGTTACCAAAAATGGAAATAATATCATTGAATAATATCTCCAATCTAATATATAGCAATAGTTTTGTATACTTTAATTTATATCAACCCTTAGCACTCGAGTGGTGACTCAGAGTCGCCACTACAAGTTGCTACATCATTATACAAAATATTGTTTACGTTATTAAATATTTTGGTGTCTAATTAATGACTAAACGTTTAAGTATTGTATAAGATACTATATCAATTTCATCTCCGTCAAATGAAAAAAAATAATATAGAAGACGAGTAATAATATGGAGGAAGAAATGTTTAATTTTCGAGTTCAAATAGCTCCGAGTGCAAAGGGTTAATTTTATTTATATTCTCTCTCGCGTTACTTTTAATTCCAAATGCTACTATCATAAAGTGCGATCCTCCACCCTTAATTCGAGCCCTCAAACGTTATAAAATTCCAATGAGAAGGCACACTATAATTAGCTTGAAAATTGTGGTACATTAGTGGGACAGTTTTCAAAGAGTGAATTTTTTATACAAGGTATGAACCCGCGTTCTCGATCGTGCGAAAGATCCCCGCCATATTTAATCGACGAGGCGATGGACCAATCGCAGAGCCTCCCTTCCACTCCGGTCCCAATTCGGGGGCTTCGCCGATCGTCGGGGACTCTGTTCAGGTCTCTCGCCCCTCTTCGCCAATGAAAAATTCGCGAGGGTAGCCACCCCTCGCGGACCCACGATTTTGGCCGCGGTGTCATTAATATAATGCGAGTGAAAGTGAACGCACGTGAGATTACTTGAGCGACAGAAAGTATTTTTCTTTATTTAAGGCGCAGAAAGTATACAAGCAGGCGACCTGTACGTTGTGAGTACTGTTTTTTCTTGGTTCATCCTCTCGATGGGTGTCGAGGTTATTTATTTAGATTTTCGTTATTTTTTAAATGTATTCTGTGTTTAATTGAACTGTGTATTTTTCACCGATTTATATTTTTTCTCGAATCGTGTCGATGCCTCTCGTGTTTATTGTGTCACGACGATCGATTGAACTTGTTGTCGTTCGTTTTTCAATTTGTTATTTGTGTTTGATCGTGCAATATAAATCTAGTTTATTTAATTTTAACGGTGTGATTTTCCTTCTACGAAGATTTCCAGGTCTTCAGACTTAATTTGTTAGTACACAACGCGCTGTTTTAAAGAACGGACACGAACCTAAAAAAATGGACGAATTGTTACAATTGTTAGAGTATAGCTGGTGAGAGGATGTTACCGATATTGCGTTTTCGTGTAGCTGGATATCGAAAACAAAAGTAGAAAATAGAAGGTTTTAAAATAAATGATCAGAGTTCTATTTTTGTTTTTATCTATTGACACGTGACAGGTTAACGATAGCCCGAAAATGATTTATACTATTTCAAAAAGGTAACTTGACGATACAAAGAATGTTTATCAAAAATTAGACTTGTTCGGATTATGTCTCGAATCTCGTAATTAACATTTCCAACATGACTTCAGTTAATTGAGGTATATCGCTAGCAATGTGTAAATCATTAGCACGTTATTTATTGTTCTAAAGTAATTAGTTCGACGGTAATTTATCCTTATCCATGGATTCATTTCGAATTTCTGTCAAACGATGTAATTTATTTGACTGGACCTGTTAGGATAGTATATTTCGGAATATTTGAACAGGATGTTCAGATGACAACTTCAACATCGAGAAAAATGTTTCGAAGGAACAAATATGAATCCATAGAAAAATATCGTACTTCTTGAAATTATTTTAATCCTTCGAGATCGGCCGTTAGAAATGGATATAAGCGCAGGCATGATCCATATGTACATATATTATGAACGTATATTTCAAAGTATTAATTAATGCAGCTTCGAACTCGATCCGTACTCATTATAAGTTTCCGGAACAGTTGAATGGCCAAGTATATAGTTGGCAAATGAACGAAATAAATCAGAGACCGATCCGGAATTACAATTATCCGTGAAATATCGGAATTTTTTAGCTACTCGTTTCATTACCTCGGTGTTAACAAATTTTTTTAAAATAGGGCAAATTACAAATATCGTGCGGCACTACAAATATCGGGAGTATCACGAATATCGGTACAATATCGGAATTTTGAGAAACTCGTTCTATTACCTCACAGGTCGACAAATTTTTCAAATAGAGGAACTAAAAATATCGGTAAAAAAAACGTGGTAATATCGGAATTTTTATGTACTCGTTCTATTACCTCAATGTTAACAAAATTTTTCAAATACGGGAAATAAAAAGTACGAGAATGATGGGACGCGTTAAAGAGAAGGACGTTCACATTTTTTTCATAAGAATTAGACTCATCGGTTCTTCGAAGTTTTTCTAAATACAGAGTTCGTTTACATCGTTAGTTTACAATAAATATATTGTAGAGAAACGCTTGTCGTTCGGAAGGACGAAGGCTTCGAGGTGGTCGGATCCTGCGATACCGTCGACGAACTTCTTTTCTTATGGAGATTAGTGTGGCCGGCTATGCTTCGAACGTGCGTGCAATTAAGTCGTAGAGACAAGAGCCTCTAAATTAACTTATTAAACGCGAGCGTGCCGACGTATACCAGTTTACTGCGGGGGTGGCTATAAATAACATTGAAAGCTGTATTTTCTGCTGGCGCGTATCTATTTGCGCTGCGACGCGAATTAAGTATACTGGGGTCACGAACGCCCTAGGACCTTGAACATCACTTTATTACAGGGGTACCTCTGTTATCCGAACACGCGCGGAAACGTGACGAGCTTAATGGAACCGTAATAAACTTCTGGCTGCTTTTGCTTGGGATGAATTATTAGATACTCAACATATTTCAGTTCTTAAGAAACTTGTCGGCTCAGATATTCATTTTTACATACAGACCCATCTTGTCGATATTAATTCAGGAAGATAGGAACCAGTCAAATCACACATTATTGAAGACTTTTAAGATATTACTAATAAAATAAAGTTTCAGATACATTTAGATGACAGTAGAATTCTTACCACGTTCATTTGTATGTGCAATTTATTACAATCTATTATACACTTTTATTTTATTTGTATAGACATTTATTAATTTCGCCATTAATTATAACTGATAAAATCAGTCATGTATGTTATAGATTTTTCTGTAATATAATATACGATAATTCAATATTAATCGTTAATTATGATATTTGATATTTTGTTTCTAGTGCAACTACAAGTTGTAGAGCAAACACAAAAAGAAATTCAGAAAATATATAATATACATAATTGATTTTATGCCAACAACCGTAGTCCCGTTGAAAGCACCGGTTCTCATTAGATCACCGAAGTTAAACAATGTGGAACGTGAATGGCACTTGGATGGGTGACCGTCTGGTAAAAAACCGGAAAGTGACCCACCCGGGGTGTTTTTCACGTGTTGTTGGCAAAAGGTGATTCGGAACCCACCATAAACAGTAGGTCTCACTGAAAAGATGATAGTGAGAAAGGAAAGAGGGGGAAGAAGAGTGGTAAATGAATTTGAAACCCTGAGGAGACCAAATATCATGTTACATACATTTATTAATTTCGGAATCTCTAAAGAGACTGTTCGTGAGAATAGAATGCATTCTAATTGTTTTCGAATAATCAACAAATTCTGAAAGAAGGGGTACGCATGAATTGGTATTATAAACTGGAACTTGAATTAAATTGATAGGAAACTTAGAGTAGCACAGGTTTTCAACCCTTCAACGCCCGAAGGGATAGGTGGTCCCGTTTGATTGTGTTATCAACGAAGTTTGTATTAAAATGTGACCGTTCTTGGTCTCCGCGATAGTAGTATGCTTTCTCTCCACCTCCGCAGCCCCCGACCCGGTAGCACCGTCTTAAACTAACCTTATGCAATTTGTGGGGGTGGAGAACAGCATCGGCGGCGCTGGTTTGCACGGGTCCCCTCGCGAATCGACTTTCGTCGAAGAATTTGAGGGAGAGAGGATGGTAAGTGACGGGAGTAAATAAAGAGAGAGAGATAGAGAAAAGGGTGGGAGGAAAATCGGCAAACAAGGGAACCTGTACTTGGAAAAGTGTCGTCGTGTTGATCTTGACGGGTACGTGTTCCACGGTCGCTTCTTCATTTAATTGGTGACTTGGGACCTCGGTATGCTCTCTCCACCTTGGAAATATTGTCTTACAGCTTCTCCTTGAGTCTGTTTAAATTAACGACACCGTTTAGAGGCTATTAGAGCTGCCGCTTGGGTACGCCGACTAGACTTCGAGCACGAATCCGTCACACCTTGCCACTACATCATAATTGACGATTCCCGGTCTTATTTTGGTCTTGAACTTCAGACTATATAATCTTCTTCGATCGGTAAAGTGTGTTTTAGAAAATAAATTACGGATACCTGCTCTCGGAAGCCGCTTTCGAAAAGCTCCATTCACTCTTGACGCGGAAAAATGGGGATCAAGAAGATACAAGTGGTTTGCTTTATTCCTCGGACCAATCCATCGTTCATTTTTATCCAAGATACTTTCTCGTGGTTCAACAACTGGGAAAGTGAAGACACTTTTTTTGGTGAAAAATGTTGCGAATTTAAACGCCAAATGAAAACATTGAAACAATTTTCTCTAGTTTTTTTTTAGCCGATCTACTGAATTTTCATTCGTCATTTTCAAATCTGTAATACATAGATTCATTCATATATTTTACTGATTTTACAGGTGATTCAGTTTGTAATATTTTCGACCAAGAACGTGTTTTCAGTTTTACATTCCCCTATTTAGTATGCGAAATTTATCATTGTATTATTTTTTTTTTAACGAGTTTGTCATGGTCGAATATGGACAATTTCTCGAGATAGTTAGTATCCAAATACTTTTTTTATTCATTGTAGATTTGAATGCACAATTATTTAAGTTCGTTTACATGAAAGTACTGATCTATTCTAACGTTTCGAAGGGTATAGCTCGAAAGTGAATGGCGAACGATAGGTTTTTATAGTGTGTTCGATACTGAAAATTGTTTAGGACGAAACTGGAGGGGAACGTGGACAGAATCCGTTCAGAAAAGATATTTTTCTTTCTCCCGAGTCCGAGCAGCCTGACACCGTATAATTCCGAACAATTCCTCGGGGCGATATTTCAAGCTGGCGATATACGCGTAGCACGCACTTTGTCACCCTTTCAAACGTGGTTAGGGACCGCGTAAAAAAAGTTATCGAAACGGCCGCTCCCACCGAATTACCGACAAGCCCCGGAACTATTTTCCCTGATACTATTTATCACGCGGAGGACAGATTTCGAAATGTATTTACGGGGGACACCGAATCCGCCCAGATTATTTTAACACGTTCAACGGCAAAGTAGAAAACCAAGGTTCAGCTCCATATTTATCTCGTTGATTTCTTCTGAAAATTTGATTCGGTAAGAGACAGTCAGATATCGAAAAATTTATTCTATTACTATTCCTAATTTATCATAAAATAATTTGTGTAAGCATTTTATGGAAGAATGTGTTCCGAGTACAAAAAATAATTGGTGGTCTCGATACTAAATAATAAAATCGACAACATTTTGTGCGTATTACTGCTGAGATTATAAAAATATGATTATAAATATCATTTTTAACAGTAGATTGCCCAAGGAAGTCATTTTGACTGCTTTTTAATATCAATTAGAAAAACAATTATGTATATAATGACACAATTTCTTAGAATTTTGTGACTTTTTGTACAACATATAAATGCGTTTATTAATAATTGTAGTTACCTCCCCCCTCCTTCATTTCCGGTATATATATGTGTGTTATACCTATATTTATTATTATATATTGCACAAAAGCAGTCATTTTGACTGCTTGGGAAATTTTAAATAATCAAATGACTATTATTATTGAATTGAGTAAATTTCTTATATGTCCAGTTCGGCTCTGTATTGAAATAACAGTTTTCATTTTTTTTCGATAACCCTCACATGATAACATACAAGTACATGATAAATTGTCAATTTGGGCATATACTTGATAAGTTGCAGTTGCTCAATAAGCTAAAGTACTTAGTGCTTGTTATTCGAATCTTTATGCAGTGATACTTGTTCTAACAAGTTGTTCTAACAAAGTTTTTTTTATTGTTAATATTTACTAATAACTTGTTATATAACTGTAAATAATATAAAAAATATTAAAAATTAATTTTAAACAAATTTCTTTACACCTTAGTTATTTTTTCACAATGCAGTCATTTTGACTGCTTTTGGGCAATATAGATATATACTGAGTTTCAGTCTTTCTAGTGTTAAATAAATACCGCAGCAAAACGCACAGCCTTAGTACATAATAGGCACATTTACCCTTTACATTTCTTCCGAACATCTGATTCGAAACATAAATTCTTGATTGTCCTAGTCAAAGGAACTGTTCAGCTTGCGCCGGCACCAGAGCGATTCGACATTCTCGCTAAAGTTCCGCAGCCGAGCGGCAAAATTTATTTATAAAGACTCAACCAGGACGAACTCGCGAAAGCCCCGGTTAAAAAATCATCGCCCGCGGAGTTTCTCTGTAACACCCCGTAAAGGATCCACTTAAGAACACGTGCTTACAATAACTTCTTTATTCATCGCTCGATTCTCGAGTCACAAGCTGATATCGATTGTTTCGAGTACACGGACGAGTTTAGCAACGCGTGCACCGGCTCATTTTTTATTCCCGTTGAAATTCGCGTTCGAACAAAGGGTTCATTTATCGTCGCGCATAGTCGCTCGGCAAATAAATCGCGACTCGCGAAAACTGGTTTGGAGGCAGCGGATCAGTTTTGAGTTCGGTCGTTCGAGAAATCGAATTCGTCGGCGCGCGCGTTTTTGTTTCGGATTCGAGGGTAGCGTCGAAGAGACCCACCCGTTCGTTTTTTCGCTCGTCGCGTTTTCCGTGAGCGAGTATTCGTACTCGAAGATTATTTTTCCAAGCCGATAATAAGGGACGGACGAAAAGAGACGGCTGGGAAGGGATTTGAGCGGAGATAGCAGTGAGGCGTGATATTGATACTCCTCCATCTCTTGAGGGGTGACGTCTCCCACCCTTTTCCGCCCTTTCTTTCTCTCTCATCTCTGTCGGTTCCTGCTCTCCTCTTCCATCCCGGAGAGCCAGACACCGACTCGTGTCTCGTACAGCACGTTCCTCTCTGCCTTTAAAACCAGTGGCGCAGCAGTGAGCGAGCAGGATTTTTACGATAACAGATTACAGGATCCGGACTGACTGGCGTGAGTGAAAGGGATCCAGGAGCCGTCGTTCTCGAAGTCACTGGAGCTCGACCCCTATTTAGGGGATACCGCCAGAGGAATCGATCCCCGAATCGATTCGAAATGCTCTGTCTTGGCACTGATTCGTGAAAATGGTTTGCATTCACCGGCCGCACCCTCTCAGATTATAAGCCACCCTGACGAGGCCTGTCTTC
This sequence comes from Lasioglossum morio, assembly GCA_916610235.2. Lineage (NCBI taxonomy): Eukaryota > Metazoa > Arthropoda > Insecta > Hymenoptera > Halictidae > Lasioglossum > Lasioglossum morio. The sequence continues at coordinate 7,286,224 of OU744325.1, read as the reverse complement.
TCCGCGAATATCATTCGATCGTGACATAAAATGATCGATAACATTTGTTTTCTTTTTTGTTATTTTTTTAAGTACAGATTATTTTGCCGTACATTATTTTTCAATACATTATTATACTTTATATAATACAATACAAATTACATCTAAATAATTGTAGGCGAAGCAGTTTTAAACGTATACAGTTTTCTTAAACTTTTTAACTCGCAGGCATTGAGAAACAAGTAGGTTATTTTACATATTTCCACTGTAACATTTGTTTTAATATATCGCATTTTTCAATGTACTTATATTCTCCAAGATAAATTCTCATTGTTTCAACTCGTATTTAATTTTGTCATTATACTGCGAATCTTTATGCTAAATAAAAGTATTCTGCGTCGATCGTGGAAAACAATAGTTAAATAAAAATTCAATTCACCACTTAACCAAAAATGTCGTTGAAGGGAAAAGAAAATTTATATTTTTTGTACGACTACATTTATTTTAATGCTTGAATATTGATTACTAACGAATCAAATTTTGTTTCATCGAAAAAGTAAAAGTAAAATCTATTAATTTAATTTATAAAATAAAATCTCCATCACAAAACAACATAACAATATTCTCAGATCTTTTATATTTTCTACGTAAATGCATAGAAATGTACTCGAATCAAATTCAGACCTGTTCAACTTTCGAATAATTTTCTTGAAATTAGAGCACCAAATCAAGATAATTTGTTCCTAGAATTCTAATCCTAGCTTTGTACATTTCCCCACAGAATCACAGTCGTCTCACGCCACCGAATTCGTGAAAACATGCCGCGTCAGACTCGCGAAGGTTGATTTGTTACGAGAGAATTTTTCTGACGCGACACGCGGTCTCCGTGATCCTGACTGACTTGCAATTTTTCGATTCGGTTGATGCATAGGAAATATCTGGGCCACATGGTTAGTGTGATTCATCTTAATCACACGTCACACCTGTCTTCACGTGTTCTTGTGCGTTTTCGACGGGAATTTGAAATTATAATTGAGCCTGCACGCCACGCACCGGCAGTGAAACAATTCTCGATCATTCGTGCAAAGTCATATTTCATGTTTCATTAAGATACGTACGGTGTGTACGTTTTACGAAGACGTTTCATGTATTCGAGAAGGCGCGTTCGCATTGTTGCCCTTTCTGTGCTACTGCGGACGAAGACAAATGATTTCCAATACCTGCTGACATCATCGCCTCGTTCTAAAATCCTTACACATCTAATTAACGTTAAAATTACCATCTGTCACGTGTTCCAAAGTAAATCTATTTATTCGCGCACGCTACGCGCTACAAATCTTCTACAGAAAGTTCAATACAATAGCCTTATAACGCGATCCAGAAAGTATTTACAGAATTAGAACGATTAATTATAACTATACTGCGAATTTTTATGCATTTATGAAGAAATTGTGTAGGTGAGAAATATAAAACAGTGAAAGATTAAAGAAATCTACAAATATTGTTATGCAGTTTTCAGGTGTAAAAAAACTGTTAGGGGATGAAATTAATTTTCATTTAACTCGTGTTGTCTTCAATCGTTCTCGAACATTTTTATTATAATTTTTATTATAATATATTATATCAGACCGGAGATATACAGTTAGGGAGAAAACTGTTAAAAAATTATGAAGGTTATATTTCGTTCTGGTTTTAATTTGATCCTTGTATATTTTTACTAGATTTTAATCTAACAACTAAAACGATTACGATTATATTCTGATCTAACAACTAACTAGAAGTCAGAACAAAAATGTAATTTATTGATTGATCCTCGCGAACAAAGAGACAGAATGAGTGATAAAGGAGAAGAGAGTGGAGCTTTCATAATCGCCGTGCGTTTTATCGAGCCTAGAAAGTTTCGAGGGCGAGGAGCCTAAGGATTACGGAAGCCAGATAAAGGGCGAGGGAAACTGATCATCTTTGCCCTCCACGAAATTCGGATTCTCGATATATATATATGTATCTACTCGGGGTCGACGACCTCGAAGAAAATTCGTGGCGTCAGCCACGTGCATCGTCGCGTAATTTTTTGCTCCTTTTTTATTTCACCCCGGAAACGAATTACGGTTTCGACACCCGGCGTGGAGAGATGCAATCCCGTTTTCACCGGTCGGTCTGTGTACCAGGCGCTCGCCTCGTACGTGTTCTTGCTTCATCTGCTCGCAGCCACACCGATATTGTCTTTGGTCGGCATCCAGCAACCGGTGCAAGCTGATTTTAGAAAAAGGAGGACGGCTGTAGGTCAGCTCGCAAGGGAACGATACCCACTGGCCGACTGCGATTTTAACGAGCTTTCGCGTGATACTAGCACACAGGCCTCTGGCCCTTAACCCTTTGATCTCGAATAACGCCTCTAAAGCGTCACGAAAAATTGCCATGCTATTAGAAGAGGCGCTCGTGTGATCATATCGTGTTCTTTCTTCGATGGTTGTAGAATTGTAGATATATGATATCAATTTATACAAATATTTAATATATATAATTAATTTAAAAAACTGTTATTTGAAAGTGTAACTGCTTGTGACTTAGGCAAATTATTGGATTGGCAAGAAAGTAATATCGATGTTTTATAAGGTGAAATAAAACCGAATTTCTTTATTCAAGCGATGAACTTTAATCAATAAAATATTTTCTTATTTATTCTTTTTGGCAAATGATCGTCAAACAGAAGGGTAAATATCTTAGTCATTAAAGTTCATTGATTGGATAAGAAAATTGGGCTCTCTATTTCACCTTAACCCTTTTAGTGCCGGAGGCCGATATATCGGCCCTCGTCTTGTAGCGCTTCATTATGAGAGAATTAAAAAAAATAGTTTTTCTTTTCAATGAACTTAGAAAAACTAGTGTCATTGTTTTGTTCTCTATTTTGTCCTTAATATACTGCTTTTTTAATCATGTAAATATTGTTTCTTGTTTTGTTTTTATGAGCATTTTCCCAAACCCTAGTAAAACCGTGAAATTCGGCTGGTTATTCTTGCAGAGGCACCTCTTTTTCACCTGGCACTAAAAGGGTTAAAATATCAAATTCATTTTCTTGCCAATCCAATACATTATCAAGCAAACTACGATAATTTTTAACAATGAATGAATACCATTTCATCAAGTTTCTTTATTTTCATTATAAAAACGTGCACAGGAACGTTGTGTCGCAAATAACTCTTTAATAATCGAGAAAAACCGAGTTTTGTTGTTTCCAGAATGTTACATTACCAATTAAAGATGCCCGTATCCCTTGAATCGCGTTTAAGACGCCGCTTCCGAGTTTAGGGTCGCGTGGGCGTCGATAGAAGTACGCTATCGCGGAACAATGAACCTTCTTCGTTTCCGAGCAAGTCGCTGCCGTAAAAGTTTAACGAGTTAATCTTTTACGAGCCACGGGGCGTCTTTAATACTCGTTCGACGGTGTTCTCGCGGCAGTGGTTGTCCGGCTGTCATAATCTGCTGATAACCGAGATTCCACGCCACGGACTCCTCGACGCGGAATAGCGAATTTGCAGGTTCCAAGCCGCGGCGACGGATTTTCAGTTTCGGGGTTTTATATTTGATGAGCGTGAAGCATGAAACAGGACCGCGCGCGAAAGCGCACCGATGCGTTCCGACTCGGAAATTGGGAATTTCTATGACTCGCGGTTCTTTTTTTCGGATTCTGCTGGTTCGCGCGTCGATGAGTCTCGATTCCCCAGGAAATGAGATGTTGGATTAACTAAACACCGTCGCACGGTAGACCGCTCCTATAAAATAGATGTAATGAATTCTCAAGTTTCGAATCTCTTCGACAATCCACTGGTGTCACAGATTCTTCAAATCAATTTCACCTTCTTGCAAATTAAATTCAACCTTTTGCAAATCAATTTCGCCCATTAAGAATATTTCAAATAAATTATTTGTCTATGTAGATTTCAAAATAACATCATTCTTCTTTCTAAACATTTCTACAATTTATTAATCAGAAAAGGGCTGTAACGAATATGTATATTTACATATTCATGTACTTTTCATACATTACGAGGTTAATGATTCGGTAATTACTTTTAAATAAGTATTTAATGTCCATCTTTGCATTTACATTTGATGTCCATCTTTGCATTTACATTTGATGTTCATCTTTGCATTTACATTTGATGTTCTTTTTTATAAAAACTTATTTAAAATCCTTCATTTGCAGAAGGTTTAAATTGACTTGCTAAATTCGCTGATTACGAACTACACTTTAAACGCTTGTAATTATTTTATGTACGAACGTTGTTAAAATACCAACAAAATTAAATGGAATGAACTTCATGCTCGTGTACGAACACTTCCGTGCGGACATCCATTAAATAAATATTAAACTATAAAATTTCATTAACTCTCCGGTGCACGAGTAAGGTGCTGATCTTTGTCTATATTTTTATTAATAAATGCAGCTGCATTTGCTCGTAGGAAGGTTATTACGTTATCGCGTAAAGCTATTGCAGATAAAAAGTGAATTATTTCTTTATACTGTTGAGAACTTTTAAGAAACCAGACACAAATGACGCAGTTTTCTTAGAGATTCAAATTTCAAGTGTACTTCATAATTAAATTGAAAAAATTAATGCATCAACATCGAATCGGTCTTTCAATAATTATCGGTGGGATTTTTCCAATTTTAGACGGCTCAAATCAAAGGGAGAAGATTACTCGTTTAAATCGAAAGGTATTAATTAATACAAAAGAAAAAATTTTCTCTCACTTTCATAACTCGACATGGCACTAATAGTGTTAAATAATATCGTACCACTGCAAAACAAATTATAGCATGAACGCATAGAATCTAAAATTCAGGACCAGAGTCTCCTGTGTGCTCATACAATTTAATGAACTGCAGTGTCGTAGCTGCGATTTCTATTTAAACGTTAATGGCTGTTCAGATAATGGTAAAGTCCATATTATCCACTTTGTCGGTGGATAGTACGTGTACGGATTCAATGAGTGCAGGGATCTAAAGAGGCTTGTAATCGTGCTCAAAGGGGTCAGTTGGAAACGTTGAAGTGATGTTGAAAAAAAGGAATGCGGAACGGGGACATCAGCCAATGCGTGTCGAGAACAGGAAAAAGGAGAAAGAACTACGAGAGGAGAGAAATTTTCTGCACGCGACGACACATGGAGAAAATATTTGCCATGGATATAATAAGTCTAAACTCATCACAAACAGCATCAACCCCGTAAAATTTAAATATACTTAAAATAACAAATCATTTTTGCTTTGTTTACACATTTCCAATAGCTTTCCACAAATTCTCAAAACGATCACAAACAAAATCGAAATTTGGCTAGGACAACGTCTGTCGGGTCTTCTAGTAACGAATAATTATTTATGCTTCACTCTTATTCAAATCTAATTCTATTCCGAACGCCGGGAATGTCAACGGCGCATGACAGAGGGACATCGCGAAAGAATAGCGGACCCGTTTAACAGCATTAACGCGGTTTTAATGCGACAAAAACGTTGCGCGATTTAACGCAGCCTCGCGGCCATTATTGTAAGGATGGTGCCGTGACGCGTTTGTAATTATCGTGCCACGAAATTGCTGGGAAATTATACAATTTCGCCGCAATTTTTCTTCCGGACTTCGCAGAGTCATTCGGAGATTCCGATTTCGCCGAGCACACTTTTTCTCGTTAATACCACTAACCAACTGGTCTTATTAAAATTAATAACTGATTACTACGGTCTCTTCCGCGAACAGCTCTGATTACCGACGCTGCGACAAACAAGTCGTCTGTAATATCTTGACCTCGAACGAAGTCGACGGGAACGGTTGGAGGGCCACTGCGTTCGCGAAAATGAGGTAAAAATCACTTTCGTTTCGTTGGAATAATGAGTTCGCATAACAGAGGCTCACTAATCACTCCCACCTCTGGCTTGCAGAGGAAACTCTCAGTTTTAATTGACACACAGAATTGGTTTAGAAACAATGAAACTATTATTTAATGTAAGATATTTGTGTTTTACTACTGTGCAGCTTTAGCAATTTACTAACCTTGATTAAACTGACGTAAATATCAGAACATCGCGTGAATTCGCATAGATAGACTAGTTGGATTGTTTAAAATCCAAAATATGACGCACGGATGTTTCATAAACCATGAATTTTCATCGACTTTTATTTTCGAACGGGATTTCAGCATTTTTCGCCCACTGTGCACAGTAAAAGGGTTGAGCTTATATAAAAACGGACTTTCCGAAAGCCAGTTTTATGAAAAAGTGGGCCAAATATAATGAAAATAGTGGAAGGGTATGGATTTAGTTACAAAATCTTCTGTTGTTTTTTTAGAACTAGATAACTGTAACAAAGTGAAACATAAAGCTGTATAAAATTCGTACAACTGTTCAGCGTATGGTTAGGAAACAGAATAAAATAGGAATAACCACAAGCTGGTTCTGCAGAAAATGTGATTTGAATTGTCATCGTCCAATATTCGCATTGATCAAGCCACCACATAAAATAACACAATGGAATCCATTTGTTGATGCACATATTAAACATTAGTCTGATTCATGAAGATTAATTTTAATACAATACCTATACGTGAAAAATCTCTTTTGTTTATTCATTTACACGTTGACAATCCATTTTGTTCGATATTGTAATCGCATATTTGTCGATACTGTTCATTCCTGAATATATTGATTTCAACTATGTATTTTTTTAAATTTATTTTACGTCGCTTTCAACTCATTGTTAAAATTATTACACGTCAGTTTATTAAGGTGTGTTCCGAACCACTTTGTGCACCACAGTATTAACTATGTATTCTTGATTGCACAGATGATTAAAAGTGATAGAATTAATCAGGATTAGTTCCCTCGATCGCATTCCTTTATAAGAGGTCAGAATAAAAATCCAATTAGTAAAAACTAGGGGTTTAAAGTTCACTTTTAATATCTGAATTTAATATCTGAATTTATTTCATAAATTTCTCGAAACGGACCAATTTTTGAGAACCGAGATATCCTTACGGAAGACGGAACGGGCGTAACGTCACCAACACTGAGAATCGAAAGAACGAAACGCTCGATTCTCGCGTTGAACGGTGGATGGGCAACGTTGATAGGTTGACGGGAAACCAGAATGATTCGGGATACCGTTAAAAGGTAGCATAAACGCGAGAGCGAGGAAGAACGGCAAGGGGTGGCGCAGAGAAGGGCAGTGCGCGGAAATTCCTCCGCTCGCAATTTTACCAAGCGATGCAGTTATGTATGCACACAGGCATCCGGCCGCAACACAACAATGAACGCCGCAGAGCAAAAGTCGTATACCGAAGCCGCTATTTTAAAATAGCCAAAGTATGCGCCGTCGCGCGGATCCATAAAACCGTATCCCCGGGCGAATCGGCATTTTTCCTCGCTAAAAGCCGGAGGCTGCCTCTACCTTTCTTGCCAATCGATTATTCTCCCGTTCCTTTGTACCGGTAATACTAGACTCATTTTCGAGATGTCCTGGACGATCAATGGACACGCTATTGCCTCGCCGTCTATTATTACAAGCCCGATCGTTTAGCCTACCAGACATATTCTGTAACAAACTTGGACCTTGTCCAAATAAATTATTCGAATAATACTAGAGACGAGATATAGGGTAAAACTTCTTCTAAATTGTGGAAAATCTATCAAACCAATGATAAAGGATCTTCCATTAAGATGTGTCATTTCACATTTCACACTATGTATTTATTTGTGAAGATTAGGTAAAAAACATCTCGATGGAAAATCCTTTATTATTGGGCTGTTGGATTTTTCACCTTTAAGTAGTATTATTTTAAATTGTAAAAAAATGTTGTTTTTCTTTACTATTTAACAATGTTTTACAATTTACAACAACCCTTTGTCATCTTTCTAGCAATTTGGAGATTCCATGCTCTCGAATTCTTGTTTTTTATTAGCAAGAATTTGAGTTATGCGACTTTTGACGCCATCGTTTGAAATGAAATTTACACAGCTTGGTATTTCCTATCCGTGAACAGCATACAACTGTTTCCTTGTTTGCACTGAATTTTTATGCGATGACAAAAAGATCCATTTATTCATCTCTCACACCTCTTTCAACTATTTTGTTAATTGAAAGTAACTTTTTATTCTGTTTTTACTTGGTCCAATACTACTCCAAAAACAATCTCAAATATTCTCCAAGTCTATCCTAACCATTCTGAACGCAGTGTTTAATACTAAAAAACTAATAAATGAAAATTCGATATTTAACGAGTAAGATTGTTCTCTTACCTTCTTAATAGCTTCTTCAATTTTAAGCACAGTGTTTAATATTAACCCAGTGAATTACAATTTAATTCGAGTTTCTGATTAAAATGTATCGTTTCATTTCGTTCGACGCTCTAAGTGCTCATTAATAGCGAATACATAAAATAATTTATTCTCTCGCTTTTCGAAGAGATTTAGAAATGACTTATTATTATATTAAACTCGATGAAATTATTTTTCTTTTACTTCCGTCTTTTAGCTCATGTAACCTTATTAGTTTATCTACATTTTAAGCAAAAATTTCAATGAATTTTAATTGATCAGGTTGTAGAAATATAAAACTGGGTCACATTGCCACCCTTTGCTCTGGCTATTTCTTAGCAAAGTACCATAAAATTGGAAATATTAATTCGGCCAGGATTTCGACGATTCCGGCCACTTCGCTCGACTGCGTCTGGGTCGAGCGCGACCGGAAATGACTTCAGAAATGATCGCGGAATTATGACCGGAGGACCATTGGAGGTCCGATTCCAGATACCTTAGTCGTCTGAATAGAGATCATGGTAATAATGGACGCCAGCCAGCCGTCTGGCTAAACACTGGCTACTTCTACTCGAAGTAACCGATCTCGCCACTTCAATAGAGTTCTCGAGCTTCTTTCACCCGGCACCATTGCGTTTGTACGCCGATTTCGTATCGGATCATCCGTATCAGGTCGGAACAGATATTCGATGGTGAATGAACGCACGAACGAGTCACGCGATCAGGATGAATCGTGGGTGGTTGGGTACCGAGGGTGGAAGTAGTACAGGTTGAGTGGCATAACACGGTTTATAGTTCTGTTATTGCTTGGTCGCGTGTGCGCGGATTATGCGGGTTCGGCCACGGGGGCGAAATATCTACCGGTATTTATGGGAACGCGGGGAAAGTGTGCGAAACGTCGTCAGATAATCTTTGCATCTATAAATATTAACTTCCTAACTGCGATCATAAATTCGTGTGTAGCACATGTCTCCCAAAAGAAAATATTCTTAATTCGATGAGACAGGAATGCTTTAAAGTATACGGGGTTGCCTACTTAAAGTTTCGCACACAATATTACTTCCCACACTGTACAGAAAACTTACTCTGCTTCGCGGAACACATTTTAAAATGGACATTTATGAGGTCTGTATATCCTACAAGGAATTATTTAATTGAATAAGAATATCTTGTTAAAGCTTTATGCAAAATGATAGCAGCAACACACTGGGCTGAGTATAATAGATTGAAAATAATTTAACAGTAGCATTATATTCATGTTTTTGTTGTTTTAGATTACACCTACTCATTTTTGTCATAATTGCAAACAACTGCATTTTATAAAATTGATTGCGACGATGCTATTGTAGTAATATCGATATTACTATGGTTCCGTGTGATGTGCGTCGAGAGTCGGATAACATGTGTGTGAATGTGCGTGAGACCGAGTGTCCGCTGTCTCGAAACAGCTTTCAATGTTTTCATCAGTTGTTCTTGATTCATAAACAGAAATTGACGTATGTTCCGCTTATTAAATTGTTATTAATCCTACACTATTAATGACAGCCGCAGTTAATAAACACATCTCGTGCTTCGATACTTAAATTGTACTTATTGCAGCATTGAGAAAGTGTTTTAATTTTCATATTCAGTGTAAAAGTAACACTTGAAACGCTACTTGATTTTTAACTGCTCTTGGTTGGTTCATTCGAATTATTCAAAAGCGTTGCTGCTTCTTCATGGTGCAGCCCTTTTAATTATTATTGCGCCAAAGCCGTAAAAAAACGCCAGACTATTTCCATTCGTATAGCCGTATCGCTGTCGAGGTAAACAGCATGAATAGAATTTATATCTACACCGAACATATTTAGAATTTACACGTGTGTTTTATATTTAAAGCGTACCAGCAAATATGTTATATTTAAATACGACTTAATTACTATCCGGTATCGTATATTGCAATTGGATGTTTGAATTTCACGGTGTCGCAATTCACGACGATATCGTTGATCGTCGACCAATATGAAATTCATCGCGAAAGTCAAGTTGGAAAGGGAGAGCTAATGACACTCGATGCGATTAACCCAGTTTGACGTAGCCCCTATTTGATTATTTTACCTTAAACCACCTTTACTGAACTTGTTTATCCATAAACCGTATCTATTTTCCTGTTCCACTTGTTTGATTATGGTCGGTATGTATTCTACTTGTCCACAAATAGATCTCCACCTTTTATTTGAAATGTCAAAAGTAGGTCTCAATATTTGAAGCTCCAAATTGCTGAATAAAAATGTATTTCTTGTTCTGAACTTCGCGATTTCTTCTGATATCGTCACTGATCTGTATTTCACTTACGCGAATTTAACTGCATAAAATCCACAGTCTAGTTACGACCATCAATCATTGGAACGTGATTCTTTAATGACAAGAACGATAGATAACGACAGAATTTTCGGAATCCTTTAATAATACGACTAAATGCATCGTCTATTAATTATGGTTAGCATTACAATTACTATTAGTCTTACTATAATGCCTACTCCACTCGTCCGACTATAAATCATCTTGTTCTACCTGATCGGTTATAGATTATCCCGTTCCTCTCTCATGAATATAGGTCAATCTTATTCTACACTTACGATCTATGTAAAGTTTAAATTAAGGCAAACTTCAAGTTTAAATTGAGGGAAATGTGAAGTTATTAAACTTTGCTATTCATGCGTAAGAATACTATTGATTAAATTAGGATCATTAGACCACTTCTCTTTCGCAGCTGGAACAATTTTAAAAACGAATTTTTACCTATTCGATATACAGGTATTTACGTAATGAATCGAACTACTTTGCAAAAAGCGTTTAACACAGTTCCAGCGATTTTTATTCCATTCGAACGAGCGACGAAGAAGTTTCGCGTTAATGATTCGGTAACCAATGGGATTAAACCGTCGATAAAATCGAATTCACCAATTATCGAGTAATTTATGAGTTTTCGCGCATCGATACGCCCGGTACTCATTTATTCGTATGATTATAACGGTGCGCGACAAAGAACGGTAGGGAATGAAATTCGGTCGTACACGATCGCGCTTTGAATGTTCACTTCGGCCGTCGCTCGTCTGTACCTTTGCCTCCGTATCGCATTCCGGCGTCGCGTTATTATTGATTTAGCACCGTAGATTTACCAACGGAATGAATTTTAGGTATTTGTACTTCGTCGATGGGAATTATATATTTTTAATGCGCTCTATGAATAATAATTCTGCTTACAGTGGATTCTCGGCGGGACACCCGGGCTCGGTATTAGTATCAAACACTGACGGAAAAGCGCGCGTCGGTACCGTTCGCAACAACGCCCGATATGAATTATTCTCTTTCGAACGCTCCTGTTGTTCACAATACGGCCCGGATACCGATTGCATTTGACAGTCGTTTACGGTGTATTACTGCGCTTTTTAGATTCCCGTTTAATTGGAAATGGGTGTATCGATCCCGCGCGCGGTGCAAATAACTTTCGAAATTTCCGAAATGGAGTCGAAAACCGCAATCTCTCGTCATCGACGACAAACGAAATTGTTCCGTTGATTTATTATTGAGATTTTTACGACCCCTCTGCTGTAATTAATATCACACAAAAGCTGGAGAATCCGTTTTGTACATGCGAAAAAAAAAACGATTGTTTTCGTGCTAAATTCCCCGGGTTTCAAAGCGAAACGTAATACATGTTATAACAAATAATAATTCGATATCACGTCAAAATGGAGTTGTGTAAAGTTCTTCTTTTCAACGTATTCTCGTTTGCCCATACAAATTACGAGCCAGTTAAAATATTTTGAAATTCGCAAGTATTTCAAACCGCCTATACCTTTGTTAAATAAATTCGCGACGGTTGATCGGGTTAGGAATATCATAATTACATGAAATCGAACCAATCTGAAACTGTTTGCCAACATAGCACTAAACGTTGTTTCATTGCTGTCTAAAAACCTCGAACGTATAAAGTCAGCAACGATCATCGTGGTGTTCATGACGTGTATGTATATTTACTTCGGTGATTTATTCATCGGTTTTCCATTCGCATGTTTCACTTTATTGCGCGTTTCATTTGGATTATTCGAGGCACGAAAATTCTAGGTCGATTAAGACGAATATTACATATTCGTCCGAGGAGAATGTAAATTTTATTTTCCGTCTCGCGACAATGTCGTTCGATGGATTTATCCACGGCGTGGAAAGATTTCGCCTGGAAGGGCCGAAAGAGCGAGGTGGGGGAATTAAAGCAGTCTACGTCAAATATTTGAATTAATTTGTATGACAATCTCTGTCATGCCAGACCCTCGGGAAACCTTACGCGCCCATCAACTTGCATTCAGTCACGTAGGAAGTTTATCGAGGAGAACTCCATCGTGCATACAGAATTCATCAGAGAAAATGAATAAACCCCACCCATCTAATTCGCCATTTACGCTCCGGTGGCGAGCGTATTGTTGCGGGTTTCGGTTTTTGGAACGACAAACACGCTTAACTCTATTTGTAACTTTCCATCAAGCTTCGTTACCGCACGCGTGCACTTTCAACTTAACAGTGTGCAATAGGTTTCCACGAATTTATTGTCGTAATCGTCATTTTCTCCCGCAGAGCAATAATTCGACAGTACCACGCTACCCTCGTTAGACGAATGTTACAGTCGATATCGTGAATTGACAGCGGATTTTATGCAATCATGGCAAAAATGAGTAGCCCTATTTTAAAACAGTGAAAACATTAGAAGTTAAACATGTTAAGAAAGAAAATGAACTTTTATTTCACCCCAGTTTATTTTGCACAAAGATCCGTTATCTAATCATGAAATTGTTAAAGCCACTCGCACGAATTCACGAGTTTATTTTAAAACGATCAAGAAAAATTAAGATACTTAATTAATGGAATTTTAATTCTGCGAGTAGGTGTACTTTAAAACAGTGAAAATATTAGAAGTTAAACATGTTAAGAAAGAAAATGAACTTTTATTTCACTCCAGTTTATTTTGCACAAAGATCCGTTATCTAATCATGAAATTGTTAAAGCCACTTTGCTGAGTTTATTTTAAAACGATCGAGAAAAATTAAGATACAATATTTTCAACGTGTTCGAACGACTCAATAATGAATTAATGCAAACAACATTTATTTTGCTCGAATATTTACAGACTATTTATTAGTTTTCTTACATTTAAAAAAAAAATGAATTTATGTTACGAATAGACTATAGATTTTATGCACTTATGATAAAAAAGAATAGGACAAATACGAAACTGGGCACACATTAGAAGAATCCAAAAATATTTTGACATTATTTCCGACTTTTTAAAATGATTTTCAAAGAATGCATACATTTTATTATTTATTACCACCTCTTCTAACGTATTTGTCATTCGAATATTTTATAAAAATGCTTGTAGCTCGTCGTTGGTTCGGTTACAGTTGATTCGTAGTTTTCGCTTGGGACGAAATAATAAGGGTCGAGCTTAACGATAATAAACGGTTCGTGCACGAAACGTTTCGTTCACCGGTCGGATTTCCATGCCGTGATCCGCGCGGTTTCCCCGCGGGAGAAAGAGGAACGAGACTATCCGGTCCCGCCGCCATTGAGACCGCAGTCGGATCTCACTTATTAAAAGATAATATTACGGAGACATAATTCGGAGAGGGTAAGTCTGCCGTTGGCCGGTTGCTAGCCGACGTTACAAAGAATTCGGTAATTAACGTTGCCGTGCGGATCGGCCGCAACTCCTCCGCAAGGGTAAAGCTCGAGAGGAAAAGAAGGGCTAAGGTTCTTACGATTGCGGACTCGAAAATGAATGCGGCGACCAGCCGATTACTCGCTGCGACAGTCTCCGCTGAAAGGGCTCGTTGATACATTCCCAACAAGTTAATTAGTTTTACCGGGCTACGGTCAATTTGTAACTGTAAAGGCCTCGTTTAATGGGCGCTGGCACGCCGTTTATTAACCCGATATTGGTCGCGGAACGCGTGGTTATCTCGAGAAAGCTACGTTGCTCGCTGATGCACAGAAAACAGAGGAATTCCGGGTTTCTGGAAATTATGAGAGTGAACGTTCGGGTTAATTTTAAATTCCCTTGAATGAACTAGTTAACCCTTTCCGGACTAAATTTTTTTTTTTTAAATCTTGTCCCCAGTTTCAGACATGTCTACCATGTACACCAAATTTTATAAATTAATTTTTATTGTGCTGTTGTCGAACAAATTAAATTGAATTGAGATATTGAGAATGTGAAAGGGTAACACGAGTAACCAGTACCATAAATTTTAGCTTTGGAGAATTGGTTTCATTTATTAAATGCTTTTGATTTTGTGGAAGATTTTTAAAACTTATTCTACCGTGAAACAATGGAAAGATTAGAAGAACTGAATGAAAGGACAATGGCAGAAATTGGTGAATCAATCTAAGCTGATTCATTCAGCATTCACATTGACAATTTTCAACGAATATTTTCTGCCACGACGAAAGATATTTTTAACCGGATCCGATATAATTAGTCGGAGGAAGGTCATGCAAATTTCGGTGCACACAAAGTCTTGAATATGTAATCGATCGTTTCCCCCGCTCCTAGTCAAGCCAATCTAAGGAACTTATTATTCGAGGGCATCGCCGGAGTCATTATTTGAGCCTGACACGGGTCAAGTACGTGGATCCCAAGAAAAAGAACCCGGTCGATGACAGCCTTTGGAAAAGTTTTCGGAACTTGTCGCTGAATCGTGTCACGAATATCGAATCCACGCGCGGGAACTTCGCTTTCGTCTTGAATTATTATCACGGCTGGCCGGGTCTAATGCGAGGATCAAGAATAAAATGGAGAAAAAAGAAAATACTTTGCTTCGAGCACCGTATATTTTGCCCTGGACTATTTTTTGGCACTGGCCCGTCATAAGTCCAATTTGAATTTCAATTCCACTCGTCGACGACCGTTCTCCTAACTTTAAACGTTCATCCTACCGGAAAGGCAAAGACCGCGAGTCAGTTTTTGAGAAAATAATCGCCCGAAACCGCGAAATTATACGAAGACAGCATCTTTTTATCTTGGTCCTTGGAATATTTTCTATTAAAATGTTGTTCAAGTAGAATTATATTCATTCACATTGTTTCTATTATGTTCATTTAGATACTCATTTTATCGCGAGAAGTATTTTACTAATCTTGACGTTCGTTAATCTTCAAAGTGAAAATCCTTCGTAGCTACGATAAAAAATATTTCAATAAGCGCTTAACTCTACATTACTATATATACCTGAAATAGAAATATACGCTTTTAACGACCAAGCAATTCCCTGATAGCCTGGAGTTAAAAATCGTTCATCGATCGATTCGTAGTCGAGCAGAATTAAATTGTCCACAAGCGCGGCAACGACCGACGCACAAAGGTGCAAAGGCAGAACAAACATCCCTACATAAATGTTCGATTTTTAGAAAAGGAATATAATATTTTATTTACTATTTCCGGCGTGGGAGCATAGAATTTGTACGAATTTCTCGTCGTCTCGTTCAATCATTTGTAAATCACAGATTGATTAAAACATTCCAACGTTTACTTTAAAATTTCTTTTACGATTTCGGTTAAACACAATTTTTCCGATATTTTCATAACACGTCTTGTACCGAACAAAATTCGCCTAGATTCTCAGAGAAATCGAAATCGTTTGATGCATTTTGAACAAAATTATTCTGATTTAAAATTTGTGTGTGTAATCGATTATGAGAGTTACTGTAAATGGATGTTATCTCAAAGGATTAATGTAGGATTGATTTAATCGAGGTTCACGGATTAAGGAATGCAGTGGTTCTAAACACTCACTTTAATAAACAATATGAATTACAGACAAAAAAAGAACAAAAACGACAACTTGTTACAACTTCTTACGATCTATCACTTACTACCTCTGACGCCACCATCGACTCTCTACTCGCCCATACTATTGTCGCGCCCTCTTTTTTATCATAGTCAATCCCGCGCGAAATAGCGGCTCCTGGTTTCGAGGTTTTAACTCAGGATCACGTTCGATCACCTCGCGTCCTTACCGACCGCAGTCATAAATATCCGAAACAGCATATCCCTCATTAATATGAATGAAAAATATTCGAGTTCCTTGAAAGGGGTGATTCCTGAGATCATTTGAAGCGACATTATCATTTGCTAAAGTGTCTGCCTCGGCTTTGTTGAGAAGTTATTAACGAAAATAAAAACTTGGTAAAGATACGGACCAATCAGAGAGCGACCTGTGAGTGCGACGGCGGGGAGAATGAACGGATATAATTCCCGGAAAAAGTCTGTCCTTTTACCCAGCAAGAGGTGGAAATGTCAGGTACGCGTGGCGTTTATGAGTCTCTATTGTCCTATAGCTCCCTTAAGAAACTTTCTAAAGCAGGACAGACAATGTTTTGCCACATGATTGTCATAAATTCTTGTCTAACAGCGGTACCTCTCGCGTCTTGTTTTTCTCCAACCCCGACGTTCGACATGCATAATCCCCTCCCTAAACTCTTCGAGAGAATCTATCCATAAAATCAGTGTCGTTTGAACTGTGGAACCGTGAACATCTTTAAACGCGTCAATTCGAAGCTCGCGTTTGCGATCTACCAGCAGTTGTGCAGTGCATAGATCTGGCCGTGCTTCCTTTAATTTCTGGACCCGCGGTGCTGAATAAGTGAGTTCTAATTAAATCAGTTTCTGCTTTTTCTCTTGTTCACTACTTCACCGCGACTCGACGCCATCGCCACGCTTAGCGAAACTTACCGTCGCGATGAACATTTTTATAAATGAAAATTCTGCTTCAAATGACCTCGGAAACCACCCCTTTCAAGGAACATTTTTGGGACACCCTGTGTTAAAAATTATTTGCCTTTAGATTAGTTCGGTTCAATTGATTTTTTTTTTGTGTTTATTTGACGTCGCATCAACTGCTAATGGTTATTAGCGACGGGACATACAGTTCATTAATTGATTTTGTTTGCGGAGTAAACAATCGAAGCGACATTATGGGTCACGGTGCGATACGTAATATTAACGTTAGCAGTAGCGGCGTTTAGCAATGGCCGATCGAATGGAAGCATCAGTTTCACCGTGGCTGGTAAACGCGTGAAGTATGCAAGGAAGGCATGGGATATTCAACGCGTACAAGGAAATGATCATGTGTAGTCAGTGTTCGCTATGATTATTCGTTTGACCGAATCGTCGAGCGTACGAAGGAACGTAATGCTGGACGAGGCTGTGCAGAACTATCTATCACATTAGTTGAACGGCAACGGATCGTTGTATTGTGTTTGGTACAGATCGAATTTGAACCAGCCTCGGTTGCGCCATAATCGATGTCTGGTGACGGTTTTCCGAATAAACGGGTCACAAAGGCAACGATTAACTCTGCAAATTTCAACAGGACAATGGCTCGAGGACCCTCTAACATCACACACTCGCGCACGGGTATTACAATTATTTTCGGACCGTGCTCGTTCATCGCTAAAAATTGATTTACCATTATTCAAAGTATTTACATTATTCAATACTTCGGGATCTAACCAATTACTAACATTTAAGTAGTGTATAAAGTGTTATACCAGTTTCATATCGTAGAATGGAATTATTCTAGGTCCAAAGAAATGTTTAGTTTTCGAGTTAAAATAGCTCCGAGTGAAAAGAGTTAATTTGGTAACAATATGCTAAATTGTTTAGTTTTTCTTTCCAATGTTTATGCGTGTGCAGATCGTTTTATTATTTTCGGACCGTGCTCGTTCATCGCTAAAAATTGATTTACCATTATTCAAAGTATTTACATTATTCAATACTTCGGGATCTAACCAATTACTAACATTTAAGTAGCGTATAAAGTGTTATACCAGTTTCATATCGTAGAATGAAATTATTCTAGGTCCAAAGAAATGTTTAGTTTTCGAGTTAAAATAGCTCCGAGTGAAAAGGGTTAATTTGGTAACAATATGCTAAATTGTTTAGTTTTTCTTTCCAATGTTTATGCGTATGCAGATCGTTTTATTATTCTCGGATCGTGCTCGTTCATCGCTAAAAATTGATTTACCATTATTCAAAGTATTTACATTATTCAATACTTCGGGATCTAACCAATTACTAACATTTAAGTAGCGTATAAAGTGTTATACCAGTTTCATATCGTAGAATGGAATTATTCTAGGTCCAAAGAAATGTTTAGTTTTCGAGTTAAAATAGCTCCGAGTGAAAAGGGTTAATTTGGTAACAATATGCTAAATTGTTTAGTTTTTCTTTCCAATGTTTATGCGTGTGCAGAGTGATCAATAATCAGTGTACCTTTATGCAAGATGTAAGAGTTGAATAGACTTTTTTTCGTTCTTCTGTGAATTTCTGTAGAAAGTGATTTCATCCAGTAATGCTTCCTCAAGATGTTTTGAGCTTTTTCAATATTTCTAAGATCCACGATCCTCGTGTTTGAGACTTTCATCATTGGCTTCAAATATCTCCTGCTACTGACGCGAGAAAATTAAACGAAAATCCCGTCGGATCGTACAGAAATATACTCCACTCTGAAATAAGGTTACTTACTTAAATGAAATTCACAAAGGTCGGATTTTAAGGAAGAAATTTCGTATCGCAGAATTCCGTGTAACATATCGATCGGTACAGAATTGGATATTTCGTATATTATTATTAGACAGTCGATCTTTATGCATTTATCGCACAACTGAGTAGATGAGGTTCAAAATTGTTGGAAAATTTTCAAAATTGAATATCTCAATATGATTCTCCTCTATTGAAATCATTAAGGGAACAAATAACATTCAAATTTGGTTTCTATTCCTTGGTACCATTCGATCGTTCTATTCATCTGACTACATAGAATCTCTATTCTACTTGCTTGACAATATCCAGTGCCTAGTTTACTCTGTCTGATTATAGACCGACCTATTTCACTTGTCAGATTGGTGACATTGTTTATAGTACAATATAGTACAATATAGAACAATATAGCAGATTGACTTTTCAAAGACAAACATAACCTGTATAAACTTATACTGTATGTAACAATCGATATACAGGGTGTCCCAACATAGAACATGTGAACAACAGACGATACGACAAACATTTGGTTAAACAAGACATGTAGAAGTTCGAGCGTAGAATTCGTAGGGAAACGGAAGAAAACGGTTTATATCGCTGACTGAATGAAACTACTATTTGTACCGACTATTTCGAGTGATCCAGAACAGCGTCGGTCTGTCACGTGTCCGCAGTATCGCTTATGCGAGAGCACGAAAGACAAAGAAACGGTTTCGGGGCGCGCAGAGGAACGTCGAGCGTGTCGGTTCCGATCAAATTCCACGGTCCAGTTCGTATTGACCAGCGTCGTGGACGGTCACGCGTGTGTACAGGTGTGTCACGGTGCGGATGCAGGTCGGATGTCGAAATGTGCACGGTCGTGTATGCTGTGCACCCGTGAAGAGGCAGAGCGAGAGAGCTGCCTGCAGATTAATGGATAGACGCGTATACGGGCAGGCGATTGGTTACAATGCACGTCGATCGGCGTGTCCCGGCGAGAATAACGACGCGTAACATAATATCGACGGATTGGCATTTTGCTTTTGCCTCAATTAACATTGCGCGGCGCGGACGGAATTTCGAAATTCGACGGTGCCAGTAACCGGTGTGATGTGCCCGGTCCAGGACCTCGTTGCACCCGCGCGGACCGGTTACGTGCTGACCGGTTTACGGATCGAAATTTACCGCATCGCGCGTCCCGGCAATATTATCGAATTGTAATGTATTAAAGAGGCTCGATAACGGCCGCGGCTCGAATTACAATCGGGTTGGCCACCCCAACCGTGTAAACACGGTTGCTTGAGCTGCATCAATATTTTCTGGACGATAACAAGTGGCGCGTGCATGCTCTCGTGGATAACGCGTAAAACGCGTTTATGTTTTCGATAAATTACCTTGTTACCGACGAACTGCTCCAGCTCATTACGAACTTCGCCCGTTTTTTTCCCTAGACGATACACCTGGACATTCATTCGAACTCGTTTCACTCTTGAAAGGTATTGTTCTGCGATACGGTTTTCCAATGAGGATCGTCGGATCTAATAATAGGTTTTGTTATAAATTCTACCGAATACCGTTGACATTATTATTTTCACATCAGATATTCACATTGCCAATCAGATGATTGTGCATTTTTTGTAGACAGATTTGAGGAAGTGGAATGGAAGCAAATAAAAATTGTTCAATTCTATCGAATGTTATATTGTAGACTCTTTTTGAAAATTTTTGTATGTGATAAATGCATAATGATCCGCAGTCTACTGACTATGATGAAGACTTATAGTAATACTGGTCTAACAATAATCAGTGCCCACCTACATTGTCTGTCTGATTATAGGTAGACTTATTCTACTTGCTCCTCTATGTGAATTATCAATATAAAACTGTGTATCTTCAATTTACAATACGAATCCATTAACAATGATAAGTTATCTAGAGGATATTGGTCCATTAGTGAACATTCAGATTGTACGCTCGTTTTAACAATAAATTCGTGCAATTCGTAAAAAGATTGGTAGTGTTGCACCACATATTTCGAATGGTTACAAGTTTTCTTCAAAATTTCTAAAATTGTATGTAGTTAAACTGTGTATTCGTAGAAATTCTTAACCCTTTGCACTCCGAGCTATTTTAACTGGAAAATTAAACATTTCTTCCGATCTAGAATATTTCCATACCTTGTGATTTTTGCAATTTTATGGATATGAAATATGAAATTGGTACATTACCCTATACAGTACCTAAATGTTTAGTAATTGATTAGATACCGATATATTTAATAATGTAAAGAATATTTTGAAAAATGGTACAGCAATTTTTAGTGGTGCCTCAGAGGGAACAGCCGAGTGCTAAGGGTTAATACTATTTCATAATAATATTAAGCTTTTCTATGAAAGTACTATTATTAATTCTTGATAACAAATATATACAAAAAAATAAACGCGATGAACACAATCTACGAGCGGCAGCATTCACGATCTACGGAGTCAGAGCGATAAGTTGTGACAAAGATGACGCGCACGTTGTCGCAGCGAAAGGGCCTGGCGTCGTACAATGGGCACCGAATGTCTAAAAAGCGGACCGTTGACGGTCAAAAGGAACTGCTGCCGTCGGAAAGGGGTTGGTTTCGAGTACGCTTTCATCGGCCCGACGACGCATGGGCACGCTAACAAAAGTCAAAAAGGTGAGCGGTAAGATTCCCTTTCGCTCCCCTCTCTCCCTCACCGCTCTTTTACCATCCTTCCGGTTCCTACGGTTGCTCTCTTTCCGGGATTTTCCTCGACGGAGACGTCGGCGCTGCGCGAGGAATCTCGCTCAACCGAACTGCAATGGAATTTACTTAAGAGTTCGAGGGTGAAGCGGAGAGCGAAGGGTCCGGAGGGAAACCGTAGAGCGGAAGGGAGTAAGAGAAGGAGTAAGGGAGGAAGAACGCGGTTAAGAGGAAACACGCGCGCGTCGAATGAACGGGAGGGAAAAGAATGCCCAGTCGAGAGCCAGGGTGCAAACGGGAGGACGAAGAGTAATGGGAGATTAAGAGGGAAAATGAGGAGGAAAGGCGCTAGGATTGTGGTATGAAAGAGATCCAATAGAAGGGAACGCGTGAGGTATTCTGTAAATACAGGATGCTTCAGAACTGTTGGTCAGTGTTCAACGCCTCGTTAAATCAGTTTAAGGGGAGGCCACCCTACGGCGAGGAAAATGAGCGGCGCGCTCACCAGCTCTTTTCTCAGATAATTACGCACCGGAAAATGTTCATTTTTATTGGACCGTGAAAATGTATTAGGTTGTTGCATATGAAATGGCTGATATTACCGTGAAAATGTTGTGAAGCGTTTTTGCCACTAGTAGACTGCGGATATTTACGTAATTTTCAATTGTTGTAGAAAAAGT
Source organism: Lasioglossum morio (assembly GCA_916610235.2). Lineage (NCBI taxonomy): Eukaryota > Metazoa > Arthropoda > Insecta > Hymenoptera > Halictidae > Lasioglossum > Lasioglossum morio. Next base: position 7,263,995 of record OU744325.1, on the reverse strand, counting down.
TTAAGAAAGTGATTTCAAATTAAATTTTCGTTTCATGGGAAGTAACGTTAGTAGATCAAAAATAAATAAAAATCGAACTAAATTCATATAGATCCTTAGTTTAATCATGAAATACTATCACAGCTTGAAGATCTATTAATTTACAGTAGACTGCGGACGTTTATGTAATTTTCAATGGTTGTAGAGAAATTTTAAAAAAGTAGTTTAAATTAAATCTTTTTTTCATAGGCAGTAACTTTTGTAGATTAAAAATAAATAAAAATCGAACTAAATTCATATAGATCCTTAGTTTAATCACGAGATACTATCACAGCTTGAAGATCTATTAATTTAGAGTAGACTGTGGATATTTCCGTAATTTTCAATTGTTGTAGAAAAAGTTTAAGAAAGTGGTTTCAAATTAAAGTTTCGTTTCACAGGTAGTAACATTAGTAGATCAAAAATAAATAAAAATCGAACTAAATTCATATAGATCCTCAGTTTAATGAAGTGATATTATCACAGCCTGAAGATTTATTACTTCACAAACAAAACACGAATAAATAAAATCATCTAGAACTGACTTCCACAGTTGGATTTCTTATTAAGAGATGTACATCTTCGCCGTTTGATGTACAACGCGCCATCCCTCTAGCTTCAACAGCTTCCGAGATATTCATCCAAATACGGTTCCAGCCATAAATTTCGGGGGTTGTTCTCGCCCCTCGATACGAACTGGCCGATAAAAAAAATGTGTGTGACTCTACGTACTCTCATAGTTTCATTAAGATCTGCCGATGTCGTTTCAGTATATATTCCCTTTGAAAGAAAATATATGTGATAGGGAGTGGAGCTATTGGACTCTAAACAGCGATAGGGGTGTAGGACTAACAGCTGTGAGGGTATTAGACTCTGCAGTGGTGAGGGTGTTAAACTCCAGTCGAGGTTACTAGATACCAATCAGACCCGCATTCCTTTGGCTACCTAACTTCCTGTCTTTGCAGAGTATTGTGTAGAAACAAGGTGTTTGTTGTATGCTTGTGAGATCCAATTTATTGATATCAACATCTTACCCACTGACAAAGATTTACTATGAGATATCCAGTTATTAAAACCTATCAATAGACATCTTATCCACGGTGTCGTCTGTGCGTGGCGGTAGCGTTGACAGACTCATCAGTAGAATAAAGTCAAGCGTCTGTGTGTATCGTCCTGGACCGGTGAAGTAAATCGAGTCTGGTCGTAGACGAAATAATAAGCATCGGAGTGGCTAACAATGGAAGGAAGATTAATGGGGAACGTAAAAGAGCACGAATGGGTCGGCAGGGGAAAAGGTGGAGGTGTAAGGGGTGGATGGAAAGGGCGGAACGGGGGCGGAATAAAGAGAAACGTAGGCAGGGTTGGTAGGCGAAGCCGATACAGTAGACTTCTCGCAACGCGCGGCGGACGGGATGTGTGCTCCTCTCCGGAGCGAGATGAAAGCAAACGGATGGGCGTAAATGTAAATTGGTAGATTCGTGGCGGTGTTCTTAATTAACTTTTTCGCAATTATCATGGCCGACGTTCCAGCGAGAACGTCTGTAGCTGGTTGTTCTCGCGGAAACTACGAAGAAAGGAATATAAAGGCGAAAGAGGACGAAGTAGGCTCTTCCTTGTTCGGGCGACCCCGTCGAGAGAGTTACTCCCTCAAAAGGTGTATGTGTGCGCGCGGGTCCTCTCACCCCCGTTTCACCCCCGTTTCACCCCCGTTTGTCCAGAGTCTCTACCGCGAGCGCCCTTTACGTGGGTGTTTAAAAACCGCGTGTACTTTGTACGCAAGAATCGCATTCATTCGGCACTTCTCAAACGCTACCTGACTACGTGGATACGTGGTGAAGTAGGAACGCGGCTCTTAATGCAATTTTCGAAAGCGTTTGTTGCCGCGACTTTGAGCGATTCACGCGCGAGTGCGTGCGCCTCTTGTTACACGCTCGCTCGCGATTCTTGCCTCGACCGTGTGACGCGATTTTCTTGGCAAGCGAGCGCGCGTAAAGCAAACCGGCGACTCGTCGAACGGAAAATACTCTATTCCACCTAGTTCCTCGATCAAACGATTTTTCCCCCCCGCCAATCCGCCTTCGCCACCCTTTTGCAAACACGACCGCGCGTAACTGCGAAAATCATTTTCTTCTGCACGCAGTCCTTTCGAGCATTCAAACGCTCGCGCGATGTTTATTCCGATGCACGCGATAGCGAGTCAACATTTGGACGTTCTTTGGAATAGATTAGCTGTTTTCAAATTTGTCTAGACGACTTCGGTTCAGTGGGAAAGTTAAATGACGACGGGCAAGAAAAAAGAAAGTGAAACTTTTAGAAAGCCATTGAGTTATTGACATTGAGTAAAATTGTAGGTAATGTTTAAATTAACGAAGATTTGTGATATATTCGTCTTATTTTTACTAGAAACAATTTCTTGATCGACCAAGTATATTTCTCTGGTATTAGATTTTATTTGCCGAACGTATTGCTTGTTTAAAGGGGTTCAATATATTGCTGCGGATAGAATGGTCTACATAATTTATCAGATATTTGGATATTTCGTAGTTGCGTGAGTTTAACGGGCGATGACGTCGGTGGTTTAACGTTTAACCAATTATCGTTACTTCAGACGACGTCAAATTTACGAGAATGGTTCCTGACGCGCGTGCTCCTCAACACTAACACGCAATGTGCATTAGTACAAGTGCATTATGCTCTTGACATGTTCATTTGGCCGATCCGTGTACGTACGCGTTCATGCTTCAGCGATGGAACGGCGAATGCATAAACAAGAGGAAATTTCGGCAATTATTTCCACTTCAAAGCAATACATCGTATTTAAGCGACGGTAATTGTAATCACTCGCGCGAGGCTCGTTAACGCCGATTAAAGTAATCTTCTCGTTCATCTTATACGGTTTTCGAATGTCTCCTCGTTCACGATAAATTTCCGTTCAATGTCCGTGCAAAATAGACGATCGCTTGAAACTCTGATTCTCGAGAAAATACCGATATGTAATCTATTGTCATTTTGTCAAAAATAATAGTAGATCGATAAATCTGGTCTTATTATAAAGTTGCAAGACTCTACTATTGCAGTACACCACTAACAGTTCAGCATTTAATCCTGCAATGCCCTCTTTTTTCCTTCCAAAGAAGACGCTTGGCTATCCCTAACAATTTGAGTGATTGCTTCACTAATAGTTCGAACATAGTCCAAGTTTTAAAATACCTAAAATCTACAAAAATTTTCCACACTTTGTAATTTTGTATACATTATACTTATGTAAGTACAGTACACACATAATTTAGGTTAAGTACAAAGACACAATAGTGTAATATTATGATATAATATATGTGGTCGCTAATGACCTAGTTGTTGATGCGACCTGTATAAATAAATAAATTAAAAAAAAAAAGACTACTATTACACGCCATTATTAATTTTGGACTGCGATATTTTTGCACGATGTAATGGACAGAAAACTGAAGACCCAGTTTTCTGTAAAATAATATGAATTGAAACCAGTGTAACAACTTCAAAAACATTTTTGATTCTTCCACTTTACAGATTCAATTTAGACATTAACGAGCGCGCAATACACAAATAGGCGTCTGCAAGCAACGTAATAATTATTAAACGTGTTGTTCGTAACAAGCATAATGTTTCATAGCGTTTCGTCCGTTCTCGGTTGCGGCGAATGGTAAAAGTTGGCCAATGTCTAGCGTCCGAGCGAATAATAAATGCCGAGCTCCCGGTAAACACAGTAAATTTCTTAACTTCCCGGCTGCGTATTAATTATTCAATCTGTCGAACTACGTGCGGCGGGAGGCGCGTTACAATTTCTGATTAAAATGTGCAGACACGCATAATTAACACGCTTGTAAACTCGGTGTGTTTTCAACGGTACCCGATACCAAAGGATGCCCTCGGAAACGAGTTTTATTAGCGCGCCGGAATACCGCTATCAGAACATATTTGTGCAAAAATTAATCGTGGAACACTACGGGCGCGAATATTTTACCGGGTTTTCATCGGCCGCGGGTACGTAGCGTAGGTAGAAAAGCCATTATCGTCGGCGCTCTAGCAGGAGTTAATGAACGAACCGGCGTCGAGCGCAAAATTCAAAGGACTCCACAACAAAATCCAATATGCCGTAACGCATTTCTGCACGCCGGATTCCCTTCTATCTCGGGCACAATCTCGGGAACACAGTCTAACTTTCCGACACCGAAACGAATGCAACAATGCTCAGCAGCGAGATTCGCACGCGTTTTTTCTGCGCTCGGTTTCATAGAAACACCCATTAATCTTCGGATATTATTTCGAAGCGAATTACTTTTCGAAAATTGAACCAAAACACTCAAGTTACTTGAAAAAGATTCATTTTGCTAGACGTGTAAAAGAGAAATGGAAAAAATTGTACCTGGATCGAAAGGTTGCATTTTACATTTTTATATTTTATAAATTTTTTAAACGTATATCTCATAACAACGTTCACGAAATCCACATTTTTTAAATTTCCATTGCAAACTCATATGAAAAAATTGTAGAAAACCTTCAGTAATTTCTTCGTAATTTTTACAATTTTAGGTATTTTACACATGAATTGTTTGATATCGAAGAAATAATATTTCTGTTACAATATCTTTCTCGTATTCGTTATATAACTGTTCTGTCCTTTTTTCGAGTTTCTCGTATCATTATTGCGGAATCCCTAAGAGCAGCGTATTATAATGGTGTCGAATACAATTCCATGGTGAAATAAACAATGATATTAGTGAAAACACGAGTGCAAAGACTTGATGATCAAACGTTAAAAGCTTCGAGCAATAATAATAATTTATAGAGTGAGCCTGGCGGTGTCGAATATTCGTACTTTGATGTGGATTGTTCATAATGCTATTCAATTACAATGATGTTTCGTTTCGCGGAATCGAATTTTCGATATGCAATTAAAATAATGAAAATCATTGATATATTGAAATGATCCTCGATTAATCGTCGATGGAGTGTGCGTCGCGTTCACGGTATTAACAATTTTACAGTAATAAAACAATCGAACAAGCTTTGGCCGTGTCCAAGAAATCTATAGCGAGCAATGCGACTCAATCCGATATATTGGTCGAGTGTACACAAGAGCGTTTTCCCAATCTTGTAGTTTGTTTTACGTGGACAAGTCAAACAATTCATTAGGAGCATAAACCCAGCATCAACCTGCAATTCAATTTACGACGGGACCTCGTCCATCTGTACGCCGGTGTGTAGATGATATTGATCACTAGCTGGGTACACTCAAGTACATTGTTACAACCGTGTACACGTAGATTCCAAAACTACAATTCTCTTGAACTACACTGGCCATCTTTCACGTGAAAAAATTAAATTAACCCTTTTGCAGTCGGAGCAATTTAATCTCCAACATAAAACATTTCTTCCGACCTAGAATAATTCCATTCTACAGTGTGATTTTATTATGACGATGGTCTAACAAGATAATCTACCCAACCGTAACACGCCGAGTTTAATAAAATTTTGCGGTGATGTAGAACTCAAAAAAACGTATCTTTTTAAAGTTGGGGTGGAAAAGTCCAGTAGTTAAATATCTCCGAAACTATCAGACCTACACGAAAATTTCCAAATCCAATCTGTGCGTTTTTGAGTAACGAATCTCTTACAGTAAATCGATTTTTAAAAAGATAATTTATTTACGAAATATATTAAAAATTCACTTTTTGTCATATTATAATATAATGTATTAATAATCACGCTAATAGAACAAAACCAACACATTAACAAGCCAGCAGGAACATACCTAGTAACAATTAACGATCGCCACTCATCACGATTTCCCAGTGAAACAACAATAACTGCCAGAGTTCGATTCCATTTTTCTCAATCTTCTGCAGAAACAAGGAATTAACACGCCGTTTCATCGATTCATTAACCTTAACCCATAACCACTGTTGATAGGTCAATTTGACCATATAACTATGTAACTAATAAAATAGGGTCACAGTGGTTACGGGTTAACCATACTGCAGCCTGAAAACTCACAGGTTTCGGATTTTCTGTTAGTGGAAACTCTTTCCGAAGGATCAATATTTTTCAGTAAAACAGCATCGCGACGCTGGTCAGTTTCGCAGCTAGAAAATAAAAAGAAAAAAATCGAGGAAGATGTACCGCGAGAAACAGGTTGGCGATCGATCACAATCAACGTCGTATGAAAGCAGCTGGCTCTGTCTCTCGGTATTTCGGCGAAGTAAACGTTACAGTAGCGTGTCGATGAACTTTTCCTTGTGTAAAGGTCCGCGCGCGAACGTTTGTTTCGGCGTCGCTTCGTACGCGATAAAAACAAACCGGCGTTCATCTGGCAGCTCGCGGACGTTCATTGCAAATGTAATACAAGCTCGTTAGAGCCACGTGGAAACAGTTTGTGCCGCGGGACAGAATGACAAAGAACGGGTCGAGTCTACGAAAATTCTGCAAGCATGCGAGCGGAACCGGTTAACGGCCGGGCTACGCTCCCCGCGAGATACCGAGGAGATTACTCTATTTCGTCGGAAGCACAATCATGATTTTAATTAACGACCCGGCTTGCAGTTCACCCACGGCGAAACGCGTGTGCACGTGCCGGCCACCGGAAATATCCGGTAAACGACACAAACGCTCCCGAAGACTAATTGAAATCCGGCGTCCTGATATCGCCGACCCGGACCGCCGATCGTCCTGGAATCCTCTGTCGCTCGAATTGCTTTCATTATCTCGCAAACTGTCCTCGCGTTCTTTTTATTAGCGATGAGCATGCTCCTTCTCCATTAGAATCGATTCCTAATTGCAAAGTACGATTGTACAGGTTCGTGTGAATCTCAGTAATATTCGAACACTTTATTGACATCAGATATATCCTAGAAGATGCGTACAACTTTTTCTGGGGACCTGTATTTTCAATTTAAATAATACATTTTGTAGATCTGTATCGATTATACATACTTTGAAAATTTCATCGAAATCGGACAACGGTGCAATAAACTACAAACGTTTAAAGATGGTGAATAACTATGTGTATAACTGAAATAAATCTGAGGGTTTTCGCATCTTTGAAAAAGTTGTAAAGAATATCTTTTATCATTTTCTTTGTAAGTTCGAACAATTGTAACTTTCTCAAAATTTCTTTTTCGTAAAGTACTTAGACATTTGAGTTTGTTTGTGATGGCAATTTAATTTTGACAAGTATCAGTATCATTCTCTTCGATTCTTCTATGGAATTATTTGATTATCGAATTACTCGAAAATCACGAAACATAATTGGATCTGTTACTAGATAGCTAATTAGTAGAACAGGAAGGTAGAAACTGGAATTACATTTATATATTATACAATTCTTTTTAATTAATTGTACGAGCCACTTTTGAATTAATTGTACGATTTCGATTGTTTTGGGCTATCATTTTTCGACGGCTGAAACTGTAATTCCACTGCGAAAGTTTCATAGCTTCAGAAGATTTTTAGTTTTCTGTCGTGAATCAATAAATTAGAGTCATAATATTAATGGTACATCGTGTTTCAAGTTCTTCTAAATCTCCTAAATATTGAAAAAGAAGCATCTTATCACTCTTCATTTGCGCCTCATTTGAGTGAAGAATCTGAAGTATGTACTGCATCTAATCGACAACCTCGCATAATTTTCCGTTGTATCAAGGTAAACTATGCGTAGTCTGAACACACCATAAAAGTTTAAGGTTACATAATTAAGCCGTTCTTGAGATATCTTACGAGAAGATGATGTACTTCTTAGGCGAATTAATTACTACATCTCTACGAACTATAAATATTCACGAATGTAGCTCACTGTGTATAACAACGATATTTACTTTAATATAAAATTTTCTGAAATGCGTATCAGATGAAATCACACGAGAATATATTTCGTACTCCAAACGGTGTTTTACGGAAATGGATTCGAGAAACTGGCTGGACAAAATTTTGTACAGTAGAACCTTGATTATCCAAACTAATCAGCGTGTAGTACTAGGAGAGTTACTCTGTCATAATGGTAGATTTAGTGTGTTTTAATTTATATAATAAATAATGGTACTATTGTATAGGGTTGATGCGTGTATTGTATTTGTGTAAAATCATAACAGTAGAAACACACAACGGTTATCCGTGTGTCCTTGCGTCTTTTACAAATAAATACGGATTTTCCTTACAAATATGAATCGAGGTCCTACTGTACATTAACCCTCATACGCTCCTCAGAAATAGTTTCATAAAAGATTCTATGATACATTCTTACCCATTTTTCCTTCACACTTTAAACTAATAAACTTTGCTTCATTTATCACGTCACATTTTAGATAAATACGTCTCACAACACAAATAAAGAGGGACTAATCAGTTTATTGTATGTAAAACTAGTAAATGTGTGAATTTTCACCCTGAGGAACGTATGAGGGTTAAAAAATTGTATCTCTCATACTCTGCGACCGTATAAAGGAATGTAACGCTTTAACCCTTTGCGTCCGGAGCTATTTTAACTCGAAAATTAAACGTTTCTTCTGACCTACAATATTTCCATTCTCTATGATTTTTTAAATTTGATAAATATGAAATTGATATAATACCTCATACAATACTTAAATGTGTAGTAATTGGTTAGATACTGACATATCTGATAGTGTAAACAATTATTTAAATAATAGTAGAGCAATTTTTAGTGGCGCCGCAGAGGCGTCACTCGACCGCTAAGGGTTAAGTTTGAACAAACAGTTCTTCCATGGTGGTATGGGTGGTAAGGGTGCAGTGGAGACTTGAAAATGAACTCGGTTACCCTTTCGGAGCATGAATAAAATCAATCGGTGCAGTGTTGACAGTATCAAGGATGGTTTGAGCGTTTGTCTAGCTGAAATGACGCGGCTCTTTGCTCCGTCGAATCTGGACAGGCGATGTAATTCCCGTCGATTGTCGGTCCTGGTGCAGAGAGACGGTCTCGAGTTAGCGGAGCGCGACGCATCCTCGTTGTTCCTTGTATCGCGTTTATCTATTCCGGAAGGATAATGCATGCGCCCATCAGTATTCGTTCGAACTCAATATTGGTACGCGGAAGGCGTGCCGGTCGCGTCGAATTTCCATACAGGCTCCTGCAGACAGTATGGAAATGCGAAACTGAAAAACAACCAAACCATCGGCCACCCTCCCACCCCTTCCGTACGGGACGCGCAGCACGCTGTCTTCTACTCTTCGGCCCTGGTCTTCTTTCTCTGTTTCTCTTGTCGTGTCTGTGTGTCTCTTGAAACTCAAACCTCGGGACAACCGCATTATTTGACGAGGAGTTTCTTGCTCGGTGAAAATTCGACGGCGCGGAAACAATTTCGTTCGGACGTGGCATGGTAATGGAGACAGCTTGCGATTCGACGTGCGTACGTCGTTTGCCGTCGGTTTAGCGATTCCGCGACGCTGCTTATTCATAACCGGCCCATCCAGAGCTTTTTCATCGGAAACGAAGTACACTGACTTTGGACTATCTTACAAGGGATGATCTACACTTCTCCAGAACTAGTAATACTTTGGGAGGATTTGCAGAAATATTACACACGTCCTTCTACCGCATATCGTTCATACTCGACGGGGTGTAAACGTCAAACTTTGGGGTAGAAAACATATTTGATCAAACACTGGTGCGTAACCAGATTTCAAATATTTTGATTCGTTTAAAAAGTGCATTAGGAGGTTATGCACTTTTCCATTCAAATGTTAATTAATTTTCTCGTAACGTGACGACCTCGAATAACTTGTAAATTATTTGTTGCATGAAGAAATGTTTCGAACAAAAGTTGCATGGCTTCCTGAGGAATATACAGTGCTCTAATCTGTTTTTTAATACGTTGTTTTTTTATCGGGTTATGAGCGTCACCTTCACTTTTTTAAATAGAATGTCTAATATTTTTTATATTAATACACTATGTGTAACATAGTGTATTATAAACAACTTATATAAATACACTATGTGTATTTCTGTTGATGAAACAATATGTTCAAACGTGTGTAACAATAACCTCGGTCCTTCCTTATTTTTATTTGATTTTGGATGGACAATGTGTTATATTACGTTTACCATGTTATTTTTATATAAACATCCATTGAAGATATTCATCAAGTTACCAAAGCGTTAAATATTCAAGTGCACGAACGAAATTGGAATTCGCGAGAACCGGCCGTTTGTCATTTTAAAGGGAATGCAATCGGAAAGCGGGATTGCTAGTTCCATTGGTTTTATACGGTCAATGGTTGTCGTTCGCTCGCATTTCGCCTTAAGCCGATAACTTCCTTATTCCAGTGCTCTTCGCAGTCGTTTAAAGCATTTAAGAGATTTCTCCCTCCGATCCCTTAAGAAGTGACAACCTTGAAGGGATTAGTGGAAGAGTAAATACTTCTCAAGAAAGCTTCCCGCAATTTATTAAGGTCACCTAAAAGACGTAGATTCTTTCAATGCTGCTTTTCTTTAACGTGATGAATAATTCTTGTCGATGATGAAGACTTCTTGTCGATGATGAATAATTCTTGTCGATGATGAATAATTCTTCTCGATGAAGAATAATTCTTCTCGATGAAGAATAATTCTTGTGGATGATGAATAATTCTTGTCGATGAAGAATAATTCTTTTTGATGAACAATAATTCTTGTCGATGAACAATATTCTTTTCGATGATGAATAATTCTTGTCGATGAAGAATAATTCTTGTCGATGAAGGATAATTCTTGTCGATAAACAATAATTCTTGTCGATGAACAATAATTCTTGTCGATGAACAATAATTCTTGTCAATGAACAATAATTCTTGTCGATGAACCAGAATTCTTGTCGATGAACCAGAATTCTTGTCGATAAACCAGAATTCTTGTCGATAAACAATAATTCTTGTCGATGAACAATAATTCTTGTCGATGAACAATAATTCTTTTCGATGAACAATAATTCTTTTCGATGAACAATAATTCTTGTCGATGAACAATAATTGTTGTCGATGAAGAATAATTGTTGTCGATGATGAAGAATTCTTGTCGATGAAGGATAATTCTTGTCGATAAACAATAATTCTTGTCGATGAACAATAATTCTTGTCGATGAACAATAATTCTTGTCGATGAACAATAATTCTTGTCGATGAAGAATTCTTGTATACGAAGAATCTGATGAACCAAAATATTCAATTTGTACCGTAACGCAATCAAGAAACTTGCAATTGAAGAAGATTTAGAAGAAGATCGTGTTTGTTTAACAGTACTGTTAAAAATCAGACATTTAATATTTAACAGGCTACTACTATTAGGTGTTCCGATACTTTCGGGATGTCGGGCGTCACTCAAGAAGAGACAGATGAAGAATTACGAAATGCTGGTTGATTGAAAATTGTAGTGTTTGGACAGCTCTAGAATTCGGGCAACTGGTAGTGCGTGATTCAATGTCCACGGAATGGCCGAGGATTGGTGGGTTCGCGTGAGCTCTTTCCTTCTGGCCGAATAATGTCGGCTTTCCAGCGATCGATGCCTCCCCTCGTAGATTCCTAACGCTTTGTGTGCCGCCACGCATTTCCCATATACGTAGCACAATCAGCGGTAGGTGTTTACTCGGTCTGATTAACGTTGTTCCTCTACCACTACCTGGCTATAACCTACGTCTGACAATGTACTGGATACACCACTTGGCGTCCCGGCTAGCCCGGATTTGAACCGGGATTTAACTGTCATTCTTTGTTTCTGTCGTTCGTGCTTCGAAAACGTAAATTACCTTAATTGTTTCCCACCCTCGCGTTAAACTTCTCCGCTCGAGGATAAAACCCCGAAGCTCGTTTGCGATCCGCCGGCCGAAACTGCCCGACGATTCTTTGCAATCATTGAGAAACGATTAATTGTTATTACATACACCTTTTATTCGTCGTTCCTGTAACGTTTATCGTACTCTCTCCGTGATTAACGCGCTGCTGCCCCTGCGTTTGTTTTTGTAACGGTCTTCATACTTGTGATATTTTAAAGTAGAAATCTCTTTGTGAAGCGGGGAACGAGTCTGACAATGAAAATGCACGCATTCGCGGTATGTTGCACTGTGGTTTACAATGTTACATCGTAGCGTGCGCAAAATTAATTTGACTTTCTTTATGATTAACGCGAGATGGATAAACTGCAGATTTTCTTTTTAAGAACAACGAGCAGGTGAAAGACAATAGGTTCTGCAAGGATTTACGACTATTATTATTTGTACCTTAATGTAATTATTAAACGATGAAACACGGTTTCGTTTAGAGTCTGCTCTTTACAATTGACTCTGGTTAGTTGTATTTCACGGAAATGTCGGTTTAATTATGAGCCGTGGTCTACAGTGTGCATAATAACGAAACTAGAAAAATTCATTATTAAAGCACACATTTTTAGCGTAAAAATGCTTACATTTTCGTAAATTATTTTAGGAAACTCCGAATACGGTGGAAATAAGCTTCGCCGACTAAAACATTATTGGGCAGTATTAAACCTAGAAAATATTAGCTTCATTTTGTATAATACTTTTTTACTCAGAATTTCATAATTTATGAAATTTATGTTCGAAACATTTTCTCATACAACAAATAACTTACGAATTAGTTAACCCTTCCTAAGAATGTTTTCTTACTATTCGAAATTATGTTTATTTTTCTGAAAATGTTGTTATAATTTTTTAAATATCTTTCCCTTCAATAAAACACAAAAACTTCTTTCAATTTTTACATCCCAATTAAAAAATCATGCAGTGAAGGTTTGAGATCGTCACGTTACGAGATTCACCCTGTGTACATCCACAAAAGTTGTAAAACACAGGTTAAGAATTAATTTATTTATACACAGGTTATTAATTAATTGTTGATCATAGTGACTTTTCAATTTAAGCAGAAGTGGGTTAGAGTATGTATCCTGTAAACGTTATTGCTCTGTTTGAGCCATATTGTACATGGATCGAAGCACGATTCCTAAAAGGATTTTGCTCTATGAACTAGATCTCTGGATAGCGTGCGTTTGATGCATATATGATTCGAGTGTACATTGCTCTGCAAAAGGCCCGTGTGGAATCTGAAAATTCAAATCTTCTCTAGTGGCCTCCGAGGTAACATGTGGAACAGGTTACAAGGATATTTCAAATCTTGAGAGTACAAATGGAAATGGCCGTATTAAAGTGTAGTCGGAAAGTAGGAGGGGGTGGGGGTCACGTCGCAGATTGCAGCAGTGATTGTCTCGGGGGATGGTTTGGTGGACACGTGTCCTATTTCGACTTCGAAAGATATGACCGGCCGCGACCCTCATTCGAAACTGACCTCGAACCGAATACTGCCGGTGGACTCGACATTATACCGAATAAATGGACATTTACGACTGATAACTATCAAAATAATCACATAAAGCTGACCATGAATATCTTGGAGATTGCGAACGCTGTAACTAATGGATTGGACAATATTACCTGCAATATCCATAAAAATTCCCCCCGATACACATAAACTACGGAACGCCAAAAGGGAAGCTTCAATTTCGGTTTCGAAAAATGGATAGAGTTGAGTTCTACAGTTTATTTTTAATGTAGGAAACTATTGTTACACATATATAAAAGTATTTAGAAATGTAGAAAATTTAACTCGCTATTTCCAAGAATATAACCGATAATTTTACATTCACAGAATATTAATATTTCTACTTGCTTTGCAATCAACTAGTGATGTAAAAATGTATTTTCTTAGTATGTTTAATAGGTCGAAAATAATATAACAGTATTCTTAAATTCTTCTAATACTTTCACTGTTTCGAATTACACTTACTCAGTTTTGTCATAACTGCATAAAATCTGCTGTCCATTAATAATTTTCTTGATAAACAATTTAGTTCTAAAGATTGCTATGTTTTATTGGTGGAGATTCCTATGTGTTTACACTGGCAACGAATAATTCGAAGATTCAATAAAAGTACGTAGGCGTGTCAGCGTTATTGCAAGTTATTTGTCTAAGTAGATAAGGGTAGCACTTATCAGACACAGCGGGAGGTAGATAATCAATCAGAGACGTGGGACGCAGGTCGGTAAAATCGGTCGCCGTCGGTTACTTTTCGGAGTTTCGTCCTGTACACTGGCGCCCTCGGAACTCGTTTTTAACAGCGCCATCTGTTGGCAGGGATGATTAATCGATCGAGGGGTGTTACGGGGAAATACAACCCTCCGCGTTCAGATGGCGGTGAGACTTACGAGGGTAACTTACCCTCTACGGTCTCTGCATTTCAGTAATACAAATTTTTACGAAAATCCTATTTGACTAAACGCAACTAATCGAAATTAAATAAATATCAATAGAACGTCCATTACATTTAATTTCTATATTAAATGCTAATGTCTAATCATCACTTTCATTCTGTACGATAAGAATGTCACCGCAATCTGCAGACGATGACATTTTGATATTTTCTACAGACACCATTAAATTCTGAAAACTAAATAATGATGCACGAAAATGTGTATTGCTTTTGATAATCTAAGCTCGTCTAAAAGATTGTAAAATATTCGAGAATCACCATCCCCGAAGGGTTAACGTTTCGTTCGAAGAATATCTAACAAATTCTTGAACGTAACACAAAAGCAGTCGAGAATGAAAAATAATAAACGATCAATCGTTGACGTCGTAATGATGAAATGCTTAATTAGCGGCGTAGTGGATTATTCCGGGGCAACGGTCGGAAACGTGTATCACAAAAGAGTCTAAAATTTATCTTGCCGACACTGGCGCTCGCCACCCCTGTAAAAACTAGACGGGACCGATCGACGGTGGTTTCAGCGCTCGAGGGTGGACCGGGGGTGGAGTGCGGCTATTACGTAAAAGCTTGCGATTAGCGACGACCACACCGGCGGATCCCTTTGATCGTCGCGAAGCCGGACTCCGCGTATAATCACGCTGGTCCCACCCCCGCATCTCCCTTGCCCCCACCGCGGTTGGCAGCCCGGGCGTCCCTTCTTCTTCAGCTTCTTCTTTGTGCTCACGGCGGATGGCGATAATTGTTTCATGCCCGCAGGAAGTAAAGCTCTTTATGCTGGGAGCTTTATTTTGCGGCTGCCGTGCCGGGCATCCAGAAGAGAGCCGGGATTAATTAATAACTATGTCCCACCCACCACCTACCTCTCCTCTTCCACTTCTGCCTCCTCTTCTCGTCTTATTTTCACCCTGTTTCCCTCTCCCTCTCTCTCTCTCTCTCTTCTTCGTCTTCCTCTATTGTTGGTCCATCTCTCTCCCTCTTTCCATTCTTTCTCTCCACACTTTTCCTTTTCCCTTTTTTTTTTGTTTTTCTTCTTTTCTCTCGTCTCCCGTTTCCCACGACGACATTAAGGCTAATCTACAGCAACGAGTTCGAGGCGACAGCACTGCGAAACTCGGTCGAGTGAAAATTAAATCAGAGCTTATTTGTCATGAGCGGGCCGACGCTTTTTTTCCATTCCTGTTTGGACTTTACGCCGGATTAGCGCCCCGTCGCTCGTTCCTCGGTCTGACCACTGGCCGACTGTATCCACTGCGGCTGACCGCCGACCGCGCGCTGCTACTGACGTGACCGCTCGTGTTCCCTGTTTTCCCGTGAGTTATAAGATCCGAATATCGACGATGCCACGCCGCGACGGCTCGTCGTTCTTCATTCCACGATTAAATCTGTCCGATGACATTCCGGAAGCCTCGCCACTGTCGTTCGCAACGTTTTATGTCACTCGTGAACGGTACTTTGCGAAGCACTTTTGAGAAATTCGATTCTTCTCTTTGATCCTTCGCGTATCATTTTCTGTAATTCTTCAAATCGTTTCTCAGATAAAAAAGAAAGTTTGTATTATAACATTCATACAGAAATAATATTCATAGCATGATAATAATATGTTAAATAATTTACGGTGTGGAAGATTTCTATGTTCTCTTGAAACTATATGGAACACGAAATTGTCATTAAGTACAATTTTTTATTACGGTGTGGAAAATTTCTATATTCTGTTGAAACTATATGGAACACGTTAAATAATTTACGAATATTTACGAAGTTGCCTGTATAAATCTAGCATCTCTTTCACGACTACATATAATAGATGATTCCAAATGTAACTGCGGCAATGAGGTTCAAGATCTTAACCATATCATTTGGCAATGTACCTTGTTGGAATCTCAAAGAGTTGATCTCATGAAAAAATTAAGGAAGCTTAAGTTGTTTCCACCTTTAAATATCAGATCGTTGCTTTGTGAACCGAATATTGAGGCATGTTATTTTCTTTTCAAGTTTTTTAAGGAATGCAATTTAAAGATTTAAAGTTATGTACTTAATATGTTATATACTTAATGTGTTCTACTGTACCTACATTACTAATGTTCAAATGTAAGATGTATATTACTAATCTATAGCTTTATAACCCCCTATGGGGAGTTCTAATTAAGCTTTCAATAATAAAAAAAAAAGAAAAATAATGCAACGTAAATTAATAGAATCATGCAACGATTGTTGTAATCAGAGTCGCGTAAAATCTACATCATTGCAATCGTCTTTTTATACAAGAAATAGGTATAAGTAAATAATAATTGTGAAAATACATCTGAGTCGGTTAACACCACGCATTCAAAGGGACGGAAGAATTAAAAATACCATCGAACCGCTTTACTTTCACATCCGTTTTCTCCAAATAACAACATAATACTCTATCCGGAATTCCTTCGGCTGATAATTGAATCCGAACTCGGGAAGTAGGAAAGTTCCATGATCCCGTGAAACCCGTTTAGGGGAGTGTGCATAGCCTCTGCTCGGCGCATAAAATTCCAAACGGTGACCGGAAGAAACGACGTGAGCCCTCGTAAGAAAAGTAGCTCGTACGATTCGAACGTTATACCGATAGCCGTCTAATGGAAAAGCTTCGAGAGCCTTGGTATACATGGTGTTCCGTAGACTTTCGTGCAAACCTTTTGCTTTCTTCCACAAAAACCGAACGTCGCGTTAGAAATAGTTTCTACAATGAGTTTTTAAGAAGTAATAAAATCTGTAATTAATTGTGCCGCTAGATTTTTATCGGAGTTGAAAGAAAAAGTTGACAATGTAGAAGTCTGTATCAGACACGGAACATTAAACGTGCAGTAATTGGAGAAAGCTGGGACGAATTTCACGTACAATATAATTCATTAGCGCATTAATTGCGTAAAGCGTGCACGACTGTTACAAGTGGACCGTAGATTTTATTGGTTTATGGAAAGAATGTACGCGCGAAATGTAAAACAGTAGAAATTTCAGAAGCGTTTAAGAATGTTGTTACATTCTGTTCGACTTATTAACAGCCAGCGGATGCAATTATGAGTTGTTCAAATTTGTAGAATAAAAGGAAAAGCGTACATGCACACTCTCGTTCCATTTCTATCATAATGATACTTTCAATGAACGAAACCAAATCTTGTTTTAATATCCATATCGTTCGAAGCGAATAAGATCTTTTTAATTAATTTCTATTCGATTCCTATTAGCATTTGCTTCACAAAATATTGATCTGGCAGAGAGATCTGCACGGCGTTTGACCTGTATTTTCATGTGAACTTCAGGCCACCGTGTACGGCGTCGACGATGGCCAACGGTAACGAAACGCCGGGTTTTAAAAGCGGGGGGTGTGTAAAAAAGGGTGGCGGTGGAGACCACTTTGCCTTTCCACGGTTCGTCGATTTCCTGATCGGATATCTCAAGAAAGCGAGAGCGTTATCCGAGGCATCGTAGTCGCCGGTCAATGGTTTCTGATCGGGCCAAACGAGGCCGTCCCATTGGTATGCGCAGCCGTTGAAGGGTGTCCGTGGCAACGCGTGTTATTTCGTGAAACGGATCTATTTTGAGGGTGCCTGACCCTTAAGTGATATGCGCGAGGAATACAAAAGGGTCTGGGAAGAGACTCGGTGTTGAAGGGTCGCTCGTGGAAAAGAGAGCGGACCGTGTGCTACGTTGGGACGGGATCTTCGAGTAGGGACACTCGCCAGCCTTCGAGGAACGTGTTTGCACGAGGAAGAAAGAATCCACGGGGACGATCGCGTCCAGACATCTACATGTTATTTCCATTCGTTTGCGATCCTCTCGATACGACCAGAGAGAAGAAAGGAGAGAGGACACATTTATTTTCCCTGGTAGGGGAATAGATCGCCGGGAGAAAGAATTTTTCTTCCTTCTCGTCGTAGACCATACTCTCTTCCCCCATACTACCCGCAACAGTCTGTTTCTAGGCGCCGCTGGATCGTTTCCCTAGCATTCACGATCCAGCACACCGTTTTCCATCTTTCTTTGCTGCCGATTCTCATCTGGCTTGTGCAAGACAGTTTTTGTCTTGTCTGACCATAGGCTGATATCCTATTCTACTTGTCTGGCTCTATAAAACTTCTATTCTACTTGTCTCAATCTATAGAACTCCTATTTCAATTTTTTGACTGTACAACTTGTCTGACTCTATACAACTCTTATTCCACTATTCTATTCTACTTGTCTGACTCTATACAACTCTTATTCCACTTTTCTGACTTTCTACAACTTCTATTCTACTTGTCTGACTCTATACAACTCCCATTCCACTTATCTGACTTTATACAACTTCTATTTTACTTGTCTGACTCTATACAACTCATATTCTACTTGCTTAATCATAGGAATCTTGTTCTTCCTTCATTATTACCTACAGACTGTTCTTATTATACTTAAATAAGCCTTCACCGAACGCAGA
This sequence comes from Lasioglossum morio, assembly GCA_916610235.2. Lineage (NCBI taxonomy): Eukaryota > Metazoa > Arthropoda > Insecta > Hymenoptera > Halictidae > Lasioglossum > Lasioglossum morio. Next base: position 7,245,231 of record OU744325.1, on the reverse strand, counting down.
TTCTACTTATCGGATCGTGGACTACTTAAATACTACTTGTCTGACTCTATACAACTCCTGTTCTACTTGCCTGATCTTATAAAACTCTATCCTTCATTCTTAGCTACAGCCTATTCTCATTATACTCAAACAAGCCAACGCAAAGGTCCTACACCGATTCCACTTCTCGAATCAAGGACTATTTAAATTCTACTGGTCTGACTCTATACAACTTCTATTCTACTTGCTTAATCTTAGGAATTTTGTTCTTCCTTCATTATTACCTACAGACTGTTCTTATTATACTTAAATAAGCCTTCACCGAACACAGACTCTACTTATCGGATCGTGGACTACTTAAATACTACTTGTCTGACTCTATACAACTCCTGTTCTACTTGCCTGATCTTATAAAACTCTATCCTCCATTCTTAGCTACAGACTGTTCTCATTATATTCAAAACAGCCTACGCAAAGGTTCTACACCGATTCCACTTATCGAAACATGGACTACTTAAATTCTACTGGTCTGAATATACAACTTCTATTCTACTTACTTAATCATAGAAATCTTGTTCTACCTTCATTATTTCCTAAAAACTGTTTGTATTATACTTAAACAAGCCTACCCAAAGGCCCTACACAGATTCCACTTATCGAATCACGGACTACTTAATTCTACTCGTCTGACTTTAGGCAACTCCTATTGTACTTGTGCGATCTTAAGATCAGACGTTATAAATGCACAAGGATCTACACTGTAATTGTATATACCATGAATCAGTCTAAGTTTCAAGACAAACACCGAACCTCTAGATCAAGAGCTAACCTAACAACCTGACCACACGCGTACCAATTCTACATATTCATAAGCCGCTTCTGTTCAACTCATCGGGTAATTCGCAGAAAGAAGAAGACGCCTACACGCGCATTCCATTCGCGAACGAAGCCCTTGATAGGAAAAGAGGATTCGAAGGGGAGAATAGATCTGGTAGAAAGAAGCTCCTACTGTTCGTTCGTCATCGACCATAGTGTTTCTCCCCGCAGCACCCGGAACAGTCTGTTTCTAGGCGGCACTAGATCGTCCCGCTAGAATTCACGATCTAGAAACTGGTCCACCCTCCTCTTTCTCCACTGCCCGCCAGACCACCCCATACTTTTGTAAGGCACTTTTCTTCCGGAACGCTGGCCCGACAATCGTATTCCCCATTCCGCCATTACGTTCGTCCCGGCTGTTCCATTCCTTCAATCTGGTCGCGTTATATAAGGACTCCTTTTCTCTCCAACGGGTACGCCAACCTCTCCGTTTCGTTTCTGTCTCTTCTTCTTCTTGTCCGCTGTTCAACTCTTTCCATCCACCGCGTCGCGACAAGTCGGATTGGAAACTGTGCACCGGCGAGAATTCACAAGCAGAAACGGGAGCGGCCCCAATCGTCCTCGCTTCTTCTGGTCGGCCGACTACCAAGACTCGATGTGGCCTACCTGTTGAAGGAACTCGCGACCGATACAATATTTGCTGTTATCATTTAGAAATTTTTTCGAAACTTACTTTTTAGAACACGACCACCCTTGGGTTCCAATTGATTTTCAAATTGGGACGTGCTCGCTAACGATCCGAAGAAAAAAGTCCTTCGCAGGTTGCTAGGGGCATGAGGCTTCTTCTTTGCCATTGTTAACTTCTTGTGATATGCACTCGAACTCGTAATGAACGTTTCAAATGGAATCCACTAGCTACGAATGCCATTTGTTTCTTTTAAAGTGGAACAAGATACTATCCTCCAGGTATCAATATTTATTTTTTGTCGTTGTAGTAATTCGAACTTTTTGTGAGAACTTTTGAGAACATGTAGGCATTCAATTGATATAAATTTTCTCTTACATATATATTTATTATATGTATGTAACATGTATTTGGTCCCCTCAGAGTTTCAAATTCATTTACCAATCTTCTTCCCCCTCTTTCCATTCTCACTATCGCCTTTTCAGCGGGACCTACTGTTTATGGTGGGTTCCGAACCACCTTTTGCCAACAACACGTGAAAAACACGTCGGGTGGGTCACTTTCCGGTTTATATATTTATTACATATTTATAACTAAACTGCGGATCTTTAGGCATGTATGACTCTTCAAGATTTTCAAAATATAGAATATTAAATTCGACCGAGTTTAGTACGATTTTTATTTATTTTTATTTGATTCCATTTTCGTAAAATTCGTTTACAAAAATTGCAAATTGCATAAACATCCGCAGTCTATTTGTAACATACATATTTATTAGACTCTCGCACGATATTGTTAATTTGACCATCGACAAGTTAGTATGTATACGAAATATATTTATTAACTAAAATATCCCATTAATCTATAATAATTCTGTATACACATATTGTTACAATACCTACATTTAAAAAAAAAAAATTACCAAAGGGATCGAAAGTTAATCGAAAATTCTAAATAACAATTGAGACTGCAAAGATGCATGAACGGCAAATTATTCAGTAAATTTATTTCTTTGAACAGCAATGTTAATCAGTAGTATCAAAGGATGCTAGTTCCGACGTTTCTCAAACCAGCAGAATCCATCCTGTTTCGCTGAAAATAGCTGGCGGACGGTGCCGCATCCGGCAGCCCCTAAAATTTCGATTCGCAAGTTTCCAGCGAATCGGACGATCCGGCGAGCGTGACGTAGTTACAGTTCTGGAATAGCGTGTAGCCGTAGTTCGACGTGAAATCCGTGCTTGCCGAAAATCCGCAATTCCGCGTTCGTTTCGTCGACGATCGAGCGTACCGGGATCGGCCGTACTTCCAAGGAAAAAATATATGCGCCCAGTTCTGGAACCTGGGCTATTGCGGAAGTCAGCGCGACGAGTGACAAATTTTCCAGCGTTTTATATTCGCGACAAATGCAGACGTGCATTCCCGTATAAGATTGGAGTGGAAACTTTTCCTGGGCGTTGTTGAATATTGCCAGACTGGTAGTAGGTAACCGAGTGCGCGACGATGGAACTCGGGCGCTCTCCTCGTTCGCGAACGAGAGGCATCGTGTGTGAAATCGCGCGTGCGACTCCGCGCCGCGACGATACAAACACGCGCCAACTGCCGTGTCACACATACACTACCGCTCAAAAGTATCCGAACACACGCGAAATTTGTAATAGCGTAAAAGTTACTTAAGCATCTAAAATTGCGACTAGAATCGATTAAATTCATTACTTTTTTATGGGATATCTAATTCTCGTCCCTCGTATCAACTTGACACAGTTTTCCCGAAATACTGTTCTGTTTTTTGTAAGTAAAGTCCGAAACTTGGTGACTTTCATTTTTTTTAAACCCTTATACGCTCCTCAGACGAAAGTAATAGCGTAAAAGTTACTTAACCATCTAAAATTGCGACTAGAATCGATTAAATTCATTACTTTCTTATGGGATATCTAATTTTTGCCCCTCGTGTCAATTTGACACAGTTTTCCCGAAGTAAGTTATACTGTTCTGTGACTTTCATTTTTTTAACCTTCATAAGCTGTTCAGAAATAGTTGCATAAAAAATTCTATGATACTGTTACACCCATTTTTGCTTCGCACTTTCAATCAATAAGCTTTGCTTCATTTATCACGTCACATTTAACCCTCATCCACACGACGTGGTACCCGGGTACCTATTTCAAATTCATTTAGAATAGTACAAAAAATTACCCGTGTGGATGAGGGTTAAGAGAAATACGTATCGCAATACAGATAAAGAGGAAACAATCATTTTATAGCATTTAAAAATAGTAAATGGGTGAATTTTCACCCTGAGGAACGTATCAGGGTTAACTCATGAATTTGAATGAAAAAAATATCGATAAGTAACTGTTTGACTTGTTATTTTATCGATTTTGTTAAGCACTGTGTCAATTTGACACGGAGGGACAAATTCAGTTCGTGAAATGAGGGACAGATGAGGGTTAAAAACCACTTATGTATGTGAAGACTCACAATATTGGACTAATTGTAAGATTAAATACGAGATTCGTCGACAATCTTTCTATTAATATTTGTATCGAAAAATTCTCTGAATTAGTTCTGTACCTTAGAACTGAAGCAAAGCTGTACATTAACAGAATCAATCTAAAATTTTATTTCGGTTTAAAGGAAATGAATAATGTATTAGAGAGAGAGAAAGAGAGAGAGAGAGAGAGAGAGAGAGAGAGAGAGAGAGAGAGTTCGTAGCATTTTCAAATCAAAATTCAAAAATAAAATTAAGATATTTATTCATAGATTTATTAAATAATATAACAAGTCACCTAAAAAATGGCAAAAAGTAATAAGAGGAAAATATATTGAACAAATTTATGTATAAATATTCTAATTTCATCTTTGAGTTTTAATTTAAAAACTTAACGTTCCACCTTCTCTCTCTAATACATTATTAATTTCCTTTAAATCGAAATAAAATTTTAGATTGGATCTGTTAAAACTCTACATCCCAACTCATTAGACTCTGTTTCAGAATCTTCATCGCGAGTCAAACACGATATTGTAGGGCAATGGGTTAAACTACGTTTTGTAAAGAAAAAAATATATAGCTTCCGGATACTTTTGAGCAGTAGTGTACCTGTACACACCTGTACACAGGTCCACGCATCTGTATGCACTTATATGGACGGTAACGTGCAGCAGGAGACGAATACGCGTGCAGCATGCATGCGCGCGTCTCGGCGGCTCGTAAAATCTGCAGCTTTTACAGCCTTGCGAGATTGAAGAATCAGGTTGTAAAGGGCTGAATCCGCGCGGATAAAGCGCGACAAGGGATTCGAGGGACGGGGCTCGGAACTTTAGGACGAAACGGCATTCAGGAGCAACGCGACGAAGCGAGACGACGTTACACACGAGTTAGAGAGAGAGAGAGAGGAGAAGCTCGTCGGAATTGGGCTGCGAGAGAGGGACTCCGTCGACAGGTTTCATGGAGTCGAGGCACGCCGACCACGATGTCGAAATATAAAATAAATATCTTAAATCCGCCGTGATCCAGGCTTTAATTAAAAGTTGATCCTGCGTTCTGTACCCGTTCGCGCGATTTTCGACGAATCCAATCTGCGTGCAGGTAGTTTATCGACTGGCTGTTTTTGGGTTTGTTCTACTCATTTGTGTTGACTTTGATTCGAACGTGATCTTCCTTTACCGCGTACGGTGCTGGCTTCTTTGTCTTGCGTTTTTTTTTTTTTTTTATTAAACTCTGAATTGGAATTGTCTGCGTTGCTAAACGAATGCACAGTTTGTTACTGATTTTGTGCTTTCGTCGGAGAATATTTTAGCAAATATCTAGCTAACAAAATAAAGTCCAGAAACTATCTCGGTCCCAATTATCTGCTTTATAATCCGTTGTCGCAACAATTTCTTCAGAGTTGCATTGGTTATCATTATCCCCAAAAATGTTGTAGAAGAGAAAAGAAAATTGATATTTCCTGTCTCGCTACATTTATTGTAATGCTTAAACATTGATTATATATAAACGAATGAAAGGACCTCTGAAATTGGTGAATTTGAAATATGTTGTTACTTTTGGGTCACTGAACAAATGTATGTCAAGAATAATGTCAAAAAATGGACAGTTTCGTTGTTTCAACCCTTCAAAAGTCTGAGATCAGACCAGCAAAGATATTACTTTCGGATCAATGCGGTTACCATTATAAGGGCACAATATGAATTTTTAGTGAACAAAATAGTTAAAGAATAATTGTTTACGACAGTATTGTTTATACAATTTGAAAATTATTTGCAAGATTGATGGATGATTTAAAGTGGGGAAAATCATAACGAATAGCGCTTCCCTAACGCATTATTTGTTTTAAAATCAACAATAAACAAATAACTGATAGTAAAACCTATGTCAGTAGACACCCTTAATTATGAAAAAACAATTTCACGTGGTTTAGTGCGGGGTCCTTTTATTTCATCTAAAAAGGAAACCATAACATTCATAATTGTTAGACTTTGTTAAAGTCTTCATCACGGGTCTGACTCGTTACAATACAGCAAAGGGTTAAATCGCATAGATAGTCGATAACTAATTGTGTACTTTCTTGAAAGTTACGCTAAGATATGTAAAGAGGAAAGCTGAAAGAATTGATTGAAGCAAAAATCACAGAAACGAGAATCTGAAAACTATATCAACTTGCTCCGGCCTCCCCTAACTAATAAAATAGAGACGTGGAAACTCCCCGTTGAACGCAGCACTATCACGGTCCCAAAGTAACACGGTAACCGCATAATATCGTCACCTATTCCAGCGGACGGTCCGCCGAGCGAAGCGTTCGCCTCGAAACCAAAGCCGGCCGCGGAAGTTACGAGGTTCCATTTAGCATGGGATCCGCGAATCCTCCTTGTATTTCATCGTCGCACGAATTCTGTTTCAATTTTCGAGGTTCGGTTTCCTACCTGTCCCTCTATCCCCGATGTTCGTGGGAGCGGTAGCACCGGGAACCGCCGAAAAACGAGAAGGTAAATCGCGAGACGAGATCGAAAGAGGGATTCGTGTCTCTATCTCTCGATCAGAAACGAGCACCTTGCGACACGGTATACCTCTCGTTCCCATTGCAGATTCTCGCTCGAGGATTCCTCGATTCCACCCCCAGTGGATTTTCGGTTTCTACTTTCTTTTTTTTTTGGAACAGTGGGAAAGGGCACGGGGGGTGGGGGTTAGGTGATCGGTTGACGCAGCGGAGTAAGGGTTGGGGAACGAGACAGGGATTCGAGGGTAATCAGGGGGCGTGGAGGAGAGACAATCCATCAGCAAGAGCCGCTGTGTTACTGCTACCTCTGCCTCCAGTGTCGTCTGCCATTGGCAGACTCTCACCCTCCATCCTACCGCCCACGCTAACTTCACCATAGCTGGAACGAAATAGAATGATGGAGTTATAGAGACAGATAGACACGGGGGACCGGTGCAAGTGCGATTGCGATTGCGAATACGCGCTAAACTTCGGCGCCGCGCTGAAACCGCTGAGTGGTACTCGCGCGCTTTTTTCTCCTCTCTCCCTCTCTCTTTCTCTCTCTCTCTCTTTCTCTCTCTCCCTCCCGACGACAGTCAGATGCAGATGCAGATGACCCGACCGATACCGACGGCCGACAACTGTTTTCCACGACACACGCCGCTCGCTCGTCTGTTAGGCACGTGTTCGAACGAGTTGGAAATTAGTAGGGGATGGACTCGAGCGCGCGCGCACACTCGCTCGGACGGATTTAGAGAAAGTTCAGCCCCGACGGAGTTTTTGGTGGCTCGAACGCTGTCTGCCGAGATTAAATCGTGGGATTAAATTGCGTTCCGCGAACCTCCAGGAATTCCCGAGTTTTAGATGTCAATATCTGCTCTCTTTGCTCGGCCGGAATTGATTTTACGATTGCCGCCGATCAACGGGCCAAGATTAGAACAGATTTATGCTCTCGGCCGGCGCGCGGCTCGAATGATTTAACTTTGCAGACGGCTGGAAGATTTTAGTGGTTTCGGATATTTGTGATCGCGCGGACGGATTCCGCCCGAGAAAGTGTCTTTTGAATGTTTCTTGGGGGGATTTGGAGTGCGGTGGAATTATAGTCGACGGTTTGTGTCTTCTATCTTAATCATTATAATAAGTGAAATATGATACAACAGTGACTTTCAATTTTTTAAAAATGTTTTTAATGTTTTATATTTGATCTACACATGTTTGTCTTAAATGCATAAAATTATTCGTAGTGTCTTTTGAATGTTTCTTGGGGGGATTGGGAGTGGTGGAATTACAGTGGACGGTTTGTGTCTTGTAACTTAATCATTTTAATAAATGGGATATAATACAACAGTGTCTTTCAATTTTTCGAATGTTTTTATTGTTTTATATTTGATGTACACATGCTTGTCTTAAAATCATAAAATTATATATAGTGTCTTTTGAATTTTTCTTGGTTAAATTCCAAATGGTAGAATTACAGTGGACAGTTTGTGTCTTCTAGCTTAATCAATTCAATAAGTGGCATATAATAGAACAGTGTCTTTGAAATTTTCAAATGATTTTATTGTTTTATATTTGATGTACACATGTGTCTTAAATTCATAAAATTATATATAGTGTCTTTTGAATGTTTCTTGGTTAAATTCAAAATGGTAGAATTACAGTGGACAGTTTGTGTCTTGTAGCTTAATCAATTTAATAAGTGGCATATAATAGAACAGTGTCTTCCAAATTTTCGAATGTTTTTAATGTTTTATATTTGATCTACACATTCTTCTCTTAAATGCATAAAATTTGGAGATTGTCATTTGAATGTTTTTTGGTGGAATTGGAAATAGAATTGCAATGGACATTTTGTGTCTTGTAGCTTAATCAATTTAATAAGTGGGATATAATAGAACAGTGTCTTCCAAATTGTCGAATGTTTTTAAGGTTTTATATTTGATCTATACATTCTTCTCTTAAAAGCATAAAATTTGGAGATTGTCATTTGAATGTTTTTTGGTGGAATTGGAAATAGAATTGCAGTGGACGGTTTGTGTCTTCTAGCTTAATCACTTTAATAACTCGTGTATGTATAATACAACAGTGTCTTTAAATTTTTCAAATGTTTTGAGTGTATTATATTTGATCTACACGTGTTTGTCTTAAATGTATACAATTATACATAGTGTTTTTTAATGTTTCTTGGGGGGATTGGGAGTGGTGGAATTGCAGTGGATGGTTTGTGTGTTCTAGCTTAATCATTTTAATAAGTGGAATATAATACAACAGTGTATTTCAGTTTTCCAAATGTTTTTAATGTTTCATATTTGATGTACACATTCTTCTCTTAAACGTATACAATTCAGGGCAAGTTCCAGGCACCGTTCTGTTACCTACGAAAATAATTTCGACGGTAACGCGGCAGTGCAGGCTAACTTGAGAAAATTAATTATTCCGGTAGAAGCATAACCGACGTGTCCGACAATAGCAAGCGAGAGACGGGTTTCAATCTACGAGCGTTGACATAGAAAACATCGGCGGTGCAGAGTCAGCGCGTTTAAAACAGTTAACAGGATCGATTCGAGCCATAAACGAGCGCATGAAAGATGAGGAGAGGGGGCGGAGCGCTCTTCGTTCAGGGTGATAAAACCTGGCGAAAACACGACACGTAGAGGACAATCGTTCGCGACCGTAGGCAGTCGTATTGTTATTACATTTATTACTGTGAATCATGCGCGAGCTGAAAGACGCGGGCCGGTGTCGTCGGTTTAATGCATCGCGTCGATGGAACGACGTCCTAATGGGCTCACAAACGGGAATAATCCCATTTTACGCGCGAAGGGCTGTAGTAATGATGTTAGCTATTCTTTGCCGCATTTGTCTTCTTCTTATCGGCGTATCCCGCACTTATCCGTACCTACTCGTCGGGTAATCGACGCCGGTGAACCCGTCATTTATAGGCGTTCCCCGTTTGAAAGATGATTGTCTCATTAGCTGGTTTATTACCGCCGTTCCTTTTTGCCCCGTAAACCATCAAACACCGATGAAAACCTTCGCTTTTTCGGACCCGCGAATCGCTCCCGATAAAAACAGCTAGCTAACAGACCGGTCGTTTCATTTCATTAAAAAATTCCCGTAAACGAGGGGATTTTCTTTGGTCGAGAAAACTCGAGTAATTACCTTCCTCTCGCCCGGACTACCCCCCGAGATTTAATTAAATTTGCAAACCTGGATTATAGTCACCTGCAACAGGAGATCCACGCGATCTCCGGCCTCGTCTTTCTCGATCGGAAATGCTTATACACTACATGTATTTTTCAAGTCAGCCATTAATTGTGATTGATAAAATCAACCATGTATGTTATAGATTTTTCTGTAGTATAATATACGATAATTCAATATTAATCGTTAATTATGATATTTGATATTTTGTTTCTAGTGCAACTACAAGTTGTAGAGCAAACACAAAAGGAAATTCAGAAAATATATAATATACATAATTGATTTTATGCCAACAACCGTAGTCCCGTTGAAAGCACCGGTTCTCATTAGATCATCGAAGTTAAACAATGTGGAACGTGAATGGCACTTGGATGGGGGACCGTCTGGTAAAAAAACCGGAAAGTGACCCACCCGGGTGTTTTTCACGTGTTGTTGGCAAAAGGTGGTTCGGAACCCACCATAAACCGTAGGTCCCACTGAAAAGGCGATAGTGAGAATGGAAAGAGGGGGAAGAAGATTGGTAAATGAATTTGAAACCCTGAGGGGACCAAATATCATGTTACATAATTGATTTTATAAATTACTATTAATGGCCGAACCACCGGACGTGACATTATTCTTACTCAAACAGTTAACCCTTTGCACTCGGAGCTATTTTACTTAACCCGTAACCACTGTTGATGGGTCTATTTGACCATATAACTATGTAACTATGTAACTAAAATAGGGTCACAGTGGTTACGGGTTAAGATATAAATTATTTTCTCCATCCATTTTTTATGCGGATTATTCTCCTTTTAATAAAACTTTTTTGTTTTTACCCGTAACCACTGTTGATGGGTCAATTTGACCATATAACTATGTAACTATATAACTAAAATACGGTCACAGTGGTTACTGGTTAAAAAATTAAACATGTCTTCCTATCTAGAATAATTCCATTCTATATGAGTGTTTTCATTTCGTGAATTATGAAATTAATAGAATACATCATACAATATTGAAATGATTAATAATTGGTTAGATCCCAACGTATTTAATAATGTAAACGATATTTTGAATTATAGTACAGCAATTTTTAGCGGTGACTCAGAGTCATCACTCGAGTGCTAAGGGTTAATCATTTAGTATTACTTGATCGCATTAACACTTGATATAAGTTTGCTCCCGACCTTTTCATACAAATCGATCTCGATTCGTTTAAATCATTCTGTAGTCATCACTCCACCCGAAAATGCTGCCAATTTTCGCGGGGACCGGGCTTGCTCGTGGAGAAAGAGGTGTCGCGACAAAAAGAGTGCGGAGGTAGAAATTAATAATCCAAGGTGTTCCGCGAGCGATCCATGGTGGAGAAACTCGGCCTCGGGACAAAGGGGGGCAGGTAGAGAGGCGCAACAAGGTGGAAAACAAAGAGGAACGACGAAAGGAGAAAGGTAGCCACCGAGGAGACCCCGATGCATAAGCCAGCGCCAAGGTTTAAGGATGAGAGATACGAGCCTAACGAGGTACAGAGCCTTGGAAGAGGGGAAGCACGGGGGGAGCGAGGGACGGGGAAAATTATTAATCATGGCTGGGATTTCATAAAGCTCCGTTTAAGCTGTGCATAGTGCATCGTTTATTACCCGGTTCTCCGTGGAGGCTTTGCGCAACCAGGAAATACACTGGTACCGGCTCCGTACCGCGGGCCCGTTATTACGTATCAAGGCTGCGCGCTGATCTTGCCTCGGAGAATAACGTCTTTGCGAAAATTGAAAGTCGCCCCGGTTCAAATTATCGCCGGGAGACTCGCGGTTTCGAGACGACTTTGAGCAAACCCGCCCCTGTATGTTTACACTGGCCCGGAGGTCCTCGGAAGTGATTTCTTTTTGCGACGATACCCGCTTGCGAAGACCATCGACTGTGTGTAACCGCTTATTATTGCAATCGAGTTTATGAAGATGCGACAGACGACGATCTTCTGAAACACTGTGGAGGTTCTGTGTCCCTGTAATTAAGATTTCGGGACCTCTTTGCAAGCTTGTCCTCATTTTATCGTAGTCGGCAGAGCTTTGAAGGTTGTAGAACAAATTACGTTTAGTAATTTCGATTCACAGTATGGATACCATATTTTCTATCCACGTTAAAAGCTTTCGAAACAAGTATTAGTCTGTAGGAAAGTTCTGTCGTATTTTAGATAATAATTTTGCTTGTGATTTAGAGACACATTTTGCTAGTGTAGACAGCGGATTTTATGCAGTTATGGAAATAATTAATAGGTGTACGCTCAACGTGTCTTTATTCGTTATTTTCTGATTTGGAGCTGTCAGCAACATTTATTTAAAACAAAACCAAAACATCACGCAAACTTGTTAACAAAACACGTATTATACAAATCGATAAAAATATATATAACGTATAAATCAATAAAAGTATATATAATGGTCAAACACAAATATTCAACATTCTTACATAGGTGTAATTTAAAACAGTGAGAACATTAGAAAAATTTAACGGTGCTGTTATATTATTTTCAACCTATTTCTATTTCACTCCAGTTCGTTGGAATTCACATTAACCCTCATACGCTCCTCAAAAAATAGCTACATAAAAGAGACTAGAATAACAATTCGCCCATTTTTATTATACACGTTAAATCAACTGTATTATGTTTCATTTATAGCGTCACATTTTAGAGAAATACATCTCACAACGTAGACATAAAAGGATGAATAATTTTACATTTTGTGAAAATATTGAATGGGTGAATTTTCATTCTGAGAAACATATGAAGGTTAAGAAATTGTATTTTACATAAAGATCCGCTGTCTAAATATTAAACATATTTTTTTTATTAAGTCGATTCAAACGTTTTCTTTAAAATACCACAGAACCTTCCTTCCAACCCAATAGTTAAACTACGATTTTTTCTACAGACATTCCTAGTGAGCAATGAAAAGTTTCCTTGAACAATTTCGTTTTTTATTTACGTAGAAATATGAGACCAGCTTTAAAATACCCATTTCCGAATACGTCGAACAAATATATCGTCGACTGTCCCCGCGGTTCAACTTATCCAAATTTCATCGTGAAGGTTCCGCCCTTCTGTCGTCCGTCGCGTTACTTTTATTGTCGCATGATCCCTTTGAAGGGACCACGTCAACCCCTCGCGGAAAGAAAGTTTAACGGGTGGCTCACGTGGCTCGCGGAATATATTTTGTTTCTTCCACCGATTCGTAGCAGTCGGCCGTACAAAGGGACAGTTCCGCCCATCGGCCAACCCTCTCATCCTTCCCTTTCCATGTTCCATTTTGCTCTATTCCGTCGAAGCCTGAGCCAGTTTCCTTTGGCCACCCTTTTCCTGCGATGATCCCTTCAGAAAGGCCAGCTCGTGCACTTCTACTTTAATGCTTGTGCATTTTAACTTTCTCCCAGTATTCCCTCTCGCCTTTTTTGCTTGATTCGCCGTGTTAAAGACTTATCTGATCCTCTGTTTCTTCTTCTTTGTTCCAGGTAAGTCGGAGGCGAGAATCGATCGTCGACTGTGAGTGACAATTTTGTAAGGGAGTTACTAATTCTTTTTAGAAATGTGGATTTCTTGCACTCCAAATTTACCCTTTTGAAAATCAATCTCTCCCTTCGAATTAATTGTTACGAGATTCAAAATTTTATTTATTGCAAAGATGTACGTCAAACACTTATTTAAAAGTAATTAATTATATATTTATTAAAGCGTGCTGAGTCTTCTGTTTCCGTTCACGTGTGTCTAAATAAATTATATATTTCAATTTAAATAAATATACAATTCATTTTAAATATTCTTAATCGGTGAAATTGATTTGCAAAAGATTAAAATTAATATTCAAAAGGACGAATTTGGAGTGTAAAATCTGTATACACATTTGTATATGTACATAAGTATATTTATATCTAAACTATTCCTAAGAAAGTTCAAAAAAAAATTTGGTTCGTGTTTCTTTTACAATATTAGCGAGATTATCCAGTAAATCAATCTGAAATGAATTCATTAACAACCGGTTGCGACCCATATTGTTCAAATAGAACCACAATTAACGGGATTATATAAGGATTATATAAGGATTACGAATTAGAAATATCGTGGAAAGAGGATGTTCACATTCGTGTGTCAACACACAGATGCACACATAAGTCCCCTCGGAGACACCTGCATCCTCAAAAAACGTAAACAAACGCTCTCGCCCAGTCCTCTGACTTCGGGGAAATACATACACAAAACACGCGCTCGTCGTTCGACCCTTCAAGGAACACGCAATTTAACACATATCGTGCAGATTACATTGCGAGCAAGCAATAAATCAAGGGCTTGGATTTTAAAACCTTTTAGAATCAGCAAAAACATATCTTGAGAGAGGGGGGAGCATACGAGCAAAGTGAATCAAATGAGAACAAGACAAATGTTTACGAGCGACGTGTAGCATCGATCATTCTAATCAGCTGAGAGCCAGCTAATCGCTGAAATCGCAGGATAATCTGATCAAGATGTAACTGAATATCCCGAGCAGTCGTGAGGAGCGCGCGAAAAGGTTGCCGGGGCTGTTTACAGAGAAACGGTGTCCCGTTGCAGACACGTGTGCACGTTGCCACCGATTTCCCGAGCGATTTCCCTTTAATGCATCGTGCCACGGCCAGATTCCTAGTCGTTCATGAAGCAGGAATCAAAGGATGACGGAAGACTGCGTTTGTCGCTTTGAATGCGTATCGTTTCGCCTGTCGCTTAGTCACCTTTCATTCGGGATAGTTTCATCGTTCAGACATTGAAAGTGGAGAACACAGTCGGACTGATTCGCGTTCACAAGCGCGGACTATCGTTGCGTGAAGGAACACGTCCGACAGGTTCGTCGGTTTGGTTAATGGGGATTTGCCCGGGTAAATTGCTAGCAGCAATTACCGAATACCGACTCGGATAATCCCTTCCTAGTGCGCCTTGGGCTGACCCCTCACTTAATACCGGTCTCTCTACCCCCGTGCTGCTTAGTTTACAGGGAAAACCACCCTCCTTGATCCCGTCCCTTGCGTGTCACGTGCACGCAGTCGCATGACGCACGTGTGAGCCCGTTTCCGAGCGCCTCTCTTGCCAGAAGAACGATTCCCGCACACCGCGCCGTCGCGGAGCAACAGAAAGGAGCTGCGCGCCGAACCCCGTCGACCTACTCGATTGGCTGCTTAAAATTGACGGGAATAAAGGATCTATCGCTGCACAACGGGCTGTTTGATGTTACATAAGATCGCGGAGCCAAGCACGGGAACGTTACCCCGTGCCACAATAAAGAAACTGGTTTCCAGTACGTCTCCCAGGACTCTGAGCACTGGCTGACACACTGCGGACTTGAGCATCTCAAGGGCGGAACACCCTGCAACCTTTGTTCACGTCTGCTGACGTTCGTATGCCGTGGATTACTCCGGTCGAGGTGAAATGTAATGGTAGAAGTTACTGTTTAATACTTGACGAATAACTTTATTTAATAATCGTGTATATTCATCTACGGTTAGGAGCATAACTGATCACTAGACTGCGGATCTTTATGCAAAATAGAAATTTCTTGAATTGCAATAAACTGGAGTGAAAGAGAAATTTATTTTCTTCATTGTTATGTTTAGTAGGTGAGAATAATCTGATAGAATAATGTGATGTTTAAATTTTCTAATACTTTTGCTATTTTAAATTATTCTCAATCATTTTTGTCATAAATGCATAAAATCCGCAGTCTACTGATCACACACTTTGAATCGGAATAACTTTTTTATGAACGTACCAAACTACTTTAATTTCTTTGTGAGGCTTGAAGATGTAGTTCAGTAAATGACGTCTAAAGAATATTTAGAAGATGTGTTTTGTCAACTCGTATAAATTATGTACCTTCCGAGAATTTCATCCAAATTTTTCAAGATTTTTCAAGGCTGCAAAGGGTTGACAAAATTGACAAAGAAAATAAATAGGCATGTCACTCTTTTTGAATTGCAACACACTGGAGTGAATTAAAAATTTATTTTCTTCATTGTAATGTTTAGTAGATGAGAATAATGTGATAGTATGTTTAAATTGTTTTAATACTTTTGTCATTTTAAATGATGTACCTTCTGAGAATGTCATTGAAATTTTTCAAGACTTTTCAAGGCTGCAAAGGGTTGAACATATTGACAAAGAAAATAAATGTGCATATAACTCTTCTTTAATTGCAACAAACTGGAGTGAATTAGAAATTTATTTTCTTCATTGTTATGTTTAGTAGATTAGAATAATATGGTATGTTTAAATTGTCCTAATACTTTTGTCATATTAAATTTGTGTACGTTCTGAGAATGGCATTGTTCAAGACTTTTCAAGGCTGCAAAGGGTTGCACATATTGACAAAGAAAATAAATGTGCATGTCACTCCAGTTCGTTGCTATTCCGTTTGAAAATTTTGATTTTGCATAAAGTTTCGCTGTCTTCTGGTTAGTTATGGTCGGGTGTGTACCAGGGTGCAACTCTGTAGTTCTGTGTTCGCCGGAAGACGTCGCAGAGGGTGGAGAAACCGATCCCGGACAATCGGTGTTCGCTCGCGCAATTCTCGTTCGAGAGTCAGGCTAATGCGACAGGTAACGTGACGTTGAGCCGAAATCGAGCGACTCGTATCGGTCGTGTTTGTACAGTAACCGTTCCGTCGAAACGCGAAGGTATCACAGCGGCTAGGTAGGCCGTGGGATTAGGGTCCATCCCCATCTGGTATCCTACGCGAAGGAGACTCTGTCAGGACGAGAGAGGGAACCAGCCTAGAGGGACCGAGGCACCTACAAACCAGTCTCTCTGCATCTGGGGAAATGTGCCGAGATTACGGATCCAATTCCAATAAAGTTTAGCACGTGAGCCGACTGACAGCCGGCCAATTATTATTTAACCGGCGCAGACTGTTCCGCCCTTGCGCCTCAACTTAGCCGACCAATCGTGAAAGAGAGGGAGGAGATTTTTGGGTATTCGCAAGAAAAGTTTCGCGGACGTGCTGCGAAAGAGACTGCCTTCCGCGAACCCGTCTTCTGTCTGGCGTGGACGTGTTCCTTTCTGCAGGTTCTCTAGCGTAGTTTGAACAATGTGACCATAATTATTAGACTACGAATGTTTATGTCTTTTCCAAATTTTCAGATTCTTTTCCTTTCTAGGTTTAATGGGAACAGACTTTGTAGATCTAAAACAAATTAAGGTTGTACTAAATGAAGGCCTCCCTTTTTAGGATTAAACTTGCTGATGACACAAGCTGTCCATGTGGTTGTCTGATACAGGATCCTAATCATATATTATGGCAATGTCCGATTTATGATAATAATAGAAGTAAATTGATTCGAAAACTTTGCAACAAGGGTTACTTTCCACCCTATACATAAGATTCCTTTTTGTGCGGATCCTCTCTTTGCCCCATATTTTATATACATACATTCCTGAAGTCCCACTGTTTATTTCTCTAGTGTTAATATTGTACTCAAAAATGTTCATTATATTGTTCAATTCTAGTCTATAAGTTATCCTTGTAATGTTAGCATGCACAGCCATGTGCATGCTGCTAATAATTCCATGTGGGGTTTCATAGCTTGAATAATTATGAATGTAATGTAAGTCATATATTTCGTTTTTTTTTTTTAAATTAAGGTTTAACGTCGCATTTACATTTAGGTCATTCACGACGAACTTTTATTGTGCTCATATATTTTTTCTTTCGAAATATTTAAAGATTATATTGAATTCATTGAAAATGATCAAGTGTTGTCCTTCAATGTATATTTGTCTAAAAATTAGTAAAAGATTTAGACAATTCAAGAATGTTGTAATGTTAGAAATAAAATTTTATGTTAATCCGGCTTCCCACAATCAATGCAATTGAGTAGATAAAATTCAAAATTGTTGAAAAAGTTTTAAAAGTCAATGGCAATATATATCTCTATTAAAATCGTTGGTGGAAGAAAATAACATTCAATTTGGTATCTTAATAATCTATCTTAATATTTATTTCTTGCAATCAATGCAGATATTTTTTATTTCACATAAACATCCGCAGTCTAGTCAGGCTTAATTTAATTAGATTAAATATAAAGACTTTTTAATATATTTATTATGAGAAGCGAAAGATCGAAAACATTTCTTTTATAAATCACTTTTGAAACATTCAAATCACGAGGAAGACCTGGTGAACATTTCCAAAAACCTGTCGATTCTATCGCCGACATACCTCGAGTTCTGTACGGACAATGTTCCGAACAAGTCCGGGGATGGTTCCATCGCTTGTGGCCCAGTAAATCAGAAGCGTTCGCGACGGGTCAACCTGTAGAACGATTCAAACATTCATTCGCTTTTCATTAGCGCAGCAGCAGAAGCAGTCCAATTTCGCTTTTCCGCCGAACAAATGATCAAATACCGGGCTGGCGGGATCGTTGTATATCGGTGTTCCGCAGCGAACGGTGTCCACTTATGCCAATTATACCGATATTTTTTCGCAGTCGGCTTTCAGGTGAAACAGATTGGTAAATCACGAGCACCTGGCCCACGCTGGAGGGAGCTGAAAGCGTTCATTCGAGCCGTAGCCATTGATCCCCTGTTTTGCTTTCTGGCTGGATGCTTACCGGCGTTAATCAATACACAACGACTCTCTCCCGCTCTTAATTTAGACGAATGCGATTGTCGAGTCGGTCGTTCGTCGCGCGAGCTTCATTCATTAGGCGTTTTCTATCGTGTAGACGTTTTTCCAGGCATCGGTTGACGGAACGGGAACGACGAGCCTCGAGGACGGCTCACGCGTTAATTGGCTTACGGTGTCGGCCAACGCTCTCGTAATTAATTACCCCGGTGTCGTCCATACACGTCGGCGACATTATGCGACGACATGTTCACCGAAGATACCGAAAGATTATCGGTAAAACCGAGTTAACGTTGTACCTCCGTCATGCTTCTATAAAATTCGCACGATAGCGATGTCGTAAGCTATGTCCACTTTGAAACCAACGTCGAGCTACTTTTTATTCTTACCTCTTCCTTTTTTATTTTTACAAAACCGGCGACTTTTTAGAGACACATGCAACGTCAATATAACCTCGTTATTGCTTCACTGTGGATATAGTTTAACGACCTTCGTGTCGCTGACTCTTCGGGCTTCTCTTGGAAATGGGACTACCAGCAGAGTCCCATGGAAATCAACCACACAAATTTCCCCGACACGCTTTTCACAGACAAGAACTCATCGACTCCAGATTTGACCGACAATAAGTTTGGCCGAAAACGAATTTGATCGGCCAGAATTTTGATCGGCAAGGATATTGATCGGCAAGGATATTGATCGGCAAGGATATTGATCGGCAAGGATTTTGATCGGCAACGAATTTGATTGACGACGAATTTGATCGACGACGAATTTGATCGACGACGAGTTTGATCGGCAACGAATTTGATCGACGACGAATTTGTTCGTCGACGAATTTGATCGGCAAGGATTTTGATCGGCGACGAATTTGATAGGCAACGATTTTGATCGGATCGGATCGGCGACGATTTTGATCGACGACGAATTTGATCGGTAACGAATTTGATCGACGACGAATTTGATCGGCAACGAATTTGATCGACGACGAATTTGATCGTAGACGAATTTGATCGGCAAAGATTTTGATCGGCGACGAATTTGATAGGCAACGATTTTGATCGGATCGGCGACGATTTTGATCGACGACTAATTTGATCGGCGACGAATTTGATCGGTAACGAATTTTGATCGGCAACGAATTAGATCTTAGTTAACTATTTTTGCAACGTGTTTGCACACGATTCGATATTGTAAAAACATTTTTGTGGTTCGATACATTATTTACAGATGTGTTGATGTAGAATAATATGAATAATATCTGACTGATTAATTTTCCAGTAAGCCAGACAACACAAACACAATACACACTGGACGCAATATCTACTCTGAACGGGACACAGGTGTGAAACAGTCGCATCTCAGAACTCTCAGGTGGGGACACAGGTGTAACCCACTCCCACGCAATCACACAGCGTCGAATCTACGAAGCAATGGCCGTATACTTTCGTTGCAATGTAGGTCGAAGAAGAAACAATGTTCAACTCTATTTTCTGATAATATCGGGAACGATTCTCGGGAAATCCATCGGTGAACGACGGAGCTATTCCGAAGACAACTAGCCGGAAAATAACGATCGTCGTGCGCTGTCCGTCCATGAGAAGATGCCACGCGAAATGACAACGGAGCAAGGAGGGATCTTCGAGACCCCACTCAACTCTTCTAGTCACACTCGACAGGTTTATTTGTTTTCTTCGTCGAGCGATTCGAGCTATTGCGAAATATTTCGAACGCGGAAAAGGGGAGCAAGTAGTGGAGCGTGGATACAGTCACTGGCAATAATTTTGTAACACTTTTAAAAATACGATAAATACTTTAATGTTGAACTACGTGTACTACATGTTCATTGTACTACATGTATAGTGTAAAGAAATTTTGAAAACATTTTAATTTAGACACGGAGAAAATACATTTTAAAAACATTATAACAGAGAAAATTCAAAACTTCTTTTTTAAAAATTAACTGTGTTGTGTAAATTAATAATAAACCTAATCTGAGACTGTGTTGTGCCCAAGGTGGTTCGGAACCTACCTTAACAATAAATTGGAGGTCCCGTCGTGGAATAACCTTAACAAAAACTTGAAAACGACGTATAATAAATTAAAAAAAAACACTGAACCATCCATCGCCGGTCAAATGACAGGTTTCAGATTTTTTATTTTCCAATTAAGAAAGATGTTTTCAAGGGGATTAACCAGCGTATATTATAATAAAAATCGTACGAAATATAAATAACTTTAATATTGTGATTTTTTTGATACAATACTTCTGATGGTCGATTGGTTTAATGTTAAACATGTATAAAAGTTCTGAAACACGACTTGAAAGTTTCAAAAAATTTATGGTCCTTTTAAAGGTGTCAAAATACACAGTGACTCGTAGATACAAACACATTATAATCGCGTCGTGTAAAAACAAGTAATAGAGTGTGAGCCATATATCAGGTTGGAGGGGAAGTTCTGTCGTATTTCGAATAAGCAGGTAATTTTGCTTGTAAATCAAAAGCACACGTTGCTAGTGAGTGATTGGGAATCAGGGATTGAAAGGTTACCTGGAAGATGGCAACAAGTTTTTTTTTTATTTTTATTATACAAAATCTCATATGAGATTTATTTCAAAATAATTGAAATACAGAATACAAGACATACAATACAGAGAAAATAAAGATTTACAAAACAGAATATGTTACTGAAGATACATGAATATTATAATAAAAAAGGTATAAACCAAACACTTATACTTTAAGGCCGCAGCTCTTAAAAAATGATAACATGTAATGACAGGCTTTGATATTCGGTTTGGCTATTAACATTGAGACATCCATTGGAAGCTGCAGTTAATTCTACGGAGTTTATTAATTAATTTGAGCCTTTCCTCGTTGTACAAGTTACATTGCCATAAAACATGGTACAGCGATTCGTTCCCTTCCCTGCAACTACACTTAGGATCATCAATAAAGCCAATGCGAGCCAGAGAAGAAGCTAGATAATAGTGATCTGATCTACACCTGTTGATACTGACAATAGTTGAACTGTGAAAACCAAGGAAGTCGATTTTCAGTAAAAAATTTCTGTAAATAGGTTTTGCCTTTGGTAAGTCCATCGAATTTTATGGAAGCGAGAGTGTTGTAAAACATAATTTTGCAAAATGACTCGAAGCAATCCGTGAAAGGAATGCGGAAAATACTATAATAGGAGCGCTATAGGAAGAAGCCTCTTTAGCAAAGACATCAGCTCTTTCAATGGCAACAAGTTGCCATACGAATAATGTAAATTGTAAATTGATTCAATTGTTTTCTTTAACCCTTAGCACCGAATGGTGACTCAGAGTCACCACCAAAAGTTGCTACATCATTATTCAAAATATTGTTTACATTATTAAATGTTTTGGTGTCTAATCAATTACTAAATATTTAAGTATTGTATTAGATACTATATCAATTCCATCTTCGTCAAGTGAAAAAAATAATATACAAAAAGAGTAATAATATGGAGGAAGAAGTGTTTAATTTTCGAGTTAAAATAGCTCCGAGTGCAAAGGGTTAAAATACAACATACCATCCCTCCAACCTAACATATGCATCAGTATTTCCTCTGTATGTAATGTGATAGCAGGTGAGCTCACGCAACACGATAGTAACGTGATTTTACCTATATTCTGTTCGCGTAGAGAGTCGTTATAGGAGAATTTAATGGTAGATACGAAAGCGTTGAGACTTTTTCTGGCAACTCAGCCCAGAAGTTCCTCGGTGGCATCTTCTCGTGGACGAACGGTAGCTTTTCCTGGACGTACCCTTGACGAGGGTGAATGGGGTTGATGCGTGGGTGGGCGAGCAGATGGACGAGAGAATCGAAGGAACCGGGAACGGTTGGAGTAAGGTGGAGCGTTTCGAAGCAAAAACGGGGTAAATAAGGGGTATCCCACTGTGTTTGGTAGCCGGCTTATCAGATGCCGGTCATGTAAACCGATTCCACAGATAAAAGTCCTGCGTCCACCAGCACGACTTTGTCCCGGGGTGAGCACGGGAGTTTATCAGAGGGTGCACACACTGATACAAGGTTGTTGTTGTTGTAGAGCTACCTGCAAGCGTGGAACACCGACGCGTGCGTCAGCTCGCGTAACACGAAATGAATGATGATTCATGCGGCACGCGAGCGATTTCACGTCGTGTTCCCATATTCTTTACCAACCCGAACCCCCGGGGAGAGGGTAAGTGGAGAATAATACGCCAACTCCGTTGACCTACACTACCCGCAGAAAGTTTCGAGACGATTCGCCACGGGAGACAGGTGGATCGCCGAATAGTCTTATTCATCGATCCGCGGCGAATGGATGTACTGACGCGGTGCGATTCTAGGGTGATCGAAGGTAATTTCTTTTTGTAAGAAACTTTGTCGAAGCGAAGCTTTTAGCTTTTTGTTATTAGAGTGTGTGTTAAAAGATTCGCGAGTTCTCGGGTCGCAATGTTTTGCGATTGAACTGTAGAATAAAATTTGATTCGTTGTAAGTTTCAAATCTTCACGGTTTACTCAGTCCACATGTCACCGGCATGGAACCAACATGCTGTTCCTTGACTCTTAAGAATTTAAATTAGTACATTTTTTCTAAGCAAGTGAGTTTATACATTTGTTTTCGTTTTTAATACCTTAGTGTTTTCTGCTTGTTCGTGAATGCGTTTTCCTAACCATATATTAATTATTTGATAAATTCTTACAGACGCAGTACAGAAAATTTACATTCTTGAAAATGGTCTAAATTCAGACCGAAACGTCGAATTAAATTTCATGTGATATTTTGCAAATTTGCTTATTGTCTCCAATTGATCGAACCATGCGCCAATAACATTAATTGTAGTTTTGAACTGTAGAATTGTTGACAATATAATCGTCGAAGTTCCTGGTGACACGTAATTATTTCCTTTTTAAGAAACGATTATTTTAAGACATTTTGTACGTACATTGACCATGTAAAGCATTTTTCAATGAAACTTTTGTATATGCTGTATGTATCGGACCTACTCGTTACTAAAATTTCGTTTGTATTACTTTTCTATTCGAGCACACGTTACCGTAACAATTGTATGAAGACTGAATAAGTTCGATCCTATTATTATTGTAAAAGATTGTATATTCGTCTGGTTTGGGGTACGGTTGTTCCACTGTTAAGTAATTATTAGACAGCGGATTTGATGCATCTATGTCAAAACTGGTAGATGTAATTTTAAAGCACTAAAAGCACGTTGGAAGAATTTTAAAGTGAAGTTATATTTTTGTCAACCTATTAAACATATTTTTGAATGAAAGAAAATTTTCTAGTTCACTCCACTTTGTTAGATGTGCAGGTAGAAAATGTATATTTTGCATGAAGCTCCGCTGTCTAGTAATTATGAACGATAAAGAAGTTTTAATCCGGAGGTAGGTCTGAAAATCCTGGACGTCCAGGCGAGCTTGGGAACTTTCTGCAGGTAGTGTACGTGCAACAGGGATCCAAGCCGGTTGCTCAATCGATACTCTCTCGCATGTCGCGTGTTTCGTCGTCTCTCCCCTTGCATGAGCTGTCTCTATCGATGTTTCCTTCTTCTTTTATACAGCCCCGGTTCGTCAGGATTCTCCGCGACCAGATGGGGCGTTCTGCCCCGTCCCGTCCCGTCGTTTCGTGGCCGTTCGATTTCCCGCAAAACGATTCTCTTCCTCTGTCAACCAGGATTGTGTCCTATCGTGTCACGTGAAATCCGCGCTGCCGTATCGATCGTAATTATTACGTTTACCTCGTGACTACTGACTCGACACGGGAACGTTGGGCTCTTTCGCTGCGCTCAACGCTGTGAAACACGGATATGACTGACGTCTCGGCGAACCTAGCTCGTCGTTACATGTTACAGGTTACGGGTTACAGGTTACAGATTACACGCACGCCCCGACGCGCTTGAGAGTTTCGTTACATCTTCGCGGGATTTGCGGCTTGCCTTCGAGTTATACGTCAGTCAATGTATTTGTTGAGCTCTCAGTTCTCTGCGTATCGCTTATCGTGTTGCACCTGTGTTCAACTACGTGTCTTACAAGCGAGATTAGGCGCACCGGAATGTCCAGAAATTTTGCAACTTCGCACACGAGTGAGCATATCATCCTGTTCTTTGTCACATCAGTCATTACTTACTACTTTCTGTAGTTAGTAAGTTCTACTAGCTTCTTACTTTGGTTATTTCTAATAGTTTCTCTCTTTAGTCATTTTTACTAGATTCTTCAATTAGTCATTACTACTAGTTTCTTTCTTTTCTCATTTCTACTTGTATTAAATCCTCCCATGGACCGTTTTATCACAACATGATATATGTTTAATATTGTAATTCTTTTCGTGAACAATAAACGATATTTTTGTTACAACAGTGTTATGTGTTTCTTTATTTATACCCAGTACCCGTATATTTAATAGTTGGATTAAATTAACAATTAAATTAATATTTCTCAGGCGTCTGAATTTTCGTTGAACTGTATAACTTAACTCCGTGTCAATTCCTTCCATATCATATTCTCCTATTACGAAATTCAATTTTTGTGGTTTTCGAACATTTTCTACAATTTTCGACCGTCTGACATGTCGTTGATTTGTACTACTGAAAATCCGGATACCTCCTTCGACACCATGTTCTCCTAACACAAAGTTCAATTTTCAAGTTTTTCGGGAAATTTTCTCAATTTTTCGACCGTCTGACTTGTCGTTGAGTTGTACTACTGAAATTTCGAAATTTTTCGAGCTTCTGGCCTGACGTTGACTTATACTATTGAAAATCCGGATACCTCCTTTGATATCATGTTCTCCTAATATCGAGTTCAAAAATCGAGGAAATTTTCGAAAAATTCTATTTTTCGGCCGTCTGACTTGTCGTTGAGTTGTATCACTGAAATTTCGAAAAATTTTCGAGCGTCTGGCCTGACGTTGACTTGTACTACTGAAAATCCGGATACCTCCTTTGATATCATGTTCTCCTAATACCGAGTTCAAAAATCGAGGAAAAATTCGAAAAACTCGATTTTTCGGCCGTCTGACTTGTCGTGGAGTTGTACTACTGAATTTTCGAAAATTTTTCGAGCGTCTGGCCTGACGTTGACTTGTACTACTGAAAATCGGATACCTTCTTGCATATCATGTTCTCCTAATATCGAGTTCAAAAATCGAGAAAATTTTCGAAAAACTCTACTTTTCGGCCGTCTGACTTGTCGTTGAGTTGTATCCCTGAATTTTCGAAAATTTTCGAGCGTCTGACTTGACGTTTACTTATACTACTGAAAATTCGGATACCTCCTTTGATATCATGTTCTCCTAATACCGAGTTCAAAAATCGAGGTTTTCGGAAATTTTCTCGATTTTTGAACTTGGTATTAGGAGAACATGATATCAAAGGAGGTATCCGATTTTCAGTAGTACAAGTCAACGTCAAGTCAGACGCTCGAAAAATTTCGAAATTTCAGTAGTACAAATAAACGACAAGTCAAACGGTCGAAAAATTGTGAAAATTTTCCGAAAAGTCGAAAATTGAACTTTGTATTAGGAGGACATGATACCAAAGGAGGTATCCGGATTTTCAATAGTACAAGTCAATGACAAGTGAGACGGCCGAAAATTGTCGAAAATTGAATTTTGTGTAAAGAGTATTCGAAGACATGGCATGAATTTCAGTAGTACAACTCAATCATAAGTTATACAGATATGAATTTGTGCTGGAATCAATAGGTAGTGTAACTCAAAGGAAAGTTGAAGGTTCGGAAAGATTGGTGTTTTAATAACTGTAAACGCAGATATGCTGTTTCATTACATTTCC
Organism: Lasioglossum morio; assembly: GCA_916610235.2. Classification (NCBI taxonomy): domain Eukaryota; kingdom Metazoa; phylum Arthropoda; class Insecta; order Hymenoptera; family Halictidae; genus Lasioglossum; species Lasioglossum morio. The sequence continues at coordinate 7,219,136 of OU744325.1, read as the reverse complement.
TTTATTTATTTATAATACGTTTATACATTAAACGTTTATGCATATTGTACATGTACATGTGAAATAGTAGCACAGCTATTGTATCTACGAATGTGTGTATGTGTGCATGTATGTGAATGTATGAATGCAGGTATATGTGAGAGAGTATGCATGGATGTGTGTGAATGTATGCAGAGGTATGTGTGAGAAAACACGTGTAAAACACGTGGCTATAAGCCCTCATTATTATATGGATGATGCATGTATTGTAGTGTGTACAGCCCTATATACGACTGAATTTGTTATAACAAGGAATCGAAAATAACAGTAGAGTGATAGAGTTACGATCGCCGTATCGCAAGAAAAAGACCATATCGAAACGAACGCCGCGACAAGAAACGCGTCTGTTAAAACGAATGGTTATCCGTGTGTCCTTACAGTTTTCCCTTACATTCTTAAGTTGTATATATAATTCTTCAATGTTCCCCTCGGAGTTACATTCCATTTCGCAACTCTTACATCTAGACCTTATTACTAACATTATTAAGTTGTATTTAATAGTATAATAAACAAATATTAGTATTAGCAAAACATTGTACTGTAGTACATAAGTAATATATCCCCTTACCATTTTAATTCTCGCTAGGTCACTCCGGCATTTTAATTATCATGCTCGGTTATACATCCGGCTCATCGAGCCGTACTAATCGCTGCCGGCATGATTACTCATTAAAATGATGAAAAGCTCAGCGGGTACCATTCCAGGTGGCACGTGCGCCACGTGTGTCGCGCTTAAGTATGAAAACGGTGACAGTAGGAAGGAAGAGATCGCGCGTCCCTTCAGACTCGGGGGTCGAATTGTGCAAATCACGATTTTTAAGTGGGCATCGTTACTCTCGATGGCACTTAAGCCTCGTTCACAGGCCAGCCCAATCTGTAGGGGCCGGAACATCATAGTCAAGGATCTCCCAAACGAGGAGGCGCTTAGGATTCTCTTTTTTTTATTGGATCTTCTGGAAAGTAATCTGCAGGAATCCGCGGGAGGTATCACGACGATAAAATTGCGTCGGACGTTTCGCAGCAAGGATGTGAAATAAATTGATCAGAGAATCCTGTCGTCTGCTCGGTTATAATGACATCGACGCTGTTCAATGTTCTTTCCCCTTCTTTTCGCCACCTCCCGGGCATTGTCTCCTTTTCGGTGTATATTTGTTTCGACGCTTCTTTGTTTGCTCCCACGCACCCCTCTTCCACCCGTGATTTCGCGCCTCGACGTTAAGCTCCATTCACATTCGAGTTATGACGATCCCTGTACCTGGGAATGCAAGAGGCAGAAATTATTACGTGGAATAAAGAAGGGGATTTCAAGGGAGAAACGTGTGAAAAATTTTTAACGATCCTTACAGGATTTCTCTTATGTTCTAATTAGCCAAACACGTACAAAAGAGCAGAACGAATGGTTTAAATAAATGAAGCTTTTAATGAAAATTGTCGAGCTTCATTTACCGGTTATAACAAAATTTCCTCGTCGCCGGGGGTAACTCTATTGTGAATGATCCTTTACGCTTTCTCTCCGATTTTCACTCTGCACGCCTCATTCACACCCTCCTCTTCGCCCCTGCCCGTGTATACAAACGATCGACAATGTGCGTGGACGCGCGAACGCTTAGTTTGCACGCACTTTGACGCGTACTCGCGCGTATTGACGCAACACGCGAGCATTGTATCATTACCGTCGCCCGCGAACGATGAAACGCGAAACGTCGATACGCGATACTCGCTTTTCTGTCTCGCTTCGGAACACGGCTAATTGCATTCATACGGCTCCGATGATTTTAACCAGCACGAACGACTCGGCGCGCGGTGAGACGAAACGATCCGATGCCGATCACCAATCTCGATCCAACAAGCTGATTTTATTAAAAAGATCATTGATGTTACTGAAGAGGAATTAATTGTATTGGCCTGGCGAGAAAGGAATTTCGGTAGTTTACGGTGAAATGAAACCCAATTTTTTTTATTCAAGCAATGAACTTCTAATCTTTGTTACCAAATATGTGTGTGTGGTCTACTGGTGTAATTAGATTGCGGATCTTTATGCATTTATAAGAATGTTGAGTAGATGAAAATCAACAATATTATTAAAATTATTATTGACGATGTCAATATATGATTTCTGCTCTGTTAAAATCATTAAAGGAAGAAACAATATTGAATTTAGTTTCTATTTCTTGTAATCGATCAATTTAACAGGTGGAACATTGCATCATCAGATTACCATTTATTTTAAACTCTACAAAAGTCTTTGAATGATAAAACAACAAGTACTAATGATGATGAACTGTGAAACTATCAGAAAGATAGCAGAAGATCGTCGAACAGAATGGAAAATATTTATTGACTAAAGTTCATTGCTTGAATAAAACAAAATTTTATTTCACTTGTTGTTAGAGGATTTTATGCATTTATGACAAGAACGAATAAATGTAATTATTTATTGACTAAAGTTCATTGCTTGAATAAAACAAAATTTTATTTCAATTATTACTAGACAGCGGATTTTATGCATTTATGACAAGAACGAATAATTGTAATTATTTATTGACTAAAGTTCATTGCTTGAATAAAACAAAATTTTATTTCAATTATTACTAGACAGCAGATTTTATGCATTCATGACAAGAACGAATAATTGTAATTATTTATTGACTAAAGTTCATTGCTTGAATAAAACAAAACTTGATTTCACTTGTTACTAGACGGAAGATTTTATATATTTATGACAAGAACGAATAATTGTAATTATTTATTGACTAAAGTTCATTGCTTGAATAAAACAAAATTTGATTTCACTTGTTACTAGACAGAGGATTTTATATATTTATGACAAGAACGAATAATTGTAATTATTTATTTACTAAAGTTCATTGCTTGAATCAAACAAAATTTTATTTCACTTGTTATTAGACAGTGGATTTTATATATTTATGACAAGAACGAATAATTGTAATTATTTATTGACTAAAGTTCATTGCTTGAATAAAACAAAATTTTATTTCAATTATTACTAGACAGCAGATTTTATGCATTCATGACAAGAACGAATAATTGTAATTATTTATTGACTAAAGTTCATTGCTTGAATCAAACAAAATTTTATTTCACTTGTTATTAGACAGAGGATTTTATATATTTATGACAAGAACGAATAAATGTAATTATTTATTGACTAAAGTTCATTGCTTGAATCAAACAAAATTTTATTTCACTTGTTACTAGACAGAGGATTTTATATATTTATGACAAGAACAAATAATTGTAATTATTTATTGACTAAAGTTCATTGCTTGAATCAAACAAAATTTTATTTCACTTGTTATTAGACAGAGGATTTTATGTATTTATGACAAGAATTAATAATTGTAATTTAAAACAGATAGAATATTGGAGGAATTTAAGAACATTGTTATATTATTTACGACTTATTCAATGTATTAAGAAAGAAAATATATTTCTATTTCACTCCAGTTTGTTGAAATTTAAGTTGAATATTTCAGTTGTATTTTTTAAGTTAGTATTTATATTGAATATGTTTATTTTGCATAATATTTGCTGTTGTTTTTTCACCACCGAAAATCACAACTATCACCGAGAGGTTTTTCAAAGATTTCTCATTCGTTCGAAGATTCGACCATCAAAATGACGCATAACTGCGGTCTGCTAGTTCGCGTTCGACGGTTTCCAAGAAACATGAGCATTTGTGAAATTTTAACGAGCTCCCAGACAAATTGTGCTGTCAAGTTGATCATCCATCGTATTCGAGCGAGCGCGGATGTGACAATTTGTCGATGGGGTAAAATTGTTTCAGCGTAATTTGTATTAATACTCGACAGAATGAGAGGACCTCGTTAATAGTTAAGCGTCGCGCATTAATTTCGATGCATTCGAGTTAATCAAACGTACGATAGGGAGCGATTGTCGTTCGACAATTCTGTTCTCGCGGCTTGTCACAACGGTCCGCCAATGAAATCTCGGCTGGTTGACAATGCGCGACAACTAGATATACACTGCGCGGGCAACAAGACTCTCTGACGAGCATAACCGAGCTTTTCACCGTCGAAAACGTAAACATTTAACAGGATTGTTTATTACAACCGACGAACCGCGGTGTAAATATTGACCTTTTACCGTGCCCGCAGACCGAAATATCGTTTATTCATTAAGTGGAATTATATTAATGTCTTCCGCACCGGCTGCGTATTAATAAATCGCTGCCGAGAGAATGTGTTTTTCGAACGATCGAGCCACGACGCCAATTTTTCTCGCGCGCCACAATCAAATTCGATATGAAATTGTATTGCTGGTATAAAAATTAATAGAACGAGCTGCCGCGCGGGTGCAATATCTTTGTCGACGAACAAGTGCTCCTGTTCCTGTCGCATTTCATACACTCCAACATTTTTGCGATATTACCACCTTCATTGCCGATCCAACAACATTCAAACTTCCTTAAATTCACAGTAACTCATTTAACGATAGGCACATTTTAACCCTTTGCACTCGGAGTTATTTTAACTCAAAAATTAAAAATTTCTTCCTCAATATTATTACTCTACTTCTATACTATTTATTATCATTTGACGAAGATGAAATTGATATAGTATCTCATACAATAATTAAATGTTTAGTAATTCATTAGATATCAAAATATTTAATAATGTAAACAATATTTTGAATAATGATGTAGCAACTTTTAATGGTGACTCTGTGTCACCACTCGAGTGCTAAGGGTTAATATTATAATTACCGAGTACTCTTTTAACAATGTCGCTCCTACGTATTTTGACAGTGAACGTTCGAAACACGAGGCACTTCGTTTGGTAAATAATATTGTTTCGTCGACCAAATTATTTACCGAATGTATTTTATTTTTACGTATAAACTTGGCTTTTGAACATCGCGGCGGGCGTATAGTAAATAATTAAACATTTGATCGGGTCATAAATAATATTGGTATAAATTTACTCATCAGTAATTTACGGGTTGACCTAATATTGATTTATACTCTCTGCATCCAACACGGTAATTGAAGCGTCACTATCTATAAAATCGACTAATAATACAGGGCGAAGCTCGTAACATCACGATCTCAAATAACTCGAAAGTTATTTGTTGCACATAAAAATGTTTCGGACGTTTACATAATAAAAATCTGATTTTCAAGTAATCGAATTACCAAATATCACATGTCAGAATAACTTGAATACAAGAAGACTAATTGAAAGAGAGAAATATTATTACACCACCCAAGACTTTACTGTAATTTAGCATCTTTTGTTATTAACACATTACCAACCGGTGTTTATAATTATTGCATATTTTTGAAAAATGTATGGTACATGGCTAAATTTTCATTTAGCATTTAGTATGAACTAACTAAGTCACCTTCAATAACGTCGTCTAATAGTTTCATTTAAGATTGGAATGTCAAAGAAAATTTCTATGCTTTTTTTTGGTACAGCGGAATTATTGAAAATCCTATTAATAGGCTTCCGGTCGGTAAAGTGTTAACAACAGTTTCAAAATTACCGTACAATTATCTTTATTAACCTTTAGTACACGAGTGGTGACTCACCACTAAAAATTGTTGTATCATTATTCACAATATTGTTTATATTATTAAATATGTTGGAATCTAACCTCGTACTAAATATTTAAATATTGTACAAGGTATTATAACAGTTTCATATTTGTAAAATGAAAAAAATCATATAGGATGGAATTATTCTATCTAAGAAGAAATGTTTAATTTTAGTGTTAAAATAACTCCAAGTGCAAAGGGTTAATAAAGTCTTGATCTAAGTTAGAGGATCTGTACGATCTTAGTAAATTCGTTTACTGAAAGTCGCCCATCTCCGAAAATAGTTAAAAATTATAACTCAAGATTAATTACTAAAGAGTTGAACTACAAGATTTTACAACAAACGATGGACTTTTTCGATAGAAAAGAAAACAATTTAGGTGGCTCTAATCATCATAACAAAAACGAATAAGCATTCGTGAATACAATGCGTGTACAACATCCTGTGTATTTAAAAATATTTCGAACGGGACGAAAGAGAAAATTCTGAAAAATAGCTTTATACGAGAAAAGCAGCTTTTTGTGAGAAAGTTACTTACGCTCTGTCTCGCAGCTATCATCAGACGTCACGGTTTGCGATCCTTCCCGTCGAGAAAAACTTTCCGGCCGATGCAGCCGGGAACTCGATTAGCCGCGTCGGGCTTTGTCAATCCGCGACGAGACCCGCGGAGAATTCCATTTCTGCACGGTTTCGTCTGGGGATTCGCGGAGCGCCTCGTTTTTCGGCGAAGGGCGTGTCGGATGATGATTTCTCCCAGGCGGGCGCGTCGACGGTTCCGCTCGAAGGACTTTGCAGCGCGACCGTGCTCACGACCGATGATTAATGACGAACCCGTCTGATATATCACCGTCATTTTTCACGCATAGATGGCAGCCGGTGATATCCCCTCTGGCTCGCGTGCGGGCGAACGCGCCCGACCGGACTCAAGTAAGAGACGTCCCTGTAAACGACTTATTTTTTTAGCAATTTTTCTGAATTTCTTACAAACAGACCAGTGCCCTAATCTTTTCGGAACATTGAGGGTGCTTTACAGTATCGTAATAGGTAAATGAAATTTTTACGACAATAATCGTTATCGTAAATTGATTTTTCGTATACGTATCGATACAACGTCTAATTTTAAATGTTTTTACAGTTTTCGTCTTACGATTATTGAAATTATGAAGTTAAGTGATAAGAAGCTAACTGATTCGATAAATTTCTTGATTCAAGAATATGTTGTAATCTAATTAAAGATTTGAGGCTTTTAAGGCCCGGTATCATACAATTTTTGTTGTTGAGGCTTACACCCGAAACTCTCAACAACAAAAATTTTATTGTAATCAAAACTGCACAAAATCTAAATGAATAGAGTTTACCCAAGGGAGGTTACCCAACCGCAACATGACAAATCTACCGGATTACATAGGAAAAAGGCAAAAATTTCTGATCACGGAAGAAGTATAGCCCAGAAAGAAAGTTAATTTTCAACATATTTTTTGAACAAATCATTTCTTGAAAGATTAGTTTATACTGTATAATTCGTCATTCGATGACGTGCAAATTGCATCTTGACATTTTCGTTTAAACCTAATAGTCTCGTAATACATATTCAATTAAATTTATTTTTCACATTAACTTTGAGAAGTATTTTAAAAAATACGTGTGAAATCTTGTGTTCAGTTCAATATCCTACCAAAATTTTATTAAAATCGGCATGCTACGGTTGTCTAAACTACCCTATCAATGTCCAGCGTGGCTTAACAAACCATTTCTTGAGAGATTAGTTTATACTGTATAATTCTTCATTCGATGACGTGCAAATTGGATCTTGAAATTTTCGTTTAGACCTAGTAGTCTCGTAATATTGAATGAAATGTATTTGTTCAAATAGAACCACAATTAACGGGATTATCAAAGGATTACGAAAATAGAAACATCGTGGAAAGAGGATGTTTACGCTTTATTACACTCGTGTGTCAACGGCTAACAACCAACAGCTACTGACAAGGAGAGTGCACCAACGACGTCTCACCGATTTAGTTGAGACTCTGTATGCTTATAGATCTCGATCTCCCATTTACGAATATATACCATTATAGACGCTAACACTCAATAGTTGTCGAGATATTCATAAACAAAGTTCTTACATTACTGCTTAAATCTGCTGTTGTAGAGTAGGTATACTTCCACCCGGTGGGCTAGGGTTCGATTCTCGTTTGGTGAAAATTTTTTTTTCATATTTATTTATATTATTTATTCAACAACAAGTTAAAGAACAAACGTATTAATAAATTATAAATAAATTAGCCGAAATTAATGAAATAGAAAGTATCCCCTCGTGTCTGAAAACAGAAAAAATAAAGTAAATATGGGAAGAGAAAATATGGTATACGATAAATTTAATAATATTGCACTTACATATTTTTAATTACAACAGTGGTACGTGTCGTAAAAGCATACGTAAGAACTTTGTTTATGAATATCTCGACAACTATTGAGTGTTAGCGTCTATAATGGTATATATACGTAAATGGGAGATCGAGATCTATAAGTATACAGAGTCTCAACTAAATCGGTGAGACGTCGTTGGTGCACTCTCCTTGTGAGACGCGTCTCGGACGCCTTGATCGTCACGCGCTCACACGGACACAGACGCACACATAAGTCCTCTCGGAGACACCTGCATCCTCAAAAAACGTAAACAAATGCTCTCGCCCAGTCCTCTGACTTCGGGGAAATACATACATACACAAAACACGCGTTCGTCGTTCGACCCTTCAAGGAACACGCAATTTAACAGTATTATTCACATTAACTATGAGAAGTATTTTAAAAAATACGTGTGAAATCTTGTGTTTAGTTCAATATCCTACCAAATTTTTTTAAAAATCGGCATGCTACGGTTGTCTGAACTACCCTATCAATGTCCAACGTGGCTTAAAATATCTTGCGCAGTTAAATAAAATAAAAATATCTTATTGTGCACTTGATAATAGAAGCAACATCGTAAACGATTCGTGGAACTGACCGTGTACTTTTGCAGGGAAATGTATAGACGTGGGACAGGGCTGTACGAGCAGAACGTACCGCAAAAACTGACAACTTCATTATTATAGAGCCGGATAGGAGAGAGTGAAGGGGTGATAGGGGTGGATGGAGGGTGAGTGGTCTGCGGCGCGTGGAAATACGATGGAAATGCGAGAGAAACGGCTCGGCGAGACGCGAAAGGTTCGCGAGTCGGGGGAAAAAAAAGGAATGGTGGAGGAAAAAGGAAAACATTCGCGACGTACCAATATTATCGCCGGTGACTTTTCATCAAGTTTTCCCAGGGCACAACGGTCGTGATTCATACGCGGACGCGCGAGGATAAGTATCGGAAGCGACGAGCTTGCCAGGTTGAAGCACTTATCGCGGCAGTCGGCCGTGAGAAATGTTATTGGTACGTCTTTCTCGATAGACAAGCGTAATCTCGTGTATAGACTGCCGTTCTGTAATTTACACATCGCCGCGTATACAGGCTGGGGCAATAACTATATTGTTATTAATGGGCAATAACAATAACGGTATATACCCGCGAGGCGACGCACAGTGGTCCCGGAGACCGCTTCTTGTGGCCAAAATTCAATTCTTCGACTATCAAATTTCAACAAAAATTTTTTTCTCTCAAATAAGAACACTTTGAAATCTCGAAATTCTAAATATTAGGTCTTTCGGATACCTTTCCGAGCAAATATACATAGCGTTTCAAGTTAAAAATTATGAAATTGGAGGAACAACTAAATAGTTGAATTATTCTTTACACACTGCTGAAATGAAAATTTGTACTACACTTTCGTATGTGTGAGCAGGTATATTTCAGTTATTTAATGGTAGTATAAGCATGTTTCAACCAATATACGAAGGACATAAAGTTAAGTGCAATGTAGACTTTAGGTAAAGTTTAAAAACGTTAGCATTCAGACTTGATTTTACTGAAAGCTTAGACCTTCAACATGTACACATGTAAATTTTAGCTGCACTTTCCTGCGTTGTATAATTCTACGTGTATTTCAACAAGCGTGTATTTTAGTATACCGTATGGTATCCGCCAATTTGAATATTGAATTTCGAATTTTGTAACTTCAGATTCGTAATCAGAGACCCCGAAAACCTCTCAATACTAGATTTCATATAATTCTTATGAAGAATTAAGTTTTGGTTACTTTTTCGCAATTTCTGGGCCGTAATATACACTGTGAGCATTGTTAACACGATTTTGTAAATATTTCCGATGATCTGACAAGAAAATGTTTCCAACGAAAATTGATCAGTATTCATTTTTCTACAAACTTCAATATGAGAAATTTAAGAAAACAATGTTTTTTTTATAAAAAGAAAATGAAGGTTACCTCAATTTCTTAAGTATTAACATATATTTTTTACATCATAATATTCCAACTAGTATCAATACGAATCCAACGACCTATAATAAGATAATATTAAATATTGAAATAACGCTACAATAGTTTTGGTCACAAAAACCAGCCTACCGGACCACTGTGCGACGCGTCTAGTCTGCTCGCGAGAATCGATGGGAACCCGTACCTTTTCGGCTTAGCCGGCCCGTGAGAGTGTTTTTATGGAATCTCTACGGGCACACGTTTCTTCCGCCTCATGGCGGGAGTCCACTTAACGGAGACTTTATCGGATGACGCTCTAACGTGCACATCCGCTTCAAAGATTAGAGATGTGCGAGAACCCGGAAATATTTTCTCAGAGTCGCCAATCAATCTGGAAGAGTAAAATGAATCAGTGATTTGTAGATTTTTATGCGAATTGCAATTGTAACAGTAAACACCACCTGTCAAATTACAGATTCCACATTTTTTATTTCACAATAAAAAAATTCTTACGCAGAATTTCGAGAAAAATATTCGACTTATATCTCGATTAAAAAGCAAAGATTGGAGCACTGTATGTTCCCTAGGAAACCATGCAACTGTTGTACGATACATTTTTTCGTACAACAAATAACTTACGAATTATTTGAGAATCTTGTTATTTTTATAAGGCAACGCGTGTACCGGGTAGTTTTAACCCTTTGCACTCGGAGTTATTTTAACTCGAAAATCAAACGTTTCTTCTGACCTAGAACATTCTCTATGATTTTTTAAATTTGGTAGATACGAACTTGATATAATACCTCATACAATACTTACTTCGCATACAATACTTTTTCATACATACCGATATATCCGATAATGTAAACAATATTTTAAATAATAGTACAGCAGTTTTTAGCGACGCCTCAGAGGCGCCACTCGAATGCTAAGGGTTAAAGCTGGATAGGTTCAGTGTTAACCCTCATACGTTCCTCAGGGTAAAAATTCACCCATTCAATATTTTCACATACTGTAAAATTATTCATCCTATTACATCGTGAGATGTATTCCTTTAAAACGTGACGCTATAAATGAAACACAATCTATTGATTCAACGTGTAAAATGAAAATGGGTGAATTGTTATCCTAGTCTCTTTTATGCAGCTATTTTCGTAGTACTGAAACAAAATATGAATTCAACACGAGTTTCCTTCCGACTATTTTGTTATTCTCGTTCCGATTTAGATCAGTTTTACTTGTCTGAACCCCGTGCTTCGAATTAATTATAATTCCGCGGTTGCTTCAGAGACGATCTCTATCGAGCCAGAAGTTCCCGACCCATTAAATTCCACAGACCGCGAGCATATGCGTTAGCACTCGATCTTTTCAAGCCTTTCCACGTCCACACGCACGCAGTAGCGAATCGTTTCGCAATTGTCTAGATGCCACCCAAAGTTTGTACGCAATTTTGAAATTCGTCGGGCCGAAACAGCTCCCGCTAAATACCGAGGAGCGTACGAAACGTTTAACGAATTTGGAACAGAGCGAGTTTTCTTTGGTCGTTCTGGTGAATCCGAAACGTTCGGAATACGCGAGTGATTAATTTCCAGCTATCTAGCGGGAGGAAGTTAATTCGCCGGGCTCAAAGGGGTGTTCAATTATTAAAAGCGGAGCGGGACGGGGCTAATGCCGCGAGACTCGTCGTTTAAACTATAATTTAAGTTACACCGAAGTTTTGGAAAAGCCGAGAGCAGCTCTTCTCCCGACGGCTGCTTCTCCCCGAGAGCGTGTCACGGCTTCCTTCGAGCGGATCGCGAGACCCGGAAATTCTCGTTTCGGTATTCAAGAATACAGCCGTGTCTTTCGCGGGCCACTTTCCACGGGAGGGGGGGGGGGTGAAACTGCGCTATGCACGGCCGCTTCGATTCGCGGAACCGGCAACGATGCGACCGGGAAGCTCAAAAACATGTTCCTAACTTCGCTGAACCGAGCAGAGACAACTCCTGGCCTGGGCGCTGTACGTGACTTGCCTGGCGAGGAATTATTAAACTGGCTCGTAATTGAATCTGACCGGCTTTTGACCACGTAGATGCATATTCGGGGCTGCAGTCGGCGGCGCAGCGCCGTTGCAGTCTCCGTGATCGCTGTTTCTACCCTGGAACCACTCGGGTAACAGCCATTTCCCATTAAATTCTACAAGACACGACCAAATGTTCTTCTTTTTCGCTCGAATCTACCGAAATTATCACGAAGAATTGCGAGACGTTTAAGGGGGTAACGTAATCCCTGAATATTACTAGATTTAAGGGTAAAAACAGTATTTGGGGGAAACAATTGTTTTTTCTTATACGAGCATGTTACGAGCTGTGTGAGGGCTCATTCCAAAGAGGAAGGTTCAGTAAAGTGCGCTGAGCTCATGATTTAACGAGATTGTGTTTATATCTAATAATATGAGCGTCCAAAGTAGGGGAAAAAATCGAGACAACCACCCTCAGGTTCCCATGTATTTTTATAATAACGATATTTTTACTTAAATCATGAGCTGAGTGCTCTACGATCAACCTTTCTCTTTAGAATGAGCCTTCATACAGCTCGTAACATGCTCGTATAAGGTCAAACAATTGTTTCCCGTGATTTCCCATATTTCATTCATACAGACAGAGATTAAAACAAATCTAAGAGACGTAGAGTGACTTAGAGAACAAGTTTTGAGTCAATTTTAGTTCAGCTATGTAGACTAGATGGTGCACAGACAACACAGAAAACAGTGTTTGCGGGATTCAATTGTTTTTCCTTATACGAGCATGTATTCAGCTGTATTAAGGCCCATTCTAAAGAGGAAGGTTCAGCGCAGCGCTCTGAGCTCACGATTTAACGAGATTATATTTATATCTAATAATACGAGCGTCCAAAGTAGGGGAAAAAGTCGAGACAACCACCCTCAGGTTCCCATGTATTTTTCTAATACAAAACGATTTTTTTTACTTAAATCATGAGCTGAGCGCCCTACGATCAACCTTCCTCTTTAGAATGAGCCCTCACACAGCTTGTAACATGCTCGTATAAAGACAAACAATTGTTTCCCGCAAACACTGTTTTTACCCTTAAATCTAGTAATATTCAGGGTTACGTTACCCTCTCAAGCGGATGTCACGGGGTTACGTGTTTATAAATTCAACCCTGCTGCAATCACCGATTAACACTTTGAGCGTCTCTAGAAATGAAGTTTTTAATTTTTATTTCACTCGGTAAACTACTTCTATTTTATAGAATTTTCTAAGTCGCTGATTTTATACTCAAAATGGATTTATACTTTTCTAAAATATAAACTTATTTTTAATGAAATGAAGACGTCACTGGATCAAAATGTATCACACGATCTTAGACTCAAAGAACGGAGGAGGATTAAATTTATGAGATAGATTGCGGATCTTTATGCAAAATAAAAATTGAAATTGAATGTTATTGATTCCCTTAATAATTTGAATGGATGAGGAATCATATTATATTGACATTTTCAATTTTCAAAATGTACCTACAATTGTGAATTTCACCTATTCAATTTTCCTATAAATGCATAAAGATCCGTAGTTTATTATTAGATTTTAATCAACTTTTTACCCTTCTTTCTGAACGTATTATGGAAGCCGTTGACAATGATTAACCACATTGAATTACACACGCAAAGAGATTCCAAAGATACCATTCGACCAGACGGAATTTAATGCATGTCGCCAGCAGTCTGATTATTAACTGTAAAATATGGGAATTTCAATTATACAAAGAGAAGTCATATGGCAATATTCGTTTCTCCATTATGCGACTAAAATAATGGCATTCTCCGAACGGAAGTACTTATCACTCTTATTAAATGAATTAATTAATTTATGTTTGAAAAGGACAGTATCGTATCAGATATTCAATTATATAGTCAATGATCATCCTGTTTTAACTGGTCACGTTCGTAAAACAGAATAATTATAATTGTTGTACATATTATAAGTAGACAGCACATTTTCTGCATTTATGACACGAATCAGTAGGCGTAATGTGAAACAGCGAAGATAATAGAAGAATTGAAAAATATTGTAATATTGTGTTAGCAAGAAAGTAATTTCTATATTTTAAGGAGAAATAAAATCGAATTTCTTTATTCAAACGATGAACTTTAATCAATAAAATATTTTCTTATTTATTCTCTTTTGCAAAAGATCATCTAACAATACGAAAAATATCTTATTCATTAAAATTCATTGCTTGAATTAAAAAATTGGACTCTAGTTCACCTTAAAATACCGAAATTACTTTCTTGCCAACCCAATATTCTCAGGCTACGAAACATATTAAAAAGGAAAATAATTTTCTATTCCACTCCGTGTGTTGCTATTCGGATACAAAATTTTGATCCGCTGTCTAATTACAAGTTACAACAGTGCCACTTGGGAATAGTTCAAAATTATACTTACATTTATAAGCATCGAATTTTGACTCGCCAGATCCGCCATCCGTCAATAATAATTCACGATTGACAATGGAACAAGATGTTGTCATGTACAACATGCGTCATGACCAACAGCATCCAACATATTCTACTTGAATGTCCCAAATTCTCTTCACAACGATCCAGATTTTCCATTGAAAATGACCTTAAGTCAAATCTAGGCGATGACAACATTGGAAACGTCCTCCTTTTTTAAAAATCTATCGGTATTTCTGAATTACTATAATTTGTTTGTTAATATTAACCGTAACCCTTTCATTAACATGTAATATATATTTGTTTATAAACCATGTGGACGCTAATGACCTAGATGTTAATGCGACCACATTAAAAAAATAAACCATTAATAAATAATAATAAGATGTTGTCATGGGTGTCGCGCATAACAGCGACTCCAGTGCAAAAAGGTTAGTTGGCTAATATTAGGTTGCGGATGGTAAAGGAACGGCGCGGGGATAAGTGTCGCGACGAGAGGGGTTGGGATTGAAAGAGGAAGGGGGTAGGAGGAAGAGAGCAAAGTAGAAGCCGACGCTTTTCCATCGATGGAAGATTGAATAATTCAAAAGCGTCTTGCCCAGCGATTTTCAAACGGCGAGCACCCACTTCTGCTTGCGACCGCAATCCCTGGTCTAATTCCGCGTCTCCGAATAAATGCATACTATTAATGGCAGGGTGGTAGAAGAGGGTGGTCGACGGGGAGGGATGGGTGGGTTAGCTGCCGGGAGGACGACGCTTTTACGTTTCGATTCGTATATCCAACTCCTCTCGCCTTAGCTCAAGTACGCCGGGAATAGGGAATTCCTCTGGCCGATCTCGATATTCACGAGCGACGTTTGTCTACGCTTCTGAAGAAAAATCGAAGGTAAGAGCTCGAACATTCCCCTATGAGCTATGCATACATGCTCGGTTATCCCGCGTCCCGATATTCCTCCGGAAGCTTTGCGGCCATTAAATCGTCTTCGAGGTATCAAGCACTTTTTATTTCGACAGACCCTCGAGTCGATGTTCTCGTGAGATTATGCTGATGATTGGAAAGATCATTGTAATTCGCGATGGGAAATTGTTCGGCACGAATTGTTCATCAAGAATGTCTGTCACGTTGAGAACCAAGCGAAGATTATTTTCCTTCAATTTAAATGAAGAAGAAAAATTAAAGACTTATAAAAAAACAGTACATGTATGTACGAATAAAGTTACACTGTAAAGAAAGCTTCAAACTTTGATTTTACTAACCTCTTATATTCTGCACAGATAAGCACGTGACAATTTTTGATCTTTGTAAATCAAGAATATATTTTTCTGTATTAAGTGTACACTTCTGTGTGAATTAATATTAGCTCTAGCACGTTGAGAACCAAATGAAAATTGTTTCCCTTCACTGTAAATAAAAAAGAAAAATTAAAGACTTATAAAAAACAGTGTATTTATGTATGATTCAAGTTCAACTGTAAAAAAGCTTCAAACTTTGATTTTGCTAACCTCTTATATTTTACATAGAAGATATTAGCTCGTGACAATGTTTGATCATTGTAAATCAAGAATATATTCTTCTGTATTTTTACATTTATGTGTGAATTAATATTAGCTCTAGCACGTTGAGAACCAAATGAATATTGTTTTCCTTGACAGTAAATGAAGAAGAAAAATTAAAGACTTATAAAAAACAGTGCATTTATGTATGGATCAAATTAAACTGTAAAAAAGCTTCAAACTTAGAATTTACTAACATCTCATATTTTATATAGAAGATATTAGCTCGTGACAATGTTGTAAATCAAGAATATATTCTTTTCTATTAAATGTACATTTATGTGTGAATCCATATTAGCTCTAGCACGTTTAGAACCAAATGAATATTGTTTTCCTTGACAGTAAATGAAGAAGAAAAATTAAAGACTTACAAAAAACAGTGCATTTATGTATGAATCAAATTAAACTGCAAAAAGAAGTTTCATACCTAGAATTTACTAACCTCTTATATTTAACATACAACATCTTATCACGTTGAGAGTCAAACGAAGAGAGTTTATCTTCATTGAAAGTGAAGAAGAAAAATGAGAAATCTAAGTGAGAATTTAGTAATAATAATGATGGCCATGATTGACTGCGATTACCCTGTCCTGCTTCAATGAAATGACTGTAGCAAATCGGAAACAGAGTTCCGCAGTTTTGTTGCGGTCGAAGACTGTCCGAGGACCGTCTGGCGTGAGTTAATCTCTGGCGAGGGTGTCGCCGTGTCTCTTTCGCAACTGAAATCCTCCGTGAAACGAACAAAGCGAAAGAGCCCAGGGTCAAAGGTGTCTGAAGCGTTGTCTGGTGTGGCTGTCGCATCCGGGATGCGCGTATGCACGCACGCGACACATCCGCAAGCTTACGTACGTGCCGACGCGTCGGTGTGCGTGTGTATAGGGGGCTCGGTGGTGCAGCCAGAGGTTTTTGAACGTTGCGGATGCAGCCACCCCACTAGACAGAAGAGACTGTCTAGTGTCAAGTGGCAGCGTGGAGGGCAGGGGGTGATTCTCGGTGGTATGGAAGAAGGGGAACCGGTGATTGTCCGTGAAAAGGGGCGGGGGTGAAAAGCTGCGGGGGTTGGAAAACGTCGGGGGTCGCGAGGGGTAACGATGGCTTGTCGCATGCAGAATCGCGGCTCGATGATCGTGATAAAACGACGCCATTAGTGCGTCGCTGAAAACTTGGTACGCCGTTCTGGAAATATTTCCGGTTTCTTCTCCTCGTTTCGAAGATCTCCCGAGGAAGACTTCTCGCGCGTTTCTTACCCTAGCCGTGAGCTCTACCTCGCGTCTTTTTCTGTCCGCCCGCTCCAGCTTCCGGGTAAACGATGACGCTATGAATCGCCCATGCTCGAAAGCTTTTATCGCGGCCCGGCAAATATTTGTGCGTTTGTTTTGTTCTAGACGGGATCCTCTCGAACAGGCAGACAGGGTAGATTCACGTTAAACTGCGGACAGCCTGAGTAGATTAACCTAGTTCTTTTTTTCGATAGGGGACGAAACTGTTTGAGCAACTGCTGATTGATTGGCGTCGATTCTGAGCGGCTTTCATTGACGTGAAACGTATGTGGAATTAGTCTCAGAGGATCAAAATGAACGTCTGTGTGTACACTTTAGTTTGACTAAGAATTTTCAGCAATTCTTCTAATACTGTCGTGAAAAATCCACTTCAACCCTCATACGTTATTCAGGATGAAAACTCACCCATTTACTATTTTTGCATACTAAAAATGATTGTTTCCTCTTTATTTGTATTCTGAGACGTCTTTCTCTAAAATGTGACATGATAAATGAAGCAAAGATTATTAGTTTAAAGTGTGAAGCAAAAATGGGTGAGAAAGAATCATAGAATCTTTTATGCATTTCTGAGGAGCGTATGAGGATTAATAAACTGTTGGTTCCGTTGCGAAATACCATAGTAAAGCATTGAAAGCGACGTTAAATAAATATAAAAAATAATTGTTCAACATGATTTGGAGACAATAAATGCGTATTTGCTGCAACCACATTTTCACAATGATTTTTAAGAGGAAAGTAAATTTTCATTTTGTTCGGTTTACCGAAAAACAAGTCGGTCGATAATTTTCAAAGAATGGTCTCGAGGAATTGATTTTCGATGGCACGTTACGTTCGCGAAAAACCTCAGCAAAGAATTGAAAGCGACGTTAAATAAATATAAAAAATAAATGTTCAGCATGATTTGGAGACAATAAATGCATATTTGCTGCAACCACATTTCCACAATGATTTCTACGAGGAAAGCAAATTTCCATTTTGTTCGATCTAGCGAAAGTTAAGTCGGTCGATAATTCTCAAAGAATGGTCTCGAGGAATTGATTTTCGGTGGCACGTTACGTTCGCGAAATGCCTTAGCAAAGAATTGAAAGCGACGTTAAATAAATATAAAAAATAAATGTTCAACATGTTTTGGAGACAATAAGTGCATATTTACTGCAACCACATTTTCACAATGATTTTTAAGAGGAAAGCAAATTTTCATTTTGTTAGATCTACCGAAAGACAAGTCGATCGATAATTTTCAAAGAATGGTCCCAAGGAATTGATTTTCGGTGACACGTTACGTTCGCGAAATACCTTAGCAAAGAATTGAAAGCGACATTAAATAAATATAAAAAATAAATGATCAGCATGATTTGGAGACAATAAATGCATATTTACTGCAACCACATTTCCACAATGATTTCTACGAGGAAAGCAAATTTTCATTTTGTTCGATTTACCGAAAGACAAGTCGATCGATAATTCTCAAAGAATGGTCTCGGGGAATTGATTTTCGGTGGCACGAAAGTATGACACAATTTCGCGAACGGCTCTCGTTCCACGGTCACGAAGAAAAATGCGGCGAAGTCGGTGGCGCAGTACGTCTCCGTAACCCTCGAAATGAATCGAGCAGAAACCCCCATATTCTTCGAGGATTCCCGAAGATTTACACCGTCGAATAAACCCGCGTTCACGCGGTGTTCCGGCCTGTAACTGCATTCAATGCGCTCGAGCCTGAAATATGGGTAAACGTTACACTGCAAGTATTACCGCGTCACCGGCGATGAAGGTGTTATATTTCCGCGCTGTTACGCGAAATCTCGGCCGCGACACACGGCTTACGGGGGATCCCCTAGTGCAGCCGAATGGGCTCGCTCCGAAACTACCTGAATATCGTATTTCATGCGTGTATATCAGTGACTGCATTCCCTGTCTGGGCCGTGATTGGAACGCGGAACTTGCTGCGCCGGAATTCTGCGTTTCTTTTTCGATCAATCCGGTGTTTTTTCTAATTCACGCCCTCGCACTATAGTCGTTTCGACGAGGATACTGGTCCAAGCGAAACTCCTCTGCAAGAGCTTGAAATTCATGATTTTCCGTTGCACCGTGATTTATAAATGTACACCAAGTTGAAAGCTCTTGAAAGCTCCTTTAAAATGCAGTACATTTTTTAGAAATTTACTAACATTTTTTTGGAGCAGTTGAAAGGACTATCTTTCCTGAACGATGTGCACAATTTTCAAGCAATTAAACACATGGTTAACCAGAAGTTAACCCTTCACTGCATGATTTTTTTTATTTTTAACTTAAAACAACATATTCAGAAAAATAAACATAGTAAGCAAATACAATCTTAGTTTACTATATACCAGATTTGTTAACTGTATCAGATATGATTAGACTGCGGATCTTCATGCAAAATAAAAATTGTCTTATATTGATTGCAAGGAATAGAAACTAAATTCAATGTTATTTCTTCCCTTAATGATTTTAATAGAGAAGAAACCGTATATTGACATCTTCGATTTGAAAATATGTCAAAGCATTTTGAATTTCGTCTACTCAATTTCTGTATAAATGTATAAAGATCCGTAGTCTAGTTATGATACATTATGCAGCGAAGGGCTAACGACTGACGTGTTTGTCGCTGGCGATCGTAATTTAACAATTCTTCTGCTGCTTCTGATTTTCTACTTTAAAAATTTGGCTATACGTAGAAGAGACTGTCAACATACATACATAAATACACGATTCTTCCTTCAACTCTACAATGTATACAGGGTGTCCCAAAACTACCCTAGGAGCCGAAAATGGGAGGTTCCTTGGGTCATTTGAAGCGACATTTTCCTTAGCAAAAATGTTATCCGCGGCTTTGTTTAGGAGTTATTAACGAAAAACACGGACCAATCAGTTGGCGCGCCGAGCCGATTTTGCCAACTCGCGTCTAGGTCGCGCTCTGATTGGTCCGTATTTTTCGTTAATAACTCTTAAACAAAGTCGCGGATAACATTTTTGCAAAGGAAAATGTCGCTTAAAATGACCCAAGGAACCTCCCATTTTCGACTCCTAGGGTAGTTTTGGGACACCCTGTATATTAAATTGCAATCGCAGCACCACTGTTTCTCCATTTTTATTAAATTCCTCGAAAACGGTTTCGTGCGTTTTGTTTCGCGACGATGAATGCTCTAAACACAATGCGGAAATTTAATTTACGAGCTTACACAGTCGATAAATAAACGTCGTTTTTGTGTTTCACGCGTTCGCTGTAATCGAACGGAGAGAATTGCAAAAGAGAGCATAAATCAAACGTGACTTTCAGCGGAAGTTTATTGTGACAATGTCCGAGGAAAAGTGTAACCACCGGTGGCATTGAAAAAAAATCATTTATAAAAAGACGATCGCGGAGCTGAATCGCGTACGAGGAAATAAAATACGCTACCGGAAGAAAAAGCTAAAGAAAGTTAAGGAGAGAGAGAGAGACGAAGGGGAACCGCGAGGAAAAAGAGATTATGTTATGCTGTCGTGAACGAGAGTTCATGAAACATCGTCTAGCTGTTGGCAGATAGTTGACCAAGGTCGTTTCTTTATATTAGACTCATAAAAGCACCGAGCCAGTGAGTTTATACGTCGGCAATTGCTACATTTCCCATCTTCTTCGGTTCTTTCTCGCCGGTGCTGTCGAGTTGGCGAACGTACCACCGATGCTGGCCAGAACGAGAGTGCGATTAATGGATCCGTAGTCGCTAACAGACCAATCCGTCGTTTCGTCGGTGATCTTCCACTTGTCTTCACGCTGCAATTCGTAAAACGAGCCATCTCCAAGAACCTGATTACCTCTAGATTTACGGAACTCGATTTGTTAATTCGATCCATTTCGAGATTCTATTCTTGCTTAGCTATTTATACCCACGATGACGACGTCAATTCAAAATTACGTTATAAAACGTGTACCAATAAGAGTGGAATATTTAAATTTCAAATAAAATACAATAGTTTTGATTTACTACAAAAATTTTGATTTTTAATGATAAAGTCCCTCTATATAAAATACTTTAATAAAATTCCTCTAATAGTCGCTCTAATAAAATTTTGATTTATAATCATAAAGTCCCCCTAAATATAAATGCCCTCTACTTTTGACGAAATTTTCAATCACATTTTAACATAACATAATCTACTTGTGAGCTTGTTCACATAAACTTTTAACTTCAAAAAATTCCAGACAAAGAAATCCAAAGGTGTTAAAGGGTCATCGTTTTTCAAAAACAGATGAGATTAAATAATCAAGTTTCATAAGTGTTTCGGAGATTGTAAGAAACGCTGGCATAAGTGTGGACTATTTAATGAAAACTAATTTAAAAGGAATTGTAGATTCCTTCATTCATGTAGATGGATAAATAAAATTCGTTATAAAGAATCAAACTTCCAGTTATTTTCGTTTAACACACCTCGTACGTGCTAGTGACCCACAAGAAGTTAAGCAGCGTTTCCGGGGCACCGGAAACTGGCGCAACAACTCTGCATAACGCAAATGCATCTACGTCACTCACATATCTCCCGGTCTCAGAATCTCGGTGTTTCCTGTTGCACCTGCGTCTTTTCTCATAACGAATTCATCGGACCCTCCATCTGTAATACCGTTCCTGTTCAAATATTCACACTCTATCAACAGACGGAACACCGGAAGCCTTTTCCGGTCGTGAGACGTACCGTTCGAAAAATTCATGCGTCCGAATAAAAACAACGGCGCGAATGGCCCTGGGAATGAATGCAGTAAAGTGTCGCTTCCCGCGACAGTAGCTCCGAGGGTGCAGATGGCTTTGATGCGAAGACTATAAATTTATATTTAACTCCCTTGACTGCATGATTTTTTTAATTGAAAATGAAAAAATTGAAAGAAGGTCAGTTTTTATTTCTTCAGAAAAATAAACATAAATATACATAGTAAGAAAACACATTCTTAGTTTACTATGTACCAGAAGGGTTAAATTAAAACTCGCCTGCAGTTGATCTGTCATGTCCTTGAAAATCATTAAATTTTAACCCTCATCCACACGACGTGGTACCCGGGTACCTATTTCAAATTCATTTAGAATAGTACAAAAAATTACCCAAGTGGATGAGGGTTAATCCTTAGCACTCGAGTGGTGACTCAGAGTCACTATTCAAAATTGCTATACCGTTATTCAAAATTTGGTTTAGATTACTAAATATGTTGTTATCCAATCAATTACTGAACATATAGTTATGGTATGAGATCTTATACCAATTTCATATCAATAAAATTTAAAAAACTATGGAGAATGGAAATAGTCTAAGTTGGAAGAAATATTTAATTTTCGAATTAAAATAGCTCCGAGTGCAAAGGGTTAAAGAATGTCTACTTCAACACAGATATTCTTTCACTGAATATCAAACGAACAGCACACTTTCATTTATAGAAGTAAAACAGTAATCGTATGCCCAACTATCGGTAAACTGCCGATGTTCATTTTCAATTTTGCTTTTTAGAGAATCCGAGCTCGTGATAAAATACGAAAATACTCGATTATTATACGAAGAATGTGTTTTCTGACGCAGTTCAGCGAATACTAGAAAAAAAATCTACTAATACTAGAAAAAAATACTAGAAAAACGTGAACGACACGAGCTTATCGGTTGCTCATCTCGCCGACTTATCTACTCTGTTTCTGTTGGGGGTTGCCAAAAACGGGTGTTGCATGATATATCAGGAGAGAAGTAACTTGGCAAGGGGGACACTTCGGAGGCCGTTCTCTCGACGAGCTGGACGAGAAGAAGGTGCAGTAAGTATGCGAGAGAAGCCATTACCGTCGAATAGAGTGCGCGCGCGAGGGTGCACGTTGCGCGGCGAAGAAAAAAAACGTGGCCACGGTTGGATATGCAGGGGGTGTAGGTTGGGGGTTGGGAAAATAGCGCGCTTTGTGCCGCGGGTGACGCTGGTCTTTATGGTGGTGCTCGGCCATAACGATGCCCATTGCATTGTGCCTGGTATAAAGCGGCGAAACCTCCGGCGAGGATCTCGAACCTGGCGCCGCGACGCGCGGTGCGTCTTCCGTCTTTCTCCGGTGTCATCCCGGGCCCGTTTCTCTCGTAATGCGACCAGACGACAAAAGAAACGAATGTCACCGGCGAACCGGTCCTGCTCGACCGCCCACGCAAATGATTCCTCCCTCTTTTGCGGGGCCGATCGCGATCCACGGAATGCGTCTGCGGAGGAAATCGACCAGATCACGCCTCCGACCTTCGCCTTTCACCCGAAAACGCCGGGACGAGGCAAGATAACCGCCGAGAAATCGCACTGGCGAATTGGCTTCACTATCATCCTCGACGCTCACAGTTTTTCGAACGAACCGCAACCCAGATTCGTCTGGGATGTGCTACGGGGCTGCTAAAATCTCGACTTTAACTTCCGTGCGATTTCTGTACATTATCTAGCGACTACAATTAATGTTATTGGCGCACTGGTTCGATCAATTGGATTCTTGTGTTTCTTTGTTTCAGTGTTCTTTGATTCGTTGTTGTTTCAAAGCTTCTCGGTTTATTCAGTCCACATACCTTCGGCATGGAACCAACGGGTCCCATGGAAATCACCGACACAGATTTCTCCGACACGGTTTTCGCCGACAACATTTCACCGACTCCAGATTTGACCGACAATAGCTTTGGCCGACAACGCTTTTAACCGACAACGAATTTTATCCACAACGACGTGAGACACAGTATAATAATATTGTATGATAATACTGTGCGATAATACATACTGTGGTCGTCTCAAGTCGTTGTGGATCAAATTCTTTGTCGGTTAAAATCGTTGCCGATGAAATTCGTTGTCGGCCAAATCTGGAGTCGGTGAAATGTTGTCGGCCAAATCTGGAGTCGGTGAAATGTTGTCGGCGACAACCGTGTCGGAGAAATCTGTGTCGGTGATTTCCATGGGACCCGGAACCAACATGTGGTTTCTTGATTTTTAAGAATTTAAATTAGTACATTTTTCTAACCATGTGAGTTAATACATTTGTTTTTCGTTGTAAATAAATTAGTGTTTTCTGCTTATTCGGATAGACGTTTGCTTAACCATATATTAATTAATTGATAAATTCTTACAGACGCAATACTGAAAATATACATTCTTGAAAATGGTCTAAACTTAGAACGAAACGTTGAATTAAATTTCATGTAATATTTTGCCAATTGATCGAACCAGTGCGCCAATAACATTAATTGTAGTTTTGAACAATTGTCGATCGAGATACAGAGACCTATTATCTAGCGACGCGACGATCGTTTTTACAAGTCTATGGGCAGTGGCTAAAAACTTTTTAACCCTCATCCGTCCCTCCTGTCAATTTCACACAGTTTTACCGAAATAAGTTATACCGTTCTGTTATTTTTAGGTAAATTTTCCCCAAACTGTGTGTGACTTTTATCTTTTTTAATGCAGAACACAACCGAGAAACCTAAGACGTAAATGGAAACTCATCGATTTCACTAAAAACACATTGAAATTTTTTTTATTTTGTGTTACTGTGTCAATTTGACACCGAGGGGCAGATTCAGTTCATGAAATGAGGGACGGATGAGGGTTAACCCTTTGCACTCGGAGATATTTTAACTCGAAAATTAAATATTTCTTTCGACCTAGAAAAATTCCATTCTTTATGATTTTTTTTCAGTTTATGGATATGAAATTGATATAACACCTCGTACAATACTTAAATGTTTAGTAATTGGTTAGATCCCAATATATTTAATAATGTAAACAATATTTTGAATAATGTACAGCAACTTTTAGTGGTGACTCTGAGTCACCACTCGAGTGCTAAGGGTTAATAGCTGCAATTTCTGCAATGTTTGCAATGACTGCAATTTCATGTGGGAATGAACGTGTCACCTCCAGGGTCTGTCATGTGAACGCCCCTTTTGTGGACCCCCATACACGTACACATGTCGATTTTAGTGGAATTTTTATATGATATAGAACTCGAAAAAATATTTAACATGTATACTTTTAGCTGCCGATATTTATATTAAGGGGTGAAAATAGCCCACAATATTTCCTAAACTATATCAGGCCTAAAGGAAAATTTCAAAATTAAATTTGTGCGTATTTGAATGTCGACTTTTTTAATGCAAGCTATTTTTTTTTTTTTTTTGAAAATATGAAGAATTTAAAAAGATTCATGTAAAATGGAAATATTCTAGGTCAGAAGAAATGTTTAGCTTCCGTGTTAAAATAGTTTCGTGTACAGATATGAAGTTATAAATACCTAACATGGCTGTAGATCTGCTGGAAACTACACACTACTTTTAACGTTTCGCGAACTTCAAAAAGTATCGTGAAAGATGTGACGTGTGACGGACAAAGATTGGCATTTGTAGCCCACTGTTCTTATTAGATCAGTTCAATCTGTTGCATCTATAGTCTTCATATCTAAAAATATTTTGCGATTCAATTATGTTAGAGAAGGAAATAACATTCCATATCCGTTGGAATACAAGAATAATACATTTTAACGTGACAGGGGATAGGAAAGATCGGAATTCGTTCGAGTCTTTAAATAGTAATATACTTGAATTTAGTAGCAACAATTGTCTTCCTGCCCATTCGGATTATTAAGAAATAGCAAAATATGAAAGAATACCTTATATTTATTTTTATAGATAAGAATATTAATCCTGGGTTATAAAATGCTAATGTCAAGTATAGGTACTTACAATTTTTTTAGAATCTTATATTCCTCTGTCGGATCAACAGGCTACTAAATATATGTGATGCACAAAACACAATCACAAACACATAATCCAAAATCGTGACAACGAACGGGACGAAGTTACTCCGACCACGGTCAAAATAGTACTGTCGTTGTCACCTCGGTTTTTCGTGAATGGTTAAGGGCGGATTTAGGTGGGGAAATATTGCATTTGTTAATTGGACATATTAATAATAAGGAATATATACAATATATATATATATATATATATATATATATATATATTTCTACTAAAATTCATAAAAAAGTATTCCTATCTACTGATAACTATCGTAACAAATATTTTTCTAATCATTTTTTAATTAATTCTTTAAATTTGATTAAACTAATATCTAGAATTATTTACTCGTTACTTATATTTAGCACTTTTTCAGATAATTTAAATCTTCGATGTCTTTGATTATAAATTTCCCTTTATTTATTGACATTTATTCTTGATATTATAAATATTGCATACTTTCAATATACTTGTATTAGATTTTGCAAGAAACGACGCTACAGAAAAGACACGGAATGAAATGGAAATTAACACAGGACAGAAATTAAATGATCTGATATGAATATAATTATAAACAAGATTTGTACCGAACAGTCAGACAAACAAACAGATCGACAAGAAAGTGAGCTAATAAAAACGTGATAAAAATCAGGTCCTCCTCGTCACTCGACATCTTTCTTTGCTTATCGTAACTGCCTCAGGATGAGAATGTGCATCGTTCAGCGAAACTTAATCAGGCCATAGTTTAATATAAAACTTCTCCGTATTTAGAGAACTCCGGCTTGATGGAAACATCGGAACACACCGAGGATGCGCGTCTTGCCTCGAACATTTCCAAGAGACTACAGTCGGTCTCTTTATGGTGTTAGACGTCGTTCTTGATCAGCTCGCGAAATTACCGCCTTTAATTGAATTAGACAGAACGAGATGTTTTTCCTCGTATCGAGCGCGCAAACGAGCGTTTAAATTCAAATTGCTCGACAACCGACTTCCACGCAAAAACTCGCGTTCCTTGTACCAAATGGTGCGCGACCTGGTTTTATTATCGTTATTATAACAATGTATCAATTACGATGTATAACTTAATAATTGTCTTCGAAACCTCGCAGACCGTTTACAATAGACATTATTACGGACATTCTATTTTCATCAATAGCTCTGGTTCTATTTCAATTTCTTGATCGTTTATTTCACAGAGACTTTATTATAAATGATTTAGAAGTTTGAAGATTCTAGACTGTGAAGTTGATGGAATTATGACACGAACGAATAAGTAAAGTGATCCGAATGAATAGCTACTAATGCGATTTCTACATCTTCGAATTGACTTAGAAAGTTATTTTGCGTAAAGATTCGCAAACCACTTATCTCTAACCAAGTAAACACTTGAAAATAGAATTAAGTATTTCTGTGCTGCAGCTGCTAATTAAATTCAACATATTTCATCGCGGAATATGACAGTTCGGAGTCGAAGAATATACACAGTGAATTTAGTACACGAAATAGAATTCGCGATAGCGTGCTCCCTTATTTACAAATGCAGGGGAGCCTGAAGACTTATCATAGGTACGCAGAAACGGTTGTATGTCTGTGTGCCGCAGTTCAATTGTCCCAAGTGGCTGACAAGAGTGTTGCGTTTAACCACAGACACGTCTAGCGATTATTTCCGGGCACTTGGAGCTTTATATCCTTTCCCTGAGCCAGCAGGATGATAATAGAGAGCCGGTTGACGCGCCACTGTTTTTAGACCGGGAATTATTGCCGGTTCCGCGGCCGCCTGATTTACATTTATTGCGCTGCGCGCGTAATGGCGCCGCTATATCTTCGGTTATTCCAACTAATTATACTCCCATTCCGATAAAATATGAGGTACGCGTTGTCGGACGCTCGTTTCGCGCGGCTTCGTTGCGTGAAGCTCAAGAATCGCTACGCGGCCCCCTATTTCGCTCGCGAGTCGCCCGATAAGCAATTGTTAAACGTTCACCAAACAAAAACCTCGTTATTTCGCCAGCAATTTCAGCAAAATGAAAATAATACACTTTAATCAGACAAATATACAATATCAAAAAGAAAGTTTTATCTGTTACGCTTCTCGGAGATCACTCGAAAGGATATTCTTCGGGGATGTGGATACATTTTTATCACATGCACAATGAAGAGCTTGTAATAAAATTTTCAGAATATATTTAATTGATACAGATCTACGAAACGTGCTTTATAAATTTTCCATATAAACCCATGTATAATAAAATAGTTGCAAAATATTATAACGTGTAGAATTTGCTCTGCAATTCTGACAACTTTCGATTTCTTTTTCAAAAAATCTTTTCACTTGTGTAGCAAATCAATTGTTCTTTTTAAGAGTGTTCGAATATTAAACTGGGAATCACTGTATAAATAAACATTATCAAAATTTCCAGAATATATTTAATTGATACAGATCTACGAAACGTGCTTTATAAATTTTCCATATAAACTCACGTATAATAAAATAGTTGCAAAATATTATAACGTGTAGAATTTTCTCTGCAATTCTGACAAGTTTCGATTTCTTTACAAAAATCTTTTCACTTGTGCAGCAAGTCAATTGTTCTTTTTAAGAGTGTTCGAATATTAAACTGGGAATCACTGCATAAATAAACATTATCAAAATTTCCAGAATATATTTAATTGATACAGATCTACGAAACGTGCTTTATAAATTTTCCATATAAACTCACGTATAATAAAATAGTTGCAAAATATTATAACGTGTAGAATTTTCTCTGCAATTCTGACAAGTTTCGATTTCTTTCAAAAAATCTTTTCACTTGTGCAGCAAATCAATTTTTCTTTTCAAGAGTATTCGAATATTAAACTGGGAACCACTGCATAAATAAATATTATCAAAATTTCCAGAATATATTTAATTGATATAGATCTACGGAACGTGCTTTCTAAATTTTCCATATAAACCCACGTATAATAAAATAGTTACAAACTATAACTTGTAGAATTTTCTCTGCAATTCTCGCAACTTTCGATTTCTTTCAAAAAATCTTTTCACTTGTGCAGCAAATCAATTTTTCTTTTCAAGAGTGTTCGAATATTAGTGTGTGAGTCACTGTATAAATAAACATTATCAAAATTTTCAGAATATATTTAACCCTTAGCACTCGAGTGGCGGCTCTGAGGCGCCACTAAAAATTGTTGTACTATTATTTAAATAATTGTTTACACTATCAGATATGTCGGTATTTAACCAATTACTACACATTTAAGTATTGTATGAGATATAATATCAATTTCATATTTATCAAATTTAAAAAATCATAGAGAATGGAAATATTGTAGGTCAGAGGAAACGTTTAATTTTCGAGTTAAAATAGCTCCGAGTGCAAAGGGTTAATTGATACAGATCTACGAAACGTGCTTTCTAAATTTTCCATATAAACCCACGTATAATAAAATAGTTACAAAATATAACTTGTAGAATTTTCTCTGCAATTCCCACAACTTTCGATTTCTTTGAAAAAATCTTTTCACTTGTGCAGCAAATCAATTGTTCTTTTTAAGAGTGTCCGAATATTAGTGTGGGAGTCGTTGTATACGGAAACATTAGCGTGCTAATTATTTCGCGTCGATGAGACGATCCAAAGGTCCTCGGGTGAACAACCATACGTTTGCTCGGGGACTTGCACGTCGCGATTCCCGAGGCCGAGATAATTTTCGTGGTCGACAGCTAATTACATTTAGACCGGGGGAGCGGGGCGGAAGACTCGGAGGCTACGTAATCAGAACTCCCGAATAATCCTGTTCCCGATAACTGCGCTGCAGTTTCCTCGAGCGTCGATGGTGGTCACCCGCGTTTCCAGGCGGTCTCGAATCATCTGCTGTCTCAGCAGACCCCCCCGGT
Organism: Lasioglossum morio; assembly: GCA_916610235.2. Lineage (NCBI taxonomy): Eukaryota > Metazoa > Arthropoda > Insecta > Hymenoptera > Halictidae > Lasioglossum > Lasioglossum morio. Next base: position 7,189,194 of record OU744325.1, on the reverse strand, counting down.
GAGTTAATTGCCCTCGTTCGTTACGATTACCCCGGACGATACATCCTTTTTAATGTTACGCCGTGTGGCTGGCGCAATTGAACGACCATCGGCCACGGTATTATTCCAACGGAATAGACAAAGACGACCATCCGTTCCACGGATTCCTGGTTAATACTCGATAAAGGAAGATCGCCGCTCGAGTGGGCTCTCTCTCTCCCGTTTGATTATACCCGCGGCCATTCGCGCGCATTGTGTACCACGGTTTCTCTTTGTGGTCACTGCACGCTACCGAGGCTGAATCCCCGATGGTTCGTTCTACATACTTCAGGAATTTCGATCTGACCGGGCTCTCTGAGAACCTATCATCATTCGATTCATCTCCGTAGACGTCGATTGGAATTTCCTATGTCCTCAGATACTGAAATTCGCGTGCCAAATTACGTACTGTCGAACATCTCGCTATTTCTACTTTGAAATTAATCGAAACATCTCCTCGAACAGATTCCTGCAGCTTTGTACAAGATAATAACCTTTTACCTCAATCGCAACTAGATGGAAATAGAAATTTATTAACTTTCTTCGTACGTCCGATAAGCGGAAAGTAACGTCATAATATTTTTAACCGTTTGCTGACGGAGCTATTTCAACGTGGAAATTAAACATTTCTTAATATAATAACTCATACATATAATACTTAATTGAAATTGATTAGTAGACAACCGGATCTTTATGCAAAATAAAATGATTATGCATCATCTGCATGGAAATGAAGCTAAATAAACTTCTTATCGGAATAATAGTTTAATTGATCGAAAATAAGGTCGCATATTTGGACATGTTTGTCAACAACCGTAGTCCCGTTGAAAGCACCGGTTCTCATTAGATCACCGAAGTTAAACAACGTGGAACGTGAATGGCACTTGGATGGGTGACCGTCTGGTAAAAAACCGGAAAGTGACCAACCCGGGTGTTTTTCACGTGTTGTTGGCAAAAGGTGGTTCGGAACCCACCATAAACAGTAGGTCCCGCTGAAAAGGCGATAGTGAGGAATGGAAAGAGGGGGAAGAAGATTGGTAAATGAATTTGAAACCCTGAGGGGACCAAATATCATGTTACAATACGATATTTGGACATGTTTTGAATGTTTTACTGTTTTAAGTTTCACCTACTCATTTTTATCATAAATCTATTAACCTGTTGTAATGTTTTCATCGTTTTGTGAATCCTATTAATTTGAGTCACAAATTGCATTGTCACTAGTTGCATTGTGTCTGCCATCAGCTCGAGTCTTTCACGATTGGTCAATGGAAATCTGTCACTGAAAATCTTGTCTTACTGTCCCGCGTCGCCTCTGTTGTGATTTACAGGCACAATTAGAACTTGAATCGAGAACGTCGGGCCACAGTGGTCATAAAGCACTTTGATCGACCGCTCTAATCGATCACGTTTCGGCCTCGCGAGGCTGCAACAGAATTTATAGTTCGAATGTTTGCTAAATGACGCCGATCGCAGAGGTAATTCGCGACGTCGACCGACGAACAATTCCGATGCGTACGAACGGGAACACAGTAATGAAATCATGCAATTTTGAGCCGCGAGATTAAAGAAACGAGGATTCTCTTTGCATGGTTTTCAGTTTAATCGACACTTTTAATCTCGTTACTCTTTCGCTGCCTTTGTTATGCGACTTTATCGTAATCCTCGCTCTTCGCGACTGTCTTGCGGTGTTCTATGTAATGCTTGTCGTATGAATTTTCTTTCTGCAAAACACTCGAGAATCTTTATAAATTTATAGTGATCACTCCACCGCTAAACTGCACCAACGAAATAAAATGAATTACTCTGTCAAACTCGGTTCCTTACAGGTTTGACCCATATCTGCTTCTTCATCGAGCGTTGAAAATTCTCTTATTCTGACATGGAAGCGCTTTTATAAGAAAAATAGTTTAGTCTCTTCGGAACCACAGAGTTTACCGCTCGCGATGGCCCACTTTGTTCTGTAGCTCCGGGGCAACGTCTGGCGAAACGTCGCGATCATTTCCGACCGGTTTGCGATACACGCCGTGTGTATGTGTGCGGTGAATTTAAACGCGATCGTGGGTCTTATCCTTGTAATCGGGCTGATACGTCATTGCTAGCGGCGCTTCTTGTTTTCCTCCGACGAAACACTTCTTCTGTACAGCGTCTTCCTTCCTGTCTTCTACCTTCAAAACTTTTTTCTGGCGATTTTCTTCAAGAACATACACATGTTATACGTGCATCAAAACTTTCAGATAGAGGATCGGTGTGCTTCAAATAAAACTCATTCCATGTCAAGGGATTGTCTTACGATGGACATCAGATTTGTTTATGTATTATACAAGTGTTTATGTTGGTTGATTTTATGCATTTATGGAAAAAATTAGTGGGTGTAATTTAAAACAGTAGAAAGGTTACAATGATTTGAGAGTGCTTGTTAATATTATTAAAGTAGGAATACACTGTTTATGTGACTCCAGTCATTTGCAACTGGCGAAAGCAATTTTTATTTTGCACTAGCTGATCCGACAAACGTGGTCCAAATTTCTATAAATTTATAAACAGACGTCGATAGTGTAAATTCCTATTGAAATATTGATTAAAAGCTGCGATCTTTGTTTTTTTGTTGTATTAAAATAGGTTTCAGAAAGCACTTTTAGTTTTTCCCAGTCTCCATTTTTCTATTACGAATATTAAAAAAAATAATTAGCCAAATCGGTACAGCTGTTCTCAAGTGATGCGTTTACCAACGAACAAAATTTGATTTTATTATATACAAAGAACTATTCGAAATAGAGACGACAATCTTGTAAATGAATAATGACAATAATAATACTGTCAAGAAATGTGTCTTATTATGAGCATATAAAATTTGAGGGAAAATTTTAAATGATTGTATGAATTGAGTTTTATATAAAATAATTTTATATGAATTTATTTATTATAATCATATAAAATTTGAGGGGAAATTTTAAATGATTGTATGAATTGAGTAAATTTATATAAAATAATTTTATATGAATTGATTTCTTATAATCATATAAAATTTGAGGGGAAATTTTAAATGATTGTATGAATTGAGTAAATTTATATAAAATAATCTTATTTGAATTGAATTTCTTTGATCAATACGTAACGACTTAATATAAAAATGTTTCAAGGGAATGATTCCCGGTCAGTCGCGTTCGTTTCACTTGCAGTTCCTGACGGATGCATTTTCACCTAACACCATCCGACTTCTTTCAACAGCCAGCTCACTTTCTTCGCATCGTTTCTGTAACAATACACGGTGTGTCGCGGCCAACGAAATCAGTGGCCGGCCGAGGGGACGAAAATAAAATTCGTAGCCAACCACGGCAACAAAGCGGCAACGAATCGCGTCGAATTTCCTGTTTCAATTTCGCGGGACAGTATTCAATTTCGCAGGCCCGCGGCTAAGGGGCGCTCGGATATTTCTTTAGCCCGTCGTCGCGTCGTCGATCTCCTATTCTTTTTTCCGAAATTCCTTTTTCTGCTCGGTTCTAGCAGACTGACGCTGGTTGCGATATCCAACCGCAATTCCGCACCCCGACTACGAGCGAGAAGAAATGACTTCGCCACGAGTAACGTAGTTAGGCGAACGCGTGGCCAATGAGCCATTTTGTACCCGAACCCTCTGGGCTTATTTTTCATCCCCCTCGAACTCACCGAACACATCATTCTCCTAACGTTCTACTTCCGATCCTCGCGCAGCACTAACTTCGAAGCTGTAGAAACGTCGATACGCGATTGTTCTTACTTCGATCTGCACCATTGTGCTTCGCCGAGGGCTGCTAAGGGGATGAACTACTCTGACGATGCTAAAAGATAGAATTTATCTTTTTCTTTACGTATTAGATGCACAAATAAATTGAATTTTGATTTGCTCCCGCTATTGGTAGCGTTTTAAAGCTTGTGGTAATTACAAGTGTTACACGTCGAATTTATGGCTTTTGAAAATTTTTAAGTAGTGCTGTAATATAAAATTCCACAGAATATAGTACGACTTTTATTTATTTCAGATCTACAAAGGCTACTATCACCGAAAATCAGATTTTATGTTTCCACTTTCTTAAAATCTGCCTACAAAAATTGAAGATTGCATAAACATCCAAAGTCTAATAATAACGAATAAATTCAGTTTTAACTTTCTCTCTGTATACTAGTATTCCAACGTTAACCGCGTATAATTTGTCTGCATAAAAGTAATTGTGAGATTTTATTGATTTTTAAAAGATAAGTATATACAATACATGAAGAATTTGGAACGTATCACTGAAAGCATTCCTAAATGATCCATTTTTATTTCCGTTTTTATCAGCCTGAGGTGCAATTTCACCCCATACACAGAGAAAAGATAAAAACAGTATTTAAAACAGTGTTCTTTCTAAACTACAAAGTAAATACTCTAATACGTCTTTTCCTGTAGGTCTGAGAACAACTTTCATGAAGAAAGAACCACTTCGGCGCGTCTCCGTCTCCGAAATCTCCGGTCTCTGCTTTTTATTCTTTCCCTCCACGTCAGAGTCGCGTCTCATGCTCGACGTCTGTTACCCGGCGAGATTTTTCCCATTTCCCGATTATCTCTGATTAAGCGGGGAAGCTCGAGTCAAGCCAGAAGATTCCCGGGAAAGAGAAGAAACGCATCGAGATACGTTCGCCGTGGAACTAATTGAATTTCTTTCACCACATGGCCGATGATCGCGCTTATCCGATCGAATTCCCTCCGACGAAGACAAGTATATCCTATGACAGTTGAATTTATTAACTGTCGATATCGAGAGCGATTCTTCTCTCTCTCTCTCTCTCTCTCTCTCTCTCTCTCTCTGCGATCGCTAATGGCCAGCAAATATCGACTGGAATAATTAATTCTCCCAGCCTCGTTTAAGTGGCAATTTACGTGTAAATAAAAGTAGAATGATCGCTGAAATGTCGCTGCAACGACGAGGGTGGCTTTGTCACGTGACTTTGCCCGAATAACGATTACAGGGTGTTTCAAAATTATATGCATCTCTAGATAGGTGGAGGTTTGTTATAAAAATAGACCTTAACCATCATACGCTCTTCAAAAATAACTACATAAAAGAGACTAGGATAACGATTCACCCATTTTTTTATTTTATATGTTAAATCAAAACATTCTGTTTCATTTACAGCGTCACATTTTAAAGAATCTCACGACGTAGAAATAAAAGGATGAATATTTTTACATTATTTTAACATTGAATCTATTGGTCCAAATTGAGGGTGATTCTACGCGAGAAAATAAGTCGAAAATAAATAATGAAGCCTCGTTTGCGAGAAAATTCACTATCAATCCGTCAAGTGCCTAACGTTCTTAAAAAGTAGAACGAATAACAAGTTAATATTTATTACCACTTTATCTCCTTTCTTTCTTTCTCAAACCTCTGAGACTCGGTTCAGGATGCACGAAGTAGGAAATCGTCTATAATTGAAGAGGAAAATCCAGAAGACAAGAGGAAGAAGCTGCTTTCCATCTTCTCCATTCTGTTTCCGACATCGATCAACTCCAGATCACTCTGTACACTTTAAACATGTTTCTTGGATTTATGTTTGCACGGAGTCGCATTCGTAAGCGGAAATAGAAGTCTGGGCCGAGCCCTTCGACTTGAATCGTCGTGGCTGATGAAGTCGACGGGTTCGCAGCGGCTCGAGATCGATGCGGGAATCTTCTTTAATCAGACACTTGGTTCCGGATCGTGGGATTTCGCCTTGAATCGTCGTTTTCGAGCGCAGCGAAGATCGAAAACGTCTTTTCATCGGTTAGGGGAGCCGACTCGCGGGTGAGTGGGGCAGCGGGGGATGAGACGGTCGCGGGGAGCTTGGTAAAGTAAAGTAAATAATGATTAGGACGATTTGTATTTTTACGTCGTGCCTGATTTCCGTTGGGTAAATATTGCGAGTTTTCTTAAGAACCTGCCCCTTTCCTTCCTTGCCTCCACCCCTGACTCCCCCAACATTCGCCGAGCCGAATCGTTCTGTCTCCTCGTCGACTTCTCGCCCTTTGCGACGCAACGGCATGAGTTTCTGTCGGGTACAGGTGCTGAGACGATGTTTTTAAAGCAGCTGGTCTTCCTACGGTTATTTAGAAGTAATTTCTCAGCCGATGGCGTCCGCCATATTTCCCTCGGAATTACGTGCTGCAATTGCCCTTGCTCGGAACCGAATCAACTTTCAAATTCTAGTGACTAGACTGCGGATGTTTATGCAGTTTTCAATTTTTGTAGAGGAATTTTAAGAAACTTCGATAAAATAACATCTTCTAGTGACTAGACTGCGGATGTTTATGCAGTTTCCAATTTTTGTAGAGGAATTTTAAGAAACTTCGATAAAATAACATCTTCTAGTGACTAGACTGCGGATGTTTATGCAGTTTCCAATTTTTGTAGAGGGATTTTAAGAAACTTCGATAAAATAACATCTTTTAGTGACTAGACTGCGGATGTTTATGCAGTTTTCAATTTTTGTAGAGGAATTTTAAGAAACTTCGATAAAATAACATCTTCTAGTGACTAGACTGCGGATGTTTATGCAGTTTTCAATTTCTATAGAGGAATTTTAAGAAACTTCGATAAAATAACATCTTCTAGTGACTAGACTGCGGATGTTTATGCAGTTTTCAGTTTTTGTAGAGGAATTTTAAGAAACTTCGATAAAATAACATCTTCTAGTGACTAGACTGCGGATGTTTATGCAGTTTCCAATTTTTGTAGAAGAATTTTAAGAAACTCTGATAAAATAACATCTTATTTTCATTAATGCATAAAGATAGGCAGTCTACTAATTACTTTGAATCATGATATTACATATATTACATATATATTAGTTTGGAAAACTGTTTAGATAAATTCTTGTGTTGTATTGTATCGTGTAATACCGCGCGCGAAGAAATTAATTTCCATAAATATGTTGCGCGAGTATCAAAGAATTTGTTGGCAGAAGAATTTACTTTTAGAAATGTACAAACAGGTGGATTACGGGATTCGCTGTTTCAGTAAGACACGCATTGCCGTCGAAACCCAGGTTCCTGTAAACAAACACGCTCCATTGCACGCGACATGGGTCGATGGAATAAATACAACGATGTTTCTCCGCTAGAAAAACTATAAAATTGGTTTTTGAAGGTACACACGGGTCTGTTCCGCTGGTTTCCACATGAAGTACGAAAACACACGTATCTCAGCCTACTGCAACCGATTTCACTTGAACGAACATCGGTACACCGTGTATCTGTACATTATTTAGCCAGTGATTTTACAAACGCGCAAACCAGAACTGGTGAACCAGAGAAAAAAAAGAGAGAGAGAGAGAGGAAAAACGGCTGGTACACCGTTGCCGACCAATTCTCGTTTCGATTCAATATCGAGCACCGATCGCCTCGACAAACGCGCGTACGATATCTACCTTTCATTTTGGTACTTTTTTTTGCTCGGTCGAGTAGACGGTTTTGAATAGGATTTCGCTTACAGAGGAATCATATCGCGCGATGGTCTTCGTTACTGGATACGTTCGCGATACACGTCGCTCCTCCCGTGAATCTCCGCGGAATCGAATACATACAGTGGATGATCAAATTATTATAGCCACTTGCCAAGTTTGCATTAAAACAATCAATTTTTACACGAAGGATGAGCTACACTGGAGTCTTGTTATTTTTATCAAGTATTGTATGAAGTATTTGATCGTGTATCTGATCATGTGGTTGATCATGTGTTTGATCATGTGTTTGATCATGTGCTTGATTATGTCTTTGATCATGTGTTTGATCATGTGCTTGATTATGTCGTTGATCATGTGTTTGATCGCGTCTTTGATCATGTGATTGATCATGTATTTGATCATGTGTTTAATCAAGTATTATATTTATTATTATATCTAATACAATATTTTATCAAGTATTGTATCAACTATCATATCAAGTATTACATCAAATACTATATCAAATATGACACCAAGTATTTTATCAAGTATTATATCAAGTATTACATAAAGTATTACATCAAGTACTATATAAAGTATTACATAAAGTAGTTAATCAAGTTTCATATCAAGTATTATATCAAGTTTTACACAAAGTATTACATGAAGTACTAGATCAAGTATATCACCAAGTATTTTAACAAGTACTATATAAAATATGACACCAAGTACTTTATCAAGTATTATATCAAGTATTACATAAAGTATTACATCAAGTACTATATAAAGTATTACATAAAGTAGTTAATCAAGTTTCATATCAAGTATTATATCAAGTATTACATAAAGTATTACATCAAGTACTATATCAAGTGATAAAATACTTGTTAAAATACTTGGTGTAATTCTTGATATAGTACTTGCTGTAATTACTTGATATAATACTTGATAAAATACTTGATACAATACTTGATGAGTATTTTGTCAAGTATATGTAAAGCGCATGTAACTCACGTTAAACAACTTCCGACTGAAAGATGCGTGATCCATGTAGTCGACACAGTAACTCGTCAAGCGAGGAGCATCGAGAGCAACAGCGGGCGCCCATTAAAAACCAGAAGAACAAGAGAAAGACAATAAATAATCGCAACAGTGTGCTCTCGGAACCAAACGTTCCCGCCAGTTTCTCGCTCGTAAATTCCCTGGGCGATTCAACCTGCGCACGCGAGCCCCGGATAAAAATTTGCATGTTGCATCGTCCGGTTAGCGTGGCTCGCGTACGGTAGAAGAAATTTCGTCGCAAAATTTCGAGCGCAATCGAAACTCCTGGACCACTGGATACTTAATTTTTCCCACGCCTTTCGCATGTTTTCTCCGCGGCGTTGCCCGAGGTTTCCGAGCGCATCCCTTGTCGGTGGTTTGCGCCTGTGCATCGTTCGCCCTTGCGCGCTGACGAGGACCAAAATGAATGCAATTGCAGCGTAAACACGCCGCGCAACGTCAGTCGTTGCAGTCGATTCTTTGCCGACGGTTCTTCCTCCGCCTCGTTACTTAATATTCCGGCGTTCTCATTATGACTCATTAAAATTTCATTCCCCGGGGGAACGACGCGGGTTGGCCCGCCCGTGTAACCCGCCCCCGCTTTCGAGGAATACGCGGACCGACTTTAACCGAACTTCCCTCCGCAGGGGTCCCTTCAACTTTTCCAGCTGCAAATTAGCCGGCAAATGGCGCGAAACGACTTGCCCCGCTGTTCCCGTGGATGCTGGGTAATTGTTTAGAGGTGTTGCCTTATCCCTAATTTCGATAACCTTGAAATATGTTATCAAGGTCGTCGGACTAAACTTAACCCTGTAGATTACTCTTACCCCTGTTATACGTTTCTTTATGTCAATTGTTTTTGTATGAAACTTTTACCAACACATTTTTCTGATTAATACGAGACCAAACACTACTCGATTCTCGAAAGAGTCAGGATTAGACTGCGGATCTCTATGCATTTATGGTTTCTAAAAATTTAAAATATTGCCGAGGTATCAAAAATTCGACAGAATTTAGTACGATTTTTATTCATCTTGGACCTACAAATGTTATTGCCAATGAAAATAGGATTTCATGTCACACCGCTTTATTAAAATCTATCTACAAAAATTGAAAATTGCATAAACATGTGTGATCTAGTCAGTATTCTCTAAATATAAATTCTCGAAGTAAGATTAATATAATATAAATATGTATAATTATTATACAAAATTCTTTTCATATCTCGCTTCATAATTCGGATTCTCGCAAACCCCTGGTGCTTACTTTGACAAACACCTTTTCCATTGAAAGAAAGTTCCGTTTGTTTAACGATACAACAACCTAATATATCGAAGGTTAGCTGGATGTATCTCATTACCGTAATGCGGAGCATCGGGAGGCTGAGCTTGTGTCGGTGACAAATGGCGGCCTCGCCGTTGAAGAAACTGCTGAAGAAGCGGAGGACGGGGTTTCCAGGGACGCGGCGGAGAACCAAGGTCCGTGATCGCAGAAACTACGCTTGTCGGCCGAGTTTCCTCGGCGCGGCACCACGTTAACGGCTAACTCGAAGCTACGTTAAATTAAACAGAGGGGAGATAAGTTTGGACGTGTCGCTAACTTTGCTCCTCTCGAACCAGACCTCTCTTACGAGACCTGGCCGTACTCTTCCGCCGACAATCTCGGCGCCCGCCTCTCTCGTCCACTCGGGCAATACAAAGACGCGGACCGTTGAAAGCTTTAGCAGAGATTTCGCGATGTCGCCGGCCGGCGAAACTCTTGGCTCGCAGCCTCGGTGCTCGGACGATGGACGCTTTCCGCAAGCGTGAAAATGTTCCACCGATCGGGAACGATTTACGTCGAAACCGGTTTCGATGCAATGTGATTCGTTCAAATCGAATTCTATATGTTTGTCTACAATGTAGACTCTACATTGTTGGAATTCGACGATACCATAGCCTCTTAGGTGTAATATTGATTTTTTCAGTGATTCTTTACAAAATTTTGAAATGCAACTACACAGGATTATATGGTAATACCATATCGATTGTACTATTATTAAATTTTTCTTTTTGTGCATGTCCCTTCTTTGTTATTACACGAGTAGTATTCTATCTTTCTCTTTTTTCTTTTCTTTGATATTGTAAACACTTATGTAAAAGGGCTTCAATCCGTCTATAATAATAAATAATAATAATAAACTACGAATCGTAACCAGTAGAGATTACTCTGTTATTAGCGGTCCAATCGAAAATGTTTTTATCAGGTATAGCATGGTTTCAAGAGAGCTTTCACGTGATTAGAGCAAATTTTTCGCCAACTCTTTTTTTCATGATTTTTCAAGATCATCTTCAGTTTTTAGCATATACAACTATAATTTTTTTACACCTATTTGTTAGAGAATTTCAAGGCGAATTCGGTTAGTATCATAACATAAAGACAATTACTTTATTTATTTGCATTTACAAATACATTTGCAATAATCATGTCAATGCCCTCTTCACGATTAATCATGATTAATAATCATGATTAATATAATGTATGATAGTGCTTTTTTAAACGAATTCAAGGAATAGCTGACAAAATAATTTTCATTGTTGGGAGGTTGTGGCATCGTTGAAAACCCGTCGGATTACAATAAGCTCCTGTCTTGTTCGATGTTGGCCTGCCAACCTAGTTTCCAGTTTCTATTTCAGTTGAAACAGTTCAACGGGTGATTCCCAGTATTTGTCACTAATGATCAGTTCTGTTTCTATCAATCCGTTATGAACAAATTTACTATTGACGACCATAATTATTAAATTACAATCCCAATAACCATATACATAGATTCTGCTGTCTGACTAAGCGTATTTCGAACCTAGAATATCGGAAATACAGGCTTGACCTTTCCATGATGGATAGTGGAAATATTCAGATCGACAGTCGGCTTTGTGACGTTACCATTTTGCATCCGTCTAAAATAAAGGAACCATATAGAGGTTCTGTCACGTGGTTATTGGAGAAATGCTGAAAGCGGATCTGACGTATGTCATGCAATTCAAAGCATTCGGAACAACAACAAAAAAAAACCGAAGGAAAGCGTTACAAATCAGTAGGCTGGGTAATGCACTCACGTCGGGAAAATTTAGTGATCCTTTAATTTTGCAGGCCACTGTATTTTGATATTCTCGAGACAAATTGTTAGATCCACTTGTCGAGTTTATTTTAAAACAATTAATTTTTATACGAAAGACGAGCTACTCTGAAATCTCGCTATTTTGATCAAGTATTGTGTTTAATGAAGTATTTAATGAAGTATTTGATCAAATATTTGATCAAGTATTTGATCAAGTATTTGATCATGTGTTTGATCATGTGTTTGATCATGTGTTTGATCAAGTATTCCATCAAGTATTTCATCAAGCATTTCGTCATGTATTTTTATTATTATATCTAGTACAATATTTTATCAATTATATATCAAGTATTTAATCAAATGTTATATCAAGTATCATATCAAGTATTACATCATTTACTATATCAAGTATTTTATCAATTGTTTTACCAGGAAGCGTTCCAAATAAAAAAAAAGCGAAACAGGGATTCATAAAAACTCTACCTTCACAGTGTCTTACTTTGTTCATAAAACAGCAACGCTTTGAGCGAAAATTTAGTGATCCTTTAATTTTGCACGCCAGTTTATTTTGGAACCCCTTCGCTGCCGAAGCAAAGAACTCGCAGAGACTGCATTTTGACAACCCTCGAGACTAGCTGTCAGCCTGCTGTTCGCTAGAGGATAAACCCCAGCGCCTTTCACTTTCGAGAACAGGAGCAATATCGGGGACTAAGAATAAGAATAAGAAGAGAGGCAGCGTGACGATCTACGCTGTGAGCAAAGTTCTACTCTCGGAAGCGTGACGCAAGAGTGAAATTCTGTTCGCCGGCACACGGCATGAAGATTCCCTTGGAACAGCCTCGAAGAACTCGTTGACAGGGCCCAGGAGCCTCGGAGGACCGTCGTATTTTAGCTAAACGACGTCAAAGGGGTAGGCCGCTGTTCGGGATCTCGCCTTCAAGAGGGAACCCCCGTTCTATCTGCTCACGCGTTCCTTGGCTCCCCATCTTCTGGCTGTCTTCGCCACCCTGTCCCGATCCTCCTTTCTTCGTCCTCCCACGGGGAACGAGACGGGGAAGCGTTTTAAAGCCTCGTGGAAAGGGTGAAAGTTCTCGGCCCCAGGTATTATTCCGTGCTTCGGCTACCGGTGTTCCGCAGCGTAATGCGGAACCACGGTATACCCTTACATTTAGGGGTAAAAATAGAGTCTCTTCTCATCCCCCTTTGCGCTCCACGCCTCGCTGTTCGCCCTTTATTCCGCGTCTCGGCCCCACCGTGAACCGCGATATCACCGAGACAGGTGGAAACGGGTCGCGGGGAAAGACCACGGATCGCGTTACCAGGTGCCCCGACCACGCTAATGGAGATGCGATGTAGGCGGATCGTAAACTTTTATAGCCATAACCCGGCCGAGTACCTTCCTGGTGCCACGCGTCTTCTTCTTCTTCTTCTTCTTCTTCTTCTTCGCTCCGCCCCGTGTAAACCGACGATCCTCGGCTTCCGATTTTTATTGGCCCGATCTCCAACGTCTCAACACCGTTCACCTCTTAGCTGGACTTGACCAATACCAAATTCTGTCTCGAGTTTCCACAGTTTGGATCGAACAACATTTGTAATAACGAGACGAATTTTTATGCAACATGAACATTATCTGAATTGCCTGTGTGTAGCCGGTTTTGTGAAAGAATTTACTGTAGGACAAACGTGTAATAAAGAGACTGCGATATTTTATGCAATATAAAAATTGTCTGAATGAACTACAAAACACAGAAGCTATACAGAGTTTTTATTTAGGCAGATGTGTAGCCTCTTTTGTAAAACAATTAACTGTAGAAAAATATTTGTAATAAAGGGACTGCGAATTTTTATGCAACATGAACATTATCTGAATTGATTGTGTGTAGCCTATTTTGTGAACGAATTTACTGTAGGATAAACTTGTAATAAAGAAATTGCGATATTTTATGCAATATAATCATTGTCTGAATGAACTACAGGACACAGAAGCTATACAGAGTTTTTATTTAGGCAGGTGTGTAGCCTGTTTTGTGAAACATTTAAATGTAGAAAATAACTTGTAATAAAGAAACTGCGATATTTTATGCAATATAAAAATTGTCTGAATGAACTACAAGACACAGAAGGTATACAGAGTTTTTATTTAGGCAGGTGTGTAGCCTGTTTTGTGAAACAATTAAGTGTAGAAAATAACTTGTAATAAGGAGACTGCGATATTTTACCAATATAAATATTATCTGAATGAACTACAAGACACAGAAGCCATAGAGAGATTTTACTTACTGTAAAAAAATTGCCTGTAAAAGAGATTTTCAATAAAGAGACTATAAATTTTTGTACATTATGGACATTGACTGAATTAACTGCAAGATACAGAAGCTGTACAGAGTTGGGAAATATATGTTTTTATTTAGGCAAGTATGTAGCCTGTTTTGTGGAACAATCACTGTCGAATGGCTATGGAATCTCCGACAGAATAACGAAAATTCTGCAGCTACTTTCCGGCTTTTCTAAGGTGTGCTATTTCCAGTGGAGGGGGTGGATGTGAACGCGCTGAAGTATTACGTCCCCTTATCTTCGGCAACAAATTCCGCTTAATGTTCGGTGCATTTGGCATCACGCGGGAGTATTTGCCGTATAATGTCACAGTATAAATTTCACGTATATCGTATCAAATTATGAATAATACATTTCATGAGAACACAGCGAATCTTTGCTGCAAACGTTGGAAGACTCCCAGGAAGAGCTCTTGTGTTCCGAAAATTGTTGCGCGGCTAATAGATATATGGTCGAAATGGTAAATTTCGAGAATGTACCGAGCGGTGGTGCGAGGATATTTATGAAGTTTCATATGTCTGTATTCAAAGGAGTTTCACTTTTCGTTCTAATAACTTCAATATACGAAGTATACGAAATTTGATCGAGTTTTACAGTGTTTTAACGTTTTTTTCTGTAATAAATATACACGAGTGTCTGGAAAAGGAAATTTTTAAAGCGTTTAAAATATGAAATCTTTTACACGATGCAATTTTCTTACGTGCAGCTTGCGCCAATTATAAACGGAATCGATGTTCAATACATTTGACAGATAACGCAGATATTACGTAGAACGAAGAGAATGGTGATTGTACAAACGTACATCTCGGATAGAAATTGGAATATCCGAGGATAGAATACGAAAACGGATACCGGGGGCCAACGCGTGATTTATATTCAATGGAGATGGTACTTCAAATTTTTACCGGCACCGGGGAAAACGACGGAGTTATATTGAAGTACGATATTTTATGTAACTTCTCGATATTTGCATGAGCCGATAGTTCGGAGAGTCGTTCGTTTTATTCTTAGTCATTTACATTTGTAATGCTGCGAAGTGTATTTCCAAAAGGAGGTCAGATTGAGTGGATAGGTTCGATGGATTTTCGAGTTACGAGCTCTACCACCAGCCATCAACTTCTTTTACAACGCTGTCGTTCATCTGACAGTCGTTCGCGATTCCTATTACAGAATCGCGACGAGAACGGCCGAACACCGAAACGAAATTTACCAGAAAATAAAATATTAATGCACAATTTAAAAATAAATTGTGTAAGAATATTGAATAATTGTGTTTGACCGTTATATATACTTTTATTGATTTATACGTTATATATATTTTTATCGCAAGTTTGCGTGATGTTTTGGTTTTGTTTTAAACAAATGTTGCTGACAGTTCCAAATCAGCAAAGAACGAACAAAGACGTGTTGAGCTTACAATTGTTACTCTGGTATATCGGAGGTAACAGTTTAGCAGAAAGTATTCAACGTCAAAAATTTTCAGGGTTTATTTCTGGGTTACTTCCGAGACAGGAGTTAAAATGTTAACAAAGACTTCGATGAAACAATTCTAGTAAAGTTGAAACATAAATTACGGAAACGCAATGTTGTAAGTCAAGCAGAAAAAAGTTGTACGAAAAGCATTCCTTGTGATTCGAGGAGAGCGAAGATCCAATTTCAGAGGACAGTTTATACCGGATGAGTGAAGGGTGGACTTTTTGTTGTGTACGACGCTGAACACCTTTAGCTATCCCACTCGATTAGCGACGGGGACAATGTGGCTGGTAGCCGAGTCGGTGGTGAAGCGTCTCGGCATCGCGTTTGTCCCGGGGCTAATCGCGAACAATGCACCGCTAACCAATTCAAAGTGCTCCTTTATTTCGATCCCCGCGGAGTGTCCTTCATCGGGTCGGTGCACGCGAGGCGGAAGGAGCCGGACCTTGTGCATCGGCGCGACTGTACCCGTTCGGCCGGTTGTTTGTTAAATACGCCACTTAGCCGTCAAGTCGAGCGCGGTTAGTTGTTTGTTTTGCTTGAAGCACTCGCGATAATTATTCATCGTTGCCTTTATGCCACGCCTCGCCCTTCGAGAGCATACCGTCCGACGAATAACGACGCGGTCCTCTATTGACGATGGTACTCGCGAGACCACCCCCCGTACACCCCCGCCACAGTCTCGGCAACCCTCTCGTCGCTCCCCGTTTGACTTCAGGAAGAATAAACTGCGAAAAGGACCCGTTCTCTTGTGCACTTACTCCCCGTTATGCTCCGCATTCAAGCCGAACGCAATCGTTCCTTTTCTCCTCTTTCTCCTTCTGCTCCACCCCTCTGCCACGGGCTTTCATCTCTTTCCGTGTTCCTTTCCGAGGCTCGCCTCTGTGTCGCTCTTTTCCTCTCTCACCGTCGGCCAATACTCTCCGGCTGCATTGTGACCGTCAAACGACGTAATAACGATAAGAGCGTTCTCCGACGAAAAAAACAAATTTTTTTCGCCGCTTGTTGCCACCCCCGATCACGCTCTCTTCACTACCCCAGCCTCCCGGACACCGTACCGCGTTACCTTCGAATTTTCGACCGACGGATTGTATGCATTCAGCGTGAACCGATTGATCGTTCGATTTCTTCGCTTTATTGCTGTTCCCGAGTCTTTACGAGATGTTCTCAGCACCGAGAATGGAGAGGAAAATGTATGAAAAGTGTATGAGCTTGTAGGTCGATAATTATTTGTTGGCGACTGATTATTTTAGTAAAATGATGATGATTTTAAGCACAGTCTAACAAATATGAATGTTGAAACCCTTCATTATAAATTTAATAAAATTTGATTCGTTCGTAATCAATATTTAAAACTCTTCTACATTTTTGGGATAAAGATGTTTTAATCACTGTAACTGTAAAGAGAATGTTAGATTTACAAGATGCATGTTTTAAATTTTCATTACAAGCACAGATATTATAATTTGTAAAGGAAATTATTTACACATCAGAGTCACCACTAAAAATTTCTGTACTATTATTCAAAATATTCTTTACATTATTAAATATGTTGGAATCTAAGCAATCACTAAATGTTCCAATATTGTACGAGGTGTTATATAAATTTCATATCCATAAAATGAGAAAAATCATATAGAATGGAATTATTCTAGGTTGGAAGAAATGTTCAATGTTCGTGATAAAATACTTCCGAGTGCAAAGGGTTAATAAACTAATTCTTCTATCGTCTGAAAAGAACTCGAGTTGTCCCATTTTGAAAAAATTATTCGCTTGTAAAAGGTGGACTAATACTTTGTACATCCTTGAATTCTTCTGTATTCATTGTTTTAAATTTCTTTCTGTGAATGCATAAAATCCGCAGAGTATTCATCAGCGAAGTCGGAGGAATCGCCAGGAATGTGACAGAATCGACAAATCGCAGACGGCATAGGGGAATAAAGGCATGACAGTCTGGTCGGTAGTTAATATCGCGGCGCCAAGACAGGCCGGGTTGGACCAGCGGCGTTGAAAAGACGAGGGGATGACAGGGGGTGGACGTAGGAGGATCCGAGATGCGCTGTAATAGAGACAGAAAGCCAATCTACCCTTTCCGGGGGCCAAAATACATGTACCGCGGCCTCTCTAATCTACAGGAGAACCCTTTCAGGTTTTTGGGGTGGAAGAGCGTAAACATCGTCCCCCGACGTCGTCGTTAGCCGCCCCCTGCGCCGCCGTGGCCCGTTCGTCGACGGAGGACGATCACCATCGGGGGCGCGTCTCTGCCCAATGCTTTTCGCTCGATCTAGTCTCGGCCCCGGAAAGTTTCGCCTTGTAGCCGAAATTAAACCGCGGAGGATGAAGACCCGACGAGACTTTAACGACCGGTGAAAGCGGTGTACTCGGCCGAAGAGAATTTTCACGCTAACGGCCAGCCCCTCTCCGCGTAGCATTACCACCCCCAAACCCTTTCGCTTGCTTCTGTTTATGCGAAGTTTACGGGGGCCGATGGTTTTCCACAGACGCCGTTTGCGCACGCGATCACCGGCCTGTTAAAAGCTACAGACGCCATATTGTTTCGCTAATTTCGAGGCTACGGATTTTATAATTGAGACGAACATTGTGTAAGTGCAATTTGATATTTCAAAAGGTGTAAAAGAATTTTAGAATGTCGATACACAATGTTCAATATGTTTGAATTATTTATTAGTGAGAAAATAATGCAATTTAAAACGTCAGAAGAAGTGAAAGAATTTTAGAATGTCTACGATGCACTATGTTAACTATGTAGACGTGTTAGAATTATTAGAGAGGAAAAAGTGCAATTTAAAACGCTGGAAGGAATGAAAGAATTTACACGTGTCGATACACAAGTTCAACATGTTTGAATTATTTATTAGTGAGGAAACACTGCAATTTAAAACGTCAAAAGGAGTGAAAGAATTTAAGAATGTCGACGATACAGCATGTTCAACATATTAAAATTATTAGTGAGAAATAAGTGCAATTTAAAACACTGAAAGGAAGAAAGAATTTAAGAATATCGACGATGCACTATGTTCAACATGTTAGAATTATTAGAGAGAGAAAAGTATAATTTAAAACACTGAAAGGAATGAAAGAATTTAAGAATGTCGAAATTTGAGAACGTCGAGAATTTGAGAATTCAAGAATCTATTTATCAATCTTATACTCTGGGAGGAGAGTTTACATTCACCGTTTTACGAAGTTTTACAAAAACGTTCGAGGTCCTTGAAAGGAGCGGTTCGCGAGGTTATTTAAAGTGAAGTTTTCCTTTGCAAAAATGTCTGCTTCGACTTTGTTACGGAGATATCAACAAAAAACACGGTGACAGATTCAACTGAGCGTAGCGTTAGCCTCGCGCCGCGGTAAAATAGCGAACAAGAGACAGAGTAGAAATTGATTGCATTAAAATCTCACTTATTCAGCCGTAGATGCAAGTTGCTGCATCGAAATGCGCGTCACTGGTCCATTAGGAGACGAACTGCTTAACTGATGGTAGATAGTAGATAATTTCTCACTTTCACCTTCACTTTCTTATCGATAAATTAATGTTTAATTCATACAGATGCCTTGAAATGTTTCCACACTCGCGAATATTGTTCGAATTTGTTCAAATTGTTCACTAACAATCGCGACCTTCGTATTGACATATCTTTAGAGACGTTCTCTCTACCGCGGTTCGAACGATACTGATTACGCTCGATTTTCCTGAGGAGTTTAGGGAGGGGATTGTGCATGTCAAACGACGCGACGGGGTAGTCGGGCAAAAAAAAATAGGACACGAGAGGGACCGCTGTAAGACTAGAATTTATGGCAACCACATGGCGAAACATCCTTTGTTCTCCTCTTAGAAAGTTTGTTATGAAAGGTATAGGACAATAGAGACTCATAAACGCCACGCGTACCTGACACTTCTACCTCTTGCTAGGTAAAATTGGTACAATAGCTCGAATATTTTCATCGAGAAATTGATTGTCCGTTAGGCCAGATTGATAAAACTTGTGAAACTATTTTAAACTCTGAAACAGGTACAACAGTTTCATCGAGCAACGTTCAGCAAGTATCGATTCCATTTTCGTCATATATTCTATAGATAATAGGATTTCGATGAGTTCGATGCGCAATTTGTTTCACGTATTGAATATATTGCATTCGGCCAAAATATTCAGCGAATTTCAAATAGGATATCACTCGTTCGAATATCAGAATAGATTTGCAATCAAATAAAAATCGAAACTGTATTTCCTTTTCAACTAACGATCGACTGTTTTTGTTTCAGATGGTGAGTGGTGGCGATACGTTAAATAACAGAGTGAGTTTATTAATAAGTTTTGATAGTGGATCTCTTTCGTAGTTGAACGTTGATAGAAAATATCGTGATAGATCCACTGAAACATCGAACGACGGAATGCATATAATCAGAAACGCGTTCAACTCGAGTAAATGGTATTATGTTCCCCTCTGTTATCTGATCAACATAACTCAATGCGGCTAGTGACCACCGTAATATGATACGCCGACCAGAATAATGCGCGTGTCGGCATCGGTTACAACCTTTGATAATTACGATACATTAGTTGTTTTAAATAAATTATCGAAACGAATGAAACTGTTCCATTGAATGCGCAAATAACTGTTGGCAAATGAAACAAGTCAATTTGTTTGTATTAATATGTATTACTGCTTTCATCGCGCATTAACTTCGCTAAATCCTATTATTCGTGTTTTGCCCGTGTCAATATATAATTACATACGGCCGGCATTCCATTAGCAAAATTGTTTAACTTTTGACACTTCTTTGTCAAATTCGATCGGGAACCAAAGCAGGATTCTGAAAAATCCACAACTCGAAA
Organism: Lasioglossum morio; assembly: GCA_916610235.2. Lineage (NCBI taxonomy): Eukaryota > Metazoa > Arthropoda > Insecta > Hymenoptera > Halictidae > Lasioglossum > Lasioglossum morio. The sequence goes on along the minus strand of OU744325.1, from coordinate 7,168,935 downwards.
CAAATTATATGAAATCTTTGATAACGTTGAGAGTACACAACGAATTGTAAAGCACACTTAAGTACATTTCTTTTATTCGTTCACTGAATTCGATAATGAATAAAACAAAGATTTAAAATGGATTGAAATTTCACACACCTTTGTTTCTTTCATTAAAAACTGCACTTTCATTTATTTTTTCGTTGGCTGAATCCAACGATGAATAGAAGTAAAATTTACTTCGAGGGTTGTTATTATTAGACTGCGGATGTTTAGTAAAACCTTATTTACAGGTACAAAATATATAAAAATCGTATTAAATTCTGTCAAATTTTATGCGCTAGCATTATTTGAAAATTTTCAGAAGACATAATTGCAGAAAGATCCGCAGTCTAGTTATTGTTTTCCATCAAAATTCGCATTCTGCTCATCGGTCGAGAATGTTAGGAATATCTTTTACGTTGTCTAAGGATGTACAAGGACGCCATTGATAAGAGGCGAAGTCGGCGAGGCAACCGGAAGTCCTCAGCAGCGTCGGCGCAACTTTCGTGCGCGGCGTCGATTGGTAATAATTATAATGGGACGCATTCATCGGTTACAAGCAAGATTACTCAGGTGGCCGGTACATTGATCAAAGTCAAGGATTCCCGGTTGAAATACTCTAATTGGCGCGCGCATGCTTTGCCGGGGAATTTGATTTGCTTTCCGTTTGACGGAGGTCCGCAGATTGACCCTGACGATATTGCGATCCGTGTACTCGTACCGGATCAGAGAAGATGCGAGGCAATCTGAGGTCTGTGCACTCACGCCGGCTGCATATATGAATACTAACAGTGAGGAAGTTTATTGGAAGTTGGGGAGCAGATTACTCCGAGTCAAGTTTAGGTCGCGGTTAATCTTACAGTTAGCTTCCCCGGAATTATCGGCGAGCAAACAGGAAATCGGTAAACCGCCATATTTGCTTGTTTCTATTTGCCGATTGGAATTATAGAACCGGCCTGAAATGCCGCTCGATTGTCGCCCCGCCGGCGATACCACCCTATTTTTAACCATTCAACATTTTCATTCTTATTTTAACCCTTATGTCAATAACAAATGCAAATTAATCCACGAAAAACATGGAAGTCTAAAAAGAAATTGAAAGTAATTATCCGGTTATTCCTCTAAGGGTTAAGGGATGTTCTTGGTTTCGACTATTCTTCCACAAATTTAAACATTTTTCCAGAATAACTATTGAACCTTTTACATTAGTATTTTGCACACATAGTTATTGGTGTTGGAAGTACACGTGTGATTTTTTTAACCTCAAAACAATCAAAATTTTTAATAAAACTCGGTCTGATTATGATCTGAACTGAAAGAAATGAAAAATCTTGATTATTTAAAAATGATTAGCGTATATTTTTCATTTTTCTCAGTACTTTGATACGTTATCTAGTTCTCGAAAATAAATGTACTTGATACTAGACTCGAAGAATCGGTTGGACTGTTGGAAATGCTTCTTCCAACTGTGGTATACATCAATTCATAGAATCAGACAAAACTTCATAGTAGATAGCATCATACACAATTCATGAAGTCGCGTTTAAACTTAGCCGAAGTTCCTCCGATTCAAACGCATTGTACCGTTCAAAATTAGCAAACGTTTAACCGTTGTTTGGAAAAGTTTGTTATCAACGCAAGTTTATTAACGGGCGATGTCTATGCAGGGTCCATAATAATGGATTCGTTAGATAGAAATTATCCCACAGCTGTACCAAATTCTATCAAAAAGTATGCTTTATAAGAATTCTATAAAATGGCAAATTGGCTTACATTGTTGGGATTGTTCGCAACTTATTTCGTAAAGTGCTTCTTCCTCTTTCATTCATAAAAGTTGAGCTTTTACAGAAAAATACCTGTAGCTCAACAACTATTTGAATAAAGTAATAGAAAGCGAAAGCTATGGCGCGTTAAAAACAAACGTCTGAGGCACATGGAGCCGGGTTTAATGCGGAAAGTAAGAAGCGTTCGTTGCTGCGTCAGCCGAGTTTGCATTCTAACGTTACTAATTACGAGTTTACCCTACATAGATATTTGAGTGTCTCAAGTTTCTTTACGAAATATCAATTTCAAACTTGTCCGAAACTTCCGGGATCTTGTACTCGTAAACAATTAGCGAATATGGGGGATAAGTTCAACTTCCGCGACATGTCTAATGTATCTAACCCAGTGCCTGTAGAAAGTTTCTTTCGAGAAACATCGCATCCTCTCGGCCGCATCGCAATCTCGCTGCCTTTATTAAGTACGTGAGCTCGCGCAGCAACGAATTCTCTTTTGAAGTATCGCGCTTCCAAGCAAAACAATAGACCTTACTAAAATTAAAGTCGTTGTACGGAGAAGGAAGGATTCTGAAGCTCTCGTTTCTTTTATCTGATATTTAAAATCGATAATCCTCAATGTGAATAGCGACCACTATTTTTTACAATTAACTCCCTAACAGCTTACAACCTGATTTCCTTTTTCATAGAAGTTACTTGTTTATTTTCAATAAAGGTCACGAGATAAATTGGGTTTGCACTTTTGCGGTCATGCAGTACGTAGCTTCAATTTTATTTATTTAACCCTTTGCACTCGGAGCTATTTTAACTCTGTAAGGAGGTTTGACACGTCAATATCCTTTGCTCACTCGTAGGAAACTGTTTATTTAACCAAAACTCATGGTAACATGGATATGTTAACAAAATGCTAAGGCAACGTATAAATCAATAATATTATATATAACAGTATAAATCAATAACAGGTAAATATATAAGTAATACATTTAGTCATCTACATGGTGGTATAAACATTCTTACAATTCGAAAATTAAATATTTCTTCCAAGCTAAAATACTTCCGTTCCCTGTGATTTTTTAAATTTCATGGATATGAAATTGGCATAACACCTCATGCAAAAGCGTAAAGGTTAAGGAATGAGATCAGATATAAGTCCATGCCAAGTTTATCTGAACAAGCATTAGCTGACCCAAAGGGTAGTTTTGACCTATATCGTGACACAAGATGAGTTTCACCTATTTTATAGGAGCGGGCCACAGTGCGTCGGTTCGTAATGAATGTTTTCATGTGAAACGGGTGTCGGTGAATTTTCGCTGACCGGTGGGGAATTGCGTAGAGCGTCTAGTTGTTCGGTACACTGGAACGAAGTTCGCGTGGGATCAGTCGGATTGAAAAGCACGGTGTACCGCACATGACAACCGGACTAATTGATAATAAATTAGACACCGTTCCGCGGACCCGTTTCTTCTTTGCCGTGTAAACCGTTCGACCGGTTTGTCCGCGGAGGATGCGTATCAGCAGCGGTTCGACGAGGACAGATAAGCCATCAGTGTCAGTTTCAGAGATCTGAAAGCGTCCACTCGACAGTTACGTTAAAACCGGTTGATATCTATCGTCCTGCACAGCCGAATGTCCTGTCAGGACTTTGTGATCCCCATCACGAGAGTCATACACGTCACTGGCATGCCCGGGCCCCCGGTCCGTTTCCCAGATAACTCATATCCATCTATATTAATTCTCGTCCTCGGCGTGCATGCTCGCCCTCGGAAATTAAACGGCGTCCTTACGTCCCAAGCGTCGACGTGCCTCTGATTGTTATCGATCCAGAACGCCGAACCCTTACGCAGACGTTCCCGATAATTACGGTATACCTTCGTTATTAGTTCCACCGTGACGCGGACGCGCCGATAAAGAGATCGACGGGTCCCTGACAGGTCGCTTGTCAAAAAGTGGCGAAGACGAGGGACCCTGTACCTACTATGATGGAAGAAGCGAATCCTTCAAATCGTTCAGCCGAACGAAACGTTGATTGAAAACCGGCTGATAACGCTGTCAAGGGTTTTCCTCGCTCGAGACTCGGATACTTGTGCACGGGACTGTATCGAATGCCACCCTCGTCGCGACGCTAGCACAACTACGAAAAGCACAGCGATCGCGCCAGCTTTCGAACACTCTTTAAACCTCGTGCGGCCTGTTCGACACTTCTGACCAATTAAGTTTTGTTTTTTTAATCTAGACATTCTACTTCCAATTTTAGGACTAAAATTGCTGAGCGAAAGATTCTCGTGGTAAACTACAACCACCAAATAATATTGAAATTAGAATTTCTAATTATTTTAAAAAGCTGTTCCAGTATGAATTGCATTCACAATTGAAATTAGAATTTCTAAGTATTTTAAAGCGTTATTTCAGTACGAATTGCATTCACACAAGATTCTCGTGGTAAAAAACAAACCACTAAATAAAATTGAAATTAGAATTTATAATTATTTTAAAAAGCTGTTCCAGTATGAATTGCATTCACAATTGAAATTAGAATTTCTAATTATTTTAAAGCGTTATTTCAGTACGAATTGCATTCACACAAGATTCTCGTGGTAACAAACAACCACTAAGTAAAATTGAAAACAGAATTTCTAATTATTTTAAAACGCTGTTCCAGTATGAATTGCATTTACGAAATTAGAAAAGTTATTCTTTGTGCATTTAACACGTTCTTCAGTCAGCTATGACACGTTAATTAATAATTACTGGATAAAATAGTAATGAAGAGTAGCAGTACGTAAAAATAATTTATTGTGACCGCTCGAGTTCGCTGAACGATTCTTGTCCGCGGTTGATTAATCGCGTCACTATCACTTATCCAAAAAAATCATGCAGAACGTCGCGACTAGCCGACGCTAATCGGAAACTTCCTTTTTCCGGTTATCAGAAAGCCCGGAGTAGTTAATAATATAACCAATCGATAAATCAATGTGCGGATACGTCGCTCATTCATCACGCCGCGCCGGTCAAGCCCCGTCCACTACGAGGGTTCAATCAACCGATGAAACTTTAATGCCGGCCAACAAGAACACAACTGGAAATTCGTTGATAATGGTAGATTCGGCCAAGAATTGCCGCGCGTTAATTACTCGCTCCTCAACTGCCATCTGTCAAGTTATTGGTCGCTAAAAAGTTGTCTTCATCGAATTCTCTTTCAATTTTCGCGACCGACGACGCGCAATGAATCGAGCAAGGGAAATAACGGGACGTGCTACTTTGTCTTCGATTTTCTGCAAGAATTTGATCAGGCGAAATTATGTCGTTACAAGATCGTTCTTTTGGTGTTGTTTTCCACGAGATTGCAAATTTATTGGTTTAACCGTTTGCACTCGAATAGTGACTCTAAGGCACCAGTAAAAATTGTCATAATTTTATTCAAATCAATTTTAATATTATTCAATCCGTCTGTATTCTATAAATTGTAAGAAGCTCAACACTGTTATATGAGAGAACAGGTTCAATTTGATGTGCATAAAAATGAAAGGATTGGAAGAATTGTCTTGATTTTGGAATTAAAATGGCTTTGAATCATCGACCAAGAAAATTGACATTATCGAAGGCCACGTGAAGAGGCACACTTTAAAAAGTTGTAGCGAAACAGTGAAAAACATGCGACAGTTCTGACCTGTTCCCTCGTCAGCATCATCCCCTTCGGTTCAGTCCTAGGTTTCCACCCCCCTTGAAGAGGGGAACAGCTGAACGGTCGCGATCAAACAGTCGCGTGACTTTATTTCCCGGCTGTTCAGTTTTTATCATCCATAAAGCCCGTTAGGACTTCAGTATTTTTGATTGAAGTTCTCTGTCCGCGTGACTTCTCCGTCGATCGTCGACAATCTCCCTTTGCCTCGACGATTGTCACGCCACGTCTACGTATGCCGGCTCGCGTGCGAATGCACCGCTTCTTGGAAGTAGATTCGCCATTCTGTATCGACTTCCGGCTGCCGTCTAATTAAGCTTACAAAAATTACTCTGCGGCGGAGGCCTTTCTCCGGAATCGCGGCTAACTCTAACAAAAACGGAAATTGAAATAAAAATAGAACAGTATTCGAAGAGATTCCTACAAAAATGTAAAATACCTGTGTATTATTATATAATAACTTTATTGGTTCCCCGATGGGTTGCAATTTTTTACAACGCCCTTACCTTAACCTATCCTTAAATCTAACTTACATCTACTCCTTAGTCTTCTATTTATCGCTCGCTCGCTTACAACTTATTCCTGAAACGCTCGCCCTATTTCCCCATTCCCCCTATCCTACACCCCCCTATCCTACACTCCCTAACATCTTGGACCCCGGTTTCCGCTCGCTCCTCTTTCAAATCGCAATTTTTTAATTCATTCTCTCCGTTTCACTCACTCTTTCCACTCATACTCGCTCTCCATGTAAAATACCTGTGTTTTATATGTAATTTAAAAAATTTTGAAAATTACCGATTAAACACCAATCAAATTCAGGATCGAATATTACAATAATATGCACAAGCCAATTACGTGTTTAATTAAATATCCCGAATGAAAATGCTAGCAGCAAAAGGAGCGCGAAAGGAAATTCAATAACCGAATAACTGTATCGAATTGATACGAGAGAAATCCAGCATACTTAACCCGGTGATAAAAGCTGCGTCCGTAGTTAGCGAGTGAACAGTCAGACACGGTATCGCAACTCGAAAAAATCGTTGAATTTTAACGAACGCGGTTATCCGGGCAGGTGCGATGCGTCGCTTAATGAATGACGAAAAACACAAACGGTCCGGGATCCGTTCCAATTAACAGTTTGCGAGTCCTCTCGTGTCCAAGGACGATCGTCCATGAACGCGGACTGTGGTGGATTCGAGGACTGTGTGAACGCTGTATACGCGTTTAATAATCTCCGTCTTTGACAATATCGCGAGCCGATCGAGTTTCGCGGGTCTAATTGAACGGTTGTTTAATAAACGTGCGTGCGCGCGCGCTTCTGACCAATTGAAAACACGGCCTAATTGGCGGGCTGCGTTTTCACGCGCGACTACGCTCGAGCGATACAAAACCGCCTAATTCGCTGACCCACTTCGGCGAGCAAGTTTTCGCGAGACCGCGCGCCACTATCCTTTTGGGAGAAACGCGGAACACGATCCTGCGTGCAATTTGCGAAAGTTCGACTGGGTTTCCGGTCGGTGTAACGAACCAGTGTGCGTTTCGGCTCGATTGCCGAACAGAGATTCGGTGGATGGATTTCCACATAGCGTAACAATTCTCTATCGATTCAAGAATTTTGCACATCGTTTTAGAAGAGCTTTCGTCACCGATAAACCGTGCGATAAATATATTTTTATTAATATATTCGAGCGCGGATATCTCGAATACTGTGCGAAATACCGAAAAATTGAATAGAAACAATCTTGTGGGATATTTTGTCAGCATTAATTTTGTATAGAATGGTCTTATCGCTAGGACGCATAGTTTCCGAGATATAAGCGGAAAACCAAAAAGAGGGACCTTGTACGTGCCCCCCTGCACCCCGCTCACCTCCTAGGAGTGGGGACTTTTAGTATGTTTACCTCCTAACTAGTCCAAATAAAGTCCCAAAGTCAAAAATTGTGTTCCTTCCATTTCCCTCTACACCCCCCTTTTAAGCATTCATTGACTGGACTATAAACAGGCATTTAATGAAACCGTTCGTTTTCCTCCGTTCAATTTTTTTCGCAGCATTTACCGCGGGAGACCGCGAACTATCGGGACTAGGGCGGACATAGCAATCTGCTGAGCAACAACGGTCACCGGCTAATTTCATCCCCAGAAATTTTCTACGCGGAGAAATAAGCTCGCCCTGAGACCCGCTCGACAAGCTACGCAATAACGAGGCCAGTCGTTAGCCGGAAGAACACCGGGAGTAATAGTTGTTCGCGCGTGCTCGACGGAAAGAGCGGTGAATAAAAAGAAAAATAAGGGAACGGAGAAATGAACAGTTTTTATTTTGTTTTCGCGGATGAGAACGTGAAAATTCTAGCGGGGGGTGCACGGTGTGTGACGCGCGAGCACGCGGAAAACCCGGTCGGCTCGCGTGTCGCTCGAATCCCTGTGCGCGATGCCCGTTCTGCTAATTAAGACGGACGAGCCGCCGCACGGGGATTAATGACACCCGCCGAGCCTGCCTCCGAGTATCGTTACTGCGTTCCGCTCGAATCCATCGGGCTACTCTTCCTAATTGCCCATCGAAGAAGAATGTTCTCGCCGCGGTCGATAGGTCAACGCGGTATTCCGCTCTGGGGTGTCGCCCTTAAAGGGGTTGCGCCGTAAAGTAAAATTAAATACCTTTTTTAGTAATTATTAATCCTCATACGCTCCTCAGAAATACTTGAATAAAAGATTCTATGATACTTTCTCACCCATGTTGGACTTCACACTTTAAACTAATAAACTTTGCTTCATTTACCACGTCACGTTTTAGAGAAATACGTCTCACAACACAGATAAGGAGGAAAGAATCATTTTATAGTATGTGAAAATAGTAAACGGGTTAATTTTCACTTTGAGGAACGTATGAGAGTTAAATAAAATGAAAATATTCCTGATGGTTTGGCAATAAGTTCTCTGCCGATTGTTATGCATTTATCAAGAAATTGGCTAAGTGAAATACAAAGTCTAAAAATAGGGATATGTTGTTTTCCAGTGCGACGAACTATTAGGGGATGAAATGAATCTTTATTTAACTCCTGCTGCCCACAATCGCTGCTGAACATTTTTATTTTGCATAAAGATCTGCAATCTAGTAATAAGAGATATACATGTATACCAGTTTTGATGTTGGCATGGGGAAAAATTAGGAACAATCGAGATTTATTCAGGACTGTCTTTCATATGATATAGGTAAAATAATTAATCGTATACGTAGAAGTATTCTGAGACTTCAAGGATAAAAGTTCAATGCGAATCAGTATTTCCTTTCTTATTTTACGGGCCATTATGTAAATCTCCGCGTTTCATAAATTATTTATTAACGAGGTAAGCTAGGGAAACTGAATATCCCAGAAATTATGAAAATTTGTGTGCGGGCAGAGCAAGTAATCTATAACGCAAACCTATTTTTTATTCGTAGCATGATACTATTTTACGGAGTGAAATTACCTCTCGAATAAACTACACGGCTTCTTTTCATCGTCCATTCTTCATTATGAGATGAATTTTATCTATAATGTAATTAGAGTAAGTCGATATTATTTGTTTGCCAAATCTAAAATATTTAGATCAAAATAATAAAGTGCTTGATAAAAGCAAGACAATGAGGGATAGTTCTCTTTAATTTTTAACATGGTAAAATCCTTGATGCAAGGAAGACGATGTCCCTTCTTGAGAATAACCAACTCGAACAATCGATTCCTCGAACATCGTTCTATTACTGGTATTTCCAGGAGGGAGGGGGAATTTATCGCGGAACAGATGTGTCGAAAGTAGAAGGGAGAGAGTGGTTGGCTCTTCTAAAAACTCTCTGGTATCGACGCGTTGCTTCTGGGACACGAGTATTCCTGTTTTTGTCCGGCGAAATATCGCGTGTATCGCCGTGGTGGTTCGCAAAGGAGCGGGCGCATCGCGATAATTCCGCGAAATTAGGTTACCCTTTAATGCATACGGGGGGATTCATAATGCGGCAGTTGGCGAGCGCAACGGCGCCTGCACAGCGTCAGTCCGGAGTGCATATTCCTGTCTCCTCTGGAGCAATTCGCCACGGCCGGCCTTGGTCCACGAGGCTCCCGTCTTTTTACACTCGCTAATGCACGCTAAATTAATTCTTCGCCGGTGCGTACCTCGCGGACGAGGATCGAGCCTGATGCAAGCTGCTCCTCGACAGGGATCATCGTCGCAGGAGTAATTATCAGGGAACGCCGGCCCGACAGAGAAAAGAAACACGCCTCGGCAGGTGCGCAATTTACACAACGTGGACGAAATAGAAAACAAACAGTCTTCAACTAGACTTGAACATGTTACAATTATTATAGAATTTCACAGAGACAATTTTGCTGTTCGCTGAGAACACTTAAACTTGAAAAAAATTAAATAAAATTCTTCAGCCTAAATTCTAAAAGTCTTCATAATTATACAGTTCAATATACTCTTTTTCTTACATGTGTTCAACTACCAAATTCTAAGTTCATTGTTAGATGCATTTTTACTGATACATCTAAAGAGAATGAAATAAAATTGATTTTGGTATTGGTACTCGTGGATAGCCGATCTTTGAGCAAATTAGAAATTATAAAAGATAATGTATCCTAATTATTATGTTCAGTATACTCTTTCTCTTACATCTGTTCAACAACCAAATTCTAAGTTCATTATTAGATGCATAAATTTTACTGATACATCTAAAGAGAATGAAATAAAATTGATTTTGGTATTGGTACTCGTGGACTGTCGATCTTTGAGCAAATTAGAAATTATAGAAGATAATGTATCCTAATTATTATGTTCAGTATACTCTTTCTCTTACATCTGTTCAACAACCAAATTCTAAGTTCATTATTAGATGCATAAATTCTACTGATACATCTAAAGAGAATGAAATAAACTTGAGTTTTGTGTTGGTACAAATCAGAAATTATAAAAGATAATGTCTTCAATATTATACAGTTCAGTATACTCTTTTTCTTACATGCGTTTCACAACCAAATTCGAACTTCACTACAGAATGCGTAAGATCTACTGATACATCTAAAGAGATTAAAACAAGAATGGGTGGATAGGCTTAGCGAAGACTGGAGGGTTGAACAGGAACGCAAGAAAGACAATTTTCAGCGGAGTTAAGGGGTCGCGTTTTCAATAACCATCAGCGTACATCTAGTGGGTGTACAGCAGCGGCCGATACCCTTCTCGACTTCGTGTTCATGCATCGAACGGGTCCCGGTAGCAGGAACACTTAAATGGTCTGCATTCTGCATGCATACGCGTGGCACGCTCCGCACGCTATTATCGCGCATGGTAAACAGCGAGAGGAGGCAATCGAGGCGCCAGCATTGTGTCGCTAAAGGATACACGGAGTTCTTGAGCATGGTGTTCAGCCACGGGACATCGATATCGGCTGGGACGTACACCCTCGCCAGGTTGTGCGCGGTCGCGGCAGACAATATGTCGGCTCAAAACAAAAGGAGCGACGTGTTAGTCCGCGAGTGCGGTCCTGACAGATAAGTAATATCCACCGCAGGAGCATTTGGGGATGAGGGAGAAAGGAAGACAGAGAGTCTTGACAAAATACGCCTGTTAAACAGACTTTGACAGAGCAGTGTGTTCTTAACGTATGTCAATTAGAGGCCACTTACATTTCTAACAAAATGAGCAAACACGAAAATACTACATACGCCATTACGTGAGAACTAATCCAATTACAAAACTGTGACCAACATATTTGTGGCGTTTTTATAATGAAAAACAGACAGACAGACAAGAAAGCGACGTAATAAAAACGTGGTAAAATGATACCAAATGTGATATCATTCCGATGATATTTACTTGAGTAATGAACGATGAATGTTTCGGACGCAAGGAAGAACAGCGTATGGGAAATCCTTTGAGCCGCGTCTCACTCCATCTCATACGCTATCCTTCTTTGCGTCCAAACTTCCATCGTTCATTACACAAGTAAACGTAATTGTAGTTATATCAGATTTGATATCAGTTTCATTAGAACAGTGCCACGAATATGTTGGTCAAAGTTCCATAAATAATAATGAAAAATAAAGAAGTTATATTGTTCTTTTCTACGCTCTACACGATCTTTTAAGCCACAAAAAATCTAGGTCACAACGCAGGACCAAGAAATGACTTACAGTCGGACATTACTGTCGTATCCCAGGCCAGGCTTATGTTTTTCAATTATCGAGGAAGCACTGTATTAATTTTTCTTAATATTCATTATTAGTATAATAAAACACCCTGTATAAATGTACAAAGTTCTATCAAAATCGCTGATTGACAGTCAGGTGGTGTATCTTGCTAGAATCATCAGAAACGATAGTGACTTTCTAAAAAAGCGACTCCAAGTGGTAGAAGTAAGGGATGTCGAAAACTAGGGTGAGAGAGAAGGTTGAAGGGTAGGAGAGGTGGGAAGCTCGGCCGCTGGCCTCCCTCCGGTGTTTGTAAGCACTTACCCCGCGGCTTATTGTTACCGCAGCCCTCCTTGTCGGGATTTGTTAAAGCACTCGGTGCGTTAATTCCAGGTTGCCGGATGCGGCACCATCGGTCGGCGTACGCGTTCTCTCCTGACACACACGATTTGTTTGCCCGCATACCGACCGCTTAATCTTTCCTCCTTCACCGCGCCGGAACTCCGTCTCACAAAGCTGAAGACTCGCCCCGGAAAAAGAGAAATAGGCTCGGAAACGCAAACATTCCGCGGCGGCGCCGCCACGCCGCAAGCTACTATGGAAGTCGACTAGCTGTGTAAACGGTTCTAAAAGACTTTTTAATCACGACCCGGCCCGATCGTTTCGCCGTGCGTTGTCGTCGAGATCTCCGCGCAGCCTCTTAACTATGTCTCCGTGATTTTTCCTTGAGGAAATCGGGAACTATTCTGAAGTCTCACGAATTCAGGCCGATTTTTTTGTGTCATCTTTCAACGAGAAAGTTCGATCGATTTTTCAAACAGCTGGACAATACTTCGACAATTAAAAGAAGATACATATTTCAGAAGTTAAATAATTCATTGTACAATTCAGAACGGTCATTCAGAGTAGATCGGATCGAAAAAAACATCGTTTACGTAATTGACAGGATCAATCGAAAAATATCGACATTTTCCATGTTAGAATTCAACGATAGCGTCTTAGATATAAGGGTTTAGGCGTAAGGGGTGGTTTTTCCCAAGGACTGAAGACGGGAGCATAAAGTGAAGACCGTAGTGTAGTAGTCAGTAGAGCTGTGACTTGAGATACCCGGGTACTCGAGTAAGACATGAGACACCCGGGTAGAGCAAAAATACCCGGGTATCTCATGAGATAGTCGGCTACCCGAGTACTCGGTTCCAGGAAATGAAAACTGTTATGGATCTGTGCCGGTTCTCGAAACAGTTATTAAGAACCGAAATGATGTTATAACTGTTACTAAATAGAATATCGATTCTTGCGTATTTCGATTCTATAGCTGTTATTTTTCGGTTCTGGATTTCGGTTCTGTCATTCTGTATTCTGTATTGTGTGTGGCCTTATATATTCATTATATAAATAGTTATTTATTGATATTTTCAGTTTAAACAAGTTTTTATAGATTGTTTCTATATTCATTTGAATTATTAGTTCAAAGATGTATTTGTTTGAACAATAAATTATTATTGGAACAATAATTCAAATAATGGATATAATAACAGTTTAACTTAATAACTGTTTCGAGAACCGGCACTGATCCAAATAGTTTTCATTTCCTGGAACCGAGTACTCGGGTAGCCGACTCTCTCATGAGATACCTGGGTATTTTTGCTCTACCCGGGTGTCTCGTGGGTACCCGAGTACTCGGGTATCTCATATACTCGGGTAAAGGTTCTAGCTCTACTAGTCAATCTGATCGCAACTTTGGATACAGCATTCACTTGACTCATACTATTCACATAAATATACAAGATACGCGGAAACACTGTGTCGTTATTTAGAGAAACACTTTTATAATACTAATAAAGTATATACGGTATAAAGTGTAGTTCGTATAATATCGTACCAAATTAAAGACATATCCAACATTTAATAATATCAAAATCGAAGTATGCTCTGTTATAGACGGCGTTAATCAGCCTGTTCGATATCTAGCAGGCGTCTTATCCTACTTAAATCGAAAGTGTGTAGAAAGACATTCTCCGGACCACTGTTGAACGAATGATTTCAGACATTCTTATCGATCCAGTCTCTGTGTCGCTTGAAAGGGAAGGAATAGTTTAAATTCAATCTTGGCGACCGGCATGAAAGGAGCCATTAAATAACGATGGACGAGGTCTCGCTTAATATGGGAACCCCGATCGAATCCATATTTCCTCGGATGCAATATTTGCAGAGTTTATTATTATGCGTGGCGATGGTGGTGTGCGAGCCACTCTGCCGAGGGTAGAAAAACCACCAGTGGTGAGGAGCGATAACCTTGAATCGCGTCCAACAGAAACCGCGCTTAGTGTTTGACACGATCGACCGGAATCAGCCGGTGGCTACGTGCTCAGCCCTCGAAAGTCTCCGGTCGAGCATGACGCTCGATTTCCTACGACAAAGATTTGCTCTCACGAGAACCGAGCCCGCGTCTTCCCAGCCGATTCTCATCCCTCGCACCACTTCCTCCCCGAGGCCTGAGTCGACCACCATCCCACCCCTACGCTCACCACCCGAGTCCGTTCTTTTTCGTTTGACGGCCCGGGACACGTGTACACCCTCGTCCAGAAGTATCGGGACCCTTCAGGAGGCAGTAAATTGTTTAGAAAAGAAAATAAATTTTCACGAGGCTTCTGTGTTTTGCAATTAATGCAAACAATTTTTATATTGCGCAAAACCTGAGTCGATCACCATCCCACTCCTACGCTCACCACCCGAGTCCGTTCTTTTTCGTTTGACGGCCCGGGACACGTGTACACCCTCGTCCAGAAGTATCGGGACCCTTCAAGGAGACAGTAAATTGTTTAGAAAAGAAAATAAATTTTCACGAGGCTTCTGTGTCTTGCAATCAATGTAGACAATCTTTGTTTTTCACAAAATAAAATACTGTGCCATTCATCCACGAACGTTATGAATATATTACAAATGTTTATGCAATTTTCAATTTTTATAGGTAAATTTTAAGAAAGTAGAATCATATGAATTGTTATTTTCAGTGGTAGTAGTCTTTGTAGATCAGAAATAAATTAAAATTGTACTACATTATGTGAAATTTTATTTAAAACAAATTTTTTAAGCTAGAAATATGCATGAAGATTCGCAGTCTAGTTATTAGTATTCATCTAATTCTACTTCTGTATAAAATGAGGAGATCTTTTGTCTTTATTCAGGCTGGTCCAACCCTTATGATAAATGCATGTAAAATTCGTGTGTAGAATGATAACGATTGTTGATGTTGCAATATTGTTTGATATCAGCTTTTTTTAAGAGATGAATGTATGTTTTGATACTTATGGACGTGGGTGTACGTGGACACGACCAACTAAGGACGAAGAACGCCGGAGAAGCTTGATCGGAAGTGTGGTTCTTATAGCTGAAGAACTGTGCGACGTGAACGGGAACAGATTTTCGATATCACGCTAGAACGACGCTGATTATCCGCAAATTGTTACGATAAATCGTCGCTCGACACTTCGCGCAGGGAACGTCGGTTTTCATTCAATCGAGCATTTGCCTGCAAACAGAAAGAGCTTGGCTATCCTAAACTTTCCATTAAATCTCTTTTTCGTGTCTTATATTTTTCAGATAAGTAGTTCGAAACTGTCAGCAATTTCATTCGACAGTTTTCTAGAGCATAAGAAGCCATTCAAGATTGATTCGAACGATTGTTAACAGAAGCATGCACTAACTTCAAAAAATGTTTTCATCCCGAAGATACTTTTATTCATACTTTTTCTAAGATTTCTTGTGAACTTCCACAGTTGAAAAATTCGATTGTTCGAGTTACCGAAGTTCTCTTGTTAGCTGATTCCGGTGTTATTACTGGAGCGTATTATTAAGATCGAGGTTGGACGTTCTTCGCAAACTTGGATTATTGATAAAGCTGAGTAGAATCTGTCTTGAGGAACCAGATTCACAAGCAACGCAAGTAATCTGTCTTGTTTAAACACTGAAATTTGTGATGAAGACAATTCCACAATTCCGACGATACAGTTTAAATGTCTTGTTTGAAAAACTTCTTGATTTTTTAATCTTCAATGAAATATTTAAAGTATGTATGTATGTAATGGATATTTGATCCCCTCATTGTTTCAAATCCCGTTCCACACTTCTCACCTTTTACCAACACTCTCCCTATCGAAATTTTAAAGTATTGATTACGTATTTTTGCTTTACATTTTGCACAGAAAACTATATGCGGTTGCAATTACAACTTTATACACGGTGAACGTTAGACTATTGTCATAGATCATTTCTCAGATGGAAATCAAGGTTCTATAGTGTGTTCTCAATAGTTACAATCATTTCCCAGTATACTGGAGTAATTCCTATCGAACGACAGAAATAACCACGAAAATCAAATGAAGGATTCGGTTGTTTCTCGCGGGTATCTCTCGAAGCCGTATATCGCGTAAAATCGCGTTTTACACGGTTTCGCTCTTCGCCGGATCAACTGTCTGGCGTGAATTACGCACGGCCAATTAAAGGGCGGCTATAAAACATTCGGGACGATATCGAAGGATCTGGTGCGGGCGTACGGCGCGGAATGCGCGCGTGTATCGATCTAAATGCGTATCCGGAGGTGTAATAAGCGGTAACAGACTTTATTAGCTTTCGGAACGCGCATACCGTTTAATGTATTCCATTGTGCGGTACCAGCGGTGGCAGTGCTAATTCCGAAATTCCGAGTATTATGCCCCCCCTCTGCGAAGTGAATTTCGGCATTTGCGTACCGCGGGAGGTACGGCTGGTCTTCCCTCTGCTATACCTCTGGTCCTCATCCTCTCCTCTGTCACCCTCTCTCTCTCTCTCTCTCTCTCTACCCTCGATGTCAGCGAATCGGCCTCGAGCTCGAGAAATCCGACGACGGGTACCGCGTCGCCTCGTCTCCTTTACGAGCACATAAATTCGCGACATTTAATTTTAAATTGTCCCGCGCCAAACCGTAATCCCGCGCAACCATGTGCGCTGTGTTCATGCTAAGTTTTCAATTACCAGCAAGTTTTCTTATCATTCGAGTCTTCAACAGGAATTACCACGTTTTTGTTAACCCTCATTCCCGTTTCTCGTGTCAATTTCACACATTTCTGAAAGATTCTTATTGTAACATGATAATATTTGGTTCCAAATTCAATCCCCCTCTTTTCCACTCTCACCATCGCCTTTTCAGCGGGACCTACTTGTTTATGGTGGGTTCCGAACCACCTTTTGCCAATACATGTGAAAAACACCTCGGGTGGGTCACTTTCCGGTTTTTACCAGACGGTCACCCATCCTAGTGCCGTTCACGTTCCACATTGTTTAACTTCGGTGATCTAACGAGAACCGGTGCTTTCAACGGGACTATGGTTGTTGACTGAAAGATTCTTATGAAATGTACATATTCAGTATTGTTATTAGAAAATATGGCACGAAAGATGTGTGAAAAATGTTCTTCAAGAGAAAAATTGTTTGCATTAATTGCAAGTCGTAGCAGAACTAGTGATGGGCACCATCGACTGAAACTATCGACTAAATCGATAGTAGCCAACTACTATTTTCAGTCGTCTGATTTTTTAAACTATCGACTAAATTCAATTAACTGAATCAGTCGCCGAGCTATTGGTTAAATTGTAACGGGCGGGAGTTTTGAATAGATTTTATAAAATTTACTATCAAATACATTCACTTATTAGCGATATCGAATAATTCGTTCAATAAACACAAATAACAATTATTATACTAGAAATATTATACAATTATTAAATAACAATACTTATATTATAAAATTTTCATCATAATCTAAAGAAAAAGTAGTATTTTATAATTATATCTGTCAATAACAGATATTTTTCTGAAAAGTACATTAACACTTTGCCTTTATATCGCATTATTATTAAAGGATAAATAATAATATGTGAGATAGACCTAGGCACAGACTATAACCCGCAATCTAGACATAACCACTAAAACAAAATTTCAGTCGACTAAAAACTATCGACTAAATATGCGATAGTATGTAGCAACTAAATAGTAATTAGTCGATAGTTGAAATTAGTCGATGGTGCCCATCACTAAGCAGAACCTGTTAAGTCGTAAGAAGTGTATTGATATTCTCAGATGTTCTTCATTTTTTGACTATTTGAAAAAACACTGTGTTTGCTATAAATATATATATAAAACAGTCTATACATACAGTGACCCACGAAAGTATTTGAACACACTTAAAACGTTCGTATTTTCTCATGTAATTCTTAACAATTACAATTCTGCTAATATTTCAGAAAAGGTCAGGTCGTTTGGTCCGATGTTAAAATAGTTATACTGTGTGTTCACCTAAAGAACTAGCACTTTACCTGACACTGACGGATCAGATTCCGCGCTGGCATCTTGTACTCCGCGCGGGAATAAAAATCGCATATGATTCGACCGTGGCCATGAATGATTCAATGATAAAGTGCATAGCTCGCGCGTCAATTTCCGTTGCCATCGGTTTTGTTTGTCGATAAGAATCCTTCGGTAAAGTAGAGCCGCGCAACACATGTATCACGGGCCACTGGATTTGATACATCAACGAGAGCTATCCATTCGTTCCCCGACATCTGCCTGCTCTTTCCGACGGCGTCTCTATGGATTTCTATTTTAAAAGTTAGCAATCGACGGTTATTGGCCCAGTTTTCCAGCGACGCGAACCAGAAGTCCCAAACACCGAAAGCAAACACGTCGTCCCCGAAGTTGTCTTTCCCTCGGGAGACTAACGTGTGCCCATATTCGACAGAACCAGCAGCTCGTGTATATGCGTCGGATCGTTTCTTTGGAATTTCCAGGCCGACGGACGACACCGTTCTACTACTTTCACAGTTATAGATCACTGTTGCGCAACCGAGCACACGCCGATCTTCTCGCGAACTGTAGGGAATATTTGCTCCTAATCAACAAACTCGAGACACATCGCCGACTTAAATTCATACGGGGATCTATCTCAAAGATATGTACCAGGTCGGCACGAATATCGACTGCGGATGTATGGAAGTATGATAAGGTTCATGAATCAAACGATCGCGGCCTCGAAGGTGTATTTCGCCTGACACGGATCTCGAGACATGTCGATTCCGAGAGAAACTTTACACGTCGTCTTCTCCGGATATTCCGAGATGAGTTATTTCAGCGTGCGTGCAATTTGTATATCGAACCACATATTCCAGTATTTTTTTTCCAATCTCTTATCACGAACTCCGGGAAAATAATCTAATAATGAGTGGACTGCGGATCTTCATGCATTTATGGCTTCTGGAAATTTTTAAGAGTAGAATACAAAATTCGACAGGATTTAGTACAATTTTGATTTATTTCAGAACTGCAGAGGTTACTACCACTGGAAATGAGATTCTAGTTTATTCTACTTAAACATTATCAAAAACAGTATCTCTGATTTTTTGTAAAAATCATTTTTTTTTATGTTTCTTCTACTTGATTTTTCTCAATACTCTGAGTGAAGTTCTTTTGAATGTTGAAGTGTTTATAAGGATTTTTTATTCGTTTAATGGCCGTGACGGTTGCACGTTTCTGTGGCCCAAATGTGGATCGTTTACGGTGCGAAATAACTGCGTTTATAAACGAAGAGTGATCGTGGGATCTCATCGTATTAAAGTGGATCCTCCTCGTAGACCGTGTACCAGAAATTTTCTCTCCGCTATCTTCCGTACAATGTTATTGCGTTCGGTGCAACGACGGTACAAGATCTCATTAGAATTTCTCTTTGTCGCGCGTTGGTTGTTACGGCACTTAGTAGTACGACACAACGGCGTATCCCACGTGCCACCTATTACACTGTCGTATTTCACTGTAACGCATGCCTCTCGAGACAATCTCTGTTCTATCCGGTGTTATTAAGTTCACGGACGACGTTATTTTAATGCAAGACGCAACTCGGTTAGGCTGCCATAATCAAAGTGGCGCAACACCTGTGGGATTACCTGGGAAAAATACTGGTCTCGATGAGACACGAATCAATTTTCTTATCCGTTCACCATTTCAAATGCAATAAACTTCATGCATTTATGAAGAAATTAGTTGTAATGTTTTTGTTAACGTAACGAAATCGTTCAGGAATAAAATCAATATTTATTTTATTCTTGCTTCTTAGTAACAAATTATTCGATATTCGAAATCGTTTTAAATCTAATTTCTACCAGAAATTATATTCGCACATCAAAATCAATATTTAATCGAAATATTCTACGAATTTCAGCTGATGGTTCTATCACCCGTGTTAATAAAATCTTTCGATTAATTCACGTGCACTCAATCTGGATTTCGAAGCTTTCAGCGTGTTCCGTTCGATGGGTTTACTCTCGTTGAAAAGTTAAACGTAGAAACGCCTTTGATTTCTTCGCGTAAATTTTACATCCGACTTACGTCTTTCACGTTTCCGATTTCTGAAATATTAAAGTAACGTCTGCTCGGTTTAACCTCGGGACAAAGTAACGTCGACGTGTATAGTCTATAAACTGAAGCTGAAATCGTTTCGGGTAATGCTTTGTGCGTTCCCTTCCCGAAAGTAATTGCAGAGAAAAATATTCCGCCTTTAAGCCTCTTTGAAGGCGTTCTTCGATTCACATATAAAACAATCCTTCCCAATTACAGCTAGTAAATATTAATAATTAAAAACTGTTTAACTAGAAAATTAAACATTTCTCCCGACCTGGAATACTTCCCTTCTCTATAATTTAACTAAACAATATTTAAAATAATCCTACAGCAATTTTTAGTGGCGTTGTACTACGAAAAATGTAGTTAGTCAACACAATAGCATAAAAATGGCACTCGCGTTGATTAAAGTAAGACCAGAAACAGAAGCCTACGTACGTTGCATCGGTGATCGATGAATAACGGAGAAACATTTTTAAAAAAGTCGACTGCGCGAATAGTATCGGTTCGACGAACAAACGATAAATGTTAAACACGAAACTGTAGACTTCGAGTGAAAAGCGAGTTAAAATTGTTCCATCGATTGAATGCCACGCGTTTTCAATAAGAGTGTGAGTAGTTATTTACATTATTAACACTAGAACTACCGAGCACTAAATGCAGTTGGTATACATTGCCTTCTAATAATGACACTATGGCATTTATTTAGATTTCATACACGGGATATTTAAATATGTACTTCAATAGAGAAGTTTACTAAAAAAATTTCTCAAAAAAACATATTTATACTTTTAATATTTCTAATCGAAAAAAATTCGCATGAGTCATTTTGAGTTGTCCGGTAGTTATAGTGTTAAAGTAGGCATAACTTATAATGTTGTTTACATTATTAGAGTAGTAGAACAAAAAATCGACAGTGTGACGATGCACGGCGTCTCTTGTGCATAGACGCATCAACGAACGCGCCACGGATATTGCAGACGATGCTGCATCGATGTTCATCCGTGCGTGAATCTGCGCCACATAGAGGAAAGCGTAAATGTGCCATCCAGTCTGGCGGCGACTTGCAGACTATCGCGAGGAAAGCGTCGCAGACAATCGAACCAAGTCGACGAGCATAGCCGCCGCCGCCGCTATGCATATATCGGAAACAGAAGTTCGAGTATTACCATCTCCGAATGTCATCGTGGTTGTCGTCGGCCCCGACGCGGCATAATTCATCGACGTATAGCGGCGCGACGTTGAATTATGCCAATTAACGCCAGACGCGATGAACTTCCCGCGCCACGTGCGGATTGTCTTAAATAGACCCGTTCCGTCGACGCCGCGACGCGACGCGTCGATCGTGACGACAACCGCGACGTCTGTCTACTGACGTTCTTATCTCTTTCAACATTTAAAATACTACTCATTGAAAATACTGTTACGATTCGAGCCACCGGCGAATTATACAGTGTCCACAGTTTCGTCGGTTTAACGCTATCGGATCTCGTTCCCGAAGGGGTTCTGCAAAATAAATGTCTCGGTTCTGCTCACACTTCTACCTCTGATATTTAAAGGTGTCCTGCACTTCATGCATTTTGCCTCACATTGTTCCTGAGTTTGTTCGGTGAATGATACACGAAGTTGTGAATATGAAATTAGGGAGAGCTTGGACATTTTCCAAAAATGCTGGAATGTAAAATTCGATAGAATTTTACTACTATACTATACCCCACGAAAGAACCGTAGCGCGTGAAACCCAGTTTGCGTTCGTCGCTGCGCATCTTCGCCCTGATTGGTAGGAATAATAATAATTCATATACCGCGTATATGAAGACTCGCAGTCGAGACAGTGGGAGATGGGTGGTGGAGTGGGAGTTGGGAGGCTCGCAGCGCTGTCCGCGGTCACTCAAGCTGCGCGAAACGCTACGGTTCTCTCGTGGGGGCAACTTTACTGATAATGAGATTTTATTTAATTCTACTATCTTAAAATTTGCCGACAGAAGTTGGACATTGTATGAAATACAGTCCTCTTAATTTTGCAACTTTTAAGATGCTTGTTGTTAAATTTCGTGTTCCTTGAAGGGTCGAACGACGAGCGCGTGTTTTGTGTATGTATTTCCCCGAAGTCAGAGGACTGGGCGAGAGCGTTTGTTGCGTTTTTTTCTTGATGCAGGTGTCTCCGAGAGGACTTATGTGTGCGTCTGTGTGCGTGGAGCGCGTGACGATCGAGGCGTCCGAGACGCGTGCCAGTAGCTATTGGTTGTTAGCCGTTGACTCACGAGTGTGAACATCCTCTTTCCACGATATTTCTAATTCGTAATCGTTATATAATCCTTATATAATCCCGTTAATTGTGGTTCTATTTGAACACTTGTCGAGGTCTGGTTTTGGCTAAGAATTTTTGTTTTGATTTTTATACGAATATACTTTTTAGTCGATTAATTTCTTTTGTATACTCATATCCTTCTTTTCACTACTTCTTCGAAGAATAAAAACAAAGAAATTCCAACCACTGCAACCGTAAAATAAATCGTGGTAGAACGAAGGACATTGTTTCCTATCGTCGTGAAATCTTGACCGATGAACAGCGTCGTCGTATTTATAGATTCGTTCTTGATCAATTAATTGTTCTCCAGGAGAGAGGAGGAGACTTCTCCGAAACGATTAAGTTACGGAATAAAAAATCCGAGGAGCTCGAAGTGAGCCGACGTAAACAAGCAAACTGGAGGACACTACTCGGAGATACTTCAGGTTATCAATTACTATCGAGGGGTTGTTGGTTATTGGTTTTATCGAAGTAGCGAAAACAGTTTCGAATTCAATCGCGAACTAACCGGCTAATAGAAAGAGCTCTCTTCCCGTCGTTTCGCGAGCAGAGAACGACGACGGCAGGAAGTGGGATGGAGAGAATTTTACAGTCGTTTAAATAAGTAAAAATTTCGATGCGGTTCCTTCTCGACGGGACCGTTTCTCTCCTTTGCCCGCTCACCAGAACCATTCCGGCTTTCTTCCCGCTTGAAAAATCTCGGATTTCCGTCGCAGAAGCGCACGCTTATCAGTGTTTTATTAATTTCGCGTGAATTGGAGAGGAGCCACGCGGATTGCAGCTAGTTCAGAGTGGTCGAAGTGGATTGGAACCGGTCCAAGGGGATTTCGGGGACTCGAAACAGGTGCAAAAGGTTTTAAACATGCCAAATGTAGAATTGATGTTCGTTGGGGTTGACTGATCTTCGCCCAACATTGAAATTAATTGAATTGTTACGCGACCGAACGCTTTCAAATCAAACCGAACAACTTCTGAATATTTTCCCGAGAATTTATGCGAGTTGTAAATTTTGTTCTTTAGGAACCACTTAGGAATTTCCTTCTTTTGGTAATTTTGGTACTACACGCATTTTTCATAATTGAAATTCTTAGAAACTTTAAGGAACCGATTACAAATATTTTGAGAAAGTTACACTGCTCGGATCTTAGATACCGCAGAGACGATTTCGACGAATAAAAACGACTCTGCGCGTGTTTCGCGACTGCGACAATCCTTCTCCGCGAATCTAGCGCGCCGTTACCTTATTAAGGGAGTTGCGGATTGCTTTCGGACCGGGTCATAAATTTTAAACGCAGACAAACTGCGTCTTTCGTTTCTTCGTTCCAAGGAATTAATTTCCTCCGTGGGCCAAAAGTCTTTTAGCGTCGAGACAAAGCTCTCGGAGGAAGACTCCTATGATTGCTGCCCCATTTAGCTACGGAATTAGGCGGAACGGGTTGAGGAAGAATCTTGTTAGCCAACACTTTGACAATTTTCGAACTCTAACGAGCAAGCTTTTGTACGCCCTCGGAGTAACATCTTGCGTCTCTCCGTGAACAGCTCCAGAAACAGAAACGTTCGGCCATTAACGCGGAATTTATGGAGAGGAGCAACATCTCGCTCTCCAGCCAACGAACGAAAGAGGAAATGATCGATAAGGATCTCGGCGGAATCTGCATTGCAGCCGCTGCTGGTTGGCTAACTCGATTCGATCCAGTGCGAGCCCGTTCACGATGGCAACCTTATGCTACGTTTCCACTCGAACGAACAATGTCATAAAAATTTCTATATTTTTTAAGAAAACTAATCTTTAAAGTACGCAAAATTACCCTTATGTAGTCAACCGAAATGTACAGATTATTTAAAGCCTTTTGTAATTAACATATTTATACAAATTCTCATTTTAAGACTACAAATTAATATATGTATTAGCGAGCAAAGAATGAACATTCAGAGAAATTTTGTAATATTTTTAGAGGAACATTAAGAGATTGTTGAAAGAAATGTAGTAAATGGGTAACCGGTTGACTACACAAGATAAACTATTTCTTTACAACATGCGTAATTACAATGAGAAACAAATTGAACGTAAGACGTACTTCCAAAGGAATTGATAAAACTGATTAAATTCTGCAGCGTTTATACGAGACTGTCCCTTTAAACGAATTCGAATAAAATAATGCTCGCAGACCGACATTAAGCTGTACAATGTGTGCAGCTCGAAAATGAGCCGAAGAATACGTAAAAGGTGTAGGAACGCAGCCAGTCGGATGCAAATCGTGCACGTGGGAAAGGAAGGTTGCGCCACCGAAACGCTAAATGATATACGGCTCGCCTGGGAAATGTATTTTGCACTCTGATGGCTCGGTAAATTTACCACCGCGACGGAATCCCAGTCGTTCAAATTAATGGCAGCGAAATGCGCCGATGATTCAGTTCTTTCGATCGGTCCGAGTGGCTTTTCAATTTCATAACAACGCTTTTGTCGTGTGGGATTAACACGTGGAATCGACGCGGGTTCCTCGCCTGGTTCAGATCGAAGAATTTACCAATATTGTCCTACACCCTTTGAACTACACGGAATATCGAAATGGAATTTCCACTGAAAAAATAGTCAAAACTAATTGCTTCCCGACTGTACCGGGTGCTCCGAAGGTAGCAACCTAAATATTTCCTCGAATTGCGATGATATAACAAATATTTTGTATGCAATTTATTGGGGATGCATCCTCGTGTGAATTTTTTTAATGGGACCCCATAGGAATTTTCGAATGTTCGAAATTAAAGCGGAAAAGCATTCCTTACGTAACATCCGTAAACCACGAAACCAAAATGTTTTGCAGATGGAAATCTGTACGAGAATTTTCAGACGTTTGAACGAAGTAATGGCTGGTTCCAATATTTTTAATTTATGAATGATATAATTAATATTTCCGAAAATATGAAAGAGCATAAGAGCATTGAAACGCGGAGATTGAAATATAAAGTTTTAGAAGGAATAAATCTATTTGTTTTTCAAGGGGTTCAGAATATAACAACGCTACGTCATCCCTGAATTACACCTGTCTCCGGACAGAATTCTTGCAGGTAATCCAAACACGTAACGCGATGATATAACACATAGATGTATTCTACAAATTTAAAATAACGCGTTTTTTTCCCGCGCGTCCACGTCCCATTATTCACATTAAGTTTCGTAGCTTCGTATCGTCCATTCGTTCGCCACAGTACTTTTTTGCGACTGGTTCGGAACCATGGCAACGGTTTTTTTAGCGCGATGTGCTACGTCGGAACAATGCCAGGTAGCCGTCGTTCCGCCTTCAATTCTCGTTTCAATCCATCTCCGGTAAACGTAATAGTGCTTCTTTCAAAGAGTGTAGAACAGTGGCGAAGTCAGAATAAATTTTCTGGATCCGCGGGATACGTCGAGACTTGAAAGAAGAATCAGCGGTTCATTTACGCGCTGAGGCTTCCCTATAAAGTCAGAGTGGCGTTCCGTACCGTTTGTATCGTGCCCGATCCACGAATTAGATTCAAGATTGGAAATCCGAGTTGCTTGTCCTTTGCGCGTGCAGCTCTCGGAATCGCGCGCCGATCCGAGGAGGTAATTGCGACGAGGACGAACGGAAATGGTCTCCCGAAACGACAGAAAGATAAAACGAAAGAACCATTGTATTTAACCGCAGAAAATAGTCTTCCGAAATCAGACATCCAAACAATGAGAGTAGACTTGCATACGGAAATTTCTTTGAACACATTTTTCTTATTTTTTCCCTCAGCTACGGAAAGAATTGCAAAATTGCTATTCTTCTATGGGGTGAACAATGACGAAACGAAAAAATTAGAAAAGAAAACTTATAGAATTTGACATTCAAAACTGATACATAGCTTCAAGAGATTTAAAAAGTTATAGATTTAAAGCTCTCGGAGCTATTTTAACTCGAAAACGATACAGTTCTACCGACCTGGTATAGCTCCAGTCAGTATGATTTTTAAAATTTTATGAATATGAAATTGTTAATATCCTCATACAATACCTAAACTTATAGTAATTGATTAGATATAATCAAATAAAAGTTTCAGGCTTCACCTAGAAATAACAGAACAGTATAACTACAAGTCTGTATCTAAAATTAGTAATTTTTGTCGTAAAATTTGTCTACTGATAAGACAAGCAAGGTAACGGTGCAGTTTTAATAAAACAGCGCGGCGGTGTAAATCGAGTTTGCATCGGGCTCGATCCACGAATTAGATCCAAGATTGGAAACGACTCGGCCGGCTCCCGTCCTTTGCGGATGCGGCTTTGCGAATTTGGTGCGCGGATTCGCGGAGATGCGTTTGCGGGAAGAACGAATTGAAATGTTCGGGCGGCCGTAATGGGCGAAAATTAAGATAGAAGAAGGAACGGCGAGGACAATGAGCGAGCGTAGTCGCGTGCTTGTGGGAGATAGATGGGGAAACAGGCGACGGGGAACGGCTGGAAAACTGGAGGGTGCAAATGAATGAATGACTGACTTGACCGCAGCAGAATGTACAACCGGATCTCCTGGCATTTTCTCTTCCCCGGGATCCACGTTGCACGACAATGGTGGAACGCGTTTCAATGGGCCGTGTGTTCTTGCTCTATAGCCGCGATTCTTTCTGAATAGGGACATGGGAAGAATGGACGTTCACGCAGGTGAGAAATGTAGAACAAGGTGCACAGATTTGTATGGTCGTGCGTCAACGTTCGGACGCGCGCTCTCCTCGATATTTCTGCCGCCGTCGATTGTTCCACGGCGCAGCTAAAATTGTCTTTTTGCCTTCTACGTTTTCGGTGGCATGTCCGACGATACCGTATGGATTTTCTCAGGCTGCTCGGAGGTCAATAATCTCTACGCCATTTCGATATGGAAATTAACGACAGCCTGTTAACCCTAGACAACGTTTCTCTACACTAACTTTCGTTGTTCCTTTCACTTCTTTACCACACTTGGATTATTCATTCTTAAATTATATACTTAAATGACCTTAGAAAATTGTACAGCATTTTAGGAAAGTCCTAGTTCGATACCTCGTAATTTAAGTAAGTAATGTATTTCTGTATTCGTTCAACTTGAACCTGAACAAAGTTTTTTACACACCACAGGGTACAATTTTTATAACAGTATCTCAGTTTCATCTAACTTAAATCTTTGCACATTTCTCCTGCTTTACAGGGAACATGTTATGGTGCTCGCAAATCCTATGTGATTGTAAACCATCCCCATTCCACTTGCTTGACCATAGATTCTTCATATTCCGCTAGTCCGACTATAAATCGTTCCTGTTCTACTTGCCCGGTCATAGACCATCCCTATTTCCTTTGCCTAGCCCAGCGTCCCTGCTATTCTTCATTTATTACGATCATGGGATTCCGTATTTTACTTGTATGACCATAGGTCATCACTATTTTACTTACCGAGACATAAATCGTTCGTATTCTACTTGTCTGACCAACTTCGTCGTTATTCTACTTGACCTCACCACCAGATATTATTTAATATCTTTCAGAAATGTTAATTTGTCGTCATCCCCTTAATTTGTCCCCTGCAAAGTGATGCGATAATACTATTTAGCAATGTTAAATACACGAGTACGATTGAATTTGATTTTATACAGAAACAGGAAATATTTAATAAATTAAATATTTAGATCATTTGATATCTCAAGGTTCAAATTAATAGAAATATTGGTCATCCAGAAGATTTATAAGTTATTGAACATTTTGTTAGTGGACTCCCATTGACGAGAGTGTTAATATCCTCGTATATTTACGACTCAAGTGGTAAATTAGGTATTACGCGAGTAAGAAAAATGACAACCGGGCTTAATCAGCTTTCGGGGACCGCCAATTTGACGAACAACTCATTAAGAATGCGCATTTCCATCCATTTCCCTCGTTTGCGTTAATGAAGGAGCGGCGAAGTCAATTTTCGTTCTCCTTTTCCTTCGCCGACTTTTTGAGGCACTTAGCCCGATGGGAAACGTCAAAGACAAGTGAATATAATAGTTCGTAGTTAACATTCGCATTTCGCCGTGCTTCAAGGCAGGCCGAAGCTAAAAGTAATCGCGCTTTGACTTGCGAATGCGCGAACAATATAACTTCATACGCAATTTACATATAATTCTACAAATTGAGTTTCTCGCTGCGCCGCCGCGGCCCGAGCCCAGTAAATTATAAAATAATAGAATCATTATGCATTTATGCAGATACGCTGCCAGCGAGATAACAGCGTCGCAACGCCGCGACGCATTTCCTTTTTTTTCGGGAAAAAAAGAAGGGAACCGTGTTTTTATTTTCCGCGTCCTTTCAGTCGGACCTAACGAGGTCCGCGCATAGCGGAAAGAAGATTAGGCGCGTCAACAACCGGACAATATGAAACGACGATGTGTTCCATTGCTCGTCGAAGCAAATTTCATTTTAATGCACATGCATGCAATTACCGACGAGTCCTTCTTCAAAGAAACGCTTTAACAATCATTAAATCGTGAGTACATATTTTTAAAAAATTTATTCTCCGCATCCTTCTAAAAGGATGCTGACTAAAATTATTTAAAACATGCAGGAAAATATACACCAACATTTTAACTACGTTTCTCTACTACTTTTTTGTAAAATAGATTTGGCTAATTTTAAAAAAAAATGTTCGTAATAGTTCAAATAAGGTTTTTAAGGAAAGAAAAATTGAAAGTGCTTTTTTCTAGAGGACTCGTGTATGAATTCAAGAGCATAACTCACTATTCGAACGATAGATATGCGTAATTCTTTTTATTATTGAAATTTGGACAGGACAACGTCTGTCGGGTCAGGTAGTCTTTAATATATTAATACCTAACTAAATCTTTGCTCTATTAAACAGATCCTTAACCCAAAATTATGAATAAAATACAAATTACCGCATCGTATCACCAGAAGGCTTTACGCAACCATTTCCGATCGAGACACAGTAGTTAAACACGCTATTCGATGCGACATCATTTCCGGCGCGTCCGCGGCGTGTTAGCTCTTTAAACTATCCGGGCAGGGTAGACAAGAGGAAGATCAACGCGTGAAATAGTGCTAGATCAGAAATAATCCGGTGCTAGTAGCGCGTGGCTTAACACGCTATTGTTCCGTGGGACAATTGAAATTTTTGGTTCATAAAACGCCGGCGTGTCCGTTGCCGAAACGCGAAACGCGCAACGGCGGCGCGACGCGTGGCCCTTTACGAGCAGATAAAAAGTGTGTTCCCAACACGAACAAAAATGATCGCCAGTCCGGTTTCAGTGGCGAAAAAAAAAACAGAGAAAGAGAGAGAGAGAGAGAGAGAGTGGCGAGGATTGTAAGCGGGTTTATTACACGGAGCGCGAGCGCGCGCGCAGGGCTCGATGTTCGCGGCTATTGTTTCGCGGCAGTTGCGTTCACCGCATATTTTCGCCGGCATATTTTTACCGTGTACCGTAACAATGAACGAGCCACTCGTATTGCCACCTGTATCTGACAGCTTGTTGATTTCCGCGAATATCACGCTATTTTAATCCGCGAGCCGGGGCCAACTGCGCCGCCAGTTATTCCGGCATTATGATGTAAAACCGTGTTAAGCGATTTAACGTCGCGTGAATCGCGCGTCATTAGGACCGCTATTTGACTTCCGGAAAATCGGCGCCGCCGCTGCGACCGGGTTCCACCGAATTTCATCGTAAAAACTACACGCCGCCGCCGCCGCCGCTCTACGTACGTGCTCCGAAACGCTTCCCTCATTATCGCCGAAATTATGTTTCACAATATTATCGCGTGTTTTCAGCGTTTTATACTCCGGTTCGCCGACTTTCTGGTCTATCAAACATTCTCGCCAACGGAAATCCTCTCGTGCAACGCGACGAAGATTTTGCGACTGCTGTTTTCTTAACGCGATTGCTCGTGGAACATCTGTTATGCTATTTATTTTGGAAAACATACTTTCATGAAACAAAGAAACTAAAAATTGACGGGACTATAATCGTTAGAGACATCACTTCATATTATTCCTGTTTAGATTTATTCGTGCGGGATTTATTTCACTCTTCTTCAAATAATGTGTTATAGAATACGTGGAACACCGCACTGTAGACTCCTTTTTTAGTTTGCACTCCGAACACTATTCGAGCGTCGGATCCGGCTCGAAGGACCATATGTTGGCGCGAGTAATAAATTATTTTTCTCGGCGGTTAAATAGTTCTTTAATTTTAGCTAGAAGTTGTAAGCTTCTTCGCTATTCGTAAACTTCAAGGTTTTACAGGCGGTTGATTACAAAATGCTCTTTTGATTACCACGTGTTCTCTCTTACGAAAGGCAAGACACACTGACAATGGCGACCGGTAACGCGTGACCGGGCGCCCTAAATTGTAACGGCCGAAATGAGAAGTGCTTCGCCTAATTAGCGATCTCCTAGATGGAGTATCACGTACAGAATGATCAAAAATTCCTGTTTTGAATACGGAACATAATGTATATTTAACCCTTCACTGCATGATTTTATTAATTGGAATGAAAAAATTGAAAGGAGGTCAGTTTTTGTGTTTTATTTAAGGGAAAAATATTGAAAGCAATTAAAACAACATTTTCAGAAAAATAAACATAGTAAGAAAACACATTATTAGTTTACTATATACCAGATATGATGCACTATACCGCGAAGGGTTAATGAAGACAAATTTTACTTAATAAGATTTAAAGTCTTTAATCGGAATAATTAAAATTTATTAACAAAGCGTCGTAGAAGAGGAAGATAGAGTAGAGAGACAAGCCATTATCTGGTCACGTCTGTATTTTTGTCTCTTTCGGGCCAGTGAATTTTCAGAAATCGTAATCATCGCTCGCAAGCCCCAGTCTACCTCGGGCAATGAATCCCCGAATTTCTGTCACGTCGATCAGCGTGTTTAGCGCGCAAATTCCTCCGTTACGAGCGTAGGAGTCGCCAAGCATTTAGTCTGGGTGTCCTTTGCGGACGTTTTCTGCGAGGAGGATCAAGCAGGGGAGCCGATCCAGAAACGAAAGAACTATTACCCGAAGCGACGAATTCAAGCGGCCGGTTTCGTGCCAGGCTTTAATTAAAGAGCCCGTCTTCCTTCGAACAGGTTATGAGTCGAGGGAACGACGAAATGACGCGGGGACCAACGACACCGTGCGACCCGGGTAATAACGTTAAACGAGAGATAATATGGCAGTTCGGTCATACACAGTGCTACCGAACACGTGGATCAGTCCCGGGAATTTCAACGAAAATGGTGCGATAGCTGGAGCTTAACGCGATAATGCGAAAAGTTGAAGGACCAGGGGCGGTAATCGTCTTCCGCCCTCCATTCGACCGATGCTCTTTCGTTTCTGGCTCAAATTAATGGAGCATGCTCGATTTAACTTTCGTTATACATGATGCTCACAGACATCCTATCGACGAATTCGTGCCACTGAATTCTTCTTCAACGCTAGGTACATATATCTTTACTTCAATTTTAGCGTAAGGAGCCCTGTAATGAGTGACGTAAATTGTCGTTTTGTTTGGAGAAGATTCAATCGGATATTTCAACACGTTTCTCTTAAAAAGTCTATCCGGTCTTTATATGTTGGGTTTTTATTATACGAATAAATATTTGCAACTAATATATTGTCTTTCTTTCTTTAATTTAGTAAAGTGAATATTCTTGTGGGACAGAATGTACATATCGAATGTATACAGGGTGTCCCAAAACTACCCTAGGAGCCGAAAATGGGAGGTTCCTTGGGTCATTTGAAGCGACATTTTCCTTTGCAAAAATGTTATCCGCGACTTTGTTTAGGAGTTATTAACGAAAAATACGGACCAATCAGAGTGCGACCTAGACGCGAGTTTGCAAAATCGGCTCGGCGCGCCAACTGTCCATTGGCCGACTGTGCCAACTCACGTTTAGGTCGCGCTCTGATTGGTCTATGTTTTTCGTTAATAACTCCTAAACAAAGTCGCGGATAACATTTTTGTAAAGGAAAATGTCGCTTCTTATGACCCAAGGAACCTCCCATTTTCGGCTCCTAGGGTAGTTTTGGGACACCCTGTATACTGTAAATATTAGTGTAAAAGTGTAGGAGAGCTAAGAAAATGTAAAATTGAGGAATGAAAAAATGAAGAAAGAAAAGTGTAACGCCGAAAGGCATATAATTTAGAATAAAGATACTACATTATATATTCTTGTGAATATCTGAAAGATAATTGTTTCCTCTTCATAAACGAAAGTGAAGCAATAAATAAAGCTGCAGCAGCTTATAGAACATGCAAACTCCATTAAAAATGTAGGGTCAGGTGACAGAGTCAGACCACCGTTTGCATTTGGAGCGTTCCTCCAGCGGGAATATCGTTTCGCAATTAGTATATCTATGCCAAGTGAGTCTCGGTCGGCGTCTAATCCGACGCAAGGCATCCCCGGCGACTTTTCATCATTAAGTAACGCATCAAATTCTAGGCCACGCGAGAGAGCCCTCGTCCGATGTTTTAATGGTAGACCCTCCGACATTCAGATTTCGCTGGTAGCTTTTCATCCGGAGCCATTCACCAAGACTTCGTGCCTTGATTCCACGAGAACTACCTAGACAGAGGGAGAAAACGAGAGAGAGAGAGAGAGAGATGGGGAGGAGAGGGGTGAATCCAAGCAACAAATCTAGGGAAACGAGGTCGGATACCCGTGCTTTTGTCCTCCCGTTAGTTCGTTAAAGCGTTGCATGATGGATGATTATTAAATGTCGAAACGTAAACAGAACTCGCCATTTACACGGACGGAAGCAGCCGACAGGCCCGGATCCGTATTCAACGAACTTGCTCCGAACTCGACAGAGATCTGTTCCGATGTAAATCACCGGGCCTTTTCTTTTAATTGAGGAAATCCGATTACGGATAACCATCCCTGCCGGACAAGGATGGCCAATGTCGGGCTCGGTACGCTTGTTACCGACCAAAACCCCAATAGCCGTCACTAGACATTTACTGCAGGGGCCCAGGATCACCGATGTACTCAACTGGGCCCCCGCTGTCCCTTTCTTAGACATCCCATTAAAACCCCCCATTTAAACAACAGGGCCTTTTTTTTTAATTGGGGGAATTCCGATTAAGGATAACCGTCCTTGCCGCCGAAGGCAAGTATGACCAATGTCGGTCTCGGTATACTCGTTACCGACTAAAAACCCCAATAGCCGTCCCTAGACATTTACTGCAGGGGCCCAGGATCACGAAGTACATACTCAACTGGGCCCCCGCTGTCCCTTTCTTAGACATCCCATTAAAACCCCCCATTAACACGTTAGTCGCCTAGCGTAATTCGGCTAAGTTTCCCGCGGGCCCAAATTCGACTGTCGGTACGCAGAACGGTATAATGTGTTTTTAATATTTTTATATTGTATATCCTATATAATGTATAACAACCTATGTTTAATTAACTCGAACAAGAAGAGCGTCACCCATATTTGGGTGACGGGGCCCCCACGGAAGCATACCTGTTATTGGTGACGTGGCGACGAACGTGTTAAAACCACCGGGCCTGGACCAACCTCGCCTAGCTTCGAACGTTCCTTGATCTGATACTGTCCTTACTGGTAGACTATTAAAGATCAGAAAGTTCCTGCCACTGTTAACCCGATTCGAGATCGTTAATTGACGTTGGGAAGAGCGAGACAAAGTATAAAAGTGAAGGTAACTGTTCGAGCAGTAAATGGAATTATCAATGTTTATAAACGAGCCATGTATTAGATGAATTTTAGATTAAAAAGAGATTCAATCTGTTTTTAATATTCAAATATACATACAATATTTATTTGACATTGAGTAACAAATATTTTTTTTGAATATGCAGGAAATATCTATTTCATGTTACGAGAAAAATATAATTTCAAATGTTATATTCAAATTTTTTTAATATTTACTTTATATTTTTTAAATATCTAGTTTGTATTCTCTGAATATTTAGCTTATATTTTCTAAACATTCAATTTACATTTCTTGAATATGTATGCAATATTAGATCTAATATTTATCGAATATGAAAAAGTGTGGCTCGAAAAATATTTTTCCAATATTCGAAAAAAATATATATCCACTATTTTTGTGCTACTAGGGTATGTTCGTGCCCGATTTGGAAATAAAATTCAATGGTTCAACTTTGAAGACTACTGCTTTATTAATCAGAAAAGAATGGTGACTATGCAACGATATACTTATGCAACCATCTGATATTTAACAAAACATATTAGATGTAGCACAAACAATCTTCCAAACAAACACACGGTTTGCCTCGTTCTCATTATGTTTCCACAAAATAACAACTACGTTCGTTCTCCTATGATCACCAATTGTGCACAATAAATAAGATAGTTTATGCAATAATTTATAGTTTGATAGATTTTTGAAATCATTCGATCCAAAGATTGAAGTATAATAAATTCACAAATCCACTCGACTCGCGACGTTCTCGCGCCTGCATAGTTCACGACATCATTTCAGAGTCACAGCGAGCATTGAGTGACACAGTTGAACGGTACATTCAAACGCTTTTCGAAGGCTTTCGGAATCGCCGATTCCGTCTGACTGGCTCCAAGGAACCGCGTCACTTTTCCGGACAAGAAAAGCTAATTACGAACGTTTTACGGCAATTAAATAATTCAGACTGTCCGATTACCGGCGAAGGGAAAACGTCGGAGGGGGTCTGTCTCTTCTTAATCCGAAAGTATCGGTGCCTCCGAGTAAGATGTCCAGAATTCTCGGAGTTGTTCGAGCCAGATGCTACCCAAATTATCAAAGTAAATGCCTCGGGTTCCCCGGGAGTCCCTTATTAATTCGTAAATTAATTCCCCGAAACTACAGCATCCTGGCCACTTGCACGTCGCTCCCGGTACCGTCTCCGATCTCATACTTTTGCTTATTAAGCTCGTACAATCTCGGAGGGAGCTGGGAATGAATCCGTTCCCCGCAGACTCTTTTCCCCGTTCAACTATTCTGATAAAACTATCTGCATTCAGGTATTCCAAATCATTTCAAGATGTTACATTCTCCAATCAGTATACACATATCGACAACACCAAAATGGAATTTTATCATGGTTTCAAGGCAATAATCGTTGATTTATTGTTACACCGAAGGGGGTTAAAAGTATCAATATTGTGTAATAGTCAAAACGTCTTGAATTCCTACCCTCTCCACTCTAATTCGTTAGAAGATCCTGAAGAGTCTCCCTTCGCGCTAATAGCCGGCGTTCTCCGACGACTTTCCGATGCGAAAATCGTATTATCGATCTGCGAGGGTGCAGAAAAATCGGCGGATCGAGGACCGCGATTCTTCGAGGTGGATGACCCTGGTGTTCAGGCGGCACTCGGCAGGCGTCTATACGGATAACGTCGGCAATTCATTAGCGCGCACCTATAGCCGATAATTGCATTTTCAGGCCATTTTACTAAAACGCTCGGCCCTAGCGCCTGTCTCGTCGGCGAGAGCGCTAACGTCCTCTCGTGCGAAACCAAGGGCCACCGAAAGGGACCGTTGCTGGATGAGGAAGCGAAAGGAGGGAGTAAACAGGGGTCGAGGAGGGGAGCAGAGGGCAAAGGGAGAGGCTAGCTAACTGCATTAACCTTTCTGCCACCCTATTCAGAGTAGCAGACAGAGCAACGGAGCGGGCCGTGAGAGCGTAGGATCCGGTACCACTCAGGGCACCATCGCGTCGTTCCTCTCTCCCCGGGTCGTCTGTTAATTATGTTCAATGATTTTGAACACCGGGCACTAAGCGAATCTCCAATCTGATTTTCCTGTACGGCATCTGATGCACTTGTCGCGCGACCGGCCACCTTCTTATCGGCTTCTGTTTTTCACCAACGCCCCGGACACGTCCTCCATCGGGATAATGGAATTCTATCGCGGCTTCGAGCTTCCCCAGGCCTTTGTCGCCTTTGTCATAGCAAGCCAGCACCGTGTAATATACAGATACCGAACTTACTTACCATCCTAATGATCGGACCGCGACGCTCCCTCCGAATTGACTATCTTGGACCCGGCGGCTTTTCGCGAGCAATTTTTGGAGAAATGACTGTGCCTCTAGTTAACCTAGCTAAACTTTAATTTGTACATGGAAAAGATCGGTGTACTCGACTTTGGTTACTTAAAAATATGATGAATAATGGGATAATTCAGATAAAGTATTAATGATTTCGGCGCAACGGTTCTATCAATTAAACACGATAAAGCAATTCTACAAATTAATTTAAACTTTCAACGTTTCGATCCTTATCTGGATAGATATACGGTTAAAATACTGTTGGTGATGTTTTCACTATTTGAAATAACCGCCAAATATCGATTGGTTAGGTTTGATCTATTGATCGTTGATTGGTTCTGTTTCTTGTGCCTCGTGTCTGTGCCTCAGTAACCTGTGTAACGGCCTAGTAATAGCATGTGTCACAAAACCAAATATCTATGTTAAAATTTTCATAAAGCAAGTGAGTAATATAATAATGAATCTTGACTTGATGTTGTAAGCTGATTGTATCATAACCGTTTGTATCTGTTATAATTTCAGACGCAGTTTTTCTTCTTTCTTGAAAATGATCCACATAAGGATCGAAACGTTGAAAGTTTAAATTAATGTGTAGAATTGCTTTATCGTATTTAATTGATCGAACCGTTGCGCCGAAATCATTAATACTTTATCTGTTTTAACAATCTTACGATCGATAACATTAACAACATTTACAATGGAATAATTGTATAAAGTGTTGTGGTAACAATAACTTATGTTTCAAGTATTGAGAGAGTGTATAAGGCTGTGGCTTATGCGAGAACAGGCTGAAGACTGAAGACTAGAAGGAAAAGATGATTTTTAACACCTTCGTCGCCACGTCACCCATATCTGGGTGACGAGTATGCTTCCGTGGAGGCCTCGCCACCCAAATATGGGTGACGCTCTTCTTGTTCGAGTTAATTAAATATAGGTTATTATATATAGGATATACAATATAAAAATATTAAAACCACATTATACCGTTCTGCATACCGACGCATTGGGCTTGCGGGAAACTTAGCCGAATTACGCTGGGCGACCAACGTGTTAAGGGATGTGAAAATTGAGGGTGAGCTATAGAAGTGGTCTAGACTCTGTCTTAAACTGTTAATGCGTCAAACTGTAGAGTCAGTTTCGTACATAATTTAAATAAGATGCACGATCCATATCAAACGCCCATTTACCCTCGACGAGAGTAAACCCAAAGAACCGCATTATCCTCGACAGACCAACGTTGATAAACTGTTTACCGATACGGCGGATTCGACGAGCCTCAACTTCTGCGATCAATAAAACAAGCCAAAGTCTCCTTGGCGTCTCGGATATCGACAGTCCAATAATTATTCTCTCTCCCGCGAGACCCCGGGGAGAATTTCGTTGGTGGTTGGCTAACACGGACCAGCAGCTGGCTGGAAAAAACTATGGCGGTGCGAGGTAGATAATTCATCTGGCAGAGGACACAAGGATGGCCGGCCGGTTCCGGCCGGGCTTACGATAATGCAGGATTCGTATAAATAAAAGTTGAAATTAAAACTTGGCCCGTAAGTTCACGGGAGCGGACGTGTAAGCCTTGCTCTCTCGCAAACGATGACCGTTCTCTCTGCACCCGCGCGTTTCCCACCCTAAAAAGCCCCCGCCCCTGGACTTCGGTTTGCGGTTTCATAGCCCGGAGCAGGGAGCGACGCGCCAGACACACGGCCGCTTTATGAAAATTCGAGATTGTCCCACCCGCCCATGGGTTTTGCCTGCGAGGAAACTGCGAACGGCCCCGTGCTTTCTTGTTAGCCGCGTCCGGGGAAATTGAATGCGGAACAGGGTTGTTGATTGTTTTAATGATAACGCCCGATTGAACCAGACCGAGGGATACGCTCGAACGTTTTCGTAATAATTATATCGCCGCGTCCCGGGAATTGTTATCTCGTTCGAGAACTCTTCGCCGGTTCCCTTATTGGGACAATTTGTTTGGTTTTTGGACCGAGCGACTTGCAATTATTGTCGCGCGGTCCCGTCAAGTGAATTTGATTAATGAACTCTCTTTTTTGTTCGACCGTTCGCGGTGCGGTTTGATAATTAGAAACATTTAACAATAAAAACATTCAAAGAACTTTTCGTGCCATTCATATCAGTTCCCGTTTCTTTAAAATCTCGTTTGTATTTCTTTTAGTGAACCGATGCTTCTGATTAAAAAGTTCGGTTGTTTGGTCTAATTTAAAAACAGTCCGGATATTAATGTGACTAACTGTATATGCGATATTAAATTCTTCATACTTCTGTCTTAAAATAAATTGATAAAATGTTACAAATGGTCCAACGTCTCTCCATGTAGATTTTAATAGATCCTGTAGAAATTAGCCATATTAATCAGTTAAAAAGTTACATTTCTTAACTCATTTTCTTCCGGCCTGAAATATTTCCATTTTACACAATACGATTTTCTTAAGTTTACCGTTATAAATCTGATGTAACTCCTCGTACAATACTTCCAGTAGTTGCTTAAAATATTGAGTACGTTTAGTAACTGATTGAATACAAATTTAATAAAGCAACAAATATTTGACTCAAAATAAATTGATAGTTACAAATGGTTCAACGTCTCTCCATGTAGATTTTAATAGATGCTGTAGGAGTTAGCCATATTAATCAGTAAAACGTTACATTTCCTAACCCATTTTAATTTTCCCGTTATAAAACTGATATAACTCCTCGTACAATACTTCCAGTAGTTTGTTCAAGACTGGCGCGCCCGAGCGCCATATTGTCACACCGGCACCGCACGATCCCGCCAAGACTAGCGCGACCCCGCCGAAACCGCGAGCGTACCGTGTGCCATCGAGGCTTACGCGGGCAATAGATCGGCTGCGTGATTGGTCTAATTACACTCTCGATCCTTCTGGAAGGTTCGAGAACGCTCAACCGGAACCACCGGTGCGTGATGAACTTCCAGGAGGATCGAGCCAATAAAAGAGTTTGACAACCGTCGTTTCAGACACACACAGCAACATATCAGCTGACCAACGTCACCAAAGCAATTCGTTACAGTTTCAAAGTCATCTTTATTTCAACCTTCTGTACAATCTTTCTGTTACACAGTGTAGTGTTATTTGACAAACTATCTTAAGTGCAAATACAGTTATTTCTACATAGATCCATACATTCATGCTTACTCCATCATTTATACAGTCCACTCCGCCTTCATTCAAATCCATTCGTTACCACACACTTCTCCATTCCTTTCAATCTTGCATTCTGTCTCTCATTCCAATCTATCTGCGATCCTGTCTCGCATCCCTCAATCCACTCCAAACACCTGCCCGGTCGACCAAGACCGTTCACGTTCAAACAAGTTTCTTAAAATATTGAATACGTTTAGTAACTGATTGAATACAAATTTAATAAAGCAACAAATATTTGACTCAAAATAACTTGATAGTTACAAATGGTTCAACGTCTCTCCATGTAGATTTTAATAGATGCTGTAAGAGTTAGCCATATTAATCAGTAAAAAGTTATATTTCCTAACTCATTTTCTTACAGCCTGAAATATTTCCATTTCATACAATACGACTTTCTTAATTTTCCCGTTATAAATATGATATAACTCCTCGTACAATACTTCCAGTAGTTTCTTAAAATAATGAATACGTTTAGTAACTGATTGAATACAAATATTTTACAATGCAAAGGGTTAAACAGATCGTAAAGCAAGTTTGTTCGACCCTCGTGCCAGACTGGGGAATTTAATTACAATTGATAGACGTAGTCTTGTATGTTTGATATTGTTCGCATCAGTTTTCACATTTCGCGTGAGGTTTCTTAAGTGTCGGGAGGAAGCGTGGTGAACAGTGAGCGACGTCGATCCGCGAGGATTCATGTGCGGCGTTATTATACGCCGCGACCCGTGACCGCAGCGTGCGTTAAAACGCGCGTACCACGCGCCGCGGTCTGGCCGGTCTGCGCCCGATTAATTCGTCGAAACTTATTTTCACGTCAGCGCGGGAAGACCGAGCAATATTTCGGGCGTTGCGAGCGGGGTTGCGATTTTACCAGGGTTCGCGGTTTTACGTCGCGACCACGCTGCTTCGGTATTTCGTCTATCGCCCTCGCGCGCACAGCTCTGCGGCCCGGCGTCCAGTTATTAACCGCAATCCTGATTGCCGCTTGTTTTGGATGGGTTTAGCCTGGCTGCGTATCGTGATTACAATGAAATTGCCCCGCCCGAAACCCGAAACCAGCGAAAAACCGTTCACCGTTCTGTCGAACGTTCCTCGGACGTTGTCAGCACATCAAATATTTTCGCATAAGACGCCGAAACGAAAGTTCTTCGATTTTAATACTCTGCGTACTCTGTACGTTTGTAAGAATCGTTTTGGAACGTAATGAAAGAATTCTAGAAAATAGGAACTCTCCAAAGCGAGCTAGGCTAAAGATTGAACTGACTGTACTCGGTTCGAACTTTCAACGATTGAATTTTGGATGGGCGTCGATTAAAAATAGAGCGAAGTTCGTTGCTCGAAAAGAATTTTCCTGTCTCTTCGAGGTCCGAGCAAACGAAAGTTCCATTAGAAAGTTTTCGAGGCCGAGACGGTGTACCCGAATATTTTTTTAATCGACCACGATGGAGACGAAGAAGCTCGAGCGAATTAACCCGAACCAAGCACTCGGAATTTAATTACAATTAATAACCAGCTGGCTCGGCGTGGTTGAAACGATTCTAGGCAAGATCTCGGGTAGCTGCGTGCGGCTCTGGCTTACTTTACGCCCCGCTGGGATTTCAGGGGCGTATCTAAGCGAGAAACACCGTCTCCTCTAACCTCCCTTTTTGCTTCCTGATTAGCGCCTCGATAGTCCGGAGAGTTTTTCCTGCGGCGCGAGACAGGAGAACGGACAATCTTCCATGCTTTAACGACGCCGCGTGCCGTTTAGGCGAACGCGAAAGAAAATGGAAAATTACTCGTGCTCCCCGCGTTAAACTTTGTCCGGTAACTGAAAATTATCGTGTATAGGACCGACAGTTATTAAGGGAACCCGCAGACCGAGATGAGCCGCATAAATTTCTACCGTCGAAATTCAGAAAACTTTCACATCGGCATGACACTTGTAAGAAATGGCGGCGGAATCGCGGCGATTTATTATTTTAACGCGACCTCCTTTGTCCACGCGTCTTTTTGTCGACTTTTCTTAACGGCCCGGCGTTATTAGATCCGCGAAAAAGTTCTCGAAACCAGTGGATTTATCGTTCAGTTTCCACTCTCTCTCTCTCCGTTGCGCTGCGACTTCTCATTCATCGTATATGTCTAATCGAGATGTGGACGAAACTTGTAAATTAACTAAGTAGATTTAAGAAATGAATACGGAAACGAGTGAGCGCAATTTGATGCAGTGATCGGATTAATATAATTTAAAAATATCAATTTGTTAGTTCGAGCTGATGAAATCGCGTTCGCTTTATCGAAGGAATAACGAATTATCGGTGCTCGCGATTCGAAATAGCATTCGCTGGCCGCGATTAGGCAGTCGTCGGGCGAAATCAAAATCCATTACTCGATCAGCGGGGATAGGCTTGTCTTATTGTGCACCAATAAAGCGGAAATGAGCAACCGGGCGAGCTCGCGCGGAGCGGATTGGCTTCGGTGCGATCCGCACGAATCTGTTCCGCAACCTGAACCCGGCTCGGGATCAGCGCATCGCGTGTATTTCAATTATTCTGAATTACGCGCGTTGCACGACGAACCTTCGCTTTTATTGGCTCCTCGAGCGAACGGCTGCGGGCCGACGTCGACGACGACGATCCGACTTAGCTTCCATCTGCCACCGGTCCCCGCCGTTCTTTTTCCGCAGAAATAAGATGAGATTGCGATCCCGGAAATCCCATACAGTCGCGTGACTGACAATAAGAGCACGAAACCATTCGTCGCTCGAATCGATAGCACATGCGATTGTTCTTATTCGAGAAAATTTTTACCGTGTTTCGCTTCGAGCTCGCCTGCCGAATGCTTTGTCTAGAATGATCATTTTCTTCGTAGCTTGTGATACAGACTCTACGATTGCTGAATTTGATGGTTAAATTTAATGGCTCACTCGTTAAATTGGTTTTAAAATCATTAGTGAAAGGAACACATTTTTATTCGGTTCCAGTACCTCGATATTGATGCACGAAATTTCTATTTTGTTAAAAACTCCGTTATATAAAATATTTCAACAGTCTGTTTCATTATAAATGTGCCAAATGCTTTGTCTAGAATGATCATTTTCTTCGTAGCTTGTGATACAGACTCTACGATGCCTACATTTGATGGTTAAATCTAATAGTTCACTGGTTAAATTGGTTTTAAAATCATTCATAGAAGAAACAAATTCTTATTCGGTTCCAGTACCTCGGTATTGATGCACGAAATTTCTACTTTGTTAAAAACTCCGTTATAAAAAATATTTC
Organism: Lasioglossum morio; assembly: GCA_916610235.2. Classification (NCBI taxonomy): domain Eukaryota; kingdom Metazoa; phylum Arthropoda; class Insecta; order Hymenoptera; family Halictidae; genus Lasioglossum; species Lasioglossum morio. The sequence continues at coordinate 7,126,106 of OU744325.1, read as the reverse complement.
AACAGTCTGTTTCATTGTAAGTTCCAGTTAACACCTATCTCCGCATTAGCGTGTCTCTTGTGCATAAAAGTTGATAAGGTCGGAGGCCATCAGCGATAGCAAATTTTCTCGAAATTGACCCCGCTGCTCGCCGCCATCGTAATTTCCCAACCATTACGGTTTAACCCGCTCTTATCGGTCGGTGTAGCAGTATGGTCGGCGACTTTTCATTCATTTTTGCAAAAAGTAATGAAAAAATTGAACCTCGGCCACACGCAGAGAAACTCAAGAAAACTCAAACGACGAATCCGCGCAAACGCGAAGTTTCCTGCGAACAGGAACCGGGCCAAAGGAAGAGTATACCGAAGACAAAACGAGAAGTAACTGGAAAGAAGAAGTTCACGTTCCGCGGCTGCTCGGGCCGCGGCGTTAAAGCCTTTGAACTTCGTTTTAACGGGGAAAGAACAGTTTCCCGCAGTTCCTCGTCGTTTGCGGGCCGAACTTTTCGGTGGACGGTTGTTCCCGATTCATGGAACGCGACGGTTTGCCTTAACGAATTATTCTTGCGACGCGACCGGCTAATTGAAGACGGAACCAGAGTCTGCTCATTAAAAATGTAACGATCCCTTATACAGGCTGATTCAACCGAATGCTCAGTCCCGAAGCGAGCAGAACTTTCGTTTATAGTGTCTGAACATTTGCATTTTTATTTTCGTTCTACCGCAAGAAAGCTTCTAGTTGGGGAATTAAATTTTACTTTGTTCTAATTCTATAGAATAATTGATAAAATATTATTCACCTTTGAAGTTCTCTTTGAATCACCCCGTACACTTTCCACTATAATAAAAAAAAAATCCTTTACAATTTTTGAACTACGATCTTTTCAAACCCGTTTGTTAGGCAAACTGTTTCACGAGAAGAATACTAAGTACCAGCTCTCAAATTTGTAAACCTGTGTTTTAACAGGTCGCAGTATTTATAAATATTTTGCCATCGAGTTTAGAAGAAGGCAATTTTAACGAGGTCGGCCTATTGTTAGGTCGGCAATATACGAATTCCGCGACGCGTGCAAAAGTTTCTAAATGGAGGCGGAAAGAAAATGAGATGTGTGGAAGAAAAAGCTTTTCGGACGGAGTGCCCCATTTGACTTACTTTTCGTTTGAAAGCTCCTCCGGGTGAAAGGACTGTCTTGTATACTTTGCTCGTTCCTCCTCTTTTAATCGTTTCAATTTCACCGTGGAAAACGTCGACCTCGGGCTCACAAAAGACCGCTGCAGTTTTTACATTTACCCGCTTAGAGACAATTTCCCGTGCATCCATTATACACGCCGTGCACGCCGTTCAGCGAGAAGGATTCGCCCCTCTTTTTATGTAAACGAAGATGTCGTTACGCTTTCATGCGCCCGCATAGAACCGTCTCAGACGATACTTGTTCCTCGATTGTTTGGAAATTATCGTTAGAATTTACATTTTTAATTGCCACAATTAGTTCAAAACGATTCAGCACGCGACTTCTTTATTTTTTCGTAGACTTTCGACGCTTAACCGTTTAGCGGATGATCAGCTGAGTGTAGCTGATGTTTCAATTGACTTTGGACCAGTGTATAAATTAGAAGATCAATAATAATCAATACCATTTGTTATACGCTTCTCAGAAATACTTGTGGCTGTAATACTTCACCCACTTTAATTCTACACTTTCAAACAACCAATTGTACTTCATTTATAACGTTACATCTTGAAGAAATAAGACTCGCAAGATCATTCATTTTACAAATACGTAATTTCTCGAGATACACGATGGTTGAGGCTAATAGCTCCAAGTATTTCAGGTAATGAACAAACCCCGAAGATCCGACGCGAGGTCATCAAAGGATGTACCACGTTTCGATTGTTTGGAAATTATCGTTAGAATTTACATTTTTAATTGCCACAATTAGTTCAAAACGCGATTCAGCACGCGACTTCTTTATTTTTTCGTAGACTTTCGACGCTTAACCGTTTAGCGGATGATCAGCTGAGTATAGCTGATGTTTCAATTGACTTTGGACCAGTGTATAAATTAGAAGATCAATAATAATCAATACCATTTGTTATACGCTTCTCAGAAATACTTGTGGCTGTTATACTGCACCCACTTTAATTCTACACTTTCAAACAATGAATTGTACTTCATTTATAACGTTACATCTTGAAGAAACAAGTCTCGCAAGATCATTCATTTTACAAATACGTTCTTTCTCGAGATACACGATGGTTGAGGCTGATAGCTCCAAGTATTTCAGGTAATGAACAAACCCCGAAGACCCGACGCGTGGTCATCAAAGGATGTACCAAGTTTCAATTGTTTGGAAATTATCGTTAGAATTTACATTTTTAATTGCCACAATTAGTTCAAAACGATTCAGCACGCGACTTCTTTTATTTTTCGAAGATTTTCGACGCTTAACCGTTTAGCGGATGATCAGCTGAGTATAGCTGATGTTTCAATTGACTGTGGACCAGTGTATAAATTAGAAGATCAATAATAATCAATACTATTTGTTATACGCTTCTCAGAAATACTTGTGGCTGTAATACTTCACCCACTTTAATTGTACACTTTCAAACAACCAATTTATAACGTTACATCTTGAAGAAACAAGTCTCGCAAGATCATTCATTTTACAAATACGTAATTTCTCGAGATACACGATGGTTGAGGCTTATAGCTCCAAGTATTTTAGGTAATGAACGAACCTCGAAGACCCGACGCGAGGTCATCAAAGGATATACCACGTCAGCGTCCGAGGGTGTGTTAAAATGGACGACTCGTCGTCCATTTCACTGACAATAATCGTCGATGTCAGGGAATGGAAAGAAACCCTCGACATTTAAAATGGCGCAATAAAGGTGGAGCACATAGCCGTGGAACATTTACGTGGGAGGACAGCAGCGCCGTCGTCTCCATACCGGAAGTGGCTTTGGAGAACGGCTCGCAGTCAACAAGGCCGTAAACCTATCGGTGTCGAAGTACAAGAAAGCCGGTCAACGTATTCCCCGTCGGGTTCCTTTTCGTGTTTTCCTTGGGCCGGTAACAGGCGTTCTCTCCGTTTACACGCGTTCGACGCTTCGTGTACGTAGCTCGTAAATCTCTTTACGCGGCGAACTTTATTTCACTTTTATCGTTGCCTCGTATAATTCGTTAATGATGCAGTAAACGTGCACGGAATAACGGCCGCAGCCACTCGTTCGAAGACTGTCTCTTCCGATCCTCGATATGTCGATTGCTTGGCCACGTTATGCGAGGCCAGTCGACTGCGAGATTTTTCTTGCAGAGAGATGCGTCGTTGCGGCGAGATCATTAGGTTAGGCCGTTTTACATGTTTGTACTTAGATATCTTCTGCGATTTATTCTTGTAAAAGAATGAAATAACTTTAGAAAATACAGTCATCCCGCGATCTAAGCGCTTCCCGATCTAAGACTGATCCCTTCACGATCTCTGTCACAGAATAGTATCCCATTCTGGGATTACTGTACTATATTTTTAACCCTTTGCACTCGGAGCTATTTTAACTCGAAAATTAAACATTTCTTTCTTTTTATAGATATGAAATTGATATAATACCTCACACAATACTTAAATGTTTAATAAATGAGTACATACCAACATATTTAATAATGTAAACAATATTTTTAATAATGGTACACCAATTTTTAGTGGTGACTCTGAGTCATCACTCGAGTCCTAAGGGTTAATTTTCTGATTTCGACAAAACTTATTTCGATCTATGAAGGTATGTTTTATACTTCCATCAGATGCTCGGATAAAAATATGTATTCCTATCTTATTAATTCCTATATTATTATCTAGTTAAATAATCCTTGTAACACCTCAAAAAGTCGATTTGGCAAATTGTAAAGGATTGTTAATTGAGCTCATATTTATAAAAACGGTCGAGGATATATTTTTCCTTGTTTCGAGATATTTAAAGGTGAAGGATATTAACACTAAATGAATTCCATATAATACAGAAATAACAAGCACTATCTAAAGGTTCATTTTTGACAATGTCGTAAAAATGACATCGAATTAATTTAGTTTAAAACAATGCGATGTGCACTTTCATAATTATGATAAGAATTGCGAAAGATTTGCATAAATTCTTGTAGATCCAATGTTAAATAATGGAAGTCGAGGGAATTCGTGACAGCAGAGTCGATCGTTCGTCGTAGGTTTTATGAAATATATCCGTCGTCCATTCGACGAGGATCGGCACGGAAAAGCCGTGTCCTTGAATAGCCACCCCTGACGTGCCCGCCGGCGGCAGTCAGATCGAGCATGATTCATCCCCCGACTTGTTATTTTCGCATTATCCAACTTCATCGTTCCATCCTCTCCAGGGGATGATTCCTTCTCGGCTCGTGGATGTTGCGAATAGATGGAACGCATTACCAGGATATTCGTCGGGATAATGTCTTGTTTATGAATGTAGAGGCAACGATCGGCGAACATCTATCAATTTGCGCCAGCACCGTGGCTTAATTTGACGGAACACTTGCGAAAGTTTTTGCATCCGTGTGCGCCAGCGTGCTCCGCGTGAGCGAACACCTTGATGGATGTTCAAGAACCGAGTGGAAATCATTTTTTCATGGACTTCCCTCTGCTTCGTCTTGCTCGTTCGACTCGTTATTCACGTTGTTGCGAAATTATTCGATTATTAGTCGTGAGTAAACGGCAAGCTCGACGCATTTATCACGCTGATTATGTCAGCATTTTCTTCTAAATTAATCTCTACGTAACTCCTGTCTCATCCAATCGATGCAAAACATTTATATGTTGGATCAAATGACTGCGTAAGTTCGTGCCCGATTTAAAAATAAAATGGTTAAATCTTAAAGAATACAGATTTATTAATCGATTATATACTCGCCATTCTTTTCTACAATTAGAATAGAATTGCATTTGAAAATTCATGCGACTTTCAGCTCGGCTAATATTATTTCCGCTCTAACAGGCATTTCGATTAACTCGAAATGAATTCATTGTCAGATCGCCGTCAGGAGGAGGCCTAATTTTATTGGATCTGCCGGCGGAAACATTAATGGATATAAAGCAACGGTCGACCCTCCCCCCGACTATAGGTTATAGAAATAATATTATTATATCTCTGAGCGACATCGAGTGCGTTAAAATTTCTTTTATTGCTAATTAGTCGGCGAGATAAAAGGATAAAAAATAAATTACGTGTTCGCTCGCATAGAGCTTTTCAGAGTTCGGTCAATTGGATTGCGTGGAATCGCGTCCGACGCGGCCGCGCCATATTTAAATGAAACGCGGCGCATAGAGGCAGATGAAATCGCGTAAGCTGATTGGCATAGACGGCACTCGCTTCGAGTAATTTCATATATTTCTCGAGAAAATGTATCCTAAAACTATGCCCGCATTAAAAAAAAGAACGAAACTATTTCCCAAAAATCAGGTTGACACAAAGATACCTCACATAATGATTTTAAAATGTAATTAGTATATACACACAACATAAAGCTTTAGTATAGTAGAACCACGATTAACACTTTGCAGTCGGAGCTATTTTAAGTTGAAAATTAAACATTTCTTCCAATCTAGAACAATTCCATCGTATAAGCTTTTTTTCCATTTAATGCACATGCAATACTTAAATGTATAGTACTTGATTAGATACACAATATTGTGAATAATGGAACATTTCTTCTGACCTAGAATAATTCCATTTCACATGATTTTCAATTTTTCATGGATATGAAATTGATATAATACCTCGTACAAAAATGTTTAGTAATTGATTAGACACCAACATATTCTTAATAACGTAAACAATATTGTGAATAATGGTACAGCAATTTTTAGTAGTGATTCTCAATAACCCAACTGCCAAGGGTTAAACAGTCCAATAAAATAAAATTTGTTTATATTCTAAAATATCTGTTGGATGATTCTTATAGAGCCATTCTAAAACCAAATCAAGGGTTTTGTAAAAATGCATGATTTTGATCGTATACACTTTCCGGAAGATCAGAGATAAAACTCACAGGATCAAAACGATCTCGCCCGATATTTCCGGGATGTTCGTTGCACCGGCACGTGTTTATTTTCAAGTGGGACAGTAACCAGTTAGCTAAAGTAGTTACGGCACCGTTGGGAATATTCGAAAGCCAATGATGGGCCACCGGCTCCCTGATAAACATCTTCCTCCTTACCCGAGCCATCCGGCACCGGGCAGCTCATGGAATATTAAAATTCAATTTCGAAAGCAACGTCAATCACCGATTCCGCCGCGAAAAAGCCAGCCCCCTCTCGACGTCCTGATGGCCAAAACGCCGCGTCAAAATTCCGCCATGAAAGCTTAATGGCTGGCTAACTGACTCCAGAATTAGACAGCAATTTTGACTCCGATTCTTCGGCACGCTCGAACATGTACACGGATCGAAGGGACTTCCATGAATGATAAACGAGAGAGAGCTCGCTATCGGTCGGGGTTAAACTGGTTCCCCTAAATCCCACGGAGGCCCGAAGAAGCTAATCGGCCGGCCTGCTGCTCGATTGTCCGTGATAATCAACCGGGGACAATACCAGAATTTTCCACCGCCTCGCGAGACGGATACCGACCCCAGAAGAACAATTCCAAGGGAAAATTCCCTGACGAAAGAAGGGGATATGCGAATTCGAAGAGGGAGGTCGGCCGAGTCGCTCATCGAAGCATGACTGGGGGACATTGCCTGGATTTTGTAATATCCTTCTGTGTGCAATGGAACCTTCAAATGTTTGTCTTTGCTTGGAATATTCTATTGTGCATTTTCGAGCAAAAATGTTTTTGACGATAGTATTAACCCTTACCACTCAGAGTCATTAAAAACTGCTGTACCATTATTCAAAATATTGTTTACCTTATTAAACGTATGCTGGTATCTAATCAATTACTCAATCTTTTGTGTATGAGGTATTATATCGGTTTCATATCCATGAAAATATGAGAATCATGTAAAATGGAATGATTCTAGGATGGAAGAAATGTTCAATGTTCGTGATAAAATACCTTCGAGTGCAAAGGGTTAATATACTAATCCTTCTATCGTCTGAAAAGAACTCGAGTTGTTGGGTCCCATTTTGAAAAAGTTATTCGCTTGTAAAAGTTGGACTAATACTTTGTACATCCTTACATTCTTCTGTATTCATTGTTTTAAATTTCTTTCTGTGAATGCATAAAATCCGCAGACTATTCATCAGCGAAGTCGGAGGAATCGCCAGGAATGTGACAGAATCGACAAAATTTTCGAGTAGAAATAACCGCGGACAATGGGACACCGTTTTTTATGTAGCCGATAGCGAGACGTGAAACGTCGATATAAAATTGATGTCATCATTTTCTTAATTCGAATGGACTATTAATACAAATGGACATGTGTATGCACGAGAAAGCTTACTGTTGTGAGAGACAACTGTTCGTTGTTTGTTCCGTTGTCAACGTAGTTTATTTCGTGAGAAAGTATTCCCCATACAGCCCCGTATACAGAACCATCGGGAGAGAGTACTATACATCAAAGATCTTATCATTTAACCGGTACAGTGTATTACCCAGCGCTGCCAATATTCCTCGGTTTGTTGAAGGAGCAGCGCCGTAAGAACGATTCCGGAGGTAGATTCATCGGAATGATGCCGTTGGTAGTCAGGAAAGGGGATGAGCGACGACGGCGGGGGTGGCTCGGAGAGCTGCTTACCGACACGTAACAAAGGACAGGCACGTCGTTCAAGTAGCGAGCGTACACTTTAATATTTTTAAAGTACGTCCGATCCTCTATGAAGGGTCTTCCGCTAACGAAGCAGAATCGAAGCGACGAGCCGGAAAATGGAAGGGGTTGTAAAGAAGGTCGCGGAGGGGCGGCGGAGAGAGCAACCAGGCGGAGGGTTGAGAGGGAGGGGTAAGGTAGGTGAAGGGGTGAGAGTCGAGACGGATCGCGAAGTGCCGTTGGAAAAAAAGCGTCTGTGAAGGAAGAGAAAAGGAATCGGGAGCAAAGTTATCGTGCCGAAGGCGGAAACAAAGGCCGGTTTGCCGTAGCTGCGCAAATTAATCGCGTTAAAGCGTCGTCTGACGACGGAGTCGGCTGCTACGAATGCATCGTAGGCTAGAACCGGCTACCAACGCCTTTGCCTCAACATACACCTTTATTGCGTTATCCTATTATCCCGTGTCGCGCTTTCAGAGGAGACTCAGCTACTCCTCTCGTCGCATTCGCCTTCGTCTTCGTCGTCGCGACCGACGACGGTTCATGACTGTCTGACTGACTTCGTTTCGACCCTTTGTCCATCGTGCTCGATCGTTCCTTCTCCCGTAAGCGTCCCTCGATCATCGCTGTCTGCTATAAGCTGTCCACGTGATCCATCGAGCACGTTGTCGTCGTTTCAACGCGGATTTAAATATCTCGGTAGCCTTTCATTGCGAAGACTGACTTGGAAATAGTAGCAGAATCGCAATGGGTGGCGCATATGATGAAGAAATAATAAACTGCATGTAACAGAATCTCAATCATTATTATCGAAAAACGGAAGAAGTACATATTAGTGACTTCGGCGCAACGGTTCGATCAATTAAATACGTTAAAGCAATTTTACAAGTTCATTTAAACTTTAAACGTTTCGATCCCTATGTGGATCATTTTCAAGAAAGAAGAAAACTGCGGCTGAAATTATAACAGAAAATTTTTAAATCACTAATACTTCTTCTGTTTAAACAATCATACGATCGATAACAATAATAACATTTACAATGGATGACGAAACTAAATTTTAAAAATTTTTTGTTATAATTTCAGACGCAGTTTTCTTCTTTCTCGAAAATGATCCACATAGGGATCGAAACGTTGGAAGTTTAAATGAACTTGTAAAATTGCTTTAACGTATTTAATTGATCGAACCGTTGCGCTGAAATCACTAATACTTCTTCTGTTTTAACAATCATACGATCGATAACAATAATAACAATTATTATCGAAAATACAGACTCGCGACGAAACTCTTCAACATGAATTCAGTTCGAGTAAACTGTCGACTTCGTACCGCGTACGAAGATCAATAAATCGTTCGAACGAATGTTTAACGCGTTCCGAGACCAATGGCGGGGAAAGTCGAAATTTTCTCGGTTTTACATTGACCAAGTTTCTCCATAAAAATGAGAGGTCGAGTGAAGTTTCACGTGGCGGTCGTAAAACTAGAAAAATCTTGCAGAAAGTGGGAGATCCAAATGATGCTGGGTCCAGATGGAAAAACAAAAACGTGGTTCGCTCTCGTTATATGTTAGTCGTTGGTCCCGAGCAAGTAACATATATAGCGAGAGAGAGAGAGAGGACGTTGCGTTCGAGTTTGCCAGTGGAGATCAGGTTCATTCGCGACTTCCGCGAACTCGTTCGAACTTTTAATAACGTTCTGGTCCGTTTCCATGAACGAGTCATCCGGATGAGATTTCCTCTTGTTGGCCGCGTCGAATCGCAGCGTAGTAGCTCGGCTTGAGAAATTTGTTTATAGGTCACACGGTGATTGGATCGGCCAATTGGGAAACCTTGTTTGAAGTTCGAACTAAAATCTGGGACGCATGAATCATAACACAACGATCGCGTTACAGTATGTCGCAGTATCCTCGATTCTAAACAACAGATATGACGTACGTGATGTCGCGATGCAATCTGCGAGGATATCTTCTCTCGCTGCGATATCAGATCTGGCTGTTATTTAAACTATTGCCAGCTGAAGCTACGAAAATCTTAAACAATTTTTTTGGCCACAGAAGCACTTGTCATAATAAATTTTATTTTATCACTTATATACTTCTATATTATTAAAATTTATTTTCCTGATTTTCTGACCGCGACACTTTCAAAGAATCGAATACGAAATAAAACTGCATCGAATTCTTTCAAATCCTACGTTTAACAATTTCACAAAGTTGGTATCTCTTGTATTTCTACATTATTAAAATTTATTTTCCTGATTTTCTGACCGCGACACTTTCAAAGAATCGAATACGAAATAAAACTGCATCGAATTATTTCAAATCCTACGTTTAACAATTTCTCAAAGTTGTTATCTCTTGTATTTCTACATTATTAAAATTTATTTTCCTGATTTTCTGACCGCGACATTTTCGAAGAATCGAACACGAAATAAAACTGCATCGAATTATTTCAAATCCTACGTTTAACAATTTCTCAAAGTTGGTATCTCTTGTATTTCTACATTATTAAAATTTATTTTCCTGATTTTCTGACCGCGACACTTTCAAAGAATCGAACACGAAATAAAACTACATCGAATTATTTCAAATCCGACGTTTAACAATTTCTCAAAGTTGGTATCTCTTGTATTTCTACATTATTTAAATTTATTGTCCTGACTTTCTGACAGAGCCACTTTCAAAGAATTGAAAAAGAAATGAAACTGTATCGATTTCTCTCTCGTGTTTGTACATTGTTAGACTAAGTAAGTTCACGTTTAAGTGGATAAAGAATTTTTTGCACTGGTCTGCTGCAACTGGGAGATTGGTGAAATATCAAGGTAAACGGGTAGAAGCTCGCGGTCCGATGGCTACCAAATGAGCGTCGTCTATCATCGTTCTCTGTAAAACCTCCCTCCGTTTTGCTTTCATCGTATAAAACGTAAACGGGCAATTTCGGACGCGGCGGGATTAACACGGCCGCTCGAAGAATAGCCAATAATACTTTTTCATTAAGCCGCGAGCTAGGATTGCCCCGTCTGCTGAGACCCGGCGCCGAAGCAATCAAATTATATTCCCAGCGCAATCAACTTCGAAAAAGAGACAGAAGCAGCCCGTCGATCGAACCAAAAAACCTGCTCGAGTTCGAGCATAGCAACGAAGAGTTCAGACCCATATTCAACCGAGTTGAAAATGTTCGAAGTTTCCAGCCAGTTTTTCACAAAAAGCCGACAACTGCAATATTACTCGTGGCCAGAAAAAAACTTGATTAAAACGAGATAAGATTAAAACATCAATTTAAATCAATGGTGGTTCGAGTTGGACTCGTCAATTGCTATATCATTTGATATTAGATTTCCTGTATTTAATAGTCCGCGAACACGGTGGAAATTAGGGGAACCAGATTGGGGAAAAAAAGCGTAATAGAAATTCTTGCAATTCCGTGTTCGATTGCCTGGTCTTCATCGACGAGTTTTCAAACAACGAACAATTTAATAATAAAGGAATATTCCAATTTTAGTTCGTTTTACCCGTAGGACGGTTTATGAAATATTGGCAATTACGTGTAACTGCTTGCGCAATGTAACGTCGTTGCTCGTTCCACCGGCAATAAAAAGCCCTCGACGGATGGAAACTCATTTACGATCTGTTATCAGTCACTGGCAATGCTGCGCATTAAACTCTTCAATTATTTATTAATAAAGCACGGCCCCTGCCTGCTTTTCTCGGCTACGTTTCTTCCATCCGATCGTGCTGAAATCGTCTACGGAGGAGAAACATCGGAACTGTAATTATTTTCCTAGCTAGGATACTCGCGAACTTTCTCTGCGAATCCGACGAACAGGAAGCTCGGCGATTTATCTTTACACGAAGCTACTTTTTATCCCGCTGCTCGCTTTCTACGTATCGTGATATATCGACCAGAGTCGAACGAGAGTATCGCGAACTTCATCTGTGAACTTGACGGCTGTACAACTTAGAAGAAAAATCTCGTTCCCTTGCACCAGTCAATTGTCCATTGAATCCAAATGAAGTACCACAATTTTTCAGAATCTTAAAACACTGCTGGAGACCAGTTACAAATCATTTAAGAGTGCACGAAAGTTTATTTCATTCTTTTGTAGAGATTTGTTTCAACTCTAAATGTTTATTAATATTTTTCATCCATTCGTTTTCTCGACGTTACCAAATCTGTTTGAACAATTTTGAACATTACCACTGAAAGAATGTTATCGAATCTTTTTCTGAATTAAAGAATGTAAGATAATAATAGAATGAGAAGGCTACTTGGTAATGATTGTATCGGTAAGAATTTTCGAAGTTTAAAAATGTGCTAACGAAATGATCCGAACAGCGCCGAAGTATGTTGTTCATTAATATCTGTGATTGATTACGTTGTGCAGCGTGTTCTTCGATTCCCTAGAAATTAACGGAATATTAAGTGACACGATCTGCGCGAGCAAATTTCTGGCTGTAGTTCGGAGTTTATAACGAACGGTCGTAATTGACCCGATGATAGAGTAGGAATTAACGATTGCAACTTTGGTGTTGTTTTCAATATAATCAGGAAGTCTATTCCGTGTTCGTAGCAGCTGCTCGGAAATGTTTAACCGCGAATTAGTCTTTTCGAGAGAGAGAGAGAGAGAGCGGAGGCAACGACAGATGTTTCAAAACAAATGGCTACGGTAACTTTCTGTAATTGAAATTAATGGTTTATCAGCGCGGTAGGCTATTAATAGGAAAGCCGGGTATGAACCATTAAATCCGGGGATGGTCATTATATAAATGGATTGTGAAGTTCGGTGCGACATAAACGTTGATAAATATGCATTTTCTTGCAACGCTCGGACCGACACCGATGTTTTCCGATTATCACGATCGTTACCTGCAACGTGACAATCACTTTATGATATCGAATACAACCACTGTTACTGACAACCGTAAGTGCCCCCGCGAAATATTGTAAATTGCTGAAACGTAACTGGACCGTTTTACAAATCATCCCTTCTCGCGCGGAAACTCCGCGTGTCTAACGCATTTGTCAAATTATAATTACCGAGTCAGTCGAAATATCGAACTAGAATCAATTAAACGTTTTTAACTTTCATCCTTCCATCGTTCACTTAAATGTGGGAAAAAATCATGTTTGCCATCGACTTCTGAGAATGAGGTACCTTGGACACAATGGATTGGAACAAAACAAATAAAATATTAAAATTCATATCTACATACTTGATTTTGATAACGTGCAATATGTGAATAAAATATATAAAAGAAATTAACCCTGAGGACGTTAAATACGTTTGGATCTAACCAATTATTCAAGGTTGGAAGAATGTATAATTTTAGAGTTCAAAGGGTTAAAAAGGTATTCTATGTATCTTGTTGATTTCTTTTAAACCGGAATAAAATTCTACATTGTTATCAATGTATAGCAATCAGAAAATACTTGGGCATCCAGTAGATGTAAATTTTCCTTTTCCTCTAGTAAGTAACGAGCGTCAACGTCGAGCATGAAATACGTTGTAGCAAAAGAGGGTAGAGTAGGGTAGTTCTGAGCGAATTGCCGGACTTTTTGAGAGCAGCGCAGCCGGATTTTATGAAGGACCTTCATAAAATCTGGTTAGCAAACCGATGATAGCGGACTATCAAGCAGCTAACCGAGTTATCCGGCACTTGTTCAGCAGCCGCCGGTTGTCCCTCGCGATCCGTGTTAACGCTCGCTGTCTTTGGCTGGTGCGCGTGGCTTCTGCTCTCTTTGCGACACTCTCCTGGCGGCGCGGAGCGTGTACCTGCCCATTATAGCTAAAAGCGTAGCGCACTCGATTATCACGTCGCTGCGCGTGGCTGAAAACTGAAAATGCCGTGGGCCTTTGACAGTGTAAGAGCCGGAGACCCTCCTGCCCCTACGCGACGACGACATTAGCAACCCTGTGAAAATTCCGCTAACAACCTTACCGCGAACTTGCCGGTGCGGCACCCACTTTCCGCCGCGCCACGCGTGATCGATGCCTCTCCACCGCTATTTTAGGACGTGATGTGTGTGCAAACATTGTTTACCGTTGCCGCGATCCGCCCCCGCTGTTTCGACTATGCGGAAAAAAAAAATCGGAAAACTCGGTTTCCTCTTCGGAATGGACGAAGCGGACGTGTTTGGAAATAGCTGTCCGAGCTGGAAGAAAAAGATCCCTAAACAAATGGTCCGTCCCGGTAAAAACCGTTCCATTGAAATTTCCGACACGTCTCGTTCATTGAAAAATACACTTTCGTTTTGTTAGTCGACGCTGAAAATCTCGATTTTTCGGGAAAACGTCGCGATCGAAATTCTATCGGGAACCCATTACACATAAATTTCCGTGGTTTATATTTTGAATCGGATCTACGCGTTACCCTTATATTTTCTGTTTTATTTCACAGTTCCATCACAATTATTCTCGATTGAACCATTGAATTCAGTCAAATATTTGTTGATTTCGAATCGACAAAGGCTACGTCCACTGAAAATCAGATTTTATCTGGTTCGACTTAAAATTCGTCTATAAAGAGTTCACGTTGATACATTAATACTTCGAAACGACTTGACTGCCTTACTATGCCAAGGGAATTGGAACAGACTCGAATAAATTGCTCTAAAATACTGCTTCCTTATAAATCACATATTCGTACGCAGCTATAAAATTAATCTCTCTTCATGATAATGTACGACCTCCCTCTTCCCGATTATTCAATAAGCGACGGAGGCGCCGTTTCGCGAGACGCGTTCATTAAATCGATGTAAAATGTTATTCTTACGTTATCACGCGACCGCACACGTTGAAAAATCGCCTGTCGAAGCATATCGCCGCGATCATTTGCATTCGAACGCGTCAGCGAAATTCTTAAGGCGTTGGTGTACTCGAACGGGAGGTTAAGAAAGGAACCCTCGTCTTTTTTTCCCGGAGATTCGGCCACACCCTCGGAATCATTAGTAGAAAAGCTACGCCGCTGTGATTTCGGGGAAACACTCCGCCCTCCTCGAGTATCAGGAAGAAACCAGGGCGAAGTCGTTTAACGATATCATACACATCGAAATCGTTACAACAAAGATTTTGTTTGCTTCGAACTCGAGAGCTTTTCTTTGGTGGTCTTACGCGCTTATACAACAGGGGAATCCCTTCTAAAAGGACTCAATAATGACGCACCGGGGCACGACGCTATCTTTCCGAGATCCTCGCATTGTACCTAAACGTTGCTTCATTACCGAAAGACTTTAATTGTCTCCGCGATAGCATTTAATGCTTTTAAGAGGGAATCAGGTGGTTCGACAAAAAGCTCGCAATAATGCTGTAGTAACATCCGTGCTCCTTCCGAGAACATCCTGATTTAACCACTTACAGAACGTTGGTCTGAATTGCGATCATTCCCTTGTATCAATCTATAAATTTTTCATTGATTCTGAATTATTACTGTGAGCTCTGTATATATTCTTACAATAAAATCTTTCGTCAGTTTTTAGTATTGTGCAATTTGGACATTGAGACAAATTAAATTGGAAACTGATGACATTCTTACAAAATTATCTTAGAAAATTATTACTAGTTATACAGGTTGTATAAAAAGTAATGATTATCCGCCCTAGGGGGAAATCTACACCTCTGGATCGGTGGATATTTGCAGAAGACACAGAAAAATTGTTGTCAAAGTTTGTTTTTAAAATGTTTGAAAAAAACAAAAGAAATCTGAACAATTTGTAAGTACCTATACTTTACATAAGTATTTTATAAATTAAACAAATTCGCTCAACTTTAAACACTTATAACTTTCTTGAAAATCTACTAGATTAAATAAGAAAAAGGTAGGAATTTCTGGTTGCCCAAAGTACAGCTTAACCCGAGAAGTAATATCAATTCTGTTGATATTCTATAAAAATGGAAGCAGATTATAGTTTTGGTTAGCTTCGGAGGAAGAGGAAAGAAAAAGAGAAATTGATAATACATTTTTCTGGAAATCGATTTCAGCCGACTCGTGGCGCACGCGAGTACTATAATAAGACAGCAAATTGTGTATTCGAGGGAGTTGCTTTTCCATTTCGGTTTTTCTGCATTTTTCACCTGACGCCCCATGAAAGTCCGCGTCCGTCGAGCGTAGAACCGCCGCTTTCAGGAACTTCAAAGAGTCACTCGACGATCGTCCTTGTCCTTTTGCCTTCTTCCGAATGTGCCGCGCGTACACGTACGGGCATCAACATAGCGGAAACCGCAAGACGTCCAATAGACTGATTGCAATCCACCGGTGGCTGAAACGTCGTAGACAACAATCGGTCACCAGCGAATTGCACAAAGGGGGCGAGCCATCCCGTAGATGCTGATTCCTGATGCTCCGGTCGCACAACACCGAGCAATTGAGCTGACGAGATGTCATGGTTTCGTCGGGAAATCAAACGAAACCTCTGACCAGTCGAATCCGTAAAATGTGTTCAACCACACTCGCTTGTCGAGCAAGAAATTTACTAAAGAAATTTGATACGAGCTAACAATCACGCGCGTTCAATTTTTGCAAAAGTATTTTATCAATTGGTAAGAAAATCCTCATCTAATAGTGCAGATTAGTAAATCCAGTAATAGATTGACAATAATATAATAGTATCTTTATTTGACTAACTCAATTGTCTTATACGCGCACAAAATCCGCAATTTAATTATATCTCTCTCATCACGCATTCGTCAAATTAGATCCGAATCAAATCATTTCCCTAAATTGAGTATGAACTTGGATCAAATTTCACTCATATAATATTTACGTAACAATTTCCTGAGTGACGCTTCAAGCTGATATTTTGGATCCAAGCTAAATCTGTCGAATCCGATAAATCTAATGTGGTAATACATGG
The DNA here is from genome assembly GCA_916610235.2 of Lasioglossum morio. Taxonomy (NCBI): domain Eukaryota; kingdom Metazoa; phylum Arthropoda; class Insecta; order Hymenoptera; family Halictidae; genus Lasioglossum; species Lasioglossum morio. The sequence goes on along the minus strand of OU744325.1, from coordinate 7,109,533 downwards.
TTAAGAATGGAAATACACTTCTCCACTTTCCCAGATTATCTTCACTCAATTTTCTCGTGTGTACCACAGTTTGTTAAACATACGAATGGACAAACGTGTTGTCGTTTAGGAGATAGTTAGTCTTCCAAGGTTTGATAACGTGGAAATGAATTGTTTTCGGAAGGCGGGAGCGTTCGGCTGATTTCGTGAAATAATATTTATCCGAATCACGATACATAGTATTAAACGAGGGGGCGTCGACGGCGAATCTTGTTTGGCAGTCTCAGACACGGATTCTGCGGACCCATGGCCGTCTCGAATCGAGATTATAAATATTGATCCTGAGCGTCCTTCAAGTTTGAGTGCACTCGAGGAGTCCCTCTTGTCCCGCATTTCTATACCCGGCTGGTCGAGGGGGATTCTTCGTGGCGAAATTGAAATCCGAGAGGTTCCTCCTGCTCGTTCCGGTAGAAAGAGAGTCAAAGTCGTCCGGGCAAATTAAAATTGTAGGGCACGGGCATGGACAACTGCCCTTTGATGGCCGATCCGGCGGTCACGGATCATCTAGCCTCCTGTCGAACAAGGAATGGTATTGCAAGGGCCGGCATTTCTTTATCGCGGGATGCACCGGACGATCGGGAATGCAAAAGTTCGCAGAAACTTTCTTACACGGTATTCAAACACGAGCTATCTTTTCCTATCCGATAAAAATATTCTATCTAGAATGAATTAAATCAGCTAATTTTTTAGAAGTTTGACTCCCAATGATCTTTGACTGGTTTGGCTGGTTCGATTACGTTGAAACATATTGTCAATCATCACGAAACAACTGTTTTTTTCTCTACACATCAGCCGACCGTAGTTTCCAAAATATACATTATCATATTTACAAGACAGCTACTGTGAGGTGCATACCTAATCCAAGCCATTGTCATTATTTTGACAACATATTTCGAGGTCAATGCTATCGACGAGGAGGTAAAATTTCTTAATAATGACCGAAAGTTGAGAGATCCTTAAACAATGATTAATACTGCTGATGTTTAGATTCTTTCGTCATTGAAAAAAATGAGATATACAATCGAGATGCTATTCGAAAAATAAGAATAGATCAAAACAGGCTTGAAGAACTGTGCTGTTTCTGAAAAAGATATGAAAAATACCTTGTCAAGGATTGCATTGTCGTACTAATTGAAAAATGAGATAAAGTCCTGCTGTGCCGAAAGAAACGCGATTGGACCAGTAGACCGTCCCGACCAGAAGGAGCCAGACTTCACTCGAAGATCAGCGACGGGTGTTAGGCTGTTCGTCCCTCCGTCTCGTCTTGCCCTGTAAATCGGTTTAACCGAGCTCTCGTTAACTTCGTTATCGCTAATGCTCGCTGCAATGTAGCTAAGTGGCTGTTGCTGCCTCGAGCTGCATTGCCCCCGAGTCTCGCATCCTTTGCCAATTACTTTACTGCCGGCGAACTCCTGATTCGATTAATCAATTAACGTAAGTTAATTTCGAGAGGATCGTGTGCCTTCGATCTACCCGACGCCGGGCCACTTTTTTCTTCTCGCTGCGACTCAGATTGTTTTTTAACAACCTTATCTCGTCACGCGGGTCTTCTGCAACCGGTCTTGAAATTGCATCGTCGTCGATTGCATATTCTCCATTTGCCGATTCGCACTGTTCGTTTGTATTTCACTTATTATTTATCCAAATCGTTTGATTTACTTCGAAACTTAGGCCACGATGCGTCAGAAACGCGTACACGTGCTTCTTTTATTCACGAAAGGTACAACAAATTTTGTATCATTACGGAAAAAGATAAATATATACAATATTTAAAGCGACATTCGTCGCTAGGCCCGTACTAAGGATTTATATCCATTTTTATATGTAAGGATATTAATCCTGGGTTATAAAATACTAATGTTAAGTATAGGTACTTACAATTTCTTTAAAATCTTATGTTCCTCCGTCGGATCAACAGCACACTGCTATTTGCGCGTCATAATACGAGGGAAGCACAGAGCAACACATAAACCAAAATTGTGTCAACAAACGGGACGAAGTTACTCCGACCACGGTCAAAATAGTACTGCCGGTGTCACCTCGGTTGTTCGTGAATGATTAAGGGGAGATTTAGGTGGGGGAATGTTGCGTTTGTTCATTGGACATATTAATAATTAGGATATATATATAAATATATATATATATATTTCCACTAAAATTCATTATAAAAATTATTTCTATCTACTTTATTAGCAAGAAATGTTTTTTTTAAACTTGTGAAACTTATTTCTTTTGAATTGTAGATCATTTTACAGGATATTCCTGATATATGATATATATCAAGGGGTTAAGGTCTTATAAAGACATTGCGTTGTAAAATGAACTTTTAAATAAAAATTAGCAAATCCATGGTCTGAATCTTAAAAGCCTTTTTCAATAAAAATAACGAAAGAACAATATGAGCGGATTTAGAATGAAGAAGACGGTTGAAACGTTCACAGATCTGTTAAAGTCGGAGGAGCAACGGAGCCGACTCATGATGAAGTTATAAATAGTAAAGCTGAGCGTTATCACGAGCTGCGGTCATCCCGACGCTCGGTAAACGGCGTCGGTTTACGTTTGATGAGTGTCCAATTTCCCGTGACAAGGGAGTGTCCCGTGACAAAGCGACTTATTTGGATTTCATGCCACCAAGAGATTCACGAAAATCACAGTGTGACGGCGGGACAAGTGTCCTAGAAATTCTAGGCGGTGCGACGCTAACGCGTATCGATCGAGTGGATCGTTTTGGAGCGTCGAAGCTCCGGTAAGGTCCCCCAAAGTGCAATCGACTTCACCGATTCGCCGAGTGGAGAACGTTTGAACTGCACTATTCAGAAACGCTGTAGGCGTCCTCTTCGGCTCTATCCGTCCGTGCCTTCGCTTCTCTCGCACCACCCTCCTTCCCTTACCGCGTGCAATTACTCTGATTTTACCTTCTGAAACCAGCAATTACCATCTGCACGCTAGCTATAATTAATAACTATGAATTCAACGGATTTCTCCTCGCCTCTCGATCCTTCAATTGTTCGTTAGACGGCACAGTATAACTCATTTACTTCCTAAATCAGTGGAAAAATTCGTCTTTTCCCTGTTCGCGTCTCGAATTACGTCCGCAGTCGAACTATTACATTATTTCCGTTACGTTTGAATTGCCAGAAGATTGAGTGTACTTAGCTGTTTGGCTATTTTTGCTTTAATACATTGATTTCATAAGAAATTATTGTAGACCTTTGGCAGAGCATAACATTTAAATAATATCAATTTTAATAAAGGAACATGTACCAGTTACTTTAAAAACCCGGTAGGTTTAGTGTTAAATAAAAGGCAAACAGTTATTTTTTAACATCTTAAGTTTTTCAGTTATGTATGTCGCATTAAAAAAAAATTAAACTCGCGAGATTTTGGTTGAATTTACATACGTATAACAGACCAGTATCACTTATTCCGGAAAAAACTGTGTCAGATTGAAACGACGAACGGACGAGGGTTAAAAAATGTATGGAATACGAGTCGCTGGTAGGTTTATTTCGATGCATGCAATTTCATTTGGCGCGTAGAAATGCAGTCTGGTGGTAAGTGGCAAGGTGTCGGCGTAATGAAAAATCGCAAAAACGAGGCAGAAAAATGTTGGCGAGCTCGACGAGGCATCGAGTCGTTCTCGGAGGGTGCACTTTACGCGCGAATTTCGCCGGCAGACGCTTCTTATCCGCGCGACGAGGCCCGTCGCGTTTTGAAGTTCGAGCGAACGCCACTCCGCGGAAAAGCGAGTTTCTGGTTCGCCGTGAATCAGGCCTGATGAACTACTAAAAACGAGCTACATTGTCGCGCCAACTTCTGGCTCGTAATCCCGTGATACTTGTATCCTCGGACGGCCGAAAAAGAAAACAGCTCATCTGTGCAGCGAGTGCTCCAAAGAAATTATAATTGCAACGTGCGGTTGCGACACACTTGTCTACATCGATCATTCCAATGTCGACGACCGGATTGAAATTATTCAGTGTTTAAACTGTTGTAATTTAATGAATCTATATCAACAATGGCTAAGCACATTTTAAAGAAGTGGACATATTAAAAAGATTTAATGACGTCAGGTTATTGGTTTCAGCTTAGTCGGATAATTAAAAGAAGGAAGAAATTTTTATTTCCCTCCTATATCTTGCAGTCAATGCATTTTCTTATTTTTCAGAAAGATCCGCAGTCTAGTTATTAACCTACGGAATTCGATTTGTGTTTTATTGTGTCTCGCCAGTGAAATATTCTACGAACGCGTAAAAATCCATAGTCAACTTACGACGACCATATTTTGGGGGGCGCGCACCCCCGCCGGAAGTAATACTTTCAGAGGGTGCTTCATTAACTGAGGACACCAGGCTGCGAGCGGGGGACCACGGGAAAAACTCTCGTAACGTAGTCGCACCTTCCTGTGTTCGACGAGTACGAATAATCCGCGGTCGTTGCCGGCGCGCTCTTAGGTGAGAAAGTTTTGATTTACGAGTCCCGGGGCCCGTTCGATAGCGAAGCAAAAGTTTCTCGGCGACCGAGAACGCTCTATTAGTACCATTCGTTATTTTCTTTCGTACACCCCCCGGCCGCGAGAACCGGCAAGAACCACCAAGAAACATTCGCGAGTTGGCACGCAAAAAAGCTGCCGGATCCGCGGCGGATATCCGTTCGCGGTTCAAGTGACTCGGATGGTTTTTCCTCATGGAAAACTGGTTATTGATACTGCACCAGAAACTCGCCCGGAAAGTTTTCTCGCGCCGATCTTCCACGGATAAAAACATATTTACTCGGCACCGATGTTAACAACCCTCCACGAATCTTTACAGCTTGCTAATAGAAAATCGAAAGTCGATAGTGATGTTCGAGCGATACTGTTCTACGGACATTCCAACATTTTATATGTACTACAACATTTTACAGGATGTCTAAAAAATGTTCTACTTCAAATGACCTGAGAAATCATAAGATATATCAGAAAGTACAACATTTTTTAGTGACCCTGTGTATTTCCTGCGCTGTCAAATATGCAGTTGTCATATTCAGCAATAGATAGATATTGCTTTATTTTCAGCCTTACAGCTAAGAAAAATTGGACTTGGTTTACATTAACCTATTTATACAAAACTATCTTATTTCACACATTCGTTCCATACCTTCTCTCATTCATTTCTATATCTCACACATTCCTACCCCGTTCTACTCTTTTAGTATCCTAATTATCACTCTTAATTCTATACTTATTGCATCCCTTCCCATTCCCTAATTTTTGCATTTTTTTGTTTGGTATTCTCTTTGGTTTATTTATGCTCTCTTTTCTCTTTTTTTTCCTCAACTTCTCCAAACACTCTTCAACCTTTCTATCTTTTTTCCCGCTCACTGCATCCTCGAGCCTGATCATTTCCCCCATTATCCTACAATCCCTTGTCAAATGCTCTAGGTTTCCATACTTGTCCCCACATAGGTCGCATCCTCTTGCCTCTTCCTCCAGCCAGTATCTGTTCCAATTTTCTAAATTTCCGCATCTTACCCGCACTATTTTCAAGCAATACTTCATACAGAAAACGTCATAATTAAGTGAAGAGTAAAACCACCCTAGTATCGTCCCCCATTATCCGTTTCCACCGAACAATTTTTACCCGCGGGAAGTTTGACGCCGACACAGACGATTGAGTCAACGAATCCTGATTTTCCAGATAGTCTCTTAACTGGCTCGGGCCACTGTCGAGCGAATCTTGGCCCACTGCCTGACCCTGATCTCTTTCGTTCTGCTCGGCTACGTAGTCAGAATTCTTTGTGGGAAATCGAAGAACTGCGGACGATCCACCATGAGACTTTCATGATTTTCAATTTTATTTTAGTCTATTTTTAGAATAGATGTGGTACATTTTCTTGAGCAGCAAGGAATACATTGCGCTACATATCCTTCTGATTTACCTCCGATTCATTTTTACCACGTTTTTCTTTAGTGAATATACATTTCAAGTACATTGCAGCTGTGATGGATTTTCGTTATTAGTCGTAACCGTGCAGGATCGTATAAGTATGATTTGTAGCGCTCCCCGCCAGTCGAGTATTCAACTTCGGTATTATAGCTCTCCTAAAAAAGAGAAGTGCTATCGTTTCACTTATATCGATGTAACGTATAAACGAAGAATATCGTGCTGTGAACGATCCGGTGTAAGCTTTACGCGTACGATCTGCAGAAAGTTCATAAATTATAGAAACTGCGAGCATATACGAGCACAGAAAATGTATATCAAGTTCATAAATTTTATACAGGCTGATTCGTTCAACTTGACCAGTCGATCTCGCCGATTTATTAATAAACCACGAGTTATCATTTTGAAAGATTTTAAATGATAACGCCCTGTGGAGATAAACATTTCTCTTGTAGAAGAATCGACATTTACAACGTGAAATCTGTTTCTGTTGCAGTGTATGAGTGTCAGCGCGATGGATACCTCAAGAAACCGAACGTGGCTGAGAAGAATGGCCAGTCTCCTCTGGTTCGTCTTCTTATTCGTCGGAGCTTCGGCTGGAACTTTGGAGAAACTACACGAAGGTCAGTCTCTTCCGACTCTCTCATCTTTATCGACAATTCGGAACAGGATGCTCGACGAAATTCACTAATGAAAAACCGTTGCCAGACGGCTGTACATTATTATTTAACCACCGAGCGCATTTCAGATACAACGTAGTCGTTAAAAAGCTCATTAACCAAAGATTAACTTTGTCCAACGACTTGTAAATATTCTATGTTTTCACGAAAATAGCTGAAATTTTATAATCTGTTTGTAGATTCTTGTAGAAAACTACCAACTTTCCTCGCGAATGAATCTTGCAATAAAAATCACCTGACTGCGTCGCAGAACACGTTGGTTTTTTTCCAGCGGCTAATTGGTGCCGAAGAATACATTGGAAAATTTGACTCGCGTCTGAATCCGTCACTGGATTTGAAAATGTCGAAGTTTCCCGCGTTTCCCGATTTTTTCGGTCGTTTTATCGAGTGAAAGATGTACGAGCGTCAGCTTCAAAAATTCTATGCAATCGCGTTCACGAAGCAGAGCGCCGGCAGCTTCACGATCGAATGAATCTTGTAATAAAAATCACGTGACAGCGTTTCATCGCAGCGAGTCGGAGGACACGTTGGCCCGATCGCGTTGCCATCATTTTTCCAAAGTGCGATCGAAGGCGAAGAGTATGGAGCGCGAAAAGTCATTATCATTCTTGTCCTCGTCGCGGGTCGGCGCAGCGTCGGTGACAGGGTTCGAGTGACGATGATAAATCTCTGTTTAATGTATTGAACGAGCCGCGAGATTTATTAGGTTTACAATGGCGGAAAATCGGCGCTCGGCTTCGCGCCGCGTCATTAAAATCTTCCACGCGTTGCTATCTGGTTACCTGTCGGTCCGCCAAGATCCGTTGACGCGGAATGGTACATTTTCAGAACACACAGTTGATTCTACTTTTTTTTTTTAATTTGGAAATCTCATATGAGACTTATTACAACATAATGCTTAGTACAGAGTATTACATAACAGAGTATTAGTACAGAATATATTGTATGGTATAACAAAAATATTAGTTACAATATAAAAATCAAAAATCCTTAGGCACGTAGGTTACATGTATTTAAAAAGGCTATCATATACAGGGTAAGTCACCAAACGTTAGCACCTCAAATATCTTTGTTGTTTCTAAAGATACGTAAAATATGGTAAGGACAAAGTTGAATGGTACAATGGGTTTGACACGATGCAAAAAAAAATTTTGTTTTTATGTGATTTTTTGGAGATATCAAGGTCACCTTCATTTTTTTAAATGGAATGAGGTACTTTTTTATACATCAATCGATGCAGCTGGATACTCGTTATAAAAAAGTACTAACCTATGTATTTCGAAAAGTTAGTAGTTCAGGAGATATTTCAATTTAAATAACTAAAAAATACCATTGCAATCGTACTAAGACGTTACACTAGTAAGTAAACGCTGACGTCTTAGTACGATTGCAATGGTATTTTTTAGTTATTTAAATTGAAATATCTCCTGAACTACTAACTTTTCGACATACATAGGTTAGTACACTTTTATAACGAATGTCCAGCTGCATCGATTGATCTATTAAAAAATACCTCATTCCATTTAAAAAAATGAAGGTGACCTTGATATCTCCAAAAGAATGACATAAAAACAAAATTTTTTTTTGCATCGTGTTGTCCCCATTGTACCATTCAACTTTGTCCTTACCATATTTTACGTATCTTTAGAAACAACAAAGATATTTGAGATGCTAACGTTTGGTGACTCACCCTGTATATACAAGCACTAATATTGGGTTCAGCAATTAAGCAACCTATATCCAATGGCAATTGGAAACCTGCTCTAATAAGGTTCTGGATAAGTTTGATCCTCTGATCTTTATATAAATTGCACTGCCATAGAACATGGTTAAGCGTTTCCTGCTTCTGGTTACATTTACAATTGGGATTATCGATGATGCCAATGCAGTTGATTCTATTTAGACGTATATGTATAAAATAATTATTACACATTTGAGTATTGCATGAGTAAATTAAAAGTCATGTAGAATGGAAATATCATACGTCAGAAGGAATTAGTTTAGTTTGCGTGTTAAAATAGTTCCAAGTGCAAAGGGTTAATAATAATTAAATAAAGACTAATCGAAGGAACTATGATGGCCTTGAACCTACACTTAGAATAGTTTTTCGGACGAAATAGCCCACTGTGCGACGGGGGTGATCTTTGACACGGAATTCCCGGATAGCAAGACGAGCGAAATCGCGCAGATGGTTGAACGACTGGAGATAATCGTAAAAGAAGCATAAGAGCGAGAACGGTGGCGAGGCACTTTAAGCCGTGTTCGTAATGCGATCGCCTCGAAATCCCGCCCCGGTTCCGCTTGCCGCCGTCGCTTCTTTGGTTTCTCGTTATCCTGATTTCACGTTGCCGCGAGCAAGACGCAGGGTAAGCCCCGTCGACGACCGCAGCCTCGTCCGCGCCTACAACGCCATATGATTTAACCATAAATTTCATCTGCATAACAAGGCGACGACGGCCCCTCATGAATAAAGTCATTCGTATTTCGATATTAATCACGCCTCGCCACACCACCCGGAACGACGAGTTTAGCCGTCCCCGCACGCCCACGCACACACCCCCCGACGACGATTTCCGCGTTCTCCGATTCACGCGACCGTGTCGCCGCGACGTGTCTGACTACACGACCGCTGCCCGAATGGCTTTCCGCAAAGGTGAAGCAGGAAACGATCGATTGTTCTCGGCTCTCTCGTGATTTTACGGCTAAATGGACGTTCAACCCTCTCGTCGACTTTCTGTCGACAGAAAAATTATTCCTCTCAAATAGCTCGGTCAACTATGAACCAGACTTGACGATCAATGCAATTTTTTTACGATATATACATTGACTTCTTCTTATCTCGTTCACTTTTCATTAACAACTGCTTCGTTACATAAAGAATAATCCCAAGAAAAACATCCTGTAAACAGGTGCCAAGTTCTCTATGGCCGTGAAAAGTTGTGAGATCAAACAAAATACGGCCAAGTTCGTTAGCTTAGAAATACCTCTTGGAATACTGAAAAAATATGTTTGTAAAAATTAGTTTAAAAGAACGCTATTTAAGTTTTAAAAAGATACATGGAGAGCTAAATTGTTCAAACTTGGCTGTTATTTTTTAAACCAATGGTCATAAAAGGTGTTAGATAGCGGCCAAGTTTGAATAATTTAGCTCTCCATGTATCTTTTTAAAAATTAAATAGCGTTCTTTTAAACTAATTTTTGCAAACATATTTTTTCAGTATTGCAAGAGGTATTTCTAAGCTAACGAACTTGGCCGTATTTTGTTTGATCTCACAACTTTTTACGGCCATAGAGAACTTGGCACCTGTTTACAGGATGTTTTTGTTGGGATTTCATCAATTTTTGTTGAATATATATTGCAAAGAATAACATATAATAATATATTAATTATATATATGTATAATTTCGGTTGAGCCTTATTATTATTTTTTTATTTTGAAAAATTCAAAAGACTACATAGGTCATGTGGTTGGACATACCCTGTATGCTTTGCGTAAAGCCTTTTGAAAATTTCGTTATTTTTTCGGTAGGACGCACCGTTCCGGAGATATAGCCATTATCATTTTTTTTTTTTAAATTTCAAACTTTGATAATTATTCCTTCGAAGGTTTGTTATGGTGCACCTATGTACCAAATTTCAAGCTTGTAGGTCAATGGGAAGTACCCAAAAGGTTTTGATGATGTGTCAGTGAGTCAGTGACAAATTTAGCGATTTTTGTGGTCTTATATCTCAGAATCTACTAATGTTGGAAGATTAATGTTTTGCCAATATTGAGACGTGATAGCACTTAACAAGTGTACGAAATTACATCTCTCCATCTGCCTCCAGTTCCGAGTTACAAGCCTCTAAAAAACGGCCAAGTTGTTTCGCGTAAAAGGAGGTAGTGCGAGAAATTGGCTGGTGCACTACCGTGCACCTAGATAAGTCTAATCTAATTCTAGAATAATAATTGATCCCTTCTTACTTAACATTTCATATCTACGAATTATGCTTCAATTATAGTGTGACATTTCAAAGAAATACATTTTGCAATACAAATAAAAAGAAATCAATCGTTTTACAATAAGTGAAAAAGGTGAATGAGTGAATTTTCACCCTGAGAAACGTACGAGGGTTTGAATGTTACTTTTGCTGTGTGGTCACAATCCGACGTCTTACTACACCACACTGAATGTGACTGAAATTTGTCGGTCACTCGTACCGTGCGTAACTCACATGTGTCCGTGAAAGGATGCGGAGCTGACTGGTTCGAGTGGAAGGGGCACTATCGAACAATTACGAAGACCACGATTAATCGAGGCTACACTGTAATCACCGATTTTTCCCATCGGATTATTAATTATTTTTAAATTTCGCTTTCAATTCACAATATTGCGCTCGTGCAGCAAACATTGTCTCTCGCGGAATCCTAGATCGAATCTAAAGCGACTGACCTTACCGAACAAGACCCTACGGGATAACAAAAAGAGTGCGATGCACCGATCCAGTTTTTGCCGAGGCTGGCCTAATTAACTTACCGAAGCAACTTCACGGACCGGAAGCTGCGGCCCGGTTATCCCCGCACGTGTGCTCACATGATTGCACGTACGACTGCCAGATAGTATCTGGAGAGCCTCGAGTCGCGCCTAGGAACTCCATTAAAGTAATTTCTGCCAGGTTTTCGAACTGGATCCGAGAGTATCAGGTGTACCGATCGTAATTAGAAGCGAATTTGGCGAAATGGATCGTGGGATCGGATGCGCGCGGGTTTCCATACTGTAACCGATCGACGCGGAGAGAACGAAACGGTTTTATCGAGTTTTCCAGGGAATTATCTATCGCGGTCGCGCTAGATAGAGTATCTGCACCTTCCGGCCGATAGTTCCTCTTCTATCCTCTCCTCTACTCTCTCTTGCTCTCTTCCTTCCTGTCTCTTCACTCTTCTGTGTCGCAGAGGAGCGGTTCCAACGTCCCTTCGTTCCAACTATCTCTCTCTCCTTCTCTGTCTGCGAAAGCCAGCAAGCTCCGTTGCAACTTCCGACTGAATAAGCATCACCTCACTTCCGTTTCCGACGACGTAGCCTTTGACGTAATACGCGCATCTCTCTCCTTCTCTCTTTTGCACGTATCTACTTCCTCTTTGATACCTCCCTTTCTCTGCCTATCTCTTCTGCATTTCATTCTGCGGGTCGCTCGACCGTTCCAATCGGCGATACACTTTGTTTCAATATCTCTGTCAATCCGTTTGTTTCCGTCTATAAATATTCCTCGCCGAGTTTCGTTTAGCCGGTCGTCGCGTGCTAGCGAAGCATTAAAGTTCTCGTTTCACGGACTCGCCCGTACCCTGTCTTTGACGACCAAGATGCTTCCCTGTGTATCCGGTTCTAGGTGTTCCGAGTCTTTTGCGGACCGTTTAACATTTATCGGCCTCCGTACTTATTCTTTGTCGTTGAAAGTAATCTTCAATAAGGCCCCGTTGGCGCAAGAGTGCCTGTCGCCGATTGAAGTTCCGCGGAACGGCTTCGCAAAAGTCTCTGAAAGTCGACTGTGCGATTGAACGGTCAACGTTTCGATGAAGCTAGCTATCGTTGTCACTAGACAAGCCGAGCTTTGTGCAGAGATCTTCATCTTCGGCGAATCTTCATCAGCGAAACACGATTCACAGAAGTCCTCGATAACGTGTACAATGGGAAATTTATTTGAATCCGATACTGTTCCATTTTCGCATCGATTCGACCAGACCACTCTAGAAGAAAATCGAGTTTTCGTTATCGAGCCGTTCGGAACGTTCCCGCTGTTTTGCGCGAGATGCCTTTATCAATCTCTCTTAATAAATAAAATCAACGTGGAGTGTGCAGAGTTGTTTCTGTTTTGAACATTGCCTTAGAATTCACTGTACCCTATATATATATTTTATTTTGCATCCCCTCAGGGTTACAATTCTTGTACATTCTCCCCTTTCTTCCGTTTCTCACCCTTTAATGCCGCTCTTAACCTATCCTTAATCTAACTTAGCCTACTTATTATACATTAACTTAACCTTAGACTTAACCCTATACTTAAAATTAACTTATTTAATTACATATTCATACATATATATACACACATATACATATATACACACATATACTTACACTGTACCCTATCATCGTGTAATAATTTTTTCTAAACTGAGCTCGATTTAATAAGAGCTCTCAAAACAGTAAAAGCCAGTCTTTAATAATATTAATATCGAATTGTTTGGAATTAGAGCCCTGTTCGTACCTCGGAGTCTGAGTAGCCTTAAAAAATCCACGATAAAACGGAGGACAGCACGGCGAGATTTAAGTTGCGATCGAATCTACTCGGTTTAACGATGGACAACGGCATTACTTGGGGAACAACGGCGCCGTTAAACATTTTCACGAGCGTCCGTCCATTGTGTCGCGTCGGGACCAGCTAACCCCGAGTGCTCGGCGATACTGCTGGCTATCGGCGATGAAAAATAGCTGGCGATTATGCGGCATAACGAGAAACATCGAGCTGCATCAAACGACGTTAATCTACTTCCTTTGCCAGCGAGATTAGCGGATTTTTCCACTGGGGTTGAAAGACGCACCGATTTCAATCAACGACTTTTAAGGGTTGTTTCAAGGGTGTCGAATATTCTTGCGAGAACTACCTCTCGCATTGTGATCAAAATGTCGGTGTGTATAAATGTTTGTATAGGTTACAAAAGCTCAACATTTTTTAGCAACTTTCTCCTACGAAAAAATCATCGAAATCGTAGGATAGCTGTTCTTCCACTGAGAAACGTTCGGTGCCGCTTTGTTTCTGTTTCGGGACCGTTCCGCGCGTTCGCCGAGCCCGCTTCCGGTTTCCGGGAGACTTCCGGTTTGCCGGAGTCCGTGAAAAATTGCGTTCGGCGGATACCCGGTGAAGCGTTACGCCGATGACGCAAGCCACGATGAAATCTCGCTTCTTGCTCGCGCTTCTCGTTCCATTTCTCTTCTTTATCTCGGCCCTCCGACCTCGCTCCTTCTCCTGTTTCCTTCGAACACGCGATCCTGGCTTCCGGTAGAGACGTCGCGACCTCATCCTCGTCCTCGTCTTTGCATCCGTCCTTCTTCAGAACCATTCTTCTGCGCTTCACCCCCCATGCCATGGAGACGCAGATATCCATCATCCGAGATGATTGAATCTGCTGAGATTGAATGGTTGCGTCGCCCAGCTGGCTTTCGCTTCGATGTTCCGGAAATAATAATGGTTAATAGCGTATTGATCATTTTAATCACTTTACCGTGATTACCTCGCTGCGATCTTCTACCATTTTTCATTTATTTCGCGTCGCACCAGGTTTAAAGTTCAGAGAATCAGGTGGTTCGTATCATAGCAGCCTACCTGTCTACAGTTACATGTTTATTATATTCATGCCACTTTTTTAATTGTGGGACGAGAGACTCAGTGTCCATGATGTTCGTAGGAGATTAATTTTATAATATTCAACAGAACTTTTTAATTACATTATGTTTTCCTCATTTCTAATATTAATTTCTGAGTAGCGTTTATTTCGTCCATTATGGATAATAAAGCTGCTAACACCATGTATTTGGATAGAGCTTCGTTAAAATGCGTTTTTAATATTATTATCAAATTTCCAAAGTAGAATTTAATATACATATCATTTTGAATGCAGCAGCAAAATCTAGTTCAACCAGAGTACAATGTATTTTAATTAAGCAACTTATTAATCCACTAACTTGAAGCTATTCATTTCTACTGAACTTGTTTCAAAAATGTTTTGTAATAAACTGCGTGTATTCGCAGGAGTCGATCTTCGAAAGAAGACTTCAAAGAAACGAGCATCCGTTGAAGCGAGACTGCAGTTGAATTTAATTCGGAATTAAAGATACGCAAGAACGAGAAAATTAGTGTCCCGCTAACGGGGAAAGCAGATAACACGGGGCCCGGCCAGCGAAGATCGTAGAAATTTGATTAAACATGCTGCACCATAAAACCAACTGCAGATTGTATGCGCAAATGCAAAGTGCATGTCCTCGGAGTCGTTTTTGCGAGCATCCGCGAGCCGAGCCAACAACCGAAGCATCCTCTTGCCAACGCTGTCTTTCGCTTCTTATCGCGCGGTCGTAAAGTGCATTCGCTCTTGATCATAGCGCGTAACGAAAGGCGAATCTCGAATTATCAGAGTAACGCATTCCGTGATGGTTCTGTCGAGCTACTTCTGCAGGAAGAAACTTATTAATCGAAAATATGCGTCCGAGACGTTCGACATAGAAAAAGAAAACGCGAATTCACGGTGCTGCGAACCATGGAGATTACAGTTCGTTTGATCGAGAAAAGATTTTCTATAGCTTCAATTTACAATGTACTTAGTGGAACCTTTAATTTAAAATATACTTAGCTTTAATGGAAAATATTCTGAAACAAGAAGCCCTCACAATTTATTTTTCTCGTTCTTGA
The DNA here is from genome assembly GCA_916610235.2 of Lasioglossum morio. Classification (NCBI taxonomy): domain Eukaryota; kingdom Metazoa; phylum Arthropoda; class Insecta; order Hymenoptera; family Halictidae; genus Lasioglossum; species Lasioglossum morio. Next base: position 7,094,450 of record OU744325.1, on the reverse strand, counting down.
TCATATTTTCCTTGGTGGAGCAGCTTAAAAGATTATAATAGATTATCTTCCTACTTTGTACTTTACAAATAGAATAGCTACTCCTTAGCTGGTATTACAATGTGTATATTTTCTTGTGTTATTTGTGAAACAACATCTTCTTTGTAGAAATATTTTAAGTAATAATTTTCAGCGATGATCACCTGTAACAACTCGTTGTACGAAATGATGAGAACTACGATTAGCTTCATGTGTTTAACACTGGATTGCCCAAGGAAGTAATTTTGACTGCTTTTTAATTTCAATTAGAAAAACAATTATGTATATAATGACACAATTTCTTAGAATTTTGTGACTTTTTGTACAACATATAAATGTGTTTATTAATAATTGTAGTTACCTCCCCCTTCCTTCATTTCCGGTATATATATGTGTGTCATACCTATATTGCCCAAAAGCAGTCATTTTGACTGCTTGGGAAATTTTAAATAATCAAATGACTCTTATTATTGAATTGAGTAAATTTCTTATACGACCAGTTCGGCTCTGTATTGAAATAACAGTTTTCATTTTTTTCGATTACCGTCACATGATAACATACAAGTACATGATAAATTGTCGATTTGGCCGTATACTTGATAAGTTGCAGTTGCTAAATAAGCTAAAGTAGTACTTGTTATTCGAATCTTTATGCAATGATACTTGTTGTAACAAATTTCTTTTATTGTTAATATTTACTAATAACTTGTTATATAACTGTAAATAATATAAAAAAAAATTAAATATTAATTTTAAATAAATTTCTTTACACATTAGTTATTCTTTCAAAATGCAGTCATTTTGACTGCTTTTGGGCAATATAGGTATATATGTACTAAGTTTCAGTCTTTCTAGTGTTAAAAATTAGAATTTATACAAAATCGAAGTCTCGTCACTCGAAGATACTAATGACGAATCTTTCAGTGATGTTGCAATCACTTTCATAAAAAGGATTCGTTTCTCCCTCGTTTGCTACGTCGGTATCGCGAACAGGGGACACCTTGTAGACATCGTTCGGCTCGCAATAATGTCTGGTGCACCGCAGAAAAGAATCAATTTACTCGTGTTTCAATTAGGAGCCGCAGGATTTTTCTTAATTCGTTCGGTCCCGCCGGGCGTGGGTTTATGCAAGTCGCCGGCCCCTGTTGTTCCCGGTGATTGGAATTCGCTTTTGTCGTTAAGCCAAATCGCGTTTCCAGATTGCCTCGTTACCCCGAGCTATTCTGGACACCTCGGACCGAGGGCCGGACACAGGAACGAAAGAGGAGGGATCGGTTAAAGCCCGTATTGCTAAAGCCTCGTCCAATTATCACCGTCTACAGGACTCAAAGCAGTCGCTCCTTTATTTTGTTTACTGATAGCTGACAACGCCCCTGAAGCAACCTATCCGCCAATATGCAACCGTTCGACGACGAAACCGCCGAATTTTCAGTGCGACGTGGTCGGAGACAAAATCGATGCGCGTGTATTAATTCTGATACGATGAAACGGAGACACCGGGGGTTCTGACCAGATTCGATAATATCGAAACAAAAGGTCCGATGTAAACCTATCGCTCACTGAAAATGCGGTCTCTCTCGCGATTCCCGAGTTTATAAAATTATCTAAGATCTTTGTAATCAGTTGAAACGAATTCAGCAAATTACTGTTCCTTCTCATAAAACGATAAAGAACAATCATCGAGTTCTATATGAGTACATTAAATGTTTTTAGATTTCACACCTTGAAAATTGGACTTTTATCGTCTCGAACACCGTGGCGGCCGTTTGGCGGTGAAATCCCCATCGGTCCGGCGCGGCGTTCCCGAGACTTTTCCATTCCCGTTGGTTACGGAACAAAAGTCAACTATCTCCGGGCACATGATAAGGGGCCTGACAAGGAGAAACGTTTTCCCGGCAGAGATGTACTCGGTACGTGTGCGGGAGCGAGGCGGAAAGAAATGAGCGAAGGAAGGCGGGGGCAGAGATAGATTCCTCTGGCAAGTCGCTGCGGCTGGGAAATTAAATAACCAAACTTTCCGCGGGAAGATTCCCAGGGTTACATCGGCGGACGACGATGGCGGCGAAGTGACTAGAAAGAATCAAAAGAACAAACGATGACAACGGGAAAGACGCGCGCGGGATCGGCACCGCGACGGTAAGACCCGCAAGAACTGTAAGACAAACGTGACTCTGTCTGCCATTTTGTGACCTCTGTATACTATGTCGGACTTGGCGTCGCTTCAACGAAATTTTAGAAGTTTCCTCCGTCGCTCTGTTCGGCGCTTGCTATTCTTCACCGTCCGGCGGAGCCCATCTCGACCGACCAAAAACTTTTGCGAGAATCTTTTTTCTCCCCCTCACTCACTTCCTCGATTTCCTTCCAGCCAAGTTTCCTACTGCTATGCCAATGACTCCGGTGATCTCCGCGTACGGTAATTCCGCATGTGTTTGGACGACCCGCTAACCTGACGCCCGCCCGATCGATAAGCGATCACTGGGAAACGATAAAATGGTAAGAAGCTCGGGTCAAGGGATATTATGGTCCACTCTACAGGCGAGCTATAAAATTCTTAGCTACCATCGCAGAAACACATATTACCGATTCTTTTGCACGTAAAATATACAAGCCAGTCGACCACGTGAGCTAAATATTTTAAGCTCAGTACGCTGGCTCCTAGATTTCTTGAATAGTTGTTCGAGAATTCACTGTCTCTTTTCATTCATATATTTTTATTCACTACGTTCGCATTAACCCTTGACTGCATGATTTCTTTAAATGGAATGAAAAAATTGGAAGAATGTTTTTGTGTTTTATTCAAGGGAAAAATATTTTTAAAAATTAAGACATTTTCAGAAAAATAAACAAAATTTAGAATAGTAAGGAAATACGTTCTTAGTTTACTATTATACTAGATTTGTTAACTGTGTCATATATGATACACTATGCAGCGAAGGGTTAAAACAGTTTTACACAAACTTCGCATGAGCCGTTCCATGCAGAAGTGGATGGACTTCATGCGATGTTTGTCTGTTTTATTTAATTCTGCATTTCAAGGGTTTAATTCTGTTTTGTAGAACTTTTATTTAATTCATGACTAATGAACCTTAATGTGTACCTGCATCTTTAGTGCCACGGAAATTTTGTATGATAAATATGTTCGTACAACGGATAATTGTTTTTGAATGATCGATTGAGATGACTCACCCTTTCGATGGCCCATTGACAAGTCCTCTAGCAGACCACTTTCACTCGTTCGCGCTAGTTCCAGCTCCGCGAGACCCCAAAATCATCAATAGCTCGAGGCAGGGTCCTAAGCATTTCTCCCAAGGGATTCCCAGGATTCCCCGAGACCTCTGAGACCCCATAGAGACGTCTGCTATCTGGCCTGATGAGATTGGTTTAACCTCCGTCCCGCCTGACGTAGTTGGTTCGACCTGTGTCGGATATGACAAGCTTAATGCGACTATATAGTATCCAACTATAGTAGAGTACGCTACGTCTTGTCCTGAAACTGACGAGTTAGCCGCGACCTATTCTGGATATGACGAATTATTTATGACCTACCCTAGTAGCAATAAAATCTACCGTACTGCAATCAGTTCCGTATCTGACGAAAGCGCTATCACCTGTCCAAGATATGTTTAGCTCCCTCGTACAACGTTTGACACGACTTGACTTTTGTCGAGACCGATGCTACCAACTAGCTTTCCGTTCATTTCCCTGCGGTTTGCGTGGGATTCGAAGCGAATTATGCGGCTTTCATATAGGCTGATGAATTATTCCATGACTTGCTCTAAGTCTGTTCAGGTTTTCGCGATTCTTATTAGATTTGACACGACTCGTGCAGCTGTCCTCACAACGGATCACCTGGCTATGATATGGCCTAGCTCTACTTTGTTTCATCAATTATTGCTGTTTTAAGCTGACACACGCGTGGCTCGTACTGCTTTAACTAAATCAGAGTTTGCTCTATTCAGTTTTCTGGGATTTACGTACAACTTGGAATAACCTTCCATCGAGCTTGACGAGTAATTGTAACTGTAATTCTATTCGGTTTACAGCGGCACGAAAAAATGTGTAAGGGAGTCTGTTATTCTTCGGAAAGTATAATTTAACATACGCGCACGACGTTCGAGTTTACCGTCTACACGAGTAGGATCCCATTAACCTAAACAGTGAGACATGGTCGAAGAACATGTCTTGCATACGGAACACCGCTTGTGTGGTTTTCATCGAGTCCGACGAGTCGGCTACGACCTACCCCCAGCTCTATTTACTTTCCCGCAACTAGTACACCGTTAAACGCGTCCGGTGCAGGTCTCGTCAAGTCCGACGTGTCCGTCGCGACCCGTTTCAGCATCGCAAGCCCACCGGAGTCCGCCGCATGTCGTGTTCAGAGTATTTATTTCTTTATTAAAGCGAACTCGCGTGACCCGTTATCTCGTCCTCGGAGCTGCAATGGCGACGAGAAGTCATGGCGAAAGAATTCAATTGCAACGACAACAGTTTACCGCAATTATTCCGGCGAGGCCGTGGTCGGCGGGGGAGCGGCACGGTGGGCGAAAAAAAGAATCGGCCGGTATGAAAGGGGGACAAGAGAGAGAGAGAGAGAGAGAGACCACGCGTTGCTAACAAATACGCCATAGAAAAATAACAACGGATCGTCACGCACGGTTCCTCGCGGTTACGCGGAGTCGCACGCGACGCATACACCCCGCGACTGTGTTTCCTAGAAACTCGGCCCAACGTTGATCGGCTCTTTTCGAGCGGTCGTTATCATGCAAACGGCGCGTCGCGAGGCGATACCCGGCGAAAAAAAGAAACACGTCTTCCACGGTGCTGGAGAAACGGAGAAAGAGGGGTTGAATTTCGAGCGAAGCGCATCGGGAGTGGAACAGCTTCTTCGGCGGATAAGGATCTCTCTTTGCCCGTTTTTCCGAGAGCCGGCTGGTCGTTTCAGGCTTTCTCGTCGCGCCATTCAATAGTCGCTATCCAAACGAATCTCTCCGCGTAAGGGTCCGCGGGCGGAGAACGTGCAGGCCGGATATTCGTTGTATATACAACGGCCTTCATGGGGGCCTCCATGGGGGCCGGGCTTGCAACTGCGATCCTCCGGACTGCGCAACCGTGTACGTACACGCTCGCGGACCGTGTGCAACGCCATACCACTGCCAGCGTATAATTCAGTTTTACCCTAAAACGACTCATTTATATGCGTTCGTTTGATTGAATCTCTCCCGCTTAGTTCTGCTCCCCGCTCTCCGCGCTACGCCCTTTCTCTTTCCACGATTCTACCTTTCGTCTCGCTTTCTCCGGAACCATGCTCTTCCCTCTATTTACGTCTCTCTTCAAACCTCTCCTCTCCCCCGTTTCGACATCCCCTCTTCCCACGTGTTCCCCGTCTTTCTCTTTCTCTGGTTCGCCCGCTCACCCTCTCCTTTACACTCCGTTGTTGCCACCCTCGTCGACACCAACGCGGTTAGCTGTTTCAATTTCCCCTGGCCGCACAAAACTGAAAGGCGTGCCCGTCATCTGCCGTGTCTAAAGCTGTGTCCACACGCTGCCCGGTTATGCTCCGCGACTCGGGGATGCGACCTCGCAACGTTTCGCCCAGAATCGATGCACTTTAAAGCTCGTTACGTTTCTAATAAAAAGAGAAGATCTTGTGTCGTTATTTAGAAGATGCATTTCTTTTAACATCGATTTGAAACAAAAAAATTGTTCTTAACAGGACGTGAGTTGACATAAATGTCGAAGTAAAAACTGGTTAAAAGCATTCTCCATTCTTTTAATCCATCTAGCTTTTAATAAAAGCAGTTTCGTTCGCTGTTACAAAAAGTTATTATGTTTTAATAGGTGTGTGACCACTGGGCTGCTGATTTTTATGAGAAACAGAAATTGTCTGCAATAACCCTCATATGTTATTCGGGGTGAAAATTCATCCATTCAATACTTTCACATACTGTAAAATTATTCATCCTTTTTATGTTTACGTCGTGAGATGTATTTATTTAAAATGTGACGCTGTATAATAAAAATTGGTGAATTGTTATCCTAGTCTCTTTTATGCAGGTATTTTTGAGGGGCGTATAAGGGTTAATTGCAAGACGCAGGAGTCACATGGACATTTATTTATCTACCTTCGTGATTGTTATAAAATGTATAAGATTCACAGGCCACTGATCGATTACGCGAGTCACTGTAACTGATGGTTTATGCTGCCTCGCGTGGTCGCCTCGTAAGGAAACACTCGAGGCAGTTGAGACTTGCAACGTGTGGACATAGCTTAACGGACGCGACCGTCTATCCGCGCGTCACGCGTATCATTATGGCTGATACGCGACGTCCGCGCGGACGTTGCCGAGGACGTCGCAGAGGACTTTCGTGCGTTATGCTCCCGTTCGACAGACGTTTCTCCTGGAATTGCGATTCGATACTCTTCTGGCTGTTTTATCAGACATGCTTCACGGCTGCGAGACACGGAACCCCACGGAACGCGACCGTTTTAATTCCACGGGAGGATGAGGAATTGGTGTTCTGGGAAATGTCAATGCCTCGCGATCCTGCTCTGATAAAACAGCTTGGATAAATGTTAACCGTGCGTTAAAGAACAACCATTACTACACTGGCGATTTACGATAGAAATGAGTGGATCAAATTTAAAACAGTACAAAGATTAAAGAACTTAGGTTTAATCAGTTCCGATTCATTGTCAGCGAAATTATTAAACAGAGGAGCATAATTGAATCCTACTAAATTTTCTATCATTTATTTAAACTGAAATAATAATAAGAAACTACCGGGGTGATAACAAAAATTCTAGAATTCGATTGTTTTAAAAGTCTTATGTAAAAGTTTTATGTAAATTCGGTGTTTTTTAAGTTATTAAAGGGGAGATTCAGCAGAAATGGGCAACGTTGCATTAGGAAATAATTGAATTTGAATCGTGAAAATACAGTTTCCGCTTTTCCACGCGTATTCAATACTTCTGGCATCGGCAATTAAGAGACGCCCTACATAGCATCAATTAATGTTGCTCGAGAAAGTTCAGAAATTGCGAGCATGAAACACATTTTGCTCTGTGCTCGCGCGACAAACTCTTTTTCCGCCGCGCCGGTGAATATCCAGGAAAACATTGAATTATGCGACGAATAATTGTTTAACGTTCGACATTCATGGATCGGGGAGGAACGACGATAAATTTTGCGCGGATAGAGAATGGTTATTGAAATGTATGGTCAGAGGAGCGATCCGTTTGTTCTAATACAGATGCATTAATTCCGAGTTCCTGGGCTTTCGCGCACAGACATACACACGCGCACACACGTATATATATGTATAATATATATATATATACACACACTCCTAACAATTGCTTTTAATTGCATCGACCGTCCGGTTAATTGTCTAGACAACGGGGCTTGATTGAAGGCGCTACAGCGAAACGAACAGGGACGGTAATGATTCTCAAACTTTTCTTCGCTCTCCACGTCGCGTCGGCCCGTATAACATTGTTAAGGGTGTCGATATTGAATAATTTATACCGAAATATGCATGAAAGAAAAAACGTTTCTTTGGTTCAATTAACGCCCAGTCTCGGGGATAGTTTCGCTTTGTAATTTCATTAAATTCGCGGCCTGCTGGAGCGAGAAAAAGAGATACCCCGGTCACGGCGAAACGGTCACCGTGAATATTCAAAGTGAAAAAATTTGCACAAGCGAGTGGCATTTCCATATCCCGGACACAGTTCCGGCAAATAAGTATTTTCTCCATTCTCCCGTCCTCGGTTAATCATTTTCCCCATATTAGTGTTGTTACAACGACACTCGTTCATCCCCCATCCACCGCTCCGATATCATTTCAGTTGAAATATCCGGTCCGATTCGATTCCGGAACAATAACTCGAGATTGTACAAATCGAGCAGACGTTGATATTCATGAGAAGTCAGGGTGGGCGAAGGTATAATTGTGTTACACTGGCGGCTGTCTCCCGCGAATCCCACCCTCGTCTCGAACCACGTCGAATAATCAGTCGCGTTCTACGCACTTCCGCCCTGCTAACTCGCGAAATTACGTTAAACCGTGCTAAGAACATCGCTGCGCAACGATCTATTAAATCCTTCATGTTGCAAAAATTTCTGACAGATATCGGCGACGACACTTGCCACTCTCAAGCACTTAGACCGTTCGCGGCTGCAACCCCCAATTCCTCAGAACGACCTGTTCGTTGGTTGGTTTGGATATTTTTTACTGACCTTAATTCACTTTTGAATATTTCATTTTTAATGTATTCATTGCTTCAACATTTTTAGAATGGTCACCACACTGCATTTGATATTTCCTCGTTGTCTAAAATAACACATAAGTAATTCAGTGGATGCATAATTTATATTGCCATTCTGAGATTTCTGAATTACGTTTAAAAATAATTTCAAGGAAGATGAGTAAAGATTCGAACGAACGTCCGTCTTTCGAGAGTTAGTGACACATTACCCCGCGATATAAAATTACTTACCGGTCGTCGGATGGAAACGAGCAGATATTATGCGAGATATTATCCCAGGAGCGTTTAAAAATAATTAATAATATATACGTATCGTCTCTACCCTTGATCGAAGGGATGAATAATTTCGGTGGTTTTGTCTTCGACGTCGAAGCGAAGGGGCGTTCGCGATTCCCGTGATTCTACATTTACGTCGCGACGAGATTTTTCGTTTCGCCGGTTGACGCCGGTAATTGACATCTCGAGGGGTAGTTTCTGTCGCGGGGGTGGCCGCTTATCGATCGAGCATCCACGGCGCAGAATGCTTTTCGGTATAGGCCGTTTATTCCGGTTGCTTGCCGGCCGCCGGCTAATTACTTCGGTTAACTGCTCGTGAAAAATGCACTACTGGCCGAATCCCCCGAAACGGAATGTATAATCAGGCCGGATTGGCCGGCGATCGAGGGCAGGAATATGCGACGGGGACGGCACCGATCGTTTCGGACGGACATCACTGTAATCACTGGTAATGCAGATGGCGGTGGCCCGTCGATGAGCGCATCGACAATCAGCTATATAATTAGAGGGCCCGACCACCAATTAAGCAGCATTCATTGGCCCCGTCGATCGTTACGCCGCCGTTAAGCATATTGCCGTGAAAAATGTACAGGCCGCCGCCGCTAAACGTTGCTTAACACGGCCATTCACGCGATTATCGATCCGCACCGGCTAGCCTCGGCCCGGAAAAATAACGGCCGAAAATCTACCGCGTCGACGAGCATCATTATCGCGTCCTATCACATTATTAAATACCCGAAGAACTTTCTGCCGTTTGCTAATACTCCCATCCATAAGTCACCGCACATTTACTCGGATGCGGATGATTTTCTTTTTTTTTTATTAAAGAATCCTACAAAATTATTTAAAGTACCCTATATTTTCAAAATTTTCATTATTATTCTTGCGTTTTCTAATTTTTCACATTTACTACCGCGCTTCGTCCGCTGTCCGGTTAAAGTTTAATGGTTTTCTCGACAAGATGTTTTAAGGCGAAGCGTTGTGGGGTTCGCGTCTCGCATTCAAAATTCCTATGAAAAGTTTGAAAGTCTCGAGTGTTTGAAGTTCGAGCGCGGCGAGTGACCGCGGGATAATTCCGGGCAACAAAGGAGTTCAATTAAGAGATAATATTATCCATTTTCGCGGAGATCTTGGCCAATTTCAAAACGCTTCGGGCTACCGACAATGTGAACAATTTTGAAAAGTTCGTCTAATATAGTACATCCACTCGTTTTTACAGTGTTCCAAGATGTTTTCAAACTATTTTCAATTAACCTCGTTCGTCCTGGTTTAATTAGTTCTTCGATATTATTCGAAGCTTCCTTAGAAACTCCATAGCGCGGCTGGCAAAAGTAGCAGCGGTATGATAAGATTTCTTAACTGTGCCTGCAAGCCTTGAATGTTATAAACAGCTAGGACCCATAAAAGTTTCAAGAGCCAAGGTTTCAAGGCTTCCACGTAAAACAGTCAAGCTGCTAACCAACTTATTTCTGTTTGAGTAAAAAAGGGTACAAGCACGCGACGGTAATATTGTTGATTTATATGAGATTTCTGTAAATGTTAACGCACGAAGGAAATAGAAAGTTCTTTATTATGTTAGCTTTGAAGTACAGCTCTTTTATTTTAAAGCCTCGCCCTATTTCGTCTCGTATCGACGTAAACCAGGTTTTATTACACCACCTTTAACCTTTCGTGGCTCTGAATATTGAAAAACGGAAGCGTCCGAATGCGATATACTCTTCATACGTATAGGTAACCTAAATCTGGATGGTTCATGTTACCAAGCGATTGTTTGTGTAGACTGACCTGCCCAGTGACTAAATATAATTCCTATTAAACGAAAAAAAAAACATATATGATGCTCTCATCGTGTTGAATCAATTCTATTATAAGCGCTACATTACTTTATTTATTCCACGTATTAAACGCAGGTATTGTTATCGTGAGATAAAAAATTTTTATTTCAAGGTATATTTTTAACATTAATTGGAACCATGTACATATCCATTGTACAGAAAGAAAAAAACTAATAACGATTTGCAAATACTGGATTTACCAGACATGCAGCTTAAGTGCAATTGCACAAAGCATCGTCGAGTGCGGTAATGCATCAATTATCCGAACCATTGTTGCATCGTCGCTATCCCCACCACTTCTTGGAGCCAGTGTAGCAGTAACAATTAATGTAACAATCAGTACATTACTGTACTATACATAATTACTATGTATTGTACGTACGTACATGTATTTTGCGATTTTGTCAATTGCAAGAGACAGAAGCTGCATAGAAATGACTCCCTCGCACAATAATTTTATTAAGTCACAAGCGATAAAATCGTATTTTTCAAATTATCTAATATTTTCACCGCCTGGCGTTTACCTACACATTTACAATAATTTTAATACGTGACAAGCAATGAAATCGTATTTTTCTTTGTGTTTCACCTCCACATTTTTCTAATAAACTTTGTTAGAAATTGTGTAAATCCCTACATATTTCTATTATAATAATTGAAGCCCCACTGTATTGTAAATTGATATCGTTCTCACTGTGTTAAAAATCGAAGAAACACGGTTTCACGTGACTGGGACGTACGACATTAGCCGAGGGAGGTATCTGTTCGTCGTGAAGGTTATTTCGGGCTTGGGTAACCACTGTTCGACAGGTAATCCCGTTCAGGAGCCCGGAATCTCTCGTTGGCGCGCGGTAGCCAGAAATCGCGGCCATTTCCACGGTTCGCGGCTGCCACGTCGACGAGAAGAAGATTCTCCACTGTTCGCCTTATCGAAAACGATTCGTGTCGACAGGGCGAACTCCCCGTTCGCGCGATTACGCGAACCCGTTTCCTATTTCTCTCTTTCGATTCCCGCAAAGAACAAACACGGATCGAGGATTCGGGTGCTACGGTGCACACGCGGCCCAATTTCGACGCAATCGATCTCTGCTCCGTGCAGCCGGCCTTCCGAATTTCTTCCTCGACGTCGCTACAAAATGACCATTATCGGCATGAACGATCGTGACGTTTCATCTTGCCCGAACAGCATTCCGCTCGAGAAAGAGAAAGTATCGGATGCGCTCGCGATCAACTTTTACTCGAAATCAAGAATAACCTACCGAAAGCAATTTCGTTTGTACGAAACGACTTTCGAGCAGCTCCGCAACCGCGGCGTTTCTTTTAGTTTTCTCTGTTCCGGTTATTGCCGCGCGTTTCTCATATGTATGCCCCGCGAAAAAACGAGAATCTCGTTCGCGAGACCGCTCTTACTTGAAATTAAAAATTCTTCGTCCGCCGCAATAGTTCAAACGGCGCGTAGCTAAAGTTTCGCGGCCGGTGAACAAGTTTATGACAACTAAGCCGGCCGCGTGTATTCGGCGCGGCGTCAAACGGTGTCTAGGATCGATAATATTCCCCAATAAAGCCGTCCATAAATCAGTTTTCTCGGGTCCCAGCCCGGCGTAAATTCACCGACGAGTTCTCGCGCTTCCATGTACGTCGGCCGCTTTATGAAACCGCTGCTCCAACGACGACAACGGGCCAGCTTTGAAAAATAAAAAAAAAAAACAAGAACTCGAGCCAAAAAAAAAAAATGAAAGAGAGAACCGATATCACCGTTCCATCGGCGTGATTTTATCGGGGGTTGATGCGCGCGCACGATCCGTCTCTTTTAGACTCGGTCCACCTTGCGAGGGTTGACGCGACAGGGTCCTCCGTTGCGTTTTTATTCGTCGTCTAATATTTTTATTATTATCCGGAACGTCTATTGCCGGCGATACGGGAGGATGTATCGGCAGCTGTCGCACACACACACACACACACACACGCATACTCGATCAGACGGAGTGAACACCCACACGTCGAGGCGCACCGGTTTAGCGTGCGCCTTCCGTGACGGAGAGAGAGTGAGAGAGAGAGAGTTTAATACGGGCGGGTGACCATAAAGCCCAGGTTTCGCTGGGCAAGTGGACGTTGGTGGTGGTCGATGGGCAGGCGGCTGCCAGCCAGGGGAGGAAGGGGTTGGCGATCGGGGCGGTCCAGGTGTCGATATAATCGAGAGGCTTGCTTGTCATCAAAGTGCCCCCGTGGTTCTCCTAGCTCACGGCGTTAGCAGCAACAACGACGATAGCGCCGACGCCGACCGAACGGCAGCCAGCCAGCGGCCCTCGTTAACGCAAAAACGCGAGAGATGATGGATGGATGCTAAATTGCATTAATTAAATCCAGCGTGACACCCTAGGCCGTCACCGACGCGCCGCCAGCCTTGGTATCACTCGGCGGACCCACCTCGGGCTTGCTTGTCTCTGTGATCGAGGCGTGAGCCGTTTAACCGGGTGTGGGTCACTTTGATGATTACACTCCGGTACAGACCTCTCCTCCTCCTCCTCCTATACTCCTCCCGTTCCTTCTACCTCCGCTCCGGCTTCCTTCATCACCTTCGGCCCTCTCCTAACTCTGGAGAGATCCTCCTTCGTCACCATCGCCACGGACCGGTTCACCAACTCGAATCCCCGACAGAACGACAGAGGAACGTCTTAACTATCAAAGTCCTACTCCTCGGATTAGGCTGCGACGCTACACGACTGCCAAGACCACTCCAAGAGGGATATACCGGAGAGCCTATTGTCGTTATCGAATGCCGATCCACAGACAACGACGACCAGCGAACCTTGGCATAATTTCGCGCGGCTCCATCGACTCGATTCTCCCTTTGATCCTGATTCGTTTAGCCGGTCCCCGACGGACCTCCGGAACTGTGCCAGCCTCTCTATCGGAAAGTAATCTGCAACGAACCGACCGGCACTCGCCAGCGAGTCAGTATCCGGGGATTTTAACCCTTTGCATTATTTGAAACAGGTTTTCAATGATTCGAGTATTCTATGAATTGATAGAAATTCGGAGGTAGTGTCAGAAAACAGGCTCGGTATAGTGTGCATAGTGTGAAAGAGATTATACAGAATGAACATTTTTTTAAATAGCTTCGAGTCAGAAGGGTTAATCCGAAATTGTGGGAGATGTGAGAACAAACGTGGTTAGAGAGTGCACAGTTGTGTATTTATACATATATAGTATAATTAGAAGGTTAAAAACGGCTGAGGTTAATTTAACAGTAAACCTACCGAGCTAATAAAAATGACATCATAGAATTTATACTTGAATACAAGAATGTGTATAATCATTTCAATAATTCTGAAATAAAAATCAGAACTCGGTGATTTAACGAGTGGCGTTGGGTTTAGTGTTAAGTGGATCATCCTATGTCCTGTAATGAATTCAGACAATTTTGCATAAGAATCCGCAGTTTAATTATTCCTCTACTTAAAAAGCGCACAATTGTTCGAATCGCGCCGCGACATCGCGTATTTGCCAGCAAAAAAAACCCTCTTAATTTCGCGTCACGAAGAAACGAGATTCACAAGGCACGACGGACGCCGTTGTGTTTGTAGGCGCTCTATTCCAGGTAGGATGGAAATTAAACGAGACGAACCCGGTTCGGTGTACCTTCTCGAAATTGCATCTTTCCCTTTGACGTTCTAATTTGATCCCCACGCGGCCGTAGGAAGAAGCGAGGCTAAGTGGCTCTAGCCGAATAAAAGAACACCGTGGGCGCGAGGAGCTCGCGCGGCGCCGAGTAAGACATTATCCGTTGCCGCCGCCTGTGGCGAAAAATCGCTGTACATATACTGTTCGTCGGCGGCTCGAATCGGATGATGAGATCCCGATACTCTCGGGCAACATGTGTTTCGACGCGGAGATAAGTGAGGGTTACGGTGCGTCGATATTAGATAGGTATAATTTAGCCTGGTCCGAAGCAAAAAGGGAAGAGAGGGTGGAGTCCGAACTAGATGAAAGAACACGTCCATCAAAACGATTTCATTCCACTTAACACGTTGCCGACCGGTGATTATTGCATATTTTTGAAAAATGTATGGTACATGGCTAAATTTTCATTTAGCATTTAGTATGAACTAACTAAGTCACCCTCAATAACGTCGTCTAATAGTTTCATTTAAGATTGCAATGGCAAAGAAAATTTCTATGCTTTTTTTTTTGGTACAGCAGAATTATTGAAAATCCTATTAATAGGCTTCCGGTCGATAAAGTGTTAACACACTGTGAAATATTTTGGAAATGGTATTTACAATAACAACATTGATGTTATCGGCGCACTGGTTCGATCAATTGTTACTTAAAAACACTTTTGCAAATTACCACATTAATTTCAACGTTTTCATCGTACTTTAGATCATTTTCAAGAAAGAATTGCTGCTGCAAATTATTAAACTTTATAACATTATACTGCATGTTAATCTAGATTGTGGAAAACTAATACCTACTTGCTTTGTGAAAAAGAAGAACTTTTAAATTCATGGAATTATTGAAATTCCAAGGCATCAACGCGTGTTTCAATAATTCTATGAATTTCAAAGTTCTTCTGTTTCATAAGGTACTTCATTAAGTAAAAAATATGTAGAAAGTGGAGTGCGAGCAATTGAATGTTAAAATTTTGTAAAACAATGAAACAAAGGAAGTAATAAAAATAACTTTACCGTTAATAATCTGCTACGAAGGGAAATGAATATTGTCGTTTTGATAAATGTTGGTGAAATTTCATTTCGACTCGGAAGAAATGGGAGTGACAGATTCGTTCGATAGGTTTGCTTGAAACGAATAATTTCGAGTTCGACACCGCAAGGGATAAACCGTGAATCCGATGTTTCTCGGCCGCAACGAATGGATGAAAATAGTAGCTAACGTAAAAGCCAAACAGCCAGAAGTTTGGAGCAATCAAGTTGCCAGTACAGTGCCAGGGTTGCGTGCGCCGACGAACGAACCGCGGCACTTGAACGCGTGGATCGATGTTAAGAAGCAATTGGGATGGTTACATTGTCGCAATTAGAGTGGCTTAATGACGATCTAATGATCTCGGCGGCCGACGTTCCCGAACAATGGACGTCGAAAGAGTGGCGCGAAAGCGTGGTTAATATTTCATCGGTTGTGACGCGCAACAACGTCTGCCGATTAAAAGGCGATGAAATTGGGTCAACGTAATTGCTGAATTTTTCAACGGACGACCCTCCTCCATTATTACTTCCGTTCGTTCAATTATGCCACATCGATTTCGCCATGGAATCATTCTCGCTGGATTAAAGCGTCGCGAGGGGACGTTTTTCCCGAGGAACGTTCGACAAAAATAAAAATGTAATTGTTCATCTTTTCATATACCTTTGTTACTCGATTTTATCGAGTTTGTCCAAATCGTTTTTAGAAGGTCTGATGTACATGTTTCTTTTCATTGTATTTCTGGATGAAGCGATGGATACTTTTAAAGAAGACCACTGTGAAACTAATTTCACAGGACTGAAATAAAAGGAATGTTGAAGAACCTAAGAAAAGGAACCTTTTCAGTTTTTCGTTTCCTCGAAGCGAATCCCAGAAGTTGGTCAATTTTTCAACGATTGAACAGTCTCGTTAAAGCAAACGCGGGGGACAGAAATTCTCCGGTACGTCGTTTCCCGAAGGAACAAACGAGAGAACGTTCCCGTGTTTCCCCCGGTTTCTTTGCTCGATGGATTTCGTTGATCTTCGGGACGACAAATATTTTCGATTGGTAGTTACTGAAACGGGATCGACTCGCGCGTTGAATCGTGACGAGGCGTGGGAGGATCAAAGGCGCGCGATGTACCTCCGCGGAATAAGAGGATAATGCAGACTCGATTCGACGTCCTTGAATATTTAATATCTCGCGAAAACCTTCTCGCCGTGCGCGCTTTTTGCGACCGGGGCCCAGAGATATTCGTCCCTGTTCAAGCGGAACTAACGAAGGATCAGCTTCTGTCTGGAGTAATATCGAAGACGCATGACTGATCGTACCCGATTGATCTCGTCGCCGCACGCGCGGGGATCGTTTAATACTGCCGGATTTTATGGTCTCCCGGCTTTCAAAGAATTATCAAGCCGGGAAGGGGAGGATGTGGAAATAACGTAAAAATATTTTCACCAAAAATACGGTGGAGAACCGGGTCCCCGGACTCGGTCTGATCCGTGTACAGATTATACAGGTACCCGGTTACCATTTCGGCCGTGACCCCTTCGTGCTCGACATTTAATCTTCCCTCGGGCAGATCTGAAACGGAAGCGAAAGTGAAGCCTCTTTTCGCCTTATTGCGGAACGAGTTGACGGTAACGCGTTCGTTTCGACAGACCTTCCAATTATTCTAGAAATAATTCTCCAAACCTCCCTTAATCGAAGACTACCATCTTGCAGCATCCCTTTCGCGACTAAATATTGTAAATGACTCCAAATGTAACTACGGCTATGAGGTTCACGATCTTAACCACACTATTTGGCAATGTACCTTATTGGAATCACAACGAGTTGGTCTTATGAAGGGATTGAATAAGCTCAACTTGTTCCCACCCTTGAATTAGTTAGATCGTTGCTCTGTAAACCGAACATTCAAGCGTGTCATCTTCTTTTGAATTTCTTCAAACAATGTAATCTACAAATTTGAAATTATGTATATGTCAAATACGCTGTTTTCCTATTGATACTAATGTATATGTCAAATACACTGTATTTATATTAACCCTTAGCACTCGAGTGGTGCCTCTGAGGCGCCACTAAAAATTGCTGTACTATTATTTAAATAATTGTTTACACTATCAGATATGTCAGTATCTAACCAATTAGGTACTACACATCAAATTTAAAAAATCATAGAGAATAGAAATATAGTAGGTCAGAAGAAACGTTTAATTTTCGAGTTAAAATAGCTCCGAGTGTAAAGGGTTAACTCAAATGTAAAGCTTCATAACCCCCAAAGGGGAGTTACATTAAGCTCAATCAAAAAAAAATCGAAGAAATAAAATTTTTATACGTGTATCTCCTTTTTCTCACAACTAGCGCTGAATATTCTGCTTCAATCGTAGTTAAATCGTGATTACAATAATTAAAATGGTGACGAACGGATAGACAGGTTGGTAGCGAGCGGTAAGCTAAGTTGCACAAGCCAATTTAGAAACATCCTGGCGTAATATTGACGGGGCAGATCGGTTGTTGCTCTGTTCGAAATATGCGTTTCTCGGCGCGTCATCGCGAGCCTCCATAAATCAAGCACCGTCCGTTTAACAGCGACTTAACTTCGAAACTTATCGGCGGGCCCGCGGTAATTACGTGTTTCTTCGTTGGCACGTGAATCCATTCAAGCCGGTCCGCTGTTCCATAAGTCAGGATAGGGCGACCTCTATGGGGAACTTGGTGAAATTTCACCAGGACACGGAGAAATTCACGAAAAGCCCTATCAGGCTGCGCGCGTCACGAAACACTGTCCGGCGAATGAATGCCGGCGTCAGACAGCCGGCGAATACAATAATACCTTCTTTCTTATTCAAACCGGGGTCTCCCTAAGAACTTCTCAAGTTAGAATGCCGTTTCTCTCGGATGTGTCATTCACGTAAACATGACAGGGTGTATTATACGTGCTCGTTGCCGGTTGCATTGCTTCCGCGCTTGAACACGCCGCCACGCCGCGCCGCGCCGCCACGCCGCCGGCGCATTCAGACATTCGATTACGTCGCTTCGCCGAAACGACTGCCGGTAGTTATGCGCTCGTCGAGTTCTCGTTGCTGTACCCCGTTGTAATTTACAACGAACGTGCCCTGTAATGCACCCGCCTCTTTTTATCCCTCTTTTCGCCCGGCAGCCCGGATCCCACTGAAACGCTAATTTCCGGCGAACGCTCCTCCGACCAGAACTTTTCGTATCGAGTCCGGTTTCTTCCAGTCTCATTTTCACCGAGTGTTTGCCTCACCGGAGAAAGACGCTAATCGGCTGTCCTCAGCCAAATACTTGTCTCTTAATTTTATTTATTCATCGCGAAAATAAATGAATGAAATACGAAACTCTGGAAGCTCTACGAAAAGGATAGATCTTGATTTATAAATATAGGGGTGCACGGTTCAATTTTTGGAATTCAGTCCCTCCCTTCTTCTACTCCTAGCAAGGGAGGAGTAGTCGTCTTCGATTTTAATTAAACGTTTCTGGGATAACATACAAACAGTTAAAAAGTTCATGTCTGTGCGAAAGACATGTCGTTATTCCCTAAGAAATGAGATAAGAATAATAAATCTTCGCGCAGAGAGGCAGTCAGCTTCGAAACCATCAGCCGAAGGTTACTCTGAATACCCTCAGAGATTCTTCCGCAGTTTTTTGCGGGATCTCCGCGCGGAGTCGTGCGATTTGCGCGGGTCTGCGTCTGTCGTGAGCCGATAGTTTATATTTCGCATTTATATTTCGCGGGTTTGCGGTTTTTCCCAGCGATTTGCCAGCGTCTCGGAGAAAAGATGGGTAAGCGGCTGGATGGCGCTTAAAACTCTGGGCGAGAGAGGCGATCGGTGCTCGTAAGGAACGACAAAGGAAGCCGTTCGCCGGAGAGGAACTCATGCAATTCTAAACTATTTCAATGAAATGGGATAGCGACCGGTAGATTTGTTGGTCGCGGGTACCCGGGCTAAGGTTGCTCGCTGCTCGGGGAGCACGCTAGACCGAGTTAAGGAAAGCCACGTTCTCCTCTGTAGACTTGGTTCGCTCACTTTTCCTTTGTTCTAAAATTCTTACGACTTCCCCTGCGTCTTCTTAGCTCCCCTTCCTGCGGAGCAACAACAAAGGAAGTGGTCTGTATCAGCGTGGGCGGTAATGTCGTGGCGAAGAGGTGCGCGCCAGAGTAATACGAAATTGTCTCTTCTTTCGCGTTAGGCCAACCTGGGGGCTGGTTGGAGGATAGTTCGCGGGGTAGCGAAGCGGTCACGGGATAGGTAGTACCCCGCCCGGCAACTTTCTTCGGCAACGCCGCGAGAGTCGGTGCCTTCCCGCTCGACTAACTTCGAGGGTTCGAGAGCATTAGCATATCGACTTATTCATACAATCCGCTCCGGGTTCGTGTTCCGCGGACGAACACGCACGCTCCACCTTCGGGCTATGCGGAGAGAGAGACCCCGTCGATGATGATGCCCGCGCTGATGGCGTACCGCGCTTTTTCAGGGGCTTTGAACTTCGACTCCTCGACCCTCCGGGGAATACGTTACGACGTGTTTCGATACATTGATTTCGTTAAACTCGAGTGCCGACTACCGAACCCTCCGAACGGCCTCGATAATGCCGTAACGCTCTCGACGCGGAATTTCGATTCGCGGAGAGGGGAATCGTTTGTCGGGATTACGAACGGTGAAAAGTTCCACGGGATGAAACAAACCGATCGATCTACGCTGCAGGATTCTTACTCGAAAGATGTACAGGGTGTCGCGAAGTTATACGCTGCAACCAGCGCAAGTAATTCTACAGTGAAGGGCCTATAATGTACTGTATATGTGACTACGTGTACATTTACTAAGTTGTTATAAATTGTTGTAACTAGACAGAATTTATAGACAAGATTTCAAACAGTGAAGATATTACGAAAAGTTAAGGATGCTGGTACACTATTTTCAACTCTCTACAATTTTTAAAGACCAGAAGATATTTGTATTCGGTTCCTGTTTCTTACGATTTGATGAAGAAAATTTTTATGTTGCATGAAGATCCGCAGCCTGCCGATTTTTAATACTGGAGTCGAATTCATCCAACAATATTTTAAAGTATCCGCACGAAGCAAGAGACGAATTCACCATCTCCAATATGTGTTTTCAACTAAAATGCAAATACGTGACCATACATCTTCTTCTTTTTGCAGTAAATCTCCGAAACGAATTTCGTCGAACAGTAAATCCGCATTGCCAGCAATTACGAATTTGTCGCGCGTTCCTTTTTCGTCATGTTAAACGAACGCTCCACGGCTCGAGAGAATTAAAACAATTTTTTATCTGGTCGTTACGCATGAATTATGCCACCGCCGTGAATCACCATTGGAAATATTTTAGCGATTAAGCTCGGTACAGTTTCCGCGAGATTAGAGTGGAATTTCACTCTTCTTCTTCTTCTTCCCGTTCTCTCGTTTCCTCTGTTTCTCTTTCTGTCTGTTGGTTCGCAAGAATGCCGAGTGACTCGTTAATCTATCACTCGCAGAATCGTCCTACTTAACCGACTCTTAAAGGATTCCACGTTCTATTTCAATTCTCGAGGAACTTGTGCGTATGGCAGAGTGTGTACTTTCGACAGGTAACCGTAACGTTGCCGATAATTAAGCCGGATCCAATTATTCCCGCGGAACTTCCTGCGGGAATCTTTGCTTTCGTTCCAGGACTGTGGGAATTTCTTCTCTAGGCAGAGAACGTTTGCTAATTAGACGTTGGCGAGTTGAATGTACTCGGAAATTTTAATGTTTGCGGCTACTGTTTGCGAATTATCTTCCAAACAATTTTTTTTTTTAAATTATAGTTAAAACTACTACAATTTTGGTCGAATCACTTTCAATCGAAGTACTGGCAACTCTGCTAAAAATCGTGAAGCTATTTTAATCCTAGAGATTCCTCTTTATGCAAGACTTACAAATGAAAGAATTCGCATCTCCAAAGCAGAAATTCGGAGACCCGAAAATTTTGAAAAGTGCCGAACGACCGCACGATTGGAGTCATAAAAGTAACAAAAGCTGCATTCAAATCACCATGAAAATGAGAAACTCGGGATAGAGCCGGGTCCGATCGTACGCAAAATATAAAGCCGGGAATGGAGGGCGGATAAGCGTGTTTCACACAGCTGATGGTGGAGACAGAGCTCCATAATTCAAGGCATTGTTGCAGGCGAGAGTAGCGTCGAAGTTGGTCGTTCGGTATTGGCCCCGCGTGGTCGAAAATTTTTCATAGGCGCCATAAAAAGCGCCTCCGGGGGTGCGAGGGTTAAAAGAAATATCAGGGGTGACGTTTCGCGGAGCTGGAGCAAGCGTTCGTTCGGGGTTCGTGTCGGCGAGTGACTCGGATTGGGAGGAACTGGCTTGGATCATAGAGTCTCGGAGCACGAGCCGTCCGATGGCAACCGAGGATTGCCGAGCAGGCCCGAGGAGCGGTGAACGCGGCAACTCGCGAATGCGGCTACAGTCGTGCCGCGGCCTCCATAGAGGGAGGTTTGTATAGCCGGTGTCGTTCGGAGCATAGTACCGTGGTGAACGAGCGTTGTCGAACGCGTGTCACGAGTCTACGTAAATCTTTGGATGGAAACGATGCTGGAACGCCTCGCGCGATAAATCGGTTACGTCCGAAACAGTTGGGAACCAGAAACCCGAACAGTTTTCGTGTGTACTTCGATCGTGGGCCGCGCAACAGATGCGAGGTCAAGCGACCCGTTGCAGCCGGCCGACTACTTGCCCACGATTTCCTGCGGCCTCCGACTGGCTCCGCAAGTGTGCACTCCTTCGGTTCAACGATCGGCGCTTCGTCGTTCACCTACGTAATCCGGTGACGTAATATGACGCGCGACGAGGGTGTACCGCGCGCGTCAGTGACATAGAGAGAACCGCCGACTGTGCATACACCAGCCGAGCCTTGAACGACTCGGTCCGGGACGGTCAGCTCGAAACTGCAGCCGCCGCTCTGTATACACCTTTTGTGCCCGCGTTGATCACCGATCGGATCCGGATTCGGTGCGAACGAAAGTGAGAGGGGGGATTGTGTTTCTCGTGCAACGCTGGATCCCTGCTAGGTAGACCCCGGTCTCACCTTTTCTCTACCTGTGAGGACACCGGGTACTGGTTCGGAAAGAGAGAACGAAGAATTCCTTTGTCCTCGAGGGCCCAGCGGTGAACGCCGAGCAAGGAGAAGGGAGGAGGAAGCCACTCGGTCGAGTTTCTCTGCGTTGTCCTCTTCGGTGTATACCTGTCGACCCGCAGGTGTGAGCAGGATAGTTGCTGCTGGAGAGACAGGGAACAACTCTCTCTCTCTCTCTCTCTCTCTCTCTTTCTCGCCGTAGCATCGGTGAACGTCCGTCAGCGCGTTGCCAACAGCAAAGGGCAACAACCACGCTACGAACACAGCGGCGCGCTGTCGAGCCAAGGCCAGGACAGCCTCACAGCCGCCACGCTTCGCACAGCCAAAACATTCTCAGCTGCTCGACCTCGGCCGAATCCTCCACGGTCCAACTCTGTCCACGACATGCTCGACGATTAGCGACCGTCAATTCCATCGGACCCAGTTCACCCAAGAGAGTGCACCAACTCTCTACTATCCCCTCTTCGTGTGTTGTTGTTTGTTTCTCCGTCAGTGAACCTCCGAATCGTGAGCCAGGATGCAGCGACGAAGATTACCGGATGCGCTGCTGCTACTCGTCAGGACAGCTGTCCTCGCAGCTGTCTTCGGACAGCTTCTGGGACCCAGTCTGGCCAACAGACCCGCCGGAGCACACCCCGGACACGCTTACTTCGAACAACCATGCTGCGGACGCTCCCACCTCAGGCATCACAAAGGTTCGAATTCGAGAATGTTTCGACGTGATCGTCAGCCAGACACCGTCCCACCGTTGTGTGCTGTAGATAACCGGGGTTCAGGTCCGATAGCCGCGTGTGTTTGCGTTCCTGGGGATACAAACGAGATGAGCTAATTGTAGGAATGGTCGACGGTTAGTGATACTTCGAGGCTAGATGCTCGAGTCGCTGAGTTTCCAGGGTTTTTGTCGGTTTAGTGGTTCGGAGAAAAAGAATAGTAGATCTTTAGGCACTTTTTAAGACGTGTGGGAATAATGATTTTTTAGATCTTCTCAAAATCTGTTGTTCAAATGTGTTGAGAGATTATGTAATAGGAGAAAGTGATTATGATAAACAGCTGTTGAAGAGATTTTTGAAGAAAATGTCAGTTTTAACGTTGTGAGGATCTAGTTCTAGATGTTTGAATCGTTGAGTTCGTGGGTTTTTGTTGGTTCAGTGGTTCGAAGAAAAAGAATAGTAGATCTTGAGGCACTATTTCTTCAAATCTGTTGTTAAAATGAGTTGAAAAAGTATGTAATAGGAGAAAGTGATTATGATACAGCTGTTTAAGAGATTTTTGAAGAAAATGTCAGTTTTAACGTTGTGAGGATCTAGTTCTAGATGTTCGAGTCGCTGAGTTTCGAGGGTTTTTGCTGGTTTAGTGGTTCAGAGTTCGAGAAAAAGAGTAATAGATCTCGAAACATTTTTGAATACGTAAAATCTCCGACAAATCTGTCATTAAAATGAGCTAAAACAGTATGCAGTAGGCGACAGTGATTATTATGAGACAGCTGTATTGACCAACCTTTCAAATCTTGGCCGGAAGTGATTCACGTGATCGGTGTTTGAACAGTTGAAAGAGAAATGATTGGGAAATGGAACGGTGTAGTGGTAAACGATTAACATCTGCCTAATTTTGCATAATAATCCTGCGTGTAATGACGACACGCTGTTGAAATTCTAATTTAGACGATTATGCAAATCTTGATTTATTTTCAACTAACGTATGTCATCGTTGTCATTAATCTCGATTGACCTTTCGTTTAGTCATGTTTCCTCGGGCAGAAATCACTGGTTTCACACTTGTTCAATCATTTCGGAGTACCGCACGCTCGTTAATCACATCATTATCGTTCGCGTAATAAATTATGAAAGAAAGACGCGAGAATTGTGTTTCACAACGATGAAAGTCATTTTAACTACCCACAGAATGTTCTACTTCGAAAGTACTTAATGACAGGTGTTGCGTGCAAAGCATTGTTGCATTATTTTCAGACAGAAATTTTCAATTAGACAAATGTAAATGTGCCAATAGACCAATAGAATTATAATTATCAAAACCTTGTCATTAAAATAAAATTTTTGTATAGGAAAAATATAAATGTGTCAATAGGTATTCGAATTATTGAGATAATTCGAAGCAGTCAATATCAAAATTATTAAAACGGTATATAGAAATAGGACCTCTTGTCATTGTCACAAAAGGATTAAAATCAGAAAGGTACACATTTTATTAAGCTTCTCGTGATGTTCATTGTATAGGTACGGTTGTCACGGAGAATTTAAATATTTAAACATTCAGTAAAGTTCCCTATCGTAAAGCAGAATAAGGATAAAACTTTGGAGATGTGGTCCCAAGCGAAATAACCAAAAAATTGACTTTACCCCACTTCTGCATGATCAGTTCACATATCCTTACTCGATGAGCTGTATTTCCCCCTTCTTTCCTTATAGCTGTTGTTGTTCTTCGTATCTGCTAACATCCCTAAAGTACGTACCGGTGGGTCTTCTAAAACAGTCCGCGACATAATGGATAGTTGAGCATCGAGTTTGACTAAATGGCTCTCCGTTACAGCACCCTGTAGTGATATTTTTCATAGATCACAAGCTTGTTTCTCCCGTCTAGTTTAAAGTTTTTCCTGGGGAATGAGCCGCGCGGCGTTTTGTTTCGTTTTTAATTAAACTTGCTCGATTCTCGCGGCGATGAGCGAGTCTCCCCCGTCAGCGCGCGAGACAATATATCGTTAATGCTGCGTAAATATCCTTTCACTAATTAATCCTACGAGTTTCACTTCCGCGGCCGTTCTAAACAGCAACGGCGCGCTGAACAATGCGCCCCGCGCGCCATATAAATCGCAAACTTTCGAACATTCCGCGTCGTCCGGCAACCCTTCGCGCCCTTCTCCAAGCCCCGCGCGGAACATCCAGACACCCTCGGCCACGGTCGGATAAAGGTTAACGAAGTCTACGGCGGTTTACCGGGCGGAATTTTCGGCGCGCGGCGCGAAAAAACACTTTTCGCCACGGGTATACACAGCCGAGGGGGTGGGATTAAAAAGGGCTGCAGTTTTTCCTCGAGGGGGTGGCACGGAGGGTGAATAGCGGCCGCGGAGATACTGACCGGGCAACGTGCGTTTTCTCCTTCCTTCCTTTCTTCCCTTTTTCACGGTAAATCATTTAGGAGGACGAGGCATGGGGGAGGGGGTCGACGTAAAAACGTAGCCCCGGTAGCGAAAAGCCTGTTAGTATACATCACCAATATTATCTCGGGGAGGGTCCCTGCCACACGATATTTTCGGGGCTTAGAACGCCGGGACTGACTTCATTATGTACTCGAAGGGGGGAGAGAGACTCGGTGAAAGAGAGAGGGAGAGAGAAGATCGTCGAATGGAATGTGGAATGGTTGGTTGGTCGAACAGCCGGCTGGCTGGCTGGCTCGCTCGCTGGATGGTTGCACGGTTGCCTCTCTGCCAGCCAGCCAACCAGGCCTACGTGTGCAAGTCGAGTGTGGAAAGTGCGTGTTTAGAGTCGCATATGTTTCGCTAGGGCACGCCGAAAACTACGGGCAACAGCGGCGGCTGGATGGCTGGCTGGTGGTTGCCGGTGCACACCGACGACGTCTACCAGCCGCGTTTCCAACTCGTTCCCTGCCCGGAAATCTCGTGTGTGTGCGCGCCGGTTTTTCTCCTTTTTCCTCTTTTTTTATATTCGTTTCGCGAGACATTTTTCCGCGACCGGTGCACATACGAAATCGTCGCTTTATTTATTTTTTGTTTGTCCTTTTCACCTTTTTTAACCCCCACCCTCCGCCCCTGCCCCAGGTTGTTTTTCTTTTTCGGTTTCCGTTTTATTGTTTCGTCTCGCGCCCAACCTCCCCCTCCCCCCCACTTTCTCACTCCACCGTTTGCACGGGAGAACGTAATTTTAATTGCGCGGTTGTCCGCCTTGTTATGCGAATTTGCTCGACACTTTTTTCGTTTCGTTCGAAATTACCGCTGCCAGTTTTTCTACCTTTACATTGCCCCCGCCCGTTTTCGCACTACGCTGATGATATTCGCGCCCCTTTTCGGGAACGGTCTTCTGGCGGATGGACGTTGGATTTCGTTTTATTTGTTTGCAAGGAATTTAGAATGTCTACGATAGAATAATATACATCCTTGCCAATCTGGTCTTGCAGTATTGATTCTCGGAACTTGTAGAACGATCTACCGTGAAGATTATGGTACTCGGAACTATGAAACAATGGCTAGAGTCACAGAAAGTGGAGGAAAATTTTGAATTGCAATTAAAACGTGAAGCGTAGCTGCTCTGGCAAAATGGGAATTGACGTGTCGTAAACTGCTAAGGGATGCTTCCATCTGGGTTCTATGTATATTTATGATCCTTCATCGTCGGCCTGTACCTGACCCGAGGAACTTCCATGCGATCCTTCTCGTCGAGGAAAAACCTAACTACGAATTTCTGTTTAGTAACGCCGAAAACTAAACTCAAAGAAAATTTCATGGAAGAGAAGCATTAAAAGGGTCGAGCTAATTCAGGGTCTTATATTTTTGCTCTAATACATTCAGTATATCTTGTTAAGGATATACAAAATGCCAGAATGTTAGAGAAGTACTCGACAGTATATATTTTAATTTTTCAATTTTGATGTCATTAAATGATGTACATTTTATGAAATTTTGTTGACGCGAATTGTTTCACTATTTTAGGATGTCTTTTAGTAGATTCGACGATCTATGAGGATCTCTATTTTTACAAATTCTTCCTAATGAAATTAACGACAGCAGTGTTAACGAGTGTATCATAGAACTTGTGAGGAAGGATATTTTCAGAGTTCTCGTAACGATGACGCTGAATTGTGGTTTCGTTTTGTCTCTCGGATACGTGGTCGCTCGAACCTGTATTCGAAGTGTGGCGTTACATCCTGCACGACTGCTAAGCGATGTAACCAACGATATGTAAATACCGTGGAAGTGTATTGCACACCCGTTATTGAAATACGAAACTCGCGATAAGAACTCTTCGCCGATTTTCATCCCGCAGCGATAAATCTGTGAATGGTACCATTGATGTTTTATATGACACTTTTCCCTTCCACGTGGCGATATGTGTCGAGAAGTTTTTAATGCTTCACGTCACTTGTGTTATTTTTGCTTTGTAATACGGTGAATTGCTCGAGCCTTTCGTTGTTACATTTTTGTAAAACGATCGAGTCTGTGGAAACACAATATTCATTACTCTTTTATCAGCCCTTATGTCGATATTCAAAATATTCGATGATGCTCAATAACAGTGTAATTAATTGATATACTACATGTTTTCGCTTAATATTTTTAAAATTAAACGTGAATTAATTTATAATTGCTCGAAAAAATAGAAATCTATACTAACTTTATAGATATTCTTCATAAATAAGAAAATTATGAATCAGATGAAATCATGAATCAATAACAAAAATATGTAGATCAAATGCAGAACAGTAGAAACATTTCAAGAATGTAGAAACATTACGGCACTCTTTTCGATTAATCAAAAAAATAAATGTAGCTTCTGCATCTGGCAATTAATGCAGACAATTTTGCATAAAGATCTGCAACGCAGTGACGAGTATGCTCGTCTTGCCGGAGAATGTTCAACATCATCCGAGGGATTATCCGAATTTATATAACACGTTTAGGTACAGATATGCATTGAAATTTATAGTACCGTGCCGATTTCGGATGCCGAATATTACAAATAAAACGATATCTTGCTCAATAACGCTAAGAGGTTAATTTATCGAACGAAAGCACGAATTTATTGCGACACCGCAAACCGTGGTTCCCCGTTCTCGAGGCAAACAGTATGTCAATTTAAGCCGCACTTGCGGCTACGACTGTACGCCGCGATGTGATCATGAATCGTAAAGCCCCGATATCGAATCTCTGGTATCTAACAGAACGGATATTAATTTCGACGAGCTTCTCAAACGGAATCCATTAATCCAATTTGCACGGACATTTGATGCGCGCAATACTAATCTTTCGAATCTACGTACAAGTAAATGTTGACAGTCGCTTATTCAATTTCCCATCTTCCGTGACCAAATTTATTTTTATTCTGTTTCGCGTTGAATTGAAATTACTAATTTATCAATTTTTACCGAAAATGACATTAATTGCTTTATCAAATACTTGTCATGAAACTTTTAAAGTGACGAAATAAGTTCCATGATTATTAGACCGTGCGTTTAATTGTGATTTAATTGTAGGCAATTTTTAGTTTGCATAGAGAACCACAGTCTACTTATTATCTATCAGAATAAAAATCACAGAGACTCTAACCAAATCCCATGTACCAGTTGCGTTTAGTGTTTGGTACATTGAGTATTAAAGCAAAAGAGAAATCTTTTTCACTTGGCAAACGAGATTCCCATCAGCGTGCTTTCCGCTCGGCCAAAATTTTATAAACGAAAATTGACCGCGAGTTCGATAATTGCTTCGCTCAAGGGTAGACGGCAAGGGTTTCTGGGTAGTCGTATTCTCTCCGAATGGCTCTGCATCTCTCCTTCTATCTTCCCTCGCGCAAGATTTGCTCCGACTGCTGAATTACCCCGCGTAAATCCTTAATTCGACCGTAAACTCGAGAAGCTCGCCAAGATACTTTCTTTGCTCCGGCTAGAATTCTACGAATGATGTTTGCGTAAGTAGCTGGGCGAAGACGAAGGAATAGAGAGAGAGAGAGAGTGAGAGCGAACGATTGGACAAGAGATTCAGAAAAAGGACAGACAGAGGTGAAGGTGTAGCTGGATAGAGGGTAGGGCAACGTCTGGTAGCAAAAACCAACGGGCCCGACGAGGTTCTCTTTGGTCGCCAAACGTCCGAAAGATTCTCGAGATTAAAAGCTAGCACACGGAAAGGAGCGTACTTTCTCTCTCGGTGAACCCTCTCGAAGACTCGCGCCGTTGCGGAGGCTGACTGGCTAATGAAAGATGATGGCGGGTCGACTCGTCCGCCATACGGTATTCGAAGCCGCGCATTCCTGCGGCAAAGACCGATCCCTGTGAATGCCGAGACATTGACTTTCCTGGACGAGTTTACGAACTTGGGACCTTGGGCTCCAGGTGCCTTTGGATGGAAAGCTCTGCGCCGTGGTCGAATTATCTCCTTTGAAGAACCCCCCTTCCGAAGATATCCCCTTGAAAGAGTTACTCGCGGACCACCTTGCCGCGCATTCATCCCGGCTAATCATTAGCCAACTTTCCTTAATAATTTACTCAGGGACCGGTCCGGCCAAAGCCAGCCATTCGCCAGCTCGGAGACCGTTTCTTTCGATCGGTCGCGTGCCCGCGTCGACTCTCGAGTTTTTCCACCGAAACTTCCAACCTCTCGAACGTCCTCCAGAATCGCGTTGAAAGGGTTAACCGAGAGAAAAAGCTTGCCAGCAAGAAGAACTGCGGAAAGATGGGGGAAGGATAAAGGATAGAGAAACGGCGTCGTCGTCTATAGTTCTGTCTGGAAGCCATAGATCCTAGAAAGGGGCCGTAAGTCTGTTTTAAGATGGCGACGCCAGTCTGCCGAGATTATTGTGTCGATGCGGCAGCAACAACGCGATAAAACTTTGGAATTAATAGTCACTTAATTCGCCGCGTTGCTGAACGGCCGGGCAACTTCCGCTTCTCCTGGGTAAACAGGCTTGCCTCTCCGGCGGAACTTTTCTCCAGCGATTTTCGCGAGACAGCTTTATCGGGCTAGAGTTTGCGAATTATTTTTTCCCGACCGGAGACCTCGGATTTAGAAGCCCCCGTTTATCGACGGCTCTTCGAGCACCGTTTCCGCTTCTCCCTTCGCGAACGCGCCGCTTTTCTCGCTTTAGGGACCGAATGAATGTATTTAACGTGTTCAAGAGTTTATATAAATTTTTATGGTAATACGTAGACTGAGGATTTGTACGGAAACTAAAAATCTGAAAAGCGATGTGAAAAGTCTCTGAAGCCCGTCACTTCGGCAGCCGGGGCGGTTCTAGTGTCAAAGTCAACAGACGGTGGCGCAAAGTACACTTATCCGGCGCACACACGCTCGTAAGTCCGGATTAAAAAAGTAAGTTTCACGCGCAGAAACAGAGCGGCGAGACGCTTGCCCGTTATGAGAAATTTCTTTTCCCGGTGTTCGGATCCCTCTTTGCGGAGATCTTTGCGGCTCGGCGCGCGTCGGACTGCGCGGGACGAGCAACTTATACGAGACTTCGGCCAGAAAGAAGCAGCTCTATTTGCATTAGCTTGCATCGTGTCTTTATTCGAGGCGAAATCCGCTCGCGATGTAAACTCGCCTCGGCACAGGAAACAAAAACTCCGGAATAACGAAAGCTCGAAGGATGAGGCGGACACGAAGGAAACAACGCGCGGGACTTGTCGGATATTCCAACGACAGGATTACAGTCACCCTCGAGAGAGCCTTCCTTTTCTTTTCTATCCCCTTTCCGTGTACCTCTCCACCGTGTCTCTTTCTCTCTCTCTTGCTCCTTTTCTTTATTCCGTTGGAAAACACTTTGTAGCCGGCGTGTAAACGCGCGAAAGTGGCCGGTCCGTCGGAGAGGAAGCGATTCCGCGGGACGGCCTGGTCACGATGGTACTTGTGGTCCACGATGGAAAGGATAATGAGGATATAATGCGGCAACCGACGCTCCAGATGTTTAGGCGAGGAGCGCGTTATCGCGTCCTACCGGTTAAAGTTCTCGCATAACGAGCACGAGGAACGGGCATCGGATCGCGTGATCGTTTTAAAACGACAGCGATCGCCCGCTTAGCTGCTATCTGGATTGAGCAGACTTTTAACCCGGCGAGAAGATGCTGTCCCTTCCACCGATGGCAGAATTTTGTTCGTAATATTATAGACTTACATTAACCTGCGTTGTGTACGGACACTATTCATTGATCTCTTTGAATCTTTTTCTTTCTTACTAAAATTATCCCTAAGACTTTCCACGTTTGGTTCATATTTACCTTTTTAAACCACAATTCTTATCCGTACAAAATCCGATAATCGAATCGTCAATTAAACAAGCAAATGTGATCTGAATTGTGCCATGCTGGGTCTCATTTCAATCAGAAAGATGTCACAAATGCCAATTGTTTCCAGTTTGTTTGTTAGACTTTTAAATGTTCCAATGCTCGCGAATTCCTCTTCGGAAAGCTATTTGTCGAATTGATTCAACTCGTTATTTTATGCGAGAAGGTACGACCCGTTCGAAGAATATTTTTTGCAGTGGTTGAAAAGTCAATTTTGGCCAAACACGATCAGACAAGGCAAACGTTTGCACGAGCTGTTTCCTCTGATTCTCGTGTGACGAATCCGCTAATGAGAGCTAACCCATGTGGTACACTCTCTATAATATTTATCAGGAATATTTTCGTTAAAGCGGCTCTAGTCTCTTCGAATATTACTTCGAAATCACCGGTTTCAAACGACTGCGGCTTTGCCGGCAGTTTCGCGTGACCCACCCGCTCCATATACCATTCACCCGGTTCCCGAATAATAAAGTGTAATTCTCTCGTTTTGCGCGTGGCCCGTCGATCAAACCCACGAAACTGGGTTAATTTTTCCATTCGTCCAGCGTCCCAGTCGATTGACGATTAAATCGTTTTAGTCGATAGTTAATCGAACAGCCTTGAATCCGTCCACTCGAACGCAATCCTTCGGCTGAAACTGAATTCCGTGTCGGAACACGATTTTCCGGAACGATTTCGCTTTTCACTTTGCGCTCGTTAATTAAGTGACTATTGTTTCCGACATCGTTTAGAAGCAACATATGCGTAATCTCTAAATTTTCTTCTATCTATGTATGATCTATAGACTGCGGATCTTTATGTAAAGTAAAAATTATCTTCGTCACTTACAAGATGCAGGAACCATATATAAAAATGTCTTCCTATCTTTAACAATTGTAATAAATTGAAAATAACATATGGATGACTCTATATCGTTTAAATGTTGTTACTGTTTTAAATTTCATCTACCTATTTTTGTTATAAATGCATAGAATCCGCAGTCTACTGATCTATGATCGATTAAAGAACACTCCCATGGTTTAGGCAACTTTCATTTACCGCGGCGAGGATCGAGGCGTCCGTAGATCACGCATCAGGTAGCAACGAATCGTTCGCGTTCCCAGCAGTTTTCCATCTGCTGGAAATTTCGCGCTCGCAGCAGGATATCGGCATTCCGCATGTTCTCGAAAGGAGCTCGTCTGCCGCGTGGGAATCTCGTTAAGCCGCGGCGGAGGAGAGCATCGGGCGCAGTTAAAGCACACTCGAACCGTAAGGCGCGAGAATGTAATACCGGCTAGTTTACAACGGGACGCAGCCAACGACCGCCATAAACCTGAGACTTAAGGCAAGAGATTTTTCGCGCGACGGAAAACGCGAGACGCCGCGCCGTTATTATTTTGCCTGATACGCGGCCGAGCTGTGCGCTTCCGCCGTTTCGCCTTGTCTTCAGGGCGAAACTTAGTTCTATGGTAACGCTACTCCGCCTGAGAAACGTCACTTTAACTGCACAACTTTATCTCAATATGGTAGTAAAATTATTTCATCGGAATATTTAAAAATAAGAATTCTGACTCCACAGTTTGTCTGATCACAAGGCTATCTGTGGGAATTTGTTACAAGAACGGTAGCGAATGTCGTCATTCTAAATTCGGCACGCTTCTTGATTGTTATTTGAAGAAGGCGCTCAATTTTTTAAAGCTGTACAAGTCCAATATGCTCATTATAAATGATGAAGGACCAGCGTTACCACCGTCACATTAGTGCGACGTGTATGACTTCGTATTTTCCGTGGAATACAGTATAATATCCAGAGAGTATCTTAATAATTCATAAACGAGGCACATTGCATTTAACAAAACATTTGAACGACGAATGAAAATATTTTTCATAAAAATGAGTAGCTAAAATGTAAAGTAGAACAAACATTTATCTCTGTTGCTACGGAATATAATACAAAATTAGAGAATTTGATACTTACCACACGATGTGAAAGGCAGTCAGTGTGACAGTCGTTGCACATTTGTTGCAGTAGAGAAGAAAAATTCCTTGCAACCTTGTTCTGTTCGGATCCCACTGGTGTCAACGGCACGATTTAAATCAAGACGCCATTAGTATATGCATAATAATATTTTTAAACATTTTTACGTGACAACAGTAACAAAAATGTTAAAATTCATCGAATATATCATACTACCCAGAGAACGTATGACTTTATCTGAATATTTCGTAAATGAGGCACATTGCGTTTAACAAAACAATTGAACGACGAATGAAAACATTTTTCAAAGAAATGAGTAGCTTCGATGTAAAGTAGACAAGTAACATTTAGCCTTTTCGCTAGGGAAGATAATACAGAATCAGGAGATTTGATACTTACCGCACCATATGAACGGCAGTCAAAATGGCAGTCAGTGTGACAGTCGTTGCATATTTTTTACAATAAACAAGTAAAATTTCTTGCAACCAAAAGGGACAAGTGTAGCCGGGCTCCTTCGGTTCCGTTTGACGATGTGAAGTGAGCGCCTCTGGTGTCAGCGGAACGAACTAAATGAAGGTCCTATAGACGCCATTAATATATGCAGATTAATTTTTTGAATCGCCTTTACGTGCAAACAGTAACGAAAGGGTTAAAACTAATCGAATGTAGCATATTATCTAGAGAACGTTTGACTTTATCGGAATATTTCATAAACGAGGCATATTGCGTTTAACAATACATTTGAACGATGAATGAAAACATTTTTCAAAGAAATAAATAGCTCAATGTAAAGTAGAAAAATAACATTTGAATCTTTCGCTCGGGAAGATAATACAGAATCAAGAGAATTGATACTTATCACTTGATGTGAACGGCAGTCAAAGTGGTCGTCAGTATGGCAGTCGTTGCACATTTTTTTATAATAAACAAGTAAAATTTCTTGCAACCATAAGGGACAAGTGTAGCCGGGCTCCTTCGGTTCGGTTCGACGATGTGAAGTGAACGCCTCTAGTGTTAGCGGAACGAACTAGATCAAGACGCCATATTGTAATTTTTTGAAACGTCTTTTGATGCCAACAGTAACGAAATAATAATAGGAATAGTAATAATAATAGTAATGTTAAAATGAAATGGTAATAGAATAAAATATACAGGATGTTCACACTATTACTAGCCAGCGTTTTTCTTACAAATAGTAAATATTACACAAAAATGAAAGAGGAAAAAGTAGTACTGTTTTTTATATGTAACACAATGTATATAACAGTTACAGTTTCATCAGTATATGAATGTGGTATAACAAAAACTGAATTTATATGGATATTTCTTCACAATTCTTATAACAATATGTGCTTGTCAAAGATAGTTTGATGATGTAATTGTCAATTAATTTTAACATCACAATGTAATTGTAATGTTAAATTCTTCTTGGAAGAAGGCATATTATTTGAAGCCATAAGTGCGTATATTTTATGGTGCGTGACGTACGGCAGGTGGCGCTGCCGTTGCCGGTCACACAAATCCACAACAATCGGTCTCTGTACTAATTTAGCATGTAAACAGTTCTTTGATACGCACTATTGTCATATTCCATTTTGTAATTGTTGTAAATACTGAGTTACATAAATGTTGATACGATTTGACCAAACTGAGCGGGTAGGTAACTCTTTCTAGAAACATTTTCCAGAATTCTAAATGACAGCTACTCGATTTAAAAACGGTTATGTGAATATGTATAAAATGGCCGGCCATTTTGGATGGGAAGTACGTTGGAAATCGTTTTCGAAATATTAACTATTAATGCGTTATCGTTATATACAAAAGATAGTATCAGATTGTTGCATATAAAATATTCGATTCTATAACGTAAATATATTCTATTAAGTAAATCTGTAACTATTAACAAATGCTATTAAGAAATACTGCAAGAACCGTTATCGAATTCAAAAATGCTTCTTGCATCATAATGTAGTGACGTATCAGAAAGATACGTGCAGCTTTTGTGTTTTACAATTGACGTAGACAATTTCTATTTTTCATAAGAATTTCCAGTCTAGACAAGTCTAATCGATTAGAAATTTAGAAACAAGAGATTTGATTCTCTAATTATTTGCAGTCGGGTCCATAAGTGTATATGGTTTATGGCGCGTGACGTACGGCAGGTGGCGCTGTTGCTGCTGGTCTCACAAATCTACAACAGTCGTTCTGTGTTCTAATTTTTTAGCATGTAAACAGTGCTTTGATGCATACCATTGTCGTGTTCGATTTTGTAATTGTTATAAATTTTGAGTTACATAAATGTTGATACGGTTCGACCACTCTGAGTGGGTAAGTAACTCTTTCGGGAAACATTTGTCAGAATTTTAAACAACAGCTACTCGATTTAACAATGGTTATGTGAATATGTATAAAATGTCCGGTCATCTTGTACTAGAAGAAGGTTGGAAATCGTTTTCGAAATCAGAATTATTAATACGTTATAATACGAAAAACAGTATCATATTGTTGTATATGAAATGTTCGATTCTAGAATGGAAATATGTCATTACTATTAACAAATACTGAAAGAACATATATCGAATTCCGAAATATTCTAGCATAATAATGTAGTTCATATCAGAATGGTATATGCAACTTTTGTGTTTTACAATTGACGTAGACAATTTCTAATTTTCATAAAAATTTCCAGTCCAGCCACGTCTAATCGATTAGAAAATTCCGAAACGACAAATTTGGCTCACTAGAAGACTACATTAATATCGAAAACTCGAATTATTTCAAGCCGGGTCTATAAATGTTTACATACATAAATGCTGATATGGTTCGATCAAACTGAGTGGGTAAGTAACTCTTTTTGAAACACTGTTCAGAATTTTAAACGACAGCTACTCAATTTAGAAATAATTATGTGAATATATGTAAACTGGTTGACAATCTTTGAATATAATGAAATTGTCTTCGAAACCTTAACTATTAATGCGTTACATGCAAAAGACAGTATCAGATTGTTGCATATGAAATGTTCGATTTTAAGATGTAAATGTCATGACGTTTTGATCAAGAAATAATGT
Source organism: Lasioglossum morio (assembly GCA_916610235.2). Lineage (NCBI taxonomy): Eukaryota > Metazoa > Arthropoda > Insecta > Hymenoptera > Halictidae > Lasioglossum > Lasioglossum morio. The sequence goes on along the minus strand of OU744325.1, from coordinate 7,058,171 downwards.
TAAGAAATACTGAAAGAACATTTAATTCAAAAATGCTCTTGCATGATCATGCAGTGTTGTATCATAAAGGTGTATGTAGCTTCTGTGTTTTACAATTGACGCAGACAATGTTTAATTTTCATAAAAATTTCCAGTTTAGCTATGTCTAACCGATCAGAAAATTCCGAACCGACAGATTTGGTAATCAAGAATGATTTATCACTAGGAGACTCTATTAATATCGAAAACTCTGTAGAGTCAATAATCGCACCTGTCTGCTCAGACCGGGCGAATCTTTTTGCGTGCTCGGAGTTATCTCGCGTGCTCTCACTCTCGGCAGTCGATATCAGCTCTTCGCAGGAATCTTAGATCTTGCTGTTCAAGTCGGCGTTAAGAGAGAAAGAGGCAAGCAGAGAGAAAGAGAGGAAGATCAAATTGAATCTTGCTTTATCTTTCGCGACGATATTGAAAGGAGGAGAGAGGATGTCTCTTGGAAGGAGGATCAGAGCCACCCCTCTTCGTGACGCGCGTCGGCGTCGCTCGACTGAATAAATTGTTACAACCGCTATCAACAGCGCCGCGATACGAGCGTTTTCACCCCTCGAGCCTGCTATTCTACTCGTCCGCGTGTTCTCCGATCGACACGTCCGACTTCCTACATATACACTTTCTCTTCCTCTATCTCTCTCTCGTCCATTTAGCTTTCGGGTGTCGCGTCGTATCGATAAAATTTCGGTCTCGATTGAGGCTCCTTGCGGTTCTCGGCTCACTTGGCTTCGCGGTGCGTCACACGCTGTGAAGATGTCAGGGATTCTTCGGGGTCCCGATAACCATCTCGGGACTCCCCGGTTCACGAACTCGGCGATTCTGAAAATTATGAGGATCTATCTGATCCGATCCGTTCACCCAATCGGACCTCGACATTGATTCGAATTAGCGGATGTTTATAGAAATTCGAGATTTTCTCGGCTCTTTCGTGAAAGCCGTAATATCGGAATAATTTCCTTTGTTCATCAGGAGATTTTATTCTGGGGAAAGTTCTTTACTATTGTCCATCGCTAAGGATTTTTCAATTGGTCTTTCAACGGCAATATCAATTTCAATCGTAGGTTAACTTCCTTGTTCGGTTCGACTAACGGAACGAAATAAAAGAGGATTTCCGATTTCTTCGTGCGCAACTTGAAGTTTCCGGGCGCGACGGCGAGGACCAATTAAAATGGGAGGTTGTCGGCCCTCTATCAGAAAAACTGAAGCGCACGGGGCCAGGTAGGCACGCGTACAAATTAACTTTACGTAACGAACACCACAGCGAGTTCCGCGTTTCGCGCGAACACACCTGTCCGTGATTGCGTTAAGCCTACAAGGCTCCGCGGGTTCGTGAGTCGGTGGGACCTAATTACACTAACGACCGGCAATAAAAAGCGGCGTCGCGACGCGGCGACGTCGCGGAATTCGCGCGCAATTACCGTCAGATCTGAGGGTCAGGTGTGCGCTTGTATATCGCGTCGCGGCGCTTCTCTCTCTCTCTCTTTCTCTCTCTCTTTCTTTCTGGCGCACACTCTCGGCTCCAGCCAGTCGAGTGGTTTTTCGCAGACAGAGGAGAGCCTCCTCTCCTCTCTCCGACTTTCCCCCATTCGAGCGGCCGACGATTCGTCGATTCCGCGTATTAAACGGCGCAAGTAATCGCGTGCGCGTTTATCTGGGAATTGCATGCGTTCGACCGAGGAGGATTCCCTTCCTCGTTACGCGCAGCTGGACGCGCACGCGGATGAAATTGCGTCGGTTAGGACTGCCAGTCACCAGACTCTGCGCTGACATGCTCGCTTCTTCGCCTACGATTCAGTTACATCCAAATAGTCAACAATCTGAAGAAACGTGATCTTTAGAAACCTTTTCTGAGGGAATTAGTCAACTCGAAAACATTATAAAAGCTAATTACTACAAAGAAAGCCTGTTTGGCGGGCACATACTCATCTCTACTCCCAATGAACAAAATATTTCTCAGTAATTATTTAATTATTAGACTGAGCATCTTTATGCAGAATAAAAAATGTTCTGCATTGACTGCGGGGAGCAGAAGAAATATAAATATTCATTTCATGCTTTAATGGGTTTGTTGCGTTAAAAACAACATTACAATGTTCTTCAATTTCTCTAACTATTTACTATTTACATTATATATATTGTAAACCACAATGTTTATGCGTGTACGGTACAGATGGACGAAGAACAGAACTGTAGACATATTATAAAAGAATTTCAGAATAATGTTACATTATTTTTGACTCATTAAAGTTCGTGAAAGACGAGATACATGATTCGCGAAAAACCTGCGGTCTAGTTTGTTTTTCTAGAGAATGTATTGTACTGTTAACAACGGCGGATCGAAATCGGAGGTGGAAAGCTCAAAGGCTTGTAATTCGATGTTATGGCCTCATAATTGGAGCCCGATATAATAACGACTTTCGAGTTTATTATTACTTCGAGACGGGCGGAGAAATGAAGTCGTTGAAAGCTATCCGTGCTTCTTAAACACGAACGGGGTCGTTTCTGGTTGGTTAATTACTTGGCAACCTCGGTTCCAGGTACGTCCTTACCTGCGTGTGCACTCGGCTAGCTTCAACCCCCCGTGTTTCGCGTATTCCAGGCTCTGTGCTTGCACGTCATGCCCGTTCCCCTGAAATTCATCATCGGATCAAGACGTTTTATCCGCAGACGATTATAACGACGCACACCTTTTATCGATTGATCGCGACAACAGCCAGGAACACGTTAAATATTTACATTTCCCGGGGCGAATAAAAGTGCAGGCATTCGCAGCGCGGAGATAAAAAAAGAAACCCGTCATGGGTTCGAAGTTTACCGGGAACGAACGGTTCTACAAGTTGCCGTTGACAGGAAAACTGGTCGACCTTTAACCGGATCCAATAAGTCAAACGTCTATCGGCGAGGCAAGACAAACTTCAAAGTGAAATTTCAACGAGCTGATAAAGATGAAGAAGCGACGTTGCTTTATTAAGATGTTTGCTGCCGCTATTTGTCTCGATATCGGCGTTCGTGGGTTTCAGGCGAAGTACGCTAAACACGTCGTACATATTTATTTTCATGAAATACGAGCGAACTTTGACCGAAAGGTTTTGTATTTTTCAAGGATCGACTTCTCGACGAGCTCGAATTTAATTGAATTTTTAAATTGTGAGCTACACGAAGTCACGGGCGTCATAGGCGCGTAAAAAAATTACCACAAATATGGAGTCGAAGAAATTTAATTAAATTCTCGTAGGTGCGTGTAATTAATACTTTGTGGGCTTTGAGCAGTCTGTCCTACGTGGTTGTACAAAAAGCTGAATATTGATTTCAATTATGAACTTCACTGAAAAACAAGGTCTTCTGTTGAAGTTTTAATTATTGTCGAATTTTGTTGTTTAGTAGCACCTTCCAACGAGGGGATGGAACAATATGAGAACGTAACAAAAAGTTTTAGCCTTCCGTATCAGGGATAAAACCGAATAAAAGGGAATACTTACTTGAGAGTTACGCAAAAATGAACGGCGCAATAGCGATTTCCAGAGAAACAAACGAAGCATCTAGAAGCGGCGAAACCGTTTCACCTGACAATGGTGGAGGATCGGAAGAGGTGGACGTATAGGGAACACAGGGCGGTGAAAATCGCGGCAACAAAGAGCAATTGGAAACTGGCCTCGCCGTGGAAACCGCGGTGCATCGGCCGGGCTTGAAAGAAGTATTATAACGGTTGCCACGGGGGTTAATAGTCGACAGGGCCAGTTAATGCCTCGTAATGGTTGAACGAAAGGGGCCGCGCGCGATCGCCCCTCGTAACGACCTGTACCGGCGTAACACGACCGCATGGCCCCATCAAATCTGATACCGGGTGTACCGGCGTTACCAGAAGCATGTTGTCGTCGACCGAGAACCCCGTAGACCTGCTTGGCTACACCTAACCAACCCCATAAAAAATGTGTACTACATACATTCAGGGAACCGGGCTTCCGCGCGAAACTTTACGGGTATCGCGCGGGTTCCGAGGACACGAGGGGGATGACCGACACCGTTGGGTATCGGCAATTTGTATCGGCTGTTAATAACCATCGGGAGAAGGTGTTAACTGAAATGAAAACCGCAGGGGGGATCGGCGAACGCACCCTTCCGGGTGACGATTACAAGCCGAAAATCGTGCGGTCGCGTAGACTCATGCGAAGACCTTGAAGATCAAGTACCTCGCCACGGTGGATTAATTTCGTCGGTGCGACGTGTTTACCCCTTGTTTGACAAGCTTTTTCCGGTCGTCGATCAGGTTTTTTTTGTGCCAGCTTCAGCTCTGTGAAATGTTCGTTCGTTCACGTGAAAATTCGAACAGGATTAACAGGAATCAAACTGTAGACACATAAGTGGAAGATTAATAATGCATTCTAATACTAGAACAGATTTTCTGGAATTGTGTGTAACAACTCCTAAGAGACAGGGAGAAGTAAATATTTGATTTCCAGTCATCACTGGACAGTGGATTTTATGTATTCATAATAAACATGACCAGGTGCAATTTGAAAGAACAAGATTAAAAGAATTTAAAACTTCTACTTGGTTCCATACAAATCCGCAGTCGTCATCTTTAGATGCAACTTCGCCAACCGCTATCGTCGCGAGATGACATACTCAAAGAAAAAATCCCATTCGTGAATTGACTATGGAGTCATTTGGAGCGACCATTACCAGTCTCATCCGTTGTGTATAAGAATAGGATTACGTTTACAGGCGTGTTCGGGAATAATGGTCGCATTTCGTCGCAGCATTCGCGCTAGAAAAAAAAACCACTTGGCGCCGCGCGTTCATCTCTCGACGGCGCGGCGGTGGGGACAACGCATAATTCTTGCGTAAAACCGCGGAACCGTCGGCGGTTCATTATCCCGGTGGCTAGTAATAGTTCTAATTGCCGACAGCTTTTAACGGAACGAGTCGGCGCGGCGCGTTGAAACACGAGGATATTCGGTTGTGTACGGTTGGTGGGCGAACGTGCGTGAAAACTTGCCGCTGTTCCTCTTTCACCGCGCGACGCTGGTTGCAGCACACTGCATTTCTTAATTGTTCCCTAACAAGAGGAGTTGGCACTTGGCACCGTTTGTTGGCCTGTCTCACCTCTTTCCAGGGTCCTCGACCCACTCCCATGAAACAGGCACCAGCGGGACTCTAGCAGTTCTTCTTCGCCTTAGCCAACCTCCAAGGAGCTAGCTCTCCTCTCCCTCTATCTCACTTTTCTCCGTCTATTCTTCGGCCGTGTTACAAAGTGATTAGTCGAGTAATACTGCCGGCTACTCCCTGGCTGCGGTATGTCGTTAATGTTCCGCTGGACTTGCAGCTGCACTTCGCGGTTACTCCCCTCGGAAACTTCGACGCGAGACCGATCACTCGACACGCGGAGATTTAAGAGAGGATTCGCGCGACAATCCCTGCTAACGAGCCGATCTTCTGCTCCGTCTTCATCTCACCTGCTTCGTACGCGTGTCACAGAGGTTCACAAAGGCGACGATTTGCTACTTGCTTAACATTCACTGAACCAGCGAGGCGGTCGTAAATATACTCTTGGCTTAACAATTTCTTGAATTATTGCGGAACTTTACGCTATTGTGTTCTTCGAGGTTTCGATGTTATAACTGCACCCGGTTTTTTTTCCAAAGAACTATAGCAGCGTCGCCCGCCGGCGACCGGAAGTACGGAATCGTTAATTTAGACGAACGTAGCCTGTTTCCCGTAAGAAAAATTTATGAGCACGCGCTAGTCGATTATACCGTGTCGTGTCTGATGAACGTTCCTCGAGACGCAGCTGCTACAGTTTCATTAAGGTTAACCGTGCGTGTAAAAGTGCCGCGTGTTTCCCGTTTACACGCACCTAATATCCTGCGCTATTTAGGCTAAATTATTTCCCTCGTTCGCCAGTAATATTTGCGCAAGTATATTGTGCGCACGCCGCGCGGTGTATACGTATCGGCAGTTTGCATGCGGTTCTCTCGTGAATGATTTAAATTTCAGGCAGCCGAATTTAAATGGCCTCGTACGATCAACATCATTTGTTTCACTCGCGATTCAATCTAGATCAGCCAGCCAGGTCTCTTTGTCTTTCGATCCGACGCGCTTCGGATCCAATCATTCAATGCTCGCGATACTCATTTTTTAAGGACTCGGGGGAAAGTTGCATTCGGTACATGTTTTACTAGTTATTTGTAAATTGCTACTCTTCAATTTTATTTTTGTTTCTTCTTTTTGATCCTATACGGTCCACCTTTTATTCGGAGCTTGTTACAAAATGATGTAATTCTTTTTATTATAATTATTTTTGTATAAGTCAATGTCGAGTTTGGCTTAACATTGGTCCGTGAAAAGGGTTACCTTCTAGCTCATCGATTCAAACCATCCTCGTTACGCAGTATTTACTCTTCCGGCAGAAAAATCTGAAGAAATCCCCTCCTGATCGTATTTCCCTATTTCCTTCGACATAATGGTATTCTATTCGCTCGGAGTGATTCAGGCAGCGTGACCTGCATTTTTCAGGTTAGGCCGCAGATTCCATTGATCCATATACCCACCGACAGACAGCATCGAACCGGGATGCTCTTTTTTACGGGGTCGTTCAAGCTCGAAACGAGGGAACTTTATAATTACGTAACGATATGGCCCCGGCGCAGCGGTGGAGCATTATTCGCATATTTTCTTAGCGTGGGACGAGTTTCGCCGTGAAAAATAAAGTCTGGATCGAGGAGAGAAGAACCAGAGGAGGGGGGAGGAAAGGGAACGGTGCACGCGAGCCGCATATTTTCAAGTGTAAAACTTTAGGAGCAGTCGATACCCGGCGCGCATCACCGGATGCACACGCTCCGTATTTCTGGCGAAAGCGAGCAGCGCAGCTGTCACTCCCCATGAGCTTCGGCTCGCTATAGCCGTAGACCGCCGCGTGTCTCGCAGTCCCTCCGCTCCATTATTCCAGTTCAGAAAGAATTAATTTTTTAACGGCGGACCGCGCAAGCTCCCCCACCCCTCACCCCACGGACACGTGTGCACGCCGCTCGCTGTTTTTCCTTTAAAAAAAACGGCTGGAAAATTTACATTTTCGTCGTCTGTTTTTCATTTCTGCTCTACCGTCCGCGTTTCGAACACTTCCTCTCTCCTCTCGCCCGTTGTTCTCTCCTCGATCCCGAGATCGCTCGTGGCTACCGCTCAAGTATATTTTTGTGACGGGAACTCGACGTGTGCGTGCGTGCGTGCGTTTTTTTCCCGCGTGGATGTAGGGAGCGTTTCGACGAAAACTTGTAAACAATTTTCAGCGGTATTCCGATACCAGCTCTCGTTCCGCGCACACGTATTTACAACCCCCGTTCTCACCCCTCTCCGCGATCTCGTCGGCATTGTCGATTTTTTCCAAATTCTGCAACATCGAAAATTGAGCACCGCGTTCCACGAGCGTCGCTCACCCCCGTGCACCACCGCGCGCGCAATCGCGTGCTATTCGACGACCGGATTCTGAAATGAGCCATGAACTATGGAGATTTAAGGATAACATTGTTACCGAACGCAGGTTGTTGCGCATGTCGTCACCGACCGATTTGCATACGGCCGTGCGTGCAGTTTTCGATCGAATTTTACGGGAATCGTTGACCGGCGCGATGTTTATTGGGGAGGAATTGCAGTCGAGTGACACCGATCCCGGACTTCGAATTGTAAATCTTTACGGTCACGCTGGTCCTCCACGATGTTGTTTAATTGCTCGACTTCCAATGCAATGCAATTGCATATAATGTTCACAGGAACATCGATATATCCAGATATAGTGTATTTGTACCTAATTTATTTGCATTTATACTATTTGTTTTAGAAATTCAGGTAGTCTTCAATTTTTTAAACTGAATACATTTCAGGAATGGAAAGAAGGTTTTGACCACTTCGTCTGATATTTATTATTTGCAAGAAAAATGCTGTACACTTTAATTCGTGGTGTCTCGAATTGGAATCCTTTACCTGCTGTATTGGAGATTCATTCATTAATTACTTCTAAAATGGTGTCTTCAGGTTCTTTGCAAATAGCCAAAAAGCTCACGAAAAACGGGCAGCAAAAGAATCTGTTTACGTGATACATTATTTCAGTAATACCAATGATTTGCTATATCTGGAATTCATTCATTAATTACTTCCAAGATGGAGTCTTTAGGTTCTTTGCAAATAGCCAAAAAGCTCACGAAAAACGGGCAGCAAAAGAATCTGTACACGTGATACATTGTTTCAGTAATACCAATGATTTGCTATATCGGGGATTCATTCATTAATTACTTCCAAGATGGAGTCTTCAGGTTCTTTGGAAATAGATAAAAAGATCACGAAGAACGGACAGCAAAAGAATCTGTACATGTGATACATTATTTCAGTAATACCAATGATTTGCTATATCGGGGATTCAGTCATTAATTACTTCCAAGAACAAGAATGAACAAATGGTTTATTATATAAATAGGCTTATACACGTGCTACTCTTACACACGATACAGCATCTAAGAACGATAGGACGCACACGCAAGTACACACACGTGATACATTATTTCAGTAATACCAATGATTTGCTATATCGGAGATTCACTCATTAATTACTTCCAAGATGGAGTCTTTAGGTTCTTTGCAAATAGCCAAAAAGCTCACGAAGAATGGACAGCAAAAGAATCTGTACACGTGATACATTATTTCAGTAATACCAATGATTTGCTATATTTGGGACTCATTCATTAATTACTTCCAAGAACAAGAATGATCAAATGGTTTATTATATAAATAGGCTTATACACGTGCTACTCTTACACACGATACAGCATCTAAGAACGATAGGACGCACACGCAAGTACACACACGTGATACATTATTTCAGTAATACCAATGATTTTCAAAAGATAAACTGCACACAGAGAAGAAAACTGCACGGACGCGAGCGATAACCATAATCCTCAGGCATCGAGTGCCGGCCTAAGTGCTGGAGTCGAGCGTCTTTCGCGAAACTATGCTCATCGTGCAGAGGTCGAGAACTCCTCGGTACCGGTTGCTCGAATTTCGTCGGTCGTTTCTCGAATAGTGTTCAGCAAAAGTTCGCAGAGACGCGGAACAAAGTCGGAAAGAGAATCGAGTGTGCTCTCGCGAAATGGAGAAATGTTCGTCGTGGGCAGCAGCGCGACGTACAATTAACCGTCGACTTCATGGCTGCTTACGGCCGAAATTTATTTGCATCGTGGCGTTGCCAGCCTGCTAATTATCCGATCGTCGTCTCGCGCCGACGCCGAAACGAAATGGAGCGGAACGGAACGAGACACATCCGCGAAACTCGACGCACGGGAAAACTTGAAACCGCCGCGTTCACGATTTCCCGTCCTAATCGGCGAGCCCCCCTGCATGCTTCAGCGTTCCAGTACGTTATCGCGGACCTCCTAGCAATACCCGGCGTCAACAAAAATTAATACCTACCCGAACAATCGACCCGTTGCACCTTGTCGCCCCTGTTTCCGCGCCGGCTCGTAAATTATTGTTATATCGATTTTATTTTAAGAGAACGCTCCCCGTTTATTGGTCTAGACTGCGAGTGCCGCGATTTCTCAGCGAGATTCGAAGGCAACGCAACTCGGTGAAAATTTGCTAGCTTCTTCCTAGAAATTCTCGTGATCAAGCAAATCGTATTGTTCGATGTGATTGCTTTAACACTTTTAGTGCCAGGCGAAAAAGAGGTGTCTATGCGAGAATAACCGGCCGAATTTCACGGTTTTACTAGGGTTTGGGAAAATGCTCATAAAAACCAAATAAGAAACAATATTTACATGATTCAAGAAGCAGTATATTAAGGACGAAGTAGAGAACAAAACAATGGCACTAGTTTTTCTAAATTCATTGAAAAGAAAAACTATTGTTTTAATTCTCTCATAATGAAGGTGCGGGCCGATATATCGGCGCTGGCACTTCTCGTCAGTGCAGCGAGGGCCGATATATCGGCCTCCGACACTAAAAGGATTAATTAACGTCGCAGTCTCGCTGTTAAGTGGTTAGAAGAATGTCGGGGGCTGCGTTTCCAATGACCACCGCGCCCTGTCTACAATAATTCCGCTCTTTATATTCTGTCTAGCGGTAATCTATACGCGTCTCTCTGAACCGTGCTTCCGGCGCGGCGAGCCGCGTAGCCTGCAAATATCATCGTCTTAATACTTGGGAGCTCGTTTCACGGTTCCGGAAGCAGCGGCGGCGGTTCCAGGCTTATAATGTCGGTCGATCAAAATAACCGCTTCGCTCCCCAAGAATGCCAGCTGCGCGGGGGTGGAATTATTCCCACGAGCGTGCCCGATTCGCAGGATAATCGGACGCCTCGCAGAAACGCGGTACCGCTCGAACATGATTTCCGTTTCTTCCCACTGCCTCACGTGTCCTGACACGTTACTGTCTGACAGCCAGCACTTCGACGCAACGGAAATCATTCTGTTAACTAACGTTTCAATCGTCGAGGTTTGCACTAGTCGCATGTTTACTGGACTGTGGATTTGATGCATTTATAAGAAAGCGTGGTGGTTTAATTAATAAAACGACGAGGATGTTAAAAGAACTTATGAACAACGATATTTACAATGGGAGTTTCATGTCTACTGTTTCTTGCAATCGATGCGGATAGTTTTATCTGGCATACAGATCTGCAGTCTTATTTTTCGAGAAGCAATGGAGTATGATATCAAATATCTTTGATCAATTGATCAAAGTGAACCGATTCGCCCCGCAAATAAAATAACAGCATTCTGAATCTGATCTAGCCATAACGAGGTACCGGACCGAAACACCTCATTGAATATTGTAATAAATCACGTGACATATGTATCGTTAAATATTAAACGCGATGTGTACGCTAGCCGCGTACCAGTACTTACGGATAAAGTACGTGTTACACAAAGAAGGCGGGCTTCGCTTATGAATTCCCAAAGTGAAATAATTGGAAAAATGTTTTATACACCCGACAGTCACGCCAACCACTTTATGCACATATACAATAAATTTATTCGCGCGTATAAATTATTAGGAAGCCGGTGCTAACGTGTTCGCGGTTATTCATGGTAATTCAGCGCGTTACTCGCGCGAGCGTTAACGTGCGTATGTTATTCGAATCCGCCGGAATAATGACAAATTAGTGCGAATAAAGTGTGCTGCGTGTCGCAGTTCCTGTTTTCCAGAGTTCGAGAAAGGTGAAACTTTTGTTGGAAATGTATAAAAATTTTGTCACTTTGGGGTTTTTAAAGATCGTCGCAAGAATGAGAGAAACTGTCGCGTTTCTCTTCCGCTTCCGGCGTGGTCTCGTTTTTCCCGAACGAAAAGATCGAGCCGAACGAGAGAACAGCGGTTTTAATTAAATTTCGAATCATTCTATCTGGAGCAGCTTTTACAAAACTTGGACAGCGAGATACGTCTCTTGTAACCTCGCTGGTAACGCCGTGGCTGTGTGTCAATCGGAATCAAACGTTGAACGATTTTCTACGTTGTGTACACTCTCGCAGATGAAAAATTGCAATAACCCATCGAACTCCGTTGATGTACTCGTCGCGAACGTATTTTCCTTTTTTTTTTTTTATTCCACCGACGTTGGACCTTTGATAAAGAAGGGGCAAACACAAATCGTAAATATAATTTTTATTTACTCGGTGAGCGTGCCGCGCTCGACTTTTAGCATACAGCAGAAACATTTATATTAGACCGGGCTTGTTCTGGGGAAAAAGAAACGAACTTCGTTCCGCCGCATTCCTTCTGTTTATCCTGAAAACATTGTTAATTTCGCTTGCTAAATGTTCGCAGTCTCGGCGAACATGTTGACGCGTGTTCCCGTTGGCGACGCGACGTGTAACATCGATTGTAATTAGTTAATAATTAAACATTTGTTTGCTTTACCGTTCGCTGGGTGAAAAAATGTTCAAGGACCTGCACGATAGAACGCGAATGAATGGAAGATAAAATTAAATGGTTGCGAGAGAACGATGCAATTAGGAAACTGAGATTCCAACATTGTTTACGGAGCACTGTTGCTTTTACAGTAGACATAGTTCGGTTTCGAACATCCTAACGAAGTGATGCTGATGTATTTGTTGCGAGGAATAATGAAAAATGGAATTGGTCACAGTAAAACAATTTGTAATTCTTTGCAACGTAAGATGCGGAAAATTCGCGAGCGACACCTTGTACGTAACTATTGTTTCTTTCGCGATTTAACGAGCATCAAATTCTGCAAAGGATAAAACGTGGAAAAGAGACGCAAGAACAAATTGGAATGTTGCTCGGTCGTATTGCTGGAACGATTAAAGAAGGAAAGAACAAACCGAACGGTTTTGCAGAACACGGAAAGCATGCCCCGCCGTTGTAAATTGCTGCGTGAGAGCCTGATAAAAAGTGAAATTCCGCGGCAGTTCGCGGGCGTGAAAACGAAGGGAGCAATTGCTCGTTAAACTTTCGTCTTGCCTCTCCTCGAGGATAACTTCCTTTTCAGCGGCTGGTGATTATCGGAGCCCGACAAAAGAGAATTTCTCCGCTCGTTCGATTATTTGAACGACTGACTGCGATTCTCCTTAGATACCCTGTCGGAGAACTCTGTCGATCGTCTCGATCGATTTCCCTGCGGTATCGTTCCGTTTCGTTTCGGTAAACTGTTCTCCCGCATCGACGTCGAGTTTCATAAATACAGGCTGATTCAGAGAAGTGTGCCACTTGATTTGCTAGTAAATTATTTCACGCATGAAAAAATGGTTGGACAAAAATCATATTGTCTCAAGAATAACATACAATATTTATACTAATTAGGTTTTGTCTGGTTTGCTTGTTTATCAAGGTGGAAAGGTACACCTGAGACTTTTTATTGTGAAGAATAAATTAAATCCTGCATAATTCTCAAAATATTCTCCATTACAAATAATATATTTGCGTAATCAATCAAGTTGAACTGTTTCCAGAGTTAAATTTAGCACACTCAGCAGCATCACCCTGTACACGCATGTTATTTTTTCGTGTCATACCGCGATGCAAAATATTTAAACGCGCGTTGAGAGTGGTTATCGACACAAGAGTTATTAATTAATCGGTTGCATTTTAAATTTCGAAAAATACTTGTTTGCTGCTTGTACAACTTTTTCGGGTTCGTAATAATTATTTGTTGGCAAAATTGAAGAACTTTTTAATGGTACTTCTGCATTGCCTATTTAGAGGAACGGAACATTTTAGCAAAATTCTGTTGGCTCTTGTACTTTTATTTATTTTTATTCATAATAACAAAATTGGTCAGAAAATCAAGATTAAGTGGAACGAAATGTTTCATATTAAATATATTTTTACTACGAGGGATCTTTTAATCGATGAACGAACATTATCGCTGTATGTACGATAAATAAATGAAGTTCGAATAAAAATCCACAATCTAGAAATTACGTTTCTATCGTGCAATGTATGTACATGGTTGATTATGTGCGTACAAACATGGCAATTCTTAGCTGCGTTACACCACGCAGAACGAATTGCTACAAATTATCGAGCAAGCTTCGCATAAAACCGAGTATCAGTTGTCCGGTGGCAGAGGTTTTACCCAGAATTCCAGCAAAGTGTGAAATCGTTGACGTACACTACGGTCTCCGATTTACGAGCGGCAGATACCAAGAACCTCCGCAAAAACCCCGGCCGTGGACACGTAATTTAGTGATACGTATATAATCGTGGATCGAGACATTTTGCATCGTGCCTCCGAAATCGAACACGGCCACGGACCCGCGTGAAAATGTATTGGATGCAACATTCGTCTGGGCAGATACAAATTGCGCTTTGGGAAACGTTACTCGACATTTTTACGTTTATTGTTCCGCGAGGCCGGGCCAATTAATCGCTTCGAATAACAAACGCGTGGGTAATAACAAATTTATGAAATTATATCGAGTCAGGAAGTTGTATTGAATACGACTTTTGATGCGATGATTGATGAGGCTACATTTCGTTTAAAAATTCATGCAATTCGCTTCATAGGATACTTGAATGCAAGATCGAGTGAAAGATAGTGCCAAGTTCTTTTATATAACTATTTCTGGAGAATGAATGAGCATTAAGGAGGTACCCTACCCATGGATTCTAGAGTATTTATCAGGGTAACCAACCTACACGCTGAAACACAGTTTGGCAACAGTGATGAACATACATTTGTATCAATCTAACGCTTCAATTTCGCTATCATTACAGGTTTTTTTCTTTTCGTCAATATCTTTATTGCTATTAATGGATCCGAGTGGCTTCATGCCCTTTACACTTTTGTTGTTACGAATCTACGCTAACAATTCACCTGACAAGCGCCATCTCGTCCAAGTAGCTGAACTAAAATTGGTTCTAGACTTGCTCTAGACTCTGCCTGTATGAACGAAATATGGGGAAATTGAATGCAATCACCGGAAACTGTCGTTTGTCCTTATGCGAGCATATTTCGAGCTGCACAAAGGTTCATTTGATAGAGGAAGGTTGATCGCGCTTCGCTCTGCTCACGATTTCAGTCAAAACAATCGTTTTGTATTAGAAAAATACATAGGAACCTATGGGTGGTTGTCTCGATTTTTTCCTCTACTTTGGACGCTCATATTATTAAATATAAACATAATTTCGTCAGATCGTGAGCAGAGCGAAGCGCGATCAACCTTCCTCTTTAGAATGAGCCCTCACACAGCTCGTAACATGCTCGCATAACGACAAACAACAGTTTCCCGCAAACACTGTTTTCACCTGTTTTTCTAGTAATATTCTAGTAATATGCTAGTAATATCCATGGGTAGGGTACCCGCTTAAGGAGTATGTAAATGTTTTAAGAGAACGATGTTTCCGTTTATCGAAACATAACGAGGGGCGTTTCGTCTGCCACGGTGGCTCGAGAGACACTTCTCAAGAGTCTCACAAACTGTGCAGTTCTTAAACCTGTGTGGTTGTTCAGGGCATGTAACTCGAACACAAACCAGCCCTGTGTCACCGGCTCTTGGGACTTGCTGTCGTGAAACGAAGTAAACTGGAGGTTCCGTTTCAGACTCTTGTAACTTCGCTCTGACGAAAAGCAGATTTCCTAGGATGGTGGTCTAAATTAACACAATAAGATCTTCTATCTAGGGAGCTCGGCTCCTCGGTAGAATTACATTAAACGATAAATTCGGAATTGCCTCGGGACTGAGCTGATAAAAAGTAGTCCCGCGTTGCCGTTCAGGAAACTTAAAAATCTCTAGAAAAAAATACCTGTTTCGATTCAAAGAAAGCACGAGAGTACTTATTTTCGGAACATGTGTAAACGAAGACTAACTACATCGTCTAGCGGACAACAATTTTAAAGCTATCCCGGAGGCAACGTGTTCCCGACATTTAACAATTCGTGAGCCCGGAAAAGCCTCTCGTTTTTCTAGAGCTGAACACGAGCCGGGCACGGGTCGTCGAAACAAGGCTAGCGGCCATTATAAAATCCGCGGGGCCGTGGTAACATGCGGGGTGGCCTCGGCATTCGCGCATATTTTCGAAAAAAAGAAAGCATGATAAAATATCAGACACACAGGGAAGGCTGAAACAAGGAATCGCGGAAATATTAAAACGCATGGCGGTGGAGTCATATCAGAGGATGCGAGCAAAGCGCGCGAGCAGAGAAACAGAGAGAGAGAGCAAGCGAGAGAGACAGAGAGAGAGAGAGAGAAAGAGAGAGAGGTAGCCGGTTGACGAGCGTCGGCCAGCGCGGCGCAAAAATTAGCAAATAAACTTCTTTTCGAAATTAAACCTTCGAGGGGTTTAGACGGACGTACGAAATCCGGTTTCACTTGGACGTGACCCACATCGCGCGCGTGTGTCGGTGAGTGCGCGGGACTTTCAAACGGAGCCGAGATTAAAATTCCATTAAATAGGCGTATTTATCCGGCGCAAAGGGGCGGAAAGGGGGTAGGGGGGGGGGGTGGCGCGTAGGCGTAGCTCACTCCCCCGGAGGTCTCTGTGCAACGTTTGCGGCCGCGTGTTTGACAAAAAACGGGAAAATTCCCGCGGCCGCTCATCGTTTCAAGCAGCCCGAGCCCAACCCGTTCGCGGGCCGCGGTGGAGAGGCGATTCTTTTCACCTTTTTCGAAAGCACTTTAATGTGGCGGGACCATTTCTCTTGCCCGGGCTGTTCCGCGGCCGCCGGAAGGGATGGGAATCGGGATACAAACGCGGCACAAAGCGTTTAAACGCGTTTCGAGTGCTCGGAATGGCTGGCCTTGCGTCGAGTGCCCACTGCAAAAGCGACCCATTTTTTGGATTGCTTAACTCCCATATTTCGCATCCGAGCCCCAGCATGCACAGCTCCGGGCTGCACTCGCGTGCAGCCAGTCCACTTAACAACGAAAAAATCATAGTTCGGCGCTCGGTAATCGCGAAACGCGACCCGGCAACCTGGTTTCGAGGACGCCACACGTGCGTCCGCCGACGAATACGTAACACAAGCTCGATAAAGGCGTATCTTCCGGGTCTTGATGAAAGATACCACACACAGACTATTTTTAGCTTCTGAGCTTTAATTCTACCTTTCCTTAAATGCCATTGCAAACAGGTTTTTAAAGAAAGGTCGACACATATTCGATTTACTTCGTGAATTTTTTCCAGAATTTTAGGTCACTCGAATTCAGCTGATCAAGCAACGTTTCATTAGCCGGATGTGTCTGAGAGTTAAACGAGCAATAAATAACAGTGTTGAAGCTAGCAACTTTTTAAGATAATTAAGTTCCGAGGATCTCTGGCTGGGTCCACTGCTAGTGAAGAAGAGAGCTTGCCGCGATCAAGCCTGCAGATCTCGTTCGCCTCGTTATTCCTTTTCGCTTGATCGTTTGATTCCCGGCTGCCGGAGGAATCTCGAGCGCGGACGGAGAAAAGAAACTTTGATTAATTAGGAGTGCTCTGGGTCCTCCAAGTAAATGGAATGACATTTAATTCGCATTTCTTTGTGGACAGTGCCTCCTCGTTTGGCGAACTTTGTTTGTTGGCAAATGAGAGAGTAGACTCAAACAGGATTTCAGCGGAGGGAGTTTTACCGAAGCGATGAGAACTCCGAATCAAATACCGAAGTAGCACACGTAGAAGCCCGGGGTAACGTTGTTGTACGTCGCAAATAACCGTTCGGGAGATTATGGGAGCAGATCGTCGTGACCCGAGTACGTATACATATAGTGTATCGCAGGATTAGCAAACGTAATCGAGCCCTGGCATAGTTCCCACAGGAGAAAGTGGCTTTAAACGATCAATTGATTTTGTCATGACTGTACTCGATCACCTCTCTCCGAGTTGCCTTTTCGTTGCCTCTGTCTGTCTATTCAACACTGCCATAATCAATACCGCTTGGTCGTTTCATTCCACGAGGATTAAGTAAAATCCCATCTTGTTCACGAGCTGTTTCACTAAATTACGAATAATATTATATTGTTACAGCGTTAAGCTGTGTTCAATCGTACTGAAATTCGCTTTGTACAGTTTGTTCAGGAGTTACACGCGGCGCTATTGCAGAAAGCTTTACCTCCTGTTGAGATTAAATCAGAACTTCTTTCGTGGCGAGATTACAAGAATAAATTTGCAAGCTGTTGTGTCGTCAACCCTTCGTCTCTGTAATTTAACGCAAATCGGGAACGATCGGGCAGCTAGATCCCATTCAATCGAACCTCAGTATATGTTTGCGGAGACTCCAATGACGCAAGCCTTTACGGACGATCCACTGTACTTTAAATTCCAAATATCTATCCGACCGTTCGTCTGAGTTAATAGCGTCCGTTGCGAAGCTTCTTGCGCCTTTCTATTTTTCTGGGTATTTGTCAATTCTATAAACGGCGTTCTGGGTAAGTGATTCATCGAGATGCTCATAATGTCCTCAGAAATAATCAAGTGGCTATACAAAAACCAATTTTTCCGGTATAACCATAATAAAGACTTGCTATAGGAAAGGCACCTCTTCACCTCTCCCCCCGCCGGTCTGTCTCATTGGACACAACCGATTGCCGAAGAGGCAGTTGCTCTCTGGACATTATTGTACGCACTCCCACTTTACTTGAGCGGTTAAATAGGCCATTGCGCTTCTTTGACCATCTATCTTTTCGTTTCTGGATCTTTGCTAAAAGAGTTACTTAAAACAGCAGCTTCGCTTGGGCTGTAAATAAGTTCTTGCCGATCTATAGCTTTGCTTGAGCTAAATCTCGCTTAAAAGGTCTCTGCGCTTCTCAGGCCTTCTAGTTTCCATCCTACACTGGATTCTAGCCTTTCTATTCATTTATATTATTTGTGATTATTTAAGTGGTGACGGGTTCCTTCGATTTGGGTTGTTTAATAAAGTGGACAAATGACTATTGCCGTTTGCAATTAAACTTGAAGTGCTCGTGCCGTTATTCTACCCCTCCTTCCACGAACCTACTATTTCTTTAACACGGTGTATTTTAAAAAACTAAAAAATATATGTAGACATTTTCATTTCCGCATTTTACGAATCGGACAAAAATGAATTAGTAGAGAGGTGTAAACAATTGAAGATAGTTATTAAAATTATTAATAGAAGAAACAAATTCTTATTTGGTGCAGACAATTGCTATTTTTCCTGAAGATCTGCAGTGTAAGAATCATTCTTACAAAGGATGTTAGCCTGTAGCGTGCGTATTAACCAATTAGCATGTGGTCCGGACGAATCTCGGTCACTCGAACGAGGAGTAGAAAACGGCGAAGGGGGGGAGTGAAAATTAGCGTCGATCTGTGCCGCTGTTGGCGATCATTTGCAGAGCTTAACGCGCCGTGGCGAAGCGGAGGAAAGGAGCAGAAGCTGAAAGCTCGATCGAGCGGACAACGACATCGGAGCGCGTTGCCTCGACGATTTCTTTTCTTCGCGACTCGCTCGGTCTCTCTTCTGCTTCTAAACGCGGCTTCCTCTGGTTTCAGAGCAATCGTCGGCCATGTGCCGATGCCTGCTCGCTCGTCTGTGTGCGAACACCCGACGTTCGCTCTTGGGGAGGACCATCCTGCTCCAGAAATAACCTGGCGCACGTCCGATAGATAGTAACAGAGTCCTTTTAATAACTTGTCCGATGTCTTTGCTCGGGAAACGCTCGCGCTTTTTGCCGGCGGATTCAGCGGCACGGAAATATTGACCGTGAATCGTCGGCCATTTGTTTGATCGGCCAGAACGCGTTCCTTTTTCCAATGATTGCCTTCTACGTCTTCTTTCTCATCCAGCTCTGGACCGGCAACAAGTATTATTCGCTTTTTGAAAAATATTGTTGTGTTGTTTTCACCGTAAAAAGACGATTAAGGGGTGAAACGAATTTGTATTTAACTACTGCTTCTTGCATTTTGTAAATGGTAAATCTGCTTCTGGTAAATATTTTCTGAAAAAGTGCTATTAAAAATATGTCTAACAAATTGACGTACCTTCAATGGAGCAAAACGCACAACTATTAAGTTTTGAACACTATGTAACAGCATTTATGAAAATGATTACGCCTTTGCCACTTTGTTATTAGTGTCTCTAATATTGTCTGAAGACATACATATAATTGAATCTAACTGATACAGATCGAATACACGATGGAATAAATTGAGGTACGGTTGCGAAACAAAACGTGATCGGCGAGAAGTTGTGTGCAACGAAGAGATAAGCCGAGGTCTGATATTAGGAGAGGCATCGCATTAGGCGAGTTCAGTCTATAATTTCCTGGATAATAGCCGGGCCATAACTCTTCGTAGCCCTCGATAAGACCCAGTAGCTTTCACGCTAGAACAAAAATGCCTCCGCCGAAAACTCCATCCTTGAATAATGGACTTCACATGCGCGCGATCTATCATCCCTCTGCAACCCCAACCCCCTCGAACGGCGCCAGCCGTTAAACGTAGTCATGAGAATCCGATATTCAGCGGAATATAGGTTACTCGTTCAACGCGTGTCGCGATCGAACCGCTCCGGCGACATGTAACACCGGCGTGCATAAATTCTGAGACACCGAACGCGGCTGATGTATGAATTTTCCATGCGCCCCGAACCCCCCCGGACCATTATAACTGTTTCGATTCGTCGGACCGACAGCGGACACCCTGCTCAACCGTGAATTACATCCGTAGCCCGGTGTTCTAGCTTTACTTTGAATTGTAGGTTCGTGCAGAAATCGTTGCGACTTTTCTTCCTGAATTTTAAAGCTGTACGAACAGGGTAGGAACAATTTTGATACTCTTCATGATTGGGTGGATCGAAACATGTTTAGGGTCCTTAAAGATTGAAATAGAAATCACCCTTTGATTAAATTAATTTGATTGTAACGTAACTCTCACACGCAACGTGTGAAAACAGGAAAATTTTTTAGGAACAAATATCTAGGTCGAGCATTCAAGTTTTTTTATCTGTGTATTTGCACAATTTTAGTTTTTTATTTTATCACGAAACCGAACTGTTTTCTCTGCACTTTTTCAATTGGCTGTAAAACAATACACGTCTACTTTTCAAAACGTGTTTGGATTTTTATAAAAGTGTTTCTCTGCGGGAGTTATAATTTTTTTTTTTAATTGATCATGTAAATGGCTAATAACGTGGCCACTGAAAGAGTGAATCTTTTCGATTCAAGCTGAATCGTTGAAGAGTCAAATTGTTCGATATTTAATTGTTTGCGTCATCTCATACGTTCGATACCGAACAAAATCCAAACTTTCGTGTTCCAACGAAATTGTTGTATTGTTCTTTAT
Source organism: Lasioglossum morio (assembly GCA_916610235.2). Classification (NCBI taxonomy): domain Eukaryota; kingdom Metazoa; phylum Arthropoda; class Insecta; order Hymenoptera; family Halictidae; genus Lasioglossum; species Lasioglossum morio. The sequence continues at coordinate 7,037,417 of OU744325.1, read as the reverse complement.
CGGGAATTGGTTTTTGACGATTTTAGGCGACCGTGACACGATTCATGAATGGCAATCGAGCAGGTTGTGTGTTACACGTTGAAATTCAAATTGCAAAAAGTAATGTCCAGGCGTTTAATAGGCGATTCAGTACATTTGAAGATTAAACTGGGTCATCGTGTATGTAAAGCGGGGCTGTAGATATTCTGTTAAAGTTTAATAGCGTGATACAGATTCAATGGATATGTATGAATATTCATCACGGATAAACCATCGTTATTGGTACCTCCGTTATATAATTCTACGATCCTTCGTGGTTACTGACCGTTGTTAGTAGATTAAAGCCTCAATTAAACTTTGCAGAATTTTAGCTGTCGAAATATTTGCAGAAATTCTTCGAACCCCAGTCGTCTCATTGAAACTCTATAAAAATATGAATTTTCGATGTTGTATTGTTTGCTCGAAAATACACATACATTTGGTCCGGTGCCAAGATTGGACTTAATTTACAAATCATAGTCAATTCGCGTCACTAATAACACCAGACCATTTTTCTTTCTCCCAATATATGATCTTCTCCTAATCTACATGATATTTCAAATGGAATTACTCAGACCTATTTTTAAGTATACTTGTTCCATTCTATAGTATGAAATAAGGCTCTTAAAAATCACGTATATTTTAGTTAAACCTCACAACTTGAATATTACAATGGAATATCAACAAATGTATATTAAGTTAATATTATTACCAACCAATAATGACATTTTCTCTTTATTTTTGCTATAAGAAATTGTCTAGTTGATAAATTGAATTGATTCGTCACCGTACATTCTACAAAGTAATCCATGAAAATTGGGAATTGCATGAAGGAATCTGTTCATAACGAATCAGCTAAACCATATCCACGCATTTTATCAATTTTCTCGTGCATCACAGGGAGAGTACAATCTCCGTATAACGAACCGAATATAACATTTTCAATGGATAGATTTTTCTGAAAAACTGCCAGTTACTTCAGTCACGAATCTACGGAAAAAGATCATCCGAATTTCTCGAGAGGCAATTAGTAGAATTTCCTGGAGCGTAATCTGCGAAAGTAGAGTGGCCGTGATAAACTAATTGGAAGGGAACCGTGAAATCCTGGATCCTCGTGTACAGGTAGTGCTAGAAACGTCGCTATTTCGACCTCGTTGTCTCGGGAGCGAACCGTTTCGCGTTAATACGTGCACGCATCTCGAAGGGATTGGAGGGAAACAGCTGGCGTCCGCGCTGGTTTTTCCACGCGCGAATGTGGGTCAGTCGAAAGCTGTCAGCGATCCTGATAGATCTCGCTTGGAGCTCTTTATCGAGGATCCTTATCGGAGAGACGGGAGATTAGTCGAGAGATCCTGAAACGATTCGAAAAAACGAGCGTTTCCGCGCTCCTAAGAAACGCAGCATTGTATTCATTGAAAACAAATGTTCAATTCATTGAAAATGCATTTTGTCCAGGTAATTGTGGCATTCGAACTATGTACTGTCTTCCTCTCCTTGAACTCGTTCGGGGACCACAGGTTTCGCTGAGAGTCTAGCTTTCTTGCCACCCACTATCCAAGAAACCGCTTTCACCTCGTTACATGCACCCGGAATTGTGTGCTGCTCTGTTCTTCTTCACGTGCGCAACCTGTGAAGCGTAAACTGCGAGTAAATACCTTATAAAAGTGAATACAACAAATTTTATCTTCTACAAGCCACCATTTTAACTTTTTTCATAATTTCAGTGCGGATCTCTAGTACGATTTTGATTTATTCTCGATCTACAAATGGTATTACTAGAGAGCAGATAATTATGAAAATAAAAAATGTTATAAATGCATTAAATTCGCTGGCTAGCAATTACCTTTGAATAGAGGATTTTATTTGGTCCCACTTTCTTAAATGTAATTAAAAATAATCTACGCTAATTTCGAAGTAGTAGAGCAAAATCAGCTACGAACTTAAAAATTGATGACTTAAGTGACTTAATTGATGTTAATATGCGACAGGATTCAGGTAATTTCTTTTTGCTAATGACTAGATATTTCGGGCACAGTAAGTGAGCCACGTGAATATAGCTGTAATGTTAATTTAACGAAGAATTATTGAAAACATAACTGACAGGAAAATGGACGTAACCGTGCCGAATAATTTATAAACTAGGATCAATTTGCTTCTGACACCGTTGGAATTCCGCAGAAATTTTCGAAATAGGTGGAACAAAATTTCACGAAATATTTCATAGTGGTTCCTCTTATTGATCACTGTGGCTCGAACCAACAGAAGGAAACCCGCGATGGCGATTAAATCCGATCGCGATCGGTATCTGTTAATCGGTATTCGATAATTGATATTGGGAATATGAAGAAATGCGCTGGTATAAAACAATAGTGGGTTATATCGGTGGAATTTCACTGGGAATGGTAGATATTAAAATTGGCTACAACATTCAATTAATTTTTCGTTATATGCGTTGCCCTATTATACCGTACCGCGGGTCTGTTATTCGGTCAGGTCGATACGGTATTCTGACAAATTAAGTTTCGCGTTCATAAAAGATTATAAAATCGTCGGCTGAAAAGGGAGTCCGCGAGTTCGACCGATGTTATGCAAAGCTTTGATATAGCAATTACATTTAAATTGGGGAAATACCATATATGAACACGAGTAAATTCAATGTACAGGATCTTAAATTAAAATTTCACGGATATTCAATTGTAATACTTTTCATAACAAAAGCTGATAGCAATCGATTCTTTGTTTTAATTTAAACGATTCCACCTTCGCAGCCACAAAGTCTTTCTTCTAAATTTCAGATTTTGTGTTAACAGTATACAATTCAAACTATACATCAACAACATTCTCCGACATTAAATTTAACTTCGCCTCTCTTCCTAGTATGGAAATAAAAAAGAACTGAAACCAAGGTAAGGTTTTTCTCAAAAATAGTTAAATAGTACTAAAAATTGGAATGCACCGGGTGTGATAAACGGTTCTAACGAGGGGCATTGTGGTTTAAAGGGAATTTAATGGGTCTGGAACTACTAGGAGATGCGAGGGAACAACAGCCGGTGATCCTAGAATATCCCGAGCACAGGTACTCGAAACCCGGGACCTCCTTTACGTCAGTTTGACGAGGACCGATCGCGCTTGCGGAAGATCTTCGGTTCGCGTGAACGAAAGCCAGGCAAATGTATCGGGACGCGATGGCGGTCGGCATGCATATTCATGAAGGTGGAATAGAGTCGAAACGGGCGGAGAGGAGCGGCCTAATGAAGTTGTTGTCTTCTTGGAAAACAAGGCGAGCTGCGGTGGCTTTGGGCCGAACGTCGACGTTGCAACCGCTCCTCTCATCTCTCTCTCTCTCTCTCTCTCCATCTTGTCTGGATTGCCAGGTTACCCCTCCGTCCTCCTGCCCCTCGTCTGCCCCCACTCTTTCATCCGGTCAGGCTCGTCCACCTTCGTCCGCAACCTCGTCAACCTCGTTGCGGTCGACCGTGGAACTCGTTGTTGACGACTATCCGCGAACAGTCCGCCCGGTCCAAATTGTTTGATGTCTTATTTACTTGGCCCTGGAGCTCGCGAGCCGTCGTCGTCGTAGAGGATGCGTCACTCCGGGTTTATTTGCGGTCGTTAGACCTCCAAAGAGGGAGAAACGACGAAAGAGAAACGGAAAGAGAACGGAACAGAGATTCTCACGAACCGCGAACGAGAGACGGACCCGCAGTAATTTATTGCACCGGTCGACGCTAAGGCCAACCCACCTGACTCGACCAGGTATGATTCCGGTGGCTCGATGAAATTCCCGGACGAAAGCCATGCTGCACGTTAGAGCAAATCATATTTGGTGAATCGCGGAATGCGCCCGATCAAGGAACTGCGGTGAAAAGCGTTTTTCCATTGAAATTATCAGACATCTAATCTTTATGTACGCACACAAATGTTTCTGGGACTTCATAATTTCACGTTGCAATAATTACACTCCCATGCATTTATGACAATAACGAATAAGTGCAATTTAAAATTCAAAGAGAAAATACTGGAGACATTCGAATGAAAATATAACTTTGAACACCAACCCAGTACATTTCTAATCTGAAATATTTCGCTGTAAAAATTGTTCTATCGAGATGCATTAATGGATCTGCGCTGCAGATTTTCAACTGGGATGAAATACTGTTCCCTCGGAATTTCGAATTTCGCCGATGAACGAGGGACGAGCTGTTTCTACGAATCGAGATGTGGCTGACGAGGGAAATTTCAATTCTAGCTGGCACCTGCGGCTTGACTCGGTTGCCTTTTGATGTTCCCGTACTCTGGGACTCTTGGAATCGTTGCTTTCGAATTAATTCTACGCGAAGATTCGCGGAACGTCTGCTACGGTTCTGGTCGAATGCAATCGGTTCTCTCTTCAGGTAGAATTATTCTTGTAAATAATGCTCGAGGATGGAAGAGAGAGAGAGAGACGGCTTTCACAGACGTTCGTGAACTTTCATTTAATATGCAGAAGTTGTTTCATTTTTATTTCCTTTTACTTCTATACGATACCTTTAATCCTCGACGGTAGTTCATCCTTGCTGCTTCTTATTCTTTAGAAATGGTGTATTCTTAAATCTCTTGTATTTTTAGTATGAGAAACTTCTTTGTACCAAACATAAATTTTTATGTTGTAGCCTTTCTGTTTTCTCAGAAGTTGCTCTGTTCAAGGTTACCTAGTCATAATGTAGCACCAAGTAATGAGATACTGTCCAAACTTCTAATCAATCTGAATCTAATAAATTTTTCAAATCATTTCAATCTTTATTTTCTTGATACAATTAGATATGCTTGAAAAATCTAGGGGACTGATCCTAAATTTTATATTCACACAAAGAAACTAAACGAATATCCAATGGAATTATTCTAGATCGAAAGAAGTATTTAATATTCAAGTTAAAATACCACCGAGCGATAAGACTTTTTTTTATTGAGCTTAATGTAACTCCCCTTTGGGGGTTATGAAGCTTTACATTTGGGTTAATATAAATACAGCGTATTTGACATATACATTAGGATCAATAGGAAAACAGCATATTTGATATATACATACTTTCAAATTTGAAGATTACATTGTTTGAAGAAATTCAAAAGAAGATGGCACGCTTGAATGTTCGGTTTACAGAGCAACGATCTAACATTCAACGGTGGGAACAAACTGAGCTTATTCAATCCCTTGATAAGACCAACTCGTTGTGATTCCAATAAGGTACATTGCCAAATAGAGCGATAAGAGTTAAAGAATGAAACAGAGCAGCGGACAGGTAGAAGGAATAAAACCGGATGGAACCATGATCGAACGGAAAGATGCGAGAACGTGTCTCGGTCTTTTTGAGCGCAATAACAGCTCGGTCCGTGATGGCGGTAGCATGGTCTCGAAGGAGGCAGAGTCCGGTGTACCCTAATGTTCAGTGGCCCATTGTCGAAGCAGTCGATATTGAAGCCGTAGTTCGTCTGGTGTGTCTGGTATGGTCGTCGGTATCGTCAGTTCAGGATCCACGGTCAATTTCCGGCGGTTCCCTTGGCGTCGTCCGCGTTCCAGTGTCGCTCGTAAAGTAACGGCTCGCCTATCTGTACTCAACAATGAGATCCTTCTTATGCGGAGCCCCGGGGCCCGGTCCACGTGTATAATGGCTCGACTATCAACGAGTATACAGACGCCTGGTACTCGACCATTATTGGACAGTAAATCGAGGCCGTTTAACAGGATATTTATGGAGGGTTCGCATGTGCGCCACCGTGCGCCGCTGGAGCAACCCGATAGTACCGTGTGTATATGTATGCACGCTCGTTCTATGTATCTCGACGGCTCACGGGCCATCTAGCAATGTTCACGCGCCGATATTCGACTGAAACTTATCATCGATACTCGTCGATATTACGACTTTTCGCGTACAATCCATTCCGCGTCAAATCGCGCACAATTTGCCACAATGTTCATATCATGCAGTTCATATGAAACTTAAGGGGGTAGACCCGTTTTTCCAGAATCGCAAGGCTGTGCATTTCTGAATGATGCATGGGGTCTTTAATTAGTTAAAAGTCCTATTCTGACAACTGCGAGGCGTAATTTGCATTATCCATAAAGCTGCGACACTATATGCTGTCGGATAATACAGATTACGCCTCGTAAACGTAAAAATAGGACTTTTGAGGGCAATCAAGGTCTAGATTAATTTTTTATCTAGCGATTTTGACTATTGAGAAACCACGTAATTGTATTATCGAGAAATGAGAAGGCGTATCCCGCACTATTGCAATCCTAGAAACGAGTCTATCCTCGTAAGGAAGGAACACACTACACTATATTTATTAAAATTATTAAAGAAAAGCGTGGAGGACTTTTTCCCAAAGGAGAAGATTATTTTAAATGATCCCAGAAATCCAATCTTGATTATGGAATGAAATGGTTCTGGAGAAGGTTATGGAAATACTTGGCTAACGTTAAGAATTATAAGAATTTGTAACAGTTCATTTCCACACGTGTGCTAGAAATTCGAAAATAAATTGGAGGCAAATCCTGCGCAATTTTGCGTGGAACGGGAGTACGCACAAATTTCCATGAACGTGCGCCATCGACCCTATCTTTGCGTACGCAAACAGGACCGGTGCTTATCGAGCGAAAGACATTCTTATCGGCGATTTTTCACCCATCGGTGCGGGAATAGAACCCGTAAATCCACCGAGAGCAATCGAACACATCGGATTTCGAATCCGACCGGAGTTTTGTTTCGGCCAACTGCACGGGAATGCAACGCTCGTCGTCTTCCCGTTCTTCCGAAGTTTGTTTTGCAGCGTGCTTCGTTTCTTCGGCTAGTTAGGCGGTTTCTTTCCAGCCGAACCCCCCAGGTTCGTTAACGAAGACCTCGGTTAACGACGTATTCGATTAAGCCGCTGGCTTCGTGTCCGCCAGGTTGGGCGTGGATATCTGCTCGTCGACGGAAATAGTGTGACTTCGAGCCTCGATCCAGCGCAGCTGGGAATTGTCGGCGATCGATCGGACCTACGGGACAATGTTTCGAGTCTTTTTGTTTCGTTCCAGCAATTTATGTCTCGGCGGGGAGATCATTTTTCGAGCGCAGTGCGCATTGCCGCGGTGCACTGTTGGGCGATCGTGATGTTGCACATTGGAATGAACCTTCCTGGATTATGTCCCACAGTACTTCTTACAGTTTGCAATTTTTACAATTTTCTTTTTAACCCTCGAATGGTGACTCTAAGTCGTCAATAAAAATGACCATAGCATTATTCAAAACAGTTTTAATACCATTAAATTCGTCTGTATTCTATGAATTGAAAAAAGTTTCATCGTTGTGTGAGAAAACAAGTACAATTTATGTGCCCAAAATGAAATAGAAATGATCTAGGTTTGAGAAATATCTTGATTTTGGAATTAATAACATTAAATTCGTCTGTATTCTATGAATTGAAAAAAGTTCCACCGTTGTGTGAGAAAACAAGTTCAATATTATGTGCCCAAAATGAAATAGAAATGATCTAGGTTTGAGAAATATCTTGAGTTTGGAATTAATACCATGAAATTCGTCTCTATTCTATGAAGTGGAAAAAGTTTCATCGTTGTGTGAGAAAACAAGTTCAATATTATGTGCCCAAAATGATAAAGAAATGATCTAGCTTTGAGAAATATCTTGATTTTGGAATTAAAGTTGTGTCGAGTCCAAAGGGTTAATTCGCATTTCAGTGTCTCTATTTTTCGATTTTACCTAGAGGATGTGTACAGTACATAATGCTGCTTTTAAAACGATTTTTATCGTTCAGTTTGGACATGGAATATGCAATTTGAAAACCTGTTTACCTACCCATATCGATATTTGCAATTTACCCAACTTTTGCGGAAGCCTCGCGTACGATTTAATAGGAAATATAACCGATATTTCGATTTTCTTCTGTAAATAAACTTCCAGTCTGGATATGAGGATCAAGCTTGCTGTAACACATTTTTTCATAGTTCATTTTGAAAATCAAAGTTATGTTTTACCTCGTTAACAAGATATTCCTTTCATTCACTTTCGTTTTGTTTGTTGGCTTGCGTTATTGTGGGGAGAATGAAAATAATGTTATACATGTATACCAAGAACTTATTTGAATGATCGTATGTAAAACGATTCTATACTGTTGTAAGAGATTAAAAAAATGAAAACTCTCCTTGTAGAAAGAAATGCACTTCACGTTCGAAGATACGAGCTGCATTCATGAATGCGTTTACTGTTCCGAATAAATAACATAAATTTTACTGAAACCGTATTGATGCACGAAGAGAAGTACCGATTTAACTACTATGTGCTCTTCTACGAATGTACACTGAAGCGTTCAAGAACGAAGAGTACAAGTGACTGTTCTTGAATCAAAAGATCGTCTCAACCACGATAGACATTCCTTTTCACGAAAGTTATGCACCGTTAAGCAGGTCAAGTGTTCTCGTATATGCTCGACGAAACAGTTAATTGCAAAGCTGTATCCTCGGTTTCACGTTTCTATTACAATACACAGTTGTCGAATGTTCGTAATTCCTGACAATTAAACTTCTGGGAATAATTTGATCGATTGACAACTGGACGCGCGTATTCATTGGCGAATAATTGTCTCGCAGCGTTTCCACGATCTTCCTTGGGATTCGAGTCTCGGGAGCTCAACATTTCGATTACGTCGAGTTGTTTTCGTACGAGCAACACTCCGAGGCGAATCATTAAATATAGTCTACGCATGGCTAAACAAACGATTAACCCGCAGCTTAAGCAGAGCTTATGTTCCAGCGGTAACCAGGGTTTATGTTTATGCTCGCAGTGCCGCTGTTAACTAGTTCTCTGTTGTTGAAACAGTAACACACATCGTGAATATTCGTTCGCGAAAATCGATCCCGTTTTCGCCGAAGAATCCCGTAGCTACTCGAACCTTTGCAATCAACATTTTAAAAATATTCAGATATTTATTGCGATCATCAAAGTCCAGCTTCGATGGAAATATATATTATGCAAACTTATATAATATATTCTCCTACACCTTGAAAGAATCGTAAAATCGAAATGTAATAAACTATCTTCTGTATAAACAGATTAATTAAATGCAATTCGTTGTAAGATTTTTAATCTTTCTCTTGCTACTCCCGGCGAGGCTGTTTCGCTATTGTTCTAGAAACGAACTCGAACAAAGTTTCCTCGTTCGCTTTAGCATTTCAGACTCGCTATTTGCAACAATTACGAGAAGTTTCCTCGGTTCTTTGTAAACAGAATGTGGTCGTTAGTCCGAGACAAGCGATCGCGTTTCCCGAGCGACCAAGAAAATAGTAATCGAGAAATCTTGCCTGGATAGAGGGCGGACGAGAGGCGAGAGATTTTTCGATGAATCTGTTTCGTACAGCTTTCGGTAGGAAAAAACTCTGGATAAATTGATAGGATAATTAAAGCCCCGGCGGAGCACGGGCTCCGGTAAACGGTCCGCTAACAAGGGACACCGTTCCTCCCGGTTGCTTAAGAAAGAAAATTAAAAAGGATGGCTCCTGTCGATGGCAGGACTGGCGTCGTTTCTCTTCCCTGGTCCTGGGTTAATGCCGGCCAGGACACGAACGGGAAACGAAGATCTCTGGATTCAGCCACGATCGTTCAGTCTAATACGACATCTCATCAACCTACTACCCAGCTTCCGCTTTAACCTCGCAGATTCCCACGGTATTAACAGGCGATTCCATCCATTCGCGATTCGATCAACCGAGCACCTTTTTAATCGACGCGATCCTCCCAAGAGAAAAACCCTCGAACCGATTGTTTTCCCCTGAACACGTCCCAAGACCGTTTCAAGATAAACGATTACCTCGGATAGAACGAAAGACTCTCAAGAACGTGAGCAATTTTGTTCTGGAATTTAGAAGATCAGTAGATGTTCTTGTAGAATGTTTAGCTAATTGGGTGATTGTAGATCTTGTCAGATTTTAAAGAAAATTGTTACGAGAAATGAACAACAATTATTGGTAACTAACAAAAATGCTTATCATTTTTAATGGTTACTGATAGTCAAAATAATTTTAGTAAGCCATAATAGTTACTCATAAAGTTCTTGTAGAATATTTAGCTAATTGGTTGATTGTAGATCTTGTCAGTTTCTAAAGAAAATTATATTAGGAGAAATGAATAACGATTATTTTGTTACCAACGATAATACTGATCATTTTTAGTGATTACTGATAGCCAAAATAATATTAGTAAACAATAATAGTTACTCATAAGGATCTTGTAGAATGTTTAGCTAGCCGGTATGAATGTGCATCTTGTCAGTTTCTAAAGAAAATTATATTAGTAGGAATGAATAACGATTATTTTGTAACCAACGATAATACTGATCATTTTTAATGGTTACTGATAGCCAAAATAATATTAGTAAACCATAATAGTTACTCATAAAGTTCTTGTAGAATGTTTAGCCAGCTGGTATCAATGTGAATCTTGTCAGTTTCTAAATAAAATTGTATTAGAGAAATGTGATAACGATTCGGAAGAAATATAAATTCTTTTACTTCCTGTTTAATCATAATTAAAAATTGTTGATTCAATTGTAACGTCTGTATACATTTTAGGTAGAAATTTAAAACTGAAGGTCGACTTTTCGTGCCGTGGTTCTAATAGTCTGATCATCCACCGTATTATGCGAGTGCGGATCGTAAAAAAGTTTATGCAGAGCGCGTCAGTGAGAGAACAAAATCGGATCGGTGTTTTTACGCGCGAGAACGATCCCGGGGTCCGCGAAGCTCGTTCGACGGTTGATTTCCGCTTTTCAATCATCATAACCGAACCGTGATTTAATGTCGTTCGTAGCCAATGGACCGGGTCGGGGCGTTTTACATTCCGGCCGTCGAAAGAATCGATGTAAAAGGGAGGAGGACGCGGGACAGGCGAGAAATGGAATCGATTCGACGCGGAGCCGCTCGGTTTTATCGCGAATGCTCGTTCGTTAGAGGATTTATGCGCGCGTCCATGAAAATTGACTCCTAATAACGGAGCTCGCCGCACCACCGCATCGAACGCGTCGGCTCCCCGTTGTGTTACGTGTCTGATTTAAAATTTATACGAGAATAATTGCGCGTGTAGCTGCGATGGATTTCGGAGCTACGGGGGCACCGTCGGTTGCCAACGTTTCCGGAGAACCGAAAAGGAGACGCGACCAACCCGAAAATTTCGGTTTCCACCTTCCTTCGAATTACGCGGGTTGCTACGGATTCACGCCTTTGCTCTGAGTGAGCTTTCAACCCCTGCGCGCTGGTCGGTCGGTTTGTAAATTGCGTTTGACTGAACGGTTTATTTAGAGAAGAATTTTCTAGCTACCCTGGGACATGAACGAATTTTTAATGTTGGATTTGTGACCGTTAAAAATGTTATGGGAAAATGATTCTTATAGTACGGCAACGTTTTATTTAGCCTTCGTATTCTGTCTAGATTTATACAGACCTTTGAACAGAATTTCAAGTTCCGTTCTTTATTGTAGTTCTTTTTTTGATGTTAATTTACATGTTCGTGTCGTATAAAGAAGTATTTTACATGTTCTTTATATTCTTTATTCTAAAATTCTCTTGATCATTCTACTCTGTCAAGTTACACCTGCCCATTTTCGCGTTTGTTATCCAAATTCTCAAGTTGGCGAATTTCCATTGCCGATTTCACCCCGACGAATTCGAGTCCGACGGCATCGCGTGCAGCGCTGGCGAAGAATCGTCGAAATAAAGGAAGCGCAAGAAACAGGTGGTGGGTTTTCATAAAACCTGTTGATGAAAAACAACGCAAGCCGGCTCGAAAGCGTTGCACGCGCGTGTACCGCACACCTGTTAACGAACTCACGAGTTTCGCAACCCCCCCGTCGTCGGCCCTAAATTAAATCCCGGGGACGGGACGGACATCGCGAAAAGAACATTTGCGTGTCCCGGCGAGGTTGATGGCTCCTTTATTTAGCACAGAACTCGATTAGCAATTACGTTGTTTGACTAACAAACTCCTTCGTATTTTTTTGTTCCAGGTAAGCCCACCCCCAGACAGTATCAAAGTGAATCCGCGCGGCTCTCGGGGGCCGCCTCGCATTTTCGGTGAGTAAACAGCGCGTATCGACGCACGCATAATTAGTAGCCGACACCCCCGGAGGGCCGTCGAAATTCTGACGGAGGGTTGGTTGCCTTCTCTCTCTCTCTCTCTCTCTCTCTCTCTCTCTCTCTCTCTCTCTCTCTCTTCTTTTTTTCGTGTAACGAGGATACCCTTTTATCCCCCGCGCTTCGGCCATCTCTCGCACGCAACCGACCAGCCCCGTGTATACACGCGTGCAGGGTTCGTTTAACGTGGTTCTTTCATCCCCCGACGGTAGCTTGCCTTGCATTTTTGTTAACTAGGAGAAGGGTGCGCCCCGACTCGGCTGATATAGTTTATTTACGCTCGCAATTAACACTCGAGAATCCGCCGTACTCGCCAAGGGGATGCTCCTCTCGCTCTCTGTTTGAGAAACTGTTTTCCTTGGGTGTCTTTCAGATTTACGGCCGCCTTTGTCAATTATCGAAGGGGCTGCCTTCACGGTCTCGTTACACAGCTTCACCTGGGAATTCGTTTAAATTAGCCTGCTACATATGGCATGGCTAACCTCGAACTGCTAATTTCATGGAGGGGTTTCATCGAGATATACTATAATAAATTTGAGTCTTAAAGCAACCCCGATGCTCGAAAAGAAATCTCAACATTTTATTTCAATGAAAAGTCTTTTCTAAATGGTACTCTGTATTTTTGACTGACTGAACAATGTCATATTAGGAAATTTCTTCTGAAAAATTACGTGGGTTCTCCTCGTGTAAAAGCGCATATAATAATGCCGCCATTGTTGTTCTTAATCAACATTATGAATTTAACCACAGCTCATCAACGAAACATAAACATTAAATAATTCTTTTGTATCCATTCGATATAAAATAACTAAATTATGTTGTATAGATAAGGGATGGTCGAGGTTTAACGTTTATACAGATGTGCTGAGGATTGCGTGGTCTTTTTTGAGGACGTGCAATTAATTTTTGGATCGTTGCGAAACTTCAGGGAAGCAGAACACATTTGTCTGGTTAACCGATCAACTGACAGCTCCCATTCTTCAAGGTACAGTTTTAAACGAGTATCGTTCGCCCACGAGACTGGGGGGTGGGTTCTTTCGTGTAAGAAACAGAGAGGGTAAGGATGGTTCAGACTGCAAATGAATCAACCCGAGGAAAGACATTGGGTCATCTATACTCTGCCGAGTTACCATTACGTACGCCACAAACAGAATACCGGACTGATGCAGCCTGTGCTCTCAATTAATCGCCTGATAAAGGCAGCGGAAATAGATTTCCTCCATTTACAATCTTGTGTCGGGAACCCATCCCAGTTAATTATCAAAAGATGTGCCTCGGTAAAATAGCTCTCTTTGTTTATCAATAACCTGATTCAGTTCTCTGACGCGTGAGTTATAAAGTCGCGAATGAATAGGAGGATTAATAAAAAATTCGTAGATACCTATTTATTCTCAAAGTAGAAGTCTAATTTTAGTAATTCATTACATATTTGTAAGCAGCTGATTTTTTTCAACGGTTCTACCTCTGAAACCGAGTTCCAATAATTAACAAAATTTTTGGAAAACGCTAGATTGGAACGTCGTTTTTCATTCTAAGTATTTTATTCTTCAAATCACATGTTCACATCCCCTACGTTAGGCTGTCGTCATCTAGGATCAACTCGTCAGTGAATAGAACTTTGCAGACCCATAACCAGTCCCAATCAGTACAACCATAAAGAACATAATACGAGTTCTGGTGATTCGTCTCGCTTTCGCAAGATATGGAAGATGAAAGCACGATTTCCCAGCAACCCGAGCAGCCATAAAAAGTTCATATTAGCGAATCCACCCCTCGACAGACAGACAGAGAGGTTCGATATTAGATAATAACAGTGTCGCGAGGATCCCCTTTGATGGGATTCAAAGTTCTCGAGTGGGAGGAAGCAATGAAACGTTTCTCCCCCTGCGTTTTAAGGGTGGTTCTCGCATGGGAGCGGCCCGGGGGATGATTAGCAGCGGCTCTTGAAATATCTTCGATGTTTCTCTGATTTAAGAGTTCCCGGTACAATATTGCCGTGAGTGGCTCGGCTGGATTGGCCGGAAGAATCGTGGCTGTCACAAATCAGCCGACGCCGATGTAAGGCCACAGGGTGGCGGTTTCAGTGCGAGAACGGTCGATTACGCGCGTGCTATAAATATTGCGTGCAATCGGCCCATGGGGCGCGAAACCGGGAAGGGCGTGTGTTGCCGTCCCGGTTCGAATGTGGCTGCTGGTTTCTCGGGGAGAAGCCAATCCGCCGACGCCGGTTAATTTATTATCGGTTCCGGCCCTGTATTTATTGGCAGCCCTTTCACCGGCCGAAAGTCGGGCCTCCGGAATTATCTCGATTGATCCCCGAAAGACGAGAATCGACCACCTCCACGTCTTCTCCATTTTCCTCTGGGATGTCGAATGCAGTGCACACTTAAGTGTCCGCCGTTACTTAGAGACCACGGTTTTGGACGTGTATTGAGGATACACGTATTCACGTGTTCACGTGTACTAATATATATCCGTATATTAATCCGTGTACTGCTTTATACACGGATACACGTGTACTGAAGTAAACGTGTACACGTGTATCGAAATACACAGATAATACACGGGTACACGTGTATCGAGCTACACGGATAATATACGGGTATCCGTTATTTTCATTAGACGTGTATTATCTGTGTATAAGGGTACACGTGTGTAGATGTAAACATTTTGGTTTGTCTTCATCAAAATAAACAGTTAATTGATTAAGGTTTATTAACAGAAATTATGATGTTTGTTAATTTTCGAAACCTCTCACGTTAACTCTTGTATATTTCAATGTACTATCCGTGTATCCGTGTACTTGAATACACGGGCGCACGTGTATCAAAATACACGGATAATACACATGTATCCGTATATTCGAGTTCACAGTTATACGTGTATTGTCCGTATATTTTTATATACGTTATGTACTTCAGTACACGTGTATCCGTGTATTAAATAGTATCTGGACTTGTGCACGGATATATTAATTACACGTGAAATGGGTATCTCTAGCCGTTACCCCCGCGCCAATTCTCCGTTTTTTATTTAACACTAAATCTACCGAGCACTAAAATCGATTCAAATGTTTTAGCTTACAAAAATGACAAGGCTCTATTTATTTAGATTTCATGAAATTTTCATCACAATATGTGCTGGGATAAAGAAATTTGTCGAATCAATTTCCATGTAAGCTACTCCCGTCCCCTTTCTAAACAAATTGAACCACGAAGAAATATATATTTATTATTGAATGTAGAGCCAATTTTAAGCAAACGGAAGCATGCACTGGTCTCTGGCTGTTGTTCGTTGCGCAAGTAATTTTATGAAAATAATGTATATTGGAAAATAATGTACCTAACAGAAACAATTACTCAGAAATGATAAAGAAGACAACCCATTTGCATTGGTGACGCTCCATTACGCCGAGAAAATGGATCCGCGCGACTCCCCGGACTGGAATCGCGAAATTGCTCTGGATTACCAACAGGTTCTGAGAAATTCTGAAAAGTCGATCGGCTTTAAACTTCCCAAGTGGGTCTCTTCGAGACTCGCGTGTGACGCCGTCGGAGACTCGCGTCGACTATAATCGAAGAAGCTCAATTAATCCTCGATTACGCAGCTCGTTGATCGGATGAACAGGAATTTCTGCGACGAAGCTGTCGTTCATGCATAGCAATATTTCAGCTCGACATTGGCGGGTCTGTTTGACTTATCGTTTATGCCGGCGGAACGCATACTAATTTTCATCTGGTTCGTTCGTCGCGCTCTAATGGACCGATAAACCAAGTTAAGAAGCACTCCAATTTATCAATTATCTGATGCAGGAGCCCGTCGAAACGCGAAAACAGGTGTGTACCTTGCCGATAAATTACGCGACTTCGTCTATAGGTGCGCGGTAGCAAGTTAGGTAATTCTCGGTGGTGGCTCATTTGAAATTTCAATCGCGAGTCCGATTAAAAATTTCATGCCGCCCCGCGGTTAACGGTTCGCGAACATGTTCCATGTACTTGCAGCAGTTTTAATCGCCATTCAGCGTGACCTTAATTGTGAGGGGATTGAAGCTCGTCGAAAATCGGCCGGTTGCCACGTCGAACATTCAAGAGGCCATTTTTCTGTGACTATTACAAATTTCACAATTCTCGTTAATTCTTTCTGCGATTTCTTTGGTTACCTCGTTGCCGTATGACCCAATTGCTCTACACAGTTCTAACTCGTTGATTCGGTATTGAAATTCTTCTCGCAGAAGTTTCAAATCGTATTTTTAACCGCGTCTCTTTAATCGACGGAATTACGGTGGACGCGTGATGTTTCGTTAGTTTGAAGAACACGTGTTTCGCGTTACGGATACGAGGAACTTTCTTTGATCTCGAGAACGAGTTGCAAAGCTGCGACGGGACTATTTATGGTTTCTGAATGGATTCGGAAGTCGGACGGTTGAACCTGTTAGTGTAACGTGCGGTCCAACATTCCCCCATACGTCTTCATATTTTGTTGCTTGAAGTTGATGCAGAAAATTCATATTTTTCTTGAGCAATGCGATTTAATCGTTTTATCAATCGACACCCAAAACGATGATCGTCCGAAGTTTAGAGAAGTAGAAACGGAAGACGAATACACTGTCAAATTGAAAGCACAGTTGTTCAACACGGACCTGGAGCGAAGCAGAAGTATAAACAGCGAGGTAGGAAGCGTAGGAGAGTGATAGATCGGCGAACGATCGCGAGGATTAATGCTCGACCAATGGAGTCATCGATCCTCCGGCAAACGCGTCGCTAACGCGACCTAATGGTGCGAAATCATGGCCGATAGCGACGCAGCGGAACGCGACCGCGACGCAATCATCCTTTTTACAGAAAAGTGGCTCGAAACAGACGGTGAATTACGTCTCGTTAGTCGAACCGTTTGTTTTGTCACGTAGAAAACGTGTTTATCGATTCGAACGGTTGTCACGCCGCGGCCAGAGGAGGAGCCCCGCCGGTTCAAATATATTTTCGTCGTTGTTTCCGGCCGATCGATCGATTTTGCGGTCGGGTTCAATAAGCGGCCGCGTCAATTTGTTCAGATTTCGAGGAGAAGAGCCAGAGTACACAGTTCTTGATTCTCGCCGGTGCTCTCGTGAAACTGGCGTGTATCGATGGACCCCCCCGGTACACGGGACGGTAAATCGTTTTGGATTCACGTCGGCGCAACTTCGCCTCCTCCGATACTTTGCCTCGAAATTTTTCTCTGTGACGCTGACAAATGTACCACGCCCAATGCTGTCGAATTATTGACGTACAGTCGACGACGGAATTAAATGGACACCTTTTAAAAACCAATAACTTTTTCAAAATTGGACTCGAGTTCCTTTTTTAGATGTTATATTGACGTTGAAAAATTTACCACGTCCAATATTGTTGAATTATTGACGTATAGTTGGCGACAGAATTAAATGGACATTCTTTAAAAACCAATAACTTTTTCAAAATTGGACTTGAGTTCTTTTTTTAGATGTTATATTGATGCTAAAAAATGTACTACGCTCAATACCGTTGAATTATTGATGTTTACTATTATTGTGTATTGTTAAGGACAGAATTAAGTAGACACCCTTTAAAAACCAATAACCATTTCAAAATTGGACCACGCGACTTGAGTTGATTTTTAGATGTTACAAGTATAAATTTACTAGTACTATAATACACTAAACCACGTCCAATACTGTCGAGTTATTGACATACAGTCGGCGACAGGATGAAGTGGACACGCTTAAAAATCAATATCGTTTTCAAAATTGGACCACAAGAGTTCCTGATTTATACGTTAAATTTAGGAAGACTGAGAGGAAATATTTCAGAACAGTAGTAGTATATATTTATTGATCCCCTAGGGGTTACAATTCTATTTTCCTTTCTCCTTACCTTAATCCTAACATATATATCTCTATTCGTTCACTTAAATTACTTAAATTACTTAACTCAACTTAACCTACATATATACAATATTTCAGAACAGAACGCAGTAATAACTAATAAACCTGTGAGAAAACTGAAAGTTCGACCATTCCTCGAGGAACGAGGTTATTTAATCTTAGCTCAACAAATTGATGAAACGGCGAGGCCAGTGAAAGACTGGTCCGAGGCGTTTGAAACAGTTCAACAACTTCAAAGTATCTGGTGTCTTACAATTTTCAAGCCGGCCAGAGAAATAGAGGGAGAGAGATGAGTGCTGTAACGCGGAACGACGTTAATTAAAACACCATGAAAGTATCGTAGTGATCAGCGGGGTTTAATCATCGCAAATCCAAGGAAAGAGGAGGCATTCCGGCCTGCTCGGATAACCCGTAATAACGTTAATTGCTGGCCGAGCTATTGTTCCTAAACCCGAAACCATATGTCCACGTCAGTGAAGGGCTGACGGGGCTCGCCGTTTTTCTGATCAATCCCCGCCGCCAATTATCGCCTGCTGGTTATGGGGTGGCTGCGCGACACCCTAACACGTAGGTTCCTATGGTATGCGGCCCAGGGCAAGAAGCTGCCAGGATTACGGGGACGTGTTCCAGTTTAACAGGAGCATTAACGGGAGGGTCAATAGATGGGGTTCGAACGACCGATTTTTTTCTCTCTATGGGCATTGTTGCAAATTTTTCAGCAGAAAACTACCACAAGTAGTACATACACTTTCATACAAGGTGTAGCGGCACACGGCTGGCGACCGTAATAATCATTAGAGCAGTCCCCTTGCAGATGCCAAGGACTACACTGTGAAACCTTTTCCGGCAACTGCAAGGCCCAAAAAATAAGATTAACATTTTTATCATTTTAAAACATAAACCGTTACGGGACTTTCCGCTTACGGGAGTCCCCTTCCTCCACCAGAAGAACTAACTCCACCCCCGCGCCTTCGGAAAAGGCGTTTTCCGACACAAAATATATAAATACCGAGACACGCGGGGAGAAGTTAATCTTTTCTCAAACTCAGTCAGAGCCTCTACTGTATACAAATTCAGTGTCTTTGTTCAAATAGAACCACAATTAACGGGATTATCAAAGGATTACGAAAATAGAAATATCGTGGAAAGAGGATGTTCACGCTTTATTACACTCGTGTGTCAACGGCTAACAACCAACTGCTACTGAGACGCGTCTCGGACTCCTCGATCGTCACGCGCTCACACGCACACAGACGCACACATAAGTCTCCTAGGAGACACCTGCATCAAGAAAAAACGTAAACAAATGCTCTCGCCCAGTCCTCTGACTTCGGGGAAATACAGACACAAAATACGCGCTCGTCGTTCAACTTTTCAAGGAACACGCAATTTAACAATCTTATTAAATAAATAATAAAATCCACGTGAGTGTTTGTTTTATCCGGTAACCCAGGAACTGTTACAAAGATATTTTTTAAAAAGTGTAGTCCATTTTTCTCAGAAAGAATTGCTGAAAGACATGAATGCTTGTTTTAATTTGTTGTAATTTATGGTTGGAACAATCGATTGGTCCAGCGAGCGTGTCAGAGGACGGATGAGCGAGTGAATGAGTTTTTCAGAGTAATTAAATTTGTGGCGTCGCGACGCAGCATTGGAAGCGTCATACGCACGATCGATTCTGCGGTCGTGCTCTCACCCCGTTTCGATCGCAACCGATTGTCGTGGCCAGCGTTCGCTTTATTGCATTTTTTTCTTAGCCGGTGCATCGATACGCTGCGGATCGAGGCGACGCGATCGTGTGTCCCGAGGCTTTGTGCGGCCTCGAAGGAGACCACCGGCGCAATCTCTTTTTTAACCGTACCCACCTCTAGCAGGTTTCTTCTCGACCGGCTCAAAGCTAACGATTACACGCCAGTTAACGATCCTTTGTACGCGGACCTTCGTCCATACTCCTTGCCCCTTACCTTTCAAGTCGTCTTTCCTGTCTATTTTCTTTCCTTTGGCCGTGACAGCCTTCCGCCCTACCGGCACACGTTCCTCCAAGCAAGCTGCCTTCTTCCAACGATCGATAGACTGTCAATCGGCGACTGTGTATCGTTTATGGGTCGCTGATAGAGAGCTTGCCTATCAGCTCTACTTTCGATCCTGACAAGTTGGAAAACACCCTTTAACCAAGAGGTTAGTTCAAGCGTGTAATACAATTCGAATCAGTAATGAAGACTTCAAATAGAATCTAGTAAAGCCAGTTTATTGTTTTTTCTTTTTTATTGAGCTTAATGTAACTCCCCTTTGGGGGTTATGAAGTTTTAAATTTGAGTTAATATAAATACAGCGTATTTCACATATACATAATTTCAAATTTGTAGATTACATTGTTTGAAGAAATTCAAAAGAAGTTGACACGTTTGAATGTTCGGTTTACAGAGCAACGATCTAACATTCAAGGGTGGGAACAAATTGAGCTTATTCAATCCCTTCATAAGACCAACTCGTTGTGATTCCAATAAGGTACATTGCCAAATAATATGGTTAAGGTCCTGAACCTCATAGGCGCAGTAACATTTGGAATCATTTACAATATTTAGTCGTGAAAGGGATGCTGCAAGATGGTAGTGATCTGATCTACAACGATTGAATGTTACAATATATTTTTAGTTATAAATCTCTGTCCGAGAACCATGGTGCAACCCCGTCCCTAACATAATACTGGAAGTACTCCTTGCCCTTATACTGACCCTGTTGCATTGTGAAATCATTAGTGCTTTTTCTACATTTGTATTTAAAAGATTCTCTTGTTGTTAGTTGTTCTTCTAATGTTGCCAAGTTAGCTAGGGCGTCCACCTCATCATTTCCACAGTTTATTGTTCATCAATGTTTTATAACGCGAGGAAGTAACATTTACAAAGCGTTATACAAGGTATTGTTATCGAACAGGATTTCTGGAATCACTAAAACCTGCTGGAATTGTAAGAAAATTGAATATTGAACGCAACTTTGCTAGAACGAAAGAAAATCCTGGCGCCAGAGAATTAACACTTAATATCTCGACAACTGTTTTAATCCAAGAGGGGGGTACAGTAACAGTGGATAATCGAAGCAATTCCATTTCTTTGAACAGTCCTGGAAACAGCTGGGAGTCACCGAGTCCTGGAGTAAGCATTTTTAAAACTGGTAGTTTATAATATGAAGACAATTCGATTAAACAAATAAATATAACATGAAATTTACTAATTAAACGAAAGCTTTTAAATTAATCTATTTTTTTAATGCAAAATATACTCATGAATGGCTTTCATTGCCAATATATTGATAGATTTCGAATTTCTTGTACTTTTGTCTACCATTGTACCTCCAGAATATCCTTAAAATGTTATCAAACTCTCCTATTCATTTTGTCTATTGATCAAACTCTCGATCAATCGAGACTAACACAAAAAATATTCATCAGTTTAATAACTAAATTAGATACACGGTAGTTGCATAATTAAAGTTGTGGTTTCAAGTAGCAGAAGTTTTATCATATCTGTGCCAGACGTGTGACCAATTCGAAACGCTATACTCTCTCAGAACACATTTTCAAAATCTGATATTGACACAGAGCACTGGTACATACACAGAACCCGTCTGCCCGGATTTAACCCCCAGTGTCCTCTTATCGAAGACACTTAATCTGCGTTTCTATGAGCGTCGCATGGGGGTTCGCGATCGCGTGGGGTTGCATCGAACACTTCCAACCAGATACGTCGATAGAACCCTAATCGAAAGAGGGTCGCTGAAGATCGCGTGGGGATCGATAGTTTTCCCATGAACGGCGAGTACATTGTGCTCCCAGCATGTTTACAATTCTACGTGTCATAGAGTCCTCGGAGCTGGATGCTCTTCCTGTAAGATGGATTTCTGTGCTGGGAACGTTTCCGGGAGGTGTAACGAGGTGACGTCGAAAGAACGGAGCGGCGTCGAAGTTGCGCGGTAGTTGGCGAACGGAATGGAAACGGGAAGCGATATCGCTAATTACCGGCGTTAAGGAGCGCAAGAACCGGGGAAATGGCACGAAAACGTTGTAGAACCACCGGTGGCTCTAATAAAAGAGCGACCGGCCGTTTTTTAACGAACTTTCTTCGAACCGGGCCGCGTTTCTTTCGACGACGCGCCATCGGGGAAATTGTCGACGGAAAGAACGCGCGAGCTCGAACAGCGAGAAGGAAACATCGGGCAAAAACGCGAGTTTCGCGACAAGAATGAAATACGTCGTAGCATCGCCGAGGCCTTTGCTTTCAAATTATTACATAATTGTATATTGCCCGGGGCAAGCAAGTTGGACGAAAACTCTCCGGCGATGTAATAACGAGATGAACGATTACAGCGAAAGCCGGAGAGCGTCGTCCTCTTCCTGGAAGTCTTTCTCGATCCACCGCGGAACTTATCGCAGTCTTGGTTTTTCATTCCTCCCCGGTATCTTCACCGAGAGCTAGCGAAAAGAAGATTCGTTTTTGCTAGTCGCCGGGGACGGACTCGAACACGTAGCCAAACGAATAGAAGGAATTTATGAATTTGCCATCGGGCCCCGATCTCTTCGACTCTCTTCCTCCTTTACGGCACTTCGCGAGGGGAAACCCGTTGAAAGCGCGGAAGTGAGATTTACCGTGAAAGGTGAACAAACTCCCGTTCCTTTCGGACTGATAATTTTCCTCTTTACCTGGGCATACCTTCGCCAGCTTCTTTCCAACGCGATTCTTTTTATTGCGAAAGCCATCTCCGGGGAAAAAGAGATTGGCCTTGTCCTCGAGAAGATCGGCGCTTTATGAAAACTCATCTGCAATTGTTTGTTCCCTCCACGACTGATTTATTCACCGGTGTATTATCCTCCGGCGCTGGATCACTGTGAATAGTAATGCCATTCTTACTAGAGTGTCCGTGTCGTTTCACCGAACACCACAAAGTGGCGTTTCCACGGATTATCAATAACAGGACATAGAAAAAGAGAGTCTTAGTTGAAACTGATCTTAGCGCGACAATCAAAAGCCAGTCGCCTGGACAGCGATTATAGAATTTTCTGAATGGAACTCCATAAAGACACGTCAAATAACGTCCATAAATATAATAACGAACGACTGTGAATATTAATGTCTCACTTACACGAGTGTCCCTGTTGTTTTTAATGCGACGCGAGTTCGTTCATTGTTTTCACGGATTATCGGTAACAAAACATATAAAAAGAGAGTCTCAGCTTGTTCCATAATCTAGTAGAGAGGCCGCGACGTCGGAGCTGATCTTAGCGCATTAATCAAAAGCCAGTCGCCTCGACAGCGATTGTGTAATTTTCTGAATGGAAGTCGATGAAGACACGTCAAATAACGTCAGACGCTGAACGACTGTGAATAGTAATACCTTTCTTGCATGAGTTCATTGTTTTAGCAAAACTTCGCAAAGTGGCATTTCCACGGATTATCAATAACAGGAGATATAAAAAGAGAGTCTTAGCTTGCTGTATCATCTGGTAGAGAGGCCGCAGCGTCGTTGATGATCTTGGCACATTAATCAAAAGCCAGTCACATCGACAGCGATTATATAATTTTCTGAATGGAAGTCGATGAAGACACGTCAAATAATGTCTGTAATTATAATAACAAACGACTATAGATAGTAATATCTCTTTTACACGACTGTCTTTGATGGTTTTAATGCGACACGAATTCGTTCATTGTTTCCACGGATTATCAGTAACAAAATATATAAAAAGAGAGTCTTAACTTGCTGTATAATCTGGTAGAGAGGCCGCAGCGTCGGGGCTGATCTTGGTGCATTAATCAAAAGCCAGTCACATCGACAGCGATTATATAATTTTCTGAATGGAAGTCGATGAAGACACGTCAAATAATGTCTGTAAATATAATAACGAACGACTGTAGATAGTAATGTCTGTTTTACACGATTGTCTTTGATGGTTTTAATGCGACACGAATTCGTTCATTGTTTCCACGGATTATCAGTAACAAAATATATAAAAAGAGAGTCTTAACTTGCTGTATAATCTGGTAGAGAGGCCGCAGCGTCGGGGCTGATCTTGGTGCATTAATCAAAAGCCAGTCACATCGACAGCGATTATATAATTTTCTGAATGGAAGTCGATGAAGACACGTCAAATAATGTCTGTAAATATAATAACGAACGACTGTAGATAGTAATGTCTGTTTTACACGATTGTCTTTGATGTTTTTAATGCGACACGAGTTCTTTCATTGTTTCCACGGATTATCAGTAACAAAATATATAAAAAGAGAGTCTTAACTTCCTGTATAATCTCGTAGAGAGGCCGCGACGTTGGGGCTGATCTTGGCGCATTAATCAAAAGCCAGTCACATCGACAGCGATTATGTAGTAAGGCGACAAGCTGACAGCGGGTTTGCACGGGGATTTCTGAATGGAAGTCGATGAAGACGCGTTAAATAATGTCCGAGCACGGCCTCGACGTCTATCGATAGATAAATGTACCGTCCCGGGGAGGTTCTCTCCCCTATCGCGCGTCTTTTTTCCCCGTTTTCGTGAGGTCTCAGCATCGCATCCCCATCCCCTCGTGTCTCATCTGGTGCAGCGTTATCGACACCTTCACGGCGTGCTGCATCGTCACGTTCGCCCAACCCGGCAGCCGATACAGGCATTCGTGCTCTATGCAATAGAGAAACGAGATATCGTTGACGACTACTGGTCGACCGGAGCCAGTGTTAGATATCGTAATGGCGGATACGTTACACCACGCGCGGACAACTGTAAACGATCCTGACCGTCGATATCCACCGAGTCGAACACCACCACCTTTTCTCTCCTAATTTCTCGATTTTCCGGATACATTTTCCTTAACTCGTTAACGAGCACCTCCGCCGACCACGCGATCGGTTCTTTGTTACCAGCGAGCTGGCCTTTTTCCACGGATTCCTTTTGTGTCTCGAAAGGACCACCATCGATCGCGTCCACGCGCTTTGTAATCGACACGTACCGATTTGCCGTTCGAGATCACACGGCCCGCTCCTCTCTAATGAGCAACTCCGATTATTTTCGAGCAACGCGTTTCTTCGTCGCCGAGGAACTTCTCGAATTTTACCCGGTGTCGTTCGTTTCTCAATGCCAGTTTTACTGGACCTCTTACTTGGACTTTTTACTTGCCTTGTTATTTAATTCCAAGATTGTTCAAACGTACTACATGTTATGTAAGATATTTCGTGAGAAACAAAGAACGGTCATAGTAACATTGGTTTGTTATTTATTTATCGAAATAGATATGTACCCAATATGGAACATGTTATGCACTATTACTATACAGTATGTATGATATTTTTACAATGCAGAAAATGCATTGCTTGCTCTCATTAGAACAAGATTCTTTTTTATTTGACGAGTCATATTTTATATCTGATCACCAGCTTTACACAGTCTTCGGAATCCATGATTAATGTACTCAATGGATTGAAGCTAGTCGCAAACGGGGGTGGATAGAAATTATGCTTCGCGCACTTCATTCAATTCCGACGAGTTCGGTAATACAAATATTATTTCTAGTTCTGTAATAATTATTTCATCATCCTCACAGCTCATCAAAGGGTATTACGGTATAAAGGATCTCTCTCGACAGAGCGGAGCTTCCCTACCACTCTGACTAGTTCAAACGAATGATAACATATTTCTATTTACAATGAAATTTCACTGTTTCGTTATTTATTTCACCAAACACTTTCAATTTCCTTAATATTTTTGTTGATCCATAGTAAGATTATTGTAGAGTTTTCTTGGGTGTGATCTTTGCGTAAAATAATTGCCCGAGGCGTTTGTACGAGATCGATATTAAATGTATTTTCTCTAAACAGTTGGATAACGATATAACGATATACTTCAATATTTCTGACGTCTTTTTAACTTCCCGATTTATAGGGAAGTTATTGTAATTAGTTTTATATTTGACCTACTCGTTTTAATTTCAGGCATAAAATATGCTTTGAAACGTTTGAGTATTAAACTCTGGATTGTAGAGGAAATGTTCAGGTAATTAGTTGCGAATCAGAAACATCCTAAAATAGCGAACAACACAGAAATCTTATAGGTCAACGCGGAATGCAAAACGCTGCTTCGTTGTCGACCGAAATCTCTGTCGTTCCCGGGCGAGGAATCGCTATTTCCGTGGGTCTAATACGCTCCATTCACTTCATTAACGCAAATGTAAAGTTCCTTTTTCATTCGTGGTAATGCGCTTCCCGGGGGGAGAAAAAGAGAGTCTTTCCGCGCCGTCACCGTATTGTGTTCGGCCTCATTCGCGAATAAATCCTGATTAGAGTGGAACCGTATCGCCGCTCTGAATCGAACAGCGTCCGGGAAATTCTCTCTCTCTCTCTCTCTCTTATTCTCGCTCACTCACTCATTCCCGTCTCCATGCGACCGCATCGCTTGCGGGCAGAATTTATCTTCGACCGCGAAAAGATGAGCCAACGAATCTCGAATATTTAAGACGAATATCTAAAGATTGATTACACGTGGTCAAACTATTAGACTCGATGCACTTTCATACTTTAAAAAATAGTAGAGACATTGGAAGGATTTAAAACTACTGTTAAATTATTTTCAGTTTACTAAACATATTATAAAAGAAAATCAATTTTCTGTTAGGTAGAACATTTTTACTTTCCACAAAGATCCACTGTTTAACAGAAATAATTCTCGGTTAGTATAATTATTGTGCTCAAAATTATTTTCATGGGAAAAATCATTTTTATCCTATGACTCATTTTGGCTATAGTAATCCACAACTGATTAATCTCAGGCCTCTCATCTCTGCCTAAACGGCGAAGGTGAAAGTGGCCGGAGGGGCGAACGGGTGACTTAGGGCGAGCAAACGTTCTGGAGCGTCGCCAGGAGACGTCTCTTCAGGGAGGGGACCGTGAAAGGTTCAACACAGCTCCAAAAATAATGCCTCGTAATTCGCCGTGTAATAATAATGCAAGCCGACCGCGCGATTGTCAGCTCGACCGGTTCGAAACGGTTAAATCGAGATCGGGTACGGTTCCCGAGGGAAACGCTTTCACCGAATGTATTTCTAGACATGATTCCTTGCAAACTTCTCTCAGCTATTTATCCGATCCTCGTGCGGTTTTTAGTGGCACCCTCTGGACCGATAATCCAGTTTTCTTCGGTTCATTTTCTTTCTGCGATTCCAAGATTTCTTGTATTGTTCTAGGCTTCTCGATCAGATGGAGTTTTCCACTCTGATGACTAGACAAATGAACTCAAAATTGTTGTAAAATTTGTAAAATTGAAGATGTCAATGTAGGATTTCTCCTCTATTGAAATTACTAAGGGAGGAAATAACAGTCAATTTAGTTGTTATTCCTTGCAATCGATGCAGATCATTTTTATTTGTCAATTATTGTCATTTTCATAATAACATTGTTACGGTTTAGGCAGTTGTTCGTTACACTTGTTAGACATATTTTCAACGGTACGTTAATTTCATAGTATTGTAGAGCTGCCCATTGTTACCGAATCTGACTATCATTACAATTATTAATTAAAAGCTTACAGTTTACTAGGACACAATGAGAATATGATATAATCGCATGCGATTTAGTACGCAGGTATAATGCGATTATTTTACGAGCTGTATGCGCGACTGAATAGAATACTCTTCGGAATTATTGCTAGAAACAATTTATTAAAATTCCGTCCACTAAGATTGCATCTGCTTTGCTAATCAAATTAACTAGAATTTATTCACCATGTTTGTTGCCAGCGTTCCTCTTGCAGCAGCTTCTATGGTTATAACATTCCATTAAATGCAACGTGTACCATGCATTTTAATTTCAAACAACGACACGCATAATATTAATTTTATGTTCTTTACGCGAAAAGCAAAATCGTGATCGTCACACGCGTGTGACGTCGGTAACGAACGTGTTAAATTAATAATGGACGCTATTCGAACTGTGTCGGTGAAATTACTAGCGTGACGGAAGTGGTAATTACACGGTAATACCTTAAAAAATTGATCTAAATTGAAATTTTCAAAGAATTATTTATTTAAGCTGAATGGTACAACTTGAAATTCGGATATAAATTCATTTTGATTATCATTAAAAAGCAATATACACCACTCTCGTTAATGCTGAGTAGTTCGTAAACTAATAAAACTCGAACTGGATGAATCGAGTGATTTCAACGTTGTTTGTCGTTTGAAAACAAACAAAGACATCTGCACAAAGCGAACAAACCCGAACAAGCTGAAGCTTTCCTCGATATTTCTAATTGCTTTTCCGTTTAGCTTCATCCCTGTTTCTCCAATTGAGCATCATCCCTTTGGATTCGCGGTTGCAATATCCTGACCCAATTTGCGCAGAAAGAACCGGAGACACGCGGTATAAAAGCGGCGTCGGTTTAAATGAAAATAATATTGAACAAAAATAAAAGCTGAAACTCAGCATTCCAGCAACACGGCTGGAAAATAAGCGGGAAAGGCAGAGATGGAGAGAGTGATCGATGGAACTGATGCATGCGGAACCGTTTCTGTATACGCGCTGGAAGAAAAGCTCGGTGTATCGGTGATACGTGCATAGATACGTAGACATACAGTCAGCCAAAAAAGTCTCGATACGTTCTTTAAAGGGGAGCAATTTTTTAAAAAGAAATAAACCAAACGACTCCTTTCAAGAACTCAGAAAAATTACTTTGCTACGTGATGTATAAAAAAGGTAGTAAATATTGATTACGGAGCTTTTTTATCCGAGCTTGTCACGAGGTTCAAAAGAAAATGGACTAAATGCACAGAAAGTGATGAAGGCTGTTTTTGACAATATAATGTGATTGTAAATAATCAAGAAATTCAAGAAGACAGTGTTGCGAAGTAATTCGAACAGCTGATATAATGCTGAAACTTTCATCGAAATTGGATAACGTTGCCGTGAGGGTTGAAAGGGTTGAAAATCGTGAGAAACTCGCAGTTTATCGCAACACACGGTCGACAACTGCAATAAATCTAAACATTCGTGTACATAAGCGTGTATGCAACTGATATAAATCTAGAACACGTGTTTTCAATTTTCTTTAATGCCCAAGTAAATATTGTGGCTGATGCGGTCCCACTCAAAATTTTAATATGGAAATCTTGTAATACATGCAACGTAAACCCTGATTCGAGAATTTCATTTAAATATACAATGTTAATATAACTACGTCTAGATGAAGATGAAACGTTACTGTCCCACTACGTTTCGTATTAACTGAATTATTGCATTTTCAAAGTGCACATTGAAAGTCCATGTAAGCGTTAAAGGCGCGTATCAAAGAAACTGTAGAGTTTCACGATTTTCTAGTTGTGCGAACGCCTGAGGAAACGCGAAGTCGTTTTAACCGATTCGAAAAATAGTTATTGTTTTGAGAGGGTGGAAGGAAACTTGTTGGCCCGAGTGTATACGTGTATGTATATGTGGATAGGCAAACAGAAGACTTTATAAATAAAAGCAAGCTGGCGGAGAGCGAGGGCGTGTTGTTCGTCGACGAATTTTTCCTGCAAACAGAGAAGAGGCCAATGGGCCGGAAAAGGTAATGCAATCGGAATACGCTGGAATACGGCGAGAGAGGCGATCGGCCAGGCCGCGCCTCGAATACAAAATCGCAATCCGCGCATACGTTATACGCACGAGTGGGTATATTTATCGCGCTACCGATCGTACCAGCGCGCCGGGGCAAGCTTTTCGAGATTTTTGAAAATCCGGCAACATCTAGCCCCGTTCTATCTCTTTTTCTCCCTCGACCATGGCCGCGCGGCGAGTTGTTCACACGCCCGGGGCCAATCTCGATAAATGCCGTTCGAACGATTCTCG
Source organism: Lasioglossum morio (assembly GCA_916610235.2). Lineage (NCBI taxonomy): Eukaryota > Metazoa > Arthropoda > Insecta > Hymenoptera > Halictidae > Lasioglossum > Lasioglossum morio. The sequence goes on along the minus strand of OU744325.1, from coordinate 7,007,482 downwards.
ACCTATCGACATCTGTGCCGAGCGCAGCCAATCCTCTTCGTTCCTCTGCGAGCCGAGAACAAAGACCCTGTCCACGGATCGTATATACTCGAATTCACCGCGATCGCTCTTCCACGATCCACCGTAAACAATGTCGCGCTCGTTCGCGAACAATATCGCGAAATAGGCGAAATCCGCGCGACTGATTTCGCCCGCGTTAATTCGGTTTCGAATTGGACTTGCACGGAAATCGAGTTTTCGAACAACCCGTTTTCGCAAAAATTCGTCATTAGAACGGCGAGAATGTATGCGTGCCTGTTTGAACGATTTTTCTTTTCTTTATCATTTGATAATCTCGGTTGCCATCTGCAACATGTTACTCTATCCATCAAAATCTATTGTATAAATTGTCTAAACCAGCTCTCTGCTACGGAACGCTTTGGATTACCGCCGGAGGCAACGTTTCGGGCCGAATGGCGGCAGAGAAAGAGATAGAAACCTAGCAATGCAAGACGCAGCTGTGACAGTACCCCACAGGGCAATCTGTGCTTGAAATACTATTTTGAAAGGTTTCAATGCTCCACTCCCTACTCTAAAGGGCGAAAGCCCCTAACTTCGTAATAATTCTCCTTGATCACTGCGTAAGATACTTGAGTAAATCATGGAGTAAATAATAAGCACTTGTAGAACATCGATCCATAATATTCGAGCGTCGTTCACATTGGAGAAGTATTCGCTTAGGAAGGGCTTATAATGTGTGAAACACGAGATGAAGAAAATTGTCGATACTCATTATTAACTTCCCAATTTATAGGGAAGTTATTGTAATTACCCCGAAAATCGAAAATTGAATTTTTAGCAGATCTTCAGTCATTTTAGATTGGAGTCATTTTAGACTATTTTTATCAAAATGTCGGTATGTGTGTGTGTGTGTGTGTGCGTATGTCCGTTTCTATGGTATCAAATTTTTCGTTAACGTTTTCTGAAAAAGTAACGACGCGATCAGAATAATGAATGATGCAATGGATGTGTCCCGTTGTAACTTAGAGCTGATTAGATTTTGGTCCATTTTGGTCAAGTAGTTTTTTTCGAAAGGAGTTGATTCAACATTGCAATTTATACGAGAGGCGTATCCACCGAAGAAGCAAACGTAACTATATATATATATATATATATATATATATATATATATATATATTTAGATATATTTAAAAAAAAAATTTTTTTTAGAAATTTTTTTTTTTTCTTGAAAAATTCAAAAGACTATATACGTCATGTAGTTGGGCATACTCTATGTATATGTCCAATACAGTGTTATAATCACTTTCCCTGAAGACATATAATCTTCTTAAAACGTACACTAAATAATGATAATAATATACTGCAACTAACGAATCGGGAAGTTCTTTGTGTGGCTCGTGGAGAGTCACATACAAAATAAAAAAAGCATTAATAGCTGTAGGCCCCACTAGCAATGCGTACCACTAACCCTCTCGCAAGAGCAGTCCTACCCGCGAGCTACAACAACCCTACTCGCGAAGCTCGCGAAGGGAGCGAGCAACAACCCCCCTCTAGTTTAACTTCTTCAAATTACTTAACACTTAAAACATTAAATTTAGTGTTTCAAGGATAAATAAAAGTTCTATCCATCTACAATCAAGTAGTTATTTTATAGCTGAAATAAATTCGTTTTCTTTGCAGTAGCGATAGAAGATTTTCTATCTGGAATTTAGATACACTCGATGATTAAGAGTTGTAAAAAATCAATCTACAAAATGTTCTGCAATTCTTCCGCGACCGTTCGAGAGCCTAGAACCTGCATTACAGCGTACAACGACATAAGATCTCGAATACTGTGATTCCAAAGTGCTTATCTTAATGTCGATGCAATTTTCCACGTAAATCTCCGCGTACAGATTGTTCGAAACTGCGGTCGTGCCGTTTATTCATCAGATCCCGACAAGTTGCACACGTATCGTTAGAAGAAACGGTAAATAACGTGCAAAGTAGCCACCAAAGAGAACGCGTGTTCTCCGGTAGCGTGATTACATCCTCGGCGGGGGAAAAAAAATTGCAAGAAAATTGCACGGACACGCGCAGCGATCGTGCTCTTCGAAAAACGCCCGGCGAAATTTCGTCTCGGAGGTTGAATAACTCGGGAACGCGAGCAGATTTTCGCGGACGCTTCGAGCCGTAAATTTTGATCCAGAATTTCGCGCACCCCGTGCGGTTCTGAAATTAGTTCGCGGAACCGTGATTTTTGTACAGCGAATCAAGTCGCGCGAAATTCCCGGATCGGATAAAGAAATCATTCGCGTCGCGGCGCTCTTTTCGACGATAAATGCAAATATCTTCGATGAAAATAGAGGAAAAAGCAACACCCTTCATTCCCGTAATTTCATTTATTTCTTGGCTTGAGAACGTTTCAAATATGACTGAAATAAACATCATTGAATAAAAAGAAATTAGAAAATGTGTGTTAAGTAAAGAATGTTATCTATTATAATAAAAATCAAATGTTGTTCGTTGGTCACGACATCACGTGAGAACGGCTGGACCGATTTGGCTAATTTTTTTTAATGTTCGTTGTAGTCCAAATCAGGTTTTTAGCGTAAAAAAAAATTGGAAAAGTTGCCCGGAAAAATAGAAAATTCGGGAAAAACTAAAAGTGATTTCTGAATCATATTTTAATACAACAAAAAAACGAATGTCGCAGCTTTTAATCAATATTTTAATAGGAAGTTGCATTATTGACGTTTTAAGGTTTTTAGGGAAAGAAATATTGGAAAAGTTGCCTGGAAAAATGGAAAATTCGGGGAAAAATGGAAGTGCTTTTTTCTATGGGATTTTCGTATATACTCAAGACGATAACTCACGATTTGAACAATGGATATGCGTAATTAGAACTATCTCAAACAAATTTATTGAAATTTGGACAGGACAACGTCTGTCGGGTCAGCTAGTTCTTTAATATTATTCAATGTTAAATCATTGTTATTTTCGGAGAACTTCTGACTTATCTGTAACGTTATTTTTATTGAAATGGTACGGGATTTTTGTACAGTGGAACATTTGACGCGGAAATAGTCAATTTTGATGGAGAATTTCGCGTTCCCGTGCAGTTCCGCGATTGGATAAGGAAATCACTCGGCGTCGCGACGCTGTAACATTCCTCTCGATAGCATCGGCCGGAAGAGACGCGGGATCGCGTGACACGCTTCGATTGCGTACAGTTCGCAAATACTTACAAGCACGGAACTTTTCAGCCGACCGTTTCTGCGCTCGTAAAAATGTTTCGGGAATTGTCGCGAATTATGAGTGAATTACGGGTTGCCGGGTCCCATTGATTGCCGGAGGGGATACACCGGTGCCACGTGAAATATGAGGAAATAAGAAAGGAAATCGCCCGCGGATCATGCAAACGATATCTTAATGCTTTCTTTTTACTGGAACGTTGTTTCAGGTGTTTTCTTATCTTGATCGGAACCGGTGCCACGACCGTCGTTCACCCTGGAACTACCAAAACAGTAATTACTCTCTCCCTTCTCTTGTTTGACGAGTGAAACTTTCTTCCATGCACACCTCTTTATTAAAAGTCTCGAGGAAAAATATTTCAGAAATTGTGGGCCTTGAATAAGACATTTTAGTAAAAAGCAAGTCACTAGAACAACACTTCGAACAGCAGGAGGATCAGAGAATTTAGAACATATCAAAATTGTTGAAAGGTTAAGGACATTTTTAATAAGATTAGATTTAAGAAGATAACAATATTACATACTTAGATTAATTATTCAGAGTTTGTAAGACTTTCGTGAACAGTGCAATGAAAGTGAACGTGACAACGAAAAATGTTTAGAGGCTCAAAGGATACTTTCAATATTGTGCAGGATAGCAAACTTTCATGGTATTATCTCCAGTGTGGCGATGATATTATAAAACAGAACAAGCATATTTAAAATAAGTAAATATGTTAAATAATATTAAAACATTATGGACTATAAGTTCCATCATCAAAAGGGAACAGGAACATTTTAGTATCGCTTGGAGTGAAAGTATGGATAGCTAACTACACATGAAACTGTTTAAATTTTTTCGATGGTCAACAGCGACCAGAAGAAATTCGTGGACGACCATCGGAAGGACACTCGAGCCGCATTTCCAGAGGCGCCAGCATCTATTAGGGTAGCTTTTAACTTTTTCACGATGCGGAGAGAGGCTCTCTCGGTCCTCCAGATTCGTCGAGGTCAACAGTACGCGAATTCTCACGGCGATCGATTACGCTTAGCCCGTTCGGATCCCCGGCGAAACGCGAGTCGAGAGTCCTCCGGCTCGCCGCGGAATAGGAAAGTCCTGACGAAGGACTCCTCGGGGAATGTTCGTTCGCCTGGCCGCGATTATGGGGTCCCTGCATCTTTCAGTTCCTTCCGGCTGCGGCTACCCTTCCCACGCTACACCATCGAACCAGTGATGACGTTGCCTGGTTCGTAGCTATTTCTGAACAAGAAGCTTCTGGCGAAGTCCAAGAGACTGTACAGATACTAACAAATCTTCTTCTGTCACTGAATCTCCCCAGTTTTCAAGATCGCAGAATCCCCAATTCTTGACGTATGATTTCTTTTCGTTTTATTGAAGTTTGAACGGAAGGTGTGCTGTCTACTTTATAATAATGCGAGCTACAGCATGAGAGATATAGGCGATCGAACTTCTTCTTCATTTCTGCTCCATGAAGCAGACAAAAAAAAATCGTGTTTTATCAAGTTTTATGGGGTCGTTCGAAAGGGGAGGATTCAATCTTCAAATCGCTTTGGTGGATTCCAGGAAAAATGTTCAATTTTGAGAATAAACGTGTCTTCAGTTCTTCAATATTATAGGACGCAATCTCTTGTTAGTGTTTGTATAAAAATCGAACGTCGGATAAATTAAAAAATCTGTACGAATATTATTATTTGAATTTTAATAGGAGGGTCGTGGGACTAGAGATCATAGTAACCCGTTTTTCCTGAGAATCGGGTATTCAGGTTAAATCCGGAATTTCCGATGCCAAGGGCACATAGACATAAATAGTCCACCAACAAAAGCATACCATCTGCAGTTAACGTGACCCGACCCCATGGCACTCCATGGATTTAGCTTTGTCCGATAGCTTTATCTCGCAATTTCCTCGGCGTTTGATGAAAGCTTATTGAACGCGGACCAACTATGATATCATCATAGCTCGCGTTCTGAAACTGACGTTCCCAACGTCCGGCCATGGGAAATGAAAAATGAGTCGGAAGTTGGGATCCTGATCAGCTGGGGGATCAATAAGTGCATTTGTCCGTGGTGCTTTATATATAGAGGTCGTTCCTGCTCTGGAATCTGAAAAACAACTGTACCAAAAGATATGTTATATTTTCCTAAACGAACCTTACGTTAAAATGAATTACAAGCAGCTTTCTCCATCTATAAATAATTTTTCAGTATCCTACCCAGTCAGATTGCAAAAATGCTCATTCTCTTTCGCAAAAATCAAACTTCCTCTTTGGCAAGAAATTAATTAACAGCACTTCCCTCCATTTACAAATAATTTCCTAAACGAACCTTCCGTTAAAATGAATTAAAAGCAGCTTTCTCCATTTATAAATAATTTTTCAGTATGATACTAAATCACATTACAAAAATACTCATTTTCTTTCCCAAAAATCAAACTTCCTCTTCGGCAATAAATTAATTAACCTCCCTCCGTTTACAAATAATTTCTCAGGATTCTTCTCCTCCATGTTAGATTGCAAAATATTAATTTTCTTTTCCAAGATGCTAAAAAATCGCGACGTTAACGCGCGCAACTTTGCACTCAGCGGGTTGCGGAATTTTTCGTCGGTTGGTAAAGTTGGACTCGGGATAAGAGGTCGTAATACGACGCTAATGCATCGAATCGTTAAGGGCGGCTTAATCAACGGTTCCAGAATTCGGCCGGGCAAAGTAGACCGACGCTCTTGAAAATCAAATTGGCCGGCTCCATTAACCACGGCTACTGGCTCCTTTTTTTTTTCTTTTTATAACAAAACTTCAGAGCCGCACGCAAATGTTTTGGAAGTCGTAACGAACCCGGATGCACGTAACATCTCCAGGGTCCAATCAACGGCGCTAAGCGTCTTTAACGGTATAAACTTCCTCTGAGCAACGCTACGGCACCGACGCCGATAATAGGTTGCATTAATTTGAACGGCGCGTATCGATACATTAACGAACCGGATTCCGATGGCTTCTGTCCGTGCACACGTATCTCGGGAGATTTGCATCATCATTGCGTCATTAGTACGCATTCGCTGGGGCGGCGTTGTACGGGCCGCGAGCGGCCCGCGATAATTGTGTCGGCGCGATTCCCACGATTTCCCTCGGATCCCCGGTCTATTTCTGACACCGACGCTATTTCCATCGAGCTGCCTCAAATTTTCTAATCGAAAATGTTGCCGGACGGATCGCAAAATCAGTTTACTTCGCTCTTATTCAAATACTCTTCAAACCTACGGTAGAAAATTGTAAAATAACATACTCGTTTCTGAATGCCTGTGAATTAATTTAAGAAAACTTTATATGTTTAAAACTGCTCGTGTACTACGATTTTATATACATACATTTAATTTGTATTGTACTATATAACGTATAATAATGTACGGCAAAATAATCTCAACTTTGAGATCCTAGTTGCATTAAACTTAACCCTCATACGCTCTTCAAAAATAACTGTATAAAAGAGACTAGAATAACAATTCATCCATTTTTATTTTATACGTTAAATCAACACATTGTGTTTCATTTATAGCGTCACATTCTAAAGAAATACATCTCACGACGTAGACGTAAAAGGATGAATAATTTTGCATTATGTGAAAATATTGAATAGGTGAATTTTCACCCTGAGGAACGTATGAGGGTTCAGAAAAGTCAGTTTACAGCGGCGACGCAATCGATCTGCACGGCACCCCTAAATCGAAGCAATTTTTACAAAGGCATTCGTTAATGATAATGTTTTGGGAAGAAAGTTTAAATTTATTGTGTGCTCACGTGCTCCCCAATAGCGAAAATAAAAAAAAATGTTATTCTTCCTCTCACTCATAAACTCGAATATCAAATCTGTATTTTTGAATCTGGGATTTTCAGTTTTACTCAACTGAAGTTCGTAACTGAAAAATCGGAAAAAATTCTCGTCTATGTAGTTCGACATGTTGAATATGTCAGATTTTTTTTTAAATTTTCACATGCGTCAAGCGAAAGTGGGTCAAAAACTGGTCTTTCTTTTTTATCCCCGCGATTCGGGGCGGAAACGTTTCAGAAAGATTTGGAAGGTTGTTTTTAAAAGGTTGAATTCGACGCTTCGTTTATTTATTTACCAGTTGTTCCTTGTTTTTGGAATAAATGAACAACGATAAACAGATTTTAGACTCGAGTAGTACTTTAATCAAGAAAATCTGAGCATTGGAGGGTTAATCCGGATGCTGCAAATAATTTTGTACGGCAAGCTAATGCGAAGGCTGTTGCCGAGACAAAGACTGGTAACGAGTAGGTTAATGAACAGCCTGGACAAAAGAGGTTTTAAGATTCGCTGGAGCAATTTATAGGGCGAAAAGGAAGTAGGTAGTACCGTGGCTGCGTGTTCTGGGCTTCGTCATCCGGAGGAGCACACCTGAACAGACCGAGTGTCGTCTTTCTGGTCCTTTTTGGCTGGAATTCGGAGGTCGCTGGGCCAGAAAGAGCAGTTCCACGGAAAACGTTGCTGGCAAGGTGAAGCAAAATCAGAGCTGCAAAAAGAGGAATAGGAAGAAGAAGTAGATGGAGGGAAGAGAGGTTGGATGGGGGTGGTTGGAAGGAAAATAGCGATATATAGGCTCGTGTCGGAGGGTGAGATGCAGTCGATAGGAATAGAGCGAAAGGATGGAGAAGAAAAAACCGAGCGAGCACACAGGGGCGCAGGGAAAATTTCGTGGATGAAACACAGTTCACCGAACACCGTTTGTTCTTTCCGGGTCGGTGGACCGTGCAATCTTTTCGCAAATCCAGGTTACTGCGGAACTACGGTCTCGGGCTGTCGGTCGGTTGGTCAACCTTCTGTCGTTCTCAACAAGTATTTCGTTCCGTGTCCTCGGACAAGATATTTCCGGGGGAAAATTCATGAATCGCCGATACCGTCGAGAATATTCCCGCGGTGCCTCTCGGCTTACGTATTGTCGTCGACGCGGATCATATTCTTTTTGCGGTCGGCCGGCCCGCGCAACGATTGATTCGAACCGCTCCGAAAGTTATTGGTATTTTTATTGCATTCGAAATCGAGTTACCCGCGGCGCGCTGGTATTCGAGAAATTGCAACTTCGGAACACGGGCTCCGCAGCCGGACAACGGTGAGAGGAAGCTGCCTCCGAGGGGACAGCCAAACGCGTTTAAGAACTTCGACGAAGTACCCGCACAATGGGAACACGGTTATCAGGAAAAACAAGATTTCAGGGATTGACGTGAACGTTCTTAACTTGTTGTTTCGAAATCTGTTTATCTGGACGCCGAGGAACGGAGATTCGATAATACGCGGATGCAGTCTGTCGCGATTGTTGACTAAACGGGAGCTACACAGTTCTAAAATTGAAAATTTCAACGTTACGTTTGCATATACCTGTCTTGACGTGTGTGTGAACACTTTGGTATAAAAATGCCATTTATTTTCTATTTCACAAAAATGCCAGAAATATGGTACACCCTTCAAAGGGGTGTCGGGGATCCTTCATATACGCCGAGACATGACTGCAGTTCTATCTCTTGAATGGTTCTAGCAAGCTGCAAATAGAGTTTCCGAGTTCAGCTATAAATAGTCGTAGCTCTCGCTTCTCACGGTTCTACGTGCAACAAAGCAGCGTGTCGAGTCCGTTTCAAAATGAATTTTCCGAGCCAATCGGCGTTCATCCGGGACAGGGATCCGCGTTTCTGGATCTAATTTTATTACGTTCTACTTGTAAGTTAACGCGTTCAGTGTTTCCAGATGGAAGTTGCCGGGTAGTTGTCGAGAGAACGTGGTACACAAAGCGAGTCTCTCCGGCCGAGAATCGGGAATTCAGTGCACGTCATACAGAGAGAGACGGGTCAGTGAAAATCGAAAACACTCGTGGTGACCCAATCACCGGACCACCCGATATTCTACAGATCGATTGCCGGTAGCCTGACAATGCCGGTCCGGCGAAATCCACGGTGTACTTAGCCGAGACCGAGGCGAAGCGTTTCGAACTCTACCCCTCGGCCTAGGTAAACTCTCGAACTACTGAATCAAACCAGCGTCTATTCATTGTCCGTCTTAGCAGATATACCTTGGGCTTCTCTTACACTAGATCAACGGGCCCCGAGAACCGCCGGTAGATTAGTCCACGTCTGCTGTACATACGCGCCGGCAGCGTTACGGTCATTAATTTCATTAATTAAGGCGAGCCTGTCCTCCACCTCCGCTCGCAACGATGCGCGCCGACCGCTTGCAAATTCGACGAAGATTTTGTTGCGGGGATCGGCTAAGGGGAAACTGTCGACCGCCTCCGGCCGAATTTATTGACCGCAACAATGTTAATTGATCCGGTGTCGCGATTCCATCCCCGGGATCATGCGAATATATTTTAGAACACATAGAGCGATCGCGTCGATTACCATATTCATGCGTGCCACCACTTCTGCCGCAGATGTTTCAATGTTTACCCGCGAGATATAGAAAATCCCGTGGAATTTCGAACGAAAGATTTTTCATCTCGTTAACCCTCATCCGTCCCTCATTTCGCGAACTGAATCTGTTCCTCGGTGTCAAATTGACACAGTGATGAAAAAACGATAAAATAACAAGACAAACAGTTGCGGTTATATGTTTCGCATTTAAAAAATAAAAGTTTTGGACAAATTTACTTAGAAATTACCGAACGGTATAACTTAGTTCGGGAAAACTGTGTCAAATTGACACGAGGGACGGATGAGGGCATCATTTTACATGCTGCTGAAATATTCCAGGTCGGAAGAAATGTCTAATTTTCGAGTAAAAATGCCTCCGAGTTCGAAGGGTTAACGTGTAAAAGAATTTTTAAATTGAAAATATTGCCTGTTCCCTCGCCAAGGCAAATTGGTTCCGACAAATCCCATTCCGGTCGCAGCGTCGGAAGCCTTCGGAACGACAAACCTGTTATTCATTTTGATTGCGCGCGCGAACAATAACATTTGCTCTTAATCACTTCCATTCATAAAAATCTAATTAAGCGGCGTAGAGGCAAGTCCATCAATTCGCGTGCGACGCTCTAACAAAACCCTCTCTATAGGCTAATTATTTCTGAAATTGTCGCACGCCGGTATTGTTTGATAACGAAAGGAGGGTGCGGGCGAGCATGAGTCGGCGTTAATGAGACAATTAACAATGTAGGATCGAGGTATCGGAGGAAGTTTCTCGGTTCGCAATGTCCCCGGAATAAATCAAAGATTACACAAATCCCACGGTGAACGATTGTCCTCGCAGTTTTCCCTTCTTGCCTGTGTTTTTCTGCGTGATCCTGTACATACGGAGTTCTCACTGCCGAGTACATATTGACGTTATCGGGCAAACAGTATACGGCTGGACCGGGCCCGATGAATATATTGTTGATTCCGCGACAATTTATGCGACCGTGCGGCCCGACCACATTTCAATCGCGAATTATTCAGCCCCGGCTGACAAGCACTCCATCAAAGTGCATTCATATAAATAATTACATCGGCCGGCATTATTAAATCATTAATTTCAATTCTGTTCGGCCGCACAGCCAACAACCTATTAGTTATCGTTCGTCGGCCGGGCTAACGATGAAATTCCGACAATTCGTCATAATCTCTCGCAAATGTTGCCCTTGCGAGAGAGACCCCTTTTCTCTCTCTCTCTCTCTCTCTCTCTCTCTCTCCCTCCGCGACAGACTCTTTTCCATGTGTTCGATTACCAACCAGCGAAACGCAGAATTTTATACGCGATTCTTTTCTATTTCACTCTCTGCAGCAAAGCTTTTCCGAAAACCCGGCTAACCAACTCCGCGAAAAAAGAAACAGGAAGAACAAATTGTACTTTTAACTTTGACAGTCTCTGAATTTAGCGCGAGTTACTTTTAATTCATTTCGAATGTAATGTTCATCAGTTTTTTTATATTAACCTTGTCATTTCTTCCCACTGTACTGCGAAGTAAAAGCGAATTATCTTCACACTGTGATACATACTTTATTTATTTAATAATGTGAATTGGAAATGTCTTTTGGACAAAATTTGTTTTCTTCGTCTGCTACACCATGTTAAAGTATCTTAATAATGGTGTGCAACAGATTAAAGACCGTCAATTTGTAGTTTTTTATCATTAACAATATCGGAACAAGTTTCTACAACTGGTTTGAAAAAGTTCCACAGAGCAGAGAATAAATTTTGATTTTCAGCTTCGCAATTTCGTCGACAAAGTTTTTCCAATTGTTTTTCCCCACGGTTTTCCAGCATTTTCCGATGGCGTCTCGTTATTCAGTTAAGTGAAGAAGACATACAACACTGATTTTTCATTATTACGGGCGTTATCATCAATCACTCGTCATTCAGTCGCTTTTAGGAATCCGACAGATTCCACACGTTCGATGGCTTTGAGCGATTTGAATATTTATAGCGTTTCAACGAACGTATCCCCGTGTAAATATAAATATTCATACCAGTCAAGGAACCCAGCTACCATGGCTGGTCCTCTCACACCGTATAATTCATACACGAATCTGTCAGCGTTCGCCAAAAAAAAAAAAAAAAATGTTGAAATCCTCGATTGCTCGGGCATTCTACTGGCCTCAAATTTTAAATTATAACTGTCCACTACTGTGAACTGTGAAGGCAACACATGGAAGAAAAATTTCACGGTTGTCACACGAGCAATATTTTCGTTATTCAAGTTTCTAATTTTTGTCAGACAATAGTCTGTCGATAAATTCCGAGCCACATAATCAGAAAAAGACTAAGTGGATTCCCGGGAAGGACTCCAAAAAAATGCGTGCAGAAACGAACTCGAGAACCAAAATGCCATTTAACCCTTTCACAACTATCTTTATTAAGTACTCCATATTTTGCACAATTAAAGTTTTTATCGTTTATTTTATATGGGATATTGTGACGTTAGAAATTTCGTATATTTTACGAATATATGGACGATATATCTCGTCACCATGATCACTGTGTCAACAAAGATTTATAATATTCATTTTATTTAGGATTTATCATTTTTATTCTATTTTTGACGTCAGTGCAGACGATGTTCCGAGAGAGATTGATCTCGCTGGGTAGATTCGGCTTGATCGTCACGGATTTCGTCGGATTCCGAGGAGAGTAGCTATAGTAGACGCAGGCTCGCATATTCGATACGCGATTCCATGCGTCTACGATGTTGCACGAGGCTTGCGGGCCAACGAGGAGAGATGAATGGCTGGTTATTTGCAGCGGCGCTGGCGGAGGCGTCGGCCTACGATGCGGCATGTAATTAAATATTTGCAGTGCCATCGCCGATCACGCCGCTTGATACTCGAATTGATAGTGTTCCATTTTCTACAACGCTTACGCGCTGCCCGAATGCTGTCGAGTGTCGATAAACACGGATAAAGGAGGATCACCGTGTACCCTTTCGCAGACTCGTCCCTGCTGCATCCCAGGATTTGTGTCTCTCCTCCTTTTTCTTTATTTCGCCTTTCTCTATCTTTCTCTGTTTTTCTATTTTCCATTTCGTAAAGCGTGCACACCAGTCCGATTTCCAACGGATAAATTCGACGCTTTACCGGTGACACGGGAATAAAGTGATCGAGAATCTCCCTCTCGACGGATTCATCGAGCCGTTTACGATGAAAGATGATTTTCTATTGAACCTCGATTGTAGATTCGCTCTCGCGAGTCCTGTTGCGGTCGCCGCGAATTTATTGCGCTTTAAACATCGGCAGCCATTGCCGCGATACTGTCCGACGACACGGGTAAATTCAATGGGAGTGCTTTGGGTTTACTTCTCTAGGAAGTGGACTCTTCTGACGATGAAAAAGTAAGAAGAAAATGGTCAAAGTCTCGCTTGTTCTGCAATTGCAGTTTCTTTTTAATCAGTCTCGAGGTTTATATTCGTATTGCATTTGTGTTTTTGTGTCAGCTACAGTGGCAAATATCTATTTTGCATGGAGGTAGTTATTTCATTGAATAAAGATTCATTTATGTCAGAATGAAGTAAAGTTTCATATAACTAGTATACCTAGTTTGCATAAAGGTAGCTATTCTATTGAATAAAGAGTTATTTTATGTTGGAATTAAGTAAAATTCCATACAACCAGTTTATGTAGAAAGTAGAGTGCGAGAAAAATTGGTTATCACATTTTCTAGTTAGAAGTGAACATTTAATATCGCATATATAAAGCTGCGTTTCAAAAACAAAGACGATGGAACACGGAGAAAAGGTGTCAGTAGAAACACTGGTCAGACATACTTCCCGACTAATTTCCGCTCTTGATGTTGCCTCGGACGGAATCGCAGCACGATAATCACACTTCGCACGGTTGAGCACAATTACCAAAAAGGCGAAAGTTGTTTCCACCGTACAATAACGCCGCGCTTCTGATTTAAGCAGCCCCGTCGCGGCTTAAATTTTCTCTCGGCGCGTTACGGCGTTAATATTCGCCTCATCGCTCGCGATTAAATTTTATTGTGCAATTACATCGGATATAGTTACGCACCCCTATTCTCTCGACTCCTCTGCAGACGTATTAATTCCGATGTTCAGGGTAATTTCGCGTAGACTATGACTCGCGTCGCGGTGCCTTTCGCCGACGGGACGTCCAACTGCACGACGCTTTATGCGTATTTACTACAGTTCGAACACTTCAATGTTTGGTGGTACACATAACGCCTGCTTAGAATTTCAGATTTTATCAAGTTTTCATATTATACAGTATTTGGCAGTCGTACGAGCGAGTTTCCGAAATGAAATTCGACATTTCCTGTAACACAGTTTTAATTGAAAGCTGGAGCTACAAAACAAACGGCACTCCGATCATTGTTCCAATATTAACACAACTACGAATTTGATATTACACCGTCGACTTTCATTTGGCTTTTTTTTTTTTAATAATGAATTAATCTCAATAAATCAACCGAACGCGAATAGCATCTGGCATTGATTTAAAAATAAGCCGTCGTTAGCATGCAAATCTCCGCGAGTCTTCTATTTTAATTGAAACTCGATCGAACTAAATAAATCCTGCGAAAATGACTGCGCAGAAAATCTGTAATACTGAATAAATCGACATCAAAAGGACGATTATTTTAATTCCGATAAAAACGTGTCCCATGTAAAAAGTATCGGGTGATCATAAATTAATGGACATCTGTCTAGAAACTATAATATTATTGAACGTCGTAGAAATATTAGGGTATTGACGTAAGGGTTGATTCGAAGGGCTGCTCAGTTTAACTCGGTTTACGAAAAAGCGGCTCCACACGAACACACGAACGCCGTCGCTTTCACAACGTTTTGCTCGTGGTCACAATTTCCATGAATTGCTCAATCGTCGGTCTCGACTGCGAATAAAGAAATATTCCATTAGAAATGCAGCCGTCGCGTCGGGTGCAGCAAATCGATAACGAGCCCCGACGGCGCTCCACTCCGGAAACCTTCGCATTCTACGCGATTACAGATTATAAAAAACGATCAATCGTTCGTGAAAAAATCGTGAAAGGTTCCCGGGTTACGTCGGAGAGTGGCGATCGCGTTGCTCCTTTTGTCTGAAATCGTCACGATGAAATCTTCGGCGTACCTATCGGATTATTCGGTCGATCGAAAAAGAAAAACGTTTGCCTTTCTTTCCTCTCTGCGATAATCCAGCCGGCGAGCAATTCCGCGAGCATTATCTTCCATTGAAGGTAAATCGTCGGAAAGACGGTCCGGGAAAGTCGCGCGAATTTCCCCGGAAATGTATCCGCGGCGACGTGAGACGCGCTGTCCGCGATACTTCGACCACTTCGACTCGTTTGCGACGATTAAACCATGATAAACTCACGATAAACTTCGGCAAATTTTGTTTTATTAAAATGATGCTCCAATCTTTTTTCATGAAACTTTCATAGACATATTTGTCACATTTTCCTGATTAAAATGAGAATAAACACATTTAATAGAATCTCGATTATCCAAATCGAAGACATTTTGACAATTTTTTTATACCAATACGATGTTTCTTATCGAAGTTGTTTGATAGATCTTGAAGTTGATACTTTAGTGTATAGACTGTGATAGTTTCATAAAATAATGAGTAAAATAATATCGTTAATATTTTCGATAGTTTTTACGTGAAATGAATGAATTCTTTTTCAGTAAAAATCAAATAATTCTATTAAGATGATCTTGACGTCCCATTCGATAACAGCCATTAACTATGTGACATTGATAACAAAAAAAAAACGCGTTAGTATCGAACACTGCCACGGATACAATTGAAGTAAATTGGAGTAGATGTCTATTGCAGATCGTAGGTTCGTTAGTTCGATGAATTTTTATATGAAATTTTCGAGTTTATAGTTTGACAGCGTTATTATCGAATGGAAATATTTTCGAACAAATCGCTGTTGTATCCATCTGGATGAGACTGTTTGCATGTATGAGTGTTTGAACCTTGCGTAATCCTCCGACCGGTAAGTTGGTGATTTAAAGTCTCGCGATAATCCGTCAGGGGTTGAAGCACGTGATAGAAACTTGGCGAACGCGAGGCTAATAAATTCAACTATCACGCGGACATTATCGATTCCGCTTCCAGGTGAAATGGTAAAGTTTCCGTGAAAACGAAAATACGTGGCCGTTCCAGTTGAAAGAATCACTGTCGAATCCATTCGTTCGTGCAGCGATCGAACAAACTTTGTGAACGACGGTCGCGCCTCTGAATTCCTATAATTCCTCACAAAAATGTCTACTACATATTTATTATACAATTCGAGAAGTTCACTATTTATTCAAAATAAATTATTCGAGCATCACGAAATATTTTCTGAATTGTTCCAGAAGGATAAAAAATAGCTAATCCTTAATTTATGTTTTATTTCGTTCTAAAATATGAAAATACATCAGTAGACATTTCAATAGTCCATTCTTGTTATTTAAATTTAACTCATTGTCTCTCCAACGGGTTGGGAACTACAAGAAGAATCGATTGTTCTCCGCCAACAAAAGAGGCCAAGGAATACGAATAATTACGGAAATGGAGGGAACGAGTCAGAAACGAGCAAATGAATAGATATCATTTTATGATGTCAGATATTATTTTATGATCAGCAGTTCTGCCATTCCTCTTCAATTCAAAATGAAATAACATATTTGTAGAGAAATGATCAATTTTCAAAATTGAATACTGTGACATTGCGATGGGAAAATAAAATTTGATTCTCAAAGAGAAGTAGCGAGTGAAAGCATCTAGTCGACCGGGAACTCTCATATCGAGATAAAGAGATCGCGAAGGGGTCAGCAAAACTTTTAATTCGCTGGAATAAAGAAAGTTTGATCATTCGAATGCAATATGGTGCTCGGAGAAGTATAATTGTAAGTTCGAAAGTGGACAAGCTTCGAGAGGTGTCGATTCGAAGTCGATTCTTACCGGTTCCGGACAGAAATCGCATCTGTTCCGGTTCCGGGCCGAGCCAATTACAAAGGAAAGGAGGTTTATCATGAAAATAGCCGTATTGCCATAATCCGGCTGCGGGCAAACTCGAATTATCGCGCTGCCAGCCACGTAAACGGCCAAGTCCCCAGGCATGGGGCGCGGGCCCTCGTTAATAGGCGGCCACTTCCATTTCGAGACTCTACTAATTAATAGGGATTATAATTGGCAATTAAGTGCAACGTGCCCTACGTTCCCCGACCACTTTCGACCTATCAGAAAAGTATCGGTCCGTTGAAAGGAAGTCACTTTATTGTTTAAAGACGCTTTTTCTGAAGTCCTACGAGCATTGGGATACTTACGAATGATGGATTGAATCTGGTAAATTTTTGTTTCGAGCGACGCTTTGGAAATCACTGTTATAATGAATTTAAAAGCTACATGATATTAAAAATATAGGAAGCATCATTGAATTAACCCTTCAGGGACGACGATGGATTGTGTTATTTTTTATTAATTGTTTACTGTGTTCCCTAGCTACCTCAAAATTCTAGAAAGCGAACAATAGCGTATAATTAATTTTAAGATATTCCTTAACTCTTTACCAACCGGAAGCCTATTAATAGGATTTTCAATAATTCTGCTGTACCAAAAAAAAGCATAGAAATTTTCTTTGACATTGCAATCTTGAATGAAACTATTACACGACGTTATTGAGGGTGACTTAGGTAGTTCATACTAAATGCTAAATGAAAATTTAGCCATGTACCTCCATGTAAATATCGAAAATATGAATTAACGAGACTTACAATCGAGTAATGTATCGAGTATGTCCTCTAATCCTCGCCTGATCATTTCTCCAACTCGATTTTTGACGCCGAGACCAGAATGAACCTGGTGATCGTCGCTCGAGTGGTTAAACGAACCCGATGAAAGCTGGCCGACGTAATTCCGGAATCCGCTAACGCGGTGCGGGATGAAAATTTCTTTCAGCAGCTCATTAAACCGTATTAATAGAGCGGGCAACAGGAGGCGTGCAACCGTTCGATCAACGTTCCGCGCGAGTATGTGTTTTTCATTTTCCGAGTTTCCCGGCGAAACGATGCGTCACGAGACCGCGGAGCTATCTCGGTCGAAATTTTTACGGTAAATTAAACGACGTTTGGCTGTCACGAGAGAATGGAGGGGCAAGTAAGCAAGAGAGGTAGAGAGAGCTGTGATCCAATGACGCCTAACACGTCGCGACGAGCATCGCACCGAGCTAAGTAGATCAGCGTTTGATGCACGATACCAACGAGAGATAACTCGACAACGTATTGACGTCGATTGGTAGCATCAATCACGCGGCGTGTTCAACACGCGTGTATCAATCACTGCGCGACGCTATCGTCTACCCCTGATAACCCCCCTCGGCCCTCTCCCACGCCAGTGTATCAGGGGCGCGAGCTTTTTGTCGTCGGAATCCGTACCAATCGGAGATAAGAAAGCGACCCCGGATGATCCACGGACGCGAAAATGGAATATCCACTCCTTCGCTCGTTGATCACCGCACGAAATATGACATCTTGTTCTCGGCGACTCAATCTGTTGTAAACATCTGCAGCCGCGTCGAGGGATGCAAGCCGGAGGGTAGCCCGGTCCAAGGGTGCTGCAGCTCTTTCGGGGAGAATTCGGGAGATTGATTCGACTGGGTTTTTCTTCGAGAGTCGCGCTTCTTACCCTGCCAGCTTCATTTCGCTGTAACGCGATACGGTTCCGAGATTTTGTAGCGGGTTCTTGATCGAGCGACTGACAAGACAAGTTCGGCGATAAGGTCGGACAATTCGAAACTCGGAAATGTAAGTCACGAGATAATGGAACAAATTGTTTTCTACTTGTGAACAATCGTCCTAACACTTATTTGAAATAAAATTGACTGTTTATATGCATTGGGGGGGGGGGGGCACGAAGTCTTTGCATCTTTCTGTTTAATTTATTAATGGTATTATGTTTGTTTTATTTGAATGTTAAGCTGTATCAACAACTTCTGAAACAGTGAACATCGATAAAGGCATGCCACTAAAATTCAACCTGGATTGAACATTTTAATAATAACATTTTTAAACGAGTTCCAGTAACAGCAACTCGAAATCCGGAAATGTAGTTCACCAGATAATGGAACAAATTGTTTTCTACTTGTGAACAATCGTCCTAACACTTCTTTGAAATAAAAATGCTTGTTTATATGCATTAGGGGGCACGAAGTCTTTGCATGTTTCTGTTTAATTTATTAATGGTATTAAGTTTGTTTTATTTGAATGTTAAGCTGCAGCAACAGCTTCTGAAACAGTGAACATCGACAAAGGCATGCCACTAAAATTCAATCTAGATTGAACATTTTAATAATAACATTTTTAAACGAGTTCCAGTAACAACAACTCGAAATCCGGAAATGTAGTTCACCAGATAATGGAACAAATTGTTTTCTACTTGTCAACAATCGTCCTAACACTTATCTGAAATAAAAATGATTGTTTATATGCATTAGGGGGCACGAAGTCTTTGCATCTTTCTGTTTAATTTATTAATGGTATTATGTTTGTTTTATTTGAATGTTAAGCTGCGTCAACAGCTTCTGAAACAATACATATCGACAAAGACACGTCACTAAAATTCAACCGAGATTGAACATTTTAGTAATAACATTTTTAAACGAGTTCCAGTAACAGCAATTCGCAAACACCGCTTTTGCTTTGAATAATTACGTAGACCTTATACCACGTTCACGTTCAGTGTAGATATCGCAAACACAAGAACGTCAGCCACCCCCTTATATCATAGTTCACCGTATCGCAGCGAAACTGTCGCAGGAACCGTTACACCGATTCGAGAAACGATGAAGATCTACGAAAATTAGTGGACGAACTTTCGTCCCCTCTGAGATAGTGTTCATGTGTCACTTATGCTGGCTGGCAGGAAACAAGATAAAAAAAAATTCGCGAGCTGAGCCAGCCGGTTGCTAAGGTTAGAAGTCTCGCGATGAAAGGGGAGAGAGAGAGATATAGGAAACGAGGGTGACTGAGATAAGGGCTCGCAAGGGTTACGACCTTGGGGGAGGAAGTCGAGTGGGATTAAAAGGCGAGCTTCCTCTGAAAGCTTTGGAACCGTGGAAAATGCTTTCGCCGATAGGCCGGATCGCGTTTCACGCGAGAAATACGATTTCCTGAAAATCTACGGATCGCTAATGCCATTAACCCTCGAACAATAATCTTTTATATTATTATGATAATTAGGCTGCGGCTGTATATGCATTTATGAAAAATTCAAGAACATTGCAATACTGTTTTTAATGTAACAAAGTCATTAGGGTATAAAATCAATGTTTTATTTATTTCTGCTTCCTACAATCAACACAGAACATTTTTATTTTGAATAAAGATCCGCAGTCTAATGATAATCCACCAAGTACTAAAAGTTAAAATGTGTGTTCCCTTATGTACTTGTAGATCTCTATTTTTATCCTTTCACTGCATGATTCTTTTAATTGAGATGAAAAAATTGAAAGAAGTTTTCGTGTGTTATTTAAGGAAAAAAATGTTTTAAAAAATTGAAACAACATTTTCAGAAAAATAAACATATTAAGAAAACACATTCTTAGTTTACTATATACCAGATTTCGTTAACTGTATCAGATATGATACACTATGCAGCGAAGGGTTAATTTTACGCGATATTTTCAATTATTTCACGTGAGAGCGTCTTCATAATTTTTCCTAAAGATTCTTTGTGCAATTCCGTTAAATCAAACAATGATTAATACGATTATTAAAAACATATAATGAGTAAACAAGCCAAATATCATCGCAACCGGGAATTTCGTGACAGCAACGGCCTTAGTAAGAGCGTATCACGAGTGACCGTAAATTACGAAACATACTGGATTGAAATTGTAGGAGTTATCTGCGAGGGAATCGGATACAGAGAATTCATAGTATATGTAACATCTTATCCACTTTTATACCGAAGCGGTAGACAGTCGGCTAACGCGAATGCAAGTGCAAGTCGACAGACTGACGGCAGGGATCGGGCTTTGCGTGGTTCTTACGTCGACGCTCGGAGCAGGCGAAATCCAATTTGGGATCGTGTTCGCGCAACCAATCTTCCCGGAAGAGGAGCAAAGAGAGAGAGAGAGAGAGAGAGAGAGAGCGAAAGAGTGGAGAGAACGGCATGGCATCGTCGCAAAGATAGCGCGGACCGGAAGGGCGCGGGAAGGATTACAGCGGAGGTCAGAAGTTGCGGGTGGAAAGTTGGTCGTTATCGTCGTAGGTTTTCAACGGGAGGAAATGGGGGCCGATTAAGCCTCGCCATTTTCCAATTAACGCCTTAATTAAATCCTCCCTCCGTCGAGTCGTCGACTCGGAGCGGCGTCTGCGACCCGACGAAAAAGAGACGCGCGCTTAGAATTGGCATCGCAGAAGCGGGGCGTTGCTTCGCAAATAAATGGTGAAATAAAATAATAATGGCAAATTTATATCTGTTGGACGCAGAAAGAAGTTCAACGACCTTGACACAAGAACTAAACGAAATTTACATACATTGCCTTATAATAACGACAAAATTGCATTGATATAGATTTCAGGTTTGTTGAAATATGTATTTCAATAGAGAAGTTTGCGAAAAAATCCTCGGGAAAAGAACAAATCAGCAGCAAGTCATTTCGACTCATCCGGTGGATATCTAGTGTTAAAAGAATGTCTGAAAGTGGTTCTTCCACGCTTATGTCAATATCCAGACGCTTGCCAGCAAATGGAGTCGGAACCATCTGTTCACGTCCCTGCGGAAAAATCGTAAAATCGCTTTGCCCGTTGGAGATTGTCTCGCAGGTCCGTTTTACATTCTAAAGGAGACGCTAAGAGTCTAGAATCCCCGAGAACGACTTTATTACACATTTCCGGGAACGTCCGAACGCCAGGAACACAACCATAAATTATCCGAAGGGTTGCAGCTATCGTCCGACTTCCGCTACGACCTCTCGACCATATTTCCCTACCGTTAGGAATGATCAAAAAGGGGGAAAAAGCAGAGTTTGAATTTCATTCGAAAAGTTGAAAAAAGTTGTTCGAAAGAAAATCACAGGTATTACTCGCAAAGACGAGGTTCGCGCGGAGTTAAGATGTTGCTTCTCGTAAGTGTCCAATATGTTTCGTTTCGAAATCCCTCGACCGGATCTCATGCAAGATTCATTTGTAAATTCGCACGGTCGATTTGAATATTCAATCGGCCGAGTTAATCGGCGCCGACAGCGCAAAGTCTTCATTACCGGGAGGCCCGGTGTCTCTCGCCGGTGACTTTTTCGGCCGGCTCGTGTAACCCGAAATCGTTGTTAACTGGATCGTGGCTATCGATTCCTAGTCGCGTTTACCATAAAGAGCCATGAATTTCAACTGCACATTCCGCCGTGTAACCGTAGCCCGAGCATCGGATGTCCGCTTGCCTGCTTATCGATCGGCCCGATATCGGAGCGAATAAAATGACGGACATCGATGCCGCCAAATGACAGCTTCTCCACTCGTTCGCTACGTTCCGTTTCACCTCAGACGTTCTATAAGCTCCTCTTCATTGATTCAGTAACCGGACGTCTGCGACAGCTGCCGCAACTAAATAACTAACCCGCGAGATTGAGAGTTTCTCCTTTCCGATGACAGTTTATTGACTGCTAAAGAGAAAACGAATAGCGTACTTGTAACTGTACACACTTCGATAGATAAGTGTTCCTTCAGATCCACGTTGCACGTCCAATACAGCGTATAATCCCAATTGCGTCGTGTTTGGTGCCATTTTAATGGAAAAGTTCCACAAAGAAACAATTAGAAACTATCAAGGTAAAACATCAGGCCTTTTACGTTACTTTATGAAAATCGAACATCCATTGTTTTACAGCATGCTGTCTTCCCTTCTTGTAGACACATTCGACAACGTCTTCTAACACTTAACCCTCGCACGTTCCTCAGAAATAGTTGCATAAAAGATTCAACGATACTTTCTCACCCTTTTTCCTCACACTTTAAACTAATAATCTTTGCTTCATTTATCACGTCACATTTCAGAGAAATACGTCTCACAGATAAAGAGGGACGAATCATTTTACAGTATGTAAAAATAGTAAATGGGTGAATTTTCACCCTGAGGAACGTATCAGGGTTAAATATATTTCTTCCACCGTCCTCGTATACAATCATTTACACGTAACCTCTGAACAGAAACAAAGAAGCTTCTCCACAAATAACGTTTACATCTTATTCGCAAGTATCATCGAGGTGTTGTTGCACTCTGTTGAATGATTAAGTATCGGGGATCTAGAAGTTGTCTAACAGCTGGCGGTCCTCTCAACGATGTCTTTCGTGTGATTGGGGTTGGTTGAACAACGCCGATTGATGGCGCTCGATAATGCACGGTGAGCGAAATCAGCTAACCAAGGCTGCCGTGACTGCGGTTCTTTCTAATGGCGGCCACCAATGGAGAGAACACGCCCAATGCTAACCAAGATGGATGATCTAGCGGGCTGGTTTATTTATCAGTCGGAAAACGATCCGGAATAGATAGCCGGACAAGAATGAAGAAGGATATGCAGCACGTACAGGGCTGCAATGGAGAGGACGCTGCTGCTGGCGCTGGCTCTGCTCTACCCTCGGTGTACGTGCACTTTTCGAGATGGAGCCTCTTTCAGAAGATTGACCCGTTAGGGGAAAATACTGCCGATGATGATGCCGCGATAGGAGCACGGCATTATCACCGTGGATCAGAGTGAATCGTAATTTTCCGGGAACCAGGTCCAGCGGATACATAGTCCTCCTCCGTTCAACGGAAAATCGATACGGTTAGCTTGCGTCGCTGGTTTTTCTGAATTCGATCATCTCTCTCTCTCTATCTCTTCTTTTTCCTTTACCCCTCGGATCGTTAGGACGTATAATTGAACCGGGACTCCAATTTCAAATTCGAACGGGAATCCAGTTCTGGAAAAAAGTTGCGCGGATTTCACACCCTCCGCGTCCACCGAAACGCTCCAACTTACAAGTTAGGAAAATTGAGAGTCCTATAGTTAGCTGAGGTAAGCTGTTTAAAGCTACGTTTGTAGATAATTTTTCTTTCGCGATAACCTACATTGTATACGCTAAATATAGTTTATCTTCTTGACTGCAAAAATGGAGCTCCGTTTACGATTGCTCCATTATCTTACACTCTCGCTCACTCGAGTATCGATCATTCATCCTTAGCTACCATACTCTACTAAATATATAGACTGGAATACGACACTGCCAGTTAATCATAGAAATGCGTTTCTTGAAGTTGCTACTTTTAATAAAAAATTGAAATAATCAATTGCTGATACTCTGATTCGAAGTTCATCTTTTTGATAGTTCTTCTCGGATGGAGATCCTGTTTTTCAGGTGAAAATTTCGTTCGTAATTAATTGAATCCCACGGACTCGTTTAAGTGGACAGGTGTCTCTGATTCGAAGTTCATCTTTTTGCTAGTTCTTCTCGGATGAAGATTCTTGATTTTCATGTGAAGATTTCGTTCGTAATTTTAGTAAGTTCTAGTTGCCAGCAATTGATTGAATCACGTGGATTCGTTTAAGTGGACAGGTGTCTCTGACTCGAAGTTCATCTGTTTGCTTTTTCTTCTTGGATGGAGATCCTGTTTTTCAGGTGAAGATCTCGTTCGTAATTAATTGAATTCTACGGATTCGTTTAAGTGGACAGGTGTCTCTGATTCGCAGTTCATCTTTTTGCTAATTCTTCTCGAATGTGCATGCTTGATTTTCAGGTGAAGATTTCGTTCGTAGTTTTGGTACGTTCGATTGACCGGCAATTAATTCAATCCCGCGGACTCGTTTTAAACGATAGGTGTCGCGTAATCGTTCGGCCGTGTTTTAAAATTAGCCGCGGTTGCGAAAAAACGACAACATTATCCGTTCGAGGCGAGAGAATAAAGATATATCCGAAGCGTGCAGTAACCGGTTCGGCTGAAATAACACGTTCACCAATGAAGCGACAACGTCCGGCTATCTAGCACGCTGACAAAACTGGTTATCCCACTTTCGTTCGCCTCGGCTGTCCCGCGAAAGAAGCCTACCAATTTTGCGAGTAATGTCTCAATCGGTAGGTGTGCTTTATGAAACACGTCCTCGTCATGGAAACGTGAAATTTATACCCGGTAATAAAATGGAAATGAGCCGCTATTAATAACGATGCTGACACATAATTCTTCGGCGAATTTCGTACATTGTCACGGCCTTCGTTGAAAATTTCCGCAGAGTTTGCGAGCTCGAAGCTTACGAGGTGTTAGCCGCGGGTAAATGTTTTTCTCGGTCGTTATACTGAATGATTCAATTGTAGACAGTGCATTTTAAGCGTTTGTGACGAGAATTATTTGTTAAGACTGTTAAAAGACGAAATATATTTTAAATGAAACTTTTATCTTTTATAAAAACGCAAAGTGTACTTACAAATATGGTCCACGAATTATAGAATGTATATGATAACTTTATTGGTTCCCCGAGGGGTTACAATCTTTTTTTTACAACGCTCTTACCTTAACCTATTCTTACGTCTAACTTACATCTACTCCTTATTCTACTATTTAACGCTCGCTCGCTTACAATTTATTTCTTAGACACTCGCCTTACTTCCCCTTTCCCCCTATCCTACACACACACACAGACACACACCCTTCCCTAACTTCTTGGACCCCCGCTTCCGACGAATTATAGAATGATGGTTACGTTTTTATACTCTCCCAGTTTATGCACAATAAGCTTGGAATTAAAATTCATAGACCATTCAGAAATTATCCAAGAAAATTAGAGTAGTTTCTTTGTGAACTATTAATAACGCCGAATATTGATCTGCTAGAAGAGGATGTACGTTAATAATTTTTCATTTGCTTTCTGTTGCAGGTGAGTGAAGGACTTAACTCGTTTTACTGGAATACTACTCGTAACACTCGAGCAAATGCGACTGTTCTAACCATAGAACGTTCACATGTCGCTTTTAAGGTCGTCACAAATAAAAATGCAACAAGGTAAAAAGTTCATATCGGTATGCTCCGTTGAAAAGTATTGGAAGCAGAATCACGATACATGGTCTCAACGTTCTTTGCACAATATCCGATGTTGCGTAAAGAACGAGAGCGCGGTTCTGCGTAAAAACAAAGTTCCAGAGCGTGTGTCGATCGTCAGAGAGAGATAGAGAGATAGAGAGATAGTGAGAGAGAGAGAGAGGAGAGGTCTCTGGATTGCTCGTTCCGACGGGAAAATGGTATTAAATTTTCTGGGTGCAGCGAAAAACATGTGAAAAGCAGAACATATTAATCATCGACGACATATGGGTTGAAACGAACCGAACAAATTATTCAGAAGCGAAAAAGTAAAGAATCATCTACATTTGGAATAATTTTATTTTTATATTACTGTCCAGTATTATTAATATTGAAATATTATTTAAATGAGTATATCACGTTCTGTTCCTTTGTTCAATTATTATCAAGTCTGTGTATCATTTATAAACTTCAAACCAATTTTTTGTTGGATATAAATCATCAAGATTTTTCATAAAACATTTCGAAACTAATGAGGCAATAGCAAATGGTTATCTTGAACAATGACTGTTTAATATTGTTCTTAAAAACGTCATTATTACAAAATTGTTGAACAAAGATTCACTCTCTGACGATCTACTGTGTCCGTTCATTACTTTCTTGAGAATTACAAAGTTAAAGGTAGCACGGTTCAAAACTTCATGTTAGTACCCAATCCAGTTTTAGTACGATATCCATTACCACACTCGCGACTTGCCGAGTAAATCCACCGTCGTTTTCAAGATAAATCGTCAAGCGTGAAGAGAACACGAAATCCAATCCCCAAAATGTCAGTGTGGAAGATAGATGAAGATATAAAGGCTTCAAACATTAGTGTGGTACAGTGCGGTGTGTAAAATCGACTCCATGTTCTGAATCTTTTTTTTACGAATGTGGATAATGAATTTCACACAATGAACTTCAACATACTTCATATAGTACATTTTATCTTACGAATGTAGAAAATGAATTTCACAATGATCTTCTAGATACTTTATATAGTTCACCCTTTCTCATGAATGTAGAATATGAATTTCACAATGAACTTCTAGATACTTCATACAGTCCATCCTTTCTCATGAATGTAGAAAATGAATTTCACAACGAACATCAACATACTTCGTACAGTACATCCTTTCTTACGAATGTAGAGAATGAATTTCACAATGAACTTCTAGATACTTCATACAGTCCGTCCTTTCTCATGAATGTAGAAAATGAATTTCACAAAGAACATCAACATACTTCGTACAGTACATCCTTTTTTACGAATGTAGAAAATGAATTTTACAATGAACTTTAACATACTCCACATAGTATGTACATCCTTTCTTACGAATGTAGGAAATGAATTGCACAATGATCTTCTAGATACTTCATATAGTTCATCCTTTCTCATGAATGTAGAAAATGAATTTCACAACGAACATCAACATACTCCACATAGTATGTACATCCTTTCTTACGAATGTAGAAAATGAACTTCACAAAGAACTTTAACATACTCCACAATAGTATGTACATTCTTTCTTACGAATGTATAAAATGAATTTCACAATGATCTTCTAGATACTTCATACAGTTCATCCTTTCTCATGAATGTAGAAAATGAATTTCACAACGAACATCAACATACTCCACATAGTATGTATATCCCTTCTTACGAATGTAGAAAATGAACTTCACAAAGAACTTTAACATACTCCACAATAGTATGTACATCCATTTTTACGACCGTAGAATCTGAATACCGCCTCGTACATGAACACACATTAAAAAATCTATTCATTAACATAGCACACTGCATCGTATCAATCGACACCGCGTCCCACGCTACAAACCAAGAAACTCGCTTAATCCTCTGATTCTGCAAGTCCAGGACGACGTCAGCGTATTACGAAAGCAGAAGAAGCCGCATTAGGTTCGTGCCTTATAAAACAAAGCAGCGCAGCGGATTCGAGGCGAGAAATCAGAGGTTGCGAGCACGTAGTTGAGCAAAAATTTACGATTCTCGAGGAACCGGGTGTGGAAACGGAGACGATCGCTCGCAGCCAGACGTCCAACAATGGTTGGCCGAGTACCGGTCAGACCGGCTCTCGGAGTGCCGCTTACGGGAGGTCTCGTTGTGCAAGGTAGAGAGATCTCTTGCCCCGTCTTTTATTTCCCTTCGTTGCCTTCGGCTCGATTCCCTCTCGTTCACCGCACCGTCGCGGGATACGTCCGAACAAAGAGATCGGCGGTCTCGGTCCCTTAAGCTCCGCCCTCGGTCGGCGTCAGCAGTAAAAAGATCGGCCGGCGAATCGATATCCGATCGAAGATTCGGCCTGTAAATGTCTAATCGCGGAATTCCTCTTACACCGGCCAATTCCATCCGGCAGCTCCTAAGAGAGCTTCCGATTGTGAGCGGAAAGTAGGACACCGTGTTCCACTTCTATCGTTAATGTTCCCGCCGATCGTTCGGCGAAATTCTCCACGGGAGAGGGAGAGATAGAGAGAGTGAGAGAGAGAGAGAGAACGCTCTCGTAATTATCGGGATGGACGCGGTCCCGCGAGTGCACCTCGTTTCCGGACCGGTTTTAAACTGACCCGAAGATTTCGGGATGCGCTGAATTAACGACGCCGCGGGGCGTGAACTTACCGCTCGATTCCGACCACTTCTCCATCGATCTCCCTTCGAGAGCAATCCCGCTGCATCGTCATAAAGCTGCGTCCACACTGGAGCAACATCAACATACATTTTCCTAAATATTCTACTGAACTCTATGAAAGAAGCACCCTAAAACCTGCAACGGAAAGACAATAATTTATTTAACGAAGTCATCAAACCTCGCAGTTCCTTCCCGAGATAATGAATATTTAAATCAGAACAGGAAAGCACGACAGGCGCGGAAATCGAGGTGCTAAAAAGCCGCTACGAATGCGCTGTCCCGAACCGCAGCTAGTAGGAATAAAAACGGTGTTGCTCGAGAGTCCCGAGAGGAAATCATGCTAATAAACACGGACACCTTATCGGCGGGGACGGGACGGAAGCCGGAAATGCAGCCGCAGAAGTTTCCGCGCGGGGTTTTATAAAAAGCTCGTAACTAGCGGCTTAGCATTGCTTAAGGCTTTACGAAGAACATAAGCGATTATATCCAGCTAGTAATCCCCGGTAATCCGGGGTTTCTATAAAGTAGGATCCTGGATGCACGCGGCGCGTCCCTACACCTCTAATAAACTCCTCGGCGCGCGATCCGGCTCGCTGAATATTCGAAACCGGCCTACATAAGCGATCCGCGGTCTGAAGTCTGGCCGAGGGAAGAAAGAAAGCTAGGCCCTAGCTGAAAGATTCTTCCCTTTTGTCCCGCGAGGAACTTAGCCTCATTTTCTTAGAAGAACGTGGCGCGGCGTACCGTGAAAGCGTGAAACCGTGTCGCGATCTGCGCGGAGGGGCAGAGGACGAGGATGAAGACAGGAGAGAGAGAGAGAGAGAGAGAGAGAGAGAGGATGGTACCGATCATTCGTCGAGGGGCCGAGCGTAATCCGACCGGCCGCGTTCATCGTGAACTGCAGCGTCCGCGAGGGAAGAAGACTCGCGGAGCGGCGCCGTGACGATGACTTTCAAGAGAAAAGGAGGATTAGCCGCGGATGAGTGGCAAGACTTTTCATCTCGAGTCGTGCTCGTTTTTCTTCATTCTTTTCCGGTGTACACGCGGATAACCGGCCGAGAGCAAGAACTATGGACTAAAACGGATGAGAAAGTGCAGATAGATGCCAGAGAGAAAGAGAAAGAGCAACTCGGACGGCGAAGGATAAAGAATCCAGGGAACGGGAAGATGTGACGGGGCGATAGAGTGGAAAACAGAGATGCTGATGTGATGGAGTGGCAGTATGGCCGAGCCGGAGTGCCGGCAAGTGATCTCCTTAGGGATAGAGCAGAAAGACAGAAGGACAGACACGGAATCGTACGGTCCGTGCGGCGGTGTTCCTTCGTTTAAGAAAGACTGACAGAGAGAGAGAGAGAGAGGACGCCGAAGATAAGCCAGAAACGTCGTGAATACAGATGGTCCGACCGATAAGATGGCTCGTTTGCTTTACGAACCCTCGGATGTCTCCTTCGTATCGCCCGATACAACGCATCGCGACGCTCGCTGTTGGCTTCGCTTTTGCCTGCCGGCCCTGTTTACGACGCCTCTTCTTTCCTGAATGCGGACCGACCTGCCGACGCGACGCCACCTGGCCTGCGACGTCGCGATAAGAACCATTCGGCTCGCTGCGATATAACCAAACGTGACTTCGAGGTGCTAGACTTCCTCTACCGAGTCATAGCTTTGACACTGATTTTGAGAATCGAGCGAGGACTATTGGGAATCGATGCTAGAGTGCACCTGGGATTACTTCTTAGGAGAAGAGAGATTCTTTATTTTTTATTGCTTCAGAGTGTGTAGTTAGTAAGGATGGAATTTCATCGTTTTATAGGCAATGGTTTATTTCGTCAAGTAATACAGATGATGGTCGCGAGGTACGAAAATAATCGAGAAGTGTGAAAATAGTAGATAGATTTCTTTATTGAATTTTCTAACAATGTAGAAGCTACAACGGAGTCATCTTGAAGTCTTTATTTTAGTCCATCTTGATATTTCTTTCTGACGAAAGAGTAGTTAAATCAATTATCGAAAGAAAAGTTCTAATTATACTGCGGGTTTTTATGCAGTAAAAGAATAATTGAGAAGATGAAATTGTAAATCGTTGAATATTTTAAAAATTGGAGTTGTCAACGTATGATTACTTATCTATTAAAATCAGTAAGGGGAGATATAGTATTCAAGTTAGTTTCTACTGCTTGCAAACGATGCAGACAATAATTGTGATAAAAATGGTAAGGAAGGATTCGGTGTTCTAATTAGACTGCGGGTCTTTATACAGTTATAGAATAATTGAGAAGATGAAATTGAAGATCGTTGAATATTTTAAAAATTGAATATGTCAACCTGTGATTTCATCTCTATAAAAATCACTAAGGGAAGATGTAGCATTCGAGTTAGTTTCTACTGCTTGCAATCGATGCAGACAATAATAGTGAAAAAATGGTGAGGGAAGATTCGGTGTTCTAATTAGACTGCGGGTTTTTATGCAGTTATAGAATAATTGAGATGATTAAATTGAAGATCGTTGAATATTTTAAAAATTGAATATGTCAACCTATGATTTCATCTCTATTAAAATCAGTAAGAGAAGATATAACATTCGAGTTAGTTTCTACTTCTTGCAATCGATGCAGATAATAATTGTGATAAAAATGGTAAGGAAGGATTCGGTGTTCTAATTAGACTGCGGGTCTTTATACAGTTATAGAATAATTGAGAAGATGAAATTGAAGATCGTTGAATATTTTAAAAATTGAATATGTCAACCTGTGATTTCATCTCTATAAAAATCACTAAGGGAATATGTAGCATTCGAGTTAGTTTCTACTTCTTGCAATCGATGCAGACAATAATAGTGAAAAAAATGGTGAGGGAAGATTCGGTGTTCTAATTAGACTGCGGGTCTTTATACAGTTATAGAATAATTGAGAAGATGAAATTGAAGATCGTTGAATATTTTAAAAATTGAATATGTCAACGTATGATTTCATCTCTATAAAAATCACTAAGGGAATATGTAGCATTCGAGTTAGTTTCTACTTCTTGCAATCGATGCAGACAATAATAGTGAAAAAAATGGTGAGGGAAGATTCGGTGTTCTAATTAGACTGCGGGTTTTTATGCAGTTATAGTATAATTAAGAAGATGAAATTGAAAATCGTTGAGTTTATTAAAAATTGAAGATGGCAACGTATGATTTCTCCTCTAGTAAAATCATTGAGGGAAGATACAGCATTCGAGTTAGTTTCTACTTCTTGCAATCGATGCAGACAATAATTGTGAAAAAAAAATGGTGAGGAAGGATTCGGTGTTAAAAAACATGGCGTTGTCGATCAATGGAATGAATCGACAGAATGACGAGAGGCGTATGGACGACAGTTTTCAATTTGAATATCGGAAAAAGGCTCTTGTGCGGGTCATTCGATCATCTGGCGGTATCTGATGGATGCGGGCAGCCATCATCGGGAATTTAGATCGGCGAGTCACGCGATGCGTTCAGTGATCGGGATATCTAGAATGCGCTAGATCCGCAGACAAGGACGATGTGTGCCGCGGATCTTGGCCGAACGTGTAAATCTCTCGAATGCGGCCTCCGATGGCAGAAGGCGAAACTGATAACCGCGGACCACGCGAGTAAATTAACCGGTATGACGTCGAAAAGGGTTACCGGCGTGGAATTCCATTTCTCGGGGCGATATCGTCACGGCGTTTATATCACGTCGACGGTAGGAACGGCCGAAGTTAATCACGGCTTGGCTATTCCGGGGTGAAAAGGAACGGGCGCAAGTCGAACAATGCTCGACCGGGCGTAGACGGGGACTCGGCTCGGTTTTCGCCTGGCTATAAACCACCGGACAAAACGAAACTTTTACAGGCAAGATGGCCGATTTGATATCGCTCCACGGTATCACGCACAGACACGCGCCATTTAATATCCCGAATGCCGGACCAATGAATTCGCCGGACATTTCCAGCTCTTGCTGGCTCCCCTTCTCCTTACAACTCGTACTCTTCGATTCTGAAACTGCGGTCGCCGAGCTTTTCGGAATCGCTTCTTTAAAAGTGGACCAAACAGCTATGGTTCAGCTGATGACGCGCAACGAACATTTTCAAAACGACAAAAGTTGCTTCACAGAAGTTGTCTTTCTATCTAAGCCTGTAATATAAATGTAATAAGTAGACTGCGGATCTTATGCAAAGTAAAAACATTTTTATCGTAATATGTTTAAGAGATTGAAATTAATATAACATGTCGCACTTACTTATTCTGATCATAAATTCATAAAAATCGCAGTCTAATAATGACTTGATCTGCGATCGTCTAACTTGCAGGAAGACAATTGCAATTTTTTCCAAAGATGTGACAGCATCTTCATAAAATTTTCATCCTGTTGTAAATGAAGAAAATTAAGAAGAATCGATTAAGATTTTGAATAAGTTTATTGAAATTCAACATCTAGGGAACGGTATGCGAAAGTATGACGATAGTCAATCGCCTGCATCTGGAAGTAGTACAGTTCCTCTGTATCGATAGCTCGAAGACATCGATCGCAGTGCTGATAGCATAGAAATCAGTGAACCGTCTATTGAGAAGGCTAGAGGTATGCATCTCGGAATAGCTTTCGTAGGGTTAGCTGAAACTGATACATATCACAGAGCTAACAGAAATGCAGTATCATGTAACTTTTGTTCGACGGACTTTATAGAGCTCGGGTTCAGTTCCGGGATTCAATAACAACATTTCAGAATGCGGACAAGCTCGAGCGTAATCTTATACTAGAAAAATGATCAAACCAAGTTTCCGGTTACCTCTTGTTCAACGATCGATACTTCGGTAGTCCCGGTCGTTAGCCAGTTACTCGATTTCATTGTTTGAATGGATAGATCACCGCGACGCGTACTCCCACGATCCTGGACCGCAGTTCATAAATCACTCTTATTAAACTCCATCTCTAATTACGACGCATCGATCACGATGAGAAGGCAGAACCGCGGGATAGCTTTGTGAAAGCTCGGACACAGGGATGACTGCTTCGGAATCGCAATGCGAGCTTCGGGAGCGAATCTTCTTCGGGTAAGATTAATTCTCTTGTTCCTCCGACGGAATAGTTGGTACAGCTAAGTTCGGAGAGGGTGCAGCAACGAAAAAAAACGCGGTAGCCTGTGCTCGGGAGGAAGATGGCTGCTAATAATCATTCACAGGCCATTACCGACGGGTGAGTCATCCGTCGCGGAAGATGAACCGGCGAGAATGATCGAGGATGATTCGAGGACGAATGTAGAGGGCGGGGACGTCCCCGCGAGCGAAGAAGACGCCAAGCCTCGATTTGATTCGAGTCGTCCAGCGCGCATCAAACAATGCGCGCAATTACGGTGCGCTCAACGGCCGTGGCCCCGGCCGGTCACCCCGGCGCCTGTCGACAATGCCTGGCAAATGTACCGTCTCATTTGCCAATATTGTCCCACTTTTGTGCCACGGCCGGTGTGCGACGGTGTGCGTGCGTGCCATGAGTTTGGCGCCGATCGATGCTGACTTTTGTACGACGACCGCCGGCACAACAATAGAGAGACTCTGCCGGCTGGAGTGTCGTCGGGAGGCGTGAATATGGATTCGCGGGAACCGCTCTTTTTTCGGAGAGCGATTCTTACTTATTGTTAGTCGCAAGGACGAATTGCAGTCGCGAACGGTCCCGCAGGAAAGAGGGGACGCTTTCGACGCCAGGTGCTCGATGCTGGACTTGTTTGTCTGTTCCTGGCAAATCTGCTGAATCAATTTCGATTCAAGGACGTACCATCTTAATTTGAACCTTTCGGAAGCCACTTCAAATTATTAAAAATGAATATAGCATATTATTTATATACGATAAAAATCGATACTGAATTTGCATTGTCTAGACTCTTCCTGGCAGATCTGCTGCTTCCACTGAATCTATTCTGATCCTGAAACGTATCATCTTAATTTTAAATTTTTAGCAGCCACTTCAATTTATCAAAAAATAAATATAGCATATTATTTGTATACGATAAAAATCGATGCTGAATTAACATTGTCTAGACTCTTCCTGGCAGATGTGCTGCATCTATTCTGATTATGAAAAGTATCATCTTAATTTAAACCTTTCAGCAGCCACTTCAAATTATTAAAAATGAATGTAGTATTTTATTTATATACGATAAAAATCGATGCTGAATTTGCATTGTCTAGACTCTTCCTGGCAGATCTGCTGAATCTGCTGGATCCATTTTGATTCAAGAACACATCATCTTAATTTAAGCCTTCCAGCAGCCAATTTAAAGCATTAACAAAAATGTAGAATATTATTCGCATAGGTCCAAAATTTGTGAGTCAAAAATGATGTAGAAAGAGAATCTTCTCGTCAGAATTTCAAAGATTCAATCCACTGGCACCATCAACGCGAACCGCGGCCATGAACAATTTTTAAACTGGAAGCTGCCGTTCGAAGGAAAACAATCGAATTTTTCAAACATTCACGGAGCACCGAAGTTGCTCGTGTGTGTCCATTGTCCCCCGAAATTTCAATTTCCTACGCCGGACGGTGGAGCCGAGTTCACCTGTTCCGTTCCGAAATTGACGATTCCTGACTCTTGCAAACAAACTTTTCTCATTATACCGAGCCGCGATCTTTTCTTTATTAATCCGAACAGTATAACTTCGTGAAACCAGAGCAAGAGAGAGAGAGAGAGCAATGGGTTTCCGATTTTTCTTCCAATAAGTTTTATAAAAGCGAACCTGCTCGGCGGAAAAGTTTAACAACCGTCGACTTCCGTTCCGAGAATCTTTGAATCAGTCAGCCATTGTTTTCGATAACTCTCGGCCAATACTTTTTACCCATCCCCTCGGCGATTATGTTTTTAACTTTCGTCGCTGCGAACGTCCGGGATTGTCTTTGGGAAACGTTCAAACTCAGCGTTTTTGGAGAATGTGTTTCGCTCGAAATCTTACGACATCGTTTCCCGGAAGTCATCGAAGAACTTTTCCTGTACACGAAGTTGTTCCAGCTGTACCGTAATGCACAGACATATTAATCGAGAAACATTCGAAGATATTAGGAACCTCGGCATGAATTATGCTGAATCTGGCGAGATTGTAAAATTCTTCAGGTTACGTGGACTGGCTCAGAGCGTCCGCTGCGTGTATCCGACACTTTCCTTAAGACCCCGAGAAAGAATCGACGAACTCGTAGTTACAGGATTACGAAACTTCAAGCCCATTCACGTGGCGGCTGTGCGAGCGGAGTCTCTCGCGTCTTTCGCGTGTTTCTCATAAACAGTGGAGATATTGCTCGACAGGCTCGGTGCACACCGTAAACGTAGACTCCGGAGCCCGGATACCGTCGAGTGCAGTCGGCAATGCTTGAACGTGTGTGTGTCGGGATATATTCGTGTTCCGTTCCCCAGTCGCGCGTATAACGTAGAACGGTCCGCGTGTTCCCGTTTGCTGAAACGGGAATGGGACTCGAGCGAGGATAGAGGGACCACGCCGCCCGAGTAAAATAGAAATCATAGAAACGTTATCACGGCAGTTCCCGAACGAACGATGAAATACCGCTTCCTGTTCGTTATATGGCTGTACAGTTTCGTATCGCTCCCGCAGTTGCACACCCCACCCTGTTTCGACACGTGTTCGCGACGCGTGAAAGGAGCCGCGCGCTTGCACAGGTTGCCTCTGAATGCGAGAAGTTTGTAAGTGTTCCCACTCACCTTTCGGAGTCGAACTCGCGGCTGCGACGCTTCCTGAAATTCTCGCACGATCATCACGTGACACCTGCGAAACGTAGAATTCGCGCGGTGAATTTGCGAACGCGCACTTTTGTCGGGGTAGTTAACCCTTTCCAATCCAATTTCGGCTAAGACTTTCGAATTGCCTCCCCTTCCAACTCTTCTCCCGGGCTGTCACGAAAGCGTCAACCCTCGCACGCTCCTATTAAAGACCCTAGTAATGTATAGAAATTATGTTTCGTTTATAATAAATAAGGTCTCGCAAAGCGAACAGTTTGAACTTGTATATTTCTGTAATTGGGTTATCGAGTTCTACAGTTGGGTAGATACGAAATGGAAACGGTAACCTGCTCTTTTTCACAGTTTTCATTAATTTACTCGATCTCGCTGAATTTTAATTATTGGCACGTCAAACGGGCTGTCCGGATTTCGGAGTGAAATGTTTCGTATTATCCTGTTTGTAAAATATTCACTTGTCAGTGTCGGGATATCGCGCACCTACTCCGAGCGCCTGTTGATTTGAAATTACAAAGCGGTTTAAAAACGGAATGGCAACGTTTCTATCCGGAGAGAACAAAAATTGAAATTTTCTTTCCGTTTAATGTCCGTCGGTTTGTGAAAATTTCACGGTAAATCGATCTAGTTCTGTAAACGTTTATGTACCTGCGTTGACGATTTGCAGCGTTAAAGAGTTTTTAGTAAGTGACGCAGGTATCGAAATCAAAAAACATATATATTTGATAATTTGAATAACGTACTTGTACGCCATAATAAAAATTGTGTACGACTTTTGTACGTATTAGACGAACTATTACGAGGTCGCTTTTAAAATGCGAAAGCGAACATGATGTACAATCTTTTTTTATTACTAAAAATTTCAGATCTCAGCTGAGATCTATCTCTGTTGATAGACAATATTAAATCAAATTAAATTCGTAGTTTACAATCTTTAAGAAAATTAAATATAAGAAAACAAATTTTAATGTTGGCTCGAGTAACTGACATTTAATTTTACGCAGTTGACGAGTTAACTCAGATCGCTGCAAATCGAAAGGCTACATTGTCAAACAAAATGATTGATATCCTGACTATTGTGTCCGTACTTCGGGTCACCAATAGTTTCTACATGAAACAAAGACGCTTTAAACACCGATTAAGAGTCACAATAAATTCTCGTGAAGTACAACCGCTTCCTTGCACGCCGTGGTAACTTTCTTCCTCAAATTTCAAGACCCTAAAAACGCATCTTGCAGTGCTAAAAGGCATATATTTCTTCCTCAATTTCACCGTTCACAACTGGCCCTGCTCGAGGAGCCGGTGCGCGGGATTTCGAGTTCCCTGAGTGATACAGATTGGAGGAATCGGGGCGAGCGATCGATCTTCCTCTGAAATTCGAGCGTCCACTCTGAAAACAGCCAGAGTACGCGAACGAAAGAGAGAGAGAGAGAGAAAGGGAGAGAGAGAGAGAGAGAGAGAGAGGGTGAGGCGAAGAAGGCTGGCCAGGTCCATGGGATGCACCGTCGTTTACGGTCCATTAATATCAGTTTAGTAAGCGAGAGCAGAGTCCGACGAAAGGCAATCCGTTTTCATCCGGCCGTCTCGGATCCTCGGGGGTGGTGACGGCGCGGAAGCAAGCGGAAACGGAAGAAAACTCCTCGGGCCGGTTTGCTCGAACGTGAAACGCGAGCATGTTCCTCATCTCGGAATGGATGCAATAATTAAGCTAGATACTCGCGAGAGTACCGACTGGAAAAGAGTGTGCGGCGGACGCGTAAAGATCGAGCACGACCCTTTAACGCCGAGATATAGAAACCATCAATTTACGTCACATTACGCCCTCGGTGTGCGATTTCAGTCGTGCAAACCGTAATAGGCTCTCTGCCAAGCCTGTACTCTAATTTGCTCGCTGCTGCTCGACGCTCCTTTTCAAACAGCCCCGGATTAGGGGCACACTTTTTACCGTCGGTATTATTTAACCCCTCCAACACGGCGACGCGCACCTTACACACCCCCTCTCCGTCCTTTCGCACTTTTGTTACTGCCCGAACTTTCTACCCAGCCACGCGTAATTGGCAACGCGCGAAACTGTTTGATGTTTGCGGATATTAACGTTGCTCCACCCTCGCACGTCCCTTCTGTCAATTTGTCATATCTCTCACCGGATCCGAAAGATTAATGCGTTTTGGTATATCTACCTTTCGAAGACAGCTTCGAAAAGATATTTCGGGAACGCTAGAAAACTTTATTAAACCATATGTGCTCCATTTTGATCGATGATCTTTGGCCAACCTCTGGGATTATTGAAGTCTACCCTGTTGCAGAAGGTTCTGATATTATGGACGACTCTGTGACAATTATAAATCGTGCGAATTGGGCAGGAGAATGGAAGAATGAAATTATTATTAGTATTATATTCTGAAAAAATAAATTGTCTACCGTTCGGAAGCTCGTAGGAGGTTCTCTTCGCAATTAGTATTATATTCTGAAAAAATAAATTGTTTACCGTTCGAAAGCTCGTAGGAGTTTCTCTTCGCAATTAGTATTATATTCTGAAGAAATAAATTGTCTACCGTTCGGAAGCTCGTAGGAGGTACTCTTCGCACACTGATCCGAAGTCGGCGGGTATTCCGATCGCAACCAGCGCTCATTTATCGCGACACGTCGCCGGTCGTTATCTCAAAAATGAATCACGCGTCTTGATAGGCACGGATCGACCATTACCCGAAGGAGTTAATGCGAAGCGAAATTAATGGGATCGAGAGAGAGCTGGAACCGGTACCCGTGCCAAGGAAACCCCGTTGTAATCCGTCAGCTTATTACGGTAGAATGAGTGAGCGGCGCCGCGTGTCACTCTATCGGCTGATGCGTCCCGAGACTTGTTGACCGGATCGCACGGCCCGGTTTTCCTGCTGGAATTCCGTTGGCTACACGAAGAACTACAAGTTCCATCGGAACGATCCATCGTCGATCGCTCTTCTCGCCGCTTCTCACCGGGTCAACGAGATTGATCTAACTCGTAGGCTTCCGTGTCTACTACGCGTCAAAATAAACTCTCCCCTATTTTTGGGGCGAGAACTACGTCGTATTTACGTATATTGTAACATGATTCTTGTTACACTCTCGCCCACAAGTCGTCCAGACGATTTTGTTTATCAATGGACCTATATTATGAAATGAAAATGGTTTTTACTAATTTTCTCCAACGTAGAGAGCATGTATGTATTGATTTAGCAACTGATTGAATTTATATAATACTAGTTAGACATTGTCCTGTTCAAATTTTATATATTTTGTTTTGTGAATTTGTGAGAAGCTATTGAAAATGTGTAAACAAAGTAAAAATTAGTAGAAAACGTATTTCTGAGTGATCATTGTATCTATTAACGATTTTCGCCATGGATATTCAATTTAAGGAGGAGACAATCCCACAGAAAAAAGCACTTTCATTTTTTGTCGAATTTTTCTTTCCCTAAAAACCTGATTCGGATTATTACAAACATTTTTTAAAAAAAGATTAGCCAAGTCGGTGCAGCCGAACTACAAAATGTTTTAATAATCTCAACAAATTGTGAACGAAAAACTTTGCCGGGTCCCGCGTACGTGCCATTAGCACACGGTTAAAAGCCATAATCTCCAATGTAAAATTACTGGCGACGGGAGCGAGGGATTTCCGAGGAAAGCGTGAACCCTGCGCGATCTTGTTGCTCGATAGAAGATCCGTGCGCGATCGAGAACGAAATCCGCCGGTCATTACCCTTTACTGTTATGTATATCGCTCGGTTCGATAATTGAAAAGATTTGCTCCCCTGTAGCTTATTTGCCGCGGGAACGATCCTCCCCAACCCTATCGCACGCTTAAAAATGGCTCCCTCAAGTGGTTCGATGGTAGATCGTTGTCATCTGTTTAGACCGTGCTTCGAGAGAGATTCGCTTCCGTGTTTGCAGCCTTCGAGATGGGGTTGTTTATAAATGTGGATCGGGGGGTGAAGTGGGTTGATCGGGGGATAATGAGTTTTGCGATGGAGATGCCGTATACATGCCGGCAGTGATTCCGTGTGAATAAAATAGCAGAAAATAGATTGCCGCCGTTTACGTTCGAGCAACTAGAATACACATTTTGTGCATTCGTATCGAGTATCTGTAAATCAGATATAGAACTTGTAGAAGCATTTACGAAATTTAAAAATGCTTTGTCTTATCTTCAATCGATTATTTCTATAGCTGTTATACCTGGCACTTACCGAAGAAAAAAGAGATAGACTGAAACTTAATGTTTAAACATCTGTAAATCGTCGTCCGTTTTTCTAGAAGTGAGGATCACTTGTGTCGATTTTGTCGAACAGTAAAGACGTGTCTCACAACGCGCCTTCAGAGATTACTTTGAATCAATTCTATTTCATATTTTAATAGAGTGTGGTTCTTAGAATACCCATATTCAAACACTGTTTGTTGCCTAATGATTCAATGTAAATAGTTGTGGCTTACTTCTCAACACATGCAGGTTGTGCACGTTTCGACGTGTGGAACAGTGGACTCAAAATGAATGTTTAAACCTCTTCAGCGTGGTGAACGTGGTCGACAAGAATGTTGGCAGGGACGAGTGTAATCAGAGATAGCAAACGGGTTTTTCCCCCGGCTGGATGCTTTCGGAATTTAAACAAAACCTTGAGCAGGAAGTAAACGCTGGTCGCGAGTAGGGTGTAGAACGAGAAAGGGCGCAACGACGTCGATGGTCAGACACGGAAGAATTCAATACGTCGCGAGGAATGAAATTACATTTCCATTGTGCGTGTTTCCATTCGCATGCGAGTCGCACGGCACTTCGGCTCGTTGCGTCCCCCGGACTGTGTTTAGATGTCCTGTCCGGCTGGTACACAGTATGGGGGTTGCGGCGTGCTCGGCATGGTGGTGGCCTCCGCGACCCCATGTCCGAGCGACCAGACATAGGAGGTCCCACGGACCGTGGCGACCATAAGTCATCCGCCTTCGATATTAGCAGAGGCACCCCCCGAGAAGGCGTAACCTTTCGAGTCCCATCAGTCCCCGAAGTCCAGTTTCCTATATTGATATCGGCCGATTCCGCGCGCCGCCCCATGGACGTAAACGACTCCGCTCTCTGCCAGGAGAATGCGCCCGCGGGCTGGGTATTAGTTGGTGTCGCCGGGACCCCCGAGAGCCATTTATCTGGCATTTGCCAGGGACAACAACGCGAGAAGAACGCCCGGCCATTGACTTTTATGGATAGCGCGTTTACCGGATACATAGACTACCCCGGATCGACTCTCGGCGGACACCGACCACGCGAGACGTGTAAATGCCAGCTGACCGTCACAAACCCGCTAAAATTGCGGATTTCTCTTTGTTTACCGCGCACAGCGTGCCCCGTGTTTCCTGCAGATGCGACGCCGACACTGTTTTCTGACGGCCAAGGATCTTGTCCGATGGGAATTCCACTGATGGAGAATTGTTTGCCCTAGCGCGGACTTGTTCAAGACAGCCTGGAAATAGGGATCGATATTCACACTTACAAAGAGAACTTTGCTGAAACTTTTCGCACTCGTAGACGTCGTTCTTCTGCTGACGAACGTGTACCTTATGTGAAAGAAAATTAATGCATTTATAATGGTTACGTATTTATTTCGAAGAATTAACCCTCCGATGTCCAACAACTTTTTCAACGGTCAAAGCCCGACAAGGTCCCCAGGGACCTTCTCTATTAATATGGCGTGATATGCGTATAATAGTTTTTTTATTGTTAGCTGTAATGGTGTTATTACGATTTTTTGTGTTTCTATGTTTTTGTCTATGCTGCAAAATGTGTACGGATATATACATAGGCAGCGATTCTTAGGTTGGCAAATAATAAAGAGACAGCGCGTCAGCGTCGCGCTGTGCCGACCGTGCACGTGCGTATCCGTAGACAATCACTCATTTTTTCGCAGTACACCACTTCATCAACAATTGTCCAACCCATAGAACACTAACAAATTACACGAAAATACCTGCACGACCAAAAAACAAGAACAAATTACATGGAAGTCCCTACAAGGTCCCTGCGGACCTTGTCGAGCATCGACGCCATAAATGACTTTAACTCGACGGTTATGATGAAAAATTTCAAGGAATCGTATCGATGACGATTGCAAATGGTTCCAGACATCCCATTTATAAAAGTTACGTAGGCTGAGGCTGTTCGGATGAACCGTATTGAAATGCTGCATTGTTCAAAACATCATAGGTCCATAGGGATCTTGTCGGGCATCGGAGGGTTAAATTGTTCGATTAGGTATTCAGATTTTATTCCATATGAAAGAAAAGTTTTCTCTGTTTAACCTACCCTTCGACCATCAATCAAAATGGCTTTTTCAAAGATAGACTCAGAACACTACTTCATTTCATAACCTCGCTGAAAATCAACAGAAACGCAGCAAGAAACTTGTAATAAAGGTTTCTCTGTACTCCACCATTTGAGAACTTTAATTTCGTCCACTATTGGTATCTTTCTCATGCTCCGGAAGTGGGTTAACAGCCGTCCGGTTACAATTTTTGCGTCCG
The DNA here is from genome assembly GCA_916610235.2 of Lasioglossum morio. NCBI lineage: Eukaryota > Metazoa > Arthropoda > Insecta > Hymenoptera > Halictidae > Lasioglossum > Lasioglossum morio. The sequence goes on along the minus strand of OU744325.1, from coordinate 6,964,817 downwards.
CCGCGGACTATTGTTCCCATCGAACGTTTCAGGTGTTACATTTCCTGGAACATCGAGAGCAAGCGTTTCAGAAAATGATTTCCGGTGTTGCGCGTACAGCGAAGCGTTGCGATCATTGCGAACTTCGAAATGTTCTTTTCAAGCGTAGTTTAGGGAGCTTCGCACGACTCTTATCAGTTCGAGAGCAATCAGAAATTCGGCTGATTGCATTTCGAATGCAAGCCGAGTCTTGTTTGTTTGAGATACCAACAGTTGTTACAGGGATATTTGCCGTTGTTCCATAATTTCCTGTTTAATTCGCCGGCGCTTAATTGCGCCGCTAAATAACTATCGCTGAACATTTGATTACGATATTAATTAATTTCATCTCCGTAGTGATTCCAATCAATTCGAAGCGCCCTGTTTATTAGGACGAGGCTTCTAATCGTCGAGAGATAAAGAAACATAATTAGCGGAATTTAGTTTCAGAATTGTATGAATATCTTAAAAGATGATAGTAAAATTGAAAGATCGATTAACAGTATTGTCTGCAATTATATTTTAGTGAAGTTCTTATCGAAAAATAGTAGGATTGTATTTCCAGGCGTTTCCTTTCGCGAGCCACGTCAGTCTCAAAAGTTTGCGTTCGCGGAATCGGCGACTCGCGAGTTGGCATCGATATTTAGGTCGCGAAACGACCGTGCGTAACACGGCAACCCGGGGTTTCACCCTTCATGTCCGTTTCTGACAGAATGGGGACGTTTCTGCGTGGAATGCAAACTGGTCTCCCCAGGTTTCCGTAGATCGCGTGGCATTCGGCAAGATCCACTTCTGCTACGTTTCAACTGGCCGTAAATCGTCGCAATGGCCCGACTCGAGTTTCCTACCAAGTGTTTGTCACGTAGGATTGTTCCTTTTTTTTTTCTCTCCCTTGGACACCTCACCCGAGAAAGTTGCTCCTCGCGATAGCTTCCTTCCCCCTTCGGTGTAATGCTGGGAATGGTGCAGCGCGGAACAACCGTTGCTTCTTTTAAAACACTTCTGTTCTTCTCGCGTGCTTCTTCGCTATTTCCTGATTCTACGCGAGCGCTTCCAAAGGTTTTCGTCCATACTTTATTACTATCTTGGATTACCCATGTGCTCGGAGATGACTCCCGCGAACGTCGACTGACGCGGTCAATGACTTTAATCAATTACTACACATTTCATTATTATAAGAGATATAATAGAATTATTCTAGATCGGAAGAAATATTCAACTAGCTCTTTAAAACAGCTGCGACTACAAAGGGTTAAGAAAAACAAGATATTCGTTACAACTCGGGTAGAATACAGGATGATCTTTGTTGTTTTTAAAGATACGTGAAATGTCTAAAGGACAAAGTTGAATGGTTCAGTGGGGCTCACATGATACCAAAAATATTTTTCTTTTTATTTGATTTCTGTTAGAGATATCAAGATCACCTTCATCTTTTTTAAATACCTGCAATGATAGTCCCTTTCATTAGGAATTCAATGACTATAATTACTGAAAGTCATTGAAGATCACGGACAGAAAAAAGATATTTGAGGTGGTAATTTTGCACAAATGTTGCACATTTTGCACAAAGATCCGCTGTTTAGGAACCAGATACTTTCTGGCGCAGGTGAAAGGATATCGATGGAATAATATCTGGTTCCAACAGGACAAATAGGTAGGCAGTGCCGCAATCGGTTAAAGCTGAGGAACCACCCCGACCGTGTACCATTGTCCTTCGAGCATCTTATCGCCATAAACGCGTCTTTGTCCGAGGGCCGAGAAACTCTGTGTTTGATAACTGGTTTGTCCTGGAGGGAGAACTCGCGCCGTGCCGGTTTCGGCGACTTTACAAGGAATTTCTGGGGAGCACTTGAGGGTGTCGTAGATCGCGTGGTATTCACAGACTGGGAGGAACCGCTGCTGAAGGCTATTCTTCCATTGGCAGTCGACTGGGCGCAGGAACGAGTTCTTGTCGCCGTTAAATTGCTCGAATTCCAAGTGCGCGGGTCTGGTAGGCGCGGGTTTGCACGCTAGACGGGCCTCGTTTTCAAGTCTGTCATGGCTTCCGATTAGGGATGCTTTGTGGTCGTCCTTTGCTCGATGCAGCCCGATGTTCATTTGGGAAATTCATATCGCGCAGGTATCGATTTCGAACCAGCCTGTGTTCGACGTTATCCGAACGAGATACTTTCTGGTTGCAAGTTGTTTGTTGCCTAACGATTCAATGTAACCAATTGTGGCTTGCTTCTTTACACACGCAGGTTGTGTACATTTCGACGTGTGATACAGTAGAGCGTTGTTTGTGCAATCCAATTAATGCCAAACCTCGTGTATACGAACTCGTAGCCGAATTCTATTATACGAACTAGAGTTCAGCGTGCTGACGTTGCGCTCTGTTGATGTTGTAACGGTTCGCGCTGGTTTTATATGACTTCTCGGACCACGTTTTCGGTTTAGTAGTTAATCAGCGATTGCTGCATTGGGGCTGCTACTTTTGGGTTTTCACCAGATAGTATCTAACACTCTGCTCGAGGTATATTATTAAAAGTACGGGTCTCAAGAATATTATTTTACACAAAGATCCGCAGTTTATTTATCTGATATCGTCGCAAGGAAACTGATGGAGTACATTTTCTTCGGATTGCTTGAGAATGACTTAGAAAATTCTGCGCCCCTGTTTGCAGCCGTTTGACCATGTTTGATCAGTAAACGATGGGTTGCGAGTCTTGGCTACCTGCGCAAACGGGGTCGTCTGTAGGAGGAAATATCTTCAGTGTTTATCAAGGTCTCCAAACGGCGAACAACAACGGCAATATGGCTTCCAACCCTCCGTGGACCCGCGTTTGTCGCAGACAGAGCTGCCGTTGTACTTTATTGACCCCATCAGAGAAAGTTGAACCCCTCGGCCTACCGGCATAACTGGCCGCCCTAATGGCTCTTGATTGAAATCTTGCTGATTCTTGACCTTCCTGCACTGCGGACCGCTTTATTGATTCGTCATATTTTGTCGGATGCTCGTCCTCATTTATTCCGGAGCAATAGAGGACCCTCCGGGTCCCCTGGAATGGATTTAGCGAAGATAGCAAGCGAGAAGTTGAATAATGCTTTCAAACGAAATTTCCAACGAGGTTAGTCAGCAAGGAGAATTATATTTCATTGTGCTCTGATAATTAATTAAACTTCTTCGCAATGTCGAATCTTTGGAATTGAACGAACAATAAAAGAGGTCGATAATTAACTTCTATAATCAACTGGTTACATTGTGATTGAAAGTGTTACAATTTTTCTTTGCTGAACACTTTTACTATTGTATTTATACATAGATTAAATCCAAGATACGCGGAAACATCGTGTCGTTATTTAGAGCAACATCTTTACAATACTAATAAAGTACATTTCCAACAAAACTTTACAAAGTGGCATTTGCTAAAAACTCTTGAAGATCAACAATCTTGTAACGATTGCTTTGCGATTACGAAAATTCAATTAAAAGCGAGGCTCGGAGAACTTTCCTCATCGAGAACCGGATCGAATGGTCGAAAGTGAAACCGACAGGTTGGATTTATCCAGCGTCGATCCGCTGGTCACACAGACGACGACGCGGACGACGACGTCGACCAAATCCGTTTCATCCGTATCGCGGCTCGGTTCGCCTTGAAAACTCGGAAAATTCACTGGCGGATCGACAAAGGGAGTCCTGGGGTCGAAGGTGTGCTCAGGGTTACACCGTTAAAATTGAACTTCGTCGACCCTTTCGAGCAGCCGTAGTAACCATCGGAAATTGAACACGCGTACTGTCAGTCGTAGCCGTGTGCCCAACCCTTACACCGTTCTGCTCCGGTTTTCGCTAGAAAATGACGGAACGAGCCCCTTGGACCACTCGTATCTCGCCAACAGCCACCGGAAACGTAATTCCGCCGCGTCCAGCCCGTGTTCGCGACCGATCGGCACCGTCCCTGAAAAATCAATAAACGCTTTAAATCGCCCCGATTAAAATCTTAACCTCCGTCGACCGTGTCCAAACAACCCCTGTCGATGCTGTGTCTTGCATCGCCGTTGCCCCGGAATTGCTTTCGTCGCCAGTGGAAATGAACGTTTAATGAAATTTATCGCGCGAGAGTCGTTTAATTCATGTCCCTTCGTTGATTTAAGGGGTGGCTCCCGATTGTCAACCCTAATTTTTGAATTCTTTTGGGGAATGGGAAAAATACATGTTCCCGAAGTATACTGTTCAAAGGCTTATTTTAGCGAGGACTTTAATATTAAATAAACTTAGTGAATATAAAACAACACATATTGTATATGGTTAATAATAAATGTTTAATGTTCTCGGCGCTACGGTTCGATCAATTATTACTGAGAAAATCAAAAAACAATTTTGCAGATTATCAAATAATCATCAACGTTTCGATTCTAGTTTGAATCCTTTTCAAGATGTATTTGCAATGCGTCTGCAAAAATATATATTTATTGTACAATTTTCAAAATATACTATTAAATTGTATATGATTAAACGTAATACATATACAATGTGTTCTACTGTAAATGTTGCGGCGAAAGGGCAACGAAACGTGGAAACAGTCTTTTTGGAATAATTACCTGAGAACAATCACGGCAGATTATTTTCGGTAATTGCTGGATTGTGTCGCGTAACTCGTCGCTCTGCGACTGAAAGCATTTTTATTTACAATTCCGGCGAAATATTCGACTTTCGCCGTTAATACCGTTTTCGAATGCAATTCCCGAAATGACAACTGCTTTTAAGGACAATCGTGCGTGATTTAATGCGTTCCGTGATCGTTCGCGAGTGTAATTCAACGTAATGGCCGATCGACGTGCTTCATTTGACTAACAAATTGCCGTTCCTATGTCAGTCGTGCGCGACTTTCTGCGATACAGCGCGACACCGGGCTCCTGTTCGAAAATCACATTTACCGGAGAGAGACAAAAAGCGCAGTTACACAAATTCCATCGACACAGGGCCACGTTGATCATGCCGGGTTTCGTAAATGGAAAGAGGGATAAAAGGGTAATTGAAGGATGTCTCCGGGAACTTGCCGGTGTTCGGCTAACTGCTATTAGGGTTCTTGGCAAGGACTTGCGCCAGTAATTATTGCACCGTGGAATAATTACGGAGCCAGTTTCGATTTTCGTCCATGAACAGAGGAAATAATAGCTGCGCTCGTCGCAATGGTCGACAGCAGCTCGTGGTTCGGATAATTTCTCGGGCTCTCGAAATTTCAGATACTCGAAGCTGCGATCAAATGGAATGAAGTTTGATGATCCGAAAAATGTACCATCACACAAGCATGATTTTTCATCTTCTTCCTACCTAATGTTACATGTTCACTTTTCGATTACTGGAAAATTCGAGACACTCGTAATTCCGGGCCTCGGATAATTTCTCGAGCTGTGCGGGTCTTCGAAATTTCGGATATTCGAAGCTGCGGTCTAATGGAATCAAGTTTGATGATCCGAAAAATGTACCATCGCACGAGCATGATTTTTCATCATCTTCCAACCTTATGTTACATTTTCACTTTTCGATTACTGGAAAATTCGAGACATTCAGAATCCCGGATCTCGGATAATTTCTCGAGCTGTGTGGCTCCTCGAAATTTCGGATACTCGAAGCTGCGGTCTAATGGAATGAAGTTTGATGATCCGCAAAATGTACCATCACACGAGCATGATTTTTCATCATCTCCAATGTTACACGTTCACTTTTCGATTACTGGAAAATTTGACACACTCGCAATCCCGGCTCGACTCGCTAGTAATTTCGATTCTGGCTACACGGTTGCAATTCGCCGTGCTCGTTCTAACATCGTGGACAGGATTCGCGTAAAATTCTGGCTGCTTTGGTATTCGGCGTGTTGTTTCTCCGCTTGGCACATCGGCCCGCTCGTAGATTTTGTCCGAGCGCCGCCGCGCCGAATCTTGTCACTCGTATTTTTGTCCCGGGCCGCGGAGCGAATTTCAATTTTCCTCGAAAGTGCACCGCTGCGTCCTCGCAGATCTTTATGCGGCGAACGAAATCAAAATTTACTGTCCACCGAATATCCCTCGTACATTACGGGTACATGACAAAAATTGAACTGCTGCTCATAAAAGGACAGTCCGTTTTTCAAGCGCCGCAGCTCGCGGAGACACTGTTTCGCGGGGTCCCATGGAAATCACCGACACAAATATCCTCGACACGGTTTTCACCGTCAACATTTCTCCGACTCCAGATTTAACCGACAACGCCTTCAACCGAAAACGATTTTGATTGACAACGAGTTTCACCGACAACGAATTTGATCGACACCGAATTTAAAATCGTTCATGGGACCCCCTTCGAGCTGGTGCATATATCGTTTCCTTCTGAAACCTCGTGCTCGTCTTCCGAGATATCTTTACAGAGACTTTACCAGTTCAAACAATAATAATAATTATTATTATTATTTATTATAGACGGACTGAAGGCCTTTTTAATAAGTGTTTACAATATCAAAGAAACGAATAAAAGAAAGATGCAATACTGCTCGTGTAATAACAAAGAAGGGACATGCACAAAAGGAAAATTTAATGATGGTACAATCGATATGGTATTCTCATATAATCCTGCGTAGTCGCATTTGAAAATTTTGTAAAGAATCCCTGAAAATATCAATACGATTTTAAATAGTGCATGACTTTGAGATAATACGATAAATTGGATTAATAATATTTCCACAGAATTGTTTGATCTCAGCAGTTGGTAAATTAAAAAGTACAATTAGGAGAAGCAGTAGATTGATGTACAGAGAAATTAGTGGTCTCATCGACGGGCTTCCATCGAAGAAGTGACATATGCCCCGTATTTCATTTCTGCCATCTTCCACAATACGCGGCACGAAATTTCAGTTCGTCGAACCGCGGTTCGGAAGGATTCGAATTCCGCGCAGCGGGCGCGTGACGGTCACATTAAACCGGAAAATGCTTTCGTAGCTGTCAACCGATCGGCGGACCGTGTATAGTATACGCGTGGCAGGCTGGGTAAAGCGCGATGGCGACGCAGCAGCCGAAGTGCGATCGCATACGTTACGTACGTCAAAGGAAACGGGACACTTGGCGCGTCATCGGCACGACCGCGGCGGCATTACCGGCTTCCCGACAAAATTATGATCCCGTTCGGTTTGCATTGGCGGCCGGCCGTGATTGCATAACAATGAGGAGGATTCCGGGAATTGCTTTTACGTGTCTGGAATTACTCAGAGGGTCACAATAGTCCGCGGAGCTGCATACCTGCACCCGCCCGGCCGCTCTCTGCACCCGGTGAAAGGGTGCAGAGGCGCGCAGGGAGTACGAGGCAGCAGTACGAGGGGTGGAACCCGTGAGAGGACCCGGGGCCGAACCCGGGGGTGTAGCAGAGGGGTGGGCCGGGCGGTGGTAGAGAGGATGCAACGGGAGTTACGATTCCCGTGCGCCGCGCGCGTTCTACGTGCACGTAGCCGGGAGTGCAGCGAACGCGCGCGCGGGGTGGGCATTATGCGTCATTGGGTAATCTGGCGAACGATTCAATTGAAACGGCCGGCATGTCGAGCATGTGGACATAATGGAGCATCCGTCTCTGTACGATAAGCGCGTATCGAGCGTTGCGCCGGGACCCTCGAGGTTCCAGCAGCATCGCCTCTACCGATAGAGAGAGCGAGAGAGAGACCGTGGGCTACGTATCGCGAAACCGATGATTTCGAACCCCTTGCCCGGAGCATCCCCCGCCCCTCTCCTGATCATCGACCCTCCGAGCTGGGACGCCCACCCGTTATCCTTTGAGCTTGTTCATGAAGCCAAATAGCTATCGGGGTTACTTACATGAGTTACCGGAATTCGCGTTGCTCCGCGCCGGCTTGAAATTTCCACGCCGAATCTGATAGCGGTGACTACACCCCTCCGCATCCCAAGCGAGAACTTTCCGTTTATACTTTGCTGATTACGACACCGCGACACTGTTCCCCGATTTTATCGAACGCCCGATACCTGGATCCACGGATCCAACCGCAGGTGAAACTGATACGAAACTTGCTTTGGATATCTGTGGATTATTATAGATTGCAACGTTGACTAGATTTTTGTAGTGTCTCAAAGTACAGGGTGTATTAAAATTATATGTCACGACCACCATAGCGTGATTCTACACCTCATGATTGGTGAAGATTTGTTAAAAACGTTGCGATCCAATCGTTAAATGTCAGAAATAGAAATAATCAATGGACAACATCAAAGTATTAATTAACCAATAAAATCGGCGAATCAGCGTAGATTACCAGCTCCTTCTCGACGCGTATCGAATCTATCGAGTGCAGCAGTGCGATGCTGCAGCGAAGAGGCGGCCGCGATCCGTCTGCTCTCCTCCAAAGACGTCCGCCAATTTTAAAGCCTCTCGAGGCATCTCAAGAACTCTCGAGCCGCTGCTTCAACTTCCCAAAACTTTGTAGTGGCTAAATATCCGGGAGTCGGACGCCGATGTATCCGACATCGGGGGATGATAAAAACGTTCGGGGATCAAAGGAGCACAGTTTCCGGCCCTGTACACTCTGCTTCTCTCCGCTTCGCTCTTTTCTGCTTGTTAGAACTGTGATCGCACGCAGATTATGGTAGGCGATATGAAATGTTTAAAAATATTCTGTAGTTTTGATTGAATATCATTTTTTATCGAATATAAACACACCATTTAATGAATACAGGCTTTTACGAGTAGAACTTTTATGAATGGACAGCAGATTTTATGCATTTATAAATGAATGAGAAAATGCTGTTACATTATTTTTAACCCATTAAACACACATAATAAATTTCTATTTTATTCTAGTATGTTGCAATTCAGGTAGAACATTTTTATTTTGCGTAATGATCCGCAGTCTATTTCTGAACGTAGGTACTCTGTTTGTTAACATTCCTTGTCTTGAATGTCTTTGCAACAGCCATAGATTATAAACGATTATAGGATGATTATTTATTTAAACGTCGTCGTGTGTGATTAGATACTGAATTAAGTGTGCAAGATATTTCAGGGATTATATCTGAAATTTTTAACTTCCCGATTTATAGGGAAGTTATTGTAATTACCCCGAAAATCGAAAATCGAATTTTTTGCAGATCTTCACGTTTCATGGTCATTGGAGTCATTTTAGACTATTTTTATCAAATTGTTAGTGTGTGTGTGTGTGTGTGTGTGTGTGTGTGTGTGTGTGCGTATGTCTGTTTCTATGGTATCAAATTTTTCGTTAACGTTTTCTGAAAAAGTAACAACGTGATCAGAACGATGAATGATGCAATCGATGTGCCCCGCTGTAACTTAGAGCTGATTAGATTTTGGTCCATTTTGGTCAAGTAGTTTTTTAGTTTTTTCGTTTTTTTCGAAAGGAGTTGATTCAACATTGCAATTTATACGAAAGGCGTATCCACCGAAGAAGCAAACGTAACTATATATATATTTAGACATACTTAAAAAAAATTTTTTTTTTTAATTTTTTTTAATTTTTTTTTTTTTTTTTTAAATTGCTTTTTTCCAATTATGCAACTAATGCGACGCCATATAGCAAACATTTTGATAAGTTGAAAACTATTGAAATTCCCTGAAAACATATAATCATCTTAAATCGTGCACTAAATAAATAATGATACTAATATACTACAACTAACGAGTCGGGAAGTTCTTTGTGTGGCTCGTGGAGAGTCACACACCAAACAACATCCGTACCACTAACCCTCTCGCGGGGTCGCAATGCGAGCTACAACTCCCCCACCTGCGAAGCTCGCGAAGCGAGCGAGCAACAACCCCCCTCTAGTTAATTTTTGTGTTGAATTCACATTTAAACACTGCACTGTATTACTCGCACCATAGGTACAAGTGTGTGCTGTCCGATTGGATGCACTGTTACGTCATTACGCAGACATAAAGTCAATTGGGTTTGATGGGAGTAGGTCAGTAGAATTGGAAGCTTTTTTTACAGTTGAGAGGGAAAATGACGTTACGCACACCCCAGAAAGGGGTAGTGTGGGACTAAAATAAGACCCGGGACGGCTAACAAGACGCCCCTCTACTAACTTTTCCCCGGTTTGTATGGAGATCCATAGTCTAAACCGGGTCTAACCACTCCTGTTCTTTGCCATAAGTAGAATTGGAAGCTAACCGTGGCCAGTTCAAGACTTTCCTCCCACTCTGTGCGAGCCATCAGTTCCCTAGGCCTGGTTTAGGGTATTTGCAACCCTAAAAAAGTAACCCTGTTCACCCTGTAAAAGTAACACCTCCATGTGACACCGTTAAGAGGGTAACGTAACCACTGAATATTACTAAATTTAAGGGTAAAAACAGTGTTTGCGGGAAACAATTGTTTGCCCTTATACGAGCACGTTACGAGTTGTGTGAGGGCTCATTCTAGAAGAGGAAGATTGATCGTATGGCGCTCAGCTCATGATTTAACGATATTACGTTTATATCTAATAATATGAGCGTCCAAAGTAGGGGAAAAAATCGAGACAACCACCCTCAGGTTCCCATGTATTTTTCTAATACAAAACGATTTTTTTTTTACTTAAATCATGAGCTGAGCGCTCTACGATCAACCTTCCTCTTTAGAATGAGCCTTCATACAACTCGTATCATGCTCGTATGAGGACAAACAATTGTTTCCCGCAAACACTGTTTTTACCCTTAAATCTAGTAATATTCAGGGGTTACGTTGCCCGCTTAAGCGGGGTACGTTAAATTTACAAATTGCACCGGGATTATTCGAGACTGAACGCCGTTCCGATCTTCATTCCAAAGAGCGTCCGACACGCGAGAGATCGGGCCGGAAGGCAGACGAGTTCCTACGTAGCGTCGCGTCGAAACGATTAGGGTACGTGCGCCTAATATCTACGTGGCACTGTGGCGTGTTGGTAGCCGCGAGGCAGAGCGGCTCGGAAGACACGTAGTCCTTGTCGGTTTAAAGGCAACTTTCCACGGAGCGGCTGCCAGGTTCACACTCGAGCCACATTGTTTTGCCACGAGAAACTTGCGAGCTATTTAACGCCTTGCCTAAACCGCTGTGCTTCGCCGCAAGAACCCGAAACCCGTGCGGCACACGCCCCCGCCAGCCATCGTCTTCCAGATCGACCCCCGTGCGCCCCTCTGCTCTGCCCCCCATTTACAAGGGAAACCTCGCGGCATCGTCCGACCAGCAAACTTCGCGCCAACTTTGCCTACATATTGTTCCCCAGCGTGAAAGGAAGCGGCCCGATACCAGCTTCCCCCGTTAACCCTCAGACGACGAGCCCTTTTTTGTTACTACACAATCGACCATGCTTAGGGCTATTCACAGGCCCGGTTATTAATTTTTTGAATGTGTCAGCCTGTCCCGGAAGCTTCGTTCGCAATGTGCTCGTTTATGTTGGATAACACGAGTGTGTACCACAAGAACCACGTCATCCATTCTATTCGAATTTTTTACTACAGCTAAATTAGGTGTACCTAATAACTGCAAATGTTTATGCTGTTTTCAATTTTTGTAGGCAAATTTTGGGATAGTGGAACCGTGTAAAATATTATTTTCAATGGCAGTAGTCTTCGAAAATAAATAAAAATCGTACTGAATTCGGTGGGATTTTATGTTTTATCTATTTTTAGAAGCCATAAATGCATGAAGGTCCGCGGTCTACTAATAACTACATATAATGTAAATTTTAATAAAAAAATAATCTTTAAAGGGAATGTTACAAACTGGAGTAAAGATATGTTGAATGGGTTAAGAATATTACAGAAATATTTTTAAAGTCTTCTAATGTTTTTAGTGTTTTAGATTGCGCCGTTTTTGTTATAAATTAATTAGGAGAGACAAATTGACGGCACCGCGTCTTGAGTAAAGGCACTACTTTCCAATTTGCAGCGGGAAATATTTCAGTTATTTCTGTTATTTCCCTGTGTGCATGGAATATATCGACACACAATTCCCATTTCAACCAGGTCCAACCAGAAATCATATAAATTATACGTTCTATAATAACCCGCATATCAAACGTCAGGAATGGCTCCGGTGGCCGAGGGCATTTCAATTTCCATCCGTGCCCCCATTTTCCACCGTGTATCAACTTAATGAGAGTAACATCCCTGCGGTCCGCGCATTAGATACATCATTGTCACGTGGCCTAGGTCGACCTTACAATTACAACTTTTCCTTTCGAGCGTAGTAGGGTGCTGTAATGACCGTATCCACGCCCAGGAACACGTAATTGCATCGCGATGACTGTGCCAGGGGGTACGGCTCACAGCCATCGCTAACAATAAGCGGTGCCACTTTAGAATGCACAATCAGGGAAATTGTTGTGCACGCTGCCCGAGAAAGAATCGGACTTCTGCCAAATCCACTTTGCTATTCCCCTAAAACAAACAACTTAACCCGTACCGGTGGCCACAGTGAAAATTCACCCATTTTCTCATTTTAAACCAGTTAAACTCTTTGACTACTTATTGCAAGATTTAAAATGTGACACAAATGAAACACGAATTGCTTCTTCAAAATGTAAAAAATGCATGAAGATTTTAAAATGCGACGTAAATGAAACACGGATTGTTGCTTCAAAATGTATGTATAAAATGAACGAAGATTTTAAAACGTAACATAAGTGAAACACTATTTGTTCTTTCAAAATGTATAAAATGAACGAAGATTTTAAAATATGACATAAATGAAATACGATTTGTCCCTTCAAAATGTAAAAAATGAATGATGATTTTAAAATGTGACAAAAATGAAACAAGATTTATTCCTTCAAAATGTATAAAATGAATGAAGATTTTAAAATGTGACAAAAATGAAACAAGATTTATTCCTTCAAAATGTATAAAATGAATGAAGATTTTAAAATGTGGCAAAAATGAAACACGATTTGTTCCTTCAAACTGTAAAAAAATATGTCTTAGGTTAGAATCTTTCGAATAACCTAGAATATCCAAGGATTGTGAGGCTGTTTGATAGAAAGCTATTCTTGATGTATTTGCTACATTATTACTCCGTGAATTTAACATTTTTATAACATACTTTCCATACTTTATATAATTTTCAAACCTCTGAAAATTCAAGAATGACCTCTTTCGAAGGTTTCCGTGGTGGCAGATTACGGAGATCAATTTTGGTTACTTGCCGTCTCCATCGAACTGTCTCGGTGCTCGTTGTTCAGGTGATTTATGCGTCTCGCGGGCCACGCCCGAAATGCAAGGGCCGCATAATATTTATAATCGTACAGAGTCGGCTCTCCACACGCGTCCCGAGACAATGAGGCCAGGCATAAAGGAAGTAAAACCGCGGGAACGCTGCAATTGAAGTGAATACGCGACACATGAGATATGCGTGGATGCGCGAGGCACCGCCGGAAATATATCGGCAACCACGGGAAAGATATTAATATAACGAACATTTCCAGCCACCGTAGTTTCATCCCGAGAGATCGTTTTAATTGCGCCCATGTAATCCAACAAATTACCCATTAGGCTGACCGTTTTCGAGACACTTGCGAAATTATGTTTCGGCCATGATCTCCGCACTTGCCGGATCGAGGACGTCTTTAAATTGATCGTACGATTTATGTGATCGTGTCGGATTAGTACTAGACTGTATATCTCTATGCAAAATAAAAATTGTCCAACTTTTAAGAAACTGAAGTTAAATGAAAAAATGCAGTTCTCGTTTTAATGATTTTGGTAGGTTGAGAATAATATAACAACATAGTCAAATTCTTCTAATGTCTTCATAGGACTAATCCATCTTCATATTTGCAATTGAACGAATACATACATTACAAATTCCTGAGATATGAAATGCTTCTACTTGAATACAATAAGAAAGTGTTGCTGACAAGTAAATACATCATTTAAATGGGTTGAGAAAGATGTAAGATGTTACAAACTGATGGACGTGGAAAACAATTGCATTAAATAAAAAACGAAACAACGGATGTTTGTACAGAAAAAAATTCCACTCGATGATCACCAAAATGGCGAGCGACAAGCGACCGCTCATTTCGCCGCGGTTCAATTTTCGCATTTCGTTTACAAAGGGTGGTCGCGCGCGTTGGCTAAAAGCAAATGTGTCACCGGGATCGAAGATAATACGGATATGAAAGTCAGCGAAATGGTAGAAGAATCGTTTCCATCGACGATTTTCGAGGATGAATCGCAGCTTTCCGAGGCATCCGATAGCTCGACAATACCGGCGCTGTCCGGTTTACGATCTCGATCAAAGTAATTCCGTTACGTGTATTCGTTCATGAAACAATAATTCGAAATAATAATAACGCGGTGTCGCGTTGCTTTCGTGTCGCGAACGGGCGTGACGATTGGAAACGGTGTTTAAGCAAAACAAGGTACGATCCGCCGTAATTGCGGGGAAACAACGTTTTCGAGTTCCGTGATTTTCGGCGATTACCATTTCGTTCCATCAACGAAGAAAATTGAGGGATCGAGATTAACATTTATAACGTTACGTTCGGTGCTTTTTAATCTCCCGTTTCGTCCGCGCTCGCTCGTCCATTCGTTCTGCGAACCACAATTTCGTCGTTGTTTCACTTTTGTGTCGTTGTTTCCGGGCATTTTTCCCCCGGATCCCCACACCGCCCCTGCCGCTCGAGGATCCAACCCCCGTCGACCGTGCACAGTGTGTATTTCTCTCTTTACAGTTTCATGGAGACGAGAGCTGTACAACCGAGCGATAATTAAAAATTTGATGGATCGCGTGATAGCTGTAAAAAGTAATTTCGAAGATGCAATCAAAATCCTGAATACGGGTCACCGCGGCGGACATAATCGAAGAGGAAATGGCGGTTTGTGGATCGCGCGCTGCGGCTACAGTATATCGCGGAAAGCGTTCGCGCTCGTCCAAATTGGGATCGAATTTCCGGGATACATTTTTAAGAGGATCTGCAAGGCTGTGCGTGAATTTTATGGACAAGTAAAATAATTTAAATCTCGTCACTATTCTTCACTAGCATAATACCCGTTGGAAAATCAACGGCAACTATTCTAGACTACAGAAAGATTTTAAAACTTATTTAAAGATATTTGATTTAATTCTAGCACTTTATATAAAACATATTCGTGCACAAGTTGGGGCTATCGGCTAGCTTGTATCAAATTACAGCTCTCCATATCGACAGAGGATTAATACTAGTTTAATTTTACAATTAATCTTGAAGGATTTACGAGGTGACAACATATTCATGTACCCCTTTGAACTGATATTTCCAGAATAAAAAGAAATGCAATTACATATGTTTGAGTTTCATTCCGCTAAATGAAGTAAAAAATTTTCGTGCGACTGGCTGTACTAACATATATTCATGTTTTCAGTGCACTGGTTCGATCAAATACTACTATTTAAGCAATTTTGCCAATTAACTAGAACAAGAAACCAAATTACAACGCAGGATTGTATTAGAAATAATTCACATGGTTAAACATCAGAGCGTAAATCTTAGGTATGAAACACCTAAAATACATGAATATTACGCAACATTACTGAACCAGTAATGTCTTATAATGAATTTTTCTAACAAATAAAATCTACTTAAGGTTTAAAAATACATCAAAAGTAGTTTGAATGTCAATTAATTATTTACCATGATTTCATATGGTATACAAACGGTTGAAACTTGTTGTTCTTTGAATTTTCACGTTCACATTTACCGCCAAATATTGATTGGCTATATTAATCGGCCAATGGGACAATAGATGTTTTCTGATTCTGTGTTCTTCAAACTCTAACGTCTGTTTCCTCATTCTGTACATCACAAGCATGGAATCAACATGTGTCATAGAGTTTTAAAATGTTTAAAATAGTTTACTCACTTAGCAAGTATGTGGTCTTTTGTACTTAAAACATTTGGAATCATAGGTTTGTGTGTTGAACATAATATATATTAATTTAATAATTTTTACACATGCAATTATACGAAAAATCTTTTTTCTTGAAAATGGTCTAAATAGTTGACCAAAACGTTGAAAAAATTTTGTGTTAATTTGCAAAATTGCTTAAGTAGTAGTATTTGATCGAACTAAAACGCTGAAAACATGAATATATGTTATTAAAAATTTGTCGATCGAGATCATGGAAACAGTGACTGGCTGTACGTTTAGCGCGGAGCAGATCGTATCATTTGTTTCCGTTCTAATGGCGTTCCGCCGTCGAATGAGAACGGAATAATTGTTCTAAATACCTCGGTGGGACCATTCGGGGCTAGAAGGTAGCCAATGATCGCGCGAGCGACTCCACATGATTAATCATATCTTAAATATAGGTTGTCCCTCGCAGGGCACAAAGAGGGGTGGGACCGACGCTCGCCTGCACCGTCACGATGTCTGCTTTTCGGTAATTATCCTGCCACATGCCTTCGACAATCCTGCCGCAGTCATTGATCTTTTCTGCCGCGCGATCTGACAGTGGCAATAACAGTAATGTTCCCTGGTCTCGTTTCGTCGGCAGGAAACGGTTCGCGACGCGCGGCGCCGCGTCGGGAACGTCGGCTTTGTTGCGAGAACGTTTCGCTTTCAAGCGGAATGTAAGATTGCGTGCGACAAAAGGAAACGCCTCGCGCGGGGACCGCCGTCGATGGTTTACGGTGAAATTATTCACGTTTATCGTTTCATTCGAATGGGACCGACCGACGAGAGCCTGTTTTATTCCGCGTGGCTTGTGATTACTTATCGATTCGATGTAATCGTTCCCTACCCTCGAAATTACCGACTTGCCGTTATACAAACGCTTTTCATTATTTCATCGCTTTTGTGCATTCTCCGCTGGCATTATTCTGTGAAGTATACTGCCCTCGGTTGCTGACCTACTGGAACCGTTCGGCTGGAAACGATATTGTCTCGTTTCATCGTTGCTTCTTCATCTTTTAAAACATCCACAGGCTAATAATCATATCTATATTATTCTTCAATGATTTTAAATGACCTTAAACAGACCATTTTCAACGTTTCTTCAAATTAATTAGAAATCTCATGAAATTTCATGAGGAATTTCAACATACATTTGTATGGAATTGTATTCACAAATTTATTTAATATTTATGAACAACTTGTGAATCCTATAAAATATTAAAATACTTTTTCTCTTTTTGCAGGTGAGCTTCCGTCTAATCAAGTGTTTACTCAGTCTTCAACGTGAGTACGAAATAAGCGACTGTATAAATAATGGACAAAATATGCAACTTCTTCTGCATAATTACATTGTGCAAACGGGAAAGGGTTGTCGGCAACCCTTGACCCCATTGTTCGAGTTAATTGTCACACGTTATAGTTATTATTAGCGTTCCAATTAAATGCTATGTAATTTGCGCACGTAATTAGCATCATTCGAGTGTTTGAAAGGCTGGCCGGGACTGGCCGAATCCGAAATTTTGCCATCGAACCGTCTAATTAGAGTTTTTGGTCAAATCTAGCGGACCGATCGAACACAAAAGATGAAAAATTAACAGAGCGACGCAGGGCAAACGTTTCTTTGTGTAATTCCATCGACTAAATGGCGCAGCTTGCCCGCGTATATACGTTACAATTTGAACTTGATTGCCTCAATGAGTTCAGTTTCTCTTTATCGTTAATTTCCGGCCATAATGACCCCTTCGGTTAATTGAACCGATATCGGCCGTCGAATTATTCGTCCAAAAACGAACGGGCAATTTCCATTGAATCCGCGCGATTGGAATACAATACGTTACAAAATCAATTTTTTTTCTCGTCGCAGTCTCCGCGACAAATGCAATCTCGTTACGTTTTTACTAATTCGAAATATTACCGACGAAAGAATTAATAAATCTCTCCTCGCGGTGCACTCATAAACTTATGAACAGCAACGTGTTTCGACGAAAAATATTTGGCCATCGGATTGAAGAAATGTTAATATTGGAAACAGCATTAAATATTAAACAGAAATCGCAGTGGCTCTTCGAACTGCTAATTATTCCACTGAAAATCTCGATCGAATCCTGTTAAACTAACAAGTTATTAAAACACCATGATGTTTGGCATGTTCAAGTGTCATCAACTTTGTTCTGTTGGTTTTGGAACACGATAGTAAATCGTTGAATGCTTCATTCTCCATTTGTAGTAGTTTTAATTACGAAGGAAACGTAACTGAAGGGAAAAATTCGCTAGATACATTGTAGATTGTCTTTGTTTAGTTTACATGTTGTTGTAAGTCGTCGACAAACGAACATCCACGTGCGAGTCACATTTAACGAGTTTCTGTCTTTGGTGTTGTGTCGTATCACGGTTTCGTGGGTCTTCAATTATAATGCCACGCTGTTGTGTTTTGGAAACAATGGCCACCGTACTAACAGGCTGCCTCCAGGTATTCGTTACTAAACGGTGCATGTCGCACATTTACGGAGGCGAACGCAATACTGTTCTCCAAATTGCGCCGGTTGTTATTGCAAGAAATTATATCGATAACACATGTAGAATCGAGTTCTCTGTTATCCTCCCGCCGCGCCGCAGAACGGAAATAATAAATGGGCCGTGGTCTGCTTCAGGTGTACCACTCAAGTATACCGGGTGGCAGTTTTATCTGCAGGAACAATATTAGGTTAACCCTTTGCTCTTGAAGCTATTTTAACTCGAAAATTAAACATTTCTTACGACCTAGTATATATCCATTCCAAATGATTTTTCAAATTTTGTGGGTTAGAATAGGTACATATATTTCCATTCTCAATGATTTTTTAAATTTGGTAGATACGCAACTGATATAGAGTACCTCCTACAATACTTAAATGTTTAATAATTGAATAGACACCAACGTAACAGTATTTGACAAAAAAAAAAAATAAAACATGATCGTGTGAGCACCGATTTTCTTCTTATCGAGTTAGTTTAAACAAAGCATTATCATTGAAAAAAGTTAATCGGCGAATAAACAACCCGCATGACCCACATTTCTCTTCTAAAAAATCCATAACCCGTCAATTTCGCACAATCAGCGTGCCCGCGTTTTCTATTTTGGAATCCAATTGAATTTTCTCGATTTCAGTTGAAAAATGAATGGCTCGATGAATAAACAAATCATTCATCGATGCTCACGGAACACAGTCACACGTGAACGCATCGGTGCGTCGCTGTTGTAGTTTTCTCGTGCGAGATTCCAGTTGCGTAAACAAAATGGCACCGATTGCCCTATGGGGCACAGCTCTGGCTTCGTCGAAATTTAGAGCAACGTAGCCACGCCTACTTGTGCTACATTGCACAAAAAAACAAAACGCAGTCGTGGTCTAGAAATAAATCTGTCTACATAATTTTTCTGATAATCTTTTTGCATTCCAATAAAGGTTCCTTAAAGAATCGTGATTTAAACAATCAATGTGATTGATGATTAATGATTTTTTCGTACTTGTTAATGCCCACAGGAATACAATCGTGTAGAATAATGTTTCAAATATATTCCACTTCAATTTTCTCCCAAAAAATATTATATGACAACACAAAAATGTCAGAACGTAAAGTTGAACAGAATTTTTTTACGGTTTTTAACTATTCCAGATCTATAAAGGTTAGTACCACTGAAAATAATATTTTATTCAATTCTACTTTCTTAAAATTTGCCTGCAAAGATTGAAAAATGTGTAAACATCCGCGCATCGACTTCCAGATCCAAATTTTATAAATTTAAGCGAGCAAAACAGTACTTCTTTTTTCATGTAAGATGTTTTGGCCCCGGAGTAGTGGCCCGCGGATCGCTGGGAGCGCTCCAGGGGCAAAGAGCGCTCGTGGCCGCCACGTTTTCGGTGTGGTCGACGATCGATCGGCCACCAAGGAAAGTTAACGAACGATTTCACGGTGGGCCGCGTGTCGATCGTTGCCTCGTTTTTTCCCTACGAATTCTTTTTTGTCCGCCGGTTCGAAAAACGCCGCGGATAGCGGCGTGCGTCGTGTAATGTGAGATAGAAAAAAAAATAAAAAATCGGCACCGGTGTGCGAGGCGCTCGTTACACGCTACACTTGCTCGTTTTTGTCGGTCGTCGCCGCGACATGTCGGGGGGAGGGGCGAGAGATACAAAAAAAAGGAATTTCGATGACCAAAACAAGTCGATGCCATAGTTGAATTGGTTTCGGCCCTCCCCCCGAATTGCTCTTCCACGCCCTTTCACGCGCGAACGCGTGAAATAGGAACGCGATAGTGGAACCTAGTTTCGTCCACGGCCAAAATATCGCGCCTCGTTATTCGAGTCCTGGGTCCGTTCCTTCCTCTTTTTCCCCTCCGTTCGCACATAGCTCCAGGATAAATACGGTTTATTAAATAAAAAACGAACGGCCGGTGGGATGAAGTTCCCACTCGTTTCGGTCGTTGGTTTTTGTCTCCTGCTTTTTGACACCGCCCTTGCGGGTCAAGAAGTTAAGCGGAGCCGCGAACTTGTGGTTTAACCCTTAGCACTCGAGTGGCGACTATGAGGCGCCATTAAAAATTGCTGTACCATTATTGAGAATATTGTTTACATTATTAGATATGTAGGTATCTAATCAATTACTGAACATTTAAGTATTTCATAAGGTATAATAGCAATTACATATCCACCAAATTTAAAATCTCATAAAAAATGGCAATATTTTAAGTCGAAAGGAATGTTTAATTTTCGAGTAAATATAGCTCCGAGTGCAAAGGGTTAATAATCGAGAATTGATTTTTGGGGAATTTCCTCTAGCTGATTCTTTCCTAAAACGATTTCCCTATATTTTTTATGAAAAGCGGCAGAATATAATTGAACATTTTGTAACAAGTTCTGGAGGGAAAGAGAGGAAGCACGTTAGACCGGGACGGAGAGAATTTTTCGATATTTCCTGTAGCTCTGTGAACGCTATAACGGATCTTATTCGTAGATTGACGGTGCATATGTATAAGTTGCAAATGCAATTTGACTGGAGCAAGTGGTTGTGGGACTCGAAATAATTCGATAATGAAAGGGAAGAGGGATTGTCAAGTTTGGTTAAGCTGTTGTTCAGGTTTCACCACCCGGTATATTATTCATGTTGTTTACAAGCGGTTCGTCGTCAACGACAAGCGAACTTCAAACAGTCTCGTCAAGTCCAACGCCGGAAAAAGACTTTAAACAAAGTTCATTCATTTTTATCGCATTTACCATTTTAATCACGGTCATCTCTTACAAATTCAGAAGTGGTATGACAACCTGCCAATGTACTGTTTAACGAATTCACTGCCATTTATCTCTTGCATTTCCTTCTCTAAGTCCTTGCTCTCGTAGCCTAGGGAAGGGAAAGAGAAAAAGGGATCTACAGAAGGGAAAAGGAAGTGGCGATCTACGACAAGGAAAGGGGAGGAGAAATATCTCACTAGTTTCACTTTAACGAAGTAGAACTAACCTTTAAACATTAACCCTTAGCACTCGAGTGGTGACTCAAAGTCACCACTAAAAATTGCTGTACCATTATTGAAAATATTGTTTCCATTATTAAATATATTGCTATCTATTCAATTACTAAACATTTAAATATTGTATGCAATATTACATTAAATTCATATCCATAGAATGAAGAAAAATCATATATTATTACTCTAGGTCGGAAGGAATGTTTAATTTTCGAGTTAAAATGGTTTCGAGTGCAAAGGGTTAAAACATGCTGACTTAAGGGTTAAAACAAAACGGTTAAAACAGGCCGATCCAATAGTTAGCGAAACGGTCACCCTTTTTGTGGTGACGTTCGTGGTAATCCTATCCATCGCAACCACCGCTTGTTGCATTTGCCGGACAAGCAGTTGTAGCGTATTCGAGATGCATCCGCTGGAACTGCAGCCTTAAACATTTGTGAGAATCGTTCGAATGAGCCGAAACGAAGGGGTGTTGGTAAATAAGCACACGAACACGCGGGGCTGCCGTGTCGGGGGCGCTGCGGTGCGCATTACAGATGTAATTAAGATAACTGAGGTGAGGGCAGCTATGCACAATGGCTGATATATGCGCCGATGGATCCGCAGGGCCGGCGGGCCGAGCATTGCATAATCGTATCGCGCGGCTATCCGCAGAAATCTTGGCTCGACACCCCTTTCGCCTAGCCGCGGATTTCCCTTTGATGTCGATCCCGTGAGTAATGGCATCGGTAAATCGGGATTCGCCGCGTTGCAATTTTTCACGAGACTTCACCCGCACGCGTGCCTCCCCCTCTCTCAAACTACCCCCATCCCTTCCGCCCACTATTGTTCGATTCGCGAATCCCGATTCCACTATGGTCCACAACGGTCAAGGAGCTAACTGCACCATACACACGTCGAATATACGATTTCGAATTTTATTTAAGGGAGCGGTCCCATTCAGAGGCCCAGAATTTCGGACGATTTACGAGATCACAATTTTCTCGTACAGCTTCGTGAATGTTTCAAGTTGTTTTATAAATTATTATATGTTTCGTCTACCATGTGATTCTTAATCGCCACGGTTTCAATTAATATTGTACGCGTGTGCGAACGTGCTTTTAATCTTTTGACTCAAAGCTCTCGTTTATGCATTTACGTAGCATTACCGCGAACGTTAACGAAACAAATCTTCTCCTTATCGCAATCTTGATTTATGAAAATGGGAGTACGCATAAAAGACCTTGGTCTACTCATGAGGGAGCTTTTGTAGGAAGTCATTAAACAAATTCATTTATTTATGGATATGCGCGCGGGGAAAGGACAATCAGAAACTTATTACGTGGAAAGTGGAGGTGCGGCACAAAGGACTGTTGCAGAATCGGATTTGGAATAACGAAATATTAATGACAAGAAGGAGAAACATGCAGCGGGAACAGGATGAAACAATAGTAGCGGTAATCGTAAGAAAGAGTAATTGTTATTACATGTATTCACACAATGATAGACATGTAGCAACTCGCTTCGAATGAAAGTATGCTGCGTTAGTTTCATCCTACAATTATTTTACAATACGGAAAAGCTCGATAACGTTTCTCCAGTCGGCGGAAAGTCACTTTTGATGGGACTGGACGTGCAGCAAGCATGAAACCATTAAATAAATATTAGCTTGCTTTTTCGAGAGAACTGTACGCAAAATGTCACGGAAATACCACCACGCGCAGGTTAAATGATTTTATATCAGATTATATCTCGGTAAAAAGTGTGTTTCTGAAGCGGGAGCGTTCAATTTTCCTGGAAATTCCTTGACACAGTAAAATTTTCGATACGTTATACTGGTGACCTTAATCCATCAAGATGTCCGCCAGCAACGGGGTGTACACGGAACTATTTGTTGTAGCAATTTCCCGTAGGAACTAGTTTACACCCAGTTCCCATTACGCATAGAATTTTGCACGTTAACCTACTCCGGCTTGCGGAGGTGTGCAAGCACTTACGACAGCTCTGAAACTACCTGTTACGTATTACCGCGTCTATTTCACTTTGGACATTTATTAAAGAGATTTTAAGAAGTAATTAACATCGCAAGCGCCTAATTGCGAGGTTAATTCCAGCTTGCCGTGACAATGGAACGTTTAAACGCAACATTAACCCTCTCGCACACACGAGGATACCGTTAACCGTTCCTCTAGAACGATGAAGCAATCACTCGTGCTCGACTGTATAATTTTTTGATTTCGTTAAGCTCACTGGAACGTTCGCACACTGCTTTTTTTTCTACTAACGTTTCGCCCACTTAATTCATCAGTGCTTTATGCGATTTTCGTTGTAGATATAATTTTAAAAAATCGTAGACACTATTTTTAGGGAGCATTTACAGAATAAGATATTCTACTCGATGATTAAATAAAATGTATTGCGTTTCTTGTCATCGAGATTTATTCACTTGAAAAATCACGGATCTCTAATTGATACAGTTTCGAAATGCACACAGCCGTGATCATGACGAGCATAAAAACAAATGCAATTTTCGTTAGAGACGCGATGACGTTTAAAAAATACTTTTTACGGACGGTTGACTGGGAAAGCTTTTATTTAGAATCGGGTCGGTGAATTTTTTACCATTTTGCTCGCTTATTCGAACAGAATTATTCTTCGGTGAATGGAGTTTAAAATACAGAGAGAGAGAGAGAGGGGCCGTTGAATATCAGTGTTTTCGAAGTATTTAATCTCATTAACGCGACGTCACGCGTTGAATTCGGAATGATTCAAGTAATTATTGAAGTCAGGGGGAGCGGCCGCCGTGTGAAATGCACGGGAAAAGCTTTGAATCAATCTGATTTACGCGTGATCGTGATTAACGTATTCACGGGCCGGGACGTATCGAGTTTTTACTGGCGTCGAATGAAACGATTTCGCGAAACACGGACAAACAGAAATGCTAATTTAATTTTTCGCCATCGCGCCGCGAAGTCAGGCTTCGGGCCGCGATTCGAAAATGACGCTTCCGTCATCTGAATTGCGTCATTCGTTCGTTCCCCGAGCTTCGATACGATAATGCAACTACCAACGCAAATTATAAATGACACGACATTTCCGTGAAAATCTTTACGAAGCAGCGGATTCGATCACTTCATCCTGACGCTTGAAAAGGAACCTTATCGATCTCGAATAAATGGACACTGCTGATAAAATCAATTTCGCCGTTGCAAAGAGAATATTGTTTTACATTAGAGTTTCAATTTCACTCAGCAAGATGTAGGAGATACTAGTTTCCTACCTTTATTCGTTCATGCGAAAGATTTTATTCAAATTATCGATTCGCCATGTCTATTGGCACACTAAATTCATGATTACAGTTGAATGTAGTCGTCAGCATTATAGGCAATCCCCGTGTAACGCGATCCCGTTTAAACACGATTAGTTAATTTAAACAAAAAGGGCGCAAATCCTGATTACTAATCGTTCCAATTACCACTGTAAACAACGCCGGAGTTCCCAGTGCTTTTAAATATCCAGTTTACTCGGACTCTGTGGGTCTTCGTGCGAATCCCTGAAAACATTTCTCTCATCGATTCACACTTACTTGCGGTGAAAGTAAAATACAGTTTTGCGTAGTTAAACAACCACGTGTTTCTATGTTGAAGTATTATTTTTTGGTTCGGATGTCTACAATGACAGTATTTTGGATGCTACTAAAGTGTTTCACTGCGTCATGAATATTCTGTTCGCGTACAATTGTCTTGACCGAGCAGATTATCGTATTATCCGAGCGGAGTTTTACGCGTCGAGCATCAAGTCGACGAACAGCATCCATTCTCCCGTTGCCTCTCACCTAGATACTGTCCGCCATTATTTTTATTAGCATTATACTTTCTGCCACCTGCGAACGCCTATAACCGTGCGGGAGGATCGTCACCCGCCAGCGGTGAACACGAGCGTCGATAAAACGGCGTGCATCACGCCCGACGATAAATTGTTATGTGTATTTTATTTATCGGTCGACGTGACGCTACGCGTTTCGCCCTATTCCGAAACGGTGCCACTTTCTCTTGATGCGCGCTCTCTCGCTGCGATACAGTCTCCCGAGGAGTCACGTTAAACGCGTTTACTGCCTGATCAATGTCTTCGATCATGCCCGACATCCTCCAGAAACCGCAATCCTGCCAGCAATCGCAGGAACATTACCGTGAAATCAAATTTCATAGCGCAAATTATTTTCTGCACCGCTTCGGCTGATAGAAGAATTAACGAGACTGGCAGTTGTTAAGAATTAAACATCTGCTAACTAGGGACGTTGCCCTATCTTTTAAACAAGGTTTAACAAATCTTCTACACAAATTACTTTTTACAATCAGTTTACTCTAATTCATTATTCAAAGACGTACAAAATGGATTTTCAAATGTGTGTCTATGCCTAATGGTTTTGGAGACATTCACATTTGCAACATTTTTTCATTTTTAATTATTATTTCTCGCAATTTCTTTCTTCCTGTTTCCTCTACCTCCTGTTGAGCCTTCATAAATGGTTTTATAAAACTGGCAACAATGAATTTATTTAAATTTCTTGCAAGTTTTAGACAATACGTGATTGAATGAAGAAATCCATTTACTTATTCCTGATGGAATTATCCTATTTTTTAATTACTGAAATCATAAAGATGCTTCCACCAGAATTTATTCAATCACGTATTATTATAAAAATTGTGAAGAATTTAAATAAGTTCAGTTTTGTAATTTTAATAAAACAATGTATATCGGACTCATTTTGTAGCCAAGTATCAACACGAATGTCAGCAGCTATAACAAAATACGTGTCAAATATCTGTTCCAGTTCATATCAAAATTTCATTAAAATCGGCGAGTCACTGTTGGGTAGCCTGCCTCGTAAGCTCCTGTCGATTGATTTCAATAGAAGTTTGCGCAATCTCGTGCAATTAGAAGATCCATGGCTCCAGATAGATGGCTCTAGAACCGAATGCTATTATCTGTGCTATTATCAGAACAGTCTGCCTCCTGCGTGCTAAATTAGGTCCAATACCTGACGAATAGACTGCGGCACTTGATGCAGATTTACGTTTTTAGGTAAAATTCGCGGAGACAACTGTTGGATTAAATTCTCGACCAACATCTTCGCTGAAGAAAAACAGTGAGCTTGGGTTGAACTTAAAAATTTGTTTCAGTGCTACTTGTCACGAAGGCGCAAGTATCTTCAGCATGATACGAGAATCACGATGCTAGTCTCAATAAAAATGAATGTTTGATCTAAGAGTCCGAAGCAATCGTCACAGCTAGACATTAAATTCGTAGTTTCGCGGAGAAACATTTCATGGTTGCTTGATACTTTTGCTGACTGCCGTCTTTCGATCGAAATGAAGACAGACCATCAGGCTAAGATTTCTATTCTAAAGTACTCGTTGAATAGCTAAGACTCTGCTGATTCCTTCATCTCCTTCATTCTTTTTTTTGAAGAAAGCATGGATTACTAGAATCAAAAAACGATCTATTCTCTGCATTATCCACCATTCTTTTCGGTTTCCAAAAATTCGGATCTCCTGCAGAATTCGACATTTCACATTTCAAACTCTGGATCCAATAAGCTGCATGTCCCATCAGTTTCCAGTAATTATTAAATGCAAAAAAAAATACAGAAATGATGAAACGCGGGTTAAAATAACGATTTCGCGAGAGCTAAAAATGTTCGTTATTTCGCATGGCCCATCATTTTTTAATTGCAATGATAAAATGACATTTGCGAAATATTTTTATGAGATTGTTTCGCATGATGTTTTACGCGATCGAAGCAGGCAATTTCTATATTGCAGAAAGGTCAGCCGGCTGAGCCAGAGTGTCGATTAAAAATTCCAGCTCGGAGAAAGCAGTTTCGCGGATGGCGCAGGAAGCATCTCGACGACGCGAGAATCGATATATTCATTTTTGCCTGCGCTTTCTGTCGCAGTTGTCTATCCGCCGAGAGAATTATCTGCGGTAGAGCTGAGAGAAATTTGATAAACAACTGAATTTTACGGAGCAGTGAACAGTTCACAGCGGAGCGTGACGGAAGAATTTTTGTTCGATTTTTGCTCTCTTGTTTCCTCGTTGCCTCGACGATCTTCGTGTTCCGAAGCGCCGTTCCGCGCGTCGCGTCGTCTCTAATCCGTCGTTGACGCGCCACCAGCACGTCGACGGAGATATTGGAAATCGGAGCGACGAGAACGCGCCGTTACGAATTCATATAGCGCGCGTGTTCCGCCGACTTTCCTCGGGAAATTCGTAGTTTCCGTGAGACGAAATCCAAAGGAGAAGCGCACGACGTTACACCGCGACATCCGTTGTTTGCTAAGACAATAATGCGAGCACCGAGCTCTCTCGTGTGCTCGTCTTCTCTTGAATAGCAACACGGACCCAGCAAGAAAGTTCCCGAAATACTTTGCCGTTTCCTTTCTCTTCAGCTCGCCAGATTAGCTGAGCAATCGATTTTTCACGTGACGCTCCCAGTTGAATTGAACTCTCGTTTAATTAACACGTCGAACGATTCTCATGAAATTAATACCACTTACCTCAATCCATTCATGCTGAAATTAACTAAATTATACTGCAAGCCGAGGACTTCATTTTCAAGATCTTTTCTAATCAATATTTAATCATTCAAGTAAATATAGAAGATATAAACTTTCCTCTTCTGTGACATTTTTGAGGATAAAGACTTTAGAATGATTCTCGTGAAATTATTACCACTGAACATCAATCCATTCATGCTGAAATTAAATAAATTATACTGCAAGCCGAGGACTTCATTTTCAAGATCTTTTCTAATCAATATTTAATCATTCAAGTAAATATAGAAGATATAAACTTTCCTTTTCTGTGACATTTTTAAGGATAAAGACTTTAGAATGATTCTCATATACCACTTACATCAATCCATTCATGCTGAAATTAACTAAATTATACTGCAAGCCGAGGACTTCATTTTCAAGATCTTTTCTAATCAATATTTAATCATTCAAGTAAATATAGAAGATATAAACTTTCCTCTTCTGTGACATTTTTGAGGATAAATACTTTAGAATGATTCTCGTGAAATTAATACTACTGAACATCAATCCATTCATGCTGAAATTAACTAAATTATACTGTAAGACGTGGACTTCATTTTCAAGATCTTTTCTAATCAATATTTAATCATTCAAGTAAATATAGAAGATATAAACTTTCCTCTACTGTGACATTTTTGAGGATAAATACTTTAGAATGATTCTCGTGAAATTAATACCACTGAATATCAATCCATTCATGCTGAAATTAACTAAATTATACTGGAAGATGTGGATTTCATTTTCAAGATCTTTTCTGATCATTATTTAAGCCTTGAAGTAAATGCAGACATTTTTGAGGATAAAGACGAATTAAAAATAACAGCTACTCATATTTAGCCATTCATTATCTAGTCGCTATGATATATTTGATATAAAAATTTTATACATCATGAACGTAGATGCAGCAACTTAAAACGGGTACTATTTTTTTAAAAGACGTTATGCAGCTTGGATATGTCCTTTCTTTCCACGATGCTGACTTCATTTCGATTTCGAATTGGAATGCAGTATAGTCTGATGTGCAATATCACGGTGGCGAAATCGAAGACTATCGGCTATCGATGATCCTTCCAAAATTGCCAGTGTGCCCACCAGTTACCGTTGCTCCCAGGACATTCAGGAAACTGTCTCCATCCCAATAACTGTAAAAGATGCAAGTAGAAAGGCAATCAATCTTCAGTTTTGACTGTCAACGTGAAACCATATTTCTCGTCTACCTAAAATCCCTATTAGCCGCTTCGAGAAAATAGTTTCCAATAGAAACTTTCATGTGGTGGTCTTTGATTTGCGGTGGAACTCCTTGTATCACTGTTACACCATTTTACACTCGTCGACAGTGTGAAACGCAGAAATTACAAGGATATTGAACAAGGTAAATGAAACAATTCATGAAACACGGCAGTCGATAATAAACATCGATCGTTCTGGAGTTTTGTTCTCAGCTTACAAATAATAGTGTTCGAAAGGTACTGTGCACGAGATGCCTGTATAATTAAAGAATGAACTGTAGCGACTAGTATATATGTCTGGCACGTGTATCGCAGATCCAGATAAACATTCCACACGTCCACTGTCAGACAAGAGCCAGTGTCGAAATCAGACTCCCACGATCCACAAAGAAACAGTACCGACAGTAGCAATAATTCACCGTCACCGAAAACAAAAGATTGTGTATACACGTAGAACGAGAATGCTACACGCGCTAGCAGAAAATCTTGAAGCGAGAGTCTGCATCTGTTCTTCGTTCGTTTGACAAGAGGCGCCATTAATTCTGCCGTGATCGTTGCCAGATACTTCATGGAACTTCTATTCTGCAAAAATCCCGTTCGCGGGTAATTTACGTGGCCCTGGGCAGTCGTATTTCAAGATATCGACACGTAGATTTTATCTTGAGATACAATGTAAACTTCCACGTTCTCTCTCTCTTTCTCTCGGTGTTCGCTTTACTCTCTCGTATGCACGCTGTTCCAGTCTCCGTTTATAACGCTTCCGGCTAAATCGCCTCATGATCATTTTGGGGTAGTAGCGGGTCTAATTATGCGGGTAGAACTGAGCTTGTCCCATAACCCAGTTTCCGGGATATCTCGGAAAACAGTCGAATCCGTTGGTGTGCGAGTGCAGCGTATACCGGAATGCAACGCGTGCACCGGGTGCAATGCGTGTCCCGATGTTTGTCACGCACATTAACGCCCCTTCGTCGATTCCTTTTCCATATACCCACCAACCCGATCGTCGTTCGCATTGCTTTCTCTCTCCTCCGTGACCGCATAAACGCTCCCATTCCCGGGAATATTAAAAAAGAAATTTCCCTTTAAAGCGCATTATCCCGCCACCTCGAGATTCCTTATCGCGAATTCTTTTTCATTACCAGCTTTCATTCCCTTCGATCGTTTGTAGTTCCATTCTCTCCCTTAAGTTGTTCCCCGCATCGCGCGCGTTCTATTTACTTCGCGGAATTTTTATCGCTACGCGGGCCATGCGGCAGTCGCTTTTTCAATGCATTTTTGTATTTATGAAGATGTTTATCGAAAATACATACGTAAACATTAACTATTTCAGATATACTGGTAGTCAGAAACATTCTATTTATTTCGAGGAACAGCAACCATTTTATACAGAATTCAAATTAAATAAACCGTTTGCGAATTGTTCACTTTTCGCTTTCACAAAGTTCCTTATAATGTGATTATGGTAAGACTTATGAACGAAAACTTCGAGCTTTTATCATTTTTCAGGTTTAAGGAATAAAAGCTTTGCACTTCGGTTTTTCCATAGGCACATTACTAAAGAATCTGAATTATATATATCCATCTGCCATGTAATACTAATGGTGCCTCATAATATAAAAAAAATCTAAACTGTAGAGTCTTTATCGTATCCACACCGAAAAGTTCATTTTCGAGGTTTTGGCCACGATTTCGCCGTTTGGACACATTGTGCGACGACGCGATGCATCATTCGGGGGAAATCGCCGATCGTCGGGGACTCTGTTCGGGTCTCTCGCCCCTCTCCATCAATGAAAAATTCGCGAGAGTATATAGCCATCCCACTCCTACCTGCGACCCTCGCGGACCCAAGATTTCGGCCGTGGTGTTATTAGTATAACGAAAGTCAAACTAAACACACCGAGTTCCCCGAGTGCCCTTATCAAATACGTAATTTGTTATCGAGACGCAGAAAGTATACAAGTGTACGACGCAGTATAGCGACCATTACGTGGTGAGTCCCATTTTCTTTGTTTTCCATGGATTTTCATTATTTGTCAAATTAATTCTGTGTTCAAATGATTTATGTATTTTTCACCTATGTTTTAATTTTATTTTGTGAAGTTCACGATGCCCGACGTGTTAATTATTAATAACCGGGGTTTCTTCAATTCTCGCTCCTTTCTGTATTGGTTTTCATGAATGTAAGCGACGGATAGAAACCCTAGTAGCACAAAATATTGTATACACATTCATATAATATTAAAAAGAGATTCAATTTTTTTTTTAATATTCAACTATACATACAATATTTATTTTATAATAAGTAACAAATATTTATTTTTAAATATGGAGGAAATATCTATTTCATGTTAAGAGAAAAATAGTTTTTTCTAAGTATTAAATGAATTATTATTTCATATTAGAAGTAGAATATTTTGTTCCTAATATACAAATAATATTTATTTCATATTATTTTATTTAATATTAGAAATAGAATATTTCTTCCTAATATACAGATAATGTTTATTCTTGTACATGTATACAATATTCAGACCCAATATTTTTCTCATATGAAAAAGTGTGGCTTAAAAAATATTTTTCCAATATTTGACAAAAATATCTATCTAATTATTTTTGTGCTACTAGGGAACAGTTTAAGAATTCACAATCCGTTTTTTTCCTTGCCCTCGGAGGGTTTTTCTTCCCCTCTTTTATTTCTCGGAAAATCAGTAAGGCCCCATTCATCGATTCTCTTATCGATGATTGTTCCGAGGAGGGCCACAATCTGATCTTGACTTTAAAGAATTTACAATCCTAATGTAGAGGCAGTTGGATGCAGACTTTTCGAAATTAAATTCTCCCGGTTTTGAGAAACGATTTTTAAAGTGAATTCACCCTTGTGCAAAGTATGTTTTGTGGTGTCCGGCGAGCGGTTAGCGTGCAGATCTGTTTCTCCCTCGGACGACAGCGCGACGCGACAGTATAATCTGTTTCCGTAATCGATCACAGTGGAAAACGATTTTTCTGGGATCGAGGCGACTGCAAATGAACCAACACCGACTGCATAGATGTTTTATCAATAATGTATAAGGGTGTACGGAGGGTGTAGTTAGAGCCACTGTCCCCCCGGTGGACCCCCAGGTCGGAACGGAACACGTCAGCGGCGCCGACGATTCGACGGCGCGCCATTATTTTCGCATTTAAGCGTATTATAGCGGATTCGATAGCATCACGATAGTCGGGCCAGCGGAGCGTGGATTAAAAAAGAGAGAGAGAGAGAGAGAAAAAAAAAGAACGCGTATATCCTTGCAGAATATTCTGGCTTGCCGGCTTGGCTCTACCTGACCAGCATGAGTCCATAATGTGTACAATTATTTATACATTATTCACTCCTCTTTTTTGCACTCGTGGTTTTCCGAGAAGCGTGAACACACCCCCGATTGTTGCCAATGAGGAAACGATAATCCTCTCTGCGAACGTTGACTGTCGATGCTTTCGTCTTTATTCGGCCATTTTTTAAATGTACTGCCAATAATATTTTTCTAAATCGTTCAAAATTAACGCTTTCACTCCCGTGTCAGTTGCACTGTGAATCCAAAAAGTATTTGAGAAAAGAAAAACTAGATACAACAGTCTACCTGAATTTACTTTAAAGCCTAAAGCCATTACTATCGTCATTTATGTTCACTTCTATGCCAGATATTTTTGTGTAATTACTGTGAATCCAAAAAGTATTTAAATTTTGTTTTAATTTTCTAATTTTAAAGCCTGAAGCCCTTACTATCGTCATTCATGTTCATTTCTGTGTCAGACAATTTTGTGAATCTAAATTTATCGTGAATCCAAAATGTATTTGGAGAAAGAAATTATAAGAACAACATTCTATACTACTGCTAATCATTGTTCGCTTCTATGCGCGATATTTTTGTGCGAATATTAAAAACGAAATTGTGTGGATTGTGCTTTACATATTATTTTATAAATTCGATACCGCCGGCCCCCAGGGACTGGCAAAGCGTTTATCGTGTTAAAGCGAATAACAACGAACGAATAAATTACCAGATTAGCTTGGCGAGTCGAAAATTCCTGTAGTAGGTCGTCAAGTTGAAATATCGGCGCCGCGGTGTGTTTTCCTCGTAGCACGACCACCCCCTTAGAAACGAAAATATTTTCTTAGATTTCTGTTTCATTATCAGATTTGCCCGCTCGAAATACAAGCTCGTACCGTCAAGTAGTAAAATAAATGTGTAGAATGTAAACGTAGAGTTTCTGGGAATGTTGATACCGCTTTCCACGCCTCGTCGAAATCGATCAGAGCCGGCAAAACAATACCGTAAACGTTTATAGCGCGGGAAATTAGTCCTCGAGAGATCGTCCAATAATAGGGGTGCGAGTTCTTGCTCCCCGGTGTGCCGCGCGCGCGGGTCATCGCAATAAACGAATTTCAATGACATCCATTTAATTAGTCGGATCGGATGACTTCGATTTAATTAGCAATATTACAGATTCACTCAGCCGCAATTTCCCGGCACGGCTGACGGAGTGACGCTCGGATAAGTGCGCTATTATTTTCGTTTAAGGGGCGGCACGCAGTTTATTATTATTATTATTCGAAGTTTTGTACACGGAGAATTACGATCTAGTTTGAGCTAATATGAACCGGCTACGCCAAGTTTGTATCAGCGTTGCTACTGCAGAAATTGTTGTTGCGTTTAGTATGACTGCTTTTACTTCGAACTCCCATAATCAATTTCGGAATAGAGTCAGTAGGGGGTACGAACGTTGTCCCTGAGGGATTAACCCTTTGCACTCGGAGCTATTCTAATTCGAAAACAGAATTTTTCTTGAGGCCTGAAATATTTCCAGTTTATATGATTTTCTTAATTTAATCGATATAAAACTGATATAAGCCTCGTACAATACTTTCAGTAGTTTATTAAAATATTGAATACGTTTAGTAATTTATTGAATACACATTCGATAATGCAACAAAGGGTTAACTCGACAATTAAACATTTCTTCCGACCGAGAATAATTTCATTGTGTATGATTTTCTTCATTGTATGGATATGAAATTAGTATAATACCTCGTCCAATACCTAAATGTTTAGTAATTGATTAGATATCGATATATTTAACGATGTAAACAATAGTTCAAACAATGGTACAGCTATTTGGTGTTTCGGAGACACCACTCGAGTGTTAAGGGTAAAAATTCGCGCACCTGAGGATGGGAAACGGGGGTTGCAATCTCGGCGCGCTCTTACGGGGGTGGGAATCTGACCCCGGGGGTCCCTCGAACCAGCCGACTGTCTGAGAGCGAAATTGCCGATGCCAAAGATTATTCGCAGCCCGTCCCGCGTAATCCGTCGGCCTATGAACACGGAAAATATCGGTCTTTCGAGTAAAATATCGATAATCCCTCTGTCCCCCTTTCCGGCGGCGACGTCGCTCGCCGTCACACGCCATTACTTTCGCCGTGCGTGGAACGCGACACGACGCAACGAGAACACCTATTTTTGTATTTTTTTTTTTTTTTCGTAGGTGGGCATTGTTGCCCGATAGCATGAACGATAATACCCACGCATCGGGATTTCGTTCCCGGAACATCGATGTTAATCTGCCGAGCGCGACAGACTACGGGAAGGGTGTGCGAGGGGCGGGAGAGGGGTTGCTCGGTCGGACCGGTTGCTCGCTGAGGGGATGAAATTTGCATACCTGCACAAATATTTCGTGCACGTGCGTGGAAAATATCGAACCAACTTTCTCCACGCTCTCTGTACGCGATAGCTGAAATACTCGCGTACCCGAGGCCGTTCCACCCCCGTAACACCACCAAGGAGAGGAGAAATTCTTTCGCTGGATTTATGCCAGTAATTAGAGAAATTTGGTACTCCCTCTCACCCCACATTTACCACCCTCGCAACATCGTTCGCGCACGCTACCGTGTTTACGCGAGGATGCAAGATATTCCGCCGGAAGTATGTTTCTTCAAAGACGTATAAAGATGTATAAAGGGATTCTGAACGCCTTGCAACGGCATCCGACAAAGGAGTGCTAAAAGCTGCTGGAATGACCGGTTTCTCATCTCTTCGATGCAGAATCGAGATGAATACTGTTTCGCGTCATTGAAATGCAGAAATGAATTTGCGCAAAACGGAAATTCCTCCTTTGCTCGTTCGGTTTTCATGAAATTTTTGTTGTGCACACTGTGCTTGCCACTGGCAGATTGGAAATCCGGATTGAAATTCTTCCTTTGCTCGTCTGGGTGTTCAGCAGCTACATTTTTGTTCTCGTCTGTGTTATTAATTTTGTTATTTATTGCTTCAACCAATCCCTTCATCTATTCATTCTTCTTATGAAAGCACAAAATGCACCGCGCCGTTCAGATTTTTTGTTTCACAATTATTGAAATTGGTAAATAAAATTTAATCTTGTTATTTTTATAAGGTAACATTTACCGGTCAGTTTTAAAACTCTATAGGTTTAGTGTTAATAGCATCTTTATTCTATGACAGCATTCGTAAATTACTCTAGAAAATTGTTTTACACGAATCAACTGATTAATCTGCATTTTTTCAAGATCCTTTTCATCGCGTTGACTAGTTACTCGTAAAACGGATTCAACATGTTCCATTTAGATTCGACTATCACGCTTTTCCCGTATTTACAACGAGTTTCTTTGTGGATAGCTAAACGATGCTCGCAATTTTCTCAATGTTCCGTCGAACCATCAGCGCGAAGCGTTTCCTTTGAAAAAATTTAGATATAGGCCGGCGCACTTCGCGCACACAAGTTTCCACTCACGAAATTAGAAGAAGCTCGGAAGTCAGAATTGTCCGTGCTCCGCCCTCGTTTCTCGGTAGCTGCATAAAAGTGACGACTCTTTTTTTGTGCTAATACTGCGCGTAGAAGCACGTCGACACTGGCAACTTCAACAGTGCACACCGACGTTTGGATATTCTCTCGGTACTTTGTCGAAGAGAAGAGAAAAATAAAGCACGCGATACAGGAAAAAAGAATGGGAGAGTTCGCAAGCAGGATTGAAAATTCCGCGACTCTTCAAGTGCTCGATTTACACTTTTGTTAGATGCATATGTTGTGATCCGAACGACAGCGATGCCGTGTTGATTTTCGTGCAGGCGTCCTATTGTTTGCACATGTTCCGCGTCGAATTGAAACAACGCAAACTGAAGTTTTCTTTCTCTGACGTATCCTTAAAATCCATTCCGTTCTGTGTATCCTCAAGAATAAATTATTGCAGGTACTTCAAAAGGACCAACAATAAGTGTCGACATTATTTGAAATTTCATGAATTTCTTTGACTCGCGTTTTTCTTTGCTTTTGTTGAAGCATAATCCAATAATAAATATTAGGTTTGAGGAAATGTTCTGTCGTATTTTAAAGAAAACATTTAATAAACTTTCAAATAACCTGTCGATTCATTGTGTATTTGATTTACTTTACCAGATTATTTAAAAAACGACAGAACTTTTCCTCCAACCTAATAATTACTACAAAAGACAAATCGATAGATACTATACTACTTTCAACCTTGTGAACCAATTAACAAAGCAGATCGATTTTTATGTTGCATAAAAATCCGCAGTCTGAAGATAGAACATTGCTTCAGAAAAATTGTCAAGGTTTAGACTTGACGAGAGCCGTAATTATTTCTACACTAGCCTAATACTTTGCAGGAGATTATGCGTGCATAAATTATCCGCGAATGCAATCGGCGTCGTTAATGCATCGACGAGAGACGGGGCTCGCGGGCAGCCACAAGCAAGGGACGCCATAAAAATCGGGGCTTCGTTGCCGAAGAATAAATTGGCTCGTATATCAAAGCAAATTAACGCCGGCGTCGGCGCGGACAATTAACGATTTTCTATAGGCCACGAACTCCCATAGAGAGAGAGAAAGAGAGAGTACGGTGGAACGAGAGAAAGAAGGTAGTTCGTTTTGCCGCTATAAATTTCGTCGGACTCGTCGCCGGGCATTTTCCGCGTCCTACAGCTGCCGCGAATTTTATGTTTCGCGACACACACACACACTGGTTCCGTATCTGTTGGTTACCTGTTGGCTACCTTACATCTTGATAACGACGCTATCGTTGTCGGCGGCCGGCTCGAATTCGGCGGTGTTTCAATTCCGCCACCGCAACGCCTCCTTTATTATTGAACTGGAATGCGGCACGCGATGCGTGCCATTCCGTCGACATTTATCATGGAATCGAATGAACGTATTGTCAGCCGCGAACGATGAATTAGTTAGAGCTCGGACGATATAGTATTTTTATACAACCATTTTCGAAGCGCACGAAGATTTTCCCGCATATGTTTATCAATCTCAAATAATCCGATTTTCCACGAGGATTTAAGATGAGAGCTTTCGGTACGGCTTTTAGCTTCACTCGGTTTTATTGCGATTAAACCGCGTTAGTGAAATTTCCACAAAGACTCGCAGTCCGTTCGCGAAATCGCTTAATATCTTTCATTTTCTTTTACATCTTAACATTGGTACCGGAACTGGAATCTACAGATAATTTTAATTCGCATCATGCCGGATTTGAAAGCATTTGTCAGCATCTAGGTTCACGGTAGTTCACCAGCCAAGTTCTCGCACTACCACCTTTTACGCGAAACAACTTGGCCGTTTTTTAAAGGCTTGTAACTCGGAACTGGAGGCAGATGGAGAGATGTAATTTCGTACACTTGTTAAGTGCTATCACGTCTCAATATTGGCAAAACATTAATCTTCCAACATTAGTAGATTCCGGGATATAGGACCACAAAAATCGCTAAATTTGTCACTGACTCACTGACTGACTGACTCACTGACAGATCATCGAAACCTTTTGGGTACTTCCCATTGACCTACAAGCTTGAAATTTGGTACATAGGTCCACCATAACAAACATCCAAAGGAATAATTATCAAAGTTTGAAATTTTTTTTTTTATTTTTTTACTTTTTAAATTGAATTCAACCATGGACTCTTGTACGAATTAGAACTTGTAAAAACAAAGTTTGAAATAATGAACTTTGAAATTTTACACCTTAAAAAAAAGCGTAACCTAAGTGGTGGGGATGGTCAGCTGAGCTAGTCTTAAAAAATGGCTGTATCTCGGTAACGGTTCTTCCTACCGCAAAAATAACGAAATTTTCAAAAGGCTTAACCCAAAGCATATGGTATGCCCAACCACATGATGTATGTAGTCTTTTGAATTAAAAAAAAAAATAATAATAATAATGGCTGCATCTCGGTAACGGTGCTTTCTACCGCAAAAATAACGAAATTTTAAAAAGGCTTAACCGAAAGCATATAGGGTATGCCCAACCACAATTGATGAAATTTAAACAAAAATTGATGAAATCCCATCAAAAACATCCTGTAAACAGGAGCCAAGTTCTCTATGGCCGTAAAAAGTTGTAAGATCAAACAAAATACGGCCAAGTTCGTTAGCTTAGAAATACCTCTTGCAATACTGAAAAAAACGTTTGTCAAAATTAGTTTAAAAGAACGCTATTTAATTTTTAAAGAGTTACATGGAGGGCTGAATTATTCAACTTGGCCGTTACTTTTTAAACCAATGGCC
Source organism: Lasioglossum morio (assembly GCA_916610235.2). Classification (NCBI taxonomy): domain Eukaryota; kingdom Metazoa; phylum Arthropoda; class Insecta; order Hymenoptera; family Halictidae; genus Lasioglossum; species Lasioglossum morio. The sequence goes on along the minus strand of OU744325.1, from coordinate 6,926,063 downwards.
ATAAAAGGTGTTTGGTAGCGGCCAAGTTTGTATAATTTAGCCCTCCATGTGACTCTTTAAAAATTAAATAGCGTTCTTGTAAACTAATTTTGACAAACGTTTTTTTCAGTATTGCAAGAGGTATTTCTAAGCTAACGAACTTGGCCGTATTTTGTTTGATCTCACAACTTTTTACGGCCATAGAGAACTTGGCTCCTTTTTACAGGATGTTTTTGTTGGGATTTATATGAACGTGAAAATCTTGAATGTTTCTAGGATGGCGATTGATGAAGAAAATCTTGATTCATCCGAAATTTCACGTTGCTCGACCTCATCTCACGAATTAGATGTGCATAGAACAATCGCCTGTATCCAAATTTGTATAATTGTCCGGTGACTTATGGACGGGAGTGTATTTCAGGAAAACTGTGTTAAATTGACGGGAGGTACGGATGAGGGTTGAGAAAGTTAAGGGTGAAAATTCACTCATTTACCTTTCTCACATATTGTAAAACGATTGATTTCTTTTTGCCTATGTTACAAAATCTATTTCTTTGCAACGTCACACTATAATTGAAGCATAATTCGTAGATTTGAAATGTGAACTGAGAAGGGGTGAAATATTATTCTAGGATCTTTTATGCAACTATGTTTGAGGAGCGTATGAAGGTTAAAATCGAGAACTCGATCATTTTCTCTTGCGCGAACTTTTAGTCAGACAATTCCGCAGCGAATCGTTCGAAGTAGAAATCGTCTTCTTTACGGAAGATAGAACGCAGTGGAGCACAGAAGATTGGTAACAGGTGGCAAGAATTGCAGTTCCGCCGGCACGGATGAATTACTCGAGTGTATCTTCCATTTCCATCCAATTCCGACGATTCCTTGAACTGTAATTTCTCCTATTTCCAAATCTTCAATTCCCAGGCTCTCTTGCACGTGTATAAAGTGGCAGTGACGTTCGCTCCGCTTTACGAGCAGCTATTAATTGCATTTCGAAGATTCGTTTTCGTACCGAAGTGGATCGTTCAGCAGCGGGTAATTACCGTTCTATAGCGATAATAACAGAGCATATTAATTAGTCTCTCGCCTTTCGTCGTGTCGGCTCATCGCGTTGCTTCCACGCTTTCGTCACGGAATATCTTGTTATTTAATGCACGGTCCGCGCGAAACTTCAAAGTTCTTCGCGACAATTCCGAATTTAATGCCCTGTAAAAGTGAAACTTATATGGGGGGCTACTGGATTATTTCACAGGCATTTCGGGATCCCTCAACATTCTCCAACATTCTCAACTCCCGGTGCTGTTTTCCCTGTTTAATTGAACACTCGTTCAACGGTTCCGAGACCGGCGCGCGAAACGGACAAGATAAATGAATATCGGGGCTCTTCTCTCTCTTAACGGTTACCATCGCTTTCCTCTAGTCGTCAGATTAGCAAAACTGATCCTGTCCGAGCGAATTTGTCTCGTCAGAGTTACGCCGGAGTTATATTCCCGTCGGTGTATAAATTTTGCATTAGCTTCGATTATAAACGCGCTCTACGATATCCAGAACGCTTTTGCAGCATAGAAACCCAGAAACTCGAGCTGCATTTTTCTCTGGTTAAATCGTATCAATTTACAGATATCAAATTAAATATAGAGAACGTAAATACTTGATAAAATACCTCGTACAATACTTAAACGTTTAGTAATTAATTAGATACCATTCAGATACTTATCTAATAATGTAAACTGTTGAATGGTATGGATGAAAAAGAGTGAAAAAAAAAACAGACTGAATGTGGTTTTACGTCATTAACATTCAACAGGTTATGGACTCAGGTATTCTAAAACTAAAATAAAATCAATGAAATCGAATGAGTTGAAGTAAGGTAAAAATTAAAAATTAGTAAAATCACCACGTGGCATCCATACTATTCAACACGAACAATATTTTAAATAATGGTACAGCAATTATTACTGGCGCCTCTAAGAATCTCGAATCAAGTTTCTTTTTGAAGAAACCATTCGAACGTCTCACCAATCGACGAGGCAAAGAAGCAACGTTTCCCGATTTCTTGGAAAAGTCTAGCATTTTCAGAGCTTCCTTTAGTCGCATATAAAATGATTCTCGGTAATCCTAACCGCTTTCTATATTCACGAGGAGCGATCTCGGCTGTCAATCACACTTCTTTTTGCGCTTTACACAATCGGGATCGGGAACCGCGGAATTTTCGATCGTTCGAAATGAAACGAGACCTCGTCCTCGTGGCGACGGACGAGCGAGCAGCGGTCTGCGTTGTAAACCCGTAACGAGAATGAATATTTTAGCCGATACCGACAGCGTATGGCCCGGCTACCGATGATTCGTTACAGCCCACGAAATTCCGAGAACCATTCGTTCGTGAAAGTTTTATTTTAGGTCGCGATTTCGATCCGGTGACAGTTTAACGAACGTTCCGTATGCGCCTCCGCAGAGCTCCGCTGCGCCTGGTAGCAGGCTCGAACAGACGTCACTCCCTGGGGTAATGCATGTTTCATTGGATCGATTTCCAAGTGACGTCATGTAGGTATTAACTGCGGCTTCTTTGAATTATTAATTCGCTTGCACTAGTGCCCCTAGTGCATCGTATACGCTCCTTCCCGACGTAAGTCCGGTACTTTGACCTATCCTGGATTACGTAGACCGTCATTGTGCGGTTTTTTTTCTCTTATCGGGCGACGATCCATTGATCGCGGCTGCACAATCTTCCCGTCCGAGTGCAACACAACTACAAACGATGGCTACTCCCTTTTTGCAAACCCTCTTTCTGCAAATCAATTTGTAAAGAATGTTTCGTTACAGGTTCAAGGCCACAGCATCAGCTACAACGTCCCGAAATCTAATATTAATTATGTCTCTTATATCGATCGTATTATTGTTAATAAAAAAAAGTTTAATGTTCTCGGCGCTACGGTTCGATCAATTACTACTGAGAAATCAAAGAACAATTTTGCAGATTATCAAATAATCATCGACGTTTTGATTCTAGTTTGAATCCTTTTCAAAATGTATTTGCATTGCGTCTGTAAAAATATATATTTATTGTACAATTTTTAAGATATACTATTAAACTGCTTGAATGTATTTACAAACAATTTCTTATTACATTCAAGCAGTTTAATAGTATATTTTGAAAATTGTACAATAAATATATATTTTTACAAATACATCTCGAAAAGGATTCAAACTAGAATCGAAACTTCGATGATTATTTGATAATCTGCAAAATTGTTCTTTGATTTCTCAGTAGTAATTGATCGAACCGTAGCGCTGAGAACATTAAACTTTTTCTTTTCTAATATTAATATTCGAAAAATCACGGTGGTCACGATTTTCTGTTAAAACTCTTTTTCGAAATTTTATATTAGGTTGGAGGGAAAGTAAATCAAAAATACAGGTTATCCGAGAGACTGCAGTATACAAGTTTTTACAAATAATGTAAATTATATTTTTATAAATTGATTCAAATGCTTTCTTTAACCCTTCACTGCATGATTTTTTAAATTGGGATGTAAAAATTGAAAGAAGGTCAGTTTTTATGTTTTATTCAAGGGAAACATGTTAAAACAACATTTTCAGAAAAATAAACATAAATGAACATGTTGTGCAGCGAAGGGTTAAAATATGACTTTCACTTTCGTTTGCAACATTCGCTGTTCAAATGATCGAAAATCTGTGGAATCTTCTTGTCTTTCATCCTCTAGCAAAAGTAATTCTATACGGACGTGTTACGTTTCAATATTCATCGTTATCGTGTACTTATGTCATTTAATATTACCTCCTTGACGGGGAAGTATACTTTCCGTGACATTATAACATTTGCTGCAACTTGGAGAGACTTTCCGCGACGGCCATTAACGCGTTCATGCGAGTCATCAATTTTCCATGAAGTCTTCCCTCCTTATACCTTTTTGAATTTCCTTGGTATTATTCTTTTCCGTTCGCCAGAAACAGAACTCGCTCTTGAATAAATTAGTGAGGAAGTAACTTGTAAATGTTTCCCAGTGTCGGGTGCCTTTTTTAAATTGAAACTTATGCAGATTTAATGTTCTTCCAAGTACGTGTATAGAACGGCGGGAGAGAGGGGTGGTTATTTGAAAATTTTACCAGCAATTTTGTCGTACGTGCTCTCACAACTACACGGCTGCAGTCATAGGTATACAATTATAATAGAGGAGGCGATTATATGGAACCTGGAAAGTTGGGAACCGTGCTTTAAAAACTTCATGTAAGTTTCCGTTTCCCGGGGAATTTGAACCAACACTTTCTCTTGTTACTTTTGTATCCAGTTTCCGCGGAACTTGTACGGGATATTACAATATTTCGCAGTAACCTCTTTAATCGTTACGTATAACGCTCGGCGAAATAATTTACTCAGCATTATTAAATATTGAATGTTTTCGTTAAACTCTAATATTGGACATTAAAAAGTACATTAATATTTTATTCAACGTTTATAAAATGTTATTTATGTTCAGTTATTTTGCTGTGTAATAATAATAACAAAAGTGTGCAATCGTGAAATGATGATTCTTGGAAAGTACCTCGAGAATTATTTTTAGAATGATGTATAATTTAATTTTCGCAACGACTATTTGAAAAATTGTGGTCGACGGTTCTTTCTAAAGATTATTCTTCCTTTTCGGATTAAATAATCGAGGTTAGATCAATTAAACTCACAGCACTCGTTATCCACAACGACGTGCAACTATCAACACTTTATTTAAAATTATCCTGACCCACATACGGACTCCGAGCGCGTTAATGATAGTCGGCATTTTCTGACCTACATATTTCTACCTGCACCGTGCAATCGTGAACGTTACGCCGCTTCTTGATCTAAGTTTTATGCGAATTACTGGAAGGTACGCACGGAACTGCATTAATCTGCATTTGACGACGCGCCAAATTGAAAGTCTGCCAAGTATTCGGTTATATTAGAATACATAGTTTATAAGGGTCGGCTAACGTTAACCAACCAAATATGCTGCTGCATACAGGATGGTCCACCTAAGGGTAGCTAGCAAAATGTGTGTTCCATACGATAGTTTGTGTACGTAATTTGATGAGAACAAATTTCATATTCAATAGCAATATCTGTTTTCTTGATTATTTTTTTATGAAACTTTTATCAACATATTTGTGGCATTTTTCTGATTGAAACGAGACTAAACATGAGGAAATTTGGATCATATTTACTTGTTTAATTCAAGAATACAGTAGAACATCGATTATCTGAACTGATCTTAACCTCAATTTGTTGAACGTGTTTTATATAAATTCCCTTCAGATTGAATTATTAAATGGATTATCGTTCTACTGAATTATAAATTGACGGTGTTCTTTTAGTCGGAAAAATGTATATATAAGTAAGTCGAGTGAGGATTTATTGGAAATATCGTACACATCGCTCGCGCATACATCGAGGCAATATTGTGCTCGCAGTGGCGGCGTTTACGGGCGCCACGTCTAAATCCATTTCATCCGGTCAATTCGCGGGACCGAGGCACGCCGAAGCCCTCGTTAAACCGTAAAACGCTTGCAATAACAGGCGGAAACAAAAGAAGCCGTCAAAGTTTAACGCGTTACGTCCTCCGGTGATATTAAACGCTTAAAAAGGAAAGAAACCATCTTCTTCCAGACCAAGAGCGGCCCGAGACACTTGTAACGCCCTCTTCGCAAAGCGTTGGCTAACTCGAAATTAAATTTCGCCGAGTATCACTTTTGCAATTCAAACGTCCGCGATTATTGTCCGAACCTTCTAAGCGTAATGAGAACATTTATACCGGGGATAATTCACGCAACGAATTCTATCACGTCTTTGATCTTCGAGCTTTCGCTAATCTCGTCGAGTGCAGAGATCAAAAGCGCAATTTCCCCATTTTTTTTTCGGCCCACTATCTCGCTGCCACTTTTTCCCGCGATGTATAATCGCGTTTCCTTTGACTCGCGACGAACTCGAACGGAAAAGGCGATAAAATGCACTAATTCCTCGAGTGCAGTCTATCGATACATAAACGACAGAGAAAGAGAGACTGATGGAATTTCGTGTATTAATTGGAACGTTTATTGCCAGTGCTTTTGTGCATTAAATAATCATTCAGTTCAGTCTAAACATATTCGGAATTGTCAATTTTCTGCATACATGTGAGAGTAACAATATTTTTGTCTTTATTTCAAGAAATCGTCCTCTAGTGAAGAGTAAAAATTCTTTAAATTTATTAAGGGAGTGTTCTGGTTTAGACTTTTTTAAATATTGATCTTTAAAACGTTCCCTTGCAATATGTTTTTCTTGTTTCGAATTATTAGAATGGCTGAAATCGTGTTGCAAAAAAAAGTGGACAATGTACTTCGAAGTTTTTACATTATACATTTTTTCGAGGACAATATTTATGATTTTATTTCCCGTTCGTATTGTATGTCTAACTAGAACATTTTATGTCAGTCAATTTTCTGCATACATGTGAGAGTAACAATATTTTCTCTATCTCAAGAAATCGTCCTCTAGTGAAGAGTAAAAATTCTTTAAATATATTAAGGGAGTGTTCTGGTTTCAATCTTTAAAACGGTCCCTTGCAATATATTTTTCTTGTTTCGAATTATTAGAATGGCTGAAATCGTGTTGTAAAACTGCAGCTCAAACAATTCTACGGTTTTCGACATGAAAAAGTGGATAATGTACTTCGAATAACGGTAAAAGTCTGTGCAAGAGATTATTAGGAAGGGACCCATAAAAACTGATAATTAGACAATCTACAACGCGTATGCTACTCGCAATTCATGTAGGGATGATCTTCCATTCCAATCGGCAATCGCGGAAAAAGAGTTGCGCATCCAAAAAGAAATATGGAGCACGGCGAAACGAGGCAAAAGTGCGTAAGCTGTCACGGGATTCGATTAATCGAATCGCTAGTATCGCTAGTGCTATAGGTTACGTCGCGCACATAACGCGTCCGAACGGATAATTACAGCCAGCTGTGTCCAGTTTTTCACGCACGATATACAATTATCGATCCAATTACGTGAAATAGAACGGTCGATTGTATCGTACGTTTAAGTAAGCTTTATTCAATTCCGGCTTAATTGTGTTTTGACTTTGTCGGCCTTTTCTGTCCATCGAGAGAGAGAGAGAGAGAGAGAGAGAGAGAGAGAGAGAGAGAGAGGAACATCGAAAAAGAAGTCGGAGGAAGAAAGAGAGACAAAGGGAGGGCAAAGAGAGGGAAAAACAGTGGGGAAAGTGGAGTGTTGTTGATCCGCGACGTGTCGAGCCAGACCGGAAATACAAACCGGAAATATCGCGACCACTTTAGCTCCGGGGTGCAATGGTGGCTGTAAATCCCCAATATACCCGTGCCTCGCCTTCGAGCGTGCTCGTTTGCACGAGCAGAAAAACACTGTTTGCAAGGAACAATGAGCCTCGGATTACAATGCTCGGTAAATAGATTGTTCGGAACGTATCGGACTGAACGCGTCGCATTGTCGCGTGGTACCTGTTAAAAAGGTACACCGAGCGACAAAAGTATTCGTGAACCCGGACAAAAGTGATCGAAAAAAAGATGGCGCGAGGAGCCAGAGACTGGCAATGGTGTTTTGCGGCGCCGACCATTCTCCGTTTCTTTGGTTTCCCATTTCATTGCTGCCGATTGTTCCACCGATTTGATTCTCCCTTCAATGACCACCTCCTAAATTTTCCAACTTTCAACCCTTTCGAAACGTCCATTGAAACAACAAAGTGTCAAGTATTCTATTTGTCCAAAGTTAATTTACTTGTAATATGTTCTGGAAAAAAGTTCGAAGCCAGAATGCATCGAATCAAAGTTGTAATTGAATTATTTCAATTTCAAATAGTACAACCTGGAGCCAAACATTTTTGATTTTCTATAAAAATTCGTAGATGGAATTTTAGTTTGCAAATTAACTTGGAAGATTTTTTACATCTCGAAGAAACAGTTTACAATTTTAACGATTACAGCGCAGCGTCCCAGCCAGTTTCTCGTGTCCATATTAGCAGAAGGTTGATAGCAACTGGGGGTGTCGTATCTCGGAGACTTAGTCAGTATCGTCTTATCGATCAACGACCCCTTACACCTAACTGGCATCGCTCTGTCACTTTGCTGGCTCCTCAGATAACGTCCGAGTATTACGACGGCTGTCGTTCTAAGCGTTAAACGAGTGCACGACGATTTGTAATGCGAGACAAATGATTATCATCCCTGTAGGGTCGCAGGGGCAGATTCTGATCTGGCCCACGAAATAACCAGCTCCTTCCTTTGCGTCCATTCCGAACTTGATACACTTCAAACAAAAGGTTCATTTTTCTTCTTTGCTTGTAAGCTGCTTAAACAAATTACGTGACACCTTAAAGTTGCCTAAATGTTCTAAACAATATAACTAGACATATTTCATCGGGAGACTCGTGGGGGTCCTTTGGAGATTTTCTACCAATTGAAATATTGTTTTGTGTAATGACAAAAATGGACACGTACAATTTAAAACAGTAGGCATTTTAAAAATATTTGAGGACATCAAGGTTTTAGTTTCAGCTTAATGGGAAAACTAAGAGAAGAATACAACTTTTATTTGGCTTTATTTTGCATAAACATCCGCAGTCTAATAAAATTCAAATTGTTCTATTAAAATTCATCCGATTTCACTATAATTAGGGAAAAAACTTTATTAGGTGTATGTAGACGCTAGAAGATATAATTCCAAAGTGTGTTTCTTACTTTGGGAGACTCGGAAAACGCGATCTATTATAGTACAGTACCTTGGCAAGATTATGTCCCATTCGAGAGTGCTGTTCGCCTCTAAGTCCTCATGGGGTACGTCTTAATTAGCTCGGAGCTACTCTCACTGATCCCTCGGCTCAATGCAAATATCCAATAATGTTCGAAAGCACCGTTCGGCTTAGTTGTCGTTACGCTCGTTAAAATCGGTCAAATCCATCAATCTAAGGAGCTATCTGCTGGTCGTGACGCTTATCCGGTGGTCCACGAGGGTTCCTCCCCCTCGCGAAACGAGCTCCAAAGAAAACATATTTTCCAAAGGGCCTCCGGCTAAAAATTAATATTCCTCGCAGGCTTTACAACCCCTCCTCGCACCGCTCACCCTCTCTCCTCCCTCTATCGCTGAACGATTCAACCCACATCGAAATAAACGGGATCGGGGACGAAAGTGTTTCCCAAACTGTCAACCAATTAATCTTATTAATTTGTCCCCGCGTTCCATCGACCCTCTCGCGGTCGGCGTGATTTATGAAACGTTTAATTAAAGGTTCCATAAAGACGCTTACCGCCCCCGCTCGCCACGTTCGACGATTCATTCTCATCGATCCGCGTTAATGATCGAGAATGATGGAGGCTGCCAGCTGAATGGGAGAGATTTCCGATCTTAACTGTCGGCGCAAGCCCTCTTATTATTGCGCGTTTTATCTGGAGAATGGCAATCTGCATACGCAGCAGACATTTACGCGAAATAAAATTGTAGTGAGAAATGGAACTCGAAAATGATGCGTCAACGTGGACTCTTCTAACATATTTGAATTGCATAAACATCCAGCCGGTTTAGTAACGAGTAGACTGCGAATTTTTATCCGTTCAAGAAGAAATTATTTCGGTGAAGTAAATAAAACAGTTACGGAATAGTAAAATTCAATAATATTGTAGTTTTGTTCTTAACTTGACAAAGTCATTAAGGGATGAAGTAAATTCTTAGTAAAATTCAAGAACATTAATGGATGAAGTCAATTTTTAATAAAATTCAAGAACATTAATGGATGAAGTCAATTTGTAATAAAATTCAAGTTCATTAATGGATGAAGTCAATTTTTAGTAAAATTAAAGAACATTACGGGATGAAGTTAATTTTTATTTTATTCCTGTTCTCCGCAATCAATGCACAATATTTTTATTCTGCATAAAGATCCGCAGTCTAGTAATAACAAGAATCAACCATGGAAAGGTTGAATATTTCACTAAAGATTATGTACGCACGATTTGTCGCCGATTAGACGGTTTAATTTTCCGTTTACGCGGTAACAAGAGAACCGTTTAGCTCAAAGAGGATCGGTTCGGGTCTCTGTGGGGGTGGTGCAGCGATTGAAGGCTCTATCATCGATCATCTTTGATCAATTATCGCGGCGATAGTTTTCAAGGGTGTAACAGGCAGCAAGTCGAAAGTTCAGTGAAACGTTCTCGGCAAGAAAGGCCCCGGTTGGTTGGCAAAGGTACTAATTAGTTGGATCCTAATTATCTGAAACCGTGTGCGAGCGACACGTGCACGATGTTGACAGTTAACGGGGAGCCGCGATTATCCTGCGTACAGCGTGAACGAGGCTAACGTTACTCACGGCTGTTCAAACGTCCCATAATTACAACGGGTAATTACGTTGCCGATTCCGTTGGCTGTCAGAGGTTCTCAACTCCTTTGTCGATACGATTCGACGCCGATTGCTACAGATATCGATGACAACGACGAAGACGACGTTGCTTACCACCTGGCGGTGTGTAATCGGAAAACATTTAGCCGGCTGATTTATTGGATTAGCATCTTGTAAGCAAGATTAGGGAGAGAAGCCACCGGTTAATTGAGAAACACAATACTGAAAGCTCCTATATCAATCGACCCGGTTTGGAATCCTAAATTCTGACATGCTAGCTACTTGCCAGATTGACCGCGTTAATAATGCCAGTCATTGAGAGCTGTGGTACACAGAGACGATAGTATCGATATCATGTAATCTATCAAAGGTTATATATATATGATTACGCTTAATCGAATATTGATAAACTTGTCACAGAGGCATACTACAGTCGTGCCGCTGTATATTGCTCCACAGTAGGACTAGCGTAATCTTGAACTTGATCAAGCACCGTTCCTAACCTAACTCAGACCGTCTAATTTCTACGTAGACAGAAGATCGAATTTTTCATTTGCTTCTACATCGGAGAACGATCAACCGGAAGAACTATTACATTTTTCTTCGTTTAGATAGGATCTTTTGATCTACAATTTCATGCAGAAATTGGAACGGGATTTTCGTTCTACGGTCGTCTACAGCCGACCGACTGACCAAATGAGAGCGAACCCAATTAAACGTCGACTTCTTTGAAGAGAAGTAATTCGAAAGTCGAGTCACCGGCAGTAGGTTCGTCGGGCGATCTCGTCGCCGGTGATATCCTCAAAAGGACGTCGAAAAGCATCGCTCCCGAGCTTTCTCAATCAGCGTGCTTCTTCCGTAAAAGCTCGACCGTAAAAGCAAATCGAGAGTCAGTCGATAGCAGTGACCCTTTTTCATAAAAAGGGACAAGAAGGGTTACAGATTTTTCGATCCGATCGACAGCAGCTCCTTAAGAAGACGTTGATCAGTCCACGTATAGAAAATAGAGGATAGAAACTCACGTGGCAACGTTTACGAAATTATACCTCTTAGGACGTAATCCGTTTGGACAGCGTCAGAGAGGATCGACAGTTTCGGACAGAATGGAAAAGAATTTCCGTAAACCATTAGTGTCGCAGCGACGGTCAAAGGTTCCTGTAAAGCTGTCAGTGTCAGGTTCTATCGGTAATCGCTCGACAACTTTTACATTTTGACGATCATTCGGCCGAGCAAAGTGTACCGGATGTGCTGTTTCGTCGAGAAAATTTCACGTTACATATTTTACATTTTATTCGGGCAACTAGTAACACGTTTACAGTAACATTTTACATTAAACCTTGTGTCAATAACCGGATAATATTTCGTGCATTCTTGTTTAAAATATTTTATCTTTTCTGTAAAAGATTTTAATATCCTGCTTGATCGTTATTTATTGTATTTTCCATATTTGCTTCACGGTGGGAATTTTCTTATCAGAAAACTGAACATTGAACGATCAAGTGAACGAATAAAACGATATTTTCGAACAACTTAGAAGAATTAGATTATTAAATGATGTCGAACGTGTCCAACATTTCAAAATATTGTAGTCGTACACCCGATTTAAGAAACAGGGAGAAAATTCGGCAGAGTAGCGTACGAGAAATATGTGTCGTGTGTAAATAATACAATCGCGAGGAACAGGTGGAACATCGTATTTTGATAGGCGACTGGTCGCGGTAACGTGTGAAATAATCGAGCAGAGGTATGGGATTAAACGAATTCGTGTCGCACGAAGGTGTGTCGTGTTAAATCGGTGTAAGCTTCCGGCGGGGGGCATTCACAGAGAGGAGGACTGTCCGTCGACCGAGTTACATCGCGCGAGCAACGCGTAAAACACGCGTACTCCTGGTCCCTCGAGCCTGTATTGTGTTCCACGGCAGATAAGGTTTACAACATGATAACCGATAGAAAGACGACGACGTAGCTGGGACGCGTGATATTCGGTTGCGTGTCGGTCACAAAGGTACGATAAAGGGACGCGCGTATTTCGCGGGCCCGATGTTCGTTCGCGTGATGATCCAGCAGGGCTCGGTTTATATTGCCTCGGATCGATCGACCGTCGAAGATCCCGCGTCCTCGAATGCCGGAACTTCTTTCATTAAAGTTCCGGCCGGCGAAATTGGGCCAACGCGGCGGCTCCGAAGACGCGATCGGCAACTCCGAAAACTTTCCGAGAGCCCGATATATTGGTTTAAAGTTGCCGAGCTTTGCGTATCACGGAACTTATTGAAACGCGCCGGAGAAAGAACGCGGCTCGATAACACGAGTTTTATTATCGGGCTTGATGCGGATAACTCGCTATCCGGAATTCGAGTAATTTAAGAGGATTTCTACGGCTCCTTTGACCAGCTTCTTTCCACCAAAGAAAATACCGACACTGAATTACATCCGTACTTTCAAAGATACTTGTTCGAATTTGAAAAATCTTTACACTCTGACACATGATCTTATACGAGAAGCGTTTTCTAAACTTTCTCGAGAGTTTGCACTTTCTCGAACGTATTTTACAATTCATTTATTCAATTATGTTTGATCTGGTAGTTCTAATTAATAGAAGTAGCCTTCCTCGTTCTTGTAAAAAGATTTTTTGATCGCGTTCTTCTTTGTTATTGTAGTCCTAGCTTTTTTTATGTCATCAACGTCGAGAACTTGTTGCTCCTCGAGTCATTATAAAGATATCCTGAAAAAAGCTCGGTCTTTCGGATTGCAAGGCCTATTAGAGTTCATTCAGACAACAAATTTTCGTAGCACATTTCTCGTCATCTATGCAAAATGAAAGATTAATTATCTATGTGAGCAAGGTGTCTTCCTAGAGTACCCGATCTAGATTTCGATCGGTACGCCTCGATCGTGTTCGCAACTCTGAATATACATAAAAGAGGAAAGAAGAGACCGAATAGATGGAGAATTTCTAATTTGGCTTGACGATGAGAAACGAATGCAATTCCCGGCGGAGTGAAAAAATACGACGGGCCGGGGCCCCGTTCTCGGCCGGTGAAATTGACAATTTCAGATTTTAGGGAGAAAGTTTTTCCATTATGGACTTATAACTTCACTTTTATTAGTTCCGAAAGTGAAGCATAACTTTGCCAAACTAAAACTAGGATCTAAATCCTAATTTTTCCGACAATAAGCTTTATCTTAATGGGAAACTTTAGCCAGTGCGGCGCGCGGGGAAAAAGGACCCGCTCGTCCCACCGCTCGAAAACTTCGTCGTCGGTTACTTTCATACTCGTCATTTAAGACTTCGCTTCCCGACTTGTTGTCCGTTGCTGCCCGCTCGGAAGTATTATAACTTCCCCATTCAACGGGAGCAGCATGTCGGAGCCATTCAAAATTAATCGGGAATAAGATTATTCCCGCGGAGGTCGGGAAATCTTCTTTTAACTCCGGCGAAATTCGACTTTCGCACAATGCGGATTTCTCGAGTGGATTTGTTGCCCTTTTTCGCTCTAGACTGAAGTGGAGGCAGCGTTCTTTATGAAGAATTCTCTTCGGTCGAGGAAATAAAAACAATCTCGGTCTATATTTACGGCGAAGATGCTTGAGAGTACATATTGTCCCGATTGTACGAAGTAATTGTTCACTTTAGAAGATCAGAGGAACAATTGTTCGCCTTTTTTTGCTTAATGGTGGCACTGTGTAAACTCTAGCTGATTATCTCGAACAAATTACGTATTCAGATTCTTTGTATCTATTGTCTCTTTCGTGGAAACGTGTGAAACAGAGCTAGAATAGGAGAAGAATTGGAAAATGATTTTTACCTGTGGTAAGCTCGTCCTTCAATTTCCTTCAATTCTACTCCGATAATGATACATATTCAAGAATTGATATCACCACGAAAATACTTCTTTTGGAGCTAGATCGTTGTCGAAACTCTTCTCTTTTTACCCAGTATTTATTATTTTGGTCAGTGAGAAGTAGGTGAACTATTTTCTTTATTAAACTGTGTTCATTAAAGCTCTTGAACGAACCCAAAGTGTCTTTCGGAATGTTCACGTGTGATAAAACGTGATCATTGTTTTATTTCTTCAATTTTCCTTTTTAGAGAACGAGTTTCAATATTCATTGAATGCATTAGTTGCAATCGGAACCAACTTTCAGGAGAAACTAATACTGTAGAACCACGGTAGTTGCACGAAGCGGGACTGAAGCGCCTGCAAGTGTCGAGGTAACCAATCAACTGTGCGAAGTCGCCCACTATGTCGCTACTATGTGGAATCCTCGCTTCTCTTACTGCCGCAGGTTTTCCGTAACCACGCAACCAGGTTCTACTATACTTGGAATGAAAGTTATATCGAATATTGTGGTTCGCGTTAATCACTCCGATACCGGCTCGAATGCGTCAGATTTATTCAAACATTATATATTATTAGGTTGGAGGGAAAGTTCTATCGTATTTTAACGAATACGTTTGAAACAATTCATTAAAATATATGTTTATTATTATTCAATTATATAATTCCCAGTATTTGTAACAAATGTTGTTGCTATCGTTCAGATAAATTCTCAAGTCAATGTTTTTACCACGTTTTTATTAGCCCGCTTTTTTGTCTGTTTTTGGTGTACAAATAAAATTACCTTCTTACTTAAAATACAACAGACCTTCCCCTCCAATCTAATACAAACTTACTTATTAACACTAGATTGCCCAAGGAAGTTATTTCGACTGCTTCTTAATTTCAATTAGAAAAACAATTATGTATATAATGACACAATTTCTTAGAATTTTGTGACTTTTTGTACAACATATAAATGCGTTTATTAATAATTGTAGCTACCTCCTTCATTTCCGGTATATATATATATATATATATATATATATATATATATATATATATATATATATATATATGTGTGTTATACCTATATTGCCCAAAAGCAGTCATTTTTACTGCTCGGGAAATTTTAAATAATCAAATCACTGTTATTATTGTATTGAGTAAATTTCTTACATGACCAGTTCGGCTCTGTATTGAAATACAGTTTTCATTTTTTTTCGATTACCGTCACATTATAACATACAAGTACATGATAAATTGTCGATTTGGGCGTATACTTGATAAGTTGCAGTTGCTCAATAAGCTAAAGTAGTACTTGTTATTCGAATCTTTATGCAGTGATACTTGTTCTAAAAAATTTTTTTTATTGTTAATATTTACTAATAACTTGTTATATAACTGTAAATAATATAAAAAATATTAAAAATTAATTTTAAACAATATTCTTTACACATTAGTTATTCTTTCACAATGCAGTCATTTTGACTGCTTTTGGGCAATATAGGTATATATTAAGTTTCAGTCTTTCTAGTGTTAATACAGGGATTACACAAAGGGTGAACAATAGCGTCAGCACTTTCATCGAAAGTCATCGAATCACTCGATTAGTATCGCAGGAGAATAATAAAATTACGGGCTTGCTTGTCCATAGAAAGAATTGCCGTAGAAAAATCCGTTCCACTTTCACCGGGACAAAACTGACGCGGTAACGTCATTAAAATTTCATCAATTCTCCGATTTCGTTGTTCGTCACCTACGCGCAAGCCGCAAAAGCGAATAGTCCGCGCGGTTCTGATATAGAGTTAACGATTTTCCTCTTTATTCCCCTCCGAAAAACAAAAAGGGGAACGGAGAAGTCGTGATTGCTTCGAGCGATCTCCTCTCTTTTTGCTAGCGGTCGGCGAATGAAATGCGCGCGTTAGAGCCGTTGTCATGAACGGGTTTTCCCGGCTCGAAATCCTCGCCGAAGACGAGGCGTGCAGCGGGCGGTTTTTCCGCCGGAACTGGGTCAGATTTATTCAAAACGTTATTCGATCCTGCCGGCCGTCACGAGGCGCGAAACTATACGACTGATCGGTGAAAATGGAGACGGGAAATTTTTGTTACATAAAAATATTCGTTGGTACAATTAATAAGTTGATACATATTTTTTATAAAAATTTTAATAGTCTCGTTTTATACGATAATTACCTTGAGGGTTGAAACGAATTCGATCCTGCTTTGACGAGGCGCGAATCTATTCGACTGATCGGAAAAAATGGCGACGGGAACATCATGTTACACGAAAATATTAGTTGATACAATTTATAATTGTTACGCGTTAGAAAAATTTTAATTTTCCTGTTACGCACGAAAATCAGCTCTCCAGGGTTGAAACAAATTCGATCCCTTCGTTGACGAGGCGCGAAACCGCACAGCCGATCGTCGACGAAGGACGATCCGGTGGAGAAGGCTGGAAAATGGCGACGGGGGACTACTCTCTGTTACCGAAAAATCATTACAAGCCATTACCTAAATTGCAAACAAACCCGATGGCCCCGGTACACAGCAGGGCGGTCGTCGACGAAAAACGGAAAGTCGAGCAGCGCCGAGGAAATTCTGTTCGTGTACCGTTCAATCGAATCAGCGGAAGAAAAACAAACGTACAATCAAAGAACAACGTTCGGTGACCGGTCGGCTGACTTCGTTTCGCCGGAAACAAGGACGAAAAAGTGGAAAAAGAGGATCACGCGTCACGGCGCGCGCCGCGGGGTAGTGGAGAAGAGTCCACCACCCCCGTTGCCCACCCCTTCGGGGCAACGGCGAAATGGATCGATACACTCGGCAAACAATAAACCGTAGTCACGCGTTTAAATAAAGCGTCGATCCTCTTATGCTCGGAGGTAGCTTCTTCTCGGAATCGGAACTGTGTCCTAAGCGGAAACGCACGAGGGTAATTCGACAGGGAGGGCTAAGTACACACTCGAGCCATACAGTACTCTTCAAAAGTTCTCGACCGTGTATTAGAAAGCGATATGGTCTTATCTTTTCGTGATAGCGGTTTGCTGATAGCGGCTTCTTCCCTCGGTGCTTATTTCTGTGGTTTAGGAACCTGATCGTGTCTGTATTATTTTCGATTAACCTTTGGAAAATGAATGTTTTCACAATTTCATCGTGGATACAGCCGGAACTATTCAGATTTTTATGCACGGATCTTTTAATATATCTCTGAACTTACTGTTTTGGATTTTGTGTAAGTAGCCGATGTTATTCCTTAATCGTTCACCCTGAATTGTTTAATATATCTCTGAACCTACTTCTTTGGATTTTGAGTAAGTGTTATTCCAACGTCAATTTTATTTCAACAGAAACACCCTGAATTGTTTAATATATCTTTGAATCTACTTCTTTGGATTTTGAGTAAGTGTTATTCCAACGTCAATTTTATTTCAACAGAAACACCCTGAATTGTTTAATATATCTCTGAACCTACTTCTTTGGATTTTGAGTAAGTGTTATTCCAACGTCAATTTTATTTCAACAGGAACACCCTGAATTGTTTAATATATCTCTGAACCTGCTTCTTTGGATTTTGAGTAAGTGTTATTCCAACGTCAATTTTATTTCAACAGAAACACCCTGAATTGTTTAATATATCTTTGAACCTAATTCTTCGAACTTCGTGTAAGCTGCCACTTGTATTCCAACAGAAACACCCTGTATATTAGGTTTGAAAAGAGCGGAGATGACTACTGTGACACATCACAGCGTGAGTGACTAATTCTGAAGGGCTGAGTTTGCTCTGCTTAGATACCGATCTCGCTCTGTGAAATAAATTACTAATAGGGTGAATAACTAATCATCTAGCACGCTTATAAAGTTTGTTTTCGTGTGTTATCAGTATATTCAAACAAACGCGACAGAATGAATGGCGAACTGTTACCTATTAGAAAATGTATGGCATTATAATGTGTCTTCTCGAAAGACAGTCGCATTAACGAACAGCTGTTATGATCATCTGTATATGAAAGGCCCCACTAACCCTCCTGGAACTTCAGAAAGTACAAAATCAATAACTTTCAAAAAATTCGTACGAGTCTAGAAAATTATAATCTCATGTTTGTAGATTATTTATTTATGGTTTGTTTTAATGTGGGCACATTAACAGCTAGATCATTAGCAACCACATGGTTTACAATCGAATGTATTTAAAATGTTACTTATGAAGAGGGATACGGTTAATGATTACATTTAAAAGATTTAAGATTTTTAAAAAAAGGAGGACGTTTGTGGATTATGTTTAGAGAAAGATGAGGCGGATGAGACTTTTGGACAGTGTTGTACCTCGTGACAGGGGATACGCGTGCTTTCTATGCTATTTGTTGCGTGCTTCGGCACGTGTTGGCCCGTTATTCTGTTTGCCAGCAGACTTTCCTCTTTGTGCGGTGCGTGCACGCCGCGGGACCCTGTGCGCCCGCATCTTCACGCGTTAATGCGTATGGTGGGTGGACGATACGTCGCTATGACACGTGTCTGCTGGTGTATGTATGTCCTCGATATCGTTTCCCGGGACGATTTCGGGTCTGCAATAATTTCCGGACGATATTACACGGCTGCCATTCACAGGCCAGCAGTCTAGCCAGAGGAGCCCCGACCATTCGCAAACGGCGTCCGCTAACGAATTCTTCGGACGTCGTAATATTCGGATGGGCTTTTGAAGTTTTATGGGAAATAAAAGGGGACAATACGTTATGGCCTGTCCCGGGGAGAGCACGCTCTCGTCGATGAGTTATAGAAGTTTTCCGGGAAAGAAATCGATGGCCCGTAAGTGGCCCCTCGGACTCTGACCAGACTATTCCGCCAGGAATCTGATCAGCCTTTTCTTTTCCTTATTTAAGTTCTGCGTTCTGCTAAATTGGAATGCGCCGAGGGTCCAGGTCGAACCTCTGTACCTTCCGAGGGACATCTATTTGATCTTTGATCGCTCTTGCGATTTTATCTTCAAAGATGGGCTTATTCTCTTTCCCAAGTTGAATCACCATCGCTGCGCTGGGGTGGACGTTGCCTGTTTTCGCAATATGTCCCAGAAAAGAATTCCTGCAG
This sequence comes from Lasioglossum morio, assembly GCA_916610235.2. NCBI lineage: Eukaryota > Metazoa > Arthropoda > Insecta > Hymenoptera > Halictidae > Lasioglossum > Lasioglossum morio. The sequence continues at coordinate 6,906,779 of OU744325.1, read as the reverse complement.
TATGCTTTATGCAATCGTTCCCTTTTTTGGGTGAATGTATAGCTTCAGGCCTTCATATAAATGTAGAAAAAGGTATATTATTATATTAAACCTTTGCAGTCGAAGTCATTTTCACTTGAAAATGGAATGTCTTCATATAAATGTAGAAAATAGTATATTATTATATTAACTTTTTAATCGGAGTCATTTTAACTTGAAAATGGAATGTCTTCATATAAATGTAGAAAATAGTATATTATTATATTAAACCTTTGCAGTCGGAGTCATTTTATCTTGAAAATTTAATGTCTTCATATAAATGTAGAAAATAGTATATTATTATATTAAGTCTTTCATTCAGAGTCATTTTAACTTGAAAATTGAAAGTCTTCATATAAATGTAGAAAATAGTATAATATATTATTATATTAACTTTTTAATCGGAGTTATTTTAACTTGGAAATTGAATGTCTTCATATAAATGTAGAAAATAGTATATTATTATATTAACCCTTTGCAGTCGGAGTTATTTTAACATGAAAATTGAATGTCTTCATATAAATGTAGAATATGGTATATTATTATATTAACCCTATGCAGTTATTCTAATTTGAAAATGAAACATTTATTCCGATTTAAAATAATTCCATTGTGTACCTGTGCATAATATCTCGTACAGTACTTAAATGTGTAGTATGTGCTTAAATACCAACATATGCACATAATAATATCAACAATATTGTGAATAATGGTATAGCAATTTTTAGTGATGCTAATGAATAGCAACATTTAAGATGGCTGTCCATTTTCTTTAAAGAGTAGCCAAATAAAGTGCTCGAACAGCTTTATTTCAAAGAAAAGATGCATTTGCTTAATACACGGGTCGTCGCTGACCCGTAACGATGTCGCAGATAAACGAGGTCCTCCGAACATTGAACAGCGCTCAGTAGACGAACCTTCCAGCATTCGTTCGACCTAAATGTTAAATCTCCCAGGGGGGAGGCGAAAAAACGTCGGAACGTTTCCGCGTCAGTGTTATCGGGCTGGAAAGGAAAAAAAATGTAGGCCAGACGTGAAAAAAAGTTGTTCCGGTTCTTAGCTCGGAAGTCCTTTGGCTCTGTAAGTACAGATGCACAGTGGCAAGGGAGAATGGTCTCCTGGTAAGCCGGTCTGCATCACATTTTTGGTAATCCCGGTGAGCGCATTAGACCCGCCCATTTCTGTGTCCCGAGCAGTCGGTGCGCCATTGTCGTGTAACTAATGGAAATTTAAGCCCGCCCGTGAATCCAGCCTTTGCTCCGCGCACCGGTATGCGTGTCACGTATCACTTTCCACCGAGCCTTCAGCAAACACGCCTGTTTACGATATCCCCGGACGATAACAGCCGGTCTTATCTGCTATTGTCGTCCGACACGAATTTGTTGCGTCGATGCAATTACTAATATTTCCCCCCCTATTTTTCCGTCTGTTCCAGGTGAGTCGACGATTTCCGGCGCTGCTGTGCCGCAAGGCGACCTGTACGCACCACCAGCGTGCGATCGATAGCTGCGTTTCCCTGCAATCGATTGGTAATGTTATCGCGTCGACTGTCGAACTGTCGCACACTCGAACCAGTAAGGTAACCAACTGGACACGCAATTATCTCTGTTGTTTTTCACAGAGCTGGGTAAAACACTCTTTGAAATAGTAAATAGTTTATTCGACTTGAAAGCGCACTTTTCAACATAACACGTTTTATTTTCTAGATATAGTCTCTTCATATTGTATATACTTTGATTTGTCGAAGTAATCGCATTCTGAGGAAACAGCACACGAGGGTTAATAAGGTGTAAATACCTGGTATGTCGATCGTGTTAAATGTTCTAAATCGCATCTATCCATTTTTAACCCAAATGCATAAAATCCGCAATCTAGTAATTACTAGATTGTAGATCTTTATGCGTTTATAGCGTGTGCGAATATATGAACTGGAAGAAATGGCCTGTAATAATAGACATTTAATTTGACTTGAACGCTAAGGAATTTTCCAGTAGACGGATAAAATTTCGTACTTATTCAGCGATTTATAAAACAGCCTGTGAAAATATGAATTTGCATAGTGATTGCTCTTTTCATTCGTCTCGATCCTGTATATTCTAATGAATCGCGGTTTATGCAAATGTGTTGCGAGAGAAATTGATTATTTCATTCGAGATCAGCGGAGAACTGTGTCACTCGTATTTTACTTTGTACAATTACATTGGTATTGGCTGGAGAAGGTATAAGAAAAGCGGAAAAGTAACAAACAAGAAATTAATAAAAAGAATAACAGGCTTTGTACAAAGTATATAGAGGAAAGAATTGTAGAGACAGGGATATTGCAGATAGGAATAAAAGATAAGCACTTTGCAACGAAAAGATCCATAGCAATAAAATGCAAAAGTATGTACTTAGTTTTGTTTTACTGGTGTAGCTTGTTTCTCGACAGAAAATACCTGACAATGAGATATACTTACCGGGCGGATTGCAGAAATATCACGGAGAACTATTACGACCGTCACTTAGATTTTTTCTTTGGAAACACAGTGTATACAGTTTCCCGAAACATAAGTTTGCATAGCATGGCAATTTTGAAGACGGTAACTGCTCTGTTATGTAGTGATTACCTTCATAGTGCTTTCTCGTGTCTATCGTTCTTCAGTAAACGATAACATTGTTCATATCGTTCGATAAGGAAATTTCGTGCACGAACTAGAATTTTATGGCGTCTACAGCAAATTAGAATGTAGACTACCGTACACTCGTGAATGCGTTACCGGTGCATATCGAAACAACCATAAAAAAGTCGCGAAGAAATTGAAAATGAGACAAGGCGAACGTGAAATGTTCTACATAATTTAATAACTATATAAAATAGTCGATCAAAATCGCGAATACAATTTAAGCAGCGTAACTAACTATCAAAAATACTTTTCAACACTTCGATAGATGAAGAACGATGAAGAATGTTTCTCGAGCCGGGGAGAGATTCTCTCAATTTTTATTAAGAAAAATAAACATACGCGTGTTTATGTTAATATCTTTTCACACGACAAATTCATAATTACATTTGCCTCTACCATTAACAAACACATTTTCCACGACGTGCATATAAAACCGATACACATAACCAGACTGCAGATCTTTATGCATTTACGTCATATGAAAACGTAAAATGAAACGAAACCAAAATTAATAGGATGATGAAATGCTCCAGTGAATGAAAGGAGAGCCTTATTCTGCATTTTATAAAACAGCCCGAGAAAATATGAGTTTGTATAAAGGTTCATTCTAACAAACTTACATTTACTTGTGGATTTATGTGAACATCGTTTATGTTAACCACATGATTGGATAGAATCATTGCAATTTGTCTGTTTATGGATTAGTAATGGGTTCCTGTGAACATAGAAGTCAATTTTCACCTAACTATATTTTCCCTGGATAAATTCATGAATTCCGATAAAGTTTGGATGGAGTTCCGCGCGCGGTAGAGAAATATTTTCCCGGTAGGCGTTGAACGAGTTCAGAAAAGAGGGAGGATCGAAGCGGCGCGCCTAAAGGAAGATAGCCTAAAAGTGGTGTTCGTTTCAATTAGGCACAGGGGAGAGATATTCTAATGCCCGTCGTTTTTCTTGCGATTCGAATGTAGCCGTCGCCAGAATCTCCGCGTTGGGACCCGCCAGATATAAATATACGAACTTTTTTCCATCAGCCACGGTAGAGAAAGGTACTGCGAAGGAGTACAGATAGCAGGTGCATTAGTCGAAGTCGTGTGTATGGGTCCCCAAGAGAAATCATAAGGTCTTACCCTCGCCCTTCTCAGCGCGCCGGTACGGCCGCGGGGGTGAGCGGCCCTAATAAATCCTAATACTAAATCACCCCTTCGTCCAGCTCTCTCCTATTACTCATATTTTGTGCGTGGCGCGTGGTGCAGACGGCGCGCAGAGCCCACCAGCTCTGTTTTCGAAACAGTAGACGGGGTTACGTTTCATTAAATGTGACGTGACCTCCTCACGGGGCCGGCATTAGGTAATTGCCTTACGAACCCCGCGATCGATTATTTCTCCTTTTTAAATCGAACTGTTGCTCTTTAATTAGCCCGATACACCCCCGAGCCATAATAATCCACCCTCCAGCCCCGTACAAACTACAAGTACGTCTCTCTGACTCAGTCTATTTTCTAAACAGACCGGTCACGTTAGTCATCCGCGATGCGGCTGATCGGAAAATGCTACACCCTCGTTAATCAACCCTTCTTGGGTTCTAAGTTACTCAGGGAAGAACTGGTACAGTATCATCTATTCGTTTATTTGGATTTTTCGATTAGACTGCGGATCTTCGTGCGTTGATGACTTATGGAAATGTTCAAAAAATGCTATAATATAAAATTCGATAGATTTTAGAAAGATTTTTATTTGTTTTGGATCTACGAAGGCTGTTCCCATTGAAATAGTATTTTATTTCATGCTTTGAACATCCGCATTCTAGGGATAACTAAATCTTACGCATTTACCACGACTGGATTAATGAATGTAAAAACGTCGAAGGAATCTATGAATACTGTCAGACTATTTCCAACTTGTTAGAATTATCAATAGAAAATATTAATTTCAATTTATGTATCATCCCTTAAGCGAATCCTACACGACCCACCCTTAGCATTCGAGTGGTGACTTAGAGTCACCACTAAATATTTCTGTACCATTATTCAAAATATTCTTTAGATTATTAAATATATATTTATTTAAATTATTATTTTATTAGATTATTATATAAATTTCATATCCATAAAATAATAAAAATCATATAGAATGAAATTATTCTAGATTGGAAGGAATGTTTAATGTTCGTGATAAAATACCTTCGAGTGCAAAGGGTTAATATTGACGGAATTCAGTATGGAAAATCAGGAATGACAGTATGATTGAAAAGTCAGACTGTTATTCCTAATTGACCGTGTAGGGCCCGTTTTACAAAAGACGAAAAAAATTTTTATTCAGCATAGAGGATAGAGCCACCCTGTATATTCCCAGTTCTTCCCGGTTGTTCCCAGCGTCGGAAAAATTCCAGGAAAATGATGTTGACGTAGGATCACAATTTCCCTAATTCAGCCATTTGTTCTCGCGTAACCCCAATAATGGTGGAGCCGGTGGAAAAACGTGTTCGACTTTTCCGGTGGATTGATCGGCCGAAATTAGGCCAGTCGAGCGTGGAAGTAATTCAGAATTTGTCTCGCGGATCCGGCTCGTTTGTCGCGCGGGATGTGGAGCCTAGGGGCACACGCGAGTATCAATATCCGTTTCGTCGAATTATGTTCATGTCGGTACGGCGTCAGCGTAAAATCAGCACGCGTACGCTCGTAACCGAAATGTAATTACAAACGGCCGCTCGGTAAACACGTGCGTCTGATATCCATACAGGCGTGGGGCCACAGGGTTCGCACAAACACACCCCCATTGCCCCGGCCGTGTACTCACTTGTGCGGCCGTTGTATCAGCAACGAAGAACAATGAGAGAACATGTACGAGCTCGGGATTATTACCGTCTCGTGTCGCAGAATCACGTACTACTCACCCTGCACACTTTCGTTTCTTGCAACACCGATCGCACGAGAATCCGCGACTCGCCACCGTCTAACTGCTGTTTTTACGACGAACATTTGCGGACTTCATCTCGCACGTAATTGTATGTGTAACGCGACCAACGATGCGATTTCCGGATTGCGGAACCGAGATCATTGCGCTTTTGCCACGTCTACTAAAAATGCAAGGCGGAATTATTTTTCAAACTTGGGAGTAAACTTTGACGTTCAAGTATCGAGTGATATCAACTTATATGGAGAGGTTACAATGGCGGGGATTTTATTTAAACTTTTTCTAGTGAATCTAGAGTTAAAATAAGCTAACCCGTGTCCGAGTGTTTTTGATAATACTCATTATTTCTCAAGATCATTCATATTTAATTTTATGATATCCAGAAAATATCTTGATTTTTGCCAATTAGAAGAAATTTCTCATGTATCATGAATTACTTCGATATTTTTTCGTTGGAAAAGATCATGCCAAACAGTTTGTAGTCAACCACATTATTTTGGAATAACATTTTTCATACAAAATGTAGAGATATGATCAAGACAACTTTGCAGACAGTGAATTGGTTCTGTCAAAATCACATTACGGAACTTACAAAAAAATTTGCTAGTGATCCAGCAAAGTGACAAAAATGGTTACCAGTCTATCGATCAGACCGACGCAACGTGCGTCGGTAAATCTTGGAACGGTTGGAAACGAGTTTTTCGGTTGTCGTCGGGTGACAAAAGCGGGAGTGGTTTGTCAGTAACGCAGATGAAAAGCGTGAAATAGTTGGACGCGGACCTTTCGGCCGGGCCATTATCAACATTATATTGCAATCACGGGTACATCATAGGCCGGTGATAAATTATTTGCGCGCGCTTCTGCCGGCGCGCATCGATAACGAGCTAATTAGCGTGTTGTCACCGCGTAACGATAGTACGCATTCGCATCCGCATCGATCAGTGCCTCGCAATCGGCGAAAAGGTAGCGTCGAGATTCGTGCTCGTCGAATTCCGAGCCCCGTGGCCCATCTGTTCCACCGGTTGGACACGTTCGCGAGAATTAATAATTGAACGGGCCTTCTCGTTCAATTATACCGTGCGTCGCGTTATTTTATCGTTTCGACGGGCGTTTCAGGCCCGATCGGTCGTCAATTAATTTCAGGAAGCACGTCCTGGTGCGTCGATCACCATTTTCTTGCCCGTTCAATTACCGGCTGGGTCTAAATGAGATAATTGCGCTGAAAAAGAGACGAACGAGCCGCCTTCTTTTAAACCACGATAGAACACGACTTCCTTCCCTGCTCGCTCCCCGAACCGCGAATACATCAGAGGCTGATTCGAATTCCTCAGGCCAGCTGGCGTGATTGCGAGCAATTACGCAGTTTCTTACGTGGCCCTTCTCCCTACCATCGACGACCAATTATTTGCTCTTGCCGAAATTAACCGTAAATTGCCGGGAGGACTCGCCTTTCTCCCCTTAACCCTCTCCCTACGCGTTTCCAATGAGATTCGAACCACTCGTTACATCCCTGATGTCGAAACTTTTCCTTCACTCGATTTATGAATTTATCTTGACGATTGTTTGTCTAGCAGCCGCTATTTTATCACCAAATTCTGTAGTTGAATGCCACAGATTATTGCATCCTGCTCTCGTACCCCGATCTTTAAAATCTAAGAAAGCTTCACACTACCTGTTACAAAATTTGTCTGATACACATTGTTTTATAAGACTGACAACACTGAAATTATTTAGATCCTTCACTATTTTATTGAATAATTTACGATGAGGAAGCATCTTCATAATTTCAATAATTAAAAAATGGGATAATTCCATTAAGAATTATTAAATGAAATTCTTCATTCGAGCACGTGTTGTCTAAAAATTGCAAAACATTTATATAAATTCAGTGTGCAATAAGATAATGCCATTAGGAATTATTAAATGAAATTCTTCATTCAAGCACTTATTGTCTAAAAATTGCAAAACATTTATATAAATTCAGTGTGCAATAAGATAATTCCATTAGGAATTATTAAATTAAATTCTTCATTCAAGCACTTATTGTCTAAAAATTGCAAAACATTTATATAAAGTCAGTGTATAATAGGATAATTCCATTAGGAATTATTAAATGAAATACTTCATTCAAGCTCTTATTGTCTAAAAATTGCAAAACATTTATATAAATTCAGTGTGTAATAGGATACTTCCATTAGGAATTATTAAATGAAATTCTTCATTGGAGCACGTATTGTCTAAAAATTACAAGACATTTATATAAATTCAGTGTGTAATGGGATACTTCAATTAGGAATTATTCAATGAAATTCTTCTTTCAAGCACGTGTTGTCTAAAAATTGCAAGACATTTACATAAATTCAGTGTGTAATAGGATACTTCCATTAGGAATTATTAAATGAAATTCTTCATTCAAGCACGTGTTGTCTAAAAATTGCAAGACATTTACATAAATTCAGTGTGTAATAGGATACTTCCATTAGGAATTATTAAATGAAATTCTTCATTGGAGCACGTATTGTCTAAAAATTACAAGACATTTATATAAATTGAGTGTGTAATAGGATAATTTCATTAGGGATTATTACATGAAATTCTTCATTGGAGCACGTATTGTCTAAAAATTACAAGACATTTATATAAATTGAGTTGTTTTCATTTTTATAAAACCATGTACAGCAGTCGCATTTTGTAACAGTTGATCGGAATAGTTGTAGCATTCGAATCTCCGGAAATGTTGAGCAGCCTGGTGCAATTTCTCGGGGCCATTCATCGACGATCACGAATCGCGGGTTCCCAATGGCGGTCGGATGGCGTCGCGAATAGCAGAGGTGGTGGCAAGGTAGCTTGGCCGCGCCACCGCGTCTGCGAAGTTTAATTATCTCGGCCGCAGGTGAGGGTGCTGCGGATCCACTTACAGCACTGGCCGGCCGAGCCAGGTTACGATTGAGCAATTATACTTCTCCGGCCGTGTGTACATGTGTCTGCGGACTGGAACACGGGGAGAGGTTCTCCACACAAAGGGAATCACGATGCTCGACGGTGAGACGTCGAACTGCGACGCCGAGCGTCTCCCCGCCCTTGTCCCGGGCCGACTAATTCGCTTGAATTTTGATTTTCAATAAGAGGGAAGTGAGACAGACGAACGCTGCTTCTGTACAGGGTGTGAAGAAATGTTTTGGATCGATGGGGATTCTATAAACAATTTTATTTTTGTTGAAAAATCTAGTACAAATGTTCAAGTCTGATTATTAGACAGTGGATTTGATGTATTTACGACAAGAATGGTTAGGTGTAATTTAAAAGAGAATTTTAAAATACTGTTATATTACTTTTGTGGTGGCGATAGCACCACGTACGCCAATGCGTATATTTCTTCTAAAAATTTCTCTTTCCTTTCCAACTCTGTTACGCTATTGTTCTCTGTTTCCTGACTGCTGGTCGCACATTTGGCGACCAGCCCTTCACTAAAATTCCAACGCATCCTTGAGAACGTCGTCAGAGTTCTGGTTTTCGTTAGTCTCGGTCCTTCGCCTACCTCTCAGCTTTCTCTGTTTATGATTCTTTTCCGCTGTCCCTATCACTGTCGCTGTCTTCTCAAGTTTTCCTCTTCTATTCTCTTTTCTTTTTCTCTCCCATCTTTTTGCCTTTTCTAACCCTGATGCGTTTGGAAATGCAACGAGCGCAGTCAGTCTATCGTAAGCCTCCGAGACTACAACATCAACGCTGCACTTCGCACTACCGATTTTATTAATAAACGAAGTGAGGACAACTTTTATGGTTTTATACGGCCCTATCCACTTCACTTTCAATCTATTCAACATATTATGAAAGAAAATTTTTATTTTGCATGTAGATCAGCTACTATCTTTTTACTCGTGAAAGAATCTATTATTTTAACCCTTTTGTAGCCTTGCCTCTTCTTACCACCTCTGATTTTATGTTATCCTATTCAGATAATTTCTAATTGTTTATGGGATTATAGAAAATAGATTTCGTGCTCTATGAAACCACACGACAGGGAGAGCAGATACATGTATATGCAAAGCATGCGATTTTCCACCATGCGTAGACTCGTGTTTCTGAAAGTTCCTTCTAGTATACACGTTACAAGTTCCAGATAAGCGAGGTTCTACTGTAAATTACAATCTTGAATATAAAAAAAAATTTCCAACAAATCTGCACTGATCGGAAGTTGTCGACTCCGTCAAGGATGGACGGGGCAAAACATTTCTTAACACCCTGTACACCGGTGTACCGTTGGTTGCATGGGGGTGGCGGACGGAGACGCGGCTGTGGGGTACAAGGGGGTGGCTGGGGCACCGGCGGAGACGCGCGTTGGGATTTAGCTTCCGTGTACAGCTGTACCGTGCCGAGGGTTTGAATATGCATGATGCATGGGCATTAAAGCCTGCCATCCTCCGCCACCTACGCGTCCACCGCCCCCGCGCGCCACGTATGCAAATAGCGGGCCACCGCCGGTACCGGTTCCGCTGCCGAGAACACCGCAACCAGCCGCACCACGTTGCCCGCCGATACGCGCGAAACGCGCAACGCGAAATTCTGCGCCCGTCAATTCTTTTTTTTTTCTCTCCTCCGGCTTCATATCCCTTCCCCCTTCGCTCCCCCGATCGGTCCCTCGAGCCGCACTTTTTTGTCATATTTTATTTTATTTTGTTTTCGATCGGCGAGGTGAAGCGTCGTTGTTAGGGCACATCGGGGAAGGTTTTTGCAGCGGGAAATCTGTCGGCCGACAAAACGCGAATGTCAATTGATAACGCTTTTGCCCGCGGAACGATGTTTTCGAACGTTCGCGGGCCCGACCTTTTTTTTTACGCCGATCCCCGCGTCAACGAGCGGCAAGTATTTTTAATGAAACCGGGACTTTGCGAGGTGTACTCGATGGACTGACTTTCGGGGAACGAGTTAATCGTGGTCGGTAGTTTTCTTGATCAATCTTTTTTTTATGGGATCTTTTTTCAAGATAGTTATTGTTTCTGCTGTACTTAATGTGACATAGAATATATATATTTATTTAACCCTTAGGACTCGAGTGACTCAGAGTCACCACTAAAAATTGGTGCACCATTATTAAAAATATTGTTTACATTATTAACTATGTTGGTATGTAATCATTTATTAAACAATTAAGAATTGTATGAGGTATTATATCAATTTCGTATCTATAAAAAGAATGAAATCGTATCGAATGGAATTATTCTGGCTAGAAAGAAATGTTTCATTTTCGAGTTAAAATAGCTCCGATTGCAAAGGGTTAATATTTGATTAAAAGGCTTAATTATCCTTATGTATCTATGGCGTTCATACTAGTACATATTACATGTTTCGAAATACGTATAATAGTTTCACTAATGGACTAGAGACAGGAGCTTCGTATAAGGGTATTTCTCTTTTTAATCATTCTAAGGAGTTGAGAATTATATATTGATACTCCTAAATTCTATTAATCGATCTTCTATTTTAAATTGCACATTCCCAATATTATTGCAAATGCATAAAATCCGTAGTTAACTTCTCGATTCATAGGGAAGTTATTGTTTTAGTGACTTCAATCAATTTCCTAAACACATAAAATTCATTTGATTTTCTCTACGGAATATAAAAGGTATTAGAGCAGATTTAAAAAAATTTTTATTCACAGCGAAATCGTCTGAAAATTATAGAAACTCGTGTCTCAGAGTTATGAAAATTAGATTCGGATGAAAGGATTTCAACGCACGGCGACGAGTCCGTCATAAAAAGTAAAAAACAGAGGTCTTGGAAATCTCGAAATTTATTGCATACCTCCATCGCGTTTTATAAAACCCGTTGAACGTTTAAGTAAATCAATTTTTTCCCGCGCGCAGAGCCGAACAAGAATTCTTGAAATTTATTTTAAGCGAGTTTCGCAGCAATCGGTTTATTCTCCGGACGGACAGAATGTCGCATTAATAAATCTCCGTTAAATCGACGTCCGAGTAATATCGTTTGCGGCGTACGATCGAGTTTAGAACACTGATCTCAGGCGTTACGATATTTCCGGGATTATCATCGTTGCTCGGAAGTGCGGGACGCTTAAATCGTCGTCGTCGACGTCGTATTTTCGTCTACTTGATCCGCGTTTTACGTTATGAAATCTCCGGTAAACTGGGTCATAAATGGAGCCGATGTTACTGACCGGGTTCGTAACACGTCGTCTTAACGGAAATAGCGTGAGAATCATCGTTCTAAACGCGACCAATGGCACGCGAAATTGAGAGTGCGAAAGAGTCTCGAACAACAATTTGTCGATTGACACCGCCGCGGTAAAGTTACCTCGACCATGAACAACGAATCTATAAAAGAAGAAACTTTCAGACAAAGCTGAATTAACTCAAATAAATCCAATAAACACTCGTTTCTTCTTTTGACGACCGCAAATATTTTCAATTTTCGATGTATTTACGCTCCTAAAAGCCTACGAATATCTATCAAACGAATCGCAAATTAATTAATGGAATTGCAGCGCGAAACGTTGCACAATAGTTCGCACCTCATCCATGACTACAATGAGAAATTCATCAATTCATTTATAATTTCTATGAACGGCGATACATTAATAATCGCGAACAAATGCATTTTATAATAAATTACTAATTACAAAATGATAAATTTTAACCACGTCTGTTACATATTTTTTTCACGAGCATCGCGACTCGATCAATGAGCGATTATCAAGTAAGAACAGTCATTTCGATTGCATATCGACGACTTTTTTTTAGTCATACAGAGAAATCCGCGCGTACGCGACGACTGCAATTTCTGAACAATGTAATGAGTCGAATGGGAATATTAATTGGCTGGCGCACGATTTTTAATAATGCAATCGGCGATAATATTCATATTGTAACGCGAAGGGAAATATGGAAATCGCGTATGCGTGTGCATATTATTATCGTTCTTGTAATATTACAGCGATAGAAATTGGCTTGCGCGTTTGCACGGTAAATATCAGAGAACTTGTTCGTTCTGTATTGTTGCGTAAAACAGATTTCACAATCTAATAAAGATTTTCAGTTTCGTCAATATTGCGACGCGATATTGATTCAGCTTCGGATTTGCTCTCCGTTTAATGAAAGTATTTTCAACGAGCATTTGCATCGATGATAAAAATGCATTTTCAATTGGGAAAGTGTTGAACGTGTTATTTTTTTATTTGGGGATCAAGCGTCGATTGAAAATAATGAAACTATTAATGGTACATTAAGAGATTACAAAATTTTTTTCCGGGAAGGGGAACACAGATATAGGCGAATATAGAAATTCGGTTTTCATTGGCTCCAGTTAAAGCACGCATTGTTCGCTGGATCCATACGCGAAACAAACGCATTGTACGCACGCGTTCTACTCAGTTCTCTCGGTACCTAATACGTTTCTCTCTATTAAGTTACTATTTTTGATCTCGTTTTTCGCACGCTGTCGACCACGTTCGCACATTGTGTTTGATAGCACAAAGGACTCGAAAATTGAAAACAAATTTCCCATCAACTCTCTGTGATGGAACTATTAAAAACAGCATATTCCGCGTACTGGTGTATTTGAATATTTGCAAACATGCGAACAGAGCAGCGCTGTTGCTTGCTTTCATTCAATGGTCTAGGTTTCGTCGTGTACACGACGTGTTAGGGTTGCACGCCCGCTACCCTTTCATGCCAATACGTGTGCACTGGATCTCTGTGTCGTTCGTTATCATCGCCATACCGAATTCCTGCTTTTCAACTCTACAATGTTCAACCACTTTTTTCCAGAGTGTCACTGTGTCGCGAATTACAAATGTACCGGCAATTTTGTTTCCAATTCGATCGAACATTTATTTCCTTCTCCGATAATTTTATTACCACGTTTTTATTAGCTTGCTTTCTTTTCTGTCTGTTTGGTACAAATCTTGCAATTGATTTTAACTAACACAACTGGATGACGACAATCCAAAAAATTTTTTTAAAACGACTGTGTTTAGGATTTTAATCTAAAAATTCTTACAACTATATGATTGATGACGTTCAGGACTATTCACTGCTTTATTTATCAATTTTTTAAAACATGTTTCCAGATGTATTTCAGCTCTTCGTTTAATTCAATCACCAAAAACTCAGTGACTAATTATGATTGATGATTAAGTTGAACCTCTTAAAAATAGTATCATATATTGGTTTGAAAAATTGCTGTGCCATCATTCACAATATCGTTTCATCAATTACTAAAGATTATTATATGAGCTATTATATCAACTTCATACAAAGAAAAGAAGTGTTTAATTTTCATTAATAACAAATTTCTTAAGACACGACGAGACAATCTTGACAACCCAAAGAATGATCGATCAAATGGTTTGATAGCAGCTTACTTCTCTATCGGTTCTCCGTCGTAGGTCGCCGCAAATCGCGTTAAGGGAGCGATGAATGGTTAGGTCGGTACGTTTCTCCGGGACAGACGTGATTCCGTGTAAAATTGGAAACGAGGCGGTAATAAAAAGTTCCAATTTCCCCGTCGTTTCTCTTACTTGCCCGGTTCAACCCGTCTCCGATTTTCTCGGCCGCTTACTCTCGCCCCCGGAGGAACCTAGCGACTCCGGTTGGGTGTAGGAACATCGTGGCGATGCCTCGGGGGCAAACATTGCTGAATAGAGCCAGGGAAGAAGGCGGACGAGGGTGCAAAACCCGACTCGACCCGGGAGAGTAGACAGTTTAGCCAACTTTCAGATTTACACCCTTGCAGTTCGTTCACGGGCCGCCTGCTTCGAGGGAAGGGCCCGGGATCCTCGATCCTCGCGCCTCACAATGCTCGATCTTCTTGCGTGTGTGCGGCACACTGTCTGCAAAAAGCCCACCGACACCGGCTAGCAAATTCCGTTCGCCAAACAGGTTCAAAGTTCGATCCGCGAGACACCTGGCGAACGCCCTGTCCTTTGTGTTATCCTGCCTCCTTTCCCACGATTTACCACGGATATTAACGTGCACAACCATAATCAGACCCGTCTGAGTCTCAGGCGTCCTTTCATGCTGAGCAAGGCTGCTGTTTAAGTCTCTTAAGTGTCTTTCTAAAATCTATTTTGTGATACATTGGAGGGAAAGTTCTGTCGCATTTTAACTAACAAGGGAACATATTCAGTTGATGCAAACCGATTTTGATGAAACTTATGTGAGATATAGTTCTTCGAAAAATATTTGAGACGGGTTTTTTTGATCGGCAATCATCCACTCTGAAGGGGTGAAAACAAACCTCAAAGTTAGGGGTCAAAACCATAGTTTTTAAGAAGAACTATATCTCACATAAGTTTCATCAAAATCGGTTTGTATCAACTGAATATGTTCCCTCTTAAGCAGGTAATTTGCTTTGTAAATCAGAAGCACATGTTGCTAGTGACTTATCTGAAAGATGGCAACAAGTTGTTACAAGTAATGGAAATTATATCATAGAATAATATATTAAACATATATGTTTTGTTAAGGTGGTTCGGAACCCACCGTAATAAAAAGTAGGTTCCGCTGAAATAGGCGATAGGGGTAGAGTGTTGGTAAAAGGTGAGAAGTGTGGAACGGGATTTGAAAGCCTGAGGGAACCAAATATCAAATAGTTTTGTTTAAAATATGACAGAAATTTCCTTTCAACCCTAATACATATATTAGACACAGCATTTCGTTCTCCTAATTAAATACAGTATTATTTTCATGTAAAACTGATGTAGTAAATTGATTGAGAATCTTATCCTATGTATCGGAAGGATTACGTACAAGAGAAACTGTTACACGTTCTCCCACACGAAACATGTCTGCGCCCGAAACTTCTTTTCAAAGAACTTCCCAGAGGTGCCGAAAGTGTTCCAAAAGGTTTATAAGACGGGAAGGTAATTTCCCGAAATAGTCGGATCTCTCTGGGAACCAGTGCCTCGAACTTGACACACATACAAATCCGAATCGCATGAATCATCGTACCCGTGGTATGACTGGTCGGGAGGAATCTTACCCTACTTTCGCGAGGAACGAGTACCGATTAAGGTCAAAGCAGTCTCGCCAGGAATGACCGGAGCCATAATCCAGAGCTGTTGGATCGAGATTCGATCAGCATCTCGACACGGTGGCCATCGAACGTTATGAACTCCGGAGTTAGATGGGTCCCGAAATTTTCGAGAAATCGGCTAACTCGAAAACCAGGATCGTCTTATCAGAGGAAAAGCCGGTGCGATAAAGAGGCGTGCATAGGCCAGTGGACAGATAAACTGTCGGCGTTCTTATCTATCGAGTCGGGATGATCTCCGGGTGTAGTCGATGGAAAGGAAGTTTGGTTCTGTTGCCGGCAGTCGCCCTCCCCCCCTCCCCCCACTCCCGCAGCAAGATCGGCGCCCCTTGCGCGCGATATATCAAGACAGTTATCACTGAAATGAGATCATTTATTGCATTAAGACGACGAAGGCGACGAGGGCCTCGCGCGAACGGAAAACTGGGGTCGGGTATATTGGAACTTGCAGATAAGAAGGGAAAGACCTGTTCCTCGCTTCCTACGGTCTTCCGCTTTCGCGCGACCATCCTGCTCGACTCTGGACGTCTCCATCCTCTCCGCTCTTCGCAGAGAGAGGGTCCGTGAATCCTCGAACGTCTGCGCCGCCATCGACGTCGTCCTCCCTTCTCTCTCTCTTTTTCTTCAACCCTCGCAATCCTCTCTCGCTCTCGCTCTCTCTCTCTTTTTCCCTCTGCCCCTCCGGCGCAACCTCCGCCATTCCAGCCGCGCTCTTTAAGCTTAATTGCCGGTATTTATCAAACGACGAAATAAATAAGCTGCTTACATTTCTTTGACGCCGAAGAGTGCTCGCCGAGCGGCCGCTTATTTAGCGAGGGCGATAAGTACATTAGACTTTCGTCGTTTATTAAGGATGAAGAGGCCAGCGGGATGCCGCGCCGGAACGCCCGAGGACGTCGACGATTTATCCGCTCTAACACCTAGCCGATATGTGCGAGCATTCCGGTCACAGAATTTTGCTCTTGCTGAATGTTTGCTGCTCTTCGAGTGTGTATGTTTTTTTCGAAAGAGTTCTCGCGGGTTGAATGTTCATCGATGAATTTTTAATTGAATGCACGTTGATGAATTGAGAATTCAATGTACCTTGATGAATTTTTAATTGAATGTGCATTGATGAATTTTTAATTGAATGCACGTTGATGAATTGTGAATTCAATGTACCTTGATGAATTTTTAATTGAATGTGCATTAATGAATTGTGAATTGAATGTACATCGATGAATTGTGAATTAAGGTAGATTGATGAATTGTGAATTAAATGTACATTGATGGTGAATTGTGAATTGAATGTGCATTGATTAATTGTGGATCGAATGTGCTTTGATTTATTTTGGATTGAATGTGTATTGATTAATTGTGGATTCAATGTACCTTGATCACGAATTTTGAATTGAATGCACATTGATGAATTGTGAACTAAATGTACATTGATGATGAATTGTGAATTGAATGTGCATTGATTAATTGTGGATTGAATGTACCTTGATAATGAAATGAGAATTGAATGCACCTTCATGATGAATTGTGAATTAAATGTACAGTGATGATGAATTGTGAATGAATGTGCATTGATAATGAATTAATGATGAAACGTGACTTGACTGCACCTTGATGATTTATTGTGAATTAAATGTACATTGATGATGAATTTTGATTTGAATGTGCATTGATAATGAATAGTGAATTGAATGTGCATCAACGAAGGGTGTCCTCACAATGGAATATCAAGAAATATTCGTCCAGAGGAAATGTTCCCCTTCACTTTCGCTACGTAAAGTCTTCGAAATTAATTTTCTTTGTATCCCACCAAAAGTCGCAGTTTCTAGTTCTTCCGCATAATCGCAACACAACAGACCGATAACAGCGAGGCATTTGCTATCTGTTCCCCGCTCGTGACGCCCACGTTCGGGTCTCCTTTTTCCTCGAGAGCGTGTTACACATGTATCCTGTTCGTTGACCCATGATTTATGCGTTGGCTAGCTCGATCTACGGTTCACCTGGAAGATAGACGTGCCAAGGCACAGAATATTCGCGAGTCAGGTGTCTGCTATCGGATTCTGTGAACAGAATGCTGAACACGCTCAATGTACGACGGACACCCTGCAAAACTGCGTCTCCTCCCCGTCGCTCATTCAAAAGACTTAGGTCCATGGTAACGCTCGCGATCCAATCTTAACCGAGCTCTTGTTAGTACAATTTCGCGGGCTTTTCTCTGTTGACCGGCGAGAGAGGATGGCAAACGGACGGTCTCAGATATTGAAGGACCTAATGAAAGCAACGCGAGCTGCTCAAACATAATCTTGTTCTTCTAACACTATAACGACCGGCTACTTTCGAAAGTAATTCCCAGCGGCCGTGGGGCCGGTCTTTGTCCAAAAATTTGCAAATCGCGATTTCTCTTGTGCGTGCACAATTCTGTATGAATCCAGTGAATGGATTTCACTAACGAATCCGTAGTGGTGAGTGTAGAATGTTAAGACCATTGTGTACTTCTAGTTAAACCCTTGCTGGTATTATTTTCTTCGTGGCTACAATGTTCACTCTTCACCTCTGATAATTTCACAGAAGAGGAAACACGTTTGCTTCGATGCTTAAATATTGGTTAGCAAAGAATAGAATTTTATTTCGTTTTTATAGAAAGTTAATTATTAGACAACGGATTTTATGCATTTATGACAAAAATTAGTAGGTGCAATGTAAGGCAGTAAAAATATTGGAAGAATTGAAAAATGAATTTAAAAATAGATTTCTATTTCGCTCGAGATTGTTGCAATTCAAGTAGAATTTATATTTCACAACAGATTTGATGTATTTATGACAAAAAAGAGTAGGTATAATGTAAGTCAGTAAATATATTAGAAGAATTAAAAATAATGTTGCAATTCAAATACAATTTATATTTCACAACAGATTTGATAAATTTATGACAAAAATGAGTAGATATAATATCAGACAGTTAAAATATTAGAAGACTATAAAAATAAATTTCTATTTCGCTCGAGATTGTTGCAATTCAAGTACAATTTATATTTCACAACAGATTTGATGTATTTATTACAAAAATGAGTAGATATAATATAAGACAGTTAAAATATTAGAAGAATTTAAAAATAATGTTACAATTCAAGTACAATTTATATTTCACAACAGATTTGATGAATTTATGACAAAAATTGTAGGTATAATATCAGACAGTTAAAATATTAGAAGAATATAAAAATAAATTTCTATTTCGCTCGAGATTGTTGCAATTCAGGTACGAAATGTATATTTCGCATATCCGCTATCTATTCGTTATCGCAGGACAAGAGTCATCTTCAAAAATGTCAAATTAGTTACGAACGCAATTTTAATTTTCCACGAAACTCCGCATTGCGCCGATAACGAGCATGTTCATCTGAGCAAGTGGCTCGAACGATTCGATCGCAGAATCTACAAGAAAAAGAGCGTGTAAACGGTGGAGTAGCCTGCTGACTGCCGTAAACCCTCTATTGTTGGCCACTAATCGCAAAAGTTCAGGGCGGCGTTGCCGATCGTAGCGGTGCTAATAACGGGAAGAGGGGCAGGGTCGAAGGTTATCGCGGGTAGAAAAGTAGTAGATCCAGGGGCGTATTTCACCGAAGACAGGTGGCGGTGGTGGTGGTGATTCTTCCAGCTAGCCTGGCAGCCGGTTTGCCAGCCGACCTTTACTTCTCATTGGAGTTTTCGTCTCTGTTTCCGGGGGGAAACAAGCGGTCCGCCGCGGCTCAGCCTTGCTCCGCTCTGGTCTGCTCTGAACTTCGTGTCGGAATCAGCGGAGCGGTCGAGCCGGGCTGCAGGGTTGTATATCAGAAGGAAAACGTAGCTAGGTACACCGGGGCAGGGACGAGGTTTAACGGCTCCCTCTAGGGCTGCCAGTTACCACGGTCCGATGCCTACCCTCTCGACCTGTCCGTCCTAGAATAAAGATGGCCGAGGGTTGCAGGAGCATCCACGGGGCGATCCTCATGGGATTGCAGAAGGGTAAGCGTGTACGTGTGCCGGATGGTACGCGTATATATGCGCCCCGTGAACAGAGACCCCCGGGCTTCTTTTTTTTTTTTGCTCCTACTCGTTGCAACCACGACAGACTTGACGAGATGTAAATTCCGCCCGGCCTGGAAGAAAATAACCCGAGAAAGGTACACCTCCCGGAAAGAGACAGCGAGATCCGCCGCCGCGGCTCGCAATTATGAAATTGACTTCGTGTGTCGTTGACTATGCTGTTGGAATTTCTGCGCTGCTACGTGCGCTATCCCCTGTCCGAATATCGTCGCTCTGACGGTTTTGATCGTCGTCGGTGAAGCGACGCAGTTCGTTCTATTGCGCCCGTCATCCGCGATTTGTGGTCACTGATTAGGGCTGAGAATAATTAGAAGAATTGAACCAGGTCCATTCTTGATTCATAGTTATTTTGGAAAAATTCTATCAACCTTTTATGTACCTGAAACTTATTAACCCTTTGGTTCAATGATTTCCTTAATTTTATCGATATAAAACTGACACAATACCTCGCACAATACTTTCGGTAGTTTCTCAAGATATTAAATAAGCATAGTAATTTATTGAATACAAATTTAATACTGCAACAAATAGTGAGAGGGTTAATAGGCTTCTCGCTAATTGTATTGTACCAAATGGAAGTTCAGAAATCTTCTTTTACACAATAATCCCTACCGAAATGACTAGATTACGATAGTTATTCTGGAAAAATTCTATCAACCTTTTATGTACCTGAAACTTATTAACCCTTTGATTCAATGATTTTCTTAATTTTATCGATATAAAACTGACATAATACCTCGCATGATACTTTCGATAGTTTCTCAAGATATTAAATAAGCTTAGTAATTTATTGAATACAAATTTAATACTGCAACAAATGGTGAGAGGGTTAATAGACTTCTCGCTAATTGTATTGTACCAATTGGAAGTTTAGAAATCTTCTGTTACACAATAACCCCTACCGAAATGATTAGATTACGATAGTTATTCTGGAAAAAGTCTATCAACCTTTTATGTATCTGAAACTTATTAACCCTTTGGTTCAATGATTTCCTTAATTTTATCGATATAAAACTGACACAATACCTCGCACAATACTTTCGGTAGTTTCTCAAGATATTAAATAAGCTTAGTAATTTATTGAATACAAATTTAATACTGCAACAAATAGTGAGAGGGTTAATAGGCTTCTCGCTAATTGTATTGTACCAATTGGAAGTTTAGAAATCTTCTTTTACACAATAATCCCTACCGAAATGATTAGATTACGATATCGGGGGTGAATAATCGTCGGTAGATGATTAACAGGCTTCCAGTAGATAAAGTGTTAAGACTGCAGCGGTGCCAAATAAAAATTGAAAAACCGAGGGAAATCCTATTAATAGGTTCTCGGTAGGTAAACTGTTAAAATTGCAGCGTGTAGCGGTACCAATTTGCCAAATTGCTCTACCACGTCCGCACACGGTTCTGTGAAATATGAAGTGTTTGAGGATGCCGAAAAATTGGGGTTGTTCGGAGCCGTCAAAGCAAAGGCACCCCCCAGGTTGCTGTGTCCGCCATGCTTCAGAAAACAACTTCCTTCCCCGGTGAAGCAGAGTTTCAAGCGTCGCGCGAGTTCCCGGCTGTTCGTGTCCTCGGAGAAACATCCTAGCCACCGGTGGGAGTAGCCGCGTCGCGAGAGGCGTACAAGCTCGAACGAATAAACAGTAATTTAACCCCTTATTAAATTCAAATTAGCCCGACGCCGGGGCGATGTGTAACGCCGGTGCTTGGGTGGGTTCGGCTCCTCTAGGTAACCTCCTTCCGAGCGTTGCCGCAATCCATCAACTTCTGGCAGGTTTACATCGCGCGTCAAGATTCCCTGGCGGCGGCTGCCAGCGACGATCAGATAAAACGTAAACGCCGGCCTGAATATGCATGCCTTTTTCGGCTTTTAATATCGTTAACCGATATATCACAAGATTGCCCGGCTATCTAACTCGGCTCGAAATTTCCGATCGGCCTCGATCATCGATCAACCCGCTAAATCCGATCCCCGGTTTCGCCGATCCTCTCATTAGAATAACGACACCGGTTTAGAAACATTGGGTAATATCGTTTATGTTTTCACGCGGTCCAGTTTAACTGATCATTTATATTTAATTGATTCAATTTTAACACGTTCGTCGCCACGTCACCCATATCTGGGTATGCTTCCGTGGGGGGCCCCGTCACCCAAATATGGGTAATTAACTCTTATTCGAGTTAATTAAATATAGGTTATTATACATAGGATATACAACATAAAAATATTAAAAAACACATTATACCGTTCCGCGTACCGACGGTCGAATTTGGGCCCGCGGGAAACTTAGCCGAATTACGCTGGACTTTTGCGAGGATTGACCTTTAAACACCAAATTTCCGGTCGCCTTTGCTCATTCGGCACTTCTCTATAATTAATTGTAACAGGAAATTAACCATTTTTTTATAAGAAAATTCATTTTCTTTTTAGAAAAGAAATATATTTCATATCCTGATAGAAAAAATGAAATTAATAAAATGAAAATGATTGTTATATGATTAATAGACTGGGGATCTTTGTGCAAAATAAAAATTGTTCGTATACATTTCAAGATACAACAGTCAACTAGAAACTTCTGACATTTTTTAATTGTCGTATTAAGCCGAGACTAATATACTGATGTTCTTAAATCTTTTTAATATGTCCACTGATTTATATTGCACGTACCCATTCTTGTCATAAATGCATCAAATCCGCAGTCTAATATAGATTTCTTCCTAATCTGCAATTTTGCCAAAGGAATTTATTACACATCGTGATATAATCGAGTAAAGAGATGTGCCAGCTTTGTCCACACTGCGCGTCGGTGTCTGTCTTGTAAATTTCATATTTTTTGAGGTAATGAAAACGCCTGAGACATTTTAACAGGGCACGTTCCGCACGTCCTGTGGCGTCGCGACGCCTCGAAAGGACGCGATTCGGTCCCAATCGTTCGATGGACACGTTCCCGCGGAAATTCCGACTGAAGCGCCGAGGGAGAGAGGCCAGTTTTACGCCGGTAACGAGATTTAATAAAACCGAAACGACTTTGTACAAATATTGCGCGCGTGACAAGCTCGCGTGTTACCACCACGACCGGCGGGAACTTTTCCTCGACCTTTTTTCATTTCGTTCTTCTACCCGCTCCTTGGGAATTGTATTCCCATTACGTGATTTTCACCGGCGCGGACCTTCCTTCTTCTCCGTGGACATTTCTCCGAGTCGCGTGAGGAAACTTTCGGAAATCCTCCGAAAAATTCGAGCTTGATACATTTTACACGTTCGACACTTATTTCGTCCATTTTGTGTTCCAATAACCAAATCTGGATGCCTTTCATCTTCGTTTCAGTTTCTGAAAAATTAATTTAACAGGAAAATTTGAGTTTTCTAATAATTGTTTAGTATCAATATCACCACAAACTATATTTATTTTCGATCGTGACAAAATTGTGCTGTTGTCTATACATTCATAATTAAACAATCACTTTGATAAGCAGTTGCTACACAATTTTCTGAGTTTTATTACAAAAATCCGTATTGAGAAATTTCTTTAGTAACTCTTTCGAAGCATTTTCAGCGTCTTGGCGAGCGTCCGATTCTTTCATTCCTACATTATTTGACGAATAGCATGCAAACGGACGTTTACGTTTTGACAATGATATTCCGTTTCCTTTGTAAGGCAACAGGGTATTCGGATGTTTTGCCGTGGACGGGTTTCCATCCCCTATATTTCGTAGCTCAGCAGGATTCCCGAGTGCCTAACTCGACAGAATGTTTTCGTCGGCCAATGACAGAGCACGGGCCAATATTATCTTCTTCCTGCGGAAGATAATGGATTGTGTTTTGCTGTCGTTAAGCTTCGTGTTCCGAGCCAGAAAACAATCGTGAGTCCTCCAGAAATGTTCTGTTCGACGTTTTTTTGTCCGCGTCAGCAGAACAATCTCGGGAACCAGAGGAAATAGATAAAGAGAACGAAATACGGGTAAGAAATGAAGGTGGTCGGGGTGAAACGCGTGGATCGTGGAGAAAACGTTGATTTGCCAACGATTTTTCAGACAATTACAGAACCTGTTAACACGCTTCTTCCGCTTCGTAAAAATCTTTCGGCATCCGGGGACAATCAACTAATTAAGCAATTTTTCGATCGACTTGTCATTCGAGCGAGAACCTAAAGAAACGGCCGTCGTAGTCGTGAAGTCAACCGTAAGACTGCTTGATGGATTACACGTGACAGAGGGCGATAATTCCGCGATAAATCTAAAAATTAATCATGGTAACTATCGCGCATGCGAACTTGCGGGACAATGGAAATCATGTCCCGAATATGGTAATAGAATTAGCCGGCTGACGGGTGTCGCGAGATACACCGTCAAAGAATGTGCAAGCTATACCTCTTCAACGATCTTTAAGTGAAATATCAGGTGCTCTAAATATTCATGGTTAGTCAGGATTTATATCAGAAATGAATTTATGCCAGCCGTTCTAAACATTTATCATGTTTCTATGATTTTATACATATAACATCTACTCACCTGTAGGATTCATATCGGAAATGAATTTACAATTATGTGAGAATTATTTAATTTTATAAAAGAACGTATATATTCATATTTGAACACAAGTAACCCCTTTCAAATTCTAAACTCATACTTCCTTAATTCTACAATCATACAGGTTTTATAATTATATTTATAAATTTAATTCCAAATTATTCCCTGCACTACTCGTTCAACTTATAATCATTATATTTACATTTTTCATTAGTAGTACTACAATAATAGTTTATTACGTCATTGGACTTGGTTGAACAGTGGATACAAACAGCACAGAAATGAGTTTCGTGTTCGAAAAGGGTTTCAAGTAAATGCTGCATAAATGTATCGAATCATCATTTCCATTTCTTACTTGTCACCGATGCATTGTACAGGCATAATCCTCGAAATTCTGGACTGCTCATGGTAAACATCCGCAATCTCTTACCATTGTGATGGGCAGTGTGCCGGTGACGGGATGAACTCGGTATCGAACATACCGGGTCGTCCATTACGCTTATGAAACCACGTAAATTTGTTTCTCTGTCTCGGGATATATCCCGGTATCGTCAGCGGGGTTTCGAATCGGGGGTAGGTTTGCCGGGGTTGCACGGCGGATAGGTGCGCAAACAAACGCACAAAAGGGAGAGCAGTCCGTTCCTCTCTGGCCTCCTAGCGAAATATTAGGCCGGTCTTCGGCGGGTTGGACGGCTGGGGCATTGTGTTTTGTACCCGAGGAAATGGCGACGTTCCCGGTCGGCCGCGAATCAGCCCCGAAATATACGGGCGGAGGGTGCAACGCCGCTGACCGGTTGCAGCTCTGCATCCGCAGTTGCAAGCCGCAGTCTCCCGCGAGCGTCAGTTCCAGAGCGGCGGAGGAGACTAAAAAGCGAATAAATAGTGGCGTGGAGAGGCACCGGGCAAAGGACAGACGACCAGACCGAACCAGAACACCCCCCCCCCATCCCTCTACACCCCCTTCGCCGTCCCCAAACCAGCCGCATACGGTATTACGGTCGTTCGTCGATGCACGGAGAGCGACCCCCGCAGCTCGGCTAAATCCCAAACCGTTTCCGTGAATTATTTCCGGCATTACGAAAAGTGGGACGGCATACTTTAACCCGCGCAAGAGCTTCGGCTTGTACTTAATTAATCGTTTCCCCGGGATTTATTATCGTCTACGGTGCGCCGTTCGCCCCAACGATTCCGCGAACCTCTCTACCGCGCAAGACGCCATTTATTCGAGCCCTCCGCGCCGTTTCCGCAAGAATACGTCCCGCTCACTGTTAGGCTCTTCTCAGAGTGCATCCCAACAGTTTTGTTCAACCACTGAATGGCATTATCAATGTTACAAACAATTCATTTATATACAATGTTATAAACGAACCATGTGTTCAACCCTCATCCACCCCTTGTGTCAACTTGACACAGTTTTCCCGAAGTACGTTATACTGTTCTGTTATTTGTAAGTAAATTTGTCTGACACTTGATGATTTTCATTTTTTTTTTAATGCAAAACATATAACCGCAAAAACGTAAGATGTTTTGAATGAAAAAAACATGGATAAGTAACTGTTTGACTTGGTATATTTTTATGTAGCACCACACGAAAATAATTGTTAACAGTTAATCGATCCGATCCATCCGATCTATATTCGTGAATAAACTGTTTGACTTGATAGTTTATCGAATTTTTTTATCATTGTGTCAATTTGACACCGAGGGACAGATTCAGTTCGTGAAATGAGGGACGGATGAGGGTTAATCAACCACTGATAAATTTATTTGACAGTATCTTTAATTCATATAGTTTTTGTCTCTCACTCATTGTGTTTCTTTTTCATTCCCACCACATGGATCCACACACAGCGTTCCGAGAAAGACTTGTCTAAAGTTTCACATTGACACTGACACTCCGAAGCATCGTTTGTTATTTCAGTATATTTTTATTTGTTAGTTTGTTATGAGACCCTGGAGACCAGCCTTGCGTTTCTATTGATGATTGCATAAGTTCGTGCCAGATTTTCATAGATCTCGCAAACTTTTCTGATTGTAGAAAAGAATGGGTAACAATACCTATTATTTTATATATAATTGGTATATAATAGTTTTATATATAATTGGTATATAATACCAATTATATATATAAATGTATAATTGATTAACAAAGCTGTATTCTTTAAAACTCAACCATTGAATTTTATTTTATTTTCAAATTGGGTACGAACTTGTGCATTCATCTGATATTTTGGCGTTCAACGTGTTAAATATTGAAACTTATCGAGCATCGTTGGATGCAAGCCTTAATTAAAAATAGAAATAACTCCGTTTCAACGCGCAACGCTATCATCGCCACCAGCCGATCCCAGCATACCACTCGATCCTCGCGTTCAGCTTCCCCGCGATGAATTATGCGAAATAATATCAGAAGTTGCCAAATTCTCCGGCCGGTGTTTTGTCCGGATGTGATGTATTCGACCGGGTTATTAGAAAAGTTCGCGAATTAGGGGCCAGCGCGAATGAAACCCCGCAATGTATTTATGGCGTTGCGTATCAGAGTTTTCGCGGGAGCTGAAATGTTCGCGAGGTATCGATTACAGAAATGGTGGAGGATGGTGGCTGAGAAGTTGTTCGAATATTTATGGACATTGTCAAGCGGAAAAGGTGGTCCGTGATACACGATTTTTCGCGACTTTCGTAGCAGGAGCATGTAAATCTTCGCACGTTTTGATCTCGGTTTTTATTCCAATAACTAGTTGGAACTTAATTCGTGTCAGGTTTAGCTACAGGGTTTAAAGATTGTATATAAAAGAACCTGATTGTATAAAAAGAATGTGTTTTAACCCTTAGCACTTGAGTACCATTATTCAATATATTGTTGACATTATTAAATATGTTGGTATCCAATCAATTACTAAACGTGTAAATATTTTATGTAAGAAATAAATTAATATAGAATGGAATTATTCTAGGTCGGAAGAAATGTTTAATTCTCGAGTTAAAATAGCTCCGAGTGGAAAGAGTTAAACAAATGAATATAATAATTGACTGAAATACAGTGGAATTAATCGCTGCATAGTGTATCGTATCTGATACATTTAACAAATCTGGTATATAGTAAACTAAGATTGTATTTGCTTTTATTTTTCCCTTCAAGAAAACACAAAAACTAACCTTTCAATGTTGTCATTTCAATAAAAAAAAATAGAAGAGGGTGAAAAGATGAGTATTTTGTAAAGGGTTACGGATCATCCCCTTAAAATTACAATTTCAATTTCCGCGTGCAGAACTAGATACAGCATTAAATAAATCTATTGAATTGAAATAAACCTATGAAATTAAAATAAATCTATCAAATTAAAATAAACCTATTGAATTAAAATAAATCTATCAAATTAAAATAAACCTATTGAATTAAAATAAACCTATTGAATTAAAATAAATCCATTGAATTAAAATAAATCTATTGAATTAAAATAAATCTGCCGGGCATGCAATGATTCACGTTTCAACTTCCAGTGTAGGTCAAATCGGGGAAATAAATCAGCAGAACTATGGTATTTATATTATATTTACTACAACAAAAGAGCATGGAGACAGTGAGAAGCATCACGAATTCTGACGGACCGAATCAAATTGTGCTGAAAGGAGGGAGAACGCGATATACACGAGAGAAGCGAGCTTCGGTCTGATACGTTGCACTTCTTCTCAATGCATATCACCTAATAGAGATTGCTCGTCGCACACAGAGCAGTCATTCTAGCAAATAGAGTAACGAAAAGCAAAACTCTCGCGCGCACAATTGTTGTTATTCTCGGATTATTCTCAGCGTTCCTTTTTATTCCTCCTTTACGGGCCGGCATCTGCGCG
Organism: Lasioglossum morio; assembly: GCA_916610235.2. Lineage (NCBI taxonomy): Eukaryota > Metazoa > Arthropoda > Insecta > Hymenoptera > Halictidae > Lasioglossum > Lasioglossum morio. The sequence goes on along the minus strand of OU744325.1, from coordinate 6,878,664 downwards.
AATTGCTGTACGTGCTCGTCGAAAGTATTTCTGACACTCTTCTCCATAACACTGAACGCTGTTGCTTCGCTCACATCAACGCGTCGACAGCCTTTTTGTTCGCGTCGTTTTTCCGATTGCCAATTGATCTTAAACGATGAGCGTCGTCCATTCGCCGTAGTCGATACTGCGGAGAAAATGTTTTAGTCGATGAACGTCGTCAATTCACTGTAGTCAATACTGCCGAGAAAATGTTTTAGTCTCGACGGACGTCGTCGATTCACTTCAGTCGGTACTGTAAGAAAAATACTTTATCGTGAAATCACTACGGTTGACGCAGAAAAAAATGTTTCCATTGGTAAAGTAACAATACTCTGTAGAGCATAAGGAGAACTAAAATTTCAGTTTTAAGTTGTATAATAATTATCTCGGTGTCAAACTGACACAGTAGTAAAAGATCGATGATATAACAAGGTAAACAAATAATTTTTCAATATTTTTTCATTCAAATTAATGAGTTAACAGTTACATCCGTTAAGTTTCCCCGTTATGTTTCATATTATAACAATAAAAGTCATGAATGTTTCAAGCAAAGTCTACAAATAACAGAATATTATAACTTGTCTCGGGAAAACTGTGCCAAATTGACACGAGGGACTGATACGAATTAACCCTCATACATTCCTCAGGGTGAAAATTCACCCACCTTATATTTTCACATACTGTAAAATTGTGACGCTATAAATGAAACATAATGTGTTGATTTAACGTGTAAAATAAAAATGGGTGATTTGTTATCCTAGTCTCTTTTATACAGCTATTTTTGAGGTGCGTATGAGAGTTAAAAAACGTCACTTAAAAATTCACAGTAACATAAATAACTTATTTACAAGAAGTGCTTAAATGTATCTAAATATTATTTAAGCTTTTTAATGTAAAAACATTGAATGCTTAAAAACTCACATTAAATTGTAAGCAAACAACGAGAAGATCGTGAAAGTCAATTTGATAGTGCGTTTGATATGTGGTTTCGTATGGCGCGCGTCTCCCCGCGAAAAAGATGGCTGTCCGAGACTAAAACGGTCCCCGTCTGTTCCGCAAACATTCTATATTTATTCAGCAGATATTCACACTTAGTTTTACATTTATAGCGCGGCTCGAACGCGACAGATGCACGATAAGAACGGGAAGGGGAAAAATAGGCGAACGAGCTGATTTACGTTTCCGTTCCGTCCCGCGGAACGTGTTTCTTGATCCGGCGACGTAGAACGCGTACACGCTCGCATTCATCATACTCCCGTATGGCCGCCACGAGACCGGGCAATTTATGCGTGTTTTGATATTCTCGCCCGGCTATTCTTCTCTTCTTTTTTTTTTCATTTTTATTTTCGTTGACTCGCGTCGCTCGAATATATTAGATGGGTGGAGGGCAGAGAGGGAGAGAGTGAGAACGACACATAGCCGCGGATAACATCGCAGGACCAACGAACAGCTACGGCTGCTACCCCAATAAATTCGTACCCCTAAAACCCATAAAAATGCATTGGATTCGCGGGATTCGAACGCGCGAACCCCGCTACAGTCTTTTTGGTCAGAAATTGTTGATAAGCTGACGTGGTGAGAGGGGTGCCGGAAAACGAGACTGATACCCGAAATGCATTTTGCTGTACTTTGATTATCTCGAAAAAATTTCTTTATTTTCGAGTCGTATAAAGTTATGTGTAGAAAATGGAGCGCGAGTATCTGACTGACTAGACAGCGGATTTTATGCATTTATGACGAAGAGGTGCAGGTGTGATTTAAAACAGTAAAAATAGAAAAAGAATTTAAAAATACTGTTATATTATTTTGAACCTATTAAACATGTACAAGAGTGTATAAAACACACTTCTGCATCGGTGAATATTTGTAAAATGTCATGGTTTCCCTGCCCATTCGGATCATAAAGTACAAGACACCACATGTGTAATAATACAGGGTGTCCCAAAACTACCCTAGGAGCCGAAAATAGGAGGTTCCTTGGGTCATTCGAAGCGACATTTTCCTTTGCAAAAATGTTATCCGCGGCTTTGTTTAGGAGTTATTAACGAAAAATACGGACCAATCAGAACGCGACCTAGACGCGAGTTGGCACAGTCGGCCAATGGACAGTTGGCGCGCCGAGCCGATTTTACCAACTCGCGTCTAGGTCGCGCTCTGATTGGTCCGTGTTTTTCGTTAATAACTCCTAAACAAAGCCGCGGATAACATTTTTGTTAAGGAAAATGTCGCTTCAAATGACCCAAGGAACCTCCTATTTTCGGCTCCTAGGGTAGTTTTGGGACACCCTGTATAATATAATATGTATGTATGTAATGGATATTTGATCCCCTCAGGGTTTCAAATCCCGTTCCACACTTCTCACCTTTTACCAACACTCTCCCTATCGCCTATTTCAGCGGGACCTACTTTTTGTTACGGTGAATTCTTATCCACCTTAAATATAATATAATATAAATCTCGTTATTGACGACCGAAGACAACAACAAAAGGAATTCATTCGACAGTTTCCCCACTTCTCAATCTAAAGTCCTTCCGACACATTACCGTCCAGTTAACAGACGCTACATTTCCCCACCCTTAACCATTCACGGAAAACCGAGGTGACAACCGCAGTTTTATTTTGACCGTAGTCGGAGTAACTCGTTTCCATTCGTCGTCACGATTTTGAATTACGTGTTGTATTGTGCTTCACACATATTAAGACGTGCAAATGGCAGTGTCCTGTTGATCCGACGGAGAAATATAAGATTTTAAAAAGATTGTAAGTACCTATACTTGACATAAGTATTTTATAAACCAGGATTCATATTCTTATATGTAAAAATGGATATAAGGTATTCTTTTATATGCTTTAAAAATATTTTTCACGGGTCCGAGTCGATGTTCGAAGAGTTTGCCTCACGAGACACTCTCCGCGAGTTTCTTTTTCCAATAGATTCGCGTATGAATTCATAGTCACCCACACCTCTAGACTACCAATCTCGTATCGCTGTCTGGCGATACCCTAATGAACGGCTCGTAAAGCGAATATTTTACCATCCAATAACGTTTACGTTCGTTTCCCGCCTAATGAAACTCTGAACGGACAGTGTACACGGGCTAATTCCAATTTTCGTGAGCCGAGGACGATAAAAACGTGGATTTGCATAAACTAGCGCAGTCTAGGTATTACGGCGTCGTTGCCGAAGGCACGCCTAAAGGGAAAGAGGTCGGGAAAACCGGATCCGGTAGAAAAAGAGAGGAAAACGCCGAGGCGACACGGTAGCAGTCTAGTATGTGTCCTGAAAATCGGAATATAGGATGTCGTAAGTCTTTTGAGAAGCCGAAAGCAACCGGTGGATTTTTATTTCAATTCACGGGGCAATATATTATTTGCAAAGCTCGGGTTCTTCGACGTGAACACACGCACCGCGTCGCGCACGCACACCGGGATATCTCGACGGCGCGGCGCCCACCTCCGACTCCGCCACAAATCCTATCCGCGAAAACGTGGAACCTTTCGTCGGGTACCAAACGCTTTCTATACATCTGTAACGACGCGAATAACCTTTATGCATCCCCTTCAGACCCCCGCCGAATGCTACAGCCTTTTCCCTCTTACGAGGCAACCCTCCTTCGCCACCCACGCGAACAACCCCCTCGACTCGTTCTACCAATCTATCGGTTTCGGCAATTGCATTCTAGAATTTATTTTCCACGCACGAATGCGGAGATTGGCCGGACGCATCAAACGACCGGGTCGAGAGTGAAACGCTATTCTTTCTCTCTCTCTCTCTCTCTCTCTCTCTCTCTCTCTCTCTCTCTCTCTTTTTTCCCTGTTCGCCTCTTCGGCTTTTTTTCGGCGCTTTTTACACGCGCCCGCGCGAAACGGCACCCTTGGGATCGAACGGAATTACCCCGTCCAGAGAATCCTCCAGCTAATTTTCGAATACTAAACGGCCCGAGACTCAGGTTCGATAATTATCGTGGCTCGATTTGCCCGATATTCGGGTCAACGAGCGATGAGCAGCCGATTTCGTATTATTACTTGGTAAATATTGGATCGACCGCGGCCAGATGCGATCCGAATCCTCTGGAGGAGGACACCGATAACCGTCGAGTCATTTGCGCCCGCTGCGTCTTTTTAATCGAGCGGAAGGTTAACCGAGGAACGTGTTTTAGTAGAATTTCTTGAGTATCCGAGGAATTTATGGTCGATGCTTCGCGCGGTAATTAAGGGAACGTCGGAGGATGTTGCGGACGAAATGATTGTCTTGGGAAGAGGCGAGGATGTTTTCTGGAATTGAGAAAGTTCCAGCGAATTTACACTTCTTCGCTTTGGATGTATAACGCGGATGTATCGTCCACAATGAGCATACGATAGATATAAACCGGAATATTTATATTTAATGATGAACTCCGTTCGAACGAACACCGTGAATTTGTTGAACGAGTTTGAAAGTGCACCTGATCAATTCATCGTAGGGTCTTCCATTTAGAAGCGTTATTTGAATTTTTAATTACTCGCATCTAGTATTTAGAATCTCAAAACATTAAATTTAGTAGAAGTATTTATAGGAAATATTTATTTTGCATTTACGTAATTATTTTATCAAATAAAAATTGATTCTTTGTTATTTGAACTTTTAATTACTTGCATCTAGTATTTAGAATCTCAAAACATTAAATTTAGTAGAAGTATTTATAGGAAATATTTATTTTGCATTTACGTAATTATTTTATCAAATAAAAATTGATTCTTCGTTAGTTGAACTTGTAATTACTGCATCTGGTATTTAGAATCTCAAAACATTAAATTTAGTAGAAGTATTTATAGGAAATATTTATTTTGCATTTAAGTAGTTACTTTATTGAATAAAAATTGATTCATGTTGGAGTCATATGAAGTTCCATGTGAACAGTAATATAGAAAATAGAGTGCGAAAATATAAAAAAAATGAAGAGGCGCAATCTAAGACACTAAAAGCATTACAAGAATTTAAAAATACACTTTTATATTATCTTCAATCTATCGAACACATTACGAGAAAAAATAAATTTCTGTTTCACTGCAGTTTGTTGGAATTCAGGTAGAAAATTTATATTTTGCGTAACATTCTGGAAATGCTTTCGTTCGTTCTAACGAATTCATCTTGCGCCGAACGCCGGTGGGCAGCGCGTTTACAGACAAAGGGTTAATCATGATTATTAGGGAAAGAAGTTTCGCATCGGCCTAAAATAATCGAACAAAACATAGCCGGGTGAAAGTACGATGATGAAACAGCGTTCGGATAAATTTCCCGCGAGCGTTCACGTGCGGCGCATGGATAGAGAGGTGGAACGCGTGCAGAGAGAGGCGGTCCTACTAAAGCGTGGTATTGGCTCGTAATTCCATGCGTTTGACCGCGTTTGACTCACATCAGACAGTCGCGATTCTCGCCGAATGGATTTCCGACCGAAGTCTGGAACCGACAGCTTCCAGTGGCCGCGCTGATACGGGGTAATCGATTCGACCGCAGCCGGTTCCGAATCGGCCGATACGCCTCGTCGCGACGCGCCGCGTCTCGCGTTGTCGGGACCTTCTAAGAGTCTGTTCTAATTTCAACTTGTCGGTCATGTTTAATTCAACCGTAATGCGAGATGTCACGCGAGTCGTTTCGCCGCTCGAAGATCCCGCTTAACGATCCCGCCCGGCTCCGAGAACGCGATTCCGAAACTATCGGGACCACCGAGCACGGTAATTCGCTTCGGGAACTTATCGTTCATGTATAATTCAGCAACCAGTCTTTCGGTCATATACACCGGCGACATGGACGTACACTTTGTCGCTCGAAAGTACACGGGCGGTTGCAGTTTCTTCAGAATCGACCACGTCCATTTATTTCGCTGGACGATGTTAGTGTGTAAATTTTCTTGTACGCGTTTAATGAACCCTGCGATTCATTTTACGGTTATAGTGAGTAAAAGTTCATAGAAGACGAAAATTTAGACAGTCGATTTCATGCATTTATGGCGAAAATGAACGCGTGTAACTTAAAATAGTGTAGACGTTAGAAGCATTTTGAAAGACTGTTATTAGAAGCATTTTGAAAGACTGTTATATTATTTTCAACATACTAACATGTTAAGAAGGAAAATTAATTTCTTGTCACTTCAACTTGAAAGACTGTTATATTATTTTAAACATATTAAAGATATTAAGAAACTCTAGATTGTTGCGATTTAGGTAAAACATTTTTATTCTGCATGAAGATCCGCTGTCAAGTTATAAATATTTAATCATATTTTATACATGTAATTGATTGAGCCAGAATTACAGTAAATGTTGCACCCATTAGAATCAACCATGCACGTCTATTTTTATTTAACATTTTGAAGGATCTTTTTTGACAACATTAATAGACAAGATGTATCCAAGATTTTAATGAATTTATTAGTTCATAGACAAGTTTAGAAACAAGTAAGATATTGTGTTCAATATAGTAAACATATTAAGAAACTCTAGATTGTTGCGATTCAGGTAAAACATTTTTGTTCTGCATGAATATCCGCTGTCTACATATAAATATTTAATCATTTTTTATACATGTAATTGGTTGAACCAAAATTACAGTAAATGTTGCATCCCTTAGAATCAACCATGCACGTCTAATTTTATTTAACATTTTGAAGGATCTTTTTTGACAAAATTGGTAGACACGTTGTACCCAAGATTTTAATGAATTTATTAGTTCATAGACAAGTTTACAAGAAAGAGAAAGAGGAAAAAATCTTCCCAGATTTACTTTTACTCGGTTAATACGTCGATGCATGTAAAACACCCGTTTACTTAAAATGTCCTCCGGTTTTTACGCCGCGGCCGCCTCGAACTGCCGCTCGTAAATCCCGACTTTCCGGTGATATCGACCACCAGCACCTGGACGATCCTGAATTTTATTCTGATGTCCCACGGCGCTATCGTCTCGTAACGAAACAGATGAACTACCATTTACGATCGGTTCGCGATCCTGCGGGAGCCTCGTGGATTTTTCAAATAGGGAAATGAGCCTCGCCAATGTATTCTCTCTTAACTTTTTATACGTTTATTATTTTTGAACATTTTCTTCGCGGTTCTATCGTAAAACTGTTTCAAGTGTCCACTCTTTGGACGCTGTCACGGCACTTTGTAGTCTGAAGATGAAGGTTTATGACAAAAATTGACAGCTGATTCTATGCATTTATTACAATCATTTAAAACATTGAACATATTAAACGAATTAAAACATTAAACATATTAAACAAAGTTTGAACATGAAACATATTAAACGAATTTGAAAATACTTTTATATTATCCTCAACCTATTAAACATATTAAGAAAAAAAATAAACTATCAGTCCGGTTTGTTGCGATTCAGGTAGAAAATTTAGTTTTGCACAAAGATCCGCTGTCTAATCATAAATGACTGATGTGTATTGTATTATAAAAATAACAAGATTAAATTTATTTGTTATTTATTTATTACCTGGATCGAAACGTTGAGAATAATTTAAATTACAAAATTGCTTATCATTAATATTTGATCGAACCTGTGCGCTGAGAGCATTACCTAAATTCTATAAATTTATTTATATTTTGCGCGATTTTTATTATAATATATACCGGGATAAAAAATCTATGCAATCAATTCACACGAACACACCTTTTAATATCAATAATTGTACAATATAATAAAATAGCAAGATAATTCAATTAATATAATTCAACTTTTCAAGGCCAACATGGCAGGCCTAATAAAATGATCTAAGAATGATTTTCACCCGGAATGTTGCGAGTTCGTTCGCGATACAATAAGAAAAATTTCGTTGAATCAGGCTGTTTCTTGTATAAAGTACAACGATTATCATTGATGTCTCATCTCCTCCGAAGCTGGTGTTGAGGTCCCCGAAAATATAGCAGAAACTTGAGAGTCGATCCAATGTAATTCACTATCTTCCTAATGATCGGACGTGCTCCCCAAGTGTCGCGATGTCAAATTACGTTTCATTCCATTGTGATAAAGGGATGGTTTTCGATCGTGGATGGTGAAAGGGTCTGGCCGAGCGTTTAAGGGCGACGTAAACCTTTATCCTCGATAATCCGATGGTCGTTTGAACGAGGAGCGGATTCGATCTAGCATCTTCGGGGCCGGGTCACTAGCGGGTGCGTGTTCTGGACAGCGGTTGTCCAGCCTCCCGTGGGACAATCTTGTCGGCAGGCCTCCGCCATTACCTGGTCACATTGTACCTCCACCTAGTAACCCCGGGCACACGATATTGCATCTGATGCGAAATCTGCCGGGCTGATCGGATGCCTGGTGTCTCTAGTCTGCATGGTTACCTTCGATAACCTCGTTCGATCCTATAGCTCAGCCGCTTGTTCTAGCCTCGACCCAGGGAAAGAGAGGACAAAGGCTTGAGGTCCGAGAGAGCAGAAACGGGACACGTCGACACACGGGTCTAGCAGGATTATAGGGTCGCGTTGGTCGCACAGGGCTCCCTCGGTCCTGCGCCCGAAGGTCCCGAGATTGAATTATCTGCCACGAAGAGGGGGCTTGACCTCCGCTATCGCGATAGTGGAAAGTCAGAGAAAACCGGAGTGGCCACTAATCATGTAACCCCCGAAACACACAGGCGGGAGAGACTCGGTTGGGACACCGAACTGCAAGATATTACCCGGGACGAACAAAGAAAACAACGTCGGCTGCGACCAAATTCTATCCTACTCTTAAATCATCCCGATTGCCTTCTCTGGACAGAGTCTGTCTCCGGTATATCGCTAAGATGCTGCTTCTCGAGGACTTCCGGCTTCGGTGTTAGTCATGCTCGATGCCCTGCGTCCGATCTGTAAACGGATCTCGCCAGAGAAATGAAACTCTCTTATCTGTCCTTTGAGGAAGAGTCAGCTAGCATCCTCGAAACTTTGCTGATCGATGTCTGCGCTAACTTCGACGGAGAAAAAAAATCTTCGCTCTCGTCGTTCTGTGGGGGAGTCTAACAAGTGTAACTAAGTGTACGGAACTTGGGAGGAACAAGAGGAGTCAAAAATCTGCTTAAGGGGGTAGACTTGTTTTTAGGATTGCAAGGGTGCCTTCTCATTTCTCGATGATGCAAAAATGAAGGTTTTCAGTAGGGAAAATCGCCCTAAAATTTTCTATTTTTACTGTATAATATAAGCTTCATGTATAACTTTATATTTTTACTGTTTTATTTTATTATTATTATTATTATTTTTACTAATTTTCTATTTTTACTGTATAATATAAGCTTTATGTATATTTTACTGTATAACATATGCTTTATGCATCCGAATAATGAAAATTACTATTCGTAACAGGTAGAAAAAAGGAATTTCGAGGGCGATTGCGGTCTAGATTAATTTTTTATCTAGCAATTTTAACTACTAAAAATACCCCCGTTTGCGTTATCGATAAATGAGAAGGCGTATCCCTTCCAATCATTTCTTTTTTTTTGTTACCTTAGGAGGGTTTTTCTTCCTCTCTTTGTTTCTCGGAACATCGGTGTTAAATTGCGTGTTCCTTGAAAAGTTGAACGACGAGCGCGTGTTTTGTGTCTGTATTTCCCCGAAGTCAGAGGACTGGGCGAGAGCATTTGTTTACGTTTTTTCTTGATGCAGGTGTCTCCGAGGGGACTTATGTGTGCGTCTGTGTGCGTGTGAGCGCGTGACGATCGAGGCGTCCGAGACGCGTCTCAGTAGCAGTTGGTTGTTAGCCGTTGACACACGAGTGTAATAAAGCGTGAACATCCTCTTTCCACGATGTTTCTATTTTCATAATCCTTTGATCATCCCGTTAATTGTGGTTCTATTTGAACAATCGGTAAGGCCCCATTCATTGATTCTCTTACCGATGATTGTTCCGAGGAGGGCCACAACCTGTTCTTGGCTTATCCCTTCTAATCCTGAAAACGGGAGACCAACCCCTAAATTTTTGCTCTTGTTTATCTGCGTAGGAGTTTGAATGTCCAAAAGCAGGAAACAAATGAGTTGAATCGAAAGTGTGGTTAAGAGAACAGCTAAAGTTTCTAGATGGGACGGCTCCCTTTGATAAGATTCATTCCGAAACTGAGTATCCTGCAGCTTCGTCACGGCTTAGACACCGTCGAACTGCTTTGACAGGTAATAGAGAGAAGACCGCCAGCTGATAGAGATCCTTCATCGATAACGAGGTCAAAGGGTTGCTGGGGACCGAACGACGTTCGAACGCATCCGCCGCAAACATTCCGCAGAACCGTAGGACAGATGCGGTGTACGGTATCAGCAGTCGGTGCCGGAACCTCTGTCGTCAGAGAGTATCCTTTGGGGTGTCCGCAGATGTGCCGAGCGCCGCACCCTCCTCCTCCAAGGATGCTAACCACCACGGCTTGGCTATTCGTGGTTTTGACAAGGTCGAGACAGGCTACCTGTCGTTCGGCCGACCGGATTCTCTTGGTCAGTGACTATTAAACGTTACATCCTGCGGAACCGCGAAACGTGCCAACCACCTGATTATCGGAAACGTTCTCCCGGCGACGGTACTCCTCCGCACGAATTTTCCGGAATTTTCTGACTGTCGGGAAATACTGGGAACATTGCGGACAGCGTTTTATTACGAGTCCTTTGAGGTGAAACGATCCCGCGTCGCGTTGAATTACCGTGCTGGCTGGTAGAGAATGTTCTGTATCGTTTAAAGGATTTTAAGCCTGACATTTTTTAAGAAACATTTTACTGTAAATTTTATAGTGGCGAACGCAGAGAATAGCTTGGATTCAGAGGTACTTTTACTTACAGGGACTTGTATTATTATTCGGACGCTCTAAAAGAAACGATAACTTTTTTAATATTGAATAATATTGGACAATACATTCAGTTTGAGTACTATTTAACCCTCATCCACACGACGTGGTACCCGGGTACCTATTTCAAATTCATTTAGAATAGTACAAAAAATTACCCGTGTGGATGAGGGTTAAGTTTGTTTAGTGCTAGTGTGTATTCTTTATTATGTACGATCAGTGCTTCAAAGATTTGTGTTCAGTACTCTACTCGGCCGACTTAACCCTCATCGACACGGGTAATTGTTTATAAGAATTTTATACAAATTTTATACGAATTTGAAATAGGTATCCTGGTACCTCGTCGCGTGGATGAGGGTTAAATATGAAAGGAACGCAAGCAAGACTTAATAATAAGATTAATAGATGATTTTATTTATAACTACGTTCAAATGCTTAACCCTTATACGTTCTTCAGGGTGAAAATTCACCCTTTCAATATTTTCACATACTGTAAAATTATTCATCCTTTCATGTCTACGTCTTTAAAATGCGACGCTACAAATGAAACATAATGTGTTGATTTAACGTGTAAAATAAAAATGGATGAATTGTTATCCCAGTCTCTTTTATGCAGCTATTTTTGAGGAGCGTATGAGGGTTGAAAAAATTATTCAGCAGAAAGAATAACATAGAGATTATTAACACACACTATAAAAATGTGTCAAATGAAAGATGTGTTGAATTCTAAACGGAGTAGAGATGTAAGGATTCGAAATCCCCGCTTGTCTTAATAACGAACGTTGTTCAGCGTATTCAAAGCGAAACAATCAGTGTCGATCTGCACGAGTCTGATGTATGATTCATAAGACCGTCGAGAGTCTTAAACGAAATTACACGGTTTGATACCGCGACGACAAGTTAAAAAGGAAAGTGGCGTTTATAGACTGTTTCAGTAGGTTATCGAATAATATAGGTACGAATACATTGCGCATATTTTGTCGTCGGGGTGTTGCAATCCGATACACAATTCGATCGATAATTCCCATGCATATCGTGCTCAATTAACGTGGAATATATTGAAATTTACATTTATCGGTTAACCGGGGTCAACGAAAACATCTTGCACTTTATGCGGGCGTTTGCGCAGCTGTTGCGAACCTCCCGTGAGAAACTGCTGTACATTTTCCATCCGTTTAACGAGCGAACACTATCTGCGGCACTTTATATAATTGAACGTTGACCGTAGCTATAATTATTTCTAACTATGTAATAAATTAGCCGACTAGTTTTCACAGGATTTGTTTAATCTTCAATCTGCGTGCATATATTCTAATGTTAACCCTGTACTGGAGTGTAATCACAGCCCTGAATTTTGTCAGTGAAAAATGTAAAGAAAACACTTTGACATCGTAAGCATTTGTGAAATTTTATCGATTTTAAAAGAGATCACAAAATTTAATAGGGATAAAAATAATAAATTTAATAATTGTAATTCTTTTCTGCGCAATATTCCCAAAATATGTTTTCTATTCGGTGATTTATCTCGTCTACATTTTTATAAGTCGGGGGTGCGTTTGCACCCCTATACGCAGAGTGAAGGTTAAATCTTTCTGCTATGAAGCTCTCGTGACTGGACGCCATTAGAATTTTTCTTGGGGGCAATGTTGAGTCCCTCTTCTATTCGAAAGTGTCAGATTCTGACATTTGATAGGAAGATGCTGTTTTTTTCGATCGAAAGGAAGAACTGAGCCGAAAATTTCGCGACTCGGGCGGTCCCCGGCCATCTGTCGCACTTCTATGGGGATATTATGGTGGCGCAATCAACCCTATCCACACGTACGGCCGCCCTCGCGGGTCCATCCCCTTATCGGGGTGCAATAATGGAAACTACGTCGTCGATTCTATTTTCTCTCCCTTGGGAACCTGGCAACCGCCCCGGCGCGACGCGGCGCTCGGGGGTCCGGGACTACAGCTCCGGCCCGCGCAATAATGGTTATTTATTAGCGTTAAATCAAATGCGTTAGCACCGCGCGGCTTTGCGCCAGCGCCACTCCCGCCCCGCCGCCCAATATATATGATAATAGTGATAATAATGCCGGAACCCGACCACTTCCGGTGACCAATTCCCGTTGCGGTGACGAACCGTACAAGAAAAACTAACCGCCCCCACCCTCCGCGACTCGCGCACGTTCAATCTGATCACACGATCCAGGCAGTGCACCGTGTTCTAATTAGAATTGGTAATTGCCAGATTTGCTCTCCAGTATTCCAACGAATAAATAATTGGAACAATGCTGCTACGGCCTCATTGTTCCCGGGGCCTTTAATCTTCATATCGATTTCATTTGTTTCTACGATACACCAATGCTGTCCGCTATCGAAACCAGTCGAACCGCTGGTTCGCGTTTTTTATAATTAGTGACACATGTGACAGTGATCGGACAAAGGTACAATCAATCTTGACTTCTCAGAGGGCTACAAAAATCGTCTTTCGTAACTAGACTGAAGATTTTTATGATGAAAGAGAAACAGAAACTTAATTAAACGTTAATTCTTTTCGTTTCTTTTTCAACAATTTTCAATTTCATCTGCTCAATTTTCCGCAGTCTGGTTGTCAGAACCAGAAATCTTGTATTTACTCAGAACAAAACGTATTAACCATTCGAGGAATGATTTGTTTAATTGGGATGAAAAAATTGAAAGGTCAGTTTTTGTGTTTTATTTAAGGGAAAAATATTAACCCTTCACTGCATAATTTTTTAAATTGGGATGAAATTGAAAGATCAGTTTTTGTGTTTTATTTAAGGGAAACATATGAAAAAAGATTAAATCAACATATACCAGATTTATTAACTGTATCAGATATGATACACTATGCAGCGAATGGTTAAAAATGGTTTGAAGACTACGTTCTGAACAGAACATCAGAATGTTGTTGTCTAAAATAAACCGCGAACTGCTTGATCAATAGAACGTTGAATAAACACTAGCACACGAAGTTCCAACCACCCGAACATTCCCTAAAACAAATCACTCCACATCTCAATACTAGTGCGTCACAAACAGCGTCAAACAGCAGGACGCATCTCGTCATCGTCAATCGCATCTTATTACCCATGGCATCAGAGAATTCCGATTACACAGTCCGATGTATCGATGCATGTCCGAACGGCACTGTTCATTCCATCCCGAAAACTCGAAGTTTCCTCGGGGAACTATAATTGTATACCGCGTCAAATGAAACGGCCGTAGTCAAAGCATACCTTCGGCGAGCCAGACCACTTGCAGTCCCAACCGACAAAAGGCCAATCTCCAGGTTGCACGCCAAAACGCAACTTACCCCTCTTCTCCTACGAACGGACCAACAGTCCGCCTGGTTCCCGCCCCCGCATCTGTTGTGGGGTTGTAGCTCGGAAGCTTGAGCATCGTAATATAATTCAGAGGCGCGTTGTTTCCGCGACCGATCCCCCCTTCCGTTGCATTTTATACGGGGAACAACTACACCGCTGGTTCGTTAGGGGAGTGGGGGAAGTTTACTGGATCCGATGATGGCCCTTCCCTCGATCCCCTGAACAACGGCAACCGACTAGCTGGGAGTTAAATTTACAAAGTGTGTCATCCGGGACTCGAATTGTTGCGTTACAGGGATTGTCCTTCCGGGAATGGTTGGATTATCAATATGGACCAGCACAGTGAACTTATTGTTCGTTGCTAAAAATGAATCGACGATCTCAGAATCGTATTAATAAACAGAGATTACGAAGCACCGGTGAGACGATCTCAGAGTCGTATCAATAAACAGAGACTATCAAGTATACCATTTGATACTTTGTTTTAAGAACCGGACTGTGGGGCATAACCTAAACAGTCTGAGTATACGAGAGGACTTTGATTTCCTTCAGTTGAAGCTAAGATTTTGGTTTATTTTAAAAGTACCATTTATTAATACACATTTCCAATTCAATACAATTTTTAAATTCAATACAATTTGCAAATTCAATCATTTTTGTCTGACCTATTTAAACGCTGTGCCAGAGTATTCATTAGATCTTTTCTATTCAAACGAGTCCAAACACGACACAAATCGGTCTACCTTTATAAAGTTCATACGTATCAATCACATCTACGTCATCAATTTTTATATCTACAATAAGTCCTCAAAACTAGTCCAACTTGGATCGTGTTTGGACTCATTTTGCTCAGAAAAATCTGACCAACTAAACTTTCAAAAGACAAAACTAAAAATTACTTAATTCGAAATATTGGACTCCGCCAATGGTAGGGAAAGATTGGGGATGCATAGTGCAATTGAAGTGTTACAAATCTCATCGAATTGAAGTGAGCAGTACAGTATAATTTAGAGCCGTGTTGTTTCCGCAGACTGAACTGAACAATCTGATCAAGATTGACCTGAACAATCTGATCAAGATTGACCTGAACAATCTGATCAAGATTGACCTGAACAATCTGATCAAGATTGAACTGAACAATCTGATCAAGATTGAACTGAACAATCTGATCAAGATTGAACTGAACAATCTCATCAAGATTGAAGTGAACAATCTGATCAAGATTAAACTAAACAATTTGATCAAGATTGACCTGAACAATCTCATCAAGATTGAACTAAATATTCTCATCAACATTGAACTGAACAATCTCATCAAGATTGAACGTGAAATGAATAAAAAAAAAGGAACAACGAGTCTTCATCTCAAATTATTACTAGTCCGACTTGCATCGTGTTTGAACTCATTTTACTCAGAAAAATGTGACCAACTTAACTTTCCAAAGACAAGATCAAGAATTACTAAATTCGAAATATTTGACTCAGCCAATGGTAGGGGAAGATTGGGGATGGATCGTGCAATTGAAGTGTTACAAATCTCATCGAATTGAAGTGAGCAGTACAGTATAATTTAGAGCCGCGTTGTTTCCGCGGACCGACCCCACACCGACGCAGCTAGTTAGTTAAGGGATGTGGAGTGGGGGTGGGTGCCTTCCTGGTTCTGATGATGGCCGCCCCGCCTCTTGTTCCTCTGAACGACGGCAACCTGTCCGAGTCTGGCTACGCCCGTCACATTCGTCACAGCCCTCCCTACCACACGTTCTTCCCCGTGTCGCGGAGCCCCGAACTACCCGGTTCTGCAACGTGTAAACACGCCACCGTAATAGCGACCAGCGACCCTGCTCGCCGAGAGAGCCCAAGCATTGTGTGCGCATACTGATGTTTCATTAGCCGACTGTTCATGCTTCTCCCTTTCCGTCAATCAAGTCCTCCAGCCTGCGGCTGCCTCCTCAGTTTCACCAGACGTCCATCCCGATCCCGGCCGCGAATATCGGTCTGCTACGATCGCTTTATAAGGGGATTACAGTTATCCCGTGTTTGGTTACCCCTTCCGCGGTTGCGATCTGTTTAGCTGCGTTTACGTGCCACCACCCACCATGGAGGATGCGCTTTGCTCTCGATAGACGCGTTTCTGGGTCGCGATTGATCTACGAGGTCCAAGATTTCAATGATTATCCTCAAGGTTTGGTTTGACGAGGTTTGAAGTTTGAAGGTTTCGAAAGTTTGAAGGACAAGGGTTTAAGATGGACTACTGTTTCAATGAACATATCTCTAGGTAAAGAAAAATGCTTAATCTCTTTGTCACAATTAGTAAACATTTTAATTTTATGTAGCTTCCTGTTCTTGATCAAAATATGAATTTCAGTGATAGGTTTAAGATAGACTATTATTTTAATGAACACATATAGATAGATATAGATAGATATACAAAAATGCTTAATCTGTGTGTCCCAATATATAAAATTTTTTATTGTATGCAGTTGTCCATTCTTGATGAAAATATGAATTTCAGTGATGGGTTTAAGATGAACTGTTTTAATGAACACATATAGATAGATAGATAGATATACAAAAATGCTTAATCTGTGTGTCAGAAGTTATAAAAAATTTTTTATATGCAGTTGTCCATTCTTGATGCAAATATGAATTTGAGTGATAGGTTTAAGATAGACTACTGTTTTAATGAACACATATAGATAGATAGATAGATAGATATACGAAAATGCTTAATCTGTGTGTAACAATATATAAAAATTTTTATTTTATGCAGTTGTCCGTTCTTGATCAAAATATGAATTTCAGTGATGGGTTTTAGATGAACTGTTATAATGAACACATATAGATAGATAGATATACAAAAATGCTTAATCTATGTGTCAGAATATATAAAAAATATGAATTTCAGTGGTGGGTTTAAGATAGACTACTATTTTAATGAATACATATAGATAGATAGATAGATATACAAAAATGCTTAATCTGTGTGTCAAAATTTATAAAAACTTTGATTTTATGATGAACATCATCATTGCCGTCATCTAAGAGCTGCCGTCAACGAAATCTCCAGAGGTATTAAACACAGGGAGCAAAATTAAATATCCCGACTGCCTTTCGATGAAGATTAATCAAGGATATCTGAAAAGCGTTTCAGCGTCGAGTAAAATATGTCGAGGTAATTCGGTAATTTGCTTGGAAAGTTATGCAACAAGTGTACCATTTACACGCGCGACTATACGTAGACTGTCGGTCGTATTTCACGCGCAGGTACCGATTACCTGTTTAGATTACTCTTTCACCGTGGCAATCGTTCCGCAGGGACGCGTCCCGAAAAGAACAGTCGTTTCCCGGTGGCGGTAACGGCTAGCGCACGGATCCCACTATGGCTGCGGTACGCGGACCGGAAACGACCGGACGAAATCAATTTATAATAGGATCACAATTATCTCTGCGGCTGATCTCCCTTTCGAATTTACACTCGAACGACGGAGTTATACACCACGTGGTCCGGTGATGAACTGCAACGCGAAATTCGAACCGCAGCGGTCGATTGTTAGCGGTGTCGGGGCCGGAGTGCCGTGCGATTGTTATACACGTTTAATTTGCTCGATCCAGATTATATAAGTTTCGAGCAATTACCCTCTGGTTACACGTACGATTATTTCGGTCGGTTCCGCTGGCTGATCGGTTCGATGCTCGGCTCATTGATATCCCAACCGAATCGTTTGCTTTGTGGAGCAACGATGCTTGTGCTCGCGAATTAAAAACGAAACAGACACGACCGATACGAGGCAGAAAAATTTCAAACGGGTGTTTAACATTTCGAACGCTTCAGGGAACGTTGGACTTGCTCTTTTCATGCTACAGTCGTTAATCAAAAGATTTAATCAACGTGGGAGGCTTGTTCATCGTTGCTCTCAGTTTCCACATGATTTAATTGTATATAAAGAATGTTTTACAGGATACTTGTATTATATGGAAGAACTGATAGGCGCTGCTCTGATGAACAAATTAAATATTTTTGTATTCGTTCATTGTCTTTTATCGACTTTGTTAGCGTCAGTGTTAAAAGTGCAAATACATGATTTCATTGTATATATCTAAATAATGTTATACAGGATACTTGTATGTCTTGGAACAACTGATAGGCACTGCTCTGATGAACAAATTAAATATTTTCGTATTCGTTCGTTGCTAGTATCCAAAGTGCAAAGACGTGATTTCATTGTATCTAAATAATGTTATACAGGATACTTGTATGACTTGGAACAACTGATAGGCTCTGCTCTGATGAACAAATTAAATATTTTCGTATTCGTTCGTTGCCAGTATCCAAAGTGCAAAGACGTGATTTCATTGTATCTGAATAATATTATACAGGATACTTATCTTACTTGGAACAACTGATAGGCGCTGCTCTGATGAACAAATTAAATATTTTCGTATTCGTTCGTTGCCAGTATCCAAAGTGCAAAGACGTAATTTCATTGTATCTAAATAATGTTATACAGGATACTTGTATGACTTGGAAAAACTGATAGGCACTGCTCTGATCAACAAATTAAATATTTTCGTATTCGTTCGTCGTCTTTCATCGACTCTGTTAGCATCAATGTTAAAAGTTCAAATTTGTATAAGCCATTTCAACCAATTGGACAAGTGCTTTTCTAAATTACCAGTAAGAAGTAACATGTTTCAGAGATAGCTGGGTTCTCATGAGATTGGATTCGAATGTCTGAGATTCGGCAGTATCCGTTTCAAAGAAGCAACGAGCTCTATCGCGATTGTTCATCGGGAAAAAAGTTGTAGAAAGCTGGTTGCGAATGGGTTTCACCGCGTTAGCGGTAGCTTTGTCAACTGCAGCGTAAGTGACAGGTACGATTGCCTTGCCGTCCGTATTATCCGGCCGATGTTTCATTACACTGTCAATCACGGTGTTTGTCCGAAGGGCCTTCCCGCAAACCGAGTCGTTCTCATCAACCGGGCCGAGCGGAGCCGCTTTCGCTGGTCGCTTTATAAGGGGATTACAATCACCGCACAGTGTTTGATTACCTTTCCGTGTGTGGAAGTTAGTTAGCCGGGCCGCGATACGCAGGCTCGCATGTCAACAGTGTCCCGTGGACGAGACCTAAACGGCCCGGCTCCGACCAATCATATCGCGATATGGCTTAATAGCGAAAGCTATTAACCGTCGATGGGCCAATTCCGCGGCACGATTACACAAACTTCGCCAGGATCCGCCGCAAGTACCTGTGTAATTTAATACCGTAATTGCCACGTGTACGTCGTACGCATCGCGCGCGACGCGATCATTGTGTCCCACCCACGCGAACCTGTCGCCAGCGTCTTTGATCCCTGTCAGACAGTTAGTTGATCGCGGTTAACAGCGAAATGAGTATTCGGCATCCATCTTCAGGATGTTGCTTGGATGGTTCAAGAAATGTCGAAGCCTGTAATCGCGTGGGAATACTTAATTAGCCACTTGGGACTTGTGGGAAGAAATAGATGATTCGAGGAAGAAGATAGGATGTATTGATGAGGAAAGAATTAAAAAGTGAACAATCTGATGATGATTGAACTGTATTGTGACGAGGAAGCAAATTCATTGGACTCAGATTATTTATTTTATGATTGTCGCAATCAGAAAGACTCTATGAAGAAGACGAAAGGATGTATCGTCGAGGATGGAATCAAATTTGAACTGAACAATCTGATCAAGTGTGACCTGAATCATCTGACCAAGATTGAACTCAACAATCTGATCAAGATTGAACTCAACAATCTGATCAAGATTGAACTGAAGAATCTTACCAAGATTGAAGTCAACAATCTGATCAAGATTGAACTGAAGAATCTGATCAAGATTATACTGAACTATCTGATCAAGATTGAAGTGAACAATCTGATCAAGATTAAATTGAACAATCTAATCAAGATTGTACTGACCAATCTGATCAAGATTGTACTGAACAATCTGATCAAGATTGACTTGAACAATCTGATCAAGATTGAACAGAAGTGTGACGAGGAATCAAATTCACTGGTCTCAGATTATTTATTGTATGAATGTTGAACTTAAAAAGACTCGATGAAGAAGACGGAAGGTTATATCGTCGAGGATAGAATCAAATTTGAACTGAACAATCTGATCAAGATTAACCTGAACAATCTGATCAAGATTGACCTGAATCATCCGATCAAGATTGATCTGAATCATCCGATCAAGATTGAACTGAACAATCTAATCAAGATTGAACTGAACAATCTAATCAAGATTGAATTGAACAATTTCATCAAGATTGACCTGAATCATCCGTTCAAGATTGAACTAAACAGTCTAATCAAGATTGAATTGAACAATCTCATCAACATTAAACAGTTTGCAATTCCAAACTGGTCCTTTGCCTGGACAACGAGTCTTCATCTCAAATTATTCTTAGCTCTAACTCCAACAGTAACAAGATCCCCAAACACGAAACGCACCCCCCGATCCTCTGTGAAAGATCCAACCTCTCTAAAATCCTGCAAATTGAAGGAGTAATCTAACCCTCTCAAGAGTATCGCTTACACAAGCTGGGAAAATTTTTGAGACAGTAGCGTGTAGTAGGATCCGTGGACCCACGACATGGAATTTATAATACACGGGGATGGTAATTTACACGGGCAGGATCGAGACCCTCATCCGAGGGTCTGGCCCGATGACGAAATCCACGAGGGAAAGGAATCGGGAATTTACGGGCGCGCCCGTAGGCTTGGATACATTCATAAAAACGCCCCACGGTTTTCCGTGGCCATTAAAAACTGCCGCGCAGCAAAGTGCAAATATCTCTGGTGATACTTCGGCGACGCGACGTCGTTGGTTCCTCGGTGACGAATGGCCTTCATCGACGCGTATACGAAGAGAGAGAGAGAGAGACTTAGGGGATGACTAGAGGTCGGAGGACTCTGCGCTAGCAGTCACGGGACATTTTGCGGGGCTTCGGCCCTCTATCTGATCATCCTGGAAAACGGATCCCGACGAGGGTGACGGACGCGTGGTCCGCAACCCTCGCCTCGGTCAGCGCCGCGTGGACCCACGAAAGGGTGAAACGGGCTTGGTTTGTGCAACGTGTGTGATTACGTTGGCAATTACCCCCACCCTCCCTTGGACAACCAACTCTCTGGTTCTCTCTCCCTCTCTCTCTCTCTGTTTCTCTCTCGCCTCCTTCCAGCCGCGCTGGCATTCGCAGCGTAGACCGTCGGCAGAAGGGTTGTAACTCGTTATTAGCGATGAAAGGGAACGGTGGAGGGGCAGGTGATTACAGCCTCGCAGTAGATTCCCCGGCGATGATAAACGCCAGCACGCTGATCCGATCGTGGGCCTTGCCTTACCCTCCCTTGCCCTTGCCCTTGCTTTCTCTTAACCAACCCCAGACGCTCAACCACCTTCTTCTTCGGGGTTCTCTGTTTCCGTCTTTGTTGCCATATCCTCTTCTTCCACGCCGGAAGGAAACCAATCTTGATTAGCTGTCTGCTCCCAGAAGCTCCGCCGGACTGGACGATCCTCTTTTGGGGGTGGGTTTTACTATACATCCGGCCGTTGGCACACTTCCCAAAATTTTCCTGGTTGAATGTTTTCTGGAATTCGCTGGGAAGACTTTTAAGGCGCTCTTTTGTCTGTGTGACTTGTTGGAAAGTGGGAATTATAGTGGCTAGTACATCAAAATGGAGGGTGAGTAATGTTACGTGCTTGGTACATTTGTTTGGAAACATCAAACTTTTATTTGTAAAATATTGAAACATTCTTCACAATTTATCTCAATATTAAAGTATATTAATTCACTGTTGTGATAAATGCATGGCATCTAATGTTTACAAATCAATTTTTGAACATCAATGTTGAACATCAATCAATGAATTAATTCAATTTTGAAACAGTTGAAATTGTTGAAACACGTTGAAAATCAATCAATGATTTAATTCAATTTTGAAACAGTTGAAACATGTCAAAACATATTGAAAATCAATCAATGAATTAATTCAATTTTGAAACTGTTGAAACATGTTGAAAATCAATCAATGAATTAATTTAATTTTGAAACAGTTTGTAAAGTATTGTTTTACATGTAGTATCTACGGTTCGATAACGATTAATTAACCAGCTTGGCACTCTCTCTTCAATTTCCGAAATCGAACAGGTGAGAATAGAATTTCCAGACAGACTGTACGCGCGGCGCAGGCCCGTATATCTTACCGACGCCGGCGACACGGAAAACATGGTGCATACGAGATACAGAGCGAGCGAAGCGGAGGTTTAAAAGTGTGGGACGCAGATAAAAATGAAACACTGAATGTTTCATATAATACCTAAATTCCATATAGATCACTAGCCTCGAAAAAAAAACCCAGAGAAACCAGTGCACAACTATTTCCCCGTACAAATAGTAAGTGTCCCGACTCGTTCGGCGGATTGTCGAGCATTCCTCGAGGCCACTTGAGACGAAGAAAGTTCAGGCATCGAGAAGAATGAAAAGGCTGGGCCGGTTGTCACGCTAGACTAAATCATGCACGGTTCAACGGTCGCCGATACGCGTTTGCTGTCTCGCGAGAAGGAAAGCTGTCCCTCGAGCTGGTTCTGCTCGTTACCCGCTCGAGGATCACCGATGAAAGAAAGCACGAAAATTGGCATCGAAGGAAAGCCGGGGTGGGGTGAAGGTTCGGACGAGGTGAATGAGGGATTGGGAGGGACACAGGTGGTGGGAGCGAGAGAGGGTTTTAAAACTAAAAAGAGAGTCGGTCGAGAGAGTCGGAGGAAGGGAGAGGTAGAAAAAGAAATGCCAAGGGTCAATAAGAGAGAAGGGTCCTCAAGGATGAGCCGTAGAGAAAGAGAGAGCATCCCCTGAACGGATCCTTTCATATACCATCGCCAAGTCCCGACGAGAATGCCCCCATAGAAAAGGCTTGGAGGGTACTCTAAAAATGACTGCACCTTTCGCGGTACCCGCACGCAGGAAAGGTATTAGCCAGTCGATGGCGGAGGCTCGTGTACTCGCTGTAACTGCGCTAGATACACCGGCGGAAGCCATACGCGTGGAACGAAAAGATAACGCAATTTATTTCAGGCTTTATTCATCCTCTTCCTGCCTCCCCGAGCCGCTCCCCACGGTTTGTGTACGATCCCTGGCTGCACGGCCGAACACTTTTTGTAATTTCTCTCCGCCCCTGTCGCTTCGTCTTTCTTTTCTCATTCTCTATCTTCTTCTTTCTTTCCCCCTCTCACTAGCCACTCTTTCCACGTTCTTCAAAATCCTACCATCGCTTTTCATATTTTCCCATTCTTACCGCCTGGGGGTGGGGCATCGCTCGCCGCGTTCTCTTTCTCTTTCGTCGTTATTATCCATACGGGATTTAAACGCGCGTCCTCTTTGCGCCAGCCGCGCCGCGATGCCGCGTACGGCTTCGCCGTGATAATATCTGAAATTCTTCTTGAGCCGTTTAGGAAGACTGCAGAGTGGGGTTTTAAGCTCCATTCTCGTTTTAAGTTATCGGTTTAACCTGCCCGTCGGAAACAGTGAAGGGTTTCTATCTTGCACTTGTCCCGCTTTTTTCCTACTCTCGCTGGATACCAGCAACCATACTTCATCAGGTCTGCTCATTTCGAGATGGCCAACTACCCTCTGGTACGTTATCTACGACTTCTCGAATTTTTTCGAGGTACCAGTCGACGTATGAACTTCGCGCTTGACGGTTGTGTTTGTCCGTTCATGTCAGACACCAATCCTCAAATCTACGTTGGTTCCATTCGTTAGAAACATTTTTTCCAGACAAAAAAAGTGTCTTTCTTTAACCACACGTTGCATAACGTACAAAACTTTGTTGATAAGAAACGAAGAATTGATTTCAATTAATTTCTAGATTCGAGATAAGACCAAGTTTTGTTACAATGTTACGATACTTTGAACATGGGCAATTTTTTAATTAAAACGTGGAGGATCCTCTAATTTTGCTCTTTGGGACGCGATTGGGGCCACAAGGTTTGGTTTGAGAAGGTTTGAAGTTGTTGGTGGGGGTTGAATATTGACCCTTTGCACTCGAAGGTATTTCGTCACGAACATTAAACGTTTCTTCAAGGTGGTTCAGAACCCACCGTAATAAAAAGTAGGTCCCGCTGAAATAGGCGATAGGGAGAGTGGTTGGTAGAGGTGAGAAGTGTGGAAATGGATTTGAAGCCCTGAGGGGACCAAATATCCATTACATACATTAATCATTTCTTCCAACCTAGAATAATTCCATTCTATATGATTTTTCTCATTTTATTGATATGAAATTTATATAACACCTCGTACAATATTGAAACATTTAGTAATGGCTTGGTCTCAAACATTTTTAATATTGTAAAGAATATTTTGAATAATGGTACAGAAATTTTTAGTGGTGACTCTGATTCACCACTCAACTGCTAAGGGTTAATTCGTTGTGATTGGATTGCGTCTGGGTTCTGTTTCGGGAAATTTTGTCAAGGTAAAGCATTCAGCCTTTTACCTTACTTTGCGAAAACCCAACATCTAAGTATATTGGGAAATACCTGGTTCCCCTCCATTTTTATAAACATGCTGTCCTCCCTTCAGGTACGAACCGACGCATTCGCGTTTAGGGAGTTAGTTCAAACCGT
Source organism: Lasioglossum morio (assembly GCA_916610235.2). Taxonomy (NCBI): domain Eukaryota; kingdom Metazoa; phylum Arthropoda; class Insecta; order Hymenoptera; family Halictidae; genus Lasioglossum; species Lasioglossum morio. Next base: position 6,853,876 of record OU744325.1, on the reverse strand, counting down.
GCGCCCGTCTTGTAGACACCTCCGACGACGTTTCCTTACACATAAATATACTTCCTCCACCGTCCTCGTATATAATTATTTACAAGTAACCTCTCGACAAATTTGTAGGACACTAATTGATTATTAACCCTCATACATTCTTCAGGGTGAAAATTCACCCGTTAAAAATTTTCACATACTGTAAAATTATTGACCCATTTATATCTACGTCGTGAGATGTATTTCTTCAAAATGTGACGCTATAAATGAAAAATAATGTGTTGATTTAACGTGTAAAATAAAAATGGGTGAATTCTTATCCTAGTCTCTTTTATGCAGCTATTTTTGAGGAGCGTATGAGGGTTCAATCCAGGCTAGAAGTTTTCGCAAATAACAAAAAACTTCTTAAAATCTATTGTAGTGATTCTTTAATTTTGTGAAATGCATTTATTAACCTATGGACCGTTCCAAAAATTCGAAATGCACCTAGCGGATTCGCGAGTTTGCTTGGGATGCAACGGTACGTGTTCCGGATGACGCCGGATAGAAATTTGATTCTCCCGTTGGGGGTGTCCTGGTGAAATCGTCGCTTCTGTTCAAAGGTTTGGTACTCGGCTAGAATAATCCAACTCAATCGCGTTTAATCCAAATTCACACGGTTCTCATTTCCGGCTGGCTGGAATCCGGCGTCGCGATACACGCGATTCATCGTTATTCTCCTCAGTTTTCCAAGAGGGCGAGAGAGGGTTTCTCCTCTCCGCTGTCTCTCCTAGCTCAGCGCGAGCACGATTAACATACCAGAAACTTGCGCCATTATTCGGATCAACTGTCTGAACTGTTGTGCAACTGTTCGGGCTCGGTGCCGGGCGCATGCATCAACCGCGGCAATTTAGGTCAACGGGCTGGGCGACTGACTGCATCTCCACGAAAGACTCTCTCCGTGCGTACCACCCCTAAGTTTCGTTCCCGCGGAATGCGCGGTCGGGGATCAGGTGTCTCGCGTCCACAGCCTTTCGTGCACGCTCGTCTTCGGTCCCTGTTCCAACAAAATTGAATTTCCTTCGCCCTCCCCCCTCCCTCTCGGTTGAAACAGACCGTAAGCGGCCATCACGTTTGATCACTCACGTGACGACACGCCGAGCCGCGCGTCCCGATTGCGTCAACTTCAAATCCCGCCGCTCCGAATAATTGCGGAATCGTTCTGAGGTTTCCCGATTCCGCTGGATACAACTCTTACTTCAACTCGAAACACCGGTCGACCCAGTTACCACACGAACAACGTGCATCGTTCCAACTTTCGGTCACACCGTCGAAAAGTTACGTGTACTCATTGATCTGCCATTATTTTCGAGAGCTTTTGCACAATTTCGTATGATTTTCAAGTGCGATTGTATTTCATTTCCTTTAAATTGGAATTGGAATTGACGTCTTTGTATTACAGAACTTTCACAGTTTCGGAAGAATCAAGGTGTTATTACCTGAGAATAGAAAAGTTACATTGTATCGTCGTCCAACTAAATTTATTCCATTATGTTCTACTAGCTTTTCCCCGCGGCTTCGATCGCACAGGAAACTGTTTAATGCCCTCGAAAATTGATATTGTTTCTCCATAAAACCTTTCAAACCCCCATTCACCCCATTCGGATTGTATCAATGAGCATTAAGACCAAGTATCAAGCAAATACCACCACAAATAAAATATTTCTCATACAAACGTTGCAACCCCTTTTCACCCCCTTAGGGGTTGAATTTTCTAAAATGCTGAAATAGGTGTTTGATTAATTACAATATATCAAAGAGCATTAAGACCAAGTTTCAAGCAAATCGGACCGCGAACAAAATATTCCTCATACAAACGTTGCAACCCCTTTTCACCCGCTTAGGAGTCTGTGCAAAATTTCAGCTTTCTAGGTCCAAGGGTTTAGCCTGGGCGTTGATAGGTGAATAAGTCAGGACATAATTTTTATATATAGAAGAAGAAGAAGAGATAGATGAATTTGTATAGTTTCAATAATGGAAGCTCAACACGTCTTTATTCGTCTTTGCTGATTTAGAACTGTCAGCAACATTTGTTTAAAACAAAACCAAAACATCACGCAAACTTCGTTAACAAAACACGTACTATACAAATCTATATAAGATAATCGATATAAATATAACGTATAAATCAATAAAAGTATATATAACGGTCAAACACAAATATTCAACATTCTTACAATAAGTGAGAAATATGTGCCTATAATTATGAAAGTGGTCCAACTGAAAATTTTACAAAGCTTATCAGTTGTTTCTGTCAAGGTAAAACATCTGGCTTTCTACCTTACTTTGCGAAAACCCAACATCTAAGTATATTGGGAAATAACTGGTTCCCCTTCATTTTTATAACATGTTATCCTCCCTTCAGGTATGAAGGTACGTACCGCTGCATTCGCGTTTAGGGAGTTAGTTCAAATCATGCGCCCGTCTTGTAGACACCTCCGACAACGTTTCCTTACACCTAAATATATTTCTTCCACCGTCCTCGTATATAATTATTTACACGTAACCTCTCAACAATTTCACATTGTATCCACTTCAATGTAATTTTTACAATATTTTAAAAAATGAATCCTTTTCTTAAAAAAAAAAAAGAAATATACTCAACATTCTTTAATACAATTTTCCATAAAGATTAATAAATTATAACTATATTCATTTATGTTATATATTTATAAAATTATAAACTATATTCTTTAAAATTTAATCATTGTATCTTATTTTCAAGTCGGACACGAATTTATACAATCATCTGATACAAACAAGACGATTTTATGGTTCGTCAGTTGTAGCGTCAAATGGAGGCGAATAATTAGATGACTATGCAAATGCGTCGGTCGGTAATCGATCTCTTAGAAATACGAATCTTAAGCAATTTGCTGGGATCCGGCAATAGTTGCCAAAGGGACAGCTATTCCAGTTTCCAAGTATCATCTTGATTCGACGGTGTAGATCCGCAGGAACGCGTTCAGCTCGGTAGTACACCCCTGACCTCGTTCGCGGGACAGCACGCATTGTGCTCGGTAATGATCCTCGCTTTGTTGTATACGGTCGGCCAATTATTGGTTAAGGGACTATCACATTACTAATTAAGCCCTTTTGTAACCCACGTGGAACTGGCCAGAATGACTCGAGGATCCCGGCTGTAAGTTCGACCGGGACCCGACTTCCGGAAACTATATAATAGGCAGTCATGTAAGTAAGTGGTTCGAGCTGAGAGAGAGAAAGAGAGAGTTTACGGTGTTCCTCGTGGAAAACCAGTGAGACGCGCTTAGTGTTTACGGGCGTGCGAGTGGACGTGAACGTAGTTTCTTCAGCGGCGGAGAAAGTTTGACGCCGGATCCGCGGGCTGAGTTTTCTTCCGAATCTTGAACGGCCACGTCATTAACTTAACAAGTCCCTAATATAATTAAAGTTTGACAGGAACAAGCTAAAAGTGGGACGGCGGTACCGCGCTGGTTGAACGGCTGAAACGAGATGCAGTTTACTTAGCAGGATTAACGGATATCGATCCCCTCCTTCGGCTTTTGTTTCCCTTTTTTTTCCACTTGGCCTCAGGAGCTTGAAGATGTATAGGAAAAGAATACCGCGCTCCAGCAAAAGCAGCCGTTCAACAGAAACGCAGGAGAACTGTAAGTAAAATAGTTTCACTTCCTCGGTTTTTTGGTCACAGTCCCTTTAACAATTTCCTGTCGTGATATCATCCCTCTGCATTCTTTTGACAGCATCGGAAACTTCAGTACACCCTGCGTCTTTCGTCAACGCATTCCTGTCTTGGATCTTCTTCTCATTATTGTCAGTATGATACGTGATTAACAGTATGATATATGATTAACATTGTAATTTCATAGTGATAAACACACTATATTGGTTACAACAGTTACTCTGTTCTTTATTGACACCATGTACATGATTATTTATCTGTTCCTATTTGACACCCTGTACTTGAACATTCCTCTGTTCTTTTTTGACACCCTGTATATGAATATTCAGTAGTAGAATATCATTTAGATTTTCAAATAAAATTATAAATATTTCGATCCTCTGACTTATCGTTGAGTTGTACTACTGAAATTCGGATACCTCCTTTGATATCATGTTCTCCTAATACCGACTTCAAAAATCGAGGAAATTTTCGAAAAATTCGATTTTTCGGCCGTCTGACTTGTCGTCGAGTTGTATCACTGAAATTTCGAAAAATTTTCGAGCGTCTGACTTGACGTTGACTTGTACTACTGAAATTAGGATACCTCCTTTGATATCATATTCTCCTAATACCGACTTCAAAAATCGAGGAAATTTTCGAAAAATTCGATTTTTCGGCCGTCTGACTTGTCGTCGAGTTGTATCACTGAAATTTCGAAAAATTTTCGAGCGTCTGACTTGACGTTGACTTGTACTACTGAAATTAGGATACCTCCTTTGATATCATATTCTCCTAATACCGACTTCAAAAATCGAGGAAATTTTCGAAAAATTCGATTTTTCGGCCGTCTGACTTATCGTCGAGTTGTATCACTGAAATTTCGAAAAATTTTCGAGCGTCTGACTTGACGTTGACTTGTACTACTGAAATTCGGATACCTCCTTTGATATCATGTTCTCCTAATACCGAGTTCAAAAATCGAGGAAATTTTCGAAAAATTCGAATTTTCGGCCGTCTGACTTGTCGTTGACTTGTACTACTGAAATCCGGATACCTCCTTTGATATCATGTTCTCCTAATACAAAGTTCAATTTTCGAGGTTTTCGAAAATTTCCTCGATTTTTGAACTCGGTATTAGGAGAACATAATATGCAAGGAGGTATCCGAATTTCAGTAGTACAAGTCAACGTCAAGTCAGACGCTCGAAAAATTTTCGAAAATTCAGTGATACAACTCAACGACAAGTCAGGCGGACGTAAAATTTAGAAAATTTTTGAAAACCTCGAAAATTGAACTTTGTATTAGGAGAACATGATATCAAAGGAGGTATCCGGATTTCAGTAGTACAAGTCAACGGCATGTCGGACATGCGAAAATTTTAAGTATTGAAAGTTTTACTACTTTTGCAATTCCAAATCAGTACTGTAAGCGAAATCAGTAGTATAGCTCAATGGCAAGTCGGGAGTTTGGAAAAATAGGTGGTTGAATAAATCTAAACGCAGATACGCTTTTTAATTGTCTTTATTTATTCATTGTAGAATCCTACATACAGCACTTTATGTATTGTACATGTACATAGCTTATATTCTAAATATATATAACAACTTAAACATACCCGTCGCTAATAATCATTAGTAGGTGATGCGATGTAAAATAAACAAATGAAAAAGAACTTAAAGATACGTGAGAGGAATGAAACGAGTACCTATTCTTAACACACGTTGAAATGCAGTCGATGCGGCGTAAAATAAACAAAATAATAAAAAGAAAAAAACGAAACAAACATACGTGAGAGAAATGAGACGAGTACCTGTTTGCAACGCACGGGGAAATGCAGTCGTCCAAAAGCTGCGTTCTAAATGAAGAATTACCCCGCGGGAACAGAAGAAGGAGGACGATAGATGAAGAGTTTCTCGTTCGCTGCTGTTACACGGTCGCGAAATAGGCGTTGCTCGTTACTTTAAGCGTGCTCCGAAGTCGCGAGTCTATTACCTTGATTAAAATATCCAATAATCGAATTCGTCCGAGTGAGATAACGACAGGGTAACCGAGCGACGAGAAAACAAGAGCGCTGGAGAAAGTGAGCGAGGGAAAAAAGGGTCCGACAACAGCGAGACGGAGAAAGACAGACAGTGTTGGAAGGATGGAAGGGAGTTGATTAATGAGAAGGGAGTGACGTGGCGGTACGCCGCGCACCAGCCACGCTTCGCCCCATTTCATCTCTGTATTCCCCTCTGCTTCCCTTTCCATCCCCCTTCGATCTATGCGTCTCACTTTCTCTATTTCTGCTCCGCCACCCAACTAACCCCGCATTTCACTTTTCCTTTTCCCCTCCAAGTCTTTGTTTAATTTCGCTCTATCCGTAGAGCTCTCGGTCTTCTTTCCTTAACTTCGTGATTCCTTTGTTTAGCCGGACCGCTTGCCGTCTGCTCGCCCCGCCGTCTTTTTCTTCGTCCGTTCGCCCGTTTTTCCCTGGTAATGCTCTTGTCCCTGTATGTTTGCCGGAGGGATCGATTCCCGAGCGGCGAAATGAAGTTACACGCGACGGTATTGTACAGGGTGTCACAAAATTATATGTCGCGGACACTACAGCAAGATTCTACACCCTCGATTTTGTCGAAACTGACGCAAGGAACCCTCCGCAAAATTGGCCTTCAATTTAAAATACAAGGCAAAAATAAACAAAATTTTTTAACCTTATTTTTCACATTCATAGTCAATTTTTCAAGGTTTCAAGTTGAAGAGGATCGCGAAGGGTTCCTTGTGGCATCTTCGACTAAATCGGAAAAATATAGCTTTGGGCGACATATAATTTTTTGACACCCTGTACATACCGATTCGGTCGAGACCGAGAGACGTCTCTCCACGAAGACGAAGGCGCAGATACTGGTTATGAAGACGGATCCTACAGTATTCGAGGAAAGTGAATTCTTACCCTGTCCGCGAAATTGGAACGAACCGGGTTCAACGATGACTCGCACGAGCTTTTACAGAAATATCTGGGGAGCAAACATCGAGCAGCAATATCGCGCGTTAGAGTTGGATGTTACTGCATAACTCACTTGTATCTTGCAACCGAAACAGGTGTCCTAGTTTGTAACACGCGCAGAATTAACCGATGGCCAAGTTAACTATTGACCACTTTGTTCTTCTCTGCATTGAATCCTCGGTTGGGAGTAATCAACTATCGGGCGAAACTGAAATATATAGGGTTACGCAAATTGAGCGTCACAGAGGGATGGAAATTATTCATGTATCTATTAACCCCTTTGCCGTACCATTGTCTGTACAGCCACAGTGCTTTTTTGAAAAGAAAATTTATTTTCTTTGTACGACTACATTTATTTTAACGCTCAACCCTTATGTAGTCAACTAATATGTATAGATATTACACAAATTCTCATTATAAGACTATTAATTAATATATCAGCGATTAAAGAATCGACATTCAGAGAAATTTTGTAATATTTTTTAAAGGAACATTAACAAATTGTTGAAAGAAATACAGTAAATGAGTACCCGGTTGACTACACAAAGGTTAAATATTATTTAGAAACGAATCAAATTGTATTTTATTTAAAAGGAAAGGCATAACATTCATATTTATTAGACTTTAAAATACGGCAAGGGGTTAATGTTCTATTTGTACGATTTTAAACAATTTTAATTAAATGCTAACGCATTATGCACTTGTCCATAAAAATGTTTATACTAAATGACTCCAATTTATTCGATCAGATTCTTGTAATATTTGACGGCAATCATATATAAAAGAACTAGTGAATTTTATTGGACAAATTTCATCCTTGTGTACGAACATTTATATGATGCACTGTACGTGTACAGGTAAATAAGTAGATCATTCTTTTTAATTTTGACTCACCGTCTGATGTTTCCACGAGGAGTCTCAGTTGGTTAATGGCTACAAAACGGTTCAGTTTCTTCAGGAAGGTAATATTTCTTCTTCTGCTGATCGATTATTTAAACTGAACGCGTTTTCATCCCCCACCAACCATCACCTTCGTGTCCGAAGTCATCGAGACGCCGAGCAGTTTTCTAGATAGGCAAACGAGTTGAAAATCAACGTGTCATTATCGACGTCCGTGTCCACGCGATCCGAGGAGGGGTGTTTCTCATTCTCACCCCCTGTTCCCGTTTCTCGAAAGCGTTTCACGTGCGTGATAGCGCGTCCTCTTTTCAACGCCCACCCTACGTGTCTTCCAGCGAGAACTAGGGGATACCTTGAAGGCTACTTTTATCTAGATTTATTTCAGTAAGGTGTGATCCCCGAGGGTGATTTTTCCACTTTTGAGCCCTTTGCCGTTCGGAATCGATTCGACGAAAATAGTCCCTCCGAGCCACGCGACTTCTTTAATTAAAAATAATTTCTAAAGTCGGATCAATCGTGCTATTGCCGACATCGTTTTTCTTACAGCCAACAATATTTTTACCGTTCTGTGGCGTTTATAAATAATGCTGTTCCTATTTCATTCACCTATGCAAGTCTAGTATTTACTATGATCGAAACAAACATTTCATTCTGCTTTTGAGTAGGTGTAATTCGAAACGGTGAACACATTAGTTATATTATTTTCGATCTATTCAATCATACTAACAAAGAAAATTAACTTTTAATTCGAAACGGTGAACACATTAGTTATATTATTTTCGAATATTCAATCATACTAACAAAGAAAATAAATTTTTATTTCACTCCATGTAAAGTATGAGGGTATGAGTTTTATTCTGCCTACGGCGAGCACTGGTTCAGGAGTGAATCGTGGGGTCCTCGTCTAGGTATTATGCTGAGGCTCCCCTTCCCTAGTATTTCTATTATAATTGCGATACCAACTCCGTCGGTTTTGCCAGTGGCCTACAGGCCCTGGGATGACCTTGCGTCTTCCCGTGTATGAATGCTCATTATTAGCTCAGGTACCTAGCCCTGTGATGTCTAGTGGTCTAGGGGATGGCCTTATTTCTTCCCTCGCACTATGCGAGTCATAATCTCAGGCACCTTTTTCTTGATTAAGGACCTGGGAGAACCGGTAGAACCCATGTACCTCCTCGTAAAGGTACCGGGGGTGCCGTAAACTCCCAGGTCCAGGGGCACCAGATGACGATGGTGACCTTCCTCTCGCCTCATTTTGTTGAAGATATATCTCAATGAACGAACCGCTATTCGCATTACTTATTCATCGAGATCAGTTCTTCGACCCATTCCTTAAAATTGATTAACTTAAATATATGTAACATGATATTTGGTCCCCTCAGGGTTTCAAATTCATTTACCAATCCTCCTTCCTCTTTCCACTCTCGCCATCGCCTTTTCAGCGGGACCTACTGTTTATGGTGGGTTCCGAACCACCTTTTGCCAACAACACGTGAAAAACACCTCGGGTGGGTCACTTTCCGGTTTTTTACCAGACGGTCACCCATCCTAGTGCCGTTCACGTTCCACATTGTTTAACTTCGGTGATCTAACGAGAACCGGTGCTTTCAACGGGACTACGGTTGTTGGGATTAACTTAACTGTATTTATAATATATACAATAATTATGTTCATTACATATACTTATGTTATATGTATTGTCTATACATAATCTCAGGTACCAAGCTCTGAGGTGCTTAGTGATCTAGGGGATGACCTTATGTCTTCCTCGCATTATGCGATTATCATGAACTCAGGTATTTAGCTCTGTGTTGTCCCTCGGCCTAGGGAGACCTTTTGTCTTCCCTTGCACGTAGGCAGCCCAGCGGCCATAACAACCACCCGGATACCTGCACACGCCTAGCCTAACACCGTTAACACTAGAAAGACTGAAACTTTGTATATACCTATATTGCCCAAAAAGCAGTCATAATTACTGCATTGTGAAAGAATAACTAATGTGTAAAGAAATTTGTTTAAAATTAATTTTTAATATTTTTTATATTATCTACAGTTATATAACAAGTTATTAGTAAATATTAACAATAAATAAACTTTGTTAGAACAACTTGTTAGAACAAGTATCACTGCATAAAGATTCGAATAACAAGTGCTACTTTAGCTTATTGAGCAACTGCAACTTATCAAGTATACGTCCAAATCGACAATTTATCATGTACTTGTATGTTATCATGAGACGGTAATCGAAAAAAAATGAAAACTGTTATTTCAATACAGAGCTGAACTGGTCATATAAGAAATTTACTCAATGCAATAATAAGAGTCATTTGATTATTTAAAATTTCCCAAGCAGTCAAAATGACTGCTTTTGTGCAATATAGGTATAACACACATATGTATACCGGAAATGGAGGAGGGGGAGGTAACTACAATTATTAATAAACGCATTTCTATGTTGTACAAAAAGTCACAAAATTCTAAGAAATTGTGTCATTATATACATAATTGTTTTTCTAATTGAAATTAAAAAGCAGTCAAAATGACTTCCTTGGGCAATCTAGTGTTAAGAGTTGGCTCGCGTCATTATTCCAATAACAATAAAATTCTTTCTCGAACCAGCCTCGCCGTTTTTATATGTCTTTAACAGAGAATTACAATATTCCTATAATATACGGTATTTCTTGCAATAATCTCGTAAAACTCCGTATACGCCACCTTTTCGCTACGATAGTAAACTTTCTTTATCCGCAACACTCCAGTTGATCGCAAAATCAAATAGGAAATTTTTATTTTGCATAAAGATGCGCGTACGAAAGAGATAAATATATATATATATTTGAAGGGAAATTCGTCGCATACGACTATAGTCTGTTACATATCGAACCGCCGGCATTAAAATCGTTAATCAGCGTTGCATTTTTCCCGGCATTACCGGTAAATATTAATTAAAAGTTTCTCGGTATATTAACGAGTCGGAAGTCGCGACGCGAACCATGGGAGCGAGGAGATAGAGAGGGCCCCTTCGATATTATGGTTTCCCAGGGAGCACTCGAAAGTTCGCGGGCGATACCCGACGGCGACGGACTTTCGAGAAGAGTGTATTGTCGTGTCGAGGTCGTCCGATCCGCAATCAACGCGGACGAGTTGGAAACATGTCAATTCCGTGAAGAGGCGTGAACTAGGATGTCGAGGGTGTACGCATTCACATCTGGCACGACCCTCGATCGTGAACTCCTGATGGACACCGAAGGAGGAGAGAGAGAGAGAGAGAGAGACGCATTTCAGACCGGATAAAAGCTCCTAGAACCGCGTCAGCAGGCCCAGTCCCACGGGCAGAACTATCCTGATCAAAAAGTGATCCGATGTTCCATTTAAATCGGCTTATATCGGCCCCGGAATTGTTCATTAACAGACACCGACGCCGTTTGCCAACTTATTCTTCGCGGTTACGCCGCCGGATTTTCCAATCGGTTCCCTTAGGTCTTTCGGGGTCGTCGAACCGAGTGCTAAGAGCATTTTCGACCCCGTGGGATGCTGGGTATTCGTAATATTTCAAAATATGTAGTGTCTATAGTGCTATTCTACTTTTCTTGAAAGGGAAAACCGCCAAAAGTATAAAGGGGAAGGTGTAGATTTAGTATAGAGAAAATAATTAGCAAATTCTATGGGGTTTAAATAAAATACTTAGATTGCTATATATTGCCCCCGTCCGTCCGCTATTAGAATATGCTTCAATTATATGGTCTCCAAAAAGCTCTAAGTACGAAATCATGCTCGAGAGAGTGCAGCATTTTCCTAAGTTTTGCTCATATAAACTATATAATACTATGTCATTCTTTGATCATGATTACTCCGCAATAATAACTACAATGAACCTGAAACCATTATCTGCTCGAAGAATAATATCCGACCAGAGCATTATTTTTAATTTAATTAATAATCATATTGATTGTTCCTCTCTACTTGCGCAAATCAATTTTTATGTACCAGAACGTGAACTGAGAACAAGAGCGGGTTTTCAAACAATTAAAGCGAAATCTACTTATGGATTAATTAACTCAATGAATCGCATTATTACAAAATCATGCACTATTTAGAATCGTATTTATATTTTCATTGATTCTTTATAAAATTTTCAAATGCAACTACGCAGGATTATATGATACTACCATATCGATTGTACCATTATTAAATTTTTCTTTTTGTGCATGTCCCTTCTTTGTTATTACACGAGTAGTATAGTATCTTTCTCTTTCCTTTTTTTTTCTTTGATATTGTAAACACTTATGTAAAAGGGCTTCAGTCCGTCTATAATAAATAATAATAAAAAAAAAAATTGATTAATTACCAGGGTGTGCGAGAATCAGCAATATCAGATCGGGAACACGAACATTTCGAGACTCTCGAAACAATTTATTCTTTATATATTTAATATAATATAATTTAATCATTATGCAAAATTCTATTAATTGAGAGAATGTTGTACATCACGAATTCTTTTCAAGAGTGTCACATTAACTACCCTTCAACATAAAAATTCGCGGAAGAAAAAAGGGGGAAGTCAGGTTCGTTCGTCGAATTTCAGCTTGAAAAGTTTCAATCGACCAGTTTTTAATCGGAATAATTTACAACGATACGATCTAGAACACACGTCGTAGAAGGAAGTGTCGCAGAGCCGTGAACGTTTCGGGAACTCTGACGCGAACGATCGAGATAACTGGAAAAGCCCCAAGTTTCTCTGCCTTATCTTTTATCGCTCGTCTACGGACCACTCGATTTCAGTTAATTCGAAGTTCGCGCAAACTGCCCCGGGTCTCCTTTCTCCGGCTGTCATTCCCCGAACCCCTGGGCCAAAGAATAACGCAGGGAGAAACAAATTAAGGAAGTGGAGTCGATTCTTTTCCGGAATCGAAATTTCGAAATCACGCTCGCCTCGCTACGATTGAAATTGATTTGCTCGCGTCAATCTTAATCGCGAACGTACAAGAAGAAATTCTTCGAACTCTTGCGAAAAAGATTCTACCCGATCAACTATAGTTAGAAGTTACGAAAAATTAACTCGCTAATTTATATCTTTCGATCTGATTTGTGTTACCCCTTTTATAGTGGATGCTTTTATTTTTTTTTTACCACGTTTTTTTGTTCCACGAAATAGCCGAGAAAAGTTGTACGTCAAGTTTTAAGGAGTGGATGAAAAGGGGGATGTTCAATCGTTAAGTTATTGATAGATTCAACTAGGAAAAAAATTTTCAAATGATTTTAAAAACGTGAAAATGTTTTTAACACCCACTATATCATACTATTAAGTTGGAGGGGAAGTTCTATCGTATTTTAAAGAAAACATAGAAACAATTTATAAAAATATATATTTAATATTATCAAGTTTCATTATTTGTAACAACTTGTTGCCATCTTTCTTATTTAAAAGACAACAGAACTTTCCATCCAACCAAATAGAAGAAAAACTATATGCACTAGTAGTTGCTTCAAGTTTTAAATTGATTTGCGGTTTCATTGTTGCACGATTCTTTTGTATAAATGAGTGGATTTATAGTGGATGCTTTTGTTTATTTTTACCACGTTTTTTTGTTCCATGAAATAGCCGAGAAAAGTTGTACGTCAAGTTTTAAGGGGTGGATGAAAAGGGGAAAGTTCAATGGTTAAGTTCTTGGTAGATTCAACTAGGAAAAAATTTTTCAAACTATTTTAAAAACGTGAAAATGTTTTTAACACCCACTATATCATACTATTAAGTTGGAGGGGAAGTTCTGTCGTATTTTAAAGAAAACATATGAATCAATTTATAAAAATATAAGTTTAATATTATCAAGTTTCATTATTTCTAGCTACTAGTTGCCATCTTTCTTATTTAAAAGACGACAGAACTTTCCATCCAACCAAATAGAAGAGAAACTATATGCACTTAGTAGTTGCTTCAAGTTTTAAATTGATTTGCGGTTTCATTGTTGCACGATTCTTTTGTATGAAATTATAACAGTTTAAATGTCAAGCAAACAATCTCTTTTTCTGATATACATATATTTTTTGAATCAATGATGGCCCGCGTTGCCATAAACGTAACACCTTGCCGAACTCAAGGGATTAAGATAATAATAATAATAGTGGGGATTGGTCATGGTGGTACCCTTGTAATCTTTGACGGCCATATGCCTGCGCGCCGGCTGGAACGACGCCAACCGAATGGGAAAAAAATGATCGCATACCTAATCTGGCATTGTGCGAGCGGGTTGGGGCGCCTAACTTTATTCAATCGCGAATGCGCTTCGTTATGGTCTCGCGTTTCGAAGGAAGACGAATAGGAGGGTAGATCGAATGGGGTTATTCTTCTCCGCACGTGTCGCGAAATCCGCTGTTACTCGATAAGATGACGCTGATAAAGGTGCCGCCGGGTGGATCAGGGCCCACGGGATGCGTGATGCATAAAATTTCACACTACCGTTACGAATCCCTGGATTTATTTTCAATTATGGCTCCGCGAATATCGTTCTCTTTACGCTCTCGATAATAGCCGGCTGCGCGTGTCGGGATTTCGCGATTTAACACCTTGACGTCCTCATTTGCTACAGCACAATTCGATAAGAACTCAAACTCAAAGGACAGCTGATTTTATCAAATAAAAATTGCATTATACATTGTGCATTACTTATTTTCAACAAAATTATAATTAAAGACTACTTTCAATTTGATTTGATGAAGCTAGTATATTTAGACTGCGAATCTTTATGCATTTGTGACTTATAAACATTTTCAAAACATACTCGAGTGTTAAATTCAATAGAATTGAGTAAAATTTTTATTTAGTTTGAATCTACGAATGCTTTTACTCTAATAGGTCCACGTTTTTCAATAATAAATTCCGAACAAAGTTACGCAGAACAATTACACGAAGGAAAAAATTACTGCAAATAACCTGAGGAATCGCCTGTTTCATTTATAACGATTTTAGCACAGCCTGCATATCGACAACAGTCGTTTATTGCCATTTTCCGCGTGGAATCCAAGAAATTTGTATCCCAGACGGCAGCCGGCTGCTGCGCGTTAAAAGCTCCATTATACGGAGTCAAATATTCGAGCAGCAATTTAAGCGACTTAGATGCGTGGCCTAAGGAATTCAATCGGTCGTCGCGAATTCCGTTTCCATTTCACGTATCGGGTACCGACGAGACGGGCTACGATCGAAGCTATTCTTACCGCACGTGGCACGCGAACTGTCTGCGTGCCGATAAGGTGTCGCCTGCAAACGCGTGCTACAACCGGGATAGGAGAACGTGTCCGCGCAAATGTGTCGGGGCTGGACTGGTATCCCAAATGCTCGTTGACGTCGACATCAACGATGACCCCGGACTTAACCAGGATCTACGGAGCTTGCGTGAAACCATCCCCCAGCGAATCGTTTGTCCTACAACCGTCCACAGTCGAATACTTCAGCAACCATTTGCTCTCTATTCTTCTTAACCCTCACACGCTCCTCAGAAATAGTTGCATAAAAGATTCCACGATACTTTCTCGACCATTTTTGCTTCACACTATGAACTAATAAACATTGCTTCATTTGTCACGTCGCATTTTAGAGAAATACGTCTCGCAATACAGATAAAGAGGAACCAATCATTTTATTGTTTGTAAAAATAGTAAATGGGTGAATTTTCACCCTGAGGAACGTATGAGGGTTAACACGGTTGCCATTTTCTGATAAATGATGGACAGATCTGTCCAAACTCTCAGTGATCGACGATCCTTTCTAATATTGTTGGCTAGTTAGTTAGACTGATGGTTTGTAGATACGAACTTTCTGTTGTTATGTAGATTGCATCCACTGCTTCTTTCATTATGTGAAGTGTGCGCCTGGAAATAAATATTTCGAATTAGCATAAAGATATAATACACTTCCGTCAATAAAACACCGGATACTTAGATCTTTCCAAACTCTCAGTGATCGATGATCTGTTGTTATGTAGACTGTATCCATTGCTTCCTTCTCCAAATCGAGTGTGCACCTGGAAAAAATATTAAAAATTAGAATAAAGATATACACTTAGCTGTTTTCAACAAAATGGTAATTGAAGAATAGAAGCTGCCAGCTTGATTTTATTGTTTGTTAATGAAAAAGGGGATTGAGAAATTGTGGGGTGATTATGGACAGCACTAGAATCCAATTTGGAAAACAATTGCCCAACTGTAATTTAAAAAGTAACCAAATACAAGAATAATAACTAAAAGTTAGAAAATATTTTGCCACATTTAATAGTGAGTAGCATTTTTAATTCAGAATTGTAAGAATTAATTGTAAGAATGATATAAGTATGCATGTCATATGACTGAATATGAGTGTGTATATATGTTTAAGTGTTATATATGTTTTTATTGATTTACATGTATTGATTTTTATTGATTTACGTCGCGTTAATGTTTTATAAAATGAATGTTCTACGTTATGATTTTGTTAAAATAAAAACGACAGTCCCCTCTACGAGTGATTGACGAAATATCACGTCGTGTCGAGTATCAATTCCCGTGTCAACTCCTTACAGAATATAGGTCCTTCAATAATAAACGAACGTCTGCGCACATAAAATGATATTACTAAAAATCTGCGTAAAATTATATTCACAATGAAAGACACAATGAAATTTCCCACCGTCCGGAAAATATTGCAACAGACTTAATATCGGTTTCAAGTGTCACCTGGTTACTTCGATGTTCGAATCAATTTAACCTATCGAATCGAAATCGTTCGAGAAGAAACGAGAAGTACTTTCGAGCCATTTCTCCTCGTCGAAATGTTTCCTTCTGAAAGGCTCGATCATTTCTGTTCACCCGGCTGCATTTTTCTCGACCGTAACGCGCGTCGATTCGATAAGTTCACTATCGACTAACAAAAAATACAGCGAGGTCTACTACCGTGTGAACATTTCAAAAAAGTCACTAACACATTCTCCAGTTGCTCTGGATACTTTTCAGTTGATCCTTTGAGCAGAATCGATCCCCAGGTTTCGTTCGCGATTCATAATTGTGCATTTATTTCGATTTTCCATCCGTCGATCGACACGGTATTTTCCTCGGATTTTTTTTTTTTTTTGTCGCACGGCTCGCTTTCAGATTACCGCGTGTAACCGTGGGATTAAATTGGTCAGCGCTGTATCACGGTTTTTCGCCTCGCGTTACGCTCTCCGTCCGCAGTTACCGTTTAATTCAATTAAACGGCAAGCGATACGCGACTCGGGTATTATAATGCCATGGGGAAGATTAATCGTTTATGCTCGGCATCGCGGAATGGAAGACTATTCGTTGTTTAATAGGAAAGGCGTTGTTAATCGAGATTAGCTCCGCCGCTAACTACTTTTCTACCGCCGTTCTTCCCCGCGTTCCATGAATTTGTAATCTTCTTATCACATTTTGATTATGCTCCGCTCTCGCATTGGTTAGCGGAGGTAGAATCATTTTATATCTACTTAGAACGTTCTATACACTTCGTGTAATTATTTTCATACATCCGGAACTGTATACCGATACTACGAGCTTGCGTAAAATATCATTTATTAAATTTATTGAATGTTGCCTTAACGTTCTACCTCAGATTAAGGATTTTATGCATTTTAATTAGAGAAAGTTATTCTCGATTTATTACTATTATTACAAGAGGAAATGCATTTTAATTTAATTTCTGTTTCTTACAATTGACTTCAATGATTTTTATTTTACATGAACATCGACGGTCTATATGTTAGTATAAATATAATCATAGGATCAAACCAGCCCGTCGATAATAGACTTAACGCGGATCTAATATTCTCACTTTTAAAATGTGGGGTCTGATAAAGTTATTCAATTCTTTAAGATTAAAAATAAAACGATTCGTAACTTCAGTTTTTGGAACAAGAAAATAAGAGGAAATGAATTGTCCATCACATTCATTACATTCCTCTATAGCACCTTTCGTAAAAGCTCTTTTTCTTCTTGTATTTTTTCCATTTCTTCGAAAGAACTCTACAATACTATCATTGAGAACGAGACATGTAATATAATTGTAATCATTTAATATAATGCTGAAGAATTTATTCGATCGGATCTTTATGCAAAGTAAAAAATGTTTGTATTGATTGCAGGACACAGGAGAGCCAAATAAAAATTGTGCATAGTCTTCTTTTAACCCTCATACGTTCATCAGGGTGAAAATTCACCCATTCAATATTTTCACATACTGTAAAATTAGTTATACTTTTATGTCTACGTCGTGAGATGTATTTATTTAAAATGTGGCGCTGTAAATGAAACATAATGTGTTGTTTTAATGTGTAAAATGAAAATGAGTGAATTGTTATCCTAGTCTCTTTTATGCAACTATTTTTGAGGAGCGTATGAGGGTTAATTATTAAAT
The DNA here is from genome assembly GCA_916610235.2 of Lasioglossum morio. Lineage (NCBI taxonomy): Eukaryota > Metazoa > Arthropoda > Insecta > Hymenoptera > Halictidae > Lasioglossum > Lasioglossum morio. Next base: position 6,835,927 of record OU744325.1, on the reverse strand, counting down.
TGAGACTATTAAATTGAGACTAATACATTGATGTTCTTAAATATTTTTAGCATGTCCACTGCTTTAAATTGTGGGTATCAATTTTTCTCATAAATGCATAAAATCCGCAGTCTAATCATGTTGAACAAAATAATCGATTCAGCTGGTTCACGTTAATCATTTCGGCTGAATTTCCAGGATCAAAATTTTCAATAGAACTCTATGAAAACAAAGTGAAGTTTGGTCGACATTGGTTACAAGCGTGTACGCATTGTTTCACTCGTTTTTACCGTTTCAGCCGACGAGCACGATGAAAAATGTGTTCGCGCGCACCATTTACCGTGTAAGAAGAGCTTACCCTCCGGATTAGACGGTTCGAGTGGAAAATAAACATTTCTAACGGCTCACCTCGCAACAATTCGATTACAGCGGCGCAATTGTCGACGCGTTAATCCCGCGAAAACTAAAATCGCCGGAAATCGGATAACAGTGTCGATGCTGCGAATCGAAATTTACAAAACGGTTTCCGCGAACTAAACGCGATAGTACGGACCGGCGCGTATTGGCAGTGGCCGTTGACACAGATTTCTCCGTGAAATGATCGCAATAATTTCATCCGGAACAAGCGATCGCGTTTGCTCGGATAACGATTCCGATACTCGGCGGATCTCCGAAGCGGCGCGCAGTTTTCCGCGAATTTCGCAGAACCCGCCCCTGTAATCCGCTTGGGGAAGGTTTCAAAATAAATTAAACATTTTTTAACGATCCTCAAACTTGTAAAACGTCGGCTGTTTAAACAGGCTGTACGAAGAAAAAAGAAAGGGTAAAGATAGATAGAGAGGGTGGAAAGGAGAAGGTAAAAAAGAAAAAAAATGAATAGTATGCGCTTATTCGCGGAACCCCGGCGGATCCGCGACGAGCCCATTTTCATTTAAACCGTTTATTCGAGCGATTTCAGGCTCCACATCCGCCGGTTCCCGTGTGTATTATCACTGTCACGCCGGTGTCGGATTTTCGCGGAGATAATTACCGGCTGGAAGAAAAGCAAACCTCGAATTTGTTCTACTGGACTGGCACGGTTTGAACGGAGTCAATGTCGGAGGTCGTCCGTCGTCGAATTACTCTGACGGTGGAAAGCATTTAGAACGGAACCGTTTCGTTCCGCGAAATTTTATCAATGTCGAAACAAAGGCAAACAGCTCCGAACGAATCATGTGGAACCATCTCGGTTGATACTATACTCAAGGATCGTTGTCCAAGCAAACTTTACGTTGTTAACACTCGAAGGGAAACAACTAGTGCTCCTTTCTTCATTTTATTAACGCTCAACACCGCTCATCAAATAACCAGTTTGATCAAAATGTTTTTTTTTTTAAACATTAAAATAAGAAGAGAAGAGAGAAATGATAATACAATTTAGATTAAAATAAGGCACGTGTAATGAAACCATGTCATACAACAATTTAGACGTGTTCAAATTTTTTTGGCAAGTACAGGCCAACAAATGAAAATATAAATCGAAATGACATTTTCACATCGTTCTTATTAAATGTAGATCCAATATTAAATTTATTAAATGTTGAAATGAAATATAATATTAAATTTATTAAATGTTGTCGGCATCACCACGTGCACACGTTGTTTATCATATCTGGCGTGCTTTAGTAACAACGATTATTACAATTGACTATCACAAGACTGCGGATTTTATACATTTTAATTGGAGAATTGAATTAAAATATTTTTTTTAAGACATTAAAATGAAAACATATCTGACATGCTTTAGTAACAACGATTATTACAATTAACTAATATTAGACTGTGGATTTAATGCATTTTAATTCGAGAATTGAATTAAAATATTTTTTTAAGACATTCAAATAAAAACATACCTGGCATGCTTTAGTAACAACGATTATTACAATTAACTATTATTAGACTGTGGATTGTAATGCATTTTAATTCGAGAATTGAATTAATTTTTTTTTTTAAAACATTAAAATAAGAAGAGAAGACAAACGATAATGCAATTTAGATGTGTTCAACTTTTTCGGGAAGTACAGGTCAACGAATGGAAAAATAAACCGAAATGAAATACCATTAAAATGCTGAAAATCGTATCTCGATTCACATCGTTCCTATTGAATGTAGATTCGGTAATTAAAGCAATGAGGGCACTCGCCGGGTCTCTCCAACCGATTTATGTATAATGGCAAATTTATTTAATTTAATTTTCTGTAATCCACTTAATAATTCAATTAGCAAGACACATCGACGTGAAATTCAATCGAGCACGGTGCATATTAAAATCACCTTTCGCGGCGGTTCATTAATTAATGCAAAGGTTCATATATCAAATCGCTCGTTAAGCCCGCACTATAGGTTTTTCGGTTAATTATTAACACTAGTTCGTCCGGTTCTCGTTTAAAATGCTTTACACCGGAGGAATGAAAAAATTCGTTCAAACGGGAACGACACGAGGGTGGGGCCGCGTAATTAGAGCAGAAAGTACTCGAATTCCTGCTCTCGGTAACAAGTAATGACTGCCCGTCTCTCTCCTCTTCCGTTTGCACCCCCGTGTGCACCGTGGGAGGTTCATAAAGTGTTCTGTACGGCCACGGGCACAACGGGTACCGCATTTTCGACGCATCGGGAATTCGTTAACGAAGGTAAAAGTAAAATATGTCGCGGGAATACATGTGTCGATCGATCTACCCTTCTCTACAAATCCTTAAACCCTTGCCGTAACTTTTCATTCCTGTTACAATGATTAAAACGTCTTTATTCTCCACATGTCGTAGAAGAAAAAAGAAAATTTATATTTTTTGTATGACTACATTTATGTTAATGCTCAACAATTATGTAAGGGAAGTTAAATTCCTGTATTTAACATGTTTGTACAAATTCTCATTGTAAGACTATTAATTAATATATCATCGAGTAAAGAATGGACATTCATAGAAATTTTGTAGTATTTTTCAGAGGAAATTGACAAATTGTTGAAACAAATACAGTAAATGACTACCCGGTTAATTACACAAGGGTAAAATATTGATTAAAAACTAATCGAATTGTATTTTATTTTAAAGGAAAGGCGTAACATTCATATTTGTTAAAATCTTTAGGACAAGTCTCACTTATTAAAATACGGCAAGGGGTTGAAATCGTAAGGGACTGCCAAAGAAATCGTAAAAGAAAATGGTACCGGAATTGCAACAAACTGGAGTTGAAATTAATTTCCTTTCTTAATTTCTTAAACAGGTGGAAGTAACGCAGCAGTATTTTCAAAATTCTCTAATGTATTTACTGTGAAAAATTACACCTACCGACTTTTCTCGTAACCGCATAAAACCCGCTGTCCACTTATCAATCGCTCAGACCTTCCCGCGATAAGCTGCTCGGCAAGTTTCGGAACGAACTGCATTGTATTTTTAATCACGCGCTTCCTGACGAAATTGCGAGGATTCAAACTACGCGCAGCTGCGTGAACTGAAAAAGGACTTTAATTGCTTCGTTAAAGTCGGTCGCGCGTTCACGCCGTGATTGTAACCGTAAAAAATCTATAAGATTGAAGCGTTTAATGAAACTGTACCGGAGAAATTAAATTCACTACATGCCGGCGCAGATAATTAATTTTTCAATCTGAACAGCTGGCGATGGGAATTTTTCAATTCTTTTATTTCAATAATGCAACATGTGTTATATATTTTTGGCGAATGAAATACAAAACCGTAATTACTCTCATTACTCTTCTACACAGCGTGTAGAAAACCAGGAAAAATATATGGAAGACTAATCGTGGAATAATATTTCTACATCTTATTTTTCAAAAAACAATTTTCGTTATCTATGAGACTGTCTGAAGATTAGAAATGAAGTGTTCTATTAAACAAGTGTAACGCCTCTTACTCATCTTCAAGAAAATGATATTTAAAGATTAGAAGCTTCCAGCTAGATTTTATTGTTTTATTAAAATGAATTATATACACATACTATTTGAAAACAAATGTCTAACTTAAATTTTCAAAAATTTAGAAGATATACTTTGGTCAGATTTGATTTACATGTTCCCTATTATATATATTTACATGTTCTCTTTATTTCATGGTTCCTTTAATAACAATATATCTTCTGCATCCAAATCTGAATAAGTGACTTATGAACGGTAGTGTATAGCGTGAATAACCGTGCTAGCAATTGATTAATAAAGGCTTTATAATTTAATAAATGGCCGGTTGAACGAAGCGAGCGGTCTGGTTTGTTATCAGTCGTATCGCGCCGGTGAATAATTATGTGAATATTTCGGGGCCGAGGAGAGGACAGAGTATTCACATTTCGACGATAGGATCTCGTTTGTCGCAGTTACTTAACGCCCTTCGACCTCGCACAACCCTCTCCTTTCCATCGAGCCTAATGAATGCGATTACGAGGCTCGTGAAGCCAACGACAAGGGAAAACAGAGAGAAAACCATTGGTTAATTGAGAAATACTGTCTAAACGAGCTAAGCCGCTGCCGGAACCACCGAATTCAAACGGATAGCTTCCGGTCCCGGAGTCGTTAAGCGTTATCTCGTTGCGTTAACCACCCCGGAGGAACGATCTTATCGTTGCACGATGCCCTGAGAAATTTTTCGACCGCACCGAGGTTATCTACACCGCACCACCGATCTCAAGTTGTACTAATAAGCCGTACACTATGGACGTTCCACTAAAATTTAAGTATATTTGTGATAAAACATGTCCTCGTTATCGGTATAAAAATTTCGTGAACTTTTAAGCACTTTTTGCTCAGTCGTAATGTAAATTTTCTTATAATTTCGTTCACGTCTATTGTTATTCTATTGAAAACAATCTTAGAAAATTTAGGCTGACGATCTTTATGCATTTATGGTTTGTAAGAATTTTTAAGAAATGCAGGAGTATTCAATACGACAGAATTTACTACGATTTTTGTTTATTTTCGATCTGCAAGTTCTATTACCACTTTCTTAAAATTTGTCTATGAAAATTGAAAATTACATAAACATCCAAGGTCTAGTTCTAACAACATAAAAATTTTCTACTTGAATTCCAACGAATTGGAATGAAGCAGAAATTTATTCTCTTTCTTAATATGTTTAATAGGATGAAAATTACATAAACATCCAAGGTCTAGTTCTAACAAAATAAAAATTTTCTACTTGAATTCCAACGAACTGGAATGAAGCAGGAATTTATTCTCTTTCTCAATATGTTTAATACGATGAAAATAACTGTACTTTTAAATTCTTCTAATATTCTGTCACTGTTTCAAATAACACCTATTCATTTCTATGTATAATAAATTCATAAAATCCACTGTCTAGTTATATTTTTAAAGTACGAATGAAAATTTGAAAAATGCTTAAAGCATTTCAATGCGCTTTAAAATCGAATGAGTGATTAAAGCATCGCAACAGACTGATAACGTAGCCACGTTTATCGGCGTTCTATTCTAGCCAATATTTCCATCGGATTTATTATCTCTGACCAGTCACCTTCGCTTCCGGTTCGACTTCCGTTTCCCGTATTCCACGGCCGACTAAACTTCGCGATCCGTTTCCACAGTCGCGATTTACAATAGGAATTTGCGGTTGCGTGTCGAGATGTTTGAGTTGGGACGCGGAGTATGATACGAAGGATAAGCCTAAACGCTCTCAGCAACTTTCAACTGGCAAAGGACTACCACGCGACTCGCAAATATTTGGCAATTAGCGATTTACATTCCCCGGTTAGTGTATTATCGTCTTGGTAAACAGGCAAACAGCCGAGAGCTCACATGCCGACCGAAAAGGAGAACGTAAACAGTTATTTGCGCAGGTATCACCATAAATAACTTCGAACGAGTCTGCCTGTTGACCGTTTCGATTCGTCATGTAGCCGCCGTCCATTGTTTGTCAAATCGCTTTCGCGTAAAGCGCAGACAACGTGTATTTTTACACATGTTTTTCAGCGCTTGATAACGGACAAGTTATCCTAACCGTGGTCGAAAGTTTGTTTGAAGTTTCCGTAATCGACGCGCACAACAAACAATTAAATTTCGGCTTGTTTCAACAAGTGTACATAAAAGAATAGAGCGTTTGCAGACTTTTATAAATTAAATTATAAATGAAATTATACTTTTCATTAAAAATAGTGTTTCAATTCATTTATAATTACATTTATAATTTAATTTATAAAAGTCTGCAAACGCTCTATTCTTTTATGTACACTTGTTCATCAACACTTACCCAGAAAATTGTTATCGTCTTGAAGCGATTAAGACACATACGTTGTTTATTGCTGGACAATCTTAAACGCTTTGATCCCGTACCAGTGACAATTAATGTCGAATTAATCTACGAGAGAGTAACCCTTATTATGAATTCGATTCAAATCGTTAAGTCAAGTTTAACGAAGTAATTAAAATGAATTTATGAGAGCCTGACTTATTTGCATCTACTTAATGCGCATTCGTGAATTCTTATATCCCGTTATCATGAAAGCTGTAGTAATTAATCACTGAAATAATCATGCCTACCATCAGTGGATTTGTTCCTCACCGATACTGGAACTGGGACAAGTTACTGCTCGTTTTTAAGTAAAACAAGAAAGCAAGCTAATAAAAACGTGATAAAAAAGTATGATATAGGAAAAAATCATATAATAAAACGTCCTAACATCTTATTTGCAATTGCACTTTACTCTTCGATGCAACGCAATTATTCTGTTAAACCAATCGATCTCAAAATCACCTTGCACATTCGTCTTTCTCAAATGGAATATTGCATGAATGTTTATTAATGCTCGTTTACATTGGTGCCATTAAAATCCCGATAAAAATTCGATGCACTATCCGTAAAAGAATAACTGCACTGACACGCGAGACGACCGCGGCGCACAATGCGATACTTTGATAGGAATTTCGGACAAAAATAAAAAAATTCGTATAGCGTAGCAATAACTTATATTTTTTTGTTCGGAATTGTTTTAAATGCACTAATCGAAGATTTGGAATACTATTTTGGAATTTTCCATATTTTACACTACATAGACTTAAAAGAAACAATAAGAGGCATGTTTTGTGTATAATGTAAAACTGAAATATGAACAAATAGTACATATATTACGTGTAGAAAATGGATAAATAAATATTGATAAAAACAAGTATTCATAGTCGAGTAAAAGAGTAGCATTCGCCAAGGGTTAACACATTACCGACCGGTTATTATTGCATATTTTTGAAAAATGTATGGTACATGGCTAAATTTTCATTTAGCATTTAGTATGAACTAACTAAGTCACCCTCAATAACGTCGTCTAATAGTTTCATTTAAGATTGGAATGTCAAAGAAAATTTCTATGCTTTTTTTTTGGTACAGCAGAATTATTGAAAATCCTATTAATAGGCTTCCGGTCGGTAAAGTGTTAATGTTGAATAACTTTGAGTGTAGCAGTTTGTAGCAAAAACAACTTGTAGGAGATCGAAGTAGGTATAATATCTACTAATTACGAAAAAACAAAAACTACAGAATGTTTTAAACCCCTCCTTGAAATATCTCTATTTAAAGGTGAAAAAGGTGAGAACCATTATTTCAACTGTATTATTTACTAGTATACTCCATATAATAGACATACAAATTTTGAAATTTCAGTCACATTAGCTGTACTTTAAGCTACGATATCCCACAGGACATATTTCATAAAATTCTTTTTCCTGATATCATGAAAGTAAATGACGATTTGAATCAATAAATTGCTTGATATAGGATTTTCTTGAGAAGAAAAAACGCTTGTAACTAATCCCCTACTGAATTATTTGAATTTTCTATTGATAAACATGATAATTTATATGTTAATACATAGTTTCAACATAGAGTCCAGTAGACATTATACAATGAATTTTTAGATTTTTGTCCACAGGGTAGCGCACTGTGCGGCGGTACAAATAGACGATAAGTGAATGAACAGTATTGGCAGTACTCACCTATTACAGGTATCGAGCGATCCGCATATAGAGCTTCGGTCCACATTCTCGAATAAACGTTGTTCGCTCGCGGTTCAAGGAAAAGTTTCAACAATGTCGAGGAGTGAACGAACGCGCGCGACGAGCACGGCAATAATGTTTGCCCCTCGGAGCATTCGGTGAATGGAGCAGTGAAAATATAGTAGCGTGTCGCATTGTCTCGTATCCGCGCGTAAAATTAATTTCACAGCCGTCGAGCTGCGGCTGAATGAACAGCGACTCTCAATGGGCGGTGGAAGACTATCGAGTTTTCACGAAAGACGAGAGTTTCGCGTGATCCGGACGTGCGACGATCATCGGGGCAGACGTTTTTATGGGGCGTCGAAACTAGTGGGTTTCCGTTTGCACGGTCGACACCCCTGCCCCCCCCCCAAAACAGCAGCTATATCAACTGGTCGAACGAGCGGCAGGTGCAGGCATCATCTTCCATGCAGGCTGCCGCGCCGGGCGATACGATTTTATTGCCGCAATAAAATCAGAATAACGCGCGCGACGAACGCGGCCGCCGCGCTGACGAGCCGGAAAAATGAACCTCCGTATTTTGCGAGCGAGGATAAATTTCCTGTTGGCCCCTCCCGCTCCCCCGGGGAAACAAGGCGGTCTCCGGTTCCACGTCGATCTAACGAACTGACGCGCGCCCGTTCCGCCGCAAGCTCGGTCAAGCATAACGGCCCGTATGGGATCCGTTAACTCTAATTTTACCGTCCAACCTATTTCTATTTGCGGACCCGTGTGTTTCCTTCGGATTGAATGTTAAGGAGTCGCGAAAATGATTTTATTGCCTGTCGACGGCGGGGGGGGGGCGGAGCCGTACCCGAATGGCATTCGTGAATTATGGTCCCGCGACGGTTAGTCGTCTAATTTCGGGCCGCAGCTCTGCAAGATTCTGTGGAAAGGAGGAAATTGTTCATGGGATTCATACGAGCGTACTGTAGCGAATAGTTTAATTGTTGTTTTCGAAAAGAAATCATACTTAATTCTCTTTAATTCCCATGGTTTATTTAAGGTGGCTTCCGAATCATCTTGAGCACCATATATTTCCAATGAGAAGACTGCATTTGGAATTATTTCAAATAATTAGAATAGGAACAATTATCATGTCATTTGGCAATGCCCAAAATATGAAGTTGAACGTGATACATTACTTTCAGATCTATTTCGACACAAATACTGTCTCCCGACTTGTATAAAATACTTCCTATGTGGTCCAGATATTAAAGGCCTGTTAATTATTTTCGGTTTTGTTAAGCGTTGTGCATTAAAAATATAATTTCATTTCATTGAATGCACCTCTTGAATTACAAATTAATTAAAAATTAAAGGCGCATTAAGTCATTATGTAATACGCTACAGAATTCATGTACTGAACATGCTATATAAACCATATCTGATTTAAAGCATTAAATAAATAAATAAATAAATAGGAACAATTAGAATAAGGAACTAGAATTAGAATAGGAACAATTAGAATAATTAGCATAAATTTCTCAGGTTTTGTTCATATAAGATAAATAATCCAATGTCATTCTGTGATCATGATTACTCCGCAATATTAACTACAATGAACCTAGAAACATTATCTGCTCGAAGAATAGTATCCGACCAGAGGTTTATTTTTCATTTAATTAATAATCATATTGATTGTTCCTCTCTACTTGCTCAAATCAATTTTTATGCACCGGAACGTGAACTGAGAACAACAGCGGGTTTTCAAACAATTAAAGCGAAATCTACTTATGCATTAATTAATTCAATGAATCGCATTATTGCAACAATTATGCACTATTTATAATCGTATTGATTTTTTCATTGAATCTTTGCAAAATTTTCAAATGCAACTACGCACGATTATATGATAATACCTACCGATTGTACCAGTATTATATTATTATATTTTGTTTATTTTTTCTTCTTTTTGTGCATGTCCCTTCTTTCTTATTAGACGAGTAGTCTTGTATCTTTCTCTATTTTTTTGTAAACACTTATGTAAAAGGGCTTGAGTCTGTTTATAATAAATAATAATAGTTAGAGGATAATAATAGAGAGATAATAAAACCACAGAGAATAATTAGAGGATATTGGCTTTCAGCACAAGAACTTAAAACTAAATGTCAAAGCCTGCGAATTTATATTCCAGTTTTTAAACGATTGTAAACTCCACATCTAGCGACTATTAACACTGTATTTGTACTCAAACTGTAAACCTATTGTATATTGTACTGTATAATATGTATAATATATAAATACAATAAACATGCAATTATATAATTGCAAAAGCCGAAATAAACCTACAACAGGTTTCAGTGGCTCAATTAAAAAAAAACTTACCGATTAAAACTGCACATGTCGTTTAGAAGACTGATCGTCGTCCGTAACACTTGTTCATAGACGTTCTCGTTCATAGAACGATCGCGGGCGTCCTGCAAATAAGTGTCGCGATAAAACTTTAATAAGGACGCCGAGATATAATAACGGCCGTCTACCGAAGCGTAATATATTCTATTCACGGTTCCGGTTCGCTCGCAGCAGTCTAGACATTAAACCCGAGCGGACTTGAGGTTCCGGGCACGCTCGAACGGAAGGAAATTAAAGAAAAGACGCGTCCGGATGGGCCGCAGTTTCGATGCTGGCCGAGAAGATCGAGGAGCAGAGGCGGGAGGAACAGCGTTAAAGATTTCCCGCGAATTATGCAGGCCGCCGAGATTCAACAGAGTCCGGAGATCGCGACGCTGCACGGCGCAACGCGGCGAATATAAATCGCGCGGGAAAAGCTTCGAATTATGCGATTCTGAAAAATTCGTTTCATCTCGTTGGCCCGTGCTCTTTATAAAGAAAAATATCGTTCGGATGCGGCGAGCAAGAGAGAGAGAGAGAGAGAGAGAGAGAAAGAGCAACGCGCCAGCTATTTTTCACAACATTAAGTCGAGCCGGCAATCATTTAGGTCCGCGAGAGAACTATGGAAGGGGGTTGAAACTCGAGGGGGTTACAGCTCACAGTCGTGCTCGCCGCATTCTGCACACCCCAGCCACTTCTTTTCGCTCTCTATCTCGTCGCCCGACACTGATCTGCTTAACATATGAAAGAGAACCGCCCTTTCCTAAATATACTCGTTCGCCACTCTAGACTAACAGAGCGCGAACAATACTATATTTTATACGGTATCAGGAGGGGCCGACGTCCAATGAAAGGGGTTCCCAGACACAGTCGAAGCCCCCGCCCGACGGCTTCTCTTCCTTTTCTCTCTTTCGAGGTTTCTTGCTCCGGTCGTGTTTATGCCGACACCGCGACCCGACGCTGTGCTATCCGACCCGACACGAACCCATGAATGAATGCAAAAACCAGATCTCTCGCGCGCTTTATCTCCAGGAACGAAACGGCGAATCCATGCCGCGCCGGACCCCCTTAATATGGGACTTAACCGAATCCGGGCTCGTTAACCTGCCGCGTGCTCTCGCACGCCGAACTCCTAGTGATTTAATCTCCGCCCCATTGTGTTGCGCCGACTTAATGAGCTGGATGCTCTTCGGGGTCGCTAGATTACGCTGAACGATGAGCTCGGACTTTGCCGTGCGTATAGAAAAATCTGCTGCGAGCCGGAACAGTCGTACAGAAGAATTCAATTGTCTGCCTCGTTTTTTATGAGACGGCGAGTTTCTTTTTCTTTTAATTAGCATGGCTGATTCGGGTTCGATGCACCTGGGAGAACATTGCAGTAACGCTGTATACGATTTTTAAAAACGATCATTTCGCACGAAGTGTACTCGTATTGTATAATGTGCTTGTTATGGGTGATTCGATGCTCGTAAATTGACATTAATGACTTTAGAATGGCGAATAAATAAATGCAGTGTTCGAGCTTGAACTCAGAAATCATATTAAATATTAAATATGGACAGGTTCTTCAATTCAAACATAATACTCGAAAAACCTGTTGAACTGCACTGAATGAAACAACTGAGATTTTATCAGTCATTTATTCAAAATCTATTGTCGCATAAATAAATGCAATCTTGAAGCAAGAACTTACAACTCATACTAAAAATTAACTTGTTTATATGATGACTATTAAGGCTATGGAAACAAAATCAAACCACTTGAACAAGTTCTTTAACTCAGAAATAATACTCGAAGAACCTATTGAACTGCACTGAATGAAACAACTAAGATTTTATCAGTCATTTATTTAAAATCCATTGTCGCATAAATAAATGCAGTCTTGAAGCAAGAACTTAGAACTCATACTAAAAATTAAGTTGGTTATGTGATGACTATGATGGCTATGGAAATGAATCAAAGCACTCGAACAAGTTCTTCAACTCAGAAATAATACTCGAAAAACCTGTTGAACAGCACTGAATGTAACAACTGAGATTTTATCAGTCATTTATTTAAAATCCATTGTCGCAAATCAATCAGTACGATTTCTACTATTAAAACACGCGAGTCGACGAAAGCCTCAATTATTTTTGCGCAGACCAAAAATTTAATGATGCACCAAACTCGAGACAAAGAAAGCTGGGAGCTTGCGACTCGGTTGTCGTTCATTTGCTGCGAAACGATCTGACAGGGTAGCTTTGCCCATCCCCCAATAAAAGCATCTCGATGATACGAGAGACATCGTCCGCGGCGTTACGTGCCGTGCAATTCTAACGAGTTTCAGCTGGCTGGGAGACATAAGTCGTTCGTCGACTTTGCTCGGCTTACTGGCGCGTCCCTATCTCGTGGCTAAGGTAAACAAAAAGACAGAGCGAGAGACAGAAAGATAGATACAAGGCTGGAAAGAGAGAGAGAGAGAGAGAGAGAGATAGGGAGAGACGGTCGAGCGTTATTATAAAAGTCGTAATGAAAATCTAACGATCCGTCAGCCGGTATACGGAAAGGGTCGTAGAAATGAATTTCCTCGGGGGTGGTGAGTTTGGGGTGGGAGAAAGAGGAACGAACCGGTCTGGGTTGCGCACTCCTAGCGACGTAGTATTTAATCTCTTTGTTTACTTTTGCTTTCAGAACACGTGAGGGAGTTCAGCTGCGGGATGCTGTATTACAGGACACTGTACCTGGACAGTAAGAGGGACGCCCTATACGTTGGCGCAATGTAAGTACTTTTCTTTTTTATCCCCGGTCTACTCGTACCCCGAACAACTCCACCCACGTCCAATCCCTGATCCGTTTTTGTCACGTAATAAAATGTCGCGAGATGAAAATCCCCACGGGTAAAAGTTGCGCTCGGCTCGTCGTCAAAGCGCCGAGGATTCGGCCGTACCACGACAGAGAGATACACCAACCTGTCCCTGGAACGTAGAGCATGTGTCTCTGTGTGTGTGTGTGTGTACGCGGCGCGCACGCCACCGTGTGGAAGTGTATAGGTACGTGCCGCGGAACAGATTTTTCTGATTCCCGTGATTAAAATTCTGCGCGGTGTGCACGCGCCGGACCGGAGCTAGAGCGTGCCGATTGATTAAATTTCTCGGTGACGTCGAACATCGGATAATCCCTGTTTTGAAATACTCGATGTATTACATCGACCAGCGCCGATATCGATGGCTTTCGCGGATCATAATTATCGCTCCGTCGATTATTGAAGCGCCAATCCTCGCGGATTCGACATATTTAAGCGTCGGTGTAATTCTTGAAATTGATTTATTTATTATTGCTTTGAACCGAGTGTAGTTTCATGAAAAATGAGGATTTTATGCGTTTATAATAAAACTGTGGAAACAGAAGAATTTATGAGCGCCATTGTATGTACTGTTCTCGTCTTACTAAAATTATTGTAGGAGGAAGTACAGTTTTATTTAATTTCTGTTTCCTGAAATCCACAGTCGATATATTAATTTCTTTTAAGCTGTCAATACTGCTGTTCAATGAAAAAGAATTATCTACAATTTTGTTTAGTTGTTATTAATATAGTAGTTCACTGGGTAAAGTTCACACATACACACAGCACACGTGTAAGAACTACAAGTAAGTGGAATGAAGCATGCTTATGGTTAATGAAGTGAAAGGGGAGTAAGTAGAATAGGCCGACCTGTGATCAGACTAAAGGAATAAAGACCTGTAATGACACAAACAGAATAGGGACAACCTAATATCACATAAGTAGAACAAGAGACACAGTAGAATACTACGATTCATAGTCAGACAAGCGGAATAGGTATAATTTATCGTCATAAAAGTAGAATGGAATCAACCTACAAACCAGACAAGTCTAAGAGTGGTGTATTACACTAATAATAACGTGACTCCTTTCTACAGAATTGAATAATTCTTTTCAATGTTTCAAATGTAGCATCCGGAAGCTAATTATTGAACTCCGGATCTTTATGAAAAATAAAAATGGAGCCAAGTAAAAATTGTATTCTTCTTTTAATTATCCTATTGAGCTAAAACTAATACATTCATGTCTTTAACTATTTTTAATACGTCCACTGCTTTAAATTGTACGTGTTCATTTTTATAATAAATGCATAAAATCCTCAGTTTTTTAAGTTTTCTACATAATTGAATAATTCTTTTCAATGTTGCACATGTAGCATCTGGAAGCTAATTATTGGACTGCGGATCTTTATGAAAAATAAAAATGGAGCCAAGTAAAAATTGTATTCTTCTTTTAATTATCCTATTGAGCTGAAACTAATACATTCATGTCTTTAACTATTTTTAATACGTCCACTGCTTTAAATTGTACGTGTTCATTTTTATAATAAATGCATAAAGTCCTCAGTTTTTTAAGTGTATTGATTTAAGTATGTCGGAGTATTCGCCAACATGGTGGTGGTTCTAATTTCGTTTTCATAATCTCAACGAAACTAGAAAATGAATGCGAATTACCACTTTAGTTCTGTCATTTCGATGTTTAATCATCGAGAGTGTTTTTAATCGGATCGGTAATTTACTGAATTCGATTTTGATTAGACTGCCTTTCTCTCCCTCGTCTAGACGTGTCTGCGCAGACCCATCCGCAGCTGCCTGTCGAGTGTGTCTGTGCTCCTTTTCGTAATCGGCTCCCTCCGCGGTATTTGCACGCACTCTTAGCTCAAGCACCGAAATACATATATGTAGACCGCGTTTATGTGCCGGATCATTCCCCTGCGCACGAGGGGATGACCAGGTTTCGTTTGCTAAACGTTTCAATTTGCAGAAAGGTAATTTACTGAAACCTTCGGGGCACGCGGCGCGCCGCGTTCGAAACGAACCGGCCGAAACAAGTGCCGCTGGAAACCCGGCTTCAACTTTTAAGAACCTTTCCGATTAATCTTCGCGATCGAACGGAAACGAACAAAGGTTCTCGCATAGCCGTGATTAATTCGGACGTTCAATTACCATCCACCGTGATCGGTGAAATTGCATTCTTGACACAATTCCGGCGTCTTCAACTTTTCCCATGTTCTTTTCGACTACTGGAATAATAGTAATTGCTAGAAATTTATTATTCGCTATTCTGATGCACTTCTGCGATTCGAGAGAATGAGAATTCGTTGCGACCGCGCACTTACTCGAATTATAGTTGATTAAAGTCCATCGAAATCGTGTAAATTAGACGTGTTATTACTTAAGGTTGACTGAAGTAGGCTGCGATTCATAATAAATTGTAATCTGTCTAAGTACTCGCTCTGATTCCTTCTGGTTTTAGTCAATTAAAATCCATTTCATTTATATCATTCAGAAAATAAGAACTGTTAAAAATATACTATAGGCTTCCCGCTGTGTACTCCGCAAATCCTTTTTTTACAGCATCCCAGGAGGAATCTGTAATCACCTCGATTCAGCAAATTTAATCTTTTACCGTAGCTCGATGTATTTTCTCCTCGCGTAATCAGCCTAAAAATCTCTTACCGTTACTCTTAATAAAATCCACGGGAAATCGTTACTTCTTGAAAACGTAGAGTGAAAAGGGGGTAGCTCCTTCAGGGGCGAACCGAGGATCCTGAAGGGGGCCCCTAGCATCATTACTACGGAAGTATTATTTCTTGATTCGGTTCCAACAACCTTTCCCCGCTGCGTCCCGCGACGCTATACCATCGACCATTCACTAGCGTTTTCTTTTGTGAGGCTCCCTTCTTAATTTGGTAAATGCCAACAAAATGCTACGCGGCTCTGGTAATAGAGAGACAGCGAGGGTACCGTTGAAAGCTAGTGGATACACAGGGAGAATCGCTCGTACGATGTAGCAAACCGTCTGATACGTTCGTTGCGGCAGGAAAAGTTTCATCGGAAATTATGTTGTCCTCGAATCACAGAAACAATGTCGTTAGTAATGTTTTACAGTGATTGAAACTGATTTTATCGCCGCTAAAAACAATATTACAATGTTCTTCAATTTTTCTATATTATATTTCACCCGAAAAATTTTTTATAAATGCATAAAGATCTGCAGGCTAGTGATTAAATTGATTTGAGTAATTAAAAGGG
The DNA here is from genome assembly GCA_916610235.2 of Lasioglossum morio. Taxonomy (NCBI): domain Eukaryota; kingdom Metazoa; phylum Arthropoda; class Insecta; order Hymenoptera; family Halictidae; genus Lasioglossum; species Lasioglossum morio. Next base: position 6,819,515 of record OU744325.1, on the reverse strand, counting down.
AGATTATAAGATTTAACATACTTAAACTTACATGTCAGTATCTTGATGTAGGTGCCCATAATTATTAAAGAGGCCCAAGTCATTTATTTCTTGTTTCGAGATATTTAAAGGAAAAGGATATGAAACAACAAGCACTATCTAACGGTTCATTTTTCACAATATTTTAAAAATTACGTAAAATTCATTTTGTTTCAAATAATGTGAAATAACTGATAAATTAATTTCTTTTTAAATTTTGACTTTGACCACATACATAGAATACAACTGCGTTACCCAACAATTATTTCATGCGAAACAAGAATTACTGTTAACCCTTCACTGCATGATTGTTTAAATTCGGATGAAGAAATTGAAGGAAGATCAGTTTTTGTGTTTTCTTTAAGGGAAAAATATTAAAACAACACTTTCAGAAAAATAAACACAGTAAGCAAATACAATCTTAGTTTACTATGTACCAGATTTGTTAACTGTGTCAGATACACTATGTAGCGAAGGGTTAAACTACAAAGAATAGAAAGAATATCTAATTCAATGACGTAGTTGCAGTTATTTGCAGATTTTATGTATTCATGAAAAAGATTGTATAGGCAATAGAATCATAGAAACATTATTTGATGATAAATACGGATTGGAAACATTAAATTCGTGACGGTAAATCTGGGAGATACACGAATCCGTCAATCTGCGGACACTTATGGTCGGGAATGCATCGTGATGCTGTTCGTTAGAAGCTATTGTCATAATCACCGTATCGACTGGATGACGCTTTACAAGCACGATTTATTTCGTTTATATTTGCCGAGTTTATCAGCGGCAGCGCTTTCCATTTGCCAAATAGTACTCAGGGTAATGAAGGTTTAATCGCGGCGGCTTTCAATAAAGTAGTATTATGCTAATCTAAAAGGTAATTGCGATATAACCGATGGGTATTCAATATCAAAGCGTTCCGCTAAACAAACTATTAAATTTAGTCGCTCGATAAATTTACTTTCACGCTGCATTGGCCTCGCCGAGCCACGAGGCCTCCAATATCGAAAATTTTCTGCTTCGAGTATTCACGGGAAATTAGGATTGTCATTTCCCTCTAATTATACCTCTGGCTCATACAAATTCCCCGAACAAAATACCTTTAACCCACTTTGCCGCGGCGGAGATGTACTCGAATTTTCAACGAACACTCAGGTGGTTTTTTTTTTTATCGACGTTGAAATCGAACAATTTTCACGTCCAGTCGCAACTGTGCTGTACAAAATTAGTATCTATACAAATTTTGATACAATTGAGTGGTGCACATGCTGTTTATCTTTCATTTGCTTCGACATTCTGGAAATTAAAGGAAAACAGCACACAGAAATTGTTCAAATGGTTCAATAAAATCACGGCAAAAATGTTCTAGAGCTGTTGAATCATTCTGATAATATATGCTCACGATAAAAATGTAATTTCTTTGTTAAAATGTGTTTGGTCAAGAGATTGCACGATTTAACCATAATTCGCTTAATAGAATAAATCAAATAATGTTTCCAAAAAGTTCACGTTCGAAATCTCCACAAACTTCTACTTAACACTTTACCTACCGGAAGCCTATTAATAGAATTTTCAATAATTCTGCTGTACCAAAAATAACATAGAAATTTTCTTTGACATTGCAATCTTAAATGAAACTATTAGACGACGTTATTGAGGGTGACTCAGTTAGTTCATACTAAATGCTAAATGAAAATTTAGACATGTACCATACATTTTTCAAAAATATGCAATAATCACCGGTCGGTAATGTGTTAATCGTCGGCCCTATAATAGCAACAAATAGTTACACAATGCAATAACGCGTCATCAGATTCCAGAAAAGGCTAACTACGGGCAAAGAAAATTTAATTATCTCGCCCCGAACGGAACGCAATTATTTGCCCGCAATAGTTCGCGTTTTTCGCGGCGAAATATCCGGCAACGGACTGTTAACAGAGGCTTATTAATTCGGCGAACTGTTCTCGCGAGTGTGGAAGGAAGTAAAACCTGTCGGCGACCTTCGTCGAAATTTTTAATTCGCTATATTGCTATCGGCGCGCGCGCGCCTGCAAAAACTGGCGAAACGATGCGCGCACCGCGGATATGTTTTCGCCGTGAGGTATTTAGCAATAAAAAAAAAAACCTTCGGCCATGTTCGTCTGTCTGTCGGCGCGCACATTAAGCCGCGCCGAAACGTATCAAAGAAAAGATCAAAGTAATTACGCGGGGGCGAACGGAGCGCGAAGGTTGGCCTGGCAATTGTTTCGCGCGTTATGCACAAACGTTATGCTCCCCTTTGAAAAATGCAACACGGATAGAATTCGAACGGTGGCCTTTCTTTTGGCCGAGCGCGCTCTCAGCACTCGGTTCGGCTCGTTCTCGAGTTCGCGAGCAACGCGCGGAGCATTTTATTTCAGCCTTTAATTAAATTACAGCCGGCCACCCTTTCGTCTGAAATTGAGAGTCACATCATTGAGCCAGCTCGCTCGAAGATCATAGAGCTTAATCGTTTCACGTCATTGGAAAAGGAATGTCGGGGATCGTTTTCCTTTTTGCGCAGAATTCTTATCGGAATCCGATATTGCATGGGGCCAGGAGTGGAGGGGGTAGGACGGTCAGGGTGGTGGTTCACTATGTCGGCGGATAGCTATGGAGAAACGAGCGCACGCGGAACGGGGCCATGGAACGAAGCCAGAAAACAGGAAATGTTCAAATCGAACCACTCTCTCCCACCGGGAAATGCAGTTTAACCGGAAGCAGTCGTCTTTGCCCGCGATCCTCCCCTTCGTCCCCATACGACGAGATCATTTCATTACAGAAACCGAGTCACTCGAAAAGCAGAAGCATCTTACGCGATTGTCATTTCTTACCCCATCCCTGTCACCCCTCATCCGATTTATTTTGCCCCTAATCTCGTTTCAGCTGAACACCCCCCACCCACCCCACCCTCTGTCATCCCCGTCTCTATATAGATGCGAGAATGTTCGCCTAGTTCCGCGTCGAAATTCATTGTCATGTAAAATTCAGCTGGCCTCTCTCGCTTCTGGTCTTCGCGATTTCCCCGCACCTAATTTATTTAACGATCGAATTGAATTTCGGCCGGCAGCCTGTTATATTGACAGCGAATTGGTTTAGCGGTCGTTAGACCGAGGCTGTTTACTCGAATTTAGAAGCTTATTAACTAATTTGCGGAACACGCGAATTAGGGCGTTCCTGGCAGCGGATTTGGCTTGCTCGAAAGTTGAATTCATGGGCTGAACAGCTTTCTCACGCGTTCGCTGACAATTTGTTTTGAAAGCATGATCTTCTGGAATTTTAGCTCGGCCATTAGAAAATTATATTTCAATCTATCATGTAGAATTCGTGGAAATTAAAGTGTTAGAAGAAAAACTGTTTTAGAGACTGTTTTAGTGTTAAGTCACCAAACATGGCGACGCTTTCAGACTTGTTCGCCTGTTTCTACTTTTATCAGACGTTTAATATTCTAAAGCACGAAAAACAACAATTTTATTAATACAGTAGACTTCAAGAGTCTCTCAAAATCCCCTCGAGCGATTTAAGCCAATTGAAAGCATTAAGCGTCCAATTATTTGAAAACCGAGCCCCGCGGAAATTCAACGACGATTTCAGTCGGCAAAATTCCGATATTCGTTTCTCCTTTTTGTTTATTTCATTCCTAATTGGAACAGTTCTCGTTTGAAATTCGACGAAGCCGGGAACAATCAACCGAGATGAATGTCGCTTCGTGTGTATCTGCGTACGTTTAGTCAACATAATTCCGGATTAAACAGAATATTCTCGTATTTAATTCAGCCGATTTTTTTCGACGCTTAAAAAACATCAGGAATTTCAGAGAATTTCAAACATCGAATAATGAGATCAATATACGCGTTGTATACGAGCAATATATGAGCTGAAGGTGCCGATTAAATTATAAGTCAACTGAACGTCGTTTAAAAATAAGCTTCGATCCGAACAAAAATGCGAAATAAATCGACTTTTTAGGGGATACTAAAAATTCAAAACTGTGATTTTTGGGTCGAAAAAACACACAGCGGCGGTCAAAAGAAACGAAGAAAGAAGAATTTCGTGGAGCCAGTGTCCGTACGAAAGCATGATCGGCCGTGTTAGCCGCGGGCCGATGGAACAGAGAAAAATAACGTGCCTTTGCGGGCGAAATTTCGCAAAAACAACCAGAATGGTTCTAATATCGTGTCGATCGAATGAAAAATAAAAGGGATAAACGTATCCGCGCGGAATAATGGACAAAGGGGGCGCGAGCCGCGATGGAGTTAAATCGATACGTCAAAACGAATTGCTCGATAATGCCTCGACCTATTGCTCCGCGCGCGCCGATAATAAATTCTAGCGAGCGCACGCGTGTAAGGTTCCAGTCGATGCAGCGTGGACGTTGTCGGTAAGATAAAAAAAAAAGGAATATATCGATAGACGGGAGGGAAAAATGTGAACTAGAGAGAGAGAGAAAAAAAAAGAAGAACGGAATGGAGGCGAAACGCCGTGTAATCGACGCACGTTGCGGATCGTCGTTGATGGTGATAAGTGGTGGCGATCTATACCCTGTGTACGTTGCTGTTCATAAGTATTTCGACAGTTGACAACGTTTATTTGAAACGTTAGTGTTTCAATTTGATCGTTCGACGATCGTTTTATTCCTATAAGTCGTAAAATCGTGCTGAAGTATCCGCGCACCCTTTAGACAGGAATATCTTCTTTGATACTGGACCGAATTTGTTAAATGATATACCGAATAGTTGTTTGAACGTCGTCAAAATAAAGCTCGCGATTTCTAACCCTTTGCACTCGAAGTCAGTGGCGCACCCAGTAGGGGGGCCAGGGGGCCAAGTCCCCCCCCCCCCCCCCAAGAAAAAGAAAATAATACATTGAAAAATTAGCTAATCCGTAGGATAGCTCCTTCCTTATTCTCCGATTTCGATGATTTTTGGATATGTTATATGTAAAACTAAACATTTTGAACAACTTTTCCCTTTTCCCATATATAAGTAAATATTTGTGGCTATCGTTGACAGATATTTTTACAAAAAAAAAGGTCATTTTGTTCAACTCGCCCTCCCCCCCCCCCCCAAGATTAAATCCTGGGTGCGCCACATCTCGGAGCTATTTCACTTCGATAAATAATTAAACACGTCTTCCTATCTAGAATAATTCCATTCTATATGATTTTTTTCATTTTGTGGATACGAAATTAATAGAATACTTCATACAATATTGAACTGTTTAGTAATTGGTTAGATCCGAACATATTTAATAATGTAAACAATATTTTGAATTATAGCTAATTCTTTTATCTGAGATTATAAATCAGGCTTTACTTAGTTCCGTGCTTAAATAATTAACAAATTCCGGAGCTTTATGTAAATTCCAACTTTCATCGATTTTTTTATACAAATCAGCACGGTGAATCTTCAATTCATTTGCTAACAAATTTCTTATGGTAAGCGTGGAGTTGAGATGTCATTAATCTTTATTACCACACGTGCTTTTCAACATTTTGAAACTGTGCAAATACTTCATTGCACGAAGATCTGCAGTCTATTAATTAATGATACTTCGACAAGAATTGGGCCATTGTGTAAAAAGATTTTTGCAAATACTTTTATTTCAACATACTGCGTAAGTACTTACGTGAATGCAAGACAGAAACAGATGAAACAAGACTGGACTGGGATGACTAGATCACTCTTATTTTTTAAAAGAGACGTCACAACCACACATTCAGACATTAATTTAAAAAGTTCAACGACGTTTCTTCCCTCCATTTTCGGTAACCGTGAACGGAACCGTTAACGAAGTTTACCGGCTTCTCTTCCATTCGGTTGTGCCCGAGTAAGCGCATAAAGATATCCATAAAGATTCGTCCAAGTGTCGGAGTACTTGCGGACAACAGAGTACACGTTTCTATCCGTAACCCTCCTCGATTCCACCCCCATCTCCCGACCCTTATGATCCCTTTATACCCGCGGTATCACCGGCACGGATCGATACTACGTGCGAGCATCGTTCCTCGTTAATTAGAAAGGTGATACCCATTAATTGTAGTTCGAGAATCGGCGGCCGTATTGCGGCTCGATCCACAATTAAAGGACGTTAATTGAACGCTTCCAATTATCAGACCGTGGAGTCGTTGGCGAGCTACCGTTGCAAAAAGAAAATCGAAACGCAAGGAAAGAACTAGTGTTCGTTGATATCGACACCCCCGATAGAACGGCGTCGTGTCACGAAAATCTTCCGCGAACACGTCCCGGATAGTTTCGAACGGCAAAAATCATCTGCTTCACAACCCCCAGAATCTTTCCGTTTCTTTTTTCCACGATATCATGGAAATTATCCATCGCGAGGGCTCCGTGCTCTCTTCCTTTTCCATTTCACCCTCGTCGATTCGTTATTTTCTCGCAGACCCTTCTCGCTTCGCTCTCTGACCCCCCGTCTTTATGGACTATATTTTATGCAGTGGATTCGGGTGTGCTCGTTTTTGCATATCGATCGCGGGCTGAGATAAGAGTTTATGGGAGCAATGAGTGGTGGATGAGGGTCCCGGTAAAAAAAAAACTCCCTCGAAATTGCGAGACGCTGTGCTATCAGCTAACCCCCCTGCGCAACCCGCCGATAGCGTTACGTCGCGAAAGGAGTGCATCGATTACGTTGATCTCGGTAATAAACACGAACGCGCCGGTAATAGAATGTTGACGTAGCGCGGTGTTAATGCACTCTATGCATCGCGTAGATTAGTTTGCCCCCGTAATACTTCCACAGACTCCTTACCGTAATCATTTTTACCACGCTTCCGTAATACCGGCGACCTGACGCCATTTTAATAAATTACACGACCTGCGGAACCGTAACTCGGTAAACGTCCACGCTTACTGTGTGTGCGTGTACCAATTTGTTCAGTGCGGATCAGTGGAGGCTCAAGTCAAGTATAGGCCCCAAGCGGTAAAAATTTTGGGGCCCTCAAACTCAAGCTAGAAATTGGAAGAAAACTCTCTTAAATTTATTAGCAAAAAAGAAATGTAATGAAAATATTTCATACCGTTACACATTAAATAAATTTCTTTGAAATTCGGCGCCCTTCGCAGCCGCTTAGTTCACTTATCATTAGATCCGCTACTGCTCTCTAAATTTTTTTTTAAATGCAGGAGTATCAAGTTGGACGGGATTTAGCGTGATTTTTATTTATTGTAGATCTACAAATGATATTGTCAATGAAAATTGGATTCGATTCGGTCCCAGTTTCTTAAAGTCTACAAATATTGAAAATTAAATTTAACTGAATCTGAAAATAATTTCAATATCTTTTGTTATCATTTCAATACTATTACTACTTCAATTCCCTTTGATTTTGAATTGGGATACATCAAAAAATGTGATGACCGTGATCAGAGAATCAAGAATTTGATTGAGGATCATTCTGCTTTCGTTATATTTACTAACAGTAGTAGAATCTTAAATACAGAATTCGTCGAATCTGCTTGTTTCTGCCCTGAGTTAAATTATCACTTAACTAAGAGCGTTGACTATAATGCTTCTGTGTTTACAGCGGAGTGTATTGCTTTGAATGATGCTCTCGATTTAGCGATGAGCTATAATAACCAAAATTTTGTTATTTCGACGGACTCCCTTAGTGCTCTAGTAAGTCTGAAATCTCCTAAATTTAATGTTAGAACTAATTGATTCATCTTGGAAATTAAAAGAAAATTTAATCAATTTCATGTAAATTCCAATAATCACTCGATAAAATTTTTCTGGATTCCGGCTCACTCGGGAATTTGGGGCAACGAGAGGGTTGGTGCCCTAGCTAAAGAAGCTACTGTTGCCAGCTCTCTGAACGTCTCTAACAAAAGATTCCATTTACTGACTTATCCGAAACTTTTAAAAAGGATGCAATTTTAAATTCAGTTAAAACAATAAAAGATCAAGGGCTACGTAAGGGTAAAGCTTATTTTCAACGATTCTATAAAGATTTTCGTTCACCTTGGTTTGGGCATAAAAAGCTAACACGACAATGGATTGTTACAATTAATCGATGCAGGGCGGCCATCACCATATGGCTGCTTCACTTGCTCGCATTGGCATCATCGATAATCCCAATTGTAAATGTAATCAGAAGCAGGAAACGCTTAACCATGTTCTATGGCAGTGCAATTTATATAAATATCAGAGGATCAAACTTATCCAGAACCTTACTAGAGCAGGTTTCCAATTGCCATTGGACATAGGTTGCTTAACAGCTGAACCTAATATTAGTGCTTGTGTATATGTAACATGATATTTGGTCTTCTAAGGGTTTCAAATTCATTTACCAATCTTCTTCCCCCTCTTTCCATTCTCACTATCGCCTTTTCAACGGGACCTACTGTTTATGGTGGGTTCCGAACCACCTTTTGCCAACAACACGTAAAAAACACCCTGGGTGGGTCACTTTCCGGTTTTTTACCAGACGGTCACCCATCCTAGTGCCGTTCACGTTCCACATTGTTTAACTTCAGTGATCTAACGAGAACCGGTGCTTTCAACGGGACTACGGTTGTTGGCTAGTGCTTGTGTATATATGATAGCCTTTTTAAATACCTGTAACCTACGCGCCTAAGGATTTTTGATTTTTATATTATAACTAATATTTTTGTTATACCATACAATATACTCTGTAAGCATTATGTTGTAATAAATCTCATGAGATTTCCAAATTAAAAAAAAAATAAATATGAAAATTGTATGAACATTCCGCGGTATAGTTAGAAGCTACAGGCCGTGGTGTAATGTACGATTAAAATGTGTAGTATGGCTGTGACAGACACAGACAGAGAGACAGAGTTTTCGCTATAGAATTTAAAGCGAGTGGTTCGGGGATTTCGTGATGAGGTTCACGGGAGTCGAGTGGAGAAACAATGTCAATAGAAAATTTCGATTCCGCTGTGTTTTACATAATTAAACAGGCGGCGGCGGTGGGGCCCGATTCTGGAAACACGGCAAATGCATTTAGCGAATCAATCGTAGTCCGACGTATGCGATTAAATTTCATACGCGGTCGGAGCTGACCGTTTTAGCGATTGATTTGGCATGATACGAACGATCTATTGAAAATTAATAGCCGTAAACGATTCTAGGGAATGCGCGGGTTTCACAGTATTATTGCAATAATTATCGCGTAAAGGTTCTTAATAGGCATACCTATATCTTTGGAATTAATGGATTAACGAATTAACGCGCATCTCTTCAATTACTTAAAACTATTCTTTGATGCAGCTCTGTATGCAAAATCAACATTTTCTATCTCGAAATGTAGAAATTTATTTCCTCAATTAACAGTTGCCGGAAGATAACGTCATAATACTTTTAAACGTTTCTAACGAACTCACCGGTTTGTTTTTGTGGAAATGCATAAAATCCGCAGCTTACTTGATCGGTCTTCGTTTCTCCAATTTAACGAGTTTAAGCTTGGCAAGCTGAGATATGGAACCAACATTTTGTTTTCACATTGTTCGTAACGTATTATTATCCACATATTGTAATACAGAAATCAAAGATGAATAAAATGACGTACAATTATCTATATAAATAAAAACTAAATGTTGTTCGAGTGCGCCGATAACGTTAATGTATTTGTTATCTAATAATATGCAACGACCGAGGATTCCGTGAAATGAACGAGATTGCGACGAGCGAGGGTCTACCGTATTAGGCTCATCACCAGGAATAAAGCATGAACCATCGTCTGAGTATCACGGAATCGATTATATCGAATCGATTTCCTCGAGGAAAGGTACGCGACGTTCGACGGGAATAATTGAAAACGTGATACGTTTTATTCGCGATTAAGAAGAGATAATCGTCTGCGTCTGGACACCGCTGTAAAATATGAATTAGGTTATATGCTGCTCGAATTCGCCGAGGTCACCGACGGTCAACACGATTCCGTGCCGCATGGACAACGATTTCGTTCGCGAAATTTGATTAATCGTTGGAATAATGAAGATCGGCTTCGATTATGTTAAACCGCGTCGGCGTAAATAACGAAGGCGTACTTTTTCTGGCTGTTCCCGTCCGTGCGTTTCTCTCCATCGAAAATTTAAGCAGGTGGATGGAGGCTGGATCTTGACGCGATGGATAATGCATCGAGAGTCGGAGATGTCTGTTGTGCGAGACTGCCGGAGCAGACGGATACGTTTTTTCGGATTTTCTCTGGCTCCTTTTTCTGACTCCATTCGCCGCATTGTTGCGACCGCGTCGCTGCAACAACTTCGACCCGACGTTTCTCTTTAACCCTTTCGATGCCAGAACCACCCCCGCTGTACACGCGAAGAATACCACCGGCCGATTTGATATGAACGCTTCTGCAAATAGCTTCGTGAAAAAGAACACTTCACTGCTTATTCTTTTCGACATTTATTATTATTATTATTTATTAGAGACGGACTGAAGCCCTTTTACATAAATGTTTACAATATCAAAGAAAAGAAAAAAAAGAGACGTGTGTTCCAGATCGTATCGTTGTAAATTATTCCGATTAAAAACTCGTCGATTGAAACTTTTCAAGCTGAAACTCTAAGAACGAACCCGACTTCCCCCCCTTCTTTCTTCCGCGAATTTTTATGTTGAAGGGTAGTTTATATGACACTCTTGAAAAGAATTCGTGATGGACAACATTCTCTCAATTAAAAGAATTTTGCATAATGATTAAATTATATTAAATATATAAAGAATAAATTGTTTCGAGAGTCTCGAAATGTTCGTGTTCCCGATCTGATATTGCTGATTCTCGCACACCCTGGTAATTAATCAATTTATTTCTTTTTATTATTATTTATTATAGACGAACTGAAGCCCTTTTACATAAGTGTTTACAATATCAAAGGAAAGAAAAAAAAGAGAAATATACAAGACTACTCGTATAATAACAAAGAAGGGACATCATGCACAAAAAGAAAAATTTAATAATGGTACAATCGATATGATATTATCATATAATCCTGCGTAGTTGCATTTGAAAATTTTGTAAAGAATCACTGAAAAAATCAATACTATTATAAATAGTGCATGATTTTGAAATATTGCGATTCATTGGATTAATTAATCCATAAGTAGATTTCGCTTTATGTGTTTGAAAACCCGCTTTTGTTCTCAGTTCACGTTCTGGTGCATAAAAATTGATTTGCGCCAGTAGAGAGGATTTACGTTCTCTGTCATGCGATCCGATATAGTTACGTTTATGACAAGCGTTACAATATGCAGAACACTTAGGAACCACGTAGACTTCTCTCTTTGATGGTTTGATACTCTAATCCGTTCCTCATTTCACGAACTAAATCTGTCCCTCGATGTGAAATTGACACAGTGATACCAAATGAAATAAAAATTCAATGTTTTTTTAGTCAAATTGATGAGTTAACATTTACATCTTAAGTTTTTCAGTTATGTCTTTCGCAGTAGGAAAATAAAAATCACACAAAGTTTCAGGAAAAACCTACAAATTGACACGAGAGATGGATGAAGATTAATTGCTTTTAATCTTGCCACTGTTTGAAATTGCACTCGCTCATTTTTACTATAAATGCATGAAATCCGCAACTTATTTATGAAGCTAGATAATTATGAAGAGAAAGATAGAAATCTCACGAAGTCAATGTAATTTAATTATTCTAATGAGAAGCACAGAGTTGAAGCTTTTCATCGCGATTGGTTCTGGAGCTTTTTAAGATGAACGAACTTTAAATAACTACATTATGTGAGACACATTAATTTTAAAAACCTAACGACGTGGTAGCAATGTTAACTCACCGACAATGTTTTTATCGACAAACTTCCACGAATTCGCCGACGACATTATCTACCTAAATGTCGAAATCGCCGATAATCATTTCAACGGAAATTATTTCGTTTGACTTACAAGTGTTTAAGGATTCCTGTAAGTCAAAAAACGATATTGGTGAAACAATTATCCATGAAATCATTACAGACGAAATAATTAAAACCCGTTCGAATCAATTCGCAATCAGGTTGCAGTTCTGGTAAACATTTCGTAAATTTCCCGATCGGTATTTTTCCCATCGACGACGGTACCGCGAAAGAAAACAGGAATCTGGGACAATCGAGCACCGAAACAGGTCCAACTAAAGAGTACCGTCAAGTATCTTTAATTTCCCGACGCATGTCTGGATCCGGGCTGGCGCAAATTCTAAGGGAATCTCGCCCGGGTACATGGAGTTTCCGCAACTCGGCAAGGAAATGCTCGACGTCTGACCCAGAAACAGGATAGGTACTGAAAAGAGGGAAGAAGATCGTTTCCGAGCCGAGGCTCTCGAGAGAAATGATGGACGGCGCACTAATTGGCGAAAAATCTGGAGAACGACGCTCCAGAAAGCTGATCGCGATGTTTTCATGGTAATTCAATGTTCCGCGTTCCGTTGAAAAGGAACGGCAGAGAGCCTGAATCGAGTGAAACGCCGAGCACCCGTTCAAATCGAATCTACATAGTTTCCGAGAGAGAGAGAGAGAGAGAGAGAGAGAGAGAGAGAGGCGTTTCGCAACATTAACGCCGTTCCGCCGCATAATTTTCTTTCGATAACCATTCGTCATCGGTCTTCAATAGAAAATACGCAATCGGATGGAATTGTCTGGTCGTGAGAAGCGAGAAGAAAGAACAGAGAACGGGGGAGGAAAGAGTGACGGAAAGACGGGGAAGGGTGAGGGGGTGGGAAACAAGCCGGTTCCTTCACCCTTCGAGGCTTTCCTTCCTCATTCATCCTGTGCACACCACCGTGAAAAAGTAAATAGCGACGTGGAAAAACAAATCCGTACTTTGGAATCCGGCCGCGTCGAGTTAGTTCTCGCTCTGGAGAACTTTTCCGGGGGTCTGAGCAGGTGGATAGCAGGGTGGGGGCACTCTTTGTACGTGCTGGCACGTCGTTCCGAGGGGGGCAGCAAGAAAAAATTTTCCACGAAAGCAATTTGCGGGGGTGATCGATGGCGGCGGGGACCCGACCGTACAGTCATCCTGTTTTCGATTTAAAAAAAGCCGCCCAGTCAGCGCCAAAATGAATGCTTCTTACAACGACGATTCCGCGAGAAAACTGCGAGACAACAACTCTATGTTCTACATAATCATAGGATCAAACGAGCCCGCCGAAGGCGGGTGAAGTTTGATCAAGATTATATGAAATGTCTCGTTCGAAGATGATAGTATCCCTCACATTTTTTAATCCCCCTTGCAAAAAAACGTATATCACGTATACAGGGTGGTCCACCTAAGTCAGGCCACCTAAATATTTCCCCTAATTGTGGGGGTACAAAAAATATTTACTATGCTGTTTGAATGGTTTGAAAAAACCATTCTATTGCAAAAAATGTTTTTTTTCTAGGGTAATTTTTTTCGGAGTTTACAAGGTTATCGATGTTTTTTTTGCGTATAATTGTATAATTTTTATTATTGCATCGTGTAGCTGACGTAAAAATACGTTCAGTTATGTACATTACATGACCTTGAAATGACCTTTAAGTTCAAAAATTAAATGGAAACGATGTCAGAAGTCATTCGTAGAGTGTGATGGTAAACATGTTTATTTACTTTTACAGATTCCCGAACGACGTCTTCGTCTCTAAAGTGTCGATGGACATAAATTATTCGTTTCCATTTAATTTTTGAACTTAAAGGTCATTTCAAGGTCATGTAATGTACATAACTGAACGTATTTTTACGTCAGCTACACGATGCAATAATAAAAATTATACAATTATACGCAAAAAAACATCGATAACCTTGTAAACTCCGAAAAAAATTACCCTAGAAAAAAAACATTTTTTGCAATAGAATGGTTTTTTCAAACCATTCAAATAGCATACAAAATATTTTTTGTACCCCCACAATTAGAGGAAATATTTAGGTGGCCTGACTTAGGTGGACCACCCTGTATATATATATACAAAAAAATAATTATGGTATATCCAGAATCAACGCTATTCCCACTATCATCTTCGAAATTATTCGTGATAATCCATTGATAATTCCTTGTTCGTTACACAAAACAATAGGAAAATAAAGGAATAAATAGGAAGAAGTAGGCGATGGAAAAACGCCAAATTCAGATTAAATATGCGCTGAACGATTTTCGAATCATTTTTCAATACAACAAAAAACGAACGTCACAGATTTTAATCAATATTTCAGTAGGAATTTACATTATTGATGTCTGAATTTACAGAAATTTGGACAGGACAATGTCTGTCGGGTCAGCTAGTCTTTAATCAATCACTTTCACTTTTACATTATACTGTTTCCCCTAAGAGATTCGTCGAATTAACAATAAGTGTTTCGACAATATCAAATCACTTATTATTAATTCGACGAATCTCTTACACTGTCAGACACACTGACAGTTTTGTATCGCGATCTTCCAACAAGACGTACTTTGTTTACCGAACGTTTTCGCTCGCGTTTTTTGAACCAGCCGGTAGACTCGATTCGATGGATAATCCGGAACGAGAGACTGGTCCCTCGAAGTGGGAGATCCTAATAAAAGCAGACAGGCGGTACGGAAACGAGGAAAGTCCGCGCGTTCCCCGTCGCGGAAGAGATCCGGGAAGCAGCTGTACCGCGCGGAGCTGGAGGGATAAAGATCCTCTTCCCCTTCGACGCTCATAGAAATTCCGTGGCGTTTGCTGGCAGTTCCCGGGACCCAGAACGCCGTAAGCAAAGTGCCACGCTCGTACAGAACCATACATAACCGGTGGGTAGATAAGGCAGGGTCGAGTCTGACGGAGTAATGCATCTCCCAGACGTACGGAATGAAAATTTACATGTCGCAGCTTTCGGCCATACCCCGCGAATTTCATGCGAATTGTTGCCGCACACACGTGTCGCAACGCGAACCCTCACGATGCTTTTCTTTCTGTTACAGGGACAAGGTGTTCAGACTGAATCTGAGCAACATCAGTCACTCGAACTGCGAGGTGAGTGGTCTGAGTCATTTAAACCTTTCTACTGCGGACGAGGAGTCGACGCGTTGACTGCCACGCGAGTTTTATACGTTCAACACGAGTTTTACTTTGTTCATATTTATGATAATGGCGTTCAACGTGTTAATTCGTCCTTCGAGTTTAGAAACTTTTCATTTTCTTCTGTGTTCGATGAATAATTCTTTCACTGCACTGTGACAGTTGGTCATGGACATGTTGGTATAAACTATCAGGCAATTTGAATCGCGTAATGCGATTTTTCTCGTGGATTTGAAATGCTAAATTTGGTTAAAGAAAACGGCAACGAAAGACGTCAAATATTCCCAACTGAATTCCCAAACTGTATTATTTTGTTGAATATCGAATTGAATAATATTTATAGCTACTGAGTTGAGTTTCTGTTGGAATTTATCTCACAAATAAAGAAGGACCGATTGAATTGTCTCTTGACTTGTATACATATAGATGTATATTGTATCTCTCAACTTCTAGTATCGTTTTAATTTTATAGTCTTTATCGTTAAGAGTGTGGTTTTATATTGTCATAATCCAATACTTTCGTTTAAATTCAAAAATTAAGTCGGAGTCAATAAAGAATTGAAGTATCGCTGGATAGCAACGATCTAAATCTATGGCAATGCGATCGAATTTAGATCAGCGCCCGAATTAGCACATGCTGGATCTCGTAACAGTATTGACTATGAGCCCGATTTAGCTCTGAATCATGGAGTAGAAACCCATTTACAGCGTTAAATCAGCGATAGTAATAGACTACGTATTATAAATTAGATCGAATCTAGATTTGCCAACCCTAGTATCATTTCCTCGTAACTATGCACAATTGCGGGCTACCCGAAGGGTTACAATGAGAATATAAATCATCGCTCAGAGCTCGAAGCTGGGTGACAGGGAGCTTTCACAGTGATTTTGCCGAGCGGCATACCAGTTCTTCTTCCATTTGAGCGGACGAGCATCGGCAACGTCCCGAAACCGCCTTCTGTCGCAGCATCACGCTTCGATTAGCATCAAACGTCGCGTAACGATGACCCCACCCCAGCCTGGCTCACCCTGAAACAGGATCCTGTCCGTAAATCCGAAAACGGTCTTCGCTGTTCCCTATAAAACTGTCAATCACGTCGGTGGAAAACGTCGTCTGCATCATAGCGACAGCTGACGACTCTCTTTCGATCGCTGAACGATCCATTCTGGTCCGATTTTTTCATCTAACATTTTTACTCGAAATTCCCCCAGTCGGTTTCAATCGCGAAAGAAAATGTACGCTCGAAAATATACATTTGATACAATGATGCGATTATTGCGATAAAGAGGCCTTCTCTTTTGATGGTTACAGTTTCTGATATTGCAATGTTGATTTATATTCTAAACGGGAATAAGAAGTAGAAACGATTTCTCCCGTTTAATAATTTTAGAAAATAGAGAAACAAAAGTCTTTAATTTTTCTAATGTTCCCCCAGTCTTGCAGTATAATTATACGAATATAAAATAGAAATGATTTCTCCCGTTTAATAATTTTAGAAAATAATGCAGCAATAGTCTTTAATTTTTCTAATATTCCCCCAGTCTTGCAGTATAATTATAGGAATAAAAAATTGAAATGATTTCTCCCGTTTAATAATTTTAGAAAATAGTGCAGCAATAATCTTTAATTTTTATAATGTTCCCCCAGTCTTGCAGTATAATTATACGATTATAAAATAGAAATGATTTCTCCCGTTTAATAATTTTAGAAAATAATGCAGCAATAGTCTAACTTTTCTAATGATCCGGGCCACCCCCGCTTGCGACGTCAATACTGTAACACCTTGTATAACCATCGCTCTCTTTCTCCATCTCTCCGGATCGCTAAGCGATCCATTGTGGAGGAACGATGCGTGGCCCGATTTTTTTTCCACGGGCTTTCTTTCACTCTGGATACACAGGCTCGTCTCTGTGCGCCGTATCGAACAATCCACGTCGGGGCTTAATGCACGCCGGCGAAAATGGATTCGCGCGTTGGAAATTCCGTGACATTTCGCGGAGCCTTTTCAGAAGCCGGTTTTTCAAGCGCACGAAACCAACGGGAATTTTGGTATTTAAAGGTCCGCGGTTACCGTCTCAGCTAGATCACAGAGGGTGCGCATCCCTTCTCCTCGTACGCTTTTCTTTGTTGTGTGAGATTTTATTTCTTCGGTGCTTTTCGGAGCTCGTAAGTAGAACCGTCTGCGTTTGTGCCTTTTGTCGTGCGACTGATCCGCGTAACTGATGAGAAATATGTTAACGATCTGAATCGTACTTGATTTTAATGATTGATTTTAGTACTTGATCTTCGTACTTGATTTTAATGCTTCATTTTAGTACTTGATCTTCATACTTGATTTTAATGCTTAATTTTAGTACTTGATCTTCATACTTGATTTTAATACTTGAGCTTCATACTTGATTTTAGTACTTGATCGTCATACTTGATTTTAATGCTTCATGCTTCATATTTGATTTTTATGAAATCCATTAATGTAATCAATTTTAATATATCAAAATTAGCTATACCATCCGAAGCACGTTTGAGACATTTATGAATTTTAGTTTAAGAGTACTTGTATATAAAGTGAAAGTTTGAACATTATACACAATATTGTTTACATTATTCAATATGTTGTTATCTAATCAATTACTATACATTTAACCTACAGTTACTCTCACTCCACTTTCTACATAACTGGTTATATGAAACTCTACACGACTCTAACATAAATTAATTTCTTTTGGATAAAATAACCACTTTAATGCAAGATAAATATTTGATAGTGTAGTCGACACCTTTGTTCATGCTTGAAACACAAAATAAACATAAAATTAACAAACATCATATACCTACGATGTTTAATTTTCTAGTTAAAATATCTCCGAATGCAAAGGGTTGAAACAGGCTTCGATAAATATCCCAACATATTTTTAAAAACCGACATATGTCCACAGATTTGACGAATCCATTGTTTTCATAACTGCATAAAGATCTACTAGTAAGATAAAAATCAGATTTCGTGTAACTGACAACGTTTGTATCGAAACAGTTGCATGGATGTACTTAATCTGCCTTTGATCCCCTTTGTTATCCCATTCGGCGATCCATTTCCGGCCGAATGTCGGTCCATCAGTCTCGTTAAATTTTTCGCACGCACAGTTGGGCTTCCCATTCGGAGGCGCAAAGCATGGCCTAACTGCGTTCGTTTTCACCGTATACGGGCCAGGTTCGTTCGCTCAGATTGAATTGGAATTGCTTTGTCGAAGCCGGCGTCGGTGTCGGCGATGTTAGCCAGGCCGGTGGTCAACTGCAGTCCGATTGTTGGGTCTGTCGGGAAAGGAAAATTGCTTTTTAACCCTCTCCAACGATCGGAAGGCTCGAGAGATGGCCGTGGCCGAACGCCACTTCCGTTCGGTCCGGTGCAATGGTTTTTACGAAGACCGAAATCCGATCCCTACGACGACCTCTCCCTCCCTCTTCCTCCGCTACCGATCCTTTTGTCTCCCTCCTCTACCCCCGTTACTCGAAACGCCTCGATCGGAATTGCTATTAACCTTCATTCCGCCACTTCTTTCCCGTCGTCTTCGTTCCTGCCGCTCCTTTTGTCCGCGATCCGGCTACCGGCTCGATAATGGGTTATCTCGGACGGCCAACGAGCCCGACTTTCGATTTGTACCGAGAATTGCCTCGCGATATTGCTATCAATACTGGAAGTTCACCTGCTACCACATAATTGTTGCGCTCCATCCCTCTCGGTCTTCGTCGCACACCAACCCTTACAGAAACTACCCTCAAAGCAATGGGTTTCAAATTAATTTACGTATTTCTATCATTCATTCTACAAGTTCATCTCTTTCGACGTATACAGGGTGAAGCATCTAATATTTTAACCTCAAGTACCCGTGATGCTTTCAACGATGACATATTGCCATGACATATTCAGGTTAATGTAAAGTTACTGCTGGTCAATTGCACGAACGAGAAATATGAAATAAAAATGATTTTTCCTGCTGGATAATTTTAGAAAATAATACAACAATATTCTTCAATTCATGAAATAAATATTACCTCATTCTTTATTTAAGGAAAGAATTTACAGGGAAAAGAAAATCATGTATAATTGAGAAGACTCGAATTTGAATACCGTAAAATGTTTAAGCAAGTATTTTTGGGCTCTTTATTTATATTTTAGTATTATTTTTCACCGTGGGTATACATACAAACCTAATATTATGATTTCCAAGCCACGAAAATGCTATCGACCGTTCGTATTAAATTCACACAGTGCAAATTAGAATTTTAATTCCCCGCCGACGATGTTTCCCAATCCGTTTTGAAACCGGGCAAATTCGCGCACTCTCGAAAAAGACAGCTACACGCTGCCAAACGACAGTTCATCATGCGATCCGTTTTTGCACGTTCGGCGTGGAGGCTGTCGTTGATTTCTCCACAATCGAGTATCGAGAGCACTAGTGTCTCGTGTCGGAATATTACCAACTAAATCACGTCAAAATATTCAAACACGTAAATGACGTTGTCAAATGATCGACGAGGTTTCTACGGTGATGAAAATTTCACCGGATAGCGACAGTGTTCGTCGAAATACACTCCAGAACAGAAAGAAAGCACCTTGATGTCGTAGAAATGAAGTTGAGACTGTCGAAATTTTACGAACCGTTAATTACATGTTATTTAATTCTTTGAGAACGTATATCGACATATTAATAAGATTAGGCTCGTGTCTGATCGCGAGGGTTGCAAATTATTAAAAGATTGAATGACTCTAAGAGTATTAATATATCATCTCCGCTACATGAAAATTATTAGTGAGAAATATAAATTTATATTCAGCTCCTGTGTCTTGCAGTTGATGCACAAACTTTTTATTTTGCAAAGGGTTGAAAATTATTAACAGATTAAAAGACTCTACGAGTATTAATACATTATTTTCATTACGTTAAAATTATTACTGAGAAATATAAATTTATATTCAGCTCCTGTATCTTGCAGTTGATGCACAGACTTTTTATTTTGCGAAGGGTTGAAAATTATTAAAAGATTAAAAGACTCTAAGAGTATTAATATATTATTTTTGCTACATTAAAATTATTACTAAGAAATATAAATTTACATTCAGCTCTTATGTCTTGCAATTGATGCACGAACTTTTTATTTTGTATAAAGATTCGGAATCAACAAAAATAAATAATATAATTAAGTAAATATCACAGGACCAATTATTTCTATTTAATACAGGACTTTGCTGTATGAGCTGTTCTTTAACTCTGTAACTCGTTTTCAATATTTTACTTAACAAATCTATAAATTTACTTTTTATTAATATACATAATTATATACATATATATATATATATATATATATATATATATAATATACATAATTAATACTATACATATGTATTCCCAAAGAAATAAAGGATCAATTGCAATCAACAGGGGCGAAATAAAAATTACTTTCTCCCTCTAATGATGCTAGTAAACCCTGCTGAAAGATAATGTTGATATACGATTCGTCGAATTCCGAAAATTCGGACAGTATATCGCGAGCCTAATGGCAGCAGACACGATCTTTTTGTGGACGAGTGTATGCGGTCGTGGTATTGTACGCGGGCCGCTCGAGACTGGAAGAACCGTAGTCATTGATGACAACCGGGGCTAACGCGCGCGTGGAACGTTATTAAATTTCAAGTGGTGCGCAGCCAATAAATTGAAAAGCGTGTTACTCTTGAACCTATCGGATCCGTGCAAACATGTTCGAGCAATGTTCTACAAATTGTTCGGGCCGCGTGCAACTGGAACGAAGAGAGAGAGAGAGAGACGGTCACGAGGAGTCGAAGCAAGAGGGACCGACACAACAGAGGGGGTTGAAAAAAAGCACAATTTTCGAGGTATCGGTTGTGCATCGAAAAGAGTAGCTTTTCACGTATCTTTACCTTCCACAGTCCATTGAAATCGGCCATTGAATCCCTCCCGGGATTCCCCGGGGGAGAAGTTTCCACGCGAAAGGAACAAAACTAAACGAAAAAAGAAAAACGAGAGAAAGATGGAAAAACGAGTCTTTCCCGATGCCGGGCTCCATGGTCGGGCACAAAGAACGCTGAAACGACGCTCTCCGCCATAGACGGACGCGGGGTGGAAAACGACAATTCGAAAATGCAATTATTCGGGCAACGTATCGTTGGCCGTGCCACCTGTCGCGAAACCGAAAACCACCCCGTGCCAGGGGGTGCAAAAAAACAGAGTCAGAGAGAGAAAGTCGGGTGGGATGGTAAAGAGAGAGAGAGAGAGAAAGACAGAGGAGGGGGGAGATATCGTGGCAACTCTGTGTTCTCTCTTGCCTCCGCGGCCAGATGTGACGATTGTGACGACACGGAAAAATAATTTAAAAGCGGAGAACAACGCCATCGCCGAACGGACCCGGGCTACGGAAAAAGGGGTGACGCTCGTGTTTCGTTCTTTCCCCTTCTACTACCACCCCAACACACCCCTCCTGTCGCTTCAAAATGGATCGGGTTTCGCGCGAAGCCTTTTTTCTTTAATTATCATCGTCGCGCAGCACACTGCCAACTGTAAATTGGGGCGTGAACGAAATTCGCGTGTCGCGTTTCTTGCTCGTATCCGTCGCTATGAAATTTTCGCGCGCGCCCACCGCCGATGATCACTGCTTGTGCGAAGGAACGGTGAATTAGGGTTTTTTTTTTTTAATGATTTTGTGTGCACGCTGTCTAGACGAACATTCGTTGCGAAGGGTTGCTGTGAGGTTCAACGTTTTGTTTTTTGGAACTAGAAAACAAATTTGACATCGAAAGTTCCTGATGAATTTTTAGCATTCCTTGTATGTATGTATTCTTTGCAAACGTTTGTTGTAAAATTGACGTTCACTTTGAAGTTCAAGGTCTAAGTTTTGTAATTTAGTTCAGATGATCGTGTTTCCCCAATGTGGTAACATTATAACGTTTATCAATTTTATCATGCTTTCCCGTTTACTAATATTGAATTACCTTGCAAGTTGATCCTCCATTTTTCCATACAACGAAATCCAGTTACAACATTTTGCTTTACCGAGTGTCGCATGACGCAATAAATTCCACACCAACCCGACAAGCAGTAAATTAATCTAACAAAAAAATCCTCGACGATCATTATCGTACAAGAGTAATCTCGTTAAAACTTTTCTTTCAATTACCACACGCCGGATAATAGCCTGAACATGAATTTCAATTTTGATGTATATAAAAATGGAAATATTCATCATAGCTAGTTGGGTTAGTATAATGAAACTCTGTCCAACGAGATTTTTCTTTTCAATATTATGCTTTGGATAAACTGAAACAATGCTTTAAACTATCTTCGATAGGGAATACGTAATAACATAGAAAATATAATTACGTAACTTGTTACGTATTTCTTGAACGTTAAATATAAAGACAAAATCGCGATCTGTTCTAAGAATATTTTCCTTCATTTTCTACGATCCGTAAAATTATTATATGAAAGACTGATGATTATAATTGTTCCTTTACATTTTATCTTGCAAAAATATTAAATGAGATTCTCATTACACTTTAAACACTTTACACGTCAAACTTTCACTCACAGGACCAAAAATTTTCAACTTTTCTAAATGTAATATTATACAATTCGACAAAAAAATGATAAAACTTTAACTTCTAGTGCAAAAAAGTACTATGTTTGGAAACCAATATGGCTAAACTGTCAAACGCATTTGATATCAAGCAATTTCACTAGTGTATAACTTTTAAACGAGTGAACTTTGCACACTGAAACTTGGATTCCTCAGACTAGAATTTAAAGTTTTATCATTTTTCGTCGAATTATATAAATTTTTAGACCCCTGATTCTACTGAGCGTAGCAATGGTGACGCGCCGCGGTGAACAAGAGAATGAAGCGAAATTGATTTAATAAAAACTCACTTATTCAGCTGCAAATGCAGTTGATGCTTCTGAATGTGTGTCACAGCTGACTTCAGGATACGTCTGTGCCAAAAGTTCATGAACGTACGGTTAGATCAATGTACTGCACACGATACACACGAGCTACACTCGCACACAAATTGACACGTCACTAGAGATGTTGTCTCTATCACGGTTCGAACGATACTGACTTAATACAATATTTTCCTGAAGAGACAAACAAGAAGGACGCGTAGCGACCGCTGTCAGACTAGAATTTATTCAGAATACTCCGAAAGTTTCTTAAGGGATGTATAGGACAATAGACACTCATAAACGCCACGCGTACCCTTTTTTTTCTAAGAGTTACTTGTCGACTCTACGTATCAACATGTTTTGCTTTTGACAATTTGAATGTACATATGTATATTTCACGATAATAAAAGAAAAATTACAAAGTTTCAGATCAATTATTTCACGAATAGCAGAATAATTAATTCTTTAGAGAGGGTTGCCACTAACAATTGCTGTACCATTATTCATAATATTTAATCATTTTTAAATTAACGTTTTCGGCGCAACAGTTTCGATCAATTTTTAATCAGCTATTTTGAAAATATGTTTCGGTTCTAGTTTGAATCGTTATCAAAGGTAAATTGCGTCTAAAAAACGAAAAAAAATATATATGTAATGAAAAGTATGTAATATACATGGATTGAAGATGTAGATAAAGGTTTAAACTAGAACCGAATCGTTAGGCATATTTGCAAAATAGGTAATTGATTAAAAATTGATCGAAACTGTTGCGCCGGAAACATTAATTTAAAAATTATTAAATATTTGCGATGAATATAATTGATTATTTATTCATAATATTGTTTGCATGATTAAATATGTTGGTATCTAATCATTACTACACATTTAAGTAGTGTATGAGGTATTACGTCAATTTTACATCCGCCGAATGAAAAATTACAACGCAATGAGATTATTCTAGGTCGGATGTTTAATTTGCAAATTAAAATAGCTCCGACTGCAAAGGGCGAACACGAGGAACGGACGAGGGTAAAAGAAAAGACAAACTGAGAAAGTGACACCGGGAAGATACCGCTGCATTAACCCTTAGCCCTCGAGTGGCGCCTCTGAGGCGCCCTTAACATTGCTGTACTATTATTTAAAATATTGTTTACATTATTAGATATGTCAGTATGTAACTAATTACTAAACATTTAAGTATTGCATGAGGTATTATATCAATTTCATATCTACCAAATTTAAAAAATCATGGAGAATGGAGATATTCTAGGTCAGAAGAAACGTTTGATTTTCGAGTTAAAATAGCTCCGAGTACAAAGGGTTAAAATTCGGCTGTCGAAGGATGATCAAACAATTTGGATTCCCGACGCGCGGTTGCGCAATTCCATCGTTAATAAATGCAAACGTTGCACCGGGAAACGTCCGGCCATCGGCGGCACAAGGTTCCCGGTTCTTGCATGGCGTCGTTTCAAGGTTCGGCTATGGTGTTTCCATGGAAAACAGGGAGACCAGAGAGCGTTGGTTTCGGTCGTGAAGGAGAGCCGGCTACGGAGAACTTTCCATACTTTGCGGAAGGTGACACGCGGAGGTGAAATGCAGGGGGTTAGTTACCCCGTTTCCTCGGGACCGTGAAAAATTCGCGGAAAGTTGGCCCCGGTTGCGCGCCGGGGCGCAGTTACAATGAAATCCCATTGCGAGGCCCGGTGTTGCCACCGCAGAGTTCGATTCCGTGGAGAATTAACGGGAATGGGATTTCGATTTTACTCGCGGCGGTGGCGTGGTAACGTAGCCGTAAAACGTTAGCGCAGGCTCAGCCAGGCCGCAGAGCCGTCCATCCCCCTGACAAACCCCCAAGGGGTGTTCCCCAGGCGTTCATGGGAGCAGGAAGGGGGCTGTGTTACGCGGCGGTGAACTGCCAAGCAAAAACCGCGACCCGGGAAACGTAAGAAGACGGACCTTCAGTGTAATCATCGGACAACATTTTATATGAGCCTCTATTGAAAATTTATAAAATATTTTCTGTAGATACAGTCACTCTTAAGTAGACATTAACTTCTTTAACCCTTAGCACTCGAATTGTAATTCTAAGGCGCTACTAAAAATTGTTGTACCATTATTCAAAATATTGTTTAAAAATTATAGGGGATGGAAATAATCTAGGTCGAAAGAAATGTTTAATTTTAGCTCTGATTGCAAAGGGTTAATATTGGACTATACGACTTCAATTTTTTTAGAAGTTCGAATTATTAAACTATACAGAAATTTTGAAAAAGTTTTTCTTTAATTATTCGAAGTCTCGCGTTTACACACAGCAGAATGTGATATTTGTTCTTTGCCCATTTTTTTGTCCTCCGCCATTAATGGGCACCCAGTCTGCCCAAGGGCGGTTAAATATGCCCAGGGCACACTCAAGTTATCCACAGACATGTTTATCATGTTGTTATTGTGGTCATGATTTTCATAATAAACGAAAAGTTAAGATACATTGACGATCCTGATAAACGAATTGAAAAACAAACTGAAAGACTCGCAACTTACTAGTAAACATCATCTCAAACAATTTCGTGAAGTGCTGTCGACTTTCGTCTAATTCGATTATACTACATATTCAAATTATATAGCAACCTATTAATATAACCTACTAATATAAAGCTATGTATTATGTATCCTGGATGTTTCAAAGGTTTCCTGTTCTCGGCGTTGTGTATATAGATCAGATAACGTATTCTATTGTACGAGATATCGGAAAATGTTGGACAAGGTAGTTGAATATGGCGTTGTTAAGCTGTCTTATTTTATTTTCTAAATTAGAGAAATCTGAAGAGGATCAGTTCTCTGATATTTCGATGCCGATTATTCAGCTTTTAATATTATCCTCTTGAGGTTGGATTGTTCGGATCTACCGTTTTCACGAGATTGGATTGATTGATTCAAGAAAATGGGCTTTGCTCCTGACGCTTTCAAACCGATGGAAAATAAATGGCCGATTCAAGAAGCACTCTTCTGGGATCGTCATAGCTGTGTCATTTCAATCAGCTTAAATAATTCTATACTTTTGAAAAATATAATAATACAGATTGACCGGTCCTGGATTAAAATTTCAACAATTCTAATAGAAATAATCTGTCTCATATTACTACCCTTTTCTCTATATTTTTAATTTAAGCAATTTATTCAATCGTGCCCTACGATACAGACTTTATAGTTTCAACAATTCTAATACATACTTAATCTGTTTCATAATAAAATGTCTCGTATTCCTACCCTCTCTTCTGTATGTTTAATTTAAGAAATTTATTCAATCAGCCCTATGATACAGACTTTATAATTTCAACAATTCTGATATAAATAAGCTGCCTCATATTCCTACGCTCTTCTCTATATGTTCAATTTAAGACATTTATTCAATCATGCCTTATGATACAGACTTTATAATTTCAACAATTCTAATACACACATAATCTGTTTTATAATAAAATGCCTCGTATTCCTACCCTCTCCTCTGTATGTTTAATTTGAGACATTTATTCAATCATGCCTTATGATACAGACTTTATAATTTCAACAATTCTAATATAAATAAGCTGTCTCATATTCCTACGCTCTTCTCTATATGTTCAATTTAAGACATTTATTCAATCATGCCTTATGATATAGACTTTATAATTTCAGCAATTCTAATATATTCATAAAATCTCAAGCGCAAAACATGATTGAATGAATTTTTTACACCAAACATATAGAGGACAGGATAGAAACATGAAGTACCCATAACATTCGACGAAGTCCGTTCAATTCGCCGACAGTTTCCATAATGAAGCGTCCGAGCATTGCCGAATTGGCAGTAAAATGGAACGATTGCCATTTCCATTAGTTTCGTCGATTTAAATCGAACGCCGTGTCGAGAATGGGCTCCGGGTGTGCACACAGTCTTATTCCATCTATCTCGCGGACGGATCGATTCGATAGCATCGCGTCGTGCGTCCTGTCGAGGCGTCACGCAACGGTGTGCATTTCTCTGTCCCCCGCGACCGAGACAATAGCCCCATGCTAATCCCGAGTCTGCATTACAATTTCATAAGGGGAAGAAAAGTTTCGAGTCCGGTACGTCAGCCCTGAGGGACCACGGGGGCCCCCTTCATACGTTACGCGCGAGTTATAGTACGTGGTTTGAATAGACGTGTCCGGGGTTTCTTCAGGATCCCGTACATGTTGCAGAACCTTCGGCGCCGTGCTCGCAAAAACACGTGGCACAAATCATTCCCATCCGGGGAACGTTTCTCCGCAAAACTTCGGACTTTGTAAACTCCGGAACGAATTAGAAGAGGAATCGACCGAGGGAGATATCGAAGGGAGAGCCGAGATTGGATTATGGACAAATCGGTCGTGGTCACTGTCGTACGCCCCTAAACGCTGTCTAGGTATAGAACTCTGGTAGAATCGATTTTTTAAAATTGTATTAGGTCATTGCGAAGGCCGTGCCTGATCTGAAAATAAAGCGTGGTTGTATTTCAAAATAATCGGCTCTTTCGTAAATATTTTTCCTTCGAAGATCTGGAGGTCTCTGTAAATCGGAACTATTCCAATCATGCAATATTTTTATAAAGGATTCAATGTAAAATTGATTGATTTAAATTGCCAGCAAAATGAAGTTATTGATATTCAATGTAATCATATTTCCATATAGCTGGTAGAAAAATCTTCTTTTCTGATTTAAATGATATCTCAAGATTTAGTTGTCCAATAGACTCTCTGAACTTGATTTTTTCTAATTTCTTATCGTGAGAAAATATTTTCAAGGAAGTCGAACGAACGACTTGTCGAGCTGTGCAGTCCGCTGCGTTTGAATGAATCCGCGAAATAAAATAAGAAATGGGTTCCGCATACACCGGTCGCATAAAACATGCAGGTCCAGCGAATTTCCGAAAGGGGTCCAGCAAAACGCAACGAATCAATATCGCAGAAAAACGTCGTAACTCTCCGTAGCCTGTATCCGGATCATCTAGCCGGGAGACTTGCGTCGAGCCATAAAATCAAACAAACCGGTTTCTATACTCTGCCGGAGGTTGGCCTTTCGGGGGTTGCGGAGGAAGACAATGGTAGAAGCCGGGGGACAGGGTGGGTGAAATCGGAAAGGATTCCGGGTTGACGATAAAGAGGATCGATCGATATGCGCACCGATCGGGCCAGGTTGATGAAGAAAGATCGTTCGTCGTTGATCTGGAAGCGAGGGCCGTTGCTCGGCCAGTGTTGCTCCGAGTGAAGTACAGGACCGATGGAAGAAGGGTTTCGTGAAGGGTGTGGGAGGGTTGAACGAGAGAGAGAGAGAGAGAGAGAGAGAGAGAGAGAGAGAGAGAGAGAGAGAGAGAGAGAGAGAGAGAGAGAGAGAGAGAGAGAGAGAGAGAGAGAGAGAGGTAAGCTCAAGTGGTTTCAGCGGGCCGGAGAAAATCGGAATCTATAAAACACCGGTACGCCCAATAAAACAACGTCCAATCCGGAACGAGATCAAGATCCACGATACCGTTGGATACACCACCCACGCCTTCGAGTAACCGCATCGCATCAGCCGGAACTCCAGCGACGACTGCAACTCCGGTAGATTGGACGCGGTGGCGGTTTTACGTTTACATGACGGCAGTAAAGTATTAAGAAACCCTCCGTGGGATTTACACGGCTGTAAAGCCGCGGATGAGATACCGCTGAGCCTGCTTTCAGTTTGCTGATGCTGCGGCCAAGAGAGAGAGAGAGAGAGAGAGAGAAAGCTCTCCTCTACCCGATTCTATTGGCCTTGTCCGGGCCGGATATTTATGCGTCTTTTATGCCCGGGGAGCTCTGTAATAATGAGTCCCTGGAATTATTTCGACCGACGCCGCGCCGCGACACGCCGCGCGTTTTGATTTGTGCGAGCCATTTTCACGGCGAAATTGTTTTATCGGACCACGGCCAATTATTGTGGGACTACGTCGCGACACGTGGACCACGCACTCTCGCTTTTGATCGTGTTTATTATTTATCGCGGTCGCGACCGGAAATATTACACCCTCGCGCTTTTGTTGCGCGGAGTATGCAAAAAAAAATGTAATTCTTTACTGGCTGGTATTTTTATGCAAAAATATTCCACAACGATCGTTAGTTTGTTGCTTTTCAGTGATTTCAACAAACGTCACATTTATTTTCTGCCAATAAAACAATACGAATTAATACGAATGTTCTTTCTCTTTCGCGTAACGTATTCGGATTTCAAACCGGATAAAAGGAAAATATGCGGCGCGGATTTATGGACGAGCTTAGACTCTTCGCGTATAAAAGCAAGTTTGATTACGGGCCGCGCGGTCGTGATTAATTTTACCCGGGGACAGAGAGAAGGAACGGAACGTGCCGATTAAGAAACGGAAATTGAATGATGTTTTAATCCACCGAACGAGATGCACAATATTTAATACGCTCACTCAGAAAGCAGAGCTGTTTCGTAAGGTAACGTTCCCGCCGCGCCTCGAGTACCGCGGTGACCTAGAAAAATGCCGTTCTAAAAGAGCAACGACTAGGGAATACGGGACGATGATTAAAAACTCCTCGTTTCGGTTCTTTTATATTTTTTTTTCTTCTTCTTCTTCTTCTTCTACCATGCCCTTATTACGATGTGGGGCCAACCGTATTTCGACGGAAAATTGAGAGATCTTGGACGCCGGGATCTTCCACTTTTTATTTCCCTGTGTTTCTCATCTTTCGACGGAAACCACGCGGCGCGAGGGAAAAAAAGAAAGTCGGCATGAAAAGAGTTACAGTAACACAAGTATCTTGAAAATCTTCCACCAAACTACCGCGGAGGAGTGTGCTTCATAAATTAACATCCACGCTGCCGTTCCAAATTCAAAGACCCACCGGTGGTCCACTTTACTGCATTCATTATGCAGCTTTCACGAGTTTTTACAGTATTTATGATGCGGCGAAAATATCTGCGTGTTATTATTAACAAATAGACAGCGAATTTTATGCATTTATTACGAAAATGAGTGGGTGTAATTTGAAAAGGTGAAACCATTAGAAAAATTTAAACATGCTGCTACATTCTTTTCAGTCCATTAAACATAATGTGAAAGAAAATAAACTTCCACTTCGCTCCAGTTTGTTGCCATTCAGTTGCAACATTTTTATTTTACGTAAAAAAAGAATTTGTAAAAATTTCTATACAGGATCTACGTTATTGTAGAATAACGTAGTGGAATAACACTTTACCAGGAAGTCGAACTATTTAATTCTTGTTTAGTTTCATTTTCTATCTTTCCAAAAGTTGTGTATAATCTAAAATTGTCTGTATTTATTGTTTATTGGTTGCAATGTAAATATCTCAATGAAACCTCCTCTATGATTATCTACAGCCTCTTCCTGTTCTCTTAGAGAAGACGTTCCCCAATTGTGAAAACTTCTGTCATTAACTCTCCATCCTCCACCCTCAAAGGCTTACTAATTTTTTCACTGGTATATTCCATGTTCTCGGATCATCAAAATTGAATTTCACCGGGACTCGATTTCGCGAAGAGCGATCGTCTAGCTCGGCAATTTTGTATCCGGCGAATTTCGCAGGTCCAATAGATTACCAAGGGAGCCGTCGTTAAAGTAATCAATTCGGGATGGAAATGCGAAGATCCTTTTCACGAATTCCTGCCTCGAGAAGGAAGATTGTCACCGGGAGGCGCGGCGCGGCGGGTAGTTTCAACTATCTTTCTCTCTCTACTGGCGAATGTGGGCGGCCGCCGCGCCGCCGCGTCGGGCCGGGCGCAGAAGAGCCTCATCAAACTGAAATTTCGCCGGGGTCTTATCCCAAATTCATCGTTGCAATAAACTCCGCGTTACAGCTTGTACACGACTAGTGCCTACCGCCCCTGTCGGCTGAGGGATGCCGGCGAAACGTAAAGGGCGAAAGAAGAGGAGCGGAGGGTTGTGCCGTGTTAGGGATAGAAATTCCGAAGGCGAAGCGCCCGGTCCCGAAGTTACACAGAGTGGCCTTCGCCGTGAAATGTATATTTAATGCCATCATTCTAGAAAGCAACGGACCGGCCCGTTTATATTTCAGTGCCTGGCAGAATTGTTTGCTGCTCCTTCTTCTCCTGCCACTCGATACAACCTGGTTCCCTCGTCTCATTCGTGCCTCACCTTGAAAAATTGCTTCGAGACCCACCTATCCTGTTCCTAACGTGTAGGGTAACCTGGCCAGTGAATGAACATGATTCGTATTAAATGAGAAAACTAGCATTTATGATGTACTTTTCGTGTTGAAGTTTATGCAGTTAAATGTGTAGTTAAATATGTAGGTTTTGTGCATATAAGACAAACAACCCAATGTCATTCTTTGATCATAATTACTCTATAATATTAAACGCAGGCAACCTTGAAACATTATCCGATCGAAGAACAGTTTCCGACCAGAGCTTTATCTTCAATTTGATTAATAATAATATAGATTGTCCCGCACTCCTGAGGCAAATCAATTTCTACGTACCTGAACGTGTTTTGAGAACGAGAGCAGGATTTCAAACAATGAAATCCAAATCTTCATATGGAATAATAAATCCATTAAATCGCATTATTGCTAGCTCGAACATATTTTACAATAATATCGATTTTTTTAATGGCACGTTACAGGCATTCAAAACAAAATTGCGCAATACTATTTGTTAACCATACCTGTATTTGTTTCGTTTCGCGCGATCCATTCTTTTGTAAATTTTAGTTAAGACTTAGATTAAGATTTAGGTTAATACTTTCTTTTTTTTTCTTTTTGTTTTTATAAGTTATACTGTAAAAACTGTATACATTTGTATAAAAGGACCTCGGTCCGTATATAATAATAATAATAATAATAGTCATTAATGACGTATGAACATATATTAATCCTTTATAAAAATAGAATTTTTGATGTCCTTTTCGTGTTGAAGTTTATGCAGTTAAATATGAAGTCATTAGTGACGTATGAACATATATTAATTCTTTATAAAAATAGCATTTTTTATGTCCTTTTCGTGTTGAAGTTTATGCAGTTAAATATGAAGTCATTAGTGACGTATGAACATATAGTAATCCTTTGCACTCGGAGCTATTTTAACTCGGAAATTAAACATTCCCTCCGACCTAGAATAATTCCATATGCTTGTCTTCATTTTATTTCATTATGTGAGATTGATATAGTGTCTCATACAATACTTAAATCTTTAGTAATTGATTAGACCTCAACATATTTAGTAATGCAAACAATATTTTGAATAATGGTACTCGAGTGCTAAGGGTAGAAGGATTTTCCGAAACCTTGCAAATTGCTGGATTTACTGACGTGTGTAAATAATTATAATTAGCAAACTGGAGTAAAATATAAAATTATTTTCATTCTTAATATGTTTAATAGATTGAAAATACAATATGTGCAAATTCTTTTAAAGTTTCTACTGTTTTAAATTACACTTTCTCATTTTTGTCATATCAAATCCGCTGTCTAATTATAATGGCTGAACTAACGAACAGATGAAAGCGAGTCTTCAGTGAAAACAGAAGAAAATCAAAATTATTCCAGTTTGAACATCATCTTTTTATGATGCTCGTGCGTTCGCGATCGCTCGTGTTCGGAAAACAGCTCTAGTTCGTCGTTACGGATGAAATTGCCGCGAAGCATTCTCTCGGACTCATTGCTATGGCGGACGATAAATTTTCATACAGTTTAATATTGACTAACAGTGGCCCGAGCGCGGTTCCATTGTCGCGCGGGCAGCGCGGGGACGCAGCCGGGATATTACTTTAAAGTACTTTCCGCGGGGTCCCGGCCGCGCGCCGCGCCGGCTCTCGTTTCTTTTACTTTTCCGCGTATGTGTGCGGACGCGCGACGGTGTTTCCCCCGGGAAACTTGTAAATAAATGGATTACGATGGTGCACGAGTGCTCCGCGAGAGTCCAACGGGTAACGCAGTTTTAAATCCCGTTCCCCGGATAATCACGGCCGGAGCTTCGGAGCAACCGGGGTGTACTGCGGAAAGAGAAAAGACAAACAAAATTCCGCGCGGAAGTTGCGATGAAAAATTCTCGCGGTTCCCTACGCGGAATCCTCCTTATCTGGCCACGCTACTCCACCTTTTTCTCTCCCTCTCTTACTTCTCCGTGCCGCGAACGAGCGAACTTGTTTACACTTCCCATTTCCCTGATTTTTCGTTGCCGCGACCTCGCCTCTCGCCTCCTCGCCGAAATGAATTCGTTCGGTGCCTCTTAACACCCGACTTTCTAGCCCCCAACGACCACGCAATAGTTATAAATCGATGGAAAAGTTTCGCACCGTACCACCATCCTCTCGCTCCCTACACCCCCGCTTCTTTTTCTTTCACTTTCAAACCGTACACTGTTTCACCGCGAGAAAACGCCGGTGAACGATATTATACAGTAGCAAAAGGATCTGAATGATTTTTTTTTAGGTAACTTCGGGAGCAAATCCTTGCGGTTCGATAAGTCAAGCGAACTTTCAAGTACCTCGGTTGAATAAACCGATTAAAAGGTGACGATGTCACTTATCCAGCTTGCCCGACCTTTCGAGGTTTTGTTTCCAATACCTCGATAAGTGAGAAACCTTGTTTTCCAATATATTGGTCAGTGTCATTGTTGGCCACGGACGTCAATGCCCACTACAGCTGGATTAAACCCTTTAAACCCTTGCCGTATCATTTTCTTTACAGTTCCAGTGATTAAAACGTCGTTATCCAGGAAAATGTAGAAGAGAAAAGAAGATTTATGGTTTTTATATGGCTACATTTCTTTGAATGCTAGAATATTGGATTTCGTTTCAAATTTATATTTATTGAGAATCACGCAATCTTTTCTTCTCAAAGCTCCGCTTAATCCCGCCACTGTTAATTATTTGATCAGTTGTAAATATACAAAAACTTCAGGGGTTCAAAGGGTGCTTAAAATTTTTTGAACTAACAATTTCGCCAGCAAATTCTACATTTAACATATTAATTAAAACGTAACAGAAACGTCTGAACAAAGGCTTACGACGAACACCTACAAAGCGATCTCCTCCAGAACCACTTCTGCATCTTCGCAAACAATCGACGGCGAGAAATCTGTACTTCGCCTCTATACAAATCAACCTGAAGTTATCTACATAAACCAGTTCACGTTCCACTAATCCTTGTAATAAGACAGAACCGCGTTGCTCGGTCTATTGAATCAAACACTACTTAATAATTAAAACAGTACCAGCCTCCGACCCGATTCCTCTGTACAAAGAAGAGCAACGGACCGTATCTCGTGCTGCGATCCCCAGCAAATTCTCCTCGATCTAGTTTCGCCCAAGGTGATCCCGTTCCAACCAGTTTCCCAGAAGTCAGCGTCCGCGGTGTTTGTTCTTGAGCTGGCGTCGCCCTCGCGATCCCATCGCTACTTAACAGCTTAACTTTTTAATTACGGGACTGCTCTTGTTTTATTGTCGCTTTGTTTCCGTCTTTTCCTCTCTTTTCAGTCTTGTTCTCCTAGTCGTTTTCTCCAGACAGATAGGCTACCTACAACATTACTGCGGTATTTCTTCCTAATCAGATTAAAATACGTAAAAATACATGTTTTGCCGTGAATAATTTTGCACAAACAAAATTGTCAATCGTTTTCATATTTTTATAATCTCACGGTTTGAGAAAACATTCTATCTGGATCACCAAAGATTATATAACTTCAAATTGCATAGAGAAATGTTTTATTATTATTTAGATACCTACTTTGACATAAAAAGAAGCTTCTCTTGCTTTTTTAATGAAAACATTTGGTCCCCAGCATTGCGTACATTAAAGTGAAGGAGGTGCTCATTACTGTTGCATAAAAGTCACTAGAAAATATTATTGATTTTATTTTTAAATATTATCTTATGTTGTGTTCAGTTTCGAGGGCCACCAATTTCTTCTGCATTCCGAATACATTCATCCACAAAATGCTTGAATAAATTAGCTAAAAAATTCTTCTTCAACCCTTCTCTGCATAGTGTATCATATCTGATACAGTTAACAAATCTAGTGCTTACTATTTGTATTCATGTTTATTTTTCTGAAAATGTTGTTTTAATTTTTAAAAATATTTTTCCCTTAAATAAGACACAAAAACTGACCTACATTCAATTTTTTTTAATCTCAATTTAAAAAATCATGCAGTGAAGGGTTAACTATGTTTGTAGCAGGACTGCGAGGATAACAGTAAAATTTCAGTAGTCTAACCTTGAAAACGCGGGCACTCGAGTCGCGCTAACGAGTCTCGAATCGTCGCGGCGTCGTGTGCCCCACGAAAGGAGAAGGGAGGAAAAATGAGAATGCGAAAAAGGGAGAAGAAGGATCGGCGCGAACGAGCCTCGAGTACCCTCTCGCGCGAATTTATGGCGAA
The DNA here is from genome assembly GCA_916610235.2 of Lasioglossum morio. Taxonomy (NCBI): domain Eukaryota; kingdom Metazoa; phylum Arthropoda; class Insecta; order Hymenoptera; family Halictidae; genus Lasioglossum; species Lasioglossum morio. Next base: position 6,784,128 of record OU744325.1, on the reverse strand, counting down.
AGTGTTCAAATAGCCATACAGCCCCAGCGACGCCGCGACGGGCGTCCTCGTCGACGTCGCGCAAAATGCTTCTCGCCCGGTGACAGACTACGGCATTAAGCCGCCGAACGGGACGGAAAAAAGAAGCGAACGACACCGACATGCTCGACCGCCTGCCGAACCGTGATAATCCGCGATTGTTTCGACGCCATTCAAGAGACTCGCCCTTTGTGCTAAACTCATTCTTGCGGCTGCTCGATATCCATCCCCCTGGCGCCTACAACGCGCCTCATAGTTACACGGTGGTAAAACATAAATTTTCCGCGTCGATCGAAACACAATTATATTTTCTAATCCAGCGATTTAAACGAGTCTGTGATTATAGTAGGCTGTCACAAAAGTTCCTCTCACTTTCGAATAATGCACAGAATGGAAATGCAACATAACTTTTAACTGTTTGCACTCAGAACTGTTTTAACACGAAAACTATACATTTTTCTTACCTAGAATATTTTCATTTTATATTTATACACAGTGACTCCCATTAATATTCGCACACTCATAAAAAGACGATAACTTTTTAAATATTGTACTATACGATTTGAACTTTTTTGGGAAGCTAGAACAATTAGTTTGCTACAAGAAGTGAAGAGAAATTTTTTCAAAACTTACAATTGATCGGAATTGTAAAAGAAATACTAAAAGTTGCCTATATGCATTGTATATATAATGTAATTGTATATATGCACTGTGAAAGTTTCATCGAAATCGGTTGATGCGGAAAAAAACGACAGGCATTGAAAGATGTAAGATCCTCAGATGTACTGCAGTTATAGGCCGAAAATCGTGAAAATCTGCCATTTTCACCATCTTTAAACGTTTGTAGCTCATTGCAACATTGCCCGATTTTGACGAAATGTTCAGAATATGTTCAATTGACACGGATCTACAAAACGTAGTTTTTCAATTTTCAATATAGGCCCACATAAAAAAGTTGTAAAATGCAGCCTTTAGTATTTTTTATACAATTCCGATCAATTGCAATTTTTAACAAAATTTCTCTTCACATCTTGTAGCAAACTAATTGCTCTAGCTTCCCAAAAAAGTTGAAATTGTATAGTATAATCTTCAAAAAGTTATCGTCTTTTTAAGAGTGTCCGCATATTAGTGGGAGTCACTGTATATAGTAACTAATTCGATATAAAATCATTCAATGATGTAGCAATATTTAGAGGTGCCTCAGAGTTACCATTCGAGTGCTAAGGGTTAAAAATATGAAATATAATTAAATATATGGTAATCGACTTAAATCCTACTATTTTATATTTTCATCTACGCATTTCTGTTACATAAGCATAAAATGCCTGGTGACATGGTGTGGATTCTGGACCAGATGTGGTTCACAGGTTTCATTTCAGTGTTTTATGGTGGTGGTAATAGTCCTCATTTTGTGGCACATTCTTGGCTCAGATGTTGGTTTTAACGCGTTTACTGCAGCGCGAATTTTGTGCATTTTATACAAGTTTCACTTGTTTCATTTATAGAAGCTATTAGGTTTATTAATGACAATTAGTATATTGAACTCTTTTCAACATTAAAATTCAGTTTTAAAATCGAGAATGTCTAAGTCGACTGTCAATGTCGATGAAAACGAATGACTATTAGTAACTTGAAGTTTTCCCCTTTCAACATTAAAATTCAGTTTTAAAATCGAGAATATCTGAGTCGACTGTCAATGTCTATGAGAAGGAATGACTATTAGTAACTTGAAGTGTTCTCATTTCATCATTAAAATTCAGTTTTAAAATCGAGAATGTCTGAGTCGATTGTTAATGTCGATAAAAACGGATGACTATTAGTAACTTGAAATTTTCTCCTTTCAACATTAAAATTTAGTTTTAAAATCGAAAATGTCTGAGTCGACTGTTAATGTCGATAAAAACGGATGACTATTAGTAACTTGAAATTTTCTCCTTTCAACATTAAAATTTAGTTTTAAAATCGAGAATGTCTGAGTCGACTGTTAATGTTGATGAAAACGAATGACTATTAGTAACTTGAAGTTTTCTCCTTTCAACATTAAATTCAGTTTTAAAATTGAGAATGTCTAAGTCGATTGCCAATGTCGATGAAACCGGATGACTATTAGTAACTTATATGAGCTTAGTACAATAACAATAATGAAAACGAATGATTTCTTTTGTAGTCTTAAAGGATACAAATATATTCTCAGCCAAATAACTCCTCAAATAAGTCTTCTTCTAGTCTACATGAATAGTAATCTTGATTCCAGCTACAGACAAGCCAGATTGGCAGATATAAAAGTTTTCCGTTTTATATTTTAACTCGAACCAAAAAAAAAAACATGTTTTGAGTGGATGGATATTCTCAGGTGGGGGAAACACATTTCCGCGATCTCTCTGTTCCATATTCCAGCGAATCAGAAAATTCCACCATCGTAACTTTTCCTTATAACGCCGCGTTCCTTCTTCGTTTCAAGTTAAACTCAATTGACGGGGGACCAGGTTCTTTTCTCGGCTCTTTATTCGCCGCCCCTCCGCGCGTCACCGTTACAATTCGCCGGCAACACGGTCACGGGTAATTTCCCCGAGATATATTGCGCGAACAAGTTCGTCACTCGGTAAATCGGATCGATAATTTCTTATCATCGCGTCGGGACCATCGCGTCGCGCGCGCGACCCCTTCGCCAACTCCAACAATGTCCTGAAACTTTGGTCGTTACGAATTTCTTCTATCTCATTGACTTTCCGTAATTGATACGAACATCTTCCGTGGGATTCCGCTTGTTTTCTTGTCCATGTGTTAGTTCAATCCTGTACGCATGTATCATACGATAAACGACAAGATTTTTATCAAACTATATTCGTTATTAACGATTAGATGTTCATTAATATAACAATCTATGATCCCGTGGAAATAAAATGATTCAAGTTCAAGCAAACCACATCAAACGACAGCAGTATAGAATTCAATTTAAGCTTTCAAACAAAAAAAATAGTAAATTAATCATTATTTTTATAGAAACAAAAATTCTCTGAAAAACCAGTCGCTTGCAAAATATCTCTCCGACACAAAGTCTCATGCTACCGCAGATAATCAGATTCCTGTCTCCCCGAGGTAGACAAGAAAGACTCGCAAGCACCTTGTTCTATTCTCCGGGACCATAAAAAACCTCTCAAAAATGCTCGCCCTACTTTCGTAGGTTCTTGGCAGAGCAGGTTCTCCCGCGGCAGCGTTTATAATCGGATGATCTTGAAAATAATTCCGGGATCGAGAGTCTGATCGATGACAACGCTCCATCGGTATGCATTGGAGCGGCTGACTTTCGAAAAGCTCTCGACGGGCCGGGTCTTTTTCATCGGGACAGTTTTTGTCCCGGACGGTGCGCGCCGTAAGAAGTAAATCACAAAAATTGAAATCTGCGATATCGGATTGAAATCAATATTGAATGCAGATTGAATCCCGGGTTTTCCCTTCTTCTTCCGCGCGTTCTCTCTCTCTCTCTCTTTCTGTTCCTGCAGTTTCTCCCTTATCCGGTTTCTCCTTTCGACGCGCATCCGCGCGAAAGGAACCCGCGTATCTGTTTCTCCATTTTCCGTTGTTCCTGCCGCGTTTCCTTTCCGTCGTTCTATGTTGCGAGAGACAATGCGCAGACGACTCCATTAAGCAAAGAGTGACTTACGGCGGCCGATCGACAGCGAAAGGCACTTTTAGCGCCGTCAAACCGGCGAGCATTTTATGCGTGACATCGGCGGCCATGTGACGCGGCGCTGAGAATGGAGCAGAATTCGTTTATGGGACGCAGGAAAGATAGGACCGACGTTCGCGGGAAACCGAACCGCCAGAATGAGATTGTTCCACCGAGTCTCCAGGAATCTCTACGAAATTAGCTTTGACTATTACCTACCCGGCTATATATGTTCATTCGCTTCCCATTCGACGCTGCAGTCGTCGGCCTTCTTGTTCTTTAGTGCCTGCGGGTACTCAGCGTTCCTGAATTTTATTTGCCTTCTGTTTCATTTACCCGACTTTGAATCGTGATTATTTGATCGAGATTTTAAGAGACAATATTTCTCTCGTTCCGCCCGGAAAATTCATTCCGGAAAACCTCGGTCAATTACATTTCTTATTGCCGTTGTACTGCGATTATATTTTATCGGTCTTTCTTGTTCGATGTGTGGTTCGTCGCCTCGTAATCTGTTTCATTGACTACTTCTCTCGATTTAGAAGACAGGCTAGGATGATGTAGAATATCACGTTTCAGAAGGTTGTTGTAATGGAGAAAGTTTAATTTTCTGTGGTAGATTTGGACAAACGAAAGATTTACAATTCTCTTTTAAATCTGTAAACTAATTATGTGTTTTCTTACTATGCAGAAAGTTGTTGTAATGGAGAAAGTTTAATTTCCTGTTGTAGATTGGGACAAAAGAAAGATTTACAATTCCCTTTTAACTCTGTAAACTAATTATGTGTTTTCTTACTATGTTTAGTTTTCTGAAAATGTTGTTTTAATTTATTTCAATATTCTTCCCTTAAATAAAACACCAAAACTGACCTTCTTTCAATTTTTTCATCCCAATTAAAAGAAACATGCAGTGAATACATGTACATATACAGTTTTTATAAAGAAAATTCAAGTTTCTAATCTCTATGATGGATACTGTATTATGTTAGTGATTCAAACTCTGATATTTTCCATAACCATGTTGAAATTCTCGAAAATAAATAATAAAGTATGATTTCTAACAAGTTCATCGTGTGCAATCAATTTTTAAATATTCTTAGTATGATATACCGACGTATTCCTTAAAGGGTTAACCCTGAAAACTATTTTAACTGGTAAAAACATGTCCTCCGACAAAGAATAATTTCATCCTACGTGATTTTTTTCATTTTATATATATGAAATTGATGTAACACCTCATACAATACTTAAAGGTTTAGTAATTGATTAGATACCAACAAGATTGAATCAATAAATCCTAGGATTAGAGATCCACGTCGACTTAAAATAATTAGAAGAACGTCGATACAGTTTCGTCGCAATTTCAGTTTGTTTGTCGGTGCAGGATTAGTAGCGTGCAGCGCACTCGTCAAGAGAGAAAACGATTCCATCTCGCAGCAGTTCAGCGTCGCGCGTTACTATTTGATGAGATAAAAAGCGTCGCGGTGGCTCAGCCCGTTGAATTTTTAACCGCGCCTCCCAGGTACCATTACGGACCTCGAATTTCGTAGGTTAGGGGGTGTCGATACCCCTGGGAAACCGGTAGTCTTCGTCCCTTAATAATTCAACGCGGTAAATTGTGCCGGCCGCCGTATAGACTGATCTACCGTTTTCTTGTTCCCCTCGGCTTCAAAAGGTTATTCGTAAAAATCGAGCCCGATGATCGCGTAAATATTTCACGCGGATCCCTGGCTCCAGGAATGCAGCTCGATTTCACTTTCTCCGAATCGCCGGCCCTTTTTTTCGGATGTGCGAAACGAACGTGGTCCATCGTTGAATCATTCATTCGGATCGGGGAAAAAGAAACGTGCCTTACTCGAGAGACAGAGTTACTCTTTACGTGAGAGGAATTGAATTACCGATCGTGTTCCTGGTTCCTACCAGTCGATGGTTTATTTGTATCGTCGTCCGCGCACCAGTTCGCTCCCTTCTTCCTTGAATAATGAACGATACAATTTTACCGGATCGCCTGAAGCAGTAAACGATTCCCGGATTTTCTTAATCGCTTAAACGCGGGACTCGACGTACCCGAAATCCAAAATTCGTCGGTGATCGTAGCGAAAATTGCTTACATCTCGATGCAATAATTATAAATTTGTTGCACAAATGAATAATCTTCATAAATTGATCAAAAAAGATATGTTTCACGAGATGAGGTTGTACAAACTTTCGAAGAAACAAAGAACTAGACGATTTCTGACGTTTAAAAAATAAAATCTTGTTTTTGATCAAGATTCGAGAGACGAACAGTAATACTATTATGATACGAACTTCTTATTCCGAGGAAACGATATTAAAATTCCCAAGCTATTGTTTTAAAATTAACAACATCATTATTTCTTCAGAATCTTCCGAATGAAAATCCCTGATTAAATGAAATAAATCTCGTGCATGAAGAAAGGCGAAGGAGAGTAGATGGAGGGAAGAAGGTTTGGCGAAATCGTCGTTCGCGTCGAACGACAAAGTTGCCCTATTCAGGAAGTTTCTGGGAAGACCGAGTTCGATTGTTCGACCTGGAAAAGAGGTTTGAAGAGGCCGGGACACCGGGTGAGAGTCTCTGACGGTTTCTTGGCTTCGAATAGCTCGCGAGGCGACGGAGTTTTCAGCGGGGCGCGACAGTTTCGCGGCTGCACCGATGATTAAACGTGCACCGCTGAGACAAGAATGATAAGGTTCAGAGGAGGGGGATGGACGGGTTAGGTTTTCGGGGTCGAAGAGGTGGTTTGCCGAACGGAACGAAGAAGGAACGAGTTCGCGGTAGTTTAGGCGAAGGGGATGACAACCTCTGGGCGCGTTCTACTCGCGACATCATCACCTCGCCCAGAAGCTTAATCAAGCCGGGCCGGATGCCGAAAGTCTAAAGCAACCCTCTGGCGCACCCACCGGTGGCTTGCAGACCTCTTGAATAGAGGAAGAAGAGGCGGGAGAAACGCCGCGACTGATCCGGAGGAGCATAAAGCATCGGGGCTCATCCGAACTGGGACACGCCGCGCTGCTGGAGTAGTGATTACATGTGGACTCGGGTGTTTTCGGTGTTCGCCTGCCGCTGACGCTCAAAGCTCTCACCTTTGCTACATAATCAACCCGTCTTTCTTGCGACCCGCTGCACCCTCTTCCACAGGCAACCCCTTCGCCTCGATTCACTCCTCGTAACGATTGCATCCGACGGTCATGATTACGTCGGGGGCCGACCTTTTCCGAGGAAGGTCACCTCTTTCCTGATTGCGTATCACGAGCCGGAGTTCTTCAGACCAACCCTCCAACCAACTCAGAAAAATCGGGAAATGCAATTTCCTTCCAACTGTTCTTCGTATTAGCGCGTTTATCGCTAGACTATCCGCACACAAATGTTCTACGAAAGCACGAATCAGACCGAAGCTAGGAAATTAGTTGTTTAACTCTCATCCCTCCCTCATTTCACGAACTGTCCCTCGGTGTTAAATTGACACCGTGATAAAAGATCGATGAAATAACGAGGAACCTTTTTATTCAAAGCTCATATATTTCGGTTATTTTTCGCATTAGAAAAATAACAACACTCTTAACACGTTCGTCGCCACGTCACCCACATCTGGGTGACGGGTATGCTTCCGTGGGGGCCCCGTCACCCAAATATGGGTGACGCTCTTCTTGTTAGAGTTAATTAAATATAGGTTATTATACATTATATAGGATATACAACATAAAAATATTAAAAACACATTATACCGTTCTGCGTATCGACAGTCGAATTTGGGCCCGCGGGAAACTTAGCCGAATTACGCTGGGCGACGAACGTGTTAAACGCACAATTTTTTTATCGTTTTCTTTTTTTTAAAATATTGCATTGTCGTCTAGTTCTGAACTATGTTGAAAGTTTCAAGTCTCTAGCTCATCGGGAAGTAAGTTTAAAATCAATTGCAAGATTTGTACCGAACAGACAAACAGACAGACACAAGAAAGCGAGCTAATAAAAAACGTGGTAATAAAAGACACGAAGCTTCGGGAAAATTTACTTACAAATAACAGAACAGTGTAACTTACTTCGAGAAAACTGTATCAAATTGACACAAGGGTGGATGAGAGTTAAAACAAGTTCTGACGACAAGTTGTCAGAGCAATTCATTTGTTCGAATGCAGTACCCTTCTCGCTGGGTGAGCTCAGAAAAATTAGAATTGGAAATGGAATTTTCTTGGAACGATGATTCCTTTCTTTACGACGCGACTGGTTTTACGGCGACCGACTTTGATGATCTTCGGTACTAGCACGTTGATCGCTGCGCTATCACACAAACATGTCCCACAAAATCACAGTGATTTTCTTCGAATGAGATTGAATCTAGATAATCATTTCCGGCACACTTTGCATTAAAACAACGTTGTTGTACGAGAAATGTACCCTCCCATAAACGATTTCAACCAAAAAATATTGTGAAACGTGGATTTCTATGTTTTTTTTTTATTAGGGATATGTGTTATAAAACCGGTGGGAAGCTTGACCAATTGTGAATGATTTTTTAGACCGAACATTCGATTTTTATTGCGGATAAAACAGGATGAAATAGGAATTTCGCGGTGTTATGTGAGCTGCACGCGGGATATACGACACTTTCGATGTTATTGTTGAAATAAACGGCGGCGGTAACATGGTTTGTTGATTTAAAACAGCGGAAAGTGAAAAAACATGAGATGATATTCTATGAAAGAGAGATTCGCAGAGAAGAGAGTGTAAAACAATAATAATTTAATAAGTGAATTTCTAAGGAAAAGTGCAGCCCGAAAGAAAGTTAATTTTTAACATATTTTTTGAACAAGTTATTTTTTCTAAATCAGTTTATTCTAACAGGTTCATCATTCAAAAACGCCTAAATAGGATTTTAACCCTTTTCCAATTTTTACATACTATAAAATGATTGGTTCCTCTTTATCTGTATTGTAAGACATATTTCTCTAAAATGTGACGAGATAAATGAATCAAAGTTTATTAGTTTAAAGTGTGAAGCAAAAATAAGTGAGAAAGTATCGTAGAATCTTTTATGCAACTATTTCTGAGGAGCGTATCAGCGTTAATAGTTTCGACGATATTCTATAAAATGGATGTTAGAATATTTCTATTAGAAACGCTCGAAGCCGTTGTGCGTATAACGAATGATGTATAATTAACAGAGACACGAATTTTGTCCAGCTTTTTGGCGGATTCGAGGAATTACGTAGAACATGGTGAATGGCGTGGAAGGATCGAGTTTCTTGAGATGTGCCGGTAATGAGGAGTCCGCGATAGAGCGGGAGCAGAAAACGTGTCTAGCGAGGCGTTGCGAGAGGGTGAAGTGTTTCTCTTCGGCAAGGAATCTCTTTGTCTTTGACGTCGCGGCACGACCCACCGCACCGGGTCGTAGGCGACCTATTTCCCGTCCGCGTTTTCAGTCCCGTCTGTTTTCTAACGGCCAAATGAGGAACCGGCCTGGTCTAATGAAATGCAAAGACGCGGGCATCACCGGAGAAGCTCGGGCAAGCATCCTTTCAAAAATATGTAAATCTCAAACACGCTTTGCGTCTTTCCTCCACGGTGACACGCGAAATTTGTATGCGCGTAACGTCGTTTTCAAGCTCCGGCCTCGGTCGAAAGGAATATTAACCCGGAGACAACGACCTACTCCGCCAGAGGATTCTCATACTCGAACTTTCAGCCGAGAAGAATCATCTTCGAGAACAGTCTCCGCATACTGGGGATCCACTCCGCCACCGGATACCGCCGCAATCGATCTCTTAAATCTTTAACACTTGACCGATGCGACCTGGATTCATTTTGATCCAGCATTGCAAAGGCATCATCTAGCTCCTAGTGATTAGAAGCGTGTTAGGGACCCGGAAATATCGTGCACACGATGCGATGGTCGGGAAAACATCTCGGGAATCCCGAAAATTCTCGAGAATTCTGAAATTTTCGAGAACCCTTCTCGATCCGAAGTAAATTTCTCCGGCAGACACCTTTGCGTTCTCGCACACCTCTGCTTGATTAATTTTCATCGAACTTCCAAGATTACATTAGAATTTAGAAGGTCTGCGCACTTGGATAGCGTTGTGTCTAGACTAATCTAGTCTGCAGTATTCGGGTCAAGTGGGTTCTAGGTTGGTACGATAGGACTGTGGTTAGGTTGCGTTAGGTCCAGACTAATCAACACGCGCTAGTCAGGGAAGGTCTAGGTTAGTCACCTCGAATTATGTGAAATCACGTCTGGGTTAAGTGATTCAACTGAGACCTGGTTCAGTTTCCCTTAATTAAGTCTAGTTGAGGTATTAGTTTCATCAAACGCTCGCTCACACAGCGTCGAAAATTGTCTTCAACACAGCAACCTATGTCTTCTGAACGCGTTAACGTTCGAACCGGAAACGTTCTAACTCGATTTTAGCCTCGCAAACATCGTCCATAGACTGCTGATGTTTATGCACTTATGAAGAAATTGATTAGGTGGAATGGAAAACAGTAAAGGATTTTAAAAATTCAAAGATCTTGTAATGTTTTCAATGTAACAAAGTCGTTAACCCCTTTGCCCTACGATTTATGGTATGCCTACATATTCTGTAATAGCTGTTAAATTTTATTTCGTTTTAAAGGAAATTAATAATAAATATATGCATGTTATTAATTTCCTTTATACCGAAATAAAATTCCTTTTAGTTTTGTTAATTAAAGGTAAAGATATTAGAGAATACACAGGCATATCATATATCGTAGGGCAAGGGTTTGGCGATTTTGTTACACTGAAAGCAACATTACAAGATCTTTGAATTTTTAAAATCTTTTACTGTTTAACAACATCACGAGTCTGGCACGACATTGTAGAGCAAGGGATTAAGGGATGAAATCAATTTTTACGTTATTCCTGCTTCGCACAATCAATGTACAACATTTTTATTTCGCATAAAGATCCGCTGTCTAATCGTGCACATGTATCGACGTTCTTGCTGCTTAATGAAATCCGGGTTCATCTCGAATTCGTCATCGAGATATCAGCTCGCGTAATCTCGCGCCGAGGACGAGCCCTTAGAAGTCGCCCCGGCTGCAGCACGTCTCAAAATGCAAGCGTCGACGACTTTCTTCGTCTGTAAGACGAGCGGACGGGTTCCCTCCACTCGCAGACTGCTTACCGAGCGTGTAAACGCGGCCCGAGGATTCTGCTCTCTCTCTCTCTTTCCTCTTTCTATCTCTAGACTCACCCCGTTCACCGACGAATCCGCGGAAACCCCGGTTCAGAGAGTTTTCGGGGGGTTGGGTCGGGACAGGGACCTAACCCAGGGAGATATTTCTGTTTAATAGTCGGCGTACCGTCCCCGGTAATGGAAGTCAAGGCGTTTACATGCCGGCAGGCATGCCGGTGCCGTAAAGTTAATGGCGTCGTAGGCAACACGATAAAATGATGCACCGCAGCCGGCCGAGAATATTATTGCCCGGGAATCTTGCACGCGTGTGCGATACGAGCCATCGACTCTCGTGATTGAGCCTTCTCGAATACCGTGTTGATATAATAGAAATTGCGGCGAGAATGAAAGAATACGTGTATTTGTCGAAAATGAAAATAATCTTTTCAACCCCTTGTCGGCTTACTTTACAGTCTAATTCTGAAGTTACAGATTAAAATTACTTAAAGATCGCTCACTCATTGTCCACAAAAATTCTGTAAAAGTGAAGCAATTTATTTAATAAAATAGAAACTGAGAAGATTCATGGTGTACATAATGTTATGAATTCCTCTAAATCTTAGAGTCCCTAACATTCGCACCAATCTACGTTCAAAATTTTCTGTAAATTAGCAAATGTTCATTAAACAGTCTTTACTCAGCAAAACGAGCACCGTAACTTTCTTAAAACCTTTCCCATCAGTCCGTATAGTCATGCTTCTCATTTATCGATTATACTAGTTAAGGGTTGTCTAAGTACACTCCGAGTTTTGAAGAAGAAACAGGATAAGCTCTCAGCTCTTTCTTTTTTTTGTTAAAGAAGGATTTAAACTTTAAATTTTAAAGTTAAGCCAAGCACAAGTAACGGTCCTCTCGCGGAACTTTCGTTATTACGTTATCTTTCTGAAAAATGAATATAGCCGAGCCATTAGGAATTGTTTAAAGAACGAATATCCGATAACAGCTATTACCATACCGCAAATATCATCGATGTATCGAATTTAATCGGTAGATAATAACAGACGCATTAATCCCGCATACGAGTGTGTCTTTCTCGACGAAATATCAAATGACACATTAGCGTCGGTTCCGATTTAGTACAATTGCCTCGAATCCGCTACATTTAATCAGCATCCTCTGACGAGAACCATCGTAATTTCGTGATAGTCAGTTTCTAATCATCGTAATTTATCCGGTGGCGCGGTAAATACGTATTGCGCTGTGGCTATGGATAATATCGAACTGGTGTAAAGGGAATTGTCGGTGAAATATCGGCCGGAAACAGCAATTAAACGAAGAAAACGCGCACAATTAGGAACGTTGAGCGGATAACGACCTGGTTCGAGGAAGATTGTAATTCCAGCAGCGGCGTTTCTTCGCCGAAACTAAGGAACTATAGATTTCAACCGGACACGCCGTGTGTACAGTCCCGGTAACTCGCACCTGTTCTCGCCACCCCGTGTTCCACAACCCTCTTCCTTCCACCGTGTCTGGGTTCGCAGCGTCTCTTGGCCGCCGTCGTCTACTTGCTCGAGAACTTTCTGCTGCTCTTTAGTGAATTAAGGACTGGAGAACATAGCCTTTAATCAGAAACCGAGCGAGATTAAGGTGCGTTCCCATTTCGCGAGCTCGTTAACGGCTCCCCGGTAATACGAGGGGTTCGTTAGAAAAACGACGTACCCGGCGCTCTGATATCGAGGTTGTAATCTGAAATTCAACCGTTAGACGAATTGTCACGATCGTCTTAGAGTAATAGTAACGAACACACAAATAATAATTCACTTATTTGACTTTGCAAATGTTTGGTTCAGTAGTTCATCGTTGTATTTTCTAAATGGAATAATATGTTTAGCTTTGAATTACTTTCGGAGGAGTTATTCATCAAAAAGCATAACTTAACCCCTTGCACTATAAGATATTTTACGGTTTCAGTGATCAGAACTTTTATGGAGTTAGTAATGTCCTAAGAAAGGAGAGAATCGATACAAATTGTATGCCTGTATGTTCTCCAATAGCTGCATACTAACAAAACTAGGATAAAATTTGATTTCGGTCTAAAAGAAACGATTAACAAAATTTTTATCAAGATTTTAATCCAGGATAGAAAACTTCTCCGTCACAATAATTTCCCTACTGCACCAAACATTTTCTGACTGAAATATTTTCGTGAATTAGTAAAAACGGAGATATTTGCGGTGTAAATTCTTACCTCGTATACTATTAAACCAAGGGAGACACGTCTTTGCTCGTTCAATGACGCACACAAACTGTAAGTCGTAGACGGAGAATTCGCCGCGTATTTACCAACGACCTATCGGTCGTTCTCGTAATAAAAAAAGTATTTGCCACAGGTACGAGAACCCATCCCGCTTGTATTGCAATTCCGGCCTGAAAGAAAGAGAGAAATGATAATGTTTGTATATGAAGCAAACCTTCATGAAAATCCAACACAATGTTTGCCAAGAGATATTCTAAATTTTAATCTTTCAATCTTTAGTTTTATCAAATAAATCCGTAGGGTTTAAGATCCGAAAAAACTGATCAGAGATGAGGACTCGAGGAAATGGAAGAGCAGAGTTTATGCAACGTTCCGCCGGTTATTAAGTTACATTCCCGAGGACAGTGGGATGCACGGCGTTACTAATATTCGCGGAGCGTAATGGCGGGAAAATTTTACGAGTTGCATAAACTTTTATGTTACCGGCCGCCGCTAATGGAAAAAGGTCGGGCATTAGATTCTACGACTCATTTTCTCGAAAACAATTCAACGTTAGCATAGCTCATTTATGAGCTCGGTTAATTAACGACGCGTGTGCGTGCACGAAATCATAATGTTTTACGATCATCGTCTTATTCGGCTAAAAACGGTATAAACCTTATTTATAAGGTACGCAAGATCCCTCGGATACGGAGGGCTGTCGTTCGGTCCGCTCTGCATTCGTTTTATGCCATACTTTGACCTTGATTATTTTTAGCTCTGCAGAGATTTTATCGGGGGAGAAATTCTCGAACAGGTTCGGGATTTATAGTCGCATAATTAATAAGTGGCGGTTCAGTTGGTCGTCCTGGTCTAAAATGGTCGTTCGTGTTGATTTTTATCGGGTACATATAAAATTAGATTTGTTATGTTGTAGGTACAACGGATTTAGAAAGTAGAAGATTCAATATTTCCATTTTTAAACAGCATCAATTTGTAAACATGAAAACATTGTCTAACATAACCAGTCTATTTTTATAGTGCTCGGATAAAAATCTACATAAACGATCAGACCAGAAGGACCTATTGAAAACATTCTGTGAAAACATACTCGATCTTCAAATCTACGTTGGTTTCATTCCTCAAAGAATTTTCTAACGTTTACCCGATCCTTTGAATTAGCAACATTTTGATAACATGAAAGTGTTTTCACTTTTTCACCTGTCACACAAACGACTTTGTTGAGAAAGCGAACATTGTCGAAATGTTTGAACAATAGCATCAATTTGAAAACATGAAAACATTGTCTAACATAACAAGTCTATTTTTATAGTGCTCGGATAAAAATCTACATAAACGATCAGACCAGAAGGACCTATTGAAAACATTCTGTGAAAACATACTCGATCTTCAAATCTACGTTGGTTTCATTCCTCAAAGAATTTTCTAACGTTTACCCGATCCTTTGAATTAGCAACATTTTGATAACATGAAAGTGTTTTCACTTTTTCACCTGTCACACAAACGACTTTGTTGAGAAAGCGAACATTGTCGAAATGTTTGAACAATAGCATCAATTTGAAAACATGAAAACATTGTCTAACATAACAAGTCTATTTTTATAGTGCTCGGATAAAAATCTACATAAACGATCAGACCAGAAGGACCTATTGAAAACATTCTGTGAAAACATACTCGATCTTCAAATCTACGTTGGTTTCATTCCTCAAAGAATTTTCTAACGTTTGCCCGATCCTTTGAATTAGCAACATTTTGATAACAAGAAAGTGTTTTCGTTTTTCCACCTGTCACACAAACGACTTTGTTGAGAAAGCGAACATTGTCGAAATGTTTGAACAACAGCATCAATTTGAAAACATAAAAACATTGTCTGGTTTTCTCAACAAAGTCGTTTATGTAACAGGTTCTTGCAGTTAAAAAATTGAATGGTAAATGGAGTTTCGCCTCTAAAATGTTCCTTCAGCTGCATAAATTTTATAAACAAAAGTGTAGTATGAAGATCGAGTACGTTTCGAAAGTAGCATCACTCTGGAATCAGGTAAAAATCTCTTTAATATCTGTTTCGAAAGTAAAGCTGTGAGTCGCGGAGTCCCACGACGACGACCGAGGGTTAAAAGTCTCTTTTACGCGGAGAGACGGGTGAGCTGGTGTTCAGCGACCGAAATGTAGCCTCGATAAGGTATAAAATAAATCCTTTGGTCGATTAATGACCCGAACGGCAGATTCCTTCGCACAAAGTGCGCTGCACGGGTCGCACCCTTTCCGTGTTGCCAATACCATTAACATGTTTCATTTCACCCGACCCTTCGTCACGGAATAAAAAGAGGCGAGGAAAGTAGGGGAGGAAGAACCTGATGGTCTCTCGCAGGCTCTGGTTCTTCGGTCTTCCCGTTCTTCCCTTCAAAGATATTCCGATCCACGCCTCCCGGCGCGCGGCGTCCGGCAGCATTTACACGCTGGCCAGCTCGGCTATTTCAAACCTCACCCCTTCCCCGCCACCTTCTACCCCCCCGCAACGGATAGTAATGATTAGTGTAACGAGGAGATCCTTGCCCGGCTTACGGTTAAGTGCGGATACCGGGAATGGCTCCGCTTTTAATTACCGGCGAACCGGTGTGTACTTCGCGGCCTTAATGCAACGGACTGCTTAACGAGTAATACGTCGCTATCAGAGTCCGCGAGCCGGCTCTACCAGCTGGCCGGATTGTTATATGATTTTAACGAGACGCCCTCAGGGCGAATTTACGCGGGCCAATCACAAATACAGTCAACCATCCTGCAACACGGTTAACTCGTTCTCCGGTACATCGAAACGGTGCTAAACGGAACGTAGAAACCAGGCGAAACATGCGAGATTAGAGTGGAAACAGTGCTTCTTGAATGTCGCACTGCGTTCACGATGGAGAAAAATATTAGTGTTGCGGACAGATACCTTATACCTTTAGTAGAATTTAGTTAGCAACGTTGTGATGTGCTTCCTTCTATGAACGTGTAAATAACAACAGAACCAAGCGAAAGATTATCTTACGCCTGCCTTAGGCTGCTAGAAAACTTCCACAAGTGGGGGAATATTTGGGTGGAGGGAAGAAGCCACGAGACTCGCGAAACGGCTGAAGAGAAAAACGTGGTAAAAAGGATGCTTGAGAAAACAATAGAAAGGAAGAAATAAGGAATCAAAAGCAGATCGGTTGTATCGAGCCCTGAAAAAAGGATACGAGGCCTTTGGGAATACCAGGGAACGAAGGGCTGTGTTTTTATTAGATTATATAGATAATGGAGGCGGTTCGTATTATTAACACTAGAACTACCGGACCAGTCAAAATGACTGATGCGAATTCTTTTCGATTAGAAATATTAAAAGTATAAATATGTTTTTTTGAGAAATTTTTTTAGTGAACTTCTCTATTGAAGTACACATTTAAATTTCGCCTGTACGAAATCTAAATAAATGCCATATTGTCATTATTAGAAGGCAACGTATACCAGCTGCGTTTAGTGCTCGATAGTTCTAGTGTCCGGGGTGCGAATGGTACCAAACAGTTAGATTTTGTATTCGTATTTAAAAGTTTTGTAAAAAATGATAAATAAGTATTAACTATATTTGGACACTTCGCCAAAAGTTTCTATCAAGACTCATTTACTTGTGGTAAATCGTCGAATTTTATCGAGCTGCGAAAGTCTCGACGTGTGCTATAAACAATTTAGTAGAGCGATTTACCGTTCCACTCGGAAAAGAACAACGGTTCAGCTATTATTATTTAATGAATACTCTGCTCGTCTCTGTTTCGACGAGATAAAACCGACAACATCGTGTACCTCGATGAAGAATTTTTGCAGATTGCGGCCCGATCGACCCCGAACGCGATAGGTCAACAGGGAATATCGATTTCCAAGCATAGTTATTGAAAAGCCATTCATCGCGCGCATTTAAAAAGACGATATTTCTCATTCGACACGCGAAAGTTTACCGCTATTTTAACAGCGTCTGGATTCGAAGCGAATAGAAATATTACGACGAACGAAATATGGGAATTCGCGGGGCTAATAAGATTAAATCAGCGACATTGCGGAAATCGCAGCGAACGCGGGAAGTTTCGCGTCGAAATCGCCGAGAATAAATCAGCTATTAGCTGGAGCGTATAAAAGATAATAGAAAGACCGGTGATCGATATCTTGAACTTAATGGACGGATGATAAGAGACAGATGGCGAAACAGTTAACCCAAAATCGACGGTGAATGGAAACCGTAGAGAGCGAAGGAACGATAGGTGGGGATGTAGATGTATAAGCGTGCTATAGTTTCTTGGTCGTTTTGCATAGGAAATGCGGGGCGTATATCAGCGACTTCGAGACGAAGTAGTTCACCAGCCACGTGTGCGGTACTTGGAGAATAATTGTGCCGAGCGAACGAACGTAACGTAGTTCGTAAGTAGATTATCTTTATACGCGGTCGGAACCCCTCTGAAAATTATTATCGCGCTAATGCGCCCCCTTGCTTAACAATTATTTCGCTAGCAAACGTGTCCCTTACATCACTGAAAAACTGTCTACCGTCAAATGCTAATATCACACGTGACATTTAATTCTCGCTTTTGTTATACAATTTAGTACAAATTCGTATTTCCAGAACATTACACCCTTAAGAATCTGATGGTTCTAGGAAAAATATTCGAATCACTGTTCAGGATATATAATAAATTTATGATTTCGCCGCATGGTTCGATCAATAAACAACAACAAATTTGCAAATAATTGGCACATCCTCAACGTTTCGATCCCAATGTGGATCATTATCAAGAGAGCCATTTTTGCGTCTGAAAAAATCAAATAAATATAATAATAGTTGAACAAAATATTGGGACACAGCCAAAAAGAACGAAAAAGAAAACACATACTTGTCGCGACAAAATTGAAATTAAAAGAAGAATAATCAATCAGTAAGTTGAATAAGTAACTGAGCCATGTGAGAACTGAGCAGTGAAAAGTCATATGTATTATAGGACAAGAGCGTTCTATGATTGGTTGATCGTTATCGATCAATGGAATTTCGAAATCATATATGGCGGCAAATTTGTATGGTAAATTAGTTCAGGATATACTGTTTCTAACCCCCTTCCCCCATGTTCGCTCCCTAGCAATGATTACGTTGAAAACAACGTAACAATATTCTTAGATTTGTTACGTTTCTCAATGTTTTGTATTTCACTCAGTTAATTTCTTCATGAAATAATTTTCTTAGCACTGCTGTGGTTCTGACCCCGAATAAATACTAAGCGAGCAAATATTAAGTTGGAGGAGAACTTCTGTCATATTTCAAAGAAAATATGTGAATGAACTTATAAAAATATATGTTTAATATTATTCAATGATATAATCTCCATCATTTCTCAATGTCTCATTAGCAACATGTGTTCTTGATTTACAAAATTACTGCTTATTCAAAATACGACAGAAAATCCTCTCCAACGTAATATTAAGCAGTGCTGACATTTGGCCGTCGGATTTGGACGAGATATCATAATCCGACCATTTTCTTCCGACGTGTGGCAATAAAATGGCGATGACCGCTGAGCACCGACAGGATGTAGTGACTACTTGGAGGAGAAGATGTGTACACGCGATTCCATGCTCGCAGGAGCACGACCGTGTAATCGCACAATCGCGACAATTGTGCGCGAGCGAGCGAACTGAACAGAGCGATGCAGAGCGATGCAGGGCGATCCAGGACGATCCAGGACGATCCAGGACGATGCAGAGCGATGCAGAACGGAGCCGTCTGTTTAGACACCGTGCGTTTGCAGGTGATTACGCATTCGTGTGCGTGCGCGTCCACCTGTGGCCCCCTTGTCCTATTACTCGTTCCCGCAGACGCGTGATTCGCACAGGCGCGTGTTTGTGTATCATTATATATTCGCGACTACACACGTACGCGGTGGTGCTGTTGACGCGGGCGCGAGTGTTTGCGTATCACGTGTTCGGGGGACGTATACGTGTGATCGTACGCGTGTGATTACCCGCTGTCGCAGATGTATCAATCGAACGGATCCGCTCCGAGCAGCCCAAGATCATTTATTTAGTCATGACGCGCGAATATAATTTATGCAATGCCACCCCTTCCGATCGCTATGAAATTATTGCCGAGCCTTTGCACCGTGTAAACAGACGCAGGTGAACTTGCCGGGACCAAGTTTCTGTTGTTGTTTATCCGGGCAGGTCCGGAGACTTGCCGGAGCTGTGTCGTTCGGTTCTGAATGCTTTCGCAAAATCTGACCGGTGCGTTGTTAACCCTGAAGACATCCAACTTGGAAGTAGTTGTACTCTAAGACAGTATTTTTAGTAAAGGAAATTGTAGTGATACTTTGAGGATCTTGAAGGTATGAACGGAAATGATTAAGGGTAGATTGTAAAAAGTGAAACCGTCGCGACATAACTTTAGCAAAGAGTTGAAAGCGACGTAAAATAAATGAATAAAAAGCATGTAGAAAATGAGGGAAATATTTTTCTACCCTGTTTTTTTTAGAAATGTGAGAAGATAATAGCTGTTTTTATGAAATGATCTAATGTGTACGTTTGATACTAAAGGGTTTGAGGATGGATTTTTTATTATTATACAGGTTAATCATATTAGGATGTGATCGTACAATCATAGTACGTAATCATTTTTTTTGTTTTCGATCGATCGACACGTTCTGCGAATCTATTGTTAAACATTCAAGAAGGTTTCAATATTTTGTAACACTTTATTTCTTTACGTGTTTCGTATTTCTGTCAGTCGGAAATTTTATTTTCTACATGTTACAGCGTAAAGGTAATGTGAACAAGAACGGCATTCTATTGAAATTCTGACTTTATCCTTTTCCGACGCTTCGAGTGCATAAGAATTCGCACATTTTCAAACGCAGTGCCGTATGCGAACGGTGACATCGATAAAGCGTCGTGTCAATTTGCATTGCGTGTTCGCATCGTGTTTTAAAATTGCACGCTTAATCGGCTCGGGTCAAGGAAAAAATGAAGGTATTAATTATTTCACCGTGGGGGAAAGAACTCTATTTCTACTTGAGGAGAGCCACGAAGGAAAGGTAATTACTCACGGAGTAGTACTTACTTTGCCCACGTGTTTAATAATGGAGTACAGTAAGAGAACGAGTGTTACGAGGAACTTGTTCATCTATAGCCAAACTAATGTGACCTAACTCTTTCGATTGTTCTCATCCGGCATAGCAATTATAAACTTTAACAGGCGTACGTCGCGCGACTCGGAAAGACTTAATTTTCTACGCGAAAGTTTTAATCAACATTTCTACGTTTTTACCACGTCCATCGTAAACTAATCTATACAAACACGAACACTTCTTATGTTTCACGAGCTTTGCATGAATTGTTATCGATATATTTATTAAGGCATATTTATAGTGTTACCCTTTATTTTCAAGTAGTTGTTCGATGAATACTGTGGCCATATTCTCTTGGAAAAATAATGCACAAATCAGGAATTATTTTGTTTGTAAAACGAAAGGATTTCTGATACTGTTCACGAGAATGAATTTTTAAGATGAAGCAGAAGGGTGCTGTGTACCGATGATCAATGTTACATCAATTAGCAAAATGAAGGACAAAATGGCCAGGAAAATATTAATCTAAAGAATAGATCAGTGAAATAAGGGACATGATGAAGCATGATTGGGCAACGATAGTTGGCGTTGCTCGATCGGCGATTCGGAAGCTGAACTTTTACCGTTCAATCGTCGGATGAGATCCCTTGAAGCAGCTGTTCGACGCAGCATTAAGCTGTAAATCAGTAACCGTTAAGTAGAGCGAACGTTAACAACGTTCAATCGCGGCTCTACCGCGGATTCGGTTCTCCTGGCGGAATTCGCGGATCGACATTTTCGGCGGGCGTGCTCGGGCCGCACTTAACGATTGCAATTCCAACCGAGTATCGGAGCGTTTCCGGTTTCGAATCGGCGCGGCGCTTGTAAATCGGCCCGCCGTAAGTCTGCCGCCCAGAGCCCCGCCAACTTCCAACGTGCTGCAGAATAGAATTCCTCGTAGGAATTCCATTTTACATCGGCCGGGTTCCCGCAACTCGGTCCGATTCAATTCCGTTCGAGGAGATTCATTTTATCGTTCCGACCGAACAAATAATTTTCCCGCGGAAAACCTATTACGAAATCAAGCGCCGCGAATTGTCCGGGACGCGTGAAACATTGTGGAAAAAAGAGGGGGGACGCGCCAACGAAAAAAAAGAAATAAAGAAAGTACGCGATTTATCGCGAAACGGCGCGCCCAACAATTTTTCCGGTTGAAGTTATTTATTTCGTCGAGTCCGGCCTCGGACGAAAACCGCATCTTTCTCTCTTTCTCTTTCACACACACACACACACCTACACACACGGAATCCAATATTAATAATTGTCTGCGTTCTGTAATATATTGCGAGAAGAAGCGGCACTGTGTCGCGAGAAATATGTCGCCGCGCAGAAAATGGCAATACAACCGCGACGGAAATGATTCTCCGTGTAAAAACAACTCGTAAACCTGTAACGCGACGTTTCTCTGGGAAAGGTTTGCTTTGTCGGATTCTCTATTGTAAGCATTAAAGATTCTGCTAGGAATTATTTGTTTGCTGTTCAAGAACGCAAAGAATGCTCATTAGAAACAGCATTTCGTGGTCAGATACGTTAAATATACCCCATTGACGATTATTTATATTTTTAACTGGAGTTTCAGTAATGAATTTATCTGTTTCACCGTTCGTACATAATTGTTATATGTTTAATTACTTCATTTGTTAAATTCGCGAAAGTTGTTAACGATGTTCTAGCGTTAAAAGGGAGATGTATGTTAATCGCAAACAGCAGGTTCATTTTAGAAGCACAATATTCGCAATCGCGAAATCATATACTTCTTCCATTTATACGAAGCAAAGAATAAGCTAGTATTTGTATTTATTAAATTCAAATTTCACGTTTATATTACGTAAATAGACTCTCGTAAAATTTATGTTTCATTGGATTTGCGTACTCTCTCCTTTCATGATAGATGTATATAATGAGTGGAGGGGAATGTTTACACATCGCTCTTAATTGTACGAACGATAATGATTTTACGGTTCATCTCGTTGTTTACGGTTAAATACGATCTGGCCCTGTTATCACTACTACACAAAATGTATTTACAATCACAGTCGGAGGATCAATTCGTTGAAATAATAAAAATCAGCGTATCTGCAAAGAACAATGTCAGAAATCTCGATAAACTTGTTAAGCGATGGCAATGACATTTTCGTTCGAAGAATCAATTTGTTGAAACAATCATAATTAGCATATCTACAAGGAACAGGGACAGAGACATTAATAAACTTGTTTAGACGAACACCAAGTGTTTCTCCAAGCGAAGGCGTTGACATTTTCGTTCGGAATAAAACTAATAATTTAATATGATTCTGTTCCACAGAAAATGTTTAACGCAAATACAACTAATTGTTTCTTTTCACATTTTTTACAGTGTGTTGGGTTGGATTTTTAATAAAGTGTTGTCTAATTTACCATTCAAATTTGCCGCCATATATGATTTCGAAATCCATTGATCGACATCGATCAACCAATCATAGAACGGTCTTGTCCTATAATACACATGAGTTTTCACTGCTCAGTTCTCACATGGTTCAGTTACTTATTCACCATCATGGGTTAAAGTTCGCTGTTTTCGTTCTTTTTTTGTTCTTTTAGGCTGTGTCCCAATATTTTGTTCAACTATTATTATATTTATTTGGTTTTTTCAGACGCAAATATGTCTCTCTTGATAATGATCCACATTGGGATCGAAACATTGAGGATGAGCTAATTATTTGCAAATTTGTTGTTGTTTATTGATCGAACCACGCGCCGAAATCATAAATTTATTATATATTTCAAGTGCGATCGAGAAAAAATTTTACCTTTTACCTTTACAACTAATTGTCTTTAGTCGTAAAGGTTTAGTAGAAAATACGTATCACTCGAGGTTGCGACAGGTTCGACTCGAGTTACGGCCGTGCGATCTTTAAAATATCTGTTTCGCCGTAAAACGGACGCCTCCTCCTTGAAAGTTATTCACGGTGCGTCAACTCTCGCGGACGTCTGTCTGGCGCACGTATGAAGCCCGGAAATCCTGCAGTTTCAGCGGGTTTTCGTTGTCCTCCCTCTCGCTGTCTTCCGCATCGCTCGTATAACAGATATCGTCGCGTGCGCCGGGCAAAAACAATTCTTTCGTTAATTTATTAGTCGTAGATCACTGTCAGTCCGGGTTGCGTCTGTTGGACGGCCTGTTTTCGGGTCGTTTCGGGCTCCCCGGTGGGTTCGACCAGGACAATTTCGAGGATCAACGCCGTTCCTGGCCGTGACACTGGCCCCGGGGAACGGCACGCGACGTCCGCAGGAGATCGATCGTTAAGGCCAACGCGTTTCGGACGATTGACCGTGCAAACGAACCACTTCCTTTTCCGGGTCGTGTCCACGACCTCCGCAGCCGCACGAAACGCTTCTGCTCCCCGAGAGATAGCGACCGGGGCCAGACCCTTCCCAGGCGTCGAAATGCATGGCCGAACGGTTTGCGAGCGCGCGGTTTCCGTTTTTCGAAATTATGTTAGACCCGTACGTGCCCCGCGCCACCGACGATGTTTGATCTTTCCCGGTGAACACCACCGTGATTCCGGACCTCGATCGTGATTTACAAGACCACCCCTCTGCGGACTCTTCGATGCAACTTACTGCTGCTCGCACTTATTCCGCGTCCATTTGACTTTTTTATTCTGTTTTTTTCTTTTTTTTTTTAAACAGAATAACTTTTTTTATTATTGTACCAAACGACCTGATTTTCTATAATCAATTAGAAGCATTGAATTACGAATTGATGCGCAAAACATATTTTCCAAGTAATTATAATTTACAAGGGTTACATGCAAAAATAAACAAGGCATGTTTTAACACTAGATTTTTAATTTCAATTAGAAAAACAATTATGTATATAATGACACAATTTCTTAGAATTTTGTGACTTTTTGTACAACATAGAAATGCGTTTATTAATAATTGTAGTTACCTTCCCCTCCTTCATTTCCGGTATATATATGTGTGTTATACCTATATTTCCCAAAAGCAGTCATTTTGATTGCATGGGAAATTTGAAATAATCAAATGACTCTTATTATTGAATTGAGTAAATTTCATATATGACCAGTTCGGCTCTCTATTGAAATAACAGTTTCCATTTTTTTCCGATTACAGTCACATGATAACATACAAGTACATGATAAATTGTCGATTTGGGCGTATACTTGATAAGTTGCAGTTGCTCAATACGCTAAAGTAGTACTTGTTATTCGAATCTTTATGCAGTGATACTTGTTCTAACAAGTTGTTCTAACAAAGTTTTTTATTGTTAATATTTACTAATAACTTGTTATATAACTGTAAATAATATAAAAAATATTAAAAATTAATTTTAAACAAATTTCTTTACACATTAGTTATTCTTTCACAATGCAGTCATTTTGACTGCTTTTGGGCAATATAGGTATACATATACTAATTGTAAGTTTCATATAACATGAATATAACATGAATTGTAACTTTCTAGTGTTAAAACTTTTTTATCTGGACCCTTAATGAAAATTTTAAATACACGTTCTGTAGATACAAAAGGGCGTATGAATACTTATGGGAGTCACTATTGGATATGGGTGTCAATACATGCACACTGGTATTTGTAAAATAAAACTTGGCTTTATTTCACGACGCGAGAGGAAGCTTTTTACTAGACGAAGTCTCAGCTTTGACTGACTCTTAGAAGAAAATCGTTGGAACCATGAAAGGGAAATCAGGGTCCTCTCATATCTCCAGACTGTTTAGGTTATGCCCCACAGTTCGGTTCTTAAAGAAAAGTATCAAATGGTATACTTGGTAATCTCTGTTTATTGATACGACTCTGAGATCGTCTCATCGATACTTCTTAATCTCTGTTTATTAAACCGATACGGAGATCGTTGATTTATTTTTGACAACGAACAGTAAGTTCATTGTGCTGGTAATTTATTGATAATTCAACAGTCACTACGTGGAGTTATTCTTGCAAATATAGTACAAATTCATTGTAGTAATTAATTGCTATAAAATCTTTGAATTCTCTGCGGTCGTGTCGTAACTTGATACATTTCTCGAAAATATCCAGGTAGAAATAGGACACAGAGTGCTGAATTAATTATGTGTAACTACATCTGGGGAAACGTGCAACATGTTTAACCTGTTTCCCACTAAAAAGCACAAGTACGACTTCCGTAATGAACGTCTCATTTTGTACCATGTAAAATTAGTTGAAATAATTAACAGTTGCAACGTGTCACTCTTGCTACTCTCTTCGTGATTCATTAATGTTGTTCGCGTTGTTCGATAACTGTCCAGACGATTTTATTAATTGTTCGAAGCTTAACCCATCCCGTTCATCAATGTACAAAAAGTCGGTATAAATCGGTAATTGGAGAAAGTTGTTGCTGCATAAATAAGCAGATTGTCGTGACCACGGTGGTCCGAAGAGGTAACTTTTATTAGCGAAGTCTGGCGGGCGTATCCCGGAAACGTCGTCGACGGATCAAAGAGTGGGAGAAGATCTTGGTCGCGAGAAGAGATACGTCTGGAAGGTCTTGATGGCTCCTCGAGCTTCCTATTGCTTGTCTCTGTCTGCTGACCTTATTCCGCGGCGCATTTGCAGCAGAAAAGTTACGAAAGGCGAGTGGCGCATCGCATTTACCGTGTCGCGTCGACGTCTTCGCGA
Organism: Lasioglossum morio; assembly: GCA_916610235.2. Lineage (NCBI taxonomy): Eukaryota > Metazoa > Arthropoda > Insecta > Hymenoptera > Halictidae > Lasioglossum > Lasioglossum morio. The sequence goes on along the minus strand of OU744325.1, from coordinate 6,758,218 downwards.
TTCGCACAATGACACACGAGTGCCGGCTGGCGGCCTCTTCTTCCCGCTTGCAGAACGTGAAGCATGTACTCGCGACACCTCTTCGGGCCAGGCTGAAGTTGGTCCCGAAGAAAGGAGGATAGAGAGAAGCCGAGTTGCCAGGCGAGAGCTGCGAGCGTGAAACCGGCGAGCGAAGAAACCGGTGTCACAGCCGCAAGGATCCATTCGTCCCTTGTCTCGAAACGCTCGTAATTATGGCAACCGGCGCCGAAATAGAATTTCCCTCGACGGACGACCACGTTCCGCGAGCCATTCAACGGGGAAACATTCATTTCTCTCCTCTACTGGTGACGCGACGACGACTTCTTCGCTGAACCCGAAGACGACACAAATGGACGGCGCTAACGAACTTTCAAAAGTATATCGCGCCGAGTGTGCGTTGTAATTGAGTCCGACGGGCTCGTTTGACGGTTGTGTTCCTCCTGATCGCCCTATTTCCGCACGACTACCGACGACAAGCGAAATTAAATCTACCGCCTCTCCGAGCGCTTTTAATCGGGAATTTCGTCGTCCCGTCGCGGTCTAACTGGCTCTGCTAATGGCACTCGGATGCCCGAGAATGGATACCTTCGCCGTCTGCGATGAAGACTCGGCTAATCTTTTCTTGAACGACTCGCGCGATCTACCTGGCACCACCGGTTACCGGAATTGGCCAGCTTTCGCTGATTCCTTTCGGCATTTTCTAGTTGACACGATGCTACAAGGAATTAAAGGTACCAGTTACAGGATATCATAAACAAATATTATTGATTTATGTATGAAGGGTTGATTTATATATTCATGTTATTTTCATTAATTTCTAAAACGTTTGTTTTGTGTCTGATAACAGGGTGGAGTACAGTAACTGGTACCTTTACCCTAATTGTCGTTCGTTTTTAAAATTATCCTGTTTAAGGGAATATTCTGGTTTTTCATCTTCAAAAAATTTATCTTCATTTTCTGCATCTTTTTAAAGCATTAACTGTCATAGAATGTATGACAGTCGTTCGTTTTTAAAATTATCCTGTTTAAGGGGATATTCTGGTTTTTCATCTTTAAAAAATTTATCTTCATTTTCTGCATCTTTTTAAAGCATTAACTGTCATACAATGTGTGCACAAAAGTGACTATTTTGTATTACCTTGTAACAGTAACAAGCCATTTTTTAAACATATATGAGATATTGAATAATTCATGTTTATAATCTCAATAATAGTAACATAAAAATATTCATGGAGTACATGACCATGGTTCACTGTATCTCGATCGACAATTGTTCAAAACTACAATTAATGTATCAAATGTATCATAATGTATCAAAATATCAAAACTACTATGTAAGTACAAATAAATAATAAATCATGTGATATTTTGCAAATTTGCTTATTGTCTACAAATGATCGAACCAGTGCGCCAATAACATTAATTGTAGTACATGACAATGGTTCAGAATTTTACTAATATTGACGAATAAAAGATCTGTTACGTATGTTAAATTCTATGGATTCTAGAAAATGAAGAAAAATATACACTGATAAAACTATCAGTGTTGCATATTTGTAGTATAATAGTCGGTCTCGCTGTATGGAAACAGAATTTCTTGCAGTCGCAGACGGAATACTGAACGAATCAATTAAAAGGCGATTATCAAGCTCGTTAAGCATTTAATCGTAGTGCTATTCCTAACGCCTAAAGATGCAGTATAACGCCTCGCTGCAATAGTCCTTTGTTAGAGAATCCACAACGAGACCGCAACACGAATATTACCGGGGGTGGTCGGTGCTCTGAACATTATCAGCGATACGAATCGTGGATGAGAAATATAAATTAATCTATTCAACGAGGATTATCGAACTTGCGATAGGCTCTAGTATTTGTCGATGCTTTACAATTTAACGAAGTTATTCGACCTGGTCTAACACGATTCTCAACATGGTAGAAAACAGTGGAAGAATGTATTCGTTTAAACATTGAATCACGCGTGTCTAAATTGAATATAAATGACGTTTCTGTTTCTTTTTTGTTTCAGAGGGACGTGTTGAACTTGGAGCCGAGCAATGTGGCAAATTGTGTGTCCAAAGGGAAGTCAGAGGTGAGTAGAGTTCTTTTTATTTCAGAAGATAACATTCTCCTCAATGTCCATCCTCTACTCCTTGTAACAATTTCATACCCATTTTTCAAACGATTTAAAAATAATTCAAAATATCAATTATAAATGAAAACGTCTTCGTAACGTAATTGTGATTAGAGTTGAAGATTTTGAACTTGTGGGAAACCATTTTTGCAGTGAAATGGAAAGGTGACGCGAGAAAATTGAAGTCAAGGAGAAGAGTTTCTTCGATTTTTCTGGTAAAGAGAACGTAAGCGAATCGTACTTTGACTACCGCAATGGCTCGATTCAAAGGGAAAAGGGCGAGTTGTATTTCGAATTAAAGGCACAATGAAAAGCATACGGAGAAACGGTCCGTTTTTTCGAGGCAGCATATGATATTTTCGATAAAAGTAGGAAAGAAACCGCGTCGGATAACGCGCTCGCAGAGGATCGCCGGCACGTTCTTTTGTGAATCAAAGTAATTCGAGTTCATTTGAAGGCACCTGTAACACAATGCCTTCGTTACTCTTGTTATTCCTCGTTTTTCATGTAAAATAAATGGACCCGCGAGAGAATCGAAAAGAGATCACGTTTAATGGACCGTACGTTTCAATTCCACGACCGTGGAAGAATAGACTTCGAAATTTGATATCGAGCGGACTCGTTGAATTCTCCCCGTAGGGTGCCGTTTTCACTTCTTTTTTAATGAAACAAAGTGCTAAAAGCAACGCCCGATTAACGTAGTATTGAATGTCGCGCCTTAAATAACTTCCCTCGCGCGATAGTATTTTCCGAAACTATTTTCGAATAAATGTTCCTCGCTGAGTACTCCGATCATCGAATTATTTATTTTACTTATCGAGAATCGGTGCACCTGTTTACGGATCTATGGTTTCGGTGTGAAAATCTCCAACTCACTTCTATTTGTCAAGTAGACTTTCTTGATTTTATGTACCTCGTCGTTAAATCGAGGTGAACGATGTTTAGAGTGCATTTATTATATATTCTTGAAAATACTTTTTATTTGTGAAGACTACATAGAGTCGCACTCTTTGAATAAACTTCTTTTCAGTAAAATAACCATTTTAATGCAAAATAAATATTTGATTGATATTTTGTGATTGTAACTACTATATGCGAGTAATTAGAAGATAAAATAACACTTCTGCATGGAAGATGGTATAGAAACAATTTTTATCTTACAGAAAGATTAGTCTATCTATTACAGAGAAATTAATGTTTGTTATTTTGTCTAATAATAACGAGCGTTTCGTGCGATTATCGCGAAGGACGCGAGGACCGAAGTAAAATTCGCTTGTCCGTCGGTCATTCGTTCGCAAGCGACCGCTTATCACCGGTTCATTCGTATTCACGGTGTCACGCACCGTGTCGAGGTGTAAGGTCCACGCAAATATTCTCTACGTGACGACCAAACCAATTTATTTCTCGCGTTCGCGCGGCGGCGATTTCGCCCGAAATACGGGACCGATGTGATCGATCACGGAGCAACCCTTTGCCCCGATCCGGTTCAATATAATTTTTTCGAAAAATCCGTGTCCGCGCATCGAGCCTCTGTTCGCGTCGCCTACCTCTGCCATCCTCTCTCACCACTCTTTTTCCTATCCGCGCGTTTCTTCTTTGCACGTATCAACCGAAAATTCAATTTTCTTCCCCTTCTTTCGCAGCACTTCGACTGCCGGAATCACATAAGGGTGATCCAGCCAATGGCGGACGGGAATCGGCTCTACATGTGCGGCACGAACGCTCATTCGCCCAAGGATTGGGTGATTTATGTAAGTATCTCTTGCTGTCGTTCGTTGTTCATCCTGGATTCGACAGAACGTCTGTCTGGAATGCTTGAGTTGCCATCGAGGATGTTTTAGAGTTGTTGGGGAGGTTGCGTGTCTCCGATCGTTAGGGTTGTTGCGGGTACTTATTCACTTTCGATTTCGTCACCGTGTAATTTTGTGGCTCATTGTAAATTTTATACAGCGATTTTCAAGCAGCTTTGCTGAATTTGTTTTTAGACTTTGAACTTTATTCGATTTTATTTCAGTATTATTCGGAATAGAGTTCCGATCGAGGATGTTATAAGATTCCTACTTATCCAGTTTCGATTTCGTCACCGTGCAATTTTGTGGCTCATTGTAAATTTTATACAGCAATTTTTCGTAATCATTTCGTCACTCAATTTTCAAGCAGCTTTACTGAATTTGTTTTTAGACTTTGAACTTTATTTGATTTTATGTCAGTATTATTCGGAATAGAGTTCCGATCGAGGATGTTATAAGATTCCTACTTATCCAGTTTCGATCTCGTCACAGTGCAATTTTGTGGCGCATTGTAAATTTTATACAACAATTGTTACACAGATTTGCTGAATTTGTTTTTAGACTTTGAACTTTATTCGATTTTATTTCAGTATTATTCGGAATAAAGTTCCGATCGAGGATGTTGTAAGATTCCTACTTATCCAGTTTCGATCTCGTCACCGTACAATTTTGTGGCTCATTGAAAATTTTATACAGCAATTTTTCGTAATCAATTCATCACTCAATTTTCAATCAGCTTTGCTGAATTTGTTTTTAGACTTTGAACTTTATTCGATTTTATTTCAGTATTATTCGGAATAGAGTTCCGATCGAGGATGTTATAAGATTCCTACTTATCCAGTTTCGATTTCGTCACCGTGCAATTTTGTGGCTCATTGTAAATTTTATACAGCAATTTTTCGTAATCATTTCGTCACTCAATTTTCAAGCAGCTTTACTGAATTTGTTTTTAGACTTTGAACTTTATTTGATTTTATGTCAGTATTATTCGGAATAGAGTTCCGATCGAGGATGTTATAAGATTCCTACTTATCCAGTTTCGATCTCGTCACAGTGCAATTTTGTGGCGCATTGTAAATTTTATACAACAATTGTTACACAGATTTGCTGAATTTGTTTTTAGACTTTGAACTTTATTCGATTTTATTTCAGTATTATTCGGAATAAAGTTCCGATCGAGGATGTTGTAAGATTCCTACTTATCCAGTTTCGATCTCGTCACCGTACAATTTTGTGGCTCATTGAAAATTTTATACAGCAATTTTTCGTAATCAATTCATCACTCAATTTTCAATCAGCTTTGCTGAATTTGTTTTTAGACTTTGAACTTTATTCGATTTTATGTCAGTATTATTCGGAATAGAATTCCGATCGGGGATGTTGTAAAATTCCTACTTATTCACTTTCGATCTCGTCACCGTGTAATTTTGAATTTCATTCTGAATTTTACAAAGCAATTTCCAAGCAGATTTACTGAATTTATTTTTAGACTCTGAATTTTATTTCAATCTTACCCGGAATAGAATGCATTCTAAAATATCGAAGTAACTGAATAAACTCGAAATAAAGAATCGTCGGTTATTAAAGTTCTCGTAACTCGAGAGAGTCTTGTCAGCTGGTCGTGTTTGTCGAATTTTCGCTTTGATTTTGTCAGAGCCGTGTGCCCGCGGGATGGGAATTATGCACCAAGGTAAATGAATCGTGCGTTCAAGTACCCGTGTAATGAAGTCAAAGAATATATTGGCCTCGCTTTGTCGGAAATTACGACTCCCGTGCGTGTAATAGAGTCTCGCGCGGTAATGTGCAGCTTTTGCGTAGAAACGCGTCGCTGCGGCCCCAAATTTTCCGGCGTGCGCGCGCGACGCATCTTTCACCGAGCCTCCCCCATCGGGAGCGTAATCGAAATGCCAAATAAACGTACCCGAATTACTTGGACGACCCTTATCTTCGATACTAAATAAATCTAGTAATTACATACCATGACATGATACCAAAAATGATATAATTCCGATGGTATTTGCTTGTGTAACGAACGATGAAAGTTGTGGACGCAAGGAAGAACAGCGAATGGGAAATGCTTGGAACTGTGCAGGCGCGCATTATTCATTATTCATCGTTCATTGCACAAGTGGGTATATTAATAAAACTATATGCTATCGGCGCACAGGTTCGATCAAATGAATATAGTTTTATTAATTCATTACGATCGATAAAATTAAATAATTACAAGTGGGTATGATCGGAGTTATATCATATTTGGTATCTTTTGCATTGGCAAACACCACGAATATTTTGGTCAAAGTTCCATAATAAATTTGTGAAAAATAAAGAAGATTTGTTATTACATACCATGACATTAAACTGTTTCCATGATCTCGACCGACAACTTCTTAATAACATATTGTATTCGTGTTTTCAGCGCACTGGTTCGATCAACTACTACTACTTAAGCAATTTTGCAAATTAACACAAAAATTTTTCAACGTTTCGGTCAACTATTTAGACCATTTTCAAGAAAAAAGATTTTTCGTATAATTGCGTCTGTAAAAACTATTGAATTAGTATAAATTATGTTCAACCTGATACCAAATAATTCAGAATGTTTTAAGTACAAAAGACCACATACTTGCTAAGTGAATTAACTATTTTGAAACTTTTAAAACTTTAAGACACATGTTGATTCCATGCTTGCAATGTACAGAATGATGAAACAGACGTTAGAGTTTGAAGAACACAAAGTTTTAAAAGTTTCAAAATAGTTAATTCACTTGAACATAATTTATACTAATTCAATATTTTTTACAGACGCAATTATACGAAAAATCTTTTTTCTTGAAAATGGTCTAAATAGTTGACCGAAACGTTGAAAATTTTTTGTGTTAATTTGCAAAATTGCTTAAGCAGTAGTAGTTGATCGAACCAGTGCGCTGAAAACACGAATATATGTCATGACATTAAAACAATAATAAATGCTGAAGATGGTTCCTGATCTCTGAAAGTTGGATTATCTTTGCGTAGCATCTTCAATTCATATTTTCGTGACCTGTGCGATCTCTATATTCGGTTAAGGGATAAGAATTACAGGGAAGGGAGAACGTAAACTAGCTGATATAAAGTGAAACGATAATTTGTCGATAACAGATTAATCCGGGCGTTCTTTTCACAGAGCAATCTGACCCATCTGCCTCGCCACGAGTACGTTCCAGGCGTGGGAATGGGTATAGCGAAGTGTCCTTACGATCCTGCGGACAATTCGACCGCCGTCTGGGTGGAAAAGGGCAATCCTGGTGACTTGCCAGCTCTTTATTCCGGCACCAATGCCGAATTCACGAAAGCCGATACTGTAATCTTCCGCACGGATCTCTACAATTTAACCACCGGTCGCAAGGAGTTCACCTTCAAGAGGACACTGAAGTACGACTCGAAATGGCTGGACAGTAAGTACTCTTACACTCGACGATTTCTTCAGCTCTCTGTCTCTTTCTCGAACAAGGTAATGCTTCAGGAATTAGTAGTCTGCCTTCCAAGAACTTTTGTGCCGTCGAATCTTATCACAATGGGAAGGCGAAGCTTTATCGAACATTTTCAAGCGTCCACTTTTCAAATCTGAAAATACTGTAAACCGAGAAAATTAAAGTTCCAGTTCGAACGTCGGCCGAACGAAGTCGTCACCTAGATTTATTCAGCTCTTCGATTTAATTTGTTCGTCGATGACAAGTTGACAAAATTGCTGTACCACTATTCAAAATATAGTTTCATTATTAAATATGTCGGTATTAACCCTCATCCACAATAACGGAGTATCTATTTCAAATTCGTATAAAATTCGTATAAAAAATTACCCGTGTGGACGAGGGTTAAAAGATCATAGGGAATGAAAATATTTTAGGTCGCAACAATTGTTTAATAATCTAGTTAAGATTATTTCGAGTGCAAAGGGTTAACATACCGATATAGCTTATACCTAATTGTGTGTTAAAATTGGGCTAGTTTTCATGGGAATAGCTGAAGAGGGTTTCAAATGAAGATGGAAATTTTCCCTAGATTCGAAATACGGATTTCCCGAAAAACGCAAGCAGCCGAGAAATTGAGAAAGCCTCTTCGTTAAGCGAGGCTCTTTGAATCCGGAACGTTTCAAGAAACACATACCCCGCTTAAATAGTTGCGTATAAAGCTGATACCACGCCGCCACCAGTTCCCTTGCTCGATAAAGCGATGGGGGTTGACAGTCTTTGAGCGTGTCAGGGGTTTTCCAGGGGAAACCGTGAAAAAACTCTGGTGTCGTGGGTGTGGGGAAGATAAAAAGCGGTTCTCGAAGGGCGGCCTCGTCGGTAGAATACCCATCAGGCTTTGCAGAGGGTGTTGCCTCTAAGAAGGCGGAGTAATAAAATAACACCCCGGAACAATTTTCGCCGAACTAAATGCTGGTACGCGGAGCAACTTTCGTTGGGGTTCGGAGGAGGGTTCTCGATGTTTTCTCTTCAATTCACTCCTAACACATCAGCCACAATGTGACAAAAATTTTCTTCATGAAAAATGTATTATAGTATTTAGGTCAGTGCAATTATATCGATAATGTCTCGTTAACTATTAAGTCTACGACTGTGTGAAGGTCGATAGATTTTTTCGCAGAATTTGATACTCGATTCACGACAGATAATATAGGTGACCCGTTAAAAAAATCAAAGGTAGATTTCTCGCCCTTTACACGTTCGTCGCCCAGCGTAATTCGGCTAAGTTTCTCGCGGGCCCAAATTCGACTGTCGGTACGCAGAACGATATAATGTGTTTTTAATATTTTTATGTAGTATATCCTATATAATGTATAATAATCTATATTTAATTAACTCTAACAAGAAGAGCGTCACCCAGATATGGGTGCGGTGGCGACGAGCGTGTTAAAATGAATTTGCACTTTACAAATGCACTACGTATCTCCAGAAAGTTCTACAGTTTTTAGAGTTTTCCAATTCGGAATGGCTAATCGTCAGTGAAGCGAGCAGAATAATGTTGTCTCGCAAATTTTGCTGGGAGCAACGGTCGCAATTACGGGGTCCCCGTCCCCGGAACATTCGGAACAAACTCGCGCACCGTCGCGAATCGCAAACACGCCCTTCAACCTTGACACCAGCCGGTGATCAGTCAGCCCGACAGCGTTCGCGCAAAACAACAAAAGAAAGCGAAAGCAACGTTGGGTGCCGTAGCCCCCTCGATCCGTGTGTAACCGAGTCACGTAATCAGTCGCGAAACAATTTCGTCCGCGGCTCTCTCTCCCGCCCGTATGATACAATGGCGTCATAAATCCCCGGCGAAGTTGTCAATTAATTCCACCTTCTACCCGGTGTATCCTGTCCGCGGTAATTTTCTCTCTCTCTCTGGCGAAGGGGCACAGAGGGGCGGGGGGTGGTTCGCGAGAGAGGCAACGTGGCACGGAATAATAGCGGCGCATAGAGTGAAGTAGTTGCCTTATATTTCTCAGGAGGGTGCTGCTTCCCGCCCTCGGAAGCGTGCCGGGGTCCGACCTCCGGCTACACGACCCTTCCACGGAGGGTTGCGGGGGGTGGAAGAACTAAAACAAGACGGAAGGAGGCCGATGTCGACCCCATTTTGTATCTTTCTAACCCGTCCCGCGTCCCTCGACACCCGAGGGACGCATGATTAGCCGTTTGTTTCGTCGTTTAATTTGAAGGCGACGCCCTTTCCAACCCCATCCTACCGCCATCCAAACCGGGACGTTACCATCAAGAGACGTACCCCGGGTTTGTCTATTAACAGCGGCGTTGATTAAATGCAGCAGAGACGCCCGGGGAGACGGATAAGCTCGCGTGCGCCACCTCTACCGCCACTTTCTTCATCCCTCTCGCCCTTTCCGGGATTTCATTCAGCCACCTAACTGTTGTCTCGAACATTTCCGCCCAGAGAATTCTTATTATTTCTCTTAATAGCTGCAATTATACAGTGTTCACGCGATTACTAGCCGGCGTTCTTCTCGAAAATAATAGATAGACATCAGACTTTATGACGAAAATGAGTGGGTGCAATTTAAAACAGTAGAAACATTAGAATAATTTGAATATACTGTTACATTATATTGTCAACCTGTTAAACATATTAAGAAAGAAAATAGATTTCTATTTCACTTCAGTTTGTTGCAAAACAGGTAAAAATATTTTTTAATAATAAATATTAGAATATAATGAAAGAGGAAAAAGAGTAATACTTGTTGTAAATTCAATTTTATCTTAGAAAATCTTAGAAAGAAAATTGTCTGGAGGACAGAGCAGTGAAAGACGGTCCATTTAAATAAAAGACGCATCTCCGTAGTGACATTTGTATGTCTGTGAGAGTGTTTCTCTCTCTCTCCCGAATCCACTTCATAGAGCTCTCACCCTGCTCTCCAGCGTTCACGGGGTAAAGTATGTGGAATGAAGATTGATTGCGATTTGCGGGTCGGCTGGAGATAAAGGATTAGAGAGAGAGGGGGGTTGCAACGCCGGGGTGGATAAGGTGGTGGAGCAAGAGATGGGCGCTTAACAAGCTCTGAATAACCGACCGACGACCGGCCACTTTCACGGATCCTTGCGCCTGTCAAACGACCGTTCGCCGGTCCGCGTTCATTTGTTTCCTTCGCGATCCTGCTGAATCCTGCGTACCTAGATCCTGGGTACTCCTCGCCTGGTTAGCTACGTCGGAAGTCGCCGGAGGGTGCGCGGATACTGATTTATCGTTTCGCCGACCTTCCAGTGGATCAAACTGTGATCAGATTCAAAGTACCTACTGCCCTACACGGCGAACAACCCTCAAATAGTGATTTTCTTTCGAATCTACATCGGTAGACAGTGGATCTTTATGCAAAGTAGAAATGTTCTGCGTGAATTACAATAATCTTGTGTGAAATAGAAATGTATCCCTTTTTCTATCATGTTTAACAATTTAAACTAGAATGAAATAGAAATGTATCCCTTTTTCTAACATGTTTAACAGGTCGAAAATAATATAACAGTATTTAAACATTTAGTAGAACATTTGATATAAAAATGTTCTATGTGAATTACAACAAACTAGAATGAAATAGAAATTTAATTCCTTTCTTAACATGTTTAACAGGTCGAAAGTAATGTAACAGAATTTTTAATATAAAAATGTTCTACGTAAAGTATAATAAACTAGGATGAAATAGAAATTTCGTTCCTTTCTTAACATGTTTAACAGACTGAAAATAATAACAGTATGTTGAAATTCTTCTAATTGTTTTACTGTTTTAAATTACATCTTCCCCTTTTTCCAATAAATGCATAAAATCTGCTGTCGACATATTATACTGCGATCGAATCTTTCTTTTATTTATTTCAACTACGAGGTTGACAGTAGAAATTCTCTACAATCAAATGAACAAATCGACCCAATTTACGCACTCTAAACAACAGTGATCGTATAACCTTCTAAGAATCGCTGGGTAACAAGAAATATTGTCAAACGCAGCAATCAACGCCCCTTTCACTGCACTAATTATCAATATTTGCCATCTAACGTTTCAGTTTCGCCTTCCTCGTATCCCAATCCGCGCGTAGCATATCAAATCCTAATTAAGAAAGTTTTTCTACCGGAGTCAGGCTACATCCGCGCGGCGAACATCATGTACCGGTGAAGTTTCCCTTATTGTCAGACTCTCCGGTTTATCCACAGTCGTCCTCCCCTGTCTGCCGGGCGTATACACCGTCGAAAGCAAAGACCAGACAAGTCTAATTGAGTCTTCGGAACGTGGATTCTGCGAGGAAGTCGGCGTCGAGGCTAAGGTGTCCGCCGAAGTGCGAAGTACAAGTTTACCCCGAAAACTTGCTCGGCGAAAATCGAGAGGCGCGGTAGGACAAGGAAAAAGATTTACACGGTTAATTTAGGAATTCTGCGGAGACGCTGTCGAGGCGGAGACCCAGAGTATTAACCAGACTAATTTGTCGTATTTATTAACGAGGCGTCGTGTCTAATAGCGAACGCGAGGGACCCCGCGGAAAATAGAATTTCGTATTTGTACGCGCGACGGTCTAGACCCACCCCCTCCCCGGTACACGAACCCCGCGACTTGTAAACTTCGCGAAACTAGCCCCAGGGGTGATTTCATTATTCCTTCAGCGCGAGACGCGAAATCGAGAGTGCCGCGAGAACGTTTTCCGCTCCGCAACTACGTAGAATACCGTCTCGCTTCAACGAACGAGCGCGCGGCTCCATCTAATCAAAACTCGACGCCTAGGTGAAACGCGCGTTGCTGATGGGATCAAGCGCGTTGTAAGTAGGTTTGATTCTAGCTTGATAGCTTCGAACGTTTCGCCAGCACTTCGAAGCAGGATGCTATTCTTCTAAAGAGGTTCGAACTAGGACAAGGAATAACATATATTCATGTTTTCAGCGCACTGGTTCGATCAAATACTACTGCTTAAGCAATTTTGCAAATTAACACAAAATTTTTTAACGTTTCGGTCAACTATTTACACGAGTTTCAAGAAAAAAGATTTTTCGTATAATTGCATCTGTAAAAATTATTAAATTAGTATACATTATGTTCAACACAAAACCCAATAATTCCAAATGTTGTAAGTACAAAAGACCACATACTTGCTAAGTGAATAAACTATTTTAAACATTTTAAAACTTTATGACACATGTTGATTCCATGCTTGCGATGTACAGAATGAGGATACAGACGTTAGAGTTTGAAGAACACAGAATCAGAAAGCATCGATCAATATAGCCAATATAGACCAATATAGGAAAGGAACGTTTGGATATTTTGTGAGCACGATGGGATATACAGGGTGCTCCTGTATAGGTGATAGAACCCTGGAACAAGTGACAAGACCTCGAGAACGAAATTCATAAAAATTTATTCCATATTTCCGACTTCTCAAATGGGACTTCGCAATTTGTTTTACACCAGTCGATGCAGAAAACCCTGTGCATGTTGAAAAACCATTAGATTAGGAAATATTTTAATCGCGATATTACAAAACAGTGGTACCAAAACCACTTTGCAATATTGAAATTAAAAAGTCTGTTAAGCTAATGGTCGGCCGACATACGTGGGTTAATACTTTTTTATAAAGTGTGTTCTACAGCCTCAGCTGGTGTAACAAAAAACATATTCCCATTTAAAAAAATAAAAAACAAACTAAGTGCACTAAATTACCGCCTCTCCGCGCAGGACAAATTGCGCTCGAAACATTTTTCGAATAACGAATGGTTGCGAACATGATTGCACTTGTACATTAAAATCGGACAACGTCTATAATTAATGGACTGTGGATTTTATGTAAATATACTAAAAATTAACTGGTCGAACGTAGAACTATAAAAACAATTAGAAGAATTGATGTTATATTACTTTCGACTTGCTAAAATTATTAAAGTGGGATATAGATATTTCTTTACCGTCAATTTCGTAATTTTCACGTTCCGCTTGATTTTGATTCAACAACTTTTTTTTATTATTTCTTTACCTGGAACCGTTTTAGCAGTATCCATAGCGGAGCTTACGCAGTAATCCGGATCGCAACAGCAAAAATGGCACGATTCAAGTTTGGTATTACAAAGGGTCAGTGTCGCGATGTTTAATTAAAATTTAAATAAACACACCGTTCTCGTCGTTGCAACGAAATACCGCGCCGAATTCCAATCTAGCCCCGGAGCTACTAATCGGCCGATTAAAACCGAGCCGATTTCAGGCGACGTAGTTTATCGTCGCGTGGGTGGAGGAACAAGGACGCCATCCGATGACGTCGCGACGCAGACGGAAATCGAATTTTCTCCGCGCTTAAATCGCGCCGTGCGAACGGCACAGCCTCTGTCGATTTTACATTATGCGGTGGCGCGAGGAAGAGGCTGCAATCTCTTTCACAGTTCACCGATTAAATCGATTGTCTGACGCTTCGCCGGTGGAAGTTTGATATATTGAGGCGCAACGGGCGAAAGGGAAAGGGTGGAGGACGAGGAAACGAGGGTGTAGAGGGCGGAGAATCAAGGAGGAAGAGGGAGAAAGAGGGTAAATGAGGGAGAAAGGGGGAGACGATTCGCGAACGGGAACAGGCAGTCGGAAATCGGAAGTGTCTCGACTAGCGATCAGAGACAGGCTCAATTGTATTCGAATCGTCTACAAAGGAGAAGCACGCCATCCGAAAACATTCTTCTAATATTTAACTAACCAATCCTTTCACAAACGATGTAACCATGAATGTGCCACATTTGGTGATCAGTACTCTAAGGATTTTTATGAAAAATAAGGAGCCTCTTGGACATTCTATTCTTCCTGTAGAAAATATTCAAGACAGTTTTAGGTGGACAGATGGAGAGACAAAGAAACATTTCTTCTTTTTATGTATTTGAAAACTTTCAATACTGTTATCTCTGGCATTGTTTCGTTAAAATTTGTGGGATTGTTTAAGAAATGATTGAAAAATTTTGGTACTTTTAAATGAAATCTGACCAAAAGAAATAAAACTGGCTTTCAACGTGTTAATTTGAATAGTTGGTGAAGGATTACTTTTCCGCGAACGCGTGGGGGCTACGTGCTAAACTTTGCTTTCGAAAAACGATTAAGGTCGACGAACGAGCGAGTACGGCGGTGCCATCATAACAGTTGAGAGGACGAGAGAGCAGTTTTACGATTGCGGGTCGTAAAAACGGACAAAGTGGGGGTCGTTAAGTATGCGCCCGGTCGGGACGGTTCGTCCCGGGGGTGCTAAATGAAAACTTGGAAAGTCGTTCCTCTTCCTTCGCGCGGAAAACTTACTTCGTCGCGTCGTAACGCGGGCTCGTTCGACCGTCTGTTTTATAGTTTTTCTCATTGTGCCGGCATTCCTTCGAATTCCAAAGTTTTCGGCGGAGTTCCGACGATCGTTTTCCGGCCCCGTAACCCTTCCGCGTAATTTCACGGGGTTCCGGTTTTGTTTTCGTAACGAGCACCCCGTGATACCGTCCTTGTTACATCGGACGAAGCTCGAAATACTTCGTTATTTATTTACGTCCCCTGTTAGAGGCACCATTCATTTACATATAAAAATATATATGATATAATTTCCATTATTTGTAACAACTTGTTGCCATCTTTCAAATAATCTGTGAATTCCTATTTTCCAATCACGATATACAAGCAAATTTACCTGCTTGTCTAAAACACGACAAAACTTTCCCTCCAACCTAATATATTTAACACTTTACTGACCGGAAGCCTATTAATAGGATTTTCAATAATTCTGCTGTACCAAAAAAAAGCATAGAAATTTTCTTTAACATTGCAATCTTAAATGAAACTATTAGACGACGTTATTGAGGGTGACTTAGTTACTTCATACTAAATGCTAAATGAAAATTTAGCCATGTGCCATACATTTTTCAAAAATATGCAATAATCACCGGTCGGTAAGTGTGTTAACAATCGCAAAAGACCCGATTCTACGAAACAGTCTCGAATAATTTTTCCAACTGGTTTCTGCGATTCAATCTGAAAGAGATAGAATCTCTTCGGGTAGATTTTTTAAAAGACGGGGATCCGGCAACAGAGAAGAAAATGCTAAATTACACCGGTCCTCGGAAAACTGATCTTTTAATTTCCCCATCCAATCTCACAGGAGAAAATGCCTGGCTCCCGCGACTTTCACAGACACGGTGTTGATTTTTAGCCGGGACTGAAAGAGCCCGGAACAACGCTCGCGGATTTGCATCTTAATTTGCTTGATTGTGTTTAAAGAGCAAATCGTTCGGCGGGAATCTTCGCGCCGGAATTTCATCAACGCGCAATCTTACCGCGACAGTTTCCATTGAAATTACTGTTCCCGCCTCGAACACGGGATTCAATTTTATTTTTACGCGGGACTTTAATATTTCCATAAAACCCGCCGCGTCCTCGGCGTTCGGCTGCGAATTCAATTCGTCTAGGTACACGTACGTGCAACACGGTTTCTCAATTTTTCAGCCGTTCGTTTTCATACATTGCCAAAATACTTTAATTCGACGCGAATTTCATTGCTTCGAGCGGTCCTTCCGCGCGGAAAATTCAATTCGACGCGGCCGTTTCGACGTTTATTCGTTCTCAATTCGGAGTCGTTTAAACAAAATTATTTAATATAATTGGAGCAGCGTGCTGATTTATACACTCGAGTGTGTACGCATAAATATAAAATGAAACGAATGCTTCGGAAGATGAAACAGATTCAATCACTGAATATCACTGATTAATTTTTGTTCACACGAATGTTCTGTTTGCTTGTTTCAGAGCCAAATTTCGTGGGCTCGTACGACATCGGAAGCCACGTGTTCTTCTTCTTCCGCGAAACCGCAGTGGAATACATAAACTGCGGCAAAAGCGTCTACTCCCGTGTGGCGAGAGTTTGCAAAAGGGACACAGGCGGCAAGAATATTTTGTCGCAGAATTGGTCGACTTACCTGAAGGCTCGGCTGAACTGCTCGATACCTGGCGAATTTCCCTTCTACTTCAACGAGATACGTAAGTAACATTTACAATTGTTCGGAAACTTTTAAAATATTACTACTAGACTGTAGATTTTTATGGAAAATGAAAATTGCCTGCAACGATCGCTGGAGAAAGAAGACACTTAGAAATGTCGCTCTCTTTTCAACAATTTTTCGCTTATACTTTTCTAATTGTAGAAAAGACAATTGCAAATCTATCTCCCTTCGTTATACCTATAAATGTTTCTAAGTATGAAAACATAATATTGTAATCGTATAAAGGTGAATTTCTTTTCGATCGAAATTTGAATATATTATGAAATTGATGATTTCGGCGCAAGGTTCGATCATTTATAGAGATCAACAAGTGTGCAATTATTTAAACATGTTTCTCGACGTTTCGATCCCTGTGTGGATCTTTCTCAAAGAGACATTTTTTGCGTCTGAAAAATAGTATATGTATAATATATTTTGAAAAACCATATTGTGACACAGCCGCGTGAACCAATAAAAGGAAATAACATTAATATACGTTCTTGCTGTGACAAAATTGTAATCGTATGTTATAATCATTCTGGTCACTAATGACCTTGTTGTTGATGCGACCTGTATAAATAAATAAATATATATAATGGTGACTACATATATAATTGATTAATGAAGCTGTACTCTTTAAAGTTTAGCCATTGAATTTTTTAAATGCAACTTATTACTTTTGCGACAAACGCATAAAATCCGCAGTCTATTAACATAATTTCTTGAACGAATATGAACGGTTTTCACGTGTAGCGCGGCTTGGGTGGTCGGAGGGCGAATAATGTTCTTCCTGGAACAGGGATCATTAATTACCGTGGTATTCGTATTTTTTCAGAGAGCATTTACAAGGTTCCCGGCGACGACACGCACTTTTACGGGACGTTCACCACCTCGACGAACGGATTAATGGGCTCGGCGATCTGCTCGTTTCATATCGACGCGATCCAAGAGGCGTTCCGAGGGAAATTCAAAGAACAAGCGACCAGCAGCAGCGCCTGGCTTCCGGTGCTGTCGAACAAAGTTCCTGACCCACGGCCCGGCCAGTGCGTCAACGACACGGAGACCTTCCCGGACACCGTTTTGAACTTTATACGGTCTCACCCGCTAATGGACTCCGCGATATCGCACGAGAACGAGAAGCCGGTGTTTTATAAGCGCGACGTGATGCTCACGCGATTGGTCGTGGATAAATTGCGCATCGATTTCGTTGGCCTGGATCTGGATTACACGGTCTACTATGCTGGTTCCAGTAAGTGTTCAAACAATCCCTTTGAAAAATTCAAATGACATCGATTCCAACTGCTAGCGCGTTCCGGTAGGCCGAGCCTCTTTCCGGAATTGCGTGGACACGATTCTTACGTCAGTGAAACTTTCTATTACCCCTCGATTGTCGTTATGAGTCTGGAATTCTTAACTTTCTTTTCAACATATCTATGATGTTCAAACTACATTCCTAATTTTTTTCCGGCTCGATATTATTGCCCATTCTTGAACAACAGTTGTTTAAAAATTTAATCGGGGCCCACGGTTCGAAAAGTTTGCAAAAAATGGTGGAATTTAAAATTCCACATGATTTAGTACGATTTTTATTTATTCCAGAACTACAATGACTATATCCACTGGAAATAAGATTTTAAGTGATTCTACTTTTTTAAAAGCCTACACAAATTGAAAATTGCATAACCATAAACGTAATATTGGTATAATTGCTAGATCAGAGATTCGTGTAGCACTAAATCGATGTCTTGTTAATTTGAAAACAAAAAACAAATTACGTCGTAAAGATCTTCTAAAATCTAAAAGTACAACAGAGATAAAATAATCGTACGACAGAAATTGAATCAATCGAATAATTCAAAATTTTAATGTCCTCTCTAATACGTACGTAAAGTAACACTAATTTCAGCAGCGATACAAGTTTGCCGTGAACGTTTTCTTCAGTCGTGAATGCGACAGCAAATTCGCAATCGCCGCGACGCAAGCTAAATTACGGAAGGGGATTTAATGGGAATTACATGTCTGCGAACCATTTTGCACGAAATATCTTAATCCTGATTTGTCGTGGGCGAACTTGGCAAGATAATCACTAACTCGGAGGTTCTTGCAGCTGACTTGTATCATCTGCTTTCGCTATCGTTGCCGCTGTTTCATAGCTGTGTAGTCGGCCCGGTATTATTGCATCGGAAACTGACATAATCAGGAATCGTGCCGTTGTCGTCACAAAACACGGAAGCGACACAGTGAGAAGCGTCTTAACAAATCATTTTCCTCATTGTTTACAAAACATAAAACCTTTGACATGAGAGTAATATTTTGTGATCTCCAAGTAGTGGATTAAAATGCGTTTATTTTATTTTCATATTTTTATTACTAGTAAGACTTTGATAAATATTTCTATAGTAACATGGAATTAATTTTTGACGATCTCCAAGTAGTGGATTAAAATGCTTTTATTTTATTTTCATATTTTTATTACTAGTAAGACTTTGATAAATATTTCAATAGTAACATGGAATTAATTTTTGACGATCTCCAAGCAGTGGATTAAAATGCTTTTAATTTTATCTTCATATTTTTACTACTAGAAGACTTTGATAAATATTTCAATAGTAACATGGAATTAATTTTTGACGATCTCCAAGCATTGGATTAAAATGCTTTTAATTTTATCTTCATATTTTTACTACTAGTAAGACTTTGATAAATATTTCAATAGTAACATGGAATTAATTTTTGATGATCTCCAAGCAGTGGATTACAATCCTTTTATTTTATTTTCATATTTTCATTACTAGTAAGACTTTGATAAATATTTCAATAGTAACATGGAATTAATTTTTGATGATCTCCAAGTAGTGGATTAAAATGCTTTTATTTTATTTTCATATTTTTATTACTAGTAAGACTTTGATAAATATTTCAATAGTAACATGGAATTAATTTTTGATTATCTCCAAGCAGTGGATTAAAATCCTTTTAATTTTATCTTCATATTTTTACTACTAGAAGACTTTGATAAATATTTCAATAGTAACATGGAATTAATTTTTGATAATCTCCAAGCAATGGATTAAAATCCTTCTAATTTTATCTTCATATTGTTACTACCAGTATGACTTTTTAATAACACAAGAAATTCTATTCGCGAATCAACAAATTTCGTTGCCGAATGGAATTGTAACATTCTGAAATGATACGCTTCTGTTCCCCTGCATTTCTGTCCCGTTCGGTTCGGTGACAAATCCATAAAATCAGTAGACTGGTAATAGAATGTAACGGAGTATGTACACCGGCCGTTTGACAGGAGTAAATTTGTTATCCGAAGATTACGAGGCTGTCGGTGACATTATATCGATGTAAATTTGACCGTATCGCGGCCCGTCAGCTGTCCGAAGTAGTAGTTTACAAAGGCATCGTTGCCTCGTGTTACAGGCGACGGACGTGTACACAAGGTAGTTCAATGGATAGACAACAACGGGGATTCGCAGTCCATCCTGTTGGACGTTTTTGATGTGACGCCAGGCGAGCCGATTCAGGCGATGGAAATCTCGAAGGAGCACAAGGCCCTTTATGTCGCGTCCGATCATAGAATAAAGCAAATTGACTTGGTGATGTGCACGCGCCGATACGACAATTGTCTTCGCTGCGTTCATGATCCTTACTGCGGATGGGACAAGGACACTAACACCTGCAAGCCCTACGAACCCGGGTAAGTCCGTCAAAATTGACTATATTTTAGCTAAACCGAGCTAGCCACTGGCTAGTCAGTTTAACGGTGAAATTATGTGGTCGCTAATAACCTCGCTATTAACGCGATCACGTTAAAATAAACAGTATATAAATAATGAAGATAATATCAGGTTGGAAAGAAAGTAATTTCGGTATTTGAAGGTGAATTAAAATCCAATTTCCATATTTTAAATATTTTCCATTTGGTTCGATGGTCTTTTGCCACATTTCTGGCATCCAAGTGCGTTTTCAGTTTGTCATAGTGAATGTATTACTATTCAAAGAGTTTTGAAAACGAGGGGATGTGAGATCACGTCCCAACTGTAAGGATTCGAGTGACCGTGGCCCATGTGGACTGCAGCAGGGTACAGGGTCTTACTTAGAAAGGGTCGCAGTTTATGATTACGGTGCGGACGTGACTTCAGGCTATTTTTTAGATTTAGCAGTACTTTCTGTTTTATGATAATTTATTAGGGACTTCACATTTTAGCTAAAGGTCTCAATAGCCGTTGACGTACCGTAAAACATCTGCAGACCAAACGCGAATACTAAGGACTTTAGGTAGACGAGGGCTCAAGGCGAGGCTACCTCCAGTTTCCCTCACCTTGTCGCCTTTTAGAGGGCGTGCGTTAATTTTAAGTATCTTTGATTGGTTTTTGGAGGTAACCGCCTACGATGCGGAAAAATATAAAAAGACAGCGCGAACAAGGAACAGGGTTGTCTGTTGATGTAGCGCAAACGAAGCAGTCGGTTGAAATAACATTTATGTGAAATCCGGAACTTCTCTTTATATTTTTTCGGCGTCCTTACAAATTCAGAAGTGGGATCGTGAACTGAAGTTTCGCAAATAATCGGATTAAGTAGTTACAATTTACGTTCGGCTACCGGCAACCGAGAAAATTCTTAGTGACATTCTTAGTGACATTCTTAGTTACATCCTTAGTTACATCCTTAGTTACATTCTTAGTGACATTCTTAGTGATATTCTGAGTGACTTGTATCCTCGTGAGACTTTAAGTGATTTTTGTCTTTGTGACATTTATGTCTGGTTCCTCTGGTGACATTTTTAAGTAAAAAATGGCTCAATCATCGGGAAAAGCACAGCGGGTATTCCATGTTCACGATCTAAGAGAATTTTTACGTCGCCATGGTCTCCCTGCGTCGGGAAACATGGCAGATCTAGTGCAGCGGCTGGACGAGAATTTCCCGAACAGAGCATGGGAAAGCGAAACAGTATCCGTTGAAGGGGGTAATGTCGAGGAGGACACGCCACTAAACAGCAGTATTCTACGTGTGAATGCACCATCGAGGCCACCGGTCCAAACAGAAGTCACCCCTGATCGTTTCGTAATGAGAGAATTGGAATTGTTGCGACGGGTAAAAGAGCTGATGAAGAAAGAAATCAAACTTCTTCAGAGGGAGAACGAGCTCCTGAGGAACTCGCCCAGTTCAACAGCCAGCTCTACCACCACGTTCAAGACCAACATTAGGTCAATTGGGGAGCTGATCAGTGATTTTAACGGAGAAGAACAAAATTTCCAAACCTGGACGAAACAGCTGCAGATACTCTCCACGACGTACGAGTTGGATGATAATGCAACCAAACTTCTGTTGGGGTCAAAATTGAAAGGGAGAGCCTTGAGTTGGCTTCATTCAAGACCTGAACATCTTGAACTCTCCACGGATATGCTGCTATACAAAATGGAGGCCATGTTTGGGAATAGGGAAACCCGGTTGGACATGAGGCGGAAATTCGAGAACAGAAAATGGAAAAACACGGAACCTTTCGAGCAATACTACCACGAGAAGATAGTGTTGGCCAACAGAGTACCCGTGCCAGAAGAAGAACTGGTTGACTATTTAATAGACGGCATCCCAGAAAATAGTTTACGAAATCAGGCACGGATGTGTGAATTCAAAACATCCTCGGACATGTTAAGGGCCTTGAGAAAAATTTCATTGTCCAGTAGTCCTGAAAACTACTCCGAGTCGACAGCCGAGAAGAATCAGCAAGGCACAATTACGACCAGAAGATCGCCATCAGAAAGGAAGACTGACAGTCGTTGCTATAACTGCAACCGATTGGGTCATCGAGCGGTGGATTGTCGACTACCTGCGAGGAAACGGGGTAGCTGTTTCAATTGCGGGGAAATGGGTCATCTACTACCAAACTGCCCCAGGAGAAACACCACGCAGGTGCCTACAAGGCAGGTCGCCTACACGAAGCTGGAAATCCCGGAAGAAGACGTCTACCACAAGAACATGGAGTATGTAATAAACGAGACACATATGAAATTATATACGTTGACTGATACTGGTAGTCCTGTTAGCTTTGTAAAAGAGTCATATGTACCGGGTAGAATAGAAAGTATCCAAAATAGTAACTGCGTGCGTCTAGTAGGGATTAATAAGTCTCCTCTTGAGTTGTTAGGTAAGGTACAGGCTTTAGTTAAAAATATCAGAAAATGTAAATGAAGCTATGACGTTGTTGGTAGTACCCGATCAGACGATGTGTACTCCGGTAGTCTTGGGTCGCGATGCGCTACGATCATTCAAAATGAATTTAGTAGAAATTAGAAAAGAGCATATCGACCAATCGGAAATTCTTAACATAATGTTAGATCCAGACGATTTTAATCCTATGGATGGGTTGAATATTAATGAAAAAATAATGCCAGTTTGTAAAGTAAAATCTACAGAAATGTTTACGGATACATATTTAACCCAGAAACAACCCGAGTTACCTGAAGTAAATGCCGAGTTAAAATTAAGATTAAAAAATAGTCAGAATTCATTCAGTAGCACACGAATCTCCTATGCAGAAAAAGAAAAATTACAGTCAATTTTAGACAGCCTTTTGGGAGATGCCGGATACGCTTTGAATAATACGGTACATAAATCTGTTGCGGAGACTCCGTCTAAATAATTATTTGGCATGGATCAGAGGGGTAAAACCCCTGATAATTTAAAAGAGTGTATTTATGAATGGACGAATCGAAAACGACTAGATTTAAATGCGTGTCGCAGCGATGCAGCGGAGAACAATGCAAAATTACACAATTACAATAAGACGTATTTTGACAAAAAACATAAGCCCCCTAACACATATGCAATAGGAGTAATGGATGAAAGTTAGCCATTAGACAATAGGTTAAAAAGAAATTTATATCCTCCGTTAGCTAAGATATCTAAATAATATACGTGAATTTTGGATTACGGATTTAAGTATTTGAATTTTCTATTAAAGATTTGAAAGTGTTTATATGTTTGAAACAGCGAGTCATTAAAATTATGAATATTCTTCGTTAGCATTTAAAACATAGGTATTAAGACGTGATTTGCAAGGTTTAGCCGGGGCGGCTAAATTATCAGGCTGGCCGAATTGTAAGGATTCGAGTGACCGTGGCCCATGTGGACTGCAGCAGGGTACAGGGTCTTAGAAAGGGTCGCAGTTTATGATTACGGTGCGAACGTGACTTCAGGCTATTTTTGAGATTTAGCAGTACTTTCTGTTTTATGATAATTTATTAGGGACTTCACATTTTAGCTAAAGGTCTCAATAGCCGTTGACGTACCGCAAAACATCTGCATCTACGATGCGGAAGAATATAAAAGGACAGCGCGAACAAGGAACAGGGTTGTCTGTTGTGTGTTCTCTTTATATTTTTTCGGCGTCCTTACACAAAGCTCCAATAATTTTTAACGTGTTCCAGCATGATAACGCTAGGCCACATACATTTTTTGATAACACGTAGAAAATTATTGGAGCTTGCGGAATTATGAAGCTACTAGTAAGTTGGTGAAAGGTCATCGAACGAAATGGAAAATATTGATTAAAGTGCATTGCTTGAATAAAAAGATTGGGAATACCGAAGTTCCAATTGTTCTACGAGAGTAAGAATTAACAGATTGCACGTTTCTGTGAGCAGAGAAAATAAGAATGAAGTTTGTTCATGGTAGGATGTTTGTGTTTTACAGACTTCTTCAAGATGTGTCGAACAGTACGGCGGACGTCTGCGACAGCAGCGTGGGTAAACGCAAGTTGGTAGTGACGTGGGGTCAGTCGGTGCATTTGGGCTGTTTCGTGAAGATGCCGGAGGTGTTGGCGAACCAGGAAGTCAGGTGGTACCATTACAGCAAGGAGAAGGGCAGGTACCAGATAGCTTACAAGTACGGAGCTGGCGGGGACAAGTTCATCGAGACGTCCGAGAAGGGCCTGGTGATCGTGGGCGTGAACGAACAAGACGCCGGAAGATACGATTGCTGGCTCGGTGGCTCGCTTTTGTGCTCGTACAACATCACCGTGGACGCCCACAGATGTTCCGCGCCCGCCAAATCGAACGATTATCAGAAGATATACTCGGACTGGTGCCACGAATTCGAGAAATACAAGTCCGCCATGAAGAGCTGGGAGAGGAAGCAAGCGGTGAGCTCACGTCCACGATATACGTAGAAACTTCCTAATTCAGGAACACACTAATCCGCTAAATTGACGCGTTGATTCTTCACGGAATTATTCAAGTTTAATGTTGATTTTTATGCTGATGGAATAATTACAAGACTGTCACAAAAAGACACTGATTAA
The DNA here is from genome assembly GCA_916610235.2 of Lasioglossum morio. Taxonomy (NCBI): domain Eukaryota; kingdom Metazoa; phylum Arthropoda; class Insecta; order Hymenoptera; family Halictidae; genus Lasioglossum; species Lasioglossum morio. Next base: position 6,733,467 of record OU744325.1, on the reverse strand, counting down.
CCCTTAGCACTCGAGTGGTGACTCTGAGTCACCGTTGAAAATTGCTGTTCTATAATTCAAAATATCGTTTGCATTATTAAATATGTTGGAATAGAACCAATTATTATACATTTCAATATTGTATGAGGTATTCTATTAATTTCATATTCACAAAATGAAAAAGATCATATAGAATGGAATTATTCTAGATAGGAAGACATGTTTAATTTTCGAAGTAAAATAGCTCCGAGTGCAAAGGGTTAACTTTTGAGAGATTACTGTAAAAATTCCCCAATTGTGAAACTACCTTTACCAATTGTTTAAACTCACTAAAACCATTGAATTTGTAAATGGAGAAGAGCAACTTTAAAGAGTTTTTCCCATATCTGAATTCATGGATTTGAAACTAGAGATTTCACTCTTCAAAATGATCACAGGCAGAACATTACAAGATTTTTTTACACGAAGCTACAATAGTTCAAAGATCAGTAATTATTTCGTTCTAATTTGTAATTCAGTGTTCCCTTAATTTCGTGGAGTAGGGTGTGTCTCCACTATACTGAACACTTATCCTGCATTGTTACCTAGAGCTTCACGTGCAATCGAATGAATTTTATTAATTATACTGCACAATGGTAATTATTATGTTTCGACTTAATTAACTCAAGTGACGGAAACGTTCAAAAGGACTCCGTAAACTGCGAACGAGACTGTAAATTAAATTCATGCATAATTCAAACAAGTTATAGTAAATACTTGAATAACGTAACACATTTATGCACGCCCCGCATGAATTAATTTCAACGGGTAATGGTTATTGCTTATTAACGGAGCTCGTTAATAATGAATAAGTATCTCAGAATAAATGATTAACACTCGGGGGACTGATATTGACAGTAGCTCTTTAAATCCCTGCTTAAAAGGAAGGATTATTGAGTATTTCGTTAATGAATAATTGGATCCTGTGCGGAAATTCTCAAGGGGGTAGACTCGTTTCCAAGACTGCAACTAGATAGACAGAACTTCGAATTGAAATAAAACGAAAAAATACGGAAGCTAATCTAGTACTCGCTTGATATTATATTTCATTATGTGTGACTAGATTATCTATCGTATTCTTCGTTTTATTTCAATTCAAAGTTCTATCGCTCTTATTGGAAAACCCATTAGCTGACACAGCTTAACCCTCATACGCTCCTCAAAAATATCTTCATTCATTTTTATTTTACAAGTTAAATCAACACATTATGTTTCATTTCTTGCGTCACATTTTAAAGGAATACATCTCGTAGACATAAAAGGATGAATAATTAAACACTATGTGAAAATATCGAATGGGTGAATTTTCACCTTGGTGGAATGTATGAGGGTTAATGCAAAGAAGTGAGTTTCAAATCAATTGCAAGATTTGTACCGAACAGAAAGACAGACAACAGTTCTCTGTATCTCGATCGACAATTGTTCAAAACTACAATAAATGTTATTGGCGCACTGGTTCGATCAATTGGAGACAATAAGCGCAAAATATTACATGAAATTTAATTCAACGTTTCGGTTTAAATTTAGACCATTTTCAAGAATGTAAATTTTCCGTATTGCGTCTGTAAGATTTTATCAATTAATTAATATATGGTTAGGCAAACTCCTTCCCGAAGAAGCAGAAAACACTAAGGTATTAACAACGAAAAACATATGTATACACTTACTTGCTTAGAAAAATGTACTAATTTAAATTCTTAAGAGTCAAGAAACCACATGTTGATTCCATGCCGGTGGTATGAGGACTGAGTAAAACGAGAAGATTTGAAACGACAACTAATCAAATAATACTGATCCATACATTGGCCAACCGATAAGTGGCGGCAAATATGAATCCTTTGAAGTCAAATTTGCTTATTGTCTCCAATTGATCGAACCAGTGCGCCAATAACATTAATTGTAGTTTTGAACAATTGTCGATCGAGATACAGAGAACAATAACATTAATTGTAGTTTAGAAAGACAGATAGACAAGAAAGCGAGCTAAGTAAAACGTGGTAAAATAGGAGTTTCGAGGGTGATTGGAGGAAAGGAGAAACTACCCTCTTAACAGTTAGAGGAACTGCTAACGGACCGGTCGCTTGAGGAATCGTTTTTTTCCGTTGTGTTGCAGCAATGCGCCTCGAGGCTGAACGACAGCAATCAAAACCTGCACACGAACGAGGTGTACGGCACACCCCTGGTCTGATGGAGCCGATCGTTGGAGCCCTCGTCGAGCCGAGACCCCGGCGCAGTGCTGCGTGCAAGCGTCCTGCCGAAGAATCGCGGTCCATCCACGATCAGTCGGACGAGTTACCTCGCTCTCCTTCTGACCGGTTACACCACTGCCTTTGTCCTCCTTGCTACCGACGGGCTTTCGACCAAGTGAACCACCGACGAGCGAAACGCGTCCGCATCAAGAGGGCCGGCGAAGCCGTACGTCCGAAACCGGCGAGGATCGCCTCGTCCACCATGACGTCCATCCTCGATCGATCAAACGAGCCTCTCGTACCCTAACGCCCACGTGACTTCGCGCCTCGGATCACCGATCATCCATGGACGTTTCACGCGATCGTCCTTCGATCGGCGTTCGTCGCGAACTGCCATTCGACAACGCGTCGTCGTTGTCTTCTATTTCCCGGAGCAGTGCACGCGCGCATACGGTCCACTCGCGAACACACACCTCGAGGAGACTCGCTTTCGTTCCCGCTTCTCGTTTCTGTACATAGCCCGGAGCTGACGAAGGATCGCGGCGAGTTATGGTCGCGACGAGGCTCGCCGGGCGGGAAAGTGCGCTTAGAGGACGACACCACGGCTCGTCGCTACCTTTCCAAAGGACTCTCGAGAACGGAACGGTAAAAGTCCTTTCGCAGCGAGTGTGCGAGTTACTTCGTTCTTATCGATCGGAGATAAGGCGAGCTCTCGTGCGATGTGGATGAATACTGTTTCCTCCATATTCAAGGCTAGGATCGTTCTTTAACGTCCTGCGACCTCAAGATTGTCGGAAGCCTTCGACAACTCTACCGCGGTTAATGGTACTGCCAGGAACGACGTTAAGGGACCATTTCTATTACCGAGATGATCCGTACTCGGCGAGGGACTTTTACCGGAAGAATCCGCGAAGGTTCGAGCCGAGGGCGGCCGTCCGTGAACCGTTCACCAAGCGGAAATCGGTTCTCCTGTTTTCTTAGATCTGTGATACGAACGACGGGATTCTCGGACGAACGTGCTCGGTTGCGTCACGTTGATGGAGAGAGAGAGAGAGAGAGAGAGATCGAGCAGTTTTATCTCGTTATCGTCGCACGGTTCGGCAAACAGACAGCGTAACGCTATCAAACAGTGGACGCCATTTCCTATTGGCCAGAGACGAAGAGGGACGCGACGCTAACGAGGAAAATCTGTAATTTCCGTTCCGATCCGTTTCTAAAGAACGTGTCCTGGTCGTGCGCGAGCTTTCGGCCTCGCGTGGTCTCGCCGTAATGGATGACGGTGGTTGGTGGTGGTTGGTGGTGTTGGTGATGGTGGTGATGAACGGTGACTTGTAAGTAGAGGCTGTGTGCGTATGTGTGAGTGTGTGTTGCGTGTGTGTATGGTGCCGTGTACATTCGCGGATGAATGGAAAGCCGGGTGCAAGAAGAACGCGGCGTCGAACGCGTTTCCGAGCGTCACGCAGGTTACACATGAGATTATTATCGGCGACCTGGTCGCGGAGCTGCGACCTTTCACCCCTAGCTTCGTTAGCTTTTCCATATCACGTTGCCAGGCTCGCGACGCGCACCGCCGTCTGTCTTCGACTCGCGAATCGACGAACGCTCGTCTCTCCTATAGCCGCGGTCACTTTCCTCGTGTTCTCGTAGGGCGTAGACTGATCGACACTCAGACATTCGGTTCCTAAAGCCAGGAATCCCTTTCAGAGTTCAACTCTCCCGCTTCCTCGCTCTAAGTCTCGCTTAACAGTAAACCTACCATCAAAATGACCGTTTACAGATTTCTTATATTACGATTATTGATATAACAACCTGCACCAAGAAGAAATAAAATCAATCTTCTCAGTTTTATAAAGGAACATGTTCCAGTTACTTTTAATGCTCGGTAGGTTTAATGTTAACACTTTACCTACCGAATTAATAGGATTTTCAATAATTGTACTGTTCCAAAAGAAAGCATAGAAATTTTCTTTTGCATTGCAATACGAAACGCAAGTATTAGATTACGTTATTGAGGGTGAATGGTTAGTTCACCATGAAAATTGATGTTCCTATTGAAGTTTCCATTAAAAAGTGCTTAGCTGTGTACTATAGGTATTTCAAAATTATGCAATAATCACCGGCTGGTAGTATGTTAAGTGAGAAACAGTATCGAGGACAATTCGAGAGAGTTTTACTCTCCAATGGACATCCAGCTTAACCCGTAGGTTAACATATCGCGACCCGTTCGCAGTGGTTCGCTGGAGACCCGGCACTCCTTGGGCTTCTTTGAACGCGCGGGTCATTCTTAGTTTCGCAATCGGTCAATTCTTCAGCTCTGTCGCGTACAGACACGCGATTCCAGGCTCACGCGTCGCGTACGTATCGCATACTACGTACACGCGTGTCAGACACACTTCATTCCCGACGTGCATCTTGCACGTACTCGAAATCGGGAATCCAGATTCGCGTGTCCCCGTGCGGAAGGGCTGTTATCGTTCTTCGGACGAGCTATCGATTTTAACGCTGAACCTACCGCCATCGAACGACCGGTTTTATGCATTCGACGACTGGTGGAAGAGAATTTAGGGGATGAGTTTTCGGAATGATAGAAGTGAATTCTAATTTTCACGGGACATTCATTTGTGTCAGGCTTGATAAGATCTACGTTGATCTGAGAGAAGGGTTCGAAAATATGAAAAGGATCTGAGAAAGATTTTGCGCACCAGTTTTGATACCGAACACACCATTTATTTCACGATTATTGAAATTAGAAACGGATTGAACACATTTTTTAATCCCACATTTTTATAAAGCAATGCCGCGGATGTCAATTTCAGTGTTCGGTAGGTATAGTGTTAGTCGGACCCAGTAGCGGCTCGTTAATTGTAATTATTTGCTAATTGTGAGCCAATTGGGATGAAGGAGAATTTTCATTGCGTATCTCCTGAATCGATCAGTTCTCGAGCTGTAGTAAGTAGAGTAAGAATACGGATTTTTCGAGGAAGAGCGTACAATACACGCTCGTGACGCTTGTTCGAGTGAACAATAGTTTAGGTAAGTTTTTTTTATTCATTCGATAGGGATAGTTTTGTAAGCGGAATTTATTAACCCTTTTATTCTGTATTTTTTTATCTTGAAATTAATTTTCGATCTAATATAATCGAATCGTTGAACCTACTTTCGATGTTCGAGATTCCAGGTTCGGTTTAGCAAGTAAGGAATTCGGACTTCAAATTTCGAGAATGCATTCTCTCTCTCTCTCTCTCCTGTTTCGTCTTTCATCACGCTGATCTTTGGTTCGAGTTTCAGTCTTCTCCCTTGCGTACTTCTCTTTTTAATCGAGTAATCTCCTTTCGAATTAATCGTTTAGATACGTGCGAATAATTTTACTATAATTTTGATGTATTCTCTCATTGTGTACGAGGTTACGAATGCCATGATTTCATGTTAGGATCTTTTCTTCCGACGATACTTTCACGCGTACCACTGCGACCGAGCGTCTACCATTCGTGAAACGCTGTAACTAGGAGAACATTACCCAGTATCACTACTGCCATTATCATCGTCAACAACTCTAAAGGTGCTACGCAGGTGCGTTCGATGCGCGCTGGAAATTGGTAAGGCCTACAATCCCGAAACGTTCACACTACTTTCCTCAACCCCATGGACGCGTTCACAATTCGCAGAACACATATTCGTATAGAATTGCAATGGAAGTGAGAAGTATGTGTACACCTTCAAACTTCGTCAACATCATTCATTCAACTCCACTATTCAAAATGTATCCGAGTACGTCTGTTCAATTTATGTCACGTTCTGGTCAACAATTTTTGCACCCTATAAGAATCGTTATGGAATAATAAGTACATTGAAAAACACAAACTCCCGTGTAATTTCCTTAATTACTTATTACTCGAATATAAAATTCGACAGAATTTTGTACGATTTTTACATATTCCAGGTTTACAAAGGCAACTACCACTGAAAATAAGATTTCATTTAATTCCACTTTTGATACGAAAGACAAACCCATCTTCGATCATTCTTCTTTCACGAATAGATCGTCGCAAGGTGTACGCTGATTTCCGTTTCCAATTGCACGCGTAGACGCGCGAATAATCGACGATCTCGTCGACTCTCATCGATCAGGATTTAAAAAAAAGGCTAAACCATAATCGCAAATGCCTAGAAATAGAGTATTCCCGTTTGCTCGACCGTTTACGTCTGGATCGACGAAGTGATCGAGCAGCCGGTCGTGGATCGCGGGTCAAACTGGGCAGACGATCGGTTTCGAGCCGAAGCAAAGAAGCTCGACGAAGGGACTGACGTCGGCGATCGTTCTCCAATTGGAGAGAACGTTCGAGAACCGGCGGTCCGGCAACGAGCCCCGTCGGAATCGTTTTTCTTCCGGTCCGGGAACGTCTGTGTGTACATAGGATCGCGATAGCGCATGGTATTTTTATAAACGATAAAAGAGAAAAAAGGAAAGAAAGACGGAAAAGACGAACGACAATTTTTTTCCTCTCTCTCCGGGAAAACGACGCGACCGTGAACGCGAGAAACGGCTCGCGGAGTTTGTTTTTTTCGTTCGACCACCAGCTACTATCTTTCCTTTAATTAATCCGTTCGTTTCACCGTATTTTTAATCGTTTCGAAATCGTTTTTTTTGTGTCGCGTATACGTAGCGAAGAGCGTTAGTTTAAATCTACTTTTAATCAGCGTAGAGCGACGATGGCCGATCGCCTCTACCAACGGAGATCAGAGTCGGCCCACGATCCTTGTCTAAACGAGACTTCCGACCAACCAGCGTGGAGCAAATTTGAAATGGAAGAAATTTTTGTTGTAATTTCGAAAGAGTCGAGCTACTTTTCACGCACTGCTTCGAGGCGAGCGACGTTTGACGAAGTTTTTCATTCTTGCCTTTCAATCTTGTGAGTTCAACGTCGACGACAATAAAAGACAGTCTTGCCCTTTCTCTGCAAAATGCATCGAGTGGGCGTGGCTTCGTTGCCCTACACTTCGACGAAGCCGTACAGAAATGCATGATCATGCGTATTGCAGAATATAGTGGTCGCTACCAATCATGTTACCCTCGATAGTTTCCCTGCGTTGTATGGGAAAGCACATTAATCAGTTCCTTTTCTAAGGAGTGCATAAACAGATCTTTTTCAAAAACGATGTTCCAGTAGACTGTTCTGAAAAGAAAATATTAAAAATCTCTATTGAATTCTTTTATCTTTTAAAATAAAAATAGGACATTGTCTTGCACATTTTCTATGTAAGAAAATATTCTAAAGTTCCAACAAGAATTCCTTGGAAGATAGAACATGAATTCTTTATTCTTTAAAATGTGTATTGACTTTTTTCTTTTAAAATAAAAATAGGACATTATCTTGTATATTTTCTATATAAGAAAATATTTTAAATTTCCAACAAGAATTCCTCGGGGAAAGTACTCGAATTCTTTATTCTTTAAAATCTCTATTGACTTTGATTTCTATTATCTTTTAAAATAGGACATTGTCTTGCACATTTTCTATGTAAGAAAATATTCTAAAGTTCCAACAAGAATTCATCGGGGGAAAGAACATGTATTCTTTATTCTTTAAAATGTGTATTGACTTTTTCCTTTTAAAATAAAAATAGGACATTGTCTTGTATATTTTCTATATAAGAAAATATTTCAAACTTCCAACAAGAATTCCTCGAGGACAAGAACTTGAATTCCCGTGAACCCGAACGTTCTCTTTATGTTTCCAAATGACGGACAAAGTGGAGGGATCATGTTCGTTGCTCTCGTTTAGACAATTCGTTAATCCGAGTTCTGAAGGAGATGGATGCTTACCGGTGCTGTATTAAACAATCCGTGGGTGGGTCGTTGTATCCGCAGCGACCCGGCTCGTCATCATAAATAGACGTACGAGTAGGCTAAAAAGTATAATAATATAGTGCGCGAGGGTCGCCGGAGGCTCGGGTTCTCCGCGAAGCGGAGCGAGAATTTGCGAAGACGGTGGCGAGAGAGAGAACACGAAGCCGCGTCGGTGATAGATTTCGCTGTTTTGCCGTTCATTTTGTAAATAGAAAAACCCCGTTGGTATCGTTGAGACGCTCGTGACGCGGCCCGTAAAACCCCGCCGCGTTTCGATCACTATGCGACGACGCCGGTTACCCTAAATCGGCGTCGTTCCGCGTCTAACGGGCCGGATCACTGAATCGCGATTCGTTAGTTATTCTTGTACAGAGATATTTGGATACACACCGAGTTCGACGATTTTCTGTTCTGTATCTATCGCGTCGACGGCATACAAAGGTACACTGTCAGATATAGTTAAAAAAAGAGGAAGAGAGTGTGCGTGAGAACGACGGAATGCTAGAGTATATGTGCGAGAGAGAGAGAGAGAGAGAGAAATCTGCGAGTAGGTGCGTAAGGTTAACACAATAATCGGTAACTTAATCCTCAAATATGTACTTATTATGAGCTTCAACAAGTATTGAATAGTATTACGTCGTAAGGTATAAACAGTTAAGTTTCGGATTGTAAGGGGAGAGGGTATCGCGTGTCGGGATAATCGACGAGGATCTAGAGAACGATCCCGGCGTCGATCCGTCGACGGGACGATCCGCTCGTGACGACGGAAACGACTCGGACGACGCTCGAGACTATTCCAGGGGCGACCGGCTCCTTGGATGCCTGCTGCGAGATGATGTTCGAATCAGGGTGTGCGTGCGTCACGTCGAAACGATACGTAAGAAAAGAAAAAAAAAAGAATAGCAGTAACCTATCTATCGTCTGAAGAAAGTTATTAGGGAGGGGCGCCGATTTTACTGAAAATCGCGGACGTATTATCGCGGAGGCGAAGCAGACGAAAAGGACAAAGACACAGAGGAACACTATGGTAGCAATGATCTTTGGCCCAGGAGTCTTCCGTGCACCGGTCGATGGCCGACAGAAACGGGCCAGATTAACGTGTCTCGGATTTTTCTGCGAGACATTATGCTATTGTAATAATCATCAGCAGGATAAAACTGTCCGACGACTTCCGGCCGCGACCAGTGCACGCTCAGCCTCTCGAGACAGATATGGAGTGATCACGGAAAGCAATCTAAGATGAACCTAACGTTGTTAGATATATTATTTGTAAGATTATCGGAGTACTGTATATTGCGTGGACACGATCGTCGTTGTCGGATCCGGGGGGGTAGGGGGTGCAGAATAACGTGAAAAGCGACTTGAGCCGACTCGTGTCGTTTTACGTGGATCGTTTGGCTCGGGGACCATCGTGAGATCGCGATCGATCGGATCCAACGGTGACGATCACGTCCACCACAGATAGGTTATAGATCGATTTAGTGTACGCTGTGCGAAAACAACAAAAAAATAATAAGAGAATAATGACGTCCCCCGCGACGACAGTTACTCGAGGTAATAAGAGCGAACGGAGTGGAGGAACAGCAAGAGAAAGAGATGCCCTAAATAAAAACACGTAAACTACGATGACTTATTACTACGATACAAGGAGGAGAGTAGGATAGCCGGTAACGACTAATTCAAATATATCATTAGAACTAGCCGACGACTGTCTTAGGTTCTCTAGATTTCTGTACGAAATCGGTTTTCTGTTTCTCCGGGGGTGTCGGGGGGGTGGGACGGGGTGATCTGCCGATCTTTTTACCGTGCTTCTTGTAATACCGGTTAGAACAATCATTCCTCCATCATTCTGTTCCGTTGGACTCTCGCTTGCGATCGGGCTCTTTCGGTTTTCCATGTGTTCTTTGTTTGAATCAATTTTGAATAAATCGTGTCTCATCGTTTTTATAATGCAACTCGGGTAGCAAATTGTAGATTGTCGAATGTTCGCGGAGAGTTCGCTGATTTGATTCGTTTCAAATTGCAAGAGCAGAGATTAGAAATAAATTTTATATAATGATCAGCTGGAGCCGATAGCTTTGCTGAATTGAAAATTGGGTAACGTCTTTGGAGAATGTGGTTCGTGGTGGAAACGGGGCTGGCTCGCAAGCAACAGTCCAATAATTTCGCGTAATCCGTTAGCTTCTTCTATCGCAGCGCCGCCGTTTGTCTTCTTGCGTCGTTTCCCTTTTAATATCGTTTCGATGACAATCCCCATCGACCGTGACAGAGAGAAATCCCGGGAGCAAGACTGTAGAGAGGTCCCGCGCGAGATTAATCGTTTCGCATCTGTGGAATTCATTTCTCATTACCGCCATTATTACCGGGGAAGGCGGGCGTCATCGGCGTCTAGTTTTATTCCACCCTTTTTCGTTTTCCCTCCTCCTTTGTACCGCTCGTTTCCACTTGTTTGTATTGTGCTCATCCTTCTCTGGACTGCAGCGATCAAGGGTAGAAATTAGGGTCGGACCAAAGTACACCGTGAATCCGGGGCTTCTTCTTCCTTCACGTTTCACGTTCAAGCTTTTTAAGACCGGGCCACACTCGTGCGATCTCAATTGTTTGAACTCTTTCTTTTTTTTTCTCTCGTTCGTACGGCAACGATCCGAGCAATTAGATTTCGGGGGATCGGTATTATTTTTCGGGGGCAAGGCAACGTTGCGGACTAAATTTTCGCTTTCGCTCGCGGGAACTTCCATTTTCGTTTATCGAGGATATTTCGAGTATGAACGACCGGAGGAATTTTACTGTCTGCTTTCCAATTTTCGACGGTAATCGCGATTTATTGGATTCGTTAGCGCGTTACATCGGTTCTCATGCTTTTGATCAGTTAGCCAACCGAGACCGGGTGGTTTGGGGATGACGAACACCAGTCCCCACACTCTCTTTGACCACCCCCATACCAAAAAAAAAAGAAATAAAAATCGAGGAATTTATCGACGGAATTGTTTCGGTAATACCGTTATTCCCAGATTCACGGTGGACTTGCCCCGCTGATGAAAAAATTCACACACGTATATCGCACCGGGTTGCGCGCGATTATCATCATCGTTGAACACACACTTCGACTGTAGACACTTCTTTTAGTTCCGAACAACTTCGTACGGTAAGAGACCCTTTAGATATTCACCTAATACCTAAACCTAAACATCCAATCGCTATTTTTATCAAAAAAACAAAAAAATATGTTAAAAATCTTTAATAGTTATCCATTGTTCACTATTGCTATAATAAAGTTTTGCTTTAATAAACGATGGATCCGTATGTGCTATTTATTCTGCGCGGACAACCTAGACCTCCCCTCCTTTTTGCGAACCATGCTCATCAAGTACATGGTGAAGGTAAGTGTATTTTAGTCTTATATTATCGTCGAGAACCACCCCTTAAATTTTCTCCCACCTGTAGTCGAACACCCTGTATCTTATAATTAGACCGCGGATCTTCGTACAGAATAAAAATTGTCTGTCTGTCTATCTTCATGATTTTACTAGTCTTTCAATTTCATCTACTCAATTTTCCTACAAGTGCACAAAAATCTGCAGTCAAATTATAATTATACATTTTTTTTTATTTGTTTTTAAGTATGTAACAAGTTTATTACTTGATTAGTCAATTGTACATCAGAAACTTTTGTTTCGTTATGACTTGGTCAATATTGTTTGTTTTCCTATAGTAACATTATCTGTATAGATATACGGTTAAAATACTGTTGGTGATGTTTTCACTATTTGAAATAACCGCCAAATATCGATTGGTTAGGTTTGATCTATTGATCGTTGATTGGTTCTGTTTCTTGTGCAACGTTGTCTGTGCCTCAGTAACCTGTGTAACGGCCTAGTAATAGCATGTGTCACAAAACCAAATATCTATGTTAAAATTTTCATAAAGCAAGTGAGTAATATAATAATGAATCTTGACTAGAGGTTGTAATCTGATTTTATCAAAACCGTTTCTATCTGTTATAATTTCAGACGCAGTTTTTCTTCTTTCTTGAAAATGATCCACATAAGGATCGAAACGTTGAAAGTTCAAATTAATTTGTAAAATTGCTTTATCGTGTTTAATTGATCGAACCGTTGCGCCGAAATCATTAATACTTTATTTGTTTTAACAATCTTACGATCGATAACATTAACGACATTTATAAGTATACAATAAAAGTTCGAGCACAATGTAAGAAGTAAAATAAATAAAATCAAAGTCTGCAGCTACATCTATTCGAATCGATCAAATGAAGTCAAGTTTCGGGGGCGAGTAACAAACGAAACAAACTGGGGGAAACGAATAAAACGAATGTGTCGAAATGATAATGCCTGGTCGGCAATCCGTCGCCAGCACTATGCAGGAAAACAATTCACAGAGTAGTCAGCTGCACGAACGACGACCAGACAGACAGCCGAGGGGAGGATGGGGGGGGAAGAATCTCGCGACTAACTACCGCGAATTAATTTATCCGGAGAGCCGTGGCGATGATTCGGTTCCCGATAACAGAGTTGTGACTAACAATAAGAGAAATCCAGCCGGAGCAACGTACTCGAGACTTACGTTTCCACCGGCCCCGCTCGACCATTGCCCGATCAATAGAGCAACCTGAACTTCAGGCTATCCCCCGAGTTTGAATAATTACGTGCAACTACTAACTCCGCGCGAGTTATGCACCCCCGTCTATAGACAGCAACAGCCGTCCCCCCGCATCGTCCTCCTAGTCAAGCTTACGTCGTTGTCGCGGCTTGACTTTTACGCTTCCGTTGAGACGTCATCGTCGAGCCACGGGTCAAGAACTATTACAGCAGTGACGTCATTGGGAAGAACTTGTCGTGTTCCTACTACAAAGCTAGCTGATCGACCGGCAACTGTGTCGTCATAGACGACAGGGTTGATTGTCCGTCTACTAGCGAATCCAGCGTCGAGAGATTCTTTGAACGCGCGGAAAGGTCGTGGGAAGAACCCATATGATGTTCTGTCCCGAACTCATTAAAAATTAAACGATCCCGCAAATCTGTTTGCCTATAGCGCGAACGAACCAGGGATCTTTACATAAACTCCCGGCTTTAGAGGTTGACGCGATAGTTACTCAACTTTTACTTCTTTCGCAATGTAATTCACCTTCGACGCGTGAAGTTCATCGAACGGGGTCGATGGATCCTGTACTGTCGTTTGTTGTACGGAAAATTGAGACTGATAGTTAAGTATTGGTAACCGAGAAATTAAATTCTACTTCGGTTTAAAAGAAAAGAATATAACTTAAGTATGTAGTCATTTTAAGTTAGGATTAGTGCTTTTTTTAATTTTCATTATAAAAATCGTGATCCTTACTTTTCCCATGGCAATTGCGATCAGTAACAATTTAAAAAAAAATAATTTACACAGTAGCTAGTAATCCTTCTAACGTGGGTCCAATTTTGAAAACGTTATTCGTTTTTAAAAGAAAAGAATATAACTTAAGTATTTAGTCATTTTAAGTTAGGATTAGTGCTTTTTTTAATTTTCATTATAAAAATCGTGATCCTTACTTTTCCCATGGCAATTGCGATCAGTAACAATTTAAAAAAAAATAATTTACACAGTAGCTAGTAATCCTTCTAACGTGGGTCCAATTTTGAAAACGTTATTCGTTTTTAAAAGAAAAGAATATAACTTAAGTATTTAGTCATTTTAAGTTAGGATTAGTGCTTTTTTGATTTTCATTATAGAAATCGCGACCCTTACTTTTCCCATCGCAATTGCGACCAATAACACTTTAAAAACAATAATTTACACATTAGCTTATAATCCTTCTAATGTTTGAAAAGAACTCGAGCTGTGGGGCCAATTTTGAAAAAGTTATTCGTTTTTAAAAGAAAAGAATATAACTTAAGTACTTAGTCATTTTAAATTAGTATTAGTTCTTCTTTTAAATTTTTTCTTATAGAAATCGTGACCCTTACTTTTCCCATCGCAATTGCGACCAGTAACAATCTAAAAAAAATTATTTACACATTAGATAGTAATCCTTCTAACGTTTGAAAAGAACTCGAGCTGTGGGTTCAATTTTGAAAACGTTATTCGTTTTTAAAAGAAAAGAATAAATTAAGTACTTAGTCATTTTAAATTAGGATTAGTTCTTTTTTAAATATTCATTATAGAAATCGTAACCCTTACTTTTCCCATCGCAATTGCGACCAGTAACAATCTAAAAAAAATTATTTACACATTAACTAGTAATCCTTCTAACGTTTCAAAGGAACTCGAGCTGTTGGGTCCAATTTTGAAAACGTTATTCGTTTTTAAATGGTGTACGAATACTTTGTACATAGGTGTACTGATTCAATATTACAAGATCGGATAGACGAAGGGAAACGAATGATTCGATGACCGTATACGTCAGGAACAGGCGCGTGGTGGGGCGTGCGAGCGCGGAGATGAAAAGTTCCGGGCAAACACGATAAAATCGGCATAACATAACTCACAGGCGGCCGTGAGCTGTTTCTCCGCGGGAAATTACGCGACCGTGCGGTCCTGGTCTCGGTTTGAAGTTGGACCAGGCAGTCGTAAAGAGGGCCGACCGTTCTCCGGAAGGCTATTACTCCGTAAAAAAAAGCTGCGGTTCATCCCCTCAACAACGTTTAGGTAAGTACCGTCAATAAAAAGAAACGCCCTTCCCGTAACAAGACCGGTGTAAGACAAACGGTTCGCCGCAGGAACGTGTGCATACGGGAGGGGCAATCAATTCCAAGAGATATTTCGAAACCGCGGCGGCCGCTTAAGCCGGGTTTATCGTATGACGTACACCGCGTGTCGTTCCGCTCGATGAGACTCGCGAAATCTTATGGGGGGCTTGGCTAATCTATAAAATATTGCGGATATTCCCTTACTTATGAGCTCTACCGCGCGGAAAACATACGCCCGACGCGGAGAGGACTACTTTCCTCCCCCCCCGGATATTTCCGCTACGCTTAAAGCGAAATCATTTCGGAATACCTAAATACAAATCTCCGCGAACCTACCACTGTTTTTGCGCGTTCGAGCACACCAGAATGCATAAAACATAAGACCGAGAGATTTCACTCGAGCTTCATAAATTTCAGCGGGTTTGCCAGGGCTTCTGTAATCGTTCCACTGACTTAGGCGAGTCTCTTCTACTATGTATTTATCCACGTTAATTTCTCGCGGCTGAAATCGTCTCGATCGTATTTTATAAACTCCGTTCGCAATGAAACTGGAATTTTATCTTCATCTATAATATTCTACACCTTCAAGTGGAAATGTACCCCATTGTTTCCAGATCTGAAGCGAATCCTGTGCAGCAGAATAATACAATATAATATAATATATCTATATCGTTATTTGCCGCGGGGAAAAATAGGAGCGTCCAATTAAATATTCCCGATAAATTGCACCGGCTCGGCTTTCAGTAATAAGCGAGCTCCCGTCGAAACAGAGTTTATTGAAGGCTGGTCATTCGGTTACCGTGTTCGCTGCTGCAACGATTTTTTATTGGTCGTTCGAGAACGCCGCGTTCTCAGCTTTCTATCCATTAGTAAATCATTGGGCTCGTACAACGGCATTTATCTTTCAATTCCGTTTCGTGATACAATTCACTCGGCGAGACCATGGACCGCCGGTTCAAGATGGCCTGAATCCGCGGGTAGCTTTCAGTCAGATGATAACAGTCTGCCCAAGGCAGAGCCTCGAGAAACCAATGAAAATATGGATAGGTACGTCTAACGAGTGTGCGCCGCTAATTAAATTTCCGTTCTCTAGTTTTGTTCGCCATTGGTCTCTCTCCCACCACCCTACACCGTCAGCCCCTTTTTTCAAACTATACTTTACTTCCCTTTTCATTTACTACACTTCCGGCCGCTTTCTTCTTCATTGTTCCCGCCACTTTCTCCTTTTGTTCGTGGCTGCTTGAAATCCTGCCCGGTTTCATTCATTCGAATCCTACTTCGGAATGGACGCGATGAAGTTCGTAAGCTTATTCGTTTGATAGACCTTACAACACGATCCCGCGAGCATGTGTGCAGATATAATTGGGTTGCGCTTGGTTCTCGTCGAGGAAATGGCTGTTTCTCATAATATAAACTTCCTCGTTGTATCATTTCTACAGATGTACTACTTGAGAATTATTCGTCGAACGTTCGTATTCGTATTTAGTCAGATTTCATCGCGATCTTTTACCACGCTGTGCATAGTCGAACAGTTGAATTGGACGTGCGAAGAACTTTTCAACTATCCTAACCGAGTTATAACCTCTTCTCAAGTATCGTGCTATCAACTGTTTAACTTATACCCAATAATCAGTCTTATTTCGCACTTCCAACGTTCACCTCACATCTTGATTCTATCCTATTTAACTAATCATAGCTCGTCCCATTTCAATTCTCCTCTTCATTTTTTTTTCATTTAATGCAGTTGGAATCTCAAGGTACTTGTCTGACCATGGATCATCTATTCTACTTATATCCTTACAGACGCAATACAGATTTACATTCTTGAAAATGGTCTAAATTTCGACCGAAACGTTGAATTAAATTTCATGTGATATTTTGCAAATTTGCTTATTGTCTCCAATTGATCGAACCAGTGCGCCAATAACATTAATTGTAGTTTTCAACAATTGTCGATCGAGATACAGAGAACTGTTATTCTACTTATAATTCACATTCTTCAAACGCAGAAAGGATCTTGAAGTTTGTTGGACAGTGTTAGAGATCGTCAAAGAAACTGTATATTGTTAGAAAAAGATATGCAGTTCAATTAAGCAAAAAAAACCTTGACGAAAACACGTTCTAAATTTTCGTTGAAATAATTTTAACGTGCATCGCACATCGAGCAAATCCGACGTTAGAAAATTTGTTCGCTATCGCTTTTTCTCGTGACGGTGTTTTTAATTTCTGCGGCAGCCCACTCGTCGATCGTCGTCGACGTCGCGCTCAATTCCTCTCGCGCTTCTTCCTGCATTTTGCAGCGCTGGTGGGAGGAATTTATAATGTCGCTCTCGAGCGGCGTGGATCAGGGCGTTAAAGTTAACGGCTTCCAATATCCGACGTATACGGCTGTACTGCACTCAACAGCCTGATAATGCTTTACTTGCATTATGAAAAACAGTTCGTTAAAACCGTATTATCCGCTTCGTCGAGCGACGACGCTGGCCAGAGGCTCAGCTGTGCACCGGGAGTCTTTCGGCTGCGATATATCGCGATACATCGCATCAAGAGTTTTTACGAAAATGCGCCGATGTCGTAGCGAAAATTAACAACGCACCATCGCACAGTGCGGTACTTTGATAAGAATTTGGGACAAAAATAAATAAATTCTTACAGCGTAGCAATAATTTATATTTTTTTCTTCGGAATCGTTTTAAATGCACTAATCGAAGATTTGGAATACTATTTTAGAATTTTCCATATTTTACACTACATAGATTTAACAGAAACAATAAGAGGCATGTTTTATGTATAATGTAAAACTGAAATATGAACAAATATTACATATATTAGTGTAGAAGACAGATAAATAAATATCGATAAAAAAACAAGTATTCATAGCCGAGTAGAAGAGTAAGATTCACCGAGGGTTAATGTTGAATAACTTTGGGTGTAGCAGTTTGTAGCAGGAAAAACTTGTAGAAAATTGAAGTATAATGTCTACTAATTACGAAAAAACAAAAACTACAGGATGTTTTGAACCCTTCTTGAAATATCTCTATTGAAAGGAGAAAAAGGTGAGAAACATTATTTCAACTGTATTATTTACTAGTATACTTCATATAAGAGACTTACAAATTTTGAATTTTCAGTCACATTAGCTGTACTTTAAACTACCAT
Source organism: Lasioglossum morio (assembly GCA_916610235.2). Taxonomy (NCBI): domain Eukaryota; kingdom Metazoa; phylum Arthropoda; class Insecta; order Hymenoptera; family Halictidae; genus Lasioglossum; species Lasioglossum morio. The sequence continues at coordinate 6,715,564 of OU744325.1, read as the reverse complement.
ATTCCATAGGACATATGTCATAAAATTCTTTTTCCTGATACCATGAAAGTAAGTAACGCTTTGAATCAATAAATTGCTTGATATAGGATTTTCTTGAGAAAAAAACGCTTGTAACTAATCCCCTACTGATTTATTTGAATTTTCTATTGATAAACACGATAATTTATATGTTAAAACATAGTTTCAACATAGAGTCCAGTGGATTTTAAACAATGAATTTTTAGAGTTTTGTCCATAGCGTACCGCACTGTGCATCGGTTCGTTGAACTCGACTAGACATCCGAAAATGTGACACTTCTAGCTTATCCGAGCTAGTAAAATTTATGGGAGCTTTCTGATTTAACAATTGAAGCAAATTGTTGGAGAGGAATTGGGAGAAAAACTTTTTACTAAGAGTGATAATATAGAATTACAAATGAGAAAGAAAAATTACGTCGTCACATGTTCGGTTGATCTATCGATAAATTATACGCGGTCTGTTTTACCAATTGTTATAATCAGGAATAGCAACACAAATTGTATTGCACTATTGAACTTCATAACGTAAAAATTGTATAGAGCTATTGTAAAATCTTTATTTCATTAATTAATCACTGCGTTGGCAGCCGAAGTGTCAAGGAATTAAATGATCTGCACTTGAACACAAGATTGAACCTAATAGAGTATTGAGAATTTTTCTCAATCGCAATTTCCATAAACCAATTTATATCTGCATAAATTTCCTTCAGAGCTATAATCACGAACAACGAATGAGCGTAACACAGAAACAAATCAATTTCGCGGAGAACTGTCGCTCGAACGAGATGTAGGTCGCGCAACATCTAAATTGCGAAACCGTCTCGGCTAGCATTATTTTCCGTGTTTTATGCAGCGTTTCACAATTTCCGGGATAACTGTTATTCTTCAAGCTTATTTGCAAAAACTCTATGGATTTATGCAACACGCGACGTCGTTGATTCTAAAGTCCGGTTACTGTTGCGCTTTGTTGACTCGCCCACGAATGCAGCTTGTTACTACGGTAACTCTCCATCTGTTTTTTTTTCTCCTGTTAATCCGGTGTCTCGTATATACTAGATACTTTAACGAAGTTTGACCTCCTAAACCGTTCTTCAGCATTAGAGGCTACAGCTAAATTCGAGTACTTCCTTTACAGACTTTTTTCTTGAATGAAATGAATCGTTTACTTTTTTCTTGAATGAAATATTTCTGTACATTTGAAAACAGACATGCTTTCTTTCTCTTACAAATACAATCATCATATGTATCACCTATCATTTTCGAGTCACAGAATTTTAACTGTTTCCATGATCTCGATCGACAAATTGTTAATAACATATATTCATGCTTTCAGCGCACTGGTTCGATCAAATACTACTACTTAAGCAATTTTGCAAATTAACACAAAATTTTTTAACGTTTCGGTCAACTATTTAGACGAGTTTCAAGAAAAAAGATTTTTCGTATAATTGCGTCTGTAAAAATTATTAAATTAGTATACATTATGTTCAACACAAAACCCAATAATTCCAAATGTTTTAAGTACAAAAGACCACATACTTGCTAAGTGAATAAACTATTTTAAACATTTTAAAACTCTTTGACACATGTTGATTCCATGCTTGCGATGTACAGAATGAGGAAACAGACGTTAGAGTTTGAAGAACACAGAATCAGAAAGCATCGATCAATATAGCCAATATAGACCAATATAGGAAAGGAACGTTTGGATATTTTGTGAGCACGAAGGGATATACAGGTTGCTCCTGTATAGGTGATACAACCCTGGAATAAGTGACAAGACCTCGAGAACGAAATTCATAAAAATTTATTCCATATTTTCGACTTCTCAAATGGGACTTCGCAATTTGTTTTACACCAGTCGATGCAGAAAACATTAGATTAGGAAATATTTTAATCGCGATATTACAAAACAGTGGTACCAAAACCACTTTGCAATATTGAAATTAAAAAGTCTGTTAAGCTAATGGTCCGCCGACATACGTGGGTTAATACTTTTTTATAAAGTGTGTTCTGTATATATAATGTATACTTCCTTTGTTCAAAAGTTTCAATTGCAATCTTGCTATCACCAATTATGTTCAAGTGATGGAAAACACACTTTTCTGCCATGAAAATTTAAATTGCAATCTTTGCAGAGCTTTCATCATCACGTGTTCAATCATCATACGTGTCACAAATAATTTTCAAGTGATGGAATTTCCAGAAAGACGTTCCTGAAGACACACTGCGCGGGAATCAATATAAAACTGGCGGCGAAGTGTCACGCGAGCATATCCGCACCTAATCCGAGACGGAGTGCGCGAATTTGAGCCGGCATTGTTCCAGCACGCTGCCTTATCACCGTTCTCCAATTCCCTTTGGAAGTGTCCCCTACACCTCGAAGGAATCCCGGCAGTTCTCAAGGATTCGACCGGAGCCAACTCGATCTTCGGCCGTGTCGTGTATCCACGCCCACCGGCTGCACCGCGTCGATGGCCATTGTACTTTAAACAAAGCGGTCGGCGTGAATTGTACGGGATTTAATGAAAGAAGATCGTGCCCACCCTTCTATCCGAGCCGACAGAATGGCGGCCACTGTCGGGCTGCCTCTAACCAGCACCGATTTCTAAATTATTGAGGAGAACCGCGGTGCTAGCCACCGACCGTGGAATCTGTTAAACGAACTATGAACCAACCCGCAACCGAGAATTTTCTCTGTTTCCCTCGGAGTGCGAAGAATGCGTAAAACCCTCCTCTCTTCGAACATTAATAGATCCGTACCTCACAATTATCAAAAAATACAACAAAAATTTCTTCTTACCAAGGAAATAATTAATTTGTTCATATCAGAATCGTCGGGATCCTGCGGCAGATTTTCTCAGTATGATGCAAGTCTTCGAAATGCCTACCCTTAAATGTACAGGGTGTTCAGGCTATTACTAGCCAGCAATTTTTTTTGTAAATAGTAAATATTAGAAAAAAATGATAGAGGAAAAAGTAGTACTGTTTTTTATTCGCAACACAATGACATATGCATTTTTGTTTTATTTACATTATTTTGATAGAAATGAAGGTGACCTTCAATTTTTTAAATGGAATGCTATATATTTTTTTATGTCGCATGAAAGCGCGTGTCAAGACGAATTCATCCATCTACTATACAATGACCTGCAAGGCCATGCAAGGTCAGAAATGGAAGAAACAATTTGAATATTGTGTACCAATGTGTTTACAAGTAGTCCTTATTGATACGAATCGAATGATGTTGTTACCTTATTACTTATTATTTATACTTAATAATACTTAAAAATACTTCAAAAAAATACTTAACGACATATTTCAAAACCGATGAATTGGAACATACGGACCTGTCAAGTGGCCTGCAAGATCTCCAGATCTATCACCTCGGAACTTTTATTTATGGGATACTATTAAAGAACCAGTTTATGAGATACCGCCCAGCGATATAAACCACTTGAAAACCAAAATAAAACAAGCATGTGGATTAACAACTCGGATCACATTAGAAGAAGCTATAAAAACGTAAATAACAAAGCCGAAATGTGTATTCATGCGCAAGGAGGCCATTTTGAACATTTGTTGTAGCCTCATTAATAAAGAATACTTGTAAACACATTGGTATACAATATTCAAATTGTTTCTTCCATTTCTGACCTTGCATGAACTTAAAGGTCATACAAAAAATGTATAGCATTTCATTTGAAAAATTGAAGGTCACCTTCATTTCTATCAAAATAATGTAAATAAAACCAAAATGCATATGTTATTGTGTTGTGCATAAAAAACAGTACTACTTTTTCCTCTATCATTTTTTTCTAATATATACTATTTACAACAAAAATGCTGACTAATAATAGCCTGAACACCCTGTATATCTTTATTGATTCCCCTCAGGGTTACAATCCTTTTTCATATTTTCCTCCTTTTCGACTCTCTTCGCTTTTACATTCTAGCCTTATCTCTAACTTATGATCTAACTTACAACTACCTTAACCTACTATAGATAGAGAGAGAGAGAGAGAAAAACACTATTTACAAAAGTCTTATTTTTCAACCTATATACAATATTTCCGCTATTTGCTATTTACATCTTTTGTGTGGACTTCCGTTTCCGTTCATGCCTCTCACATTCCCATCCTCTCTTTCATGTCTTCTCTTCATTCTTCCACTTTCCTCATCCACTCTACCCCTGCCCTCTCATCTTCCAGCACCTCACACATCCTCTCCTCCCATCCTTTCTCCTCATCTATTCTCATGCATAGCCTACCCTTAAATGTTTTTTCTTTAAAATAATAGCGGAATAATGTAGACCAATATAGAAAAGCGTTGCGTATTGATTTTTTATTACCGAATGGTTCAAATTGTATTTTTCCATAGAAATTATAATATCAAGACAGTCCTACGTCAACCATTAACATCAAGTATTTGTTTATAATTGAACTTTTTCCAAAATAAAAATCCGTCTTTTCAGCGGCTTATCGATCGCCGGTCTGCTCAAAGAGACTGCCGGTTGGGTGGACTCGAACTAACCACCGCTACTAATTAGTCCGGGAACTTTTTCGGCGCGGTTACGCTGGCTGCAGAAGCGTCTTTCGTCCGGCGAAGTTTACGGGCGCTGCACACGACGCAGCTCGACGAAAATTCCTACGAAACGGCCTTGCCGGCCAAGTGTTCGCGAGCGAAACTCGTCGCGCCGGTCTCTACACCAGGCGATGCTTTAGTTTGCCGCGGACGGAAAAAGCTCGTCTGTCGGAAAGTTTGCGCGAAGGAAGTGGGGACAAAAGGATCGCCGTGCGGCGATTTGCTGGGCCTTGGGGAGAGGACGCGCAGCATAATGCGCATGCACGAAAATTGAATGTGTCACTTGGCATTGTATATTAGTAGACTGTGGATTTTTAAGTGAAATAAAGATTGTTTACATTCATTACAAGACATGGGAGCTACATATTTATTTTGTTTCTTCATTATTTTGATAAGTTGGAAATAGAACATTTTTTAATTCTTCGCAGAAGGATTTTCAAATTAAATATGTTGTCCTACATTGTATATTGTTAGACTCCGGATTTTTGTGCAAAATAAAAATTGTCTGCATTAATCACGAGTTACGAGAACTACATATTTATTTCGTTTCGTCATTATTTTGATACGTTGGAAAGATTAGAACGTTTTTAAATTCTTCGCAGAAGGATTTTCAAATTGAATATGTTGTCCTACATAGTATATTATTAGACTGCGGATTTTTATGCAAAATAAAAATTGTCTGCATTAATCACGAGATACGAGAACTACATATTAGTTTCGTTTCTTCATTATTTTCATACGTTGGAAATAATAGAACGTTTTTAAATTCTTCGCAGAAGGATTTTCAAATTGAATATGTTGTCCTACATTGTATATTGTCAGACTGCGGATTTTTAAGTGAAGTAAATATTGTTTACATTCATTGCAAGACATGGGAGCTACATATTTGTTTCGTTTCTTCATTTCTTTCATACGTTGGAAATAATAGAACATTTCTAAATTCTTCACAGAAGGATTTTCAAATTTAATATGTTGTTCTACATTGTACATTGTTGGACTGCAGATTTTTGCAAAATAGAAATTGTCTGCATTCATTGCAAGATACGGGAACTACGTCATAAATGATACAGTATTTTTAAATTCTTCAAGTGTTTCTACAGAAAATCTAGGAAACTAGAAATACAAGCAATACGATGCTGCAATGATTTGTACAGAGCCAAACACCATTGGGCCACGGCCATGGGTGTTTTCGTGGGAAAGACAGGAAAAGTTATGGATTTTTGTGGAGAAAACGAGCCGCGTCGTCGACGGACGAAGCGCCAGGGGCGGCTTAACGACGACGGACGGAAGACCAGGGATAAGGGAGAAACGAGTTGAACTTTTTGACGACTGGTAGCGCCGAGCTGCGAGATAAACGTGTTGCCGGTTTACGAGTGCCGGCAGTGACAGTAGATAGCAGCCTGGCTGGGTCAGCCGTTCCGACAGCGGTGTAACGACTTGTTTTGTCAGGCGGCCGGCTCCGAAGGCACAAATCACTCACGCGACAACGGAGATCGAAGGGAGGGCGAAACGATCGGGACAGTCTATCACAGGAATCGCTCCGACGGCCATTCCAAGTGTTTTCGACCTGGCACGCCTCTGATGAAGGCAGATTCTCTTGCTAGAGCTAGCACACCGTCGCGTCGGTTATTAGCTGTATTGTTAGCCAGGCCAACGCGTCTTATCTTCAGCTTCAGGGGTTGAACCTCATTAGCCTAGGGTACCTGCATACTTTCAACCTTTTTCAGATTTTTCAAACTTGTACAGTCCTACTTTCTTAGATGATTACGAACCAATTTGTGTTTGATGCACTGCTATTTCTAACGGGTGTAATATAATAATTAGACTGTGGATCTTTATCCATTTATGAAGAAATTGGTTGAAATCAATTTTAATTTTATTCCTGCTTCCCACAATCAATGCTGAACATTTTTATATTGCATAAAGATCCGTAGTTTCATAATAATAGTCAATAGAACGTCACAGCAATTTTTATGTATCCTCGTAAGGGTTGAATTCAGCTTTGTAAAATCTGAGTGCTGGGTAATGTTACAATATTATCTTGTATTATTAATTTAAGGCCTGTGTACACACCCACAATTCAGTCCAGCACAAAGGAAATTATTATTTCCAGCCACATCTTTGTTTCAGAATGTGAATGACTATATATCGTTTGCGATAAATTAATTATCGATAATTATGTACCATCGGTGCCAAACGGTACGCATAGAAACGGCTGCAAGTGTCGCCAATGGAGTCGAAGAATCGAACCGCAGATATTTTTACGGCGGAGCCCACGGTACAACAATGGTGGCGATTATATTCGACAATATATAGGAAATTGAAAGCTAATTGCATTGAGAATTAAAGGGACCCTCGCAGCTCGTTACAACGTAATACCGTACGCACCGGCGCCTAGGGATCAATAAAACCATTTTAAGCCGATTTCGCGTTCAGCGAATAAACGAACTTCGGTTACGCGTGGCTGAAGTAAAATAATTATTCCACGGTTACTCGCGCGTTGAAGGAGATTATTAAATATCAGGATGGAAGACAGATGACGTGTCATGATTTCAACCGTACACAGTCCATTAAATTTCTAATACGGGCGACGCGACGTTCGAAACAAGAATATTATTGTACGTGCGATGGTACGCTGCCTTTTCTGTTAAATTTATAAAACATGTATAAATTGATTTAATCGTGTCAAAAGCCAGCAAGTTATAAATGATTTTACTCGAAGCTGGCTAGTTTCTGGGACATTTACCCATTCATCTAAATTCTGAACTATGAAAGGAGTCCGTTCTTCCGCTGGCTCTTTTCTAAAAAGCAACGAGTAATAAATAATTGGGCATGATCTTCCTTTTAGCTGGCTAGTTTCTGGGACATCTAAATTCTGAACTTCGAAACGAGTTCGTTTTTCCACTGGCTCTCTTCTCTTCGATGTGTAAAACATGCAAAAATCGTAATTTATTTAATTATGCCAAAGGCAACGGGTTAGAAATAATTGAGCATGATCTGAATTCACTCCGGATCTAAATTTTGAACTTCTGTTTGGGATCCGAGGTCCTCGAGGACCGGTGCCACGTGCTCGGCGAAACGAGTCCGTTTTTCCGCTGGCTCTTTTCTAGTCTTAGCTCGAGGCGGCGATGCAAGCCAACAAATCGATACATACCGCCGCCCGTAAATGCGTCGGCACGGCAAGAAAAACCGGGAGTTCCTCCCGTGGAAACTTCGGCAAGCTGGCGTGCACGAAGGGTTAATCGTCCGAGTTCGACGAAATTTCTCGAGCGGCCGCGGTTCCACGAGAAAGAAAGCAGACCGGCAGGAAGCGGACAGGAACCGGATGCCGCGGTGGAGCGACGAAGTTTCGGGCTTTCGCAGCCCTCCACGCGGAAACGTTCTCTGATCTATCGCTACTTTAAACCAAAGGGAAAGCTGCGGCGATCCGGTGGAACGCGGCGGTTCTAAACGAGTGGAAATCGAACTTTTCCAATTGATTCGACTTAAACCGGCGAAGGGAACCACCGCCGCCGATAGAAATCGCTCGGTCCGTGCACCGGCCACCTCATACTCCGCCTCGCCTCCTCCTTTTCTCGTACTTGTCCTTTTACCCTCCCCTTTACCCTCCTCCCCGGACTGGAACTTTTACTTTCTCGTCCTTTTCCGCCGCCTTCCGTGCTCCCTCGCTCGACCTCCCTTCGATTTTTCGATTCAACCGACGAAATATCGCGAGAACTTCCGTTTCCTTGTTCCACGCTACTGTTTCACCCGACCTAAGATCCTGTTGCGATCGTTTTTTTCATACCTCCCGGCATTCGGTACCTTTAATTGGCGAGGAAACTCCTCCGCTGGCTCTCAAGCATTTTACTCGTTTCGTAATTTACTAAAGGTGGATCAAGGTGCACCGCTTGGGCAGACTGGAAAGTCATTGTTTCATCTTAAATACTATTTCTTGGACAAGAATCGTTTGACGCGTCTAATCATGGCCAGCCAATTCTACTTCCTGCTTATACTATAACTCGCGATTTTCTTGAAAATGAGTCGGCAAATGAAACAATTTTATTCAGTCTTTTATTCCTACATGTAGAATCATCCTTTTTGCAAAATAAACATTTTATACTTGATTTGTAACAGACTGATATGAATATGTTTAATAGGTCGAAGAGAATATAACAGTATAGATATATGTACAGAAATTAATAAGGTTCCAGCAACTGCTGTTTTATATATCTATACAGGATGTCCCAAAACTACCCTAGGAGCCGAAAATGGGAGGTTCCTCGGGTCATTTGAAGCGACATTTTCCTTTACAAAAATTGCGTCCGCAGCTTTGTTTAGGAGTTATTCACGAAAAACACGGACCAATCAGAGCGCGACGTAGACACGAGTTGGCAAAATCGGCTCGGCGCGCCAACTGTCCATTGGACGGCTGTGCCAACTCGCTCTGATTGGTCTGTGTTATAACATTTTTGTAAAGGAAAATGTCGCTTCAAATGACCCAAGGAACCTCCCATTTTCGGCTCCTAGGGTACTTTTGGGACACCCTGTATAACGTTTCGGATCCCACATCTGCGGGTCCGTAATATTGTATCTCGCGGTACCTTCAGGTATCGAATTAAAGACAGAGCCGCGCTTCTTTTAGTCCGCCGACATGATCCCATTCAAATGTTGGTCGTTTTCCAACGTATAGACGAGCTGCCGAACGCAGTCAGACTAAGGCTAGCTTTGGTAGAGAGAACACCTATTAAATATCGTTAAACCAATATCTGTTTTCTTTATTTAATGTAAATATACCCTGCTTCCCAAAACCAACAAACAGTACTTTTAAATTCTTCAAATCTTCCTACTGTTTTAAATTTCACCTACTCATTTTTATCATAAATGCATAAAATCCGCTGTCTAATAGTTAGAACATAGTACGTATGAACGTTACATTCGTGTCACAGACAACATTTTCTATTAAAAATCTATTTTTCACTCCAGCAGATTCCGAAGATATTATTTCTGAATGAAGTTGCTCGGTTCCAAAGCCGCGTTCGTACGGCTGAACTTCGCCGGTAATATCGCACGAGCAATAGAAAAAGTTTTGCCGCGCCATTGGTACGATTTCGCAGTGGCAAAATGAAATTCAGAACACACGACACCGGCACCGTATTCATTCCTCCGTCTTCAGGAACTATATAATCGTGTCGTTCGGTGCTTCCATTATTTTTCGAAGTCCTGCAACGAGTGTTCTTCGACTTCGCTCGGGAAGTTTCAGCGGGGCGAAAACTAATTTCGGCTGGGACACACGGCGATGAGAACGGAGAACAAGCGCGAACGATCCGAAAGAAAGAGCAGTGCGTAATGTTACTTCGAGAGACAAAACCTCGGGAGGGCTATGATGCGCGATAAGGGTGTGCACGTATAGCGTACGCGCCGTCGCGACGCGTCGCCCAGAGAGATTGTCAGGCCAATAATGCATTTCTCGCGGAAAAATCCAGCAAAGAGTAGGTTCGGTCCAGAGATTTAGTCATTTAAAATGCATGGAGTTCATAACTTATTCCCAGACGACTGCCGCACCCCGCGTAGCCGGGTATTGCAACCTTACCTCAACCCTCATCCCGCCTACTTCCTCCGGAAAACCTCACGGGCAACGTGTTTTCATGCCGGTGACTCTTACGTTGTTTCGCCCCCGACTTACTTCTCCGACATTTTACATTGTCAGAAATGGCCTGCCGTTCTTGCCACAACACCGTGACGGGCTCTAGACTTCACACTCTACGAGGATACCGTTCTATCTTGCACTATTAATTCTATTGTTCAACATTTTACACCCATTCCATTTCTTTTCATTCATTAACCCTCATACGTTCCTCAGAGTGAAAATTCACCCGTTTATCGGTTTCACAAATTGTACAACGATTCATTTCTTTTTGTCTGTGCTGCAAAATGTAAATCTTTGAAACTTTACACTGTAATTGAAGCATAATTCGTAAATATGTAAGAAACGGAACAATAGAAACGACTTGATCTTTGACATTTTACATTGTCAGAAATGGCCACAAGTAACACCGTATAGATCTCTAGGCTTCAAATTCTACGAGGATACCCTTCCTCTCTTACACTATTAATTCTATTGTTCAACATTTTACACCCATTCCATTCCTTTTCATTCATTAACCCTCATACCTTCCTCAGAGTGAAAATTCACCCGTTTGTCTGTTTCACAAATTGTACAACGATTCATTTCTTTTTGTCTGTGCAGCAAAATGTAAATCTTTGAAACTTTACACTGTAATTGAAGCATAATTCGTAAATAAGTAAGAAAGGGTGAAATAATATTCTAGGATCTTTTATGCAACTATTTTCGAGGGTTAAACTGTTTTATAAAATATGATTTGTCAAAGGAGATCAATTTTTATTGTGGCCTGTGTGTTTATTGAACGTTGATCGCTTGTGTTACGTCTAAATTGTTTTGATTAACAGGAATAATAGAAACGACTTGATCTTTGATATTTTACATTGTCAGAAATGGCCACAACGTAACACCGTATAGATCTCTAGGCTTCAAATTCTACGAGGATACCGTTCTATCTTGCACTATTAATTCTATTGTTCAACATTTTACACCCATTCCATTCCTTTTCATTCATTAACCCTCATACCTTCCTCAGAGTGAAAATTCACCCGTTTATCGGTTTCACATATTGTACAACGATTCATTTCTTTTTGTCTGTATTGCAAAATGTAAATCTTTGAAACTTTACACTGTAATTGAAGCATAATTCGTAGATTTGAAATGTGAAGTAAGAAGGGGTGAAATAATATTCTAGGATCTTTTATGCAACTATTTCCGAGGGTTAAACTGTTTTATAAAATATGATTTGTCAAAGGAGATCAATTTTTATTGTGGCCTGTGTGGTTATTGAACGTTGATCGCTTGTATTACGTCTAAATTGTTTTGACTAACAGGAACAATAGAAACGGCTTGATCATTGACATTTTACATTGTCAGCAATGACCACAACGTAACACCGTATAGATCTCTAGACTTCACATTGTACGAGGATACCGTTCTTGTACTATTTGTTGTATTGTTCAACATTTTGCATCCATTCCATTTCCTTTCATTCATTAAACTCTTTTCTAAAATATGATTTGTCAAAGGACATCAATTTTTATTGTGGTCTGTGTGTTTATTCAACGTTGACCTCTTCTATTACGTGTAACTTCTTTTGGCTAACAGGAACAATCGAACCGGGAATACTTAAATGTAGGATTTCTAGATTAAATATCTTTTTGGTCTGTTCCATTGGTTTCGACTCGGTTTCAATTTTTCATGAAATTGTCTGAAATCAAGGTTCACGTTGTTAAATTGCGTGTTCCTTGAAGGGTCGAACGACGAGCGCGTGTTTTGTGTATGTAGGTATTTCCCCGAAGTCAGAGGACTAGGCGAGAGCGTTTGTTTGCGTTTTTTTCTTGATGCAGGTGTCTCCGAGTGGACTTATGTGTGCGTCTGTGTGCGTGTGAGCGCGTGACGATCGAGGCGTCCGAGACGCGTCTCAGTAGCTATTGGTTGTTAACCGTTGACACACGAGTGTGAACATCCTCTTTCCACGATATTTCTAATTCGTAATCCTTATATAATCCTTATATAATCCCGTTAATTGTGGTTCTATTTGAACACACGTCATTCGTCGACCATCGGGCTGCAAACCTTTATAAATTTTTGTCATTTTGTATCGCGGCAGAGCTCGGAGGATCGATCACTTCGCAGACCGAACAAATGCATAAGGGATTTGTCAGTCGATTATGAGACGACGCGTCTGACGAAACTCGAGTGGAAAGTAAAAGCTGACGCGCTTTTAGAGAGCGGCCTTTAAAGGAGACGTCAATTATTAACGACGTGTGTTACCGATCGATAGGTCGTTTCATCGTGCTTTTAACGGGATGGAATTGTCCCTTTGCTAGCTTTGGGAGCGTTAATTCGGTGAAAACGTTTCTCGAAATTTGATTATCCGTGACACGTCGCACTGTGTTGCGAAACGCTTGCCTGTTTGCGCGAAACGGTCCTGGATGTATTACACCAAGCTCAAATAAATTACACTGCCAATATAATGCTTGTAATACCGCTTCGTGTTCCCTGTGATCGTGAATTATTAATACTGCATCCTGTGTTGCGAAAGGAGCGATTCAAATATAGCAAACACGATGGATTTTTAGAAAAGTTGCAGCATTTCATGCGAGGCATTGCGAGAAAATTAATTTTGCAAATCCCTCCCTGGATTACGAAAGTTTTTAATGAATAATTTCTGTATCGATTGCAGAAAATAGGAGTCAATTAATTTCAGCCTCCGTTCGTTTCGAATCTCATGAGTCTCTGGGCGGTAAAAATCTTGAAAAATTTATGTTAAACTCTTTCGAATATTTAAAAATCGTATAGTCACAGGTGCAACTGCATTTAGTGCATTTTGATGCGTTTCTTTTTCATTCTACTGCAGTAAATAATTCAAGTGGAACATTTACGCACATTAATGTAAAATAAAATAATGTAAAATAGACTGATACATTATTCAAAACGTGTTCGATTACACTGCCCCGTGACAACATTGCAAAGCCCATTTTATCTAAAACGAAACTCCGTATGAATAATTTTCACGGTATATTACATTCGAGGATCCAGCCAGCACAGTGACACACATGTTTGTTCGCATACCTATCAAAGAAGAATTATTGCAGACAATTTTATATATTATCATTTGTTTGTCGCTTTTATTTTCGTTTCCAACGATTTTTAGCAATATGTTGCACTGTTACATAACATTTCAGAGTTGTTGCCGTGTGTGATATTACATTTCATTGAATAATTGTTGCGACCGTTTAAAAGGATATAGTTTCGACAGAAAATTTGATTGTGCATTTCCGAAAGACTGATGGACGCGCGGTGATACTGCGTGAGACAGGCTTTTAAATCGAATGAAACAAGCCAGAGAATTTTTTATTTGCTGTAGTTGCTGTTCGAAGTTCCTCAAATATTCGTAAATGATAATAATCTCGTGGCGATTTCCATTGAATTTTCAATTCATTAAAATATCTGTTAATTTCAAATCGAATAAAACCGGTAAGCGAATTTTTAAAAGTATGTAAATCAAATTTTTTGTTGGTAATGTATAATCAATGACCGTCGAGCGCCCGCGATACTGACACGAACCGTTAAGGAGAGATGTCACGACTTGCGATCCAACAGTCGAGAAGATCGATGTACATCTATAGAGATCGATATATAATGAGTTGATTCGTTCGTGTGCTCAGACGAGAAACAAAAGTATCCATTGTACCTTTCTATATGTAATATATCGTGAGAGTAAAATACAGTTAATCGTGCAATCTAAAGTCGTCTAATAGAGTGTTAAACGCACTCGCTGATTTAACCACCGAGCTCCAACATTTCTGATTTGAAATGCTTTCAACATTTTCATTTTTGCTCGGTACCTTTTCGCAGCAATTAGTGCAAGCATTTTTTAAATGTTGTGGTGAAAACGTCACTTTAATCAGTCGCTTCGTTCTTTAATAAGCTCGCAGTGTTCTCGAATGAGATTCCGCGAATAGAGACAACAATACGTTACGAAACAATACGGTCGAATGCGGGTTAGGCTTAAGGCGGCGTGACAAATGCGAAATCCTGATAGTATAACACGCGAAACGGGAGGAACTATAAAAACCAGGTAAAACGCCGAGGCGAGCGAAACCTGACGCGAGACCGGTGGTGAAATATTGCACGCCGCTGAGATTTTATATTTCCCTTGCCCTCCGACCCTGTGGCTCGCCTTTCGCGCCCCCGTATAATGGTTTAATTGGACTCCAACACATGCGTCTAACAATTAACCGCACACGCGGGACGCCGCGCCGGTCTCCCTTGAACGGGCGCCGCCACGGCTAAATGTCACCATAAAGCCGAATTATATTCGGATTAAGCACAGTAAAAATATATTTCCCCGTTGACGTTTACCGGGCTTTCCGCTCGGAGGACCCTTCCCTCGTTCTTATCCACGTTGATTTTGTTATCAATACCGGCGAGCCGGCCGATAGAAAAAGGACGCTCATTTTTCTCCACGAGATTATGGCTTCTTGCAACCTCTACGATCGCAGCTTCACGTCTATTTCATATACAGCGTGGTCAATCTATCGAGGCAGGTTTATATATTTTATATTCTTTATTATTCTTTGGAAAAGTGTACAGAGCTTTTTCCAATCATTTTCTCATTATTCGTTAACTTTCCAAGATATATCACCAAATAGGTCAAGAAAATTCTGGTACATGGCTGAAAACTTTTTAATGGAACTTTCAATAGTAACAGCAATATTCATTGTGAACTAACAAGTCATCTAATTATATCATTTAAGATTGCAATGTAAAAGAAAATGCTTTCTTTTGATACAGCACAATTATTGAGAATCCTATTAATAGGCTTCCGGTAGGTAAAGTGTTAATATCAAAATAAATTGCTATTAAAAGAACATCTTTAAAATACTTCTGATATCTTCAAGAAAGGTTTCCAGATATAATAATCATAATGAAATTGTCAAGTTCTCCTCATATTTCGTAACATTCTAAAATAATTTATATCTTAAAGTATTTTCAGTTAGTCTCCATAGTACCTTAAGTTCAAACAACGAAAATTGAACAGATAGAAGATAGTAGGTTCTTTTAACGTGCTGGTAATTGGTAGGAACTACTGGCAGTATCACCGTCGTTCTTATTCGCCAAGCCGAAACGCTATCAAGAAATTACTGAAACGTGAAATGAAATTATTTGAGTTACTTAGTCCGTAGCCTGGTTACATTGTCGAGGGAGCGGAACCAAGCTAGAAATCTCTAGTGTGCACAAAGTTATAATTATTATGTAAGGATAAGGAAATTCGCTTTACATAGTGAATCCACGAAATTGACTGAGATCGAGGCTGCTCGAATTATACTCCCGTGTAAATACCTGCGAGACGTACGGCCGTATTTTAGCAAATCCGTAATTATGACGTACGCTCGCTCGCGAAAGTTTAGAAACGAAATAACTGAACGAATTCGATCACAATTTATTCCAACGAGAAATCGATTTGATTATCCATTAAAAAAATAATGTAGCTGTTGTTTCACTTCTGTATCTAACTCTTATCAACTTCTCTTTTTAATTTTACCTAATAATTATTTCCATTGCATGTGGAATCATTTGGCTATATCACTTGCAGTCTCTATTAACGATCAAGCAAGTAGTGTTATCCGTATTTGGCCAGACAGATAGTATACTTCACGCCTAGTCAACTAAGTAGTATTATCCATGCTAGTCAGACAAATAGTATAGCCCCATGCGGCGAGATAAAAGTAGAACGACTCAACGATTGGACCTACAAGTATTGTACGTCTACTTTCCCTTGTATTCCCTTTTCTTGTTCGCTGCAAACTTGTCTCGACTCACTGTTAAACATTTCAATTCTGCATTACTCTGCATCTACACTATAAAATCACACTTAAAAAGCAACTTCTCGGAACTGTCACTCGGCGAAAGAAGAACCAGCGTCTTCGAAATCCGTGAAAAACGAGGCTCGTTACAGCTCGCAATCAGGAACGAAATCTTTCTCGTGTACCACGATATCGTTACACCTGGCCAGTAAGCGAAGATAAAATCTTTTAGCTGCGTCCACCATCGGATCTATCATCCATCATAAAAGGTTAGCCGGCTCTCTTCTCGGTGAACGATCAATCACCGCGCAAGCCTAGCAGTAGACTGTAACGGACCTAATCGTTTCACCAACGATATCGTGGAAAAGAACGAAGCTTTCTAATATCTTCATTTGATATTGGCGGTGCTTACGCCGAAAAATTCGCGAGCACTTTAGAAGCTTATCGATGCTAATGACAGCGGTTCCCCCTGTGGCAAGAAAATGAAGTTTGCCCTGCAAAGTTATCTTTCCCCATTGAAATTGCATTTGACCTTACCCTTTTCGAGGGTCCTCCGCGTCGCGCATTAAATATTTATGAACTTAAAGGTCCAAGTGTTCTGGCAGCCACTCCTCGAAGATTTCTCTACGGCCGCGGATCTCTCACTCTCTCTCTTCTCGGCGAATCCGCGTCGCTCTGGATATCCAACAGGCAACCATAAGAGGGGTAACGTCTTACAACGTCGAAATAGGAGCGCACCCAGCTACGGCTCGAGGAATGATTTAATAATGTGTAGAGCATTAGTCGGCCCGAGTAACGTAAGCGGGGATAATCCTTTTAACGAGTTGTCTAGCAATCCCTTTAACCCTGAAACCTGGGCGACAACTAATTCCACCAGATATTGCGGGGTAACGGGGACTTACATAAAGGGCCATTACCGCCCTGTGTCACATTCCCCGTATATATGTTATGTGCATTATGTACACGATGCTGTTTTACCATTTCGGCGTCTGCACGTACGCCCGCACATTACGTTACGCGTGTTAGGTACCCACCTACTATATTATGTTTGACAACGTCCATATTTCTCGTGCGGTACGTACACGCCCAACCGTAAAGAGTGTTAGAGCATTTTTTTTTTGTAGGTTAACAGTTCGCTTTTTCCTTTTGCAAGCTTTTGCTAAACGAGCCCGATTCAACTCCGAGAATTTTCATCAGAGCTTTTAACGTTGTTCTGTACACCTTTTCTTAATATTGTGAACATTTAGAGATCGTTCAACTGAGATATTTTCTTTGATATTTCTGATGAAGCCCATTTTTTTCTAGATTTTGAGATTATATTTTTCGAAGGGAACTATGTTTAATTATCACGTCCTCTTTATATGACTTTCAGTAGCAAAATATATATAAAATACTTGCAGCAGTAGTAATGGTATTAATATTGACTATGAACAATGCTTTTAATCTGGCTAATGCACCACGGAAACAATATTTGCAGTGTTGTTATTTACTTTCTACCTGAACTGCCACAATCTGGAGCGAAATATACATTTATTTTCTTCTTTAATATGTTCAACAAGTTTGAAATAATTATTTCAAAATTCCTGTAATGTATTTTACTGCTTTAAATTACGCGGACATTTTCGGGCGGAGTTGCGCTTCGTCAGCGACAAAGTTCCAAGCGTTTGGAACGTTGATTACAAAAATATTGAGAGAGTTCCGTGAATCTGTAGGATTGCGTGCACGGGGTTCGACGGAATTCGGCGTCTAAAAGGGTGGGCTTATTACAAGACTTCCGAGTTTATTGCCGAAAGGGATGGACCGTCGCGTCAAGCAATTTTAGACTCCTTCGCCTTCGCATGGGAATACATCCCCTTCGGCTGATGGCTCGACCTCTTAATGGTAATTGGCCCGTATTTCTAACGAGTCTCCGGAGGACCAGCGTGACATTGATTTAAATAATCCATAGGGTTGAATGAATGCTTTAATTAGCCGGGATCCCGCGGCACAGTTGTCCCGCGCCCTTCCAACCCCGGCCCGAAATTCTTTGTCCCAATACAAGCTTTGCCCGAGTATTAATTCTGCGAGCCTTTTATTGTTTCGCGACAAATGAATATTCATACACTCCACCGCACGCGTTTCTCGCTCTTCGAATCGATTCCGATTCCAGGTTCGACCTCCCCCCGAAGTCGACCGTGCCTCGACTCTGTCGAGCTTTCGATCGATGGCGATTAGACCGACAAAAGTGTCTGCATTCGTCAAAGTTATCAAAATTGGTTGAAGTAGGTGGAGTTATGTGGAAATGTGGAAATTTTACATATGATTTGAAAATTTAGAATTTTATTAAAAATCTTAAAAACTCGGAAAGTGTAAATTTGCCAATTAATTTGTAGAATGTAAGGAAAATTTAGAATTGCATTCAAAATCTTCAAAACGTAGAAAGTATAAATTTTCCAATTAATTTGTAAAATATAAGGAAAATTTAGAATTTTATAAAAAATCTTCAAAACTCGGAAAGTATAGATTTGTCAATTAATTTGTAAAATATAAAGAAAATTTAGAATTGTATTTAACATCTTCAAAACTCAGAAAGTGTAAATTTGACAATTAATTTGTAGAATGTAAGGAAAATTTAGAATTGCATTCAAAATCTTGAAAACTCAGAAAGTGTAAATTTGCCAATTAATTTGTAGAATGTAAGGAAAATTTAGAATTTTATTGAAAATCTTCAAAACTCGGAAAGTATAGATTTGCCAATTAATATGTAAAAAAATATAAAAAAAATTTAGAATTTTATTAAAAATCTTCAAAACTCAGAAAGTGTAAATTTGCCAATTAATTTGTAGAATGTAAGGAAAAGAATTGTATTCAAAATCTTCAAAACACAGAAAGTGTAAATTTGCCAATTTATTTGTAAAATATAAATAAATTTGAATGGCGTTCGATTCCGATCGCGAACGTTCTCGCTCCAAGCAAATGAGTCGCGCGGCCTTTACAAAAACTTTGAACGATTAGATTGATTAAATGTGACGCGACGATAATTTTCTGGTTTCTCTGAAATTGAACAGCGTTAAGTGCAAGTGCAAAAGCTGGTCGCACACGTATGCAAATGAAAAGTGACCGTGCACGGTGAAGTCGTGTGGATATTAACTTATCAGATGCTGGTTATAATGGGTCCGCGTTAGGCAGGCAAATCATGTTCGCGGGAGAGAAACGTGTGACAGAAATTATCAAGCATTAATTCGCCGTCAGTGAGGTTACATTCCATTTTATTCATTAATGTCGGACGAATTTTAAAACCGGTCGCCGGAGAGACGCATAATTCATCGTTGTATCTGATTAATTTACATGCGCCGCTCGACAACGTATCGTTAGTTGATTTAAAATCATAATGGTTATTTTATAGTTGTACGAGACGTTAATGTATGGGTACCTGTAACCCGCCACCGGCTTGTTTAATTAGTATCTCGCTGCAATTAGACACAGCTTTAATTATCAGATAACGAGAACCTCGACGTTGACAGTAATTCTTTATGGCTACCCGACACACCTTAAGTGTTCGTGGCTGAATTGAATTCACCGGATTCGTTGCAACATGCGAATAAACATCATATGCAACGCCGCAAGAAAACAATACATTTCTACGACCGAGAGATTTATTTTCTCTTTATCAAGAAGAATTTAAGTGTAATTTCAAAAAGTAAAAATATGTTTCATTATTATTTCCAACCTATCAAACATATTCAGTTGGAAAATAATGTTCCATTTCACTCCAGTTTGTAGCGATTCAGGTGACGAATTGTAATTTTGCATAATGATCCGCAGTCTAGTTATAAAAGTACGTAAATGGGAACCAAATTGAAACTTGCACGTACATTCGCAGTTTGGAGTAATGCTTGCTCGGAAAACTAGGTTGGATTGGTTCCTTAGTCAAACAGAATTTCTGGTCGATTTTAGAACGTGCAGGACTCGTTAGATGCCATATTTTTGGTAATTAATGCTAGCCACGAGTAACTCGCAAATATTGGAGTTGACAGTAACAGTCACAGGTTGCTGCAATTTGTGTTTCGAAGACGTATAATTTTTCACTCCGATGATTCTAGATTTGTAAGACTATAAGGATAGTTATCGTAACTAGATCTATGAGAATCTTGGTAAACCGAATGACAAAATATTTTTCAACTCTTCCACCGTTCCGATTAATAACAGAGTAAAATTATTATAAAATTCATCAAAAAATATGAAGCTTTGTTTTTGATTATTTTACGTCGCTTTTTCAACTGCGATGGTTATTAAACGACGGGACCTACAGTTTAAGGTGGGTTCCGAACCACCTAAAAATATGAAGCTGTTACTATCTAAAGACGTGAATCGGCGGACTGCGAATTCTATCGAGATCTAAGCAGAATAAAAATTCTACGACACGGTATCAAACATTCTATCACGGGCACCGCAGAGTCGTTGTTTTAAAAATGCATAAAATCCTGGGTCCGACTAGACATTTCTCCGAAGACTCGCTGAACAGTCGAGTTTCGAGCAGGAGAGAGCACCGTTTGCACTTTATTTCGCTGATATCCGACGGCTAATATTGAAATGTTTACACAGTGAAAATCGGTCACGTGATCGAGCGGGAGACTCTAACCGGAGAAGAGGCAAAAGAAAGAAAGAAAAGAATGTAGTTTGAACGAAGTTATCCGAGGTTCCTTCAGGTTTTATTTAAGATGAGGCTGTGTCAGGTCCAACACGAAGACCGACGGACCTCCGCCACGATATTATAATGCACCTGCCGCGATGCATACCGAGTTTACGAGGTCGTAAACCGATACGGGCCTTAATATAAGAATGTTATAGTTTGGTTTTCATAAATTTCGCGAGGGAGGCGACGTGGCCTCGATGCAGCCGCGCGTTCACGATTTATTAGCTGGATAATCGAAAGCTGTCGCGTGAGCGCGCAGGATCACGCGGCGGCGGCGTTGACGACCGTTCTCTCCTCGACGAGAGTCCATGCATACGCTAAGAGACGTTTACGTGCTCAAAGTATCAAGCAGCCGTTAGATTTTACTGCCGCTGTGCCCGGCCGTGTTTGCTAGTTTGTAATAATGCGATTGCCCTGATAAAGGTCTCCGCGTTTGCATCACGGCCAACCTCTACTTCATCCGAGAAACAGCCTGATTCATCGAAATTTCAATTTTCCTCGTTGTATCGCGAACGAACCGGCAACACTCCCGGTGGAAATCATTCATAGATCATTTTATTAGCCGAACAAAACTTGAATCTAGTTACTATGTACCCTGTCCTTTCTTTATTTCATTTTGAATGACCGGTTTTAATTTTTTATCTTACAATTATTGAAAGTATAAAGATGTTTTCGTGGGAATTGCTTGATAAAATCGCACGAAATATAAATAAATTTCATCTTGTTATTTTTATATGTTATGCAAAAGTTTTCCACCTGAACTGCAATAAACCAGAGTGACATAGAAATTTATTTTGTCGCTTAATATGTTCGGTAGGTTGAAAATAATACATAAAGTATTTTTGAATTCGTCTATGTTTTACTGTTTGAAATTACGCCAGTATTGTGATAAATTCCAGCGGTAATTCTATTTGCTGTTTACGTCATTCGAAACGTGTATTGGACAGAACTAATTGAAAGCGATTGGTCCGCAAGGGGCACATATTTTCGCGGAAATCTGACGATCGTCGGCACCGTTAAATCGACCCGACGACAAGTTTTCCACTTCCTGGGATAAAGTTTTCCCCGGTGGATACGACTGAGTTTGAGGAACAGCGGCGAGGATGTTTCTCGAACAGTTCCGAGGGAAGAACGATTAGATGGAATCGGTTGACTTTCATGGGAGCGACTCGATAAATATTTATGGGGATATCCGTGGGGTTAAGCGAAAACCAATAATCGAGGTTTTTCGTTGAAGCTCTATTACACCATTAATCGCCGAACTGGCGTGTCATTGGACCTCGAATATCCCAATCTGCAACAACTGCAGAATGTAGTCGAGCCTTCGTTCATTTTTCATTCATTCATCAAATGTCTTATCTATATTTCAAAAAATTGTTTTTTACGGTGATTAATCGCGTGCTCGTGGAAATTTCATCGACCGCGTAGAAACTATCGGAAATTGAACTCCGATCAAAAATTCTAAATTAATTGTTCGTTGCTCGTGTTGCGTCAAATATATTTCAGAAAATTAATAATTTTTTAATACAACTGAATTCTATCGATATTAGCAGCATGCAAAATTGGGTATTCAAATAATTACGTTGACGTCAAGTTGACCGCTCAATAAAAAATTTACCAAAGACATTTCATGAACAAGGAATTTAATTTGATTACTTGATAACGAAGAATAAATTCATTTTAGTGTCATTAATTTTACAGCAATTATTTTTAAACAACTCTCCGAAGATCTTTCGCAAAAATAGATGAACAGAGTTAACGAGTTAGAAATCGCGTGCACTCGGCGCTCGCGATGCAAGAAATATTTAATCGCAGGCGCAAGACGCAGCCGAGTCGCGAAAGTTTGGATTCCGCGTTTTACAGGGCGGTTTCCGCGTTTCACGAGAATCACGGTAGCACGGGATAAGAACGAATCGCTCCGTATATTTTCGAGGGACAGAACCCGGGGGTGCACGCGGCGTTTAATAAACGTACTACATGCAGTTCGCTTCTAAATACAGCTGGCGGCGTTCCTTATGGCGGTGTAAAGTCCACGAGATTAAAAATTCCCAAATATACCCGCTTCGGGAATATACGAGCCGAGACTCGGCTTCCTTCTATCCTCCGTTTTTCCGTTTCTCTTTTCCGCCTCGCGCAACAATTACGTTAACTTGAAATTATCTTCCGGTTGGATGACGGAAATCTAGCGTGCTCGAAGAAAAATTTTAATCAACCGTCAGAATGCTACTCTGGAGTCGCGTGAATTGTTTTTCATAGCGATGCTGCGGTGGAAAATGTTTGTTCGCTCGCCATGAACGTAATTCAACGCGAATTCGAAAGTCGCTTTTGCAACTTCAAGAATTTCTTGTACATTGACAACAAAAGCTGTATGAATATTTTTGTATTTTTAGAATCTTGCTTAGGGCATGAAAAGTGAACGCAGCTCGAATAAAAGTGTTATCATTCTACCAAGAATACACTGTTTCCATGAATATGTGCATGTACATTAACCATAAGAGCTGTACGAATATTTTGAAACTTTTTAGGGGATAAATACGAATATGTTCTCGTTCTACCAAATATAATAATGTTCAATGTTAAAGATACCTGCTAATGCATCAGAATCAAGTTGTCGGACTGTTTCAAACATTTTATAAAATCGAACGGATTAAAAATTACTGCAAATAGCAGACTTACATCAAAACTATAGTAATGACGTGGCAGTAAGTATAAAAGATCAGTCTCAATTTTATTCCAACCCTATTTCGTTGATTAAATTCGGTCCTTTACTTGCATGGATATTTATTATACTCGCTTTGCTTTACACAATTACGTTCCTTCCTGCGCGGCTACGGAATCTCTTCAAATAAATCGCCTGGTGTTTCGTGTAACGCGAGCCGCAATTCGAGGAAAAAGAGTGGGGGGGGGGGGGGAGGCAGAGGAGAAAGAAAAAAAGAAAACCAAAAATCCATTCCGGCGAACGAAGCAATGAGCTGGTCTAGCTTTCCGCAACATTGTGTTACGTTTCCCGTTTCCTGGGACGCGTTCGCGTGCAGTATTACTGTCAACGGGCCACCGAAGTGTGACGGCCGACGTAATTAAACAAAAGCTTAATTTTCGGAGGGACCGAGGGGAAAGGCTCGGCGAAATGTTCGGCTCACCCCCGAGGAATCCTTTATTCGCACCCTTCCGTCAGTTTATTAATGCGCATTGCGAGCGTGCCAGCGTGGCCAAAAATTTTCCGTGCAATTAAACCGATTTGTATTTTCGGAAGTGCCCGGCGTCGCTGATAGCGCGGCTCGCCGCCATAAATCAGCGTTCAGCCGCACTTTTTGCCGGTTGCGAAATTACTGCTACCGCGTGAATAAATTGTAACGGAGATTCTTTATTTCTCGCGTTTTTTCCCCCGCCGCGGCATTTTTTCCAAAAAATAATAATACAATAGCGAGGATAAATCTACTTGCAGACGCGACAACGTCCGCACATGCGCCGCCATGAATTTTCCGCGGAAATTGAGTTGTCGAATAATCTACTGACTGATAACAGATCCTTTTATTCTGATGTTTCGCTGTTTTAATGCGAATCAATTTGATGCACTGTTTCGGATCAAAATTCGTCGGAAGAATTGTTCAAAAATGTTCCTGAGGTCATTGACCTCTCCTTCCATAATAAAATAATATAATACATTATTTCCGATATATTAAAATTATCAACGAATGATATAAACTTCCATAAAGATATAAAATGTGATTTCGACGGCGCGCTACAGGTTCCCTGTGTTTTCGCGGCAATCAGAGTATGTATTCAGTTGCGATAAATCGATCAGCGCGCAGTTTCTCGTGAGAATGGTCCTCGAGCGCGATGAAATATTACCGAAGGTAACGTTTTGTAACTTCAGTCTCGCAATAAATTTCTTAATTCGTTCGATCGGCCTGCTGAAAGATTTAAGACAGCCATAAACCTCGGCTAGAATTATGAAGTTGTACGATTGGAAATCGAATCAAACACTGGGGACGCGACACGCGTTCGGAACCGGGGGCCGAGGTTGGTCACGAACTGCGCACGCGATTGTTTGAAACTTATACCGCGGTTATTCACCTCGTGTTCCTGCGGCTCTCCCGAGGAAGAAATAATTGTGTACCTGGAACGCCGTTCCTTCTCGGCGAGCCACGTCGCGGGGAAAAAAAACGGAATTGCCTATAACAATATTTGCGATAGTATCGGCCCGGTGAACAATGCGCCTGTTTCACTGCTAATTGAGATCTGAGAAACGGCGTGTTACACGTAATGCCCACTGTAATTGTACTTGTCGAATTGAGTGCACGTTGCACTGCTAAATCGAGTTGGGAAGATGTCTGTTTTGTTACTAAATTATACCAAATGTTACGATCCAACTGGTTCTATTATCTGGAACACACAATTTGTATGTGAAATAAAAATTGTCTGTATTACTAGCGAGAACGTAAAACAGGTATTTATCTTTTCTATTAAAAAATTTTATGTATAGATTTGTAAAGCAGTAATCAGTCACAAAGTTCTATAGACCCCGTAATGAAAGTTCAATTAAACCCTTTTAAAGCTGTGAATACGCGATACTCCTCTAAATAAATGATTACCGAGCAAATGTAGCTTTTAAAATGCACCGTAAAAGCATTATTAAAAAGTTAAATAGCAACCTTTAATCGCTGGAAAATATTTCCGAATGGTTTCGGATTTCGCGTCGCCAAATTTGTGTTCGCGTAACTTCGTTTACAGAAATTTTTCGAATCGTGCTCGGTGTTCGTCTGGCTCTCGCGAACGCGTGTTACCTCTCGCCGCATTTTTGTACAATCAATTGATGACGTTCCGATGAACAGTATATTCAGCTTTCTGTTTCCCGCACATTGACCGTATTGAATTGTCGATTTAGTTCCGAGAGCGAAGTATGCTTGAATCTCGTTATTCACAGCCCGCGCGCATTGTAATAGTCTTGCCGGGGCTTTAAAAACACTCGCACGCGCACGTTACATATTTGTTCATTAAAAAATTTACGAAATTTCACGTCTCCGTTCCGATATGTCCAATTGAATGAATCGCGAGGAAATCTGTACGTTAAAAATGTTTTCAATCTTCTTAATTCATGATCCAACGACACGAGATATCGATCGTCGGGTAACTTGAAATATTAATGAAACGAAAAAAAAAGAACACGTACGTCGTTCTGCCGTGCTGGTTAATGAATAATTTCGATTAAGATTTACGCGACGTAAAATGATAAATAGTAACGGCGACAGGGAAAAGAGTGTTATCAATGTTGAAAAGTGCTCGTATTTCATCGGACTTTATTTACCCGCCGATCCGACGCGACGGTCAAAATTATCGCGGGTTGCTTTTGCAATGGCGCATAATCCGGGGTAACGTGAATTGGCAGTGGCTTTACGAGCCAAGATTGCGCGATTACAGCAACACTTGACCCAGTACCGGCTCGTTATAGTTCCGCCGACGTGCATTCCTGGAAATATTCCAGAAAGTTCTGTAATAAGACATTTCCATAATCGAAATAAAGTTGTGGCCAGAGTCCCGCGAAGTTTCAGTTACGAATTTTTACGTCTACGTGTCTGGAATTCATGCGGAAAACTTTATTCCATCTCTGTATCTTTTATTCCGCTGTGATAAGGGACAACGTCCACAACATTAACGGAATAGAAATTCATCTTCGCCCGTCGGACCACCAGCTTCAACGTGTAAAACACCGAACAGAAAACTTTCTTACTCTGTAACTCGATGGAGTATATATAATGGAGTCCCCTATCCCACGCAATTAATTTTTCTTCAATTACCGACTCCGATAACACATCCTTGAGAATATAGATTTTTGCGAGCGTTCACGAATGTTCGTTTCAGCTTTTTAATGAGCCAATTATTATTCATACTTTTTGATAAACGTATCTGCAATGTTTCCAATGTGTAGTTTATAATTAATATGGTATTTGATATAAATTATAATATTGTTCATCATCGTTTTCGAACTATCTTGTTCAAACTTGGCTAATTGTCCTATTAAAAAGTTTCACCTAATTTGATACGAAACAAATTGTGTTATTAATAATGAAGGATATATATAACAATTCATTGATTGAAGATACTTTTTAAACATTTCCATCAGAAAAATGTTTCCTTTCAGCTGTTAATGTAACATTCTATATTAGGATACAAATGTATCATTTCTACGTATGAATTAATATAAATGAATATAAATGTTTCTCGGTGGAATGTCTGTGTTCTTTAAAAAATTATCTCATTCTATTGGACAGTTTAGCAATGAAATATTCCAGAAAAAAATGACGTGCATTATTCCTGTTACATTTCGTTTGAAAAGATGAAATAATGCCTAGAAGAACCGCATGCACGCGAATAGTATATAGACAAACTAATTTTCGTGGGATAATAAGTGCAAAAAGTGAAGTTTGGGGAACGAGATAATCTGGTGCTGATCCGATCGAGTTCCACGGTGATCCGGTTTACGCGACGTCAAAATGGCGGTCGGCGGTGTGGCGCGGTTCGATTTTGGATCTCGGATTCTTCGGGCAAATTGGGTCACTTGTGCGCATAATTGAATTTTCCGCTTAAAAGGCAATCATCTTTGCCGCACTCGCGGCTCTATTAGCTACGCGCCGCCCTGGAATAATTTTCGGGAAATTGCTCGTGTAATGGAATATTCGCCTGCTCGTCGCTCAGTTAAGTTACATTATCGCGCGGGCGGAAAAAAAATGTAAAATTAACCGGCGCGGCCGCGGTAATTGCTTTCTCTATCGTTGTCGTACGTGCGAGCCCCGGATGGCTTCGGGCCATAATAATTCCGGCGGAAAAGCACGCAACGCGCGAGAGAACGTCGTCGTTGGAGGAGCCGGACATCCGATTTCCCGAGGAAATTTGCCTAATCTTTTTTTCTCTCGCCTCTACCGGTCCGCGCGAACGTGATTCACCTGCTAGTTTGTTCGGCGAAATTCGCTCGCGAATTCAAAGTCCCTTGATTCTCGCGCCCCTTGTTTTCACGATGTTTCCGTGGGGATAACTCATTTCTACACTTCGGTCGCCGTTTCCGGTCCCCATGATGATGCATTGTCCGTTCCGTAAATTATACGTCGTTGTATTAATTGCCTCCACTATCTTTCACTTCGGCTTTTTCCACCGAAATAAAATATTTGACACCTTGTTTTTATGGTTTCTATACCGGAGGAAATATTCGTTGTATAAAATAATACACGCGGCAACGAACGCTCCTGGAATTGATTTAAACCGCTGAACTTCAACGAACTGGATACAAATTTTCTTTATGGAGACAGAATGCGATGTTGGCGCAACGTTAATTCGCTTGATTCTGCGGCATTTTTCTGTTATTTATCAGATACGTTACATACCTCTTTACAGCTATCTTCGACATTTTTCTGTAATTTAAGAAGCAATGCTGCTGACGGTACGCGTCTGTTCGCTGCACAAAATATAACATCGAAAGAAGAAAATGCAAATAAAAACACGTACCTTGAAGGACGTTCCGTAGATCATTCACATTATGGGCCCGGCTTCAGATAACACGCTTTGTTTTGAGGTTACATCGTCTACCAGATTACTGTTGTGGGTTGACCGTTGTCGAAATTTCTTTAACAAGCACAAATTGTTTTAAGAATTGTGTGAAATTCATACAAATTCAGTCTAGCAATTTCTATAATACATCGTACAACCGCCATATTGTGTGCTTGGTAATGCTTGGTACGGTTAGTGTTAAAAAAGTCGCGGAAAACATTTTCGCAAAGCGAAACGTTACTTCAAATGAATCTGTATAATAAACCTAATAATATTTCTTAGTAGTATTGGGCAATAGTAAATCCAAATAGTAAAGATTAGATCCCTAATATCAGTTCTTAATCAAAACATTCGTGAAATTCACATTCGAAAATCGAACGATTCATATGCAACAATCTAACACTGTCTTTATCGAAGATTGTCGACTGTTTTTTACATTTTCACATAACCTTTACTAAATTGAGAATATGTTTCAAGAAATAGTTACCTACCAACTCAGTTTGGTTCAACCGTATCAACATTTATGCAACACACCATTTAAAACAATTATAAATTCGAATTCGACAATGGCTCGTATGAAAGAACTATTTATATGCTAGATTAGTACGCAGCAAAACTGTTCTGAATGTTTATGACCGGCAGCGCCACCTGCCGTATGGTACGCATCTTAGACCATATACAGGGTACCTAAAAATTACTTTAACATCCGGAAATGAAAGGTTTTTGAATCCTGAGATCATTTGAAACTTTGAGACATTTGCTTTGCTACCAGATGACTGTTGCGGATTGACGGTTGTCAAAATATTTTTGACAAGCAGATATTCTTATAGGAATTGTGAGACATCCATGTAAATTCAGACTTGCAATTTTTATAACACAACTGCCATACGATACGCGCTTTAGACCATATATACATTTTACATAAAGCGTAGTAGAAACAATGTGTATACATGCGATGCTAAGAATAAAATACTTACTTGTGAGAAGATATATTTGTATCAGGGATTTGTTATAATTCATGAATCGTCCCTTTTATATTGCTATCTGCCATTTTGAATTATCTTGTGACATCAGCTCTGCATTTAGACCAGATTTACTTATAGACCCAGCATAGGTATAATATGTGTATAGGAAAACGAAACGTTTAGGTTGGCAAAGACAAGGTACACCGTGACGTCACAAGATAATTCTTAAGATAATTTCAAAATGGCTGACACGGCAAACCGACGCCGTATTACATTGTAATACCTTAATAAAACATATAGAATAAACGTCTGTATCTCAAATACAGTTTATAAAATTATTATTTCATGATACAATGCTAAATATCTTGAAATTATCCTGTCTATTCGTTCCGTGTACTGTCGATGAGCATAGCTTATACATCTTTTGAGAATGTGACGTCACGATGTACTTCATCTTTGCCGAGGGGAAAATTAACTGCGCTGGGTGTATAAGTATACAGGGTGTTTCAAAATTCCTTCAACATCCGGAATTTGGAGGTTCTTGAATTCATTTGAAGCAACATTTTCCTTTGCAAAAATGGCGTCCGCGGCTTTGTTAAGGAGTTATTAATGAAAAATACGGACCAATCAGAGCACGACCTAGACGCGTGTTAGCACAGTCGCGCTCTGATTGGTCGGTGTTTTTCGTTAATAACTTCTTAACAAAACCACGGACGCCATTTTTGCAAAAGAAAATATTGCTTCAAATAATGTCAGGAACCTCCCATTTCCGGATGTTGAAGGAATTTTGAGACACCCTGTATATTGTCTAAGTTGTAATTCATGAATCGTAACTTTTATATCGCTATCGGCCATTTTGAATTATCTCGTGACGTCAGCTCTGCACCAGATAATCTTGGAATACTGCGTTCTACGCATATTAGATCGCATCGAAAAACAATTTTATCTAATTTTATATCGCTATCGTTGTTCTTGAGCATTTCATTACTGTTAGCACCTAAAAACGCTTTAAAAAATTAATTTGTATGTGAATAAATACTGATGACGATTGTAGACACTTGATTTCGTTCGTTCCGCTGACACCAGAGGCGCTGTAGGCGCTTACTTCACATTGTTGAACCGAACTGGAGCAGCCCGCCAAAACTTTTTCGTAATGATTGCAAGAAATTTTATTTGTTTATTGTGATAACTGTGCGATGACTGCCACGTTGACTGCCGTACACATCGCGTAGTATGTATCAAATCTTCTGATTTTGTATTATTTTCCGTTGCTATGAGGGTTAAATGTTTTTTCTACTTTATGTTGGAGCTACTCATTTCTTTGAAAAGTGTTTTCATTCATCGTTCAAATATTTTGTTAAATGCAATGTGCCTTGTTTATGAAATATTAAGATAAAATCAAACATTCTCTGGATATTATGCTATAATCGATGAGGTTTAACATTTTCGTTACTGTTGGCACCTAAAGCCATTCAAAAAATTAATATGTATGCATATACTGGTGGCGCCTAATTATAGTCCTTGCTTCAGTTCGTTCCGCTGTCACCAGAGGCGCTGTAGGCGCTCGCTTCACTTTGTTGAACTGAACTAGAGGATCCCGCCAAAACCTGCCCGTAATTATTGCAAGAAATACTCGTTTGCTGTGAAAAATGTGCGACGACTGCCATGATGTTTGCCATGTTGACTGCCGTACACATCGCGTGGTACGTATCAATTATTCTGATTCTGTATTAATTTCCGTAGCTGTAAAGGTTAAATGCTTATTCTACTTTACGTTGGCGTATCCATTCCTCTGAAAAATGTTTTCATTCGTTGTTCAAATGTTTTTTTAAATGCAATATGCCTCGTTTATGAAATATTAAGATAAAGTCAAACATTCTCTGGATATTAAGCTGTTCGTTATTGTTGGCTTCGAAAGGTGTTTCAAAAAATTGATATGCATATATATGCTAATGGCGTCTATGGGTCCTTGATTCAGTTCGTTCCGCTGTCACCAGTGGAGCTGTAGACACTCATTTCATATTGTTGAACAGAACTGGAGGATTCCGCCAAAACCTGCCGTAATGATTGCAAGTAATTTTACTCGTTTGGTGTAAAAAATGTGCGATGACTGCCTCGATGACTGCTACGATGACTGCCAAAGCGACTGCCACGATGATTGCCATGTTGACTGCCGTACACATCGACTCGTATGTACCAAATCTTCATATTCTGTATTTATTATGATCGTCTGTGGCGAAAGGGTTAGAAATATTTAATCGAAATTAAGTTTTTCTCTCTTTCACCTTAATCTTTCGAACCTTTTAACGTTTTCCTTCGTTGACTATCATTAGCTAATGAATGGTACAGCAAAATATGGAACAAGAAAAATTAACATTTTAAAACTTGTTATTATGTCTTAACATACACACACTCCCGTCCATAAATCATCGGACGCTTACTTATCTTTTACAAAATGGTAGATTGAAAATACAAGCTTCTAGCTTGATTTTATTGTTTTATTTTGATTAGATGTAGCTATTATACAATAATATTTGAATGGAACATTAAATATATACATATACTATTCGAATAAATGTTGGATATACGAGATTGAGAAATTGTGGGATGATTATGGACAATTCTAGAAGCCATATTAAAGAACAATTAGTCCACTTAAATTTAAAAAATTATAAAATACAAGAATAATAATGAAAATTTATAAAACAGGATATTTTGATCAGATTTGATTTATATCTTTCCTACATTAGAAAGAATTAGTAAGTTTATTTCAATCTATACATCTACTATTTGAATAAATGTTGAAAATACGAGATTGAGAAATTGTGGGATGATTATGGACAATTCTAGAAGCTATATTGAAGAACAATTACCCCACTGAAATTTAGAAAATTAGAATATACAAGAATAATAATGAAAATTAATAAAACATATGATATTTTGATCAGATTTGATTTACATCTTTCCTACATTAGAAAGAATTAGTAAATACCATTTTTATTTTATGACATAGGTCCTTCAATAACAAAAAATCGTCTGCATCCAGAATAAGTGTCCGATGACTGGACAGGAGCGTATTCCTAAACAGAAGAACAAATTGTACAAGTGTGCAAAGTTCCAAGTAAATCGGTGACCCGAAGGTCGTGCATTCTCCTTGTCAGCTCAGGTTTCTCAGGTGCGCGGCGGTCATTTACTCACCTGTTCACGTCGAAAGCGACGCGCCGGTGTGGCACGCCACCAGAGAATGCGTTTATCGACGTGGCTGTGCTGGAAACAGAATCGCCGGCCTCTCTCGAGGTGCAGGTATTTATAGGACCCGGCCTCGCACACGGCTGATCTACCGGGATTCGTAGTGACAATAATAGAGGGAAATCGATGCGAGCCGCATGCGCCCACAGCGCGACTAATAACGCGTAATAATGCGTCGCTACATATGTACGAATATTATCCGGCGTGTACGACCGGGCCGTGCACCCGGTGTTGATGATGATGACGTGCCCGGTCTGCCTCCGATACCCTCTACCTGGCGCCAGAGATCCTCCGCCCTCGATCACGTTGTTACCGTTTCCAGATTAGCGTAATTATCGGCGCACCGATTACCGGTCCAACGAATAGCCCCGATCATAGTTTTTGTCGGAGATACGAATCCGATTTAATCGATCAACTTCCTGCTGCATTCCGCGCTTTTTTATTCAGATCTCCCAGTCTTCGAGGAGATTCGTTTTTGCTACCATATCGACTCTCGTTTGCGATATTGCACTTCCGATGTAACGATTCGTTCTGCGCCATTGCATCACCTTTTGTTTATTATTCCGTTGATAATCTAATCGACTTACTCTTCGTTAAAACTATATCTTCGTCTGCGCGTGACAAGATTTAAGTATTCTATTAGCATATTATATTTGTTTCGTACGCATAAACGAAGAATGTAACTTATTAAATGCAAACGAATTTAATATTGTAAAAAATTTTTTTTGTGAGTATCAGGCTCAGGATTTTTATGCATTAATGGCTTCTAAAAATGTTCAAAAAACATTTCACTGTAAGGGCTACTACCACTGAAAATAAGAATTATTTGTTTCCACTTTCTTGAAATTTTTTTTTCAATACTTAAATGTGAATTAATTTAATAATGTGAAACATATTTTGAGTAATGACGGACATAGTCATTTTTGGTGGCATCTCAGAGTGGCTACTCTAGTGCTACGGTTTGGTAGAATGATGGTCGAGTGCCGAATTATGTTGAAGCTTTCGTCAGTAACGAAATGGTACATTACGATCTGCAATATCCAGACGATAGATTGGCATCGATACCGCGAGCCCCTCGAATGATCAGCGTTCCAAGGAAGTTGAGTGGCGTTGGCGCCCTTCGTGCATACATATTTGTCGAGAGTTTCCGATATGCACATATTGGAGAGGAAAATCGATCATGACTACAGCAAAGAGACGCCCGCTAAAAACGTACAAGAACGGAGCTGTCGCTTTGACGCGCTTATTCGTTATAACTACCTTTTATCGCGAATCGAGTGTCATTCATCTACAAGTATTGATCATAAGGGTTGCCAGTAACTTTTTATCAGGTGAGCTGGACAATGAAATTGTCGCTGGTCCATTGTAACTTAAGATTCAGATTTCTTTACACACTTTAAGGTGTTACTACATATTCGATGAAGTCGAAAAATCAATTGTTCAAAAATTGTATATTCTGTTATTTCACGAACCATTAAAATAGACTCCTAAAATTTTATTTAAAAATTAGATTTAGCATATGGACAATTCTTGACAAATCTCGAGTGTTCCTCACTTCTCAACCGTCCGAACGAATGTAACCCCTGAACCGAATCCTGACGGGGAAAATGAAAATGAATCTCCTCGTTTGCCAGAGTTTTTTGAGCTCTCAGGAACGAGTTCGGGTTGACCTGATGGCCGAATCACAATTTTCAATTAGAATTCGTCAAAGCCGTGGAACGGAAGCCCAAGGGCGTGCGCTAATTCCACGACAGTTTGCAAAGAAGCCATGCGGATGTCTCGGTGAGCCGACGTCACATCACGGTTTAGGTAGCGGAATGAGATTACGAATAGTTAACGATATTCCGTACGGATGGTAGGACCGAACTAATCTAATAACCGGGAGATCGGAGTTGATGTGTTTCCTCCTTCCCCGGTCGGATCTCGTCGGGCCGAGGGGCTCCCGATCGTACCTGCCTCTCCGACGATCCCGAATGAACCGACACGGTAAACCTACCTCTCGCTTCGCTTTTCCACAATTAACGCCGGTATACGCACGAAGGATTCGTCCCTTACGATGGACCGCGGGTCCTAAAACAACGAAACTGGCGCGTGTCCCGACTATAGAATGCCATCCGCCGTGTCCACGACTATATACACGAGCCAGGACTACAAATGCACCGAGATTTTCCTGGTTCATGGCGATCTTGACCACGCAGAAATTAGTCTCGTCCACGGTTTCCTCTTGGAACATACATAAAATTCATATAATTTGCGTATTTAATAGGGGTGTGCGCAAACGATAAGTTCCATGATAAATATCTTTGGTCTCACTGAATAATTTGTGTACCTTGCATCTCTGTAAATTGAAGTGCAATATTCGCTTATTATAATTGATTGTTTCTTATCGCTATCAAATTACTACACTTTTGTACGTAATACATGCACCACGTCCCAACCCTTGATTGATTACCCAGTACTTTACAACCCTGAAATGCACATTTCCCTCGAACTTTTTTACTTTCTTGTACAACCTGACATTTATTTAATTATCTTCTAATCATTTTCACATTTTTTTCTATCATTTAAAATCTAAGGAAATATTATTAATGAATATTCACAATTAATTACAGGGTTGCGAGAGTTGTGCACTTATAACAGAGACTATAAACTGTAAAAGGTCCTATAGTAATCTTAAGAAATATTATATTTATCATTACCATACATGAATTTCGAGTATCTTCAGAATGATTAATTAGAACAAATCTAACAAAAAAGAAACAAAACCATCGTAGCTCAGGACCTCTAAATTTCTTGCCAGAAATGAACCCTCAGTTTGGCATTCTAATCTCGCTGTTTGTCCACAAAAGACATTCGCAATCTTCGTTCCCCTAAGAATCACGGGTCGAAGTGGCAGATGAATAATAATTCAGCCGAGGCCGACTGTGTTGGCTGTTAGCATGCCCTAAGTTTCCCGGCTCGAGGAAACACGTCACAGCCAAGTCTCGTTGTTTTGGAACAATAGGCTTCAGTCGAGCTGTTGGTTACGCTTGTTCACGCAAAATTCCGTGCTCGGTCAACTTCGGCAAGGCGAAAGGTCATCCGGGATTGGGCTTCGGTCCTCGCCTCGATAAGTTAATCTCCCCTGTCTGCTTCTCCGGCTGCTCGTGACACTGGCCTTTGATTTATTAGAACGTCGATCAGTGTCGCGCGATGGCCCCCGTATCGAATTTCGAATGCGTCTGTTTGCCCGTCGATCCTTTTATGAAGCTTCTGCACCGTGACGTGACAACCTGGAACCCCGCCGGAGAAAAATATTAGCTCGGGTCGAAGATCCACCGAGTCATATTGACCGTGCCGCACGCCCTCGATCAAGTGCGATCGGAAACATACCTATACTATTTGTTTATTGACTTATTAAAACACTCGACAATAGCAAAACCCCTTCTTTCATCGTTCGACTAGGAAAATATAAAAAGTTTCTAAAAATCTCCAGATAAAAGATTCACAGCTCGAATCCAAATTAAATCGGCCAAGTTTCGCTTTTATAAATATTTACGACTGAAGAATTCGGGGAGGGGAAGAGAGTTTAAAAGTCTAGGAAGCTTTTTGCACTGCAGTTGTCGGCGGGAGATTTTCGAAGATAAATCGTGGGCGGCGATGAAACAAGTTAGTTTAGTTGATGGTAATTAGTGGCAAGGTTGATTAAATACGTATTTGTTGTAACTGCAATTAAAACGCAGGATCTTAATGAGACTGTAGACGGTGAAAATTCATTTAGATACAACTGTGCTGAAGATGAAGGGTTCTGAAGTAATTAGAAACTGGAATACGTGACAATCCCTGCAATTCAATGGCAGTATCGGCTCCGACGACGACTTCTGCAGCTTCGGTTATATCGATTGATTAAACTAAAGTTGCTCCGCCGCGAGTAGATTCCGAACGAAACGTAATTAAAAATTTCGCAGTCGGTGGTGGGGAGCCCTACTGCGGCCAGGTAATGCCATATTACGTAATTTATATGCTAATAATGACGGTACTCGATAATTCATTTAAAATGATATTATTGGAGAAGAAGCTCGCCGGCGATTTCCAAACTGTGTGCTCGTAATTAACGTTAAATTGATATTAATAATCCGTACTTTCCAGAGGGGGGTAATCAAATTAAAGCAATTTCGAACGAGAGTTTTATTTGTTTCGTTATTATGGTCATTCCAATCATTCCGTGGTAATTATTAACATAAATCGCATTAAAGCAATATTTACGTTCCCCGCATTGTTTCGGCTATCGATCAGTGAAATGTTAATTATCGGCAAAGTCCCGCCGATGTATACGTAGCAACGCGTATAATATACGTACTTTCCAAATTATTTTACTCGCGTTTGCTCCGCATAAAATTGTACATCGAACTCCCAAAAATTATGATGTTGAAAATTCCATCTAGCTACCCGTGCGAACAGTAATAATCACTGGACTGCGAATTTTATGCATTTATGATAAACATGGGTCGGCGTTCAAAAATAAAGATATCTTTTCTGTGCAGCTAATTTGTATTTTGAACAGGTATATTTAAACTTGAGAATATAAAATTCTGAAATAACCCTCGAGCCAAATCAGTTTCTCGAAGAAAAGGGTCATTACAAAAATTGGGCTGGCCTGAATAAATAATAGTTACATTTTAGATCCAGGGACGTTGAGCGTCCCGTTTCGCAGTAGAATTTCAACCAACAGCTGAAAGTCCAGCGGGTCAGCAATTATCACTTAAACAGTGGCTTCGCGAGTGTTTCGGTCCCGATCCCGAAATACCGTAAACTTCTTCGATCCGTCTTCGTTCCTGGAATATCTGCGATCTAAACGATCTGGAGGTTTAGTTAACGACCGTGGAATAATCGCGGCGTAAACCGGGTTTCCATGGGAATCCACGAAACAGGGTGGGATACAGAAAGAGAAAGGTAGAGGGGAGTAGGGGTGGGTTTGGGGTGGATAGGCCGCGCCGTAAAACTCATCAGGTATGCAGATATCAATAAGAGGGATTCTAGACTAGGCCGTAGCATCCGACGCCGTGCAGGATTCGATCGGCTCGTTCTCAGCAATTCGCGGCATGCCCCGAGCAGAGCAATACCAGCCGCATCGAAACCGTAAGGGTTGGCGCTATGCCGACCCCTTCGTTCAAGGGGGCAATAACATACCGTGCGCCACCCCTGAAGCACTACGAATAATGGAGCCTCTCGACTATCCATGATTAACGCGGCAATAACGATTATTTATAGGCCTAAAACAATGTTTCACGGTGTCCACCCCATGGCCGGTCTCGTTCGGTTCTCCAGGTTTGAATCAGCAGTTAGTACTTCAGCTGGCCATCGAGCCTGGTCCCCCCTCCGTTCTTGAGCCGCGCCACGCGAACCAGATTTATGCAAAAATTTACGAATGTCTCCATGGGGTGCCGCTACGAGTCTAATTAATCGCGACGACGACCACGACACACGAGCGACCACCGTCAACGACGTCCACAAGCGTACAGGAACCGGCCGTATCGCGATCGCCGCTGATTGGAAAGCTGAAGGATTTAGCACCTGCGAAACAGCTTTTATGAAACCCCTGGAAACAGGATCCACCCCCTGTGTCCAACGGTTCCCTCTCGTAACCGATCGCACTTCTCCGTTGCATCCACCGTCGCTACCGCATTGGGGATTCCGTTCTCTGCGGAGGGGCTGGTTATTCGACACGACCAACGTAATATTCGGATTATTTACGACTGGAGGTGGAAGCAGCGCCGTGGAATTTATGCGAGTTTAATCTCGATCATCGGCGATCGTTTTGCTCGGCTCTTTGTCGATCCTTGTTTCACGTATTCGAAAGGATTTGATTGGTAAGGACGCGACAAAGGGATGATTCGTTTCCGAAGGGATTGCGCCAGAGTTGGACAATGGTCAATATCTGGTACAATTTATTTTACCACTAATTTTACTCTTATTAAGAAATTTGGAGTAATGTAGTTTGATATCAGTGTTTTTTATTTTTGATGTCAGCGTTATCTTGAACCTCATTGTTTGAGAATGTTTGAGAACCATGGTGCAGCCCTGTCCTTGCTGTACTTGGACTTTAAAGAATTTTTCTTTAATTTCTTGAAGTCAGTCGTTACTTCTAACTATAACTTTTCACCGTAGCGAAATTCTCCGACGATCAGTGTCTATTTATAAAACGAGACAGAAGTCCGACTGGAGCTGGAGACCGAATAAAAAGGTGGCAAAAAATCGGAGACACAATTATCTCATTATCAAGTTACACGTACGCCGGGCGGAGGGAACACAAGCGGGGACGAGACAAGGTATCGCCAACAAGGATCGTTCACGTGTCGAAAATCCGGCTGCGATGTCCCAGTTAATCCCAAACTTTTGATTACTTTCCGAGGGAATCCTTTCCAAAACCAGCGGATAGCAGTCACTACGATTGATCCTTTCGACCGTATAACGAACTAGGAGGAAGTCCAATTTGAAATTTCCCTGGCCGGGTTCAATCAGCTTAACGAAAGAACGTCGTGGCGTTCCCCGGGCAAAAAAGGGGAGAACTGGGAAAGCTCGTCGGCCAGATATTTTTCATCCTGTTTACGGGACGGGGCGATATTTTTCTGGACATCATTGTTTGTACGGGTCAGCGGAGGCATAGTAATAGCCTCGGTCGTCTTCTGCTCTATGATGTGGGCGAAGAGTTTCGAAGAAAACATATCCATTCCCGAAAGAGAGCCAAGAGGAGACGGAGCAGAGATCAAGATGGAAGATCAGGGGTGGGCGGAACTGTACGAGGGAACTAGCTGGACATTACCACGGAAACAACAAAAAAAAAATGAGAGAACAGAGAAGATGGAAAGAGAACCGGCGAAGCGGGAGAAAAGACAAATAAAGGAAACGAAGGGGATGTAACTTTTCCTTCAGGAATCGCGGGGTGGTTCGATAACCTTCGACTTTTCGCGCTCGATAATGCCGCATCGAAATTCCATCGGTTCGCTGGACTCGCTCCGGGCAACGGAGGATGCTCGCGCGGCGAGTGATGAATATTATTTGCGATAAGAATTTTTCGTATTTCGGCGGAACCGCCGGGATAGATCCAGCCGGTCATTTCTATGCGAACGCCGCCGCCGCGTGCTGCCGACGGGCTGACGGACTGGAACCAGCGAGCAATTTCCCAAAGAATCCGCAGAATTCAATGCATCGCTCGGCCCGGGCCTCTCCCGCGCGCTCGAATAAATTAGACGTACGCTCGCGGACGTTACGTCCGCGCTGATACATACGAATCGGATGGATTCATGCGGGAATTCGCTAACCCCCCCCCCCCCCTCTCCCAGTGGATGATCATATTGATTCGCATGCCTCCTAAGATTTCGTATTCCCTTGGAAATATGAATTTCGAAGGCTGACTGATTCACGGGTCGTTTGTGATTTATTGTCGTACGAATACGTCTGCTAGAAACCCTGCAGTTGTACAGGGTGGTTAACAATTTAGTCCCACGACTTAGACAGTTCTTATAAGACCTACGATAATTATTTATTCAACCATTCGCCAATTAGATTCAACAAAATGCTGCGGATTGATGAGCAGGTTTGCTAGTAACCCTGCAGTTGTACAGGGTGGTTAACAATTTAGTCCCACGACTTAGACAGTTCTTATAAGACCTACGATAATTATTTATTCAACCATTCGCTTATTAGATTCGACAAAATTCTCTGGATTGATGAACAGGTTTGCTAGTAACCCTGCAGTTGTAAGGGTGGTTAACAATTTAGTCCCACGACTTAGACAGTTCTTATAAGACCTACGATAATTATTTATTCAACCATTCGCTTATTAGATTCGACAAAATTCTCTGGATTGATGAACAGGTTTGCTAGTAACCCTGCAGTTGTAAGGGTGGTTAACAATTTAGTCCCACGACTTAGACAGTTCTTATAAGACCTACGATAATTATTTATTCAACCATTCGCCTATTAGATTCGACAAAATTCTGTGGATTGATGAACAGGTTTGCTAGTAACCCTGCAGTTGTACAGGGTTGTTAACAATTTAGTCCCACGACTTAGACAGTTCTTATAAGACCTACGATAATTATTTATTCAACCATTCGCCAATTAGATTCAACAAAATTCTGTGGATTGATGAACAGGTTTGCTAGTAACCCTGCAGTTGTAAGGGTGGTTAACAATTTAGTCCCACGACTTAGACAGTTCTTATAAGACCTACGATAATTATTTATTCAACCATTCGCCAATTAGATTCAACAAAATGCTGCGGATTGATGAGCAGGTTTGCTAGTAACCCTGCAGTTGTACAGGGTGGTTAACAATTTAGTCCCACGACTTAGACAGTTCTTATAAGACCTACGATAATTATTTATTCAACCATTCGCTTATTAGATTCGACAAAATTCTCTGGATTGATGAACAGGTTTGCTAGTAACCCTGCAGTTGTAAGGGTGGTTAACAATTTAGTCCCACGACTTAGACAGTTCTTATAAGACTTACGATAATTATTTATTCAACCATTCGCCAATTAGATTCAACAAAATTCTCTGGATTGATGAACAAGTTTGCTAGTAACCCTGTAGTTGTAAGGGTGGTAAACAAATTAGTCCCACGATTTAGACAGTTCTCATAAAACCTACCATAATTATACATTCAACCATTCGCCAATTAGATTCGACAAAATTCTGTGGATTGATGAACAGGTTTGCTAGTAACCCTGCAGTTGTA
This sequence comes from Lasioglossum morio, assembly GCA_916610235.2. Lineage (NCBI taxonomy): Eukaryota > Metazoa > Arthropoda > Insecta > Hymenoptera > Halictidae > Lasioglossum > Lasioglossum morio. Next base: position 6,674,389 of record OU744325.1, on the reverse strand, counting down.
AGGGTGGTTAACAATTTAGTCCCACGAAACCTACCATAATTATTTATTCAACCATTCGCCAATTAGATTCGACAAAATTAAAGTCTCTAATCTAATTTGCACGTGATACCTCAGTTAAATGTTTAAACCTGTCTGCAGCAGAAATAAAAACTCAACAGAAGTTCTGTATAGATTGCGAATTTTTATACAAAATAAAAGTTGTCTGCATCAATTGCAATTCATTCTTACTTTAATGATTTTAAAAGGTAGAAGGTAAGAAATTGACGTTCTTAACCCTCACACATTTCTCAGGGTGAAAATTCACCCATTTACTATTTTTACACGCTATAAAATGATTGGTCCCGCTTTATCTCTGTTGCGAGACGTGTATCTCTCAGATGTGACGTGATAAATGAAGCAAAGTTTATTAGTTTAAAGTGTGAGGCAGAAATGGGTGAGAAAATATCATAGAATCTTTTATGCAACTATTTCTGAGACAGAATCTTAAATCAGTGACAGGTTAATCTCCATAATGCTACAAAGGAGTTCTCGTTAGACTAACTATACCGATGTAAAGTGTCTTTTATTGGGCCACGAAGGGCAATACGTTTCCCACATATTGCACAGGAGGTTCCAAGGAAGATGGTAATGGAACTTGAGGTCACGCAGCTCTTAGGTCTGACACATACGGTGTAATACTACTGGGGAGTTGCCATGCTCCCTCGCCGCACTCCATATGTATAGTAAGTTAGCCGACCGCAACAGAGAATGATTGACAGTCTAGAGATGGGACGTAGAGGCTAGTAATAGTGGCAGCAAACCGTATCAATCAGACATGGAACCTCAGTCGTCGATGCGAGAATACCAGCTCTTAGGCTGATTGAATTATTTAGAATGCTTGCATACTTAAGTTCGTAGGTGAAGCGCGATAGACCAACAAGAAACTTGATCTCTTAATGCAACACTGCCACTGTGATCCAATAATCACCGGTACACACGGTTACCCGTTTATCAAACCCAAAATATTGATCACGCTTCGCGTTGAATATGTCAGATTAACTTTACACACGCTGATGTTTCTTGAAAAATATTTGCAGCAATAATTAATACATAAATATCTGCTAGAGATTAGTTTATATTTTGTTTGAAACCTGTAATCGTTTACGAAGTTTGTTGAGCCTCTTCTTAAGATTTCGATTACTTGTGTAGTGTAAATCGGAGCTTTCCAATTGTGATTTTCAATTCTGTTTATTCAATGAGTATTTCATCAATTTGTACAACCGTTCGGTAATTCTCTGTCCCGGTGTTTGCCGTGTAAAATGACGAATCCCGTAATTCAAACTACAAACGAATCGTGAAAATGGCCGAACGATTTGTAAATTTTACCGTGCGTTAATTTAATCGGCAGCTAACGAACGTTACGGATTCCGGTCGACTTGTTTGCGCAGCGGAACACCGTGTCGACGGTTTACAATTGTTCCGTGCATTATTTCTGAACGTGTAACGACGTTCAGAGGAGGCTGGATTAAAAGTTTTCCCCATCGCGGGCGTCAAGGAGCGGGACGAAGTGCAAACGCGGCTGCAAACACCGGCATCGACAAACGAATGTAAACGAGGCGCGCGCGGCGCGATAATTCATGCAACGAGAGTTTGATACTTGTTTACGCGTGTTTGTCTTCGCTTCTCAACGCGGTCGCCCTCAACTTTTACGGTTCCAAGTTGCCGCGTGTCTATTACATGATTTACTTTTCTAATTCCTTCGATTTCGCCGCCCCTCGCTCCATTACGCCACCCGAGGGGCAACAGTGTCTCCATTCTTCGCCGTTCAAACATAGTACGCTCTTGATTTAATCGAAGAAGTTTCGCACTCACGAATGTAGGAGAGATTTAATAAAAACGAACTTACTTAAAACATCGAGATCCATAACATATTTAAATTTAACCAAAATCAGGAACCAGCACCACTCTGTAAATAATCAAAAATTAAATAATTCTCTCCGAGTGAAGAATTATCGGACCGTTATCGAAATGTTAATTCGATCACGGATTTCCAGATGATCTGGAAAATACAGTGGTGGGTATTAAAATATTTGCCGAGGTCGTGAAAGTGGTTTTTCGTTCGTTAATTATCGGCGATGACCTAAATCCTTGATTCTCGTTTTATCACTGTGACAACTTCGAGTTTTGATAACAGATGATATCCGGTAATTATGAATAAATACTGCGTACGAAACGTATTTATTATTAGCGAGCACCGAAACCGTATTTATACATCTAAATTTACAGAACATTATTCGGTCGTCAATATTTGAGATACACACGCAGGTGGGGTATTTGTGACACAAGGTAACGGTCGAAATTTATTATAAATTTACGCCGGCAATAATGACCATCGGGGCTGCGTCGCCGGGACAGCAAATATCGATTCTGTCGAAAGTTTTCGCGAAACGACGTCGCATTTAGCAAATAACTCGGTTGTTAATTCGTTTTTACACGGAGCCAACGTGGTCCGAATAGGAGAGCAACGAGGGAAATCGATAAAACCAATAAACTCGGGCAATAACGTGCTAATATCCTGAAGACCATTCTCGCCTACGGCGTTTCTCCACCCCGTTCGCCAGTCTGCTAAAGTGTAAACGATGTTCGAATGCTTTTGTAATTGCTCCGCAATGACTTGGCCTTGTCAGCTCGGTTATGAAGTAAAATACGTCCCCGAGCACCGATTCAAACTGTTTCGCTGGCCCAATTGCCGGTCCAATCGATGCGAAAACTCGATTTCAGTAAGAAACACTCGGACCTTTTTCCTCGAACCACATGCCATCCGCATTGTCGAGCAGATTGCCGAAATTGTAATAGCTTCATAATTACTTCCGTCGTCATATTCTTTTATAAGTGGAAAAAAATTAAGAACTCAAATCATTCAGGGCGTTGAAAAATTATCCGAACGGATAACCATGAAAAATTTTACGAAAACAGTATCAAAAAAACTCGTGGAACGGTGGGCGAATAAATGGAAATGATGTTATCGATGAAACAAATCACTTCTATAAAAAAAAATGAGTACAGTAGAGTTTTAAATCCTCTAATTTATTTCTTTTATTTGGAAAACACCGTGAAACCAAGTTTCAAGTTCTAAAATAACATTTAGCCGAACAATAACAAGCGCAAAACAATTTCGGATATTTTTCCAGCTGAAATGGGCATTTATCCCGGCGTGTGAGCCGGCGAGTCGATTCATGGGAGCGGGCGGAGGTAAGGAAATTGAAAAATGATTTTCTATCGGGTATGCGAAATTCTGCGACCCCCATTGCGGATTCAGCGCACGGGGTCGCTCAGCTACCTCAGTCTCGGCTCAACAAAGTTACACACTTGGCCCACCCCTGTCAATAATGCCGTCGAGCCGGCAAGTAACTACACGCCTGCAGCGTCGAGCGACTCCGGCTATGTGTTCGTGAACTTACTGTCAGACGTCCGACTCTCCTTCCCGATGCCCGTATTTGAAATACGTCAGGTGCAAGGGGGCGAGGCACCAGATATACCATGGAGGAAGGTGGGACGAAGGAAGGGAGGTCGATTTAATTCCCTAATTCTCGAGATCGACAGCAAACGTAACATGACGTCCGTGAAACTACTCTTCCTGCGATACTCATCCAAAATCTATCTCTTCGGCGTCGCTCCCCCACTGTCACACCCACGTGTCGCTGACAGCGATTCTAATCGATTTCCTCGGCGATAATAACAGACGATTCTTTCCCCGAAATTTTCTAGCCCTCTGTTTCTGTTCTGCAAACAAGCGTGTTTATGCGTTCGCAACTAGCAGCACTGTGAAGGGTTACACAAAGGACCCCGCACTAATCATATGGAAAATCTATCCCGGTTAAATCAGTTGGAGTTTTTATATGTTGTAGCTTATGATCTACTGAAGAAAAGATGTAATGGGCACAAAGTTCAATAATGGACAGTTATCGAGTTATAATCAGTCAAACATGAGAAATTTGAGCTGCCGAATACTCAAATCTCGGGAAGTATTTATTTTTTTGAAAAATGTTTGAAACAAAAATAGTATAGTTTCACGAAATCTGTTAGGTGGTGTCATTATTTTTTTTTTTGATTTTGAATGATCTTGAAAAAGTCCTTGAACAGAAATCTTTTACAAAAATCTTTGCGTGCCACAGCAGAGATAAGGAGCCCACGGTTCGTCACTCCTGTAGTATTTTTTCACTCCAAACCCTTGTCCGTGGTCCGTGTGAAAATCGAAGGAGTGGGGGTGCAGTAAGTGTTTTAAGTAACTTCCCGAGATTTGAGTATTCGGCAGCACGAATTTGTCATATTTCACTGATTATAACTCGATAACTGTCCATTATTGAACTGAAACTGCTTCCTCTCCGATTTCGATGATATTTGAATATGTAATATGTAAAACTAAACATTTTGAACAACTTTTCCGTAAATATATAAGTAAATATTTGTGGCTACCGTTATTTACAGATATTTTTGCTAAAAAAGAAAAAAGGTGATTTTGTTCAACTCGTCTCTCCCAAGATTAAATCCTGGGTGCGCCATTGCAGTCAAACATGACAAATTTGAGCTGCCGAATACTCAAATCTCGGGAAGTATTTATTTTTTGGAAAAATGTTTGAAACAAAAATAGTACGGTTTCACGAAATCTGTTAAATGGTGTTATTATTAACTTCCCGATTCATAGGGAAGTTACTGTAATTTTTTTTTAAATTTTGAATAATCTTGAAAAAGTCTGTGAACAGAAATCTTTCACAAAGATTTTTGCGCGTCACAGCAGAGATAAGGAGCCCACGGTTCGTCACTCCCGTAGTATTTTTTCACTCCAAACCCTCTGTCCGTGGTCCGTGTGAAAATGGAAGGAGTGGGAGTGCAGCAAGCATGTTAAGTAAATATACTTCCCGAGATTTGAGTATTCGACAGCACGAATTTGTCATATTTCACTGATTATAACTCGATAACTGTCCATTATTGAACTTTGTGCCCATTACATCTTTTGTTCATGAGATCATAAGCTACAACATATAAAAAATCCGACTGATTTAACCGGGATAGATTTTCCATATGATTAGTGCGGGATCCTTTTCTAGCCCTCTGTTTCTGCTCTGCAAACAAGCGTGTTTATGCATTCGCAACTAGCAGTACTGTGAAGGGTTACATAAATTTACATTTCACGATGTTGAAGAAACTGGAATTAAATGGAACAAATTACTCTTAGTTGAGTAAAATGCTTTAATAGAGACTGTACATTATCGAAGCAAGGGTTTAGTGTTTCGAGCATTTTATAGCTGATGATCGACTGTTATCATTGCAGGATACAAACCACAACATTTTACTTATGCTGCTTTCCATTGCGTAACCCAGTTCCGCGTGACGGCTTCATCCAGCGGATGTTGCAACTCTCAAGTTTAGTTACATTAATTAGAACACACCAACACGCGACAAACGTAAACTCACGGTAAGATTAATTCGAGATATTCAAGATACGACCACTACAATTGCTGATTATGACGGCCGCTACGCATATGGATTAATTTAAGCTGCTTCGTTCCTGCTCGTCCTGGATTATTTTGTATTTCACGATCGAGCTGCTTTCCATTTGTTTATACGATTTTTCGAAAGAATCGTACGAATACAAACAAAATTCGCTTGTTATACATTTCTTGCAGTCTGGTGATTGTTGTAAGCAAATCGTGGAAAAAATCATGAGACAATTTTTCAAAATGTGACAAGTCTTCAAAAAATTTCTCGCATAGATCTATTATTTAAGATCTAACAGTTTCTCAATATTTTTTGCCGTCTGTTGTAACGGTGCAATTCGAGCACCCTGTATGTGTGTCGTGCGCATGCACGAGCGCCGTGATCGCGTTGATCACGATTGTCGGTTTTCCCGATTATTCGATTCTGCGTGTTCGTATCAAGATGTACTCTTAGAACTATCTTACCATTGATTTATAATTTACGCAATAAACGCTTTAAACACGCGCGTACTCATTTAACTCTAACAGGTTATGGCCCCAGCACGCTTCCACTGCGCCGTGATCTTCCGATGTCTTTTAATGTCTAGTTTCAAATTCCTCTAAAATTTTAATTTTTAGTGTGTCTAAATCTGGAAGATTATCCCTGGATTCCATTGCACATCTGAAATTCTCATAATTCTCGGACAGACTTAAGAAGCATTGCACTCTGTAAATCTTTGTGAATATCAATATTCATTTCCGCTAACTTATCAACTACTTCTATAAATTTATTGACATGCTCTCTAACACCTTCTCCACTCGCCGTGCGGTGTAGTCAACTTTCTCAATAATGCCGCTCTTTTTGCAGGACCTTTCGATGCATATACAGGGTGTTTCGTCTAAAACAGGCCACCTGAATAACCCGGCTGTATTGCTGTTAGGAAGAAATAAATCAGATGGAACTTGCATGGTTTCGAGGCGGCAGTAATCTGATGTTAGTAGATTTTTTGTAGGTGGACGCGTAAAGGACATATGAAGGTCAACTTCATTTTTAACTTCCAGATTTATAGGGAAGTTATTGTAATTTTTAATGGAATGAGGTATTTTGGAATACATCAATCGATGCAGCTGGACATTCGTTATAAAAAAGTACTAACCTATGTATGTCGACAAGTTAGTAGTTCAGGAGATATTTCAATTTAAATAACTCAAAAATACCATTGCAATCGTACTAAGACATCAGCGTTTACTTATAGTGTAACGTCTTAGTACGATTGCAATGGTATTTTTGAGTTATTTAAAATGAAATATCTCCTGAACTACTAACTTGTCGACATACATAGGTTAGTACTTTTTTTATAACGAATGTCCAGCTGCATCGATTGATCTATTAAAAAATACCTCATTCCATTAAAAAAAAATGAAGTTGACCTTCATATGTCCTTTACGCATCCACCTACAAAAAAGCTACTAACATCAGATTACTGCCGCCTCGAAACCATGCAAGTTCCATCTGATTTATTTCTTCCTAACAGCAATACAGCCGTGTTATTCAGGTGGCCTGTTTTAGACGAAACACCCTGTATAGAACGCAACTTTGTCTATACCTCGTTCGAGGCCTCACTCGCTTTAACTTGTTTTAATGCAGATGGACTAATTATTAAAATAAGGTCAGACTTAGCTTTCTTATCGTTGATTTATAATTTACGCAACAAACGCTTTAAACGTGCGCGTACTCATTTAACTCTAACATCGTCTGTGATTTACAAGCACTTACGTCCGGTAGTAGAGTCTTCTTTAGCAGCTCGGTCACAGTTTTTGCCAGTGCAGAATGGTTAGATTAGCACGTAACGATGCGACACCATTATCGTCGGCTCTGAACCGGCCGAAAGAGAAAGTTCGAAAGACGTCGCCGGACATAGAAGCAGCGCGGGGCGCAACGTTGTCGTTGCAAGGGAGCAATTCCAAGTTGAAATCGTCCCCTGTCACGCTCGCCGAATATTAGTCTATATAAAAACCAACTGTTGCTCTTTGCGGTGGCATGAGCAGACCCAGATCGATGCAATGGATGTCCACCCTGTCTGACCTCACCCACCCTTTCGTCCCTTCCGGCTGCCAGCGGGATTTTGCAACGCGAATCGATCTCCTATGGGAAGGCAACACGTCGAATCTGAATGCCGAGCACCATGGAACGGTGACATTGACACGGTGTATGGGTAAATTAATATCATGCTCATAATCGATAACAGATTGACGTATTCTCCCTCGAAACAGATTGTAATTGGAAATTTTACGACGTTAATCCGCCATCGCGCCACGGGAAAGATCCACCTCACCCCCATCTACTATAATGTTCATTATTTTGCATTTGCGGAATGTTACCGTGGGATTTATCTGGTTATAAATTCGGTTCTTGCGTTATACAAGGTGCGTAAGTTATTCTTCCAATTAAGGGTGTAGTCTCGTTTCCAGGATTGCAAGGGTGTGTGATGCGCCTTCTCATTTCTCGATAATGCAAAGATGGGGTTTTTGAGTAGTCAAAAGCGCTAGATAAAAGATTAATCTAGGTCGCAGTCGCGCGCCCTCAAGTCCTATTTTTACGTTTACGAGGCGTAATTTGCATTATTAAAACTGGACAGCTACATGCTGCCGAATAATGTAAATTACGCCTCGTAAACGTAAAAATAGGACTTATGAGGGTGATCGTGGCCTAGATTAAATTTTCCTCTAGCGCTTTTCATTACCGAAAATCCCCATCGCTTGCATTATCGAGAAATTGCAATCCTGGAAACGAGTCTTCCTCCTTAAGGGGTTGTTAAGGATGTAAATCTTCAAAAATACATTTCTTTTTATTTTCTTTGAGCAAACGCGTTCTTCAACATTCTTCCAAAGAACTCAGTGTACAGGACAAACAAGCGTTCGAATACACGAGAAATTCGAGGCTCATTGATACCGGTAATCTATCTGTTCATTCATCACCATGACAGAGATATCTAATGACCTGAAACTTGGCCTCCCTTCAGGTTTCGTGCGACACGTATCAAAAAACAAGTTCAGAAGGATTAATAGAAATCTTGGTAAACGTTGATACGTGTGTACGTAGATTATTCGGAGTGTTTTTTTCCAGAATAGGGGATAAGGATCGTTAAATCACGGCCAGGCATGAATATTCCGGCGTGCGCCCGTATAATAGGACCTCAGGAATACGATACTAATACATTATAAATAAGTCGGAGTATTACGTGGGGATGAAGTACAAGGGGGATAATCTGCGTGATCGTATTTAAACTAGTGACTCCGGCACGCAATGCCACGTGTACGAGGATCATTTTCTTGCGTCTACGGTGTGCAGACTATCCGGATTACAGAGCAATTTCGTATTAATTTCCGGTCACGGTGCGGGACGAGTACACGAGGTTTACCACCTATCCTCTACCCGGTATTTGTTAATGTTATCACGAAATTGTCTGCAGTTCCCAGACTCGCACCGACGTTCGCACGAGTTTTACCATGAAACTGGAAGGCCGGCCAATGGGAACACGTCCTATACGTCCTTTCTTGTCTCCTTTCGACTACGCAACGGGGAAATGTATTCTCTTTTCCGAAAACTAATGAAAATGATGATTTGATAGTATATTGAATTTTGTTCTGGATCAATATTCATTGTTCATAGTATATTTTTATAATATCAAATCAGGAAGCAAGTATGTATTTCTCGTCAAGGAATTTTCTGAACTTTGAAAGAATTAACACACGTGCCTGTGACGCGATCAGGAGATGCAAGCTGAAAATTTCCAATATTTGCATAGTAACAGACGATTGGAAGTCCCTTACACGTCTGAACGCTAATTACAAGCGGAACCGAGGGGATTAAATTACGAGACGATGCTTTCTCTCGGATTAGACACGTAGCAGACAGGCTTGTTGCACGAACTTTACGTGTCCGATAATAAAAGGTAAATTTGTACTTCCTTATCGAATCGTAGTCTCGATTTTCTTGATACAATATAGTTGTAGTTGAACGGTTTCCAATTGATATTTGCTTCGCCTATCTTCCGAAATATGATATGGTTTTCTTCGACATTTTTAATAACAAGACACCGAGCGAACGTTGAACGTTAAACTTTCCTTTAAAGCAACTTCAAAGATTTTTAAAACGGCACATTTACGTCTTTCCCAGTGCTTAAGGCTAGATCTAAAGTTTCAAGGGTTTAAAATTGAAATTTAACACGATTATTTAAATATCACTTCCACCGTTGAATTTCTTTGAAGTTCTCTCAAAGAAACATCGCTGAAAGACTTAAAATATACCACATCGTATCTCCAAATTATACGTACGCGCCAACTTAAACAGCTTTTCAAACTTAACGCATTACGTATAATCGTACAAAAATTAGAACCCGAGCCTCTTGAACCTTTCATGCATATTAACCACCAGCTAAAATTAGTTTCTTAAAGAACGGTCACTTTCTCATGTCGTGGAATCCTCATTTTAGTTATTATTGAATGTTTGGAACTTCGAACTTTATTAAAACAATAAAAATATTGTTACCTCTGCAATGTTTCATTCTATTCGACTTTTTCCTGCAGTGTTCGCAATTGCTCCACTGCAGCGCGCTGCAGAATGCAGATGCATACCGGAAAAAATAGCTATTTCGAAAGCGAACTTCTCGGGAAACATATTCTTTATCGAATTTATCGCGCGCGTGTTTCGTTACTTTTGGCGGCTCGCGCGAAACTCAAAAGAGGTTTACGACGAAAGAGTTCCACCCTTTGCCGATGAAATATCCGAGGGGGCGGATAGAATTCGAAGATAACCGATGCTACACGGTGGCCCAAAAACCCACAGTGTATAACCTCATTTCGATCCATATTTCGGAGAACAAAATTAAATATTCCATTGCCAAAAACAATGATTTTGAATGATTTATGTAAGAGGTCCAAAAAGATTTATTTTTATAATTAGATAACGGATTTTATACATTTTAAAAACACTTAAAAATGTAAAAACATGAAGACGTTATTTTCGATCGGTTCAAATTAGTTATATAAAAAATAAATCTTTGTTTAGCTTCATTCCCACACAAATGACGTACAAACATTTTATTTTGCATAAAGGTACGCGATTTAATTATAATATTTATTAAATTCAAGAAGTTTGAATACGTTTCAAGCAAAAATTCGAATGAATTCAGTTACCATTCTCTGTAATTAAGAGATTTAGGAACTCACTTCGGATTTTTACGATTTCAGAGTCCGAAAAATGAAGGACCGCTCTTGGTGCCGAATCGATTCCGTGTCGCTCGACCTCTCGCGCATTATCAAACGCCCCTGCGCGAAACGGACAAAGTGGCCGATCGGCTGCCACCCTCGATTCGCGGTGAAATGGCCACTTCTCGTTCCCCCCTCCGGGAAACTGTTTTACGACGCATCTCGAAAGAATGTCGATCGGCCCGCGAACTATTTCGGGGGTATCGATATACCGGCCGGCAACAAATTGCGGCAAGTGTGGCCACCGCAACCCTTTGAATTCGATGTACCATTGGGCCGTCGGAGATTTATCGATATCAGTCTATAAATTCCTGTCGGGATTGCCTGATATATCGGCCCGTACCTTTTATTTCGCTTGATTTTATGGTGCACAAATATTGATGTTTTTTGGTGCACGCCTCTGTCTGCCGACTGCGGTGAAAACCACACGTAAGTCAAGGGGTTTCCACTTCGACAGACTGCAGCTACAAGTTTCCCGTACCTTTGGGAGGGTTTCAGACATTTTTTCTAAGAGGAGCGATTGCTTTATTGTAGTCCATCTTCGTCAGATGCAATCCCGCAATTCCGCTTCATTTTTTCAGGGTGGAAATGATCCTCGGGGTGAAAATTCACCCGTTTACTATTTTTACATACTATTATATAAAATGATTAAGATAAAATTTTTTTTCGATCGCACTTGAAATATATAATAAATTTATGATTTCGGCGCATGGTTCGATCAATAAACAATATAAAATGATTGTTTCCTCTTTATCTGTATTGTGAGACATATTTCTCTAAAATATCACGTGATAAATGAAGCTATGTTTATTAGTTTAAAGTGTGAAGCAAAAAAGGGTGAGGAAGTATCATATAGGATCTTTTATGCTACTATTTTTTAGGAACGTATGAGGGTTAAACGAGTGACGCGAAATCCCGCAAAATTCTGCGGGACTATGCGTGTTATAATAATTATTAGCTTATTGTTGTCTTAATAATTATTAGCTCTTCTGTAAAATTTGAATCTTTTTATTTACATGTTTTTCTTATGCATGAGCGATATCTGAATCCTCCATTATCCAGATCGGACGAGTCATGAACAAGGAAATAGAAACGGTGTGTACAGACAAGTAGAATAGTTCAACCTGTCGCATGGCAAGTAGATTGAGTTTAACTTTGGTCAGCTTAGTGGAACAGAATATTCATGATTCAGACAGTATATCATAAGCTATTGTCAATGAAACCTGAACAACTGCCATTTATATAACAGTATTTGACAACAGTGTTCTCTTTCAATGGAACAAGTTAGATTGCATTAAATTGTTATTCCTATTTGACTATTAGTTTATACACTAACTTTCGACACTGCTGTAAAATCAGCATTTGGATTTTTCCAGATTTTTAAACTTTATACCAAGACGAACGTACAATATGTCTCTGTATGATGCAAATCATAGTTCAATTTTCAACTGCACTTAAATTGAAGTATCCTCGTCCGGGTTCCCCAAGCGTTTTCCCTTGATGGCACAAGTTTTCTGCAGTTTCGAAGAAAACCTGTTCAGGCTATATTATCAAAGACAAGTGGGGAAAAGAGGCTGCTGCGAGTAATCTTATTTCCGTCGTTTAGGCGAAAGATACAAAAAGTCTACTGAAGAATATGGGGCGTATTACATGGAAATGTAGACGAATTCACCCCTCTGCTTCTTATTAACTTCCGTAGGGAGCTTCTCGAAGCTTGTGGAGACGCCTGCACGTCCTGGAAAATTATTCTAGAAAATGAACAGTTCAATGTTTTCCGACGACAAATAATACTTCTGTCATATATAATAAATTTATGATTTCGGCGCATGGTACGATCAATAAACAACAACAAATTTGCAAATAATTAGCACATCCTCAACGTTTCGATCCCAATGTGGACCATTATCAAGAGAGACATTTTTGCGTCTGAAAAAACCAAATAAATATGATAATACTTCTGTCAAATTCATTTGATTATACCGCGTATTTCTTCGAACTTCATCTTAAATATCTCGTTTATTTTTCATCACCCGCAAAGGATTAAAAAGAAAACAAATTCAACTATGTGCGATAAATTAATTTTCAAATACATACAAATCTTAATGATCTTCGCGTTGAAGACCATGTAAAGTTTACACCATATTTGAAGACCAGTTGAACATTTACAACGTTATCCATTCGTTTTATTACAAATGTGTTAATATACCTATTTCAGATACAGGGTGGGGCGCCACATTTTACCATTTAGATTTACGTCATTATTATTACGCATAGCAAACAATGTTTCAGATGAAGTTGAATAGTTTTGAGAGGGGCACATTCTGATGGTACATTTTTTTTTGTAGGTGGACGTGTAAAGGACATATGAAGGTCATTAATGTTTTTTTAAATGGAATCATATATTTTTTATTGCATCATCTGATGCTCCTTCATATTCTTTACAAAAATGTATTAATCTATTTGTGTAAAAAAATCATTAGTTTAGGAGATATTTTAATTATAATTTGTTCTTGCTCTCCTACTACATTATCACATTGAATTCATATTATTGACCAGAGAGTCGAGATTTCCTAACAAATTATAATTAAAATATCTCCTAAACTAATGATTTTTTTACACAAATAGATTAATACTTTTTTGTAAAGAATATGAAGGAGCATCAGCTGATGCAATAAAGGATATATGATTCCATTTAAAAAAACATTAATGACCTTCATATGTCCTTTACACGTCCACCTACAAAAAAAAATGTACCATCAGAATGTGCCCCTCTCAAAACCATTCAACTTCATCTGAAACATTGTTTGCTATGCGTAATAATAATGACGTAAATCTAGATGGTAAAATGTGGCGCCCCACCCTGTATATTTTGCAAAAGTATCGTTAACTTGTATATATATAAAGCGTTGTATTCGGTATGCATCGGAAAGAATACGTTCGATCAAGCTGCCGTCAAAATTATAAATCAAGATGGCACGGACGGAAGCGAATGTTTATCGGACCGGGAATCGCGCTCGAGGGAAGACGATTTATCATTCGTTGAAACACACCGATACTGCGTGGTAACGGAGAGGGATGACGTTTCGCTAGGCCGACGATGATTTAAATATCTCAGTACGGGTGAGGGTGGGAGTCGGTATTCACCCCATAGCTGGTGCACGGTGGTGGCGTCTCTCGTAGTCGTTTTTCTTTTCTCATTTCATTGCGGAAGAATAAGATTTTCCGGCAAGACTGCCCTGTCAGTCAACCGCCGTCTCTTCCCGACCCTCTTGCTCGTTTAAAGGGATATTATCTCCGGGACACCGGAGCCCCAATACCGCATTGTGACGATGAATCATTGAAACCTTCATTCTCCGTACCGGGCAACCGAGGGGTTCTTTTAAAAAATTTAGAGGGCCTCGGCGACGTTAATTAAGGCACCAGCAAATCAAAGTTCCTCGGGACACTTCGGTTCGGCAGCGAAATTCAATCTGTCCTCCGAAACCTGAAAAACCTGGACGATTGTTCTGCACTTTATCGATCAATTAAACGAAATGATTCGGTGAAATCGCTGTGAGACAGGTTTTTATCCATTTTTATTTTATTTCGAATTTCCACCAGTCGAAGAAATTCTTCCCTTTTAATTCATTGAGATTATTTACGGAGATCAGAATTCGTATAAAAATCGTTACATTTCGCTATTTTTCTAGACGAATCCTCGTAAACTGAACATTTTCCCTTCCATTTTACTTCATTGAAATTATGTACGGGAGATCTGAATTCGTATAAAAATCGTTACATTTCGCTATTTTTCTAGATGAATCCTCGTAAACTGAACATTTTCTTTCGTCTCTTAAGAAAATTTCCACCAGTCGAAGAAATTCCTCCCTTATTTCATTGAAATTATCCACGAAAATTAGAATTCGCCTAAAAATCTGCAGTTCATTTCGCTGTTTTTCTAGATGAATTTTCGAAGACATCTTCTTTAATCTCTCAAGAAAATTACAGCTCGCCAAAGAGCACAGACCAAGGGAAAGAACAAGAGTTGTGCGCCCCCGTCAGGATTCCGAGCCCGTTCCATGGAAACCACAATTCGATAGACGAACATTGAACTAATCGTAACTTTCGGGGTCTTGTCTTAACGCTGTTAAGAGCATCGTTACCGGTAATCGATCCGGCAAAAGGCGAAAGTCGATTTCTCCGCGTCACGGAGGGGGTTGGCCCTCGGCCGCCGAGAGTTTTTCTCCATTATGGTAGTGCCCCGATCCTTTTTGATTCCCAGAGGAGCCAGTGCCCGTACAAAGGTCACTCATATGTTGAACGCTCATAGATCATGGTTAGTCGGACCCCTTAGTTGCCTCGTGGTTAGCCGTAAGACTTTACCTTAACATCCTCAATTATCCACGGGACGGTTCGTTTCCCCAAGGAACGCCAGCCCGTCCGCGAAACTTTCCCTTATAATTAAATCATTAATTAGACTCCTACATCTCTCTGGTTATTGTTCCTCCGCCGATCGACCCGTGGGTAATTTATTTATTATAAACCGATTCGATCATTTTTAAGTGCATTCGTACAGGGTTACCATTAATGTTATTGGCGCACTGTTTCGAACAATTGGAGACAATAAGCAAATTTGAAAAAAATTACATGAAATTTAATTCGACGTTTCTGTCCAAGTTTAGACCATTTTCAAGAATGTAAATTGACAGTATTGCGTCTGTAAGAATTTATCAATTAATTAATATATTGTTAGGTAAATGCCTTTCCGAAAAAGCAGAAAACACTAATTTATTAACAATAAAAAACAAAAGTATTAACTCACATGCTTAGAAAAATGTATTAACTTAAATTCTTAAGAATCAAGAAACCACGTGTTGGTTCCATGCCGGAGGTATGTGGACTGAGTAAACCGAGACAATTTGAAACAACAGCGAATCAAAGAACACTGATCCATGTATTGGCCAATCGATAAATGGCGGCAAATATGAATCCTTCGAAGTCACCTAACCAACAAACTAGTTGTTGAAATACCAATATGAAATTGGTAATAAATTCATCGACATTTATAATTAATGCTTTTTATAATTAAGAAACAAGCAATTATATTATTTGGAATGTGATTCATCATAGAATATTATTCATTCAGTAATGTTGCGTAGTATTCATGTATCAAAGGTGTTTCATACCTAAGATTTACGAATTAAATTTAATGTAATTATTTGCAAATTTGCTTATTGTCTCCAATTGATCGAACCAGTGCGCCAATAACATTAATTGTAGTTTTGAACAATTGTCGATCGAGATACAGAGAACTATTCGTACAGGGTGTCTCAAAAATGTATTTTTTTTATTGAGCTGAATGTAACTCCCCTTTGGGGGTTACGAAGTTTTACATTTGGCTTAATATAAATACAGCGTATTTGACATATACATTAGGATCAATAGGAAAACAGCGTATTTGACATATACATAATTTCAAATTTGTAGATTACATTGTTTGAAGAAATACAAAAGAAGATGACACGCTTGAATGTTCGGTTTACAGAGCAACGATCTAACGTTCAAGGGTGGGAACAATAAGATAATAAGACCAACTCGTTATTATTACTTCATAAGCCTATTAATAGTATTCTCAATAATTGTACTGTATCAAAAGAAAGCATAGAAATTTTCTTTTACATTGCAATCTTAAATGAAATTATTAGATGACGTTATTGAGGATGGCTTGTTAGTTCACATTGAAAATTGCTGTTACTATTGAAAGTTCCATTAAAAAGTTTTTAGCCATGTACCAGATTTTTCAAAATTATGCAATAATCACCGGTCGGTAATGTGTTAAAAACAATCTATGCGGAAGGAATTTTAAGCAGATGATGATTGTATTTTTGGATTTGTACAGCTTCTAATAATTATCAATTAGACAGGCTCTCATCGAAAAGCTCTTTCGAGAACGCGATCGGAATCGCATGAAATCGACAGATGAATTAACATTTTCGATGTTTTACATGTGAAATATCGGCGCGGCGTGTTTTATCGCGTTTGTAAAACGCCGATTTATTTGCCGCGATTTACGCGATAAATTGCGCGTTTCAATGTGGAACAGGGGACGTTTCCTTTGAGAGCGAGGCGCTTCACTTCCATGTGGCTGTTGGCTGTCGTTTTCATAAAGCCGTGTATGATTTCGTCGCGGCAAAAAGCGTTTGTTTTATAAGGCTCGATTGTCGCCTACCAAAGGTGAAGTGGAATATCGGTGTAGCGTAATATTATATATTGTAACGCCGGGTCGAACAGAATTGCGCTTTTAAATCGCGAATTATACAGATGTCCCCCGGCGTGAATATCGAAGAGATTGGTAAAAATATTATGAGAACGTTTACGTATAATTCACGTACACAATGAACGTGTAACGGTATAAATTTTTATTGCGCTTCAAAATAGCTGAAGAATGCAAATACGCGTTCGAAATGGCCCCCCCCGGCGAATTAAACAATTCAATTAAGCTGCCCTTGTTTCATTATTAATGGAAACATATAATAAATTAAAACGAATATTTCGTGAAAAACACGGAGATATCGAGTTTTATTTTGTAATTCGATAAACGTTTCGAGAAGATATTCAATTTATCCGTTGTACGATCAGATACATTTTTTCGGGGTACAATAACAAATGATTTTTCGCGTCGCGACCAGTAGAAAACCAATATAAAATAATATTAAATGATTCTCCAGTTCGTAGAACGTTCGAAGGTCATATTTAATGTCCTCGGATTATGCGAGGTACGATTCGAACGGACGAAATAATGAATAAACCTTCGCTCCGTCGAGTGTCCGTGAATTACGACGTATGAGAGACAACGCTTCATTCATCGGCAAACAGCAGATTAAGTTTTGTTTCCATAAGTAATGAATCGGAATATTGAATGGAGCGAACGAAGGGGATAACAAATAAAATAAAAATAGGATCTCGAGCAGGGCAATGTTCAATGATGAACGTCGAGAGGCTGGAACGACGTTTCGATTCGCGACAAATCCGGTGCATTTTCTTTATTTCTTTGTTCTCTTTGTTGGCGGAGGAAAACACGACAGGACCGTTCGCCGACGCGTTCATTACTGCATTCACCGGGCGAAGACAATTCGATCAATTGAGCTGCATCCAAACAGTCTCGAATTTTCCTCGCGGTTCATACGTAGATACGCTTGGCAATTAAGCACCAACGACAGGGTTTCCGATTGTATTAACTTGGAAACTGGGTCGGCAACGTTCGTTATCAAAAGGATTATCAGTTAATTTATACTGCACTGTGACCGCGAGCGTAATTCCGCGCATCCCTCTTCCGCCTCCTTTGTCTCTTCCATCGCAATTTGCACGTCGTTTCGCGCGTTTCAGTGGCCGTGCTCGTCCGCCATGCTTTTTATCCCCCGCGATATCCCCGAGCATTGTCCTTTTTCGCCGATGTTATTCGTATCGCGATATGAATCCACCGATAAAAACCGAAAACACACACGCGCGCGAAATAGAGAAGCGAGAGAGAAAAACTGGGGGGAAAAAATAACAACCGTGGAGCGGAACGCAAATACACTCGAAAGTGATTAATTGACGAAAAAAAAAAAAGAATACGACGATCAAGGCCTCGATTCGAAGGCGGGTCGCCGACAACTACATATTTCAGACCGTCGTCGCATTCTTTCTCTCCTCGTCGTCGTCGTTGTCGTGTTCCTGTTCCCTTTTCCGCCGTGGATATATTTTTTCTTTCACAGTCACAAAGGCAACATATGTATCTGGGTTATCCAGCCATCGCATCGGCGGAAAACGCATTCGTCGAGGGGATTTATTTTTTTTTCTCCCCCGCACCGACCCTCACATCCGAGGAGCGAGCCATGCATCGTTCGCAAATAACGCCCGCCATCAATGAAAACGCGGCTTCCGGCAGCTCGTAATTTTCGCGTTCGACAATTCATAAAGAAACGTCTGTACATAATATCTGTACGTTCGTGCGTACGATTTCGGTAAGGGAGCGGTTGATTTATCGGCGTTCTTCGCGGGCAAACACTAGTTCTGCATTCTAGGGATCTTTTTGGGTTTAAATCACCAATTCGAGTTACGTTACGTGATGATGAGTCCGCAATGTATTCTTCAAGTGAGCAAAATCATCCCTTTCAAGAAAGTACGACGTTTGTTGGACACTCTGTATAATTCATAATAGTTGGTATATGATTAAGATGTTCAATCTTGTTAATAATTGAAAATTTTCACTACTACTACATCAATGTCGTATAAATCTTACAATTATTGCCTGCAAAAATGAGTAAAGATTGTATTCATTTGCTTGTACTTAATTCATAATAGTTGGTCAATGATTAAGACATTCAATTTTGTCATAATTGAAAATTTTCACTACTAGTACATCAATGTCGTATAAATCTTGCAATTATTGTCTGAAAAAATGAATAAAGTTTATATTTATTTGCTTGTACTTAATTCATAATAGTTGGTCAATGATTAAGACATTCAATTTTGTCATAATTGTAGATTTTCACTACTAATACATCAATGTCGAATAAATCCTGGTATTATTGCCTGCAAAAATGATTAAAGATTATATTTATTTGCTTGTACTTAATTCATAATAGTTGGTCAATGATTAAGACATTCAATTTTGTCATAATTGTAGATTTTCACTACTAGTACATCAATGTGGTATAAATCCTGCAATTATTGCCTGCAAAAATGAATAAAGTTTATATTTATTTGCTTATACTTAATTCATAATAGTTGGTATATGATTAAGACGTTCAATTTTGTCATAATTGTAATTTTTCACTACTGTACATCAATGTCGAATGAAACCTGAATGTTTATTGAAACATAAGAACAAGAACGAACATCTTCGTTAATGGAAACGATCCTTGGATCACGCTTCATTGCTTCGATTCCACCCCTTTGTTACCGAGTTCGTAACCTCATGACGGTTCAATTAGTTACATAAATTGTTTCGGGACATCTCGGAGCAGGATAAAATTGTTAATTTTAGAACTCGTTTATTACTTTCACGATGAAACACTGCCGAGGGCTGTCATTTTAAAGAGACGGGAAATGTATCTTGGTTTATCTTGTTCCCGTTTCGCTTGGTCACGGGAATCGGCCTTTGTCAGCCTGATTGTGACGCACCGCTGAACGCCGCTGATTGTTTCAAAGCACTGGCCAACTTTTAATTTCCGCCCTTACAGCTCATAATTGGAACTCGTTCGAAGACGTAACCTCGTTCATTTTCTAAAACGTTGTTATTTTTCCCGCTGCTTTTCTTTTTTAATAACAGCACCTCAGTAAAATCTTTACACACCTTTATATTATAAAAAATGTAGTGATGGATGGAAGAAATTCTCGAGATAGAAACTTGTAGAAAATGTTTGTACGGATTAGTATAAACTATATTTGTCTTTTATCACGTCTCCGTAATTGTTCATTAATTAGAGTTTAATCAGTAAACAGCGAATGAATAAATTGTAGAATCTTATTTCTTAACATGTTTAATACATCTTAATCAAAAATCTTCTAACGTGTTCAGTGTTTCAAATGACACGTGTTCAGTCCGCAACAGTTACAGTTTAGTACGTTCTAACCGTCTTATTGACTAGTACCAATTCACTTATTTTGATTTCACTCTGTTTTTTTCACAATTAGCAAGTATGTATAAATACCCAATTTTCATAACTATTAAATAGTCAGTTTAATGAATAACAAATTTTATTACTTTAATTTTCACAGACGCGGACTTTTCTTGATAATGGTTCAAAACTGAACCGATACGTTGAAATTATAATACTGCAAAATTGCTAATTTTTGTATTTGTGATCGAACCTGTAGCGCCGATAATATATAGTGCATACACGTGTTCAGTATTTCAAATGACACGTATTCATTTTTGTGATAAACGCATGAAATCTGTGTATCAATTCCACAAATTTTCTGTTGAAAATCTTCGAACGATTTCGATCATCGTCGCCGTGCTCCAGGTGGCAGATCCATTTCTAGTTTCCAGTATCTCGCCGGTAAAAATGAATTTGTCTCGGATGGGCCGATGAATTATTAATCGCCGCCGCGGAGAGCAACGGCGATTAGGATTGTCCGTGGTATCGGGGGGCTGTCAGTGTCCTCCGCGTCGTTACCGGTAGTCTCCTCGTGCATCAATGTGGGACCGCGAACGGCGCTGTTTTATTCATAAACTGTTTACCTGTCTCCGGTGAACGAACTCGCAGGGCGAATCAGCCGATCGATCGAAGGATACCGGCGTGCCCGGGTGTCTTATCGGCGAAACGGAATCGAACGTTAGCCGGAGGGGACGAGCCCCGAGTCAAATTACCAAAGTTTTAATTGGCGGAGCAATTAATTTTCCCGTAAATTAATTAAAATAATATCGTGCCTCCTTTGACCGCCAGGTTGCCAAGTAGCTAGCCGATCCGATCTCTCCTATAAAACGATCGTGACCCGATGTGTTTCTTTCTCCAGCTGACGTCGTGCCCACCCCCGCACCATAAAGAATTCGTTATTCCTCATCCCTTTGACCGGCAGCTCCCCCGCGCTCCATGGTTGACGTTCTCGATTTTCTTGAAAGTGCTCCCCGCATTTGTATAATCAAAGAAACGGTTCCAAGTTTTACGCCAAGCCAGTCTTCGCTTTATTTCTCTTGGCTAATTAATTGATCTGCCCGGGTATACAGCGCGCTATTCGCTTTGTAATAAAGTCGCGGGAATAAGGTCACCCCGCCGGATAAAACCCTCTATCAACGTGGCTTTCAGGTGTTTGTTATATTATTCCGACTGTAACCGCTTGCAATCGTTCATTAACCGAAATGTACGAACGCTGGAATGACACTAGTTGAAATAATATAAATGAATTCATAAGAAATTATTAGAATAGGAGCCTTGTAAAAAGTCTAAATAAAATGATGTTTAGATATCTGCAAGCGTTTTCCTTGCATAGGGTGCCGTTTATTTAGTTGCCCACCTAGTTCTGTGGTTTTCGTTGAGAGTTCTAATAAATTAGTCGGCACACCATGTGCAAGATGCTTGAACGATTCTTTGATCGATCAAGAGCATTCTTTACAAATGAAGCTACTTTTAAGGCTCTGTAGGTTTAGCGTTAATGATTTCTCTGTACCATTAAATATTACTAGGAGCGTACTTGTACAGGAGAGAAACTGTACGCGCGAAACGTATCGGCGGGATTTGCTTTTGAGAAATAATATCGGCGAGTCAATCCACCGTGGCAGTGATATCAGTAGGAATTGGGTCGCCTCGGAGTTGAATAAGTTACCGGAAAGGCCGGTCGCGAAATACACGCGGGGCTTAAATGGAACTTAATTAGAGAGTTCGAGGCGTGGTAGCAGTTTTTCTCTGGTAAAAGAGGATACGGTTCTCGCGTCCCGACAAAATGCAAGTACCGTCTAAGAGCGCGTCGTATCGTGGTTTAATTGGAGCGGAATTAATGTTCGCCGCGGTTAAATGTAAATGAAGGGGACGCGCAGTGCGAACCGTCTTTCGGTTTTGTTCTCGGTTTAAGTGCTGCCCCCGAAATGATCCATTTGTCGTTCACCGTGTTACATCTAAACAGTCCGCGAGGACCACCGAGAATCGGATATTATCTCTGGCGTTTGTCGATAACGATTAACCTTTTCAATCGCGGCGAAGACAGTTGTTCGTATCGACACGTCGCTGGCGTCGACTCGCTTGACTGACGGATTTTACAACGGCAGTTCCGTAATATGATAATGCTCAGACTGACGTTTACGATTTGGCAATCTCGCGGATAAATACGAACCCGGAAGCTATAACTGTAATCTGTGCATGTGGTAAGCGTCGCGTTTTAATCGGAAAGTGCAATTCTTTTTTTTAGAAGTATAAACGGTTGCGACCAGATGTCCAGCAAAATTTTCATTGTCCGCCTGGATTTATTTCGCATGGCGAAACCTCTATTTTAGTCGTTTCCTCCTCAAAAAAGTTTCGTCGTAGAACGAGGAACGTGGAACCTGCTGCAACTTTGAGGAGAAAAATCGTAGTTAGATCTGTGCTGATTTTGCATGGTGAAGCCTCTATTTTATTATTATTATTTATGGACTGAAGCCCTTTTACATAAGTGTTTACAATAAACAAGAAGAGAAAGATGAAAGACTACTCGTCTTTACAAATGATATAGTATTATCCTATAATCCTGCATAGTTGCTTTTTTTTTAAATTTTGTAAGGAGTCAATAAAAAAAATCAACCCTAGCAACCGTAGTCCCGTTGAAAGCACCGATTCTCGTTAGGTCACCGAAGTTAAACAATGTGGAACGTGAATGGCACTAGGATGGGTGACCGTCTGGTAACAAACCGGAAAGTGACCCACCCGGGGTGTTTTTCACGTGTTGTTGGCAAAAGGTGGTTCGGAACCCACCATAAACAGTAGGTCTTGCTAAAAAGGCGATGGTGAGAGTGGAAAGAGGGGGAAGAGGATTGGTAAATGAATTTGAAAGCCTGAGGGGACCAAATATCATGTCACATACAATAAAAAAATCAATACGATTCATTGGATTAATTAGTCCATAAGTAGATCTTGCTTTAAGCGTTGAAATCCAGCTCCAGTTCTCAATACACGTACAGAGAAATTGATTTGCGCAATCAAAGAGGAACAATCAATATGATTGTTGTATGTACTTTTTAATGATTCCCCTTAGAGTTACATTTCTTAAATTTGTAACTTCCTCTTTCCCCTGCTCAGCCCCCCTCACGGTACTCTTATCTTAACCTTAATATTAGGTGGTTCGGAACCCACCTTATAAAAGTTGTAGGTCCCGTCGCGAATTAGCCAAGAACAGGAGTGGCACTAGAGGAACTTCAACCCGCTGAATGCGGACAGCGGGTCGCGGGTTGATGTTCCTCCAGACAGGGGAGGTAGAAAGGGGCGCAAGGTCATCTGCGACCCCTGGACCTGGGAGTTTACGGCACCCCCGATGCATCTTCGTGGATGTACACGGGTTCTACCGGTTCTCCCAGGTCCTAAAAAATAAAAAAAAAAAAAAAAAAAAAAAAAGGTCCCGTCGCGAAATAACTCTTTAATAGGAGTTCACAAAGCGACTTAAATAAGCTAAAAAAAACCTTAATATTAATTTATATACTATTTTTACTATAACTATACATGAAAACTACACTTATTGCTAAAAGAAAGAGAGAGAGAGAGAGAGAGAGAGTAAATCTATATACAAAAGCTTATATCTACTTAAATTACCTTACAAACTATTCTTTCCCTCATTCTTTCCAATCTGTTTGGGATTAGCTGAGTGGGCCTGCAGCGTCTGCTACCCGCGATAAGCCATTGGCTTATTATCACGCGTGATCTAGATCGAAGATCGATTGTGGGCTCGCGGAGTGTTCAAATAGAACCACAATTAACGGGATTATATAAGGATTACGAATTAGAAATATCGTGGAAAGAGGATGTTCACACTCGTGTGTCAACGGCTAACAACCAATAGCTACTGAGACGCGTCTCGGACGCCTCGATCGTCACGCGCACACAGACGCACACATAAGTTCCCTCGGAGACACCTGCATCCTTAAAAAACGTAAATAAACGGTCTCGCCCAGTCCTCTGACTTCGGGGAAATACATACACAAAACACGCGCTCGTCGTTCGACCCTTCAAGGAACCCGCAATTTAACACGGAGTTATTGGCCGGCACCGGCGAAGACGATGATTATCGATTATTGACCGCGGCGAGCCGCACGGATTGGCGGATCACACCATCGATCCGCGAGTCAATCGTTTTCGGTGGTGACGGCTAACGGCCAGCTGATTGATCGATCAGTCTTTATCTAGCACTTCTAGAAACGGATCTATCACGAGTATTCACGCGAACTTCGCTCTGCACTTAAACGATTAATATCGCCTCTACTTCGGTGTTATCGTATTCGGGTTTTCATAAACTTCAGAGAATTAGCTCAAAACAATTAGCTGTTTATAGCATTTATTGTAGCTTTAATTCGCTTTGTTCAAAGTTACAAGTTATTTCATAGTTTTAAATCGGAAGTGGACGAACCCAAGTTGGGCTATTGATAAGAAATAAAGTTTAGTGACTATTCTACTTAAAGTTCTTCTGACCCTCCCTTCCGATCCCGAACACAATCAATATGATTATTAATTAAATGAAAAATGAAGCTCTGGTCGGATACTATTCTTCGAGCAGACAATGTTTCTAGGTTCATTGTAGTTACTATTCGTATCTTCCTGAGAATTGTATTCATTACAGAGGGAAAGCTAGATGTGCCGAGTGACCGAGTGAAGAAGTCGATCAGAGGAACGTATTAACGTGTTAATAGGTTCGATGAAAACCGTTCGATCCTAGAGCAGTGTTCCGTTCTCGATTCGAATGCGCGGTGCAGGGTGGTGGTCGGTTGTGGGAGGGCTTGGAGGCGCTCGGGAACGACCAGTCAATAATGGCGCTTTAAAATGGCTTAAGAGTTGCGAAACAATTCGTGAAGCCCCGGGAAACTGACAAATGCCATCAAAGTTTTAATGCCGAAGTCATTTAAAAGTTCGGCCCATCCGTCGCGTGGCCCGCGAATGGAACTTGCCTCTTTACCGGCGCGCGCCCTCGTTCCCGGTCGCCGCGTTTCTTCCCCGAACGAACCGGCCGTCCTCTTTCTCTCCCGTGTAGACATCTACGCTCTAATCCCGTGTCTACCCTTACCCGGCCATTCCCCGTGCTCGTTGGAACGCAATCTCGCAAATTTGCTTTGTCCCGGGCGAACGACAGGAGTTTGGGGTGGGCGAGAAGAGAGAGAGAGAGAGAGAGAGGGAATACAGTAGAAAGAGGACAAGAGTTGCGAGACGGAAAGCTGCGACGCGCGAAAACCGTCGGCACGGGATCCGGTTACATTATTATTTAAATCCCTCGACCTAGATTATTCTGATCCCCGGCAAAATGGATTTCTAACATGCCCGTGTCTACGCTCAACCGTTTTCGTTTGTCACGTCGACATCCGACCGACGCGACCGCTTCCGCGCGACCGAATTTATACGGGCCAAGTGATTGAAGTGAGTCAAGCACCCAAAACTTTTTCCTGCCAGCTGCCTAACTCGATAACACGTGACAAGGCTTATCCCAGCCGTCGATCCCCCGGATCCGACCGGTAGCTCGTTTTTCTTTCTGGCTTTGACGACACACGAACCGAATTCATATCTTTGTAGCTCGCGTTGTTTTTCTCTGGGATTTAGAACTATTCTTGTCAAACGAATCTGCGGGAAAACCAGAAAACAGCGGGATTCTCGTGGAAATTCAGGATCACATTCGAGTTCTCTAAAATCTACATTAACAAATTGTGATTAGCTTCGAAGCAAGTATTGTGGCGCGATGAGAATAGTTCCGGAACGCTACAAGGACAAGAGGAATCCATCGTTGGAATCCACGGAAATTACCGACACGGTTTTCACCGACTCCAGATTTGACAGACAATAACTTTGGCCGACAACGAATCTAAAATCGTTGTCGATCAAAGACGTTTTGGGTTTAGGATGTTCTGGAGGTATATAAAAACGCAATAAATCTTTGAAAATTTGACAAGATATAATTCTTACTAAACTAATGCAATTACCAAAGTTTGGGTTCGATTCACTACACCGTTTAATATTTATAGCAACTTAAAGTTTGCACATTTTAACGCGTGTTCTTATGGAGAATTCATAAAATTCCACTTCAAACCCTATTTAAACCTTGAAAAAACGCAACTAGAAACTTTAGTTTTTTTTATATATAGTAAAAATTATGTAATTAATTATGTTCAAAATATATTACGATTCACTAAACAGTTACAGAGCAAAAAATTATTAACTGTTACAAAACTTCAAATTTATCGTGTTGTCATCTCACTAGCATGAAAACGCGACAACAGTGTAGACCACTGAATATAGCTACTATATCATCTATAATGCAGACGTTGCAGACGATGATTGCGCGCGACGTTTGAATCTTTGTCTTCCGTAATATTCGAGTTTACCTTTGGTTTTCCACTTTTTAAACCATTTTGCTGTTGAGCAAGCCGCCAAAAATAAACTTTCTCTGACACTATTTTACCTTTCCAACGGTAAGTTTTCGCTTTTAAAGTATCAGACATTGCATTTCTCAAAATCACGATAGTTTTCAAACGTACACAATACTACCAACTCTCAAATACAAAAATACAGCTAAGTACAATGTTGTCACGTTTTTTGTTATTATCAGAACATAATTTTACGCAAATTTCACATGTTTATTTTCAATAATAACCATGAATATTGCTTTCTGAAGTATTTTTAATTTATTCAACTATTTATTTTCAACTTTTTATTGCGTAATTATATATATTGAATATCACAAATTTATTATCTTAAAGTTCAAATCAGGGGGTACAATCATTGCAAAAGTCACTTACAATTTTTTATAATATGAAGACAATTCGATTAAACAAATAAATATAACATGAAATTTACTAATTAAACGAAAGCTTTTAAATTAATCTATTTTTTTCATGCAAAATATACTCATGAATGGCTTTCATTACCAATATATTGATAGATTTCGAATTTCTTATACTTTTGTCTCCCATTGTACCTCCAGAACATCCTTAAAGGCGTTGTCTGTCAAATCTGGAACCGCTGATAACCGTGTCGGGAAAATTTGTATCAGTGATTTCCATGGGACTCCCCCAATATTTTGGTTTTGACGTCATAGAATACGTCAGGCCAATATTTCCCAGTATTATACTCCATTCTATAAATCGGTAATTAGATTTAGGAGCAATGAAAGCACAGAAATAATTTTTCCAATCCAGATTGAGCACGTAGACCTCCGTGGTTACCCGCACTACTGTTTCGTTGGTGGAACAATTCCCGAAGTTTTAAATCGCAGCAATTTCAGACAGTCTCTTCTATTCGAGATTTCGCTTTCCAAGATTCCGTCTCTTCGTTCACAAAGACTGTTCGATTAGACCGCGTTGCGCCGTCGTTGATTTTCGAATAACTTCGCTGGAGGTCGTAAATCTCCAACTCAAATCTATGAGAACGCGAATTAATCGATTCCTTTCCATCTATTGGACGGAAAGGATATTATTGAACGAACTCGCACTTTTTAACAAAATGAACTCTGAATTTATTTAATACTGTCAAATTTACAAGATAGTCAAAGGTGATGGTACATGATTCAAGTCTCGAGATGAACTGTACTGCCGGTGAACATAATGAAAAACTGTCGGTTTCAAAAAAGGCGTGAATTTAAAAATCAGCCATGCGGATTCGTCGATTGGCATTTCCTTCGACATTGGTGAGGGAAGCGATCGTCTCAGCTGACTGGTTAAAATTATAGACAATACAAAGGGTAAATATATTATGAACTTGATGATTTCGGCGCCAGGTTCGACGAATTATAAAGAAACAACAAGTATGCAATTATTTAAACATGTTTCTCGACGTTTCGATCCCTGTGTGGATCTTTCTCAAAGAGACATTTTTTGTGTCTGAAAAATAGTATATGTATAATATATTTTTTTTTTTGAACAACCATATTGTAGCACAGCCGTTTGAACCAATAAAAGTAAAGAAAATTATACGTACTTGCTGTGGCAAAAATTAACAAAACAATTGAACAAATATTGGTGAGTTACGACTATCCGAACTCTACCTCATGGTGGCAGATATGTAACTAAAGCACGTGCTAGCAAACGCGAAGAAGAAAGTACAATGTGTGAAGACGATCTACGGTGATTGATTAGTCGATATCGATCGAATATGATTCGCAATATATTGCGTGGCAAGTTTGAATGGTGTGACTGAATAAACATTATGAACACGTATCTAACACACTGTTTAAATTTACCAAAACAAAAACAAACCAAAAATAACCATTCTTTAAAATAATTTTACAAAGGGTAAATGACCGCCTCTCTCTATGTTCACTCGCAGGACCGTCATATCTGTGAGTGACCCACGCGGCAAATCCCCATGGCCCAGGCAAGAGGCATAGCGAGCCATATGTCCGAAAGGCGCTTGACTCGAACAAGGCATGGCCAATAATACTTAAAAAAGGTGACTCGAATCTGGTCGCCAGTAGATCTAGAACCTTTACCCAAGTATATGAGATACCCGGGTACTCGGGTATCCATGAGACACCCGGGTAGAGCAAAAATACCCGGGTATCTCATTAGATAGTCGGCTACCTTTTTTTTTTTTGTTTAAGGGCGGTGGGGGAATCCTATTGCGGACACCCTCCCCTACGATGTTGTTCGGGGAGGGTAGTGTGGGACTCGGCTCCCCCCTCGGATGGTATTGGGGGGATTATCATTAGCTAATACTAAGTCTACCGCCATACCCACTAAACCCCCACCGCCCAGGTCCTTTTGACCTTCTCCTCAACCTTATTTGACGCATATAACATCGGCACCGTATCGCTATTCGCATTTCATGGTGCCCATGTTTTATGCGTCCCCAAACCACACCTGTTCTTAGCTCATAAGATAGTCGGCTACCTGGGTATCTCATGAGAGAGTCGGCTACCCGAGTACTCGGTTCCAGGAAATGGAAACTATTTGGATCGGTGCCGGTTCTCGAAACAGTTATTAAGAACCGAAATTATGTTATAACTGTTACTATATTCATTATTTGAATTATTGTTCCAATAATAATTTATTGTTAAAATAATTGTTCAAATAAATACATCTCTGAATGTATGAATATAGAAGCAAATTATAAAAAATTATTATAACAATACGTAATTGTTGAATTAATAATTCAAATGAATATAGAAACAAACTATAAAAACTTGTTTAAACTGAAAATATCAATAAATAACTATTTAAATAATAAATATATAAGGCCACACACAATACAGAATATAGAATGACAGAACCGAAAAATAACAGCTATAGAATCGAAATAAGCCAGAATCGATATTCTATTTAGTAACAGTTATAACATCATTTCGGTGCTTAACCCTCATCCGTCCCTCATTTCGCGAACTGAATCTGTCCCTCGGTGTCAAATTGACACAGCGATAAAATAAACGATAAAATAACAAGTCAAACAGTTGTTTTTCGATGTTTTTTTTATTCAAATTGATGAGTTAACATTCACATCTTAGATTTTTGCGGTTATATGTTTCGCATTAAAAAAAATAAAAGCCATCAAGTTTTGGACAAATTTACATACAAATTACCGAACGGTATAACTTATTTCGGGAAAACTGTGTCAAATTGACACGAGGGACGGATGAGGGTTAATAACTGTTTCGAGAACCGGCACAGATCCATAACAGTTTTCATTTCCTGGAACCGAGTACTCGGGTAGCCGACTATCTCATGAGATACCCGGGTATTTTTGCTCTACCCGGGTGTCTCATGTCTTGCTCGAGTACCCGGGTATCTCATAAATCACAGCTCTAGTCGCCAGATGCGGACCTAGGATTTGTAAAACGCTAAATCAAAAGAGGAATGATGGCATTTCGGAGAGATTGCTGCTATACCTGGTTCGATGTTATTTTACTTGATGACTCGATGTTATTTATGGGGTCGTTTTATGACCTTGACTACCTGCCTTGCAAATTGAATTGATAATGAACTAAGAGTTGCAACGTTCTTTTTTTTACTTGCAATGAACAAAGACAAAAGAGATTGTCCTCGACAATGTGTCATCGAATGCCAGTAAATCCGAGGTGCGAAGTAGATTTCAAGGAAGATTTTCGCCGACACGTGGCAAAACGTCGTGCGACTAGTTAATCAAAGCGTAAATAACAGAACGAAACGGTGGTTGGGAAAGCGGCGATTCGAGCGGCACCATTTAACAGACCTCGGACGTGCATTCGTTTCACCCTGGAGACGCGTCCGTTTCCGGGTTCGGTGCACTTACACCTGCAGACGTGTCTGCCGGCATCCGTGACATTCGAGGTGGCAATCCTCCTGAGTAGTCCCTCGGTTCCAGGAGTCAACGTGGATCGGTCGGGGAGGAACTTCTTCGTGGGCTTTAAGCGGCAACGAGAAAGCGCATTAGCGATAATTGCTGGGTTACGTCAACTTCCACTGTCCTATCTGGAGTGCAGCCAGCGAACAGCGAAATAATTGAATGGGAAATTAAAAAGACTGTGCTCCTGGACCCGTCTTTCCCTCTACACCAACCAACACTACCACCGATCGTTCGAATCAAGGTAAGTGACTCAACATTAATCTAATTCTTTGTCTTCGTCCTATCATTCTATCGAAATGTTGATCGTCTAAAGAATAGTCTATTCTTTATTGTCGCAATTTCACTTGTTTCTGATCCGCTCTTCGTATGTGTTCATAAATGTTCAGCCACTTGAAAGGTTCAGCAAAGGTAGGTGCGCTGTTATTAGAAATTTTAATAAAAGCATTTTGAACCAACTATTTTATAATTTTTTCATAGGAATTGAAGTACTAAATACAAAGCTTAATATATAGTAAAATTATGAAATAAATATACAGCTCGGTTTCTAAGTTTTCACTTGAAATAAACAGGCGTTTTATCAGTCTAACACTTAGCAATGTATTAAGGGGCACACAGTGGGTCAGTGGATAGAGCGCGCGACTGCGACCGGCGGTCTCGAGTTCGAATCCCCGCGCCCTGGCACCTCTTGAATTAATTCAATGTGCTTTTTTAAAAAACTGTGGTGCCCAAGGTGGTTCGGAACCCACCTTAATAAAAAGTAGGTCCCGCTGAAATAGGCGATAGGGAGAGCTGGTTAAAGGTGAGAGGTATGGAACGGGATTTGAAACCCTGAGGGGACCAAATATCCAAGACACTTAGCAATGTTTTAATATGAGCAAGTCTTGCTGAACTACGTTATATTAGCTACAATTACGGCCTATGAAAATCTTCAAAAAATGCTGGAACATAAAAATGGATAGATTTTAGAAAGATTTTTATTTGTTCTGGATGTGCAGACATTGTTTCACCAAACACCAGTAGGCTAATTACGAGCCTGCAGGTGAAACGATGGCGCCAGCAGATCAACGATAAAGATTTAAATAGAACGGTGGCGAGCCTGCTAGAGAAATGATCAAGCTCGCTGGAGAATTGGTAACATCGGATCGGCTCGCGTGTACAATAGCGCGGTGATCGATAAGAGGTGAGCGCGGCACTAAGATAACCGGTAATACACGCGATTAGGTTGAAAAGGAACGGCGATATCGAGGGTAAGGCGTAGAAGTAAAAAGCCGATGAAGGAACAATGGGAGAGAGAAGTGAACACGGTGTAAAGGAGCGAAGGATTAATTCGAAAGATTTACAGCACGGCTGAACCATTATCGCGTTTCGTCGGGTGGATAAGAGTTTGCCCTCTGGGCTTTTAATTCCTCCGCAGACGCCGCACCTTCTTCTCTTGCTCTCTTTCTCTCTCTCTCTCTCTCTCTCTCTCTCTCTCTCTCTCTCTCTCTCTCTCTCTCTCTCTCTCTCTCTCTCCTCTTTCCCTTTCTCTCTCTCTCTTTTTTTTCGACACTTGCCGCAGCCTTAACCCCTTAACCGCCTTAATGCGCCGGGGTACGCGTCGCTTCCGCCTGGTGTGTCTGACACTTAATTAGAACCGTTGTACTTGAAAACGGCGTGCTCAAAGTGCGTTCCCGCGAGGGAGCTACACAATTCCGCCGGCTAGCCGCAAGAAAATCCATCTCTGTTACGGGCCTCGAATATTTTCCCGCGCCATCCGCAGCAGCTCGTCGAGGGGATTGACTTTCGATCCTTGAAATCAGAGAAAACGATTGCTGGACCTCGAGAACCTTCGCAATCGTGCACGCTGTACGACGAAATTGCTGGCACCGTGTTTTATTCTTCCAAACACAAGCGAAAAATCGCGCGCACACGCGGGTCCGTTTTTTCTTTCAACGCGTCGACTTTGTTCATTTTTTCTTTTTTTTGTCACCACGTTTTTGGCTACGTCAAGTTTTAGTGGAATTCGTAAGAACTTAGGGAACAGCCATCGTGATAAACTTCAGCAGTTTCGGTTTCATTCGCCGAATTACTTTGATTTTACGGGATTTTTCGTGCCGGCAGCTCGCCGGTTATTAGAGTTCTTCTCCGTCCGAACTCTTTCACTGAAAATAAAATTCACCGGGATAATGGCGTTCGTAAATCAAATGCGGCGAACGTTTATGTTTTTATCTCGCGTGATTGGTTACCTCTTTCGTGACGCGACCTCGACTTTTCTGGATCTTCCTTTTTTTAATGCCTTGAATACATTGAACGCAAGCTATCGATGTTCTTAGATTCCTTTAGCACATTAAAATGCATGGAAAATGCATCAAATTCTGATCTCGCAACGATGAAGAGGAAGCAAGCTCAGTCTCGCGACTTGTTCGAAAGGAAATAGCGTCCGAAGCTCGACGCGAAGTAGTAGGTAAAACGTTGGACTGCAGTACATCGGAGCGCGATTTATACGGGGACTTTTTTTTTGTAATCAGTTCATGCGAGAAATAGGAGCGGCAGATAGGTTTGAATGGGATTTATATCGGGCACGGTGCTCGGGCCGAATATTTGCAGTTAATAGAACGGGGCCGGGCACTGTCTCGCGAAGCGTTTCAATTGTATAAAATGTTCGCACTGAAATGAGATCCCTCGATTTTACGATTCGCCGTTTTATCGCGTCTTAACATGTGTACCCGGTGAAACAAGACAGCCGCGCGTGTTATAAAATATCAAATCCTCGGGAATATTCGGGGTAGTCGTTGCAGCCGTACGATAAAGTTATTTCGCCGGGAACATCATAATATAACGCGGAGAATAAAAAGGCTGAAATAGGAAATCACTTAAAGTTCTCGTGAATCCGTGGGACTGATTCACGAGAGAAGAGAGGGAGAGAGAGAGAGAGAGAGAGAGAGAGAGGGTGTGCAGGAGGAGTAGGGTGGCGGTGGTGCCAATGAAATTCTCTGACCGCGCGAAGTCTAGAAGCGAGCTTCAGTTTTACGAGCCATACCGGCGAAGCTTACAGACGATTCCGCGCCCGCCTTCTTCTCCACGCCGAACGACTTTACTGTACCAACCATCCCCTTCACCATCCCCTCCCCCTTCCGCTCTTGCTCCGCTTACTTTGGTTAAAGAATCCTATTGGAGAAGTTTTTACGATTGGTTCGTTTGCGAGAGGTTCGCGTCGCCTTGCCAAAACTGCTCGATGCGGAGATACCGATAGGGATGAAACGTTCCCAACCTGATATAATTGCGAAACAGTCGTATCAGCAGCTTTCGCCGATTTGCCCGGAGATCTCCGTTTCGTTTCATTCGATCTTCCATATTCGTTTGGCCTCGCGACATTTTTATAAACACGACAAACTTCTGGGTCAATTATTTTTACTCGTAAACACGCCGCGCGAATTTGTTTCATCGTTTCTGTTTTTATCGTTCTCGAAGATCGCGATTCGTGTGCCGAATTTAACCGGGTCAGAAGGAACGCTGGCGATGCTGGTATTAACAAACGTTTGTTAAAGTCGCGTTTCATTCTCCGTGGTCCCTTTCACGTGTTCTACCGCAAAAAGAATTTCAAAATCCTGTCATTTTATTACTAGATAAAATTAAAGTTTGGTCCCTTCATCGATATATTTACCAAATATTTTACCTGAGTTGCGAAAACTCGAAGTGAAGTAGAAATTAATCTTCTTTATTAAGTACAATAACAGTATTTATAAAATCCGCTGTGTATTTATTACGAACGCATTAAACATAGTAAGAAAGAAAATAAATATCTACTTCGCTCCGGTTCGATGCGATCCGGGTAGAAATTTTTTTATTTTGCATAAAGACTCTGGTTATCCAGCTCGAAAACATTCTGGTGTAAAAGCCCATTCTATTTATTCATTGTGCGAAGGCAATGGCACGCCCGCCCGTAAAAGCTTCGTCCCAAAAATTGCAACCCAGTTTCGTCGTAATTCCTATTATAATTCACCGTGCAGTGCAATAATTATCAAACGCCGAGCGTTCCGGAATAAGGGAGCAGATTGTGGGACGGTGGTTGAATGTCGCGACAATAGGGTGGTTTTCGCGGATAATGAGCACGCGTTCGAAATAACTGAGAATTTAGCGGCGGAAAAAATCGTACCGACGACGAAGGTGCTACGCCGTTGATCGTTGCGGAATATAGGACGCGGAACAGCCGCGGAAGTTTTCAGGCGCGGAAAAACGGCCGTGACACGCGCGCGTTGCAGTTCGCGTCCACGTCCAGCGGAATGCGAGCACGCCGATGAATTCTCCGGGAATTCTCAAGTTCCGTAATCATCGCAATTTCGTCGTACGTGACGTAATTTTGAATAGGGATTATTCAAATTCTGCGTGTGCTCGCGAAGTCGCCGCAGTTCGTCCGCCGCCGGTTACATTTGGTGGTGAGCGTTACGTCAGCCTGCTCCACTACCTGTCAAACTAAACTACGATGACGTTGTACATGTGGAGGGATCTGATTGCGAGTTGCGGTGCGGATTCGGGGAACCTCCAGAACGCGGGATCATCAAAACAAGGGACACGTGAAGAATCACTTTCGAGGAAGGTTTCTCTATCGAATTTATACAAAAATTAACCTAACATTAACTGTGTACAAGGGGGTAATTGAAAGAAACAATTTGTCTGCAGAAATATTTGTGAAAAGATAAGTATACAATGCACTATATGATATCGGCGCTACAGGTTCGATCACAAATACAAAAATTAGCAATTTTGCAGTATTATAATTTCAACGTTTCGTTCAGTTTTGAAGCATTTGAACCATTTAAACCAATGGTTCAAATGCCACAACAGTAACAGTTTGGTACAGTTTCAACCGGCTTAGTGACTAGTAACATTCCATTGAATTTGATTTCATTCTGTTTTTTTTTTTCACAATTAGCATGTATGTATAAACACCTAATTTTCATAACTATGAAATAGCCAGTTTAATGAATAACAAATTTGATTTCTTTAATTTTCACAGACGCGGACTTTTCTTAAAAATGGTTCAAAACAGAACCGAAACGTCGAAATTATAATTCTGCAAAATTGCTAATTTTTGTATTTGTGATCGAACCTGTAGCTCCGATATCATTAGTGCATACCTATGCAAAATTTACGATCGTTAAAAATGGAGAATATTATTAAGTATACAATGTTTGAAAATTATAAACATATCGCAGATAGCATTCCTAGAACATTTTTGGAAATTTTCCATTCGGGGACTTTCCAAAGAAAAAATTTCTCTACGTAAGTGTTTGTAGAATTTTATTGATTTTTAAAAGACAAGTATCCAATACTTAAATTCGGTACCTCTTCATTTTCATTTTTGTCACCCTTAGGTGAATTTACACCCCCTACACAGAGAGAATATTAAATCGTGTATATACTGCAAAAATAGTTACTTTAGAATTGTTTCAGGTACTGAAAAAGCTTCCTCGGCACACCCGTCCCTTAGAAAGACCAGTTTCGACGCAGTCCGAGTCCTATTCATGTCTCGAGAACTTAGGAAGGCAAGGTATCGACCCTTAGACTGAGCAAACATCTTCCCGACGATCCTCGGGGTAAGAACGCTGTCTGAGATTCGTTCGAACCCCCTGTCGGATGAGACGGAAAGAGATAAAGCATAACAGCATTCGCGCTAACGTCTGACGATTTCGATGATTTCATGGACTGCTGCTTTCATAGATTTCACTGTGGCACATTCACGGGAGACGAAGACGCTCCGACGCTCTCGATGAACCACTTCGGTTTCTCCCTCGCTCTTCATCTACTCGTGCATAGATATATATCTGTCGCGGAGTAACTTCAGATTGATGGCGGATATCAATTTTACCGTCCAAAGTTATTGCTGGAATGTTTGCGTTCATTTGAATATATCGATGCATAAATCAGGGGCCCTGCAGGACGACCTCTTTGTCTTCCAAAGGCACGATACTGCGAACGTGCAAGATTTACACGTCTGTCAATCAGTGTCTCGCTTCAGCTACGCTCGCGTGTTTCGTCATCGGACTGCTCAATTATCCAGACTGAGTCACGCCATTTTTACACATAGTTTTTTCTACAAATACCTGCAATATATTTTTATTCATACAAAGTCTAATAATGTTCTCGTGGAATAAAATTCTTGCGATGAATTCTTGCTAATTAAATTAGAACATTTCATCGCAAGAATTTTATTCCACGAGAACATTATTAAAATAAAGTTAAATTAAAAATTAAAATAAATTTACGCCATTTTTATGGACCGTGTCTTGGAAAGTCTATTTCATACGGTTTCGCTTTCGTATAAATGCAACGACGGATTTAACCCTTATACGCTTCTTAAAAATAGCTGCATAAAAGAGACTAAAATAACAATTTACCCATTTCTATTTTATACATTAAATCAACACATTATGTTTCAGACATAAAAGGATGAATATTTTTACAGTATGTGAAAATATTGAATAGGTGAATTTTCACCCGGAGGAACGCATGGGGGTTAAGAAATATAAATGCACTTTTTGGAACGTTTCGATCAAAGTGAGAATACAATGTTAGAACGATCAGAAGTGGTTCGGAATTTTCGTAGTGAAATTGACAAACATGAAATTATTGATAATAAAAGGTGAGAAATATAAGAACGCGATTCAATTGCAGAATGAAAGTTTCACTTGAAAAGATTTTACGTGTCCAATGTATTTCGTAATAACACTGTCTCATTGTTCGTGAGACCAGCCACCATCTATCCCCATGTTTTAGATTTCGAATTATATAGAGACGTCGACAAGCCGCGATTACAAAAAGCTAACTCTACGTTACGACCTGTAAATCAAGCAATATTGTAGTTTCAACGGCTGATCCACTTAAAGGAACGCCTTCGGAAACGTCCACCATCGAGTTCCGTTTCCCTTCACGCACGCTTTCCCCGTTTTCGTGTCCCGTGGAATTCACCGTCTCCCGTTATCGCAGATTTGTAGCCGCAAACCTTTTACGCGATCAAATTTATCGAAAACTTCCAAGTCTTTAATATTGCCGGCAATCGATTACGCTTGTACCACTTATCGGTCGCCGTGGAGAACGGTTTCGCCGTGGAAAATTTGCTGCGGTCCAAGTCGTGTGCCGTTTGTTCGTTCGTATCGACTCTTTTGCGAATCGATTCGACGCCTAACAGGATTGCGACTCGATCCCTCGCAGTCAGAGATCGATAGAGTTATGGATCCTTTTTTTATGTGAGACTAGAAGTTTTAGATTGAATAAAACTTGTGAAATATACAGATAAAAATTTCTCTGTAACGAACAGGGATATTTTCTTCATTAATATTAACAAATCAAACGTCCAAATTGGAACGAATCAAATTGGTTGAAGTCAAGACTATTTTATTGAGATTTATAGAGAATGGTAAGAGTAAAACGATTTTACTAAGACTAATAAAGTGCGAGTTTATTAGGAGTAATAAAATTGATTGGAAACCCTAATGGGAAACCGATACATTGATTTTACATTAATAATTATTTCCTTGGGTCTTATCTGGACCACTAAACGCAGCAATAAGTCGAAGACTGACGTTTCGCTGTTTAATATTAGAAACTGTCTACTTTCAATGAACATGTTAAATGAAAATTCATATAATTTCGAACTAAATATTGCAAAAATTCTGTTCGTCCTCAAATATCTCATACATTTTTAAATATGAGGAAATATGGAAGGATTGTTTAACAAGCTTCACGATGTGATACAAAACTGTTAGATATTGGAAACTGCAGATATGTTTAAAATAAATGTGCACTTAAT
This sequence comes from Lasioglossum morio, assembly GCA_916610235.2. Classification (NCBI taxonomy): domain Eukaryota; kingdom Metazoa; phylum Arthropoda; class Insecta; order Hymenoptera; family Halictidae; genus Lasioglossum; species Lasioglossum morio. Next base: position 6,635,933 of record OU744325.1, on the reverse strand, counting down.
AATTGAAAATTCTCAGGATTCTGATCGCATTTAAGTATCTCATACATTTTCTAAACATGAGAAAATATGGAAAGATTGATTATTTAACAAGCTTCATGTTGTGTAACGAAATCGTTCAATATTAGAAACTTGCACATATGTTTAAACTAAATGTGCACTTAATAAATGAAAATTCCAAGGATTTTGATCGCAGTTAAATATCTTATACAGAATAATTGCATAGTTATAAGGTGATTTGAAGTGGCTAGGATAAATTGCGGGTAAATATATTTTCTAGCTGATTATCAGGAATAATAGCAAATTGTGGCGGCCCACTTCAAAACCATGACTCGCCATCCCATCGTCTGTAACAGAGTAGTGCCTCGCTGGCATTGGCGTAGCATCCAGGTAAGCACCGAGCCAGCAACTTATAGTGTAGGCGATGTAAACGTAGCGCGAGGGTGTGGTAGACGCGGGGAAGGGCAGAATGGTTGCCCGGGTGGTATAACTTCGAACTTGGTTATGGAGTTGGTTGAATTATGTGTCACGTAGCTAGTCGCGCGCGAATGCGCCACCCGAAATAGGCTGAAACACCCCCTTGGATGCGCCTCCTGCTCCCTACATGTGTGTATTAGTCTATATAATAATGTATTAACCTGTGTGCTCGCCTAGCTGAGTCTGTGCTCACTTTTCGCGCCCTTCTGTGGCAGCACTTCAGGTGAATATGTAAGTGCACACAATGTTTCATGATGGTGCGAGAAACTGTCCTAATTTACAATAGAAAAGAATTGTTACGATTGAACTAGCAAGATTTTATAGAATAACAGCAGGGTGTTATGAAACATGAAAGAATATCTGAGAAAAATCAATTGTATATTTTTCTACAAATGCCTGGAAAATATTTTAATTCGTGCAATGTTTAATCATGTTTCAATTCCTGCGATAAACTGTCCTAATTTACAATAGAAAAGAATTGTTACGATTGAACTAGCAACATTTTATAGAATAATAGCAGGGTGTTATGAAAAATGAAAGAATTATTTGAGAAAAACCAGCTGTATATTTTTCTACAAATGTCTGGAAAATATTTTAATTCGTTCAATGTTTAATAATGTGCTAATTTGTGGAATAAAATGTTCTAATTTAAAAGAGGAAAGCCACTTGTATACTTCTCTAGAAATGTCTGCAAAATATTTTAATTCAGATAATGTTTAATACTGTTCTAATTTCTGGGATGAAGTGTTCTAATTTTTAAGAGAAAAGAGCTATCGTTATGATTGAACTAGCAGGATTTTATAGAATAATAGCAGGGTTTTCTGAAAAATGGAGAAATTATCTGAGAAAAGGCCAGCTGCATGTTTTTCAGAAATCTCTCGGGCTCTCCTCGTGCACGTTCCGTAAACGCACCAAGATCCACGTGGTCTGCTCGTAAAGATATTAGAAAACGAGTGTCGATTCCTGGTGGAGGGCTGCGAAGAGTCGATTTCGCGTAAACGGGCGCTAAGGGTCAGGGAATAGCGCGGGGCATAGATTGTTTCTCGTAGCGAGTTTCTTTCCCCGTTGAACGACGAGGAATCGTTCGATTGCTCGGCCGTTCGTTTGTGTATTCGAAGTTTATGATGCACCCTGCTCGGCCTGGCCTCTTCCTCCGAGGGAAGTCGTATTCGACAGAGAACGTGGCCGTGTTTGCGAGGTAAAGCGGCTGGCAAAGTTGCGGGCCAACTTCTCTCCCGCAGTATTATACGAGAATTGATAATGCCGAAGTTGTTAATGCATTCTCGGATCAGTGCGCCATTTATGGACCGTAGGAGGAAGGACCCCGACCGACCCCCTCCATCCTCTCGCAGTACCCCTTTCAAAACGTCCCCTGTCGTATCTGCCGCCCGACCGAAATTCGGAGCGCGAACCGAGGCGCGAGAAGTGATTAATTCGTTTCGCAAGTTCGCAAAGGCGACGACGCTCTCTGCCGCCGCAGAGCCGATGCCGACGCGGCAAACGTGTGCAAGTGGATAACAATAACCACGAAGGAAACCCACTCGCTCTTAATCAATCGTACCCAGGGACGAAAATAACTCGGAGAGACTCGTCAGCTCGCCGATGCACTACCTGTAATTTAGATAAACTGGGGGTAGCACCTAAAATTTGGGCTCGGGAATTTTTTTTCGAGACCTGAACTCGAAACTCAATTTGGGAGCTGTCATTCAGGGTGTGATGCAATTCAATCGGTCTGCAGAGGAAAGGGGTGGTAACGTGGCACCCCTATTTTATATTTCTTCCTAAAATCTGATTGATATCTACACTCCCGTTCATAAATCACCGGACACTTGCTTATCTTCAACAAAATGGTAATTAAACAGTACGAGCTTCCAATTTGATTTCATTGTTTTATTTTTATTATTTAAATGCAAAATTAAATCTGTATACTGTTAAAATATTTTTGTCGGATTTGATTTAGTACATGCTCTCTAAATTCAAAGAAGTTATAATATATTTTATAATATGGGACCTTTAATAACGAAAAATCGTCTGCATCCAAATTCGAATAAGTGTCCTGTGACTAAAGTTAAATGTACTAAAAACAAACGCTTCAAATTCAGGCGAATTAGCTTCTAATTTTCTCGAAAGTGGTCGATAAATCGAGTAATTTAACACCATCAGATATTTGGAATTGAGATTCCTGAAGGATAAAGTTTCCGTCAATAATTCAAATTGTGTTGGACGAGAGCGACACTTAACTCAACTGAATAAATGCACAGATACTGATAGAATTACAATAAAAAGTGGAAGTTTTTTCATGAGGGATTTTTCGCGATTCTTCTCTTTCGTTTTGGTCGAGAGGAGACGATTAAACGTTGATGGATAATCGGTAAAATTTTAAACAATAAGAAGCGGAATGAAAATCCATCTGCCGTCACTGGAGCTACAGTTGGCGTTCTAAAACGCAACGGTACATATTCATTCAACGATAGCTCTTGCTGATTATTTTTCACTTTTGATATTTCACCAGTGACGTGTTATCTTTTTTTTTTTTTATAAATCGCAAACATGAACTTCGATGGATCGAAGGGCATGTTTGTTTCTATCGAGCGGCGGTTCCGCTAATTGGAAAAAGTCAGTTATGAACGCCGCGCACACCGGTCGACGATTTTTCAATATATGCGTATAAACTTTGTCCACCGTGACGTCGCAGTGGCACATAGATGGAACGAGTTCGCGGCCCATCGGAATGCACTTTTATTATTAACGACATAGATGTCCGTTGATGGATCTGCCGGCTGATATTATTGGTCACGGGCCGTTGTGCTTGTTTTTTTTTTATTTTTTTGCGAACGCAGAGCCGCGCCGCGTTATATTTAGATATCGTGGAAATATCCGTGCCGTATGAATTTGTTAATTAATTACGCTAGAAACTCTGACAGTATGTAACAGCGTGTGCGCCGGTTATCCTGCATACAAATGTCAAACATATTAATACAGCATCCAACGTTCCAGGATTTACCTTGATCAAATATTTTATAAAACATCCCCTCGCGACCGATACGCTGGAAATCATGCTCTACTAGTAATTCTAAATCAAAATTTTCTCACACATTTATCGGTTTGTTATGTTCCATTTTAACCGTTTGCGCTTGGAGCTATTTAACTCGAAAATTCAAAATTGATACAATGTCACATACAATACCTAAATGTTTAGCAATAGTTTAGACACCGACGTATTTAACCGTTTGCGGTCGGAGCTATTTTAACTCGAAAATTAAACGTTTCTTCTGACCTACAATATTTCCATTCTCTATGATTTTTTTAATTTGATAAATATGAAATTGATATAATACCTCATACAATACTTAAATGTGTAGTAATTGGTTAGATACTGACATATCTGATAGTGGAAACAATTATTTAAATAATAGTACAGCAATTTTTAGTGGCGTCTCAGAGGTGCCACTGGAGTGCTAAGGGTTAATAATGTAAAGAATATTTTGAATAACGGTCCAGCAATTTCATTTTCGGAAGTCCAACTATCAGTTCCAATTTATATCAGTAAGTTTACTTTTAACACTAAACCTACCACTGCCGGTTTTATAGTTTTCACTTTACAATTATCGAAATTATAAAGTTGAGAGTTTTGTCTTTTATGTAAGTAAAGTCGTTTCAATCGGTTTCGCTGCATAGTGTATCATATCTGATACAGTTAACAAATCTGGTATATTTTTTTCCCTTAAATAAACCAGAAAAACTGATCATCTCTCAATAGTTTCATCCCAATTAAAAAAAATCATGCAGTGAAGAGTTAATCGACAATAAACCAGCAAATTAAAAAAAAAATTGCGAATCGATGAGATTCGGTGGGACAGTGAAGGTCTCGCGTGAAGGTGAAAAGGGCAGGTTTTCATAGTTCACGAGCACGATCGAGCGTTGAAAGAGAAAAGCGAGGCGCGGCTAAGGTTTCAGCAAGTCGATGAATGCTAGGGATCGGGAGGTGCTCACGTCTGAAGTAGTCTGAACGACTTTGTCCTGGTCGATTCTGTCCGCTTCGGTGCCCTTCAATGCCTGCCATCGCCACGTCCTAATTATTCTGGTAATTATTCTAGCCATTATCGTGCCGACAGAGGATCGATAAAAGCGGCTTCGGGATCGTTTATGAGATAAAGTTAGGGAGGATGTGCCTTACGGAGCCACCACCGCCTGGTCCGCCCCTGACTGCCGTTCAATCATCTCCCATCGATAATCTTCCATGCTGATCGCGCGCGGCCCCGTCATTGGAGCGACTAAAGCCGACCACGGATTTCGGCGTGACGCTAGCCGACCGCTCTAACGAGAATCCAATAATCCCCAATTCTCCGGGACGATGCTCGGCAAATAGAAGTTTATTCGAAAGGTGCGCGCTTCCGATGGACATTGTGATCCACGGATAAACACATGTCCACGCCAAACCGTTCGGAAACCCGGTTCCCCGCGCTTTGTTTTTGCTTTCCAGCTCTTCCCGTTGCCTTCTGAATTCGACCTCTTCAACCTTTCAATTGTAAAAGAAGTTTGCACGGAAGGTGATTCCGATTGACATCGTGATCCACGGATAAATACCAGATCCCACCCTTGCTTTCGTTTTCCACCTCTACTGCTGACCTTTGTAAACCCTGAAACAAATTTTTTAACCCTGCAGCTGTCGATAGACGAAAGGTACATCTTCTATTACGAAACGAACGAATTTAACACTAGAAAGACTGAAACTTAGTATATACCTATAATGCCCAAAAGCAGTCGAAATGACTGCATTGTGAAAGAATAACTAATGTGTAAAGAAATTTGTTTAAAATTAATTTTTAATATTTTTTATATTATATACAGTTATATAGCAAGTTATTAGTAAATATTAACAATAAAAAATATTTGTTAGAACAACTTTTTAGAACAAGTATCACTGCATAAAGATTCGAATAACAAGTACTAGTTTAGCTTATTGAGCAACTGCAACTTATCAAGTATACGCCCAAATTACACGACAATTTATCATGTACTTGTATGTTATCATGTGACGGTAATCGAAAAAAAATGAAAACTGTTATTTCAATACATAGCCAAACTGGTCATATAAGAAATTTACTCAATTCAATAATAAGAGTCATTTGATTATTTAAAATTTCCCAAGCAGTCAAAATGACTGCTTTTGGGCAATACAGATATAACACACACACACACACACATACCGGAAATGAAGGAGGGAGGAGGTAACTACAATTATATGTTGTACAAAAAGTCACAAAATTCTAAGAAATTGTGTCATTATATACATAATTGTTTTTCTAATTGAAATTAAAAAGCAGTCAAAAATGACTCCCTTGGGCAATCTAGTGTTAAATACCGAGGTTTCCTCTGTACAATTTTGAATGAAAACACTTTCAGTGAAAACTTTGGAAAAGTTTCAAATGTATCGATAGAATCTGAAGAGACGATTTCGTATTACGTATCGTCGTGAATATGAAGATTGAAACGTCTTTTTTAATGAAGACAAAATTGCGACGCTACGTAGGAAAAATTGTAATAGCTTCGACTAAGTTCGAACAGAGCGTACATTCAAACCAGACTATAATGACTACGTCTTCGAGAGTCAGAACTTGGTATAATGAAGCGACCGGTATAGAATGTTGCTTATGGGTTATGGTGTTCATGGTAGTTAAAGTTCGACATTGAGTGAACTTCGTCAGACGATGAGTTGGCCGATAGTGAGGGGTGGTGAGGGAAGGAAGACAAGACAAGGTTAATATTTATTTCTTATAGATCTCACAGTTCTTTTCTTACGTACGTGTTCCTAATCTAGAAATATTAATGTATTTTGGTAGACTGATTCTAAAACATTTTTTCTTACCAATTTCAAAAAATCGACAATGACTTTAAACACTGTAAAAATTACCCGAAAGAGAAAAATCATGTCACACAATAAATCGAACAACTTCGTACACTCTTTTCTACATTTTCAAAAGCAATGAAACCGTCAAAATGCACTAGACAAACGAAACACCCTATACATTCAACAATATACCGAATATACGTTCATACGAATGATAGTATCGTTGTTATTCCCCGAACAAGGTAAACATACACTATTTGTTCACCAAATCTCCAAACTGCAAAAAAGCCACTGAATGTTAAATAGCAGCGAGCAATGGGCAAACAAAGCTAAAACACTCGGCATCTATTAATACTTTTGCCTGGGCAAACAGGTTTCGGTTCTTTCACCAGATCAACAGTTTCTGTTTTCCAATCAACCTACATTCGCATATCCGATATTCCTATTTTCATCCAGACAAACAGTGTTTTCGTAGTTCCAATAAACATACCGAATTTTTCTTTTAATTCCCATCGGTAAAAAGTGGACCAACCGTTAGCTACACTTCCAGCAACAGGAGCGAGTCGGCAGGATTCCGTATATTACATGAACGCCGAGAACAGGTCGGACCAAACCTTTGCCCCGCGAACTTCCGGAAAAGAATACACGAAAAGTTCCGCGTAGTTCGCGCCGCACTCTTCTTTCTCGGTCGCATCGCGCTGTTTGTACCGGTGGAACGCATCGAATGAAAAATAACAAAAAAAGAGTAAAAAGGAGAGTGGGAGAGCGATCTAGAATATATAGAGAGAGAGAAAGAGAGGGGGGGGCGAGGGAAAAAAGCGCGGAAACAACGGGCGGAATCGATAACCGCAATAAATAACCGCGGGGCGAACGCCGCGAGCACGCCAGGCAAATTACACAATTTGCGAACTAACGATAACGCGGCGAGGCCTGCAAATACGCGCACCGCCGCCGTTCCGAAACTTTTTTTCCGCTCGCCGCGAATAAATCGCGGAGTTGGCGAAGTCGTATTTTCCGGCGGGCTCGTAATTACTTATCAGACCCGTAAGATGCCTCCCTCCGGCCGCGTTCTGTGCCAGATAAATTGAAATAAGCGAACAGTGGCTTCTCGCAAGTGCTCGCAAGTCCCAAACAATGGGACTACAGGGACCCCTTCGCCACTGTCCCAAAGCTTTGTTTGACCAGTAGCTAAAGAATCGTCCCCACATATTCTTTTTAAAAGATGCAGACAAAGCTTCTTTTGCCAGGATGGTCTACTTCCTCGTTTCCTGTGAGTCCAACATGAGCAGGCACCCACATAAATTAAAATTTGCCAATTCCCTTTTGATGTTGACAATGTAAATATTGGTTCGAAGAGATATGGAGTCATTCAAAGTATATTACATTGTAATACCGGTTTTGACGAGTAACGTCATCTTCGTGTTGATGCTCAAAACTTTTCAGACGACCCTCGTCCGTAGTACCACTTGCCCAGGTCAGTAGTTCAGGAAAAGTAATGGAGAGAATGCTACAATAATAATAATTGCTTTATTTTCAGCCTTACAGCTAAGAAAATGTGACTTGGTTTACATTAACCTATTTATACAAAACTATCTTATTTCACTCATTCGTTCCATACCTTCTCTCATTCATTTCTATATCTCACACATTCCTACCCTGTTCTACTCTTTTAGTATCCTAATTACCACTAACCCGCTTAATTCTATACTTATTGCTTCCCTCCCCATTCCCTAATTTTTGCATTTTTTGTTTGGTATTCTCTTTGGTTTATTTTTGTTCTCTTTTCTCTTTTTTTTCCTCAACTTCTCCAACCACTTTTCAACCTTTCTATCTTTTTTCTCGCTCACTACATCCTCGAGCCTGATCATTTCCCCCATTATCCTGCAATCCCTTGTCAAATGCTCTACGTTTCCATACTTGTCCCCACATAGGTCGCATCCTCTTGCCTCTTCCTCCAGCCAGTATCTGTTCCAATTTTCTGAATTTCCGCATCTTATCCGCGCTATGAGTTTATGACTGTCCCCTCTACCCTCCTTGTTCAGATACTCCGGTAACATTCCTATTCTTATGTGTTTGTATCTTTCATTGTATTTGGACTGCTCTATCCTCGTATGCTGTTCTTGCTGTTGTATTTTTCTGTCTCTACATCTTCACATCTCTTCTACCCCTTTTTTTTAAGAGATGAGAAACTGGCCGCAGCCAGCGTAAAACTCATCTCCGGGATTAAGTCCCTTCACCTCCTAATAGTCCAGCGATACGAATACGGGGGCCTACTTTTCGTATTTCTACCCGTATCCGGTTGGCGCTTGAACGCTGGATCAAAAACATCTCTTCCACCCCTGCTTGACTCCAATCGTTTCTCTTTAGATATTCCTCCCTTCCTTTTCCGCTTTCGCCCTGCACAATACCAGATTCCTTTTTCTTCAGACATTCGTTGACTATCTTTCTCCCGACGTTTTTTCTTACTCCTTCCGTGTATTTCCAGGCCCTCGTTCCAGTCTCTATTCTGAGCATAGATATTCAATTCTCGGTCGTAAATGTTTTAATAACTAAGATTTTTAATTTCTTCTCGGCGCCACGGTTCAGTCATTATGTTACACTAGCTTTCCCCTGCCACGCGTTGCTGTGGCACAGTATTTTTTAAAAGCATGTACGTGCTGAAAGTGTTTGTGATAATCTATTTCGTGTAATTCCATTTCGCTTTTCGCGTCTCTCTCTCTCTCTCTCTGATTCTCTCTCTATCTCTGTCTTGGTCTCCGGAAGGTTTTAGAGCAAACCGCATTCCATAAAGTCCATTCGATCAAAAGTTATAAGCAGAAACGTGCCCTCTATCTCTCTCTCCCTCTCTCTATGTATACAAATTTTCATAGCGATAAGTTCAACAGTATAGAAGTTGATATATTCCAGCGCCATCTACAGCGGCAAGATACAACAAATTGAATAGCGTAAAAACCTTCTCCATCAAAAAATACATATATGTGCCAAGTTTCGTGTTAATCGGTCAAATAGTTTCAAAGTCTATTAATCATATATACAACAAACATCCATTTTTATATATTATATAGATTACTGTAATTTTTATACAAATGCTTATTCCTCAGTGATATACATCAGTGGTTCACCAAATGTGACCGGTGTTGTTGATAAATATCCTGTTGCATATAGTTAGCGGGTTATTTCTAACTTATGTGATGTCACCCATAAAAGGAAAGGAACGTTTCGTCCTAGACCCGCTAGAGGACTCTTCAGTAAGGCTATCTAGCGGGTCCTGCCTTAGACGTTGGGATGTTGGAAGGCGTTTGCGGAACGTATATATACAAATAGGCTGAGGAATAAGCATTTGTATAAAAATTACAGTAATGTAACATAATGATCGAACCGTGGCGCCGAGAAGAAATTAAAAATCTTAGTCTATCCTGAGCATTGCTCTTTCTGTTTCTTCCAGCACCGAATATCTTGGAGTACGCACGTCCAGACCTAGTGTCCACTTCAGATATTTTACAGACATATCTCGTGTGTTTCTTTATTAGATTAAGTCCTTTAATTCGAAAAATTATTAATTCTGGGAATGGTATAGTTAAAGAAAAACATTGATTTCAGGATTCAGGATTCAGGAAGAAAAATTCAAAAATGGAAAGAGGAAAACTGTTTTCCGATATACCGAATGACTGTAGTACACCGCTATGTATGTCGGTATAACTAAAAACTTGTGCTTCAAAGTTTGTTGTAGACCTGGGAATATTCCATTTTCTTTTAGTAATTAAATTTTTCCATCTTTCGGACAATGGAACGTTATCGTCACTTACACTACTTTCGCTATCACTATCGCTGTCACTTACGAAACGATTTCTAATTCTACGCATGATGGTCTACTCCCGTGAACAATTAAACAGGAATTAATTGAAATGAAATATTGGGTTGGCAAGAAAGTAATTGCGGTATTGTAATGCGAAATAAAATCCAATTTTTCTATTCAAGCAATGAACTTTAATGAATAGAATATTTCCCATTTAGTTCGATGATCTTTTACCATCTTTCTGTTAGCTTCATAATTTCGCTCTCATAAAACTTCAAAATTATCATAAAAAATTCAATTTTATTTCATCTTAAAATACCGAAATTACTTTCTTGCCAACCCAATAGAAATAAGCGGTGTCCTCAGACGGAGCAAAGACAAGCCCGCGTGTTTACACGTCCGTGGCACCGCGGAAGCGGCATTGCGTCGCGTGATAACGCGTCTGTGACCTTATACGAACGGTATCGACGTCGCGTCATAACACGTCCGTGAGAGCGAAGTGGTTAAAGCACCATAGTTCCATCCCGTATAGTAGGACCCCCAATACTAACCTGTCGAAAGAAAAACATGAGAGAATGCTGCAATGTAATTTACAGTTGATCTCAAGAGTTCGACGAATCTCTCCGGCAGACATTGGATGTAAACTCGTCAACAGAATATCTTATTCGAAACGGCGTCTAGCTGAAATCAATTTGAGACTCGTCGCGACAGTTTTTCGCTGGCGCTGCCGGTTTTCGCGTTCGATTTTTGCGCCGCCCTTCGGCGTCGGGGTCCAATGTCAGAGGGTCGAGACGGAGTCCAACGATTTATTTGATATTATGTAAATGGCGGCACGAGGGACGGCGAGAAGGAAAGGGCAGGGGGCAAAGAAAAGAGAAAAGAAGGAACGTCGCGTGGGGGATGGGAGGTTTGCGGGGGTAGAAAGGGTGATCCGAGAATCAACGAGCACGAGGCCGGCCTGGACCGGAGAGCCGCAGCTTCTTTCATCTTCGGATATTAATTTCACGGTGGAAGGAGGGAGCGAACGAACGGCAGAGGGCCGATTCGAACAGAGAAGAAATCAGGAACAGAGAGAACACCGTAATCCAATTTACCAATGCCCCTCTCTCTCTCTCTCTCTTTTCCCCTCCCCCTTGTCTCTTTCTCTTTCTGGCTCGAGCTGAGGGCTTTGTCTGGTTATCCCGACCGATCTTCTTCCCGTGTCCCTGTCTTTCTGCGCCGCCGGGAACCACTTCTCCCCCCAGGATATTCCCCTCGCGCACTCGAGAACTCGTGAAGGTATGACTCGGGGTCGAGCCGCCAGCGCCCCCGAGGTTTTGCGACGTTTCTTCGCGGTGTCTCAAGTGGCGAACTCGCCTACTCCTCCCTACCCCTTCCTCTATTTTTGGCGAATCGTTTTCACCGCGATTTCTCTGTCCCCTGGTCTCCCGTCTTCGAGGACAAGTATCGAACTGCGATTGTTTGATCTCGCAAACCGTTCTTGAAGCCCGTTTAACTCTTTAACTCCAGGTCCCATCGAGGATACTTGGAATCACACGACGGGGAATATTGTTCAGCAAATGTTAACCGTCAAATCACCTCTGGCGGACCTGTATTAACGAAATCACATTGCAATGTATCGTCAGGATTGAAAGGGTTAATCATTGAATCGAGTTTCACAGTGGGTCGTGTGGTAATTAAAACGATGGAGTGAAATTAATTTGTGGAAATACTGTCGAAATGTTCCCAGCAATTTCGTGTAACCTGTCGGTGCTATAAATGTATTAAGCATTACACGTGTAAATTCTGTTTCATTTTACGAGATGCGTAGGTTTAATGTTCACTGGGTAATTACATTGACATGGAATTGTAAAAGGAGTGTAAAACGCTGAGCAATGTAGTCAGCTATGCTTTCAATTATGTCAGAGGTCGAAAAATAAGTCGGTACCACTAGAGCGGTGTTAACGAAGATTTATTCAGATTAATGTCATGGGGAACATCAAGACTGAAAAGCACTCTACGACGTTCATGCTTCGCGTTTCGCTATCCATCTGGATCCAGCGTCTCGGTTTCGCGATCAACCTACCCGTTTCCACGTCGCATCTGCGCGCAGCCCCCACTTTCTCGCGGCGCAATCCCTTTAGCGCACCAGGGAAATATTGTTCCTGACTGGAGCACTCAGGACACCGCGTATCAGAGCCACGCAACTTCTTCCTACTTCTGATAATCGAATGAATCGACTTGCAACGCGGTACGGTTCCACGTAGCCGAGAACATTCGATTTTTCACATGGCATACAGTTACAAAAATCCATGCCTGAATCAAGAATACAGAGTGTCTTCTCAAATATGTGACTGAATCATCTTCCCATGCAAATGTATATTAAAGTGGAATTTAAATCAGATGTCCTTACAATATTCACGATATTTTTGATTTGTAAATTTGTCAGTCTGGTGGCCAGGCTCTAGATAAAGTAAATGATAAAATATCTTCTGAAATATGTGACAGTATATTAAAGATCAATGTATATTAAAGAGGAATTTAAACCAGACATCTTTAAGATATTCACAATATTTTTGATTTGTAAATTTGGCAGTCTGGTGGCCAATCTCTAGAAAGAGTGAATGGTAAAATATCTTCTGAAATATGTGAAAGAGGGATCTTCCATGCCAATGTATATTAAAGAGGAATTTAAACCAGATCTCTTTACAATATTCACGATATTTTTGATTTGTAAATTTGGCAGTCTGGTGGCCAGGCTGTAGATAAAGTAAATGGTAAAATATCTTCTGAAATATGTGACAGTATATTAAAGATCAATGTGTATTAAAGAGGAATTTAAACCAGATCTCTTTACAATATTCACGATATTTTTGATTCGTAAATTTGGCAGTCTGGTGGCCAGCCTCTAGAAAAAGTGAATGGTAAAATATCTTCTTAAATATGTGACAGAGGCATCTTCCATGTCAATGTATATTAAAGAAGAATTTAAATCAGACGTCCTTACAATATTCGCGATATTTTTAATTTGTAAATTTGTCAGTCTGGTGGCCAGCCTCTAGATAAAGTGAATGGTACAATATCTTCTGAAATATGTGACAGAGGCATCTTCCATGCCAATGTATACTAAAGAAGAATTTAAATCAGACGTCCTTACAATATTCGCGATATTTTTAATTCGCAAAATTTGTCAGTCTGGTGGCCAGCCTCTAGATAAAGTAAATGGTAAAATATCTTCTGAAATATGTGACAGTATATTAAAGATCAATGTATATTAAAGAGAAATTTAAACCAGACATCTTTAAGATATTCACAATATTTTTAATTTGTAAAATTGGCAGTCTGGTGGCCAACCTCTAGATAAAATTGAATGTTAAAATATCTTCTGAAATGAAATTTAAAATCTTCAAATTGAAATTAAAATTCAAACTTGATAGATATCTTTACAATATTTGCAATGCAGGATGGTCCACCTAAATGTCTCCTTTATTTTTGATAACATAACAAATGTCTAATATATCATAGAAAGTTCATGTTGAGGAACTAAAATCGTTCATCACAACGCAAAGAATCGAAGTTCACTTGGGAATAACCCTGAAATCTGCAGCAGCTTCGAGTCTAGGGTGGTTCTGGGATTACCAGATTGAAATGTGCTAGATTTCGTGAAAGAAATGAAAAGCGCTACTTATCGTAACACACCTATCCCAGACCCTCTCGAGGTTCCCATTGAAATTTCCTTATTCGCCACGTGTTGTGTACGGGGGTGGTTTTTCGAAGTCCGGTGGGAAGTAATGCCATCAGGAATACTTTCCTAAAGGGATCCCGGGGCATTTAAGGAGCGAGGGGGACGCCGGTCCGGGTCTAAGTGCATCCCGGCTAGGGTTACCACTATGGCTTGTAATATAACCTGTGCCTTCTTGTCGGATAGAGATCAGAGAGCCCCTGGTCCAGGGGTGAGACGGAGAAACGTAGACGATGGGGATGAAGACCGGTTCGCCCGGAACGTAATGGTATTTTCAGGGAAGGGAGCAAGCCGCCTGCCATTCCTGCCAATGTTTACCATAGGTTGAAAGTTTTCGGCTATTCCCCGCGATATCGTGTGAATACCGAACGAAAAAGGGAGCCGGGCTCCGTGTCAAACATCCTGACCGCACACTGGAATTACAATTAGCTCGGGAGAAAGAATTCTAATGTGCTCGCTCGAGCCGATTGGTAATTCGCTTTTAATTTTAATTCGCTCGTTTAGCTATGCACCGTTCGTCGGCAATCTTTCTGCGGGAGCTCTCGAATGGCCCTTGAAATTGACTTTCGAAAGAACAAACAACTGTACAACTTTTTACACGGTTCGCGGACCGCTGGAATTCTTCGCGTATTTTTGTTTTATGCGATTTTAGAAAGCTCCAGTTTACTTCTTGTGTGATGCACTTTGAAACCTTATCTTTAACTATAGTAGTGCTCTGGAAAAAATTTAATGGTATAGGATCCCCACCTCACTTACTAGAACTACCGAATGTTTCAAAATGTTTCTGATTTCCTTTTGACAATTTTTATTAAACTTCTTAATCATTTATTCAATCACGTATTCCAGTAAAAATCGTGAGCCATCTCGATAAATTCAATTTTGTCAAGTACTCGTTAGTTCTAGTGTGAGAATACAACAGAAAATCTTGTCTGCCGAATGTTTTAGGAAACAGGAACATTGGACTCGCCGAAAAATCGTTTAGCTGCTCGCAAACTTGCATCATGCAGAAGAAATAGGAACATTATTAATTTAGCTGCTCGCGAGGTTGCTTTAATGGAACATATTCGACCCACCGAAAAATCGACTAGAAAATCTTCTGGTTCGATGGGGGTTAATTTGCGCGGTGTTTTAACGAGGATGGGAGAGAGAGAGAGAGAGAGAGAGAGAGAGAGAGAGAGAGAGAGAGAGAGAGAGAGAGATATTGAATGCCCGGGTGAATTTCGCGGCAGCGAGATTTATAATTTGGCGAAAGGCATCCCAGTTACGGCGGGCATGATCGAGGCTTTTTTTCCTCGGCGGGAAGCAATTTCCTCTTAACGGGCCGGCGGTGGTGGCCGTCGCCCGATAAAATAGAAACTTTTGTGGCTATCCGGGGCTCGCTGGTCTCGGATAATAAGATGAACACTGAAGTGCGCGTTGCACGGTGGACGAGGCCGCGGCTTACAAAGGGTTACCGAGCCAGTCTGGGCGGCTCTTTATTCGGACGGAATTGTATCTCGCCCGGCGGAAACCGTAATTACCTTCGAATGACGCCGTTAAACGCAAACATTTAATCCGGGGGCCGGCGTAATGAAAGACATTAAAACAAATTCACTTCTGCGGAACGCCGGAAATGTCCGCGCAACGGACAGACATTCGGGATCCGATCGTCGTTCCATCTGCGGGGCATTAACATACCATCGAAATTGGAAAAAAGGGCGGCAAGAGAGAGAGAGAGATGGTACGGGAACGAGAGGAACGATCAATTTTAAAATTCCAAGCAAATACGGGGCATAGGACGGGAACCTGTCGTGGTACTCGTGAGCCCTAGGCATTTTTTAATGACCTCGGCATTGGAAACCTCTTATACCGTTCCTATAACTCGAGGGACGCATGAATAGCTCGGAAGCCAATCAGTGTGACTACAATTTTTTCGGAAAATTACCTACGTGCTTCCAGAAACTCTTTATTCGCTGAACTTTCAGTTGACAAAGCTGTTGAATCGATATCTTCGAAAGTAAACAACACATGGCTACGCTTATGTTTACTTCTGAATAGATAGACAAAAGTATTCTATAATTTTTAACAAATAATTATTTGCTGCTTTACGTACAATATGAGAACAAATTAATGAAACTACATCAACTATACATAAATGGCTACGCTTATGTTAACTTCTGAATAGATAGACAAAAATATTCTACAATTTGTAAGAAATAATTATTCGCTGCTTTACGTGCAGTATGAGAAAAATTAATGAAACTACATCAACTATACATAAATCACTACGCTTATGTTAACTTCTTTATAGATAGACAAAAGTATTCTACAATTTGTAAGAAATAATTATTCGCTCCTTTGCGTACAATGTGAGAAAAATTAATGAAACTACATCAACTATACATAAATCACTACGCTTATGTTAACTTCTTTATAGATAGACAAAAGTATTCTACAATTTTTAACAAATAATTATTCGCTGCTTTACGTACAATATGAGAACAAATTAATGAAACTACATCAACTATACATAAATGGCTACGCTTATGTTAACTTTTGAATAGATAGATAAAAGTATTCTACAATTTTTAACAAATAATTATTCGCTCCTTTGCGTACAATATTACGTACAAATTAATGAAACTATGTCAACCACACCCTTATAAAATATAATCTAACCACAGATTTGAATCCAAGATCTTTCAAGGGAACATAACTATCAACCTAATCCAATTAAATCTACGGAAAAGAACCTGCAGAAAATTGCGGGGGATGATTTTAATCGTACGAGATAATTTTTCGCAGACTTAGGCGCTGCATAAGGCATCCCTCGAATAGCCCGACATCGGAACGAAGCGTCAGAGACGCGAAGGAAAATGGGGGTCGTTTAGGGGGTTGGGGCAGAGTAATTAAAAAGTTCGCTGACAGGGGTTGCTAGGTATAGGTCAGAAGGAGTATCTGCCAAATAATTAAACGTTAACGGTGGAGTGAGTGGTCTGCTCGTCTTAGGCTCGGTTCGTTCGAATGACTGGGTTCGCTTACGAAAACTCGATTTCTCTAGTTCCTCCACTTTGTTTCCTGTGTTGTCTCTCTAGTTACTATTGCAACGGCGTTATAAGAGTAGCCGGGATCTCCGTGTTTACTTTTATCGTTTTCCTGTGACCTAGCTGCCCCTGTTTCTCCAGGTTTTCTCGCGGGTTTCCTTCGTAGACGTTCGATAACGACGAGCTCCGCTATTAACACAAGAACCACGAGGATTTGCTTCTCGTTTTTACTTCGCAACTGCTGAAAATATCCGCTTTCGGCAGACAATAACGCGCTTCGCGATAAACTCCGCAACTGCTGAACGCTCGTGCGGCTGCCTCAATTTTTTTCGATTTCTTTCTTCGTTCTTCGACACTGATTTAACCGAAGACGAGAGATTTATGTTCTTTAAGGGCGACATGCAAAAATCAGTAAGTGCGATTTAACACAGTGACAACATTGAAAGAGTTTTGAATCACTGTTATATTATTTTCAAGCTGTTATACATATTAAGAAAGAAAATGTATTTTAGGCTCCCTCTGGTTTGTGGAAATTCAGGTAGAAAATCCTCTATTTTCTACGCAATTTTCATACTTTATTATATGAAAACTCTAAAGTTTAATTGTTAAACGTATAAAACGTGGTCTAGCGAAATATTTTCCGGAAGATTCGTACCGATATTTCATCGCGCGAATAAACCAAAGAATTTCCGGAAGAATTTAAGGGAACGATTAATTACGAACTAGCAAACATTCGCGACCACTTCGGTGCGAGTAAATCAAGGGAAGAGTCTCTCGGCAGACGAAGGGCGTTAATTTGTTCTAAACAAAGGCGGGAGAGGTGGGGGATGAGGGGTAGTAAAGGGGCGAACGAGAGAGAAAGAGAGAGAGAGAGAGAGAGCGAGAGCAATCTTCTCCATACTTTACCGCATCTCGTGCAGGCATTCTACACTTTGTGTCTTAAAGTTCGTTCCGGTAAATTACCTTAAACGCTATTGTGGCGCTCTCGTGGAGCAAACGATCCAGCTCCGCGTTAACCTTACCTTGGTCAAACCATAACCTTTAGCCTCTAAGAAGATCGGTAATAACACGGCTCGGCGAGCGTCGAATGGCCGTTTAAACCATATTTTCCGAATTTACCATGAAACCGCGTTACTTCTTCATTAGAATTGGCCTATCCAATCGGCGAAATGTTTACGAGACAAGTCGATCGGACTCGATCGAACCGG
This sequence comes from Lasioglossum morio, assembly GCA_916610235.2. Lineage (NCBI taxonomy): Eukaryota > Metazoa > Arthropoda > Insecta > Hymenoptera > Halictidae > Lasioglossum > Lasioglossum morio. Next base: position 6,617,860 of record OU744325.1, on the reverse strand, counting down.
TTCGATACGCTGGAACACCGTTGCTGCTTTTTACCACGTTTTCTTTTTAACACTAGTAAGACTGAAACTTAGTATATACCCATATTGCCAAAAAGCAGTCGAAATGACTGCATTGTGAAAGAATAACTAATGTGTAAAGAAATTTGTTTAAAATTAATTTTTAATAGTTTTTATATTATTTACAGATATGTAACAAGTTATTAGTAGTAGACGAAATGTACATCTTCTATTACGAAACGAACGAATTTAACACTAGAAAGACTGAAACTTAGTATATACCCATATTGCCAAAAAGCAGTTAAAATGACTGCATTGTGAAAGAATAACTAATGTGTAAAGAAATTTGTTTAAAATTAATTTGTAATATTTTTTATATTATTTACAGTTATATAACAAGTTATTAGTAAATATTAACAATAAAAAAAATTTGTTAAAACAACTTGTTAGAACAAGTATCACTGCATAAAGATTCGAATAACAAGTACTACTTTAGCTTATTGAGCAACTGCAACTTATCAAGTATGCGGCCAAATTACACGACAATTTATCATGTACTTGTATCTTATCATGTGACGGTAATCGAAAACCTAACCCAAGCAGTAAAAATGACTGCTTTTGGGTAATATAGGTATAACACACATATATATGTACCGGAAATGAAGGAGGGGGAAGGTAACTACAATTATTAATAAACGCATTTATATGTTGTACAAAAAGTCACAAAATTCTAAGAAATTTTGTCATTATACATAAGCAGTGAAAATGACTTGCTTGGGCAATCTAGTGTTAAATATACAATTCGCGCGATGACGGGGAGAATCGTATTCTTCGGTACGGTTATCGCTGCCGGGAAACGGTGGTTCTTTTCTGCTGCAATTGCGAGAAGGAAACGGATGTTTTCTACGCCGGGATGTACTGTAAATATCAGTTTGCCTTGACTGAGCACCGAGAACCGAGCCATTATGCGGAATTTACGATCCATTCCCGAGGCCAAACTGTCCTGACGCAATATAAGCATTAATGTCCAACGGGCAGCCTCCACTGGGTCACGGCTGCTATCGTAGATACCGCAACGTTTTCTTTCCGCAAATGAATTCTCCTACAAGCGAACGCGTTTGTCATATTTAATGCCTTATAAATATCAAGCCGTTGCTCGCCAAGACAAATAATTCGCTGCGTTCTTTATGGGACCACCGTAATTGGCCATTATATTCTACAGCGGGTGATGAATCGACACTGTTTTCTCAGATCGCTTCAAACAATTCGAAATTCTACTCGCATAAAATACGAACAGGAAAATATTGGCTAATAGATGGGGACTTCGTGCATTTATGGATATCGTTTTATCTTGTCAGATTAATGAACATGTCTAGTTCGGATGGAGATCCGCCAGCTTCTGCGTCGATTACGTCGTCATTGTGTTATAATTGACCATTTTGCATAGACATCGATTAATTGGGAATTTTAATTTAATGGAATTTCGGTAGCCGAAATGAAATCGCGATCCTTTTTCACGAACTAGCGTCCGGAACAATGAATTCGTATTCCCAGCGAACTAATTATTGAACGAACAGTTTATTTCATCCTTTCAGATTATGTCCGCGTGGCGGAGCTGCCCATTCATAATTGATAATACGAGTGTCTGAAACAATCGATTTGCAAACAACATTATTCTCGTTTAAACGAACAAGATTTTTCTCTAAATTCTACGGAATACATTCAAATCAAGTTGTCTTCTTTAAATACTTAAAATTCATTTGAGAAAATCCATAAATATTTTCTAATTCCGTTCTCATCGATATTTTTACATCATTCAATATGAAATACAATTAACTACAAAGTAGAAATAACATTGGAGTGTATCTTTCTCGGTTGAAGTTGCGACTGTTCGCGTCTGAACACGAAATAATATTTTTTCGATCGTATCTACACCGTTCTCCGCCGTTGTCGCGCTCTCTGGAGACCGCGCACTTACATAAATATACTTTATGCCCGACAATATGCTTGAGCACACAGTCGTCCGCGACCTGGGAATCCGTATCTCTTCTTCAGAGGAAGATAAAACAGGTCAAAATTGAAAGAGAAAGGTCAGATGGAAAGCTGCGCTGCCGGGAGAAAGCAAAGATCAAAAATGCAAGCTGCTAGTCGGGAGAAATACCGCGGAGATTGAAAGCTCACCTACTTTTGCTTCGAGCCGGATGCTGTTCACTAGACGCAAACTTTTGTCAGCATTGTCAGCCGTGAAAATCATTTTTTCATTTACACAAAATGTTGGTATACATTTAAGAACCTCTCGAGGGAGGATAAACAAAAATAACAGGCTCCTAAAAAATTATATTCCTGCAATTGCAACAAACTAGAGTGAAATAGAAAACTAATTAAATTCTTAATAAATTTGACGGGTTGAAAATAACATAACAGTATTTACAAATTCTTCTGATATTTTCACTGTTCCAAATTATGAGCAGGTGGCTCATTGTTGCAAATGCACATAATCAGCTGTTTCTAATAAATTTATGATTTCGACGCATGGTTCGATCATTGATCGAAGTGAGAAGTATATAAATTTATTATATATGTATTTCAAGTGCGATCGAGAAAAACAATTTTACCTTTATCAGCTGTTTCGTAGGAATTCCACGAATTATTGTCGCAGCAACCGAACGTTTCGATTAACAAACACGAAGGAAGTATAAAGAGAGAATGGTGATTGGTAGGGAGTTTGGTGGAACAGTGTAAACAGAGATAAAAAGGGTAAAATAGGGTCAGAGAAATGAAGAGGATCGTGGATCCGGGCGCACCGTTTGTCCTCGATTTTCCGGAGGCATTGGCAGTCGGCGCGAGTCTGCTCGTTGGTATATAAAAGTTGGTTTACGATCGAATCACGCGGCCGAGCCGGCACGACCTAGAATCGATAAGGGCTCGTAAAACTGCATCGATTCCTTCCTGGACGAGGATCGGCGAGAAGAAGGCAAATGAGGGTTCGCCGGTGCGGTGGGAAAGAAGGTTTACGTCGTAGCCGGAAGATTGATTCGAAGACGCGGTGGAAACCGGCGCGGCACTCGCCCATCCTCGACGAGGACGATCCGGAGCCCGAAACGCGCGCGGCAAAGCAATTCAGTCAGCCAACTGCCGCATAGTTGGAAAATAGTATTTCAAACTCATCACCGTAGTCAGTTCGGCTCCTCAAACACGGACAGACGGAAGACCGAACATGCCGCGTGCTCATTCGTTTCGCTCGAACTCGGACAAGCCTCGAAACACGAAACATCAGCGTACATGTTAATGCCAGTTCCCCACTACCACCGTCTCGCCGCCGCGCCGTTCCCTACAAACTACAAAATCTGCCCGCCGAAATTTCGGCCGCTGCAAACGAAGCATATTATTCGCGGAAGAACGGACGACCCCTCGCGCGCCACTGCCGTTGTCCGCGGGTTAGCGCGACCACTCAAAAATGATATGGCTGCCGGGACGCGAGCTCTCGAATTTTTCTGCTTAGCAATTCTGTATTCCATTCGATTCAGAGATGTCTAAAATAACACTGTCCAACAGTAAGAATGTTTCCATATAACTATTGGGTGTATCTTATAGAGTTTTTTTTGCGCTTATTCCGAATCTGGCCTTAATTTTTCTCCTACACGCACAGTTTTTGAAAAACATGACTTTGAAAAAAAACCCATTTTTCAACTTTAAACAATTACTGTGATGTTATTGTAATAGATATTGAATTGTTCTTTACAGCAAAAGATTCTATCGCGTGGTACATTTCGATTTTCCGCAGGACCCTTATATTTTCAGATAAATTAAAAAATATCATCATATTTTGGTACAAAAGTGGTGTCTCTCCGTCTTTAAAGTTTTTTTAAACATGTTTAAACATTCATAATGTATTACTATCACTGTATTCAGGAAAGTTTGCAGAATCTTTTGCTGTAAAGAACAATTCAATATCTATTATAATAACATCACAGTAATTGTTTAAAGTTGAAAAATACGTTTTTTTTCAAAGCCATGTTTTTCAAAAACTGTGCGTGTAGGAGAAAAATTAAGGCCAGATTCGGAATCAGCGCAAAAAACTCTATAAGATACACCCAACAGTTATATGGAAACATAAAAAAAAAGTTTAAATTTGTTGGACAGTGTACTTAATTGGTCAGTGGAACTTCTAATCCGGAGGGTTCAATTATCATTAACACATTTCCGACCGGTTATTATTGTATAATTTTGGAATATCTATGGTACATGGCTAAACACTTGTTAATGAAACCTTTAATAGCAACAGCAATTTTCGTTGTGAACCAACAAGTCCATTAACCTCATATAATAGTTTCATTTAAGATTGTAATGTAAAAGAAAATTTCTGTGCTTTTTTTGGTGCAGCACAATTATTGAAAATCCTATTAATAGGCTTTCGGTAGGTAATGTGTTAATAATTCCACTGACCAATAACCTTAGTCTATTGACAGAGGATTTCATGCATTTATAAAACAGTAAAAACATTAAATGAATTTAGGTATACTGTTATATTATCTTCAACCTAATAAACATATTACCGAAAGAAAATATATTCCTATTACAATGTTAACGGTAGAATAGTAGTACACAGAGAAAGGGTTTTTACTTTACAATTATTCAAATGATAAAAATGATTACATAAGAAATGATTGTTAGTATAGATATAGAGCCGCACAAAGTAGAAACAATTCAGTCATTTTTGTAAGAAAACTTGTATCAATTGATTTTGAGGCTCTTAGTAGGTTTAGCGTTGAATAAAATAATTGTAGTATAATTCTAGCATGAATTGCATCGGACTAGTGGGGGAAATGCTATAGTTGGAACCTAAGTGATGTCACGAAACTACAGTATAGTATATCCTAGTAGAATTTCGATTATCGCTAGAACCACGTCGCGCAAAATCTCATACATTTTCTTGAACCTGGTGGTTGCTAACAATCCGGTCGACAACGACCTGCTCGACAGTATGTAATGGCTTTTATTCGACGGAACGAGATTCCGGGACTCGTTTATTCGACCGCGAGAACACGTCCGCTCGAGATCGAACGTGATAACGTGCGAGCGAGACCGCGTTTTATATCTCCGCGCACCTAATTGCAGTTTCTTTCTTCCTTGGCGCGGTCGACACTGTTTTATACACGGTGCTACGCGGATTAGCGAACATCTCTCAGCGAAGATTACCGTTAACGGAGTCGTTCTCCGCAGTTTTTGCCGACGCCCGGTGGCAATTGTCGGTGAGCAATCGGACTCTGCTCGTAAAACCGATCGCCAATATTTTTAGAACCTTTGTTTAATGTAGCTTCGCTCGACAAAACTGTCGAGATGCATTGCGGAAAATTAGATCAATTGGATTTGTTGTATGAAGTCCGTTTGGACTCCAATTAAATTTTTTTTACAGTGATTGATTTCCTTTACTGGTACCAGTAACATAAAGTGTGTGTCTGTCACAAGTATTCTTACAATTAATTCACTAATAACTAGACTGCGGATCTTTATGCAAAATAATAATTATTCATATGATTAAACACCATAGCGTGAATCTTAGGTATGAAACTCCTAAGATACATGAATACTACGCAACATTACTGAATCAGTAATGTTTTATGATAAAATCCTTTCCAACCAAAATAACCTGTATTCATGTTCTCGAATTATTAAACAATCTCATGTTACATACAATTAATTGTATAAAATTTTTCCAATTAAAGTTGAATGTTAATAATTGAATTTACTGTTTTTGGTATATTCACATAAGTGGGCTAAAGGACATATTTTGTAGTTTCTTTGCCGCCTAATATCGATTGGTATAACCTAGATCGTTTCAAATAGATTCAGTGTCTTGACAACAAGCATTGACGACACATGTACAACACGTGTAGCACAATGTCCATGTTAAAGTACTAAATCACATCAAAAACAAGTAAGTTAGTTTTATGAACAATATTTACAAACAATTTGTTATTACATTCAAGCAGTTTAATAGTATATTTTGAAAATTGCACAATAAATATATATTTTTACAGACGCAATGCAAATACATTTTGAAAAGTATTCAAACTAGAATCGAAACGTCGCCGAGAACATTAAACTTTTTTTTATTAGCAAAATAATAATGTTTTGCAATGATTATGGGAAGCAAGAATAACATAAAAATTGATTTCATCCCTTAACGACTTCGTTACATTAAAAGCAATATAAATTTTTGAATTTTTAAAATCTGTTACTGTTGTATACCCCGTTTAACTAATTTCTTCATAAATGCATAAAGATCCGCAATCTAATAATAACTTTCAATTAACAATTTTCTTGCAATGAAAGAAAACTCTTCTATCTATTCCTTTGTCTTACAACAAACGTACGTTTTATACGGGAGGTAAACGGATTTGAGCGTCAGCATCCGAGTGTTAATGCATAAATTGTGCAAGAGCATTGAAGTATGGATGTATGACTTGACGTTCTGTGAATTTTCAAGTGGCGTATCGGCATCTTCGGCAAGAATATCGACGTCATTACCTGGATTAGACTACACTATAGTTCAATGACGTCGCTCAGGATCTAAATGTATCATTTCCCCCACCTGGACCCTCGCGTTCTTGGTTTTCTCTCGTGGTTTGGTTTTGGTTTTGGTTTGATTTGGTCCTGGCTCTGTTTCGGTTTTGGTATTGGTGTTAGTTTTGGTTTGGTTTTGGTTTTGGTTTTGGTTTGATTTGGTCCTGGCTCTGTTTTGGTTGTGGTTTTGGTTTGGTTTTGGTTTCGGTTTTGGTATTGGTGTTAGTTTTGGTTTTGGTTTTGGTTTTGGTTTTCGTTTTGGTTTTGGTTTTGGTTTGATTTGGTCCTGGCTCTGTTTTGGTTGTGGTTTTGGTTTGGTTTTGTTTTCGATTTTGGTATTGGTGTTAATTTTTTTTGGTTTTGGTTTTGGTTTTGGTTCCCTGGAGTTTAGTTATCTGTTATTTGGTTCGATTATTTAGTTTGTTTGTTTTGTTTGTTTGTTCTGTTGTCTGGTCTATTGAGTTGTCTGTTATTATTTCCTCTTTGTTGTCCGATTTGGTTCTCTTATCACGGTTTATTTAATTGGCTTAATGGCTTTAAACGCGTTAATAGGGAGTGGCCCGAACACCCAGCTGGCGATGCTGCTATGGATAGACTCCGAGGTGCAGTATTCCACGAGGATCACCGATACTAAATGTATCATTTCCCCCAGTGTTCACCCCGAAATTCTTCGATCCTGTCGCCGAACCAGGTTGCTCCCTCATCGACGAAGCAGGGAGACCTTCGCGGTTCTAAAGGTAACGAAGAACGAGCGTTTCGGTGTTTCGCGACGGCGTGAACGCGTGCTCGATGACACGGGGTGTCTGCGGAAAAATCGCAGCCGAGCCGCGCTGTCGTCGACCGTAAAAAGAGAAGGGTTACGCCGTGTTTTACGTCCCGCCATAAGTGAAATGTGCATCCGCGGGCGAACTCCCGTCGCATATGTAACGCGGCAAGTTTCCGCGCGGCAGGGCCGTGTGAGTTTACGCGTCCGCGAAATCACTGATACCACCCCCGCGAGCACAGGGTGCCTACAACCCCCTAGCCCCCGCGGTGGTACGTTACGCCTTTAGCCTAGTTCGCGAACTAGACGGTGCCGTAATCCTTTTGCCTGGTTTATCGCGGAATTTTAGAATTATGCGGAGCCGCGTACACGCTTGTCGCCACCAACGACAGAGACGACGCGGAATTTACGCGGCCGGGCCGCAGGAACGTGAGCTTTTACGATAGATGATGGCCCAGCTTTTTGTTCGTTTATTTACGCGGTGATCTCGCGAGCCGCGATCTCTCCCATTCTTTATGAGATTGAACCAGCGGAATATCGATTACCACCGCGAGACCGGAAGTATTTGCGAAATTCTTCTAGGTCGCCGGAACGACCACGCTATTTTTTCGCGTTCTCGTTCGGTAGATCTCTCTCCACGCTCCTTTCTACGTAGTAACCTTTGTCGTTGCGTCCGAGACTGAATTAATAAACGTAAAAGTGGCAGGATATGATGCTTCTTCGTTAATCTGGATTAAGGTGTACTTTGTTGAGAAAGTAATTACTCTGTACGCTGCTGGAGGATAGCATTATCTGCTTTGGCTTGTTAAATGACCCGTCTCCAATGATCAAGGGGTAAGTAATTCTATTCACACTTGTACGTTTTTCTCATCAAAATTTTCAAACTGTTAGGGAAAATTCATAATACAGTAAAGTTGCGATTCTTGTCGAACAACCTGTGTTCTGCACGGACAGTGATCGCGTACTGACATTATTCTTTTTTATGACTGCGTCTACCGGCCGACCAAATTTTAACAATATTTTTAAAAATTCCAGCTTCCAACTTACAATTGTCTTATTCTGTCAAACGTGAATGTTATTAACTTCCCGATTTATAGCGAAAATCGATTTTTTAACAGATCTTCACGTTTCATGGTCATTGGAGTCATTTTAGACTATTTTTATCAAAATGTCGGTATGTGTGTGTGTGTGTGTGTGTGCGTTTGTCCGTTTCTATGGTATCAAATTTTTCGTTAACATTTTCTGAAAAAGTAACAACGCGACCAGAATAATGAATGATGTGTCCCGCTGTAACTTAGAGCAGATTAGATTTTGGTCCATTTTGGTCAAGTAGTTTTTTAGTTTTTAGTTTTTTTTTTAAGGAGTTGATTCAACATTACAATTTATACGAGAGGCGTATCCACCGAAGAAGCAAACGTAACTATATATATATATATTGAAAAAAGAAATTTTTTTTTCTTGAAAAATTCAAAAGACTACATACGTCATGTAGTTGGGCATACTCTATATGCCCAATACAGTGTTATAATCACTTTCCCTGAAAACATATAATCTTCTTAAAACGTACACTAAATAATGATAATAGTATACTGCAACTAACGAATCGGGAAGTTCTTTGTGTGGCTCGTGGAGAGTCAGATACCAAATAATATCCGTATCACTAACCCTCTCGCGAACTCGCAAAACGAGCTACAACACCCCCGCCTGCGAAGCTCGCGAAGCCAGCGAGCAACAACCCCCCTCTAATTTAATTTTATATTTAGTTTAACTATACTATTATATGTGGTGGAAAGATGAAATTCATTCGGTAATTTCGTAGAAAAATGTCCTAATAACTTCAAAATAAAGAATCGACAACTTCCCTGAAGAAGTTCAGCAGTAATATCGTTTATGCAATTTCTGTTATAAACGCGTAAAACACTATACAGGGTGTCCCAAAACTACCCTAGGAGCCGAAAATGGGAGGTTCCTTGGGTCATTTTAAGCGACATTTTCCTTTGCAAAAATGTCATCCGCGGCTTTGTTTAGGAGTTATTAACGAAAAACACGGACCAATCAGAGCGCAACCTAGACGCGAGTTGGCAAAATCGGCTCGGCGCGCCAACTGTCCATTGGCCGTCTGTGCCAACTCGCGTCTAGGTCGCGCTCTGATTGGTCCGTGTTTTTCGTTAATAACTCCTAAACAAAGCCGCGGATAACATTTTTGCTAAGGAAAATGTCGCTCCAAATGACCCAAGGAACCTCCCATTTTCGGCTCCTAGGGTAGTTTTGGGACACCCTGTATTCCCGAAGAACGTCGACACTCCGCATTATAAATTCCTATTATCGAACAAAATATTTCCGGTAGAGATCGGCAGCGAGTCGATTCTTAATATTGTCCGCGGATAATGCCGGTTATCTCGTTGACGCACGTATTTCGGTCGGGTTAATAGCAGAGAGCGTATCGTCGGGAAGACTCGATAGATTAATTAATTGGAAGGCTCTTCCGGCCGGTTGACCAAAGAATCATCGATACGGATGATCTGAAAGAGATACAGGGACCGGTTTGCGGGCTGGGTGCTGACATTAAACGATATCGCGTGCTCCCGTGGTTTCCGCGTGCGGGTTGGCGCGCGCGCGCGCATAAATTGCATTTCGATAACACCGAATTAACTCTATCTATTCACCACATTTATCACTGTGCCCGGCTGATAGAGCCGGTCAATCCGGCCGGATCGCGGATAATGAACGCGTCATCGCTATCGTCCGTGATGTCATTGTCGGCAGTTTTCTACACTTTAACTCTTAATAACACGGCCGGCTGTTTGCACTGCAGCCAAGCCCCATCGTCAATGTGTACACGCGCGAGCCCAGTGACACGTGCGGCCGACCACATTTACATGCTCCATCGAATGATCACGGGGTATATATCGTGGCTGTCGTCGTCTATCGGCAATTTCATTTCGGCCATCAACGGTAATGCGTCCTTCACGAACGACCGCATCAAAATATTCGAAATTCATCCACTTCCGAACCCGCCGATAAGCACGGCGAGCCGCGCCGCGTCGCTCCGGGATTCGTATCTCGTTTAAATTTGTTTCAATAATGAACCGGCATGGCTTATCGATCGTGTTATATTTTATAGAGACGGTCAACATCACATTCATTGTTGAGCAATGAGAAATAGAATTTATTTATCAGAAGGCTTCACTTCAAAAATTGTGTACCTCCTTCAGGATTAGGGATTAGGACTCTCATCAGGTGTCCTGAGACCCATCGACAAGGATCAAAGCAGATCGTTCCATATTTTAGATGGTCACTTTTAAACTCATTGTTGATCAATGAGAAATAGAAGTCATTTATCACAAGGATTCACATCAAAAAGTGTGTACCTCCTTCAGGATTAGGGATTAGGACTCTCATCAGGTGGCCCGAGAGCCATCGACAAGGATCAAAGCTGATCGTTCTATATTTTAGATGGTCACTTTCAAACTCATTGTTGATCAATGAGAAATAGAATTTATTTATCACAAGATTTCACTTCAAAAATTGTGTACCTCCTTCAGGATTAGGGATTAGGACTCTCATCCGGTGATCCGAGAGCCATCGACAAGGATCAAAGCTGATCGTTCTATATTTTAGATGGTCACTTTCAAACTCATTGTTGATCAATGAGAAATAGAATTTATTTATCACAAGATTTCACTTCAAAAATTGTGTACCTCCTTCAGGATTAGGGATTAGGACTCTCATCCGGTGATCCGAGAGCCATCGACAAGGATCAAAATTGGTCGTTCCATATTTTAGATGGTCACTTTCAAACTCATTGTTGATCAATGAGAAATAGAATTTATTTATCACAAGATTTCACTTCAAAAATTGTGTACCTCCTTCAGGATTAGGGATTAGGACTCTCATCCGGTGATCCGAGAGCCATCGACAAGGATCAAAATTGGTCGTTCCATATTTTACATGGTCACTATCAAACTCATGGTTGATCAATGAGAAATAGAATTTATTTATCACTAGGCTTCACTTCAAAAATTGTGTACCTCCTTCAGGATTAGGGATTCGGACTCTCATCAGGTGGCCTGTGAGCCATCGACAAGGATCAAAGCTGATCGTCCCATATTTTAGATAGTCACTTTCAAAGTAATTGTTCACCGATTAGAAATATAATTTATTCAGAGCAAGGTTTCATTGAAAATATTTTGGACCATGGAGATGGTCACCTTCAATTCATTATTGGTCGATGAGAAATCCGATCTCAATGTGAAAGTTAAGTCGTATTGAATGCACCTACACACTGATCTCTTCACTACATCTGACCTAGACCTAATGTACAGTCCGTTATCTACATGTTGCGTGAGAGAAGAAATCCTGTGTCAGACTCCGGATGTAATACTGAAATTGAAGCAATCGAGGAAGAAACTAAGTAACACGATAGTGTACCTCATGATAGTTTTTGTGCATGTCCCTTCTTTGTTATTAGACGAGTAGTCTTTTATATTTCTCGTTTATTTTATTGTGAACACTTATGTAAAAGGGCTTTAGTCCGTCTATAATAAATAATAATCTAAACTTTACAGAAGATGTCTTACAGTCACGCTAATTTACATAACAAAGTTCCCATACTGCCGAACATATTTCCATATATGTCTCGTTACGATGCTCTTGAAAACATATCTAGAGATCATTTAAACTAGAGATACCCATTTCACGCGTATTTGCAATACACGTGAAAACGTGTAATTAATATATCCGTTCAGAAGTCCGGATACTATTTAATACACGGATACACGTGTTCACGTATATCAAATTATACGGATAACACACGTATAACTGTGAACTTGAATATACGGATACATGTGTATTATCCGTGTATTTTGATACACGTGTGCCCGTGTATTGAAGTACACGAATACACGGATGGTACATTGAAATATACAAGAGTTAACATGAGAGGTTTTGAAAATTACCAAACATCATAATTTCTGTTAATAAACCTTAATCAATTAACTGTTTATTTTGATGAAGACAAACTAAAATGTTTACATCGACACACGTGTATCCTTATGCACAGATAATACACGTCTAACGAAAATAACGGATACCCGTATATTATCCGTGTAGCTCGATACACGTGTACCCGTGTATTATTTGTGTATTTCCATACACGTGTACAGTGTACACGTTTACTTTAGTACACGTGTATCCGTGTATAAAGAAGTACACGGATTAAAATACGGATATGTATTAGTACACGTGGACACGTGAATACGTTTATCCTCAATACACGTCCGAAACCGTGGTCTCTAATTTAAACCCACAACAATCGGCGAGGAAACCGAGCCTCCTTTTATGAGCAAGGATTTGATTGAACGTACATAGTCCTGGTCCAGCATCGTTGTCTAGATCAACGTCTACCGAACGCCAGAACCGTGTTGTGATCCGAAGGGCAAGCAGTATTTCACGGTGGCAGATACGGAACAGCAACATTCTGCGAACAAGCACCTCCCATCGTTCGTAATAACGCTTACGGGGCGCTTAAGCGCGCGCTCAGCCTCGTCCTGCAACGGTAATTCAAACTTGCACGAGACATTAGGTTGTACCGGAGTAATAAAATCTCCATTTCCCGCAGGACACAGACTAGTCGGGCATGCATATTTAATGCGGAGACAGCACGTCGAAGGAAGGAAGGAAGGAAGGAAGAGCTGCCTGCTGCTGCTGTTATGCCACGTCGCCGCAAACCCAGTCTCGTGCCGTCTGTGCTCGCGCTGTCTTTTTCCTTGTCCTCTCTCTCTTTCATCCCTTACCGGCACCCCTCAACTCCTTGTACCCCCTTCAATTCTCTGCGTTCAACCCTGACCCCCCTCTGTGGTCCCCTGCTTGCTTAGTCGCGTTCCGCTGGGCCGGGTCGAGTCTCCTTGGATTAAAGACACGTTCGCAGTGCTCAACGCAGCAAGCCCCACCACGACGGTAATTCCCCGTGTAACCGGGCGATTATGAAGTAAAGCGACTTTCAGCTAGAGAAAACGCTCCTCCACCCACGACCGAAGACCCTCTCGATTATCTGTCCCGACGCGGCGCTCTGTTAACACGCGTTTGCCGAACTAAAAGGGTCCCGCGGATATTTACCGTGCACTCTCCGAGATACGTTCCCGCTGCATCCGAAGAAACCCGCCGGATTCTGTTATTTAGTTCATGAATTTTCATCCCGGCCGCGCTGCCTTACCTTCCCAGCTGGGACCAAACCCCCGTCGCGCGCCGACTTTGTTTCGGTCCGGGCGCACCTGATTTCCTCGCACCCGCTGGATTTGTTGGTGGACTTGTGGAGGGATGGATTCAACTATTTATTCGCTGGCTGGAGCCTGCAATTAGCAACGTGATGAAACAGAACGCAATTCTTTATAGTATTGATTTTCTGGATTTACTTTTATCGAGATTAGTACAGTGATCACTGTCTGCTTGAGGAGTGATTCTACAAATTTCTTTCTTTGGGTATATATTGTAAAAGGACTGGCTCTTTGTTGTTTTTATAGAATAACTAGCTTTTCCCAGCGGCTTCGCTCGCACAGGAAACTGTTTAATGCCCTCGAAAATTGATATTTTTTCTCCATAGAACCTTTTAACACCCCATTCACCCCTATAGAGTTTTAATTTTATGTCACATCGCCATCTTAGATTTCAAAATTGATGCCATTTTCGTAATTAACATCCCTAAACCTCAATAACGATACCCATACCGATTTTTAGGCTTATTCACACCATTTTACCCCATTTGACGAATATACATTTGAATTTAATTTATAAGGAGTTGATTCTTGAAAAACCACCACGTACCTAAGGGTTAAGGCTATTTAGTTTATACTTATAGTACCTTTTTATATACTACATAAATAAAATATTCCTCATACAAACGTTGCAACTCCTTTTCACCCCCTAGAGGTTGAATTTTTTAAAATGCCGAAATACGTGTTTGATTAATTATATGAAAGAGCAATAAGACCAAGTTTCAAGCAAATCGGATCGCGAACAAAATATTTCTCATACAAACGTTGCAACCCCTTTTCACCCCCTTAGGGGTTGAATTTCGAAATATCCTTTCTTAACCCTTGTATAGATCATAAAGGAAACCTCTGTGCAAAATTTCAGCTTTCTAGGTCCAAGGGTTTAGCCTGGGCGTTGATAGGTGAACAAGTCAGGACATCATTTTTTTTTATATATAGAAGAAGAAGAGAAGAGAAGAGACTAGTTGACTCGACAGACGTTGTACTGTACAAATTTCTTTAACAGACGTCGATAATGAAAAATTCCTATTGAAATATGGAGTAGAAACTGGGACGTTCGTTTTTTTATTGCATTGGAATAAGATTCAAAAAGCACTTTTAGTTTTTCCAGGATTTCTTTCAAAATTAGCCAAATCGGTCCAGCTGTTCTCAAGTGATGCGCTTACCAACGACCAGCATTTGATTTTAATTTATATAGTTAGGTATAAAATAGTTACTTTTAGTACCCTGCAGGGCTAGTCTCTATATATAAAAATGATGTCCTGACTTATTCACCTATCAACGCCCAGGCAAAACCCTTGGACCTAGAAAGCTGAAATTTTGCACAGTGGTTTCCTTTATGATCTATACAAGGGTTAAGAAAGGATATTTCGAAATTCAACCCCTAAGGGGGTGAAAAGGGGTTGCTACGTTTGTATGAGGAATATTTTGTTCGCGGTCCGATTTGCTTGAAACTTGGTCTTAATGCTCTTTCATATAATTAATCAAACAGCTATTTCAGCATTTTACCAAATTCAACCCCTAAGGGGGTGAAAAGGGGTTGCAACGTTTGTATGAGAAATATTTTATTTGTGGTCGGATTTGCTTGATACATGGTCTTAATGCTCATTGATACAATCTGAATGGGATGAATAGGGGGTTGAAAAGTTTTATGGAGAAACAATATCAATTTTCGAGGGCATTAAACAGTTTCCCATGCGAGCGAAGCCGCGGGGAAAAGCTAGTGTTAAATATAACTCGTGGAGCAAACAATGTGTTAGTTGCTGCGAAACAGAAATATTCATGCAATTATGCAGTATTGCCAGTGACCTTCGATGCAACGTCAATGCATAATGAAGAAGAGACGAGAAAAAGAGGATTCTGTTCAGGATACTCCGATATCCTTGATTCCGGGATGCGTGTTAAAGACAGAAAACTGTCATGGCACGGAGCTCATCCATTCATAACGCGATGTAAAAACGAAAGGGGGAGGAGAAAAAAAAAGCATAAACAGAAGAGCGAGGAATAATAACGATGTTCTCTAGCAAACCGAGGCTTGCCCGGAGTAATGTAGCCATTTGGAAATGGAACGTGGATGGATTTCGATGCCCCGCGGCTGTATCTGTCTCCGGTCGATGGATGACCGTTGCCGTGCGTCATTATTCATTCATCAAATGAAAAAACGATGCCGCGCTGCCCGGTTCCTGGATATTTCAGGCGGCTCGCGTTCGAGCTGCAAGGAAAAGGAAGGGGAAGATAGCCTCCCCTGGGATGCGGTAACGCCAACCTTTGCGTGAACCCTCGCCCCGAAGGTATACTCCGTCGTTACCCATAAAACTGAACTGCCGTTGCGTGCGACGGACACGGTTATGCGCGGAATGATAGCGAAACGAACGGTGAACCAACCCCGTTGTCCAGGGCACGAATGACCCACCGAATTTCGGTAGGCACGTCAGGGGCTCGTAATAGAAACGACGCACGGAATTAAATAAATATTTTCCATCCCCCACGAGACGGAAACGTCCCTCCTTTGAACCTGCGACTTCGAGAAGTTATGGAGAAACGTTGCTCTGTGGGGAAATGAATCGTTTGATAACATACTGTCAGTGAATAAATCGCAGCGTGATCGGCTAGAGAATGTTTCAACACATTCAATCACATTGAAAGACCTTAATGTAACGTATTCTGTTTTCATACTTGAAACCTCGTACGTTTTCTCGAAGGAAGTGTTTGAAAAAGGACGGTTCCATTGTAAAAAATGAAGGCAATCTTGATATTTTAAAAAATGAAATTTAACTTCGTCCTCAAGACATTTAATGTATAAATAT
This sequence comes from Lasioglossum morio, assembly GCA_916610235.2. Classification (NCBI taxonomy): domain Eukaryota; kingdom Metazoa; phylum Arthropoda; class Insecta; order Hymenoptera; family Halictidae; genus Lasioglossum; species Lasioglossum morio. The sequence continues at coordinate 6,601,457 of OU744325.1, read as the reverse complement.
ATTCATAAAGGATGGCTAATGTTTTCGGCGCAAGGATCGATCGTTTATTCTATAAAGCAATTTTGCAAATGACCAAGTTAAATACTCGACGTTGATCATTTCCAACTTCGTTTAGATGATTTTCAAGATTAATTAGAATTGCGTTTGTAAAATATTATACAATTTTCAAAACGTTTAATGTATCTTTGAAGACAACAATGATATTTGAGGTACGAACGTTAGTGGTATTAATAGACAGTGGATCATTATTCGAAAGAAAAGTATTCTGCTCGATATGTTTAATAGATTGTAAAGAATATAATTCTTTTAATATTGTCACTGTCTTACATTACTCCAGTTTTGAGAAAATGCATGAAATCCGCTGTCTAATTTCTTCCAGTTAACACAGCAAAAGAGAGCTGGCAAAAATTTCCAATCTAAATAAATACACGTTCAGGATCCCCAAAATGTTAGGAAAACTATGAACGAAAATATAAATACCTTGCGACGGGATACGCTCACTACCGAAACACTGCGGTTCTCGACCGCGGAGCATGGCTTACGCTCATTATTTTGTTTTTGCGGCACAACGGGACGCGTTCCTGTCTAGATGAAACTTAATTAGCAAAGCAATCTTTTTACGAAGCTTTGCACTGTACTTAGATAAAATTCCTTGGTTTCGACTGGGGCGGCGTGTGCTGTCGAGGGGTGAACAGCGCGCGATTCCACCTCGTCGCAGTCGCGGTAATAAAAATGCACGCGTGCTGCCGCGTGATATCCGCGAAGGGCAGGGCCACCATTCTCGTTAAATATTTTACGCTCCATTTTACGGCGGTTCGGCGCCACTGTTTTTTTCCCTTTTTCCGCCCCTGCTCTCTTTTTTTTTGCCTTCTACACGCGGTCACCGTGTGTCGTGCGCGAAACGCACGAAAGTGACCGCGCGCGATAGGACCGAATCAAACGTAAAAGAAACGGCGAAAGAGGGAAAGAGTTATACACCTTTCATAAAACCGGAGAATTTATGAAATACGTAGCCGTAACTGCGATATGTATCTTCGGCTTCGGAAGACTTGACCGTTCCACCGAACTTCGTTCTTTATTATATCGAGTACGAGCGCGATTCTATCGAGAAGCGGCTATGGTTCCTCGACGAACTGTTAAACGAACCCTATGCCTCGATTAGATGTACATACCTTTATTCTTTACCCTCGTCAGATGTTTTATTTTAAACAAATTCTGTTGCAGTAGTCGACAAAAAATGTCCTGCATGAAAGAGAAAATTTATTTTGATTTTATACCTACATAGTATTTCGATTCAAACGAAATGAATAACACAAATATTTTTTAAATTCTGTTCAAAGTCTTCGTTTCAAGCTTGACTCAATATTATGAAACGAATGATTATTTACAATATTTTTCCGCAAATATACAAATCAATTTAACATCGACAAATAGTATGCAATGTCCACGAATCTAGAAATAAATTTATTCCATTAATTCTTTCCAGAATACACAATTTAATTCAACAACCACATTAATTCCAGAATTGAACGAGAATTGTAATCCCAGCTAATTCTGAAATTATAAACGTTCCAATTTGCTACACAGTACAACAAATGATTATTAAAATGAACTAACAAATTTGAAAAAGTGTAAAGAATGTTCCTAGCAACTCCAAACATACCAACCGTTCAAGAGGGTGAAAAAATATTTCATCCATTCGATTGATCCGATCTCAAACGTTTTGCAAGCTCTCCTTTATCAGCTGGGAACAGCATGCAAAAAGCTACTAGAGCCGCAATAAACCGAAAAAAAGGGGGAATGAATCAGCGGGCAACAGTTCGCCGAGAAAACAGGTCTAATCGGCGGCATCGAGAGCCTGCCTGCCACCCCAACATCCCATCCCCAAACACAGCAGACGTCCCGACGAGTGCGTCACGTCGAATCACCGCGGGGAACATCGTTTAACGTTGTTTACTCGTAAACAGACCGAGCAGATGCGAGAGGTCGACGACGAATTTTTCCGGCGTTTCGCCAAGGACAAACGTCGCCGCGCGTTTACTCCAATCCCACTGACACATTTTGCAATCGGCTTCTGTGTACACGTGCCTCGTTCGAATATTCTGCTGCTCCACTAAACAGACATCTCAATATTTCATCGAAAAAGAATCGGTCTTTTAGAAAACACTGTTCAACTTCATAGCGATTTTTCCATTGGAAAACTTAAATTTCACAGTTCCTTTTTGGCCAAACCATAGCAACCCTTTATATTAATCCACAGCACTTCAAACCTTTCGTGGCGACATCGGAAACCCTAATTGGGGCTGAGCTTTCACTCAGAGGACCAAAAATGTTCAGGATCTCAGATTTTAGATTCCTCTCGCCAGAATTAAACGTTTTATCATTTTCTTATCGAACCGTATAATAACAAATTTTTTTTAATGATTTCGGCGCCCAGGTTCGATCAGTTGTTACTGCTACACTATTTGCAAAATATCACAAAATCTATTTTTCGACGTTTCGATCTCCTTTTAGATCATTTTCAAGAAAAATTATAAAAATTGCGTCTGTAAAATAATAATCCAAAATTAAGTTTTATACCGTGTGAATTTAAAACCAAAAGAAAAACTGTAACATACTTGCTTAGTGTGAGGGAAAATAATTTTTCCGTAATAAAGTTAATTAGCCACGCACTTATGCTGAGACAGTATGTATGGTAATGAGGTTATGTGAATATACTTAGAAACAAAAAGTATTATTGACCGATCAGATGTTGATCGATATTTGGCGGTGAATTCAAACAGAACATTTATCCTTATAAACCTTCCTTTAGTTATTCTTGTACCATATTAAATATGGTATTTTACAATTAACATTCAAGTTTAATTTAACCTTTTTTCCATACAGTTTAATGTATGTAGATATCAATGCAAGTTTTGAAGCTGTGTACAAAATTATTTAGAAAAACAACTGTACAACATTACACATATTTCCCTATATCGATCGTATCCCTACATCAATTGTTATTTAAAAGCACTTTTTCAAATTACCCCATTAACTTCAACGTTTCGATCTCACTTTAGATCATTCTCAAGTGCGTCTGTAAATTATTTTACGATGTGTAATATTACATTCGGAAACGTTGAAAATCTACGAAACTGTTACCGATGATTTACGCTGCCCTAATTTCCGTTGGTGTTTGAACGGGTTCGAAACGGGTATGAATGATTCTCGGAGTGGGTACAAACGCGGCCGCACGTTTACATCGGCGAGGAAAGCGATGCAGCCGCGTGTTTTCTTGGTGATCGCTTTTTCAGTTGGACGAGGCAATGCAATTGCTCGAAGAGATCTCACGGGAGGATCGCAGCGTGTCGAGGATACGTCCGCTTGTAGTTGTGCCGGGCCCTCCTTGTTCGAACTCGTTTGTACGGGACGAGAACGCCGTTTCGTAAATGTCTTCTCGTATAACGGCTTCTTATTGCCCCACGTACGACGCCGACACGACTTTCTGTCCCGCTTCCAGCCGTGTTCGTCCTTCGATTGCGACCAACCTCCAGGACCACCATCCTCGGAAACCTGGCACGGTTTCGATGTACCTCTCTCCGCCATTCTACCCACACCTAAACCCTCCTTTTCACCCTACTCTCTCTCTCTCTCTCTCTCTCTCTCTCTCTCTCTCGCTCTCTTTTTCTCACTCTTTTTTTCTCTACCGTTCTCTACATCGTGCATTTTTGGCTATTCTCCCTACTTTCCCCGTATATTCGTTTCTAGACTGCGCTATATTCCCTTTAGAGTGACGCCGTTTTTTGTTCGCCTTAGTATCTCTCTACCGGGACTCGGAGAATTGTTCTCTGCCTCTCCATTCACGCTTTTCTTTGCTCCGTTTGCTTCCACCGTGCGCCACCACTTAGAACACAACCACCGAACTGTTTAACATTTCTTTTGTTCACCCGCTGAAACGCCTTTGTCAATATTCAGAAGACTTTAACCCTTTGCAGTCGCGGGCTGTTTCAACTCGAGAATTACGCATTGCTTCCTACCTACAATAATTCTATTCTATATCATTTTTGTCATTTTATGGATATGTAATTGATGTAATACTTCATACCATACTTATGTTCACGAATTTATTTGTATTTTTTCGTGAGGCAGAACAGAAGAAATAATTCGTAAACCAGGCTCATCCAGTAACTACCCTTGTTGCAGAGGTACCGACTTGGCGCATAGGGTTTTCTTCAGGAGCCTTTTCGAATGCTGAGATCAAGCTGATTTACAGGGTGAGTCACCTAACGTTTCTACCTCAAATATCTTTGTTGTTTTTAAAGATACAATTAAAAAGGGACTCACACGGTACCAAACAGATTTTTGAGAAGCCTAATACTCCCACTACCCTATACAACATAAAATAGGTCTAATAAAAGGTTTAATTGATCGTGCTGTCCTACTGGCAGACCCTGAATTTCGAGCTGACAATCTGTCTTTAATTAAAAATGTCTTAAAACAAAACGGTTATCCAGTTCCTTTCGTTTCCAACATTATCAAGAAACGAATTTTTGAAATTTACCACCCTTGGTTAAAAGAAAAAGAAAGAGAAAAAAGAATTATTGAAACTGGTCCGATAAATTGGAGGAATACAGTAGTCATTCCTTATGTTGAAGGCGTTTCTAATGACATCAAAAGAATTTTTTAAAAAGTGGGAATACACACAATTTACAAAATACCTCACTATTTAAAATACCTTTTTCCTAACATCAAAGACAAAGTACCGTTATTAAAAAATTGTAATGTTGTATATTCAATACCATGCAAAAGGTGTAGCCAATCTTACATTGGACAAACATGTAGACATTTAGAAGATAGAATCAGAGAACACAAACATAATATCTTTTTGTCCCCAACACAGCATACGGCTTTGACGAAGCATTCAATGGAATTTGATCATGCTTTTGATTTTGAAAATATTAACCCTTTGCGGTCGGAGCTATTTTAAATCGAAAATTAAACGTTTCTTTTGACCTACAATATTTCCATTCTCTATGATTTTTTAAATTTGATAAATATGAAATTGATATAATACCTCATAAAATACTTAAATGTGTAGTAATTGGTTAGATACTGACATATCTGATAGTGTAAACAATTATTTAAATAATAGTACAGCAATTTCTAAGGGTTAAAATAATTGATAAAGAAACTAATTTACAACGCAGAATGTTATTGGAGACGATTCACATGATTAAACATCAAAGCGTAAATCTTATTTATGAAACACCTTTGATACATGAATAGTACGCAACATTACTGAATCAGTAATGTTCTACGATGAATCACCTTCCAAATGATATAATTGTTTCTTAAGAAAAAGCATATTGAATGTCGATTAATTTATTACCAAATTCATATTGGTATTTCAATAACTACTGTTTTGGTTGAGTGACTTTAAAGGATTCATATTTGCCGCCACTTATCGATTGGCCAATGCATGGATCAGTGTTCTTTGATTCGTTGTTGTTTCAAATCTTCACGGTTTACTCACTCCACATACCATCGGCATGGAACCAACATGTGGTTTCTTGACTCTTAAGAATTCAAATTACATAGTACATTTTTCTAAGCAAGTGAGTTTATACATTTGTTTTCGTTTTTAATACCTTAGTGTTTTCTGCTTGTTCGGAAATGCGTTTGCCTAACCATATATTAATTAATTGATAAATTCTTACAGACGCAATACAGAAAATTTACATTCTTGAAAATGGTTTAAATTTAGACCGAAACGTTGCATTTTTCATGTGATATTTTGCAAATTTGCTTATTGTCTCCAATTGATCGAACCAGTGCGCCAATAACATTAATTATAGTTTTAAAGCCTAATATTGTTCAGTTCATAAACTGCGGATTTTTATGCAAAATAAAAATGTTCTGCATTGATTCTGGGGAGCATAAATGAAATAAAAATTTATTTCATCCCTTAATAACTTATTTATATTTTATCCAACTGATTTCTTCATAAACGCATAAAGATCCGCAGTCTATTAATTAATCAACGCGTTTACCAATGCGCGCGTTACTTTTTCGACAAGCTACTATCCCAAAGGAATTTCTCGTTCTCGAAAACTGGCAATTCTCTGTCGTTCTTCTGTTCAGTGTTGTCACGTGTCGTCGCGCGCGAGCAGTATTCTCCCGAGACAAAATTAATATTCGATCAAAAACGGAATCGTATCGTCCTTTATGGGTACGGTGTTCATTATTCAAGGTTCGCTCTTGGCGTGCCTTTCTTCCGTCTGGTAACTTTATATTCTTCACCTCCGTTTTCCATCCGTCTCCGACAAGAGAGGGGTAGAAAAACGCGTCGCAAATCCGTAGCTGCTTCCTGCTTTAATATCTCGCCTCGATGGAGTCGCCGAGAATCGCGACTCGCTGCCGAAGTTCTCACGCAGCGAAAAATGGAAATACACCGACGCTTTTCGATCGTTCGAGAGGCTTACGGTCGCGGAATAAGTTCGAAGTGATTCAGAACCAATAGAACGTCAGCGGATCACGTTCTGAATCTTACTCACGTTTTGCATCGTGTAGAAGCCCGCCAATATATTCCCATAGCTACGCTCGCATTAAATTCGAAGTAAATGCATCAAAATTGGAACACGTGTGTGGATACGCGTTCGATCAAGAATAAATAAATCGTAGTGTTGATATAGGTTTCGACGAACGGTTAACTTTGTAGACTATTCGTCGAAACGGGACCGGATACGTTGAAACTTGTATGAAACTCGCCGCTCGTGGCAACAAATGTGTAAATCCCCGAAAGTGGCGACTTTAATAGTTTACGATTCAACACCAGAACGAATCGAGGCTACCAGTTCGAATGTTTTTAATTTTTAAAAGACCCTGATATCTTGTAAAAGATCAATGGTCATTTCGGAGCCTCGACGTTATTCTCTGATTTAAGAAATCGAGGACACGACTATGTTTATTCGCTTGCAGGAAAAATAAATTAATCGTTTCGATCCGACGGAACGCAAAACACGCGGCCACAATAGGTTTTCGTAGCCAAAGAATGCGCGAATTGCGTTACGATTGAAAATCAGTGGCAGCATTCAGCCCTTTGTGGCATTCACACCGCCATTCTCAGCCGGTAAAGCATCGGCGAGAAAGTTTTCCCAGAATTTTTTCAGCGAACCGGTCGATCGTCTGAATATTTTCCCTTTCACGAATTTTTATACGCACGCGAGCGTATTTATACACGTATTTTATTCCGGCCTGTCACGCGACGCGTGAAGAACAATCGATTGGAACCCTGCAGCGTGGATTTATCGCTGGGCTGACAGAAATCAGAGGGCCCCTGGTTTGTGTATCGTTGATTCGAAAAATTAATATTTAATGCGATCGCGATCGCGGAATGCAATGTCCCTTACGGGAAAATTGCAAACAGTTTCGTTACACATCGCGTCGTATCGCTGAATCACGGGATCGAGGTGCTGAACACGCTCGGGCAACGTTATTAACAATCTTTAAGTTAATTAGCCTGCTTTGCGAGCTACGTCCGGCGAGCTACGATTACGCGAAACACGATTAGTGTATATACATATTGTAGAAGAAAAGTGCATTTATCAAATTCAGGTAGAAAAATGAACGTGCGGCAATTTTGTATTTAAATGCATTATTTAAGTTTGACTTTTTAACGTTTTATCCCAATTTATGTATTGTAGTTAACATGATCATCATGCATATGATGAATTATGAAACTAAATCAAACTACGAGTCTTTCAAAGTAAGGTTGTAAACGAATATTAAGAATGTGGTACTGAATAAAATTCTATTTTCAGTGGTAATAGCGAAACTGCGGATGTTCTTGCAATTTTCAATTTCTGTAGACGAATATTAAGAATGTGGTACTGAATAAAATTCTATTTTCATTGGTAATAGCGAAACTGCAGATGTTCTTGCAATTTTCAATTTCTGTAGACGAATATTAAGAATGTGGTACTGAATAAAATTCTATTTTCATTGATAATAGCTAGACTGCGGATGTTTCTGTAATTTTCAATTTCTTTAGACGAATATTAAGAATGTGGTACTGAATAAAATTCTATTTTCATTAGTAATAGCTAGACTGCGGATGTTCTTGCAATTTTCAATTTCTGTAGACGAATATTAAGAATGTGGTACTGAATAAAATTCTATTTTCAGTGGTAATAGCTAGACTGCGGATGTTTCTACAATTTTCAATTTCTGTAGACGAATATTAAGAATGTGGTACTGAATAAAATTCTATTTTCATTGATAATAGCTAGACTGCGGATGTTTCTGCAATATTCAATTTCTGTAGACGAATATTAAGAATGTGGTACTGAATAAAATTCTATTTTCATTGATAATAGCTAGACTGCGGATGTTTTTGCAATTTTCAATTTCTATAGACTAATATTAAGAATGTGGTACTGAATAAAATTCTATTTTCATTGATAATAGCTAGACTACGGATGTTTCTGCAATTTTCAATTTCTGTAGTCAAATTTTAAGAAAGTGGTAACAAATGAAAACTCATTTTCAATGATGTAGTAACCTTCGTAGATCTGAAATAAATAAAAATCGTATTAAATTCTGTGGAATTTATATTTTAGCATTTTTTGAACATTTTTATACTCCATAAATGTACAAAGATCCGTAGTCTAATAACCATGCATTAAACGTTATGAAATTTTCAAGTAACATCAATTTTATTCTAATGTACAACGTTACGAAAATGAATTGTTGATCGGTGTGAGATCGTTTCTACTGTGGAACGATTTCGCGTTCGAGAGGACGAAAGGGGGTGCGATAGTGAAAAATCGAATGGGCTAATGATCGATAATGAGTCGGGCGGTGGAGCACGGCAGTCATCGGCCGCGTTAAACACTGTTCAACTACGTGGCTGTTATCTTTACACGTGTCGGGAGCGCACGTACGAGGACGGTCGCGCGACGCGTCGGCGACCGTCGAGGTTTATATATGTTCAGCGCTAATTTATACGGCCTTAAACGGTGCCGTGCTTTCGGGCAGACAATATCGATTGCCGTCGCGACACAATTGTTCGCAAACATAAAGCACCGAATTTGTAGAAGCGTTTAGCGCGAAGCACATTTACACTAATGAGCGGCGAATTATTTACATTGCTGGGAACGTATTACCGCCGTGCTTGCACATCAACAGCGCGCGATGCGTCGTTACGTCTGGTAACAATTTCGGACGCGGAAGTATTAATCGTGCCGCGCAAACATGGCGCCCGCCTGTATAAATTACCCGCGAGCGCGACGGGTAACCCGATCTTATGCAAGCGGCATCCGCTGTTAGACGGATGATCGTCATGTTCGATCATTAATCCCGTTTGCTACCTTGGCCCAGCCTCTCTTCCTCTCGTTACGCACCCTGATCCCTTCTTTCTGCTACGAGAGCCACGAGCCATGCGGATGCGCCTTTATCAAGTTTCTTATATACATTTTTCAATCTAGGATAGACTGTACTATTTTTGCCACCCTAAGTCAAAATTCGTAGTAAAAATCTTTTTATCTTCTTTCGAAATGTTTAAACGAGCTTAACTTGCTATTATTATAAGCTAATAGAGATTTTTCAGCAAAATCAAACATTTTTACGAGTCATAAATCTTTTATTATAAAATATATTCAGTGAATAATAATCGTAAGACAAATAGTACAGTCATTGGCACATTTGCTAACAGTCATATGTGGAACTCTGTTATGAAAACTTTACAATGTTGTTTTGAAATATAAAGAAGGAGCAATATAAAATGATTTTCTATGCCAGAAATTCTTAATATTTGCCGTTTAAATCAAAAGTGTCAATAACTACTGCAGTGCCAGCAATAGTACAGTTTACCGTACTTCCGTTGAAAATTCCATTATTATCAGGTTAACTTATTTACAATTTTTATAGAATTGTATAATATAACTATGCATGATTATTTTTTACTCCACCATCTCAGGACACCTAAATATGTAACTCTTATCTAAAATACCAATGATAAGAGTGTGAAAGCACCAATACCTAGAAATACAATTTTAATAAAGACATTGATAGGTTGCAGATTATGGAATATTAATTAACATAATTGTGTACTAAATACTAACACGATCACGTTTAGTTACTGGCTAGATTCCAACATGTTCAATAATGTAAACAATATTTTAGTTTAGTTTGGTTAGTTTGAATTTTACCCATTAAGAAATTATATCGTGCTAAAAATCAATCTTGCAACGAAAAATTCTGTAATAATTCTGTCGAATGTTCTACTAGGTAGAATGTTAATTTTATTTGTAATTTTCAGAAAACAGAACTGAAGAAATAATTCATGAACCTTCCACATCCTGTAACTACACTTGTGGTAACGGTACCGACTTGAAACTTGTCGCAGAGGGTTTTCTTCAGGACCAAGCTGATAAAAGGGTGAGTTAATTTCAACATTTCAAAGATAAAGCGTCACATTCACGCGATCATGTTTGGAATCCTCAAACTTAACCCCAAGAAGGGGCTAGAGAGACATTCGAACGCACATATATTTTTCTGTACTCGACAAAAATATTTATCGAAACAACCGTCTGCTATTCCGTTAGTATTTCGAAAACGGTCCAGAAAAAAACATCCGCAGTCCGTTTGTATATATTCTAAGACGACTCAGCCATGCACATACTTACCAGCACATGCATAATGGATGCAACAACGTGGACCGTCGCGTCGGTGGTCGATGCCGTCCGATTCGGACGTGTCAAACATTCATTAGACTCGTTGGATAGACTCGTTAAGCTACTACTGTCTATCACGAGTCCGCGGAACCGGATATATCTTTTCCGCTCCAATTTCCTCAATTTTCCCAATCCAACGTTTCCGGTATCACGTGAACGCCGATATCGACATGGTCGAAACAGTTTTCAGTTCATTTGCTTAATTTCTTGGATGTTCGAACCGCAACCTTTCCAACAATTCTGTACGAAATTAATCCTCAAACTATGAGAAGACATTTTAGGATTTATTTACGAATTGTCATCTATGAAAAAAACCAGCTTTTACAAGGCCAACAGATAGTAAATTTTATCCACAATTTTCGGGAAAATTGACTATTGCTGCGAGAGAAACAGAGATTGAAATTAGACGGTGAAATGATGATTACACCACAGCGTGAAATTTTTATTTCGCTGAAGGACGTGTTCGAAAAAAAGATTTTGGCTCGAATGAGCGACGAACGCGCCCATACCGTTCCCGACGCGTCGTCCACCAGCTTTCGTTCCCCAGGGATTGTTCGTGTACAAATATCCATATTTTTTTCGGGAGTCATAAAAATGCATAAAATAAATTTCGCCACGGACAGCTTTACCCTAGAGTCGGGGGAGGGAGGGAGGGGTGGTAGGACATGGTTTTGTTCAGTTTTCGATTCAGGATTAATGTTCTGCAAACGACGACGACGACGACGGTGGTGTTTGCTGTTAATCTGTACGTCGTACCGGAATCTGTATTTAGATGCGACGAAACCTTCTGTTTGACAATTCGTATCCGGCTGTGCATGTATGACGTACGTTTTGTGTGTAAACAGCTTTATATATTAACCCTGCGAGAGCACACTGTCTTTTTCGGAGAACCAAACGTCACGCTCTGGGGTCTCCCGTGTTCCGCTAAACTATCGTGGCTTCGGTATTGTGTGCTGCAGATCGTAAAAAATTATTTACACTATTTCTACCGCGTACGAAATAGCAGCGAGTGAGACTGATCGTGTCTTTTATTCGTTATTCATGTCGTTAAAGAAAGTATATAGCAATAGCTTCACATATATTAATTTATATTAATTTTATATATATTCGTCGTGTTTCTTCTAAACCTAAATGCTTCTATCGTAAAGTACGATCCCCCACATTTAATTTGAGCCCTCAGACGTTCGAAAATTCCAATAAGAATGCATACTATTAGGTTGTCGGGAAGGTTCTGTCGTATTTTAATTATAAAAATATATGTTTAATATTAAGCAATGATATAATTTCCAATATCTTGCTGCCTTCTTTCAAGCACTCACTAGCAACATGTTGTTTTTAACGTATAAACAAAATTATGTACCTGCTTATTTAAAATATGACAGAACTTTCCTTCCAACCTAGTATAATTGACTTGATAATTTCCTTAAAAACGTGCGTATTTTCTAAAAATTGGTGAACGCGGTTCTTTCCGTTTCTTCATTATAAACAGAAGCCACCTGTAGTTCCAATCGTGACGTCACTAGTCACTCTGTTTACTTGGACAATTCTCTGAACGTCTCGATAAGAATCGACCAGTCACTGTTCGGGTCTCTCGTCCCTCTCCACCAATGAAAAATTCGCTAGTACCTGCGGCCCTCGCGGGCCCAAGATTTCGGTCGCGGTGTCATTGAAATAATAAAAGTGAAAGTGAACACACGAGATTGTCTGTGAGCGACTGTGACGACCGCGCCATTTGTTATTGCGACGCAGAAAGTATACAAGAGTACTCGAGTCCATTGGAGACGCAAAATGGTGAGAACCGCTTCCTTATTTCATTGTTTTTCAAATTAACTCTGGGTTGAAATGAATCGTGTATGTTTCACCCTCTCTTCCCATTAACCCCTTGTCGTATTTTGACTAGCCTGACTCGTGATTCTTGCGACTCGAGAAGATTTCTAACAAAGTCTAACAAATGTGAATGTTACGCGTCTAATTTTACATGAAATACAATTTGATTCGTTCGTAATCAATATTTAAGCATTAGAATAAACGACATTTTTCGGGATAAAGACGTTCTAATCACTGTAACTGTAAAAGAAAAGGCACGGCAATGGGTTAATGTATCTTTGCAGTCTCAATTTTTATTCGACCAGTTGTATTTCAACCCTTTGCACTCGGAGCTATTTTATTTCGAAAATTAAACGTGTCTTTCCATCTAGAATAATTCCATTCTATATGAGTTTTTTCATTTTGTGAATATGACATTCATAGTATACTTCATACTACAGGGTGTCCCAAAACTACCCTAGGAGCCGAAAATGGGAGGTTCCTTGGGTCATTTTAAGCGACATTTTCCTTTGCAAAAATGTTATCCGCGACTTTGTTTAGGAGTTATTAACGAAAAACACGGACCAATCAGAGCGCGACCTAGACGCGAGTTGGCAAAATCGGCTCGGCGCGCCAACTGTCCATTGGCCGTCTGTGCCAACTTACGTCTAGGTCGCGCTCTGATTGGTCCGTGTTTTTCGTTAATAACTCCTGAACAAAGCCGCGGATAACATTTTTGCAAAGGAAAATGTCGCTTAAAATGACCCAAGGAACCTCCTATTTTCGGCTCCTAGGGTAGTTTTGGGACACCCTGTATATTGAAATGTTTAGTATTTGGTTAGATCCCAACATATTTAATAATGTAAATAATATTTTTAATTATAGTACAGCAATTTTTAGTGGTGACTCGGAGGGTTAACTTCTGTGACAGAGATTATTTCTTAATTTATCCACCGTACGTATTTTCAAACAGAACATAGGATAAAATATACGCATACTTCTACATATCCTTACATATACATTGACTCCTACTAATATTCGGACACTCTTAAATAGACGATAACTTTTTTTATTATTGTACTATACGATTTGAACATTTTTAGGAAGCTAGAGCCATTAGTTTGCTACAGGATATGAAAATAAATTTGGTCAAAAATTGCAATTGATCGGAATTGTAGAAAAAATACTAAAAATTGCATTTTACAACTTTTTATGTGGGCCAAATTGAAAATTTAAAAACTACGTTTTGTAGATCCGTGTCAATTATATGCACTGCGAAAGTTTCATCGAAATCGGTTGATGCGGATAAAAACGACAGGCATTGAAAGATGTAAGAATCCTTAGATTTACTGCAGTTATAGGCCGGAAATCGTGAAAATCTGCAATTTTTACCATCTTTAAACGTTTGTAGCTCATTGTAACGTCGCCTGATTTTGACGAAATTTTCAGAATATGTTTAATTGACACAGATCTACAAAACGTAGTTTTTCAATTTCCAATACCGGCCCACACAAAAATGTTGTAAAATGTAACTTTTAATATTTTTTCTACAATTCCGATTCATTGGAATTTTTGACAAAAATTTTTTTCACATTCTATAGCAAACTAATTGTTCTAGCTTCCCAAAAGTGTTCAAATCGTATAGTACAATATTAAAAAAGTTATCGTCTTTTTAAGAGTGTCCGAATATTAGTGGGAGTCACTGTATTTCTTTTACGTATTTTTAAACAAGATACACGTTAGAGATCGAGTCCATTAATTTGACCGGTTAGAATACGTTCAGACCCAAGGAGATTTTCCTAGAGCGTCTCTAACGAACCCCACCGTAAAGCGTAGCAAGCCAGGCAGTGTCTGAAGGTCGTTAGAAGAAAAGTCGGAGGAAAATGCGAGCAACAGGAACCTTTCGAAATAGAGGGTTAGGTGTCACGCAGAAGGGATGGTGGTTGAAGAAGAGGGGTGGCGGCTTGCCTGGTAGAACGCGGGACACGTAGTTGCGACTCGTCGGCATGAGAAAGAGAAACGATACGGGGAGGAAGAGGGACGATATAGGGGGGTAGTGAGGCGGAGGCAGTGAGACACCATCGTGCGCTCGGATTTTAGTTGTCAGTGTCAGCGTTTTTTAGCATACTGCCATTTCGGCGTTTCCCGTGCTGCGTACGCGACGGGAAAGGGTGTCGTGTGCGTGCAGGACCCGGGAAATTCATGGGAAATGGGCTGCGCCGCGATGGGGCACAGCTCGGCAAGACCCCGTCATAAATTTTCCCGCGAATTTTATGCACACGTGACACGTAATCACCATCGGGATCTACTTGTTTTTCCACCGTAAAAATAAGCACGCCGAGTTTATCGTAATCACCGCGTTTCCGATTTGTCAGAAATAGTTTATTGCACGGACAATTGATTTTTTTACGCGCACCTGGCTCGCTAATCATCGCTATTCGGGAACCCGGATCCGATAAAATCGAATTTTACTCTTTCTTCAATCGTCATCGGATTTAATAGTAATTACAATATTGCCGTTAGTTTCAATGACAAAAAATTAGGTACGATCAAAATATTCAACGCGCATTTAGAAATTTAAAATAAAATTGTTTTCGTACACTGAATATAGATTTTTAGAATTTGTTTTCATTTACATAAAATACGAATACATTTTGAAAACTGCAAGAATGCGTATAAATTCAGCCCTGAAATTTTCTAGGATTCCCGCAAACACTTTCTGCGTGCTATCGAACAATTTCCACGTGTTCCTGTGAAAATGCCAATTGAAATTTACGCGTACCGATGCAGCTCTTGAAACTGCGATCTCCTTTATGCACTTTACACACGCCAACGAGCGAAAAGAAAATTGTAGAACGTTCCCGTATAACGTCCATGAAGAAATCTGGATGTTGTCACGTGAACCGAAACGATTCCCGCACAACACATTCGAATTCCGCCCCTGTCTGCACGCATTTCTCGGCGATATTGCGATATATATTTCAATAAAATATTGAGACAGGCAGGCACCGGCGGCGGCGCGACACCCAACAATAATATATTGAATATTCCCCGTCGGATTCTACAGAATATAAAAACGAGGCACAAAATAACCGTTAGACCTGCCTTGAATATTAATACGTCGACGGAGTGTAAAAATGCGCGCACACCGACGCTGATTCCGCCCGCGAGAAGGGTGCACGCGTGGATTTACGACGCGTGGCTCGCGCGGATCGATTTCCTTGCCGAGATAAGGACCGGAAGCGACGACGGATGGTGTCCCCGCACCATAAGCGGGACCATGTACGCGCGAAAAATCCAGACGGGGGATTACAAATTCATAAATCTCCAGTTTAACGAAATCCGCCAGAGCTCTTCGAACGGAACACTATTGCGCGAATATATTAGGTACTTGAATAAATTTTTACCGCTCTTTTGGGAAATAAAAGTCCCTTGAATTGAATAGAAAAATAGAGAATATATCATTCAAAGTATTTTTCCCTTGCTAAGTATTCGGTCGATCGGAAAGTAATTTTGTTTTTCATGTAGACATGGCATTTCAAGTGCGTTTTTATTATTTTAAAATTAGGTCGTAAGAAGTCGTATAACTCAATTTTTTGCTAGTAAAAAACAGAAATTCTGTGAGATTGGTTTTTAACAATAGAACTACCGGACCAGTCAAAATGACTGATGCGAACTTTTTTCGATTAGAAATATTAAAAGTATAAATATGTTTTTTTTTTGGGGAAATTTTTTTAGTGAACTTCTCTATTGAAGTACATATTTAAATATCTTCTGTACGATATCTAAATAAATGCCATATTGTACTTATTAGAAGACAATGTGTGCCAACTGCGTTTAGTGTTCGGTAGTTCTAGTGTTAAGTTGACCGAGAAATCGCAAGAAACCATAGAGCAATATATCATGGAACTTATTCTAAATGGTAAAAATTTTCTCGCAAGAAAACGACCTTGCGAGTTTTATTCAAAAATTGGTTAGGAAGGATAAGGGAGTATCCCGTTTGTTAAATAATTGCAACACTAGATAACGAGAGTTTTAGAGTTCCTATACCCACGATTAATTAGCAAACATCTGGGGATCTTGATTAATCGGTAGCGCCGTTCTAGATCGATCGATACCCTAATTGAAAGCTGCGTAAGATCGGACACCGTGTATTTTCCGATGACCCTCGAAGTGCATACATGATCAAAGTAAGTGTTATTAATAATGACGGTAATGGACGCCCGGCGAAAATTCCCAGCGGATGATGTACCGTGCGCGCAATCATCCTTTACACATGGCTGATTAGCGGCTTATTAAAATTGAAAAAGAAACGGCTAATTATTACTGTTACGACCGGTATCAACAGCGGAATCTGTTGGGCGTAAACTGGCGTCCGGCACGCAGCCCGCGATAACGTAATAAAGATGGCATATTTCAGATAGAAAACGTAGTAAACTATGGAGGGCACGCTCGACGGTGGACCGAAAATAACCATATTTCTCTTGTCATTACCCGTGGCTTAATGCGGCATATCGTTTGAACAGGCGAACGGCACCCGTATTATAAACGTTTATTAGCCCGAAATTATCTAACTCGGCACGCGGTCGCGGTTGCGACCGATTACTCAAATTTTAGTTGGCCTCGTGTTTGCCCCAAAAACAACAAGGTTCAACGCGAAATCGCCTCAAAGCCACGCTCGTTAATATTCAAGAGCTTGATGTTCCATTAAAAACCTGCGTACTACACCTTGTACAGCTGACCGAAATAATTGTTTTTTTGACAGCAATCCGCGAAGGCCCTGACCTTTTTCACTGAAAAGATATTTTTGAGGATCTTATGCCTGAGAAGCAAGAAGAACATGAAAATTGATTTTATCCCTTAACGTCTTTGTTACATTAATAGCAACGTTACAACATGCTTGAATTTGTTCAATCTTTCACTGTTTTATATTTCGTCCAACGAATTTCTTCATAAAATCATAAAGATTAATATACAGGATGTTTTTATCAGAAATAGCATGGTTTGATTATAGTAAAAATTTTTTTTATGACTTTTGAAGATCACCTTTAATTTTATGTAAGTACACCTATCATTTTTTTTACGCTTGTCTGTGGAGATAGTAGTAGTAGAACAAAGTAGACAAGTTTGTAAAATGCCGAGCGACCTTGAAAGGGAATATTTTCAGACGGGAACAGCGATAATGCTATCCCGAGCGCTTTGTTTCAGTCGGATAACCTAGTTTCTCGCAGAGGGTGGGTTCGTCCACTTTCGCAAGGTGCTCGATGTTTAAGTAGGGTCTGCAATCGAAATAAAATGAAAGTTGAATGTTGGTAACGTCGATAGCCGAGGAGGTCGCAAAGGATTAAGGGTCTACGGGTGCCGCGTCGTTCTCCTCTCGAACAGTCTTTTGTTTCGCAGTCCTCTGAATATTCATACGAGACGAAAACGTCTCCGGTACTTTCTTCTTCCATGATGGATGGGATCGGGAATGCAGAACGAACTCGGTGAGACCTACTTCTCGGACGGGCCGATGGACAAAGGCGCCATCCATCACGTTTCCTAGCCAGTCGAGCATTATCTCCTCCAACTCTAATTTCGATCCGATAGGTCAGCTCTGGTTCGAACGCAGCTCGCATGCAAATTTAACCGGCTCGAAGATGCAAACTGATTCTACAGACTTCGCGGAACCGTTCTGATTAGAGAAATCGTGATCTACAGACTGTGTGAACAGCCGCTGAATTTCATTTTGGGGGACCAAACATATTCAACTTTATTACATCGTCCTATAGATTTTGGAAAAAATATCACAAATATAAGTTATAACAATAATCTCCAGTTTTAACGATCGTAAATTTTGTATATTCACTATATGATATCAGCGCTACAGGTTCGATCAAAGATACAGAAATTAGCAATTTTGCAGTATTATAATTTCAACGTTTCGGTTCGGTTTTGAACCATTATCAAGAAAAGTCCGCGTCTGTGAAAATTAATGTAATAGAATTTGTTATTCATTAAACTGACTATTTAATAGTTATGACAAATAGGTAGTTATACATACTTGCTAATTATGAGAAAATAGAATGAAAATCAAAGTAAATGAAATGGTACTTGTGAATAAGAAGGTTTGAACTGTACTAAACTGTAACTGTTCTGGCAAAGTCAAGACGGAAAACATAAGAATATCGTAGATCTAACTAGCAAATCAGATGTCAAGGATCAAGAATCTCCAAGAACCTCAAGAACCTGTTAGGCGAGAATTTCAAATTTTAAAGCATTGCTATTTTCTGCATCTTTGATCGAACCTGTAGCGCCGATATCATATAGTGCATTTAACTTATAATCACCGGAATTCATTGCTTGAAAAGTTATACGCTAAGTTTGTCGATTAGGTTAGAACGACGCCATATTGGTACCGGAAAATTTAAATGGAGAGAGAATTTTGATTCTTAGAACAATTCTAGCACAATTTGAATCATGACGTATTAGTAAATATGTCCTTATGTCGATCGTAATAATAAGTATTAATGTTATCGGCGCACTGTTCCGATCAATTGTTATTTAAAAACATTTTGAAATTAATGTGGTAATTTGCAAAAGTGTTTTTAAATAACAATTGATCGAACCAGTGCGCCGGTAACATTAATGTATTTGTTAGTGACGTATTAGGTTAGAGGAAAAGTTCTGTCGTATTTTAAATAAGCAATCATTTTGCTTGTAAAAACATAAGACAAGTTGTTAAAAATAATAGAAATTCTACCATTGGATAATGTTAAACATAAATTGTCACTAAAATACGACAGCATTTTTCCTCCAACCTAACAGATCTGCTACGCACAAGATTTGTTCGAGTAACTTTTTTCTGAGGGTGCAATCTTCATGTTGTCGCGTGAATCATTCGCATGTGCGTCCCGCTAGAGTATGCTAAGCGAGTCCTTTGCGGGTTGAAATTGTCTTTCGACGGTTCGGCGTGCTAAGTGAATTTTAGGCAGCGGAGAAACCCAGAGATATGTCCCATCGCAAGTTCCACAGGCCGTGGATCATTCAATTTGTACCTTGGTGTGGCGCTGAGTTTGATAATATGTAGATTAGTTCGGATGTTTCAGAGAATATCTGGGCATACATTCGTGAAACGTAACGAAACTGAAGCGATTAAACCGTCATTATATTACTGATTCGCGTGTTCGTGACGTGCCATTTTATAATGTTCTGTATGAGCTCGTTATTTTGGAACATTTCCTAATTGACCGTACAATCGAACTACCGAGCGAAAAATGTAAATTGACGCAAATTTTCTAGTGAATTATGATTTCATCTTTCGTTAACGTTCGTGAATTGTTTTAGTTAATTTCGATGTAAAGAAGCTAGATTAAAATGAAGCTTATTATAGTCGATTCATCAAACAATCTTTATTCATAACATCTAGGCGCTTTTCAATGAAGTTTTTTTTAGTACGAAACCAATTTTATACCCAAGAAAAATGATATCAAAAAGTTCTATACATAATATTCTCCTAAACGTCAAGAAAAGACCGTGACATTTTTTATAGATATCCATCAAGCAAAAACGTAGTGAACTAGCTCATGCGATACCGACATTCGCCGAACAGTATCAAAATTTCTATTAACCCGGAACGACTCTCATTTCCATATACAGTAAAAGTTCATTTACGCGAGAGTTTATTATACGGAAGTTTCCGTAAAAATGTAGTGTTCAATGGGAGTACGCTCCAATTTCTCATTAACAAAATGGTAATATTGTTTAAACTGAATATTTTCGTGTTAAACAGAAACGGCGAAGTTGGTGGAGAATAATAAACGGACACGCGTGTGTTGCGTAGAGCATTCGTGGCTTTACAAATTTAAATAAGAAAATGTTAAATGGAACACACGTGTGGAAGTATTATAACAAATATGTTGAGGTAATTATTCTCGTCATAATCTGATTAATTGCGAAGTTGAATTACTTGAACTCTTTAAATCGTGTAAATCCCAATGAAGTTTGCTTCAATCAATAGTATTAATTACGAGCAAAATTAAATTCATAAAGAAAAGAATTGTGTCACGCGACTTGCCAGTCAACGTGTTCATGATTATTAGACTGCGAATGTTTATGCAATTTTAACCCTTTGCACTCGGAATTATTTTAACTCGAAAATTAAACGTTTCTCGTGACCTACAATATTTCCATTCTCTATGATTTTTTAAATTTGATAAATATGAAATTGATATAATACCTCATACAATACTGAAATGTGTAGTAATTGGTTAGATACCGACATATCTGATAGTGAAAACAATTATTTAAATAATAGTACAGCAATTTTTAGTTGCTCCTCAGAGGCGCCACTCGAGTGCTAAGGGTTAATTTCCTTATACAAATTTTAATAACAGTTTTATTTTACCTCGATCGCCAATTTTAATAGAAATTGCAATTTCGGCGCACAGGTTCGATCCTATATCACTAATTTCCTCAGCAGTTTTACAAATTTATAATTCAACGTTTCGGTCTAGGTTAAGACCATCTTCAAGAATATAATTGCGTCTGTAAAAATTGATATGAGAATATATATTACCGTGATGCAAAGCAAAAAGATAAATTTTAATAAAATGGAATCGTGTAAAATCTTATTTTCAGTGGTAGTAATCTTTATAGTTTTGAAATAAATAAAAACGATACTAAATTCTGTGAAATTGTATATGCGAAATTCAATTTTAACATTTTTTGAACATTTTCAAAAGTCTGTGCATAAAATCCGCAGTCTAATGATATAATGCAGAGAATACTGGCGAAAAAATCAATCTGCGAATGGGGCGAAAAAGTAATGAGGGTAGCTCGGTTGCGATCAGTATGTCAAGAGACACGAAGAAGCTCCCAGGCCCGAGGAAACACGAGGAAAGAAGTTGAGGAGAAGAAGGGGTGTAGGAAGTAGAGAGGGTACGTGGAGGAGAGGGAGGGTGGTGGTCGTGTTCGCGGAATCACGCACGCGATTATTCGCAAGAACGACGTGGACGTGGGCCGATCGAGACCGAACCGGTGGAAGGGTTGCGGCGAGGGGGTGGGCAGAAGGGTGTTCATAAGTACGGCAATCTACGGGTGGTAATTTTGTGCAAATAGTAATATCGTGCAGACCAACTGGCTGCCAAAGGTTGCTGTTACTGCTGCTGCGGCTCGCCACGATCGCCGCTCGGTTCCTCGTCGTTCCTCGCCGCATCGAACGGCGCGGCAGGGCCGCCGGGGGTGTTCGTTCCTTTCGGCTGAAGTAGTGCGGCATGGCTTAGGCTCGCGTGCTAGCCTATCGTTTCCATTACGGCCACCTTCGCCGCCATAGTCAGATAAAACCAATTATAACCTATCCACCCTCGGCCGACATCAAGCCAAACGTTGTCAGCGGCGCAACGCGGCCGCGAGAGAGAGCCCCGGCTGCCTCCGGAGACGATTTTACTTGCAAACCAGCCATTTCGCCCTCGTAAATATCTGGCCGTGTTGCCGCTGGCTCGCTTACGTGGCGCCCGCGATCATCCTCCTTCAGGAGAATTTGAGAAATCACTTTGCCCAAGGATGAACCGCCCGCCCGCTTTACCTATCCTACCACCCCGTTCAACCATCCCGCTCTCACCCCTTAATCCTTTCTCTTTCGCCTTTTTTCGCCAACGTCACAACGACCGGGAACGTGATTTAATGATCGTTCCTTCCTCATTGGATATTATACTGGAGCTTTCGATTGGCTGGGACCGAGTGGAAGGAATATTTTACAGTGCGAAGGTTGTATAGGGAGGATCGGAGCTGGTAAATCAACCGGGAACGCAGCGTCGATGAATAAATGGAGCACGCTCCGTGACGAGAATTATTTTTGACTTCACCCTCGAAAATCTAACACCCTCGGCTAAATCACATTTTTCGCTAACGTTTCTACGTATTATTGAACATTCAGGTGGTCCTTCAGATACTATAATTAATAGTTTGGGATTATATATTACATGTATTCCTTCGGAAAGTTGAGGGAATATGCAAGCCAACTTTTTACCATTTGGAATATGTTTTATCACATTTTGTTCCATAATCTCTTGCGAGTTACATGACTTTTTACGACTCTATTTTTAAATGAAATTTGCGCCGCATATAAAATGTTGAAATTAAAAATTTAATAAAAGCATATTTGAATGAAAACAAGTTAAGTAGTAACTAGACTTCGAATTTTATGGATTTCTCACAACAATGAGATAGCGATAAGCGATCTAATAACTATTAGAAAAGTATCATACAGGAATACAGGATGTATTAAAAATTAAAGCGTGCTTAAATGAAAAACTGGAAGAGTCGCTGATCGAATTACGTGGAAAACGAAGCAACAAACAACGAATTAATTCGTCTTTCCTGACGACCGTGTAAAAACGCGTTTTCCCCGTCGATTGGATGAATAATTATAACGACAGACGGCCGGAATACAGCAGGCGATGGTGCTCTCGAACAATTTCAACGCACGGATTCCATTCGAGCGTAGTATGCGAGCGAGTCGGTAGATTGAATTCGCCGTCGATGCAAGAATCGAGCCGAGAAATCTATGGGATCGATAAATCTGCCGGCGTGGCGGCGGTACGGATCGCATGCGATTCCTCGCTCGGGAAAAAAGGAAGCACTTCATGCACTTGATACACATAAGTAGAAACTGTGCGGGGCTCTGCTGTCGTACGAAGAAACACGACTTTCGAACACGGAATTCCGGGCTCGCTCTCTGTGGCGCACGCCGTGCCGTGGCGCATTGATCGCGACGTGTAAACGATTCTCGGAAAAACGAGCTGCCGTGTCGGCTAGAATTAAGTAACCGCGTGTCGAGAGTTCGTATCGCGTCGGTACAGAAAGAGAGAGAGTACGCATGCCGGCGTGTCGTCACGAGAATGGGCGGTAAGTATCCCCCGCGACAGAAATTATAATGCGTGTTCAGCCGACGAAAAACAAGTTGGCGCCGCGTCGTTCTGCGTCGCGACGACCACGTGAACCTGGCCGGCATTCTCTCACGAACTTGCCGCCCCTGCGAATGCTCCGCGATTCTCACTTTCGGAGGTATTGGGTGAGGTAGAGGAACAAGTTCGTCAAAACAAATTTATCAGAACGTATTTATCAGAACGTATTTATCAGAACAAATTTATTAGAACGTATTTATCAGAACAAATTTATCAGAACGAATTTACCAGAACGAATTTGCCAAAACAATTTATCAGAATGTATTCATCAAAACGTATTCATTAGAACGAATTTATCAAAACAATTTATCAGAACAAGTTTATCAGAACGTATTTAATAGAATAAATTTATTAGAACGTATTTATCAGAACAAATTTATCAGAACGAATTTACCAAAACAATTTATCAGAACGTATTCATCAAAACGTATTCATTAGAACGAATTTATCAAAACAATTCATTAGAACGTATTTATCAGAACGTATTTCTCAGAACTTTATTAGAACGTATTTATTAGAACAAATTCATTAGAACGTATTTATCAGAACTTATTCATCAGAACGTATTTATCAGAACAAATTTATAAGAACGTATTTATCAGAACAAATTTATCGGAACGAATTTTTCAGAACGTATTCATCAGAACGAATTTTTCAAAACAATTTATCAGAACAAATTTATTAGAACGTATTTATCAGAACAAATTTACTAAAACAATTTATCAGAACGTATTCATCAAAACGTATTCATTAGAACGAATTTACCAAAACAATTTATCAGAACAAGTTTATCAGAACGTATTTATCAAAACAAACTCATTAGAACGTATTTATTAGAACGTATTCATCAGAACGAATTTATCAGAACGAATTTATCAGAACGAATTTATCAGAACAAACGTACCGTAAAAAAGCAAATTTAATTATTTATTTTCTCCTCCCTCGGTGTTCCCATCCGATGTTCCATTTCGAAATTGGTGTTCGGCAGACGAAGACGAAGAACTCCGCAATTCTCACCTTCGTAGATCTTAGATAGAATAAAGGAACACATGTTAGACAGAACAAACATACCGTAGAAAAGCAAATTTAATCCTTACCACTCAAGTGATGCATTGTATCATTGTTCTGACTGTACCATTATTTAAAATCTGTCATTCAAAAATGAAATTTAAAAAATCATAGAGAATGGAAATATTCTAGGTGGTACAAGTGTTTAATATTCGAGTGAAAATAGCTCCGAGATGCAAAGGGTTAATTATTTATTTTCTTACTACCTCGTCGTTTTTGTATTAGGTGGAGATATAGGAACAAAATCAATACGTACGTATCATAAAAAAATAAATTCAATTATTTATTCTCTCCTACCTCTGTGTTTTATATGATCTTCCATTTCGGAATTGGTGTTCAGTGAACGAAGACGATGAACTCTGCGATTCTCACTTTCTTATTAGGTGGAATAGAAGAACAAATTTATCAGAACGAACGTATCATAAAAAAAAAATTCAATTATTTATTCTCTCCTATCTCTGTGTTTTATATGATCTTCCATTTCGGAATTGGTGTTCAGTAGACGAAGACGATGAACTCTGCGATTCTCACTTTCTTATTAGGTGGAATAGAAGAACAAATTTATCGGAACGAACGTATCATGGAAAAGTAAATGTAATTATTTATTCTCTCCTCCTTCGGTGTGTTCATACGGTTCCTCCATTTCGGAATTGGTAGACGGAGACGTCGAGACAAATCGTATATGGCAATAACAGTCATCGTGGGTTACGTTCGGGCAAGGAGGAAACGATAAAAGCGAGCATCGACAGTGGCGAATATACCGTGCGATGGGTCGACACTGAGCGACGGTGCCGAGCAACAAAACCAAAAGGGAAGTCGAAGATCGTCTGTTATATGGCCGCCATCCACGGTGCCACGGCTAATCCACTTGCCTTCCCAGTAAACTCGGTCTAGCCTGAACTGACCTATCACGTCAGTCGGTTAGCTTGCTTTCCGTCAGATTGCATTACAGGGCTAAGCTTTCATTAGCCTCGTCCGGCAAGCGACAGCTTAACCTTTCCCCGCCATTTCTGGCCTCTGTCCAGTCGTAACTGATAATTCACGCAACGATAAGACATCCCGGGACACCCCCAGTACTCCGTCTCTCTTTCCTTCGCTAATACGAGGCTTTTTCTGTCACCGTCTTGCCTCGCGAGAAGCCCCGGAAACTTCCTAGCGCTCGGCTGTTAGAGGAAACTGAACCCAGTCCTACCGGAGACGCTTTTGTTCCCCAAAGAATATATCCTTCCCGGGGAGGGGGTAAACATCAAGTTTCACTGATAAATTGGGCTACTTGTTACGAGTTTTACCTACCTGTCTCGTGGAAAGTTCTCGCGTTATTTCGTTTGAACTCGTGGCAACGGATAAGTGGCGGGACTCGGACCCGTTTCGGTCCAGCATCTCGAACACGTCGCACAGTGCAGTACTTTGATAGGAATTTGGGACAAAAATAATAAAATTCGTATAGCGTAGCAATAATTTATATTTTTATGTTCGGAATTGTTTTAAATGCACTAATCAAAGATTTTGAATAGTATGTTAGAATTTTCCACTTTTTACACTACATAGATTTGAAAGAAACAGTAAGAGGCATGTTTTATGTATAATGTAAAACTGAAATATGAACAAATAATACATATATTACGTGTAGACAACAGATAAATAAATATCGATAAAAAACAAACATTCATAGCCGAATAGAAGAGTAGCATTCGCCGAGGGCTAATGTTGAATAACTTTGAGTGTAGCAGTTTGTAGCAGGAAAGACTTGTAGGAAATTGAAGTATAATGTCTACAAATTACGAAAAACCAAAAACTACAGTGAGACAAATTATTTCATTTGTATTATTTACTAGTATACTGCATATAAGAGACTTACAAATTTTTAAATTTCAGTCAGATTAGCTGTACTTTAAGCTACCATATCCCATAGGACATATTTCATAAAATTCGTTTTCCTGATACCACGAAAGTAAGTGACACTTCAAATCAATAAATTGCTTGATATAAAATTTTTATGAGAAAACAAAACGCTTGTAACTAATCCCCTACTGAATTATTTGAATTTTCTATTGAAAACATGATAATTTAGATGTTAAAACATAGTTTCCAACATAGAGTCCAGTGGATATTAGACAATGAATTTTTAGATTTTTGGCCACAGGGTACCGCACTGTGCGTCGTCTGATTTTATTCAGCTCTTGACGATTAATTTCAATTTGTTTAACAGTCGAGTGTAATTAGGAAAGTATCTAGATGAAGTACTTCTGGAAATATTCTTTTAATCAAATAGATGAATACTCTGCCTAAATATTGTTTTGATACAATCATCAAAATCTCGAAATTGGAATTTTATCTTCAACCAAATGGTAATTAAAGAAGAAAGCTTTCAGCTTGATTTTACTGTTTTATTTTTATGACAAATTGTTGATGTCGTTCATAGTACAGTTAAATAAATACGTGTAGATTTCCATACGAATCTCGACAATTAAAACAAACGGTAATGAACGAATTACCAGACTCCGTTTAAGGCCAAGCTCTATCCGATAACGTCAGCCATAATTTTCTTAGTTGCTCTGTGCTTTCGGACGCAGTTAATTTCCTAGACAGGCTATTTGCAGCATAGTTTTGAGATGTGCTTTTGTAGGAGAAATTGAAATACGTTTATTCCGCAGTCAACGGTTCTGGTCATGTACACACAGACTTCTCGTTGATTTCCTGGTCAGATTCTTGCGGCACGCCCGCAAACCAACGAACCTGACGCGCGTCATTAAACTTTCATAAACCTCGTAATGTTCGCCAGAATTTTGTCCTTTAATTTCGGCTAACGTGCATCGAGTTGAATATCAACTATTGCACTATGCGAGATTTCTATTAGAAATCAGTTAATGAAACACTGCCTGATACGAAGCTCCTTTACACGATCAGTAGTATAGGTAAACGATAGTACTGCCTCCTTTAAAAGAAACTGTAAATCGTGTTTAAAACTATCCAAATCATTTTCGTGACTACATCATTTGTTGTAATATAATCTTTTAAAACAGTGTTCGAAAACGTTTCAGTGTTAATTCAAACCAGCTTTTTTATTTTATGATTAATAGTTCGACATTTCACTTTTTTTTTAAATAATGTTTCTTTCAACTCGATGTCCAAAAGTGTTCATTTTTTTACCATAAATATATAGTATTTTTGTAAGCATTTTAATAAGAATAACGAAGACATTCTTTGGCTGACTTGTTAGTAGTGTTTTAAAATGAATGAAAACTATTTTGTTCGAACTCGAAGGGTGAAAAATAAAAAGAGCAACATTGAACAGGCAAACTAATAGTCGCCATTTAAATCGCGGCAGTCATTTCGTGGCAGACAAGAGTCCAGCAAAACCGTGTACACTGGTTCAAAAGATCACGGCGCGGAAATAGTGCATACAATGGAAACCGAAGGATCCCTAACGAATTCTTCGAGCAGGGGTTGCACAGACCATCCCTCCCGTGAAATTCTCTCCTCATTCTCCGTTATCGATTTTCCGCGGCGACGATTTAATTGAACCTCGACTCTCCCCCTCTCGATTAGGAAATTAAATCGCAGAAGAACATTGTTTGCACGTGAACACAGCGTTACCGCGTGAGTCGCACGATCCCGCAAAATTGTTGGTGCGTCAATGTTGCTCTTCTCTTATTTATAGTCGCTCAATAAAATTCAATAAAACCATTAAAAGAATTTCACGTCAAGTTCAACTTTTCAATATGCGGTAAGTTCGGTACAAAAAAATTTGTTGGTATTTTTAGAAACTCCACGCAAAAGCATTGCGGAAGAAAATGCATGATTCAAGCCTAAAACTGTGTAGAGATTAATTCTTGTGAAATCGGTGAGCCAGTGTTGAAATACTTGTTGCAGTCACCGTGCGAATTTCTTGTTTTTGCGAGAATCGAGCGATGTGCGCGTCGGCGAGCGTGAAATTCGAAATAATCCTGAAAAAAGTTACAATTCCACCTCGCGAATTTGTTTCTTCGTTCTGGGGCGCGGAACCGCGGCAAGAAATATCAAACGAGGAGGGAAAAAAGGAATTGCTGGAAAGAGGAGCGCGCGATTTCTTTCGTAGTAAATCGAGATGAAAGCCGATGGGAGTCGGAGGCATCGAACCGAGCCGAAACGGATCGGTCCGGGCTTCTTTTTTCCCCGTTCTTTTTTTTTCCAACCCGTGTCCCGGTTCCTTCTTTCCTTTTCGTTTTTTTCTGCTCTCCTTTTTACCGACGATCCTGGCGTGTTCGAAGAGCGGAGGGCGGCGGGATATCTTCGATAATCGACACAAAGCCGGCCGATCAGCCTTCGACTACGGTTCGCCGGCGTCTGAAAGGGAAAACTGGCCCACTTTTTCCCGAAAGGCTCTCCTCTGTATTCCGACCATTTCCCACTTTGTCCGGGCCGATATATTTTCAGCTTTCCGGTTTCGACGGCGATTCCGCGGAACGATATGTAAATTGGACTGTTACGCGCTTCGACGGGAACGACCCGACCGGTAGCTTAATCAATCGAGGATTCGCGATTTTTCTGTGCCCAGAACCTTTCAGAACCTGCTACGTGCGCCGAATGGAAATTAGCTTCCGTGTTCATGCCGTATCCTAAGAGTTTCGTACATGCGGCTCGTAACGAATGAAACAGGAACCGGAATGAATGCGGCATAAATTACCGGCCGATCAAAGAAGTTGAAATTTTTCCCTAACACTGCTGGTTCGGCTGACCAATCTTGAACACTAATAAAACATTGAACTCTATCGATGATGACAATTTCATCATTTAGCTTTCTGTATACAGAGACTTTATACAGGAAATTCCTTTTTGATTATCTGATTTAATTACTCGATTATTGACCGCCTTATCGCATTCACCTCTTCGTTTCCTTCATTGCAATTTGATTTTTAAGAACAAGAAAGTATCAGTGTTTATGAAAAATAGAAATATTTTACCCCAGTTGCAACAAATTGGAGAGAAATAGTTTATTTTCTATCTTGAAAGTAATATGATTCTTCTAATATTTTTAATGTCTTAAATTACACCTTTTCATTTTACTCATAAATGCATAAAATACGCGTATTTACTGTTACGTCTGTATCGATATCATGCAGATCGGAAGGACGAATATCAAGTTTGTACCAATATTTGAATCTGTATCCTCTTTTTCTGCAGACACCCGACCCGCGTCGATTATCATTTTATGCGTACGAAATGGTCGACGTTTCCTACCCTAAACCCAACTGGAAATCTTTCTTGCGACGCGGTACGTTTCCTGCCGATATTACCCGGTGTGTCTCTACACAGCACTCCTTCCATGGGAAAATATCGACACATCTGTCGAATAAGTATCCGGCACATCTGCTGTTACGTCTCCATCTATTGAGAGATAGAATTGACGAATCGCCTTACAATTCCTCGCTTAAATATCTTATTTAGTCACCGCGCATCTTTTTCTTTCCGTTCTCCTAGGAAGACTCGGTTCGGTTTCCAGCAAAAATATTTTTAAATGCAATTTAATTGTCAGTATACGGAAAAAATATTTTTAGATGCAATTTAAAATGATTAATATTCAGCAAAAATTTTTTTAAATGCAATTTAATGATCAGTATCCAGCAAAATATTTTTAGATGCAATTTAAAATGAATAGTATTCAGTAAAAATATTTTTAGATGCAATTTAATGATCAGTATTCAGCAAAAATATTTTTAGATGCAATTTAAAATGTTTAGTATCCAGCAAAAATATTTTTATATGTAATTTAAAATGATTAGTATTCAGCAAAAATATTTTTAGATGCACTTTAAAGATCAGTATTCAGCGAAAATATTTTTAAATGCAATTTTGAAGATCAGTATCCAGCAAAAATATTTTTAAATGCAATTTAATGATCAGTATCCAGCAAAATTATTTTTCAATGCAATGTAATTATCAATATCCGGTTAAATGAAAAAAGAAACCTATTCTACTATTTGAAAGGAATAATTTCTGAATATTTCCGAAGGAAATGCAACATTTTCGGGGCACCCTGCATAATGCAAGTCCAGAATACCCATTTATAATTTCTATTATAAATAAAAATATTTATATATAATGCATTTAAATGTCTGAGAATTTAAATTTAATAAAATTGAAGTAATAGTTGCAACTGTACTCTCGAAAGTTTCCCAACTCATATAGCCCTGTTATCGAACACTATCGATTGTCAAGGTTCTGTAACATAAGTGTATGAGCAGGAAGTAAATATAAATGTTTTATCAGAAGCTTGCGATACTTTTTCCCCGTGTGGCAGCAGATTCGCTCAATATTATAAGACACGGGATCGTAAACACCGGTAGAAACGTTCTCGTGCGGCGTCCATATGCAGTAAGAGAATGCCAACGTATTGCGTAAGGATCTTCCGAGACGGAAAATCCCTTAGCAGGCTGCGGAAGACTGTCTGAAACCGAGGAGCTTGAAAACATAAGCTCCATGTCGCCAGGAATTACTTCTTCACTCGAGACGTAATCCCATTTCCGGCTCCCCCCTCTGCAAAATCTCGCGAATTTCATTCGACTGCATTTGCGTTCTGATAGAAAAATCCGGGCTGCGAGCTGCAAAACACAATCGCGAAACTTAAATACGGTTTAGACTCCCTAAACAAAGCAGTGAATTTTTCACAGCATCGTATACACGTGTTTAACACTAGAACTACCGAGCACTAAACGCAGTTGGTATACATTGCCTTCTAATAATGACAATATGGCATTTATTTAGATTTCGTACACGGGATATATAAATGTGTACTTCAATAGAGAAGTTTACTAAAAAAAATTTCTCAAAAAAACATATTTATACTTTTAACCCTTTGCGGTCGGAGCTATTTTAACTCGAAAATTAAACGTTTCTTCTGACCTACAATATTTCCATTCTCTATGATTTTTTAAATTTGAGAAATATGAAATTGATACAGGCTGTCCCAGTTTTTTCCGGCCAAACTTTGCCAGTGTGTTCTACACGCAAAAGTAAGAAAAATATGTTATATGAACATATGCTCTTAAATGTTTTATTAAGGAGTCATAACTAATAATACAAAATGATAATGAACTGGTTTTGTTAGATGCCAATCCTGTATTCGTAATAACGGACGTCATTTTGAAATGTTAACTCGTTAATAAAACGTTAATAAAAAATGTCGATATCAACTACTTCAGCAAGTAAACATAAGACTTTATGTAAACACAAACAGAGATATTCATAATACGTTCGTACGCTGTGTCGACGAAATGCCAGTTCATTATCATTTTGTATTATTAGTTATAACTCCTTAATAAAACATTTAAGAGCATATGTTCATATAACATATTTTTCTTACTTTTGCGTGTAAAACACACTGGCAAAGTTTGGCCGGAAAAAACTGGGACACCCTGTATAATACCTCATACAATACTTAAATGTGCAGTAATTGATTAGATACCGACATATCTGATAGTGTAAACAATTATTTAAATAATAGTACAGCAATTTTTAGTGGCGTCGCAGAGGCGCCCTCGACCGCTAAGGGTTAATATTTCTAATCGAACAAAAATTCGCATGAGTCATTTTGATGTGTCCGGTAGTTCTAGTGTTAAAGAGGCGACTTTTCATCGGGAATTTCTCAATCCATTTTGAAACGTAAGCTCTGATAATTTTCAAGATCGAGAATGTCCGTCGGCAGCTAGAATGATCTTCGACATTGCCTAGCACTCAGCCGATTTCCTTGATTCAACTTTTCCACAGTGGTTTATTTAAAACTCGGTAAATTACACTCGGAAGATAAGACCAATCATTCTAATCGCTCGACTTCGAATGTTCCCTCTGGACAAACATTTTTAGAAACGTCTAGCGAAGCCGCCGCGCCGGTTCTCGCCGCTTATCAATTAGCGTAATTGTTCGGGGGCCGGTTCAGTTTGCGAAGCAGAGCGCATCTTCCGTCGAGGTAATCAGGGAATGATTCCGAGGTTTCGGTCGCGGCCGGCATTCGTCCTTTAACTTCGTTAGGCAGGTACGTTGATTGTTTCATCGGCGTTAATGCAGGCCGTTTCATATGCTAACTAGCTGGTTTATGACAGTGGATGATCCTAATGATCGAAGGGTTGTACACGTTGTCCTAGCAGACAGAGAAAAGTGAACCGGTATCGCGACCCGCCTCTCGCGCGCAGTAAATCCACGGGGGGCAGCAAATGAGTTTAATTTTAGTTGTATTTCAATGAAAAGGGCAATTCTCCGGTGGCTGTGCATCCATCATGGAGAATAACGTGAGCCGGCCGGTGGGATTAGCATGGATATGACTGAATTATACAGAGACTATGCGCCAGACTGCGTGAACCATACGCCACTCTCTCATTCGCCCTCCGACCGCCCCCGCTTGTCTGTCCTACCCTCTTCTGTTCGCTGTCTTTCTGACTCGCGCGTTTGTTCCTCTTCGGCGAGCCGTCATTTCAAAACCGGCTTCCACCGGTGTTTAATATACCGGTAATGCGGCAAGGTTTCGGGCCACGCAAGGAACCGCACAACGCCGCACACACACACACACACACACACATACATGTGTCGACCGACTGCTAGAAATACCTCCTGATTGAATTTACCTCGGCCGCAATTAGCGGACGGAACCGGGGCCAATATGTACTCATGAATATTTCATGAACCCGAGCATCTGAGGATCGCTCGCCAAATGCGATTAATAATCACGAAAAGAAACCGCGCGAGATTCCGTACCCCACTTCGTATCACTTAACGGCTGTTTTACTAACGCCGGACAGCTATCCGCGGACTGTGGCTACAAATCTTCGATATTTAACCCGTTGCATTCGGAATGTTCACCGACACTTGAGTCAACTAAGGTCGAAAAAATGAACTCGCAACGCCGCACAGTGGGGTATTTGGCCCAAATCGTGGACAAAATCAAAGAACTTTCGATAGAAATGAGATAGAGGGCTGAAATATTTTTTACATACAGCTGAAACTTCACAGAATATGGGAAAAGAGGGAGATTATGGTACGAATGTTTTTTAACCTCGAAAAAATTCGACAATGTTGCACAATTTCGAGAAAATTGTGGTTTTTTCAATAGCACACCCAGAAATTTTTTTGTTTTTTTTTACTTCTGGTTTTTTCAAAAAATCCAATTATAGTTAAACAGTTAAACTTTTATTTTTTCAAGGTTAAAAACATTCGTACCATAATCTCCCTATTTTTCCCACATTCTACAATGTTTCAGCTTTAATTTTTAAAAAAATTCATCGCTCTATCTCATTTCTATCGAAAGTTCTTTGATTTTGACACAGATTTCATCGGTTTGTCCCACAGTGTGGCGTTAGCATTACCCAAGACATCACCATGGGAATGTCAAAGAAATTTATGTAATGTGTAACGCTATGAAATACTTTCATTACGTTTCTTTTTTTTTTAATAAGTTTAGAAGAGTTTTCTTGCAACTTCTATTTCTAATTCAAGTTCGTGGGCCCTAAAATTTTTACCGCTTGGGGCCTCCACTTGACTTGAGCCGCCACTGCTAGCATACTATAACTTTCAACTTTTAAATAACGCTAAACTAGTATTGACCAGAAAAAAAACGGATTTCCAAACCATAGTAGGCCGGGAGGGTGACCGGAGTGCCGGAAACCCGGTTAAAATCCGACAATTTAAAAACCGTCGAACCCGTCAAAGAGGCGGGAGCCCTCATTATCCGGTAGACACCGGCAAGAGCATGTCTCGGGGGTTCACGAATCGACGGCGTCCCGTCGAAATCTCATTGGCCACGGCGGATCTTTTTCGGCGCGAGGAAAGCCGTTGGCTGGTGAACTTCTCGTCGGGTTTCTCACCCTCGGCGCGCCGTACGAAAAGTTGGCTGGCCGGGTCAAGAGGATTCGACATTGGTGAATGGAGGGTCCGTGGAAAGAGAGGTTGTTGGTGGTGGTTGTTGCCGTGTGCACGGTTGCGGCGGAAAGAGTAAGGAGAGCGAAACGAGAAGGTAGGGGGTGGACGGGGGTGGACGGGGGTGTCGGATGTAGACCTGGGTGGGTATGGTAGGAGGAAAGGTGGCCTCTGGATATAGGGTGAGGCTTATCCCTTATCGTAAAGCGAGTTTAGACGTAGACGGGCCGAAGCCAACTCCGTATTTCCCCGGAGCTCCGCAAAGTCCGTATAGGAAATCAAGTTAAATTTGTTGAGCCGATAAGGGCAGTAGGTAGAGGCTGGTTGGTGGGGGACGCAGGCCGAGGAACGGGGCTGAAAGCGGGCTCGATAACGGGGCGAAAGCTGTCTTTATGTACCACTACCATCTCGCGAGCCTTGCAAGCCGCCTGTCGGTCTCTCTCTCTCTCTCTCTCTCTCTCTCTCTCTCTCTCTCTCTCTCTCTCTCTCTCTTCCTCTCTTTCTCGCTCCCTCTGTGTTAACATTTCGACCGTCGCTACGTGTGAAACCGGCGCAGAAAATCCCGATCGGCCGTGGAACGCTCGATCCAGCCGATCGATCTTGCGATGCACATTCACCGGCCCGCTGACTTGGAAACCGATCCCAGAGACCGACGACTTTCCACAGTGAAAACCATCACGGAATTAGCTGCCTACGCTCGCCGCTAATATCGTTCCTCGATTGTGTCTCACACGGATTATCCGAGTACGAGATTCAACTCGCAGGACCAAACGTTTGCAATTTTTCTCAATATCACATTATACGATTCCCATTGAACAATGGTAAATGTTGTTTCAAATGTTCACGGTGTACTCAGTCCACATGTCACCGGCATGGAACCAACATGCTGTTCCTCGACTCTTAAGAATTTAAATTAGTACATTTTTCTAAGCAAGTGAGTTTATACATCTGTTTTCGTTTTTAATACCTTATAGTCCAGGATCCACCGACCATTTTTACAAGTTATTACTATCAAGCTAATATTCCGTAATATTTTTATATGTAAAAACACAAATTTTTGTACTTAGTTTACCAGAAAATAAAGTTATTTAAATTTCGAAAAAAATGTTTTCACTTTATGTTATGTTACAAATAGAAAAACGAAAATTATACAATTCTTGTCGGACTAGTGATACATACCTGTTTTCTTGTAGGACATTGTTTTATTTGGACAGAGAACATACTAACCTATTATGTAATATTTTTGTCCTACAGTTAGTAATAAGAAAAATGGTTTTGTGGTATTAACAATTTGTGAGTGTAGGACCGGGATAACGTACCACGCAATTTGTAGGACAGTGTGGCTGTTAAATTATATAAATATTAACTAAGCAACAGTAAACAAATCAGCTGGTTAGTAATCATTTTTGATGACCTCGTTATCGATACATGTTGGAAGGAGGGGACTCGTTGATCAAACCGTACATTTTGTAGGACAAATATTTTTTCGAATAATTTAGATAATTATCTTGGGATTTAACAAAAGAAACCCAGTTAGTAATAAATTTTGGAGAATCGCCAAATCGACATATTTTATCCCTGCTACCCCTGTTAGCTACCACAATCGAAGTACCACAAGAGAAAAAGTTGGGCGTCTCATCAAAATGAAGCTACTCACGGAATATTAGCTTGATAGTAATAACTTGTAAAAATGGTCGGTGGATCCTGGACTATTAGTGTTTTCTGCTTGTTCGGGAATGTGTTTACCTAACCATATATTAATTAATTGATAAATTCTTACAGACGCAGTATAGAAAATTTACATTCTTGAAAATGGTCCAAATTCAGACCGAAACGTTGAATTGAATTTCATGTGATATTTTGAAAATTAGCTTATTGTCTCCAAATGATCGAACCAGTACGCCAATAACATTAATTGTTGTTTTGAACAATGGTAAACCTTTAAATTCTGTTGCGAGGAATCCAAGACCTAATGATTCTTATGTCTGGAAACCAATATGTCGTTGTAACCTGTTAAACGCGCTTGAAATAGAGTAGCTTCATTCATGTGTACTGTATACAAGGGTGTAATTAGACCCTATACATTACAAAATGTAACGAACAACTCTTCTGCATGGATATCTGTGAAATTTTATTGAATCGGAATAGATGAAGGACTCTTCGGACGAAACGCGGTTTTTTAAAAACATAAATCAATTACCTAAAATTAAATTCCCAGGTACTATTTACGATCGAACATTTTTTGTATACAATACTTAAAAATTTTAAACATATCACAGATGGAAAATTTCCATCCGTCGACTGTTTCATTTCTGATTCCATCAGCCTGCGGTGGATTTGCAACCAATACACAGAGAGAAGTTTAAACCAGTGAACTCTTCACACTGAAACTTGGATTCCTTTCACTGGAATTGAAAGTTTACCATTTTTCCGTTAAATCGTGTAATATTATATTTAGAAAAGTTCAACATTTTTGGTTCCCTGAAAGTTCAACCAACTACGATTTTTATTCTTCTTCCGCGAAGTGCTGCTACACTGTTGATATCATTTGAAATATTCGGTGTAGGTATTCAATACTTCTTTAAATATAAACAAATCAAATTTGTCAACCGCGTTATTCAATGACGTGTGAAATCGTCCGCCAATCTCTCTGTAAAATAAGTCTCCGTCCCGGCGATGTGTGTCGCGTTACGATTACCGGTCACGCTCGTTGGCGTGCCGATAATTTCCGCTGATCGTCGCATTATTTATGAACCCATGATACCGTCAAAGGACGGCGAAGAGAACGAGTAGATCCGTCGATCGAGTTTTATGCAAAATCGGCCGGCTACTTCCGTTAACTAGAAGCTGCGACGTTCCCGATCCCGCAAACTGCTTCGTGCTTGGCCTCGATCGAGTCCGAGCAAACACGACTCTCAAGTCTGCTCGTTAACCAGACCGATCATGTTACTGGCTATTCATTACCCGGGATTAATGTTTGCGAAACTTCTATTAATTCGCGATAAATAAACCGCCGATATACACAAGCAAATTTCCACGTTTTGTACAACAAATAGTCCAGTCGGGCGGAACTAGAATCGCGAACTTATTTTGTCAATTAAGGCGTTTGCTCGACGAGAAGTATTTAGTTTACGAGCTTCTCTATCGTGCTTCATTTTATATTTTCTTATTATCGTTAATTAAAAGAATTAGACAATAAAAGAGGTTTGATTTATGGAAATCGTGAAGGAAAGGAAGAAATTTGAACTTAACTAAATTATAAAGTGGAAATTGATTCGATAAATTTTTTTATCCAATCACATATTGAAATAAAAATTGCACAAAATCTGATTAAATAGAGCTTTGTTATTTTTATAAGCTGAAACATTTTGATCATTTTTAATGCTCGATAAGTTTAGTGATATGATAGAAATTGAGATAGAATTTTTATTTTCCATAAAGTAATAAATAAATAATGAGAATTTAGCGAAGCACATCTTTAGAAACTTGCGTCAGATATTCTATACAGCTTAACAGATTGGCAAATTGAAATTACGTTCCATAGAAACAAGTACTATTATATTTGCAATCGTGTTTGAGCGATGCAAACATCAGCGACGATGAAAACATCACGAAAATCTGGATTATTCTAACCTGTATCATCGATACGTATACATCACTGTCGATTACTGCCGTTAATGATCGAGATAATGGCTCGGGAATAAATTGATAATTAGATACGTTCGATGCTCAGGGGCTATCGATGTACATAATTTATTACAGAATATTAGGCTGCTAATGGAATCGCTTAGTGTTGCATTAGAACCAGAATCGATTCACTGCCTAACAAAACGTGACAAGTTTTATGTATAATACTCTTCTGCGTAACACATCATTTTAACGATCTATCGAACGTGTTTGGATCCATTAAAATTTCCACGTGGCTGAAATTATCTTCAGCTATCAAAAATGTTTTGGTAAATTATATATTGTATGTGTTCAATAACATTTTGAGAAATTAATTCGTGTAGTGAAACGATCAAGCTGCGTGCTACAATTTTATCTAATTTTTAAAAGGATATATTTTATACGTTTTCACAGAACAAAATAACAAATATAAATTTTTATTTCCTTCTCTATCTTTGAAACATAAAACGACCGAGTTGTTATCGGTCACTCTGCTGCCATATAAAATAATTTAATAAAATGCGTTTGTCGATTTGCATGTCAAACATTAGTCTGATTCGGCGGAGATTAGTTTTACTGTGTTTCGCTGCTGGCCGAGGCGAGTTCACGACGAAACGTTCACGTTTTTAATTTTTACATAACAATTTCAGTGTTTAAAAATCAACCAGTCCCAATTCTCACTGTAATCGATTTAACAAGAATTATATTGTGAACAAATATTATAAAATCTGCATTTAAATTGCCTGCGGTATATTTCTCATTCGAGATCGAATAAAACAGTGACAAAAATCATACATAGCGAGTAAAATCTACTTTATTTTATTTTGATTATATGTAACTATCATACGATAATATGTATATTTGAATGCAAACTTAAATCTATACATATACTATTTGAATAAATGTTGGAAAAAAAAGATAGAGAAATTGTTGGATAATTATGGACAGTTCTAGAAGTCAAGTTGGAAAAATTAGAAAATATAAGAACAATAATTAAAATTTAGAAGATATAGGATATTGTGGAGTGATTTGATTTACATTTTACAATTTTTATACATAGCGAGTAAAATCTACTTTACTTTATTTTATTTTGATTAGATGTAACTATCATACGACAATATATTTGAATGCAAAATTAAATTTATACATATACTATTTGAATAAATGTTGGAAAAAAGATTGAGAAATTGTTGGATGATTATGGACAGGTCTAGAAGACAAATTTGAAAAATTAGAAAATATAAGAATAATAATTAAAATTTAGAAGATATTTTGGAGAGATTTGATTTACATTTTACAATTTTTATTTCATAATATGTCCTTTCTGAATTCTCGGCTGCAACGGAACGTTCATCTTAATCGCGGCAGAGCGGAAGTGGTAAATCGACGGATCCCGCCGGAAGCGGCGCGGTGGCTCACTTTTCCATGGGGCGGTTGAAAATTATCATGGTCCGGGAATACTTGTAGCCGGTTAATTAAAAAGCGTGGTAAACGAACCGCCGAGGGCCGTTGCCATTGAAATGTTGCCAAAAATTTTATTTCCGTCGCGTCCTTCCGCCGCGCTTCCGTCGGGCAAACATTGGCGCCGCGTTCCGTTTTTCCTCGACGGTTCGCGAGTTTTGCATCGAAACGCAATTACACAGACAAACCAGCGAAACACCTATGGCTCTGGTTTCATTACATCTACCGTCCCGCTGTTTCTTGGGATTTGTCGAGAATTCTCCTTCGCGCTCGAACATTCGTTTCGAAGCGGCGCCGGACTCGATTGTGTACCTCGTCTTGAAACTTCCTGTTTGCTAGTGTTATTTTTACTTCGCGCCGGGAAAAATACGCGAAAACTGGGATTGTTTATTCGAATCGCGCTCCAGGCACCACCGGGAGAGTTGCCCCTTATTACAGTTCGCCGAAGAATTGAAGAAGTTGAACGTTTCAGCTGGAAACTGGTGCTAACTCCACCGACAACCATTTTCGAACGCTCAAACCAGAACTTGTGCTCAAGCCCCGAAATCCACTCAGCGAATCCCAATACCCCCGCCCAATAACATCGAATCCCGTGCAACATACAACCGGGACTTCGCGAGACCTACTCGCCTAATCGAAACACACGCTGTCACGCTTTCAATGTTCATAGCGAGCGTTGACAGCGTGCAAAATAGCCCCGCGATTGGCCGAAAGATGGAATGTCAACAGCGTTCAAATTTCGAAACTTCAATTTACG
The DNA here is from genome assembly GCA_916610235.2 of Lasioglossum morio. NCBI lineage: Eukaryota > Metazoa > Arthropoda > Insecta > Hymenoptera > Halictidae > Lasioglossum > Lasioglossum morio. The sequence goes on along the minus strand of OU744325.1, from coordinate 6,561,153 downwards.
GGAAATTATCAAGCGATGGCCTACATTTGGAAATAGTTTCCCACCTAATTCTCATAAACCACATTATCTTTAACCCAGAATCACCACTAAAAATTTACACGATCAAATATAAGTTTGTATCTAATTATTACACAGCGGATTTGATGCACTTATAACAAAAATTAGAGTAGTTGTAATTTGAAACGTTAGACAAATTGAAAAATACTTTTATATCATTTTCAATCCACTGAACATTTTATTTTGCATAAGGATCCGCTGTCTTTTAATCAATTGAGGTATTATATCAATTTCATATTCCTAAAAAGATAAAAATCATGTAAAATGGAATTATTCTTGAAATAGCTGCGAGTGCAAAAGATTAATTATTGTTATCCAGTTGGACATAATCGTGTTTACTTGTGTTCGTCATAATAATTTTGATAGAGAAGATTAATGCGAAAACTAAAATTATTGTCTTGCAAAAGAATGAACGAAACAGATGAAACTAATTTCTGGGTGAAAAACAAACCCACGAATGACAGCGTGTCATAAACGATTTTGACACTCGGATAGAACGAACAGCGGAGAAATAAAAATTTCATAAGCATCGCCGGCGACACTGGTGCCAGTGAAGGCGTTAAATAAACGCAGTATACGATAGTAGGAATAGGATTGATGCAGCACGAGAATGCCGTGACACGTGTTAACAATGATTGCCGGAGATTCTTCACTGCCACGCGACAGCAGAATCCGTCAATCAATTTTCACCGGTACACAAATGGCCCTTACACGCGAACTGTGCCGCTCGGAATAGGATGAAACAATCACTGTTAACTCTCTGAACAAACTTACCGCGCGTCCATTTCTCTGCGAACGTAAAAAATCGGCGAAATATCACGGGAATCCGCAAACACTTCGCAGGAGTGCGGTTGCTGCAGTTTTTGTTTGAAATCCTGTAACGCGATCCATTGTTGCGGAGCTATAATATTGTTAGTAAATTTCACCTGTAACCCATTTAATCCCTTGACGTATTTTAACGAGTCAAACTGGTGATGAAAATATTAAACATAGTCCAACAAATATGAATTTGTTATTTTTGTAATCAATAGACAGCGGATTTTATACGTTTCTGATAAAGATTAGTAGGTGTAATTTAACACATTAAACACATTAGACGAATTTAAAAGTACTTTTATATCATTGTCGAATTATTGAACATATTAAGAGAGAAAATAAATTTCTATATCACTCCGGTTTGTTGCAATTCAGGTGGAAAATTTTTATTTTGCATAGAGATCTGAACTTTAGCAATCAATATGTAAGTATTATCTTTTCTATCCTACGATATTTTTGGAGATGAAGACGTTATAATCACTGTAACGAAAGAAAATGTTATAGCAAGGGCTTTAACCCTTTGCACTCGGAGTTAGGTTTGCCTCGAAAATTAAACATTTCTTTTGACCTAGAATAATTCAATTCCCTATAATGTGTTAAATTTTATAAACATGAAATTGGTAAAATACCTCATACAATACCTAAATATTTAGTAATTGATTATATTTAATATATATTTAATAATATAAACTATGATATAGGAATTTTTAGTGACGCCTTAATTCCCCCATGTTTGAAAATGTTCATAAACTGCATGTTTTAATAATTGTTGTAAGTGATGGTTGAAACAGCCTGTGCATGCGAGACGATTTCAGCAAGAAACATCCGCTAATGGTTATTGCCTCGGAAATTTTTACCACATCGAGGGCAACGGGATCGAACGGGGTGCACGAGAAGGGTGCGCATAAAGCGTAACCCCTCGACCGCAGACATTCGGATTCGGTCCGAAGAAAAATGTTCGGCTGGACGGCGGTGGCCTAAGATCACCGAGGCCGACGGCAAGCGGCCAGGAAAAAGCGGGGGTGGGTCGAGACAGAGGGTGGCATCCGAAAAATACGAGCCGTCCGCTCGCGGGATATTTGGCAACATTAATTAGCATAATGAACTATCGTCCGAAGTGCGGTTACAAATTCGGCTCCCCTCTGTCGCTCGTTCGCCGAGGGGTGGCTCCGTCCTCCATTTAGTTGCGCGCTTCGAAACTTGCCAAACTCGCGTCGGAACACCTGAAGAATTTTCGTGGTCGTACACCCTCGCGACACCGAACAATTTTATTATTAATATCAGGCATGCGGAACGTCCGCGTAGGGTTGAACAGGTGACTCCATCATCTCGCGTGGGTTCGACTAATTTTTAGTTAATTAGCGGCGGCGAGCTCCGGCGATCTATTAACGCTGATAATTGCGCTTCGAATTTTCGGTTCGACGTTTCTCGTTACAACAGAACTGCTTTGTACGTCATAGTCACCGCCGGAAGTTTCATATTAAATTGTCAGATGTTAATTGCGTGCGGGTGTATCGGTGGAAAAGGACGAGACGATCTGGAGGGGGTGAAATCACACAGTAGGTACAAGAGCAGAACAATGTCAGTTAGTCTCCAGACCTTTGTACTCTTTTTGTCGAGTGTGACTCGACGTCAGTTTTTTTCACTAGTCATTCTTTAACACTTTATTGCATACCAGCGTCATTTCATTCTACGTAGATACCCGGCTTCCTGTTTTTTCACGCAAAATGCTACACACTCATCCTTGACTCGTCCTCAAACTCTGCCTCAACCTCTGTCCTTGCCACATCATATTCGAACCTATCAATTCTGACAATTACAACAGGGTAGATTCTCTGTTTCCCAAGTACAAACACACATTTCGTTCTGTCTTAGTCTACTGCATATTGCAAAACGCTAAATACCGGAATACAACAACTTAAAATAGTAGTGACTTGTTGGCAACAAAATCAAAAAAATCATTCAAACTGTAAAGAGTTAACTCTTCACTGTATGATTTTTTTAATTGGGATAAATTATTGAAAGGAAGCACGTTTTTGTGTTTTATTTAAGGGAAAGATATTTCAAAAAATTAAAACAATATTTCCAGAAAAATAAACATAATTTAGAATAGTAAGAAAATACATTCTTCGTTTACCAGATTTGTTAACCGTGTCAGATATGATACACTATCCAGCGAAGGATTAAATGCAGCTCTATCAACGTAAATACAGCGCAGACAATATACACACGACAAACTGCAGGAATTATTCATCCAAATAAAGAAGAACATTCGCGAGAGGCGAGGACAGATGCGAACGACGATCGTCATGCCCGGTGAAAGCGATAAAATTATAATCTGTCACGCTTCACAAACTCTTTACGCGAACGTGGATGCGTAGAAGAAACATTTCTATTCGTGGGCGTTCTTGGTGGTAAAAAGAAAAGGTGATTCGTTGGATGCAAATGGAGCCGTTCGTTCAGGTGGCCGTAACAAAAGAGCGAGTCCGCGGAAGACGAAGACCAAGCACCGGCAATGAAACGGAACCCGGCCCGGTAGAAAGATACAAACCCGATAGCCCGTTCCGTTTCCGGTGGTGAACATCCGGTGTCGTTGTTACACAGCGTCGGCGTTCCGGCGCTGCCGCAAAGGTAAGCTGCGTTACTACCGGCTGCCTCTAAGTTACAGCTGCGATCTGTTGCTCTATGGCCCGTGAAGCTCGAAACGCGGCAATAATGTAACCTTCTTACCAATCCCGGCTCCCCCATCGTCGTCCATACAAGAATCACGGGCCTGGCCTGTACGCACGTAAATCTACGAGCGGTTTTACCAATGGCGACGCGTCCCTGTCTCCGGTGGTGGGTTGTGTCCCCAGTCGAAACGGTTACGCTTCCAGTCCCGAAAGGGCCTCGTCTGCCTCGTTCTGCTGCTTCTTCTCTCCGGGTAGTTTAATTGCTGAATTGTTCTCGACACCGAATACCACGCACCTTGCTTCGATTTCGCCAGGTCCACAACTGACTATCATCGTTAAGGGGAGGTTTTTGTCTGGGAACTAGAAAATTCGTTTTAATATTTGTTTTATATTTGTTTCCAAACATTAAATTGGTTTTAATGTTTGTTCATACAGTAGAACACTCTACTACTAAATAAAAATTCAACTTGTGAGTATACTAACCCCTGGTGTTAAAATTTTTTTCAAAGATAAATCAAATTTGTATTCGATGTACATTTACGTTCACTTGAATGTTCAACCCTTACGTAACCTCTCTCCGGGTAGTTTAATTGCTGAATTGTTCTGACTATGATCGTTAAGGGGAGGTTTTTGTCTGGGAATTAGAAAATTCGTCCCTACAGCCATTATTTCCGTTGGTTTTAATTGGACTTCTATTATAATAACTAAAAATTCCATTAACATCCCTGTCTATCGCGACCAACCCCTTGCGATACGATTTTTTTCAAAGATATATCAGTATTCACTGTATGTCTTTCGACAACTTATTAATGTTGCTCAAAAGATTGTAAATAATGTATACATATATATTTTTCTTAGCAACATGAGTGTTAGATATTGATAATAGATGAAAGAGACATCTTCCTCCTGATACATTGTAAATATTCTTACATATTTAAATAATTTGAACAAAGAACACATTTTACACAATATTCATCTTCCCGATCAACAGGGTGACTATAAGATAAATTACAGTAACTTCCCTATGAATCGGGAAGTTAATTAGTATTCACTGCGTGTCTTTGAACAACTTGTTAATATTCCTCAAAAGATTGTATATAATGTATAAATATAAATTTTGATTGGCTCCATAAGAGTTAAATATTGATAATAAATAAAAGAAACATCTTCTTCATGATTCATTGTTAAAATATTCTTACATATTTAAATAATTTGAATAAAGAATAGATTTTACACAATATTCATTTTCCCGATCAACAGGGTGACTATAAGATAAATTACAGAAACTTCCTTATGAATCGGGAAGTTAATTAGTATTCACTGCGTGTCTTTGAACAACTTGTTAATATTCCTCAAAAGATTGTATATAATGTATACATATAAATTTTGATTGGCTCCATAAGAGTTAAATATTAATAATAAATAAAAGAAACATCTTCTTCATGATTCATTGTTAAAATATTCTTACATATTTAAATAATTTGAACAAAGAACAGATTTTACACTATATTTATCTTCCCGATCAACAGGGTGGCTATAAGATAAAACCAAAAAATAAATTGTCCTCTTTCTATTAAAATACAAAAATTTTCAAAAGTATTCATCGAACATCGTACAAAGATTAGGTGAAATCAAAGAGGACATGCGACAGTTCGGTTGAGGATCGACTCGATCAACGACGAGGAAAAGCGATCCCGGGGGATCTTTAAAAGGGGTCGAGATTTAGTAAACGCGGAGATATTTGTCGGTACGTTCGTCTTCCCGCGACGTGTCTCCTCCAGACGAGCGACTACTGCGACTGGGAAATTAGCGTGAAATTGGGTCCCAGCTAATGCGAGTTTCATTCGGCAAGAGGATTAAATTCCGACGCACAGTCGCGTTTTCGCGTTTTATTGCACGGCCTCGGCCCCGGCTAAATGAAAGTTTGCGGAGTTGCGAATTGGCACCGGAAGAATATACCCCCGCGAGGCGTGATGTTGATTTAGCACGGTCGTCGCCCCTGAACTGAGCTATAACAGTGAGGTTTATTGAAGATTTTATTCAAAGCGAGTTCACACAATTCCTCCACATTCGCGGGAGAATCTCGACCGCGTTACAACCCTCGAACACGCAGACTACGAAATCATGATCTTTCGTTTAAGGAGTTTGCTCGAGCCTGTACAGCGACAAATGAAATCCTTAAATCTTTAAATGTCTTTACTGGTTTGCCTTCAATTTCGTTCAATGCATAATATTGTGTCTAGTGTTTATAATATTGAATTTATCAAGTTTTTAAAATAAAAATTGAATTTATCTTGCTTTAAAAAATTGCCTAAAGTATTAATAACTCACTAATTTGAAAGAACGATTAACGGAAATAAAGACAGTTGTCAGAAATTGAAGACTACTGTTGTTTTCGTAATAAAAATGTTGTGGGGAGTGAGTTTAATAGAATTTAGAATATAAAATTTATTAATGGCTAAAATTTGCTTTAAAAAATCACCTGAAGTATTAATAATTCACTGATTTTAAGGAACGAATACCGTAAACAGAGATAATAGTCAGAAATTGAAGACTACTGTTGTTTTCGTAATAAAAATGTTGTGGGGAGAGGGTTCAAAAGAATTTAGAATATACAATTTATTAATAGATAAATCATGCTTTAAAAAATCGCCTGAAGTATTAATAATTCAGTGATTTTAAGGAACGAATACCGTAAACAGAGATAATAGTCAGAAATGTAGAATGTTACGGGGAGAGAATTTGAAATTTAGCATCGGACGAGAATCTCGTTTGCTGATCGCAGAATGTAACATTTGAGCGGGTCGATAGAAAGTTCAACGCGATAAAAATATTTTATTTGAAGGGGTAGGGGCGGATATAACAAACGTTGTAAGAGGTTCATTGAACAACCTGTATTGTGACCATAAAGGGAGATAAGGGGCCTCCTATTTTATTATCTCGGACGTATTCGTTATGGGTAATACACAAAATCCGGGAATAATGGGAACGAGATCCTAGAGCTCACTACACATAAGATTTGTGTCTTCCTCGACGGTCGAGTAACGACGATTTTCGATTCCCTTTTGCTCGGGGATTCGTCCGACTGTACATTCCCGCTGATAATCTGCGATTTTTCCGACGGGACACGTACCGCCATTTATTCCACGTTATTTCGAAAAATGTTCTATTTTCCATTTGTAAAACGACAGAATTTCATTTGCATTCATCGCTATTAAATTTCGAGCGAAACGTTACGGTTAAATATAGTTCCCGGATGAAGCTTGTAAGTGGAACGCAGATAATAAAGTATACACTGAACATTCGTTTAATCTGCTCAAATGATTCTCATCGGAATATGATTGCTTTACATTTAAATGAATGGCTCTCTTGAATGAAACACTTTTAACGATTTAAACAATATCAAGAGGAAAGTATATCGTTGACATTTTAATGCGAGAATGTAATTTACCGTTCGCTGATTAATTATTCTGCTAATTCATGTAGATCAGAAATGTGACTGTAATTCGTTCCAATTACCATTTGCTGGGATTCAATTTGTTATTCGACGGGGACATTACCGAGATTCCAGTTTCAAAAGAGACATCAATTCTCATACTTTTATCTAATTTCAGTTTAATTCGCGCGGTTCCTCCGCCACGTGTTGCTCCTGTCCGGTTTGTAACAGCCGTATTGCCTTTATTAAAATCCCTCTGAGTCACCACTTCTCCGGGACCCTTTCACTATTCTACGGAGGTATTTGTTCACCCAGTTTTCTGAACAAGGATTCGTGATTACAGTGGATGGCCAAATTGTTAGAACGATTTCGTTAAAAATCTTTTTAGTGGAAATAAAAATTATCTGTATTAAAAGACAGTTCTATTGTGAGAAACATTCTTTTCTAATTCTTTTTAATTGATTGGAAATATTTTAATAATATTTACTATTTAAGAAGTCTATTTACTATTAGTAATGCGAGTTATCTTGGAGATTCTTTAGAAGATGGTTAACGAGAAATGCAAAGATAAGTGTTTGAAATTCGATTCCACAGAAAGTTTTGAAAATTCAGTAACACGCGCATCCAATCTCCGGCTAATCCCGCACAAAGTGCTTTTGAAGATTCAATGAAATTATGTTGCTGATAACAGAATGACTGACACGAATAATAAAGGCCGTCGATCGATTCCCTTTGTTCCAGCGGAATTTTTTCATTTCTTTCATGAACAAAGCGATTACTGATAGGGGTTACGGATAGGCTTTCCACGTGGCGCAGTCGTGCGGCATAATTTTCAATTACAATAGATTATATCGCACTGGATTTAAACCGGGATTGAAATTGCAGAGTGGTGGGGCTGTTGCTTTGATAGTGTCGCTACGTCGGGACCATTCTCTCGTGAATACCGAACAAGAATTTCTTCAATATTTTATTCGATCGACAAAAAAAAACCAAACGCGAAATAATTAAAGAAAAATCAATCCAATATGCAAGGAATTTAAAATTCCACTGCAGAATTTCAATCATACTCTCTAGATTAGTTTATCGGTTTTCGAAATATCGAAATTCTATTTTTTTTTACATTCTGCTATCTGATACTATCAAAAATGGTACAAACAGTTTTTTGTGGGATTTCCAATAGTCCCAGAAAAATAGTTACAAACGGAAGCTGATCGGTCTTTGTCAGACACTACAATACTGGAAGTTTCTGAAATGTTGCTTTTTCAATCAAACGAAATAGAATACCTCGATTTTCGTGAATTGTACAGTGCACTGTTTAGCTTGGCGAGTTCATGGTTGATATCAAGATGAATTGGTCAAACGATCTTTAAAAACTTTAGCTAAACAATTATTTTCTTTTAAACCGTTTCAATAAGAGTTTCGATAGGAGTAAAAGTTTATAGGAGTTTCGATAAGATAAACTACAATCTGATCAGGTTAAAAACACGGCATTCACTGAAATTCAAATGTCCTTAACCATTCATTTAATAAAAACCAATTATTGTGTACTATATGTAGTTGTACTGTATACCAAAATTTACAAGTTCATGAAGTGATGGAATATGTGAATTATACTACGGAAAGAATGCAAATTACTCGAGCGAATAAATAAATGTTGCAACGAGAGTATCGCAGCAGATATTGTCTGTTTCTTATCAATCATTCCGGTTGTTTTTTCCCCTGTTTTACGAGACGCAATTTCCCGAGCAGTGCTCGTCAGCGGCGAAGATCGTGACTGGGCTATAAACGGTCGGTTTGCGTAAACGCACAAAAATCGCCGAAACTGCATGGTGTTGGCTGGTTACACGTGGAATATTAATTAAGGCCGGTCATAACGCCGCCGGTGGTACGCGTTGAATCTCCATTGCGAACGGTCGCACGTTTCCCGCGTCCGTTTTGAATTACGAGTTGAAAGTATGGAGCGATCGTAAAGCTCGTCCCCACAGCGGCTGCTGGTCCTCTATTGGGGAACGCGTTTAAAAGGACTCGAACCCTAGCCGACGACCTTAGGAGACGCACGCGAGGACAATGTTAATCGACGGTTAAATCGTTTCAACGGAATTCTAATCACACCGATGCGATCGTCTGGCTGTATTTTTATTGCACACACTGCTCGTTAAACCGCCGCCATTATTCGCCAGTGTCTGCCACCGAGATTGGCTTTTCTTCGCGAACATTCCTCGCGGAGTATGAGACGCTGTTAACCCTTCAAAAAATTACCTAAAAATGTATGTTATTTTAGGTTGGAAGAAATGTTTAATATTCTCGCTCTTAACGATCATTATTTCTTCAAAGTAAATCACATCTGTTTAGCTTTTCTTATTCCTTCCATATGCAATTAATAATCAGTGATAACCTGTTGACATCGGCCAATTTTACACGCATGTAACTCTTGATGAAAAAATTGCTGCACCATTATTCAAAATATTGTTTACATTATTAAATATGTTAGTACCTAATCAATTACTTCAAAACTTTATGTTTTGTATGAAGTGTTACATCAATTTAATTATTGTGTTATTTTAATTTACAAGAAATGCTTAATATTTTCACTCCTCACGATATTTATTTCTTCAAAGTTAATCACTTCTGTTTAGCATTTTTTATTCATTTCATGTGCAATAAATAATTAGTGATAACCTGTTGACATCGGCCAATTTTACACGCATGTAACTCTTGATGAAAAAATTGCTGCACCATTATTCACAATATTGTTTACATTATTACATATGTTAGTACCTAATCAATTTCTTAACAATTTATGTATTGTATGAGGTATTACATCAATTTAATTATTGTGTTATTTTAATTTACAAGAAATGCTTAATATTTTCATTCCTCACGATATTTATTTCTTCAAAGTTAATCACTTCTGTTTAGCATTTTTTATTCATTTCATGTGCAATAAATAATCAGTAATAATCTGTTGATATCGGCCAATTTTTGCACGCATGTAATTCTTGAATCAGTAAAGTCCGGTAATTAAAACTTGAATTTTTGGCATTTTCTCATTAAAAATCAATAAAATTATATATTAGAAGGTTGAGAAAATTTCTGAGCTCCCAAAATGAAGTTTACTTCTTTCCGATAAGTGTTAATAAGACAATTGTAGTACACAAATTCGAATCATCCCCAGTGATCAATTTGGTATAGTTAGTGGAATTCGCACGTTCCATTTCCGAGCTGTAACTTTCGGTTGAATACTTTGCAACGACGTTTGAATACTTTCGCCCGAAATTAGCCGACGTCGCGTCGTCGTCCCGGCCGGGGTTCATGCGAGTGCGTAATATTAATCTTCCCCCAGCGGATGGTCTTAATTTCGGATTCAACGGGGATGTATGAACGTCAGAAGCGGAATCAGGAGACGGTTAGACATACCGCCCCAACAGATACCCCCCGGCAGAAGCAACGTGATAATGTCATGCTAAGATCAATTTTGTATTCCGAGCGTCACTTCGCAGACTCTAGTTAAGTACGAGCTTTTCGAAATTCCGGCCATTAACGGAGCTGAGCTTCCAGCTTCTGTCTACATTTACGAGTGCTTTTACGCCGCGTTTATTTACACGTTCGCATGTTTCTTGCCTAACGCCTATCATTCTTTTCCGCGGTACAAAACTTCCCTTATTTTATACGCGGTACGTGGATCCCGGAACGAAAGAATTAACGAACAAATTCCGCTCTCTTGTTTGTTCCTTCAGTATTTGCTGAGACAGGTTTCTGTAAATGTGTATCAACTGATTTATAACAAAAATGGCTAGGTACAAATTAAAGCAATGAACATATTCAAAATACTTAAGAACATCAATGTTGTAGAATAACTTTAATTGGTTCCCCGAGGGGTTACAATCTTTTTTTACAATGCTCATACCTTAACCTATTCTTGCTTCTATCTTACAACTACTCCTTATTCCTCTATTTAACGCTCGCTCGTTCTCTTACAATTTTTTTTACATTTTACACTTTACCCTTTATTACATTATACATTTTTACATTTTTACAAAGAACATCAATGTTTTAATTCCAATTTAATAAGATTTATTATATGTATTCTAAATAAACAGGCATTTCATCTTGCAAATCAAAAACACTTGTTGCTAGTGAGTCATTGGAAAAAACAGGAATTTACAGGTTATCTGAAAGATGGCAACAGGTTGTTACAAATAATGGAAATTATATCATTGAATTTTATAAATTGGTTCAAATGTTTTCTTTAAAATACGACAGAACTTTCGAACAACGTGATAATGGTTGTTTCAATTTTCTGGCGATATGCAGTTCGTAATGAAATTTTCTTTACTGTAAATTATCTGCACTGTTAATTCTACGGACACAAGAATTAATTTTAAAACTGAAACCTTCAAGATGCGACGATGCAGAAAGTATTTTCGAGCTCCGGGAAATTGATCAGCGTTTAGAGGGGTACGTACCGCGTAGCACAGTAGTTACGAAGAGCCGGTACACCTAAATATTCGGTGATTGGTGATCCGATTGCAACACCCAACTTACCTGTAAATTAGATACGGGTCAGATCACTGGGTTAAACCTACGCCGATATCTGGCTTAGCCAGCCGGAATTGGTGCATTTGCATTAGGTCAAATTTGTGGTATCGGTTACGGAACGAGGCAAAAGGAAGCCAAAATTATACGTGCTAATTGGCCGGCTCGTGTTACACGCGTCAGTTATGGTGAATCCATGTGGTGTCACACGCTACATTTATCATGCTTACTATCAGTAAGTGGCTTTTAATTGTGAAGCACAGATTTTCGACATACTGATTTCTGTGTGTCAATTCATTATCATAACGAAATCGATCAGATTGATTAATTGATTCGTTCGTCGAAGGAAGAAAACTTTTATTCAATTAACCTTTGAAAATGTCTTGAAACTCTCTTTGAACCTTGTTGTACAATTTAAAACAACTTGAAAAGCCTTCTAATAGCATATTAATCTGAAGCCTAGTATAGTAGTATAGTTAATTAAAACAGTAGAAACATTTAAGACGATTTAAGGAAATCCATATTTTATTTTCAATTTTTTAAAGACAGGAAGAAATTTTTATGCGGTTCATACATCTTGTAATTGACGAAGAATCATTATATATAGACTGCGATTTTTTTACATCGATTTAAAAATTTTAAACCGAGTACAAAATTCTCTAAATTTATCAAAATGAATCTTTCAAACCTGGCATTCCACGCTAGATCCACGAGGATCATTAAAAAATGAAAGGATATTAAAATTTACTCAAGAAATTAATTTCTTTCGGCACGTATTCAGGTAAAAATCTCTTCGGACAGCAACCGTACGACGCACTTTGTGCAACAGAGATTTTGTATTGTCTTAGAGGACGCGAACGTCGCAAGTTATTCCGGTGTTTCTTAGTGTGTCAAGCACGTGCGTTCGCGTTACATCCGGATAGAAGTTACCAGGAATTTCCTCGCGTACGTATGCGCCGTGGCGATGCTACTTCCGGCGGCTTATCCTAGACAACGACACACAACGTCCCGTGAAACAGCAAAGGTCCGCTGACATAAGAGGCGACAGTGAAGTCGAGGAAATGGATAAGGGAATGAAACGAGCATTCGCGAGGCTGACAGTGGAGAGGATTAACTACTTTGAACTGACCACATGTAGCTACACAATGTACACTGTCGAGTGAAGCACGGTGCGTCATATTTGTTGCAAGTTGGAGAAACGAATTTTTAATGCCGATTTGATTCGAACTTCACTTATATTTCTGTAGGATTTAAATCGTCGAAAGAATAATACGGTTTTAAACACAAAATAATTTAATACGTAACTTGAAGTATAATGAATTAAATGAAATACAATTAATTAAATTATCCCGTTTGAATCTCCGTCTGAGATCACACACGTCTTTTCATTTCCAAACGTCGTACCAGAATGACAAAATCATATAAGAAAATATGAATAACGCAATCGATAAACATAATAACAAATATCGAATCGTCGCGTCGTTAAAGTTACTCACGACGCGACGCGACATTCGACAGTATTCTCGCGGGTCGGAGATGGCAACTCCCTACATTTCTTTCTGCTAATCCTTCTAATGGAAGTTTATAGCACGTGTAATAAATTGAATTCCTTTCGCGCGAGATCAAGTACTGAAATAATTAATCATTTCTGACATTAACACTTCATCCACCGGAAGCCTATTAATAGGATTTTCAATAATTGTGCTGTACCAAAAGAAAGCGTAGAAATTTTCATTCACATTGCAATCGTAAATGAAACTCTTAGATAACGTTATTAAGGGTGACTTGTTATTTCACAATGAATTTTGCTGTTGCTATTGAAGGTTCCATTAAAAAGTGTTTAACCATGTACCATGATTTTTCAAAATTATGTAATAATCATCGATCGGTAATGTGTTGAGCTTTCAATAACCACTCTCGCGTTTAATTAATTCATTAGTGTAATTATTTGATATAGTATTTGAAGTAAATCATTTACTCGAACTTGAATGCGAAGAATTCGTTTTTGTAGATCAAGATGTAAACAAAGGTGTACAACAAAGTAAATTTGATAGGAACGTATGTATCAAATTTTTCAAGAATGTAATAGAAAACGTCCTCTCCGATGAAAATCAATGAGGGCGGCGCATAAATTGAAAACGAGGTAAAAAAAAAACCGTCGAAGAGGGACATTGACGCAAGCAGCATGAAATAGGAACGCGGAGGAACGGCGTAAAAGGCAAAGGTTTCCGGCAAGAAAATAGAAAGTTCCTACCGAGACAAGAGTACGAATAAACCGTGAAAGGATGGGGGGAAATGCCGAGCGGATGAGGGAAAGAGTTGGGGAGGGTTGTAGAGGAGGGTGTCCTGGGAAAAGGGGGTCACTGCGAGTCCCGACAAACTTCGAACTGGCTTTGGCAGTTTAAAAGTTGCGCGGAGGTGGCATAACGCCGAGAGAAACCTTATCGTTGCACGTACACTCGGTTCCCTGGCTAACGTCTTGCAACGATATTATTTCCGGCGAATTCCAGGCCGGAAACTGCAGCTTCCAGCGAACGCGGCGGCGAAGGAGGCGCAAGCTTCGCTGCTTATTTGAAAAGATTCCGATTCATCGCCGCGCGCGTATGCCACGAGAAGGAAAGTGAACCGGCGAGGAGGAACGACGGGGAAATTCGAGTTTGAAAATTGGCTTTCGGGACAACATCAAACACACGTATCATCGGAGATATCTTGCTATTCCTTCGAATACAGTATTTCCTGTTTCGGAGTCGGCGAATTTCCGTTCACCTTTTTTCTTTCTCCTCTCCGATCACCCGTCTCGCTGCCAGGACGCGAGTCCCTTTCATCTAGACTTGATTGATTCCTCTTAAATTCACGTGAGACGGCAGCCGATTACCCGACGAACTGGATGCTCGTTCGTCGGGCCAACGGATTGGATCCTCCCACGACCCTTTGGCCCGCTGCATCTGCGAATTGAGCCGGGCTTTGAATTGCAAACCTGCAACTGTGATCTTACCGCTGAATTACAAATGTCTTACTTACCGCTTGATCGACGCCGCATGTCGGACTGATCGAGCTCCGCTCCATGAATTTTTACTGGTCCCGCAATCCGTCGGTCATTATTCTTATTTATTATTATTTATTATAGACGGACTGAAGCCCTTTTACATAAGTGTTTACAATATCAAAGAAAAGAAAAAAAGAGAAAGATACAATACTACTCGTGTAATAATAAAGAAGGGACATGCACAGAAAGAAAAATTTAATAATGGAACAATTGATATGGTATTATCATATAATCCTGCGTAGTTGCATTTTTAAATTTTGTGAAGAATCACTGAAAAAAAACAATACGATTATAATTATATTATAATAGTGAATTTATTTTCGATCGAAAATTGAATATATTATGAAATTAATGATTTCGGCGCAAGGTTCGATCATTTATAGTTCGCCATGGATGGCGAAACTTTTACAAACAAGGGCTATAAAAGATCGAACCTTGCGCCGAAATCATTCATTTCATAATAGATTATAAATAGTACATGCTTTTGTGATAATGCGATTCATTGGATTATGATCTAACATGTCATGATCTAACAATAATACTGTACAGTTTGGCTGCTTTTTTCCTTGAGTAACCAGACATTTTTCACATTTTCTCATGGTATCCAGTAGATCTGGACGAGAAGATGTGGGAAATCCAAGATCCGTTCCTAGAGGATCAATGGTTCAAAAGTTGTGTTAAAAGCTGAGCAATTTGCAGAGTTTTTATCGCGTTACTTTCTTAATATATAAATTCCAAGCAAATGTTTCTCAGATTTATTTCGAGTCGAATCTTGGGCAGTGGCGGCTCAAATCAAGTGGAGGTCTCAAGCGGTAAAAATTTTGGGCCCTCAAACTCAAGTTAGAAATAGAAGTTACTAGAAAACTCTCCTAAGCTAATTAACAAAAAAGAGAAATAATGGAAAATTTCATACCGTTACACATTAAATGAAATTTAAAAATATATAAATGTCTTTAAAATTCGTCGCAGGAATTATTTAACTCTAGAGGGACACCGCTAGAAATGACTATACCATTATTCAAAATATTATTTAGATTACTAAAGATGTTGGTATCTGATCAATTACTAAATGTTTAAGTATTCATGGAGATGTTACATCAATTTCATATCCACAAAATGAAACAATGATTACTGCAATATGATGAATAATTTTCGAGTTAGAATAGCTCCGACTGCAAAGGGTTAACGATAAAAGACGTTTCCAGGGAAAACAAATTATTTCCTCCAGAGTAGAAATAAGTTATCTAGTTAAGCAGGAACCTCCATTCTGAAAACGTTAGACGAAACGAGATTGATTCATAATGGAATATCTCAGTTTAGCCAGCTTGTTGTTCTAGCAAGCAGAAGAACAATAAAGGGATTCGCAGAAAGAGGGACCGTGAACTAAACAGAATGGTCTAAACGTTTTTAAAGCGAGGTTCTACGTGAATAGCGAGGCACCATTCAGCCTTCGAAGGATTCATGATAAGGAGCCTGCCTGTCTACGGTCTCGAAAGAGTGTCAATGAGAACCTACGGACAATGACACGAACGCTTCGCCGTCGAACGATGACAATGTTTGAACATTCAGCTGTCGGTCGTCGCAGGCGTCATTATTTGAAAGTTAGAAACAGCGAGTGGTACGCAGTTTTCGAAGGGCTATATTTATATCGCATGCAGTGATTATCTTATTTTCAAAATAGGAAATTAAAGAAGGAACACTTACACCGACAAATTTCTGATATTTTCTTCAGACCGGGCATCTCCAGCATCCCCTTCGTTAGACGAGTTTCTATGAATCAGGGCGAACGTCCCGTGGAAATTCCACGAGAAACTAATTGCACGGGTTGATCTCGCTCGGGGACGAGCGCGAGCGTTGCATCACCGCGAGATTTTCCGTCCAACGGGTGGTGTACGTGTGGGGGTGGGTCAGGTGGCCGCGATTACGGCTAATTATCGTCGAGTTAATAAGCCGCGACGACTGCACGGGTCGTGTGTAGTGGTGCTCGTTTTCGCGAGGCGGTGAATTTTCTGCGAGCCGGCGCGGCCGCGCTCCGCGTCAAGCGGTTTCCACCGGGGTAGGACAATCGTCCGCTTCGGAGAAACAGCCAGTTACAGCGTCCTAAGTGGAGCGGGTCAGAAGTTGAAGCAATTAGCCCAGTTTGTCGGCCGCACGGAAAACAATGCCAGAAAGTTGTTAATGATGTCATACCGACCGCTGCCATTCTACGGTTTAAACGTTGTCCTGGCCAAATTCTATCCTTTCGCCCTCCCCCCCCCCCCCCTCCTATTTCCAGTTGTCCTAGGCGAAGAGACAGCTCCTTTTGTCCGCGGAGCAGCGTCGAGTACTAATTATAAACAAATAACGATACGCCGTCGGTCGTGATATAGTTTCGAGTGGTTCATGGCTCGGCCAGAGGGGTTGGATGCAGCCGGGGGTGGGAACGGAGCGAAGCCCGGGCTGAGATAAGAGCGGAATTCCTCTTGCCGGCTTAATCGCCTTGCAAAACGTTAGGTGCGCTTAATTAACTACGCCGTCGTGCCAGTAAGAGGCTTCCTTCTTTGTTCGGAAAGTCACTCGAACCTGCGCCGCGCCGCTGCGTTCTTACCCCTCCCCGCGTTAATCGGGAAACGCGATGCGGATTCTACAGATTCGCAATTAACGTGGATGGATTACGGACGATTTGTATCATCCGTTCGGAAATGTATTGTTGTAACGTTACAGGATGCTTGGGACTTTTTTTTGTTTGTTAGTTTTAGTTTGTTTAGAATATCTAGTATCTTTATTTTACCTGCATAGTGTATCATATCTGATACAGCTAACAAATCTGGTATAATAGTAAACTAAGAATGTGTTTTCTTGCTATTGTAAATTAAGTTTATTTTTCTGAAAATGATGTTTTAATTCTTTCAAATATCTTTCCCTTAAATAAAACACAAAAATTGACCTTCTTCCGACGCGTCTGATCATGAGCGGCCCATTCTACTTCTTGTAAATAGCGTAAAATGCTTTTAACCCTTCGCTGCATAGTGTATCATATCTGATACAGCTAACAAATCTGGTATAATGGTAAACTAAGAATGTGTTTTCTTGCTTCTAAATTAAGTTTATTTTTATGAAAATGTTGTTTTAATTCTTTTAAATATCTTTCCCTTAAATAAAACACAAAAATTGACCTTCCGACGCGTCTGATCATGAGCGACCCATTCTACTTCGTGTAAGTAGTGTAAAATGCTTTTAACCCTCCGCTGCATAGTGTATTATATCTGATACAGTTATCAAATCTTGTATATAGTAAACTATGAACGTGTTTACTTATTATGTTTATTTTTCTGAAAATGTTGTTTGCATTTTTTTCAATATTTCTCCCATAAATAAAACACAAAAACTGACATTTCTATCCCAATTTAAAAAATCATACAGGAAGGGTTAATTTGTAATTTTTCTATGATGTTTAGTTTTGCATATGGTATAGTTGCGAAGTTTCCATAACTGTAAATAGAGATTGTCTAAAGTTTATGTTGTATGCAGCAGTTTCGAATGATCTCTACAATTTTCAGAGGAGCAAAGTAGGCTTTTGCCAGGGCGGTGGGGTTTTTAGTGGGTATGGGTTAACGAGTCCTACACCCTTCCTCCGACTGTCATCTTTAGGGGAGAGGTCATGCGTAAATGCATTTTCCCCACGCCCTAAAACCAAAAAATAAAAAAAAGGATGTTTGGAATTGACCAAGCGATTGGCTCGACACTTGAATGTCGTAAAATCAAAAGTTGATGCGCTCGGCTGGCGATTCAGAAGGGTTGCGACGAATTTGCAAATTCTCGCCCGACGACAATGTCGACGAGAAAGAATTTTTTTATTTAACCCTCATGCGCTCCTCAAAATTAGCTGCATAAAAGGGACTAGGATAACAATTCACCCATTTTTATTTTACATGTTAAATCAACACATTATGTTTCATTTATAACGTCACATTTTGAAGCAACACATCTCACGACGTAGACATATATATAACCTTTATTGATAACAATTCACCCATTTTTATTTTACACGTTAAATCAACACATTATGTTTCATTTATATCGTCACATTTTGAAGAAACACATCTCACGACATAGACATATATATAACCTTTATTGTTCCCCTAAGGGTTACAATTGAATACACCTCCTCCTTCGCCTTTCTTTCCATTTTTTCCTATCTGACCGCTATATATAAGCACTTAACTCTACTTATCTTAACTTAACTTAACTTACATTCCTAACTTATCCCTATTAATTACTTCCTAACTATGCTTACATTAACTTAAACATTACTTACAGCTAAAGATAGAGAGAGAGAAACGGCTATATACAAAAGATACCTTATAACTAACTTATATTTACCCCGCACCCTTTCCCGTCCTTGGACTCCCTCTTCCGGCTTCTTATAACTTATAACTCAACCTCACGACGTAGACATAAAAGGATGATTAATTTCACAGTATGTGAAAATATTGAATGGATGAATTTTCACTCTGAGGAACGTACGAGGGTTAATTATAGAGGTCGCATCAACATCTAGGTCATCAGCGACCACTAGAATTTATACATGTGAACATAAAGTACATTATCGTGCGATCAATTCGCAGTTGTTACTGCCATAATTACAGTGTGTGGTAAATATTTGTGGATGAGAAAGCGGCACGGGATTAAAAGTGTCGAGCCTTGAGGACTCGACGGGAAGCGATGTTATTTTAATGCGAGCACGCCGTGGCGTCTCTCATCCGGCTGGGAACGTGACGATAAAGGATGAAGTGGACTATAAATTTATCGATTCCGGCGAGGATAACCGGGGTAGATCGTCGCGAGGAACCACGAGGTTCTTGAATGTAACGCCGAAGAAGCGTAATGACTTTCGTTGAGCACATGCACGGCATCTGGGTCCCCTTTGCTCTAAATCTGCCGGCGACATCGCGGTATTAACATTTTTTGCAACGAGTCCCGCTGCAAGAACAAAAAGTCCGACCATTATGCTAATCGGCCGAGGACACGTGTTTGTAATGGGGCGGATTTTTACGTAAGCCGAAATAGTGTTACGTCGCGATCCCTTCCACCGTACGTTTGATCCCTGAGGGATCAGGGATTGCGCCCTTCAGACGTCGGTTATATGCGATCCGACGATATTCAAACCAACCCCCCGTAAAATTTTAATATCCGACCGTGTAATTGATTTAAACGATGTTATTGGCCGTTCGGTGTCCTACGTATCGCGCGTTTAGGGGCGTACAGAGATCTCATTTTCTTCCTGTCATAAATATTATTCTCCTCGCTACTTAAGCAGCTTCGAAACACTGCGCTGAGAAAATTGCGTACCCATCGAGCGAGAATCACGCGTTCAGAATTGCCAGAACTCTGTAATAACGTCGTATCGCAATACTAAAATTGGTACGAACAACCCCTTTCGAATTCACGACTAGACTGCGGTTCTTTGTGCTGAATAAAAATGTTCTGCATCGTTTGTGGGGAGCAAAAGTAGAATAAAAATTCATTTCATCCCTTATAGTCTAGGATCCACCGACCATTTTTACAATTGATTACTATCAAGCTAATATTCCGTGAGTAGCTTCATTTTGATGAGACGCCCAACTTTAAACTTATAAAATTTTGAGAATCGTCAAATCGACATATTTTATCCCTGCTACCCCTGTTAGCTACCACAAGAGAAAAAGTTGGGCGTCTCATCAAAATGAAGCTACTCACGGAATATTAGCTTGATAGTAATCAATTGTAAAAAATGGTCGGTGGATCCTGGACTATTAATGACTGTATTGCGTTAAAAACAACAGTTGAACATTTTTAAATGTTTTATATTTCACTCAGACAATTTCTTCATAAATACACAAAACTCCTCGGTCCACTTATGACACTATGAAGAATCGTAAAATTCGCTGATGAATTAAGAGTTAGTTAAGCCAACAACCGTAGTCCCGTTGAAAGCACCGATTCTCGTTAGATCACCGAAGTTAAACAATGTGGAACGTGAACGGCACTGGGATGGGTGACCGTCTGGTAAAAAACCGGAAAGTGACCCACCCGAGGTGTTTTTCACGTGTTGTTGGCAAAAGGTGGTTCGGAACCCACCATAAACAGTAGGTCCCGCTGAAAAGGCGATGGTGAGAGTGGAAAAGAGGGGGATTGGTAAATGAATTTGAAACCCTGAGGGGACCAAATATCATGTTACAATAAATAAGAGTTAGTTAACACTGTATCCTCATTGTTCAAAGAAGTTGACAAAGTCACAAGTTCATCAGAATTACCTCGAACGACTAAACGATCAACATGCAGCGTAAAAGAGAAAACATGCAGCATAAAAGCGATGATCTACTTGAAATCTTAGAAGTACGACCACCGAAAGAGAACCTGTGAAACGCGTGTACACACAGCCTGTTGAAGCAGCGTGGATCGCGTTGTAGGGGAAGCTACTGTGCTTCAGGATGATCCCGCATGAAAGGAATAGAAAACGATTTCTGAGGCTTCCGGAAATATGATATAGAGAAGGGGGGCTGTAGAGCGCGACGATTCACCGCGAGAACGATAGCGTTAATTACACCGGCAAGTTCTTTCCAAGGGAAGGCAATTAAGCGGGAACTGGAATAAATATCAGGGCGGATCGTTGGCATACGGCTGCGCGGTAGGTTTAGACGCGGAGGGAGAGTTAAGTTTTCAACTCTCATCCCCCTCCCCCTGAAAGAGAGGGTCGAGAAGAGATGGGAGCATCAGATATCCCGGAACGTACGACGAAAGCTTATTTCCTCTTACATATTACTTTCCAGCCGTTCTTCGTTATTACGGCGGGTAGGCCGCCGCAAATCTTGAGCCCGGAGACACCGATGCCAAGGAGCCCCGGGGAAAAGTTGTATCCGTCTAATGGAATCGCGTCACGAACCTTACCCCTCCTTAAATCGTAGAAGCGGAGGGCACCGGTGAAGAGAAGGGGGGGGGGGAGGGGACGGTCCTTCGGATCCGCGGGTATTTATGAGAATTGATAATTAAATTCAATATCCACGCTGATCCAGGACACGTCCGCTTCTGCTTAATTATGAAACGTCGTGAGAACTCGAAGCGATTAAGCCAGCCGTGCGCTTTAATGCATATTAAATGCCTCTAGACGTAATCCCAATTTACGAAATTCACTTCCTTCCACGGATGGACGCAGCGCGCGAGCGCTTCGCTCCCCGCTTCGCATTAATCGAATATTCCGCGCTGCCTCGGTGTGTGCCCGCGTTCCCGACAGCTTCGCTCTATAAAACCACCTGGCAAGCTTTCAAATCGGCGACGCTGCAAACCGACAAATCGATTGTGTCCCGGTAGATTTATAAAACTAGTAATGCCCCTTCGCCCCTGTGCGAAGAGTACCGCGATTAGAAAAAGCTGTGGGCAGTAATCCTGATCCTTTATTCCGTTCGTCTCTCGCGTTAACTGTTCCAGACTTGCAAACCTGTTCGAGAGGGAATTGGGTAGTTACACAAATTTTTTTAATTTGTACTCAGCAACACGAATCACGGATACATAGACCTTTTTTTAAGTGAAACTTCTTTGCTGAGGGTAACAATTGTCTGACGGGACGGATATGTGACGTGTCGATGCAACGGAAGTGGAAAGTCGGGCGCGAAAATTTAAACTGAGAATGAACGGAGAAAAATAATTTCTTACCCCGACGGGATTCGAACTCCGGTCTCCCGATTGGGGACAACCAACTATCTTTAGAATGATAGCGAACATTTTGGTATATATCGCAACGAATAAAATGCTCGGTAGTAGGATCAAACGAAAAGGTTAGAAATACATGGTTATGTTACGACTACAGACATATAGAGATAGACTGCGCCGTCTTACGGGCGAGTTGAAGACCGCACTGTCGGCATGGGGTACAAAGAATGAGAGAGAAAGCATTAGCCGGGATTTATAGCGCGCTCTCTCTTACTCTTTGCAACCCACGCCGTATAAAACGTACAGAATAAAAAACTATACACGTGAAAAACCACGCGCGGTAGAAGTGAAACTTCTTGCAGTCTCGTAATGTTTAGAAGTAAATTGAGATTGGAAATGGTAAATAATCATAATGAAGCGACAACAAGATCAGGAACAACTAATTCAAGAAAAATAATAAAGCGACAACAATATCAGGAACCACTAATACAAAAAAAATAATGAAGCGACAAGATCAGGAACAATACATACAAAAAAAATAAACGCGTGGAAAACCACGCGCGGTAGAAGTGAAACTTCTTGCAGTCTAGTAATGTTTAGAAGCAAATTAAGATTGGAAATGTTAAATAACAAAAAAACAAGATCAGGAACAACTAATACAAAACCAAAAAAAAAAATAAAATCATAGAAAAAGTTTCACTTCAAACATAATGAACGATCAAAATTTACGACGCAAAGAAGGAGAGCGTATGGGAACATTCATTATGTTTGAAGTGAAACTTTTTCTATGATATTTCTATGATTTTATGTTTTTTTTTTGGTTTTTTATTAGTTGTTCCTGATCTTGTTTTTTTAAATTTTTTTTCCTTGCCCTGGAGGGTTTTTCTTCCTCTCTTTGTTTCTCGGAACGTCAGTAAGGCCCCATTCATTGATTCTCTTACCGATGATTGTTCCGAGAAGGGCCACAACCCGTTCTTGGCTTTACAGATACATAGACCTGTAACCACGCGATAGTTGCTAGGGGTAGGTGGGTACCCAGACATTCGTGATACTCAACATTGAGTACTGAAAATTTTTATTGGTCGGAGACCTGTAATCTGAACCGCTGAATCTTTCAACATCGAATAAGCATTCTGAGAATGAACAAGAAGCAATCAATGGTCCCGATTTAAGGAGGTAGACTCGTTTCCAGGATTACAAGGGTAGATTTTAAAGCCAAGAACAGGTCAGCGGGGTTTTAGTGGGTATGTCCTATCCTTAGTTTTAATTCGGATGGATGAACCCCACACTACCCCCTCGACCATCAAAACCTGAACAGAGGTTCGGATACCCACCTACCCCTAATACGTATGTAATGAATATTTGGTCGCCTCAGGGTTTCAAATCCCGTTCCACACTTCTCACCTTTTACCAACACTCTCCCTATCGCCTATTTCAGCGGGACCTACTTTTTATTACGGTGGGTTCCGAACCACCTTGGGCACCACAGTTTTTTTTTTTAAATAGCAGATTGAATTATTTCCAGAAGTGCCGGGCGCGGGATTCGAACTCGCGACCGCCTAGTCCAGGGGTCGGCAACCTACGGCTCTTTGGATGTGAAGCTGCGGCTCTTTAGTTCCATACGCAAATATTATTAAAACTTTATTTATGCGAGTACTATTTATTGTTGGCAAGAAAATATTTTGTGGCTCTTTAAAAACTTTGAAATTTTGTAAATTGTAAATTTTGACTCTTCCGACTCAAAAGGTTGCCGACCCCTGGCTTAGTCGCAGTCGCGCGCTCTATCCACTGACCCACTGCGTGTCCACCTACCCCTAATAATTGCTCGTATATTCGAACGATAGCTAGGTCATTCTTCCATTTTATCGATCGTAATAAATTAATAGAAAACTGTATGCTATCGGCGTACAGGTTCGATCATAATGAAAAACAAAGCAATTTTGCAAAAATTAAATTACTCCCAACGTTTCGATCCTGGTATGGATCATCTTCAAGAGAATTTTGCGTTTGCTATGTGTCAAAATGTTTAGAAATGTGTAAATTTAAAATTGAGTTCCATGTTGACTCACACAGCAACTGAGTTGCTCAGTTACATTTTTACACATAGCAAACGCAAAATTCTCTTGAAGATGATCCATACCAGGATCGAAACGTTGGGAGTAATTTAATTTTTGCAAAATTGCTTTGTTTTTCATTATGATCGAACCTGTGCGCCGACAGCATACAGTTTTTTATTGATAGCTAGGTCATAGCAAGCTCCACAATGTTGGTCAGTTGGTTCACCATAACTGTCCTGTACGGAGCGGAGATTGCGTGGAACCACAAACAGTACCAGCAAGAGTGACGAAGGGATGGAAAGAGGGGGTGGCAGTGAGTGGAAGGGCGAGGAGCGACAGGCTCCCTTAGTTCGGCTAAGATGGAAGACGAAGAAGGGTTGGCTGGTCGGAGTTATTTAGGCGAGGCGGTGTTTTGGCCCGCATAGTATGTGGGTCGCCGCCGGCTTAGTAGAACGGGTAAGCCTCATGAAACATGAGTACCCACTGGGATGACACCGGTGGCTCCTTTATGGAGATGGAAGCTTATGCATGAATTGTAAGGATGGCGGGTCCTTCTGTTCCTCGGACGCGGTGCAGACGACGACGCTCGGATTCTCTCTCTCTCGCCGTCCGTGACGGGGCCGCATGCTTGATGTCCTTAAGTAACAGTTCGTCGGGCAAGGTGCTGGCTTGCTCTCTCTCTCTCTCTCTCTCTCTCACTTATCAGGCACACACCCTTCAAGAGGGAGAGCTGCTTCAGGCGGCCGCATCTACTTCGGCAAAGCGTAACCCCGACCGGTAGTAAAATTTCGACGTCGAGGGCGGGCTGCTATCATTCCACGGACGGTTTACGTAGGTAGGTACGTTCGGTGGGAAAGTTTTAGATTCACCTCGTCACCGCGGACCCAAACGACCGTTATAAACTCGCACAAGTTTCGCGGGAGAGCCGAGCTAGATCGCAACGCTCGCTACACTCGCGAAAAATTTTGCTCGGCTCAGAATTGATTTTTCGAAGCATCCTTTAGCTCCCCGTAACGCGAATGACGTCTGAAACGAGATCGTAGCAGGTGAAAACGACCAACGGAAACCGTTTCCTGGGATGGTACAATGTTCACGGTGTGTTTCGGAAAATGAAGACTATTTAGAGTTTGGAACAGAGGAGAGCATGCGAAATCTATAGAATAGCAACGCATCAGAATATATGGAACGTTACGGCAAACATGGCTCCTCTTCCGGTAAACCGAGAGTCGAAATTCAAAAAGGTATCACAACCGCGAGCTTGCTTTTCCGACTTAGAACACGCGGCGTCGAGTTTCCGGAACGGCGCCTGGAATGTGTCCAGTTTAAAAGTATTTTACACTACTCGCAAGAAGTAGAATGGGCCGCTCATGATCAGACGCGTCGGAAGAAGGTGAATTTTTGTGTTTTATTTAAGGGAAAGATATTTAAAAGAATTAAAACAACATTTTGAGAAAAATAAACTTAATTTAGCATAGCAAGAAAACATATTCTTAGTTTGCTATTATAAAAGATTTGATAACTGTATCAGATATGATTCACTATGCAGCGGAGGGTTAAAAGCATTTTACACTACTTACAAGAAGTAGAATGGGTCGCTCATGATCAGACGCGTCGGAAGAAGGTGAATTTTTGTGTTTTATTTAAGGGAAAGATATTTGAAACAATTAAAACAACATTTTCAGGAAAATAAACTTAATTTAGAGTAGCAAAAAAACACATTCTTAGTTTGCTATTATACAAGATTTGATAACTGTATCAGATATGATTCACTATACAGCGGAGGGTTAAAAGCATTTTACACTACTTACAAGAAGTAGAATGGGTCGCTCATGATCAGATGCGTCGGAAGGAGGTCAATTTTTGTGTTTTATTTAAGGGAAAGATATTTAAAAGAATTAAAACAACATTTTCAGAAAAATAAACTTAATTTAGAATAGCAAGAAAACACATTCTTAGTTTACTATCATACAAGATTTGATAACTGTATCAGATATGATACCCTATGCAGCGAAGGGTTAAAAGCATTTTACACTACTCGCAAGAAGTAGAATGGGTCGCTCATGATCGGACGCATCGGGCACCTCGTATTCGACAGAACTATACTCAGCGTCGAGTTTTCGGAATGTCGCCCGGAATGTGTTCAGTTTAAAAGTATTTTACACTACTCGCAAGAAGTAGAATGGGCCGCTCAGGATCAGACGCATCGGGCGCCTCGTATTCAACGGAACTCTACTCGACGTCGAGATTCCGGAACGGCGCCCTGAACGTGTCCAGTTTAACACTCGTCCATACGATGTGATACCCGGCTACCTATTTCAAATTCATATGAAGTTCGTATAAAAAATTACCCGTGTGGATGAGGGTGTAGGGACCAGTCGAGGAAACTCGAAGTCTTTAGAATAAGTAAACGTAAAAAAACAGCTTAACACGATTTATGGTGCGCGTGACTAGACGAAGCTATTTTTGAGAGGACTGTTTACTTTCAGAATCTGCCAGGATTTTAGCTTTCGTTAGTCAGTCTCAGTAGCGCAT
Organism: Lasioglossum morio; assembly: GCA_916610235.2. NCBI lineage: Eukaryota > Metazoa > Arthropoda > Insecta > Hymenoptera > Halictidae > Lasioglossum > Lasioglossum morio. The sequence continues at coordinate 6,534,333 of OU744325.1, read as the reverse complement.
ACGGGTACCATGAACCGTGGAGGACCGAAGGACCTTCGACGAAAGAACAGCGGACGCCCGCGTCCGGAAGAACCCCACGTGCGTAAGGTCTGGAGGAAACCAGCGTTAGTTGGAAGAAATTTTCCCCTTCTCCCAAAAAGGGAGTTAGAATAAGAAGACGGGACGATCGTGACTCTAGTTCAGTTGTCCTAGAAGAGTCGTTCGCGATTGTAAAATAATATACTATTCAAATAAATTCAGTAAAGCAAAATATCGTGATACAGTAAACCCTGGTAAGTTGTCCCGGATCGAAACTCCGTAAGTTGTCCGTGCCTACCCACTCCACTGCCTGTCTACGCTGTCCCGCGCCGCAGGGCGGCGACTATTGTTATTGGCTCGGGTATATCGGTGTGAACACCACTACATTGACACAATGAATCGAATGTTCAAACTTCTTAATTTTCATTATTTTTTCATGAGACTTTTCAAAAATCTATTTCTGGCATTTTTCTGAGTAAAACAAGACCAAACACGATATAATTTCAATTGTATTATAGTGGTGTAATCGACGAAGAAAGTTTCGGTTGTAAGATCCGTGTTCGACTCTCTATAGAAGTCTCGCTCGGCACGGTCGGCGCGGTGGACGCAGCCATAAATCAGAAAAGCAAGTCTCCCTTGTAAGTTGTCCCGCCAGAGACCGGCGTTTAGACAACTTACAAGGGTTTACTGTATCTATAACACTTAACCCTATAAGGGTTAAAAGCATTTTACACTACTCACAAAAAGTAGAATGTGCCGTTCATGATCAGACGCGTCAGCCGCTTCCTATTCAACAGAACTCTACTCGACGCTTCTTCGAGTTCGATTTATTCGAAAACGGGACCACGAAGAATAAAATTGTATTCCCCGTTCTCGACTTATTTTCACATCCGGATTCCTTTTCTTATCCTCGCGGAAAATCTACAACTTGCCGGAACGGTGGGGCCTCGCGAAAGCTCAAGGTTCGAGTGAGCCTCTCTAACGAGTTCGTCGAATTCTCCGAGTGAAATCTCCGATTTCGGGCACAGCCCAGTGTATCGCGCAGAGGGGATGGAAAGGGAGTTCGAAATACTTAGGTAGATTCTCGACGCGAGGCTCCCGTTTCGAAAGCTGCGAGATAACCCGCGAGGGTAGCGCGAACCGAGCGTTTGTAGAGTGCACGGTATGCGAGCAACGAGCTCCTTGCAAATTCTTTTTCGAATGCGTCGTTCCTACCCCTTAGCCCCCTTTCGCTTGTACCCGTTTCTTGCCAGCCACCGTTCTCTGTTCGCCTTTCTTCCTTTCGGCCGTTCGACGGAGACGAAACCTGTAACACGACCCTGTCGAACAGAACGCTCGGCTTCTCTTTTGGCGCGACGTCAACGTCTCCCATGACTCCGACGGAAGCTGCTGAAATACCACCAACCTTCTGCCAGCCACTCGTCGCGAACAAGACACTCTTCGGCTTCGACTCCCAGAATTTTTCCGAGACCCACCGGTACACACATTGCAAATCTGGCTGGTCAACAACGAAAAAGAAAGATATTTATGTATGTAAAAACTGTTAATCAAAATATGAAGAACAAACCCAAAAGAGTTTTGCCATCTATGATAAAGATATTCTTCTATCGATCGTATTTGTTGTTAATATAGAATGGTTAATGTTTTAATTTTGTCTTTCCGATCTTCGTTTAGATAATTTTCTAATTAATCTCGAAAGTGATTTAAAATAAGATCGAAACGTTGAAATTAATGTGGTAATTTGCAAAAGTATTTGCATAAATGTATTTGTTATTAACCACTCTTCGATCGATGTAAGGAAATATTTATAATTGAGTATGTTGTACATTGTACAGTATCTACGTTGATTCGTAGACAATTTTCAATTTGTTCGCGAAGTTCGCGTAAAAAGAGCGACGCGCAATGTAGCAAGTAATAGCTCTCCGATGGAAGTGGTGAAATATCAAAACGGCAGGTAAAGTAGTTGAATCGAATTATCGCAGAAATTAGTAATCACCATGAACGAATAGAACCTGTTCCGAACTTTAATTGAAAAGTTGATCTTCGGGGAGGGATGGCGGTGGATAGGCGGGTGCCATTTTCCCTGCAGAAGCGCGCCCGGGCCCGTCCAATGGTTTCGCAGAAGCGAACGTTGCGCGAATTATTTTTATCTTCGGCATTCAGGAGTTCCCTAACAATTCACCGACGACTGAAGTGCTAAACTCGCGATACGAGAAACTTTCGCACAACCTTTTGCTCTCGCGACTGCTTACGCAGCGAACGTTAAATCTTGCGTCATGTTTTTTCGATTCGGATTCCTCTCGCCCATGTTTATCGCTTAATTGCACGTTCAATTGAATTACTCCGTGGAAGATAGAACAGTCAAGTTCCCTCTTCCTAGTTTCCTTCTTCCTGTGTTTCAAATTAAACCGTGTCAGGTAGAAGAATCACCATTTCTTGACTGCTTTGTTACATACAAATTCTATTGTATTTATTTTATTTAACCTTTTGTAAAATAGGGTTAGGATCTTAGGATACAAGCTTTAAATATCTTGAGCTTGGATTAAGATCTCATTTTTCAAGTATTCGTGATAATATGAGAAATGATTTTCTACCATTATTTTCACTCTCAAGTTTTCCAATAGGAAGATTACATTTGCACGTTCAATTGAATTACTCCGTGGAAGATAGAACAGTCAAGTTCCATCTTCCTAGTTTCCTTCTTTTTCTATGTTTCAAATTAAACTGTGTCAGGTAGAAAAATCAACGTTTCTTGACTGCTTTGTTACATACAAATTCTATTGTATTTATTTTATTTAACCTTTTGTAAAATAGGGTTAGGATCTTAGGATACAAGCTTTAAATATCTTGAGCTTGGATTAAGATCTCTCTTTTCAAGTATTCGTGACAATATGAGAAATGATTTTCTACCATTATTTTCACTCTCAAGTTCATATTTTCAATCTCAAACAGGAAGATTTTAAATAGAAATTGTAATTTGCGCGCACAGGTTCGATCCTATGATACTATTTTCCTAAGCAGTTTTACAAATTAATAATTCGACGTTTCGGTCTAGGCTAAGACCATCTTCAAGAATATAATTGCGTCTGTAAAAATTAATATGAGAATATATATATTTCCGTGTTAAAAAGCAAAAAGAGAACAAAAAAGAAAAATACAGAACAAAGAAACCAATGGTTTGTTGGTGCAAACTTACTTGCTTAGTAACAAATATAATTTAGATTTAATATTTCAAACACTTGTTGACAATGTGCCGGCATGATACATAGTAAGGTGAATTACAAACGTTATGGTATGAACAAGGTTCTTTGTTTGAGGAGACGACAAATCAGATGACAAAGATCAAACCATTGGTCGATCGATATTTGGCGGTTAATTCGAATCGAGAAAGACGTTTCCAAACACAACATTTGACCACAGTAAGATTTCAGAAGATTTCATTCGTACTAAAATTGATATAATTTCGGGATCGACGTAGTAGAAGGAAAGTCCTATTGTTTACAAAACTTTCGGAATCTCGTGAGATCGTTATCCGTGTAACCACCTCGCGAAGTATCCGCAAACGGTTGGCCATTTCCCGGCGAATAACGCGGCAACTGGTTGAAATTTAATCAAGTCGAACTTAGAACTTTCAATTCGGATTAAATGTTTCGAGTTCGCGTACCGTTGGAAAGATTAAATTTGAATAACGACCTGTGTACACTACTTTTCGAATCGTGACAGTAGAATGATCGCGACGCGGCCGCTTTCGAAACTGCTTAGGTGCCGCGAGGCGGGGTAAAGAAACTTTGTTTATACTTCTGCCGGACGGTGTAGCAATGGTAATTTCCATTCGCGAAGTTGCGCGGCGAGCTCTTTAATGTTCTTAATATTAATGACAGGACGCTGGGAAATATAGCTTAACGCCGGCATTGATCACCGACCACGGTTAATGGCAACGAAAAGTTTGTTGAAGCACGCCGTAAGACGCTTGATTAAACAGCCAGCGGCCACGGGACGGGCTATTAGTTCTACCGTTATTCCTTAACCGGGACTAATTATCCACTGCAAACAATTTCAATTTCCTGTGGCTGATCCCGCGCTCGCTGATTAAAAAAATAATAAAAGGCAAACGCGCAAGAGCGTTCGACAGCGGATTCTCGTGTAACAGGTTTGGAATTGAATTCTTTTTAATCCCTCAATTGTTTTACACTCGGAGTTAGGCTAATTCGAGAACTGAATTTTTCTTCCGATCTAAAATATTTTTATTTCATATAAATTTCTTAGTTTTATCAATATAAAACTGATATAATACCTCATGCAATACTTTTAGTACTTCATTGAAATATTAAACACGTTTAGTACTTTATTGGATATAAATTTAATAATGCAACAAATATTTTACCATGTGCATTATTTCTAAAATACACTCCCAAAATTTTCTAATTAAACGACCATTTTATTTGACAAATATTTAATTAAAATATCAAATACGTTTAGTACTTTATTGGATATAAATTTAGTAATGTGCATTATTTCTAAAATACACTCCCAAAAAATTGTTGTCAAACGACCATTTCATTCGACAAAGACGAACAGGGGCAAAACAGTGATAACGTCATGCCAGGAGAATTTAATTGTTTAAAAAAGCTTTAATGGACAAAATACTTTGTTTATGATATTATTCTTGATTCGCATCGTTTATTTTAACAACGTGAAGTCAGTTTTCCTTCTGAACGTCGAGACTCCCACTCGGGTTTGATGCGAGTTCATCAACTGATTTTTGTGATTGTCTAAACTGTAAATTGTAAATTGGATATTCCATCAGTCTAGTAACGCATGGTGGCACGGTGCATAGCAAAGTTTTTCCGCGGTTATATTTTTTCCACTCGGATTTAATTAACGCGTTGCATTTCCACTTCGCGTATATTCAAACTTATGTTGCATGCTAATGAGAAGAGTTGGTAATGCGCTTGCGAAATGTGTATAAAACTTCTGGGACAACAAAAATTTTGTAATATTCATTCGTTCCTTCATTTAATCGTACGGTACAGTCTTTCTCCGCGCCAGGACTTCCGAGGAAATGAATAATCAAGTATCTTGCGGCAGTTTATTTAATATTTCATCATTTTCCCCGTTCCGAGGACAGAATTTATGTATAACACTATTTATATCAATTGGTCTTCTTCGTTTTTTTTTTTGACGTCAACTGTCTTGATTGATCCAATGACTATTTAAAACCATGAATGTTTGAGAACGCTGTAACAGGATCTTTCGAACAAGTTTATTCTTAGGGAAAACCGTTATTGATATTAATGTGTCTGTGAGATCAATCGTGACATTTCAATTATTTTCGCGAAGACTATTTTCAAAGACGTTTTACATTTGTTGATCTGACATTTACTGAGACGTAGTTTAAGTTAAAGTTATCACTAGACTGCGAATGTTTGTGGAAGAAACTAACAAATTAAGTAATCTTCACTTTGATCAATCTAACGACACAAACAGACTACAGACCTAATTTCATTTAGATTAATTGTTTTTTCAACATCTACATTCCTTTTTCATAATTTCTCATTATTTATAAAATCACGAACTGGATTATCCAAGACACTTGCACGTACATTTTCCAAAATGGCTTTCACCAAAATTCACCAAAAATTAAATTCGATATTCCCCGCGACCAGTGCTCGCCCAGAAAAATAATTAAAAAGACTTAACAACGTCTGATCACTTTAATTAGTGACCAATTACATAATAAGTATCATGAAGTATGATATCAATTGAAAAATTTGATAATATAATTCCACTTAATCCTCCTATAATAAATAGAAAAATAAACCCAAGAGATCAAACAATTAAGGGGTTTAAATAAATATTTGAACCACAATATCTAGCAAGTCATAAAAATACTTTAATTCTTGTTTAATTAAGTATTTAAGAAAAACCAATGGACAGGGGAACACGCTGGCAAAGGAATTCTTCATCACGAAGTGTCATTAACGCCGGCACGTCTCGACGCGTCGCGTCGTCTGTGCGCGACGCGTGTGAACCGTTCATTAACGGCATTTATGAAAACTTTCTGTCAATTAGTGCTATAATTCCGTGTAATTCGCTTGAGCGGTACTGTGCCGCGTTAACGAAAAGTAATTACCACACAGTTCCCAGGGAATACAATTTAGTGTAACATTTAGTTCACAGCTGTTTGTGGATCGGCCGGTTTGCTTGCCAGTTTGTAGATTTATTAGAGGCAATCGGTGCCGGAGGGAGAGGCAACAAGAGGATACGAGAGGAAACAATCGAATCGCCACTGATCTTCGATGTCGGCCGCAAACCTCCGACCAGAAAGAAGAGAATAATGTGGGAAATCAATTCTTGTCGTTGCGCGGGTCGTTGTAATTATTTGTTCGCTGGGCTTGTTTACATCCCTTGTTCCATCCGTTCTCTACTCCTTTAGCTATCATTTACTACTTGCCCGGGGCAGTTCCGCGAAGGATAAAGCGAGCATCGACATAGAGGAACACGAGTGTCTATCCGCGGGTTTGGTTCAATTGTTAGCGAGTCGTCTTACATAAAAGTCCCGGAGCAAACTTGGCTTCTTCTCTGCCATAAATAAAACAGAATCGCCTGAATATCTCCGGGCATCGCGCAATAGAAGACAATATTTCTCTGAAGCAGCGTTACTTCCGCACTGTCGTTAAACGTCACTCGCCTGACAGATTACGAGGGAAGACAGCCTCTGAAAACTTCGATTTGTTTTTTTGAAAGAAATGTTCAATAATTGCTGGACACTTTCTCGATTTTTCGGAGGACAACTATCCCTTAAAAATTATATATTAACATTTTATAGTTCTCTGTATCTCGATCGAAAATTGTTCAAAACTACAATTAATGTTATTGGCGCACTGGTTCGATCAATTGGAGACAATAAGCAAATTTGCAAAATGTCACATGAAATTTAATGCAACGTTTCGGTCTAAATTTAAACCATTTTCAAGAATGTAAATTTTCTGTATTGCGTCTGTAAGAATTTATCAATTAATTAATATATCGTTAGGCAAACGCATTTCCGAAGAAGCCGAAAACACTAAGGTATTAAAAACGAAAACAAATGTATAAACTCACTTGCTTAGAAAAATGTAGTAATTTAAATTCTTAAGAGTCAAGGAACAGCATGTTGGTTCCATGCCGGTGACATGTGGACTGAGTAAACCGTGAAGATTTGAAACGATAACGAATATTGTCTCCAATTGATCGAACCAGTGCGCCAATAATATTAATTGTAGTTTTTAACACTTTACAGTCGGAACTGTTTTAACTTGAAAATTAAACATCTCTTCCGACCTAGAATAATTCTATTTTATATGATTTGTTATGCATTTATAACAGAAATGAGTAGCTGTAATTTAAAACAGTAAAAACAGTAGAAGAATTTAAAAATACTCTTATCTTATTTTCCATCTATTAAATATATTAAGATGCAGGTAGAACATTTTTATTTTGCATAAAGACCTACTGTCTATTGATTATATACCAACATATTTAATAATGTAAAATTTGATAAGACGAGTCCATCGTAGAAATTCGGATTTTCTGTCACGTCGAACAATATATAGAACTTGTCTGAACCAATAGAAAAATTGTTAACAACGTAACCATTATTTCCAGACACCATCGACGTCCACAACGAGAAGGCAATAATATCGAGCACACCTATTTGGCAGTAGCCTGCTCGTAATTCTCAGTCTAACGAGACAGCGGGAGTATAAATCAATATAAAATCAATTGCCATCGAGTGGAGTAATACGTTTGAAATTACGATCGCGTGATTTCCCACGCAGAAAGGAAATCTGATGGCACTCGTTTGCTCGAAATCGTTGAAGTTTTTTTTTGCGGCGACGAGCGCTTTCAGGACAGCCCCAACCGAACGATTATCGATGCTTTAAATAAGTAATGCGGTTGAACGATAGTTTTCAATGACTTCGGATTCCGAAGAATGTTTCGCTGTAATGAAACCGGCATTTCGTAATCAATAATATCAAAGGATTTTGTGTCGACACGGAAAAAAGTTGTCGAGGAGCGTGTACAAATAGCACGGTCTTTTCGATAATTATCATTAATTTTCAGTCGTCGAAGCGATTCGGTTCGAAGTTGGAGGGAATCGAGTAAATGAATTTACCGGCGACGCAAAAAGCGGAAAACGGGGGCGGGAGTAAAGCGGACCAAAGAAAGATCGCAAAAGTTTTATTCCGTCCCAAAGTGGAGCAGTATACTCTCTTGCTACGGCCACAAAGGATACCGTCGTTCAAGTTAATTTGGCATAGTTTACGTCGCAGAACTAGAAAGAAGCGAAATTTCGCCGGGGCCGTCGTAAGTCACCTGTCCCGTGAAGGAGTCGGCGGCCATTTTTATTCGGTCGAAGTGCGCAACAACATTTCTCGTTCGGTCTTAATTAGCATGTTTAAAATCGTCCCGGTGGAATTTACGCTCGACAGAGAAACGCCACGGACGCCGGACTGATTAAACACCGCAAGAAGAAATGATATCGACGGCGAAATTAATATTACGCGGCTGAAACTGTAACCGCAAACGTTTTTATAACTTTCACATCGCGTAAGAAACGCGCTCTACACGCTAAGAAATTTTTATTCTGTTTTGAAGGGAGGACCAAATTTATTTAACGTGTGATTAGTTAAATTTTGAAAGAAATTTCGATATGAACAATAATTAAGAACGAGATAGTTAATAAATATAATAAGCTTTGCATTTTATAGAATACTCTGAAGTACCAATTTTATAGTTACTATAATTTCTGTCAGATTGTCAGAAAAAATTGCATAAATTCACACTATAAAAATACACACAGATTTTAAGGTAATTTTCTACGAGCAACAATTATTCAAAGTATGAAACCTTACGGGGATGGAATTCATCCTCAGACTTCCCGCGAGCCTTCATTTTTCCAATATAACTTTCTACCGTTATTAGTCAGAGCCGAAACTTTAAACGCAATAGACCACCACAAAATTTCATTAAAATCGGAATTTTCGAGCTGGCTGACTTTCCTCGTTAGCTGCCGCTTCCTAATCTCCGACACATCTGCCGACGTCGTTTCTTAGTTAAACAATACAGGATGGGCTACTGAAATTCATCGGCTGCGACAGTATAAAACGCATTTCTTTTCTACCAGTTTCTTTGCAATAACTCTACATTAATTTTACAATAATTATCTCGGTTTTATCGAGTTTCAACCTGAAAGGATTTACGGGCATAAAAATACCAAATCGTTGCAGAGTTTCGGCACTGTCAGAGCGGGCGAAAAAAGTCAATATACAAATCTCTCGGGAGTTAAGAAACGGGCCTCGATTTTCCGGTGGCAGCGTGTCGAGGGTGCACTCGTCGACGCTTTGAATCTCATTGCTCTCGACGGCCCGTCGATGTTTAAAAAAAAAAAAAAGGTGGTGGAGGTAGAGAGGGACGGGAAAAAGCGCGATAAAAATGGAAAGAAGCAAAATTATTCCACCGAAAAACGTGTACGAGGCGTGACAAACCGAGGCTCGGGGACAGGCGGCTATCCGGCCGGCTCGGCGCTGCGCGTAAACGTCGGCGTCGCCGCGGGCGCCTCATTTACGCACATTTTGCATCCACTCAAGTTTCGTTTGAGCGTTGGAGATTACATGGAATATTATTTTGCCGGCGAAGTGGGTGGCGCGCTGCACATGGATGGCTGAGGCTGCGCGTCGCGACGCGCGGATCAGGGATACTACGGCGCCGCGGAGAGCCGGCTTTAACGCGCTTTGATATACGTGACGGCCGTGAGAGAGCACTTCGTTCAACGCTTCGACGCACGGAGCTGGTGAAACTGCTCTCTACGCGTGCACACGCGTACATCGCATGCAGACGGTATAAGCCTCCTGAGCACACTACACGATGAGTTTCCACGCGCCCACAATGACCGACATGCACGCCGTCTACGAGCGTTTTCATTGTTGGAGCTTCTTCGAATCGTTTCGAATGTCCTGCGAGTCCGGTAGAACATCCTATTGTAGAGGTTTATGTTTGTCTACAATTATATAAACGTTCCACTGAATTTCTTAGTTTCTGCAAACAGTTCAAATAAGCAGATTCTGCGTTGTTCTCAAAGCATTTAGATAGCTGAAAGTCCTTGGACCTGTCTGGACTTGGACTTGGTCTACAGGAACCAAACCAGTACAATTTTATTGTAACCTTTCATTGCCACTGTTCGTTACCTCTTTGTACTATTTAGGTATACTAAGTGTCTACTGCACCTCTTTGTTAATAAAAAATAGGAATTCTACGGGTACGGGAAGCCAAGTTGTCCGACAGACGGCAATCACAGTAAAACCTCGTCTACATAGTGAAAAATTGAAATTACTTTCCGAAGAACTCTTTTAAATTAATAATTTTGCAGTCTGAGCATTTCTTGCGACCTAGAATAATTTCATTCTGTGTGATTCTTTTTACCACGTTTTATATACTTAACCCTTAGCACTCGAGTGGTGACTCAGAGTCACCACTAAAAGTTGCTACATCATTATTCAAAATATTGTTTATATTATTAAATATTTTGGTATCTAATGAGTTACTAAACATTTAAGTATTGTATGAGATACTATAAGTTGCTACATCATTATTCAAAATATTGTTTATATTATTAAATATTTTAGTATCTAATGAATTACTAAACATTTAAGTATTGTATCATTGTATGAGATACTATAAGTTGCTACATCATTATTCAAAATATTGTTTATATTATTAAATATTTTAGTATCTAATGAATTACTAAACATTTAAGTATTGTATCATTGTATGAGATACTATAAGTTGCTACATCATTATTCAAAATATTGTTTATATTATTAAATATTTTAGTATCTAATGAGTTACTAAACATTTAAGTATTGTATGAGATACTACATCAATTTCATCTCCATCAAATGAAAAAAATAATATAAGAGAAGACTAATAATATGCAGGAAGAAATGTTTAATTTTCGAGTTAAAATAGCCTCGAGTGCAAAGGGTTAAATATTGTAGTAATTGATTAGATACCAGCATCTTTAATAATGTGATCAATATTATAAATAACGATACAGTAATATTTGTGTGGTGTGGCAATATTTCCCCACCTAAACCCACCCTTAACCATTTACGAAAAACCGAGGTGACACCGGCAATACTATTTTGACCGTAGTCGGAGTAACTTCTTTCCGTATGTTGTCACGATTTTGGATTAAGTATTGTGTTGTGCTTCACGCTTATTAAGACACGCAAATGGCAGTGTGTTGTTGATTCGACGGATGAACATAAGATTCTAAAGAAATTGTAAGTACCTATACTTATACGTAAAAATGGATATAAGGTATTCTTTTATATTTTGTTACTTCTTAATTTACTTGGTACGGGCCTAGCAACGAATATCCCATTAAATATATATATTTATTATATAATAGGGTATATAATAGGGTACGGCGAAGTTTTTCGTTAGACACATTTCTGACGAAGTATATTAAAATGTTCAAAATACTGAGCAATTATAAAATTGTAAAACAGGCGAAACAGGCGAAATTTGATCTGGACGCCTATTGGCACCTAGAGTACCAGAAAGCCAACATGTGGCGGACGCCAATAGGCGCCTATAGTACCAGGAAGAAAACATGTGTCGGACGCCAATAGGCGCCTACAGTACCGGGAAGCCAACATGTTTCGGACACCAAGAGGCGCCAACAGTAGTCAAAGGGTTAAATCAGTTGGATTTTTTATATGTTGTAGCTTATGATCTACTGAAGAAAAGATGTAATGGGCAGAAAGTTCAATAATGGACAGTTATCGAGTTATAATCAGTGAAACATGAGAAATTCGAGCTGCCGAATACTCAAATCTCGGGAAGTATATTTACTTAACACGCTTGCCGTCACCCCACTCTTTCGATTTTCACACGGACCTCGAACAGAGGGTTAGATTTGGGATAGATTTTCCATATGATTAGTGCGGGGTCCTTTGCTATACGTTTCGTGAATAAAAGAAGTACGTGGACAGAGGGCCTAACACTGGACAGCCAGTAAATATCGAAGTCCAATAAACAAAAGAACGGATAACTGGCTTGCATCGTGATCGATCGGAGCACTCATCAGTGGCAGAAAAAAAACAGGAGCGTGACACGGCCGCGAAACGAGTGGAAAAGGGTCGAAACACTAATGTTCCTCCGCTGACAGATCCAGTCGCGGCTGGCGAGTGCGTTTTCGAGGGTTGCTGGGAATTTTGCGAGAGCGGGGTCGAGGTGGATCATGGCCCGGTTGCTCAACCGTTGTCCGTCAAAACTTGAAAAACGTCGGCTAATTCCCGGCCGGAAACCGACTTCGGTTTGCCCGATGAGCATTTTTCTGCGCCGGTTGTCCACGACCGGCTTCTTCCCTCGTTTATCACGGCCCCGAGCTTTTATTTCGCTCCTGACAAGGCGCAAAGGAATTTTTCAATTACTTTTGCAAACACCCACACCTACTTCTTTCTCTCTCTCTTCTTTTCCCTTTCGCCCTCTTTCTCCCGACAACTCGCAACGTGACCAACGCCGTGGGATCGTGAAAAATGAGCTCCTTGGGCCAGACATTATGTTGCGCCCCTGCCCCGAACCGCACGCGGGATAATGTTTAACGAAATGTAAACCGCGCGGAGATAATTAAACGAGTTTAAACGGCAGCTCGCAGGGAAGAAAAGATTTTCACCCGGGGAAACTCGTTACGCATTCCCCTACGGATTATAGTAACGAACTATTCTCCGTGATCGATACTTTCGCAGAATTGAAATTCTTTCTTTCGTCCCGTCCGATCAACTTGCTCGAAGCCAGTCGCTCGTTGACTCTGCGACTATTCTTCCCGGTGGAGATAGTCACGTGGTTATCTTGTAGGATAAACATAATTAGCCTCATTCTATTTAATGCATTTATGACAAAAATCGGTACATGTAATTTAAAGCAGTGGACATGTTAACACATTACCGACCGGTGATTATTGCATAATTTTGAAAAATTTGGTACATGGCTAAAAACTTTTTAATGGAACTTTCAATAGTAACAGCAATTTTCATTGTGAACTAACAAGTCATTCTCAATAACGTCATCTAATAATTTCATTTAAGATTGCAATGTAAAAGAAAATTTCTATGCTTTCTTTTGATACAGCACAATTATTAAGAATCCTATTAATAGGCTCCCTGGTATATATTAGTTTTAGCTTCATAGGATAGTTAAAAGAAGAATACAATTTTTAAAGACTCCTGTGTCCTGCAATCAATGCAAACATTTTTTATTTTGCATAAAGATCCGCAATCTAATCAGTTACTACTTTAAGAATTGTAAAGGTAACATTTTTTCTCGATCGCACTTGAAATATACAGGGTGTTTCGCCTAAAACAGGCCACCTAAATATCTCCTGTATCTCTGAAAATACAAAAAATGTTTCTAACGTAATCTAAATGGTTTCAAAAGACGAATCAGATGACAGAATCGTTTTTTATGAATTGTAATTTTTTAATCGTTTTTTCAAGGTCACTCGTGTTTTTTTACATATATACACACATTTTTTGTTGTTGTATGTTATAGCAAATATTATTGTGCATTCATCCATGTTTAATAGTATTTCAGGTTTCATATCAGCAAATGCAACAATTATTCGTTCCTTCATATTTTCTGGCGTCGTGGGCTGCTCTTGATAAACCGTGCCCTTTAATGTCCCCCATAAGAAAAAATCGATGAAATCATCGGAAGAGCTGTACAATCTGTCGTTTTTCGCCTCACGAAATGTACGACAACGGAAGGACATCATTTCGAACATTTATTGCAGTAATAAATGTGATTATTTACAAGTTCAAGTTTATGGTCCAATTTCTGTTACTGTTGAAATCTGAAATGTCGCTGAAAGTAAGTTTCTGCATCAATTAGCAAATTTTAGAGTTCGCGGTCATTTCAAGGTCGCGCTATTAAACATGGATGAATGCACAATAATATTCGCTATAACATACAACAACAAAAAATGTGTGTATATATGTAAAAAAACACGAGTGACCTTGAAAAAACGATTAAAAAATTACAATTCATAAAAAACGATTCTTCCATCTGATTCGTCTTTTGCAACCATTTAAATTAGAAACATTTTTTGTATTATCAGAGATAGAGGAGATATTTAGGTGGCCTGTTTTAGACGAAACACTCTTTATAATAAATTTATGATTTCGGCGCATGGTTCGATCAATTAAAGACAATGTTGTATCCGATTAGTCCTTGTGAATACCAACGGTTTCCATACCAAGCATCCTTGACATTGACGCAAAAAAAGTTTGGTTGTTTGTAAATGTTTCGCCATCGATGACAAAGGTAAAATTTTTTCTCGATCGTTTAAAATTGTCTTTAATTGATCGAACCATGCGCCGAAATCATAAATTTATTATATATTTAAGAATTGTATTAGGCATCAATTTCATATCCACCAGATGAAAAAGAGTCGGAATGAATATTTAATTTTCACGTTGAAACAGCTCGAATAGCCAAAGTCGAGGCTAATTATTCGTCGATTTGCGATTCGAGCAGGGACCCCGTAAAAATCGGATTATCAAGAGAGTGGTTTTTACAATTTCATCTTGGACTTAGCCGACAGACCACGAACTGTCTGTAGTTAAGAATCAAGGCTCGCGGGAGTACGTCTCCGGGACGTGGAAATTTCCAATTTAAATTCTCGTCGTCGCGTTTAAAAATTATTAAGACAGCAAGGTTGCCTGCGCCGACAGGTAGTTTGCATTCGCACGGTCTGCGGGTATAAAGATTCTACGTAGTTTCAACGAGCCAGTAATAGACCCCGTAAGCAAGTCTCGCCGGGTGCTTGAAAGTTTTTCCTTCCTCTCAAAGGTGGAAGTGAAAGTTCCTCAAATCCAGAGCATCCTCGAGTCTCAGGAGCACGACCGTAATATGGTTCAGACGCAAGAGCTAAGAAAAAAAAGACGCCCGATTCTCCACCCACGTCCCTCCAATGGAACCACCCTCCAACGCTATGGGACACTTGCACTCTCACGCAGTTTCACTTCCATCGATGCGTTCGCACGTTGCAGAAACTGCGAGGATTCAACGGGGGAGAAACATGCCGCAGGACCCTAAACGTTTTCACTGCTTACATTCCTCTCGTCGTTTTAAAAATACTCCCGTAGTTGTTCGCACACCCTTCGACGCGTTGATTGTCGTTTTGTAGGTTTCAAATCTAGTTCATTTGTACAAACGATCGGGATTATTAATAGTTACACAGTGCGGATTTTATGCATTCATTAGAAATATTGAAATGTTGATTTTAATGCAACACGGTCGTTAAAGGATCAACGCAGAACACTTTTACTATTAACTGATACAGTTAACAAATTTGGTATATAGTAAACTAAGAATGTGTTTTTTTCAATTTTTTAAAAAATATTTTTCCCTTAAACGAAACGCAAAAACTGGCGTTCTTTCAATTTCCTTATCCCAATTTAAAAAATCATGCAGTGAAGAGGTAACGTAATTAAATCGCCAAGGTGGTCTCGGATAGAGATAGAGAATTTATTTTTAGGCAGCAAAATTTAACGAAATTATTTGAAAAAGGATTAGAAAAAATATATTTATTACGATAGTTATCACTAGGTAGGAATAATAATTTTTAATGAATTTTGCCACTAATTTTATGACGATTATTTTCAAGCAAATTAAAAGTCTTCAGTCTTTATTATTATACTTTTGCGTGGAACATTTTTGCTGGTTCTTTCTATTCACAGGCTGTAAACTTTTTATGCAACATTAATAGCGAAATGTTTGATGCTAGTGAACACTTTTTCCGAGCGTCAAAACAGAAAGTTTCCCAATTTCGAGACGAGGCGAGCAGGAGAACGGGAGTTCGCCCGAATCCTCTTCAATATTTCTGTGTGCCTGATTGCACCGTGAAGTTACGAGCCCATACTATTTTCATAGCCTGGTTAAGATATTAAAGCAACAGGGAATTTTACGCTCGGAAAGATTACGCGCGCGGTTCGGTTGAAGTATACGCCCGACGAAACTTCGTAAGATCTTCGCCCCGCGAAAATCCGCGTGTAAGCAACACGTGAAGTTGGCGGATGGTTGCATCGCCTACTTCCTGGTATTCTTTCGCTTTCGGGGCTGTTAACCGTTGTTGGATAAGAGCGAGACGCGACGGGACGGTTCGTTCCAGGAGGAGACCGAGGCATTCTGCAGGGACGTAACTTTCCCCGAGGAATCCCTGCTTCGGCGAGGCTTATCGTCATGCATGCGCTGTAGAGAAATACGTTTCGAGTGGCATAATACAAAGATTACACGGAGGACGTGACTTAACATACCTCAATGAAGCTCAGAGTTAATTAAATCCGCCGGGCTAGAAAGACGGCTACGGGACGAGCGACTCAGTCGGAAATAAAATGCGGAAGAGCTGGCACAATCACGGCATTTAACAATTAAGGTTCAGTACAATTTTATTAACCGTGCAAAATTGTAGTCTAATTTTGTAGCCCGCGGGTAACAGCAATTTCAAGCGTCATTCTTAGACAGTTCTGTTCGATCGACCCGGCAAATACTTGGCCTTATTTACTCGGAAAATAGTAAATGTTACCACGTTTTTATCAGCTCGCATTCTTGTTTGTGTGTTTGTGTGTTTGTTTGTTTGTTCGGTGGCAAATTTTGCAATTGATTTTAAACTAACTTCCTGATGAGCTAGAGACTTGAAATCGGGCATATGACTCAGAACTGGATGACAATACATTATTCCAAAAAAAAATTTTAAAAAGTCTATCCGTTTCGGAGCAATAACGATTAAATATTTTTCCTCTTCACCTCCCCGCGAAACCTATGTCATCGCGTTCAGCGATCCCCACTCCGCGCGACAACGTTCTCTACTTTACTATGCGTGTGCACTCTGACTCGTCCCCACTCCACGGACCCACTTGGCCCCGACGGAGCTCATTATATGATAGTACATCGTCGTGCGACGATTCGTAGTACATCATCGTTTCTTTTACCAAGTGAAAGAATCGTTACACCGTTACTGCTTGCATTTGTTTTCGATATGTCGCGGTCGCAATACTGTCTGAATTTAGTATATGTCTCTGTTATAATTTCATAACGTGGTAAAAATGTTAAAAATCGATTGAAAACTTTCACATACATAAGACTAGAAAGCAGAAAATAATTATGTACATAAAAATAAATTTTTAAAAAATATTTCCCCCCCCCCGTTTTTCGTTTTAAATCTTATAAGTATTTTCACAGCTATTCAAAATTTACAATTACAAATTTTTAGGACTATCAGTACAGTGTTGGGAATCTGTATGGAAGTAGGAAACATTATTTTGTACTTTTTAGTTCGTTTTTAAAAACGTGGTACAGTATTCACTTGATTTTTGTCCCAGGGGCTGTTCGTGGAGCGGACAAAAATCGCGATGTAGACTTGCTTTTCTGATTTATGGCTGGGTCTACCGCTCCGATCGCGGCGAGTGAGACTACAATAGAGCAACGGTGTCGGCGACGGCTACGCACATTGCGACCGAAACTTTCTTCGTCGATTACACCACTAAATTACAATTGAAACTATATCGTGTTTGGTCTTGTTCTACTCAGAAAGATGCCAGAAATACGTTTTCAAAAAGTCCCATGAAAAAATAATGATTATTAAGAAGTTTGAACATTCGATTCATTGAGTCAATGTAGTGGTGTTCACACCGATATACCCGGGCCGAGAAAAATAGTCGACGCCCTGTGGCGCGGGACAGCGTTGACAGGCAGTGGAGTGAGTAGGCCTGGACAAAAATCGAGTCGTCGGACCTGGGACAAAAATCAAGTCTGTACTGTATTTTTAAAAAATTTATTATTTAAACCTTAAAATGCTGAGTGGGCTCCTATAGGGACCCCAGAAAGTATTTTTGCTTAATAACTTTGTAATTTTTTTGTAATTCTTCATATTTTATGTATTTTCTATTTTTTTCATCGTCAAGTATTGTGGATGATTTGTCTAGCAATAAATACATATATTAAACATCTATTTTTTATTTTCAATTATACAATTTTATAACGTGGGGTCCCTTGAGGACCCCACATCGTTATTAGTGTTGCCAAAAAGTATACAACATTTTAAGGGTTAAGGAATGTAGTCCAGCTATGTCCGCAGAGAAATCGATGTTAACCCTTCACTGCATGATTTTTTTGAATTGGGATGAAAAAATTGAAAGAAGGTCAGTGTTTTGTTTAAGGGAAAAATATTAAAAAAGATTCAAACAACATTTACAGAAAAATAAACATAGTAAGAAAACACATTCTTCGTTTACTATATACCAGATTTGTTAACTGTGTCAGATATGATACACTGTGCAGCGAAGGGTTAAATAATATTGGTTAATAAAAGCCTGATTCGTACGGCAGACCACAAGAAAACAGTTACAAGAACTCGACGATGTTAAATATGTAAGATGAGGACATGAAGATTGAGGGAAGCCGCGCAACAGTCGGAAGGAAAAGAAAAAGCTAAACACCGGCGAAGAAGAAGAGTTTGGCCGAGGCAGAACAAGGGGTTGCAAAGAAAGAAAATCGCGAAGGGATTCTAGCTATAAAGACGGTGCTGCTGCATCCTTTTTGCGCTCGAACTTGCTCACCTCGACAAGTGTACACTGATCGATAAGTATTCAAACTAACATATAGAATTTGCAGAAAATTCTGATTTACATCAGAATTGGAAAGTAATTGAAAAATAAAAATTCTAATTCTAAGTATAAACGAATTCGAATCTACTGAGGCTGAAGTATATATTATTATTATTTAAATGGAGTCACAAGATTTTTCATGTCTTTCATAATTGGTAGACCCACTCACTTTGATTTTCTATATTTAATGCGACGACAAAGAAACGCTTGAAAGGTCATAAAGCACTGTAAAGCAAAAAGGAGAGAAGGGACTGTAAAATAGTGTTGAGACGACGTATGTAACAGCGATGTACTGGGCCCCTAGAATTATCATTTCTTCCCGAGCAGTATTCGCCGGAGTTATTTTAATAATGATAATTGTAATTCACTGGAGGAAAAAGGAGTTCCGTGTTCATTACAAGGCTACGTTTCCCTCTAAAGGTTAAATGTGACCGCCAAGATAAGTACACCCTCATTTCGACTTAAAAGAAATTAATTTTTACATTCGTATTTATTAGTTTCGCTGTAAAATCTTCTTCAAAAATCAGGAATGGAACAGAGCAAAATAAAGAAACAGTTAAATGAAAGCGTCAGTTAATTTCAAAATCTGTCGATATTTTTTGTCTAAACGAAGATTTCGTGAAGCAGTGTAAAAAATTCGGAATTTTTGCCAATTTTTCCCTGTAAATAGCTCTCTCTGGCCAAATTGAAAAAAAAAAACATACAACGAGCACTTTGCGCGATAGCTGGAAATACTAGAATTCGTGCCATACACCGGACCCGCTTAATAAAATTTTCGAGGGGGATAATTTAAATTATGCGAAGTGCCGGCGCATGTTTCCCACGTTGCATGCCGCGTATAAATTTTCCCTCGAACGTGCAGCATACAATTTTAAATGAAATCCACGGCAATTAGATAGTATGTCTGACCCATGCATTTCCAAATTGGGGCAAATCATCTCTCGTTCCGGCCAGAGAGAACTGTCCCGTACAAACAGCGCGCTGTCTAAAGGAAGAAACCACGGCCGGCCGCCACGGGAAACCGAAATAAATGGTGAAGTGGGTAGACAGAGATCGATGAGATCTCTCCGAATCCCTCGATCCATACAGTGTTTATCAAATTGAAAATTCCAGTTGTGAATCAACTTAAAATTACACTATTTGTGCTGTTCAAAGTTTTCAATTATTTCAACTGGAAACAATGACAGAAAACCTAAACTTAATATTTACTTTACGATATTGCAAAAATTTATTCTGTCGGAACAGAATTTTGAAAATTTTAATTTTTTATACACTTGAAAAAGAACCTATTGTTAAAACTACAAGCAATTTTTCGAATTCTTTGTTCCCATTTGGAAGTGTTGAATAAAATAACTTACGTTTTCACAATGCAATCAATAAAGTGAACTGAGCATCTTAAAACGGGCGTCGATGGTTACAGCGACGAGGACCGCAATGATAATATTTCTGCACCGATCTAATGATTTTTAATGAAGTGAGAAAACGGTTGTTTGAATGAGTAAAGAGACGGCTGAATTAGCTAACCTTTTCGAGTGGTTTAAGTCGATTTTACGACGTTAATGAATCCTATGAAACAGAAAATTACCATTTCACTAGCGGGAGATTGCACAACGTTTCTGCGTAATTACTATAAAAACGAGGATGCTCTTCAATGCCATCGACACGGGTTTCTTCAGTGGAAAAGCGGATGTAAATAATTTTCGCAAAATCCTCGGTGAAACCGGTATCGCATTATGAGCGCTCTTCCTATTTAATGATGCCACTGGAATAATGGGATCCCACACTCGAAATCCGTTCATTCGCAAAGGTATTACATACATATATATATCCCGGGTTGCTCGCGATCATTTTACAAGAGCCGCTCGGAATTTCGCAAAAGACTGTATCCCCGCGCGTACGAAAAGTGGATGTAACTGTATCCACGACGCAAACTCTACAACTTCGTTTAAGAGCTACGAAATTCCGAGAATTTTCGTCGAGCATCGATCACGGGTGCTCGTCGAGACGAAAAATCTGCGAATTTCGCCGACATTCTCAGCTCATTAAAATGATTAGCAGAAAAAATACGGCTTTTTGTTCGATTCCTGAAACTTTGATTTCGCATTAAAATCCGTGGTTATAATTATCAGCATTTACAATGTTGATCCCAGACTTTTTTCAGCCGCTTACACGTTTAAAACGTTTCATTGATATTTCTTTAGCGAATAAACTGTTATCATATTTATTACATATTGAATATTGCAAATTGATGAATTAAACTTCATCGAATAAATAAACGTTCGAACAAATAATTTTCGTGCAATTTGAAATTAAGAATTTAATCGTTGCCTCTCATTAACGTGTATAAATAATTCAATGATTTTATTCGTGTAAAGAAAAATTCATAGCTTGTGGAATACATGAAATTTTAAAGAACTGTTCCCGGATATTTTTACGATTTCGAGTGGATTACAATTCGAGTTGAATAAAAACAATTTATTGTGAAATTATTGGTACAGTTCGCTAGAAAGTTTAATAGAAAAAAAATGCAGATAAAATTCCGCGGTAGTTGTGTAAATATAAAAGGCTACAATACGAATGTCCAGACAGAGATAAGCTCTGCAAACGTGTTTCGATTGGAAACATCTTTTTTCTCATAACATAGGGGAACGAATGCAACCGAAATAAAAACTAGACTTTCCGGATGTATCTCAATATTTAGTTAACAAAAATACTGTTTGAAATCAGATCAGACGGTGCCGCGCACGGAAAAAAACACCTCAAAGGGCTTTACTTTACACAACCTCGCAAAGTTGAAGCGTTAAAGCAACAACTTTCGAATGGTGTACATGAAATCTTTATAGTATTTCGAAATTAAAAGGATTCGAGCGGATAACGAGTAGATTTTCTGCATTTTATTATATACACTATTACGTTACTTTCAATCTGTAAAATTATTAAGAGTTTTTTGCAATTGATGAAGACCATTTCAATTGCTCATTCAAAACGATAAATTCCTATCCACTCGTATTGTTTTAATTGTTGGAACGATTACACTGAATTTATAGTCGTGCTTAACAATTAAAATTGTCTGCGTTCTCCATCGTGCGTGCATCGTTTCTATAAATTAATTTAACTCGACGGCACACTGATAATTGCGATATAGCAAAGGTGTGACATGTTGCACATTAATATACAAATGCTTGTAATATTGCAATACCAAAGAAACACGAATTAATGAAGTTGAGAATGTTGCTCGCAAAGCACGAACGCGATATGAAATATCAATTAAGTGGAATATGTAAAAGGACTCTTCGTGTCCTCGTTGTTATGGTCTTGCTTTGATCTTGCTGGCCTAAATAGTAGTAAACAGCACGCGCTATGATCACATATGCGAATTTCACTTTTCTCGAGAGAGGTTCGTGTGTTCACATTATTTAATTACCTTACTGGAGTTCAGCAGGTGAAACATTTCACGTACGACTTCGAGTTATACTAAATCGTCTTCGTCGATGCCACTTATTAAGTAAACAAAAGTTTGCTATTAAAAACATTTTACCAATTTCGTACAGTGGATTTTATGCAGTTACGATAAAAAAAATCGAATAAAATGAAATATTGAAGTGTGATCATACCAATTGCTTCAAGTGCTTAAATTGCATTATTATTAAAAAAAAACTTTACACATTAAAATTGTGTTTGCGGACGTGCTCGGTTCTTGTCGATATTGTTTCGCGATGTTTTGTTAGTGGAAGAGGTGCGCTATCACAGCAGTGTAATACGTCGATAATTAATCTGTTCCCGCCAGGAAATTCAAAGTGAATGACTTCATACGAGCTGCTTCTGCAGAGAACGACGAAAGCAATTATCCCACAGCATTCGGCTTTGAGTCTCACCGACGAAACGCGACAGGGCCTC
This sequence comes from Lasioglossum morio, assembly GCA_916610235.2. NCBI lineage: Eukaryota > Metazoa > Arthropoda > Insecta > Hymenoptera > Halictidae > Lasioglossum > Lasioglossum morio. Next base: position 6,511,705 of record OU744325.1, on the reverse strand, counting down.
TCGAATCACCGCGTCAATCATCCGCCAATTAATCCTCGGGAAATTATTGCTTGGATCTGACAGCCAGATCAAGTGTGGAAAGTGCATTTGCGTCTGACTTCGAGCACGCCGAAAGACTAAGTCATTGATTTCCCGAAACGGGGCGACCTTGCTACGAATTCCCCGATATTTTCGAGCAACTATATATTTTGTATTTGATCCTCGAGCTTAACATGTCGCAACTAGACAGCGGATTTTATGCATTTATGACTGGGCTGAGTGGGTGTAAAAATCCTATTCTATTATTTCCAACCAATTAATCGTATTGAGAAAGAAAATATATTTATATTTCGCTCCAGTTTGTTGCAATTCAGGTGGAACATTTTTATTTTAGAGTTTTAACACTATTTTATTTAACACTGTCAGGTTTCTATTAACTAACTTTTCCATCCCAGGTTCAACCTAGTGATATATAATTTAATCATTTCTGCTGGAAATTCTGATATAACTTTGGAGTTAATCGAATAATTATTTCAACAGTTTGTTGCAATTCAGGTAGAACATTTTTATTTTAGAGTTTCAGCACTCTATTTTATTTAACACTGTCCGGTTTCTATTAACTAACTTTCCCACCCCCAGGTTCAACCTAGTGATATATAAATTAATCATTTCTGCTGGAAATTCTGATATAATTATGGAGTTAATCGAATAATTATTTCAACAGTTTGTTGCAATTCAGGTAGAATATTTTTATTTTAGAGTTTCAGCACCCTATTTTATTTAACACTGTCCGGTTTCTATTAACTAACTTTCCCATCCCAGGTTCAACCTAGTGATATATAATTTAATCATTTCTGCTGGAAATTCTGATATAATTATGGAGTTAATCGAATAATTATTTCAGCAGTTTGTTGCAATTCAGGTAGAACATTTTTATTTTAGAGTTTCAGCACCCTATTTTATTTAACACTGTCCGGTTTCTATTAACTAACTTCCCACCCCCAGGTTCAACCTAGTGATATATAATTTAATCATTTCTGCTGGAAATTCTGATATAATTATGGAGTTAATCGAATAATTATTTCAGCAGTTTGTTGCAATTCAGGTAGAACATTTTTATTTTAGAGTTTTAGCACTCTATTTTATTTAACACTGTCCGGTTTCTATTAACTAACTTCCCACCCCCAGGTTCAACCTAGTGATATATAAATTAATCATTTCTGCTGGAAATTCTGATATAACTTTGGAGTTAATCGAATAATTATTTCAACAGTTTGTTGCAATTCAGGTAGAACATTTTTATTTTAGAGTTTTAACACTCTATTTTATTTAACACTTTCCGGTTTCTATTAACTAACTTTCCCATCCCAGGTTCAACCTAATGATATATAATTTAATCATTTCTGCTGGAAATTCTGATATAATTATGGAGTTAATCGAATAATTATTTCAATACAGAATAGAATAGATGTTAATAACATGCTAATTACTGAAATTTCGTTAAAATGACTAGAACGTCGATTTACCGAAACAATTACCCAAAAAATTCTTTTGCTGCGTCCAAGGAAATTCTTTTTCCAGGTTCCGTGGACCGTCCAGTTCTTTTTGTCTGACCAAACACGATCCTATTCTGCTTACCGTCGCACATGTCGTTATAGCCTACTTGCTTGGCCAAATATTGGCCAGGCCTGTTTGCCTGACCACATACTATCCTATTCCACTTGTAAATCAGAAGCGATTTCACGTCCTTTCACTGTGGCCCGCCATATACGCGACGTCTAGATCCCTCTAACTCAAATTCCCGATAATTGAAAAAATCCAGGTACCCTTTCAAAATAAGTTTCAATATGTTCCACCATACTTTTTATCGTGAGAACGTCCGTTCTTAATTAATTTTATATTAAGAATTTTGTGTCTTTCCTTAATTATCGATTACTTCGATTTTTGCAATCTTCTCCTGTTTCAACTAATACAAGTACCCATTGTTGTCATAAATGCATAAAGATCCGCAGCCTAGTAATAAAAAATGGAAGCAACGCATACAGGAAAAACAAAATTACTTTCCGAACGACCTAACACTTAATTCAACTAAAAATGAAGAAAAACATTGTGGACACTTAGAAATGAACAAAAGGCAAACCAGTACGAGCTCGATTGTTTTAAATTAAAGAGCTCGCCAGGTTTATGTGGTAAACAGCTCAATTCCCGTCCGGATTTCGATAAACATTCCAGCCACGCGCGACAGAGTAACCAGGACGAGATGATTCTGCTCCGATGGTTGGATTCATGTAAATTTATTAAAAAGACGCTGCTCGGAATACCGTCGCGAGACATTCTCCCGCAAATTAGATTACTACCCACTCATCAATTCCCCTCCCTATCGGCCAGGGTGGTGTGTTATCTGTAGAATTAATAAAGGCTAGATGGAAGAGAAGAGGATGGCGTGGATCGAACGGTGTGTGGGGGTGGAAAACGGGGGTTGGTCGTGCTCGTTGGGGAGAAGGACAGAGCACGGACAAGTACCACTTTCGATTCCGTATTTACATAAAATAATCTGCGGCCGGTGGACGCGGCGAGAAATTACACCGTGGTTTCCGGCGGCTCGAGTGTCTGCATCGAGCGTACCATGCAGTTCAAGTATTTATTATAGAAAATCGATTCTCGAACTCGGCACATGACGCCCCGCCATGTACTTGTGAACTCGGTTTAACTCTTTCCACAACGATTTTCTCATTATTCAATTTATTCAACGCATCGGACGCCACATTTACGTTGGTTTTTGAGTCGCGACAGCTTCCAAAATAATTTCGAATACCGATGCGTTCTAGAAAAGACCCTATTATCTCTTTCACGACAAAGATCTGCTGAAGCAGAATTCGACCGCGATAAATTCTACATTCTTCCTTCTATTTCATAACCATTGTCTCCGATCCCATTGTCCGAGGTCGCAAAGAAAAGAGTGGCTCTGATTAATCGTCCGGCCATTTTCTCCGTCAAGTTTCACATTTATTCCGCCGCGGAATTTCGCGATACCTGCGGACATATCGGTGGAACACCTGTGCCTCCACTAGCGAGATTGTTCGACCCCTTTTCCGGAGGTATTTCACTTTAAAAATTTCGAACAAGTGCTATTTGAACACAAAACAGTGGAAACATTCCAAGAAGCTCAGAGTACCTGTTGTTATTTTAATTTATCAAAGCTATTAAACCTTTTCACTCTTCCTTTACGTATTTAACCATTTCACTACGGATAATGTCTCCGTCGCGGCACTCCCGCTGAACCAGCCACCGCGCCAAAAGTGTACACGATGCTCCAGAAGGATAAAAATAAAATATTTAATTTTCATATTTCAAAATCAAATCATAACAAATCTTGCAAACTTATTGAAGTGACCAAGGTGCCCCATTTTAGACCAACTTTTTTTTTATTGACGCTAAAATCGTCGCGCATGCGTAAAGAAAGAGCGACTATAGTCGCCCATAGTATGTACAGTGACTCCCACTAATATTCGGACACTCTTAAATAGACGATAACTTTTTTTATTATTGTACTACACGATTTGAACATTTTTAGGAAGCTAGAGCCATTAGTTTGCTACAGCATATGAACATAAATTTGGTCAAAAATTGCCATTGATCGGAATTGTAGAAAAAATACTAAACGTTGCATTTTACAACTTTTTTATACGGGCCGATATTGAAAATTTAAAAACTACGTTTTGTAGATCTGTGTCAATTATATGCACTGCAAAAGTTTCATCGAAATCGGTTGATGCGAAAAAAAAACGACAGGCATTGAAAGATATAAGAATCCTTAGATTTACTGCAGTTATGGACCGAAAATCGTGAAAACCTGCAATCTTTACCATCTTTAAACGTTTGTAGCTCATTGTAACGTCGTCCGATTTTGACGAAATTTTCAGAATATGTTTAATCGACACATATCTACAAAACGTAGTTTTTCAATTTTCAATACAGGCCCACATAAAAAAGTTGTAAAATGTAACTTTTAATATTTTTTCTACAATTCCGATTCATTGGAATTTTTGACAAAAACTTTTTTCACATCCTGTAGCAAACTGATTGCTCTGGCTTCCCCAGAAAGTTCAAATCGTATAGTACAATATTAAAAAGGTTTTCGTCTTTTTAAGAGTGTCCGAATATTAGTGGGAGTCACTGTATGTAACATGATATTTGGTCCCCTCAGGGTTTCAAATTCATTTACCAATCTTCTTCCCCCTCTTTCCATTCTCACTATCGCCTTTTCAGCGGGACCTACTGTTTATGGTGGGTTCCGAACCACCTTTAGTCGCCTATAGTGTGTCAGTGGTATTTTAAGTAGAACGACGTTAGTCGCCCGTAGTAACGGAAGGGTTAATTGTCTTATTGTTCGGTTAAAAATAAGTATAAGTTCCACGAACATAAATTAGAACAAAGTTTCTGATTTGTCGAGAGTTATAAATTACAACAAAGTTTGTGATTTGTCAAAGTGTGACATTTATCGACGTACTTCATTTAAATATAGCTTCTATAAAATACTTTGCACGGATCGCTGGGGAAAGTACTGAAAAGGCAGGCATTCAAATAAGTTACCCGAACTCACCCTCTGTTTCCCGTGATCCAGCCCGTAATACACTTCTAAGCCTTTAATAATTCCCGGTGTTTTTCATGCTGTCGTCGCCGGGGAGTCTCGTTGATCCCGGCCATTTTCGCGGTATCATCTGTCAGTCGTCTTGATGGCGTCACATTTTCTCTGGTAGGCCATCAAATCTGAGAACGGCTGCATTAGATTCGCAAACATTTGCCGGTTGTGTCGCTTCCCCAGGAGGGTTCAGGAAGAGAAGCACGGTAGGGTGGACACGGGAAAGTGCAATATTGAATTCCCGCAAGGCCTGCGGGGTCCCTGACAAATCTACGTCGTGGGGATCAGAGGTCCGTGCCATCTATATAAATTTAATAACACGAAATGACGTGACCTCCGCCACCGAGACTACTTTCCTTGAGAGTGTTCCCGCCGCGGTGCACACCGATGCCGTCATAGTAGAAACACATTCTTCGCCGTTACCCCGTCGTCTACTCAACCCCATCCCCTAGCACCTTCCTGTATCGCTCGTAAAACTGATTTAAGATACACGTACGATCGGCTGTAAGAAATTGCTTCCCCGGCCGCAAAGTTGCCTGTTTGACGGAACATCGGACCTCTAACTGAGAAAGACTTCAACCCTTAGGAAGTTACAACTGACTTGAGAGATTCGCTGTCATAAGTCATAAAATTGGTCGATAAATATTGGTGGAACAGTGACTTTTGTACATCTTCGTGCATCTTCGTACATCTTCATAATATTCCCGTTGGCTGATTTGTGAAAATTAAAGTGAAACCGAAATTTCTTTCCTACCTTAACCCATTTGATTTTTCTGATTTTATGGATATATATAATATATTTAAGGGATCCACCTAAAGATGTTTTTCCAATTTTCAATTTTTATTACAGATTGATTTGAAGAAAGTGGCATATAGATTGAAAACGAAGAAAAAGAATTTTGTATTCTAGCATCAAACAATTCTTTCTCTTCAGAAATAACAACTAGATTTTTCTTATTTGACTAAATGATTGCGGTGAAAACAAAATAACAATGAACGTATAAAAACTCGTGATCCAGTCGCGAAACAAATATATCGATAAAATTCGGATTTCTGTTGCGCTTTCTTACTCTTCAGCGTTCACAAAATGTTTTCCCAGTTCTATAAAAGTGTGTGTAGAAGGGATCAAAACTCGCCTTAAAGGCGCCATGAAAAATTTAATTTGACGTTCCTCACACGTCGAACAAACACCAGCGAGGGATAAAGTTTCCAATCTTTTTCATGAAATTGAGCCTCGTATTTTTTTAAACCGTAGACGAGAAAGTTATTCGAAGATGAAAAAAGGAATGCCCCTTTCTGGATCATTATTTCGTTTCGGATTCCTTCGATAAAAATGTTATCGTAAAGATTGATTTTCTCTTTCGTTCAAGAAAATATTCCGACGTGTCATTATTCACAGTGTTTTATAAGGCGACCGGTGAAGCTGTAACGCGATCGTTTCATATTTCGCGGCTTCTTTCGGCGAAACTGAATGTGCGGTCAAGTTTATGAGCCGCTTTATCCGTTCTTGCGGATAAATTCCTAAGTTGGGAAATATGAATTCACATATTGTACCTCCTACAGTTCCCTCTCAAGAATTGCAGTTTTGTAAAAATTTTAAATATTCCGCGTAACGTCACGGCCGCGTAAAGTATGAGGCAAATAAACGCGCGGTTTATGTCATATTACCGGAGAGTAATGCCAACAAACATAAAACTGGAAATTTTCGAAAGCCGTAACTAGGTCACTTCCGGATGGAACTCTAACCTCTGCCACATTTTTATTACCGTTTCGTTTTGTTCGAGAAAATCCAAAATTTATTAAACCCGCGCAGCTAAATGAATTCATTGTATGCGAAGATGTATTACCTCCGCCGACCATTGTATTTATAATATATCAGACACCACAGGACTGAAACAGTGAGTGCGGAAAAACTTCTCTTACTTTTTCATTAAATTCGGTTGAAGCTTATGCATCGGTGCGAAACAGAACGCGGACCAGAGCGGAATATCATTCCAACAAGTTCAAAATACTTTTGTATTATTTTCGATTTATCAAAGTAATTACGACCAAAACAAACGCATATGTAGCTACTGTTTCTGACAATTTTTATTTCGCAACAATCCGTACTCTGAATATAATACCGAAGTCACCACTAAAAATTGCTGTACATTATTAAATATATTGGTATCTAATCAATTATTAAACATTTAAGTATTGTATGAGGCATTATATCAATTCCATATCCATGAAATTAAAAAGAATCATATAATACAATGAAATTATTCTGTCGGAAGAAATGTTTAATTTTCGAGTGCAAAGAGTTAACATATTACAAAAAAATATTATTTATCCGTGCTGCACATTATTTTGAGAGCACTTGCAGTTTCAGCTGGTGCATAATGTAGAAAAAAAGCGCGGTAAAGGCATCGTTTCCATTAGTTCAATAATTCCAGCTCCTCGGCTCTCGTTTTGTTAACTTCCCTTCCCGGGCCGATTGGATTTTCAATTCTGAGTACAAAGGACGAGGGAAATTCGAGTTTCCCAGGATCCTATCGGCAACGCAGAAGGGTCTGAAACAAGAGAGTGGCTGAACGCGATTAGCGGGGAATCTGATCAGAGGATCAACGTCGTTCTTTCACGGCCTTGGAGGGATATCGAGGGTTGCTATTTTCTTTTTCTTCGTGCCTCTTTTTTTTCGAACTGAACCGTCCCGATATTCCGCTCGTGTTCGTAAGCCGTATGTTTACCTCGTGGTAATGGGCGGGTACACGTGACGCGGTTTCTTAATTTTTCACTTTCCCCCGAACGTGCCGACTACAAAGCCGCGGAAACTCGTAAACATAAGCTTCTCAGATATTGAACACCGTTCTCTCAGTTTTTTCCGATTCCGTCGAATTCAATTTCGTTGGAATAAAAGGTAAACATGTTTGTTGAAAAAATATCACATATTTATTAATGAATGAATATTTTCATTTTATTTCGAGTCGAACCAGTCTTCCAGCAAACGAAAGATATTTTTATTATTCGAAGATCTACAGTGTATCGATTATACTAAACAACCAATCACTCTTTTTACAATCATGGTATGTGCAAATTCGAAATTAATAATACTCTCATTTTATTTTGAATAGAAACAGTCTTCCAGCAGACGAAAGATATTTTTATTATTTCAAGATCTACAGTGTACCGATTATACTAAACAGCCAATCACTCTTTTTGCATTCATGGTATGTGCAAATTCGAAATTAATAATACTCTCATTTTATTTTGAATAGAAACAGTCTCCCAGCAGACGAAAGATATTTTTATTATTTGAAGATCTACAGTGTATCTATCGATTATACTAAACAACCAATCACTCTTTTTACATTCATGGTATGTGCAAATTCGAAATTAATAATACTCTCATTTTATTTTGAATAGAAACAGTCTTCCAGCAGACGGAAGATATTTTTATTATACAAAGATCTACAGTGTACCGATTATACTAAACATCCAATCACTCTTTCTGCATTCATGGTATGTGCAAATTCGAAATTAATAATAACTCTCATTTTATTTTGAATAGAAACAGTCTCCCAGCAGACGGAAGATATTTTTATTATACAAAGATCCACAGTGTACCGATTATACTAAACAATTAATTCAGGAAGACCGTGTGTAATATTCAGACTGCAATTTTTAGACTGCAAATTTTAATTTCTACCCAGCAGTAACTAAGGAAATTGCGTACCCACTTCTTGGTCAACTTGTATAGACGATCCACGGGCAAATAGAGAAACGCAATTCGGCTCAGTAGCCAGGGAACAGTGGTCGAAGTGCCAAGCAGAAAGGAGTGTCGGAAAAACAGTTGAAGAATTCCAGAAATAACAATAGAGACCAAGTAGAGAGAAAGAGAGAGAGCGGGGAGGAGTGGCAGACGAAAGACACGAGTAGCGTGCCAAGCAGTTGCTCAAAGCGTGGGCCGAGCTCTTCTATTTTTCTTTGCCCTCCTTTCCACCCTCACTTTTAATGATGAGGCTGACCCCCGTCCTCCCATCCCAGCCGCGATTCGTGGTGCAAATGTAACCCACGTGGCATATGTGCCAGTTTCTTTCTTTCATTTTTTTTTTTGTGGTACCAGATGAGAGCCACCTTGTAAATGAAATGGACTGCCAGCCATTACCGATGAAACTTCCCTTGGTCGTGCGCTTCTTCCAGGTTAAAATATGTAGAAAAAAGATGAGGGGTCCGGGGCTGCCTTTTACGTAAATTGTTAAAAATAAACTCGACGTTGCATCGGTACGTATCATTTCATTTTTGTCCCGTATCGTTCGCCGACGTTTTATTCATTCAGCAACATTCGTTCGACGTGACGTGCGAATTAAAAATACGCCGATTTGAATACGAAAATACGGAATACTACTGTTGATCTCTCGACGACTCACGACGATTTAGAATAAATTTTTCCCAACGAGATTAAAATACGTAAAAAGAAATATTTTGCACTAGATAAATTTGTACAATTCCATAAAACTAAATAGAATAAACTTGTCAATCGTTCTCACATTTTCAAAATCCCAGGATTTGAAAAAACATTCTTCATAAACGGTTAAACAAATAGGGGAAAGTTTTATTATTTTATAATCCACTATTTTAAATTCATGTGTTTATTTAAAACAGATGATTCTTCCTTGAAATTCTTGGGCGTATTATTATTTCACGATTAATTCCATAAGTTACCTTATGTATCAACGATCCACGGAAACGGAGGTGTCAGTGGATGATCCAGCCGTCTAGAAAGTGTATGAAATTCGTATAATCGCGACAGCATCCTGACACGATCTTCCTTTGTCCCGATGCGGCGTCGAGCAATGGAGTTCACTTTCATTCAAAGTTAAATACTCGACGCCGGAAGTTCTGTACGCCGTCACTCGCGCCCCTTACATCGTCTTCCTTAATCATTGATACCGACTCGCACCTACTTGGAATGTATAAATAACTAATTTGTTGCGCACCGGGAGACAGGGCGAGGGGCGCGGCGAATGCATAATTTAAACGTCCATTACCGTGCACGGCATAGTTATCCCCTAATACACGCAAGAAACCGCGCACCTTAATTTGTCCCGCGGGAATCCGTCCGAAATCTTACTTCAAACTGCACCCGGAAAACCAAGAAAACATTCATCAAAACTTACAACAAAACATTACAATGCTGGACGTACCGAAACCTCGAGAAAAAAAATTCATAAAAATTTTTAAGCAACCATCACAGAAGAATTACAATTTCTATGAGAAGTGAAACGTAAATATCATTCTAGAGTAATTTTAAAGCAAGATCGGAATAAAAACAAAATGGGCCAGGTGTTACAAAAAAAACGTGGTAAAATATACACAAATTTTTCCTTCAGGGGTGAATTTTAATTCCAAATAGTGTTTGATAAAATTTTTAGTCAATTTTAAGTTCAAAATCAAGACATTTCTTTAACTCAGATCATTTTTAACTTCTTATTCTATTTATTTTCTTTTACATTGGGCACATAAAATTGAACCTGTTTTCCCATACAACAACGGTGGAATTTTTTGCAATTCATAAAATACAAACGAATTTGATAAAACACCTTTGTTTGGACGTGCTTTTGATATAACTATTTGATATAACTATAATTTGATAAAAAACATTTCTTAGACGTCATCACATTTATTTTTTCGATTTGCTCACAACAAATTAACCCTTTGCAGTCGGAGACTAATTACTAGAATAATTCCATTGTATATAATTTCGTTTCTCATAAACTACTTGAATATATAGTAACTGATTAAATATCAACACATATTTAATAATGTATACAATATTCTAAAGAATGGTACAGCAAGTGTCGCTAAGAAAAATTACAATATTTCAGTCGGTACAATATGCCCCACAACCATTCCTAAAAGTATCAATATTTTCCAAAACTGGAGTCTCACATTTCCACGGCATCTCGTGTTCCTACCTTGTCCTGTACAATAAAATTGATCTTTCTTAACTGATAACGTCAAGGGACAATAACGACGGGCAGTGAAATCAAATACGGATACAAAATTGATATAATACCTTCTTATAAACTACTTGAATATATAGTAACTGATTAGATATCAACACATTTATTTTATTTATTAATGCCGTAAACCTTGTCTGGTTTATATAGCATACATCATATTATACATATAGATGTAACATAATATACAATATCATATACATGTAACATAAATTACAGCTTACAATTAATAAATAAAAATTATTATAAATGGAGGACGTTACATTTTTTAAGGAAGTTGAAAATAAACCTTAGCGCTGTGATATTTAATGATGTAAACAATATTCTAAAGAATGGTACAGCGAGTATCACTAAGAAAAATTACAATATGCCCCACAACCATTCCTAAAAGTATCAATATTTTCCAAAACTGAAGTCTCACATTTCCACGGTATCTCGTGTTCCTATCTTGTCCTGTACAATAAAATTGACCTTTCTTAACTGATAACGTCAAGGGACAATAACGACGGGCAGTGGAGTCGAAAGCGCGACAGGAGAATCGCGACGGAGAAGCACTTTTCAATAACAGGAATAAAAGCAGTGTGTAGGAACCGCGTCCGTATCTTTCCCCCAGACAGGACTTAGGTGCGACGCCCAATATAGTGATTGCTGGCGACTACAATACCGCGCGACGCGAACGTATGACGACCAAGGATGGTATCGGTAGAGAGTGACGCGGGGGTGGAGAAGCGAGAAACAAAGTGTGAGGTAGAACACGTATGTGTGTGTGTGTGTGTGGGACGGGTTGCGCGGCTCCACGTGGAGCCGAGTTGACAGATTGGAAACAGTCCGAGACTTTTATGGCAGCTGTTTCCCGCGCGGCCATAAATCCTTTATCCGGATTGTTTATCGTACAGCGCGAGAGAGAGAATTTCTCATTTGCGTTAAAATTGTTCCCGGGTCCCGACGTCATCTCTGCCATTCCCGCAGCATCATTCTCGAGTCACGTCGACGCTCGATAGGAAAACGCGCGCGCGCGCGAGCACCCGATCGGATCGGACCTCACCTGAATGCGCCTACTTATATCGAGCGAATGTTCAATTTTATGGATCATTTCGCAGGAGTTTATGCCGCGGAAGCTCGACACGAACCGAATCCGTGGAAAAAATTTCCGAGCACCAACGAAAGAGACGAGCCTCGACATCTTGACGACGCTTAGTCTCCCTTGAAATTAAACCGGTTTCGAGGGAACCCCCGATCAATTAAATGGACCACCGAGCCGACAGAAAAATAATATACCAAGCCTCTAATGGGAAACGTCGTTCACTACGGTGGCAGGTGTTTCGATTCAATTTGCGTTTTCTTTTGTTCACCCCATTAAACGCGCGCGGCTCGCCGCCGCGCCGCGCCGCGCCGGAGATACTCGAGGACAGCCGACAAATGATGTACACACTGACTCGTCTGCGCTGCTGTGTTTCTTTCATTTGACAAATTGATTAATTGATTGTTCATGCGACCCGCGAAAAGAGATTTAATTGAACGTTCCGCTGCGGGAATACTGCCAAGCAATATTTGAATGTCGCGAAAGAGACGTTCAACGCGTTGCACAGACTGTTACTTCGGTCCCCCACATTCATGGATTAGATGAAAGATAAATGTATTCATTTTCAAGCAATTGCATTAACACTAGATTGCCCAAGGAAGTCATTTTGACTGCTTTTTAATTTCAATTAGAAAAACAACTATATATATAATGACACAATTTCTTAGAATTTTGTGACTTTTTGTACAACATATAAATGCGTTTATTAATAATTGTAGTTACCTCCTTCCTGCTTCATTTCCGGTATATATGTGTGTGTTATACCTATATTGCCCAAAAGCAGTCATTTTGACTGCTTGGGAAATTTTAAATAATCAAATGACTCTTATTACTGAATTGAGTAAATTTACCGTCACATGATAACATACAAGTACATGATAAATTGTCGATTTGGGCGTATACTTGATAAGTTGCAGTTGCTCAATAAGCTAAAGTAGTACTTGTTATTCGAATCTTTATGCAGTGATACTTGTTCTAACAAATCCTTTTTATTGTTAATATTTACTAATAACTTGTTATATAACTGTAAATAATATAAAAAATATTAAAAATTAATTTTAAACAAATTTCTTTACACATTAGTTATTCTTTCACAATGCAGTCATTTTGACTACTTTTGGGCAATATAGGTATATACTAAGTTTCAGTCTTTCTAGTGTTAAGAATTTCATTCGTGAATATATAAAAAGAGATAAATACTCGACGAATGGGTAATTGTCTGAAATGTTCTAACAATGCTATCTGTGACTTCTATCAAATTTTATTTCGTCATAATCGGGCAACGTTGCAATGAGCTAAAAACGTTTAAAGATGGCAAAAATTGCAGATTTTCACGATTTTCGGCCTATAACTGCAGTAAATCTAAGGATTCTTACATCTTTCAATGCCTGTCGTTTTTTCCGCATCAACCGATTTCGATGAAACTTTTACAGTGCATGTAATTGACATAGATCTACAATATATAGTTTTCAAATTTTCAATATATTCCCACATAAAAAAGTTGTAAAATGTAACTTGTCGTATTTTTTCTACAATTCCGATCAATCGCAATTTTTGACAAAAATTTTTTCACATCCTGTAATAAACTAATTGCTCTAGCTGTCCAAAAAAGTTTAAATCATGTAGTACAATATTTAAAAAGTTATTGTATTTTAAAGAGTGTCCGAATATCAGTGGGAGTCACTGTATACAAAAACGAAGTCCTGACTCACTCACTCACTCACTCACTCACTGATCAACGCCCAGGCTAAACCCTTGGCCCTAGAAAGCTGAAATTTTGCACAGTGGTTTGCTTTATGATCTATACAAGGGATAAGAAAGGATATTTCGAAATTCAACCCCTAAGGGGGTGAAAAGTGGTTGTAACGTTTGTAAGAGGAATATTATATTTGTGGTCGGTTTTGCTTGAAACTTGGTCTTAATGCTCTTTGATATAATTAATCAAACACCTATTTCAGCATTTTAGAAAATTCAACCCCTAAGGGGGTGAAAAGGGGTTGCGACGTTTGTATGAGAAATATTTTATTTGTGGTCGGATTTGCTTGATACTTGGTTTTAATGCTCATTGATACAATCTGAATGGGATGAATAGGGGGTTGAAAAGTTTTATGAAGAAACAATATAGATTTTCGAGGGCATTAAACAGTTTCCTGTGCGAGCGAAGGCGCGGGGAAAAGCTAGTTTTTATATATAGAGATAAATAGAGCCTTGTCAATTTTTATAAAGTGAATCACATTAATTGGTTCTATTGCTCGATAGGTTTCGTGTTGAAGGGGCTGTTTAGCTTGTCGACAATGGCGGCGTTTGACTTTGGACATCCTCTGTCGTAGACGGTAGTGCGGCACGCGTGTTCGCGCTGGCAATGTGGCAACGCACACCTCTGCAAGAGAGCGAGAGAGCCACGGTTTCGGTGCAGGCGCCGCGTATTGTCCCAATTGCATTATCGTCCACTGTTTGCACGGTTATATCGTCAGCCGGGTGTATTTGCCATGGAGCGCTTTGCCGCGCGTAGCCAGTCAAATGGCTTAATTGCTTTGTCCACGCAATTACGAAATTGCTTACAATTTACAATCAGCTCGGGTAACGCGCCGCTACTCTTCGCCCGACGCTGATCAACTTTATGAATGGCCGGGCTCGTTCGGACCGATCCTTTTTTCGCTGAAACTTTCGACCGATGTATAAATCAGCGAGCCAGCCGCGCGATAAATACAAGCTCATACCAAATGCAGACCTGTCGCTCGGAATTGACGCCGGTTAAACACCTCCGGTACGCCCTTTCACTCGTGTTTGGTTACTCCTACGGGGCTAAAATTAATCCTTCACACGTGAAATTTATTTGTTGCACGGCCGCCGGATTGCTACACCATTTCGTTTTTAACTGACCTTTCTGCTTCGCCGATTCGCCGAACGGTCGCCAGTCGATTTATTGATTCCGACAAGGAATCACGGAGAAGGGGGTGGTCCCTGAGACATTTAACGGAGAACGGTGAAAAAAGTACGATAACAAATTCTAAAATAAAATATTTCTGATATTTTCAATCTAGTTTCGCATAAAGAAATTGTAAAATACAACCCTTTTTTTTAATTGCGTGTTTAATAAAGATAACCCTTTGTATTTTCTCTGCAATTCCGAATATTTACAATTTCTCAATATTTCTTTATGTTATGTAGTAAACTGTTTGTTCTATTTATTTGGTTTATGTATAAATGTTTTCTCGTGACCGCATCGCTTAGGTTAATTTTGTTTCTTTGTAGAACGACTGGGGCTATTGAGGAACACGTGTAGTAGGGATATCAGGTAGTGGGGTACGGTTAAGTCCTTTTGTTAGTGTACGTTCTCATTCTATCCTGACTGCCCCACCATCGCACACATTATTGTTGCTGGTCGAAGACAATGACGACAGAGTTTATACCAAAACGTTCTTCGCCATCATTTTCTGTCAGTAGCAGTAGTCTGTGCAGTGGTGTAGGAACCAGGATACAGTGAGACGATCTTCTCGTGGACGAAGAGTACATTAACAACTCCTGCATTCCTCAAATCTGAAGGTAAAAATTAAATGATTCCTAATGTTCTCCATTAAAAACTGTATAAATTGTTAAAAAATGTTTTGATTTACTTGATCGACAAGGCTGCCATTAAAATGCAACTGAATACAAACGATTAAATCTTTTCACAGAACGTAATCATTCAGTTTCAACATCCTCGAAAACCGGAAGTAGATCAGTTCGTCTTGAAGCGACGCAGCATCAGCGATCGACATTCATCTTCAACGAGTTAGATATCTCCAAGCAACGATCGCAGTACAGTAAGTACCTACCAACAAAAGAGTAAAACCGTGAATATATTGCAGAACGTCAGCGCGGCTGACCTTTAATAAAAAAGATCGCGTCTGTTTGCTCGCAAATAACTCGCGGACGACGATGACGCCAGCGGTTTCGCCCGGTCCCGTTCATACCGCGGCCAGCTGCCGGAAATTTTCATAAAATTTCACCGTTTTTTCTTTTTCCTACTCCGCGGTTTTAATAAATAGCCGCGGCGCGTTCTGTCGCTCATTTTTTTCATCCGACCCGGGGTCGCGCCCCGCGTCGCTCGTATTTCACAAATATCGAATCGCTTACGGGTCGTAAAGTGTGTACCCGAAACTCCGAGTCGTTTAAGCCGGCCGACGAACGGCCGGTCGTTTTGTCAAATTTATTTTCACGTTGCGACCCTCGCGTCTGTTCCACTTCGCCTCGTTGTTGCCAATTTTCAGGCCTAACTCGGATCCGCCATGTTTTTTCGATTTAGACATTAGTACACTACTGCACGTAAATGAGACTCTTCGTGTTTATGGATTTTATGGATTTACGACTAAAATGAGTAACAATTTATATTTCAGTTCAGTTTGTTGCAATTCATGTAAGATATTCTCATTTGGCATAAAGATCCGCAGGTTATTAACCCTTTTAGTGCCGTAGGCCGATATATCGGCCCACGCCTTCATTATGAGAGAATTAAAAAAAATAGTTTTTCTTTTCAATGAATTTAGAAACTAGTGTCATTGCTTTGTTCTCTATTGCGTCCTTAATACAGGGTGTCCCAAAACTACCCTAGGAGCCGAAAATAGGAGGTTCCTTGGGTCATTTGAAGCGACATTTTCCTTTGCAAAAATGTTATCCGCGACTTTGTTTAGGAGTTATTAACGAAAAATACGGACCAATCAGAGCGCGACCTAGACGCGAGTTGGCACAGTCGGCCAATGGACAGTTGGCGCGCCGAGCCGATTTTACCAACTCGCGTCTAGGTCGCGCTCTGATTGGTCCGTGTTTTTCGTTAATAACTCCTAAACAAAGCCGCGGATAACATTTTTGTTAAGGAAAATGTCGCTTCAAATGACCCAAGGAACCTCCCATTTTCGGCTCCTAGGGTAGTTTTGGGACACCCTGTATACTGCTTTTTGAATCATGTAAATATTGTTTCTTGTTTGGTTTTTAAAGCATTTACCCAAACCCTAGTAAAACCGTGAAATTCGGCCGGTTATTGTCGCATAGGCACCTCTTTTTCGCCTGGCACTAAAAGGATTAATATATCTAGACAAATAATTCAGCCTTTCATTTCGGAAAGATTTGACACACGAGGTATCGAACAATATTTATAATTGATAGACTGCGGATTTCATGCATTTATGACAGAAATTAGTAACAATTTATATTTCACTTCAGTTTGTTGCAATTCATGTAAGAAATTCTAATTTTGCATAAAGATCTGCAAGTTATTAATAAATCTAGATATAAATCTAGATAAATAATTCTGCCTCCTATTTCGAAGAAAATCGACGCACGAGGTATCGAACAATATTTATAATTGATAGACTGCACATTTCATACAGTTATAATAGAAATGAGTAACAATTTATATTTCACTTTAGTTTTTTGCAATTCATGTAAGAAATTCTAATTTTGCATAAAGATCTGCAAGTTATTAATAAATCTAGATAAATAATTCTGCCTCCTATTTCAAAGAAATTCGACGCACGAGGTATCGAACAATATTTATAATTGATAGACTGCGGATTTCACGCATTTATGACAGAAATGAGTAACAATTTATATTTCACTTCAGTTTTTTGCAATTCATGTAAGAAATTCTGATTTTACATAAAGATTCGCAGATTATTAATAAATCTGAACAAATAATTCTGCCTCTCATTTCGAGGAAATTCGACGCACGAGGTATCGAACAATATTTATAATTAATAGACTGCGGATTTCATACATTTATAACAGAAATGTATAACAATTTATATTTCACTTTAGTTTGTTGCAATTCATGTAAGAAATTCTGATTTTGCATAAAGACTCGCAGGCTATTAATAAATCTGGACAAATAATTCTGCCTCTCATTTCGAGGAAATTCGACGCACGAGGTATCGATCAATATTTATAATTAATAGACTGCGGATTTCATGCATTTATGACAAAATTGGGTCAAACTTAACCGGTATGAAAATGACAATGTGTTATTCTCAGTATATCGAAATCATTGAAGGTAGAATAAATTTTTCATTTAGTTTCTGTCTCGCAAAAATTTCGAACATTTTCAATTTATCGAAGAAAGAGATGAGACTTCTGTGGTGCCAAAAGTGATTCGGAACTCACCTTAATATAAACCTTAGCAAAAAGTTGAAAGCGATGTTAAATAAATAAATAAAAACGTGGTAATAAAAAGACAGAGAAAAGGCTTGTACTTTCCCGAAGAGAAGCCGAAGTATTCTTCGGAGCATATGGTTCGCGTGTCTGGCAAGCGCGTGTTTCCTCCAGTCGATTAACACTCGATTTACCGGGAGGTTCGGGCATAAATGAATTTCGCAGCGCGAGATGCTTTTGTGTGACGAGCCGTTGCCGTTGGCCGTTCGTGGGTGAACAAAAAGGTGAACGCACGGTTTTGCCGAGTCGGTTGGCAGGAATTAAAAGTCAATCGACAGTCGAATCTCCGCCAGCGATTGGTACAGCTTCGTTTTGGATTCCGGCGGATTGTTCGACTGTATTTTTCCCCACATCGCTCCACCTCTTTCTCTTTAAACGCAAGTGAAACGTCAGCGAGAGCGAAAACGCGCGTTCTGACCGTGAAAAACCGGCCTTCGGGATGAACTCAGGCTTTTCGACCACTTTCAATCCACCAAACATAACGAGTATGAAGTACAGAATTATGTCCAATCAATTGTCAATTCCTGATCAAATGGCTTCTTTTTGATCATTGTTAACCGCTTGCACCACGATATATTTTACGGTTTCAATAATTAGATCTTTTTTGCTATTGTACGCGTATATGTTCTCTAATAGCTGTACGTTAACAAAACCAAAATAGAACTTTATTTCGATTTAAAGAAAATTAATGATATACATATTCATTAGACTCTGTTCAGAATCTTCACACTTATTTTGGAAAGTGCCAGATCGCGAAATATTTAAGTCTGGTGGGCCACAGAGCAATAAAAAACCATTGGTCCCAAATGTTTTTTAATGGAAAGTGATATTTTTACACAAGTTCTTTATTTCACGTAATTTGATTTGTATTCCATTATTTTTGTATAAAGAATAATATTAACCTCGCGGATCAGATTCAATACAGGCGGCAACCTGTGTAGGACAAGGGGTTAAGCAGGAAACACGAAATTTTTTCGGAATTCTCAAAATAATTTATTCTTTATATATTCTCTTTATGTTTCTATGAAAATGTTTCAAATCCGCTTAAAACAAAAGACGAGTGTATCAAGCAAACGCTGTAAGCTTCAAACGACTGATTCAGCCGCGAGGAACGTTGCTCTCGAGTATTTTCTAACGAGCTAGCACACGAGTGCTCTTCGCCGGATTCCGTCGTCGGTTAGATCGTAGAGACAACGGTGTTCAGGTAACATCGATTTTTTCGCGGCCGACAACTATCCCATATAATTGCACGGGACAGAATAATTTGATAATGCCACCGGCGAAGCGACCGCGTCGAATTTAACGGGCGACCAACCCAACGATCGTGCACTTTGCTATTTTTGATGCGGACTCCGGCCAGTCGGTAATGGAATTAGAACGGATGATCCCGAAACGGCTGCAATGTTTTTTCGTAAAATCCAATAAAGCTTCTATTGATCTGACACCGAGGGGGGCTGGGGGCTGATGTCGGACCGTCTGGTTTTCAAGAGCCTCCTACCATCGAACATTCTCTCTTCCTGCGTCGTTTCCTGTCCACCCTCCTCTTTTTTTTCCTCCCTCCCCGAAAGAGCACCACTGCTAAAAATTCCTGGTTGTTTGTTCAACAACGCGACCCTGGTTCCGAAAATATTCGACGCACGAAATATTCGTCAAGAATTTTTCCGCTGCCGCGGAACCTGTCCCGCTCGAAATCGTTCCGACGACGACGTCATAATCTGTTTTGCATCCCTACGCCTCGTTCTTTTTTTTTTCGCAAAACACGTCTTCACGATGGTACATCGCGAAGCTGCGAAAGAAGTTTTCCGTGCCTCGAGAAGCAACGTGAATATTTCATTTGAGAGACCGCGGTGGTTGACGGTCCGAGGAAACATGAGTTTTAAGGATTTTTGAAAATGCATATCCTTCGAAACTCGTGGTAATTGTTTTGACTGTGTTATCAAAGGGAATGGTCGAGTGACAGGCTAGTTTCTCAAAGTTGTTTCGTGAACTATTAATATATGTATATTAATACATGATTTTATATGGAATGTGAAACTTTTTGTTTTACAATTATTGAAATTTTAGGAGCTGCACAAAGTCGAAATAAAATCAATCTTGTCATTCTTATAAGGGAACACATTTGATCGAAGAATTTCCCCAAGTTGTTTTTTTAGAATCGATTTCCCAAGTTCGCACTATCTTTAGAACCATAACTTTTTCATGTAAGTCAAGGCAATCTCAAAATGTTTTCTCAAAAACGAGAACAATGACTTTTCTTCATATTAGACAAGGTAGTATTAAAATGTTGCAATTTCCATTAATAAGAAAATGTTAGTTGAATGATCAAATAGTTTCCCCAAATTTTTATTAAAATATCCATTTATTCTCTTAGAAAAAAATCTCCAAGGTCCCATGTCCTTTAGAACCATGACTTTTCTTCATATTAGACAAGGTAGTATTAAAATGTTGCAATTTCCATTACTAAGAAAATGTTAGTTGAATGATCGAAGAGTTTCCCCAAGTTCTTATTAAAAAAATCCCTTAATTCTCTCAGAAAAAAATCTCCAAGCTCCCATTTCCTTTAGAACCATGACTTTTCTTCACATTAGACAAGGTAGTTTAAAGATGTTGCAATTTCCATTACTAAGAAAATGTTAATTGAATGATCGAAGAGTTTCCCCAAGTTCTTATTAAAAAAATCCCTCAATTCTCTCAGAAAAAAATCTCCAAGCTCCCATTTCCTTTAGAACCATGACTTCTTCACATCCGACAAGGAAGTCTAAAAATGTTGCAATTCGTATTCCATTAATAAAAGAACGCTAGTTAAATGATCGAATAGTTCCCAAAGTCGTAACATTCGCACGAACAAGTTTACATCGAGTCGACTCCCGAAGCCTTGATTAATCGTGTCTGCGTTCCGAAAACACGTTCGTAAACTCCGCGTCGTAGCTCGAGAAAGGGAATTGGCCATCAGCAATATTTCAGAACGATCCACGAAACTTGCGCAGCCCTTAGCAAGCAAACAGAAGGAATTCATCGAACCGAGGTGGTCTCGATTTATATCGTGAACGAAAACGAGCACGGTGCGTGGTCGTTGATTCATCGCGTACCATCTCGGAGTCCGTCGAGTGTAATCCGTGGAACGGGGTCCCATTACGTGTCGGATCGTAAACCATACGCAGCCGGAACGGATCGAACAAAATAAAATGTAATCAAGAGAAAAGGAGTAGCTCCTGGTTCGAAACGGGACGCGATAACACGCGAACGATATCCCGAAGACACAGGGAGAGAGAGAGAGAGAGGACCTGTCCGTGTCGGTGGTACTCATTGTCTAGGAACGATATAGGGGATGAAACCCGGCGTCGTGGAATTCCTAAACGCAGCCCAATAAAAACTTTTCCAATTGACTTTCCTTGGGTTAATTCACCGAAGGTAAGTAGCTAGACGGGATATACGATAGGATGGAAGGTTAGTCGTTGACGACGACGAGAATCATGCTATCGGAGGGCTTGGGGGTGGAAGCTCGAAGGGTGGATAGCTGCTGGCAACCACCACTGCCCTAGAACAGCAGACTTTCTTTTTCTGCCAGCCCACGTCGCCTTTCCAACTAGTTGATCGTGGGGATTTGCTCGAATTTTATCAAGTCTGTTTCGATGTCCTGTCACAAGCTCACCCTTACGTAGCCAACCAAAATGCATAGATCATTTAACCCTCACATGCTTCTCAAAAATAACTGCATAAAAGAGACTAGGATAACAATTCACCCATTTTTATTTTACACATTGAATCAACAGATGTTTCACTTGTAGCGTCACATTGTAAAGAACTACATCTCACGATGTAGACATGAAAGGATGAATTGTAACCCTCACCACAAGTAACACGTAAAACACTTTACATTGTAAATAATCAATAAATTGATTGTAAATCATGTGGTCGGTAATGACCTAGCTGTTAATGCGGCCACATTAAAATACACAATAAATAAATAAAAGAATGAATAATTTTACAGTATTTAAGAATATTTAATGGGTGAAAATTCACCCTGAGAAACGTATGAGGGTTAAAACCTATAAATTAATCCCTTGGAGTATTCTGACGAGTCGGCAACAACCGTAGTCCCGTTGAAAGCACCGGTTCTCGTTAGATCACCGAAGTTAAACATTGTGGAACGTGAACGACACTAGGATGGGTGACCGTCTGGTAAAAAACCGGAAAGTGACCCACCCGGGGTGTTTCTCACGTGTTGTTGGCAAAAGGTGGTTCGGAACCCACCATAAACAGTAAGTCCCGCTGAAAAGGCGATGGTGAGAGTGGAAAGAGGAAGAGGATTGGTAAATGAATTTGAAACCCTGAGGGGACCAAATATCATGTTACATACCACGATATTCTGACGAGTCAGACACGTGATGAAGATTTGAACAAGGTTGAACAGACGTTACGCGTGTCTTTCTAGATATTTTTTTTCTTTGAACGTGACCGATAGGATAGCTTCCGTTCTGTTATGGCAGCAGTTCATAACGAGGTGAGGGTGTCGGCGCGTAGCGGGAAAGAAGGACACCGAGCAAGAACAGAAAGTTTTCGCATGCCGCGATTTATCGGGTGGCTTGCAAGGAAAGGTCGTGCGATGGATAGTAGTGACGAGGGTTGGACGGGGGTTGTATGGGGGTGGGACGCGTGCTGTCAAGAGGATAGAGAGAGAGAGAAAGAGAGAGAGAGAGAGAGAGAGAGAGAGAGGTTTTGGTAGAGCGTCGGCAGCGAGCGGATATCGGCGTAGTTCCGTAAAGTTTCGATAAGTCGGTCTCGAAGCGTTTACTTCCTGTTGAGCACGACTGCCTCGGATAGGATAGAAGACTGGAGGAAGTCTAGACTTTGAAAGATCAAAAGGCATCGGCGGCCTGGAAGTAACGCGGTCCTGGTGTCTGGCTTTGCAGACATCGAGCTTCCAGAGAAACCAACCCCTCCTGCCTCCTCTTCTTCATTCCGCTGGCCCCTCCTCGCCCGTGGCTCTCTTCTCTTTTTATCCACTTGTTCCAGTCTTAGTTCCTATTTCAATCTCCCTGTCTCCTTTGTCGCGCCTATTTGCTTCTCTCTCGTCCCGTCCCGTCGCGGCCCGCTTTTATGGGTTATGCAATCGTCTTTAAACGCTTTAGAATACATACCACGGACTTTGATATCGGACCCGTCTCTCTATCTACGTTTCTCCTTCTCTTTCCTCATCCTTTTCGGTTTCTCTCCGCACCCCCGATCGTTCTTGAAAATTGCGGTATTTCCTCGCGACGGGTGACCAACCGGCGAAGAAGAACGCTCGACATTGCCCCGAAGCTAAATGAACCGCGCACGTGCAACCACGGCACGCGTGAAATCATTGTTTAGCTTTTAAATTGCTCGTTGCAGGGGTGAAGAGCTGTCCAACGATGTCCTCTGTGATCTAAGTAGTTATTATCATTTTGGAGATCTAAAAATTAATTGTCGTAACGTCGGGATATTTTTGTAAATTTTGGTAAAATTATGAAACCTTTATTATACATAAAATTCATTTAAAAATGTAACTTCTGCAATTATGATTATTTTTAATTGAAGAAAATCATACACGCGCTTCACATACTAGTACATATGTGTAAAAAATTACAGTGAGATAGGTTCCATAGTTCTTCCGGAAAAAATGACTAAATGTTAGAGAAATTTCAGTACAGTAGTATCTCTCTCGTTGCACGAGCTGTTGAAGTATTCAAAAAATTACTCTGACATAAAAAATGTCAAATATCTCTTTTATACAAATTTACATGTAGGATAAGAAAAGGAATCGATTGGTTTAACATAAAAAATTGAATAGTAAAAGGAGTCTTTTTTATTAATTACTTATTTATACAGGTCGCATCAACAACTAGATCATTAGCGACCACACAGATATTATATCATATTACGCTATTGTGTCTTTGTACTTAACATAATAATCATTTACGAGTATACTGTACTTATATAAGTATAATGTTTTGTAAATACAAAATTACAGGGTGTGGAAAATTTTTGTAGATTTTAGGAATTTTAAAACTTGGACTATGTTTTGACGAGCAACATTTTTGCTACTACAGTTTCCACGATAAATTTTTGCAAAATATTCAATTGAATGTTTAAACTGGTATTTCTAGATGTAGATTTCTATCGAATTCTTAGAATCGACACACAATGAGCCGGAAGTAGAGTGGACAGGTATTATGACCGTCATTGAACCTCGGATCTCCTCTTTCGAAAAAGGGGCGACGGTAGGAGCGGTCGGAGATTTAAAAAGTATTTGGAAAGAAGATTTAGGAGACATCGTTTGCAGAAGTAGATACGTCCATTGTAGTAAATGTTCTTTCAGAAGCTACAAATTGAATCGCGCGTTACAAGGGGAAGCAATTCCAAGAATGGAGCCATTTATCGCTTGCCGTTAAAGTGACTGGGTAAGAAGCACTCGGCAGTTGCAACAATGTCATTTCGTACTTACGAGCCACCGGTGTACAACTCGAACTTACAATTAGGTTCAAACTGAATTCTCCCGAAGTTAGATTAAATCTCAGGACAGCTTCGCAGATATAGAAACATTTTAACAGCCGGGCTAATCTAGATTGCGCGAACAATACGAGAAACAATTTAATCTTATCATCTCGCGACAGGTCAGGAAGATGATGAAACATTTAGAGACAGGTTTTAGAAAAGGCGTTTCAAAATGAATGTTTCGACCTGTCTACTCCACAAATTATTTATCGCGTAGAATTTCCTGTTTTTGAATTGTCGATGCTGCGGAAGAGCTTCTGTGAAAATATTTTCGATAAATCATGCTTGTAATTTTTATACAAAAAATATAATCCAGTGGCTCGATAGCTCGAAATAGATTGGATACGAATGGTTTTATCTGCCTTATGAATATTATGGAAATTTCAAAGTGCAATCAATATTTCCAGCATTGTGAAAGAGATTATTCTAGATATTGAAGTGAAACGTTTGTTTACGTAATAGCTTTGAGTTCCCAGCTTTGTACCTTCTTACCTGGTTTTCCTGAAGTTTCGATGATTCCTGATGCAAACGGAGAGATCAAAGTGGAATGGATTTTAGATACGATTTTAAGTCCGAACGTAAGAAGCGGAGATACTAATTACATCTTCTTCTCAGCTAGGGAGCTTGTCTTTCCTTCTGCGCCGGATTCAAGAGGAAACTAAGCCCATAGCCTCGTCACGCGACGACTCAAATTAGAATTCTATTAACCTATTTCCTCGACACTGTGTGTCAAGCTGCAAAAAGGAACGTTAATGACCTTTTTCTCTGGTCTTCCGATGCGATTGCTCGGAGATCCCTGTTCTCGACAGCAGCAAATCCTGCAATTGCCTTTATTACGACAGCGACCCGAAAGAACGAGAGGTCGGACCATTTCTTTGCAGCGGTTGCAAACGAATCCGCTGCCTTTGACTACGACGAACGTATCAGTCAAAAAACCCCCGACCATCACAGGACAAACTAGCAATTTTCTCCGAGTCGAAAATTTGCTAGAAGCCCGGCAATCTCCATTTAAATTGTCGAAGCATTATTCAATCGCGTTAATCCAGCAAAAGTAGCCTCTAGATTCATTAGAAAGTTCGATTGGTGTCTGCGCAAGAAATGGAACCTACAGTTAACACGGTATTGTAAAATATTAGGAAAAAGAAAAATCTTTTATTACATTTTGTTCTGCGATCTCGTGCAATTTTTCAGTCAACTTAACTTTTAATTAATCGTCTACTTTAAAATTAAAAAAAGGTATAGTAAAAATTTAAACTTTCACAACACTATTATTTAAACTTAATAACAATCACTTCATAGCATTTAAACGATTCAAGCAGAAAATATACATTTCCTAGAAAACTGTTAGCCCGAATAGATGAAAATTTGAAATGTTTTAAATTAATTCGAATAGATGAAAATTTGAAATGTTTTAAATTAATTTGAATAGATGAAAATTTGAAATGTTTGAAATTAATTTGAATAGATGAAAATTTGAAATGTTTTAAATTAATTTGAATAGATGAAAATTTGAAATGTTTTAAATTAATTCGAATAGATGAAAATTTGAAATGTTTTAAATTAATTTGAATACGTGAAAATTTGAAATGTTTGAAATTAATTCGAATAGATGAAAATTTGAAATGTTTTAAATTAATTTGAATACGTGAAAATTTGAAATGTTTTAAATTAATTTGAATACATGAAAATTTGAAATGTTATAAATTAATTTGAATACATGAAAATTTGAAATGTTTTAAATTAATTGTAGTACGAGAAAATGTTTCTAGAAAACGTGTGTGAACGAAGATAAGCGAGCCAGGAGTTTTTCGAGGCAGGGACTATAAATGTGCGAATGTTTATGGCAAAGATACAAACGAAAAAGCGAGGTATTAGTTGAAGAACGCGGCAATAATAGATAATAGCAGCTTATAAATACGCTTATAACGTTTTGCGCGAGTTGTGTGACGTTAATGATGCTGTGCTAACAAAATACGGGAGCGAGTCGTGTCACAGTCATTTAGGTGAAATTTACCGCTGTCGTTATTATTACTGTTGCTCTATCATTATCATCGGCGGGCCGCGCGACGTCCATTTAATTTCACCACTTCTATTTTGCAGTGACGATTGAATAGGCATCGAATGGCCAGCTGCCAATCGTCCGGGCAAAGTGTATCGCGAAGCACTTTGCTGATTACACGCTTCGATACGCGCATAAACGTCAAAATAAAATTCACCGCCATCGATTCTCTCTCTCTCTCTCTCTCTCTCTCTCTCTCTCTCTCTCTCTCTTTCTCTCTCTCTCTCTCTCTCTCTCTCTCTCTCTCCCGATAATTCTATAAAACCTGGAAACTCGATCATCGACCGAGTGCATGGTTATAAAAGAATCACGAGGCGGCGTCGCGAGTGATTTCACGTCTAAAATGACTACCCGATGTCGACATATTTTGAAATACAACCGGCCCAGACCCATCCGATTTTCTCTGTATCAATCAGAGATTCTTCTCAACGACTCTAATTCTCTTCGTTCGAGTCTTTAATTCCATACAAACTAGTCTGTAGGTCCTTAACATTTCAAAAAAAATCCCTTCGTTCGTTCTTTAGTTTATTTTTATTATGAGAATTTATTTCATACATTTATTTATGTTGTACAAACGAGCGATCTGGACGCGCTTGTTTGTTAAACTTTTTAAATACGGTATCGTAAATATGTTTATACGGTTTTATTTTCATTTACAGTCCGTTTAACTTACACTGCGCGTAGTAAGTTTGAAATTGACAATCCGTGTAAATATTTCGGAGAACGAAATATTAATTCAGAGGTGATTTCCTTTGATGTTTTTCAACGGTAAAATGGAAAACGTAATCACAATGAATAGTGTTCTGTGGATTCATCTGATACGTTTATGAATACATTATTTCTTCGACAATATTTTAAATAGTACAGTAATGTCTTGATGTAAGTCGGACGGAACTGTAATTACGAAGTTTCTTTATTTTGAATTATTTTTTTGTGTCACTTTGGTTAACTTAAATAACTAAACACGATATAATTTGATCTGTATTTAGTTTACCATCGAATCCGGCTTAGATCAAGACTTTATTGTAATACAGTGTAACAATAGAGAGGTAAACGAAAACAAAATTAACAATTTTCTTTACAGTGATTAAAACGTTTTTATCTTTAAAAATGTCATAGAAGAGAAAAGAAAATTTATATTTTTTCATTTAAAAAGAAAGGCGTAACATTATCATATTTATTAGACCTTGTTTGAAATCTTCATCATCAGTCTGACTCATTAAAATACAGTAAAAGGTTAAATTCAAAAATACACTATTCTTCTTCAACGCATTCATTCAATGAGTTATTCTAAAATAAACTAAAACAAGATTTGACCAACATCTTCATTCCGAAAATGTAATCCACAACTAAGGATGCTAATGGTCCGCCGTTTAAACGCGAGAAACGTTTTCCCAATTAGAAAATACACGGTTCCAAGACGGTTCTAGTATCTCGACGGTGCAGCTGAAGAAGTGCTCGAGTTTTATCGTTCGCGGAAGTAGTAATACTTTCCCCGAGAATTGTTTTATAGCTAACTAGTCCGATGCTAATAAATTGCCAGGTATTACATGTTAAAGAGACACGAGAGCCAGCGGAAAACGTTACAACGCAACGTTCGGAAGGCGGTAAGCCGGGGGCTTCGCAAGAGAGAAAGTTCACAGTGCAGGAGTTATAATTGCAAATAATGAAATATTTCCTGCGGATTGTTTCCTGCCGAAATGAGGAGCGCACGCGCGAAACACCGGACGAGTTTTGCCGGAACTTATTCTCGCCGTTTCAAACTTTCGCGACTCTAATTACCCAAAATAACGGCGTCCGTTTTGCAACGAATTCGCGGATGACAACTTTCTCGTTTGACGGGAATTAAAAGCCGCGAGAGTCCACTAAGAAACCGCGAAACTATATCGAACGAACAATTTCCACTGCCATTCTTCTTTTTTTTTCTCTGCTGGTGCTAAGTACACACGGGGCTAGCATGATTGACGTTTCCCATGTGCGCTCGAACAAATACACGTGTTCTCTCTGTCTTTCTGGCTGCGAGGTTTGATTAGTAGAATGCGACTGCGGTACTGCCAATTTTATTCGGTCGCGCGCATACACATACACACGGTAGAACTATGAAAATTTTTCACTCTTTGCTTCATCATTTATTTTGCCATCAGCATCGCTAAAATTGCTCCGTTTTTCATAATATCCTACCCTCCATCGAGCGTTTCATACGTTCGTTTCGCCACTTTTGGAAAGTCACTGTGTGGGAACTGCTTTTTTTCGGGGTTGACTTTAGCAACTACAATATTGATATATCATTCGCAATTTTATTTAGCGAGCTTTGTATTAATTCAAAAAGATACATTTGTGTGCCAATACATTTTTCTAGCGTTTGCCGGGTTGATGAATAGATCAATTTCGAGGAAAGTAGGGAGCATTCTTATTTAGCAACCATTGTCCCTAAAGGAACATTGTATCCATTCAATTTAGTCCAAAACCAAAACGATATATTTGTATAAAGATTTACAACCGTACACGAATATTTACACATTTTTTCAGCGGTCGCAGGGTTGATGATAGATCAATTTCGAGGAAAGTAGAGAGCATTCTTTTTTTTTCTTTTTTTTTTTGTTGAGCCACTGAAACCTATTGTAGGTTTATTTCGGCTTTAACAAACATACACTAGTTTTACAGTTTGAGTACATTTACAATATCACTAATCACTAAGGATGCAGATCACAATCGTTTAAAAACTGAAAGATAAATTCACAGGCTTTGACATTTGGTTCTACAAAGAAGAGGTCCGCTTTTAGTGGTAAGAAAAACTCAATTTTACGTAAATTATTTACAAGTTTAATTCTTTGGAAGTCATATAAACAGCACTGCCATAATACATGATCCAAGTCCTCAGAGGCTGAGTTACACTTACAACTGGGATCATCGATAATATTTACACGATGCAGAGAGGCAGCTAGGTTATAATGATTGGCCCTGATACGATTAACAGTGGATATAAAGCATCTTTTAAAGGAGACATCTTGAGTAAACCAGGGAGATTGACTAGGGTTAAAGAATTTTTGAAAATAATGAGTGCCCTTGAAGGAGCCTTGCTCAGTGATTGTAGAGCTAGTGTTGAAGTTACCTTTTAGTTTGAAATGACGAGTAAAATCAGTGAAAGGAACTTGAGATGTGTCCACTACATTAGCAGATGTAGCAGATTTTGCAAGGGAGTCAGCGTAGAGAGCATTCTTATTTAGCAACCATTGTCCCTAAAGGTACATTGTATTCATTCAATTTAGTCCAAAAGCAAAAAGATATATTTGTATAAAGATCTACAACCGTACACGAATATTTACACATTTTTTCACCGGTCGCAGGGTTGATGATAGATCAATTTCGAGGAAAGTAGAGAACATTCTAATTTAGCAACTATTGTCCCTAAAGGAACATTGTATTCATTCAATTTAATCCAATAGCAAAAAGATATATTTGTATAAAGATCTGCAACCGTACACGAATATTTACACATTTTTCTAACGTTTGCAGGGTTGATGATAGATCAATTTCGAGGAAACTAGAGGGCATTCTAATTTAACAACCATTGACCCTAAAGGAACATTGCATTCATTCAGTTTAGTCCAAAATCAAAAAGATATATTTGTATAAAGATTTACACCCGTACACGAATATTTACACATTTTTCCAATGTTCGCAGGGTTGATGATAGATCAATTTCGAGGAAAGTAGAGAACATTCTAATTTAGGAACTATTGTCCCTAAAGGAACATTGTATTCATTCAATTTAATCCAAAAGCAAAAAGATATATTTGTATAAAGATCTGCAACCGTACACGAATATTTACACATTTTTCTAACGTTTGCAGGGTTGATGATCGATCAATTTCGAAGGGACTAGGGAGCGTTTCACTTACAATCAAAGATCGGACGGCCGCTAAGGGAAAAAGGAGCGAGAGAGAGAGAGGGCAGTGGGTCTCGCGGCTCGATAAAAGCACGCTTGCAATATCCAGGCAAAAGGAATTACAAAAATTCGGATATTAGTTCGGCGCAAGTCGATCGTAATCGTGTGTGAGGAACCGTCGATCCACGAGGGCACCGAGAGCTCGATCCGCGAGTGTTTCAAGGGACAGAGCACCGAGGGCGGCATAGGTGAGGGCGCACATAGGGCCTTCGCCTTTGAGATCGTGCCAAAGAACATTCCATATGAAAATAAAGCAAATAAATCGCGTGCTCCAGACGTTCGCGTAATAGGAAACGAAATAGGATGTCGATAGATCGAGTTGGTTTTAGTTGTTACTCGCCCTTCGTCCCGTCTCGTTTCTCTTCGAGTTTTACCAGCCCAGACCGGTTTTTCATCCCTTTTATTTCGGCTAGGAACGTTTCGCGTGTTCCCCACCCTGTGTGTTCGCGATCGTCGCGCATTTTCGTCCGTTTTACGCCAGCCTTGAACCTTCGACTTCCAACGAAAACATTCGGCGAGACGCAAGGGCGCGCGGGGGTAGTCTCGTTCGCCTCGCTGTCGAAGGAAAAACCGACTGCGCACCTCGCCGCCGAAGAAATATCCAATCTTCCCCTGTCGGTCAAACAACGACACAAAAAGGCCCGAAGAATGAAGCTGCTGTGTTTCGACCTCACCTCCGGAAATGTCTTCGCGTCGATATCGGATCGGTAACCCCCGTGCACAACCTTGTGTGTGTCATTGTGGAGGTGTTGGTCTGCACACCTTCTGTCGGAACACAGAATGACGAAACCGAAATCCAGAACCAAAAAATAACAGTTATAGAACCGAAATAATATATCGGTTCCCCAGAACCGATATTCTCGTAACAGTTATAACATCATTTCGGTTCCTCATAACTAGCTACGGATTTTTATGCATTCATGAAGAAATTGGCTGACAATGAGTGAAACATAAAACAGTAAAGGATGAGAAAACTTCAAGAACATGGTAATATTCTTTTTAATGCAACGAAGTCATTCCCTCGATTGCATGATTTTTTAATTAGAATGAAAAAATTGAAAGAAGTTTTTGTGTTTAAGGGAAATATATTGAAAAATATTAAAACAACATTTTCAGAAAAATAAACATAGTAAGAAAACACATTCATATCAGTTACGATACACTATCCAGCGAAGGGTTAACACGTCTTCAATTTCTTAAATTTTATAATAATTTTGAATGTCATCTCCACAATTTTGCTATACAAATGCATAAAGATCCGCAGTCTGATCTAACGTGATCCGCAGGCTGTTTTACGTTGGAAAATTCATGAAAATTAACTCCAACAGTGAACTAGAACATGTCCAGTCTATTTCACGCAACTGTTTCAAGTTTGCCAGCCATTGTGGGTTGCACCGAGGTCGGGCTGGTTCAAACATTAAGCGCGCTGCTTTCGCTATCTCGCAGCAGCGTTTGTGAGAATCGTGGCTGGCTGGAATCGCAATAAAATTGCATGCCTTACTCTTCGGGGCTCTAAGAGAGATCGCTCATGTGTCACTCGTGGACGTGTTCCTTGATACCGGCAGATGCTTTTCGGTAGGATTTACAGGCAACAGTACGTGAAGCGCGAGTACCCGGGTACCCAAGCCGGAAAGGGCTTTGCGGCGAACAGAGGTTCACGGGCGGAGAGTCAGCCTGGCAGCTTCCGCGAAGGAGAGAGGGAGAGAGAGAGAGAGAGAGAGAGAGAGAGAGAAAGAGGGGTACCAAGAGGCAACGATAAAACCGGCACCAGAGACGTATTGGACGGGATGTTTTTAAAACTCACTCCTTCGCCGGCTGGCACACCCACACCATTAAGAAGGTTCTGCATCTTTCCGTTGGTTTCCTCGCGTTTTTTTCTCTTCTCTCGTCTACTCCTTCAGCCGCGTTTCCACGCGGAGGGGGCCCGCGAAGAACGTCTACCAGTTTCTCTGCCTCGCCCCGACAAGAATACACGTTACGCTCGAACAACTAGCTCTGCTCCTTCCCACCCCCGTCTCGGCCTACCTCTTTTTCTCTTCTTCCCTGTCTCTCTCTCTCTCTCTCTCTCTCTCTCTCTCTCTCTCTCTCTCTCTCTCTCTATCGTGCTCGCTTTCAAGTCTTGCTTTCAATGGACCGCTCAACGTACACCGTTCCAGACGAACACCCCCCGCGCCTCCCTCCCTGTGTCGAGAGACCAGGGTGCACGGCACCCTCTCGTCTTCCAGATTTCGGTTCGAGGCTGGTGTTCGGATTTAAATATCTGAGAACGGCGAAGACGGCCTTTTCCGGCGCGTTCAGTCAAACCTGTTCGTCTCCCTCGTCCTGCTCGCTCGTTCGCCTAGCCGGCCTTATCTCCTCGAACCGGGAGCACCGTCAATCTCCCATCAGACCGGCTACCAACCGCCACGGTCTTACCGTTAAAAGCCCACCAGCTCCTCCCACGCTCCTACTCTTTTCCGACTGATTTCTTTTCGCCTCTCGTTCCCCTCATTTCCGCTGGAACACCTCGCCAGTTTACTCGCCCCGTCCCCTCATCGTTTTTCCGTACCCCGCTCTGGCCCTGTGCATACTACCCGCGACTCTCCGGGGACACCGACCGAAGAAATTTCAAGGAACCACGGACGTAATTGGCTGTCGATGATGCCCCAGCGAACAGTTTCCTCGTGGCAGCACCGGATCAAACACCCTTCGTTGTTTTCTTTCTGAAACTTCTTTACGCGTACACCATTTTTGTGAAACGCTATTCGGATTAACCCTTAGCACTCGAGTGGTGACTCTGAGTCACCGCTAAAAATTGCTGTACTATAATTCACAATATTGTTTACATTATTAAATATGTTCGGGTCTAACCAATTACTAAACATTTCAATATTGTATAAAGTATTCTATTAATTTCATATCCACAAAATGAAAAAATTGCTGTACTTTAATTCACAATATTGTTTACATTATTAAATATGTTCGGGTCTAACCGATTACTAAACATTTCAATACTGTATGAAGTATTCTATTAATTTCATATCCACAAAATGAAAAACTTGCTGTACTTTAATTCACAATATTGTTTACATTATTAAATATGTTCGGGTCTAACCGATTACTAAACATTTCAATACTGTATGAAGTATTCTATTAATTTCATATCCACAAAATGAAAAAATTGCTGTACTTTAATTTACAATATTGTTTACATTATTAAATATGTTCGGGTCTAACCGATTACTAAACATTTCAATACTGTATGAAGTATTTTATTAATTTCATATCCACAAAATGAAAAAAATTATATAGAATGGAATTATTCTAGATAGGAAGACATGTTTGATTTTCGAAATAAAATAGCTCCGAGTGCAAAGGATTAACTCGGGGAGCGAGGGCAGGTGTGTTTGGAGTAGTTTTTTGTGGGGAGGAAAACAGGACTACCCAACATTTTACCGCGTTTTTATTAGCTCGCTTTCTTGTTTGTGTGTTTGTGAGTTTGTTTGTTTGTTCGGTGGCAAATTTTTCTAAATGGAATGCCTCTTATTAAACTCTATAGAATTTGTTTTTTTTATATTTACTAGCTGACACGACAGACGTTGTCCTGTTCAAATTTCTACAAATTTGTTTAATAGATGGATATAATGTAAAATCGTGTGTTACGACAATGTCCGATCTATGATAATATTAGAGATACCCCGATTCACAAACTTTGCAACAAGGGTTACTTTCCACCCTATACAATAGATGCATTTTTGTGCGGACCTTCTCTTTGTCCCCTATTTTTATCTATACACAAATTTCTTAAGTCTCACTGGTTGTACCTTTAGTGTTGTATTAGAAAATGTTCATTGTATTATCAATTCTAGATTACAAGTTATTCTTGTAATGTTACAATGACAGTTATGTGCATAATAAAAAAAGAAACGGACGTCTTTGTGCTATCTCGGGAAAAATGATGCAAATAGCGTCCCGCAAAGGGTTAACATTAATTCAAAAGTACGTCACTGAAGTAGTCCCGCTACTGCATTAATACTGCCACAGGAAATAATAACGCTGACGTAGGATGTTTGCCCGTGGGACGATCCATCGGGAATAATCTGACCGATATAAAATTCCGATTCGCCTGGCAACAGTATTTTCCCGGGGAAAGTTTCCGAAAGGAATCCGAGTTATTCCGGAAAATAATATTTCCATTATTTTTAATCAGAGCACCGTTTCATAATTCCGTCTCGTTCGGCGTGATCACGCTCGTCGCGTTTCACCCCTTCCTGTTAAGCTACACACGCTTCCGTAAAACGTTTATTAAATCGTTTTTCCATTGGTGTAAATGCGATTCATTAATAACCGATGCTGCGACATGATAACAATCCTCGAAACAGGGGGAAATATTTCAATTGCCGGGGGTGGTCATTGAAATACGCATTATATGGATTGCAACTTTAACGTCGTCGCGCTGCTTCGGTCAGTGATTTTTGATGCAATGAAATTTCTCTTTGATATCATTAATCCCAATGATATTACGCGCGTTTCCTTCTTCCTCCTCTACAGCGAAACATATTTCAATATCAACCAAGCGAATTTTAACATTGCCTCTTCGCATTATCCTCTGTGCATAAACAATCGTTGTTGCTTCTTTCAACTATTTCAACGAGTCGATCTTGAAATACGCGAATACTTGGAATAAATTAATGGATAATAACAATTCAACATTTCTGTGGAAAGAGTACTTTTACTCGTGCAGTCGATTTTGTATTTGACACACTTTCCAGCTTCTCTGTTGCAGAAAAATTCTCGTGTTTACAGTACAAGTTGACGCCATTAAGTGATAAAGTTATTTTCAGCCAGGGGGTCAAAGAAAAATGTTCGCGCTACATTTTCATACGTAATTTTGCCACAACTTTTTCGACGCTGTCCTACATTTACTAAATTTCGAGGTATAACTTCAGAGATTAAAATTAAAAATTGTTTGAAAATTTTGGTTGAAAATAAACACTATCGTTCTTTATATAATTCTTAAATTTTACTATTATTCCAAGTCTTAAAAATTAGTCATGTAGATCATATTCTCAAAAAAGTCGCTACCCTACATTTACTCGAGGTATAACTTCAGAGATTAAGATTAAAAATTGTTTGAAAATTTTGGGTGAAAATAAACACTATCGTTCTTTATATAATTCTTAAATTTTACTATTATTCCAAGTCTTAAAAATTAGTCATGTAGATAATATTCTCATGAAAGTCGCTGCACTACATTTACTAAATTTCGAGGTATAACTTCATAGATTAAAATTAAAAATTGTTTGATAATCATTCTTTATATAATTTATAGTTTAGCGCTCCACTTATTATTCTCATAAAATCCACTACAACTATTATTCTCCTTTTTAGTACATTTTAATATAAGCGTGGTTTTTAAAAAGTTCTTTTCATACATTTTTTTTATAAAATCGATTCCTCCGATTCGACGATGCGCTCCTGAAGAATGTCAGACGCGATCTCAGTTTCACGAAGGTCGTTGAAAGATCAACAGGCGAGAATATTACCGTGGTGCTCGACATTCGATCAGCGTGTCCACATAATTAAAAGCATCGGGATCACCTGGTTGCATCGCGTTTGCCCTCCACCCTCCGTTTACCCAGGGGAACTACCATCCAGCAAATAGATTTCTAATCGACTCCTCGCGCCGAAAGAAACCTCTCGGTCGTAAGCAATCGATGATGCAGTTTCCCCGATTGAGACCCGTTAGCGATCCTATTAAAAGCTGCGGCGACCGGGTTCCGCGGTTTCTCCGGGCGTTTCCTGAATTATATACACAGTCATTAACTGGATCGGGAGCAGGATGTTAATAGAACGTCCCACCCCCGGCGCAGCAATAACACCAATCTCGGACGGGACGCGCCGTTCCCCGTGCTTCTCGTTTTTTTTCCTCCTCCTCCTCCGGGGGCGAGCGTCTTTAATTAAGATCTTCCGTCGAAATTTCCCCGGCGTATTCGGTTTCTGGGGCTCGTCGAAAGCGGTCGCAATTCTCAATAAACCGTGCTGAAAGGAAACTCGTTAAAACCAATCTACCGCCGATCAGATCGATCGTTTTGCACCGGCCGATTGCGCGGTTGGAAAGGCCACGGAACCGCTTCGCCAGGGGTTGGAGGACGCTGGGTGTTGGATACGACACAGAAAAGACGAGTGGATCGGAAAGAGACGCCGTGGAATCTGCTGGAACACGGAATATCTCTCAACGCGACGTCGCAGTGATCCAAAATCCTCGAAACCTGGAAAAGATCCGTTTCCAAACTCGTTCGAAATCAATGATAGTTGAGTTACACGATTCCGAAATGTTCGGACGACATTCTGAATCTGTTATTGTCATGTTAACCGTCTACAGGGGTGTACTTACAACCTATATGTACACAAAACCCCATTTTTAAAGATAACATTGAAAACGTTCTCCTCTTTTTTAAATCTATCGATTATAATCTGTTATAAATTCGTCTTTGCTGTTCCCCATCACAAGTAACATGTAAGATACATTCGATTTTAAACCATGTGGTAGCTAATGACCTAGCTATTAAGCCTTTGCACTCGGAGCTATTATACTTCAAAAATTAAACTTGTCTTCTTATCTAGAATAATTCCATTGTATATGATATTGGATATGAAATTAATAGAATATTTCATACAATATTGAAATGTTTAATAATTAGTTAGATCCCAACATATTTAATAATGTAAACGATATTTTGAATTGTAGTACAGCAATTTTTAGCGGTAACTCAGTTAATGTGACCATATTAAAATAAACCATAAATAAATAAATAATAAAACCCGATTTTTCAAGCCAGTCGATCAAAAGACCAGCTTCATATTTTCCATTTGTAAGAGATGCCCAGAAACTATTAATATAGTTTAACGCTCCACGCTTTTATTTATAGTCACTCATATCTGAAAACATTATTTTCTCCTTTTTAGTGCATTTTAATATAAGCATGGTTTTTAAAAAGTTTTATTTTGTAATGTTAACCGTCCACAGGGGTGTAACTACACCCTACATGTACATAAAACTCGATTTTTCAAGCCAGTCGATTAAAAGACCGGCTTCATATTTTCCATTTGTAAGAGATGCCCAGAAACTATTAATATAGTTTAACGCTCCACGCTTTTATTTATAGTCACTAATATCTGAAAACATTATTTTCTCCTTTTTAGTGCATTTTAATATAAGCGTGGTTTTTAAAAAGTTTTATTTTGTAATGTTAACCGTCCACAGGGGTGTAACTACACCCTACATGTACATAAAACTCGATTTTTCAAGCCAGTCGATCAAAAGACCAGCTTCACATTTTCCATTTGTAAGAGATGACCAGGGATTAAAATCTGCAATGCGATAAAAATGAATGAACTTTATTTAAACGTCTATTTCCAGCGTCAGACCTGACGAATCCAACGAACCGCTTGTAAACAACATGAAGAATATACCATGTGGCGCAACACGAACAACAGCTTGCACATTTCATAATTATCGAAACTACAAAGTGAATTCCGTGGAAATTGATTCGATAAATTTTACTCGAGCAAAGTACATTGGTTCACTGTTGAACGTCTGTACAACTAGAAGAATCACAAGATCCGCTGTCTCTCCCTTGGATCTATCGCGTTAACGTTGAACGATCGCGAGCGGCGTGCTCGATCGATCTAATTAAAAAGTTTGGACGCGCATCCGGACGTCCAGCGTCGAGATTCGCAATTGCTCATGACGATCTCTCGTAATCGGAGGAGAGATCGTCCGTCTTCGATAAGAAATGGGCCAGCGAAGAGAGAGAGAGAGAGAGAGAGAGAGAGAGAGAAAATTCAACGGTCGATCTCGACGCAGAGAAAGATAGAGAAACCGTAGTAGGGGATGGAAAGCGAGAAGGGGGAGGGTCGAGACTGAAATCAGACGGGGAGGAAATGGAGGAAGACGCGGCAAG
The DNA here is from genome assembly GCA_916610235.2 of Lasioglossum morio. NCBI lineage: Eukaryota > Metazoa > Arthropoda > Insecta > Hymenoptera > Halictidae > Lasioglossum > Lasioglossum morio. The sequence goes on along the minus strand of OU744325.1, from coordinate 6,473,342 downwards.
TTGGCCGGAAATCGGGTAAAAAAGATGGGAGAAGCGGATCGCGCGGCAGATATCAGACGTGGAAAGTGAACGTGGCTGGCAGGACGCGAAGGGTAGATAATTAGAGAAGAAACACACAGACCTGTTCTCTTTCTCTTTAGCAAGTGACAGGGGGTTGGGGGAGTAACGGAGACGGAACAGCCCCCGAGCACAGGCGCCGCATCCGACTTTCTCTCCTCGTTCGAGCCCGTATCCTCCTTAATTAAATATAAGCGCCGGCTTACCTCTGCTCCTCGAACCTTACCCCGCCTGAGTCAGTCGTCTCACCTTCTATAGTCCACCCCTGAAACGCCAACCTCCCCCCCCCCAACCCTTGACCCTCTTAAAACCCATCCTTTCTCGCGGTATACTGCTATACTCTCGCACAAATTCAACCCGCGTGCACGAACACTATCGTCTGCATACATCCGCGAGACTCTCCGCGTACAGCTTGCAGAAACATGAAGAGGAAGAGGGTGTAGTGTACAGGGTGGATGCGAAATCGTGCCTCGATTCAACAGCCGGCGATTCTCTCAGGCGAAGTCGAAATTCTGGAATCGGTCGATCTCCACTCGATTTTCCGGCACCGGTGAATTCCAATACCATTTGGCAAGGTAAATATTTATACAGGGTGTCCCCGCTGTTGATGCCACAACCGAGAGACTTGATTCTACAGGAGAGTATAAGGCGAAACTAAGGAATTGATTTTTTCATTCAGCCTTTGTTTTTTTTTTAAATTTGCAAATTTGTATATAAACACGTAAATGTAAATGTAAATGTAAATAGCGATTATTGTAAATAGATTTTCTCTCTCTATATATATTTTCGATATAAGCATAGGCATAAGTAGTCTGTAAGTTAGCTTAAGGATAGGTTAAGAAGCGGGAATTTGAAGATAAAGACGGAGTAAGGTTTAAAGATGATTGTAACCCCAAGGGGATTCAATAAAGTTACATTTAGCCTTTATTTTTCAGAAATCGATTTCGGAGATCTGCCAAGGTCGACCATCTGCCATTCCCGTAAGAAAGTTTTATATAATAGTTTTGTTATAATATTTCGAATGACAGCGGATCTTTATGCAAAGTCAAAATTTTCTACGCGAATTGCAACAATCGGGAGTGAAATAGAAATTTTGTTTTCTTTCGTAATATGTTTAATTGGTTAAAAATATGTAATATAATATTATGTTTGGATTCTTTTAATGTCTTTAGTGTTTTAAATTATACTCAATGATTTTTGCCGTAAATGCATAAAATCCGCTGTCTAACAATGAGAACTATTTATTAAAAGAACTATTTAATATAAGTTGTGCTTTGTTGTCGAGAAAATCGATCTTGAAGATCTGTCCTTTGTTAGAAAGTTTTTATTTTAATATTCGTATTTTTATTGTAAAAGGCCATTTGACTGATTTCATGGTTTTTTGTTTGATTACAACTTCCGGTACACCTTGTAGATCGAGCAGCATTGCGACGCAGCTACGAAGAGGAGCTAAGCAAGCCCGCGAAGGTCACACGCAAAGGGATACACCGACGCCCTTCCGACCTGCTAGATAATGCGCGAGATTGTTGCAAGGGATGTGACACCAAGGGTGGGAGAAGGAAGGGTTATAATCGTTTTAAACGATCGCGCCAGACCTGATTAAGGATTGTCGATCCTCTTAGCGGTGCCATGGAACTACCCGCGGGCTTACGATGTGTGACATCGCTAAGGTAAGCGTTATTAGTTCGTTTTATTATGCGATCATTAATTTCGGAGGGTTTTTTAATCAATAACGTTATTTAAAGCAGAACTTACCTGTGTGTTAAGTGGGAATAATTGAACACACGAATTTTACAGTTTTGATGACATCGATGAAAGTGTCGTGTACGTTGTTTTAAAGAATTTAGAGAATTTAGAGAAGTTATAGATTTTATAAATTTTGTAGAAGTTATAGATTTTATAGAATTCATAGATTTTATAGAATTCATAGATTTTATAGATTTTATAGATATTATAGATATTATAGATATTATAGATATTATAGATATTATAGATATTATAGATATTACAGATATTACAGATATTACAGATTTTATAGACTTTACAGACTTTACAGACTTTACAGATTTTATAGAATCTTATAGAATCTTATAGAATTTTATAGAATCTTATAGAATCTTATAGAATCTTATAGAATCTTATAGAATTTTACAGAATTTTATAGAATTTTATAGAATCTTATAGAATCTTATGGAATCTTATAGAATCTTATAGAATCTTATAGAATTTTATAGAATTATATAGATTTTATAGATTTTATAGAATTTTACAGAATTTTATAGAATTATAATAATAACGAAATTACACCCTGCGAATTTAATTCGTATAAATGATGAATACTTTTTCATTCTCGTTTGAATTATGATAAGGAAAGGTAATTTTCAATTCAACCCTTGTTTTTCACAATTGAATAACATTTTTATTTCGTACAAAATTCCGCAGTCTAATCTAATTACAAGTCGATATAACCGGTAGAAAATTAATTTTTATAAAACACATCGGTATTCACATTAAAACGATCTCGCACAGTACTTTTCGGCAAACAAATTCGCAACGTTTGAAAATGTTAAACGCCAGAGTTTCACGTTACGCGTTGCAATTTAGTCGCTGCACGTAAAACTGCAGACTGAATTAATTACTCTACGATCTCGTCGCTTTACCGTTTTCCATCTATCACTGTTCACTAGCAGTATGTTATAATCTACTTTGTAAAAGTAAGTTTCGGTACATTTGTATGAATATATAATATTTGTTTATTTATCGGTCTATTTATCGGACTGATATTGTGCTATTGTAGTTGAACCGATTGTCGCTTCTCGAAACGTCTCTTCCAAATTCAGCAGTTGCGTCTGATTTATTGTTTGGTTTTTTCGTCGTTGATTCAGTACTGACGACCACTTTGAACATACGTGGCCCGTGCTTGGTGTTCTGCACCGTGTTAGATCGATTACTCGCTGTCAAAGGAATAATGTTTCCATCTTGATCCGGATCATTTATAAATGTTTTCACGTCTGCTTCGTCATCGGAGTCCCTCCTTTGTCTGCTCCAATTCAAAACGAAAGGCCACCGTTGACTCTCGTTTCTGATTGTTCTCTTGTAATCTCGGTGTAGTCTGTTCAATTGTTTTACCTCTGCGAGGCTGTGTCTCGTCTCTTGCTGCTGATACACTTCTTGCCGGTGGTCTGAAAAAATGGAAACACATATTTAAATTATTACCATATTGTTAATTAAAACCTACCACGACTTAATTGCTGAATATGATTGCCTTATGAAAAAGGAAACACTAAATTTATTGAAAGTGTGTGTAATCGTCTGAAATTTATTCTATTGTTTTCCAGAAATGAATTTGTATAATTTCAATAATTGGAAAATATGTGCCCATAATTGTGAAAGTGGTCTATCTCAAAAGTAACAAGAAAAACACGAGTCTATTAGTTATTTCGCATTACGTTATGATACAGTTAACAAATCTGGTATATAGTAAACTAAGAATGTGTTTTCTTACTATGTTCATCTATGTGTTTTTCTGAAAACGTTGTTTTAATATTTTTCCCTTAAATAAAACAGAAAAAGTGACCTTCTTTCAATTTTTCATCCCAATCAAAAACATCATGCAGTGAAGGGTTAAACTAAATTAATTCAATGTAATTTTCACGATACACTCAAAAACAAACTATTATTTAGTGTTAATATCCTTTTCCTTTAAATGTCTCGAAACAATGTATAAAATAATTACATAAAAATTGAATAAATTATTATGATTTATATAAAATCTGAAGGAAAATTTTATAGGTATATGACTTAGACCACTTTCATAATTACGAGCACATATCAAAACAAAAGAGGTAATTTTCAACAATAATCCGATTCTTGAAATCGATATAACCGTATCGAAACAATATACTCTGGAATTACCGAACACCTGCTACAAGATATCAATACCAAATTTCAGATTACCCTTCTGGGCCGGAGGATCAAGAAAGCTCTCGATGGATCTCTTGTTGCTGCTCAACGAATCATAGATCCTCTTCAATATGATCTGATAAGCGGTTCTATTCTGAAGCCGAGCAACTCCGGCGTTGCTCAAAGCGGCCATCAGGCCAGGATACGTCGAGTTGCCGACGATGGTCCCATCTGCAGGTACCACGTGGACCAAGTGTTTCTGTCCGAGCTGATCAGTTCCAAGGATCAGCTTCGGTAGTGGCAGTTTCGATCGATTCCTCGGATTCTCGGGTAGCGGTGTCGGCGTGGAATCGTTCCCGGTAGGTCTATCCGGCAATTTCACGGGGGTACGGTCGGAGACTTCGTTAGCCGTGGTGTTCCGCGCATTTTCATGATCGTACGTGGTGCTATCGCTTCCGGGTTCGTCAGTCTCAGGTGGACTTGTGTCGTTGCTCTGCTCTCCGAGCACGCGTCGCTCGGGCAACGAGTCCCTCTCGACGAATCTCCAGAAATTACTAGACATCCTCTGCTGTCCGAGGCTGTCGTCCTGGTTGTCGGGAGCTTGGCGAGCTGGCTTGTCGGTTAGGAACGCTTCTAGATCGCCGGGAGTGGTCACGTAGACGTGCGACCTCGGCCAGAGGCTTTTCAGGAGGTAACTGCCGTCGATCCTTGGGATCAGCGTTAGCTGAAGATCCTGCCGCTCCTGGCCGTGAATCGGTCGCCTCTTCACCCGTCTCAGAATCCACTTGAGCACCGGGTGCGTATGCTCCGAGCACTCCTCGCAGTCTACGCATCCCTCCTGGCACAGCAACCATTTGCTGTTCGGCAGGTAATAAACGTCTCCTCGTGACAGAACGACGCTGCTCCCGTCGTTCGATTCTGTCGGAAACGGACCACCGTAAAGCGGCGCGTCCAACAGACGTCTGTACAGGTTCATGTTGGACGACGGCGGCGGCGAGATCGTCTTGAACACGAATTCACGGAGTATGTACTCCCAGTAGGGTGGCACGTTAGCTGATTGGTTCGCCATCGGATCCTGATGTTTCTGTTGTTGCTGTCTGGTGCCAGCCACCGCGTTCTCCCAAACCACCGCGGAGATTAACGATACCTGCGATAAGAGACCCCGTGCTAGCTACTGTCACGTTAACCAACGAATTGACGGATAAAAGACGCGCGCGCGCGCCAGCCCAGCCACCCGGTAGAGTGTTTGTTTTTCTTTGCAGACTGTTCACTGTGACTGTATATTAGGGTGGTCCTTATTTTTCGACCATGAACTTTTGGACACGCCTCCCCCCAATATTGTTCCTTTTCATGAAAAAATGATATATCCAAAGTTTTAAAGCTATCAGACGTCGGGAAGTGGTGCCTCATCGAGCGCGAAGTTTTGAAATAGAAGTAACTGCTTGTTAAATGTGAAGAGTATACTGAAAATTCAAGTTAAATATTTTATACCTCGAAAAATATCATAATTTCTTACGTGCATTCAAGTACAAGTGTACTTTGTACGAATTAAGATTATTTCACATTAATTAGCCTGTCTAATTGCTGTCCGCCACCTTCCCGCTAACAACTCCGTTTTCGCTCAAATCTCGTGTTTCGGGTTAACAGTGTAAAAATCCTATCACAATCCCTCATGAATTCTGCAGACGGTTAGAGGCCCCTGCAGCAATACTAAAAACTTCTAAAAAAAAATTTTTATCTTTTTTTTCCTATAAAATTTTTTCATGTTTTTGTCAACTTCAACGTCAATGAGGCATGCCTTCCCCTTATCCGATCAACTTTATCTTTTGCAGGAATTATTTTCTTACCAAATGGCACAATTTTAGAGGGAGGCATGAAAAAAATCTCGCAAAAAGGTTTTCACCAACTATAACTAAGGACCACCCTACTGTATATGGTGTTTGTTAGATAAGGGATTGATGTGGTTCTGGGATTGCTCGTTTTGATAAAGATGGAGTGAAAAGCGCTAGATGAAAGATAAATTTAGGCCGCAGTTGCCCTCAAAAGTCCTATTTATATGTTTAACAGGAAAATCTGCATTATTTGCAGTGTAGCTGTCGCAGCTTTAGGAAAATAGCTGCTTGCTGTCGAATAAGACAGATTATGCCTCGTAAATGTAAAAATAAGACGTTTGAGGGGGATTGCGGCATAGTAATCTACCCTTGCAATCCTGGAAACGAGTCTATACTATACCCCACGAGCGAACCGTAGCGCGTGAAAACCAGTTTGCGTTCGTCGCTGCGCATCTTCGCCCTGATTGGTAGGAATAATAATAATTCATATACCGCGTATATGAAGACTCGCAGTCGAGACAGTGGGAGATGGGTGGTGGAGTGGGAGTTGGGAGGCTCACAGCGCTGTCCGCGGTCACTCAAGCTGCGCGAAACGCTACGGTTCTCTCGTGGGGGCAACTTTACCTCCTTAAATCGGGACCGTTTATTGCTTTTTGTTGTTGTCATTCTCAAAATGCTAATTCGACATTGAAAGATTCAGTGATTCAGATTTTTAACTTTTGGTTCAACTGGTTAACTCTTATCCGTCCCTCGTATCAATTTGACACAGTTTTCCCGAGATAAGTTATACTTTTCTTTTATTTGTAGATTTTGCTTGAAACTTTCTGAGTTTTATTTTTTTAATGCGATACACAACCGGGAAACTTAATAGATTTAACTGTTAACTCATCAATTTGAATGAGAAAACAAGGAAAAATAACTGTTTATCTTGTTATATCATCGATCTTTTACTACTGTGTCAATTTGACACCGAGGAACAGATTCAGTTCGTGAAATGAGGGACGGATGAGGGTTAAAGTACCGAGATACCGATAAATATTTTGAGAACAAATGATTAAGTGATAAGATATTAGATTTTCATGATATTCTATCGCCCGAGTAGTTCGTATAATCAAGCTACAGTTTCCATCCGCCTGACAACAGATTTATGCAAATCTAGATGCTCGAGAGAACTAGTTTACTGAACCTTTAATTAAGCAACAATTTTTCTACGTCGTTCTTGAAACATCACGTCCTCATCAGATTACAAACGAAATTAAAATCTGGTCAGACTTTACTACATTTTTTACCACGGTAACTTTCCCACAGGCAGTCGCGTTTGCAAATGCATAACATTTACAGTTTACTCGAAACTATCAACTGGTATCTGCGCGAATTTTTCCAGACAAGAATTGAATAATCTGAAATACTAATTTCTAAGACTTTAAAATGTTTAGACTTTAAAAAAGCACATATATATAATGGAATATCCTCCAAAATGATCTACAATTAAAAAGAAATAAGTTTCACAAGTTTAAAAAAGACATTTCTCGCTAATAAAGTAGATAGAATCCATTCAAAAATTATTCCTATCTACTTTATTAGCGAGAAATGTTTTTTTTTAAACTTGTAGAACTTATTTCTTTTTAATTGTAAATCATTTTGCAGGAATTATTAATATGTCCAATCAACAGACGCAACATTTCCCCACCTAAATTCGTCCTTAACCATTCACGAAAACCCGAGGTGACAACGGCAGTATTATTTTGACCGTGGTCGGAGTAACTTCGTCCTGTTCGTTGTCACGATTTTGGATTATGTGTTTCGTACATCACACATATTAAAACGCCCAAATATCAGTGTGCTGTTAATCCGACGGATTAACATAAGATTCTAAAAAAATTGTAAGCGCCTATACTCGACATTAGTATTTTATAATCCAGGATTATTATTCTTATGTATAAAAATGGATATAAGATATTCTATCATATCTTGCTACTTCTTTATCTGGCGCATACTGGACAGAGGGCCTAAAATTTCGATTTAAAGCTTCGAAATTTCTTGACTAACTTCTCAACACTCTTTAATTTTATTTTATTCGATCATACGAACCACCTCGATTTCACCTACTTTCCCGACAACAGTTAATCAAAATAAAGGATCTTCGTAAACGTTTGAAGAAAGAGAATCAACATTACAACACTTTCCAAGTCCTGTGATATCCTTCGACACGGTTTGCGTACACAGTGGCAGAAAAATAGTGGCAGCTTTAGCGAAAATGTTCAGGGAATAGCGATCAACGCATTGATTTTTACTCACCACCGCCGCGGAAACAAAATTCCACTTTGACGGATTCATATTTCCCTCGGTTGGAGCGTACTGACATTGACAACGGACCGTACGAGAAAGAATTATAGGGAACCGGAAGCACGAAGGGGTTGGAGAACGGTGTAACGCGTCTCGCACCTGACAGTCGACTGAATCATGCAAAAGATGAGCTGCTCTTGCTATCGGACACCCGTTCGAGATCCTACTACGGATATCGGGATACCGTCAAGAATGCTGACATTACTCACGGTTAAACATTCGGCTCGGGATCAAACAGCGTAACTCAAACACCATCCAGGTCGGGTGTACCGAGCGTAATTCTAGAACGAGCGTTACGCTCGCGAACGCAAGCTTACAGTGAAATGAAAAAAAAAAAATTTGTGCGGAACAGTAGTCGACGTGTATTGACAGGGTCATTCATTCAGCAGCCGGTAACCTCGCTCTCCGTTGAAACCAATTTTTCCCATTAAATTGCCGCCAGTTAAAACCTGCTTTACAAGACGATTAAATTGTTCACTCGAAAACGATTTTCGAATGAGTAGATAAACGTTCCCAGCGAATTGAAACCGGCCTGAAACATTTTCAATTCCGTTCCCGCAATTATCGCTCGTTCAGTATAATTAATTAACGAGTTTGTCAGCCGGCGTATAACTTTTCGCTCGCGTCGCCGCTAGAACACGAATTACTCGATCGAAGAAACTTATTATTAAACAGACTATGGAAAGGAAACATTTTCTACCCATAGTGCAACAAACTGACATTTATTTTCTTTCGTATCAATGTTCAATAGGTTGGAAATAATATAATGAATATTTTTATTGCTTTAAATTGCATTACCGTCTACTCGTAACTAGCAACAAATACTTACAACTAATATTTATGGTGTACAATTCAAACGATTACAAATATAATATTTTTTACAACAACTATAGAACAATTATTAATCGAATAAACACGCACATCATTGTGATCATTATTATTATACGCTTATCGCATAGAGTTTTCTTCTTCCAAGTTTAATATTTTCATAGATTATAAGCTATTACAGTTCTTCTAATATTTGCACTGTCTTAAATTACACCGTTATTCATTGTTGCCATAATTGTATTAAATGCGCTGTCTAGTTGTCGTATAAGAAGAATTCGAAGAAAGTCTTCGGTTTTCTTTATTCTTTTTCTCCTTTAACTGTAAGAACTACTATTCTCTCGTGTATTTAACAAATATTGAATTGTTTGTTACGTGTATTCCCAGATTAACGAAAGTATGTGAGCTGAACGAATCATTAGCCGCATTAGTGGTATGAATATTAACGATCGTCGGGAGTGTTGATCATTTCGAAGCATACATCGTGAACGATCGACAACGCTATACACCCGTAAAATATGTACGCTGCAACCTAATCTACATTTTGATTGTGAATTTGTTTCTATTCACCGATAGGAACCGGCCGTCACGTACAGTCAGATAGACGGCTTTACTATGCAAAGAGCGGGACACGATGAATTATTGTTTCATTAATACGACACGCTGGTAGCTGTAACGCAGGACTGAAAGTATCGGGAGCACGAGCGTTAATGTCGAGGTCAACTGATATTACTATATGTAAGTGTACTGAGATTACTATAATGATTATTATTACTTGATTTATAACAATATGAACGTGATAAAAAATTCCTTTGCCTTTTGAAAAAGTTAAATAATTACTTGGTAGGAGAACAAAATAACATTACTTTTGTTAATAGTTGCAATTTTGTTATATTCTTCAAATGCATAGAAAAAGTTACATGCGAAACGAGTTAGAGATTTTATTTCAAGTTGGTGAACGATTACAATACGTAAATCTGTAAAAATTACAATGTAATATATAATGGAAGTTTCACATGATTGTAATTACTAAACTGCGGATCTTCACGCATTTATGAACAAGTCGGTTGGACGAAATATAAAACAGTCCAAGACTAGAAACATTTAAGAAATTGTAAAGTTGTTTCTACAATGTAATAAAGTCGTTAAGGGATGAAATAAATTTTTATATTATTTTGGATTCCCAGAATCAAAACAGAACATTTTTATTATGCATAAACATCTGCAGTCTAGCAATTACTAAGAAGAATAGAGACAGTCGGTTACAATGTTCGACGATATTCTTTGTTTTATATTTTCAATCTCTTTCATCTTTGGATTTCTATTACGAGGAAGACTGAACTACATTAACAAAACAGGTAAATCCTTATCTTGAACAATTTTAAATTATAGGTAATGCTGACACCGCACCGTTAGGTGACACCACTCGCCAGTAATCCACGTGGCGCTGTCTATTAGCCAACATAACAAGTTAAAGAGCTACAGAAGGTCTGTCGAGAAAACAGAATCACCGACGAGATACTGTTAAAGACTGCCAGCCTTTGGGAGACCGTGTCATTCGAATAATTCGGCGTTTTCTTACGGTCTCAAGGATGTATTCTGGCAGGAGTAAAAAATAGAAGGCCATCGACGTGATCTCGTCGGTACAGAAGGTCACTGAAGAGATTCTCGTCGGTCAGAAGGCAAATTGCCACCACAACCATCTTGACACCTACGAGAGACTGTTAGTATCTCCTCGGTGAAATCGATTATCATGAATTGTTACATTCTGCACTGAACATATTCCAAGTTAAGCAAATATTTCAGACGATGTTTTGATGTTGGTTATTTAAGATTTACAATAATGAAAGCAAAACTCAAGGACAAAAGATTCCTAAAAATATTAAGAAAGCATTGAAGCATAATTTTCGGAAAATCACCGATTCCGACTTTATATTTTATATGAGATACCTCAATTTGTACTTTCAAAGTATTTCCTAAACGAGAATTATTGCTTTACACTTTTTCATAGATAAATGTTCGAAAAATCGATCTCTGGAAAACGAAAAATGTTGAAGAACAGTGTAAGGGAGAGTTTACTGTAAACAATTAAAATGGCAAAAGAATTATTATAGACATTGAACAGATAGAATCAATAAAAAATTTATCGTAGTATTTATGTTGAATGAATTAATGCGAATGTACATGGTTTAAAAGTTATTCTGTATCTCGAGATCTATTGCTTATTTTGACTACAAAATTAGATGGTCAGATAGTCAAGGGAATGCTGGTTAACATCGTTATTTAAAGGAATTGTTATAAACATTGAACAGCAAGAAATAACAAATTTATCAATAATTACTAACTCGGAGATCGAATCGATCGATGGTAGAGGAGTGGGGGGAGACAGCTAAGCGAGAGCGCTGAGTCAGTCAGTCAGTCAGTCGGATCGGCGGAGTCGGCAGGGGCGGACTGGTAGCGGTACCCTGTGTGCTAGGATGTCCCGGGAGACCAGGGGTGGTCCAGGGGTGGACCAGGGGTTCCCTGGTGAATTTTAATTCAAATATTCTTGAATACTTGTTGCTTTGTTCACTCTTGGTCCACTTTCAACTGTTTCCACTCAACAATCATTTTAAATGTTTATGGCCAATATTATTATTGTAATTTCCATCAGAGAAGAAACATTCACAGTTCAGTGTTCGAAACATTTTTATATTTCTAATATTGGACTTGTGTTTTTCTTTCTGCTTCTGATTTGCAAAATGTAAAAACATATCTCATTGAATTGAATATGAATATACTCCCAGCTAGCTCGCAGTCGGCCAAGGGTAAATCGATGCTTCGTTCGTTTACCCTTGGCCCACATCTAGTTCGCAATTTCGAAGTGTTTGTTCAGTTTGTGAACAGTGCAATTTCAATTTCTGATTTTCCAAGTGTTCACTTCTGAACTTTAATAAATTCTACTTCGAAGAATTTTCATATATTGTTGAAAATTGGTGTTCCTCCGATCGGAGTTCCCTCAGGGGCTCACTCACGAATGGGGCCGTGAGTGAGTACGGGGAGTCGCGTCCCTGGGGCTACCCGAAACGCGGGGTTAGTTTGGTTCTCGTGAGCTCGTTGTCTGGTTTTCCGGTTTTCTCGTTTTCTGGTTTTCCGGTTTTCTCGTTTTCTGGTTTTCCGGTTTTCTCGTTTTCTGGTTTTCCGATTTTCTCGTTTTCTGGGTTTCTCGTTTTCTGGTTTTCCGGTTTTCTCGTTTTCTGGTTTTCCGTATTTTGGTTTTCCGTATTCTGGTTTTCCGTTTTCTGGGTTTCTGCTTTCTCATAAATTTCATGCAGTAATTCACACTCGTGTGCGGGATTTGTGTTAGGTCTAATTATCATTAGTCTGTTTTAGATAGGATACAACAGCCCTGATTCTTCCCTGAGTCTTCTAACGTCGTCGAAGAGGACATATTATAAATAGTCTGTTTTAGATAGGATGCAACAGCCCTGATTCTTCCCTGAGTCTTCTATCGTCGTCGAAGAGGACATACCAAGAAGAGGACTCACCACGCTGACAACTGAATATTTTTAAGTTAGTTTTATTTGCTGAGCAATTATTGTCTTAGAGTCACCCCCGAACCAGAGCCTTCTGCTCTGGTTCACGTTTCTTTTTTGCGAATCAAAGCCTTCTGCTTTGATTAATCCCTGTTTTGCGTTTAGTCTTTTGGTCAACAATAATTGCTCGGCTTGCGCGCGTTAATTGTTCATATTTTATATCGTCGTTATGTACACGTCGAGTAATTATCGCCGTAAATTTACTTTGTTCGTTTTTGTTTTTGATCCGACACAGTCTTCTACTGTGTCGGACACCTTTGCTCGCAAGTAGTATGTACCAGATTTATTGGTACGGGAGTTCGCGGTAGTTTATATTAATGGGGGGGTCGAGACGCGTTGTGTCCGCTCTTTACCACTCATCGGTAAAATTTTTCCACCCATGTCCGTCAGTGGCGGCAGGTGGTTGTTGAAGTTGGTATCGGTGTCGGAACTCCTCTCGACCATTGCTCGCGTCACCCTCGAACCAGAGCCTTCTGCTCTGGTTCGCTTAGCTTTTCTCTCTTCTTGAAAGAATCAGAGCCTTCAGCCTGATTCGCTTTTTGTCCCCCGTGGATCGGAGACTTCTTCTCCGATTTACACCCTTTTGCTCCGCGATAATTACTCGACGTACTTGCGTAGTAAATTAGTATAAGTTCGGCGTTGTAAGAAAGGGAGCCAGAAGGAATATCGCATTCGTTCTGACTCCCTTTCCGGGTCTCTTGTGCGGCAACCTCCTCGTGGTGAGACCTGGGCAATCGGCATTATCCTTTATTCGTAAGAACTTTTAGTATCTTACGAATAAAGGATAATGTCGAGCTAATAGCTGCACACTTGTTCAATAAAGATCTTGTAAATTAATATTTATTATTATTTTAAACCTATTCCCTTCCATAACATTTTTCCAAACCATCTTCCCTCAGAACAAAATATATTAGATGATTGCAGAAGTTTGTACCCTATTTGAAAATGAAATGCGAGCTGTTTTATTTAAAAGTAACAATTTTATTAATCAATTTTATGTAATTAGCACTATGTTCTACAATTTTCTCCAAACATTTTACAACCTGATTTCCTTTTTTGTAGAAGTTACACATGTTTAGTAAATAAAAAGATCACGAGATAATCTTGGTACAAAGTTTTGCATCGTCCAATATTATATAATATTGTAGCGACCGCGCTGGACGGATTTATGGTAATGACACCCCTATTTCACATGGGCCCGGTACGTGACTTCTTATAGTTTGGCTACTGCGCTGGGCTGTCATCGCCACTTGATTTCCGTCCGTACCTGGGTACCCTCAAACCCGTCCTTGCCATAAAACCCTTAAAACGTTCGCTCCTTGAGTCCAGCGCGGATGGCTAATGTTTTGCAACGGTCCCGAAGATTTTCCAAGGCCAACATTTAGCGGCTAAACCCTGGGTTTTCCAGCCATTTGACAACCAGACATGCTGTAGTTGCAAAACACATAGTTTGGTACCGTCTACACCCAAATCATCCCAAAAAGTGGGGATGAATTAGTCAGAGGTAGGGAGGAGGACCGAGATGATAAAGACGAGAACTCTCGATCCTCCAGGTGACTGCACCGTGGACCTTAGAACCGTTAAGACATATTAGCTTCATTCCTTCGCAATTTTAGTTACTTAGCAACAGTTCTCGTGCAAAGTACAGAATCAAATATAGAGTTATTGTTAATATCTTCTTCTTATTCCTTCAAAAACTGAAAGTGGTCTTTCGAACAACATTAGTAGGCACCTCGCACTGCAGAATAATCAAAGTCCGAACGATCGCCACAAAAATCGACCAGGGACAGAAACAAATATGGTTCTCGTATAATCTCTTCAGCTAGCAGGATTATCCATTTATCCATCAGCTGCCACATTACAAGCGAGGCATAGCATAGCAGCACAGCAAAGGCCTAATCATCTAATATAATTGCCTGCAGCTCACCTGTATCGCAGTATCGCAGTGGAAGTCTAACGGGGATGTGTCAAGCCTCTCTGATTCAGTCAATATTCTTCTCAGTAACGTTTAGAATATAAGTATGTTTAATATAAACATTTTATGTATGAATATACAATGGATAAATAAAGACAATGTAATAAGAAGATATATCTGCGTATATTTACTTATTGAACCACCAATTTTTCCCGCAACTCCGACTTGTAGACAACGAAACATTGGAAATTAAAAATTTTCGAGTGTCTCACTTGTCGTTGACTTGTACTACTGAAAATCCGGATACCTCCTTCGACATCATGTTCTCCTAATACAAAGTTAAATTTTCAAGATTTTCGGAAATTTTCTCAATTTTTCGGCCGTCTGACTTGTCGTCGCGTTGTATCACTGAAATTTCGAAAAATTTTCGAGCGTCTGACTTGACGTTGACTTGTACTACTGAAAATCCGGATACCTCCTCGCATATCATGTTCTCCTAATACCGAGTTCAAAAATCGAGGAAATTTTCGAAAATCTCGATTTTTGAACTCGGTATTAGGAGAACATGATATGCGAGGAGGTATCCGAATTTCAGTAGTACAAGTCAACGTCAAGTCAGACGCTCGAAAATTTTTCGAAATTTCAGTGATACAACGCGACGACAAGTCAGACGGCCGAAAAATTGAGAAAATTTCCGAAAACCTCGATTTTTGAACTCGGTATTAGGAGAACATGATATGCGAGGAGGTATCCGGATTTTCAGTAGTACAAGTCAACGTCAAGTCAGACGCTCGAAAATTTTCGAAATTTCAGTGGTACAACTCAACGGCAAGTCAGACGGTCCAAAAATCGATTTTTTCGAAAATTTCCTCGATTTTTGATCTCGGTATCAGGAAAACATGATATCAAAGGAGGTATTCGGATTTTCAGTAGTATAAGTCAACGTCAAGTCAGACGCTCGAAAATTTTTCGAAATTTCAGTGATACAACTCAACGGCAAGTCAGAGGGTCCAAAAATCGAATTTTTCGAAAATTTCCTCGATTTTTGAACTCGGTATTAGGAAAACATGATATCAAAGGAGGTATTCGGATTTTCAGTAGTACAAGTCAATGAGAAGTCAGGTGGCTGAAGAATTTTAATTTAATTCTACTATTAAATATACGGGTACAGGTTGTGAAAAAAACACATGTAACATGGTTGTAAAAAAATATCCTTTATTGTTCACCAAAAGAATTACAATATAATATATAAAACGGTAATATAATAAAATAACAGTAATAATATATAATATATAATATATAAAACGGTCCATGGGAGGGTTTGATACAAGTAGTAATGACGGAAGTAAGAAACTAGTAGAAATGATATATAGAAAGAAACTAGTACAAATGATATATAGAATGGAACTAGTACAAATGATATATAGAAAGGAACTAGTACAAATGATATATAGAAAGGAACTAGTACAAATGATATATAGAAAGAAACTAGTAAGAAATTACTGATGTAACTCATGTAACAAAGAACAGGATAATATGCTTACTCGTGCGCGAGGTTCCAATATTTCTGGACATTCCGGTGCGCCTAATCTCGCTTGTAAAACACGAAGATGAACGCAAATGCAACACGATAAGCGATTGTTTTGGATTCGCGGTCGATTCCGGAATCGAAGCGATACCGCGACTCCAAGGTAAAAAGAAAAGATATTGAGCGAGTGGAATTCGACGGATGGACGAAAACGGTTACGTAAACGATGCGGAAGGATGATCGAAGTAGGTAAACGCCTGTCGTTGTTGTCAAACTCGAACTGTTCGATCAGCTGAGCGCGTCGATCCACCGCGACCGTTCCCCCCCGCCGCGCCCGCGAGGCCCCAGCTGCTCGATCCACCCTTGGTGCTCGCGGGGGGAGGTGGGGCGGTGCGGAGACGACGACGCTCCGAACTGATCGTTAGATCATTGTTAGTTTATTTAGTATATACAAAGTGTAACAATCACAGGAGCAATAAAAACGGTTAAATAATCTTTAACAGCGATACGCAGAGAACTGAAAATAGGAATGAAAATCAATATATTAGTATGAATATAATTATAGAAAATCACGTCCTCCTTATCACATGACATCTTTCTTTGCTTTTCGTAGCTGACGTGAAGTTTGTTTCACTCACCCATGTGACTGCCAATCGGTGCCTTAGAACTTATTGACAGTTAGACTCGAAGAGCGCGCTCACTGCGCGACTTTCTGCGCGTCCTCTACGAAACACGTGCTGGCACACGTGTAAACTGCCGAACACAGTGACGCGTACATGGTTTATGTTTACATGCAGTAACGCGTATTTTGGAAAAAAATCTCTAAATAAAGCAGTCTACATTCAGTTGAAACTCGGCAAACTAGATAAACACACAATATGACGGAAAAGTTACGAAGATACGAGAAAATTGATTTTTTAGGAGAAGGACAGGTTAGTAATCAGTAGACTACGGATCTTTATGCATTTACGAAGAAATTAACTGGATGAAATATACAACGATGAAAGATACACAAAATCTAAGAATATTGTTATGTTGTTTCTAACGTGGAAAGATTATTAAGGGAGAAAATAAATTTTTATTTAACTGCTGCTAACCACAATCAATGCAGTACCTTTTTGTATTTTGCATAAAGATCCATAGTCTAATAATTAGATTTGGTTTGTCCTCTTGGTGGTATATATACATGTTAATATTTACCACTATTTCAGTTCGCCACTGTTTACAAAGCCAAAGATATCGAAACGTCAAAAATTGTTGCTGTAAAAAAGGTTCGCATAGATACTTTACATAAATTTATAATGTTGGACAATGTATTATTTGCTTGATATGATTGCAGATTAAAGTTGGAAGCCGGGCAGAAGCTAGAGATGGAATAAACAGAACAGCTCTGAGAGAAATTAAATTGTTACAAGAACTGAAGCACGATAATGTGATTGGATTGCTAGGTATACTTTCAGCGTATATTGTAGTAAACTGTACAAAGCTATATAAATTAGTAGACTACGGATCTTTGTGCATTTACTGTTTATAAAAATGTTCGAAGAACACTGGTGTATCGAATTCGATACAATTTAGTACGATTTTTATTTTATTCTGAACCACAAGTGTGGGTCTGTCGATCTTTATGCAAAATAAGAAATCTACTTTTATTTCAGATGTTTTCGGCCACAAGTCTAACGTGTCGTTGGTGTTCGATTTTATGGACACAGATTTGGAGATCATAATAAAGGACAACAATATCGTGTTAACTTCTGCGAATATTAAAGCGTATATGATTCAAACTCTGCAAGGTCTGGATTACCTGCATTACAACTGGATACTCCACAGAGATCTAAAGCCGAACAATTTACTTGTCAATGGGGAAGGTGTATTAAAGATTGGCGATTTCGGTCTTGCTAAATTTTTCGGTTCGCCGAATAGGATAAACACCCATCAAGTGGTTACCAGATGGTATAGATCGCCAGAATTATTGTACGGAGCAAGACTCTATGGAGCTGGGATAGATATGTGGGCCGTTGGATGTATATTAGCAGAACTTTTACTGAGAGTACCGTTTTTACCTGGAGAATCTGATTTAGATCAACTGACTAGGATATTTCAGGTGCTGTCTTTTTTACATCCATTAAGTTGAAGGGAAAGCTCTGTCGTATTTTCAAGAAAACATTTCAATCAATTTATAAAAATATATGTTTGATATTATTTAATGATTTGAAACAGCTTGTTTATATAAATACGACATAAGTTCTCGATCAACCTAATATTAACGACAATAATAGGCTGCAGATGTTTATGCAATTTTTAATTTTCTCTGGCAAATTTCGAGAAAGCTGGAAGAAGTAAAATCTTATTTTCAGTGGTAGTAGCCTTTATGGATCTGAGATAACTAGAAAACGTATTAAATTCTGTGGAATTTTATGTTCTAGCATTTTTAG
The DNA here is from genome assembly GCA_916610235.2 of Lasioglossum morio. Lineage (NCBI taxonomy): Eukaryota > Metazoa > Arthropoda > Insecta > Hymenoptera > Halictidae > Lasioglossum > Lasioglossum morio. The sequence continues at coordinate 6,454,926 of OU744325.1, read as the reverse complement.
AAGCTATAGAAATGCATAAAGATCCGCAGTCTAGTGATAATGTTGTTTCAAGTTCCTTTGAACTTATTTTTATGCAACTTTTAGACACTAGGCACGCCCACGGAAGAAACGTGGCCGGGAATGACTGAACTACCAGATTTTATTCAATTCAAACCATTTCCTGGAACACCATTGAAACACATATTCACCGCAGCTGGCGATGACCTCTTGGATTTAATTGCTAGCTTTCTAAACGTAAATCCTCTGGAAAGATGTACGTGCGACCAGGCTCTCCAAATGCCATACTTCAGCAATAAACCGGCACCAACACCTGGACCCAGACTGCCTCTCCCTACATCTGTGAAGCGGCAACCGGAAGAAAAACCTAATCTGAAAAGGAAACTACTCGAATCGATGGATGGTGCATCGCTTGCGAAACGATTACAGTTTTAACTAAAACTTTCAGTTAGAATTAATTGCGAATTGTTGCGACCAGTAATTCGTTAACATTGTTTTTGTTACTGATTTAGCGATAAATTAGAAGTGTAATATATACAATTGACTTAGAGACAAGATGGAAGAGTGGTGTGATTTTTACTGGATACTAATCATGTGCAAATGATGGGTAATCGTAAGATGCGTTAGGAAACAATATGTACTGCGTGCTCGAAATAGAGTGATAGCGAATTAACGTATTTTTGTTACAAGATTATTGAGTGATCGAACGAAATGTAAAGTATCGCGCATTAAAGTATTCGATTCAGTGCATGGTACACGCTTGTCTTGAATATTATTTTAATTAATTTATAAATGTATGAACACGACGAAAATTTACATTTGAAACTTCGGAACTTTTCGACGCTCTTTTTCATTTGATCAATCGATTAATAATTGACCAGCGTACTAGTCTGATGTCGGTTGTTTTCAATAATTAATCTTTTGCACTTTTTCGAGTGCTAAGGGTTAAATGATCCCTTCATCGACGACATAAAAATTCAGAGAGAGAGAGAGAAAGAGGATAAGGACAACCACGGGTTGAAATAACACTGCGTTTTTGAAAAATACAACATTATGCTGCAGTAATTTTATTAACTTAGAAACTAGTAAGAAATGTTTAATACGTGAACAATTTCGTAACCGGTGGAAATAGTTGAATCTCGGTAGCTCCGAAGAAGCTTACACGCCGGATAACAAAATTATTAAAACTGTAATAACATTTCGCAGCGTATTTTCGTTTGCAGCAAGAGTAATCATTCCATATTTTGTTTCTCTCCATAAGTACAAATATTACCAAATGTTTTCTCTCACTTCTATCTGCGATGCTCCGTCAACATTTGTTCTTTTATTTGTGGGAACTGTTGGCGATTATAAACGGTAACGTTTTCCTTCCCCCTTACAAATAATTATATATTCCCTTTCCAGAAAGAAAGGAGCTCGTGTTCCTCTCGCACGTTCTCTCTATCGTGACAATGATTCTGTAAATAGTCTTTTAGTTTTTACGAGTACTGTTCAGCAGCGACTGTATCTTTTCAATCAGTTGCTAACTAACATCCGTGCACAACTTGAAATATATATATATATATATATATATATATATATATATATATATATATAATTATTACACATATACATAAACCTAATCAATACTGATGGGTAACAAGAACATAAATACAATTGAATCGAAAGTACAAAATCTATCAATTTTTTTCCTCGACAACAACGCGAATTCGATAGTTTCGAATTTTGATTTGAGAAACGGTACGTCCGCTATGGAATTATTTATGATGATGAATATACAATCTCGTATTCCGATATTATTTATACAGAATTCTGTAACAAAATCCGTTTCAGACCCGTATATGTATATTAGTTACATTAAAAGCATAACTTAAGACAACATGTGCATACTTAAATACTGAAGCAACATTTATTAATCGTCTTTCCATATATTTTCTTGACGCGAAAGTGCTATGCTGGAGGCTCTATCTAAATCAACCATGATAATTCGAAGATATGCGTTAGAAGATTACCACATTGAATGTACAATTTTAATCTAGGAAATAAAATTCTATCGTTACGAAATTAGTAGAAGGTATTTTCTTTTCCACTTTCATGTTTCAAAGATTGAAAACCATGTTTAAATGCGTCGGAATAATATACCAATTCAAAGGCAAGTAATCTCCTAAAACACGTTAGAATGTGCAAATGATAAATTCGTTTGAACATATTGTATTGTGGTCTAGGGCTGTTACTTTTCCTTCAGAGGTCGAAGATTTTGAAACTTCTACAATTATGCATTAGTTATGCATTCAAAATTGTTGGAGAATTTTTCAAATTGAAGATGTCAATATATTGTATCATATATATATATGATTTCTCTATCCAAATTATTAACACAATTTTTATTATGCATTTATGGCTCCTGAAAATTTTCAAAAAATGCTAGAATATAAAATTTGACTTAAAGTCTAGTGATGATTCGAACCTCCCTAGTAAATTATTAGAAGATTAAAAGAAATATTTAAAGTAATTGAGGATGCTTTGAGAGTCAATTGAGGTTTCAAGAAACACACTATCAAAATAAAAATAAGAAACCACACCGTCCCATTTAAAAGGAGAGAACCGAGTTCTTTTTATCTGTACAATAAATATATCTTTTATAACTGGCTGCATTTATATTCTGTTTATAATTCTATTAGTCAAAGATCATGAAATACCATGAAACTCGTTTAAGTTACTACTTCATACGACTCGAAGAATTCGAAGTTCCTTTCGAACCCTTTGAATGCTCGAAGAGTCGAAGCTCCGGAAAAGTAACAGCCCTACTGTGGTCCCTTCTTATTCAGATCGAACTATAATTAACGACTACGCGACAGTCTCATTTTCAACGAGTGAACTGCCATGTTCTCTTTTCCGTTTAAAAACCTGTGTCAATGTTCGCCGGACTAAAGAAAACGAAACAGCATAACAATTACCGCAATTTCCGGTACAAACGAGAACGCAAAGATACTAACAAATCTTAGTTGTTTATTGTTTGGGAACGAAGTGGAGAAAATCGTAGTATCATTGTAATACTACCGAGACAAGGAAGATCTACAGAAAAAAAGCAGTTTACAGAATTTCTTTTTTCTTTTTTTTTTGTTGAATGGTGTACAATGTACTAATACTTTACTATGTTTCTTTCTTTTTACAACATAAATCTGTCCTTTCGTGCCAGTTATTTACACATAAAAAATAATACACTTAAGATGTAGATTTTTTACTGTACACGATATATATATGTATATATATATACTTAAAGCAATAGAGTTAGATTTACAAAATCGATATTACACAGAGTGTAGTATAAAACCAGAAAACATTATCTAGTGCGATTTACAAAAAAGTAAACCGTTCCTCTTCCTCATTCTCGTTATCGGCGTGTTCGTCTCGAACATAAAAATGAAAAACTGCCACTGTTCTTTTTGTTTTCATCGTTCGTGACACATGTGTATGTGTGTACGTGTGTGTCGTACGTTAACTGAACATTATTATTTGAGCGTGACAACTGTAGTAATTAATTGCAAACAGAAAAAAAAATAACAATTTCAATCGTTCGATTAAATACGTAATCATCCGTTAAAGTCACCACCGCTTGAAATTGTAACGTAAAGAATAGATTTAATGTTTCTCGTGTTTGTATACACTATCTCCTATCCTGCGTGCACTTTGTAAGGAACATTGTATTCGATAACATTAGCATTTCTTTTATTATGCCCTTCAGCATCGCCCTACACGTGTAACATGCTTGTAAAACATCCCTTAATCCAGTAGGGCTCGTATCTGTTTTAAATAGGATGCATTATTCAGTACATAAAATAGGATACATCGCAAACAGTACATAGGACATAGTATCGTAAAAGAAGAAACGGGAACATACATCTTCCGCAGACATACGAACGTCGAAACAAAACGAAATTCTTCGAGATACATCACCGGGACTAAGATATTATGAATTATGATGCTTTTTTGTTTCAATAACTCTTTAATTGTTGATATTATTGTCTTACGTTAGAGTCCCATAGAGAACACGTACTTGAAAAACAGTTTTCGAAGGATCATTTCCCTGGGCATGAAATGCAACCAAGATTCCGCAATAGTATATGTTTACGAGAGTCTCAATTAGACTGCGGATCTTCACGCACGAAAGTCAAAATCGTTGGAGAATTTTGAAAATTCAATTAAAGGAAGATACAACGTTCGATTTCGTTTCTATTCCTTGCGACAGATGCTGACAATTTTTATTTTGCACAAAGATCCGCAGTCCAAGTTAATCATTGTCATTTCTTTCTTTTTTTCGGTTCATTAAATCATATACTATGTCCTAAGCAAATATTTTGAAGCAGTAATCGATGCGCAGTCTATAGAGCACATGCAGCAGACAATTTGCTCTTCGCAGTTTGTTTTCTAGACATTTGATTCAGTATTTAAAGTAACATATGTAACAACTTATGCAACCAACAACATGTTATGACTACCTTATAATGCTTATCTTCCTTAATTTCTTAGTTTTTTTTTTACATTAAGTCAATATTTACCAAGATCTTTAAACAATATTAGTACATTTCAATTCTTCGGGAGAGATCAACAACGTAGATCCATCGAATGTAATTCGCACCGGTACACATGGGTATATCTTTATAGAAACGGCATGAAGATTTTCGTTCAACTGAAATGTAACATATCGTGGTTTGACGTCACTCTATATTATTTAAAAATCATGGTAGCTCGGTTCTACGACAAGAATGTTTAATCGCAAATTAAAACGAAACTATGTCCATTCACGGATTTAAAATAAGTAATACATATGTTATGATATAGCTGACCGTAATAATAATATCACATCTCCGAATACTACTTAGCAAGAAGTGTTATAAAATAAATGTATATATAAATCAGTTTAGACAAAAAATATAGGCGGTGCATTTGCTTGTTTCTCTAGACGACTATCATATGTCCCCAACTATCAAGAAGAACGTACTCGCAATTTTCGCGAGACACGAACTGCTTCTCGGTTTTCTTTTTAGCACGGTACATTTTCGTTTTCCCAATGTTCAAGATGATTCCACAACTCACCCCTCGTTTTATAAATACTTTGTAAAATTATTCTTCAGTCCATTTCGTATCGTTATTGAAAGTTCAACGTTTTGTTATTATACATAAATTCAGTTTGAATGTCTCAATTCTTGATTGATAAGTTTCACTTTAAGAACGTGTTTCATTACTATTCAACGAAAAAAAAAGGAAAGAAACTAAACAAACAGAACAAACATTGTATATGTTTATCGTTCGTAAAAGTTATTCGAATTTACAACAAAGAAGTAAAAACTAATTCTGAAAGCTACTACTGTTTCATTTCTTGTCTCGTTGCTTCTGCATTTCCAAGCGGAGAGAGGATACAAATGCAGCAGTCTTATCGGCTGAATGTTTTCTCTGCATCGCTGCGTTACCAATGTAGAATAGAGTTTATGTAGCGTTGTTATCGTGTTTCTTTCTCAGAGAACTGAGAGAAAGACACTCGCAATGTTAACGATAGTAATTAAAGAATTCGAGACAGTAACGTATCAACATCAATCAATTGATAAGAGAAACGCAGTTCAGAGTAATGTCGAAACAGAACGAAATGTATCATTGCAAACGTGAAACACTCTGTGTAGCTTCTCGATTAGGCACAATGTTCGAAAGCAATAAATCCCTATGTCTCTGTTCAAATAAAAAAAGTTCTTTTGCGGAACACACTTTCCCAATACAGACTATACCTCCCTACAATTCATTGTAATATTAAAAGTAGAAATACATATTTCATTGTTTACTACTGTTTTTTTTTTAGTTTATTATATCATACATATATATATATATATAAATATAAATATAGTATATTTATATATATATACTCAATAGTCAGTCCAAGGCAAACATTATCCGCAGTAGTATAATATAATATAGCTACTATTTTCGTATCATTTTTTTTGTTGTTGTTTAAATCGATCTACCTATATATTACTTTCTTTTAAAAAATGTATACTTAACATTTAATATAATATAATATATATATATATATATATATTGTATACATATATGTATACACATATATATATATCTCTTTAAAATATTTACAGTCGATACTATGATACAGTAATTTTAATTGTTTCTTGTATTTATACTTTATAAAGGCAATTATCATCATAACTATGTTTTTTTATTTATACGTGTATATATATGTATTACATATATGCACATGCACGTATGTATACATACATATTCGTACATGTATGTGTGTATATACACATACGTAACAGATGCATATATATACTTTTATATATATATATATAGTATATTATGTAAACATGTTCATTTTTTACAGCAATCATATTCATAGTAGGACAGTTTATAATACATGTAGGAATATTACTTGATTTTTTTATCCACACCTCTACACATATGTACACAGGGAGTGTCATGATCATACAAATTATGTTTTGTCTTATTATTGCGTTATATTTTCATGTCACTTCTTTGCAAATTGGAGTCGTCTATTCGCATCAACAGGAAAATTGGCTGGTAAATCAAACGAGATCTAACGACTGTACAAATACGAAAGATAAGAAACGAAAGAACATTGAGAAATCTACGTATTTTTGATTTTCTGATACGTGTGCACACACACAAATATACATTACGATATACGAAGGTCGATTCACTGCCGCTGTAGGTGTCACTTCTTTAACAAATGTAGCAATCGATTAACTGAAATTAATGGCTGAAATAATATATTATAGATGTTGAAATAGATGTTTCCTGTTTAATAGAAGAAAAGTCGAAATAATTTTGTTAGGCGTGTAGTCTGATGAAATCGTTGGCTGTCCTGTACAAGCAGACGAAGTAGATCATTAATTATGCAATTCTTATCTCGGCTTGAATCGTTAATAAATCGAAGCATACGATTGCAACTAAAGGAGGAACTGATCTGATAACAAAACAAATAGATTTCGCAAATTTACTTCACCTTTGGTAACTTAGAATTCTCTATTAGCTCGTCGGAAATCTTGTCTTTCGGGAATGTAATCATTAGACTGCAGATCTGTATGCGAAATAAAAATTCTCTGTGCTAATTGCACGAAATACAAGACTCACCAAAAACTGTATCACATCAACATCATCATACATCAATTTCTGTCCAACAACTACTGTAATGCGAAATAAATATTTACTAAATTTAAAGTTGATTTTGTAAATACTGCATGCGAGTAATTAAAAGTTAATATAATTTGAGTGTGTCCGAAACAGCGCAATATTCGTCTTAAATTCTTCTGATAGTTTTACTCTTCTGTATATCGCCCACTCATTTTTCTCGTAAATGCTTCAAATCCGCAGCCTATTAATCATACGTGGTAGAAGAAAGAAGTGTACACTCCCATCCATAAAGGACCTGTATTACGAAATAAAAATAACACTTCCTAATTTTTTCCAATGCAGAAAACATGTGAATCAAATCTGACTAAACTGTCGTATATTTTCGAAATTTTTGTAATTATTCTTATAATTCAACATTTATTCAAATAGTATATGTATATACTTAATTTTGCATTCAAATTTTATAGTATAGCAGCTACATCTAATCAAAATACATCAATCGAATCAAGCTGGAAGATAAGCAAGTGTCCGGTGATTTATCGACGGGAGTGTATGCGATTAATTTCATCTTGTTGACCATACTGATCTTGGAAAGATCTTCGTGCACAAAATTCTAGAGATAGGAGAATGAAAGAAGAAGAAAGTCTTGAAAAAAGTATTCAAACGTGGTTCAGGTTATTCAGAGTTTCATTTTTCTTCGTGTGCTCTATTTGAGAGTCTGTTGGAGATCGCTATTAACAATTCAACAGTGTCTTCAAATCCAAGATCGTTTTCATTCCAGACTCTTCTTCAATGACGTAAATACTCGACAAATTAAACTGAAAGTATCTTTACTGGTGTACTACCACCTTAAAAATCAAACGCAAAAATGAAACCGGTCTTGTGTTGTCTGGTAAATTGATAAATTCCATGTACATTTAAACATAAATTGACAACATACAACGAAATTCCGTAGAGTCTGGAATATCAACAGATTCCGTATAAAATGCATCTTAGTTGAACAACCTCCGAACAACAGTAATTTTCAGTGAAAGAAAAAAAAAAGAAATAGTACTTTCATATAGTTGCTAGTTGTGTAGAATTTCTTACGCAAACCATTTAATACTTTATTGTCTTATGAAATTCGATTACTGAAGTTTTAGTAAGCATCAACGCGAGAACGACCGAGCCTAATAAACCAGCGAATAGTTTTTTCCTCTTATTGCGACACAAGTAAATACACGGAGTTGGCGTATCGTGTGTAGAACGTGAGAACGGATTGCACGTAAAATTAAATTAATTGCCTAATCGGACAAAGAATAACCGTTTCGTTCGGAACGGTGAAATTCGTTTGCAAATGATTCGATAGCATTGTTGTATAATTGCTCACGTGGTTCGTCGAATCATTTGTCCGGAGCTGAACGGATGGTGGAAAGACTTATAACTTAATGCCCAGATTATAGATTAATAGTATCCAGTGTGTGCGAATTTTTGGATGCATTGTCCTTTGGTGACGTGGTGGCGACACTAACTTGTTTGCTGGTATTGTTCGTGAACGGCATGGCGAACTTAAAGTCCGAACCGTTCGGTAATTTTCGCATGATCTTTCCAGACGTGATGAGCCTACCGAAGCCTTCTTGATGCGCGAACGCGTATCCCGAACGAAGAGACCGCCTTGTTCGCCTCGTCGATGGTGTACGAAGTATGTCCTGACTCTGGCGAGAACGTAGCTGTGCCAGCCTTTGCTTTAGCCTAACCCTATCGGACAAAGTTGGCCTAACATCTATGAAGAAGAATCTCCACGACAGCACAGGTATTACCAGTATGATACACGAAATCACCGCAGTGAACCAAAACGTCGGCTCGGACATCGCCTGAAATCACACGTACCAACGTCAATGAAATATTTATAGCACAGAGCAGCAACACAAAATAATGGAAGCATTGCTGACTGCAGAGTTATTCGTTTGTAAGAAACAAATACTATATTGAGCGACAAAACTTCTCTTAACACATTACCGACCGGTGATTATTGCATATTTTTGAAAAATGTATGGTACATAGCTAAATTTTCATTTAGCATTTAGTATGAACTAACTAAGTCACACTCAATAACGTCGTCTAATAGTTTCATTTAAGATTGCAATGTCAAAGAAAATTTCTATGCTTTTTTTGGTACAGCAGAATTATTGAAAATCCTATTAATAGGCTTCCGATCGGTAAAGTATTAAGGGAGTGTTCTCCTTTCCAGGATTGCAAAGGTGCAAAAAATACACGCTAATGTTTATTGATAAAAGATGTTGATAAGCTCTATCGAACATATAACGATATACCCATATTCTCCGATTTAAATTCTATCTCTTTTCTTCAAATCTACCAAGACAAAGAGAAGCAAGAAGATATGTTTATCTACATACATTAGGGGAAGAAATTTAGACAAAAAGTTTTGACAAGAGTAAATAAAATACATTCTAAGCTACATGCTATAAAAATAGGACTTTTGAAAGAGACAACGGTCTAGATTGATCTTTTATCTAGAAAAGAGAACACCTCCTTGAGATCATGTTTTTTTCGAGAGTTTAAAAGCGTTTACATACCATAGTGAGACTTCCAACGTAACTACCGCCGATGACGAAGTTATAGAAATAGTCTAAAATAAAATACCAAACGAGCGAGCCCCAAACCATAATATGATTAACGATCGTCCAATACGATGTATCAAGGGCTATTTGAACGGTCACGACTATGACTAATATGGTGGCTACGACACTTCCTAGCAGCATATGATCAGAAAGTACATAGCCCTTTGGTGATACTCCATCCTTGTAGGTCCCTGAACATTATAATATTTCATTATTTCATATGATTCGCTCCGAGACTGAGTTTCGAAATTTCGAACCTACCGTATGGAACCAAAAATAACACGCAACTAGCAAAAAAACCGTGTATGGCACTCCAGCAAAATTCCTTCTTATTGAAAAGCAAATTTTGTAATCCGGGTGCGTAGAGTTTCGGATATAACAAACTGTTCTTGTCATTCACGTCTTGATCGAATATACCAACTGCCATTACAGGTAATGATGTATAAAAGAGATTATACACAGAAATGTACATAGGATCGAATACAGTCTGCAAAGAGAAAAACATGTATGAGAATACGACATAATATTATCTGCAAATGAACGTTTCAATGGAACGTAGGATAAATCAGAATAAAAAGAAAATTCATATCACAACACTCGACTTTGGAGCTGATCGCTCGACAAAGGAATTTTGTAAGTCACATTCGCCTTACAATCATCATTTTGTTATATTAACACTAAACCTACAGTTACCGATCGGCTTTATATATTTTATTTTACTATTATTGAAATTAAATGAATTGAATCTTGTAATTTTTATAAGACAACAGGATTAGTCATTTTTAATGCTCGGTAGGTTTAGTGACAATTCGACTGCGGATTTTTATACACATTATGGCTTCTGGAAATTTAAAAAATACTAAAATATTAAATTCGATAGAATTGCTGTACTTAAAAATTAATGTAGCTTAGAAATTCTTGTGCGATTATTCAAAATATTGTTTACATTATTAAATATGTGGGTATCTGATCAATTACCAAACGTTTAAGTATTGTATGAAGTATCATACCAATTTCATAGCCATAAAATTTTTAAAATCATTCTAGGATGTATAATTCTCGAGTTAAAATTGCTCCGAGTGCAAAGGGTTAAAAGCTGCCTACAAAAATTGAAAATAGCATAAACATCCGCAGTCTAGTGATATACTATATGGATAAAACGTGTAATGAATAAAAAGATGGCTGTACCTGTGCGCTGAATCCGCAGAAAAAGGCAAACCAGATGTGGCATAGCGTAAACGCGAAGTTCTTGTAAAAAAAATACCTAAGAAATTTGCTCATTCTATAGTACGACCATCTACCATGAACGAGGAGCAGTCTTTCCAGAAATCTAAATTGTCCTATCGAATAGTCGGATGCCAACACAGCTTGCAGTCCTTCTTGACCACTGATGCCAACGCCAATGTGAGCTGTCTTGATCATTGAGACGTCGTTAGCACCGTCCCCAATCGCCAAGGTCACAGCGTTTTTATTTTTCTTGATTAACTCGACGACCATCGCTTTTTGTAAGGGTGTCACGCGACAACATATCACAGCTTTACCTGAAATTTTGCCACATTAACATTTTCAATACTTTCTACCAATGATTTCTTCTATCTATCGTATTTGTTGTTAATATAAAATGGTTATTACTTTATTCTATAAATCAATCTTGAAAATGATCTAAACGAAGATCGAAACGTCGAGTATTTAATTTGACAATTTGAAAAATTGTTTTATAGAATAAAGTAATAAATGATCGAACAGTAAACTAACGAAAAATTTTATCTGCAGTAAACTAATTGCTCTAACTTCTCGAAAACGTTCAACTTGTATGGTCCAATATTTAAAATTATCGTCTTTTCAAGAGTGTCCGAATATTAGTGTGTACAAATATTTCGATTCGCTTACATTGGCTTGACACGTCGAGAAAAAGTTGTTCCAGTTGTGGATGTAACGCATGAACTAAGGAGTGCCCGTTGATAACTACAGCGAATCCTGTGGCCTGTTCCATTTCGTGTTCGTCTTGTTCGTCTCTGCTAGGATTGTATTCAGTGTCACTGCTGTATATGGAAAATATAAAAGAAAATATTAAATGACAGCTGTTCTATATCTACGCAACACTTCGATTTGACAAAGTTGAATCTTGGTATCTTTTTTACAAAAGTGAATTGAATTATGCAAATAACTGCTGTCAAGTACAATGTGTATAGGTGGTAAAATATTGAAGTTTTACTTGCATAAGAAAAAGGGGAACTTGAACTGCTTCCGTGGATGTAAGAAACGATGCGCATTAATTATAAACAATACACAAAGTGCACTGTATCATGGACTACTATATATATATATAATGTACGTATATGTATATAATAATGTGACATAAGCACCATACTCTTCGTGTTATTATCATTATTACTAAGATTAATTTTAAGCATACAGAAAGAGAAGGAGTGAGTATCAAGCACATGGTAATTTTCATTATTCGTTTGGGCTGTAAATGTTAAAAACAAAATCTTGGGGCATTGAGAATGTACAAAACGGAAGATTGTAGTATTTAAGAAAAAAGAGGAATAGTTACCTAATTCTACTAATACTGAAGTATCTACATTATAAAGAGAGAATAATCGACAAGCAAGTGGTAAATGGTTCGAATATCTTTCAGTTGTCAAAGAATGGAGAATATTTGGTGAAACTTCATTTCCATATGTATATTAGAGTGGCTCTTATTATCGACTTTTGAATTTCTTTTACAGCACTCCCAGAGAACAACTTTGAGAGGTGTGGTAAAAGAAATTTTGACAAAAACGTTTGACAAGAATAAATGAAAGCCACAGTAATATATACAGATAAATGTATCTTCAATTTTTCATGCAAGTATATGCTTCTCTGTGTCTCGACAGACTCGAAGAAAAGTATATCATTATATGCATAGCAAATCGAATGAAATGAAAAACAATGTTCGATAGAACTTATCGACATCATTAAACAGTTTCGTAAAAACGCATGCCAAATAATATCGTAACCGCTTGACATTTCATAGTGGAGACGTGATTAGAAAAGTTGACGGCTAAACAAGAGAGGAGTTTTCATATCATACATGTCTCATTAATCCGAAAATTCTGACTTCTCAAGTACATCATGATGTCAAAGTGATAGAGAACTAAGTCTGAACAAATTTGATTCGTAGGCATAACCAGACAAGGAAAGCGTTACACAAGAACATGATGCCACATTCAATACGAGAGAGAAACTTTGAAAAATAAATGCGTTAATTAGTCAGAAAATAGGTATGGAGAAGGTTAATGGTTGTACTCCGTCTCTTTCATGTGCCTGACCTTTCCTTGTCCCACCTGAATGTGACAACGGAGAGTGTCGGCCGATTTTGATGGCTGGAAGTCGTTTTGATTGTTTCCAAGTATCGTGTCAATTGATTCTCAACACCGTCGTAAGTAGTAGCATCCACTATAAAAACATCTGTAAGGTCGTCTGTCAACAACTGGCAGGAGTAGCCAATATTGATAGCGGTTTCTGTGTACAGACAAAATCATATAAGTGTCCCACCATGCTGCATCATTTTAAGAATGTTCATAATGTACAAGTATATCAGTACAATTATACAGTGTCCCACCATGCCGTTATCATTTTAAGAATGTTCATAAAAAACTGAACTTTTTGTCAGAAATAGTACATACACTCTCGTCCATAAATCACTGTGCACTTACCTATCTTCTACAAAATGGTAATTAAAGAATACAAGCTTCGAGCTTGATTCTATAGTATTAGCTTGATTAGACGTAGATGTATTTGAATGGAAAAAGACATATTCATATACTATTTGTTGGATAAATGTTTGAAAAAAGAGTATTCAAATTTTAATAAGTGTCCGGTGACTTACGGACAGGAGTGTAGTTCTTCAGTTTTAGGTGGGACAAACTGTATAACAGTTAGACGCAATGTTCACCAATATATTCGAGTATATGTTTACCTTGCTTGTCCCCAGTTAACACCCAGATCTTGATACCAGCAAGACCTAAATTAGCAATGGTTTGAGGTACACCGTCTTGTAACTTATCTTCAATGGCAGTCGCGCCCAACAACGTCATGTCTTTCTCAATCTCCTCGTAGATCGCATCCAACTTGTCGTCCCTATTCTCTTGGCTGAGGGCAGCTTCTTGATGACGTTGTTTCCAATCATTGAAGAACTGTTCGTCCAGATCTCGGACCGAAAGGCACAATGTTCTCAAGCCCTCGCCCGCGAATTTATTAAGATGATCTAATGTTTTCGCCATGATGTCCTCGCTTCCTTTTTTCAACCGTTCGTAGATAACATTATCAGCTCCTTTACAGTATAATCTAAGATGTCCGTCCCTTCTCAGGATCACCGACATTCTTTTCCTAACGTTATTGAAGTCGAGGATACAGAGCAGCTCGTATACTTCTCGGTTGCCCATCACCTCGATCGTTATGCTGTTCGGAGATCTTTCTTTGAACACGAAACCGAAGTTTCTCGCAGCGGACACGAGAGCTGCCTCGTCTGGCGACTGCGCTTGATATTCTAGCTTGCCGTTCTTTTCCTCGGGCATAACGGTGTGACAGAGCGCCAACAGCCGAAAGAAACTGTGAACATCCTCGTTGTTCCTCTTCACAGCCTCGAGCAACGCGGTGTCGTAGAACTTGAACTCCGGCTCGTAGTCTTTGTTGAACGAGAAATCCAACGGCGGTAATGTCTGTAAAAGCACAGTCGTACATTACTAGAAATTGCACCGTTGTTCCAAGATTCTCGCGATTGTTAATGTTAATTACGACACACAAAAGACGATATGTGGAAATGGAAATACTAGAACTCGAAGTTAAATACCTTGCCTCCAGATAAATAGATTTGGTGTAAGTCAGCGGGCACATAAGATGTTAGAATTTTATAATTCCTTAAAGCATCGTCAACAATTAATTTGTTTCATCTAAGCGGACCATGGTGGCGTTCTACGCATGCAAACTAATATACTAATTCGAGATGGGATGAAGTATGTTCTACTGTTTACCGGACACAAGAAATTTCTGATAACAAATTACTAATTCATTTCTTTTTTTATGCCGCAGCACGATGAAATATCATTACTTCATTACCCTCTGGTGTGTCACTGTGTCTTATCATTTTTTATATTTCTAACTAATGTTTTCTATATCTTAAACGAAATTATTGTAATACTTCATGTTATTTCTAATAACCGGATGGGTCATGGCAACTGGTACCTTTACCCTGCTTCGTGTATATTCTTGAGCAAAGAGATATAAAAGACATGTGACATATAAAAACAATTAATTAGAGTAGCAAAACGTTCAGAATATTTGAATTTCAACATTGCAAAGATTGAATTGAGAGCTTCATCCCATCCCTAATGCTAATGAGTAGTATCGAAGCAAGACATTTAGTGAGAATAAACATTGCGTTTAGTGGAAATAATAGTGTAGGTACCATACGTAAACTCTACTTGCAACAGAAAGCATAGAAACAGAACGATAGATGAGAACAGGATAGTGAACGAAACACTCTTCGCTTGGCGGAAGGTGTGCATTAATTATTAACATGCGTACTGAAAATTTATGTGGAATCATCGAACTGCCATAGATGCCTCGTTCTGGAAACATATTGGATATCCTGTCCACGTGTTCCAGTAGACGTACACTCGGGCCAGTTATGGGCGTATAAACTTGAACAAATTCTTGACCGTTTTTCCATCTCATCGTTGGCGTTTGGGCAGCTTTGTCCGTCTACATGCAGCACACACATGCTAAGTGATGTACATGAAAACTTATGCAAAATATGGCCAAACTGTGAGATGATTCGATTTTGTTATCAAGAAACAGAATACTGAACAATTAACATTCCTTAGACCCCGAGAACACATACAGGGTAATTCTGGGACAAGTTACTGCTCTTTTTTAAATAAAAATAGAAAAAAACGATAGAGGACAAAATCATGATACCTCCTAACTTCCTATGACCTGTAATTTCTCTTTATTCTTAAATGCAAACAAATTTTATTATCCCACGTATAAAAGTACTAATGTTTGACATTTATTTTAGCAAATTCTTATTTGACAATTTCTTTAATATTTAGAAATTTTTTAACATGCACTGGTATATGAAGCACGCGTGTGATTTTCTTTGAGTAAAAATAATCCAAATTCCACGAGTTATATTTTTTCTCATGGAACCTCGACTCAAAAAGAATTGGGTTGCATGAAAGAATAAAGTGCAATTGCACCTGGCGGGTGCATCGGTGCATCCACATGAAAAATAAGGTCGCTGGAAGTTAGGATGTATCATGACATATGATTTTCCCAGAATCGTCCTGTATTCTTTCTTGATAACAAACATGGAATGAATGAAATGTTGTCGAGTACCGATGCTTCTTGACGACTTAATTGTACTTTGTAGAAGCATGCATACCGAGTGTCTCATCTGATATTACCATTCTAATTGACAACGTAATTGTTTCAATGCGAGAAATCGAGATATTAATATCAGGTGGGATACCCCGTAAATTAACCATAAAACGAAACATGTGCATTTACGTGAACGTATCTTTGAAAATAAACCTTGTTTCATACTTGTTCGTGACGTTACTCAATCATTTGTATCTTTTTGATGTGAAGCGTCTACATGACAAGGAGAAAATTCAAATATCGTTGGTGCAGTGAACGGTTGCGAGTCACGGTAAATTCAGTTGTAATAATAAACCAGTGTTGTTTCACTTGAACATTCTATTGGTACAATTACGGAACACATTGAATGCTACACAGAAAAGATAGAACGGACTATTCGACTCCGTCGTTGTAACAAAACGATTCGGTGACAAAACGTACCCCATGATCAGCATCGAGTCTGGTTACAGATAGAGAGACAAAAGAGACTCACCTCGTTGAGATCGACGACTTCACCGGTAACTTCATCGATAACGTCCCCGTAACATTTCCCCGCCACGGAACACTTGTTAAAAGTCATAATATTCTGCGTGAGTGTTCCGGTCTTATCGGAAAATATATATTCTATTTGTCCCAACTCCTCGTTTAACGTGGTAGTCCTTGCCTTAGCGTGCGTGTTCGTGGGCGCGTAGTACATCTCCTCGTCCCAGTTAATCAAAAACGACTGAACGAATCGGATAACTTCGACACTCACGTACAAACTGATTGGCACCACCGTGTTCAATACAATAGCGTAAGAAAAGAACACAAGCAGAGCGATCACTGTGGCACCGCCCATAGGCTCGGTAGGCACCAGCGAGTCCCATGGCAGGTATACTTGGAAATAACGGCCGACCAGGCTTTCCCAAATACCACAGCCGATCATACAGAACAAACACATCGAAAGTAAAAAGAACACTATCCCGATGATCAGAAGATTCAGCAACCTATCTATAGAGGTCCTCTTAAATTTCGTCTTCCCTGAGTTTTGCATCAATTTGGTATCCTTGCCTGCAAAGATCACCACCCCATAGCACCATTGCGTGTTTCTAAGCACGCAACCCCGTAATATTACTTTATCGTTGTCCAATGCGTATCTGAAAACAAACGCAAATTCATTAGCACAGGTATTACAATCTTGAAGTGATATTATAATATTAGTCTTGTATTTCTCAAACAATTTTGAACATTGAATACTTTTAAAAGTGTTTCGATGGAACTCGAGGTCTTTCTGAGTTGGACTGAACCGATGATTCTTACCTTCGTGTCCTCCACGTAAGTGTACCATCAAATTTATTTAGCAAGTTGTTAGGTGTTTCGCAAACAATCTCTCCATCGAATTGACCAATCAATTCATGGTTGTCCATCATCTCGGCAGTTTCAGGTAAACACTGTCGACACTTCAAATTCGTTTCCCTGAAATAGTAGCATCGTTATTGTCATTCGATCGGTGTTAATCGGTGTCGGTAACGATTTAACGAGTGTCTAGCGTTAATACGAACCCATCTAATTCTGCAGTTTCAATGTAACAAAGACCGTTCGGCTCACTAGTAGATAAAAGAAGGACGTCGGCAGCAACGAACTGATCGTTCTCCATTCTGATTACATCGCCTACTTGGACTTGCGACCACTTCTCTTCTCGCAGACTAGTACCTCGGAGAGTCTGGGATTTTCGATTGTTCACTTGCGAGTCGCTGCTATGCCGTTGCTGGAATACGATTTGTATATTAATAAGCATTGTCGAGGATATTCTTAGCACATTATCTACCAGCGATTATTTCATTATTTTTGGAAGTCTATGGCCCGTGGCTGAGGATTTTTTAATGGATCAGTTAGGTTTCCATTTGCTACTATTTATTAATAAAGCTTCCGGTAGATAAAGTGTTAATAATTTCATACGTAAATACTGTAGCACTTTTTGATATAATGCGATTCTAATTAAAGGGGTGATTTCTCAACAATTAATTTTTTACAATATCGTATATATTACGAAATGTGAAATGAACTCTTTCTTTTTTAATTTTCACTTAGACCACTTTCAATATTTTATCTGCTTCTCATTGCAATTTGCTTGTTTCCCAATAACCAAAAATAAAGTCTGTGTTTTTACACTGGAGTTTTCTTTATGCAAGATAAATATTTTCTACCTGTTTTACAACAAACTATAGTGAAATATTTATTGTTTTTTAAATTTCTTTAACGTTTTAACTATTTTATACTATACGTACTGATTTTTATCATAAATTAATAAAATCCGCTGTCTAGTAATAATTGACGATCATTAAAAATTGAAGTAGAGGAGTATAATTGTACAGCGAAGGATGATAAAATAATAATGTTGGGATTCATGCAAATTGCGGGTTTTGAAGTGAAGTTCAAGGTTACACACGAATTATGCACAGTTCTTATTGGAAGCGAGATCGTGTTACGATAAAAATGGCAGTTCTCCGCGATGAATTAAATTCTTGATAACTGTACTATAACTGAATCAAAGGTATCTGATCGAATAACGTTTCTGCTTGGACGATATGTATATCGTTTGCACGTGTATTTAAGAATAACTCCATACGAGAGTCATCTCTGGTTTGTGTGAAACCACGACGGATCGAGTAAGCAATTGAGAGTATCAATGAATTCATTATCGCAACCATTCTCACGTAACATAAACAGAGGTAACACTTTTCCACTTAAGAAAGTTAAGTGAGCATTTTTCAGCTGGCCGACACGAGGAATGCATCGGATGCATTATGCACACCGGTTAAACCTAACCACGACCAGCTGAGCCTTTTAACTTCGTTTATTTTTTAAAAACGTTCGCACACTCGCACAATGGCGGTTGGCTACATTTAACCCTCTTAGCTAACACTTGTTGTATGGGCATTTAAGTTAATAGTACACGGTAACACTTTTCTCAACAATTCTTCACACTTCACTGCATGATTTTATTTTAATTGAGATGAAAAAAATTGAAAGAAGGTCAGTTGTTGTGTTTGAGGGAAAAATATTAAAGCAACATATTCAGAAAAATAAACATAAATAAACACATAATTAGTTTACTGTATACTCTTTTGCAGTTTCTAGAATAAATAACTGTCGCTGTAAATGTCTTTTTCATTCGCAAAGCAATAAATTCTTTTGAATAACAACGCCTTTTGATGTATCACCGTTTCAAAGAAAATTGTCAAGCTTCTTTTAAACACAGCATTGCCATACAGAGGCTTCTGTTGGTTAATATTTTAAAACCACTTCACAAGCTTGTGCACAAACAATTCGTTGAATTTATATTATTTTCTTTTATATTCGCTTTCTTCCCTTTGTGTTCAAACTCTTTCTGCTTGATTCAGGATTTTACTCGAGACTTCATTTTGCAGTGCATAATGGGACAAATTAAAGTCGCAACGAGATTCTAGCCGCAGAAGTTAGTTTCATTTAAAAGAAACGAAGTTGTGTCTCAAGAAAAGTGATTAACACAATGGATTATTTAGAAGATGTCTATCCAGTTTCTTTTGCTTTTCTTTAAAATAACAGCGGATTTTACGCATTTATGACGAGTTGGTGTAATTTAAAACATTAAGAACAGACAAATTTAAAAATGCTGTCACATAATGTTCGATCTATTGAACATATTAAGAACACTTTTGTTTTTTATAGAATCTAGTGATGTGAAATAACTGATTAACTCATTTTTTTAATTTTCACTTAGACCACTTTCATGAAACAATAAAGTCTGACGAGGACAACGTTACTGAACATCGTGGAAAATGTTGGGCATTGACACAAGGGTTGAAAAAGGGAAGTCATGGTAAATATTGTCGGCCGAAAAGATCATTAAGAAATCACTCCTTGGTCTAGAAAAGCGTATAATCGTCGCGTGTCTTTCATACTCACAAAATCGTCGTAAGCATCTTTGATGGCAGTGAGCATGAGCACCCCTATAAGGGGTATGGCTGTAGTGATGGGGGTCAAAGAGGAGATAGCGGGGATCACCTGAAGCACCAGCAGGCATAGGAAGTAAAAGTTGGCGAGCCGTTGAAATTGCTCGAATAAATTTAATGGTAGGAACGACAGAACCGAATACTTGGACGTCTTGATGTAGTTGTTCTAAAAAAGAAAATACAATGACGGAAGTCCGTTTGTCGTTCACAAAGTGGACGCCGCGCCGCCCTTAATTAACGCCGCGAACAGAACGTTTATGAAGTGTAATCTTACCGCATAATTAAACTGTGAGTTGAACTCGCGATTATTGGCGCGAATTCTCCTCTCCGTTTCTGAAAAAAAGAACAAGATCGCATTGTATTATCGATTGGCGATTTGATCGTGCAAAAACCGTGCATTTTAGAAAAATTGTTCTCGTCGAAACGTTCGATCGATGATTCTCATTTTACGGCGACTGATTGTTAGATATTTCTATTTCACGTGCATTTAAATACACGTTTATCAAAGTCTCCGCATTTTAATTCGTATTCAATTTTAGTGTACATGTATAAAATAGACAGAAAAATCAATTTGAAGACCAGTCGCATTTAAAAAATGTAATCAACTAGCCCTCTAGTTTATTAAAGAAGAAAACACCATTCTGGAGCAACTACTGTTGCTGATAGGTAGACTACAGACCTTTATAGCAAAATTGAGTAAATTAAGGAAAGAAATATCATTTATATTTAGTTTTGTTTCACATAAAGATCCGCAGTCTATTGATATGTTCAAATATTTTCTTTCCGGTTCTACAATAGTCAGATGTTTAAATTTATTCTTGTACCAACAACCACGAAATTTGGGAAACCATTGTCACGATACGTAAATTGATATCAGCGTTCTAAAAATGATAAAAATTAAAATGAGGATACATTATGGATGGATTATTAATAGAGCGCGGATGTTTCTGCAATTTTCAAGAAAGTGGGAATAAATAAATTCTTGTTTTCAGTGGAATTTTATATGCTAGCATATTTTTTGAAAATTTTTAGAAGCCGTAAATGCATAACGATCCGCAGTCTAGTTATTAATACACGTTCAAAACCACTATCTCTACCGATTACGCTGTTTTCCGCCATTTTCATACGGTCGGTCGGTCGCGCGCGCATAACGCAACGTGCGCCGATTATAATTTCGCAGTCCGTTATTAGCGGCCGACTAGGTCGGAATCACAAAAGCCAGTGAAAGTATCAATTAAGTATTACGTATGAATGAAACAACCGTACGCCGTCTCCGCAAATGAAATACCGACGAAACGAAATAACAACGCGAGCTCATTGTTGCGACAAGGTAACAATTCGTAAACTGGAAACCAATTCGAAAACTGGAAGCAAATCGAGTCTTTTATTTCTCGGGTTTCGACGGTTACGGTCGTGCAATGTTTCATCGTCCCCGCTGTTATATGGAAAATAAAAATACATTGTACCGGTCTCTTCTACCGGTTTATACAGGAGTGGGGCGGGATTTTTCAAAATCGAGCCACACTTCGCACGTCTTCCTCCTCGAAAGAGATCCAGTTTAAATTCATGAGAGATCAATCACCGTCGAATTTATCCAGAAATTAACGAAAGACTCGACAGTCCTACTGTTCAACGATTTCGTCGAACAAATTTTCTTGAAGAATCTCTATAGACGGCTTAATCCACTGTACATTACAGAATAAATTATTTTTCTTTGCGATTTTTAACTCTTTGCGCTCGGAGCTATTTTAAAACTAAATATTTCTTCTGACCTAGCGCAGAAAAAATACCTTCATTCAGTTTATGCATATTAAACTGATGCAATTTACTCATACAATATTCAAAGGGCTAGTAGTTCATCTGATATAAAATAATTTAATAACCTAACAATTATTTCACACTACTCGACAGCGGATTTTACCCATTTATTAGAGAAATGAGAAGGTGTAATTTATAACAGTGAAAACATTATCTTAATATGTTAATGTTTTAAATTCGTCTAATGTTTTTAATGGTTTAAACTGCACCTACTCATTCTTGTTATAAATGCATAAAATCCACTGATAACATTGATATGTTGTTCTTGGAAGATGTTTCCGTAACAACGTGAATCACGATTGCGAATCTTTTAGGGGGTTGCGAAAGTGCGCGGAGACTTGCGAGACGCAGGATCCACCCCGTGAAAACGGCGGCGCGAAGTAATAATTTATCGTAATTGCAAAACGAGATAGTCCGGATCGCATGTGAAACTGCAATTAAAATCGGGTAAGCAAAAGCGTTAAGCCGTAACGGCGGACGCGAGCTCATTTGCACGGATGTGGTCAACGTCGGCGTTGCGTAACGAGAACGGCGGGGGGAGGGGTTTGCATTTTACGAATAAAACGGATTACGGGATTAGGCGGCGACAACCGGGTTGACTAACGCGCCGGACTTCTTTATTTTTCTCTCCCCGCATTATCGTAACCGCTTCATCTAAATGGACGCTGAAATTTGCAAACGTTACAACATCAAGCCGCGACGCCGCTATCTGATTACAACACGGACGAGTACTTCCGACGCAATCGACTGTTCCTTTTACGCGAACAAGTGCCTTTTATGGAGTCCGGCCGTTACGAGAACGGGGTCAAGTGCGTCCGACTTTATGGCAAATTTCAGAACGAACAGACAAACGTACGAAGAGTGGCAAGACTGCTCCGAGGGTAGCTAAGATGATCGAAACTGTCTTTGGATCGAATCGATGGCCAACATTTTTGATCAGCTGATCCGTTACTTTGATAAAGATTATTTTAAAAGACCATACGTGATTACGGAGAATTTAACCCTCATACGCTCCTCAAAAATAGCTGCATAAAAGATACTAGGATAAAAATTCATCAATTTTTTTATTTTACATGTTAAAGCAACACATTATGTTTCATTTATATAGCATCACATATTATAGAAATATATGTCACGGCGTAGACATAAAAGGATGCATAATTTTACAGTATGTGAAAATATTGAATGGGTGAATTTTTACCCTGAGGTACGTATAAGGGTTAAGAACAAATAGATAAACGTACGAAGAGTAGCAAGACTGCTCGGGGGTAGCTAAGATGATCGAAACTGTCTTTGGAACGAATCGATGGCCAACATTTTTGATCAACTGATCCGTTACTTTGGTAGACTATTTATTTATTTAGACATTTGTACAGCAAGGGGTTATTAAGACCATACGTGATTCAGGGGAATTTAAGAACAAAGAGATAAACGTAAAAAGAGTGACAAGACTGCTTGGGGGTAGTTAAGCTGAACTCAAAAGGGTATGTGGTTTTTTCCAAAGATGAGGTTCTCCAGTAGTCCAAAGCGCTACATAAAATGTCAATCTATGTCGCGATCGACTTACGAGGCGTAATTTGCATTATTCGAAAGCATGAAGCTGCACAAGTATTTAGCTATTTTCATAAAGTTGCGACAACTACAAACTGCCAAATTATGCAAATTACGCTTTGTGAACGTAAAATAGGACTTTTGAAGGTAATTGCGGCCTAGATTGATATTTTATTTAACGCTTCTGACTACTGAAAATCCGCATCTTCGCATTATCGAGAAAGGGAAATGCGCAACCCGCACCCTTGCAATTCTAGAAACGAGACTCTATCCCCTTAAGGGGCGGACTGCGATCGCGGCCTAGATTAATATTTTATGTAGCGCTTTTGACTACTGAAAATCACCATCTTCGCATTATCGAGAAAGAGGAATGCGCAACCCGCACCCTTGCAAACCTAAAAACAAGAGCCTAAAAGATCAGTTACTAGCCAAATCGTACCGATCCTAATTCCCTGGTTTCTAGGGGGATGCGGGGTAGTGAAGGGAATAACGTAACCCCTAAATATTACTAGAATATTTCTAGTTTTAAGGGTAAAAACAGTGTTTGCGGGAAACAATTGTTTGTCCTTACTCGAGTATGTTACGAGCTGTGTGAGGGCTCATTCTAAACAGGAAGGTTGATCGTAGGGCGCTCAGCTCATGATTTAACGAGATTATGTTTATATCTAATAATATGAGCGTTCAAAGTAGGGGGAAAAATCCAGACAATCACCCTCAGGTTCCCATGTATTTTTCTAATACAAAAGGATTTTTTTTACTTAAATCATGAGCTGAGCGCACTACTGTCAACCTTTCTCTATCAAACGAACCTTTGTGCAGATCCAAGTATGCTCGTATAAGGACAAACAATTGTTTCCCGCAAACACTGTTTTATACGAGCATACTTGGATCTGCACAACGGTTCATTTGATGGGTTCCATGGAAATCACCGACAAAAATTTCCCCGACATGGTTTTCACCGACTCCAGATTTGACCGACAACGAATCTAAAACCGTTGTCGAACAAATTCGTGTCGATTAAAGTCGTCGGTCAAATCTGGAGTCGGTTAAATTTGTGTCGGTGATTTCCATGGAACCCCATTTGATAGAGGAAGGTTGATCGTAGGGCGCTCAGCTCGCGATTCAACGAGATTATGTTTATATCTAATAATATGAGCGTCCAAAGTAGGGGATAAAATCGAGATACCACCCTCAGATTCTAGCTTAGGGGTTGGAAACACTGACAGATAGTCTAGAATCTAGAATTAGGGGTTACGTTACCCCTGTTAACGCGCAAGACTCACCGCTGGAAAAGAAGGAAGTGCTGCGACCCATGCACTCGGTCGGAGGCGGTGAGTTCTGTGGCGCCGAGGACGAAGAGGACGCGGCTGTGGCCGACCGGTACCTGGTGCCCTTCCAGATCACCAGCTTGCCGAGGACTGTGAGCAAAGACTCCCGGAAGGTGTGCCTGCTGGCACCACCCAGGCTGCTGGACGAGTCCCGTTTCGAGCATTCGCCAACCGCCTCGACTTCGTCCGAAGACGATGCCAGGTTCACTACCGTCTGTTGATTGACGGCCGACGGGTCATGCTGCAGATGATGCAGCTGCAACTGCTGCTTGTTCCTTGTTTTCCGACGTTTCTTCTTCTTCTTCCTGGTGCCGGTGCCCTCCTCGTCGTTGTACAACGAACCCGTGGCCGCCGATCCCTTCCGGCTATCTTCGACGTCCGATTTCGTGGTCGTGCACGCTGCCGAGACTCTGTCCGCCTCGTCGCAGTCCTTCACCTTCGATCGTCACACAACGGCATTGCGTTACAGGTTTCACGGTGAAACGCGTTAACGATTGGTCGAGGACACGCCGTTTGGCACGACGAATGCGCTTTTTACGTGGCCAGCATAATTTCTATTTCCTCCCTCCCTCACTTTCTTTCTCTGTGTGCTTCGCCGCGCGATCGTTTACCTTCCCGCTCTTCTAAATTGCGATCGTTTCGCAGACCTACTTCGTCGTGTTTGACCCCAGCTCGCGTTTCGTCCCGGTTCTGATGCAATGGTGCATCATCTGACCTCGTGAAACGCAACTCGCACCGGGAAACCCTAAAATGGTCGGCCGAGGAACGCAATGTTGTACCACCCCTCACGATGAATCGGTTCAATCGGTGTCACGTTCTCCAAATGGAAAACAGCGTGCACCACCCACCAACGGTCGAACTTGTTCGATTAAATCGTAAATAGCGTTCTTGAATTATCTATTCGAACGTATGTTACATATTAATGACGTCGTTGGGTACAAGGTGGACAAATGTTGTATTGGGTGGTCCACCTAAATATCTCCTTTATTTTTTATGAGATAAATAAATGGAGAAGAACAAGGAGAATGCATTGCAAATTGTACTTTTTTAACAACAGGTCACTGAATTATTTTATCCAACAACGATGTTAAATATAAGAAATGAATCTTTTTATGAACATCATTTCCTAATTTTTTAAATGTTTGGGGGTGATACGATGGCCCCGGTGGTTACTGTTCTACGTTTATTAATTGGTTACAATGGCAGGTGTTCTACCTAAAACAGGTCTCTGAATTATTTTATCCAACAACGATATTAAATATAAGAAATGAATCTTTTTATGAACATCATTTCCTAATTTTTTAGATGTTTGGGGGTGATACGATGGCCCCGGTGGTTACTGTTCTACGTTTATTAATTGGTTACAATGGCAGGTGTTCTACCTAAAACAGGTCACTGAATTATTTTATCCAACAACGATATTAAATATAAGAAATGAATCTTTTTATGAACATCATTTCCTAATTGTTTAAATGTTTGTGGGTGATACGATGGTTCCCAGTGGTTACTGTTCTACGTTTATTAATTGGTTACAATGTTAGGTGTTCCATCTAAAACAGATCACTGAATTCTTTTACCCTGCTTCGATTTTAAATGCAAGAAATTAATTTTTTTAGCAAAGTCATTTTCTAATTTTTTGAATTAAAGGGAATACCGTTGCTGTCTTATGTCGTAGATTCATCAGACTAAAGTAAGACAGCCGCGTCGGCAAATTTTGCGCGTGGGCTTGGATCTATGCATTCACAAAATTTCTCATCTTCGATTGCTGATGGATGACCTGCTTTCCAGCGATTTACAGCCGTTCTAATTGGTCTCCGTTGTTTTACGCTGCTGTTCGTTAACAGAACCAGAAACGAAGAATTAAAACACTGTATGTATCAAACAGATACATACTTTTTTCTAAATAATTCAAATATATCCCCGATAGAAAGGTTACTGTGAAATTTAAAAGTTACTGTAACTCGAAAGGACAAGGTGGAAGTGATACAATGTTCAGCGCAAAATTATCATTTTCATAAAGCAACCTGAAGAGACCCAACTTTCTAACGCAGTCTCAGACAAAACTTTTGGTGTTCCCAGAAGTGTGGGATTGATATTCAAAACTGGTCGCGAGAAGTCCTCTCTTCTCAGCTTCAATCTTCTCGGGAAGAAACATAAGCTGCCGGGTGTCATCGAATAGAGATTTGACGTAGAACGGAGATTACAAACGTAGTTCAACGTTCGGGAACACAATTTCCCTTAAATTTCGTTTCGACTCATCCTAGGCAGGGCTTGAAGTAAGAACTTCAGGGACTTCGAGCGAAGTCTAAGGAGATTCGAAGAAATCGGAATGAAGACGAGTGGGGGAAGAAATGGATCGATTCGTCCTCGAATGAAAACTATCGAAGGTTCCCTGAGTACAACGGCGCGCAGTAGTCTAGATCCAAGAATCTAGCAACAAAATATTTACTGGATAATATATTTACATCGTCAAATCTGTTGATATCTAATGAATTACTACACATCTCAGTATTATATCAATTTCGTATCATACAGTGGATGTACAAACTGTTCGTACACCTTTTAAAAACAAATAACTTTTCAAAAATTGGACAAAGCAGTTTAGGTTTTTTTTTTAAATTTTATCTGTGCCTCTCTAATGAAAATGTAAACATAAAATGCGGATCTTTATGCATTTATGGCTTTCGATAATGTTCAAAAACCGCTACAATATAAAGTTTCACATAATTTAGTACGATTTTTATTAATTCCAGACCTGTAAGTCAGATTTCATTTGTTCCCACTTTCTCAATATTTGCCTATAAAAATTGAAAATATATAATTTTCAAATTAAAATAGCTCCGATGCAAAGGGTTGATACGGAAGGGCTTGTTAATAGGGACAAGGACCCTAATCGAGCCGATATGCGTCGGTTCTACGTGCAAGGGGTTATCGATTGGCTTCTACTTTCTGCAACGATGTCACCTCGCGTAATGGGTATAGAAAAATGATTAAGCGGCGTCCACGCTCCAGAAAGCGCATTTGGAAAACTGGTGCAAATGTAGGGACGACGCACGAGAGAGTGAGAAAAAGAAAGAAAGAGAAAGAGTGGCGTTACTCGCTCGCAAATGTGTCACGGACACTCGCGGCGAGTGCGATTCGACAGACTTTTCCGGCGTCTGCAATAAAGCTGCGATTCGCGAATCACCTTAAAGCCGCGCGCCTATAATACCATTTACCGAGTATCGTATATGCCATTACTTATGCATTCGCCGCATCACCGGCAACGCGGAGGCATTCGTATTGTCCGTCGCGCAACACAATCGGGAAATTAGGTTTCTAGGATACCGAATATTTGTTCGTAGTCCGAGGACTGATCCCGATCACCGGTAGATTTCTATATAATTTCACTTCGAACAGGCCAACTAATTATGCCGGATTCTCCAATTATTAGGGAAACGCCGAAATTAACACTCCTTTCATGTATCATCAATAATGGTATCGTTAATTAATTTATCGGTGCTCATCAATTACTTGTTTCGTGGTGATTTATTTTAACCCCCTTCGCAGTCGGAGCTATTTTAACACTAAACCTTTCTTAACGTGTTTCTAATGGTTTCACTGTTTTAAATTATGTTATGTTATGTCTACACATTGTTGCCATAAATGGATAAAGTCCGCTGTCTAATTTATAAGTGACTGATGTGTATTGTATTATAAAAATAACAAGATTAAATTTGTTTGTTATTATAATATATACTAGAATCAAAAGACGTGTTCTATCAGTTCCCATGAAGGGATGTGGATGTGCTGTTTTATTCTCGGGTTTTGCCGCATTTGATTCGCCCCTGGAAATCACTTAAATTGTTCAAGAAATTAGAGAAGGCAATCAGGCGACCTGTTTTAGGCGGAACACCCTGAATAATCTATATCAGCTGATTGCTCACGGTTGATTACTACGCTGCGGATCTGTATGCAGGTAAGGCACACTTTTCTTGTAGCTTTACTAGCAATGAAACTCTTCGATAAGAATAAGAATGTGTATGAAGATCCACAGTCTATAATTGTAACAGAATATGATACTAAAAACCTGAAAACGTCATTTATCAAAGTAATGAGATCTCGTTACTAGCTAAAAATATATTCAAGTGAAAATCGAGACTCTCAACCATTACAAGATCGTTTTAGACACGTGGTGAAGACTTCTAACAGAATCCACTAAATATTTATTTAACTAAATGTATATACATTGCACAATAAATAAGCTTCTCTTTGTACTAGGAAATTATTAATTGGTCAGCTTGATCAACCTGACAATTGCTGAATTAAAATGGAAAATTGAAACTCCTAAACCTTACAGGATCGTTTTAGACACGTGGTGAAGACTTCTAACAGAATCCACTAAATATTTATTTAACTAAATGTATATACATAGCACAATAAATAAGCTTCTCTTTGTACTAGGAAATTATTAATTGGTCAGCTTGATCAATTTGACAATTGCTGAATTAAAATGGAAAATTGGAACTCCTAAAACTTACAAGATCGTTTTAGACACGTGGTGAAAATGTCAAACAGAATTCACTAAATAATTATTTAACTAAATGTATATACATTGCACAATAAATAAGCTTCTCTTTGTACTAGGAAATTATCAATTGGTCAGCTTGATCGACCTGACAATTGCTCAATTAAAATGGAAAATTGAAACTCCTAAACCTTACAAGATCGTTTTAGACACGTGGCAAAGATTTCTAACAGAATCCACTAAATATTAGATTGAGTGTAGATGTACAATAAATAAGTTTCTCTTTGTACTAGGAAATTAATTGATTCGAATTTTAAAAAAATGTTCAGGGTCAGCTTGACCAACGTTCTACCTGATTTTGAAAATCGGCTCAATGACCCCGGTTTATTCTAGCAAAGTTGGTTCTCCATGTCACACGTAATGGTAGACGTGTAACGAGATTAAACTTGCATGAAAAATCGATAGAAAACTACTTTGGGAAAATCGTGGAACGTGAAGAATAATACTACTACAACCACGGGGACTCGAACCCGAGCCCTTTGGATTGCGAAACCATCGCCGCAACGGCTGAGCTATGGGAGACCTACCTATCAAACTCTGAATCCTTTTGCTGTACACTTCGCCAAAGATTGTTATTGCTCCAGCCAAATAGTGGTCATTGGAGATCTCTAACACGTGAATTACAATCAGAGCAATAATTCGCAGTGTTTATTAATCATTGGAATTCTTGCTGCATCCAAACACATTGAGCTTTTCCAATAATATGATAACAATTTAACTTTCAAATTGAGAATACCTTCCTTTCTTTTTCTTTTTTTGTTGAGAAAAATAATCAGTTCTACAACAGTGTACAGTGAGATGTGATATAGAAAAAACTTAAACTGTTTTGATGTCAATTTGAATACGAGACATGTTTTTACACGAGTCTCGAAATAATATCCGCAGTGAAATGATTGAAAGTTTTTTGAAAATGCGAATAGTTCATGGAAGAGAAAGTTCATTAACATTTTCTTCTGGGTGGGAATTATAAGTCTCTTTGGCTGGAGCAATTTCTTGAACTTCAAAAGTCTATCGGCACACCGTAAGGATTCAACTAGCACAGCAATTTGTATCTTCATTAATCGGATTCCAACGATTACCTTGAACGTTGCCCTGTATATGCCACGCACGCATGGTCGCGATAACTTTGCGTTTGCCAGCATGTATGTTAAAACCATTTCAAACGAACTTGATCGTTGTTTCCATAATCACATCAGCTCTTTGTTTGCGCACCGCTCGAGGCAGAACCAAAAAGGATATATGTACTAGTGGGAAAGAGATTTCGAGAGCTCAATGGGGTCTGTTTGAACACGGGTGCAATTGCCTCGGAGAGTATTGGATTGTCGAAAAAGCCCTCCCGATCTTTTAGTGCCAATAGCTAGAAAGCAAATCATCTTTATTCAAAATTCAAAATTTTCTACCAAAATTTCAACAAACCGGACTGACCAGATTTCTCTGTTAATATGTTGAATAGATTAAAAGTAATGTAAATGTAATTTTAAATTAAAAACGATCAACCATTCTAAACAAAAATCACCGTGCCATTAATAGTTGAAATGCAGTGCACCTTGAAGGTGCAGCAGCGGATAAATTCCTCACAAATATCGTACACACCTCCTGCACATATATCGAGACATTGCTGCACCTACTTTTTCAAGTACCAGCAATTAGACCATCGACTAATGGCTTTAGAACTGCGATGTAATGGTAGAATTCGTCCGATGGCTCTCACTCGGTCAACGCAGTGGCGATAAATACCACTGACAAAACAAAAAACACATCCAGCTATATTTCAATAGGACAGCGTAATAAGAAAAGGAATTACAGGCTTTGTGTATCATCAATTTCCCGTGGAACTCTTGGTGGGGACTGAATCGCCAAAACGTGGACAAAACACCAAGAAGTACTCCAAGTATTTGTACTTCAAAATTAATAGTCCAGAGTTTTCAAAATTAAACACACAATCATGGACGTGTAACTCAAAAACTTGTATTGCCTTGAAAATTAGTATTCCCACACTTTTCGAATTGCTGATTGTGAATCTGATGCGAAAATTTAAAAAAAAAACACAAAATTCTGGGCGTGTCACTCAAATACTTAATTGAATTACTTGAAAATAAAATGAAAACAAAATAAAATGATGGTTGTGTAACTGAAAAAAATCGTATTCCCTTGAAAATTAGTATTCCTATATTTTTCAGGTTAAAATTGCAAAACCTAAAATGGCATATTCGATATGGCGAATGAGTAATTGGAGAACTTGGTGCCATTTCTACCCAAATTAGTATTTCCACAATTCTCGGGCGAATCTCGTAGGTATGAAATGGACCATTTTCCAAAAATTCATTTTTACTTTTTGGTCAGTTTTTGTCGATTCAGTTGCATTGTGAAACGGCACAGCTGCGAAGTACATTGTGTATAGTTCGCACACACACGCCGCCGGCTACTAGTCAATATACCTAGCTGAATTGTACAAGCGTTCCACGACACGTCGAGACAATTCGCGAGCACACAAGCTCCCAGAATCGACGTTCTTCTATTCTTTAGACAACACGAAATTCCTCTAACGAGATTTCTTTCACTTGTTATGATCCGAATGTCTAAATTCATGGTCTCATCTGGCTGCTAGTCAGCCGAGGTCATCTCCACCGTCTTAAGTACTCAAAGATTTAATGCCACGGCTTAGAAGTATACAACGGCCACCACGGGACTGTAAACTTCCAATCCCTGTTAGCTATACAAGGCTCAAAACAGCTGACAGAATTTATTGCGGCGTTTGGTTCAGCAGATGCAGCTTGCTTCGGGAATCGCTGTGCACTCCGTTCGGATTTGAATCAGACTAAAGAGTCCAGCCACGTGTAAGGGACAAACTAACTTTCAACCCTTTACCCTGTCTATTTTTTGGATAATTATAAATTAACCATTATGTAGCCAACGAACATGTATAGATTATTTGAAACCTTTCTGTATTTAATATGTTTGCACAAATTCTCATTATAAAACTATATAATAAATTAATATATCAGCGAGTAAATTTTAATATATTTTAGAGGAACGTTAACAAGTTGTTGAAAGAAAGGATTAATCTATGTCCAAAACATAAAAATATGAAACTATGAAGGGCAACGATAATAAACGTCGTGAAGAGTTTTTGATATCGACACAGTAGTTAGTCGTGTTTAAAAATGTTGAAAAAATCTGACACATTTCCGGTATGGAATCATACACCTTCGGAGAATTTTTTCCGATTTGTCAGTTTGGAATTTTAGCCGTGAAAAATGTGAGGCGTGAAGAAGTTTGAAAAATAAGAATCATTCGAGACAAGAGATCTCGTACTAGCGAGCCTAATCGCTGCTCTGATTCCTCGAAGAAGGTTACCCTAGCACAGATCTAATCCGAAGGAACCATAAGCTGACACTTTCGAGGCGCAAGGGTCCCCAGTGTCCGATGTAACTTCTATTAAGTTTCTTCAATTTGGAATGGTCTCTATAGGGTCCTCCAAGATGGGGATTCTACAATCTGTATAGAGGATTAGAACCTGTATGGTCCCTTGAGCGTTCGATGGTCTTCTTGGGTCTCTCTAATCCGAATACCTTCGGTCCAAAATGGCTTCGTTGACTTGTATCGCGACTCCTTTGTCTACAATAGTCCTCAAATCCTTTTACCACCCAGCACAATCTTCATTACCCTTTCGTCAACGATTTCAAATGGAAACAGAACTTTGATACTCTTTTTTCAACCCTTATATTTCTTAATTGATTCGCTACGATAATTGTATTATGAATCTACATATTGAATGTAACAGAATGTTAACTGAAAACAGTTTTTTAATACTTCTAAACCAATGTGACCTGCTTTGATCGTTTAATCTTTTATGAAACAAAATTTATTGGATGATTAAACCACGTGTTCGTTTTGATATGCAAATTATATTTTGGACTTTGTTCGCGACGATAATTATAATGTTGAGCTGCACGATGAATGTAACAGAATGTTAAGTGAAAACAGTTTTTTAATCATTCTAAACCAATGTAACCTGCTTTTACCCTTTGTAACCACCGAGACTCTTTGTTGTTATCGCATGACTTATCCACCGGTTATTTTTTTATGAAAAACAAAATTTATTTGATGATTAGATCCACGTGTTCATTACGATATGCAAATTTCTTTCTCTAGCGTGTCTGCTCATTGTGGCTTCGATAGCCATCAAAGGAGGATATCGTGTTTTAAATTTCTCGTTGAATTTCGAAGTTTCGCGCACACAGAGGGCCACGTAAAAACCGCGTTAATCGCCAAAC
Organism: Lasioglossum morio; assembly: GCA_916610235.2. Taxonomy (NCBI): domain Eukaryota; kingdom Metazoa; phylum Arthropoda; class Insecta; order Hymenoptera; family Halictidae; genus Lasioglossum; species Lasioglossum morio. The sequence goes on along the minus strand of OU744325.1, from coordinate 6,421,233 downwards.
GGCAGACGAGAGCTAGCGAACGGAAATCCAATGGACATATTACATCGTGTAAACTTTTCGAGTGAACATGATACGCCCACCATTTTACGTTAAATTCGTTTTACGGTAAACTCGATTCACGAACGACAGAAATGCGATTACCTTCAAGCGGTTTTTGTATCCGTGTAAAACTTGTGGCCGATTCAAAATCATTCAAATGTTAATAGAAATCAAACACCTATCGCATTCAGCAGTTCTGAACTCGTATACACGCTTGGCAATGTAAAAGCTGTCAACAGGTTCGCTACTGTAAAATATATCCTCACATGTTCCATTTGAACTGACTTATGCAATGGATTATTGAAAAAGATTGCAACGAGATTTCTTCTTCCTTTTGCTGGAAGATATATGTATAATATAGCATACAATAGCGATCTTGTTAATTGAAGCTGCCTCATTGACTCGTAGAGGAACCGATAGCGGATATTACATCCATATGTAACAGATTTTATTTGAAACTAGCTGACCTGACAGACGTTGTCCTGTTCAAATTTCAATAAATTTGTTTAAACGTTAACCTGCTACTTGTACCGTTTCGAAAATTATGATTTTTGTAATGTAAATTCATAAATCGGAAATAAACTAACTGGCGGATGTTGATAATGTCGAAAATGCAAACGAACGTCGACAATGTAAATACCTATTGAAATATTGATTAAAAGCTGCGACGTTCGTTTGTTTTGTTGTATTGAAATATGATTCAAAAAGCACTTTTAGTTCTTTCCGAATTTTCCATTTTTTCCCGGGCAACTATTGCAATTTTTATTTCCCTAAAACCTTATCCTATACTGTATATAAAATTTAATAAATTCATTTAAGGATGTAGACTCGTTTCCAGGATTGTAAACATAAAAGTAGAAATGTTGAGAGCGATGGCGGCCTAGATTGATCTTTTATCTAGCGCTTTTGACTACTAAAAATCCCCATCTTTGCATTATCGGGAGATTAGAAGGCGCGGTCCACACCCCTAGAAACCTGGAAACGATTCAACCCCTTAAAACAAGTTACAGTTACAAATGTGTGACATATTCGTTGCTAGAAAAACCGTTAAGAATATTTAAAGATCATTTACGAAGATACTACTCAAAGAACAAAAAGTCACGCGATCGTGAAGTAGCGGAGCAAACAGATCCTCTACGAGTCCGCGATAGTGTTAGCGATTGGTAGCAGAAAAGAAATGAGCCGAGTGCTAAGAGAGTCCGTGGCAACTGACTTCCGTTCGTCTCGTCCTCGAGAGGATTGGAGGACTCACCTCGAAGACCTCGAGTTCCAGCGTGTCAACCTCGACGCTCATCGTCTATCCTACGCAAACTATAAACCTTCTATAAGGCCAACCTCTTCTTCCTCGTGGCACCTGAGCCGTGCCGACGAGACAATGTCCGCCTCGCCTCTTACATATTTCCACCTGGATCCCTCCCCTTCTTCGTCCTCGCGAATCATCGCAGGTGCAGGACGGCATTAGCCCGTGATCTGTACCTTCGTTAGACGACGATCTACGACTTCGTGTCCGCTGATCCACGATAGGCGACGTCCTTCGACGGGCATTTTCCTTCCGGCGACACCATGTATCCTTTTCACGTGTCCCGTTCTTCTGGATCCTCGACAGCTTCCGTCAACAGCTTCGTCCAAGGTCGTCGTTCACCACTCGATCTTCGTCTATGGAACTGGCTCAAGGTCGTCGATCCGAAAAGACCGTTCGACTCGCGGCTACCCACTTCGGCAACGCGCTTCGTGTGACGCGATCCTGTCACGTGACGATACCGAGGCGATACCTTGACGAAACTTTGCAGCATTTCAGATCTCGCGAGGTTCAGGGAGGTTTCTGAAAAGAAATCGGGCTCCGTCACGCGATATCTCCGAGCATACAGTGTCGCGTGCCCTGCCCGCAAACCAGAGAACGATTTCTTACCGCGTTTACGCGCGTTCACCGCGACGATTCACAGTGCGGTACTTTGATAGGAATTTCGGACAAAAATAAAAAAAATCGTATAGCCTAGCAATATTTTATATGTTCCTGTTCGGAATTATTTTAACACGTTCACGTCGGTGCTGCAATTTATGTTTCTCTCCAAGGGGCGTCGCCGAAATAATTCCTATTATTTAACGGCCACCGGTGGCATACGCCGTCATGAATGTGTTAAATGCACTAATCGAAGATTTGGAAACTATTTGAAAATTTCCATTCTTTTACACTACATTTTGAAAGAAACAATAAGATGTTGCATGTTTTATGTATAATGTAAAAATGAAATATGAACAAATAGTACATATACTACGTGTAGAAAACAGATAGATAAATATCGATAAAAAAACAAGTAAATAAATCAGTCTAATAAAAAGTTTATAGCCGAGTAGAAAAGTAGCATTCGCTGAGAGTTAACGTTGAATAACTTTGAGTGTAGCAGTTTGTAGCGGGAAAAACTTGTAGGAAATTGAAGTATAATGTCTACTAATTACGAAAAAACAAAAACTACAGGATGTTTTGAACCCTTCTTGAAATATCTCTATTTAAAGGAGAAAATGGTGAAAAAAATTATTTCAACTGTATTATTTACTACTATACTCCATATAAGAGACTTACAAATTTTGAAATTTCAGTCACATTAGCTGTACTTTAAGCTGCCATATCCCATAGGGCATATTTCATAAAATTCTTTGTCCTGATACCATGAAAGTAAGTGATGCTTTGAATCAATAAACTGATTGATATAGGATTTTTTTGAGGAAAAAACGCTTGTAACTAATCCCCTACTGAATTATTTGAATTTTCTATTGATAAACATGATAATTTAGATGTTAAAACATAATTTCAACATAGAGTCCAGTGGATAATAGACAATGAGTTTTTAGATTTTTGTCCACAGGGTACCTCACTGTGCGATTATGCGAAACGTTCGCTCGCTCGCGCGACCGTCGATGGGACTCCCGAACACCAGGCGCCGAGATACCACAGTGTTATTTTCGTTTTGAAAGAAATACGCGTGCATTGTTGACACGTCTGCTTATAGGCGGCCGTTTTCACCACCGACCGGTTAAAAATAAGAATCGCGAGACCCGTGTTTTACGTCACGCACCAGAAACGTGTCAATCCGAGCGAATCGCACGCTCTTCTGGGTGGAAACGTGTTTCTCGGAGCCGAAATTTAAGGTTTTATAGTATCCAGCTTTTGGATAATCCTTCGAAGCTTCGACATCCGAAATGTTAGCCATTTTGTATACGGTTGGGGGCAATGTTAAGTGGACACTCTTAAAAAAAGCTTAACCCTTCGCTGTTTTATTTAAGGGAAAAATATTTTAAAAAATTGAAACATTTCCAACAGTAAGAAAATACATTCTTAGTTTACTATACATTATTCAGCGAAGGGTTAACTTTTTTAAAATTGGTCTGCGTTAGGTATAAAAATTTGCACTTTTTAAAGGTTATGCTATTTTTAAGTGTCCACTTAATAATGTCTCCAAATGTAAAGGAGGACAATTCCTTTTTACGGCACGACTTGTACCATTTAACCATGTCATGCTTTTTGGGAAAAAGATAATATAATATTTAATTCGACTCGACTTCTCTCGAGATTCAGTATATGTATAGTCTTATCCGACACTTCGATTTCTACAGCGAATAATTGTCGTAGAAACAGATCGTAATATCGGATGAAGGTAGAAATGATAAAGTAGGTCATCCGGAATGGAAGGACGCATTTGAAATTGCAACGAGACATGTCGAGCAGCAATTCATCCGCGATCAGTGCATTATTTATTAAAATATGCCGTACCATTACTCCGGCAATTTCGTTCGAGTAAGATAAACAAGCAGAGCATTCGAATTTCGTTCTGTAAGCAACTGTTTCGTGAATATTGTCTCTGTAAACGTTGTCACGGGATTTCAATTTTCATAATCGATTTTTTCATATTTTTCTGGAATTTTGTAGTTCGCGTACAACGATAATGTCCCAATTTATTAATGGATACATCAATGTACAATAAATTGAGATTTGAAGCTGACAGTGACGTTTCTATGTTCTCCGAAACTATTTTATTTAATTTTGACGCTGCCTTTTAAGCGTGCCGTCAAATTTTCCAATTTCGAAAATTGCCCGCGAATTTCACGGCTTACGTACACACCGGTCGTTAAATGCGAACGCGGGCTTGTGCACAGCTGCATATAAATTTTGTACTTGTTGCATGAGTTGCGGGAAAATCGGTCAATTACCATGGATCGATACATTTAATTCGTTCGAGACCGTCGAGACGTCGTCGTTCGTCTGCGGACTCGCCGCTAATATTTTTACGCTACGGCAGACCCATTAATTATAGTTACACTAACTTCGCTGAACGTCTCCGACTCCATTTCTCATAAAACAGTTAAAATATGTTGCTTCAAAGTGGTCGATTTAATTTAATCGAGTACTTAAATTATTGGTGTGAACCAAACACTCAAACCACTTTGGTTTGTACATCTGCGTCTCTTTTTACACGATTCAGAATTATTGGGCTGTGACGTAAATAAGCTCTCTCATTAATGAATGAAGAGAAGCGACTCTTTTTTGTCAAAAAGCCTGCAAGTAGCTTCTTAATTTTATTAATTACGGTTCAGCGCGCTTACAACGAGTCGCGAGTACATTTTTATATTATTTTCAGATAATACGTACCCTTTTTAACACGTTTTATTCGCAGTTTCACGGTTTTCCAATCCGCTTTGTTCACATTGACGCGGTTTATTTTTCACACGATTTTATCCCGATAGTAAAAGAACGACTATGAGCAAAATGTCGACATTTTTCCATTACGGTTTACACGCTGACTTTTATGTGTGCATTAAATAAAATGTTTTTAGGGGAGACACAGTTTTATGTTTTCAATCACCTTCTGTAAACTTTACATTAACTCACTGTGCAGAAAGAGAAGTATCCATGTATTATTTTCAACCCACTAAAGATGCACATTTCTATTTCGCCTAAAGACCCTGCAGTTTATTTATCAAGAAATATCTTGACGACTTCAGGAGCCTCGGAATTCATGGAATTCATTTCCGAGATTTATAGTTACTAAAGATTCTATCTCTAAAATAAATCATTACGCTAACGAAGTTGGTCTTTTTACGATTCCACCGCATATTGTACCGAGTTACCGTCATTCAGCGCATAACTAAGCAATATTTCTGATAACGTCTTATTAGTTATGCTTCCTTATACTCTGAAAGCGAAGGTCTATCCAGTAGCAGGTGTAAAGTTTGTTCGAAGTGGTTGTGTTATTCATTAGCGGTTAGTGTTGGTGCACCGCGTACCCCAGAACAGTGCTAATGGGATTGTGTGCGTGTGTATGTATGTATTATATCACAGGATGAAAGCTCTCGTGGACGAGACATCTGTATCCAGCGAGGGAATTGAAGAAATTTTCCAAGAAGTAAAGAAATTTCTTCGTGACTTCTTCGAGACAGAAAATCTCGATACAGGTCGCGTCCTAACGCGAAGCTACGAGATCAAAAGAACTTATAGAAACAGCTGCTGCTACTTGGTAACTGCTGTGCGAGTCCCAGAGCTCGTTTCCTACGCGGTATAATATCAACAACTTTGTTGACCCAATGGAGACGCTTACTTGCCGAGATGAAGTGCTTACTTCGGTGCCTTGAGCTAAACTAAATGTTCCTCTCCAATATGACCGCGGGGTTTGACCCTTTTGTGTCCTAAATTATGTCGCTCACAGCTTTCGCCATTTATTGTACACCCTCCGCAAATCTACTCGAGTAACACGTTCATTAGCGGTGGAAATAGCGATAAGATCAAGTATAATCACCAAAGTGGAACGATCGACGTCCTCCAAGGTTTATAATTCGTTTTCGAGAATCGTTCAATCAATTAATACCGCTTATCACCAAATTAATATCAATGAATATCCATTGATCGATGTTACAATTAACTGGATTATTCCTATTCTTCTATCGATCGTATTTGTTTTTAATATATGTAGAATGGTTAATGTTTTCGGCGCAAGGTTCGATCGTTTGTTACTTTATTCTATAAGGTAATTTTGCAAATTACCAAATTAAATACTCGACGTTTCGATCTTCGTTCAGATCATTTTTAAGATTAATCAGAATTGCGTCTAGTAAAATATTATACAATTTTCTAAATAACATATGTTATAATGAATTTGATCAAGTGTATTGAAAATTGTATAACATTTTACAGACGCGATTCTAATTAATCTTGAAAATGATCTAAACTAAAATGATGAGACTAATTGGATTATAGTGTAAGGAAATTCATTATCAAGTAACTTAAAATTGCTATTAATTATAGAATATAATATTCAGTAAAATTCTTCATAAAATATTCATCGCTCCAGCGAACTTCCTAGACAACCGTTCTACCTGGACTCTGAGAATTTGCCAAGATTAACTAGGCTGCTAAGCAATTTGCATGATTGCCTGTGTTTTGTTTTCCACATTCCCTGTTCTCTAGCTCGCTATATGTTTACAGAAAACATTCGGTGAATTTACTGTAGCGTGTCGAGATAAAAGCATGCGGGTACGATCCTAGTGGTTCATACTTTCAGACATAGTTTGCTATAACCCGTTTTCGGAACTCACTCGAAGAGCATCAGGCTCGTGACATTTAACTGTTTTTCGTAACACAGGTTCCTAACGAATTAACACATCGACGCACAACGGCCCAGGTGAAATTTCAACAAATCTTTTGTTTCTCTGATAACAAGAATCCTTTGAAACCTCGAAATTCAAAATACTAGGTCCTTCAGATAACTTTCCGAGCAGATATCTGCGGTTACAAGGAAGAACGCCGCATGTCGCATACTTTCACTTTCGACATATTGCCGGTTAAATTGATTACAAATTCTTTGACAAAGAACATTAATTAAATTGCATTATATTCCGAGCCTTTCGAATTTGTTTTCACGACTTTATTTTCTGGTAAATACGTAAATCCTGTACTCTAAACTCAAATTCTTTGAACCTGTAACATGCAGCGTTTCTCCTTACAGCCACAGATAAGAATAAGAAGTGCAAAACTATGAAATTGGAGGTACAACTAAATAGCAAACAACTCGCAACAGAAAAGCGAGTTTCCATATCATCCTTAGTAATATTTAGTAGATTCTTTTTGGCATCTACGCGAGCCTGACTCGTTCTTATGCGTCGAGGGTTAAGAGGACATATTAAAAGTGAGCTGGCAAGTTACTCGGACAAACAATAGCTAGCAAAAGATTTTCCACGGAAGCGAAACGGGACTGTCAGCGAGCGAATGGCACTGTCAACGTGGCAGGAGGGGGATCGATGGTGGTGCGAAGAACGTGCAACATCCTTCGAGAACGCGGTGTTTTCTTCAACGTCCTTGATTCCACATGCACGAATGATGTCAGCGTTCGAGCAAGCCGCTTTGGGCGTCTACGAACGAAAATACCCGTCGGTGTGCACTTCCTCGAAATATTAACGGACCTCGACGTCGATCTATGCGTTTCTCCGGCCCGAGATTTCCAGGGAATCCACGCCGGTAAAGATCAAGACAGACACCGTCTACGACGACGCCTAGCCGATCTCCTAAGACGCGAACCGCGATAATGGCTCTTACGTAAGCCAGCGACTCTCAACCGATGAGCAATGTTCTTCAACGGAAATGCTTCTCGCGGCAAATACGGTAATCCACGGTTAAATGTCTCTGAAATTCACACGGCAACATTTCCACCACCCACTCGCCCCTCCCCGCCTCCCTACCACTTAGCGACTCGACGGAGTCTTATCTCGGTAGATAACGAAAGAGAACAAATACGGGGTGAGCGAAAAATCGCGAAGCAGTCTGGAAATGCAATCAATCTTTTTTAATATTCTCTTTTATCATATTTTTTTGTGAACTCAATATTATCAAGACACCCATAGAACCTATAGAAACTAATAAACTTAGAGGTCTACCCCCGGATCTATTCGTCAGTAAGTTTTCAAACATTTAAATTTGTTTTAATTAATTTATGGGCTGATCGGACTACTTTGTGAAACTTTTTAATTAGTTTTAGCTTTAATTAGAAATACCTAAACAATATACTGGTACCACATTGGAGAAGGTGAGGCAAAAATGCCTGAATTATAAATTGTCTTGCTTGACTCTGCGCTCGCGGCGCTTCTGAAGTGAATTAGCTTGCCGAGCTCGGGCTAGTAATTGGTGGAGCAGGAGTGGGGATGAATCGTTCAAATTTAAGTGTAATTACCTAAACAGATTTAGAGATATTTAAACGAGCCCTACTAGTGTAATGATCGGAAACACTCGGATCGCGAGGAGCTCGCGAAAACCGTACCTCTCTATGCACCGAAACTATTTTAGTGCTACGGAACACACCGAACAGGAAATCGGAGCGCGAACGCGAGCGCGCGATCTCGAGGACGCGTAGTGTTCGATTTGCGCAAAAACGTGGACAAAACACATCTCTCTGTCACACTTGGTCATACTTTGTCCTACCATCTGCTCGGTTTCCACGAATTTTGGCCTAGTTTTTGGACTCGGAGGGAATTTTTTGTAGCGGAAATTCGTACTTATTGTGATTTATTAAAACACAACATTTTATTGAGGTTCTCTAGAGTGCAGACGGACTAACATCTCGCTATGATAAATTTGAACTTGGAAGGATCAAGGATCAGCATTATTAATATCTAGACTGCGAATGTTTTTGCATTTTCCAATTCTTGTAAACAAAGAAGAAAGTAGAGTGAAATACAATTTTCTATTTTTAATACAAAAAGCCTTTATAGATCTAAAACGAATTTTATATTTAAACCTTTCTTGAACATTTTCAGAAGCCATAAATGCATTAAGATACGCAATCTATTAATAACAATCGCCAGTTACTTGATAATCAAGTTCTCTTCCAACGTGTTAACTTTTTTCCAGTACAAGAAAATCGATTTTCCTCAACTCGACGAGCAAAAACGTTCGATTTGAAAGAATCGGGAAAAACATGTCGAAAAAGTGGAATGTACAAACGTTCCGATGATTAATGAAGCAAACAAGGCTCGGGTAAATTTGGATATTCGCATTCTTCGTGCAGTTTTATGTCGCAATGACTGTTCCAAAGAGTCGTTCGGTATTTTTGTTTTACTGCCGAACGCGCTGCGCGAGATCCGTGAAATATAATATTTCTGAATTATAAGCGCAAAATTACATTTCTATTTGTCTCGTATTTGTCAAGACTTTAACTCGTTTAAGAAAGGAAAGACATCACAGGATCTTTAAAAAATGTTCATTCTTGCGAAAGAAGGTGCAAAGTACCGGCGTAACGAGCAAAAAGATAATTCTACGCTGTAAAGTAGAATTCGTAGAACTAATTCCTTCATGCGGAGCATCGTTCGCAAAAAAGCGTTGTAAAAATTAATTGCTCTTACGCGCGCTTCTTTGTGCTGGCATGACTTATTCTTTTTCAGTCCGTTGCTGTGTTCCTTTCTCTCGTGTCGGTATTTTAAATCGAATTCACGTTACTCGAATGATTGGAGGGTAGAGAATACACTTTGGAAATTCCTTTTTTAACATAAAAGAAGTTGCGAATAGAATTACACGTGTCGTTCGTAACTAATAGAACAAAATGTGGAACGCATCTACTACGTATGGTAATGTCTCTATGATGTGAAAACTTTGAGAACGAAATCTGTCAGACATTATTCCCCGATCTCTTATGGAACTTGTTTGCTTCCAATAATCTTTTCCATCAATTCAGTCGGGCCAATTTTCTGGATGAAATTTTGTGTAACGATTTATGCCGAACATTTCACATTTGGAATGAATTTTCTTGCAATTTAAGAACGACAAAAAGTAATGTCGTCCAGATGTTACTCTATTCGCGTCGTTCTTAAATAATGACAGTGTAGAACGATTTATTTAATGTCGGTAAAAGATATATGAAATTAACAAAATAAAATGTGGAACATATCTACTACATATGATAATGTCTCTATAATGTGAAAACTTTGAGAACGAAATCTGACAGACATTATTCCCAGATTTCTTATAGAACTTGTTTGTTTGCAATAGTCTTAGTCTTGCCTAATGATTAATCAATTCCCTTAAAAATTAAGAACGACAAAAGTTGGACAATCTATTGTCCCTAATTTTGATTTTATTGAATTAATATCGTCCAGGTACTACTCTATTCACCCCGCTCCCAACTAATAAAAGGGTAGAACGATTAATTCAATGCCAGTAAAAAATGTGCAAAATTGGAACGAAGGACGAGCGAGGATTGAGTGAAATGTTCGGAATTTTAGAGATTGGTTGCGCAGTCCTAATGACATCATTATGCCTGTATTCGTCGTCAAAGGGGTTTCGCAGACTGCACGCAGCGCATTAATTTACCGTGCGAAAAGCTATATCGATTTTAGGAAATGGCATTTTTTTCATAGAGGGACTTTGGTTTCGAGAGAATCGAGTTTAAATATCGAGCAAGTGCGCGTGCACTTGGAACCCGGTCGGGTCAGTCCAGGGATCCCCATGGGTTGAAAGGAATCCCACCACCACCACCACCACCATCGGCGCGCGGCGTGGCTGCTGAATCGAAGAGCGTTCCACTGTGTTCTGAGTGCACGCGCACTCGGCCAATATTGAACCTCGATTTCCCATAAAACCCCTATGAGAAAAAAATACTAGTCCACAAGTACAAACTTGTGTACCCACGTGTAATCTGTCGGCCTATAGAAAAACCAATTCCGGGGGAAATTTTATTTACCGATGCGAGAAAAACTGCTCGAATGATTCTTCCCCTTTGAGACCCGTTGGCGCTTACGGGGCGAACATCACGAATCAGCCGCGAAATGCGTGACACACCAGTCCCGGACGGTTTTTCATTGAAGCGAACTGATCGGTTCAGGAACTTTCATTGTCTTCGATCCTATTCACCGCACCAGGACGAGTGTATTATCTCTAAACTCTTTCTTTTACCGATGTAAGCCTTGACGAACGTTTTCAACCTCTCGACTACGGCTTTTTGCAATTTTGTCACTACGAAATTTGTAAAATATTACGCTGTACCGGATATTTCTAATAAAATGTCTATAAAGTCTGGGTTGATTATGTCTTTTATCATATTTTTACTGAATGATATTAAGAAACCCTTGGAGAATCATCCTGGAAGATTTACAACCACTCAGGAACTATTTTATCAGAACCTATGATCGATAATTTTAGAGATTTATCCCCGGATCTATTTACTCTAGATTTTTCTGACCAAATCTGGTCTGAAAATTTAATCACTTTGTTTTAATTACGTTTTTTTGTAATGACCTATAGCGAATATTTCCAAGAAAGAATTTTTTGGCACAATATTGATAAGAACATCACCCAAGTTGTCCTATTTCTAAAATCCACAAATATTCACCTTACCCTGTAATTATGGTTGTAGCAACTGTAAACTGCTAAATCTGTAAATCTCCCCATAATGTACTTGTAACTATGTTTAATTAATCTAATTAATCTAATTCCTGTAGTTACTAAATGTATGGGACTTGCACAAAAATTAATTTCCCTTTGAATTATTTCAAAATATTACATTTCTTCATTTATCTCATCAATTCAGAAAATCCGCAGTCTAATGGTTAGTCATTTTAGTGGATCAAGTTATAGCTTAGTTGATAGTATGTATGAATTTAGCGTAACACTTTGTTGCTCCACTATGTACCCCTTTCTTTCAATTTGGATCTATAGTGTATTCTCGATTCCAGTCACATTATATAATTTTCAATTCCTTTTCATGTCAGCGTGCGCGGACTCGAAGAAAATTGGGTTATAGAGCCTCGCAATCGATCAAAGTAATTTACCCCTTACTCTAGTTTCTTTAAGATAATCTGAAAATAGCAATTTGTTTTATAAACGGCTTTGTTCGACAGTTTCAGGAATACGCAGAAAACAGGAAAGTTTTCTAGCTAGTGAAGCGCGAAATTTATCGAACGTTTAATCGAATATTGCATCGAATTTTAACTCTTAATTGTTGAATGTATATCTACCATCATATATTTCTAACAATTCTTATCAGGCAGTTTCGCGTTATCAATTTAAGATATACTCGCTCGGACATTTTTAAACTTTCTCTCACTACGTCGGCGCCGTATTACGTTGTTACGAATTCCTATCAAACTTGTCGATCTACTTAGTTACCAAAAATCAAAGTTTCGAAAGTTCTTTAGAGTTGAGGGCAGCTACGAGATTACTACGATAAGAATTTATGGAAGTACAATATACCCCGACGCTGGGAAAGAAAATTTTAAATCCAAACAGAGCCACCTCAAGCCAAAAGTGCTCGTCTATTCAAAAGTAATATTCTAACAAGAAATATTGGTCTAAATTTTCAATTGATGAACGTTGAAAAATGGTAATTTTCACTTGAAGTCAACTTCTTTTGATACGTTTCATAAATGAAATCCATCCGGAAAAGTTTAACACGTGGACTACCGCATCAATTACATTTTACTGACAAGATTCTTTCTTAAAAAATGAACTTTTGTTCTACAACAGTCTCGTGAAACACATCCGAGTAAATAGGATCTAAGAATAATCACTGCGAGAAACTCTACACCTCATTAACTAAGATTACTTTGATCCAAAGCAGAGAACTCAGCTTTTCTACCATACCTGCGTTGTATCCGTTACAAACACTCTTTCGCGTTAAAAACAGCAGAACCGATCTTTCACGGGAAGACATAACATTGCTTGTTCACCAGATCCTAATATTTACAAGTTCGAACAGCTCGAGGAAAAAGTATACGTTCGAACTGGTTCGAACTGTTCGAACTTTATTTTCAGCCGTAGATGAAAGGCTGATCTATTATTAACACCGCGGCTTGGTGTGTTTAAAAGAGGAGAAAAAAAAAGAAAACGAAGAAAAAGAAAGAGAAGACGTAGAAGGGTGGCGAGATACGCGCTCGTTACACGTAGGTTCTACGTTTCATTAAATATTTCGGAAGTTTCCGCGGTCATTTCGAGAACAACGGGTGTGCCGCAGCGTGCGCGATGTCTACGGGATAACATTCGAGTCAGAGTCAACAACAATGTTCGCCTAACCAAGGGTCTGCTAAGTGTTCTGACGCGAGCACGCGTTTAAAATAAGACCGTTCTGCGATTTACTTTCTCGCTCGTTCGCACGCGCGCGCGCGCCCCTTGTAATTTCCTCGGAATTGCGGCCGGTCGTCTCGATGATAATGGGGAATACCCGGCGAGGCTCTGTCCTTTCCACGCCCTTTCCTCCATTACGAAACAATCCGGGCTGCTCGAGAATACTTGTCCGGATAGGGCGAACCTCGGCTATACAGCTATGCGCAGACCTCTTCGATTAACACGTTAAACGCTATGTCAGTCCCGGGGGACCGACGTACGCTGCACCGTTTCTACAAAATAAGTGAAATCATAAATTTTCATGCAATGAAAGACGTTCAAACTAGGTTTTCCCGTAAACTACTTGTTTGCGGTACAACGAAAAGAAAAAGAGATTTATAGAAACTTCCATCGTTATAAAATTTAACTTTTATCGGGTAAATTCTAAAAATTCAAGACTTAAAATTAACTTACGAGAAAAGAGACGTATAAAAACTTTCACCGTTTTAAAATTTAATTTTTCTGGGGTGAATTCGAAACATTCAAGACTTCAAATTATCTTATGGGAAAAGAAACCTATAGAAAAACTGGCATCGTTTTTAAATTTAACTTTTATCAGGTAAAATCAAAAAATTCAAGACTTAAAATTAACTTTTTGGAAAAGAGACCTATAGAAAAACTTGCATCGTTTTAAAATTTAACTTTTATCGGGTAAATTCGAAAAATTTATGACTTCCAATTAACTTATGGGAAAAAGACCTATAGAAAAACTTGCATTGTTTTAACATTTAATATTTCTGGGGTGAATTCGAAACATTCAAGACTTCAAATTATCTTATGGGAAAAGAGACCTATAGAAAAACTTGCATCGTTTTAAAATTTAACTTTTCTGTGGTAAATTCTAAAAATTCAAGACTTAAAATTAACTTATAGGAATAAAGACGTATAGAAACTTTGATTGTTTTGAAATTTAACTTTTCTGGGGTGAATTCTAAAAATTCAAGACTTCAAATTAACTCATGGAGTGCACAATATTATAATGTGTGTAAACATTATTCTACAACCGATATCTTCGAAAGGCGAAAATATAAAATTTTCAAAATCGATGGGCTCAATCTCGAAGAGCATATCAAAAAATTCTGGAGCTCGAGAAGTGTTGGGGAAGCTTTTTTCCGTTGAAAAATGCGAAATCACGTCCGCGTGCCGGCACGCGTAAATCTGTTACAGGAAAAACAAAACGGTCGCGCAAAACCGATTCAATTCCTTCTCCGCGCGATATTTCTCGATCACGCGCGAGCTATCGAGAGAAAAAAGACGGGGGAAAAAATTGAATTTATCGTTGCGGTGCGCTCGTATCAAGAAGAATCAATAACGCGTCTTATCCGACGGTTTGTACCTCACCAAAACGTACGATCGTTGTACATATAATTCAAGTTTCAATTGGAAGAGACATCCGCGTTCAAGATCCATCTCTAAGGATACGGCGAAACCCTGGCCGAACTTTTTACGTTTACCCCAGAGACGTCGGCCTTAAATCCGATGTTTGGCACTAATCCAGTCATTTCGCGGTTATCAATACAAACGAGAAACGTCCTCTTAATTGCATCGCTCTGGTTATCCGACGTTCGAATCGCTGTTCCCTTTGTTAACGTGCGCTAGATTGCGGACGTTTATGTGGGCTCGTTAAAGTGTAACGTAGAAATATTCGTCACAGATTGCCCGTTAACCTTCGTGCCAATATTTCAACTTTCGCGGAATAGATTACTGTTGAAGTCAGGACTCGAGGAAGCTTCGCGATTTCTTTAATCCGTAAATCAACAGAATTTTAAACGCCGCACTGTGGGACAAGCCGATGAAATCTGTGTCAAAATCAAAGAACTTTCGGTAGAAATGAGATAGAGCGATGAAATCTTTTTTTTTTTAATTAAAGTTGAAACTTCCGGAGTATGGGATAATTATGGAGATTATGGTACGAACGGTTTTTAATCTTGAAAAAAGTAAAAATGTAAATTTTTAACATTCAGCTTTCATTTAAAACAAAATTTCAACGCTTTATCTCATTTCTATTGAAAGTTCTTTGATTTTGATACAGATTTCATCGGTTTGTTTGTAAACGAGTTTCTAGGAACCTGATATTCGTCTTGGCCAACAATTACAGAATATTCGAATTACACTGCTATTTAAATCATTCGAAAAACTATTGCACAGACATTTTTTTAAGAAATCATAAAAGCGATCTGCCTAATATTTGAACGCAGACTTTCTAAGGTGAATTGTGCACGCAGATAAGTTGCTCAATCTCTGGATTTAGTCATTGGGGTTTCTAATTGTAGAAAAGAACTGCAATTTTGCGTGATCACATACATGTAAAGAAACGTTAGAAAATCCACAAGCAGTTATCTGTTCTTCTAATGCTGTTGAGTTAACCACTTGTACCGACAACTAAATTACAGATGCGTGTGAATAAATCGAATTTTGATCGCAAATAGAGAATAAATCCGCGGTACTGTGCTGAAGCATTCAGATGGGGTGAAAGTGAAAGAACTTTAAGCATCGCGATTTTCGTTTATAGACTTCGTTCAATGCCACTTTCATGCGACATGGTCTGTCGGACGATACCTGAGAGCCGAGTCACGTGGCAGCGATTAACAATTCAGTACCGTGCTATTAATTGCCGATG
Source organism: Lasioglossum morio (assembly GCA_916610235.2). Lineage (NCBI taxonomy): Eukaryota > Metazoa > Arthropoda > Insecta > Hymenoptera > Halictidae > Lasioglossum > Lasioglossum morio. The sequence continues at coordinate 6,405,442 of OU744325.1, read as the reverse complement.
GACATTTATAGTCGAGTATATTGCAAAGGAAACTTGGAGAGATCTGGTCACACTGTTCCGGATCATGCTAACCTATTTTCTCTATACGGAAATGACGGAATTCAAATTTATTTATAATCAGTAATACAACCTAGATGCTCTAAAATATGATCGAAATAATTAATTAAATCATTCTTCAAATATGATATCAAGTCCTAACTCTCCCAAAAGTTCATCCTAGCACAAGATTATTTTTTATCAACTCTTCTAATTGAAATGATAAATTGAAAGAGCGAATTTATAATGCCTTTCGAAGATAATAGAAAATTGTTAATCAGAATATAGTAAATGGGTTAAAATTATAATTAGACAGCGGAGTTTATTCATTCGTGACAAAAATGAGTAGGTGTAATTTCAAACAGTATTAGAAGAATTTAAAAATGCTGTTACATTATTTTCAACCTATTAAACAAATTAACGAAAAAAATAAATGTCTACATCACTCCAGTTGGTTGAACGTCGAGTAGAAAATTTTTATTTTACACTAAGATCCACTGTCTGATTATATAATGATATATTAAACAATTATGAACATCGGTGGCAGCTCCGTGTTTGTAAATATGTACGAAATAATGTCTCGAATCGCTCAAGTATGTCAGGAAACATAGCACGTTTGATTATTATCGAAATCGTGGTAAACATCGTAAAGAAAAATTGATCCGGTCAACATCGAACGTTCCCAATGGAATTTAATACGCACGAGAAACATTGGATGTATCGTATTACGAGTTTAGTGAGTCTTGAAACCGGAAACGAGTGGAAGACGTACAAACGCGAACAGGTCCTCCCCGTAAAAATCCTTCGGAACACGTTTCGTAGCGCATGCCACCGATATATGTATCACACGACTATGCCACTGCAGTCGGAAGTCGATGAATTCTTTATGATTCTAGAGGTAAAATAAGGGTCACATCACCTACTGTTTGTGCCAATACGCATCGTTCACGCAATCGTACACCGTGTTAAATTTGATAAATCGAAACCCGTGCGACCTGGACACGTTCGCGGAACAACTTGGTCATTGCAATCCGCCGGCAATTGCATTCTCAATTAGAAGTTCGCTTTCCTTCAATATCGTTTGTAATTGGTGGCGGTCGTTCTACGTTTCTAGTATGCGCTTAACGAATCGATAGTTTTAACCGGGATAAACAAATATATGCCTAGCTTCAATGAAATACAGACTTTTAGAGATTTCTTTAAAAATCCGTCCAAGAAAAGAATAAAAAAAGAATCCAAGAATAAATTTATTCTGCATCTTCAAATTTTTCTGGACGATTTTGTACAAAAGGAAAAGAAGCATTAATGTAGACACAAGAACCAATACCGTAATCAAGAAACATGTAAAATTTGAAACATCTATTCGATTTTCAAAACTAAAGCAATACTTCTAGGTACTTCATGTTATTTTGATGAACTTCGAAAAAGTTTGTTTTGTATTCGATAATCGGTCTTTCAAATATTTAATTAAAAATGTAATAACAGAAATAATTGGTTGTTTGTATGCAAATCTGTTCGAGTGAATTGTTTAGGTGCTTCTAAAAAATCATCAATATTGAAGCTTTACCATTGTTCGTGTGTTTTGATTGGGTATATGCGGGGGTTGATTGAATTATTTATTAAAATTCTGGGATCAACCGACGCGAATCGCAGAGCGATCATCCCACGAAGAGAAATGGGGGGAAAAGTCTATTGCGAAATATGTTCGGAAGAAGCTTCGTTCACGAGACAATTAAATTTAAATATTGGTCTAGTGCACGTGCACTCAAGCGCTCTTTTCAACGCTCAAAGAGCACCATGGGTAAGGGGGCGCTTCTTGACGCGGCTGGTAGTAGTAACGTACTCGAGTGCACGTGCACTCGGCCAATATTCAAACTCAATTACCTCGAAAACGGTGCGTTTTATGAAAAAATGTCTATCCTGCAATTTCAATTTATTTGTTTCCGTGGTGTCGTCATCCTAATTCCCTCTTTATCTACTTCAATCGTTAGAAATGATCGAACTTTCTGTAGGATATTATTTCACAATTGTCGGTTAATAATTTTTAGACTGCAGATCATTATGCATTTATAGCAAAATTGATTTCTCCTCTATTAAAATCATTAAGTGTAGAAACAACATTCTATTTAGTTTCTATTCGATGCAGACAATTGTTCAAAACTATAATTAATGTTATTGGCGCACTGGTTCGATCAATTGAAGACAATAAGCAAATTTGCAAAATATCACATGAAATTTAATTCAACGTTTCGGTCTAAAGGGCCTAGCCGAATAAGATGGTCAAAACTGCCCTTAGAGCTTTTTCAACGGCTATTGAAATATTCGAAAGCTGACCAAGAAAAACGCCTCTGAGTAAAATTTCAACCCTCTAGCTTGCCCGTGAGGGTAGTTAGAGGGTAAACTAGATTTTTCGGTTTTCGGCGCATTTTCCGGTCTCAAATGCGTTCTAAAAATCTGAAAAAAATGTGACATATTTTGGATTCCAAAGCGGATTTTTGAGAATTTTTTCAGATTTTTTTGTTGCAAACTGTGGTCGTAAAAAATGAAAAACCCCCAAAAAATCGGAAAAATATTTTTTTCTCAAAAATATGAAAACATGCCATTCCAGTTTTTGATTCCCTGATGAACTACGATAACAGGCAGTGTTGTCAATTTTTTTTAGATTTTTTGTTGTGGGACATCATTGTCAAAAACAATAAAAACCGAATTTTTTCGACGTTTCTGCTATTGGGAGGAAAGTTACACTTGTTGGTTTTACCGTGGGTGTATATTAAGTAATTTTTAGCGTTATTACATTGAAACGAGCAATTATTCGACATAAAAAATGTGATTTGGGAGAAAGAAAAAATTGTATTCTGTGCGATATATACCTGAATGTTCGCAACGCTAACAACATCGCCGGTTGGCACAGCGGTTAAGACGTCGGATTACGGAGCGGATATGCTGGCGTTCGAATCCCTGTCGATAGTAGTTTTTTTTTTTCATTACATCAAACTTTATTTTTTCAATTTCTTATTATATGGTTTGTTCATGTGAGTTTAACAATATTTTTTTAACGTTTTAAAAATATTTAAGTAACATTTTTTAGTAAAATACATACAAAAATAGTTTTGGAGTATCTATTATTTCCTCGAGTCTCTAATTGTATATGTTCATCATGACGGTCTTGTTTAACATTCTTAACATTAAAATTCATGAATCTACTTTCTAAGCCTTGCGTGTCAGGTACAAATAACCTAAACCATTCCTTTTATTTGTAAGAGTCATGAGAAAGAAATTCCCGTTTACAGTTATTTGAAAGAAAAACTTGTACATACTGTGGACATTTATTATACGGATCAGAAAGTTCATTAGTTTGAATATATTGCTTTTTACTGATACTGCACATTTAAAAAGGTCTGTGTTGTACTGTATCATAAAACTCTAGCATAATGCATGTACCTGAACGGACCGTTTGACATATACCTGAACGGACCTTTGCAACTACAGAGATAGTTAATTTTTATAGTTCTGGACGCGCATTAACCAGCGACGAAGATATAATGATCATTGAAAAAACTGACCTGCAAGGAATCCTAGCTTTCTAGGAGAGGGGCAGCGGTCGCTAGGGTTAATCCACCTACCCTTCGGTACCAAACGATTAAAATAGATATTACTTCCCTCACCAATAACAAAGCGTATTTCCCAAGTTCCCCTCCCTTTTACTTGAGGATTTTTCAATTTCTTATTATATGTGTAGTTCGTGCGAGTTTAACAATATTTTTTTAATGTTATAAAATATTAGTAGTAGATTCATGAATTTTAATGTTAAGAATGTTAAACAAGACCGTCATGATGAACATATACAATTAGAGACTCGAGGAAATAATAGATACTCCAAAACTATTTTTGTATGTATTTTACTAAAAAATGTTACTTAAATATTTTTAAAACGTTAAAAAAATATTGTTAAACTCACATGAACAAACCATATAATAAGAAATTGAAAAAATAAAGTTTGATGTAATGAAAAAAAAAAACTACTATCGACAGGGATTCGAACGCCAGCATATCCGCTCCGTAATCCGACGTCTTAACCGCTGTGCCAACCGGCGATGTTGTTAGCGTTGCGAACATTCAGGTATATATCGCACAGAATACAATTTTTTCTTTCTCCCAAATCACATTTTTTATGTCGAATAATTGCTCGTTTCAATGTAATAACGCTAAAAATTACTTAATATACACCCACGGTAAAACCAACAAGTGTAACTTTCCTCCCAATAGCAGAAACGTCGAAAAAATTCGGTTTTTATTGTTTTTGACAATGATGTCCCACAACAAAAAATCTAAAAAAAATTGACAACACTGCCTGTTATCGTAGTTCATCAGGGAATCAAAAACTGGAATGGCATGTTTTCATATTTTTGAGAAAAAAATATTTTTCCGATTTTTTGGGGGTTTTTCATTTTTTACGACCACAGTTTGCAACAAAAAAATCTGAAAAAATTCTCAAAAATCCGCTTTGGAATCCAAAATATGTCACATTTTTTTCAGATTTTTAGAACGCATTTGAGACCGGAAAATGCGCCGAAAACCGAAAAATCTAGTTTACCCTCTAACTACCCTCACGGGCAAGCTAGAGGGTTGAAATTTTACTCAGAGGGGTTTTTCTTGGTCAGCTTTCGAATAATTCAATAGCCGTTGAAAAAGCTCTAAGGGCAGTTTTGACCATCTTATTCGGCTAGGCCCTTTAGACCATTTTCAATAATGTAAATTTTCTGTATTGCGTCTGTAAGAATTTATCAATTAATTAATGGCTTATTGTCTCCAATTGATCGAACCAGTGCGCCAATAACATTAATTGTAGTTTTGAACAATTGTCGATCGAGATACAGAGAACAGACAATTTTTATTTTGCATAAAGATCCGCAGTCGAATGATCTTCATTCGATTACTTGGTACATGTAATCGAAACTTTTTAACTGATTAGTAAGCCGAGTAATTCTGAAAACGCCACTGGTGCACTTTGCTCGTTGTCTGACATTATTAAAAATAGTTGGAATTATGCGAAAGCATGTAATTGCATGTTACACGTCGGTCACCGGTGACCGGCGCACAGTGTAACGTTTCCAACATTTAGGGTCGTTTAATTCCGAAATTGAACATTTTTTAAAAATTACGTATTTACTCTTATCTTGAAAGCAATACCTCCGTAACCCAGAATCGATATTGTTTTTAACTTTTTATCGCATTCAGATATGAAAAATAAGCCTCGAATGAACTCGACTGCCTATACAAATGGTGAAAATACATCAATCCGCAGCGATACTTTACCTAAATAAAAGTGTGTGTATTTGAACTTCAATTTTTATAATATTTATTTTAGTGATTACTCAATCCTTTGTGGTGTGTTTACAATTTTTTTCGTTTTTAAATATTATACATACAGTCTATTATGATTAATAATCATACGAACTCGAAGAACTTTTCAGTATGTACCAATGTTCTACAGAGTAAAACTTTCTTATATGGGCGAATATGGACTTCAAACTATATAGTATGTATACATTGAAGTCTTGTCTAGTCGGCTATGCAAACAAATTCTGCGTTCGTCTGCGTCCATGGGAGTTTTCATTTGTTTTCCAAAGCCTTACACGGTCACCTCGCGCAGTCGTCTAACACAATTTGTCCGAGTAAGAAGAACGTGTTCATAAGCCTGCACTTTGACTGTTACTTATTAAATTGTGATAGTTTTGAATTGTTATTGTTTAACTGTTGTTGTGTTCGATTGTTATTGCATCTGATAGTTTTTGTTCTTCGTTTAGTATTATTTATTTAATTACTATTATTTAACATATTGTTTATTTTGGCGATTATTTCACTCCTTAAGGTAAGTTTTCAATATTTTTGGTTTCAAAATGTGGTATATACTTTAGAGACCCTACATAATTTATGACTAATAACAAACGATTACCATAAAAAATTGGAGAACACGTTTCATTGTTTAGCGAATATGAATTTCATTCTTCATTGAATATCGAAGTTGTGATTTTACGTAGGCGGAAATGAAAATAAAATTATATCAATGTAAATGGGGTCGTGAGAGTTATCTTTCGTTTTCAAAATGTGTTCTAGTGTTTCTAGAGCCACCTTATTCAACATTTGGTGTTCAAGCACAAAGGAGGAATGATTTAATGCATTATATTCTTTCAATTGACCGACATATGAAAATGCAGATATATTTAAATTAAAAGCTTTTAAACTAAATACCATTTCAAACAGTAATTTGCACGAGTTAAAATACGTATTTTCGGCCAATACAACAAAAGTAATGTTAAAGTGATTAGAAATCATCATATTTTGTGTAGTGTTAGCAAAATACATGATAAAAAAGAGAAACGACATCGTTAAGAATTAAACGACCCTAAATGTTGGAAACGTTACACTGTGCGGCGCAGAGGTGACTCTGCAACATCTGCATGGAAGTTCAAGGAAAGATCACTGCTCACCGAAAGAATAAGCGAATGTTTACGAACGATGACACATTCGGTTCGGAGAATTCGGAATTACTGTAAATCTTTTAGCAGATCGATATCGGACACGAAGAATGAGTCTCGCAAGTGTTTCGCAGAATACTGATCATGAGCCTCGCCCCCTTATCTGCCCGAATTAAATGCGTACGCGTTCTTTAAATCTTCGCGGTTGTGTATCCATGCAAATAAATCTGTGTTGCCTTTCTCAGAGTTTCATGGAAAAACCCGATTACCGTTTGGGTGACCCCACCCAGTACGTTTCTAAAAAAAAAAGGAGTTGTTATCGTTTAAAATTCCCCGTTCGAACGGACTGCGGATTTCTAGCATGTATAGCAACAAACATTTATAACCTTTTTGCTCCACGTTTATTAGTGGTGGACGGGTACCTGAAATTTATATTATACATATACATACATTGACTCGCATTAATACCCATTATATGTATAATTTTATATGATTTTCTTAACTTTATCAATATAAAACTGATGTAACTCCACGTATACAATGCTTTCAGTGGTTCATTAAAGTATTAAACACGTTTAGGAATTTATTGAATAGAAATTTAATAATGCTACTAATATTCGGAACAATACAAAACATATATAAACTTGTAAACAACAACTTTTAGTATTTTCTTTGTAATTCCGACTATCTGCAATGTTTTCAAAAGTTCTCCCTTACGTGCTATGACAAACTAATTGTTCTAACTTCTCGAACAAAAATTATTATAGTCTTTTTAATAGTGGGGGAATATGAACGCGAGTCACTGTATACAGGGTGAATCACGAATCGCAATTAGTAGAGATTACTCTGTTATTAACAGTCCGATCGAAAATGTTTTTATCAGAATGGTGGTATAGATAACTTTAGTAGAATTACAATAGGGGACACACAAAGTCTAAATAAAATCAATCTTGTCATTTTTATACGGGACATGTACCAGTTACTTTTATAAGGCTCGATAGGTTCAATGTTGAATTTATATCCTAGAATTTCGGGGTTTCCGAACCTAGGGTACCTGTCCACCCCTAAAGCTTGTCATAACAATCGTCCAATTTGCTAAATCGAACTAGTTCCTCATCTAGGTCATTATAAAACAAATGAAACAGAGTTCGCGTAAGATCCGCAGTCCAGCAACAGTTTCTGAATCTGTTCGTAGCGTTAGCAATCTATTATCGCAAAACCAGTTAAAGGCGCAGCAGAATGTATTTATTTTGCGTGACGTCTTCGACGCTCACGGCGTTCCACTTCGCTATCACCGTCGCGATAATGGTCTCTTAAAACGTAATTCTTAAAATCCGCAACAATTAACGATTCCAAGACAATGCGCCACTAGTTGATGAAATGTTTACCGATCCATCATTGTCGTTCCCGAGAACAACATATCAATTGACCTGAATCGTGCGTCGATTGAATCGAATCATTAGACAACGAATCTGTATGCGAAATAAAAATTATCTACCTGTACTGCACCAACCAGGTAGATCATTTTTAACAAATTATTTCTCGTAGTATGTACAAAGTGATCGTACACATTTTAAAACGAATAACTTTTTCAAAATTGCACCCAGCAGCTCGAATTATTTCAGACGTAAGGATTAGTTCACTAGCTAATTGTTAAATAATTTTTTAAAAATTGTTATTGGTTGCAATTGCTGAGAAAAAACTAAGTCCACGATTTCTAAATTTAATTGAAATACTAAACGAATCCTTCTAACGTCTAGAAAAAAAAACTCAAGCTGTTTTAGGTCGAATTTTGGAGGTTATTCGTTTTTAAAAGGTGTACGAATAATTTCTACACCGACTATAACAGTATATTTAAATTCTTCTACTCATTTTTGTTTTAAATGCATCGAATCCACTGTGATACTAATCATTCCGAGATATTCTTCTACCCTCGCGCCGGATATTTTCGTACCGGTAAACACCGACCATTATTACGCTTCGACCAGCACGAAATGAACGATACAGCGGAGTTTTATTCGTTTACGCCGGCAGGTAATTTGCGTCTGGGTTTACATTCACTTAGAAAATTACTGAATGGGCGACGTTCCCGGCGTCGGAGTTGCTCGGAGGCATTGGTGAACGTTCGTTCCACCCGTTCCTCTCTCTCTCTTTCTCTCTCTTGCATTACAGCATCGATAAAATGCTAATATAGATGGAAAACTAACCTCGTTCGCGTAGAATTTAATAACGCGGGACTGACCGCGTTCTAAATGCGCGACTATATACACACAACGGAACGCGCAAAGGCACGACCGAACGGACGTTATTTACGAGAGATGTCTCACCCTATTGACGCGCGTACAAAAGGAAGACGCAGTGAAAAGAACCGTCCACACACCGCGTCAATGTGCTTACGATCATAACAAGTAAACCTTCGCGGTTGATACATTACGACGTCTCTCTATTACTTTCCCTTTTAGACACACGCAACGTGTGAACAATCCCTATTATTTATAAAACATAGTAGATCGTTGAAAACCGATTGAATACCGGCATCGACGAATAACTAAAGGTGTCATCGACATGTAACACGTAGTATCTCCTCTTATCAAACTCTTTCCCTAATTTCGTCCCATCGACGAGTAGCTAAAGGTGTCATCGACATGTAACACGTTTTTCATCTTATCAAAATCGTTCCGTAATTACGTTCCATCGTCGACTAACTAAAGGTGTCATCGACATGTGACACGTTCGATCTTCCCTTATCAAAATCGTTCCCTAATTTCGTCCCATCGACGGTTTAACGCGCACGCACAGGGGGGGGAGGGCACGTACACAGACATGACACTGTACACATACACCCTCTCGCTCTCTGGTACACGCACACAATGTACACAACCGAGAGACGACCTTCGTTTCCTTTTCGAAAATGAATCGGATTACCTCGTTGTGTTTTCGCAGCGGTTGCAAAGGGTCTACAGAGGCGGTCGAAGCGACGGCGGCGTCGTCGACGAGGGCGACGTCGTTATAACGATCGTCGTCGTTGACGGGAGAGCATATCGAGGCCGTTTCACGCGGATTTTACGACGAGCCACTGCACGCTCTTGCTCGACGCACGTAAAAACGTTCGAAACGGGTGCGATCGATCGTTTGACGAGGGATGCTGCTTCCTTCCTTCGAGAGACACGTAGAACGTGGCATACGAGAACGAAGGAAGCGTGTATAGGGAAATGTCGTGGTCGTGGATTCCTCGTTCTCTTGGTGGTCTTCGTCGTCGGTGATAGGAACGGTGGGGTGCAGACAAGCTTCTTCTATCGCGACACACTGCCCACTTTTCCGGGGTGAGAACGATCAGCCGGTGCGCCCTGGGCGTCCACCTTTCCTCGTCTCCGATCCCGTGGACCATCGGCACCGGCGTTCTTCGTTTCCCATCGCCACTGTCAGCACCACTGTCACCAGAATCGTCGCCCGTCACACACAACCCGGAAAACACACGGGGACACCGACGTTTAAATCTCGATCGACTACCGAGATACTCCAGAGATTCACTACATTTATTCACGATTTATTAACACTGTATTTTTTCTGTTTTTGTTATTTCTTTCGGGCTGGTTGGATTTAAAACACGCAACTTAACTCTGCACGAGGGGTGCACGTCTCTCGCGCACGACGGCGTGCTACACGCTTCGAACAGTACGCTGAAGAGGCGAGTCGTCCTACGTGCTACTACTGCTCGTACATCGCTGAGAGACTTCGAGGCGTCGTCCCCTGACGGCGCCACAAGTCGCCACAACAGTGGTGCCGTGAACTTCGATGCGAACCAACCAACCACCGCCCCGATACCAGAAATTCGCATCGTTCGGGGGTAAAGAGGGTTGCTACGTTTACGATCGACGGAAGTACCATTGTTCCATGCTTTTCGTGGACCGTCGGTGAGGTCGCGACCGGGAAATTACAAAAGGTTACCGAAGGGATTATCGGAATTTATTTGGATACCTTGTAGAGGTCCCTGGCTCGCAAGGGGTTGAACACACGTGTATAAGTATCTCAGCCCTCGTCTGGAATACTGTGATTATTTTGTTTTTTTTTTTTGTAATTATATAGCAATATCTTACTAGACAAATACACATAGGAATAGACATAAGCCGAAATGCTACGACCAAATGCCGAATAATAGTTGTAAGAGGAATAGTATTAGACAATAAGCTATCTGACTATAACGTGTTACTAAGTTAATATCGTAATAATAATATTGTAATTCATGTATGTCCGCTGATAGGCCAGTTCTGGCCTAAAGCGTTTTTTAAATAAAAAAAAAAGAACACACGTGTATGACAAGAGCAGATAAGATTCTATTGAAAAATTAAGTAAAGTTAACATAAAACATCCAATAGATGTAAGTTATTTTTTAAGCGAACCAAAGATGACACTGTTAACAATACTCAAAGAATACTGTGATCTAACCACATTAAAGTATAAGAATTAAAAAATAAGAAAAGGTGCAACATATAGTATAGAAGTCTAATTGTTACTTAGATATGAGGAATGAATGTACAAGTGGCTAATGGATCCGAGTGGATTCAAGCCTTTCTGTATTTTTGTTGGTGTTCAGTTTAATAGCAATAAAGATATTAATAAAAAAACACGTGTACAGGCCCCACCCCTGCGGAAAATTGACTGAGAGTTGAAAAACGTGGTTTCTCAACAGCGAATAACTGTTTCCGAGGTAATCGAATATTTTGGAGGCGTTGAAAGTTATTGTTGAAATATAATCGTGAAGTAAATAATAATGTCTTCTTTGTTATTTCACCTCTACAACTGTTACGGCGAATAAAACGCCTTCATCCTCGAAAATGTCGTCGAAGAGAAAAGATAATTGATGATACTGGGAAGCAGTAGTTATAATAAAAATTCATTTCATCCCTTAATAGTTGAAAACTATATTCTCAGAGTTTGTTTTATATGTTTCACCGTTTTATATCTCACGATGTTCTTCTTCTAGATTACATCTTTTTTATGTAAAATAAAATTTAACTGTGCGTTTGTTTGTAAGATCTAATGTCATTCTGAAAATTCAATATTTAATTTACTTCCTTTTGTCCGTTTGAATTTTCAATTTTGGAAAGTTGAAGAAATCAAATAATGAGAAACTAAAATGCTGAAGATCCCTTTTGGAAACTATAGATGGGATTATTAAAAGCTAGTTCTATAAAGGTGATTGTATTTCTGTACATTATGATTCCTCCCTTCGGTATTTGTATTCTATTAATGTATGGTAGCATCCTATACAAATCATAACAGAAAGTACCTTAATCCACCCTTGATTTCATGACCGAATAAAACCCATCGAATAAATTTCTTCTTGAAAAATTGAAAATGTCGCAAACAAAGTTAATCAATCTACTCTCTTGATTCATTAATCTGCAGTTACGAATACATCCATACACAAATGCTCATTACTACCAACCATTAAAGCAACGGTGTAGGGATTAGTCTTCTCAACGCAAATAAACGACTTCTTACAACATAGTATCGATAATATACACGTGGTCCTCACATGACAACATGCAGCGGGGAAAGGTCAATAAACGAAGAATTAACTGTGGACAAGAATAATAAATGCCAGACAAGGACAACACACCGTACATCAATTTACACATTTCCGATCTCGCTCTTTCTCTACATTTCAAATAATCAATTTTGCTACAAAAATAAGACGTATCGAGACGTATTCAGGCGCGCGGTTTCCGCGGCTGTTTGAACGAGGTCTTAAACATTATTATTAAGTATTCGTTGCGGTCTGATTTGAAACAAACGAAGTCTAATTATCCAAAATAAAGTATTCACCTCAGACACTCTAGGACAAAATAAGTTCCATTACATATATGTACATGTACGTGTTTATTGTACAGTGACTCCCACTAATATTCGGACACTCTTGAAGAGACGATAACTTTTTTAATATTGTACTATACGATTTGAACTTTTGTTGGGAAGCTACTAGAGCAAATAGTTTGCTGCAGGCTGTGAAACAAAAATTTTGTAAAAAATTGCAATTGATCGGAATTGTAGAAAAAATACTAAAAGTTGCATTTTACAACTTTTTATGTGGGCCTATATTAAAAATTTTAAAACTACATTTTGTAGATTTGTATCAATTAAACATATTCTCAAAATTTCGTCAGAATCGGGCGACGTTGCAATGAGCTACAAACGTTTAAAGATGGTAAAAATTGCAGATTCTCTCGATTTTCGGTCCATAACTGCAGTAAATCTAAGGATTCTTACATCTTTCAGACTGTCGTTTTTTCCGCATCAACTGATTTCGATGAAACTTTCACAGTGCATGTAATTGACACAGATCTACAATATATAGTTTTTAAATTTTCAATATAGGCCCACATAAAGAAGTTGTAAAATGTAACTTTTAGTATTTTTTCTACAATTCTGACCAATTGCAATTTTTGACAAAATTTTTTTCACATCCTGTAACAAACTAATTGCTCTAGCTGTCCAAAAAAAGTTTAAATCATATAGTACAATATTTAAAAAGTTATCGTCTTTTCAAGAGTGTCCGAATATCAGTGGGAGTCACTGTAGGTGTTCTTGAACTTGAACCAAGTTCAATTCCACACTCTCTTTTCCCTGTACGTGGTACTTTTAATAGACCAAAGATCAAAGGCAACTTGCGTCGATCGAGCTGCCGGGAATGAGAATCATCGATCGTAATTTATTATCGTAATGAGAATGCGTCGGATATCGGCAGGTGCCGAAGATTAGCGACGATTTCTCGGTGCATGGCAATTAATCGAATGTTAGCAGACTCACCTTCCATAGGACGCGTGGCAGCGCTGCGCGACATTGTTCGCGTGTTCTATTAGGCTGCGTCGGTGGCACGTAGTTAGGCGTATCTGGACGGAGTCTGTAGATATGTTTGACCGGATAATCGACGCCTCTCAGACGCAGCTTCCTGGCCCGACGGGGTTGATCGTCGGCTGGCGTTCTCGTAGAAAATGCATCAAACGCGTGGCACGTTGGCCGTTGTGTAAAAACGGGGGTAAAAAACGTTCTCCTGTTTCCGTCCGACGGTAGGTATAATATCGTGAGGATGGTCGGTGTGCCGGTGTTCGTCGACGGTCTCGATTGAACGTTGCCGGTCCCCAACGACGGACACCGGAAACGACGATTCTCGGATATGTCCCGGCTCGATGTTCCGTTTTCGTACGGGATAATCGACTTTCGTCTTCGGGCCGGTCGAATCCGCGGCACCGGGCGATACGGGCTCGAAGATTGCTTCAGTTTACGGCGAGAAAGACGGTAGAGGCACGTGCAGGATGACGATGACGCGTAGGCGGTCGTTTCCGTCGTACGAGCAGCATCAAGCGTCGGATGCCTCGATAGTCGACGGTAACGTTGACCACGACGCGTCAAGTTCAGGTCGGATATTCCGCGGCTAAATAATGGTGACAGGATGTCCGGTGTGGGGGGTACGGGGGGTCCTTTGGGGGTGGCGTCCATGTGGGGTGGATGGTCACCTCCTTTCTTTCCTCTCTCCTACGACCCACCTCCTCCTCCAGGACCTCCTCGTCAGGGTGCCCCAGCTTTCGGTGTCCCGGAACACCTCCCCTGTCTCCAGCCAACCCTCAGCTACCCCCTCCTCCCACGCTGAACGTTGCGGACACACGCTGCAAAACACACAACCGACACCGGTCATTAATTTACTATTGATATATCAAGAACCAAATTGATTTCAAGCTTTGCTACTGTCATACTTGCTCTATTATCTAATTCTTGATTTGATATATTAATCGTAGGTGAGTCAATCGGTTTACCTTGAGGATATGATATTGGTACATCGAGAACCCAATATAAAATTTTTCATATTAATTCAATATTATCTTTAATAATAATAAATTTTCTATTAAATTCAAATTGATTTCAGGCTTTGCTACTGTCATACTTGCTCTATTATCTAATTCTTGATTTGATATATTAATCGTAGTTAAGTCAATCGGTTTACCTTGAGGATATGATATTGGTACATCGAGAACCCAATATAAAAATTAATTCAATATTACCTTTAATAATAATAAATTTTCTATATAAATTCAAATTGATTTCAGGCTTTGCTACTGTCATACTTGCTCTATTATCTAATTCTTGATTTGATATATTAATCGTAGGCGAGTCAATCGGTTTACCTTGAGGATATGCTATTGTTATATCAAGAACCCATATAAAATTTTTCATGTTAATTCAATATTGCCTTTAATAATAATAAATTTTCTATATAAATTCAAATTGATTTTAGGCTTTGCTACTGTCATACTTGCTCTATTATCGAATTACATCGGTGATTAATACACAACCAATTTCTGTGGAGAACGGGAAACGCGGCTTTTTCACGTTTTGAAATAGTTAGCACTAGACCGCGAATTTATCGATCCGGAAGAATAACAAATCAGCGAATCGTGAGATACACTTGTCCCTCATACATTCAACACCTTGCACTAGAAGATTTTGAACAAAGTCTACTAAGTATGATATTGAGACACAAATCAAATTCGATTTCGTCAGGAAGAATGTCACATATGTACTTTCACGAATTTGTTTTCTGGTAAATGCGTAAATTCTAAAGCTCAAGTGATGTATAAACTCAAATTGTTTGAAAGTTTGTGTCATGTGGCATTTTTCCTTGCAACCACAGATATATCCATTAGCGAATACATAGGCATTCAGTAAATATAAACTTCTTTCTGTTTCTAAGAAATTATATACGTGAAATACGTCTTAATCGCAATCGTAAAATAAATCATTGTGCAAAAGGTTAATATAAGTAAACCTATCAATCAAAAATTCATTTACACAGGGGTGGTGAAATAATTTTTCCGCAGAGTTCCGATTTGTGTTTTCACGTAGCGACACGCAACTGTGCCGGAAAGGCTGTACAGCCTTTAACGAATTGATATAATAGTGTAACGAATTGATTCGCACCGGTGCAGGAAAAAGGACCAATAAATTGCCCTATACAAACACCGAGAGGAGTGTCCAATCAGCTAATAGAGGGCGATACTTCAAAACTGAACCGTTCGTTCCCCGTGAAAACTGCGCAGTGATTGTCGGACATTTCGCGTTATTAAATGTGACATTGAGAGTGTTGAACGAATCGATTCGAAAACGATGTCCCCTTGCCATCTGTCGGTCGCGTACACGTGCGGTAGACTATTTTTTTTCTTGGATTGTGTATGCGCGATTCAGACTATAGACCAACAACGATACTTGTAGATTATTTATTCGGCGAAGGGTAAATTGATAAGCTAATGATTGATCTACGATCCGAACTATGATCTTTTATCGAATGACGAGCCCAATCACATTCCACAATGCTCGTCTCTAACGGGATGAAATACGCGACCCGAAACATTCAAAGGGCAGAGAAAGCTATCCGCACAGATACAGAACGTGTTCGTTCAGCATCTATCAAACATAAGTGTTTATACGTGGCGTATCAGCACAGACGCATCGAAATCTAAACGAACAAAGCATGAATCCTGTGCGGATTGTATGAATCGACTTTTAAGTCGTACGAACAAACGAGCTTAACCAGTCAATCGAACTAAACGCGCACTATTCACAATATCATTACCTATTCAACTATCCCCGCTCGAACTGAAAACTTTCCGAAACTTTGTGACACGTTTACGAACAAGGAAGAGGCTAACACAGGTGGAATGCTGTTTCATAGGAAACTTTTTTTTACCTCGCTCGGTCACGATTTAATAAGTAATTCTGTTCCGCGTGCGGTAACTTCAGCAGACTGTTCGCGAACAAGATCAGCTTCGAACTCTTTCGAACTGGACTTGCGTTCGATAATTTCAGGGGAAAGTATTCTGAGATAATTGTTTGTAGATATTTTAATTATTTGAGTTGATGTTTCGAAATTGATGGGCTCAAAAGGTCCACAAAAATTTATTTCTAAATCATTTCAGGGGAAGAAATCTGATATAATTATTTATATTTTGATTAATTGAATAGTCTGAAATATTTCATAATTGATGAGTTCGAAATTTCTACAAAAATTCATTTCTAAATCATTTTTAGGGGAAGAATTCTGAGATAATTATTTATATTTTGATTACTTCAATAGTCTAAATGTTTCAGGAGAAGAAGTTCCAGATAATTATGCATATTTTGATTACTTGAATAGTCAAGAATGTTTCATAATTGATGAGCTCGAAAATTCTAATAAAATTTTTTTCTACATAATTTCAGAGAAAGAAATCTGAGATAATTATTTATATTTTGATTACTTGAATAGTCTGAATGTTTCCGGGGAAGAAGTTCCAGATAATTATTTATATTTTGATTACTTGAATAGTCAAGAATGTTTCATAATTGATGGGCTCGAAAATTCTACAAAAATTAATTTCTACATAATTTCAGAGAAAGAAATCTAAGATAATTATTCATATTTTGATTACTCGAGTAGTTTGAACGTTTCATAATTGACGGAGAAATAATTCCGTCTACAATTCCCGGGAGACGCTACACTTAAAGTGTTCAAGTAACTTCCAGCGTGAAAAATGCGAGATCTTGGTGAAAATTTGGAAAGTTAGTTTTTTCACCTTGATATTCAAGGGTCGCCGTGACGTAGTTACGAAGTATAACAATTCGGAACATTGAAACTCGGCATGAATGAGCGATACGAGAACAACAATGAATTGTGAAGCGCAGCCTTGAATCAGTATGGCCATTGAATGGCGTTTCCAACCCCGCCGCGCGCGGCTTTCAAACGAGCGAGACACTGTATACAATAATGCTCAGTGAACTTTGTTAAATTTGTTAAATTTCCACCACCAATGTCCACTCTTCCCCCAGCACTTATGGAGTTCAGCGGAACTTTATTTCAGTGAACAAAGGAACAAACTAAAACTATGAAAAACAGGAAAGTAAAAAGGACGTACGTCAAGAAAGAATATAAATAAAGAAAAATTCTCAAATTCGCTCTAATTTCTGTCTTAACTTTCCAAACATGGTACCAGTGGATCGTTGAGATTGTTCCGATTAAAATGAGTCCAAACACGACGCAAATCGGACTAGCTTTACAGACTCGATATAAATAGCATAATTAAGAACATGCTTGCTATAGTTGATAAAACTAGTCGGATGTACGTCGTGTTTGGACTCATTTTAATCAGAGCAATCTCAGCAATCTGATGCCGCGACATTCGAGAAGATAAAACAAAAAAATGGCTGAATGGTTGAATTACGCTGGTATCGCTGTCCCATCTTTATTCGCTTACTTAGTCGAATCGTGGTCGAATCGATGTCCGTCAGGGACACGCCACCCTGTAACGCAAGAATTTGACTTCCGGGAACTTTGGAAACTTAAGTGAGCACTATCGTAACGGGTTCGATAAGCTCGGCACGGGACAATGTTTCAGAAAATTAGGGTTACGGAGGAAGCGTCGGACAGTTTTGGATACCGGTTTACGTAACTTCTCCGTTCGGGCTTCCTATTGTCAGGGCGAAAAGGGATGGAGCGAGATCACACCTGTCGCGATTAACAAAAGCGGAATCGTGCCGCTAACGACGCTGACCACCGGCGACCTACATGGAGGAGCGGCCGCCATTGACGGGCATTTTTCATCCCCCTCTTGTATATTCGTGACCTCGATAAAACGATGGAAACGGCAGGAACAGACCGTAAGCCCTACACCCAGCAAAGCCCTATCAACACCCCGCGAGCAACGCCTAATCGATCTTCAACTCTCTGCCTTTTGTTGGACGTTTCACCGCGTTCGCAGATATTTGCACGAATTATGAAGGGATAAATGCATTGTACGTTCCGATATTTTTAGCACGCTGATTCATAGGACAGAAATACTCCTGTAATCGCATCGACGAGCGAAATATCGAACAGTTTTTCATGCGAGGGCGGTATTCGCTACCTGCTGCACGATCCGGAATGATTCTTGCCGCTCGCCACGGAACGTGTTGCGCGAAAACGCTGGCTACAATTTATTGCTGCGGCCTGCGTTCTCGAATGCCGCGGAGAAACTGCCGGATTCCTCAGCGACAGTTTGCTTTAAGCGAATGTTTTTTTTTTTTATCGAGCTTAATGTAACTCCCCTTTGGGGGTTATGAAGCTTTACATTTGGGTTAACACATTACTGACCGGTGATTATTGCATATTTTTGAAAAATGTATGGTACATGGCTAAATTTTCATTTAGCATTTAGTATGAACTAACTAAGTCACCCTCAATAACGTCGTCTAATAGTTTCATTTAAGATTGCAATGTCAAAGAAAATTTCTATGCTTTTTTTGGTACAGCAGAATTATTGAAGATCCTATTAATAGGCTTCCCACCGATAAAGTGTTAATATAAATACAGCGTATTTGACATATACATTAGTATCAATAGGAAAACAGCGTATTTGACATATACATAATTTCAAATTTGTAGATTACATCGTTTGAAGAAATTCAAAAGAAGATAACACGCTTGAATGTTCGGTTTACAGAGCAACGATCTAACATTCAAGGGTGGGAACAAGTTGAGCTTATTCAACCCCTTCATAAGACCAACTCGTTGTGATTCCAATAAGGTACATTGCCAAATAATATGGTTAAGATCTTGAACCTCATAGCCGCAGTTACATGTGGAATCATTTACAATATTTAGTCGTGAAAGGGATGCTGCAAGATGGTAGTGATCTGATCTACAACGATTGAATGTTACAATATATTTTCGTGATAAACCTCTGTCCTAGAACCATGGTGCAACTCCATCCCTAACATAATAGTAGAAGTACTCCTTGCCCTTATACTGACCCTGTTGCATTGTGAAATCATTAGTGCTTTTTCTACATTTGTATTTGAAAGATTCTCGTAAATCGGTGAAGGGAATGACAATACGCCTATCAGTTTATTCTAATGTTGCCAACTTAGCTAGGACGTCAACCTCATCATTTCCAACAATGGCTGAATGGGATAGAATCCAAACAAATTCTATATTGCTTTTATTCGATGTGGCTTTCTTGAACTTGAAAAGTATTTTTCCTTAATTTCGTAAATGTAGAAGTTAGTCTTTATATCTATCTTTGAGTTTTGTAGACATAGAAGGGCGCTAAGGGAGTCGGTAAGTATTTTATAATTATGGTTTGTGTCCAAAAGAGCAATGTCAAGTGCATCAACTAACGCAATGCATTCAGCAGTGAATACGTAAGCAATAGATAGAATACTTTTTTTGATTCTCGCCCGCGAATCATCCTCCTGTAGAATTGCATCCGACGATTTTATGAAATGATGCCTCTCGGTGGGGAGGAAAGAGGAATTACAAACATGAAAATTTACGGCATAAAATTGTTGGAACGATTTTTAAAAATCATTCAGAAGTATTATAACAATGAACAGATTAAATACGAAAGTGAAGAAACACTATAAAGATGTAAGGATGTTATTCTATTATTTTTGACTTTTTGAAATGATCGAAGGAGAATATCTATTTTCATTTCACTTTGATTTGATACTATTAGCTTGGACAATTACACGCATTTGATGAACTAAAATCATCAAATATAGTCTGATGATAATCTTTGTTAGTATCAATTTTCATTTAAATTGCTATAGCGAGTTATAATTACGCGAAATGCGACGGACGCGAGGAATGTCACGTTCAGAGATCCCGATCCACGTGCGTGCAAATATTTCGGGGATTTGCGCTTGATCAGGGTGCTCTCGCGATGACGTTCGAAGGTTTCAGCGATCGGGATGAATGAGAGTTTAACGTGTGCTTTATCCGCCCCACGATGCTAATTGAGTTAACACCGTGAACGCTGTGTGCGGAATGTAATCTGCAACTTGAGGCTTTGCGAACGTTGAAACAGATTTCAGCGTGATCAAGATCAAGTAACGTTTCACGTATGCGTGTGTATCTTCCTTATCCCTTTGAACTCGAAGCAATTTTAATTATTCTAAAATCAAGGCATTTCTTTCAACCCAGATCATTTCTATTCTAGGCAATCTTCTTTATATTGTGCAGATCGAACTAGTGAATTTGTGAATACAGAATACGGACGAATTTAGTAACATTAAAACTGTTTTAAACAATGCTATGGCGTTCAAAAACCATTCGAATGATCACCCTCAGATAATCAACTCTAAAACGTTAATCGATCAACCAATCACCGTAGATTGTCTTCACACAAGGCACCTTCTCTCTCGCGTTTGCTAGCACATACTTTAGTTACGTTTCTGCCACCATGAGGTAGAGTTCAGATAGTTTTTTTTTTTATTAAGCTATGAAACCCCACATGGGATTATTAGCGGCATGCACATGGCTGTGCATGCTAACATTACAAGGACAACTTATAGACTAGAATTGAACAATATAATGAACATTTTTGAGTATAATATTAACACTAGAGAAATAAGCAGTGGGACTTCAGGAATGTATGTATATAAAATAGGGGGCAAAGAGTGGGTCCGCACAAAAAGGAATCTATTGTATAGGGTGGAAAGTATCCCTTGTTGCAAAGTTTGCGAATCAAATTACTTTTATTATTATCATAGATCGGACATTGTTAATATATGATTAGGATCCTGTATCAGACAACCACATGAACAGCTTGTGTCATCAGCAAGTTTAATCCTAAAAAGGGAGGCCCTCAGTTAGTTCAGATAGTTATAACTCACCAATATTTGTTTAAATGTTTTGTTACCTTTTGTCACAGCAAGTACGTATATTAATTTTCTTTTCTTTTATTGGTTCACGCGGCTGTGTCACAATATGGTTTTTCAAAATATATTATACATATACTATTTTTCAGACGCAAAAAATGTCTGTTTGAGAAAGATCCACACAGAGATCGAAACGTCGAGAAACATGTTTAAATAATTGCACACTTGTTGTTCTCTATAAATGATCGAACCTTGCACCGAAATCATTAATTTCATAATATATTCAAATTTGCGATCGAAAAGAAATTTACTTCTAAAACGTTAATCTTCTTCTTAGAAATAAATCCACTTTTCTCAGATTAAATTAACATTCAGCTTGTTAAAATCGACGAAGGTGGAAACTCATAATTTTTAGAAGAAAATTGAATAGTAAACAACAATAAAAATTTGTTTATATGGAATGAATGTATTGACGAGAATTAGGAATTCTATAATAGCAAGAAAGAGGAATTCGAGGTTAATTAGAAGTACAAAATAAATGTACGAAAATAACCAAAGGAAAATCGTGTCCGGTTTTCATTCGAGTCGGGAAAATCTCGACACGCGAATGCCGCTATAGTTCTGTATCTCCGTAATGGATTGACGGTGTTGAAAGACTCTTGAACCCTCGGAACTTGCGATTTCCATCGAAGTGGAGTAACGGGGGCAACGTAACGTTGCGGGAAGTGTATGTAATCGGCCGGAAATTATATCGATCGAATACAGCTAGTTTTTCAAGAAATTATGTGTCTTGGAAGTTCGACCGCCTCCCAACCTCTGTACATAGTGAGGGGAATGCCGTATTAAAACTCGTGAGCTTTTACGACGAATAATAGCACGGCTCTAGAGCACCCTTATGACAACCACGCATTACGCTCTACGTCACGCATTCCGACAACTAACTTTCAACGCGTTTTGTGCATAGAACAGAAGTCTGAAACATCTATTTTCCTGAATAATTATTCTCGAATAATTTTGACAGTAAATCTATCGAGCGGTGAAAATAAAAACGGCATCATACTGTGTGCTCGAATAAAGATATAATAAGTTACTCGCTCTTATATATTTTATATTACAGTTATTAAAATTAAAAGATCTTTGCTATTTGATCTGTAATGGGCTTAATGTTAATTTAATATTGCATGTTCATACTTGGAGTTTGATTGAATATTAGTAGACAGCGAATCTTTATGCAAAATAAACATTTTCTACCTGCACAAAGTGGAATAGAAACTTATTTTCTTTTAAAATATGGTTAAAAGGTTGAAAAGAATATAACAGTGGTTTTAAGTTCTTCTAACGTTTTCAGTGCTTTAAATTACACCTACCAGTTTTTGCGAAAAATGCATAAAATCACATGGAAATTGATATTTTCTGTCTGGTTGTAAGATGGATGTTAAGAAAAACGTGTGTTTGTTGCACGTGTGTGATCAGTATCGCACGCAAGGGAAAGGTGATCGATAACAAATGTTTCTCCCTTCGGCTGATCAATTATTCGGAATTACACGCGAAACGACACGGTTTACGGGTTAACGATAAATCGATTGAGTTTTGACACGTCGGCGAGAGCATGATGTACGACTGGACTCAGTTTATCCGATTATACAAGACGGTTCTGATAAGATATTCCGGATACTGCGAATTCATTGATTCACAACGGATTTAACATTATCGAGTTCGTCATCTGTTCAATCATCGGACCAGCAGTGAAAATTCTGCGTTTTCTTATTCGAAGCTACGTTTCGCGGAAAAATTCACTTTGAAATTGTAATTAACGCGCGTGCAAAAAGCGAACGCGGCGAACAAATGTCAATGAAATGCCAGAGCTTTTTATTTCGCGTGGAAAGAAACCAATAAAAGAGTACGAGGTAGGTGTACTTCAGTCGCATTACGTACCACGTGTAAGAAAGATTGCGCAACACTGATCCATATTTTAGCTGGAAAATGCCGTGCGTTGGAGACACGAACTCTTCGGGTAATCTAATGCAGCAGAACATACCAGGGTTGGGCACGTCTCATTTGAAATAATGAATTAGTTTAAATACTTTACTACTTGTACTTTACAAATAACGTAACAAATTAATTATCATGTGATGTTTGAGTCAAACGAATTATTTCACTTCACTTAGATTGGTCGAATGAATTACTTTCAAATAGTTTATTTCAATTCCATTGGTCACGAACGATTATCTCAAACGGCATGTAGCAAAACATAATAATGACTTAGTTTAAATACTTTACTACTTGTACTTTACAAATAACGTAACAAAATTTATTTTCATTTGATGTTTGAAGCAAACGAATTATTTTCCTTCACTTAGATTGGTCGAATGAATTATTTTCAAATAGTTTATTTCAATTCCATTGGTCACGAACGATTATCTGAAACCGGATGTAGCAAAACAAAATAATGATATTATTTTTCAAGTAATTTATTTCAATAACATCCGATTGTATAGTAGTATAGTCTATTCATAGATCGTCGAACAACACACGCGATCAAACATCAGACTGAATTTTCTCGGAAGCCGAGAAAATGATATTGCTATAACGAGAAATAAAAAAAATTCGAGTGCAACACGTTTTACGAATGTCATTAAGTGAACGTGTATCCTGTACATTGAATAACGATATAAATGTTGTATCCGTCAACGCTATTAAATTGAATATGCATCCCGCTGGGGATAATAATAATAATTTACAGTTTCACCGTGAAGTAATTGCTCGACGTTGCGTAACAGAATGATAGAAAGGAATCGGTGGACAGATCGTTCGAAGATCTTCAGATCCTCCGCGGCATTATGACGCTGCAGATATGTGGCATTCCATTCTGACCGTATCTCGAATCGTCTCGTTTTATTAAACGTTTGTTCCCGATAAGAGGCGAGCAATTATGTAAATACTATACACCGGGTCTCGTAAACTAAACGACGAGAAGGAAACGTGTAACCGATCGCGCTTCAACGACGATTCAAGATGGCGACGACGCAACGCCACGGTTCTCAGCCGGACAAAAGTGTTGCGACGAGGTCGACGATAAAAGAAGAGCAAACAGCGGTAGATTCGAGCAATTGCGGGAAATATTAATTGTTCCAATAGCGAGAATCGTCGGGGAGATTGAGACCGAGTGAGTTAATTTCTGATACGCGGCAAATGGCCACTCAAGGTGATCCGGTTCGTTTGAAAAGAAGCCGGGGGACGTGGGCTTGGCGCGGACGAGGAATAACTCGATGCTTTTTTTTTTATTTCGTCGCCGTTTATGAAACTCGATTTGAATAATCGAGATTTATCGATTCACCGTTGCCACTCGGACAGAACAAAGCCACTCGAAAGTGTTCCCGTTTTTTTCCCTTTAGACGAGAAGTCAAAATAGAATTGTGGTTGTTGCTCATCCCAATGTGAACTGTATGTCCCTTTGTGCAATTTAATATACTATTGTATTATTTTCAACCTATCAAACATATTCAGAAAGAAGATGAATTTCTATTTCACTCCAGATTGTTGCAATTCAGTTACAAAATATTTATTTCGCATAATGATCCGTTGTCTACTAATATGTTGTGACTAGACAAATTTTGTATTAATTATAAACATTGTAGTCAAATTTTGAGATAATGGTGTAAAATAAAATCTGATCTTCAGTGGCAATAACCTTTATAGATTTGAGATAAATAAAGATCGTACTAAACTTTGTGAAACTTCATATTCTAGCATTTTTTGAAAATTTCTAGAAGCCATAAATGCATAATGCGACCACGTTAAAGCAATCTGTAAATAAATAATAAAATATACAGGAAAGAATTACAACGTGTAACGTTTCCAAACAGCGGAGTAGCCTCGTTTACTTTTTTTCAATGTTTAAACAAAATTATGCTTTAAACTTGAAAGTTCCGTCAACGCCTGGAGTCCTTAATCTTTTGTTACGTCCAAGTTTTGCTTGTTTGTAAGTACGACAAAGTTGACGTAATGAAGAGCGTCATGCAACCGGGTGCAGCGTTGCAAAATCTTCAACAAACTTCTTCTATACCCACCTGCAACCTTGAAACTTGGTTTAATCATCGTAATATCGTTGCTACATCGCTTCGTAGTCCTTCTCACGTGAAACGAAAGACCTGCACCTTCTGATTACGAAATTTTAAACGCGTAGCTTCTTCTATTTGATTTCTACGCGTCTATTACGAAGAACATTGCTACAACATTGTGAACACCGTGTATATAACACTTATCCGGATAAATACGTTCCTAGAATCAATATTTGAGAAATCGTTCGCGTAATCGTTGATAGTCCCAACCCTGTACAAATTGCCGTAGCAAATAACAGATAAAATTGCTTCGCGCGAAATATATTAGTCGCTGTGCGAACTACCGTTCGACGCAGTTTTCGCCTATCATCGTTCAACAGTGTGATGATCCAAATATTTATTTAATTAGCTGGCAATCACAAATATTTTTCGCGTAGGAATCGACGATCAGGAATTTTCTTTCTTAAACAGAGTTAGAGACACCCCGAAGACTAGTGAATGCTGAAAAACATTCGAGAGGGTACTTCATTTTAAACAATTGAGGGAGTACTGTGTTTGCCGACAGGAATATGCACAAAATTTTGAAGAGAAATCGAAAATTTTCATTATTTTATTCAACAAGTAGACTACGCATCCTTATGCGAAATAAAATCGTCTGCATCGAATGCAAGAAATAGAAACTAAATTCTATGTTATTTCTTCCTTTAATGATTTTAACCCTTTGTATTCTGAACTAGTTCAACTCGAAAATTAAACATTCCTTCTGCCCTAGAATATTTCCAGGCTATATGAAATTGATATAATACCTCGTACAATATTTAAATGTTTAGTAATTGGTTAACTCGCAACATATTTTAACCCTTCACTGCATAGTGTATTATATCTGATACAGTTAACCAATCTGGTATATTTATACGTTTATTTATGTTCATTTTTCTGAAAATGTTTTAATTCTTTTTTAATATTTTTCCCTTAAATAATACACAAAAACTATCCTTTCAAGTTTTTCATTCCAATTCGAAAAGTCATGCAGTGAAGGATTAAAGACCTCGTTGCATTAAAAACAATATTAAGATGTTCTTGAAGTTTCCTAATCCATTACTGTTTTATATTTCACTCATTGTCAGCCAATTTCTTCATGAATACATAAAAATCCGTAATGTAATTATGAAGAATCTAAATTATGTTATAACTGTTACGAGAATATGGGTTTTAGTTACGGTTCTGGGGAACCGATATATTATTTCTAAAAATTGCTGTACTATAATTCAAAATATCGTTTAGATTATTAAATATGTTGGGATCTAACAAATTACGAAACATTTCAATATTGTATGAAGTATTCTATTAATTTCGTATCCACAAAATGAAACAAAATCATATAGAATGGAATTATTCTAGATAGGAAGACATGTTCAATTTTCGAAATAAAATAGCTCCGAGTGCAAAGGGTTAATAGAGGAGGAATCGTGTAGTGACAACTTTAAATTTAAAAATTGTCCAACAAATTTGAATGTTATCTACCCAATTTTAAATATCATTTACATTATTAAATATGTTGGGATCTAACCAATTACGAAACATTTCAATATTGTATGAAGTATTCTATTAACTTCATATCCACAAAATGAAACAAAATCATATAGAATGGAATTATTCTAGATAGGAAGACGTGTTTAATTTTCGAAATAAAATAGCTCCGAGTGCAAAGGGTTAATAGAGGAGGAATCGTATAGCGACAACTTTAAATTTAAAAATTGTCCAACAAATTTGAATGTTATCTACCCAATTTTCCTATGAATGTATCAACATCCTAATAACAAGTTTTGCCTAAGGGCATCATGAGAGCTGATGTTTCTTCGCACGTTCAACAGGGTTGAAGACGAGCGTTCGAAAGAAAGTGTATTTCTGTACCGCATCATCGTGGCAAATGTTTGACGACGATAAGGAGCAAACGCGGTTCGAGCCGGTGCATATATCAACGCCAAACATCCCGCGTTGTAAAGCAGTCGAGATAACGAAATTCACGCGGTGTATTACCCGGCAAGCGCCAGAGAAGAGAGAGAGAGAGAGAGAGAGAGAGAGAGAGAGAGAGAGTCACCGTTTGTCGTCTGAAAGCTGACCAATATAATTCCTATCCGGCTCGTGTCGGCGAGCACGTTTTCCACACCTTAACGATTTCCCACCTCCTCTCGAACGATCGTGTGCTTACAAACGGCTGCACGTTACACAAGCCACTTCATTGGCGACGAACTCTCGAGCCTCACACCCTTTTCAGTTTCTCTTTCACGTCCACTGGTCAGCTCGGAAACGCGAGCTCTTACTACGGCAGGGTCATGATGTTTCTCTTGCAATTTCGTACGTGTTGTAGCGTTTTGAAGGTTGATACACTATTTTATAAACGATCGTGGACACGCTGCACAGTGGGGTACCCTGTGGACAAAAATCTAAAAATTCATTGTCTAATATCCACTGGACTCTATGTTGAAACTATGTTTTAACATCTAAATTATCATGTTTATCAATAGAAAATTCAAATAATTCAGTAGGGGATTAGCTACAAGCGTTTTTTTTTCTCAAGAAAATCCTGTATCAAGCAACTTATTGATTCAAAGCGTCACTTACTTTCGTGGTATCAGGAAAAGAATTTTATGAAATATTTTCTATGGGATATGGTAGCTTAAAGTAAAGCTAATGTGACTGAAATTTCAAAATTTGTAAGTTTCTTATATGAAGTATCTTGTAAATAATACAGTTGAAATAATGTTTCTCACCTTTTTCTCTTATAAATAGAGATATTTCAAGAAGGGTTCAAAACATCCTGTAGTTTTTAACTTTTGTTTTTTTCGTAATTAGTAGATATTGTACTTTAATTTCCTACAAGTTTTTCCTGCTACAAACTGCTACACTGAAAATTATTCAACAATAACCCTCAGCGAATCTGCTCTTCTAGTCGGCTATGAATACTTGTTTCTTATCGATATTTATTTATCTGTTTTCTACACATAATATATGTACTATTTGTTCATATTTCAGTTTTACAGTATACATAAAACATGCCTCTTATTGTTTCTTTCAAATCTGTGTAGTGTAAAAAATGGAAAATTCTAAAATAGCATTCAAAATCTTCAATTAGTGCATTTAAAACAATTCCGAACAGAAAAATATAAATTATTGCTACGCTATACGAATATTTTTTACTTTTGTCCCAAATTGCTATCAAAGTATCGCACTGTGCGCTGGTTTGTTTAACACTAGAACTACCGGACCAGTCAAAATGACTGGTGAAAACTGTTTTCGATTAGAAATATTAAAAGTGTAAATATGATTTTCTGAGAAATGTTTTTAGTGAACTTCTCTATTGAAGTACATAATTAAATAAAACTTGGACGAAATCTGAATAAATGCAATATTGTCATTATCATAAGGAAATTTATGCCAACTGCATTTAGTGCTCGGTAGTTTTAGTGTCAAGTGAAAATCTCACTATTCAATCCTTTCAAGGAGAAACACCATTTCTCGAGAATCGTCGAGTTAACCCCTCTTGTCATACGATTCATTGTACGGGTTTAGTGATTAGAACTTTTCATGTGAAAGTACTTTGCTGAAGGAGCGATAATATTCAAGCGTTACGAAAATTCCGATGAGGAGAATAGTTGGTACGTGGTGGGAGAACCTGTTGAAGAGGAGAGTACGTTAGCGGCTTAGACCCAGAGCTGGGGAAAATAGTATTGTAAATAGTAAATAATAAATAATCCTATGTATTTTAAAGTATGTGTACAAAATAATTTATTTAAGGCATTCATTTTTGAAAATAGTATTTTATTTTAAAAATATTGAAAATATTTGGTTTCTTATGTTAAGTACTATTTCTTCTTTAAGTTATTGCTAAGATAAGAAATATTAAATTACCTATAAGTAATGCGATTTCTGATAGTATTAGGTATGACGACGCAAAAAATACAATATTCTACGCGTGGTTTTTTACGCTTATGATTTTATTTTTGTAGTTCGTGATTTCTTAAAACAGGAGAAAATTTATATCTGATTTATGCCTATACACGAGTTAACACTCGAGTGCTACGAGTTAATATTCTCTGAAAATGGAAATTTCCAGGAAAACCGCGACACTATGCACCAGCCAAGAGGAAAAAGAACACATGTCGCGTGCGTATGACGAAACTTCCTCTTTTCGCAACTAAATATAGTATATCTCGGAGTTGGCATCATTTCATAGCATCTTACAAGGAAGGTTAGGGAACCCGGAAGTTCCGAAGATTATGAAACTCCGTATATATAACTAGAGCAAGCCATTCGTAACACAATCCTTTTTTTCGCCTGCACCACAGCGCGGTTTTACAGGGTGAAATCAACCCTCAAAACTACTATTACCGGTCTAAGTTCAAGTTAGAAATATTTAAACACATTACCGACCGGTGATTATTGCATAATTTTGAAAAATCTGGTACATGGCTAAAAACTTTTTAATGGAACTTTCAATAGTAACAGCAATTTTCATTGTGAACTAACAAGTCATCCTCAATAACGTCATCTAATAATTTAAGATTGCAATGTAAAAGAAAATTTCTATGCTTTCTTTTGATACAGCACAATTATTGAGAATCCTATTAATAGGCTTCCGGTAGGTAAAAGTGTTAATTAATCTTGACATTTTTATAAGGTTCGCTAAAATTGTGAAAGAATTGGAAGCAGTTCCAACAAAGATTACAGCTGTTTTTACCTGACGTATTCATATTCTCTAATCAAGCGTGTGTATGTAATAAAATTCCGAATAAAATAATGTTAACGAATATTCAACCATCCCTGTTATGCTTCCGAGTGAAAACACTGTGCGACGGACACACACGGACACACGTTCGCGCGAATCACTTCGCATTTTGCAGCAGGCGTGCGGAATTAATATTCAAACTCGTTTCCCCGAAATCCGAGCCGTGTATGAAAAACGAAATATTCTTTTGCACAAGGATTACGTAATTTAAAAATGTGGAACAGCTCCCTTGTTCATCGACTTTGTACCACATGAATGTTATAGAATATGAAAACGCGAATTTCATTAATGTCTGCGGTGAAACGTCTGCTCATAAAATTAAAGAAGAACAGGATCAGTGACACTCGATTTCGAATGTGCTCTAGGAGCTTCACATATAAATATAAAGATTTATAAAGATTCTTTCCTTTAAAAATTTGTGAAGTTGATGATGGCGAAAATGTTACTAGCTTCAGTCCTCTTATTATTGTTATAAAAGGATATACATCGGTAGACAGCGGATCTTAAAAATAAAAATATTCCTCTTGAATTCCAACAAATTGCAATGAAGCAGGAATTGATTTTCTTTCTTAATATGTTTAATAAATCGAAAATAATGCGTTCACTGTTTTAACGACTACTCATTTTCGTCACAAATGCATAAAATCCGCTATCTAGTAACGTAGAATAATCGTTACGTCATTAAATTATTTTTAGTATTGCACGAGTAAATAGCATTAGTTTGTTCTATCCATAAAATGGATGAAAATATTCTAGGTCAGAAGAAACGTTTAGTTTTTATGTTAAAATAGCTCCAAGTGCAAAGGGTGAAGACGAAAAATCATTTATTCTGCAATGTACAGTGGATTAAGTCCTGTTTATACAGAATCTTCAAGAAAATTTGTTTGACGAAATTGTTTAACTGTAGGACTGACAACTGTTGCGTTAATTTTTCCATAAGTTCGACAGTTTATAAAGTGTTGTCTAATTTACCATTCAAATTTTCCGTCATATATGATTTCGAAATTCCACTGATCGATTTCGATCAACCAATCATAGAACGGTCTTGTCCTATAATACACATGAGTTTTCATTGCTCAGTTCTGACATGGCTCAGTTACTTATTCACCATCATGGGTTAAAGTTCGCTGTCTTCGTAACTCATTAATTATTCTTCTTTTAATTTCTATTTTGTCGCAACAAATATGTGCTTTCTTTTTCGTTCTTTTTCTGTTCTTTTTGGCTGTGTCCCAATATTTTCTTCAACTATTATTATATTTATTTGGTTTTTTCAGACGCAAAAATGTCTCTTTTGATAATGATCCACATTGGGATCGAAACGTTGAGCTAATTATTTGCAAATTTGTTGTTGTTTATTGATCGAACCATGCGCCGAAATCATAAATTTATTATATAATTCGACAGTGTTTGATTTCTTATAATTCCTGTAGTATCGTTTAGGGTAGTTCCAGTGTTGAAAAGACTGATATTTATTATCTGATCAGCGAACATACTAAACATCATTGTAGTTGTCACTCGGCTTCTTCAAATAAAATTGTGCCCGTCTCAACTCTTCCACGGACTGGCACCAGTCGCACGAGCGACTAATAAGTGTTCAACGACCATGATCCCGAGTTAATATTGCTCGATTGTGCAACTATTGACCCAGAGGTAATTCATAGCTGGAATAGGCCTCGGACCAATATCTGGTCTGACGGTTTCGCTCGGCTTTCGTGGAGACCGGTCGTGGTTCGAGAAACACAATAGTCGTCGGAGGGAAGTAAAGAAGACAGTAAAGACAAGTATCTTCGGGGTATTTTCGTAGACGGTGTTCCCGGCTATCCTATGGGGGATCAGAGGGAAAACTCTCAAGAAAAACGAACCCGTGGCTAATGGCGGTACTGTCTCCGTTGCGGCGTGGTAGCCCGGAGGATAGTCAACGGAGAGAACGAGATTTTTGGTAGACGTCTTGATTGCGCGCATTAAAAGCTCGATGACTCACTTCCCTCTGATATACGAATAACCAATTCTAAAATTATCGACTAATAAAAGTCGGTTTTAC
Source organism: Lasioglossum morio (assembly GCA_916610235.2). Lineage (NCBI taxonomy): Eukaryota > Metazoa > Arthropoda > Insecta > Hymenoptera > Halictidae > Lasioglossum > Lasioglossum morio. Next base: position 6,373,369 of record OU744325.1, on the reverse strand, counting down.
GAGACCGTTCCCGATTCTAGCGTGCACGACAGCTTGCTTGAAATAATTAGGCCACTAGGTGTAGACAAGCCACCTCTAAGCAGTTACTTGCTCGATAGTCCATAAAAAATCTGAGAAACCTATAACAGAACATGCTAGGTTCAAAAACTTCATGCGTGTTGAGACACGTTATTTTGAGTTATCATCATTTTGTTTGTTATCCTCATTAAAACGCAAAATATTTCTTAATTACATTAAATAATTGTAAACTTTCGGTAGCAATCGAAACCGATGAAATCAAATCTGGATATTGAAACGGACTCGGATTCGTAAATATCGAACTCGATGCCACGGTCTTATCGATCCGAATACGGTGCCGAAAGTATAAGTTGCCCATAAAAGTAAAAGATGCACCAATTTTCGATAATTTATTAATGTAGCTGTCGCAGCTTTAAGCTTCCGAATAAACTGCGGATGTTTATACAATTTGCAATTTCTGTAGACGAATTATAAGACAGTGTAATAAACTAAAATTATATAAACCTTATTTTTAATGGTAGCAGTCAATGTGGATCTGAAATAAAAATAAATTGTACTAAATTCTGTCGTCTACTGTAGTTTAATATTTCTACTATTTATTAGTGTAGCTGTCGCAGCTTTAAGCTTCCGAATAGACTGCTAATGTTTATACAATTTGCAATTTCTGTATACGAATTATAAGACAGTATAATAAACTAAAATTATATAAACCTTATTAATGGTAGTAGTCAGTATGAATTTATTATATTATAGTAGTATTTAATGGTAGTAGTCAATGTGGATCTAAAATAAAAGTAAATTGTACTAAATTCTGTCGTCTACTGTAGTTTAGTATTTCTACTGTATACTAAATCTTGTATTTTACCACTTTTTGAAAATTTTCAGAAGCCATAAATGCATAAAGATCCGCAGTCTACTTCTACATAATGCAAAAATAGGACAATTGCAGCCTAGATTTATCTTTTATCTAGCGCTTTTGAGTACTGAAAAACTAAGACATGGGGAGACGCATTCGCACCCTTGCAGTCCTGGGAACTACCCCTTTAAATGGAGGACGCATGGTCGTATCTGTGGCGTGCGCGCCGAATACTATTATTTGACCGGGCAGCGAGGTTCAAAATAGGAGGACAATCGATTCGGCGGCGTGATAGAATTGTATAGTGCTCGATGGTATCAGCGATCGGATAAGAAGCTTTCCGGGGACAGGTCGTTACACAGGTGATAGATGAGAGTGCAACCTGTTTCGCGTCCCCGCGTAACGCGTTTCGTCTGTTCCGTGGTCTAACGAAAGTTACCATTGCACTATAACCGGTGCCCGCCATCAATGACGGAAGCCGACTTAGAAAACAGACGGCACGCATGATGCATACATTCATGATATCACGATTGGCCGGCTGCCAACTGTATCCGTGCACCCGAAACGCTTTTACCACGGACCTATCGTATCTTCTGCGAACATTCCGCACGATAATTCCGTCCCGATCGTTTTTAACTTTAACCTCTCGTTGATCGAGCCCGAAACAGCTCGATCATCTCCGTACGGATCTCTCGAGTTAACCCTTTGCACTTGGATCTATTTTAACTGAAGAATCAAACATTTCTTTCGACCTAGAATATTTCCATTCACTATAATCTTTTCAATTCCATAGATGTGAAATGTTTCAGTTTAAATGCTTGTCTACAACTTCGCACATTATTGAATCATTTGCGAATTTTTCAAATATCAGGAACGATTGATATCGTGAAAAATTAATACTTATCTAGATCATTCACAAACTCTGACTATTTACTCGGCTTGTATATTAACTCTTTGCACTCGCAGCTATTTTATTTCGAAAATTAAACATGTCTTCCTATCTAGAATAATTCCATTCTATATGATTTTGTTTCATTTTGTGGATATGAAGTTAATAGAATACTTCATACAATATTGAAATGTTTCGTAATTGGTTAGATCCCAACATATTTAATAATGTAAATGATATTTAAAATTGGGTAGATAACATTCAAATTTGTTGGTCAATTTTTAAATTTAAAGTTGTCACTACACGATTCCTCCTCTATTAACCCTTTGCACTCGGAGCTATTTTATTTCGAAAATTGAACATGTCTTCCTATCTAGAATAATTCCATTCTATATGATTTTGTTTCATTTTGTGGATATGAAATTAATAGAATACTTCATACAATATTGAAATGTTTCGTAATTTGTTAGATCCCAACATATTTAATAATCTAAACGATATTTTGAATTATAGTACAGCAATTTTTAGAAATAATATATCGGTTCCCCAGAACCGTAACTAAAACCCATATTCTCGTAACAGTTATAACATAATTTAGATTCTTCATAATTACATTACGGATTTTTATGTATTCATGAAGAAATTGGCTGACAATGAGTGAAATATAAAACAGTAATGGATTAGAAAACTTCAAAAACATCTTAATATTGTTTTTAATGCAACGAGGTCTTTAATCCTTCACTGCATGACTTTTCGAATTGGAATGAAAAACTTGAAAGGATAGTTTTTGTGTATTATTTAAGGGAAAAATATTAAAAAAGAATTAAAACATTTTCAGAAAAATGAACATAAATAAACGTATAAATATACCAGATTTGTTAACTGTATCAGATATGATACACTATGCAGTGAAGGGTTAAAATATGTTGCGAGTTAACCAATTACTAAACATTTAAATATTGTACGAGGTATTATATCAATTTCATATAGCCTGGAAATATTCTAGGGCAGAAGTAATGTTTAATTTTCGAGTTGAACTATTTGAGAATACAAAGGTTTAAAATCATTACGGGAAAAAATAACATTGAATTTAGTTTCTATTTCTTGCATTCGATGCAGACGATTTTATTTCGCATAAAGATGCGTAGTCTACTTGTTGAATAAAATAATGAAAATTTTCGATTTCTCTTCAAATATTATATAAACTCTTTGCACTCGCAGCTATTTTAACTGGAAAATTATGATCTCTATGATCTTTTAAGTTTAGTGGATTAAACTTTTAGTAATTGATTAGATACCAACATATCTAATAACGTGAACAATATTTTCAATAATGGTACAGCAATGTTTAGTGGCGCCTTAAAATAGCTACTCGAGTGCTGATGGTACTTACTTATTCAATAATAATCCTTATTCAAACAATTCACTTGAAAATTGATAGTGCCTTTTATTTTGATGTCGCGAGATAATAATGCCAAACGTCTCAATACGTGCATCGTATCATGCACTTGACCTACTCTTCGTCGTAAAAACGATGTTGACTACATGTTTCTCTACATTTAATTGATTCCGCGTACATTTCGATTCGAACAGTTTACGAATAATTTCTCGTCACATTAGATTGCGGTACCAGCGATAACGTTTCTCCGTCTGTATATCAGTTGTTGCTTATCGTTGCTTATTGCATACGATCATCTCGACGATTTGTTAGGATCAATATACGAGACCCGGGAGCACTGAAAAGAGTTCATTGTATCGCACGATCGATCAGAGTAACGTTAACATTCTGCATGCTTCGTTGTCATACGATATCGGCGCGATTAAATACACGTCATTTATTTTCATTCTCCGCTCGTAATGCTATTGAAACTCATTTCTCGGCAAGCTATGCGCTGGCAATCTCGCAACGAAAATCCTATGGTTCGTAATTCCCGAATTTCTTAGGCTTTTTCCTGTTCAATTATTATATATAACACGATTTTTCTTCACCAGATCATTCACAAACTCTTACTACGTGCTTGAACTGGAAAATTAAACATTTCTTCCGACCTAGAATATTTCTCTATAATTATTTAAATATGGTGGATACGAAATGTGTTTCATTCTAAACGCTTAAAGTTCAATTAACACTTCAACGAAAAAGATTACGTCTAGAACCTCGCAGATTTATAAATTCATGGTATTTGCAATTTTTTTAAATATGAAGAATTATTAATATTGTGAAAAATTCACATTTTTCCTGTAGAGGATATTTTACAAAATAAAACCCGAATTGCAACAAACTGAAGCGAGATAGAAATTAAATATTTTCATTAATATGTTTAATAGGCTGAAAATAATATAACAGCATTTTTACACTTTTCTAATGTTTTCACTGTTTTAAACTACACCTTCTAATTTTTGTCACAAACGCATAAAATCCGCGGTCTATTAATGACAGAGGAATTAGAAACAATTAGTACGAATTGGAAGTAGTTGTGCTAAGGATTTCGTCATCGAAAGTGATGACGTTTGTGTGTTTGTGCAACGTTACTGAACCGAGTCACGCACATTCGTTCCGTATCAATTGAACGTGCAATTCACGGTCGAGTGAGAAAGATTTTTTCCTCGGTATCCATCACTGTCTCCGACATCCGAAACAAGAGCGGCAACTTCTACGTCACTGGAGTACAGGGCAAGGAGGTATTGCCACCAACTAGCACAACCATGAAGAAGACCATCCTTATTCGTGTCTCTCGTTGCACGGTAAAGGCTTCAAGCGAGGATCGCGTGTTTCGTCACCTGAAATTTATGCGTTCACCGACACTGAACCCTATTCATCAATAATCGCTGAAGTCGTGTCTCGAGACCACAGTAACATCCTACCGAACCGCGGAGAAGATCGTGCGCAGTGACTCACGGGTAACAGTAAATACATGTCCGTATAATGGAAACGTGAGTCAAGGAAGAACCGATAAAAGTCGTAAAAGAAGCTGTGACTCAATCAAGCAGTACATTCAAAATAAAAAGAACTGTACAAGACACTTGTGCCATTTAATCGCAACTGGGACCTCCAACTTTTTAATATTTCTTTGAAAATTTCAATGCTACAGAATTTTAGTTTATTCAGTATCGAGATTAACGGGGTAACTTCAAACTAGAAAACTCTGCACGATACTTCTACCATTTTTAATGTTTTTTTGCAAATTTCAATGCTACCGAATTTTAGTTTATTCAGCATCCGAATTAACGGGTTAACATCTTCAAAATAAAAAAATTTTACAAAATACTTCTGCCATTTAATCGCCACTGAGATTCCCCTTTTTTTGTTCACTGTTTCTTCAAAAATTTCAATAAATTCCAGACGTTAAAAATTTATACTGTTTCTTCGAAAATTTCAATGTTAGAAGATTCTAGTTTATTATTCTATATATTATTCTATATTATTATTGTATATTATTATTCTATATATTATTCTATATTATTATTCTATATATTATTCTATATTATTATTGTATATTATTATTCTATATATTATTCTATATTATTATTCTATATATTATTCTATATTATTATTGTATATTATTATTCTATATATTATTCTATATTATTATTGTATATTATTATTCTATATATTATTCTATATTATTATTCTTCTATATATACATATATATATATATATATATATATATATATATATATATATATTGTAGTTTATCAGCATCACTCTTAAAGATGATTCTACTATCAAAGATATAAACTACAATTTTTAATTTTCAAGTTCCCTCAGGTCAGTGAACAATAAGCTCAACTTATTTAACAAGTGAAAGAGAGATTTTGTCGATTATCCAATTTCATTTAAGTAACCATTGTATCACGTAAATGGGATCCCTTGTAACGTTCGGAACACTCAATAACGAAACTCCGATTGTTCGAAAGCGAACACGCAGATTCTGTTTCGCGTCTTTGAAACTTCGTTAATCTTGCGTCGAGCTAACTTCGAACTAATTCCACTTCCCGTGGAACCTTTCGCGCGTGTAACATTCCAGTAAATTGATTCTTCTCCCAAGGGTTGTAACGCGTCTTCTTATACACCCTTAAACTGTTCCGGACGTTCCAACAGGTGAGAGTAGATGGGAAAAGAATATCGAAAAACTTGCTACGAAAATTAATTTGTTCCGAGAGAGGTTGATACGTATCTCGAACGGCACAAGTTAAATACAGAAGCAAAGTCACATAACAGAGCTAGATTACGCTTGTTTATAAATTTACAGCTCGTACGACTGCGTTAATCGAACGACTCGATAAGATTTCGAGTACCGACCACTTGAGATTTCCAATAAAAATAATTAATCAATCTTTCTCGATACTTTCAATACAGAGGCCAAATAAATATAAGGGTATTTCTCTTTACAATCATTCGGAGGACTTGAATATATTTCTGAATTCTGTTAATCGATCTTGTATTTTCAATCGCACGTACCCAATGTTGTTGTAAATGCATCAATTCCGTAGTATAGTTATTCATTTCCATCAAATTGATATACGTCTCACAGAGAGGACCAAGAAACAACTAATTTAATTTTAGCAATTAATCCCGAAGGATTTCCGGAATAAAAACACATTGAAGCATCCTTTGTGTTAACGGCTACTTATGTACCAAATTTCAACTTTCTACGCCTTAGAGAGAGGACCGAGAAACAACTAATTTAATTTTAACAATTAATCCCGAAGGTTCTCCGGAATAAAAACATATTGAAGCATCCTTTGTGTTACCGGCTACTTATGTACCAAATTTCAACTTTCTGCGCCTTACAGAGAGGACCGAGAAACAACTAATTTAATTTTAGCAATTAATCCCGAAGGATCTCCGGAATAAAAACATTGGTGCACCCTTTGTGCTACCGGCTGTCTGTGTACCATCTCCCCGCAACGCTTCGGTAACGACGAATACCATAAACACCCCGATCCGCTGTTAAGAAGCGTGCAAGTACCTTGAGAACCACCAGAAGTCATCTCTTCGCATATTAGAAGCTTCATCCAACGCTGTCTCGCGTGCAACCGGAAACTTCGCGCCCTTTCACCGTGTTCCCATCCGTAGGATTGCGGATCGTTGTCCCATGTTTCCCGAAACCACTGATAAAACCGGTCGCCCGTTGTCCGAATGTTTCCTTGTGTGTGTATCGTACTAATCGGACGGTGTAATCAGTTTTTGAGCGTCGACCAGCCTACGAGGCTCCGATTCGAGGCATTGCTCTGGTTCGAATAGGGTCCGCGATCGTAACAGCGAATTGGTCCCAGTGGGTCAAGGCTACGAGAAATCCTTCGCAGCGATCGACCACCTTCACTCGGGAAATACCAAGGTGTCGAGAACAAGAGGGAGAGAGAGAGAGAGAGAGATCGCGCACGAAATCACGGTTTACGAAACGGATCCCCCTCAAGCACTCCCGGAGCTCCGGTAACCGAAGATCCACGTCGATCCTTATCACCCGGTGAACCGTGCAAGAGAAACATAGATCTCGGACAATCCGAGAAAACTCATTCACAGCGAGCCACGAGGTTCAACGACCCTCGACAACGCTCGTCGAGGGACAAAACGAACGAATTCGATTGAAACGAACTTTGTCTTGAACTTTCACTGGGTCTGGAAACACGAACGATTCCCTTTTTATCACAGACACTCCGGAGAACACCGGTGAACTCTTTCCGCGGTTCTGTCGCGATTCGAACTGTATTCTCAATGGTTCAGCGAAGGAAGATGCACTTGGCACGTCGCGCTGCCCGGTTCGTTCGTCTCTCTTTCTCTCTTGGTTTTTCCCAGCGAACGTTCCGAGCGGGAATGGAACCGGATTGCGTGAGCGCGTGTTAAGTCGCGTCGCCGGGTGCGATCCTCGTGCACCACGAATGGAATGGAGCGTTACTGGCGGCGGGCACCGATCGGAAAGGCCGTCCGGTCGGAAGCTTACGCCATTCTCGACTGCCGGGTAAAACCGCGAGCTGGCATTTCCCCGTTGAGTCGCGTCGAATCGCGTCGCGACGTCTCGTGCGCGCCCTCCACGAGTCGGCGGAAAGCAAGCCTAGGCCGCCGCACCGGCAAACGCGTCCACCTGGTGGGGTGCGAATCGTGTGCACCTCGTTTCGACACACAGAAAACCGCGTACCCTCCGACCGCACGCGTCGCTTTCGATTCGAGCAGCGTGGACCGCATTGGTCAACATCTTGAGCATCATTGGTCACATCAAATTCGATTCTTTGTGGTTCTTTACAGACTAGATTTTCTGATCTGCGGTGAGGGTTGATTGATTGTGCATCGGTTTAAACCTTCGCTGAATAGTGTATCGTATCTGATACAGTTAACAAATCTGGTATATAGTAAACTAAGAATGTGTTTTTTACTGTTCGAAATTATGTTTATTTTTCGGAAAATGTTTTCCTTTAAACGAAACATAAAAACTGATATTCTTTCAATTTTTTCATCCCAATTTAAAAAATCATGCAGTGAAGGGTTAAATTGGAGCAACCTGGACTACATTATTGGTCATCATTAGACTGTGGATCTTTATGCATAATAAAAATTGTCTACATCGATTGCAAGGAATAAAAACTAAATTTAATGTTATTTCTTCCCTTAATGATTTTAATAGAAAAGAAATCGTATATCGACATCTTCGATTTTAAAAATTATCAAACCATTTTGAACTTCGTCTACTCAATTCCGCTATAAATGCATAAAGATCCGCAGTCTAGTCTTCATTGGTCCTGTAAATTCGACTTTTTGCGGTCCTTTACAGAGAATATTTTTTAGTATGCGGAAAGGGTTGATCGATTTTGCATCGTTTTTAATTGGAGCAGCCTGGACTGCATTGATCATCAATGATGATAAAGACTCTTCATTGGTCTAGGGTAATGGTTGATCGATTTCGATAGTAGGGAAATTATTGACCAGGTTATACTGTTATAAGGTCAAGTACAAAAGGGTAATTACAACCCTTACTTTCAGTATGCACTGTTCTACAGGTTGCAGAGGACGAGGGGAACGTTGTCGGTCTACAAGGGTGAGAATCGTGTGCACCCCCTTTATTGTTCTTAATTTAAGCAACGTGGACTACGGTTGGTCGTCACTGGTCACTGACAAATTGGATTTTTTACGACCCCTTTCTAACTAAATTTTTTTTGCTAGGTGTAAAGGTTCGCCGTGGGATGGACAATTTAAATTTGTTTTTAGTAGTTTGTTCTTTGAACTACCGTTTCGTAAAGCGTTTCCTGGTTCAGTTTGGCGAATTGTTAACTTATGTACAAATGAAATAGCTGTACAAGGATACGCAACATAGCTTCTGTTCAAGTTAGATACTTCCTAGTACTACTACACAAATTTAGCCGTCTATAATGCCTTACATCTTACCTGTCACACATTCATTATTAGCACGCTTTAGCATGATTTCGTTTCATCGTTACAATTTAATGCAACCTTTTATTATTGTTCAAGGTGTATCTCAAGAACTATTTGTAACTTCTTTTCACACACGAATTATTCAAAGTTCAGAGATAATTGTCCGTATTTTACTTCCGTTTCCTATAGCCATGTTTGTTAGTCAATTATAATTTACCGTATTATTAATTCTATTTAAGAATTCTACTTTCACGATAACTTCTCTAATTGAAACGACGAAACAATGTCGTTGTTGATATGGGGGACTAATTCGAATCGATTTATTCTAATTGAATGTAAATAATTCATGAGCAGAGGAATGAAAATGAAAGAACGGATAAACGTCGTATGTGACCCTAATGCTCGCGGCAGAAACGTATTTCGATTAAGTTCTCCGTGGGACTTCAAAAGCGTAATCGTGGCTACTTTCGGTCCAACCCAGCGAGCGATCTAATGAGGATGTGCTTCCGCAAAAGATGTCGTGTATTATGTACAATAACACACATTGCGCTCGGCGGATTCAACATTCGAGAAGACCCTTGCCCTACAAATAGAAATTGTTATACGCAAACAAATATAAATCAACACCTGAACGTGTATTGAGAACTGGAACTGGATTTTAAACAAAACAGCAAGATCTACTTATGGATTAATTAATCCAATGAATCGCATTATTGTAGACTCGAGCACTATCTATAATCGTATAGATTTTTTTATCGAGTCTTTACAAAATTTTGCGCATATCCCTTCTTTGTTATTAGACGAGTAGTCATTTATCTTTATCTTTTTTTTATTGTAAATACTTATGTAAAAGGCCTTCAGTCCGTCTATAATAATAAATAATAATAATAGCACGAATCAGGAAGATAAATCAATGTTGTTTGTGTTGGTTTTGAAACTTGACACATTCAAACGACTTTAGCAAGCTAAACAAATTTTGTAAATTTTCAATAGAAAGAAATTCAACTTCAATCTGTCACTTAGTTTCATTAATAAAATAGAGTTTGTCAAAGTTCAAGGACGTGAAAATAGAGGCTTCACCCTTGAAAATAAGTACATGTAAGGAACATGTGGAACGTTGTGGGATTGTTGTGCACGAAATTACGGTATTAAATTAAATAAAATCGACTGGTCAGACTTCGATTGTCTGAAAGTACTTTGCAGTACAGTTTCGTTCGACTGTGAAAAGTGAACAATTGAACTGTCTTTCTAAATGTTATAGAATCACACTACAAATAGGAAAAATTGGGGCGCATAATTTCGACCGGTGTCGTTTTCAGGGAACAAGGTTTCGGAATGCTCATGAGACTGTTCCGAAACATGGATGTTAATGGCGTCGTCACTGACATTTGACAAATGCCAGTCTGCGACATTTTCACCATCTATTGTCCCAAATCGTTGGGATATGTCAATGTTACGTCGATAACTATTGGTCGCTGGTAATTTCTTATTAGTGTGAGACGGAATGGTGGAACGAGCAGTAAAAAATTGCAGTAAATGTCAAGCGTCACTATTACGACGACTTAAAAGCGTTTTCGCTGAATATGCGAATAGTAGTACTAGGAAAACGCAGGTATTATCGTTCGAATGACTTGAGTAAGCGATCTTTTATTGTTATTGCATACTGTCCTTGTAAATGGCGTTACGTAGTGTCAGTCAAATTACTATTTAATTAGATCAACTCCAAAATAAGAGAGATAAAGAGCTTTGAAACCAAAAAATAATTCAGTTCCTGAAAGAACTATCTGAAAATTATAATCACAATAATTCCTGTAAATTCCTATTGACGTTAACAATTCATGGTGACAGATTAAATAAAAGTTGCAATTTACATACTGAACTGCATTCATGAATGGATGGAATTTTACTAATAAATAAAACCTGTTTACTACTGTGACACTTATAATAACGACTTTCATCCACTGCAATTATTTCGTTCGAACGATCATATCGTGTTTGTCCATTGTCAAATGGCATTATTGAAGCAGGGGTGTTCCCTAGATTAATTGAGATAAAAATGTAATCGGACATCAGACCTGCCTTGTACACTTTGCAGTCGAATGGTTATTCAAAATAATTAAATTTCTATTGAATAAATTACTAAACGTATTTAATATTTCATACTGTAGTATTACATTCAGTTTTATACCGATCAAATGAAGAAAATCATGTAAAATAGAAATGTTTCAGGTGCAAAGGTTTAACAATTTCTTTTGTTACATGACATTTACTGAATTCGTTTTGAAATCCTCTAACAGATAGCCGTGAAAAAATTATAGGTGTATTTTCAAAGAACTAAAGGAGCCCTTAACAAATCACGAAAAAGAAAGAATTAGTGATGGGCACCATCGATTGAAGCTATCGACTAAATCGATAGCAGCCAACTACTATTTTCAGTCGACTGATTTTTTAAACTATCGATCAAATTCAGTTAACTGAATCAGTCGTAGAGCTATTGGTTGAGGGAGTTTCGAATAGATTTTATAAAATTTACTATCAAATACATTCACTTAGTCATCAAATCCCAACCTAAAGAAAAAGTAGTATTTTATAATCATAACTATCAATGTTGATAGTGAGAAATGAGACGTAGGCATAGATTATAGTTCGCAATCTAGACGTAACCACTAAAACGAAATTTCAGTCGACTAAAAACTATCGACTAAATATTCGATAATATGTTGCAACTAAATAGTAATTAGTCGATAGTTGAATTTAGTCGATGGTGCCCATCACTAAAAAGAATTAATAACAGAGTAATCTCTACTGATCACGATCCGTGGTTCACCCTGTACAATGAACACTATTTTCCTTCCAGAATACTACTAACGATAAAGAAGTTCCACTAAAGCCGTGAAATAAATCGCGGTGAAAGGAGTGAACGACACCGGTCGCTTCAATGAATGAAAACCGCGTGAAAACAAATAAACAAACTAAAGGTGTACGATTGGACGACGCAGCCGGTTGAATCGACGAACAATGGAGACGCGGACACCGTCTCCTTGGCACGATTCAGCTGCACGGTATCAGCTGTGCGGATCTCAGAAGAGATCCAGGACCGTGCTCGCAGTCCGACCGATATTAAACAATATTTATGAATAATACGAAGCGACGGTTAGAACGAGTCCGCGTGGATCGCGTGACAAGCAAACTGATGAAAACTTCAGCGAAACGTGCTATCGTTGACGTGGCCCTCGCTTCTGACTGTACCGCTCGTGATTACGTCAGGCGTGGACACGCCAAACCCAATAATACATCATCGTAAGACGACACACGATTCCGTTTTCCCCCCTCCTCCGACGACGTAACATTATTTCATCCAATCGAAGGACGAAAATATGCATATCGGATGTTCGCCAGACCTCGTCGCAGAACGTTCGCCATTTAGGTGGTTTCCACAACGCAAATTCCATTTAATAATAATATTCGCGATGGCCGAGGCAATGATACTTTCTAACTACTTTGTTGAACTTAGCTGGGACGAACTGAATTTGATTATTATTATTTATCCTATCATTTGTCAACTTAACACATTACCGACCAGTGATTATTGCATATTTTTGAAAAATGTATGGTACATGGCTAAATTTTCATTTAGCATTTAGTATGAACTAACTAAGTCACCCTCAATAACGTCGTCTAATAGTTTCATTTAAGATTGCAATGTCAAAGAAAATTTCTATGCTTTTTTTGGTACAGCAGAATTATTGAAAATCCTATTAATAGGCTTCCGGTCGGTAAAGTGTTAACAGCACGTGAGCAGAAATTCAACGATAAGTATTATGGTGCATTGACAAGAACTGTGTCCCTACTCTACCTTCCCCTTCCACGACGCTGTTCCGTCCCGCCCCGGTCACGTGACGCTCTTCGTCTCTGTGACGTGTCCGTTGTGGCAGAGAGAGGGTAACTTTCCCCCTCGATTCGTGCTCAATCTCCTCGTCTAGCGAAACTGCTGCCAGCTCGATGTTCGCAGGTAGAAAATTAATTAACTCGATTAATTCTTTGAATAACATCCGATCGAGGGTGTTCTGCGAAAGCTAGTGCGTAAGCGTTTTTCTGCTTTCAGTGTAATTACTCATCAGGGAATTGATTAGGCTAATGCTCCATCGTGATACTAACCCACCAAGCACACGTGTCGTGTGTTTAGAATTTCTTCATATTCATACAGCACTTCCTCGAACTGTTACAAATATTCGACGATCAATGAAATAAAAGGGGGGATTTAAATAAATGTTTGCATTCGCGTCGCACGCGATGGAAGTTATTACGTGGCACCTTAAAACAGAATATTTTCCAGATTTTTTCTTCGAACGATACCGTCTGTTGTCACCAACGGATGATTTATTGAAATGGAACTGAGCTGTCATGTATGGACACATTCGTGTAGACAGAGATTACCAATTGTTACGTCAATCTAATATATCACTCTCGCCCGTCTTTAGATCATTTGTCAGTTTAGACGTAATCGCTATCTTCCACTAATCTCTTTCTTTCCGCTCCGCGACATTGCGTCGCGTGGAACAAATCCGTGCATAGTTTATCAGCGCAACCCTTTTTATCGATTCGATTGCACCTTCTTAAACATTTATTTCCAGCCGATCACTTTGGATGATGGAGAAACTATTCCTTTATAATAACAGGATTAAAATTACTCGAATGTCCTTAGGATTTCTACGGTGACGTGTACTTGGATAGAGAAACAGTAAATAATTTCTCAAGAAACTATTTCTACAACTTCAGAAATTGTGAAAGAAACAAAAGTTTACCGGATAGCGTTTCACTTCGGAGCGTGACGGATCAGACGCATACACTTTCCAGCAATTGTGTACGCTGGAAACGATGGAAAAAAGAAATGGACGAAATTAATAATTAATTATATACGGTTGAATGTATGTATGTATACGTATTAGCAGACAACCCTATATATAGTAAAATTTAGAAAAGTAGAAAATCGAAAATAACAACAGAATTGTAAAATTACGATCGCCAACGAATTAGAAAAAGAAGACAGATTGAAACGAACACGTTTGTGACCAACACTTCTGTCAACGATTGCTTATAATAAATACGGCTATTCCTTAAATTAATTATTTAATTTATTAATTACGAAATTAATTAATATGAAATCTCTTAACCTCTGACGCACGTAGACGTCGAGAAGAACCAGCCTCCGGCGATAACGACGCGCGGTTTGTTTAACCAGATTCTTCCCGATAAAAAAAAGAGCGGTGAAGCGAAAATGAGCGAAATGAAAAAGGCAAAGAAGACGGAAGAATATTTTGACGAGTGGCCATCAGCTGACGGGTCGCTCGGGTTTGTGTTTACGTCACTTTTACACGGTAACGCAAGCTCCGGGCTGTCAAACGGTTAATAAAACCTGGTGCAGGCCTAGATATGTATCCATTGTGCGAGAGCATAATGGAGGCCTGTCTCTACCCCTTTAGACATTCATAATACAACGCGGCCTTGCGAAACGGCACGGTCTCTCGACGTTGGCAACGTTAGCGTAATCGACGCGCGACGCCTCGCGAAACTCCTCCGATTTCCAAAAAAACTTAACATCTCCGGCTTGTTATTTTGCGGAACCAAGCAAAAATTTAATAAAAATGTAATTTCGTTTCGAAGGATCAACAAACCTGGCTGTATCACTTTCAATTAATTAAAATAATTTGGAAACGTTGTACCTTGCAATGAACGGAGACGATATTTAATCTAGCATAAAAATCTGCAGTGTATTAATCATTTCAAGAAGTCGAACATTTATTAAATCTCATTATTCGTAGTTATAATAGTCTAATCGTCGTAAACGTATAAGGGTTATTAAATTCGTTATTGTATTTTATTTTCATTTCATTTTCATGGTGTAAAGTGATGTAGAGGATGTTGTTAAATTTTGAATCAGTTCGGCTTGATTAATCAAGTTTATATTTTGCAGAACTCCGCTGATTATGAGAGTCTACCAATAGATAAGCTTCCGCAGGTGACTTTATCCTCGAATGCTTCATGATTGCGAGAGAAGGTCAACATTTGTACAAGGAAAGATTTTTGGGAACAGGAGCAACTATTATATATACGTACATGTCTTTCCACGATAGATCTACGACTATTTACTTCAACAATTGACCTTTTTACAAGTGAAGCAAACATCCGACATCGTTGAAATTCAAGTCTCCATTCATCTGAATAAACTCTTACAAGTTCCAGATTAACAACGAGCTAGATTAATCTGAGTTTCTCTATCTCTTCTCTATCTATATAAATAAAAATTAAATGCTGTTCGTTGATACGCGCATCACTTGAGAACGGCTGGACCGATTTGGCTAATTTAAAAAAAAAAATGTTTGTAATAGTCCGAATAAGGTTTTTAGGAGCAGAAAAATTGGAAAAGATGAAAGTGCTTTTTTCTATGGGACTTTCGTATGAACTCAAAACCATAACTCGCGATTTGAACGATGAATATGCGTAATTCTTTATTTGTTTGGTTCACAAAACGATCAAATTTATTAAAATTTGAACAAGACAACGTCTGTCGAGTCAACTTGTCATAAATATAAACAAGTGTAGAGACGATCCGTGACTATCCACCTCGGGCGTTAATGATGATCAATTCCGTAAAAAAGGGTTCGAAGTAATACCGTAACACGTGACATGGCAAGTCGCTCCTATTCCATTATTTTTCCCATAAGTTTTTATTCTCGGAAAAGCGTGGGCGAGCATAAAACTTCTCCGGTCGCATGCGTAACATCACTAATGATTAGGCTACCAGTAAAATATATAGCTGAGCGCGTTAGCTTTAATACAGTTTAACGCAGTCTTCATTCTCCTCTTTGCGCGGCGAAACTGCTCGTTCGAGTAACAAGTTTCTACTTAAATCCTCTGCTGATAAAGTGCTCCGCCAAATCCGAATTTGCATAAACATTCGCGGCCTGCCGATTACGCGATTGTGAATTTCTACGCGCGATCACGTTCCAAAACTTCTCGAAACTTTCTTTCAATGCTTTATTTTACGCGTACAACAAAATCTAAAAATATTGTTCAACCCTTAGAAATGGATAAGTTAAAATTGATTAAACAGATTAGATATTTGTATTATATTTAATGTGATTGATCTAGGCCTCGGATTCAATTCAGAGATTCCCAAAGTATCTAGAAATATTGTTCAACCCTTATAAATGGATAAGTTAAAATTGGTTAGACAGATTAAATATTTGTATTATATTTAATGGGATTGATCTAGGCCTCGGATTCAATTCAGAGATTCCCAAAGTATCTAGAAATATTGTTCAACCCTTAGAAATGGATAAGTTAAAATTGATTAGACAGATTAGATATTTGTATTATATTTAATGGGATTGATCTAGGCCTCGGATTCAATTCAGAGATTCCCAAAGTATCTAGAAATATTATTATTATTTATTTTAAACGGACCGAAGTCCTTTTATACAAATGTATGCAGTTTATATCGTATGACAGAAAAGAATCTTAATCTTAAGTCTTAATCTAAAATTGGACAACGCGAAACTAAGCAAATATAGGTACTATTAACGAATAGTACAGCGCAATTTCGTTTTGAATGGCTGTAACGTGCCATTGAAAAAATCAATATTATTATAAAATGTGTTTGAGCTATCTATAATGCGATTTAAAGGATTTATTGGTCCATATGAGGATTTGGATTTCATTGTTTGAAATCCTGCTCTAGTTCTCAAAACACGTTCAGGTACACAGAAATTAATTTGCCTCAGGAGTGCGGGACAATCTACATTATTATTTATGAAATTAAAGATAAAGCTCAGGTCGGAAACTGTTCTACGATCAGATAATGTTTCAAGGTTGACTGTGTTTATTTGATCAACCCTTAGAAATGGATAAGTTAAAATTGATTAGACAGATTAGATATTTATATTATATTTAATGTTATTGACCTCGGATTCAATTCAGAGATTCCCAAAATGACCGATGGAATAAATTATTTAAATTTTTGAGAATTCAGCACAGCTTACAATGGACTCAAAAAAACTCATGAAATTAATTTGCTAGCTCTCTAAAAACGATGGATGCGAATTTTGGGGGAACGGAGGAAAGTTGGGTTCCTTTTAGTTACAAAATGGCCGCGTTCGAAGGCCGCTGGCCGAGAAATGGACACTGTGGGTTGGCGAATCTCGGACGCGTTCACGGCGAGGCGGTTCGCTTGTGAACACCGATTACTTTCGTCGGTACGGTCGAACGCTTTCGATTGGGAATTGGGATCGAATAATGGAAGTGTGTGTGTATGTATACACACGGTATCCGGCAACATGGCCGCCCTATTCAGACTGCCATTGTACGGTTAACACGAAAAATTGGAATATACCAGCTTACTGTTTTCCACTTATATCGTTAGGCTTCTAAACGTGTCAGTAGATTTTACAAAATATTTAGCAACAAGTTCGATTTATACCTTCCAAGTAATAACGAAACATTAACGACAAGTTAAATTCCCGGGGAATCTGCGTTTCACTTGTTAAAGCGAAAGCACGATGCACTCGAAGATATTTCTTATCTCACGAGGGAGTACGTTCAATTTGTAATAACATTCTTTTTTTAACTTATTCTTTGTGAGTTAAGGAATACAAGCTTCCAGCTTGATTGTTATTGTACGATAGTATTTGAATGCAATATTAAATACGTACATATAGTATTTGAATAAATGTTGAAGAAAGGAGATTATGAAATTGTGGGACGACGTTGAACTTCTCCAGAAGCGAAATTGGAAAACAATATTTTAATCAGATTTGATGTACATATTCTCTATATTAAAAGAAATCAGTAAGTCCAATATTGTATTTCATAACTAGCTGACCCGACAGACGTTGTCCTGTCCAAATTTCAATAAATTTGTTTGAGATCGTTCTAATTTTACGCATATCCATTGTTCAAATCGTGAGTTATCGTCTTGAGTTTATACAAAAATCCCATAGAAAAAAGCACTTCCATTTTTCCAGGCAACTTTTCCAATTTTTCTTTCCCTAAAAACCTTAAGACGTCAATAATGCAACTTCCTATTGAAATATTGATTAAAATCTGCGACATTCGTTTTTTTGTTGTATTAAAATATGATTAAAAAATCACTTTTAGTTTGTCCCGAATTTTCTATTTGTCCGGGCAACTTTTCCAATTTTTTTTTACGCTAAAAACCTGATTCGGACTACAACGAACATTAAAAAAAAAATTATCCAAATCGGTCCAGCCGTTCTCACGTAATGTCGTGACCAACGAACAGCATTTCATTTTTATTATATAGATACAGGTTCTTTAATTTAAAAAAAATCGTCTGCATCCAAATTCGAATGGACTGTATAAAATCGAATAAAGTAAATGATAGCATCAGATTAGCCCACGTAACAGAATTCCAGTTAGCAACTCGAGGGAGCCAGTAGAATCTGAAACAGCTATGAACTATCAACGCGTGGGGCACATTAACAGGAGGAATTATTTTGATTAAAGTGGGGGTGGTTAATAATGAACGCGTCGGTTCTCGTTAGTCATTCTCGATTAGACGTTATTTATGGTAGTTTGAATCAGTAATGAAACATTAGATTAGTATACGCGTGGTGCGGATAGCGCGGATGGGCGAGGAACAGTGGAATAAGTAAATAATATATGAACTGGCGCGCAGTCGAGTCCGACACACGATGCCTATAAGATTGCAAAAAAGGATTGCGAGCGACAATGTCGAAGACGACCGGGCACAGGTTGTAACCGGGGCAACCCCCTATGGTGACCAAAAGGGTAGGGCCGGAGATAGAAGTGGGCGCGGCAGGCAATCATAGATACTGTTCCATTTAGCTTAGCCTCCTGTGTTTATTCGATCTAAGCGTGACCTAATCCTGACGTCCTCTATTAGACCTGCAGTCGTAAAAGATTATCAGCGAGCCGATAAGAAAAAAAATCAGAAAAATGCACTGCTACGTTTTCGACAAAATCTACTCCGCTGGGAGTGCGCACAGCGAAACGTGTCACCTGAGCTTATCGTCCGTGATATTCCTGCTCGACCCAGCCGGAGGTCATCGCGAATCTCGCGGATGCACGCGAAATATATTTTTATGAATCTCCACTCTTATACCGGATATTTCACCTAACTTGATCATTTTTTTTACCTTATATTTTTACAGTATATTATATTGAACATAATTAAATATATCGCTTATTTACAATTTAACTGTTTCAGTGAAATTGAAATTCCTTCATCGTCCTCATAATTTCCTCGCTAAAGGTCACGTGATCGTTTTTTTTTACAAGCTATAAGACTGTTGCAGTGAAAATATGCAGTCCCAGAAAACAGGAGAAACTATTCTGTTTCTCCCCCTAATATTTTTTCTATTATACAAAATAAGCGATGGTCTATAATAATAAGATGGTCAAGTTAAGTGAAATACCCGGTATATGGACATTTAATTTGAACTCAATTTGTCGAATCGATGAACATCTAACACAGTCTGACACACGTGTTTTCGCCGATTTTACAGGAGATCCCTTTACGAAATTCCATAAAAATGTTCACCGCGAAATTGCCACGATTTTCCCGGAGAACGATGCTTGATATAAGTATGTGGAATGAATTTCTGGTTAATTTTAGACGTTGGAAACAGCCGTCGGAATTCTATCAGAGAGCGAGATATAAAAGATTAATGGAACCGTACAAGTTCGATTTAAATCGATGTCGGTTTGTCGCGTGAAAACAAAGAATATTTTAGCTACCTTTGACTGTTTCCGATAAAGCTACTCGACCTCGCGCGCGTTCACTTCCTTGCTTTTCGTTAATCGGTTGCCTATCACGCTGCCACCGTTACCCAGAAACGCAATCAATCACGATATCACCGACGGAGGGTGGTGGCTCGCAAATAAAAAGAAACCAGCACCGGTCTTCTGCGTAACCAACAGAGAAACGTGAAATCTTTCTGGCATAAAATTAATTTATCAGCCGCAGACAATTAGAGAAGAGTGGTGCACTGCCGATCAAAGCTAACATGTACCGTTCGTTTACTGTGCGTTGATATAGTAAAGACTTGATCTAAGAAAAACGAATATCCCCACCACTGCGGGGCTACGAATCGAGCTGCCTCAGTCTATTAATCCGATAACAAGAATTCTTTATTTTTCACTATTTTTTATGAAACGTACACCGTATAACGTATAACGATTTCTGGTATTTTTTCGATCGGCGAGGTGACAAAGAAATATAACAAGGATTTTTCTTAGATCAAGGCTTTATCTATCAAGTCTCAAATAAACGAATAATATTAAAAATGCTATTGGGTGTAAATTAGACAGATCCACTTCTGGAATATTTTTGCATTCAATGAAATAAGGCGTCCACGTACCGCAACCGACTCAGACAATTTTTATTTCCATATAGGTGCTTGTAAAATTATCCGAGCGTCTGATCGGTTCGATCCGATCATCGTAAATATCGCGACACACATTTCCACGATAACGATATTGTCTAAATATAGTAGTATCTTCGATTCCCCAATATCTTTTAACCGAGATTCTGAATCGAGAAAATCGAAACACATAACTTCGATATAGCCCACAGGACACCGGAGAACATTGATAAAAGAGTTTAACGTGACGCGATACACTAGCCGGAAACATTTCACCATATTTGTCGTGATGAGTTTATGAAATCATCGTGCCATAAATAGTTTATCAAAAAGTCTCGCCGTCTCTTTTTGTTGCTTTTATTTAATTTCTGACAAGAGCTAATCTGCGCACACAATGATTGTTGCACCGTATCGTCGTACGTCACCGTTTTAATCGTTCGACTATTTTCGTAATATCCTGGTGCCCACTCGTTTCTAAAATTATTGTAATATTCTCATCGTAATTACAAATTTATACCTGAGTAATAAATATGCATTTCGAAAAGATGTCTTACGTTTAGTTCGTGAACAAAATTTAACCAGCGAACGGAATTTTCCAGAAATCTTTCGAGAAAAGCCAGCTTTTTGATAACAGTTCGCCACAGCTACTTACATCGATCCTCGAGATCATGGCAGGTTGTCAAAAATCGACTCCGTAATCAGAAAGAGATTGATTACTGTTTACAACGCGAACAATCATAGAAAACGGCAGGCTGCGACCGAGTTTTTGCGAATCTCGTTGCGCAACGGTTTCACACGACTGTCCGACAAATTCAGCCACCTAGGCAATCTATTCTCGTACCGAAATGATGGAGCAGATTTTTCTACCGCCGAGGAACTCAATGCGATATTTACGAAGAGAATCATTGAAAGCGCAACCTCTACCGATAAGATAAGTTCTGAAAGGAGAATAGAATGATAAGGTTTCTCACGGCGCCGCGAAGGCACTGGTAACGCACAACCGATTTTATAGGTATCGTAATAATCGCTGTGAATCCATTGCCGTTGAATTTTGAATGGGCCTGTTGTCGGCGGACAATTATCTTTGTTCAATTATAGCGTTCTCTTTCAGTGCAGCTTAATAGATAAATGTTTTTTTTTCCGAGAAACAGACAAACATTGTTTCGGATGATTTGGATCCAGTTCTCGAGCCCCGCCCTTTAACCAAATGTCCTCCACAACAGAGATTGCAGGATAAACGATAAATTCTTCTCGATCGAAATTAAGACATATAATAAATTTGATGATATCGGCTCCAGGTTCGATCATTTATAGAAAAAAACAACAAATGTGCAATTATTAAATCATGTTTCTAACGTTTCGATCCCGATGTGGATCTTTTTCAGACATTTTTGTGTTTCAAAAATATTGATCATATTATATTTTTCTATATATTTTTCAGACGCAAAAATGTCTCTTTGAAAAAGATCCACATCGAGATCGAAACGTTAGAAACATGATTTAATAATTGCACATTTGTTGTTTTTTTTCTATAAATGATCGAACCTGGCGCCGATATCATTAAATTTATTATAAGAGATTGCATGGTTAGTACTCGTTTCAATCCAATTTGGATCACAGTATTTCCAAAGAATATTTGAATTAGAGAGCGCTGACAATTTTTAATTTCCGTAGACAAATTTTAAAGAAGTAGGAACAAGTGAAAACATATTGTTAATGGTAAATAGTAGCCTTTGTTAATCCGAGATAAATAAAAACCGTATTAAATTCTGTGGAATTTTATATTTTAACATTTTTGAACATTTTAAATGCATATAAATTTTGTAGACGAATTTTAAGAAAGTTGTACCAAATAAAATACTATTTTCAATGGTAATAGCATTTGTAGATTCAAAATAAATAGAAATCGCACGAAATTCAGTCGAGTTTAATAGTCTAGCATGTTTTGAACATTTTTATACACTATAAATGCATAATGATCCACAGTCTAATCGTCATCAACTGTAAAAATTATTGAAGAAATACAATTTTGCTCGGTTCCAATACTTTGCACTCGATGCACAATTTTTATTTCGCATTAAGATCCGTCGTTACAAAACAACGTAGGACGAAAAAGAAATGTTAGGAGAAGCTTTCAAGGAATTCAAGCGTTCAAGTGTGAACGCCGTCGCACGGATGTTTCGATAATCGCATTAGTCGGGGCCCGAAAAACGTAACGCGACTTGGTTTACTACAAACGAAACCTGCAAACGAAGCAGCCGCCTCAACTTATCGAGTTTCACTTCTGCGAACCCGTTTCAACGGATATTAACACGTTCGCCGCCTGCGTTTGTTTCAACAACCGTCTTCATAGCCATAACGTTCTATCAACTGCAGCGTTAGCCTCTTGTAAAATATAAACGCAAATGTTGTCGCTCTCATCGAGTGGTTGGCATAACGGGTATCTTGTAATTCAATTTCATCATTCGAAGCAGTTGGCATAACGAACTCGCTCCGGTCTGACTTTTTCATCCGACAGAAAAACCCTGACACGTTTATTATCATTAGACTGCGGAACTTTACGCATTTATAGAAAAATTGAGTAGATGAAATTCAAAATTGTTGAACAGTTTAAAAAATTCAAATCATTCCCGAAAGAAATCACATTCAATTTAGTTTCTATTCGTTCGCAAGTGATATCTTTTCAATTTCTATTTTACTTTCAGTTTGTTGCGATTCAGGTAAAAAGAAAAACATTTTGTTTTGCTGCTGGAAGGTTAAGTTGATTTTTCCGCGAAATGTAGAATCGTGCTGATGGCACATATGTGACGGCGATGACGAGCACGTTAATGAAACTACGTTCACACCTCCAGGATGTACGACTTCTTCCGGAGTCTTCATCAAAGATGCTACGCGTCGAATCTCCGAGCTCAGAAGCATCAATTGATGTCTATTCTTAAAACTTTATTTACGATTTTCCTTATCTCGAGGCTCATTGTCGGTTCGAGCTGTCAGAGTCGTCCCGAACATGTTAATGAACAACACGACGCGCGGTGAGCCAAACAACGATTGCAGTTAATCGAAAATCAAGAATGGAATATTCTTAGAATCGAAAACCGTTCGTTGGGTTAGTACTTTTATACGTAAAATAATAAAAGGAATCAAGTGATTTAAAATCGAAAACCGTTCGTTGGGTTAGTACTTTTATACGTAAAATAATAAAAGGAATCAATTGATTTAAAATCGAAAACCGTTCGTTCGGTTAGTACTTTTATACGTAAAATAATAAAAGGAATCAATTGATTTAAAATCGAAAACCGTTCGTTGGGTTAGTACTTTTATACGTAAAATAATAAAAGGAATCAATTGATTTAAAATCGAAAACCGTTCGTTGGGTAAGTACTTTTATACGTAAAATAATAAAAGGAATCAGTTGATTTAAAATCGAAAACCGTTCGTTGGGTTAGTACTTCTATACGTAAAATAATAAAAAGAATCATTGATTTAACAAAAAAATTTTATTGCATCAGGGTGCATCCACATGAAAAATAAAGTCGTAGTAAGTTAGGACGTAACTTGTCCCAGTTCCCAGAATATCACTACATATTTCAATTTCCTGATGAATATTAATTTCCTGAACACGTGTAAATAAATATAATAAATAATACTGTATCAGTTTCCTAGCTTCTCCGATAGCCCCGATCGATAAATTTGACAAAGAAGCCGCTTCGACGACAGTATAAAATAGAGCAACTGATTCCAGCCGAGAGATAACCCTGATAAAGAAGGTAGTTCTCCAGATTCGGTAGCCGATAGTCCTTGCCAGGTATTTCCGATTGGCATCATTGGTCGAAATACACTTCGGTAAAATAGAATGCGTTATCGCCTCGATAAGAATCCGATATCTCTCGCTAACAGTTCGAAACAGTCAATTAAGTGTCGTTTCCAATTAGTCGAACACGACCGAATTAGTCGATAATTACCCTCTAACTTGACCCCGAGTAATTTCCCGTCTACCTGGTATATATCTCGCGAATCAACAGTTCCAGTATAAATGTCTTGCACAGAATTAACACCTTCCAAGCCATTTTAATCCCCCGGCATCGTTCGAGTCGACCTCGAAGCACGCCTTCATTTTTAAATACCTCTATATTTAAGTACTTCTTCCGAACACAAACTGATTTAAAGCCACCAGTTCGACTCTTCCCTTAATTGGGCTCCACTTTATAATCAATTCATGAAATATTAATGTAGCAACATTTTCAGCAGACGTTCTTTCAGCCATTTTATTCGAAATGAACGACTCGGGCGACTACATAAATTAGCGATTTTATTTCTGCTTGATTTTGTTCAATTTGGTATAGTAAAATGGTTCAGAATATACGCTGTCGTTTTATAAATTAGATCTACAATTATAATTTCAATAATTGCAAAATAAAAAACCTGAAACCGGCCATTCGACCGACAGTTATAGGTTTAGTGTTAATATGTTCACTGCTTTAAATTGTACAAACTCATTTTTGTTATAAATGCATCAAATCGCAGTCTACTTGTCACAACAGAAAAATATTTACCATTTTTGCAAGAGACGGAAGCTTCAGTTGACAGTTAATCCTCTTTTAATAAATTTTTAAATCGTCCGACATTTCCATCGTTTTGTGTTTCATCGTTAATGTCATAAACGAATTAAAAAAGTTCATTTGTCACTATCCAGTACTTAAAACTCGCTTAACAACAGATATGGATTATTTGAAGAGCGTGCATTATTCATTCATTGAAAAACGCTGTCAGCTTTCCGGGCAACCGGATACTATTTTTCTTCGTAGTACACGAAAATCAGCAGCCGATCGGACGCGTTAAGCTGACGTGTTAATTGTCAACAGCTCATCGGACGTTCGAGTGCTGTCATGGCCACGGCACAACGCACACGACCATCCACGAGCACGATCAAACGATAAACGGACACTAGTACACGTGCACTGCGAAAGTAACGGAACAAGTTGACGATACAGCGTTAGGGAAACGGTTAACCACGCGATTGTGCAATCCCACTGCTATCTGTATTCGGGAGCGTGTATCGTGTGACCACGGGCCGACTGATTAATTAATTTCGCTGGACTAATGATGTCAACCGGATTTCTGCCAACGTATCGCACAAGTTTCAGCGCACCGGCGTATCACAATATTTATAAAGGACGGATCTTCAATGATTCTACAATATCAGAAGGAAACTTAAAAATCGATCTTTTATACAGTACTCCTAATTGATTGAAATTGTTATTCCTGTTGAAAGTTATATCAAACATTCCTCAGCCATGTGACTATACGCAGACCTTCGAAAATTACGAAATTATTCTTCGATTAAGTGAAAAGCTTATTATTGAAACTTGTTGCCAGCTTTTTGTTAGAGAATATATTCATATATTTTATATACAAAAGCTATGAGTAAGAGAACAGCGCTAATTTTTATTTTCAACTTCCTCAAAAAAATGTAAGATTAGGATTTAACGTCCACCATTTATAATAATTTCATTTATTAATTGTAAGCTGTAATTTATGTTACATGTATATGATATTGTATAGTTATGTCACATCAATATGTATAATATGATGTATGCTATATAAACCATACAAGGTTTACGGCATTAATAAATAAATAAATATACAATTATTATCAGCATACTATGGATATCTTTATGCAAAATAAAAATGTTTGCATTGATTGTGGAAATCAGGAATAATATAAAAGTTGATGTCATCCCTTATCGACTTTGTTAGATTAGAAACAATATTACAGAATTCTTGAATATTTTTAATCTATTCATAATTTGTTTAGAAAAGTGGACTTTTCTCTGGAATAACGTGCGACGTGTTGAAAATTGTTCGAGGTCTCGAAAGTGCTAGAACGACATGGATTACTATGCTGCGTCCCACACGATAGTTCGAACGAAATCGGATCGGGTTCTGGCGCCGATGCTGATTATCATAAACGGGAGAACGATTGCATCGATAGGCCGTATTGTGCAATATAACGTATCGGGCCGTTTCGTCGAGCGGAACCGTTTAACGCGGTGTTTTTCCGTGGTTTTCCGCGGAACGGAGGTCGGCTAATGGCGAAGAAGGAAGTGAGCCTGATCGATCCTCCGATAAGTATACATTTTCCAGGACGCGAAAGCGTAAAAATATCCTGACAAATAACGGTGCTGCCTCCGAGCGATGACGCCGATCCGGCACGGTGTTTGCGTCAAGCCCTACTACACCGTACCCTTTGTTTCATTGTTTTCTTTTCTATTCGCCCTTAACACCGTAGTTCACTCTTTAAGGTTTATTAGCTTTCATTGTTCACCCATCAAGTCCTCCAATCCTGTAAAATTTGTACCCCGTGCAAATCATTAAATTAACGAGAACGAACAATGTTCCTCGCAACAAATCCTGTAAAAATTTCCACTTTGTATTATCCATCATTGCTCTTTATTGTCAATTTAATTATTGAATTGCTGGAGAACAATGAAAGCTAATAAACCTTAAGTCTAATATACCTTAAATCTAATATACCTTAAGGAAATCTTGCAACCAACGTTGCTCCAGCCAATTCAAATGGTCTGTAACCATTTTTGCGAGACTGCAAAATTATGGAAGCACATTTATTGTTAATTTAGTTATTGAACTCTTAGTTGGAACAACTTTGGACGACACAAAGTGAAAATTTTACAGGATTTAATGTGAGGAACGTTCTTCGTTATTATCAATTTAATTATTGAATTGCTGGAGAACAATGAAAGTTAATAGACCTTAAGGAAATCTTGCAACCAACGTTGCTCCAGCCAATTCAAATGGTCTATAACCATTTTTGCGAGACTGCAAAGATTTGAAAGGATATTTTCGGAACGAGCTTTTAGAAAAACCACTAAAGAATATTTTTAGAACCGATTGCACGATACAAGAACACTCCAGTTTATTTTTATTGGTCGATCCATTTATTTGCCAGTACGTATTTCGTCCTTCAAATGATTCCACTTATAAAAAAGTTGAGAAGATGAAAGATGCGAAGATAATAGTCGCGTTACATTTGAGAGGGTAACGAGAAGGTCGGACGTCCAACCGATTTCGCGACGCACAGCTGACGGAGGAGAAGCGAGAATTAACCGTGTCAACTCACTCCTTCGAATCAATTCTCGCCCTCTGTCTCGAAGATTTATATGCGACGATAACTGTAACATTTCATTTATTTAGCAGCCGCACGCACACGCGTAATACGTGTATATCAAAAATACACAGAGCCAAGAAGCAGCACCGTATGATAGAATAGACAATCTTATTAAATCTGGTATTCGTTTCGAACGTCCAAGGACACTCTCTCGACTTTGGAAGAAAATCTGACCTAGATAATAACACCACACCTCGAACCGTTTCAACCATTTTCAAATACGACGACATATTTCTTATAAAAAGAGCTCTGTGCGTCACGCATAATTTTCAACTTCTTTGATGACTAGTTCATTGTTCACGTGGATTCGAAGAGGGGAAGAAAAGGCGTTACGTAATCTCGTTCTTCTTTTCGTCGCGAGACAAAGCTGTGAACGATAAGATCGAAGCAAAGCGAATACGCGAATGTTCATTTAATGTTTTACTCAGAATCACTACTAAACAATTGCTGTACCATTATTAAAATGTTCTACCTGGATTATAACAAACTGGAGTGAAATAGAAATTTGCTTTTCTTTGTTAATACGTTTAATAGGTTGAAAGTAATATAACAGAATTTTCAAACTCTTCTAATGTATTTACCGTTTTAAATTACACCTACTCGTTGTTGTTATTAATGCGTAGAATCCGCTGTGTATTAAGTATTACATGAGGTATTATATTCATAAAATGAACGAAATCAACGAAAATAAGTTGTGAAAATGAACCAAAAGCAATTTTTCAGTTTTTCGAGTCCGAATGTACGTGGGCGCTGTGCTGTCCAAAGAGTTATTCAATGAAATAACGAATTCAGAGTGAGAAAACGTCCTCGCCGGAGACAATGGATACGTTATCCCGTTTTTGCGAAGTCGAGCGTCCTTCCAGGTGTTTCTTTCGTTCTATACATCGTGGACGACGTACGTCAGTAAGTCCCGGTGACTCTATTCAACCTTGCCTCGCGTCGCGATTGTCGCACCTGTAAAGTTTCGAACCCGACACGCGAGGAGCGTGAATATTTTAAACAGATCGTTGGTCATCGGTCGCCTTTTCGCGGCACGGCAGCGCGAAACGTTCCTTCCTGTCTCTCTCCTTTCATTCTCACGGTCAAGGCGACTCTGCCCCGTCGACAGTTGCAGTCGAGTAACGCTGGCAAACATGATCCGCTCAATTACGCTTTGTTTCTGCGATTTCTCGATCGTTCTCGAGGCACCGCGTCGACCAGTACACCTCGCTCTGCACATGATCTCGCTCGCTGATCGTATATTTCATCGGATAATTCGATCCGTACTTTGCCAAGGTGATTGACCCCTTATCGACCTATCAGGAATGTCACAGTTTTATATGTATTGCAAATACATTTTTACGCGCTTCTTAGTTCTAGTTTTCTTCCGAATGTTCAAATAACAAACACTTAAAGCGAAATCTACTTATGGATTAATTAATCCAATGAATCGCATTATTACAAAATCATGCACTATTTATATGTATGTAATGGATAGTTGGTCTCCTCACGGTTTCAAATCCCGTTCCACACTTCTCACCTTTTACGAACACTCTCCCTATCGCCTATTTCAGCGGGACCTACTTTTTATTATGGTGGGTTCCGAACCAACATTCATGCACTATTTATAATCGTATTGATTTTTTCATTGATTCTTTACAAAATTTTCAATTGCAACTACGCAGGATTATATGATAATACCATATCGATTGTACCATTATTAAATTTTTCTTTTTGTGCATGTCCCTTTTTTGTTATTACACGAGTAGTCTTGTATCTTTCTCTTTTTTTCTTTGATATTGTAAACACTTATGTAAAAAGGTTTCAGTCCGTCTATAATAAATAATAATAATAATAAAATGTTCCTTTCTATCGATCGAATATTTTGTTATAAAAGATGTATTAATGCTCTCGGCGTACTGGTTCGATCAATTTAACGTCTTCTTTCGAATATCCAAATAACAACTAATCGTAAAATAAACACGCCACAGAGTAATTTTGTTTATATTGGAAACAAATTTTTACGCGCTTCTTAGTTCTAGTTTTCTTCCGAACGTTCAAATAACAAATTTTCCTTTCTATCGATCGAATATTTGGTTATAAAAGATGTATTAATGCTCTCGGCGCACTGGTTCCATCAATTTTTACTTGGAAGCAATTTTGAAATTTATCAAATTCAAATTTCGACGTTTTGATCTATGTTCAGAAAATTAATAATTGCGTCTGTAAATTATTAAACAAAAAATTATTCTATTGACTATTGATATCAGTTGATTAATCATTGATCGAAGTAAAAATTGATCGAACCAGTGCGCCGAGAGCATTAATACATCTTTTATAGTCCAAATAACAACTGATCGTAAGATAGACGCCACAGATTAAATTATTTTTCACCGACTGCGAAGAGAAATTTTATGACGAACTCGTACTTGTTCGGAATAATTTTTGATTAAGTTGATACGAATGCTAACCTATGTATACTACAAGGAAGAATGTGTGGTAGAAGTGAGAGTGTTGCAAGAAAAGTAGACCGATATTAAAACGAAATAAAAACATTTAAGAACGAAAGTACTATTTTCTCTATTTAATTGGCAGTTAAACTTTTATTTATGATCATTTTTATTTAGCTTCCGTCGCTATCGGCTTATTCGCTCGCAGTAAAAACCGATGGTACTATTGTTACATCAAACATGCTCGTTCGATAATCCCGACCATATGCCGTCCGATGAGTTCACAGAAATCTACGTGTACACACATATAATATCGATACGAGCATTTTTCAACACATGTGCAGCCACTCAAGTTGCAAGTCGAACTAATAGTAGACTACCCGGTAACGTAGTCTATAATCTAAGTGCCGAGTGACCCCGACTCTTTTTATCAAACTTTTCAACAAGCTGAATTAGACTTAAAAGGATATTTATTGATATTTGATAGAAATACCGACGTAGCTATTTATCTCCGACAGTGTTGTATTAAATAGACACACTGTTACGTAAGAAGTCACAGTCGTGTGACACCGTCAAAAATGTCAATTCATTTTATAATCATTCTATTACCAGGCAAACAAGTTTCTCGTGACACAATCTGCAACTCTGTGTCCGTTGAAACTCTGCAGTCATTTTAACGATTAAATGTTAATCACGCGATAGTAAAACAAACTACAAAACTAGTGGAAAATTATGTTTCTGTTCACCGAGAGCTGGAGGCCATCTAAGCAAAACGGTTTCAGAGAACGCCGAAAAATTGGCGAGAGTAAAATGGCTCCGTCACAGGTGACTTCGAACTGGGAAACACGAATTTGCGTCGAAAGGCCGGAGATTTCAATGATCGCATAAGGATGGAACGAGGATTGACGTCGGGTGCTCGCGTCACTCTGATTACAATACTTGACGACCAGGGGAACGAACTCATTTTCGATAATTGCATAGCCGAAGCCGATGGTCGACCACGTGGCGTTTCACGTGCGAAGCGTTGCATACCTGGGTAATTGCGGGGTACAAGGGGGCCACTTAGAGTCACGTAAAACTCGACCACGTTGTTTCCCCGACGGAGCGGTTTCGCAGCCGGTGACAATCGGTTTCGCGAAAACACGGAAGGTTTTTGCAGGACACCGGAACGTAATTACCCGGTTACGTGAATCTTCTTGTTCGGAAAAGACAATAGTTCGGCGGTTCCCGTTGAACGCGCCGGTAACGACAACGCTGTTATTGCATTATAGATCCCAAGGTGAAAATGTAAGCTAATATTCCATGCCATTAGGAACCGGTAGGCCTAGTATGAAAAATGTAACGAGTCCGATGCGGTGGGGATATAACGTTTCTTCTTCGGGCTTGGCCTTTTGACGATGGTCAAGGTCGTCAGCCGACTAATCATAAGAAAACTGAATAAACCCACGTCATCCAGACCAACTGGCATCACTCGACCACGCTGGATCCACGATACAATATGTAACCGGATCGAGAAATAAGATCGTTCGAATTTTTCAATTTTACAGGATTCGAAAAATTATTCTGATGGTACGTTGTGGAAAGAGAGTAAATCGAAACGAGGAAATGCGAATCTAGTAATTTTATCGATGACTGCGAGTTGTGTAATATGCTGACTGCGGATCTTTATGAAAAATAAATGTTTTTTGTATAATTTGAGTGATTGCTTCAATAATAGTTCGAACATAGTCCCAAGTTTTAAAATTCCCAAAATCTACAAAAATTTTCCACACGCTGTAATTTTGTAAACATTATACTTATATAAGTACATTATACTCATAAATGATTATTACGTTAAGTACAAAGACACAATAGTGTAATATTATGATATAATATCTGTGTGGTCGCTAATGACCTAGTTGTTGATGCGACCTGTATAAATACATAAATAAAAAAAGATTTATTAAATGTTTTGCATCGATTGTGGGAAGCAGGAATAATATAAAAATTGATTTCATCCCTTAACGACTTTGTCACATTAAAAGCAACAATACAACATTCTTGAATTTTTAAAAATCTTTTCATTAATGCATAAAGATTTATTGTTTATGCATTTCACTTGAACATTGTGAATCGAGTTTTACATTCGAAAATATGTCACAGTTGTTGTGAACAACTGACATCTCGACACTGTCTACACGAGAACGGGTCCGGACGATCAATTTTGAAGCTGGCTGCATAAATCGCCGATAAAAATGTAATCACTTACTAAGCGATAGTGGTAAACGACGCGTAATCGACCGGATTATACAAGCACGCGGATAAGCGACAGGCGTTATCTGCGTTCCAGTTGCCACTGATTTCGCGTTTCAAGTTCGTTACGTTCAAACATGTAATCCGGTTTTTTGATAAGCCACCAGGAAAATATACACGCAGTTTTGGTTTGGTGGGGTCAGGGTAGTCGTTTTCTCTTTCGATTCGTCGCTACGATTACCAGACTAATTACTTAAGATGGTCTCGTGCCTTGGTACCATCATTTTGTTCGTCCCATGGAAAAAAATGTAACGTGCGTGCGTATTAATTTCCACCGGAAATGTCACACACGAAACGTTCTAAATATTGTACAACGATCACCCCCTAATCTGACAAAGTGCTGTTCGCCTTCAAAATTTCTTTTCTGTACATACTTCCTGGTGGCCGTTTTGCAAATGAACATTTTCAGAAAATGTTTTCAATTTTAAAGAGTTGAAAACATTCATAAAAGCTATTCATATAAGAAGAGTACGTCACACACGAAACGTTCTAAATATTATACAACGATCATCCCCTAATCTGACAAAATGCTGTTCGCCTTCAAAATTTCTTTTCTGTACATACTTCCTGGTGGCTGTTTTGCAAATGAACATTTTCAGAAAATGTTTTCAATTGTAAAGAGTTGAAAACATTCATAAAAGCTATTTATATAAGAAGAGTACGGTAATTTGAACACGTGATTTAGAAATAATTAAAATTATTAGATCAGAGGAGATTCTTACAAACGATCCATGAACATTTTACTTGGCACTACTTTGACAGAAAATATTTGCAATAACATTTTTCTACATCGGTTTCATCCCGTTAAGAAAGGATTCATCGACCGACGTAAATATTAATCCGTCTAATAATCAATTACTGTAATCAAAACAGGGATTCCCGTTGAGGAAACGGTAATCAATGTTGTCGCACAAATACAGCCACTGTTCACATGTTTGTCTAACCTTTGTTCTTTCGGACAAAGATCGCTTGCAGAATAATTTCCAAACACTTGCAGATGACTTGGCATGAATCATGCCGCATGATCCGAAGGTAGACGTGCTACAAAATTTTGATAATTGACCGAGTGAACAGTGGAGGAAGAATCGGAGCCAGCCGTAATTGAAAATCGAAAATTGTAAATTGAAAATCGGAAATCCACCTACGGTTTCGGTCCCCGCGGAAATCGCTGACAGACCGTGCAAATCGAATACGGGAACTTGACCGGTCGGCACGGTGAATAAGTCACGTGAATGTATTCATTATTTACCGGCACCGTGTAGGAGGATCGATGTGTATGACCCGAGGTTACCATACGATCGTTAACGCAACGTTCCATCATTTCCGCACACGATAGATGAAAAGACACGCTAATAACAATCGACCGTACGCGGAAGATTGCCACGACATTGTCCGCGGACCGACAACAGCGATAACCTTTCGCGAATAATTAATTCGACGTGTGGTTAGGATCGCCGTCGATCGCGACGATCAGCCTAAAATCAGATTCTACAATCCCGAAGACCGTTCTGACTGAAACGAATAATGTGAAACTAAGTAGACTGCGGATTTTATGCATTCATTACAAAAATTAGCACGTAAATAAAATAATTAAAGACATCAATTAGTTTTAGCTCAACCCTTGTGTAGTCAATCAAAATTTATACATGATTTAACACTAAAAGTGTTTCCATAGGAATTTATTGAATACATTTTTTTTATTCCACTGTATATTATAATAAAAATCATACGAAATATAAATAAATTTAATCTTGTTATTTTTATAATACAATACACGTTAGTCACCTTTGATGATCGATAGCTTGTGTTAAAGCCTTTCTGTGTTCAACATGTTTGCACAAATTCTCAATGCAAGACTATAAATTAATTATCGAGTAAAGGATAGACGTCCAGAGAAATTTTGTAATATTTTTTAGAGGAACATTAACTAATTTTTGAAAGAAATACAGTAAATGGGTACCCGGTTGACTACACAGGGATTAATAGGATAGTTAAAAGAAGAATACAATTTTTATTTGGTTCCTGTGTCCTGCGATTGTTACATTTTTTATTTTCCATAAAGATCCGCAGTCTACTAATCAGGATTTGTAGATGAAATTGGAAAATTATTAACGAGCGTTTACAAAAAAAAAGAAATAATGAATGTGGGACGTTATCGGGTAAAATTGAATTCGAACGTTTCAAAGCGTCTGATCATTAATCACGGTTTCCAATTCGGACGAACGTTATTAGCAGCTTGGTGTTGTTGGTTTTCTATCGATCCAGCAATAACCTAACTGCCAGTGTGTGCTAAATGATTGTGGAAAGTAATATCACACCAGCGTGTGTTTACAATCATTAACGGCAGTGGAAATGATCGATAATGCCAGACACACGAGCCGCTTCACTCTCAAGTGTTCACCTGCGGTGACGAACCTCGCGATCTTCCCGATAAATAAGCTTCGTGCGAATGACTCTCGTTGTGCACTTTTTATTAAGGGCAGCGATCAACGAATTTAATCTTTTAATTAGAGTACAGAGTATTTACGTTGATTGTCGTTTATTAAGACTTTGTAACAGCTCTCGGAAAGTCACAAAAGGTTAAAACTTCAGGACGCAGCTGAACTTCTTTGAAAGACAATTTAATTTATACCAGCAATTGCCACTTGTTTCCATAACTCTTCCACAACGATTCACGAGTTTATATGTACACTCTGTTGGCATACAAATCTTCTGTTTGCAATATTCGACTCTTTGCACTCCAGAGTTCTTCCTTCATTAATTTAATTTCTTTTTTTTTGTTAGAAACAAATATAAGCCCCACAAATACAAGCGACAACAAAGTTTGACAGATAATTTAATATAATTAGTAAATAAAATTGTTTAGAATAAGTAGCATTCTAGGAACTGTCCTTTGAAGTGAATTTTTGTTGACAATAAAATTGAAGAATAATCCGGAGTGCAAAAGGTTTTTTAAAATGCCGGCTTTGCGAAAAAGTTACGGACGGAAATACTAGCTGAAACCTTATTTTTAGACAAGTCAGGAAACAACGTGAATTTTTTAACAACAATTCCGATTATGCTGGATACGTTAAGCAACATTCTAAATGTACATATAGCAACACTGTCTCTCGGCAACGTAAATCTGCCATACGGACGACAAAACAGCAGAACATTTTCCGGCAGTCGACATTTGCTTTTCCCCGTTTGTCTCGCGACTCTGCCGCCATTGTCCGATTTATATAATTTTGAGGAGACGTCGGTGGAAAAGTACTCCGATCGAGAAGCATTGCGGATCAGTCCTTGATTTTTATTGAGGCAATCAAAGACGGATCTATGCGGACGATCCAATGTTAGGCGACGTATCTCGTGGATCCGAGGGGTCGCTTTATCGGCCACGATAAGCGGTAAGAAGGGTGCCGTTGCCGGTTTCCCTGATAACGTTAGGGTGGAAGAGCGAGAAACGGTCGCCGATACAGACCGGCTGTAAACATTCCGAAGCACCGGAGAAGTATGACGAGATTTACATAACTCGAACACATTCGAACGAGTG
The DNA here is from genome assembly GCA_916610235.2 of Lasioglossum morio. Classification (NCBI taxonomy): domain Eukaryota; kingdom Metazoa; phylum Arthropoda; class Insecta; order Hymenoptera; family Halictidae; genus Lasioglossum; species Lasioglossum morio. The sequence continues at coordinate 6,337,393 of OU744325.1, read as the reverse complement.
AAAACGCACGGAACGCTTACGAGTCCAAGGTCGATCGACGCGGACTTCGTCGGAGAAAGGATCGACTCCGCAAGTCTCGAACGAGCACGCACGAATTTTCGAACGTAGACTGTTTAACCCTCTGCGAGAACCAGCCGAGTAAAAGTTCCCTACCCTGTACCACGTGGGGTTAATGACCTATTTTACCACGTTTTTTTATATTTCTCTTTCTACAACTGTGACCATAATTACGAAAGTGGTCTAAATAAAAAACAAATTAAAAACGAGTAACAGTTATTTCATGTCCACATTATCTTAAACTAAATTAACTAGATAGTGCTTGTTATTTCAACATTATATGGAATTCACTTCGTGTTAGTATCCTTTTCCATTAAATATCTCGAAACAGGAAACACATGGCTTAGACCACTTTTATAATTACGGGCACAATAATTGAAATTATGAAGTTGCTTACGTGGAAACTGATTCGATAAATCTCTTTATCTAAACGCGTATTGTAATAAAAATTGAACAAAATATAAATTAATAGAGCCTTGTCATTTCTATAAGCTGAAACATTTTAATTGCTTCTAGTTCTCGATATGTTGCGTGTTAATTTTACTCCCGTCATTATTCATGACAAATTTCTTTATCCAAACGCGTATTGTATTAAAAATTGTACAAAATATAAATTAATAGAGCCTTGTCATTTCTATAAGCTGAAACATTTTAATTGCTTCTAGTTCTCGATAGGTTCAGCGTAAATGTCAATCCCATCATTATTCAGGACAAATTTCTTTATCCAAACGCGTATTGTATTAAAAATTGTACAAAATATAAATTAATAGAGCCTTGTCATTTCTATAAGCTGAAACATTTTAATTGCTTCTAGTTCTCGATAGGTTCAGCGTTAATGTCACTCCCATCATTATTCAGGACAAATTTCTTTATACGAACACGTATTGTACTAAAAATTGCACAAAATATAGATTAATAGAGCCTTGTCATTTTGATAAGCTAAATTTTAGTTCAGTGTTAATTCTATCCCTGTCATTATCAAAGACAATAGAGACGACAGAGACTTTGGATATCGATGATTCGGATAATCGAGGCGGTACTTTACGATATTTCACAGCGACCGGCGAATAAAGAGAGATTGGTGATACGGCGGCGTATTCAAATCTCTGCAGATAAAGATGCCCGGTCGCTGCTGTCCGGCCACGTATTTGCATACGCGACGCTGCTGCAAGAATGTTAAGTACAATTAAATGCATTCGATGAAAGGAGTACACGTGTACGTGATCTGTGTTCAACGGTGGATAGACCGAGCTGTTACTCGGTGATCGTCGACAATTTTCGCCGTTTCCTTGCATAACTGATTTACGCAACTTTTAAATCGCGGTTGCTTTCGTCGTTTTCAGATACGAATTCGGTAAGAAAGAAAAACCATCCGTCTAGAAAGTCTTCATCATATTGTTTACATGTAACGAAAATATTTAAGGTGTGCGTGGACCACATACATTATATGTACGTACATTACTGGTTAATCAAAATTATTATTCAATCACGTTATGGACTTTTTAACGAATTTCGAAAATTGGTAGGGGCCATCATTTTTTGGCAAGGAACAGTACATGATTTTATACGTTTATGACAAAAATGAGTAGGTTAAAGTATGAAGTTCTTGCAAAATTTGTTTATGTAGAATTATACGTATAGACAAATGCTTACTACTACAAGTCAGAGGCAAACGAAATTTAAAGGGACATTCGTCGCTGGGCCCGCACCAAGTGATCGTTTCCGGATCATAAATTTCAAGTTGCAAAATGTGAAAGGATACCTTATATCCATTTTTATACATAAGATTATTAATCTTTTTAAGTTAAAGTGTTATATTTAAGTTTAACAGTTATAAAATAGTAATGTCAAGTATAGGTACTTACAATTCTTTTAGAATCTTCTGTTTCTCCGTGAGATCACTGGAAAAGGACACTGCCATTTGCGCGAATACGTTTTAATAATTGTGATGCACAAAACAACACATTTTTCCAAAATCGTGACAACCAACGGAAAGAAGTCTCTCCGACCACGGTCAAAATAGTATTGCGGTTGCCACCTCGGGTTTTCATGAAAGGTTAAGGGTGGACTTTAGGTTGAGAAGTGGGGAAGTGCCAAAGTAATTCCTTTTGTTATTGTATTTGGTCGTAAATGACGTGTTATGAGGGTATGTCCACTCGTCACTTCGATGGATTCGTCGCACGTGTTATCATCCACCGTTAACCATTCACGAAAAACCGAGGTGACAACCGCAGTACTATTTTCATCGTGGTCGGAGTAACTTCTTCCCGTTCGTTGTCACGATTTTGGAAAATGTGGTGTTTTGTGCTTCACACTTATTAAGATGTATTCGCGCAAATGGCAGTGTCCTGTTGATTCGAAGGACGAACAGAAAATTCTAAAAGAATTGTGAGTATCTACACTTGACATTAGTATTTGGTAACCCAGGATTAATATTCTTATGTATAAAAAAATGGATATAAGGTATTCTTTCACATTTTGCAACTTCATATTTCGCACACTTTTCTACTGATTTTTCGAAATCAACATTCATCCTCTTCTCGAACCCAATCTAACCAGCTGATCTTTATGCAGAAGAAAAATTTTCTACATTTGTTATAAACAGACTGCGGATCTTTATGAAATTGTAGCTGCTGAAAATTTTCAAGAGATGCTAGGATATAAAATTCGACAGAAGTTATTACAATTTTAATGTATCTCGGATCTAAAGAGGGTACTGCCAAGGAAATTAAGATTCTATTAGATACGACTTTCTTAAAATTCGTCTACAAAAATTGAAAAGTTGCATGAACATCCTTCAGCCTAGTTATAAGATGTAGAAGCCACTTTAGTCGAAGCAGAAGCATCTCCCACCCTTTTCCAGTAATATTTTAAAATTCCGAGTTTTGAGAATCAACAGATCGTTTTTATTTATTTTCTAAAGTGACTCGTATTTATTCCTCAGCACCGCAGCCCGAACGAAAAATTTAGACGTGAATCGGAGGCCGATGATGTTCGAAAATTATTATTGAATCCGAACTGAGAGATATTCTATTCATAACTGGTAAAAGTGCTGCAAAAACATTTCTCAACAACACGAGCACCGTGCGAATACACCGCATAATCGAATTTCGAAAAAGTTTGTGACCGTGGCCGTGTTTTCCAAATTGATAAGAAAAACGAAAGTAGACAGCTTCAAAATCGACGATCGTGTCGAGCAATAACGTTCTATTCCGTGCACGCAAAACACCGGGTATGTAACGAATGCATGAACATGATTCGTGCATTACGTGTATTGCGTGTTACATATAGATTAACTATTTTCTATTTGCGTCCACCGTATTTGTTGGGCTTTACAACAATTACACACACGGAAAGTATATACAACTGTTCTTCGAAATCACATATAAATAATTAATAACTGTGTCATTTTGTATGGGTTACCTTGTGCAATGTTATCCGATTAATTCTTTTCAAAGTCATTGAAAAATTCAGTGATAGGCTAAAGTGATAATATTTGCGCGTTATATTTCATTGCATATGCAAGAGTTGATATTTCTCACAAGCAGTATTTATAAACACCGGCTCGCGGATGTTTATGCAACTTCGAATGTGCATAGATTAAATTATAAACGCGGGAATGAAATAGAAACTTATTGCTTCGACGACCGGCTATACACGCGAAGAAAATAATATTGTGGATGAAGTTTATTGAAGTCTCTAAGTTTATGGTACTTCGCTTCGTTGTGTTTACTGGAACTACAGATAATGTTTTCCCGTATTTGCCGTTTCTGTGATACTATATTACAATTTTTTGCGACCGCGAATATTGGACATTGTTAAAGTACGGCATTACGCTTCAGGTCGATTAAAATCATTGTTTTATTCTGCTTTGCTTGCAGCTAACAAAACGCACAGAATTATAGCCAGGTATATTAGATATTTTTAAACTATAATACCGCATTTTAAAGCTCGATTAAAATTATTTTATTCTACTTTTGCTTGTAGCTAATAAAAACGCACAGAATATATTTACGCAATCGCTTTGCCTTCTTTGCGACCAGATATAATATTGTGAACATTGTTGAAGTACAATTTAAATATTATCATTTTATCTTGCTCGGTTGCGTCTTAGTGAAAACATGCAATAAAGCCATTTGTACTTTGCCTTTTTTGCATTTTCAACGATAAGGAATATCGAATATTTAAGCAAAGAACAACTCGCGTAAATGAAAAATTTAAAAAAAAAACAGGTTACAGAATTTGAATACCTGTAGTGTTTACTGTACGGTTTTTATTCAGACAGTTTACTGTGTAATGTTTCATCGTGCACAGAAAATCGAGAATTCTCTGAAATCTCGATCTCGGCAGAGGCGAATGATCAGCTGTTTCGTTCGATCAATATTTTCGATGTCTCGGCGCTACACCATCAACTATCACGTGACCGCATTTCAGCGTTGAGCATTCACCTTGCGAGGCGAGTGCACGTGTACTCGGCGAATTTTTCGAATCGATTTTCCCGCTAACCGAGCCTCCTTACGAAAAAACTGTATTTCACAACATCGGTTTGTTTTACGGAAGGGATCATCATCAGCACGAGTTCAATTCCAAAGAAGTCCGAAAACATTTTGAACATAAACAAAAAATTGTGTATACAATCGTGGACGAAACTGACTGTCCTTTTTTTATACGGCTAACTAACTATTTACTATTTCATGACGCAGTAAAAACATTAAAAGAATTTAAAAGAGTTTCATTATATTAAGGAAGAAAATAAATTTCTATTTCACTCCAGTTGGTTGCAAATCATTTTTACTTTGCATAAAGATCCGTTGTCTAATTAGCAATGTGGAAGAATAAATGTTTAAATCCAACGTATGCTAGGTTTCAAGAATTTTTAACAGTTTGAACATTCTCGAAAATATTTCATTATTCAGTTATATACTTCAATAGTGAAATTCTCAGTACTTCTTGTTATGAACTATTTATATGAATTAATTAATTTATTATGTCTATGTATATAAATTACCATTGAGTAACCGATAAACGTGTGTGCAAGACGGTACGATACACGGTTTACATTCTTCCCAGTTGACATCACAGGGTCATTGTGATCATTGTGTTTACGGTACTTCTAAATAAGTTTCCTTATCCCCGTTTCAAATGGGTATACAATTGTAGTGTGCGGCATACTGTACGAACGTCCGGAAAGCAATCTTAACAATTTTTTCCTAATACAGAGTGTGCCCGAAAAATAAGGACACCGACTAGCCAGTCGATCGAATACGCAATTTTGCGTAAAGTGGCCCCCGTGTACGTTATCAATTATCGTGCGAGTTATACAATTTTCTTCGCTACGACCGTCGGAACGGTAATCGCAACCTGTCCCGGACTGTCGTTCTTACACGATCATGTTTGGCCGCAGTCTTGGTTATAAAATCTGTTGTATTGTAGGTCGCACGTACGAATCAGTTAGTAACGATTTTCTCAGCGATTTCACCATCGAAACCGAAATGTTAACCCTTACATTGTTCCACCATTATTCAAAATATTATATACATCATGAAATGCGCCGATATCTAATCAATTACTAATCGTTTAAGTATTGTGCGAGATATCAATTAATTTTATATTCATAAAGTGAAAAGAAATTATGTAGAATGGAATTATTGTAAGTCCGAAGAAATGTTTAATTCTACGAAATATTGTTTACGTTACTAAATATGTTGGTATTTAATCTTTATGCAAATTAAAAATGTTCTTTCTGAATTATAACAAACTGCAGTGAAATAGAAATTTATTTTCTTTGTTAAACCTTTGTACTCGGAGCTACTTTGAAAATTAAACATTTCTTCCGACCTAGAATATTTCCATTCTGTATGATTTTTTAAATTTGGTGGTTATGAAATAGATATAATACCTCGTACAATACTTAAATGTTTAGTAATTTATTTGGATACCAACATATATCTAACAATGTAAACAATACTTTAATATAGTTCTTCTAATGTTTTTACTGTTCTAAATTACACCTATTCATTGTTGTTATAAATGCATAAAATCCGCTGTGTACTAATCAATTACTACACATAATACATCATAAATTGAAAAAAAAAAATTATATCGAATCGAATAATTCTAGATCGGAAGAAATGTTTAATGTTCCAGTTAAAATAGCTCTAACTGCAAAGTGTTAACCTCCTCACCTTACAATTTATTTCCGTGACCAGTACCGCCATTGTATGGTTAATTTATCAGAAGACATTATCCCAAACGAAAAACAAAAGAGGTTGGAAACGGTAAACGTAAATGTTGTACTTACAAATTTAAGGACGAAAAGAAGAATTCATATTTCTCGAGTCGTTCAGGTTTTGTTTGATGGTAAACAATGTTCTTCGGTCTCTTAGAGCACACGCGAACGAGTCTAGCCAGTCTTTTGTCCTGGCATTTATCACAAGATATTCGTACGTTCCCCCTTTGTAATCAATAGCATGCAAGCAATGTCATTGTACACAATAAACATATACATCCGGTTGCTCGTTATTCTCGCAATATATCGCTATTGTCCGAAAATTAATATTGGTTAAGGCTGAAGGAATTAATCACCCGGGAAAGAAACAATTTATCACTGAATCGAACCGGAACGTTCCGATGGAACCTCAAATTTCGAAAACAAGCGGGATATTCGAACGACAAACTGTACTGCACGCTTTCATGTTAACGGTGTCGAGTGAAAGGCAGCGTAATATTTAGTTAGCTAAATTTATTCGTAGACTTTGTTTATCCGGAGAATTGTTTTCCTCGCCACTGAACGTGTAAACACACGCGAACAGAATTTTCAATGTCAATTGACAACGGTATCGATTATCTCGAATACGAAAAATGTCGGTGCACTGTTTCAACCGATTGTGTCAAATGCGTGATAGTGGTTGAGAACCATCGATAGTCATCGATAATTATCTAAATACAAATGAAAATTTAACATTGTCTTCTTAATTTCACATGAATTTCGAATTTTAAACGTTTCCAATGAAGTTTGAATTTGAATCGGAGACGACAATGATGCTTATCTAATGAAATTTGATATTGTTGGTTAGTCTAGGATAAAAGACATTTTTCAAGTTCGATCTCTTATTAGATTAATCGGATTTTAGCAATATTTGTCGAGTAAAACGATTACAACTGGACGAATACTAACCACGAAATTTCGCTACCGATAACCATCGAAAGTAAAAGTAAATCACCGGTAGTTTTCGACAGTGGCCATCCAAAAAGTACAATCCACAACCATCGATAGTACTTCGATAGTTCTCCACACTAATCGCGCGTGATCTCCTTTTTATTCTATTGCCATAAACATAACAAAATGTTCAAGTACGACAACAACGTTGCTGTAACTGCCGCATACCAGTTCGGCAGAAGCTGCAACGCACTTTGGGTAATTGTGCGGTCAAGATTGAACACTGTACATATCACGGTCGCATGTTTTGAGAATGTAATTACGTTTTTCGTTGGACCCGGTTGTTAGGCCAGTTTTCCTATTCCGCGTAAACAGGCGAACGAGAAAGGGTACACACGAGAATTACACCCGAGAGTCATGAATGCAACGAGCTGACTGCTAAAACGAGAGAGGTCATCGGCAGTTTCTCAGCAAAAAACCTGTTGCTTCGCGTTACGTTGTCTCGAAGTTTGATCTTTATTGTAGCCATACAGGAAGAGTGCTAATCGAAAATCTGGAGCCTCGGCCAAGTCGGCAAATGACGCGAGACCGGTAATAGGATCGGTCGGTTAAACATCATTTGCGTATAGATAGAAAGATAAAAGAAAAATCTGATACAGTCAACACCGGAGACTTCGGCAATCGCGAACTGCTCGGCGAAATTTCGAAAAGCTACGTGCCCCGACGACGCGTGACACTTTCACGTAAAGAAAAACATATTTTCGACGCGTCGACAAGTCACGTAGGTACACAGCGGTCGAATGAAAAAAAATTATCATTAGATTTCACCGATAACTTTGAACACGGTCGGACGGTAATTGACGGAAAGGCACACTCGCGTAACCGTCAATCACCGTGCACAAAGTTCTGTATCACGAACACGCGTTCACTCAACTTCTCATCGAAGATTTCACGGTGTTTGTATTAATAGAAACTTACCGGGGGCAACTAATCCTGGCTGTAGCACGATAAACACTTTGCAAACACAACGAGGACGACATAACCCGCGCACCAAACTAAACCGGCCATATTGTTTACTGGAACAGTATTTGGCCGTGTGCCCGCTTTCACTGTTTTGCGGATCTTCCGTGAAAACGATTCTTACACTATCTGTTGTTCGATAGATCTAACCTTGCGACTCCTTACACGTCGATAAACGAAACGACGTTTTTCGATCGTAGATTTCGAGACCGGCTTTTACCGACAAAACCCGTTCGCGAATTCTAATGTTTCCTCGAATCTACAGAGGGAGCTGATGCTCGAAAAATTCAAATTGGCCAATCGGTATGTATTATGCTTTATCTCTGTTTGTAAGAATTCCTGACTTATTAGATGTAAAAACAAATTTGTTGAGAGATTTTCAATAAGGATCTTGTAAATTATCATTATTTCGAACCTATTCCTCAGAATTTCCTCAGAACAAAAGACAATGAGTGTACAAAGTATGCGTACATTTTTTAAAAGCTTTTTCAAAATTTGACCCAACGGCTTGAGTTTTTTGGGACGTTAGAAGCATTAGTTTACTAACTAATGTATAAATAATTTTATTTGTGTTTATATGTGTTATTGGTAGACTACGGGTGTGTTTTATGCAATTTTCTGTTGGGTCCAATTTTAAAAAAGTTATTCGTTTTTAAAAGGTGTACGAATATTTTGTACACCGACTGTATATTATTCAAGCTGGTTCGTAAAATCATTTCGAGCTACATTAATATTGTACGAGGTATTACATCAATTTCATATCTATATGAAATGAAAAGAAATGATATAGAATGGAATTATTGTAAGTCTGAAGAAACGCTTAATTAAATAAAAATAAAATGTGGGAGTTTTTAGTGAATATTAGCGTACATTCTACATACATAATAGGGATTTGTTAAAGAGAATCATGCTTTTCTGAAATGCTGTGGTTTAAATTGCACGCGGCGGTCGCCATGTCTCGCAAACGGTCAAATGGTAGAGTTTGTCTCCGGTTATTTTCCGGAAGATAACTTTGGACAGGACAAATCAGCTGTGAATTGTCAAATGCCTGTGTTGTGATTCTATTTTCGAATGCTTCCGATTTGTTCCGCTCGAAATATTTACATAGTCAATTAGTATCACGAACGTTATTTCTTTCGCAGGTGAAGCTTCTTTTGTAAGTTCCAGAGTACGATAAATACAATTATGATATCTAGATAAGGTTATGGGCGTTCCAGTGTATACTGACCATGTCCTATATATACATTTAGAAATAAAATAAGAAGAATTGTTAATGCTACGAAAAAAGTGATGCAAAATGTCTCCTGACCCTACACAACAGCCAATAGAGGCATCCTTAAATGCACCAAATTTACAATTTGATGCTAGAGGTGTAAACGAGTCGGATAGTGAGGATGATGACGTAGGAATGTCAGGATATGAACCTTTGTCTCAAGTACCGTTGGACAGCGATCCGATGTTATATGACGATGAAGTAAACCACTCATATTCGCATTTTTAGTTAGATTTATTACATTTTCCCATTGTGTAACTTGTGTATTATTTTGTAGGACGACGAATGGGTACCTAATAATGGTGAAAATAGTCAAACGTTATCGCTAACATTAGAATCGCATCATGTACGTATTCATATAGATTTATATAAAAACAGTATTACAGTCCTCGACTTACATGGATTCGTTTTACACGGATTATTAGAAGTGAATCAGAAAACTAGTTCGTACATTCTTACATATGTGAGAGAAGCAAAACGAGTAAGTCGAGGACTTACTGTATCACGAATATTTTTAATAGCATGACCACTTGTATTTTGTATAGGATTGCTTATCGGAAACAATTGAAGTTTGGTCGTCACCGCATAATCGATCAAACATAGATATGGATGCAGATAAAATCAACCAAGTGAAATCTATGATGGCATCTTTCACATTACCGACTACAGCAATCCCAGAATGGGCGAATACTATATCCGAAGATCAATGGAAAGAACAACTAATTGGGCGAATCAAAGAAATACAAAATAGGGAGAAATAAGTTGATATATTTGAATCAAAATGCGATATATAATTTATTATAAACTGGAAATTTCATTCTTTTCGTGGTAGAGTTACAAATTTAATTGACTTATTCATAAAAATAAGGTTCCATTGCCTTGCTCTTACAAGTCTTTGTAGGTATTACGTTGTAATACATTCGGACGATACGCTTAGACTTTGCATTCGAAAAATCCGACGGTATGCGAATTAGAAGAAAATAAAATCATTCATTTTGATCTTAATCGTATAGTTTAAATATAGAAATATCAAATTCTTACTTATTCTAGAAATTTGTACCTTGTCATTGTCAATGAAATTTCATTTCGTACAAACGCTTTTTATTCGACATGGTAAATGATTACATGATTACGCGATATGATATTGCTCAATGTATAAAATGTTTTTCTCCGTAACTTGAAATAACACACATGCATTTTTAATGGTGATTAAACAAGAGCACAACGACGCTTATAATTCAGAGTCTGCGTTAGTGGCGGCAGTTTCGGTTTGATTTTGTTTTCTCCGTAAAGTGGCCACGTCATCTTCTATTCTTATTAATTTTCGAAATTTCTGAAACACGCAACATTAACAATCGTAAGCGTTACAGGATTAAAACTTCGTAACAACGGATCATTGTTGATTTATATACCTCGGACGTAGTTCCTGGTGTTACGCACCAAATGTAAATCATATAGCCTGGAATGCACATCATCGACGAAAGACCACAAAGCCATCCTAGCATGTGACTCCACCATGGATATTCGTATGTAAGGTATTTTACAGGGACAAACTTAATTATGTTGAATGTGAACACACCCTAATTGCGAATTATACTTTCAGTATATGTTATGTCAGAGAAATGTAAGCTAAACTTTGTAATAGAATATTTTACCACACAAATCAGAGGAGTTGTATATGTCCAGCATATCTTCCACCAAACACAAGGGTAGTAACCGATCATATCTCGAATACCATCGTAGAAACGATCCACTCCGAAAGCCCAGGATATAGAGATACACTCAAAGAACATTAAAAAGAGGAGGCAAAATCCACTCACCGCGTAAGAATCCAACAGTTGAAACACATACATTCCACCCTAGAAATAAAAATCATAATCAAGAATCACGAGTGATTCCTGTTAGAAATGACGAACATCGTTAGAGACTCACTTCGGTTACACAGCTGAGACCAATAATGAACGAGATGAAGCATACAATTGCAATGAACAGTTCTTTCCGTTTTCTGAGAAGGTGCGGCCATTCGTCAACCGCTGCTGTTACGAAGCCTTCAACTGTACAAAACTATAAAACATAATAATTGGTCGTAATTGCCAAAGACGATTTAATCAAAGTATTTTTAATTACCTGGCTGTCTAAACCGATAAGTATGAGCATGAAAAAGAATAAACAGGACCATAAAGACGATCCTGGGAGTTCTAGAACTGCTGACGGATAAACCAGAAAAGCTAGTCCCGGACCTGGTCGATGCAATTAGAAAATCAGAAAAATTAAAGATCAAATAAATCAGTTGACTGTGCCCGTCTGCCGCCAGCGTATTTTGGACTACCGCAGCCAATAATACCGCTGGCTAGCGAGCTTATACATATACATACACCGTCGAAATGATAATTACCAGATGCAGCTACATCCGCAACGGGTTTTTGTTGTTCGTGAGCCATGAATCCAACTACAGAAAAGATTACGACACCGCTGAGCATACTGGTACAAGAGTTTATCCCGCAGACAATCATCGCGTCTCTAAAAATGTACAAACGCATACATTTATGTCTTTTCGATGTATTCAGTGAGCAATGAAATATTGGGATGGCGAGACAGTAATTTCGGTACTCATTTCTAGGATTGTAAACGTAAAAATAGATTGATCTTTTATCTAGCGCTACTGAAAAACATCCCACACCCTTGTAGTCCTGGAAACGACTTTACTCCCTTATAAAATACCTAAATTACTTTCTCGCCAACCCAACAGTTATAACAGCGGGGAACAGTTACTTGTAAACATTGTTATTGAACTTGTTGTAACTGCCGAGTGCGGCCAATGCACCGATACCCAGCGCGTAAGAGAAAAATATTTGCGTCACCGCGTCTATCCACACCTATGAACACTTATTTAATTATGCTGCGTGACCAAGGTGTAGTACAAAGAATAGAGAAATAATTGATATTTTCATACCTCCGGGTCGCTCAATTTCGAAAGATTCGGCGTTGCATAATATCTCAGACCTTCCATCGCACCCGGAAGCGTTAATCCCCTCACCAACAAAACCCCCAACAGAACGTACGGGAACAATGACGTAAAATAGACGACCTGAATAACATTAACAATTAGTCGTACGCGTATTTCGCTGCACGATAAAGTATCATTTCTCTGGCATACCTTCCCGGTCCATTTCACACCTTTCCAAATGCAAAAGTAACACATTATCCACACGACGGCTAACGTACCTGCTAGCTCCCATCTTATAGAACCAATGTTCTCTACGCCGTCAGAAATTTGCAGGGTGCGTCTCCTTTTCGACAGAAAGGAAAAATCAATTGAATACTTGTTATCGTTTGAACAGATTCGAGTGTTTCTCGTTCGAAAGACTTACTCCCAAAATTCTTTCACCGGGTCCGTGAGCAGAGTGTGACTGAGATTGCCGAACGAAGTGGCGCACGTGGTATCGTTGTCATCGGGCCAACACACAGTTTCCGCACGTTCCATAGGGGTGAGGCAAAATCGAGTGTTCCACGAATTGTTGCACGTTCTCCACGGCACATCTGCGGGACCAGTTTAGCTTTCTTAATAAATAAAAAGAAAATTGATCATTGGATCGCTGGGAGCTGGAAATATTATTGCTAGAAGATATCGAGAATTGTAATATTCTGTAATTCGAAGCGTAACAACTAGCAATCTATCCACTATTTCCCTATTAAATTGAAAGAGCGTTTCCATACCGATTTGCAACGACACCAAGAAATAAAATAGTGCCCACGCCAAGATAATGATGTAATATATGTTCATCCAGCAGGAGATCACGCAGGTGCCATAGCCGATACCTGTTCATAAAAAGCAAATCGCATAATATTCGTTCGCTCGAAGATCCATCGGGAATTCAAACCTTTGAATAGCGGAGCTATCTTGAAAACGCCTAATCCGCCGATAGTCATCATCTGGCCCAAAGATAATTCCATCAGAAACATAGGGACACCGGCGAGCGCGAGTGCGATGAAGTAAGGAACCATGAAAGCACCGCCACCATTTTTATAACAGAGGTAAGGAAATCGCCACAGATTTCCCAATCCTATTGCCAATCCTACCACCGACAAGATGAACTCGATCTAGGAGATAACAACGATAATCAATTTGACTAGAACTGTTACTTATGAGCAGCTGATGTTTATGCGTTTGCTTACCTTACTGTTCCAACTTCCCCTGTCCGGCAACGCTTTAGGTTCTTTGTGGACAGTCGATTGCAAACACTCGATCGCCTCGAAGCGAAAATCCTGATCCTTGCCGCCATACGTGCTCCTCAAGGGCTGCTCGGCGAACAAAGTCTTCAATTCCTGAACAGGATTCGTGGGTTTACACGGCAAAGGACTTGTCGACCTATCCACCTTGGACACCTTGGTTGATCCGCTCGAAGGCATTATCTTTTTATAGGATCGCAAGTTTGATTCAATTCACCTCATCCTATCCTACCTCGATCGAATCTGCAAACGCAACAATCCGACTTAACGAAACACCGATCATCGGCATCGACGAACCAGTCCACGAATTTCCATTCCAGCGAATGATCAATCAATTCAACGCTATTTCCGATCGCAAGATTCAACGGATTTGAAATTACGTCGGGGCAAACGGACCCGCAGCAAACAGTAAGCGAAACATGACGCGCGATCATTACCGAAGAACTTTAGATGGTGAACGGTCATTGTTGTTACGTGAGACACTTTTATGCAAGGGTCTTGATGATGATGGATGATAGACAACGAGCCACTTCCGGGAATCACGTTTGTCAAACGTTGTTCCCATCGGGCAACCTTGTCCCATTTTAAATTAACCATCGGACAACCATTTCCAATTCGTTAGATGGGAAGTAGAAAATTATTCATCCACGGCTCTGTCGTTCCACCTTAAGTGCTCAATTTGTGCTCGATTAAATGATCATAGCCTACGGTCGCGGGCCGATAGAAAAATCGGCCGCGTTTCTATGTGGAAAACAATATTTTCCTGTCGTTTCTCATTGACTCGCGGTGCAATGACCTTTAAAGATAATCCCGACGGTGAAACAATTCACAACTTCTACGTTTCAATTGTATAATAAGAGCAATTGCATAGTAACCAACTTGAACCAATGGAGATAAATAATGTTTAGAACACATATCCAGTTGGTGGTTCCAGTTTCAATTGTTAAGTGATCTTTCTACAGCGAAAATCGTCGTATATTAAAATTTATTCATACATCAAGAAAATTTCTCCGTTCGTGGACGAAATCAAGAACGTTGCTCGAGGACGTCGCGTCACTGTTCGATAAGCGCGCCAAGGATATTCCCCGATACCCTTCGAGAAACTGTTCTAGAAAACGGTGAAACGTCGCATGGACTCTTAATGCAAATCACTGATCAACTAGTTGACAACTGACACTTCATTATTATGATCTCGCTCGCCGATGAAAAGTGGTGGCTGCTCTTTCGGTTCAAGTAATGTACGTACGTGCACTGTCTCACCACAAGTTTCCCCACTGGATCGTTACAATTGTGTCGATAATAAACAGCCGATAAACTGTCGCGTTTAAAAACGAATAATTAAAAAAAAAAAAAAAGAAACGTACGTGTCGTGCGTGTCGGCCCGCGACGATGCGCTAACAGATCGTACTCGTGAACGACGGACGCCGAGATTTCTGCCGTACCCTACAGATCTACCCCACGATGCTGTTCAGTCCCCCAAGCACCAACACACACCTATCGCTCCATTCAACAAATTAGTGCCACAGTGTCACTCTATATTTAGGTGTGCTATGTGAATGATAAGAGAGTCCCGAGAGACCACTAATAACTAGGGCTCTTGCTGTCCGGATGTCCGAGTCTTCGAATCGTTCATCGTAACTCGTAATATAACCGATTGTGCCACACCAATGACCGCGAATCGCTCCCTTCTTCGAGGATCATGCTCGAAGCAGAGTGTGATCCAAGTCTGATCTTGACTCTGTACGAAGCAGGAAGCATTTCATTTGTGTCGACCTATTGTCGAGATATTTATGAACTAGGTTCCGTGGAACAAATTTCAAATAGACCTGCACTATTTCGATGATAGTCCTGTCGTCATTTATCCAGGATCTCATCCTTACTCCGAAGAGCGGCCTGAAAAACTTCTTCACGATACTACAGGGTGATTGACTGGGTAAACGTGGTTTTGGCTCGTTTGTAGGGTTGCAAAGGTTTTTCAGTAATTAATTTAGGCCACAATAGCACTCAAAAGTCCTATCTTTACGTTCACGAGGTGTAATTTGCATTATTCAACAGCACTCCATTTTTCTGTGGACTGTAACTTCTAATTGTTAGTTATTCGAAACTATTTAATTGGTGGACTGCGGATCGTTACGCATTTATAGAAAAATTTCAAAGGTTGCAAAGGTTTTTCAGTAATCAATTTTAGGCCACAATCGCACTCAAAAGTCCTATCTTTACGTTCACGAGGCGTAATTTGCATTATTCGACAGCACTCCATTTTTCTGTGGACTGTAACTTCTAATTGTTAGTTATTCGAAACTATTTAATTGGTGGACTGCGGATCGTTACGCATTTATAGAAAAATTTCAACAATTGAAGATGTCAATATATGATTTCTCTTCTCTATTCAAAATATTAAGGAAAGAAGTAACATTCATTTCAGTTTCTATTTCTTGCAATCGATGCAGATAATTTTTATTTTCAATAAAGATCCGCAGTCTGCTAATTGGAGATCTGAGTATCTTCCTTTGTAAGTAGGGTTGCCATCCGTCTGGGGTTTCCCCAGATTGTCCGCCACCCTTTTTTCATTAAATCATAAGACTGGAACTAACCAATGAAATTAATGAAAATGAGTTTTTAGGAGGTTGCAGTGAAAGCATAAGAGTATCTATTGAAAATGTTGTCATGCGAAGAAAATGTTTTGTTCACCATTTAGTTTGCAATTGTTTGAAATATATGCGGTGTTTTCATAGCAGGGAACATTTTAAAAATTTGAAAATGAATGAGGATATAGCCCTAAACGTGCCCTTTCAGGACCTGTTTTTTTTAAAGCGAACATTTTAAAAGTAACGGAATTTATATATAAATTCAAGGCACCGGAAGCGTCAAGACGGTGACGCCACATATCACTTTCTATCCAATTTTTGTAGACAAATTTCACGAAAGTGGAATGAAATGCAATCCTTTTTTAATGGCAACAGACTAGACAAATAAAAATTGTACGAAATTCTATTGTCCGTGGTTTTTATACCGTTTTATAGATGGCAATTCTACCTGGAACACATTGTTCCGGTACTTTCCCGCCAATATCACTACCTCAATATCTTTTCCTTGTAATATACACAAAGTACGTTATTGTATTGGACGCGCATGCGCGAAAAACATTACCAATTCTCCTCACTGGTTATGTAGACCAATGTAGACCCGGTAGACATTGTCATTGCGTCTGATCGGTAGAAATTTGGAGGGAATTCTCGTTTGTAAGTTTTCTGATTTTAGCTGAAAGAATGGTTGGAAAAGGGAAGATGTTTGTAATTAAGCGCGGTAAGTAGTATAAAATATAAGTTATTCTGATGCTTGCATTATTATTTCATGATACACGAGTTTATTCAGTTTACTGATAAAACTCTCTGTGATATTGAACTGATGATTTTAGATGGGCGCGCTGAAGATGTTCATTTCGACAAAATAACATCCAGAATACAAAAATTATGTTACAATTTGGATGTGGATTATGTGGACCCTGTAAGTTCAACAACTAAGTATTCCTTCATTTGTAACCCCTTAACCGTTGAGAGGATAACATAGTGTTTACTTGAAACTGGTGTTGAGCGTGTAAAAAAGAAACAATACACATTTTCGCAGTATTCAAACTATTCGAGCAATCTATATTTTTTTCATTTTTTTTTATATATTCTTTGCAGACTGCGATTACTCTTCGTGTTATCAGCGGATTGTACTCTGGTGTTAGTACAGTCCAGTTAGATAATCTCGCAGCAGAGACTGCGGCTACTATGACCACCAAACATCCAGATTACGCTATATTGGCAGCGAGAATCGCTATATCCAATTTACATAAAGAAACGAAAAAAAGTTTTAGCGGTATTACAGACACGTTTAATTTACATTTCGAACATGAACAAGTTTCTATCCGATGATCATTCAAATTATCTCATTTTCTTTATAGACATAATACATGATTTGCATCATGTCAGGGACCAGCAAACAAACGAACCTACACCTATCATTAGCGAAAAGTATTACAATATCGTAAAGAACAATGCGAACAAATTGAACTCGGCGATAATCTATGACAGAGATTTCAATTACAACTACTTCGGCTTTAAAACTCTGGAAAGAAGTTACTTGCTCAAGATACGTGGAAAAGTTGTCGAACGACCGCAACACATGCTAATGAGAGTCGCAGTTGCTATCCATGGGGAGAATATCGACAGAGCAATAGAAACCTATAATTACTTGTCGGAACGTTACTTTACGCACGCGTCGCCGACACTCTTCTTTGCATGTACCATGAGACAACAATTGTCTAGGTATTTTATA
The DNA here is from genome assembly GCA_916610235.2 of Lasioglossum morio. NCBI lineage: Eukaryota > Metazoa > Arthropoda > Insecta > Hymenoptera > Halictidae > Lasioglossum > Lasioglossum morio. Next base: position 6,319,331 of record OU744325.1, on the reverse strand, counting down.
TTATATAATATATTTCAATGAAATCTGCTTTGAAATTCAATGACTTATACATTATTTTACTGATTTCAGTTGCTTCCTTCTGACCATGACCGAAGATAGCATAGTAGGAATTTATGATACATTGAAAAGATGTGCGCTTATTAGTAAATCAGCTGGTGGTATTGGTCTTAATGTTCATTGCATTCGGGCAACAGGAACACCGATTAATGGCACACTAGGTGTGTCCAACGGACTAGTTCCAATGCTCAGAGTATACAATAATACAGCACGATACGTTGATCAAGGTGGAAATAAGAGACCTGGAGCATTTGCTATCTACTTAGAACCATGGCATGCAGATATTTTTGAATTTCTGAATCTGAAAAAGAACACAGGTAAATTGTTGATAAATTCATTCGTTACCGAGTACAGTCTTCATGTTTTCATAGTAATATAATTATTTGCGAACGACGTTGCACTTAATAGGTGAAACGGAAAACAGAGCACGGGAATTGTTCTATGCTTTATGGATTCCTGATCTATTCATGAAAAGGGTGCTCGATAATGGAGTTTGGAGTTTAATGTGCCCCCATGATTCTCCTGGTTTGGCTGATGTGTGGGGCGATGAATTTGAAGCTCTCTATACACGGTACAGTCTATAAGAATTAACCCTTATGTAGTTGACCGAAATGTATAAATCATTCAAAACCTTTTGTATTTAATTATTCAAATTAATATGCTCACGAAGAAGAATGAAAATTCGGAGAAATTTTTGTTGAAAGGAAAGTAGTAAATGTATAAAAGAAAAAAAATTGGATATACTTGACTTAATTAAAATATTTTTCTTAGATACGAAGAGGAGAAAAAATACAAACAGCAAATTGAAGCCAGAAAATTATGGACTGCTATTCTCGTAGCACAAGTAGAAACTGGAACTCCTTACATGTTGTATAAAGATCATTGTAATCGTAAATCGAACCAACAAAATTTAGGAACAATAAAATGTAGCAACTTGTGCACAGAAATAGTACAATATTCTAGTCCGGATGAAGTAGCTGTATGTAATTTGGCTTCGATAGCCGTCAATATGTTTGTGAGCTCGAAAACTTTCGATTTCGAAAAGCTGAAGAAAGTGACTAAAATAGTTACTAGAAACCTGGATAATGTAATCGACATCAATTATTATCCGATTCCAGAAGCAAAGAAATCCAATCAAAGGCACAGACCTATTGGTAAATGTTTCTTTCTCTCTACAAAACAAATATAATCTATTTGATTAATAATATCTTAATGTCGTATTTTAGGTATTGGCGTGCAAGGACTGGCTGATGCATTCCTTTTGATGCGTTATCCGTTTGAAAGCGAAGAAGCGCAGAAACTGAATATTCAGATATTTGAAACGCTGTATTACGGTGCCTTAGAAGCAAGTTGTGAGATAGCCATGGAAAAGGGTGTATACGAAACGTACGAAGGTAGTCCAGTTAGTAAAGGAGTAAGTATGTTGGGTCATTGCAAAAGTTTTGATAGTAAAGTAGTCTCGTGATCTAAGCCGATTCTCAGTTCTGTGCTATCACAGAGATCGTGAAAAGCGGAGCTCGAGAGGCTTCGGTTGCCGAGAAGTGTAAACCTAGCTAATCCAATAACAAAACTTCTTTATTTTTCGGATGTTTACACTGCTCGGCGACCGAGGCAGCTTAACTTAGATTGACGCAATAAACTACGATTCAATAAATATGGAAAAATATCGAGTATTATCAAATTTTCAGATCCTACAATATGATATGTGGAACGTTACTCCGACTGACTTGTGGGATTGGAGTGCGCTCAAAGAAAAAATAAAGAAACATGGAGTTAGAAATTCTTTATTGATCGCGCCTATGCCGACTGCTTCAACTGCGCAAATTTTAGGAAACAATGAGTCGATCGAACCTTACACTAGTAACATGTATGTAAGGCGAGTACTGTCCGGAGAATTTCAAGTCGTGAATCCTCATTTGCTACGAGATTTAACTGAAAGAGATCTCTGGGACGAAGATATGAAAAATGAAGTTATAGCAAATAATGGTTCTGTGCAGGTTAATACTTTCGGATCATTCTATTAATCTGATATGTCTCTGTTTTTAAAAATCATATATACGAACATATTTTATGCTCAACAGAATATAGCACGTATACCTGATGATCTGAAAATGCTTTATAAAACAGTCTGGGAAATACCGCAAAAGACAATCTTGAAAATGGCGGTAGATCGCGGCGCTTTTATAGACCAATCGCAATCATTGAATGTTCATATGGAAAAACCAACGTCTGAAAAGCTAACGTCTATGCATTTTTATGGATGGCAAATGGTAAAGTTCATAGAGACATACAAAATTCTACGATTGTTGGATTCGAATAAATCGACATCTTTTCCAAGATCGAACTAACTCCATAAAATGTTTTTTTACTTGCAGGGTTTAAAGACTGGCATGTACTACTTAAGAACAAAGCCGGCAGCGAATGCACTTCAGTTTACAGTCGACAAGTCAAAATTACGAAATACCACCACCACATCTCCTAATCAATCTCTTAATCAGTCTCACAACGAATCTCACAATCAATCTCTTACAACAGAGAATGCAGATAAAGAGATAAATGAATCTCTACAAGAAGTTGATGAGAAGCTTGTGTGTTCCCTCGCAAATGGCGATGCCTGCCTAGCTTGTGGATCGTAACTAATTTTAACTGCTGTTCACAGTATTTACATTATACCTTTTTTATTCGTAATTAGCAATAAAGTATCTTATTAATTTTGTATGGATTATATAATATTTAAATAATTCATATTGGTGTGATCTTTTATGCCTTTTAACGTGTTGAGTAGCAAAAGAATCGAACAGATCTACGTTGAAATTATAACATTAAAAAGCGACTGCAGTGAGTCTACACGTTTTTAAAAAAGGAGATAAAAGTACGTTCCGATGTAAAACATTCTTTTGTGCACAGCTAACTCATATTCTTATGTCTTCGTATGCATATCTTCCAAAGAACAGTAGATCTTTTGTTACAGCGTTCAACGTGTAGAAATATATGCTATTGGTACAAATTTTCTATTATCGTTTAAAATAGATACAATGAAAATAGGCTTGTTTGTTACATTCATCAGGTTAAGGTCTTGAGAGAATGTTTATATTCGTATTTGTATGGAAATAAATTAGGCCACATATATATATATGATATATATATACTTATAGTCTGGTGCCACAACTGACGTCACAAGATAATTCAAAATGGTGGATAGCGATATAAAAACAAGGCATACAAGTATATTTATGTATTGTTTCGTAAACATTTGGAAAAATGACAAAACCGTGATTACAAATATATCTTTTCATAAGTAAGTTCGCATATACACTGTTCTCACTATTCTTTTTTTTTAAATAAAGCAAGTTGTGAGGAAATAAATACAGATTTCATATTTCAAAATTATAATTGACAAAACGAGTTCGAAAATAATAGTTTGCAGTTGATGTATAACAATGTTGAATTTCTCAACAATTAATTTACATTTAATTTGATTTTTTTAACAGAAACTTACTTTAAAATGCTTTATATTTGTGAAAGGGTGAAATTGATTTACAAAAGGGTGAATTTGGAGTGTAAAACCTGTATACCTATGGCGGGTCTATAAGTATATGTATGGTCTAAGGTAGAGACGGCCGTGATTCTACATTCTACCGTGGATTCTACACGTTGCAGATGCATACATATGCGTGCGTGCATATGTATGTATACATACGTAGTCGAATACATTCAGGATCAGCATCACTACGGTGATCAAGTGAAATGTCAAAATTCCAAGTACTACGAGCATATACTACGTAGTTGCGCACCAATTCGGTGGTGGATGAATTTCGTGACCTTCTCAAGGCCCGACAACGTTTATTTTCGCCTGATTCAGTGATCAATTCGTCACTGTGCCGATTTAACGTAAATCGACATTGTTTCTCGCCGATAAAGAACGGAAGAAGATGTAAACAAAAAAAAAAGAAAGACAGTGCTGCAACGATTTCGGGCACTAACGTCTCAGCTGATGCGTTTTGACAGTTGAAATTGCATAATTGTTGCTAAGCATTCTCTCATGAACCTTTTTATGCAATTCGTGCATATTTCCGTACAGAATGGCGGATCTATATGATTTCTTTCGTGTAGATCTATTCGTTGGCTCGGAAACTTTGACCGAACTTTGTTTCAAAGTGATTTGCAAAAATCTTGATATCATTTCGGTAAAAGAGGAAAGGAAGAAAGAAGACAATGCTACCGAGAGTCCGAATGTTATTTCAGGAAAAGAGAAATGTGCGAAAGAAGATTCTGTACGAAGTCTGTCGAAAGGATTGATCTTGCCCAGCGAAATATGCGACAGACTCATCGAATACGTTATACGTAGCCACACGATAAACTGGCACGATGAATTTTTTCACATATTTCGAGATACGTCCAGAACTAAATTGAAGCGTGTCAAGATCGTAAGGTCTAATTTGACAGATCGCTCTACCAAGTATCTAGCTTGTCATAAGCTAGTCGAATTAGAACTAATCGATTGCCCTCTTGTAAAACCGTGTGTTATAGACTATATAAACGCTAACGGAGAGAATTTACAAAGCTTAACATTACGCAGATTATCTGACTCCTTTAGTACTTCAATACCTCAGGGTAAGGTCGTAATGAATATTTTTATCTGTAACAATGCAAATTCTAATATAGAAAATCATTTTTACCAGTCTACTTTTCAATATAAGATCAAGTAAAATATTTCTGTTAACTTTCTATGTAATGACTTTGACATAAATCAAGTTCTATTTATTAAAATCACTATTTCAATGCGAAATAGATATTTGCTAGTGTAGACTGCACCTTTGTTTATGCTTGATACACTAAATCTAATGTTTCTAATTCTAATTGAAAATTAAATTAATAACTGCTTACTTACTTAGACTAATGTACATATATTGTTTGATTCTCAGGATACAAGCAACAACGAATATTTAATTTACCGAACCTACGAAGCTTGGATCTGGAAGTCGGTCGTTACCATGATTATATCAACTGCCATTTATTATTGTCTGGATTGCCGAAATTGATGCATCTGGATCTATCTTATAACACGATAAACTGTTTCCAATTCTTGAGCTTCTTCCCGAACCTAATATCTTTAGTTCTATACAATGTCAGGATTGATAGTCCTACAAATGATTTCATTCAAAATCTTAGTCATTTAAAGAATTTGAGGTATTTAGAACTGTCTTCATGTAACGCGTAACGTTTTCATATTGAATATCTAATAACATTGTTTTATTCATGTCTAGCCACTTGGATATTTCTCAATCCGACAATATACACAACGTATTTACAAATCCTAATGATCTACACGACATAGTGACTAGTTTACCACAATTAACTTCTTTGGATATTAGTGGTACAAACTTAGCAGGAGTACAGAAAGTAGATAATGGAGTACAAAATGTGAAACAGACGTCTCTCTGCGAATCGAATAATATGAGTGACAATAAGCTATGCGATATACCGGGTCTTGTTTCTAGAGTGAACAGACCTTTACAGTTTTTAGGGCTTTACGCGACGAGCGACGGAGCATGTAGACTACGTAACATTCCAGCAAAAGTGGTAAATCACAGCAGAATAATAATTATTATTTGTACTTCATCTTATTCGTTCTATTAAATAAATCATGTTTTCTCTTATCAGATTGCAGGAGATGCGAACGAATATCAAATACTGGCAGCTGCTAATGTTTGCATGAATAATAAAGTTGATCTATTATTAAAAGTACTAAACGATCTTTATCATGTATATAGATACGAAAACTTTCACAGAATGGATCAAGGTCTCTGTGTAATATTGGATGCGATGGAGAAACATCCACAAGAGAAATATATACAAATATCCGGAAGGTATTTTTTAATCATAAATTACAGGGTACTTTGCATAACGAAAAGTATGAATTCCAAAGAATTCTGTTGAATACAAAATACATCTTTCCTACAGTGCAACATTGTTTTATGTTGTAAAAATGAAAGAAAAAGATGAAATAGAAACGAGAGTGAAAGAAAGAATTGTTCGTATCCTTCTTACTGGAATGAGTATTTACCACGACGAGGAAATTATGATGCGTAACGGTTGTCTAACGTTGAGCCAATTTCGTATACCACAGGATGTTGTACGTACAAACTCATTGAATCGCAATAATATGTATTTAGTTTTCACGGTAACATGTTCTCTGTAAGTAAAAATCTGTTTACTTTGTTCCATGTTATTTGTCGTTTGAAAGATGTCGAATTATGAAACACTGGTAAAACTATTAATACACTCAGCGGAGCATTCGCAGCAAGAGGGTTACGTACAACGTATAGCAATATTTCTTTTGAACAGTTTAGCGTGTCAAGTAACGGGCAGAGAAAAACGTTTGTTAGGAAGTCTTGGTTGTATCAAGACAATGCTTGAGTTGATTAGGTATAGGGTTACATTTAACATATGCGACGATGTTTTGGAAGTTGCATGGTCAACTATGTGGAACATGACTGACGAGACTCCCATAAATTGTGAACGATTCCTTAACGAGGATGGCATGAGTCTGTTCCATGAATGTATCAAGGTATGCGCAGTCACAGTTTACATGACATTACAATTTTAAAAAATACTAAATTTTTACAAATAAAGTTTGCTCAGAAATACCGTCACAGAGAAGAATTATTGAAGAACATGATGGGACTTTTTGGTAATATAGCTGAGGTGCCACATCTCCGAGTACATTTAACACAACAACAATATATTAGTCTTTTTGCAAGCTTATTACATACGGACTGTGAAGTCATCGAGGTATAGTAATTAATGGAGGTGTGCGAGAACCCGAAAATGTCGAGTAGGGACGAGTCAAGAATTTTATTCGGGATCGCGACGGGTTTCCAACATTTTTCGGCTCTCGCATACCTCTGGCAATTAGATTGGATTGGATTAAGGAGGTAGACTTGTTTCCAGGATTGTAAAGGTGTAGGATGCGCCTTCAAAAGTACATAAAAGAACTACATAAAAGATCAATCTAGGCCACAATCGCTCTCAAAAGTCTTATTTTTACGTTTACGAGGTGTAATTTGTATTATTTGGCGACATAAAGCTGAGCATTTAGCTGCTTTCATACAGCTACATGCGGTCGAATGATATAAATTACACCTCGTAAACGTAAAAATTGGACGACTGCAACCTAGATTGATCTTTTGACTATTGGAAAATCCCATTTTTGCATTATCGAGAAATGAGATGACGTGTCTCGCACCCTTGCAATCTTGGACACGTATCTTTAGCAATTATATTTATTTAATAAACGTGTTCTGGTCTTAGATATCATATAACGCTGCGGGTATACTAGCTCACATAGCATCCGATGGTATAGAGGCATGGACAGTGACAAGTCCAAGTCGGGATGAAGTACTAGAACTTATGGTTCAAGCTATCGAACAGTGGGATATACGTACTGGACGTAATATCAATTATCGTTCGTTTGAACCCTTATTACGCTTGTTAGATGTATATCATACACCACAATGCCAGCATTGGTCGGTTTGGGCTCTTGCTAATCTTACAAATGTTTATCGTAAGTATATAAAATTGTAATCTACTCGTAAGTATACGATATCTTCGTATGAATATCGAACTATCTAATAAGTCTAATTTAATGAAATTATTATTTCGCTTTCGCAGCTCATAAGTATTGCAAACTGCTCGTAAAAGAAGGAGGTCCTGAGAAATTAACGGCTTTAATGTCCGATTCGAGACCGTACAAGCGTATTCGAGAACTTGCAGCCTACGTATATGAAAATGTGATGTGTTATACACAAAAATAACTTTGACTACTATAATTTTTATGATTATACTTCGCTGGAAGTAGAAATATTCAATAATTTCACTCTTGTGCACAAAAGTGAGAGTAAGACTATTACAAAAAGTATGCACTTCCTTCGTGTTTCTTGTATGATCATTCGTTGAGATGTAAATTTAAAATTGAATGAATGCTCACACAGACCTTACTCGCACTTTCATTATACGAACGTTTCGTTATATATTTTATTTATTATGTGTTACGGAATATTTCTGGAGAAAGCGTGAAAACATATATTACTGTATCCTTAATTATTAGGCCGATAAAAATATTTTTGATATTTATTATTAATCTTTATAAATACTATTCACATTCAAATATGTTCTCGGTTTCTGTAAATAGTAAAAACTTGTACTATAAACACAAAATGAATTAGACTAATACTACTAAAGTTATATCTCTCTGTTTCAAATGCCGATGATGTACTGATATTTCACGTTAGGTTTCATTATGTACTGTGTGGAATTTTATTATGTAGACTAATACATTAGGTTATTGCATGTCTACGTAGAACTAAGAATAACCAACAACGCGAAATTAATTATGTATTTGTACATCTACACCGTTACAATGAAAATTTTTTCAAATCGCATCGTATAAAATAAAATAATGAAACAGCAGATATATACATACTGACTTACAATCAATTTATGTAGACTTCAGTTATACGTTTTGGATAACTTCGACAAGAAAAATTCTATAAATCATTATCTACTTGATTATTACTAATAATCGTTATGTAATATTAATGTATGTGTGCAATGAATTTGCAAAAATCCCTGATATATTTAATGTATCACATAAAAATTATATAAGACTGAATCGCAACTTTCTCTTATCATCCCCCTGTAATTTCTGCAACTTAGATAATTGTATGCAATCAAAGAGGAAAATTAATTATTTCATTTTCTACGATAATAATTAATTTCGATACTCGATTTCGATTACGTTTTAATAAAGACGAGATAAGACTTGTATATATATTTATACTATATTCGTTGAAACGCTTTAAATGACGATCGATTCAGGATGTGCATACGTATAACGTGGTTCAAGTTCGATAGATCCGCATAGTGAGGACGAGTAAAATCTTAAGGAATATTAAATGTACATCGGAGAGAATGAATTTATTAATGATTATTAATCGCTGTATTTTTTATTATGTAAAATCGATAAACGAATACGTTGTTGAAACATATATATACTGTATGTAAAATACGGTGGTAACACAACTTCCGGTTCTATTCCATCATTCCCGGCGATCGAAGAACTCGGAAGAAGAGTGACGCCACAGCCCAAGGGAAAGACGACATTTTACCAGTATCGCGCGTCCACGGCATGTGTAAGAAGTTTCACGCAAAGTACATTAATTTCACTAATCGAAATTTCTTCGAGTCGCGTCTCATTGAAGAAAATTGACACGTCTCGATCAGGTAAGCTTCACGGAATTCTCGAGTACACGTTTTTCCTAGATAAGTGGTTATTCCGAAATTTGATTTTCGAGTGGAGTCATTCGTTTTAAGAAATAGTAGACGAACAGCTATCGATTACGCCAATAGAAACACCGATGATTTTCTTCGATATATTCTAGATTTTCACTTAGAAACACGCGCAATATATTTCATCGTAAATTCAAGCATTCACGGATCACGAGTGTATGCCGGAATGGTGTATGCGTGCAGTTATAGAAATGTAAGCAACAATAAAAAAAAATTTCATTTATATGTATTACTCTAATACGATGAAAATGTATTTCTTTACAATACAACAATAACATTAATCGTTACTGTTTGCGTATATTTCTTGATACGACAGAGACACTTGTTTAGTTGTTTCGATATTTTATATCGAGATAATAGTGCTGATCACAGATTCAGTGTGTTTCAAATTTTGTACATGTTAAAATATTATTTTCAGCGGCAGTAGTTCTTATAGATCTGAAATAAATCAAAATCATACGAAATTCTGTAGAATTTTATTTTCTAGCATTTTTTGAAATTTTTTTTAAGTGTATTAAGATGTGCAGTCAAGGCAAAGATTTTGTACATTTGACTAATTACATTACGTGATTATTGAACAACAATGCTATCACATTCTACGAATTTTATAAACTGTTGGATTGTTGCAATTTTATTGTCTCCGATATCCTGTTCAATGTCTTGATAATTCCTGTTTTCTCTATACAGACTTTTCGCACCGTATCTGACATCCATAAGCTGTAATTATGAGTTACACCTACATTAAATCCAGGTTGGTAACAGTGCAACAGATATACATATAGCTAAATTTAGATGAGAGAATAAGATTATTTTTTCTTTTGTCATACTGTTGTTGTATTAATTTCATTATAGATCTTTCAAATATCATAGAAGTAATTGGTTATGCTTGAAATCGAAAGCTGAATGACATATTTCTTGAATTTACTGTATTACGAGACAAAATATCTTATATATATTTCTTTTATAGTTCTAGTATGAGTTCTCGTGGACGAGGATTTGGTTCACGGGGAGGTAGTTCTTATAGAGGAAGAGGTGGTGGCAGCGGAAATGAATGGAACAGTGGTTCGACGGGAGGATACATATCTAGTAGAGGAGTTTATTCCTCTTCTAGAGGAGGAAGATTTAAATATTCGACTACTAGTTATGATTCTCGTTCGAAATATAACACTGGTTAGTTCTAATTTATCATTTTATAATTAAACAGGAACACTAGCCTCGAACAAACAGATTAATTCAATACTATCCATACTTGTGTTCCCAATAGGTGGATCAGAAAGATACTCGAGTAGAGGAGGAAGAGGTGAACATTCGAACAGTTATAAAAGACCCAGGGTATGTGTATGTATAAATTTTGATTACTGAATTCCTGTTACTGTCGTTAAATCAAATGTTTAAAACACTCCGCGACAATGCTAATACTTACCATAACACATATACGCTCTTTGTTTCAGGATTCTTACTCTGGAAGAGACGAGCACAGATCGTCCAGTGATTCGACCCGTAAAAGGATGAGAAGCGATTCTTATCAGGTATGTACGCTGTAAAATGAATGCAGAAACGTTATTGTTTATGAGACATATTTCAAATACATATTAGTCTACATTGTTCGAATCTCCTGCAGTGCTGTGGTCAAGAACTATTTTTCATCTTGAAAGTCCTGTTTCACAGAGAATTTTGCAATCTTTTTTATAACCACTTAGTACGAACAAACGATGGTCCTGAAAGACTTTTATCGAGGAGACTAAAAACCACATAGTTTCGAAATCGTTGCGCGTTTCATGTGAAAAAGCATTTTTCAGGACACTCGTCTATATATATTTTAAAAAAAAAAACACAAAAAAAATTATTTTGAAATAGTAGGCAAGGCATTCATAAGTCGTCATACTTTCCTTTCAAGCGACGAGCCAACGGCTACTTGAACACCCATTCTTTTTGCGTTGGGACACTACTGGTGGAACACTGCGAAAACATCACATAATTAAAAAAAAAAGATGAAATACACCTAGATGGTACTTATGTTGTTGCCTGCACGCAGTTGCATTATAATATCGAGAACAACCTGCAAAATATCAGAATGAACAGATGGATAGATATAAATACATATACGTGTATATATATATACATATAAAAGCATGACTTTTAAAGTACTGACGTTACATCTATATTGTTCTTTCTGTACGGCAGTATGTGCGACCGAACCAATTTTCTGCACACTGCAGAATCAGTCATAGAGCTGTTGACAAGCATCGATGCATTGCCACACCACAGAAATTTCTAACAAATCGCTGCGTCACGCAGTTTTCCAAATTACATCAGTTCCGAAATGTTCATTGGGAGAAAAAGAAAAAAAAATATCAATTGTCAGTAATATCAGAATAATCGTAGACCTTTCCAATCTAACGAACCTGCAGTATCCTGTGTTATATATTCAGTTAACGATGACTGGGAGAGATCACACTTTTTCACATATACGTAATCATTCTGCCTTGTACACACAGGGTAGACTTCGATACTAAAATACATGCTGGAAAGCTTTGCACAGCAGCGGAGATACACAAAGTATTTTTCCATCGTGTACCTTATCCCTAGAGAAAAAACTGTACAAGGAATACAATTTTATTAGCTTTATTTGGTTTTCTGGTCCATCAGATATATATATATATATATATACATAGAGCAATTATACGAATAAGCACTTTACATACATGAGTATTATTCAAATTGGAAAGGTCTATCAGTGATTAACCCAGAATTATGCAGAATTCAATTTATTCGATACCTTCGAGGAAGTGAAATAAAAAAAAAAGCCCTGGTCATAGCTACTATTCAGAGATCATGTCAGCCAACGAAAACGGCAAGGACACTGTTAAATGTTTTTCGAAAAAAGTAAAGATCCTTTTTACATAAAAAAAAAAAACAATAAGATCGAGCGGTATTTATATTTGAAATAATGAGAGATCGAACATAACGGTAGGTGCTTTTCAATTGTAGGGAAAAAAGTAACAAAAAAAAAACATGTATTTCGGTGATCCAACGGGAATGGGTGTAGTGACCGTAACGGTGCAAAAGTTGGATGATTTTGTACTAGACGATTGGCACTGTAATGAGAGGTGTATGAGGGAGTGCGAGAGAATGGATAAGATGGAATTAGAGAAAAGAGTATATAAAAGCGTATGAAGGATAATAATGATAGGAGGGAAAACAAAATATAGGGAGAAATGTATCTAGAGTCAAAAAAAAAAATAATAAGAAAGAGAGAAGGGCAGGAAAGAGAGAAAAGATGCATTGGGAAGGAGCACAATTGAATTTGATTTGGCAGGGTGGAGGTAGCGGTAGCGGCTCACAGAGGTATTCTTCGTCGTATGGTGGTTCGTCTGCGTCAACACCTTATGACGACAATAAGGGATCGTCATCCTCGGCCGTGTATGAGGACAAGAGACAGAGCGAGCGTGCCTCGTCATACCACCGCTCAGAGGACCGTCATTCAGCATCACGGAGCTATGCACCTCCACCACCCCCTCGGATTAGCGAAATGGCACCTCCGACACAGAGATATAACTCGAGCCGAGGGCGAATATCGCATCAAAGCTCAAACTACAGAGGTCGCATTTCAACACGCGGCAGCGGAAGAGGGGGTGGATTCCATCGCATGAGCTCTCGATCGGACGTCGTCATGGCTCGCAAGCGTACTCTGCACTCGCTCGACAATCGACGCAAGCTGCTAGGATCGCGATCGCGAGACTACATCCAGCGTGTGCGCATGACAACTACCAAAATGCGCAGGAGGTAATTAATTAATAAATCACTTACCAACTGCAATACCGTCCTAGTAGCCTGCTTGCTTAATTTGTCAGTAAATGAACTGACTATAATCCGACTATATGACATGAGTGTCGAAAGACGATGATAGACATATAAAAAGTTATAAAAAATATAAAAAACCTGGTAACAGAAAAAATATATATATATACATACATAAAAGTAATTATAAATTGTCATAATAATAAATAAATAATAATAATAAAAAAAACATGACACAAATGATCGCACGAAATACCAAATATTCTACTGTCGAGAGGCAAAACTTTTCGCAGGGTTCTAATAAAGAGGGAATTGATAATTCTGATACGCATAGATAACCAATATGTGTATGTGTGTATCGATCGAAACACAATGTAATTAATTTTGATATGAGAACTACTATAATACTTGTACTTTACGAGATCATTACGTTTGTCATTCTTACACATAGCGGTGACTAAAAAAAAAAAAACAGTAAAAAAACGAGCGTATAAGAACGTTGTTTCTTAGATGTATTTTAAGATGCGCGAAAATGCGAAAGACATAAAAGTAAGAGCACAATATAAATGCGATGCAAAAAGGCTGAATAGTTAAAGACCTTTATTGCAATACGAAATGCATTTCATTCATATCTAAATGGGGGATAACAGAAACAAAGTATAAAAATAATATATCGCGAATATTTACCGTATGTCGAGTAAGGCAAAAAAAGTTTTGGTCGACGATATAATGAAAGACAAAGGAACCAGAACAAAATGAAGGGAAATAATGTAAGTCAAAACAAAATTGCTGTGTCATTAGTAGCGGTACTACTAGGCTATCCGGAAGTAAAAAGGAGTCAGGATCAGGAACCAGCATGAAGGACAAGGATAGAGAGATGACCAAAGCTATTAACGCTGAATTTTCCGATGACGATGAAGAGGATGATGATAATAAAAGTAATTGGGATGACGACGAAAAGGTAACTCCACAACATTTCTATTAGATATTTTTACAGGATGCAAAAAATGATTGATCATGGCGGAATTAACCTACACTCTCGTCTATAAATCACCGGACACTTATTTTTCTCTAACAAAATGGTAATTAAAGAACACGAGTTTACAGCTTGATTTGATTGTTTTATTTTGATTAAATGTTGGAAAAAAGAGATTGACAAATTGTGGGATCATTATGGACAGTTCTGGAAGCCAAATTGGAATAAAAATAAAAATTCATCCAAATTTGAATAAGTGTGTCCGGTGACTTAGGGACGGGAGTGTAAATCCTAGGATCAGTAGGCATTTGCAATGAAAATAATCGTGCGACAAGTGCATTATGAAGTCTAAATCAGAGGTCTAGATTCGCCTCTTGATGCCACGACGTATCATTTTTATATATCCTGTACACACTCCTCTAGTGTGTGTAACATAATGCAAGCTTTCAATGGCAATACTTACTATAATGTTGAACAACATTAATTCAGCCACATGAACGTGACGATGAGGAGGAGGAGGAAGAGGAAGAGGAGAAAAAGAAAAAAGACGACAAACGAAAGAAAGAGAAACAGGAACGGGAAAGACAAAATACCGAAGATGAAGAGGAAAAAGACGATGAGGTGAAAGAAGACGAGGATGATCATAAGCACGAGGTATGTTGAACGCTATACAGAGTATCTGATACAAGGTCTTAATCGAAATAATCTGTTTTTAAAAGACAATATTAGTATTTCCTTTACACGGTAAGTTTTTTTTTCTTATTATGTGTGTCGTCAGGATGACGAAGACGATGGTGACGATGAGGAAAGAGACGATAATGATAAAACCGATCACGGCCGAACTACTGGTTCCGATGAACTGCCTAGTAGGAGAGATGGAAGGAAGTTCATTAAATTGACTTGTCCACATTGCGCTCACCGTAGCGTCACATTTAAAGAATACTCGCTACATTTGTACTCGGGCCGTCATAGCGCAGCTATGAGACGAATTGCATCACGACACAAGGCAACTCTGACGCGGATGCGGGTCTTACAACGACAAGAACAACGACGTGTCGAGGCTCGCGATGCGGTGCGCGGCACTTTACCATCGCGTACCATGTTCTGTCCCATTTGTAAACTGAATTATAGGTCGTTGAAAGCGGTACATCAATTGTCAGAATCTCATCGTCAAATGAAACGATTCCTCACGCCATTCTGCAGAGTATGTCGCATACAATTCCGATCACCGATGCTCTTTGAAACTCACATGTGCTCTCTGGATCATATTAAGGTATCGTTTTTATAGTATGGAGTCTATACTCTATTCTATACTCTACTCTACTATATCTAGTTTTCCACATGAATGTGATATCTATATCTATTATATTCTCAGAGGAAAAGTGCATTGAAAGAGAGAATGAATGCTGGAAACGGCGAAGCAGAAGCCGACTCCAGCGGACCCGAGGAAGATGACAAAGAAGTCAATCTTGACAATTTCATGACTTTGGATTCTGTAGGTGATGTTGACGGTACGTACTTGATGTACTTGACTGTGACGATTGACTTGTACTTGACGTTATAAGAATATTACTTTCATCAGAGGACGAAGAATCGCCGGAAAAGAAGAAAGAGAAACCAGAAAACGAAGGTACGAATGAAGCAGAGAAGAAACCTAAGAGTAAACAGATGATCAAGGTTGGAGCCGAATATATAAAACGCGTTGAGGTTCAATTCTGTGAACTATGCAAGACTTATTTACCACGAAGTGAAAACAACGAAAGAGCGATAGCGCTTCATTGCTCGACAAGAAGTCATCTTAAACGGTAAGAATTCGGAGATGAATTTTTTTTATAAATTTTCCCAGTTCACGCAATTATTGGTGTGAATTATTTTACGTAGGTATGTACGTGATAACGATGATAAAGCATTACGAAGACAAGCGGAAAGAATACATCTACAATCATCATCGTCTGCTAACACAACTTCCACACCAAATACTGTAAATACCACCGAAAACATTAAATCGCCAAATAGCTCTGAGCCACCGTCTGCAAATAATTCATTAACGGTTACTACGCCCGATGCCACGAACGCTACGGAACCTGGTAAACCAGTTGAACAGAAAGGAAACGTTTCTGAACCCGAGAAGAATATTAAGAGTGAGAGCAAGAATGGACAGGCTCAAGAAGAAGAAGACGATGATCATGATCTTTATCATGGCGACAGTGCTGATAAATTGTGGGACGACGTCGACAAAGATTTAGGCGACATTTTGAGAGAAACAGAGGCGGGAGGTAAATCCAGCGACGATGAAGATTCTCGTTACGATCGGTTTCGTAATTCCGATAAGAAACTACAACATCCTGGGAAAGATAAAGAAAGAGACAACGAGAAAAATGAGATAGACGAGAAGGAGAACATTAAAAAACAGGAAGTGAAAGTAGTGAAACTTGAGAAGATAGATATGTAAAGTCCAAGAATTATTAGTGTACGTCTCAATCATATCCATACATATATATATATATAGATATACATATAAATATATATATATATATATATATATATATATATATATATATAGATATACATATAAATATATATATATATATATATATACATATATATATATATATATGTATGTATGTATGTATGTATGTATGTATGTATGTATTTTATTATTTTCCTACAAACAAGGTGTGCAAAACTTCGTAAACGTTAGTTGTAGAGAAGTTTTGCGATCGTTATTTCATACTGCAGCATTATTTTATACAAAGTCTAAAGTATAACTACTTTAAATAATATTAACAAACGAAAGTGTGAACCAGTTGACAGATTTCGTTTTCCCATGAATTTCTTGTACATATAAGTGAATCAGAAATTGTAAAGAATTTTAAGTTCGATGATCGTTCATCATTAACATGTTTTACAGGGTTGTAGGACAAAAAATTTGTAATTGAGTTGTTAAATTTTAGGTTTCGCGTATATGAGATATTGGATATGCTTGAAATGTACGGTAAACGCTGTAAACTTCACAATGTTCAATTCCTTTGTAATTCAAGAAGTCACCATTTAAGTATATTTAGTGACGCTAATGTTAACAATAACTGTAAAGGTAATTATTCATATAAGCATCCTAAGTATAGTTGTGTAAAAGTAGCGATTATTTGTGCATCAAAATATATTTGGTGAAACTCTTTGGAGGATTATAAGTGTCGATTTTTAATTCTTAATGTAAATGGACGTATAATAAATTCGCTAAACTTATCACGTATAAATAATTACAATAAATACTATTATACAGATCTCGGTATTCGGTTTTCTCTTCCGTATACTGTTCATACTTCGATCCAATAAAACGTTTAATAGAAATGTTTGCGTTTCACCATAGACAACTTTGCCTTTTGTAAGAATTCTCTGCGAAACCATAAGAAAAATTTGGATATCGATTTTTTCGAACTTGCCTTCATATTTTTTTACTTTTAATTATTTTCGCAAGGTGGCATATAATTATCGAGTGTCAGAGATTTCCTCTCTGCAAGTATTCGCATATTCAAACTCGTCAATTTTTCAATAATATGCTACAACATAAAAACGTTATTAATTATATCTTCGTATAATGTACCAAAAGTATAGATGATATTTAAAGTACAAACAACAAACTGGTCACGTATATTGTATCGGCTGTTGACAGTGATTGTTAGCATCTTACATCGTTAGGCTTAACCTTAGATTTCGTTTCAAACTAATCGTTTTCGTTCACCAAATGACAAATACACCTACAATGTTGTCAATTGGTCAATATCCTGACACATGTCTGGAAGATGTTACTAACAATTGTACAAACGTAACAGTTCCCAGTATTCCAGATAGTTGTAACGAATCGAAGACATTAGACGATTTACAATGCTTTGTTTGCGATGCAGTTATTCAAGGACGTCATTATGCACTGGCTACTTGTAGAACACAAACGTCCAGGTCTAGAGTAATAGAGAAACTTGGAGAACTAGTTGGCGAGAGGTATTACATTGTATTTTTATTTATATTTGAGCACGTCATTTATTTATATGTTTAATATCTTCTTTACGTACCACAGATATATGGTAGTGATATCAGAAGACGACGTTATCTGTAGAAGTTGTGCCAATCGTATTAACACGCTCGACAGACTCGAAGTCGAGATGATTACTCTGCGCGATAATGTACTAAGATTTTTGGAGCGGAAGTATTCCTTAGAAGAAGGAGAGCTTCTCGACATTAACGAGAAACAAAAACGTTCTCAGCCACCGCAGATCACAAAATGTAAAGGTCAACCTGTAGCCAGTCACCAGTCCCAACAAAGAGATATTGCCTTACCTTCCTATGTTAACGAAGACATCAAAAATAAGAAAAGTAATATTTGGTTGCAATGCGATAAGTGCCAATACACCACTCTTCATAATTCGTTTATGGTGCATCATGTTAGAGAACATATTACACAGAAAATAGTCTGCGATAAGTGTGGCATACAATTCTTTGGAAATCAGCAAGAATCCCACAATTGCGATCTAAAGAAACACACAACTGACCAAAATAGGAACCAAAACGGACATTCAGGTTTCTCTAAATGTTTATTTTTATAGTAACAGTGATTCGATTCCCTGTGACTTATTAAAGTAGGGTAATCAATGTTTTACAGAATTATCTATGAAAAATATCAGCGAGACTGTGATGGATATTCCAATCCTAGACAAATCTATGCAGCCGAGCTTACCAATTATGACAATCGGCGCATACTCGGAGCCACAAATGTCGAATCACAATGAGAACATACCTGTTATAAGATTATCAAATTCAGAACACCTACCCATTCAAAACATTTTAGCTTCTGGTAAGAATTTCCTTTAAAACGACATTCGAATAAAACCCATTTCTCATTTTGAACATTGACGATAGATAATGGTACACCTGGACAGCCGTTATATGTACGCGTTTTGCAACCGATTGAAATCAACGAAACACCTACGCAGTCCACAATGGTAGCTATACCAAACTCCTCCTCGGATTTGTCCATAAAGTTGAAAGACAGCTCAGGAAAGCAAGTTCTGACATTGACTGAAGATGGAAATTTGGAAATGACGGAAGTGGCGTGTTGGAATGACATACATCCATCGGAGCCACGATCTAACATAATGTTTCAGTGATACGAATTAGAACACAGTTTTTATTTACTCAATTTTATTAATGCAACAAGTAACAATTTACTTAGAACATAGAATAACGTATAATGTTTCGTTCCAACCAAGCTTGTACCAGTTTTCAGCAGGTCAGTTGTTTGTTTGTTTCATTAAGAATTTAATGCTGAAAATTGCTACTGTTCTTTATTGATTAAAAGCTATTTTCTTTAATTGTTCAATGGTTTCTCCGTTTCTGGCGTTGAAAGCATGCGTTCGATATTTAACCGAATATGTCACCAATACCGCCCATAATGTCTCTAGCGATATCACCACCTGTTTTCGCAGCATCAGCTAGACCTCCTCCAACAGTCTTGGCCACATTATTGGCGAGATGACTGCCAGTGTTCACAACACCGTTTACACCGGTTTGTACACCATTGGTCCAACCATCAACGATTTGGCTACCAATCTTCGCAGCGTTGTTTGCACCGTCTTCGATTCCATGGGCCAAGTTACCAATGGCATGGCTGCCAGCGTTCACAGTGTCGTTCACGCCGTTTTCAATACCATGGGCCACATTACCAATGAAGTGGTTGTTGGCGTTTATAGCGCCGTTCACGCCGTCTCCGATGCTATGGACCAAGTTACCAACGATCTGGTCACTCACATTGGCAGCATTTTTCAATCCATCTCCAACACCACGAGCCAGGCCGCTAACGATGTGAGATCCTGTGTTGACAGCGTCCTGCACACCGTTGCTAAGACCATGAGCCAAGTTACCAGCAAGATGAGCACTTGCATTCACAGCGTCCTTTACACCGTCCCCAACAGTGTGAACCGCGTCCTGCAATCCTTTGACAATATGGCTCGCGACATCTTGAGCTACTCCGACCGCACCCTGGAAGACATTATGAATACCATTTGAAATACCGGCGGTGATGTTCTGAGCGGTAGACTCAGCACCCTTTAGCAAATCGCCAGCATCGTCCGCAACGTGACCAGCAAAGTTTGCGATGTTGTGGGACAAATTAGAGGCAATATTCGAAGCGTCGTTCAAAGCGTTCTGCGTGACGTTGTGCACGTCGCTCAAAATTTTATGAGTCACATTTTGAAGGTTCTCTATCGCTTTCGGGATACCGTTCAGAACACTGCTAACTCCAGCCTCTGTGATGTTCTTCAAGTTGTCGAAGATGTTCTTAGTATTGTTCCTCACATCGCCAATCACGTTCTTCACGCCGTTTTCTAAACTACCCAGAGTCTTGTTAACGTTGTCGGCGATCTCCTCAATATTCTCTTTCACGGCTTCCTTGACTTTATCGGCGTCGGTGGTGATGTTACCAATAATGTCCTTCACGTTTTGCAGCTGTCCTTTAATGTTGTTCTTGATGTCGCCTACGATTTTGGAAACATTGTCCTCGGCATTCTTGATTTCACCTTCAACCGCCTGGGTTACGTTTTGGAGGATTTCCTTGCCTTTTTCATTCAAGTTTTGGATGTTTTTCTGGATGGTGTTAGCGATGTTCTGTGCAGTTTTGATGGCGTTGTCTATGTTCTTTGAGATGTCCTCCTGGGTTTTGTTGACTACGTCGGCAGCTCCAGAAATGATCTTGCCGATTTCGCTTGCAGCAGCCTTCGTGGTGTTCTTCATGGCCTCCACGGTCGTGTTCGCAATTTTGGAAAGCTCCTTCTGAGTCTCGGCAACAACTTTGCCAATTTCCTTAACGTTGTCCCTCGCCTTGTCGGCGATCTTGCCAGCTTCGATTTTAATGTTATTTATCGTTTCATTGATGAGGCCCTTCGTTTGGTCGACGACGTTAGTAATATTCTGTTTGACATCTTTGATTGCATTCTTAATGTCGCCAATAATGGAGCCCATGACCGCTTGGCTTTCATTCCTAGCTTTGTTCAAGTTCTCTGTTACTTGTTTTATGACACCAGCAACGTCCTTCTCCGCATCCTGTGTTAGATTTGAAGCAGTCTTCAGAGCATTCTGCAAGTCTTTCGCCGCGTTTTGCGATACGTTCTTGAAGATCTCAGCCGCGTTATTTTGCACCTGAATTATAGATTTCGTTAAATCATCGTTGGCTTTGTCCAAAGCTTGGGTACCGTTATTGATGAGATTTGCTATTTTTTGGTTGATGTCCTTGATGACGCCGGATGTTCCATTACTCGCAGTAACAACGCCTTCTTTGATCTTGTCTGCCAATGCGATCAAGTCGGCCTTAGCCAGATTGATCTGGGTCTGAGTGATGTTCTTCGCTTCGTCTAAGACCTTAGCTGTTCCATTGTGGATTTCCTGAAGAGTCTTCCCCATCAAGTTTTCCGCATCACCCACGAGACCCTGGGTCGTGTTTTGGATCCCCGAGACACCTTGGGTTACATTGCTCGCAATCTGTGCAGCTTCGTCAGCCACTTGCTTCAGTTGCTGCTCGAGAGTGTGTTCGACGGATTCGATGATTTTTTGCACGTTTGCAAGAACATCTTGGCTGGAGTTGCTGTTCTTGTTGTTCTTGCCAGAGTTTCCGGCATTCTGTGTGAACAATATGATGTAAGCGATTCTTTAACGATGTTTACATTTTAATGAAAACCTTTGGTTAGTCGAATGAATCCTATTGTATTAATCATTTTAATTGGACATTAGACAGTTTATTATGTACGATACATGGCCGAGATATCAGTTTATACTTACGGAGGCAGCAGACTTAGTTCCGTTCTGGGCAACTGGTGCAGCCTGTAGACAATTAATTAATTAAAATTTGCCAAATTTTTTGTTATAAATGCTTAAAATCCACTGTCTACTTGTAAGTTTGTAGTTTTCAGTAGAGTACGTGTACATTTTTTAATATGATAAGTAAATGATGATTTGAAGAGCACAATCGAGGATATTTATATGCGAAAACTAATTAAGAAATATTTGTGAAATTTAAAATTATGTAAAATACAAGGTACAACGTATACGTTACCAGAATAGCTGCTACGCCAAAAATGACGAAGATGGGTAAAACTCGGAAGATCATTTTCGGCTTGTGCTCTGCTTCGGCTAGCTATGACAAGCTATTGATGAATCTTGGAGACTGTGTGCTGTAATTCGGATTTGCCGGGCCTTTTATATGGGCCAGATCTGTTGCAGATGACAACTGTATCAATAACATTTCGTACTATACGAAAACGGCGAGGTTTGTTTGAATAATATTTGTATTACATGTGTTTGATACCACGAGGTACAAATTATGCGGCTATCTAATGCAAATATGAAACTCATTAACTTGATCTTCGTTGGGAAACAATTAAGCAAAGTAAACAATTCTATACGGTCGTGTTATACGAAAGATCTCTTAACTCGAATAAGAAATATAAATTTATAAAATTTATTGAGGATTGCCAATTGACGTATCTTTGCTACTATATTTTCAATTTATTCCATTAATCGTTCTTGAATCCAAAAAACATTTATTTTCCGTTGTAGTAGCCTTTGTAGATTTCTAGCATTTTTTGAAAATTTTCGGATGCTATATAAATGCATAAAGATCTGCAGACTAACTATAACTTAAAAATTTCCTAATAAATAAGAGCGGTATTTTTTAAATTGTGCGACGCATGCGCCCGGTTTTAAACTTTTGAAACTCCCGCAATTTTTACGAAGTCTAGAAAGTTCTTCCACAAATCTTCTCGAAAAGAATCGTAGAAATATCTTTTAAAAGAAATTAGATTTTTTATTCCCAAGAAAAACGAATATTCTATTGAATATTAAATTTTGTTTATTGTTTGAAGTGTCATTGTCAAGCGCAGTACCGTGTATAGTGTACATCAGGGCAGTTCACATGAATTTCTTTTAAACGAAGTGGAATATAAAGTTAAATAATTACATCAATTAGAGCTGTAAACATACGAGACATAAAGATTGATAATGATATAATCATTTAGTGTGTTCAACTGACGGTGCATTACATTATTTAGCGTGGGTCAACTTTTAAATTCAAGGGCCAGTAATCTTTATTTATTTCGTTGGCAGTACTGCACGTTCAAATTTGAATGGAAATCCTAGTAAACACCGTTTGGCGAAACCGTTATGGTTTTCTGGGAGAAGTGTTTGCGAGTTTTGTTGTATAAATAACAAAGTGACGATGAAAGATCTGAAGTGTGATATTTTGCATGTTCTACAGAACAGGGAGTTTCCTGTGTTACAACGTTTGGTGTCCCATTGTTATAATTATCGTGCGAACATTGCCGCCAACGTAGACGCTGCCATTCATTATGAAAATGGTACAATTGTAATTTTACAGTATTCGATGTTATTACATTGATGAAACATGTGTTCACGTAATAGTTGATAAGTCATTGGAGTTTCTTCTACCGAATATGTTCACGGTTATCATAAAGTAAACATGATAATCGAATCATCGTGTCCTTTTAAGTTTCTTAGAACAAGTGTTTGGTCTGGCAATCGATTTTTATGTAAACATGTATGACGTTTATATATAACATGCGGGCCATTTGAAGAGTTCGCGGATTCATCCGTAAACGACAATAATATGAAAAATTGTATTGTTACATCTCGGAGCGACGTTCATTTCGTACATAACCTTAAAGGATAAAATTTGTATGTTTTTATTTTGAAGTCGCGAACTTTTCAAATGGCTTCAAATGTAAAACATTTTTGTAACTTAAATTCGCGATCTGTTTAGGGGGCAAAGAGGAAAGGGCGCTGAGAGTGAATCAAATATCGGAATCACAACAAAAGATCGCAAGACTGAATTCCGAAACGGACGAGACAAGATTAGAGCTTAAAAAAGTGGACAAGAGAATTTCAAATGCGACTAAACAGAGTGCAATATTGACAGAGAAAGTGGACAATGGTAAAACAAAACGGGATGACTTGTCTTTGGAAATAATTGATTTAAAACAAGGTATTTAAAAAGTATCTTTATACTTAGCATAGATCATTTTGTTTCGTTTGAACGATAGTATTTACATTTCAATTTGGAAATGAAATGGAGATCATGCTGAGTCAATAAGGGTTTCAATGTATTGATTTTAAACAACGTTTGACATTTTTCAGAGAGGGAAAGAAATACGGAAAACAAGCTCTTGAAATGGAACGCTATTAAACGCGCGTGTTATATTTATAAAAAGCATCTAGACATCCGTATATCCTTACTCGATCCGAAAGGACACGAGCGTGTGCAAATTTCATTCTTCATACACAATGTAGATTTGAATGACAAGTATTTTGTACATTTAATCAACTGTAACGATCAGTGGAAAGGTATTTGATTTTTCATTACTGCAGTTAGTAAATGTTCTTGTAATAATCGCGAGAAGAAAGTAAAATGAAAGATTTTTCAGTGGAAGACATTCAACCAACGCTGAAGAAAGAACACTTTGATGATTTTAAAGGGATCATTAGTTCTTCCGGAGAGTTGGAAATTGTAGATATTACAGCATTTCTTTATAAATTGAGACGCACTTTTGTTAAGAACTATTTAAATGCAAAATAGTGTTAAGTTATAATAGAATATTAGTATATTAAATTATTTGTTTTAATATTAACTGAGACTTAGACATTTACTCGTTCCTTCATTTTTGATAATGAAATGATGAAAATTCGTTTGTTATAAGATTAAAGCCTTTATTAATAAAAACTAAAATATCTAAAACGTCCGTTACATGTATAGAGTTTGTAGTGCTAGACGTCGCAGGCTTAACAATTAGTATCTTATTAAAATATAATATTTATCATTAGTATAATCATTTTCTGGTATTATTACATAGAATTAATCGTGTCGCTCGTTTTGACATACTACCTGCCTACAGTTCATGTCAGAAACAGTAAACTGCTAATCACAGTGTGGATAAATTACTTAGGTACTAAAATTACAAACAGGTTTCCATTCGATTTCTATTTTATATATGGCACCTATAGAGATATATTTGTAATTATACCTGTTTTCATAGACATGCGAGAATCAAACGTTGTTTCAGAGTAGAAGAATCATCAAGTCTGCTTGGAATTGAAATATGTTTTACTAAATTTTATATACGCGTCTTGCTTATTCGCCAAAACAAATGTCATAAATATCGTTTAATACTTAACAATTTCTTTCTTCTCGCAGTGCTTAGAATGCGCTTAATTAAAAATACTTAGCTGATAAATTATTTTGATTTCGAGTCCTAGCTAATATGTAGCCAGCAGTCGGCGTCAACGATTGTTTTCTCACATTTATATATATATAAAAAAGAATTATAAATAATCGAAAAATGACATACAAAAAAAAAGAAGAAAGATGCATGAAGAAAGTGTAGCACTACCATTATGTTTTAATTATAATTTCGAAAATGTATGTCCTTATTGTGTAACGTCGTTATAAGATTGCGAATGTTTCTAAATTTTAATATTAACCGTAAACGCGAACAATGGAAAAATTCATTCTAAAATTTAATTGTTAAAAGAAGAATTTCATTCGTTAATCAAAATTTGGTGAATGAAGTGCTACAGCATTCGCAGTCTGTGAATAATTTACCATCGATCGGGAATCGAATTCTCTTTATTCGTGGCTCGTTCAATTTAATTTCAAACATTACGTTCATTTAAATCGCTAATATAGTTTACGCACGAAACATTGGCGCGCCTTACTGGTACATGGAAAGGGCCAATTGATTATGTATGCATAGAAGCACGTTGATAACAATTCATCCCTATTGGTACGAGTTAACGAGAGGGTCAATTGATCGCCCACTGCCAATCAGCCCATATCGCGTACACACCATAAGTTAACAGATTTCACTTACACTATTGACCCGACCGATCGTTCATTTACTCGATCATTCAGGAATTTAATTAATGATCGAAGCGCCGATGGGAATCGATGGATTACTATGATGTGAAGAACGCGTTAGCCGTGCTCGCATTGTTGGTAACGGTCGGCCATGATACGATTATGAATCTAGCAAAATCACTTTCCATTAATTAGCTCCATTTTGACCACCGATTTCAGCAATAATCAGAACTCGGGTCCAACTTCATTTTCACAATGGCGCAACGTTTCTTCGTGTTCGGTATCTTCTTCTTAGAATTTTATTAATTTATTTATTGAATATTAACGTTCAAACAATTTTTGTCGTTTCTCGGAAAGTCGAATACTGACGTCATGTACAGAAAACATTGAAAAAAGTTAATTCAATATAATTCAATCGAAAAGAAAGACGATGTTCAGCGTTCATGATGTTCATTGAAGTTGTCACCTATATTATTATCTTATTATATATAATATTATAAACGCACGCTAGATCTCAGTCGTATCATCCGATAATATTCTGACGAATAATCTAAATGCGATCGATGCATGAAGATTATGGTAACGCGATACATCGCGCAAGCGTTATGGATAATACTTCGAAGCATGATTAACGATGATCTACGATGATTAGTTAATGACGATCTCCACCAAATCATATGCCGTTTCTTTAACGCGATCATGTTATTCGGAATAAAAAGTAGGCGGAAACGAATGGTATACGCGAGTTCGAGTTTAAAGAGAACGCGCGTCTACCGGAAATAGGGAGCCTATGGCGTTTTGTGACGTGTGGTCCGACATGTTCGAGAAGAGATACCTTCAGAGATTTTAACTCGAAATGTGTATATACAATCGATTGAATCTTCATTTCTGAAACATCTTGCAGTGTTCAGTTTTTGCTTAATGTAAACCGGTGTAAATATTAGATTCATGATTTGATTTGTTTTCTCTAAAAGTACTACTAACATATTAGAATAAGACAAACTTCGATTAAAAAGTAGGTTTTAAGATACATTGACTCGAAGCTCGAGTCAAAGGGGAAAGACAGGATGACGCGTAAAAAGAAGACCGTCATTTTAAAGATGTTAAACGTTGGATTTTAAACAAAATACCTGTGTAATCATTTTGTGGTATATATTTTAAAGTGAGTTCCATAAAGAGTTAATACTCGACAAAACAGGTGGAGAGTTCTTCAAGATGTAGCTTCGACATTTTGTTAAAAATACAATTTTTCAATGATCCATTGTAATTATTATTACTACATTTTTGGAGGACTTTCGGCTATTGTTTCTATAAATATTAATAAAGGAACTTACTTTAAAATATATACTGTAAAGTGATTACAGAGGTATTCTATAAAAAGTGTAACAACCCATTTAAAACGTATTTGAACAGTCTTTCTCTGTCCTCCATCTTTTCTTTCCCTGTGAAAGGTCTCGTCCAACTTGTCGGACTGCGTCAGGATTAATAATTATATACAGCGTCGTAACAACGTCACCTATTACAAAATCGTAAGATTCGCATACTGTTCCTAGACATCTACAACAGGATCACGTTTTACCGCGTGTCGACGGTCCATTGTCAATTATCCGTCATCTCGATCTCGCCCATTCCAGATCTGCATCGTTACAGATCCGCCTGAAATTGTCCTGCCGGTGACAAAAGGAACCGCACTGTCACAACGTGTGATCGAAGCTCGTTAAAATAAATATATATCTCTCGTCACTTAACATCTACTAGCGGAGAGGCTGACTTCTAAGTTGTGTGAACGGTAAGTCAGCTGTTTAGTCGCGGGCGTGAACAAATTCTCGTCGACCAACTTCTCTGTCTGTTCTTTCTCCTCTTGCTTCTTCACGTTTCGTTTTACAGAACAAATTAAAACGTCCGTGTCGAGGTTTGTAGAGTGAGAGCGAGGTTGGTTGCACCGTGGTACCACGGCCAGTCGAGTCGCGCACTTCCGGTGGCGTTTTTTCTATGTCCGTAGCACGGCCGAATAAAACTCCCTCCGTCTCCTCGAACATCGCTGCGTGTCGATCGGTTGCGATTATTTTTCGATCCTCGGACACCTACTCGAGGGTTGCGGCGAAGGAAACGTTCCCACCGGAAGCGGCCGCCGCCGCAGCCAACAGCAACGTCGCCGGCAACGGCGGAAGTGGAGACGTCTGTTCTGGTGGCGTCGTCGGACATTCGTTTGCAACGCCGTACACCTTCGCGTGGTTCACCTCTAAGGCCACGGTCAAGTCTGCCAGCCCTGGGTCGCATAGCACCGGGTTGTCTGCAAAGACAAAACATCGGGTGATCGCGTTACGATGGGTAACTAAAAATCAGTTTTAGTGTTGTACGTCCGTAAGATAATGATTATAATCGAAATGTTTACAAACTTTCAGTTCCTATTGGTCAAACATGATAGTCAATAGCGACAGATCTACGTCACCCTAGTAGCATTTACGGTTGGCCAACGGTGGCCAACGGTTGGGAGTTTGTTGGGGAATGGTTAGTGGTTTTGCCGACAGATCCCCAACGTAGGGCCAACGAGGAAAAATGATGTCAATTTGCCGACGAATACCCAACGCTGGGCCAACGACGAATACCCAACGTTGGGCAAACGACGAATACCCAACGCTGGGCCAACGACAAATACCCAACGTAGGGCCATAGATAGTCGGTCAAGTAACGTGAACTTTACAACGATTATACTACATTGGTCCAACGAAAATCTGCCAAAAAATATATCGTCTAACGATAGTCTGACAGAAATTGTTTTTTTTTTCGTATTTTTAAATGTACTTAAAATTTGTAATTTTTGCGCAATGGTTGATCCACTAAAGTTTTATTGTGAGCAGCCTTGGAATTTTTTAATTTCTTAAATTTTCCCATTTTCCAAGGGAAAGGCAAGAGGGGTGTGCATGTAATATAAGAAGACCCTTTTGGATTTCTTAAAAATGGGTCTTCCTTTTTTAGATACTTTAATTTTAATTTGCTGACGTATGTAGTAGCCTTAATCATAGTATCTACAAACAAGAATCAATTGTAGGTTCAGTGATAGGGCATGTACTTAATATGCAAGCGGATCAGGGTTCAAGTCCGACATGGGTGTATTATTTTAGTTTTTTCTTTTCCTAAATTTTTTTGGTGAAAATACACTTTTAATATGTATATTATTTATGATATACCATAAAAATAACTATTAAAGAGAAAATCAGAATGTGGGCTCTGTGGGATTCGTCTTATAGTAACGTTGGCTCTAGGTTGGGTCTGATCGTTGGGCCAACGTTGGCCCTGACTGTTGGGCCAACGTTGGCCCTGACTGTCGGCCCAACTGCAAAAAAGAGCGACATCTCCAACGGTTGCCCAACGCATATCGCCAACAGCGGCCCAACGAAACGCCAACCATAAATGCTACTAGGGCAAAGACACGAGATTTTTATGGAAAATAAAAATCGCACCAATTTCAAGAGAGCCAAATAAAATGGTCATATTCTTCCATTAATAATGTATTTAGTATCGTTCTTCCGTAAGATAATGATTATAATCGCAATGTTTACACTTTCAGTTCCTATTGGCCAAACATGATGGTCAAGAGCGACAGATCCACGTTACAGACACAAGATTTTTATGTAAAATAAAAATCGCACCAACTACAAGAGAGCCAAACAAAATGGTCATATTCTTCCATTAATAATGTGTTAACAAAGTGGAAGAAAAGAAGTGAAGAAGAAAACGAGAACACAGATTTCTATATTAAATTTACTTCTTTTATTAAATAGAATGCGTATTAATCTATCGCAATTAGAAGATAAAAAGAAAGGAGCACGATTTTCTGTTCTTTCCCGTTAAAGAGATAGAAGCTATCATCCATCTCATGTCAATCGAATGACTCATTCTGTGTACAAACAGTAATTTCTGCCAGTTATCACGGTTGCGTATGTTGGACGTCTTATGAAACTTGTAAGAGAAAGAGTAAGCATAATAATTATTTATCGCTTGTATATTCTATATTTCTCTGTTATTAACAAAGAAGGTAATCAATCGAATACCTAAAAGAAAGAACTACTCTACGAACTGCTTTGTTAGCATAATCATTGGCCTGATAAAACACTTTCGACCAACAACACCACGATGTTTGCGTACGCTACAAATATTATCATAATCAAAGTTTCATAGAAATGAAAATATCGGATCTTATGAAAAGAAAAGACCGCACGTTCTACGATGGTATTTCAAAATCTGATTGTAAATTTGAAACGAACGTCTTGGCATGAACTATCATTGCCAGAATCGAATGGCGCGACTTAAAAAAACCTATACGACCGTTCTCTCGTAACGGATAACGCGTAGAGATAACAATGGAGCAAATGTTCTCGGCGATTTGTCGATTTTGGACGACTGTGCGTCGCGTTGTAAACACACAATCGCCTGGTTGCAGATGCAATAACAACGTCGGCCAGGGACGTTGGTCGCGAATCAAGGTTCGGGATAGGGCCTCCGGTTGATGGCCGGGAACGAGGAACAAGCTGTTTCGCCAAGCAGAATAACGAAGTCGCGGCGATAACAGGGGATTCGACACGATAACGTCCGGCTGCCACACGAAAAACCAGTGCATTCAACAATAACAACAGCGGCGAACCGTTCGTCGCCGGCCATACGTGTATATACATATAATAAATAATGCGAGATGGCGCCAGAACGGGGGTTATCGCGCGAAACGTAACTCTTATAACAAAATAAAACGCGGCTACGAAGCTGAACGGAGCCACAGTGATTATCAGTCAGTAATTTATTGTCCGCCGGCACATCGGCCACTCTCATGACCCGTTCATTCTCCGTCCTGTTTCATCTTACGCGCGGCGACCGTCCTCGCGACACTTAACGACGCGTTTATTAATTACAAGCTGGCGCCCATTCAACGCGTCTACGTCGGACGACGGTCTCGTTATTCTTGCGAGGGTGGAGGGCGAAATCACGGCCCACGTGCACATATCGCTCCGCATCGATTTGCTCGTTTACAACGGCCTGGCCACGATTGCGAGCATTTGCGCATCACGCGCACCACGATCCGTTTTCTTGCTGCCCTTCGATCTTCGCCGATCAGACCACGCGTGTATTGTCATGACGCGGAAAATTATGCACGCCATCGGACAATTGTTTTCTTCGATAAATAACTGCAGAAGACACTGCACAGAGAATTCACCCTATTGCCAGTCAAATTCAACCTTGTGCAAATCAATTTCACCCTTCTGCAAGTTGAATTCAACCTTTCAAGTCAATTTATTATTTTCTGAAGCGAGTGTACCTATGTAAATAAGTTCGGTACGTTAGTATGAACAGCTCGGGTTCTAAGAATTAATTTATGACTCATTGCGAATGCGTATATAATTAATGACCAACAAGAAAAATTCTACACCGCGTCAATGTGTCTGTTGCGATGTTGCTACCTACATTCCTCTGTCACATTCTATAAAGACAATCAACGTCAATGATTCACCGTTGAAAAAAATGTTCTCGTACTCTATGAATCAGTTAAATCATAGTAAGAACGATACACTTGTTAATAATTGTATTGAAAATGTAAATTCGTAATTTTCTGTGAATAATTTCGAACATTCTCGTGCAAATACAGAAGGTAGCAAGAAGAGCGATCGATAAGACAAAGCGAAGACTTGTTAATCTATGTTCGCTCACTCTCTTCATCCTCGAG
Source organism: Lasioglossum morio (assembly GCA_916610235.2). Classification (NCBI taxonomy): domain Eukaryota; kingdom Metazoa; phylum Arthropoda; class Insecta; order Hymenoptera; family Halictidae; genus Lasioglossum; species Lasioglossum morio. Next base: position 6,287,519 of record OU744325.1, on the reverse strand, counting down.
GCGAGCACACCTGTGTTTGTCGCTATTAATAATTTTTCATTTGTTGCAGCACCGAAGGTGTTTTCGATGTTCGATGTGCGTCAGGGGAGATAAACGATCGCGGGTTTCTCGAATCTGCTGAGGAATTCTTATCGTTCGCAAACATTGCGGTAATTGAGAGAAGGTCGTCCGAAGTTTCGTCATTCGTACAGTCGGGTGGCACTTACCTTGAAGATATATACGCAGTACATCTTGAACACCGTGAACGGTGCAACGTGTGTTCATTACCAGTTCTGGCGACAGGCTGCGTATCCGATTCGTGCTGACATCCGCCCAACAGAGAGCTGGAAAACCACGGAAGTCCCTCTCGGACAGAGTCACCAACCGATTGTGCGATGCGTTTAGCTCCTCCAGGAACGGTAGCCATGTCTACAATCGTACGGTACTCGAATTACATACTACTATTTCATTTATCATAATTAGACAGCGGAGTTTAAACATTTGTGACAAAACCGAGTAGGTATAGATTAAAACAGAGAAAGCATTAGAAGAATTTCAACATCCTGTTATATTACTTCCAACCACTTAATCATATTAAGAAGTCCAGTTTGTTGCAATTTAGATAGAACATTTTTATTTTGCACGAAGATCCGCTGTCTAATCATAATAAATATTGAATCATTTATCTGTGTCTAGGATACTACGTTTCTGGTCGGTTTCGAACAAATGCAATATTATTTTAATCCTTCGCTGCATAAAAATGTGTTTTCTTACTATGTTTATTTTTCTGAAAATGTTGTTTCAATTTTTTCATCCCAATTAAAAAAAGTCATGCAGTAAAGAGTTAAATTTCTTGTAACATTTTCGTTATCTTTCATTTCAACAAAATTTTTATTTGAAATGTAATCGACGCACAATGCTGAAAGATATTCAAAACTAGTTTGCGAAGAACATTAAAAAAAGTTGATTTCGTATAATTCCCCGTGAATAATGGCTACGTTTAATTGTTACAGGCAACGAACAGCTTCCATGCGTACCTCTGACGTGTCCTCAAGAGTGGTGAGTTCGTTATGAGAGAGATCAAGCACTTTAAGTCCGTCGAGACCACGTAGATCGCGTGGTCCGATTGTCGGTCCCAGAATGTTATGGCTGAGGTTCAGCCTTTGGAGTTCCTTCATCCCCAGAAACAACGAGCCATCCAAGCTCCGTAACTCGTTGTGTTGAAGACGCATGTCCTGTATGTTGCTGCCTGCCATTTCCTCCCCTTCTTCTTCCACTAAATTCTGTAAATGTCGAAACCGGTGGACAACACATTAGCCACTCGTAATTTCAATATTTCCGAAGATTCGGAAAGATCCAAATTAATGTCGAGTAATGAAACACCCTAGTAGCATTTATTTATTATTGACAAATTTTAAAGAAGAAAATAGTCCTCAACCGCCCCTTATCTGACGAATTGAATCTGCCCCTCGGTGTCAAATTGACACAGTCATTAAAAAATCGATAAAATAACAAGTCAAACAGTTACTTTTCATTCAAATTGATGAGTTAACATTTACATCTTAGGTTTTTGCGGTTATATGTTCCGCATTAAAAAAATAAAAGTCACCAAGTTTCGGACTTTACTTACAAATACCAGAACGGTGTAACTTATTTCAGGAAAACTGTGTCAAATTAACAGGAGGAACGGATGAGGGTTAAAAATCTAAATTTAATAGTCTAGCATTTTGTGAAAATGTTTCCGCAAGTCTTGTAACGACGTTGGCTCTTCGTAGACCATGATCGTTGGTCCACCTGCATGAAAACTAATATTGCGACCAAGGGCCAACAAAATGCCAACCATAAATGCTACTAGGGATCACCTTGTAGAAGGGTAAGGGTAGGATAAGTTCCTCAGATGTTCCTGATAAGAACATGCGTGGAATTATCATGGATAGCTAGGAAAGTACAGGCGCAAATACGGACAGTGAATCTCTGTACTTCTTTTTCCTGGATAAACAGAAGAAGGAGAAGGGTGTTTAACCCTTATGCGGTGGGGTTTTACTGGATATAGGTAGGGATTGAAGTCCCGTTTCCCCAACTGTCATCTTAGGGGATCTGAGTCTCACACTACCCCCAACTTTCATCTGAGGGGGCTGTGCTTAAGAACATTTCCTCACCACTCTTAAACAAAAAAAGGATAAGTACCTCGGAGGGTGTCCGTCGACGGTGAAGCCGGGCGATTCTGTTGTTCGACAGATCAAGCAGTCGCAGCTCGCGCAAACCACGAAGAGAGGCGAACGAGAACTCGCGTAGCTCGTTGTGCGTCAAGTTTAAGCTCTTCAAAGACCTGAGAGGGTAAAGGACACTGTTGCCCCCGTTTCCATCGTTGTCGCCGCCAACCGTGCCGCCTAACGATTTCAAAGAGTTGTGTCCAAGCTCGAGGTCTTCCAGCATCTCGGCTTCCACGAAATCCTCCTCTGTCAACTGATGGAAAACATCATCTTTCGATAACGGGATTGCGAAACAATTCTCGCCGATAAACCAGAACTTTCCGGATCAGTTGGAAAAGTTGCTTTTACCGTACACGATCTCGGGGGTAACCCCCGCACGCTCCGCTAAGAAAACTTCATACTTTTTGCCCTCGAGGCTAAGTCCACATTGAAGCAAGATCGAGCTACTTTGTGTCGCCGACGTTGCCTTAATGTGAACATAGCTTATCATTAGACAGCGGATTTTATATATTTATGATAAAAATTATCAGGTATCATTTCACTTTTAATTACTCCATATAGTACTTACAATCTCGAAACTTTAAATGTAGTGATTCAAGCAAAGTGCTGTCGAGTACACCATCAAATATTTATTTTGCATTAAAGTAGTAATTTTATTGAATAAAAATTTGTACATGTTCGAGAGAAGGCCAAAACGAGAAAACATACATTTCTATTTTACTCCAGTATGTTGCAATTCGAATAGAACATTATAATTTTGCATAAAAATCCGCTGTCTGCTTATCAAAAATGCAATTAAAAGCAAGTACAATTGAGACTGAATCTCGAAGGATTTCCCGATATTTTAAAAATTGTTGATTCTACAGACGCGTGAAACACGTGACGTCCCTTTTTTCAAATTATAAGAAACAACAAACTGAAGAGGAAGTTCTGGGAAGTATTTATTAGAATTGGCAGAAAATATGCGTTAATCTATAGACGATACGTAGAACGATCAATTACATAATTTGCTTCGAACTAGGTCGTTCCTATTTTTCGTCAATTTTCTTAGACTCTCGGCCAATGAAAATTGATTCACGTAACTATAAGATTTGACGTATAAGGTTCACGCGTAACTATCGAATACATTTAAATAGTAGGTACATTTTTAGAATTGATTTTCTTGAAAGAAGTGACTTCTCAATAGTGAAAAGCGAAACCTTTTGAATCGATCGTTCGGAAGAAGTCGGTTGAGATGGATTACCGGTGAAGACTGCCATATACACGTCCGTTCCAATAAAAATTTAATCCGTAGGACGGAAGCGCACGACATAATAATTACGTTAGGATGCAGTAATTGACTTAATGCACGGAACATTGAACGAACGCCTCCACGTGTTATCATGCACCGTGATCGTGCACTCGCACTTTACGCGTATTTCTATGCGATTGACGGTACGGACGTCAAATTGCAGATAATCTGCCAGGCATATAAAACATGTTTCTGCAATTCATTCTTTCAGATCTTTTAATAACAAGTCTGTGCAGATGTGTATCACAGAAACGCCTTTAAAACGTGTCGAAAAAGATGTCTTTCTAGGACGTCATTTTTAAGACAATATTCTAGAACTGGAAACAAGAAAATATTCTCCAATATTCTCCAACTAGAAACTAGAAAACATTCTCTAATATTCTACAACTAGAAACTAGAAAACATTTTCTAGGGCGTCATTTTTAAGACAATATTCTAGAACTAGAAAATATTCTCTAATATTCTAGAACCAGAAACTAGAAAATATTCTCTGGAAACTAAATCTCGCATTTCTTAAATCGGGTAATGCTAAAAAATTGTTACCCTTAACTTACGACTTTTATGTCATAAGTAGACAGTAGATTTTATGCATTTTATTAAGAAAACAGATTTTTATTTCACTCCAGTTTGTTGCAAGTCAGGTAGAAAATGTTTATTTTGCATAAAGATCCGCCGTCTAGTCGTGATATATTATTTCTTATATTATGCTGATAAAATCACAAATAAATTATTGTCATAAATAAACGTTCATTAAAGAGTAGACTCGTTTCCAGGATCGCAAGAAACATGCATCGTCGTGCGTTCGACACGTTTCCAACAGCCACGGATAAACGGATCGACTAAGAAGAATGAATTACCTCCTGCAAATCGTTGTACGAAAGCTCGAGAAATTTCAATCGGCGAGCTTTCTGCAGCGTGCCGTCCAAGCTGCGGATTTTATTGTGCTGAAGGAACAGAGTCTCCAAGCGATGCAGATAGCGGAATTCCGCCGGCAAGTGAGTCAGTTTGTTGTCTACCGCGTAGAGCATCTTCAAGTTGTGACCGGAGGACGGCAGTTCACCGTCCAAGGATGTCAGTTCGTTGGCGTTAATTAGCAGCCACTCCAGCTGATTCAAATCTCTGGAAGAAAAATCGAGCCACGTGGAGCGCGCGCCCTTACTTCCCGAGGAGGTTTTCAATTTTCCAAGAACAATTCAAGAAAACCGTGACACGAGGAAGCATAAAGAATGAGCTAGTTGTTCTTGAAATTCCACAGTGCATAATGATTAGACAGCGGTTTTCACGCATTTATGACAAAAACGAAGAGGGAAATAAATTCCTTAATTGGTTCCTCTGTCTTGCAATCAATTCGAAAGATTTTTATTTTGCACGAAGGTCCACAGTCCACAGATGAGTATTATCATTGAATTTCTCTCGAACGGAAGGATTTGATGCATTCATGGGAAAAATGAGTAGATGTAATTTCAATCTGTAAGAAGATTAGAAGAATTTAAAGAAAGAAAATAAATTTCCATTGCACTCCAGTTTGTTGCAAATCAGAAAATGTTTTGCGATGAGATCCGCTGTCTAATAATGATCGTGGAATGATCAACATTGATTAATTCTTGGTGAAAATGAATTGGTCAGGCGGCGAGACTGCGAAGATATTGAACGACTCTCTGACTATGTTGTTATTCTCGATTTATTAATTTCTGCGTCGGAGTAGTCTCTCGGAAAATGTTTATTTCGCGAAAAGTCCGCGCAGTCTAGCCACAGCAATGTCTTTGATTCGCGAGATGATCTCACTCGCGCGTAAACATTGCTTTGAAACGATTCGAACGTAAACAGAGTTTTCAAGCGGCGTGGACACGTGACGAAGGAGATCGTTTAATTGTTCTATCCTCCGGATATAATCTGCGTGTGCGTTCGCCTCGATCGTTCGGTCATCTGAAGAACGGGCCGGTTGCATCAACGTTGAATGGAGCCAATTAAATAAGAGTCACCGGCAGAACGATAAACAGGATGTCCGATACGTTCTGGACGGTTCGTGAAACGAACGGGAAAATTTTCAGTAGCCAAGAAACTGACATACCGTAAAGTACGATTCAAGCTCTGCAAGTGGTTACGGCCGACGTGTAGGTGTTTTACCAATGGCGGCAACGATCCCGGTACCATTTCCGAAATCGCGTTCCCGGCCATCGAGAGATGCTGCAACGTCGGGTTATACTGAAAACCGAAAGAAAAATTATACTACCACAAATATTTCTATTAGAATTCGTCGAGTGTCTCGCTGAGTGCTCTCGTACATAAAATTTTCTCGATAGCATCCAAAAAATAAAGAAGTTGCGCATGATTCGCTCCTGCGATCATTCACACAGTAAGTTTTAACTTTAACGTTTATGGTGAGTTCCGAACCACCCATCCTTGCAAGTATAAAATTGATAAAGTTTAGAATCAATCACTGCTTTATTTGTCAATTTCTGAAAACATTTTCTAAAGGTTTCAGTATAATTTTCAGTGGGACCTACTGTTTATGGTGGGTTCCAAATCACCCATCCTTGCAAGTGTTAAATTGATAAAGTTTAGAACCATTCACTGTTTTATTTGTCAATTTCTGAAAACATTTTCTAAAGGTTTCAGTCTAATTTTCAGTGGGACCTACTGTTTATGTTGGGTTCCACACCACTCATTCTTGCAAGTATAAAATTGATAAAGTTTAGAACCATTCACTGCTTTATTTGTCAATTTCTGAAAACATTTACTAAGGTTTCAGTCTAATTTTAAGTGGGACCTACTGTTTATGGTGGGTTCCAAATCACCCATCCTTGCAAGTATAAAATTGATAAAATTTAGAATCATACCCTGCTTTATTTATCAATTTCTGAAAACATTTTCTGAGATATTTCTTGTAGATTCTTTCTGACGTATATAAGCTAGTTCATTGAATTCAATGACGATTTTGAGACTGTGTGTCAGAATGTGGCTTGAACGAAAACAAATTACAAATTCAAGCTCTAATATTAATTCAAAAACATTTTCTTCATCTCTGAATGTTTGAAATAATTACCATACATCACTGTATCTAATCTTAGCCTTACGTACAAAAATTCGTCATTTTCCTATATGATCGATAACGACAAGAGGATCTAGCAGTGGGTGCCAAGTCAAAACGATATTTCGAGTGTTTCGACGACAGTTTACGAGGATCGTATTTAGCAACGTCGGCAGACAGAGATTAATGCGAGGCCGCGCAACATTTAAACGAGAATCGCGGCGGCACGTCAGCTGAGTGTGAATATTGAAGCAGCATTGTTACGCAGCACGAGTGTTGCAAGTGTATTGATGAGATTCGAGCCACGATCGAGCTGGAGGCGTCCAGTCGCGAAGAAATCGATCGATTCGAGTCGACAACAGCTTCTCACTCAGCCGCTTTTTTCGCGATAATTAGCGACATTGTCTTGGCGACACTTGCCTCAGCGCGCATTTTCACGCTGCTATGTAAATTGCAAATGCACGGCGATGCATATAATTCACTGCGACACGCGCCGACTAGTATTTTTTACCACGTTGATATTATCTTGCTGTGTCGTTTGTATTAAATCTTGTAATCGAACTTTAAACCGTTTTCCGATGAGCTGACTTGAAACTTTAAACATAGCTCAGAACTGGATGACAATGCAACATTAAAAAAGAAATTTTTTTAAACAACTGCGTTTAGAAGATAAAAAATATCTCAGCAGAGTGTCTCAGCGGGAATCGAACCCGGACCTTACTAAATATTAGGCAGTACGACCAATATTACTATATCTTGCGTTCTATTTAAAACAGCCTGAAAAGTAGAAAATAAAAAAATATAAAAAACTTCTTAAAAACCACGCACATATTCAAACCACTAATATTAATTTGAGAAGAAAAATATATGAAAACACTTATTAAAAACCACGCTTATATTAAAATGCACTAAAAAGGAGAAAATAATTCTTTTAGATATTAATGACTATAAATAAAAGCGTGCAGCGTTAAATTATATCAACGTAATCTTCGTGGTCGCTCCACGCTTTTATTTATAATCACTAATATCTAAAAAAATGATTTTCTCCTTTCTAGTGCATTTTATTATAAGCATAGTTTTTAAAAAGTGTTTTTATATATATATATATTTTTAAAATTGTTAGTTGATTCGTGCCGTACTCTGGTCTGAATAAGCCGGTTCGATAATTCGAAGAGTTTTTTGTCGAGCATGTTTTGTTTGTTTTTATCGAAGGGGACGGCTCGTGTCGCGTCGGTTACGGAAAACTGTTTCTCCGTTTCCATGTGTCCTTTTTTCTGCAGCTAAAACGTGCGATAAACAACCCGAGGCAACGGTGAATAAAAAAATCTCGTAAGTAGCACGTATCGTCTGAAGAACGATTGGCGGACTATTCTCTGCACGTGGCCGGTCACGTGCGGCACAAGCGCCAGGGAAACCCCACCAGGCTAGCTACATGTACTTGCTGTCTTCCTCTTCTCGAGATTGAATTGTTCGTTCGTATCTACAGTGGGTGTACAAAGTATTTGTGCACCTCTTAATATTTAATTACTAAAAGAAAACTTTAAATTTAGTGTTTCAAGTATAAGCAACGGTGTCGACTACGAAACATTTTACGACGTCGTTGATTATAATTCCAGAAATTGATTTGAGATTGGCGAATGGCCCACTTTAAACGGGACACCCTGTATGCACGCCGGGCCACGTGTAACATGCTCTACGGAAAATATCACGCGTTCATTTACCAATATTCTTTCTTTCTCTTGTCGACTCGTGGCCGAGACACTCGCAGTTCGTTGTCTCTGTTCTTGCACGACGAGAGAAAGAAACGATTCGTTCGTTCGTCGGAAAAACAAGAGCTCCGACCATGATATCTCGAGGCGAAGGCGTTTCGTAAATTGAAACATCCTCGTGTTCTAACGGAGTAATCTGGTTTTGAATGTCCATTGCTTTTTATCCCTAATTTGTAGAAATTCGTTTCAGACAGACGATCAAGAAAAAAAGTTTTAAGGGGCCCATTCACGATCAAGCATATTGCGCGACAATTATTGTGCAGCATAATGTTAAAAATTCAGATTGTATTAATTAGTCAATCACTTCAAGTACAATCAAGTACCAGTTCTCTGTATCTCGATCGACAATTGTTCAAAACTACAATTAATGTTATTGGCGTACTGGTTCGATCAATTGGAGACAATAAGCAAATTTGTAAAAATTACATGGAATTTAATTCGACGTTTCTGTCTAAGTTTAGACCATTTTCAAGAATGTAAATTTTCATTATTGCGTCTGTAAGAATTTATCAATTAATTGATAATTAATATATTGTTATGTAAATGCCTTTCCGAAAAAGCAGAAAACACTAATTTATTCATTCTTACAGACGCAATACTGAAAATTTACATTCTTGAAAATGATCTAAACTTAGACAGAAACATCGAATTCTTGTAATTTTTGCTTTGCTTATTGTCTCCAATTGATCGGACCACTGCGCCAATAACATTAATTGTAGTTTTGTACAATCAAGTACAATCGGAAAAATGATTAAAATGAGCAGGTGCATTTAAAAGTTATTAAGATGAATATTATATTATTATTATTTTCTAAAAGAAGGACAGACGATGTTTGCCAAGTGAATGTCATAAATTCAAGTTTTATAGTGGTACCTCTCGCGTCCCTTTTTTTTTGCCCGACCACCCTGTCGCCCGATACGCGTGGTTCCCTCCCTAAAATCTTCAGGAAAACCTTGCGTAAAATCAGTATCGTTCGAACCGCGATAGTGAGAACATCTCCAGTGACGTGTCAATTCTTATCTACCACCATTGTGCAGTTCATTGACCTAACCGTGCGTTCCTCAACTTTCGGCGTTGCCTATACTTGAAGTCGGCTGTGCAGTTCTTCTCCGAATGGCCCAGTGACACATTTCGAAGCAGCAACTGCATTTATATCTGAATAAGTGAGTTCTAATTAAATCAATTTCTGCCCTTTTCTTGTTCATTGAATCATCGCGGTGCGACCCAACGCTACGCTCAGTGAAACCTGCCGCCGAGCTGGACTCTTTCGTTTTTCGTTAATTATTTAAAGTTGAGACAGAGATTTTTACACACAACGAAATGTAATCTTGTTTGGTCGCTGTACACTATCGTAGGCTTGTTATTTCGAAACTCGTGTGAATGGAAACTGAATGGCAATGTTGTCAATAATATGTACATTTCCAAAGTCGGCTGAAATGTGATTAGATTCGATCAGTGCACAGTGCATACTTCGCGAGACGCAAGTGGCACTACGGTCAGGAAAGGTTACATCAACGTTCGTAATTGATAGTCATTAATGGCGAGCTCGTATTCTTCCTGTTTATAAGGTGCTCCACATTGATGTTATTAACCGATGCTAGTTATTCTTATTGCTCGCTTTGTTGCATTATTTCTTTTCATTGAAACTTGCAACGTTTTCAACGTTCAGCACTACGTTCGTTCTATAATTAACTAAACGGTTTTCGGAGACGGTTTGCAGCGCTCGGGAAGAAAGTTCGAATTAAAATGTTCTTCTTATTGTTGAATTGTATTGCTATTATTATTTATAGTATTTCTTGATTAAAACACTTCATGAAATTTGCATTCTGAAATCGGTCATTTTATATATGCAAGGACCTAACAGTTTCAACAATTGTGAAATAATTAATGTAAAATGTTAGTTGATTTGGAAGTGGTCTGTTTAATGTTAGAGGCTTTTCTAAAATGTTTTTTTACTGTTATTATACATTATTTATAGTATTTCTTGGTTACAACACCTCGTAAAATTTACATTCTGAAATCGGTCATTTTATATGTGCAAGGACCTAACAGTTTCAACAATTGTGAAATAATTAATATAAAATTTTGACTTGGCAGGGATCTGTTTAATGTTGGAGACTTTTCTAAAATATTCTTTTACTATCAAATTATATTTTTATTATTCATTGATTATAGTATTTCACGATTAAAACGCCTCGTAAAATTTGCATCCTGAAATCGATCATTTCAATAATTGTAAAATAATTAATGTGAGATATGTAAGTTGATTGGCGATGGTCTGTTTAATATTGAAGGCTTTTCTGAAATATTCTTTTACTATCAAAGTATATTTTTATTATTCATTATTTATAGTATTTCTCGATTAAAATGCCTCGTAAAGTTTGAATTCTGAAATCGATCATTTCAGTAATTGTAAAATAATTAATGTCAAATATGTTAGTTGACTGGTGATGGTACGTTTAATGTTAGAAGCTTTTATAAATATTCTATCATGATACTTGCATGGAAAATGAACAGTTGAAATTGTTCTGTGTCATGATAAGTACACGTACCTTGAAGTCATCCGAGTCTATGCGGTTTATCCGATTTCTGCTGAGATCCAGGGTCCTCAGTAACGCGAGATGCGACAGAATGTGCCTTGGTACAGACGGCACATCGTTATCCGCGAGACTGAGGTATTGCGTTCTTCCCAAACCTGCGAAAACGTCACCATCCACTAACCTGAAACACCAAATTGTTTCCGTTTTATGATTATTTATTCATGGAAAAGTTGCGAAAATCTTGTAAAATGGTCCTTTTCGAATTTGAATATGCTGTAGCGAACGCTGTTACAAATTGTAATATCTGAATCGGCATCTATATGTTGAAAGATTTGGCACAATAATTCTTTCAATGAACACGTACCTAGACCTACTATATTAACTTGAATGACATTCGATAAGACTTCAAGGACTTTCATTCTAACATTCGTACGCGTTTCCAATTTACATCAAGGTTCCATTATTAAATCTTGCTTGCCAATGAATTGAATATGCTGATTTCTTAATATCTTAAAAATTGTTGGTTGCAGGTGCAAAAAGAAGTGTCACGAGGATCAATGGCGCACAGTGGGCTATTCGGACGAAATTTGTTTCAAAATCAAAGAACTTTCGATAGAACTGAGATAGAGCGATGAATTTTTTTTTTAAATTGAAGCTGAAACTTTGTAGAATATGGGAAAATAGGGAGATTATGGTACGAACGTTTTTTAACCTTGATGAAATTCGTTAAACTTGTACAATTTTTGTTAATACATGTTATACATAGTTTCCCATAGATTCTTTCACGCTGATTTCAAATCTGGTTTCAAAATTTGTCTACGACATCAAGATTTTGCAAAAAATCTATTTCTGTGACAAAAAACTAATGAAATCTTTTCGTTGAAATGATTTGATGATACATTAGTTTGAAGGTATATCGTATTTTCATACATGGAACACAATAAAAATAATATGTTAAAAATAATAAGTATTTTAACGTTTTCAGTTACTTAGTAAACTATTACTTCAATTTTCTTGAAATTGTACAAGTTTAACGAATTTTATCACCAATTTTTCCCATATTCTACAAAGTTACAGCCGTAATTTTTAAAAAATTGCATCGCTCTATCTCATTTCTATCGAAAGTTCTTTGATTTTGAAACAAATTTCGTCCGAATTGCCCACTGTGCGTCGTCAAGGTGAAAGAAGTATTAGAAGATCGTCTCGTGATCGATCGAGATATCGAAGGAACAATGGATCTTACAAGCGGTGGCTGGCCACGGTCATTATCGCTTGATTATTCACATAATGTTGGCTCACAGCATTTGGTTATTTAATTATTCCGAAACGATAAGCGTCCAGGGCCCAACACGATAACTCGCTGGAAGAGGTCAGTCGCGATTAAGATTTTATTCTCGCGCTCATTCTCCACTCTTTTTTCTGTGTTTCGCGCAAAGGCGCATTCCCAATCGACGTCCGCGGTCCCTCAAGGACTTTCGTTTTCACTCATCAGCCGCGAGGTGCGCGGCCTATCAGGATAATCAAGGAAGACCAGTATTCGTGTCCTTTGTGCTACAGCGCGGCGACGATCGTTCCATCTCGAAACGGAAAAATTCGAGATTTCCGCGAAACAACCGACCGTCGAACAGACGTTTCGAGTTATCCTCGACTAGATTTCCAGGAGGTAATTCATTTTTTTAATCGATCCGTTGATCCACGCATTCAATCAATTAAAAACGGTGAAAACGTAAACGTTTTTCTAGGTTTTTTTTCTAGATTTTTTATAGTTAATCTCGTTTCCAGGATTCTAAGGGATGTGCCTTCTTATTTTCAGTAGATCATTCATAACAATTTATTCGTGTCTTCCTTATCATCAGTATAATATAAGAAATAATGTGCCAGGACTAGACAACGGATATTTATAAAAAACAAACATTTTCTACTCGAATCGCAACAAACTGGAGCAAAGTAGAACTCTGTTTTCTTTCTTAATATGTTTAACACTAGAACTACCGGACAAGTCAAAATGACTCATGCGAATTCTTTTCGATTAGAAATATTAAAAGTATAAACTTCTCTATTGAAGTACATATTTAAATATCCCGTGTACGAAATCTAAATAAATGCCATATTGTCATTATTAGAAGGCAATGTATACCAACTGCGTTTAGTGCTCGGTAGTTCTAGTGTTAATTGGTTGAAAATCATTTTTTTATTCGTAAACGTGCATGAAATTCGCTGTCTAATCATGACATAAAAATCATAATTTAAGGGTAACAATTGGCGAACGTTGTCCTATTCAAGAAATACGAGATCTAGATTTAAAAAAATATTTTCTTACATACTTTTCCTAGATAACACGCGACGACTTAAAGACATTTTTCTTAACGTTCATTTTACGTTCATTCCGACGTCGTTCTAAATATTATTTTCGAAAATAATTCGTTAAAAGTACCACGACACGACATCGTATGATCTGGAGAAATGTGATTGAGGAAATGTATTGTTCGAATACTTTCCGACAGGCTTTCCTCGATTTCGCGAGAAAATTTCTTGGACGTTGCCGAAAAATTCCCCGTCTCGTTATCCGCGTATTATTCAATCCGTTATCGTCGACGGTGAAAGACTGTACGAATATAATAAACGACGTGCGACGATAAACGCGGAGCGATTGCTTTGGATAGATAAACTTGTAGAATTCGCGCGGCAATCGAGAATTCCCTGAATTCCCGGAACATTCTGAAACGTGAGGCGCGCGAACGTTCGAAAACGGTTTCCGGCAGCCGGCGGTCGTTGATTCGCGAAATAATTATACTATTTGGAGGCGTCCGCGCTGTTACATAGAATCATCTTTGCTGAATGCTCACAACATCAGACGATGACCTTTCACGAAGATATTGTCGTTGGTATCAATGCATAATGTGGTGCGTCGAAGCGCGTACGCGCTCGTCTAAAAGTTCTCTCTCGCACGGACGCCATTTTCTTCGAAACTACCTGACATAATTCCTTTACGGAAACGTTCGTTTTTATTCGTATTTGTTCTATCGACGCAAGTCTCTCATTACACGCCTGTGCTCTTCGATGGCCGCACACGGTTTCTAAATGATTAAAGAATTTCATGGTCAGACGTGCGAGACGCGTGACCAACATTGTAATTCGAGCAGCAATACTTCCTCGACAGTAATATTCCGGAATCTGTAATTTCGAGTAGACTTCGAATAATTTCGCATGGATTATTATTGAAGAAGTTATTGCTACATTTGACAGTAATATTCATGAATCTGTAATTTCGAGTAGACTACGAATAATTTCGCATGGATTATTGAAGAAATTATTGCTACATTTGACAGTAATATTCTTGAATTTGTAATTTCGAGTAGACTACGAATAATTTCGCATGTATTATTGAAGAAATTATTGCTACATTTGACAGTAATATTCCTGAATCTGTAATTTCGAGTAGACCTCGAATAATTTCGCATGGATTATTGAAGAAATTATTGCTACATTTAAATACTAACCATTTCATTGTTTTATTGTACAATGATTTTCTGGCATTTTTGGAAAATTTTTAACCGAAATGTGTTTAACATTTGCCTAACAGTAGTAAAGAATTTATTTAATTTCATCACAAAGCAAACGAGTCATTTTTCTGAATAACTGTGTTATAATGAATGTCATCAAGTGTTTTGAAAATTGTAGAATATTTTGCAGATGCAATTCTAATTAATCTACAGAATTATCGAAACGAAGATCGAAACGTAGAGTATTTAACTTGGTTAGTTACAAAATTGCTTTACAGAATAAATTAACAAACGATCGAACCTTGCGCCGAAAACATTAAGTATTCTATATTAACAATAAATACAATCGATAGAAGAATATATTTAATTATAGAGAAAATGGCGTCGAACGAAGCTTCTTCGGTTTCGAGGGTAGCATGATCTCAATTTTTTGTAGGTGAACGCGTAGGGACATACAAAGGTCAACTCAAAGTAAAATATTTTTCTATCGCAGTGGACCTTCAATGATCTTGAACGACCTTGAGTCGTAGGTCACTGTATCAACCTTAAAATGCCCTATCAGATGGTACATAGAAGTACATAGTTCATCCCAATTAAAAAAGTCATGCAGTGAAGGGTTAAACTTCTTTTAACGTTTTCTCTATCTCTTTATTTCAACAAATTATTCATTTGAAGTATATAAATCGATGCACAATGGTGAAAGACATTCAAAACGAGTTTGTGAAGAACATTAAAAAAGAAGTTGATTCATTTTTTTTATATTTTTCCCTTAAATCAAACACAAAAGCTGTCCTTCTGTCAATTTTTTCTTCCCAATTAAAAAAATCGCGCAATGAAGGGTTAACTCGAAAATTAAACATTTCTTTCAAGCTAGAATATTTCCATTCCCTATGATTTTCTAAATTTCATGGATATAAAATTGGTATAATACTTTATACAATTTCTAGATGACTATAATTGATTAGATATAAGGTTATAAAAATCGTAACTTTAGTCAACAACAACTCTTCAACTATTAACACTTAGCACTCGAGTGGTGATTCTGCGTCACCGCTAAAAATTGCTGTACTATAATTCCAAATATCGTTTACATTATTCAATATGTTGGGATCTAACTAATTATTAAACATTTCAATAATGTATGAGGTATTCTATTAATTTCATATCCACAAAATAAAAACAATCATATAGAATTAAATTATTCTAGATAGGAAGACAAGTTTAATTTTCAAAGTAAAATATCTCCGAGTGCAAAGGGTGAATTAATACTAGTGGCGCTAAAAATTGCTGTACTATAATTCAAAATATCGTTTACATTATTAAATATGTTGGGATCTAACTAATTATTAAACATTTCAATATTGTATGAGGTATTCTATTAATTTCGTATCCACAAAATAAAAAAAAATCATATGGAATGGAATTATTCTAGATAGGAAGACAAGTTTAATTTTTAAAGTAAAATAGCTCCGAGTGCAAAGGGTTAATTAATGATAGCGGCGCTAAAAATTGCTGTAGTATAATTCAAAATATCGTTTACATTATTAAATATGTTGGGATCTAACTAATTATTAAACATTTCAATATTGTATGAGGTATTCTATTAATTTCATATCTACAAAATAAAAACAATCATATAGAATTAAATTATTCTAGGTAGGAAGACAAGTGTAATTTTTAAAGTAAAATAGCTCCGAGTGCAAAGGGTTAACATCCGAGAATACGTCCACGAGACATGAATTGCTTAAAATCGTCTTCGAAATCATTTATCAAAGTATCAAACTTTCAGATTGCTGTAAGGGTAGTTTTAAGTAATACCAGAATTAGATTCTACCCCTAAAAACCGTACGGCGATGTAACTACGGTATAATTAACGGAGACACGAATTAGTATTCAGCTTTTTGCGATTGTGGGCCAGCGTGTGCGAGACGCGTTCGCCTGTTTCCATTTCGCTGGAGATAATCCGGAGCGAGTGCGTCGATCTGCGCGATCGAAGGAGTTGTTCACGTGTTTGGTAGAGCTCCCACCGTGGAGATAAGCTGTAAAACGAAAATGTGGAGCGACGAAGGAGTCTCGGAGCATTGTAGAAACGCGATACGTGTTTCGCCGGTCGAATGGTGTGCGCGTGGTTCGCGTCGAGCGTGGCTGATATCGCTTATCGTCCCCGTCGTCTCACGATTTTCTTCATCGCGCGAACAATTTCCTCGACGCGTCTTCCACGAAATGATCGAGAAAGATTCCTGGAAGCCGCGAGGTCGGATCGCGAGCGAAAGTACGCGTATTCCGCGACATCGATCGGCCACTTTGTTTCCCGGAGGCGACGATTGCAAACCTCTTTTTTCCACTCGGATAAAAAATAGCAAAGAAACGAACGTACACCTTTGTGACAAGAGGAAGCGAACAGATCGAGCGATCACGTTCTCGTCTCGCGACCTTTTCGATCGCCGCGCCGGTCGAACACAGAACGGAACTGGAGGCAAAGAAAGAAAGAAGCCAACACGGTGGCTCTCGGACGCCGCGTGTTTTAACAAACACAAAAGGAATCGGCGATACACGGACGTCACAACAAGCCTGGCCAGATATACCGTTTCATCGCGAGAAAACAGAAATTAATCGGAACGGTCCTCGAGACGAAAACTCCGCCGATCCGATCGCGAAATTCCGCGAAACTGTATTGCAGTAGGATCTGCGTAGATCCAAGTGTATTTCGGTTGTTAATCCTTTGCAATCGGAGCTGTTATTACTTGATACTTTTCTTTCGACCTAGAATAATTCCATTCTATATATCAGTTTCTTTATTCCGTGGATATGATATTGATGTAACAGCTCGTAGAATATTAGAATGTTTATTAATTGATTAGATACGTATTTATAAACACTATACAAATGACAAGGGTCAAGTTAGTTAGATTTTGTGCAATTTTTATTACAATATGGGCTTCGAAGAAATTTATCGAATCGATTTTCATGTCAGCAACTTCATAATTCCAACATAGTTAAACATTATATCTACCAAGCACTAATAGTGATTTTAATGTGTTAGCTTATAAAATGACAAGGGTAGACCCTTGACCTTGACCCTGTTGTTAGTTAGATTTTGTGCAATTTTTATTACAATATGGACTTCGATGAAGAAATTTATCGAATCGATTTTCATGTCAGCAACTTCATAATTCCGACATAGTTAAACGTTATATCTACCATGCACTAATAGTGATTTAAATGTGTTAGCTTATAAAATGACAAGGCTCTATTTAGTTAGATTTTGTGCAATTTGTATTACAATATAGGCTTCCATGAAGAAATTTATTGAATCGATTTTCATGTAAGGAATTTCATAATTCCGACATCGTTAAACGTTATATCTACCAAGCACTAATAGTGATTAAAATGTGTTAGCTTACAAAATGACAACGCTCTATTTAGTTAGATTTTGTGCAATTTTTGTTACAATATGGGCTTCCATGAAGAAATTTATTGAATCGATTTTCATGTAAGTAATTTCATAATTTCAATCATTTTAAAATGGAAAGTATAAAATTACAGTGGTAGGTTTAATGTTAACCCTCCAGTACAGGGGTGAACATGTTTTATACAGGTTTTACACTCCAAATTCAGACTTTTGCAAATCAATTTCAATCTTTATGTATCTACATAAATATCTACAATATGTATTAATTATGTATCTACATAAGTATCTACAATATATATTAATTATGTATCTATATAAACATCTACAATATATATTAATGTATATTATACAAAAGGGAAATTGAAGTGCAAAACCTATAGAACTCGACGCATATTTAGGCAAAATTTAATTAATGATTAACGATTCTAACTAACGTGAAATCATGTTCGTGTAATATTAATTCCTATTACTAAGTAATCATGATTAATTCACTTGAATAGTCCCAACAAATGTAATCACTGGTTATGACTAACTCGGTAATCATTAACCCTCGGACTCCTGCGAGTTCTAGACCTATGCTAATGCATTGTGATTCTATTATATTATTGCAAGAAGGATGAATTAATTGCAAGAAAGAGGAACCAAATACGAATCTACCTATTCCTCTTTTTATTGTTATAAATCACACCCACCCATTTTCACCAGAAATACATAAAATCCTCAGAGTCTGCTTATCATAATTCTAATTCAATGTTCTGTATACATATAATTAGATGCAACGTTAATTGTATTAAAAGATAAACTAATCGTTCATTCCGCGATTACAGATTACTGATTAATAGACTGCGGATTTTATTAATTTACGACAAAAGTGGTGAAATATAACTATAACGTTACTGATTGAAATTATTCAAAGGGGAAATGCACTTTCTTGTAACTTCTGTTTCTTACAACTGACGTGTACAATTTTTATATAAGCAAATATTAACAATAATCTTGTTCAATTGTACCAATCCTTCTCAATAATCCTTTAGCGGAAGCATTCAGAGAGCAAAGGGTAGAAAGTTAATTAAAAAACGAAGTGCCTCTGGTTTGAACTGATTCATCTATTTAAAAAAATGAAAACTATTGTTCACTGGTAAGATGATATTTCATTTCTGAGGAACGAATTCATACTCGGTTATCGTTTCGTATTTTTCAACAAGACTTTTACTCGATCATTCAAAGAAAATCGTGCCCCCTTTTTGAGACCTGACCATTGACACGTACGTGACGCGCGCTATTATTTGAGAAGATAGTCGAAGCTGTCCAGATAAAATGTCTCAGATAACGACGAAACATCAACCTTTCACCTATTACTAGTCCAATAAACAAGAGAAATGCTCCATATAATTTGATATTTGACACCATATCTTCAAGGCGAAATCCTCTTCGAAGATAAGAGAAAGTTAATCGTTAATAGTTCAGCTGTTCGTACAGGCGTACAGTCACTAGAATCATATTTGTTATGTGTGACAAACATTGCCCGAACTAATTGCAAGATACAGCATTTAATCGTGAATGTTGCAGAAGATAAACACCTTCAGAGTTGTAAAACAACGAGGAATAAGAAACTTTTTTCCGCAATGGAACACTTCGCAAACCCGAAAATTCTAACGGAACACTTAGCTTATTTTTTTAGACTCATCATATTAGGCAGAGTGTGATCTCTTCTCACAATAATTTAAACCCTTTAGTGCCCAAATTTGTGTTTAACTAAAAACAATCATTATTTAATTCATTTATTATATATTATTGTCAAAAGAAACACGAAAATCGATTTTACATTTAGTCTTTTTGTTATTATAGGGTGTTTTACAAAAAATAGGTACTTGTAAGTACCGTCAGTAATTAAAAACAAATAAACAAGTTATTCTGAAATTTAAACTAAAAAAAATAGATGATTTTTAGAAAGAAATAACAAATAATGGCAAGACTTTTAATTACTTTTAGACACTAATGGGTTAACAGATTAGAAATCCTATATTGACATCTTGAATTTTCTAAAATGTTTCTACAATTTTCCTATAAAATCATAAAGATCCGTAGTCTACTGATTAACAATACATATTTAAAATTAAAAAAAACAACAAATAACGATAAGACTTTTAAGTATCTTTAAACACTAAAGGGTAAACAGATGAGAAATCTTATATTGTCATCTTGAATTTATTAAAATTTTCCTACAATTTTCAGTTTCGTCTACTCAAGTTTTCCTATAAATTCATAAAGATCCGCAGTCTACTAATTAACAATACATAATTTAAAAAAGAAAACAAATAACTTTAAGACTTTTAATTACTTTTAGTCACTAAAGGGTTAACAGATGAGAAATCCTATATCGTAATCTTGAATTTTCTAAAATGTTCCTACAATTTTTAATTTCGTCTTCTCAATATTCCTATAAATGCATAACGATCCGTAGTCTACAAAATAACATAACGTGCACTCACTCCAGATGATCGTGGTTCAGCTCGAGCTTGGTGATGGACATTCTGAGCTCCTTAAAATCGTGTCTGGATATGTCTCTCAGGTTGGAATGCGACACCCTAAGGGTGATCTGTTGTTCGGCAGTGAATTTACCCCGTAGCGCACCAGTTAGCTGTTCAAAGGAATCCATTCGTTCGCAGACCACCTCGATCCTTTCCCCGTGTCCATGATGACCGGGGTTGTTAGCGGTGTTGACAGCGGCTGCTGCGGCCGCAGCGGGGTTGATAGCGGGGCTGGAGAACCCTTCCTGTCTGCAGGTGCACGGGCTTATCTCGCGTCGCACGGCGCAATGGAGGCTCGTGCTGGCCGCCAGCCCAAGAAGCGTGTAAAACAGCCCGGACATGGTGGTTCTAAGAGCGTGGCGATAAAAGCGCGACGATCACCATCCACAAACCGCAAGTAGAAATGTCCCGCGTCGATTATCCTGATCGTCGGTGCAGGGCACACGAACAGGGCATGCGCACCCCCTACGATCGAGGGTGAAAGCGAACCACCTCTCCCTGATTACAGTCTCTCGA
Source organism: Lasioglossum morio (assembly GCA_916610235.2). Taxonomy (NCBI): domain Eukaryota; kingdom Metazoa; phylum Arthropoda; class Insecta; order Hymenoptera; family Halictidae; genus Lasioglossum; species Lasioglossum morio. Next base: position 6,266,734 of record OU744325.1, on the reverse strand, counting down.
TCACTGACACTTGCCACCGGTTACCAGTCGAACACAACGTCGGGACGTATCTTCTACCCCTTTCTCGTTCTCGACACTGGCAATCGATACAATAATTACTGTACAAAAGACCCGGAAGAAAATCGTCTCACTATTCAACGAAGAACAAAACGAAGAAAAAAAAAGAATAGACGAATATAGAGGGTTGAAACTGTCGCACTCGTCGAAAACGTATAGTCTTCTACCCTTTTTCGTTCTCGACACTGGCAATCGATATAATAATTACCGGAGAAACAATCGTCTCTCACTATTCGACGTAGAAGATAATAAAGAGGCTGATAGAAAGGGTTGGTTTCAGAGAGGGTTGAAAAAGTCTCCGATGACCGGCGCTAGTCGCACTCGTCGACACGTTCACCGTTCACTAACTAACTCTAGACTGACACTGGACGGACACGACTGACAGCTACGTTATTATCTACACTGTTGCGATCCACACCCCGAGCCGGGGTATATATGTGTACATACGTATGCCCACTGCTGAAACGCGGGTGAAAGCTGGCTGCTGTGCGTCTATCTCCGTGTTACCATCTCTCTCTTTCTCTCACTCTCTGTCTTTCCTTTTTCCTCGGCTTCTTTTTCTGACGTTCGTGCCGGACACGAAGGAGGCTTATCGTCGCCAATGGGCCCTCCTCTTGGCGCCACGAACGCGGCAGCGACATTAAACCGCGGCGCGCCGCGCGAGACTTACTTATAGTCAGAACGTCGTGCCGTGGCAGCGGCGCGGCGCCGCGCCTCCGGAAGGGACTCCTCCGGCTCCTCCGAGAGGACTCGTACATTATGTGCGTAACTGGTGCCTCTCTTCTTTTGCCCGTTCCCATCGCGTTATCCATCCTACATGGATGCCTCTTTTTATCGGTGATCCGTTTATCTCTCGTTAGACAGCCAGCCGGAAGCCGAGACCCGCGAAACCACCGCACACTGCGGTACCCTGTGGACAAAAATCTAAAAATTCATTATCTAAAATCATTTTCTATATAGCCTTTCTCTCTCTCTCTCTCTCTCTCTCTCTCTCTCTCTCTCTCTCTCTCTCTCTATCTGTAAATAGTATATAAGATAGTCATAAGTTAGTTAATAAGTTAGAGTTAAGGATAGAGGTTAAGAGCATAACAGGGAAAAATGGTGATTTATATAATATTAGAATTGTAACCCTAAGGGGAATCCAAAAAATACCGCTTGTAACTAATCGCCTACTAAATTATTTGAATTTTCGATATCATAATTATCAATCGAAAATTCAAATAATTTAGTAGGCGATTAGTTGCATTATATATATTATCTAAAATCCACTGGACTCTATGTTGAAACTATGTTTTAACATCTAAATTATCATGTTTATCAATCGAAAATTCAAATAATTTAGTAGGCGGTTAGTTATAAGCGGTTTTTTTTCTCAAGAAAATCCTATATCAAGCAATTTGTTGAATCAAAGCGTCACTTATTTTCATGGTATCAGGAAAAAGAATTTTATGAAATATGTCCTATGGGATATGGTAGCTTAAAGTACAGCTAATGCGACTGAAATTTCAAGATTTGTAAGTCTCTTATATGGAGTGTACTAGTAAATAATACAGTTGAAATAATGTTTCTCACCTTTTTCTCCTTTAGATAGAGATATTTCAGGAAGGGTTCAAAACATCCTGTAGTTTCTGGTTTTTCGTAATTAGTAGACATTATACTTCAATTTTCTACAAGTTTTTCCTGCTACAAACTGCTACACTCAAAGTTATTCAACATTAACCCTCGGCGAATGCTACTCTTCTAATCGGTTATGAATACTTGTTTTTTATCGATATTTATTTATCTGTTTTCTACACGTAATATATGCACTATATGTTCATATATCAGTTTTACATTATACATAAAACATGCCTCTTATTCTTTCTTCCAAATCTGTGTAGTGTAAGAAATGGAAAATTCTAAAATAGTATTCCAAATCTTTGATTAGTGCATTTAAAACAATTCCGAACAAAAAAAATATAAATTATTGCTACGCTATACGAATTTTTTTATGTTTGTCCCAAATTCCTATCAAAGTATCACACTGTGCACCGGACCCACGCACGCTACACGCTCGTCCGAACAGTTTTTTTTAATTCATGTTTTAATGGAAATATCTGTTCTCGTGAAAATATCACTTAAAGCGAAATCTACTTATGGATTAATTGACCGAATGAATCGCATTATTGCAAAATCGTGCGCTATTTAGAATCGCAATTATACGAAATTATACGAAAAATCTTTTTTCTTGAAAATGGTCTAAATAGTTGACCGAAACGTTGAAAATGTTTGTGTTAATTTGCAAAATTGCTTAAGTAGTAGTATTTGATCGAACCAGTTAGCTGAAAAAATGAATATATGTTATTAACAATTTATCGATCGAGATCATGGAAACAGTTACTATTTAGAATCGTATTGATTTTTTCATTGAATCTTCGGAAAATTTTCAAATGAAACTAGGCGGGATTATATGATAATACATATCGATTGTATCAGTATTATATTATTATATTTTGTTTCTTTTTTTCTTTTTGTGTGGTTCCTTCCTTCTTATTAGACGAGTAGTCTTGTACCTTTTTCTTCTTTTTGTAAACATTTATGTAAAAGGGCTTGAGTACGTCTATAATGAATAATAATAATAATATCAAATTTCAGATTATTGTTTAGAGACTTTTCGAAGAACGTTCAATATTTTTAAACTAGTTCTGTAAATTACATTATTTCGGGATACGTTTAACCCTTCGAAAATTAAACATTTCTTCTGACCTAGAATAATTCCATTCTGTATGACTTTTTTCTTTTTGTAGATATGAAATTGATACAATACCTCGTACAATACGTAAATGTTTAATAGTTGATTAGATATTGATATATTTAATAATGGAAAGATTATTTTGAACTAGCCGACCCGACAGACGCTGTCATGTCCAATTTTAATAAATTTGTTTGTGAAGCAATTTCAATTTTAATCTTGAAATTCAATTCGTTGACATCAATGTTTTTCTTATTGGTAACCAATAATACTTGCACCGTTTCAAAAATTATGATTTTTGCTGTTTGTCCGAATTTTCCTACTTTCCTTTATGTTTGTCTCGAATTTATTTTTTCTGAAAGCTTTTCCAGAAGTATAACGAACAAAACAAAAAAAGAATTATGCATATCCATCGTTCGAATCGTGAGTTATGGTCTTGAGTTCATACAAAAATCTCCTAGAAAAAAAACACTTTCATTTTTTCCCGAATTTTCTATTTTTCTGGGCAACTTTTCCAATTTTTCTTTCCCTAAAAACCTGATTCGGACTACAACGAACATTAAAAAAAAAAAATTAGCAAAATCGGTCCAGCCGTTCTCACGTGATGTCGTGACCAACGAACAGCATTTCATTTTTATTATATAGAAGATAATGGTACAGCAATTTTTAGATTAAACATTTCTTCCGTCCTGGAATAATTCCATTCTGTATGGTTTTTTTCGTTCTGTAGATATGAAATTGATACAGTACGTAAATGTTTAATAGTTGATTTGATATTGATATATTTAATAATGGAAAGATTATTTTGAATAATGGTACACCATTTTTTAGTGACGACTCTTTCTTTCTGGGTTACAACTCTAGTGCTAAGGGTTATTTTATATTTGAAAATTAAACATTTCTTCGGACCTGGAATAATTCCGTTCTAGATAATTTTTTTCGTTTAGTAGATATGAAATTGATACAGTACGTAAATGTTTAATGGTTGATTTGATATCGATATATTTAATAATGGAAAGATTACTTTGAATAATGGCTAAGAGTTGATAGAACGCATAAAATCCAATGGAATTTTACCAACCTGTTCAGCTTCAAACATCTTGAAATGATAAAATTCTAAAAATTTGATTCCATCTAAAAAGACAGGCGTAACATTCATGTTTGAATTTTGTTAAAATACGACAAGGAGTTAATGTAACCATTTTGCCTGTTTATTTTGTGATTCAATTTGAATTCATTTTGTAATTCATTTCCAGAACACTTTTTGTGACAGCTACAAGCGATACATTTATATCAATTCACAACTGCTTAAAAATTTCGACGGGTTGTCAACTGTAAATTTAAATAAAAAGAAATTTTTAATATACCTCGTTTTCAAGACGAACTAAAAAGTATAAAATAATTTTCAAAACTATCTTTACGGAGCTAGGAAGAATTATTTTATACTTTTTAGTCCGTCTTAAAAACGTGGTATATTAAAAATTTCTTTTTATTTAAATAATTATTTTCTGCTTTTTAGACGGACAGACAGACAAGAAAGCGAGTGAATATTCCATTGTCATCCAGTTCTGAGCTAGGTTTAAAGTTCCAAGTATTTAGCTTATCGGGAAGTTAGTTTAAAATCAATTACAAAATTTGTTCCGAACAGACAAACAAGAAAGAGTGTTAATAAAAACGTGGTAAAAATCATCGAAAACGTTCGTTTTTATTATAAATGCATCAATTCCGCAGTCGATCCGAGAGCACACGAACGTCGCCACAGGAAACGATACTGAAGAGACAGCAATAAACCACGCAGTAAACATGCTCACCTAAATACTATTTGTTGAAAAGAATTTGTTAAAAGTGCTATGACATAACGACATCTTATGATTTATCGTGCAACAAGTTGTGCAACGTTGTCCGATACACTTGTTTACACCGAAATCGCGACATGTAGTCAGTGTGTGTTCTACTGCCACGACAGATTAGAATTCTGCGATAGTTTATTGGTTTGTTGTAGCGAATCGAAATTTTTATAAATTGCAAACAGTGCAAGAATATTTCGAATTTTTCCCAACGTCTTTATAGTTTCATATCTCGGCTCGGAATTTTTATCACGAATCTGTATTAAAATCTAGTCTATTGATTTGATGCATTTGTGATAACGATAGGAGGGTGTAATTTAAAACAGTGGAAGATTTTTAAATACTATTATATTATTCTCAACATATTAAACATATCAAGATGGAAAATAAATTCCTGTTTCACTCCAGATTGTTGCAGTACAAGATTTTTTAAATACTATTATTTTATTCTCATCGTATTAAACATATCAAGATGGAAAATAAATTTCTGTTTCACTCCAGATTGTTGCAGTGGAAGATTTTTTAAATACTATTATTTTATTCTCAACATATTAAACATATCAAGATGGAAAATAAATTCTTGTTTCTCTTCAGATTGTTGCAGTGGAAGATTTTTTAAATACTATTATATTATTCTCAACATATTAAACATATCAAGATGGAAAATAAATTCTTGTTTCTCTCCAGATTGTTGCAGTGGAAGATTTTTTAATACTACTATATTATTCTCAACATATTAAATATATTAAGATGGAAAATTAACTCCTGTTTCATTTCAGATTGTTGCAGTGCAAGATTTTTTAAGTACTATTATTTTATTTTCATCGTATTAAACATATCAAGATGGAAAATAAATTTCTATTTCACTCCAGATTGTTGCAATTCAGGTAAAATCACGGTAAAATCCGCTGTCTATTGATTACTCTTCGGTTCTTTGAGTTCCTGCAGGATCTAATCGACAAGGATATACAGTAAAACCTCGCTCGTTGCAATCTTGTTTACTGCACGGGATCCTCGTTCGTTGCATAAGTACGTTGTAAAAGCACGCTTCCGGCATGGACCGGTCACGTGACTGATCCGTTTAGAGACAGGGTAACTTTTCCCCTCGAATACGCGGTGACTGCGTAGAAACAAAAGCTCTCGTTGCACAACCTCGATCCTTGCTCGCATTTTCACAAGATAAATTTTGAAAACCAATGAAATCTTCCATGTTACGTTCAGAGTTGGGCAAAAATTTAATTCAAAGTCAGTTTAGAACCCACTTTATTCGAAGTTTTTATTTGAATAAGATTTTCCTCCAACTCTGGATGCATTTCGTGTTGCAGTAAAAAATCTTGCGATCCTCGCGAATGATTTTGCACGATGTCGCGGATCGTGACAATCGATAATCTGTTTGTGGACACTGTAACGATCACCATCGCCGAAGGAACGGTCGCCGAATGGCCACTTGGGGGTGGTGGATCGTCGAGGGGATATAAAAATAAGAAAGAAATAAGGCGAACATTCGCGATCGAGCTTTTCCTCGACGACGACAGCATCGAACGCTTGGTGTCGGCGCACTGCACATGCGAAGGCGGTGTTTGCACCGATAACGAGAGCACTGCTCAACTTTTGACCTTTGCTTAGCCGCTCCGCAAGCTGAAAAGAAAATACCAGATAATTCGCTCGCTGGTGCTGTCTTTTTCTCTCCGACGCTCCTCGTAGTTTACCTCTTTCTCGATTCTTCCCCTAACTCGCGTCTCTTACTATACAGAATCGCGTAACGACTCTATTACTGTGAAACTCTATGACTCTGTGAAACAGTGGCGCATCCAGGATTTAATCTCGAAGAGGACGAGTTGAACAAAATAACCTTTTTTTTTAGCAAAAATATCTGTCAATAGTAGCCACACATATTTACTTATATACAGGGCGGACGATTTATCTGAAAACATGATAATGAAAGTTACTATATTATTATACATGAGGATAATGAAAAATATATTATATTATTATACATGAGGATAATGAAAAATATATTATATTATTATACATGAGGATAATGAAAGTTGTTCGTCGCGAAAGGGGACGTCCAGTGATACCAATCTCGACCCCCTGGGGGTGGCGGTGGGGGAAGATAAAGAACTTAAATGGGAAGCCCCATTTTTCATTGCAGATTAGGATTCACCAGAAAAAAATACTATATAATAATAATAATAATTAACACTAATAATAGTAATAGTAACAGTTGACAATTTTATGCTCTGTAACTGTTTAGTGAATCCTAATAAATTTTGAACATAATTAATTACATCATTTTTACTATATATATATATTAAAAAACTGCAGTTTCTAGTTGCGTTTTTTCAAGGTTTAAATAGGGTTTGAAGTGGAATTTTATAATATAATGTACTGATATACTAATAATAATAATATATGTTAATAAGAATATATATTATACTATAATATAATATACTGATATACTAAAAATAAGAATATATATTATATTACTAGCTGCCTCGACAGGCGTTGTCCTGTCTAAATTTCATGTTTGTGATCGTTCTGTGAATTTGTGAAAAGCTATTGGAAATGTGTAAACGAAGTATAAATGAAAAAAAACGTATTTCTGAGTGATCATTGTATCTATTAACAATTGTGGCCATGGATATTCAATTTAACAAGGACTACATTTAGAAGGTGATTTTTGCAGTTTGTCAGAATTTTCCAACTTTCCTTTGTAATTGTCTCGAATTTTTTTTCCTTCAAACTTTTCCAGGACCATAACGAACAAAATAACAAACCAATAACGCATATCCATTGTTGGAATCGTGAGTTATGCTCTTGAATTCATACAAAAATCCCATAGAAAAAAGCACTTTCAATTTTTCCCAAATTTTTCATTTATCCGGGCCACTTTTAAATTTTTCTTTCCCTAAAAACCTTATTCGGACTATTACAAACATTTTCTTTAAAAAATTAGTCAAATCGGTCCAGCCGTTCTCACGTGATGTCGTGAACAACGAACAGCATTTGATTTTTATTATATAGAAGAAAAATAGTATAATATACTAATAATGATAATATATATATATATATATATATATATATATATATATATATATATATATTATAATATAATATATGTTATACTATAATATAATATACTGTTATACTAAAAATAAGAATATATATTATATTATACTATAATATACTAATATGATAATAATAATAATATATATTAAAATATAATATACATTCTACTATATACTACAGATGTAATAAGTGCGTATCTGTTTAATTATAAAACAAATAGCCTGTTTAACATTTACTTTCTACTATGACAATGACTGTACAATTTGTCATACGATTGTAATGATAATATATTTTATAACAAAGGAGTTTCTAGTTGCGTTTTTTCAACGTTTAAATAGGTTTTGAAGTGGAATTTTATGAATGCTCCACAAGAAAACGTATTGAAATGTGGAAATTTTAAGTTGCCATAAATATTAAACGGTGCAGTGAATCGAACCCAAACTTTGATAATTATATTAATTTAGTAAGAATTATATCTTGTGAAATTATGAAAAATTTTGTTGCGCTTTTATATACCTCCAGAACATCCTTAACGCGTTATCACGTGGTCGGCCCGTGTATTTTCGGTGAATCGAAGAATTGATGATATCGACGCGGTGCGACAGTGGACTACCGGTAAAAGCTGGCGAATCCGGACCGATCTGGTCGGCCATCGTTCGGCACACCGGTGAACGGAAATTGCATCATCGTTGATAATGAGTGACGATGCGTATCGATTCGATAAGCTAGCTCGTTGGATGACGATTCTTTTCACGAGAACTGCGCTTCGCACCGAAAGATGTTTGTGGCCGATTCGCGCCGGTAAAAACCGGTCATCTTTACCACGTACCGGTGGCGTGCAAACGGGACGAGGACAAATCGATGTCTTCTCCCGTCCTCCTACCGTTGTCGATGGCGATGGCAAATTTGGGATCCGTGACCGCTCTTAATATCGCGGGGGAGAGGAGAAACGAAAGATGGGGTCCCGAGGAAATAAGAGGAAGGAGGGGAGACACACGATCGGTTTCGATACGAGGGAGGAGAAGGCACGAGCTGCGGAGGGAGCTAACTCGATGTGTTCGTTAACGAATGCGAGAATGCGGCCTGGCGCCAACGCACACGCACGCGTCGGACGTGTCACGCAGTTCTTCGCTACCGGCCTCGGGTATATTGGTTTATCCCTTCTCCCCAGCTTCCCTGGATCACCTCCCTGTTCTGTTAGATAGCTTCAAGGCACGCACGCGAACTTCTCGTTTTCTTCGGATGAGAAAGAAGGAACGGGGCGAAACGAACGAGGAGGAAAGAGGACGAGAAAGGTGCCAGCAGCCAGTAGCAGTTTCGAGTAAGTAGAGACATTAAGGTGGCGCGAAGAGATGGTCAAAGTTCTGGCTCTCCTCTGTCGTGCGTTGTTCCTCGCACACTCTGGCCCTTTTCGATGATTTACCTCGACAACAGACGATTTCGAACATTCGATGTACTCAGAGACGCCACAGTGATCGATTCCTCGATTGTAGATAGACAAAATTCCAATTTTCTGTTCTTTTTGTAGTAAGAACGATTTTTAAAAACCACAGCAACTTGAAAGAATTATATTATTTCCTTGCACTATTTTGTAAAAAGTTTTTCTTCAAACAATACTTTTTGCTGAATCATTGACAACTTCGATGTTAAAAATGTTTAGAAACAGCACTATTGTTGTGTCAATTTTGGATTCAGTATCTTTAGAACTTGTTGAACACCAGGTTTCTGATATATTCTAGATGGACAAAATTCAAATTTTTTTATTCTTCTGTAGTAAGAACGCTTTTTTTAAACCACATCAACTTGAAAGAATTATATCATTTTGTATTGCATCGTAGGTCACATTTCTGTAATTTTCCTTGCACTATTTTGCAAAAAGTTTTTCTTCAAAAAATACTTTTTTGCTGTATCATTGACAGCTTCGATGTTAAAAATGTTTAAAATCAGTCCTATATATATTATTGTGTCAACTTTGGATTCAGTATCTTTAGAACTTGTTGAACACCAGGTTTCTGATCGATTCTAGATGGACAAAATTCAAATTTTTTTATTCGCCTGTAGTAAGAACGCTTTTTTTTAAACCACATCAATTTGAAATAATTATATCATTTTGTATTGCATCGTAGGTCACATTTCTGTAATTTTCCTTGCACTATTTTGCAAAAAGTTTTTCTTCAAAAAATACTTTTTTGCTGTATCATTGACAGCTGCGATGTTGTTCCATTCGACATTACTTTGAAATAAGTATTCTTGAAAGCTATCGAAGAACGAAGTCCGGTCGAGTCCGGGAAAAGATGTTATCGAAGAATCGATCATTGTGATCGCTGTTGGATAATTGGTTATAGGGTAAACTGTGCAATGACTGGCACCCTAAGTCGAAATCGTAGTAAAAAACTTTTTATCTATTTTTTGAAATGTTTAAGCGAGCTTAACTTGCTATTGTTATAAATTAATAGAGATTTTTCAGGAAAATCAAACAGTTTTTTGAGTCATAAATCTTTTATTATAAAATATATTATCATTACAATCGTATGACAAATAGTACAGTCATTGTCATAGTAGGAAGTAAATGTTAAACAGGCTATTTGTTTTATAATTAAACATATACGCACTTATTACATCTGTAGTATATAGTAGAATTTAATATAGTAGAATATATATTATATTATAATATAATATATATTCTTATTTTTAGTATATCAGTATATTATATTATAATAGTAGAATATATATTGTATTATAATATAGAATATATATTATTATTATTAGTATATTAGTATATTATATTATAATATAATATGTATTCTTATTTTTAGTATATCAGTATATTATATTATAATAGTAGAATATATATTATATTATAATATATATTATTATTATTAGTATATTAGTATATTATATTATAATATAATATATATTCTTATTAACATATATTATTATTATTTATTAATAATGTATATTAAATGGACACTCTTAAAAATCGCACAACTTTTAAGTAACTATACGCTATACTAACTAGTATACACTGTATACTAACCTTTAAAGAGGAGTGCCTAATTTAATCCGCATTGTGCGTCGTTTCGGATTCTTCCACGGATTCCCCTCTCGTATCGTTATTATTGCGAATCGTTTTTGTTATGCAATCCGCAGGCACCACCGCGAGAAAAGGGACCAGTGCGGCGCCAACAGGATTTTAAAGTATGGCGTTGGCTGCGCTCGTTATCTTGTCCCCGCCGATAAATGATATACAATTTTCGTCGCCCCCATGATAATGTGCTTGCAGCGTATGGGACCAATCACAGATGTGATGAAAGAAAAAGTTGCAGTACACTTATTCAAATTTGGATGCAGATCAGTTTTCATTATCAAAGAATCTATATCATGAAAGAAAAATGGTACGTACTAATTTCTTCTAACGTGGAGAACATGCAAATCAAATTTGACCAAAGTATTCTACATTTTCTGAATTTTAACCCTTCGCACTCGAGTGGCGACTCAGAGTCATCCATTAAAAATTGCTATACCGTTATTCAAAATTTGGTTTAGATTATTAAATATGTTGGCATCTAATCAATTACGGAACATTTAGTTATTGTAGGAGATGTTATAGCAATTTCATATCCATAGAAATTTAAAAAATCATGGAGAATGGAAATAGTCTAGGTCGGAAGAAATGTTTAATTTTCGAGTTGAAATAGCTTCGAGTGCAAAGGGTTAATTATTACAAATTTTCATTATTACTACCCGCAAATTAATCATTTGGTAGGATTGTTCATCTCGCGTTTTATCAAGACCCTCAACATGGAAGCTCTCGAGCACCAAAGGGTGAGATCGGTAAATCAAGTGGCCATTAATTCAAGTGCCAGTCGTAACGTGTATCACCATTCGAGTATCGATCACGATAAACTCGATGATGCCTTTATGAGATTCAGTTTTTCCCTTGCTTCTTCCTGTTTTCTTTGTATTTTCTTCTACAACCCGTGATTATTGTAGTACAACGTGTAGTATTTTATGCATTTATTGCAAAAGTGAGTGGCTGTCATTTCAGACAATATAAAGATTACAAAGAATTTAAGAGTATTAACAACTGAAGAGACAAATTCTTTATTCGATTCGTATGTCTCGTAGTTAATACGAACAATAATTATGTTGCCCTTTTATATTGCTGTACCATTATTTAAAATATTGTTTACTAAAGAGATACTTAAGAAGTACTAAACATTTAAGTATTGTATGTGGTATTGTATCAATTTCATATTCATACGACGAAACAAATTAACCCTTTGCACTCGAAGATATTTTATCACGAACATTAAACATTTCTTCCAACCTAGATTAATTCCATTCTATATGATTCTTCTCATTTATGGATATGAAATTTATATAACACCTCGTACAATATTGGAATATTTAGTAATTGCTTCGATCCCAACATATTTAACAATGTAAAGAATATTTTGAATAATAATACAGAAACTTTTTTATTGCTGACTCTAAGTGCTAAGAGTTAATATAAAATGGAGTTATTCTAGGTCGAAAGAAATGTTTAATTTTCGAGTTGAAACAGCTCATAGTGCAAAAGGTTGAAACAGTAAAAAAACATATTAAGAAAGAAAATAAATGATGGAAAGTCTATTTCACTTGAGATTGTTGGAATTCGGGTAGAAAATGTACATTTCACATAAAGGATCCGCAGTCTAGTAATGACAATTAAAATATTTATTGTATAAATTTTCATAGACGGTTAGCAAGATAGTCAACGTATACCATTATCCGCATTAATCGTTAACAATAATAACATATGTGTATGTCTTCCAGCATATTCCGGAATAACAATATTTTTCCATGATAAACATAAAATATTTCCTGTACATTAAAAAAAAATATATTCTCTTTCTAATATTACATAAAAATTCACTTCATATTAATAAAAAATATTATTTCGTAATATGAAATAAATATTTTATGTATATTTGAATATTAAAAAAAGATTGAATCTCTTTTTAATATTATATGAATATGTATACAATATTTTGTGCTACTAGGGATATGTCTATGTACACAGGAAACTTTCAACAAACGTAGCATATTCAATATGACAATTAAAATAATTTTAATGATTAATTGGGGCGAGAGGAGCTGACCGAGAACCACGCGTGGAACGAATATCTTTTTTTTTTGGAATATTGAGAGCCCCTGGTTCAGTATGTTTATGATGGGATTTAAAAGAAGCATCTTTCTTATCTTCGTCCGACACGGCTACGGGTGAATTTCTCGGTTTTTCAGTTCTATCGGTTTTATTGGGCCTTTTTCTGCTCGGACGCCGCGCCGGGGCGCCGGGGCCCGCTACGGTATGAGGCGAGACGCGCCGTCACTTCCTGCATACAAAACTGAAGCACCATTAACATTCTTCTGCGGTGCACGATCGGCCGTATTATCTTCCACCGATATAAGTATGTACACGTTTATACGCATACAAAGGAACGCGTGTACTCTCTTATATTCGTGTGTTGCTCAGTCGATGCCCTAATCTGAATAATGCGATCGACCTGCCATGAATCTTCCACTGCTTCTCTTTTTCATCCATGCCGTGGATCACGCGATGCTCGTCGGAACGGTCGATCTTCTGGATTTCGTTGCGTTCAACGGTAGCTCGGCGATCCGTCCACCAAAAAACGATGATCGAGAATCAAACTATTCGTCCGTGATTACGATTCATGGTTTATCGATCGATCCACGCTTATCCAATAGGTACCGTGTCGCGGTAGAAAACGGTACGGTTATAGGAACTTTGAAATTCTATTTAATAATAACATTTTAATAATTTAGAAATTAATATGAAAATGAATTCGCGAGATCCACTCAAAATTAATAATGATTAACAACGGGTGCATCGAGCTTTTGTTGCAAATAATTTTTTTTTAAATTGTTAGTTACAGTTGCGAAGGCAAAAGTATAAGTAACGATTTTTAAATTTAAAAAGTAGAAAGTAAAGGCGACGACTTTTATATATGTTATCTGTGTAAATGACATACATATATATAATCTTTTAATAATTTAGAAATTCATTTGAAAATGAATTCGCGAGATCCACTCAAAATTAACAATGATTAACAACGGGTGTATCTAGCTTTTGTACATATAATTTTTTTTTAAATTGTTAGTTACAGTGGCGAAGACAAAAGTAAAAGTATCGATTTTTAAATTCAAGAAGTAGAAAGTAAAGGCGACGACTTTTATATATGTTATCTGTGTAAATGACATATACATATATATAATATTTTAATAATTTAGAAATTCATTTGAAAATGAATTCGCGAGATCCACTCAAAATTAACAATGATTAACAACGGATGTATCGAGCTTTTGTTGCAAATAATTTTTTTTTTAATTGGTAGTTACAGTTGCGAAGGCAAAAGTAAAAGTAACGATTTTTAAATTCAAGAAGTAGAAAGTAAAGGCGACGACTTTTATATATGTTATCTGTGTAAATGACATACATATATATAATATTTTAATAATTTAGAAATTCATTTGAAAATGAATTTGCGAGATCCACTCAAAATTAACAACGATTTACAACGTGTATGTCGAGCTTTTATGCAAATAATTTTTTTTTAAATTGATAGGTACAGTTGCGAAGACACAAGTAAAGGTAACGATTTCTAAATTTTCATACATGCCTGTAACGAACATTTAAAACATGTACTTTGTAAATCTAAGAAGGAGAAAGTAAACGCGTCGAGTTTTATATCTGTTATAGAATATTTTAATAATTTAGAAATTCATTTGAAAATGGACTCGCGAGATTCACTAAAAATTAAAAATGATTTACAACGGGTGTATCGAGCTTTTGTGCAAATAATTTCTTTTTTAATTGTTAGTGGTCACAGTTGCGAAGGAAATAGTAAAGGTAATGATTTCTATATTTTCATAAATACCTGTAACGAACATTTAATACATGTACTTTGTAAATCTAAGAAGGAGAAAGTAAAGGCGACGACTTTTAAATTTGTTATCTGTGTGAATGATGTATCATATAATTGTGTGTGATTGAGAAAATGGGAAAAATTGTAAGAATCTCCGATTTAAATGAAGCGCAAACTGTAAACTCAAAGATTTTTACATTTTACGTTGTACTACTAAATAAACTAAACGCAAGGATACAATTTTCTTCGTTCTCCTTTCTTGTAAGGATATCGTTTGATCGTGATAACTAGACTACGGATTTTTTGTCGCACTCGACGTTATCGACGGTTCATGATTTTAGGTTTGTTAGTGAGAATCGACTGATCTGTATACTTCATTTCTGTAGAAGTTTGTAGAATGTTTTGAGCATCGACGAGATAGTGTTAAAGATTGCCAGTCTTACGGGAGATAGTGTCACTCGAATAATTCGGTGTGTGCTTATGCCATCTAGAGTATATTGCGACTAGATTAAGAAACTGAAGACCTCCGTCGGCACGTTGTCGTAGCATCTCGTCGATAACTGCATGCAGTGCAAGTACCGACGAGATACTGTTAAAGACTGCCAGACTTATGGGAGATCGTGTCACTCGAATAATTCGGTGTTTTATTACGACCTCTAGGCTGTATTCTGGCTGGAGTAAAAAACAGAAGACCATCGACGTAATCTTATCGGTACAGAAGGTCACTGAGGAGATTCTCGGTGGTCAGACGGCAAACTGTCACGCAACCATCTTGACACCAACGAGAGACTGTTAGTATCTCCTCGGTGAAATCGATTATCATGAATTGTTACATTCTGCACCGAACATATTCCAAGTTAAGCAGATATTTCAGACGATGTTTTAGTGTCGGTTATTTAAGATTTACAATACTAAAAACAAAACTCAAGGACAAAAGATTTCTAGAAATATTAAGAAAGCATTGAAGCATAATTTTCGGAAAATCACCGATTCCGACTTTATATTTTATATGAGATACCTCAATTTGTATTTTCAAAGTGTTTCATAAACGAGAATTATTGTCTTACACTTTTTCATAGATAAATGTTCGAAGAATCAATCTGTGGAAAAGGAGATATGTTGAAGAACAGAGTAAACGAGAGTTTACTGTAAACAATTAAAATGGCAAAAGAATTATTATAGGCATTGAACAGATAGAATCAACAAATTTTTCGTAGTATTTATGTTGAATAAATTAATGCGAATGTGCATGGTTTAAAACTTATTCTGTATCTCGAGTTCTATTGCCTATTTTGACTAAAAAATTAGATGGTCAGATAGTCAAGAGAGTGGTTGTGGGCATCGTTGACAAAAGGAATTGTTATAAACATTGAACAGCCAGAAATAATAAATTTCTCTGTGAATTGTATCGAATAAATTAACGAGCGCGAATATTCATGTCATTAATGTTATTCAATATCTCAAGTTCTATTGCATATTTTTAGAAAAAAATTAGGTGATCAGACGGTCAAGGGAATGGTTGTGGGCATCGTTGACGAAAGGAATTGTTATAAACATTAAACAGCGAGAAATAACAAATGTATCAATAATTACTAACTCGGCGATCGAATCGATCGATGGGAGAGGAGTGGGGGGAGACAGCTAAGCGAGAGCGCTGAGTCAGTCAGTCAGTCAGTCGGATCGGCGGAGTCGGCAGGGGCGGACTGGTAGCGGTACCCTGTGTGCTAGGATGTCCCGGGAGACCAGGGGTGGACCAGGGGTGGACCAGGGGTGGACCAAGAGTGACCAGGGGTTCCCTGGTGAGGTTTAATTCAAATATTCTTGAATACTTGTTGCTTTGTTCACTCTTGGTCCACTTTTAACTGTTTCCACTCAACAATCATTTTAAATGTTTATGCCCAATATTATTATTGTAATTTCCATCGCAGAAAAAACATTCACAGTTCAGTGTTCGAAACATTTTTATATTTCTGACGTTGGACTTGTGTTTTTCTTTCTGCTTCTGATTTGCAAAATGTAAAATCATATCTCATTGAATTGAATATGAATATACTCCCAGCTAGCTCGCAGTCGGCCAAGGGTAAATCGATGCTTCGTTCGTTTACCCTTGGCCCACATCTAGTTCGCAATTTCGAAGTGTTTGTTCAGTTTGTGAACAGTGCAATTTCAATTTCTGATTTTCCAAGTGTTCACTTCTGAACTTTGATAAATTCTACTTCGAAGAATTTTCATATATTGTTGAAAATTGGTGTTCCTCCGATCGGAGTTCCCTCAGGGGCTCACTCACGGATGGGGCGTTGAGTGAGTACGGGGAGTCGCGTCCCTGGGGCTACCCGAATCGCGGGGTTAGTTTGGTTCTCGTGAGCTCGTTGTCTGGTTTTCCGGTTTTCTCGTTTTCTGGTTTTCCGGTTTTCCCGTTTTCTGGTTTTCCGGTTTTCTCGTTTTCTGGTTTTCCGATTTTCTCGTTTTCTGTTTTTCCGGTTCTCTCGTTTTCCGGTTTTCTCGTTTTCTGGTTTTCTCGTTTTCTGGTTTTCCGTATTCTGGTTTTCCGTATTCTGGTTTTCCGTATTCTGGTTTTCCGTATTCTGGTTTTCCGTATTCTGGTTTTCCGTATTCTGGTTTTCTGTATACTGGTTTTCCGTTTTCTGGGTTTCTGCTTTCCCATAGATTTCATGCAGTAATTCGCACTCATGTGCGGGATTAGTGTTAGGTCTAATTATCATTAGTCTGTTTTAGATAGGATACAACAGCCCTGATTCTTCCCTGAGTCTTCTAACGTCGTCGAAGAGGACATATTATAAATAGTCTGTTTTAGATAGGATGCAACAGCCCTGATTCTTCCCTGAGTCGTCTATCGTCGTCGAAGAGGACATACCAAGAAGGGGACTCACCACGGTGACAACTGAATATTTTTAAGTTAGTTTTATTTGCCGAGCAATTATTGTCTTAGAGTCACCTCCGAACTAGAGCCTTTTGCTCTGGTTCACGTTTCTTTTTTGCGAATCAAAGCCTTCTGCTTTGATTAATCCCTGTTTTGCGTTTAGTCTTTTGGTCAACAATAATTGCTCGGCTTGCGCGCGTTAATTGTTCATATTTTATATCGTCGTTATGTACACGTCGAGTAATTATCGCCGTAAATTTACTTTGTTCGTTTTTGCTTTTGATCCGACACAGTCTTCTACTGTGTCGGACACCTTTGCTCGCAAGTAGTATGTACCAGATTTATTGGTACGGGAGTTCGCGATAGTTTATATTAATGGGGGGGTCGAGACGCGTTGTGTCCGCTCTTTACCACTCATCGGTAAAATTTTTCCACCCATGTCCGTCAGTGGCGGCAGGTGGTTGTTGAAGTTGGTATTGTTGTCGGAACTCCTCTCGACCATTGCTCGCGTTACCCTCAAACCAGAGCCTTCTGCTCTGGTTTGCTTAGTTTTTCTC
The DNA here is from genome assembly GCA_916610235.2 of Lasioglossum morio. Taxonomy (NCBI): domain Eukaryota; kingdom Metazoa; phylum Arthropoda; class Insecta; order Hymenoptera; family Halictidae; genus Lasioglossum; species Lasioglossum morio. The sequence goes on along the minus strand of OU744325.1, from coordinate 6,248,660 downwards.
TCTTCTTGAAAGAATCAGAGCCTTCAGCCTGATTCGCCTTTTGTCCCCCGTGGATCGGAGACTTCTTCTCCGATTCACACCCTTTTGCTCCGCGATAATTACTCGACGTACTTGTTTAGTACATTAGTATAAGTTCGGCGTTGTAAGAAAGGGAGCCAGAAGGAATATCGCATTCGTTCTGACTCCCTTTCCGGGTCTCTTGTGCAGCAACCTCCTCGTGGTGAGACCTGGGCAATCGGCATTATCCTTTATTCGTAAGAACTTTCAGTATCTTACGAATAAAGGATAATGTCGAGCTAATAGCTGCACGTATACAATTTTAGATTAACAATGTGTAATAGAGTGTAAGACTTGCATATGTGGAAACATATTTCATTAAATTGATTATGAATTTATTTCTAGCTAGCTCGCAGTTAGCCAACGGTTCCTCAATGCTTTCTTCGTTTACCCTTGACCACCTTCAGTTCGTTATTTCGAAGTACTTGTTCAGTCAGTGAACAAGACAATTCAATTTTCAGATTTCCAAGTGTTCACTTCTGAACTTTAATAAATTCTACTTCGAAGAATTTTCATATATTGTTGAAAATTGGTATTCCTCCGATCGGAGTTCCCTCAGGGGCTCACTCACGGAAGGGGCCGTGAGTGAGTACGGGGAGTCGCGTCCCTGGGGCTACCCGAATCGCCTATAGTTTGGTCAGGTCGCACTCGTGTGCGGGGTTAGTTTGGTTCTCGTATACTGGTCTCCTGGTTTTTGCACTCGTGTCCGCGATCTTGTTTCCTTCTGATGTTTTTGAGGCACTCGTGTGCGGGGTAAGTTTGGTTCTCGTAAACTGGTCGCCTGGTTTGCACTCGTGTCCGCGATTTTGTTTCCTCCTGGTGTTTTTGATGAATTTGCATTCGTGTCCGGGGTTACATATTGTTATTAGTCTATTTCAGCTAGAATACTACAGCCGGCCATCTTTAACGACGTACGAAGAGGACTTGACAAAAGAAAGACGGCAGAGACACGAGACAAGAGGAGGATTAACAGATGACAACGTGGAAACGTAAGTTGCGATTTGAGTTCCCTCAGGGGCTCACTTTGGTTTAGACAGGCCGCACTCGTGTGCGGGGTTAGTTTGGATATCGTTAGCTCGTTTTTTGGTTTTCCGGTTTTCTCGTTTTCTGGTTTTCCGGTTTTCTGGTTATCTGGTTTTCTGGTGCTCTGTTTTTTGGGTTTCTGTTTTCTCGTAGATTTCAAGCAGTAATTCGCACTCGTGTGCGGGATTTGTGTTGGGTCTAATTATCATTAGTCTGTTTCAGTTAGGATACAACAGCCCTGATTCTTCCCTGAGTCTTCTATCGTCGTCGAAGAGGAAATACCAAGAAGAGGACTCACCACGATGACAACTGAATATTTTTAAGTTAGTTTTATTTGCCGAGCAATTATTGTCTTAGAGTCACCCCCGAACCAGAGCCTTCTGCTCTGGTTCACGTTTCTTTTTTGCGAATCATAGCCTTCTGCTTTGATTCATCCCTGTTTTGCGTTTTAGTCTTTTGGTCGACAATAATTGCTCGGCTTGCGCGCGTAATTGTTCATATTTTATATCGTCGTTGTATATACGTCGAGTAATTATCGCCGTAAATTCACTTTGTCCGTTTTTTTAACTCCGACACAGTCTTCTACTGTGTTGGACACCTTTGCTCGCATGTAGTATGTACCAGATTTATTGGTACGGGAGTTCGCGGTAGTTTATATATTAATGGGGGGGTCGAGACGCGTGGTTTCGCCCTTTACCACTCATCGGTAAAATTTTTCCACCCATGTCCGTCAGTGGCGGCAGGTGGTTGTTGAAGTTGGTATCGGTGTCGGAACTCCTCTCGACCATTGCTCGCGTCACCCTCGAACCAGAGCCTTCTGCTCTGGTTCGCTTAGCTTTTCTCTCTTCTTGAAAGAATCAGAGCCTTCAGCCTGATTCGCTTTTTGTCCCCCGTGGATCGGAGACTTCTTCTCCGATTTACACCCTTTTGCTCCGCGATAATTACTCGACGTACTTGCGTAGTAAATTAGTATAAGTTCGGCGTTGTAAGAAAGGGAGCCAGAAGGAATATCGCATTCGTTCTGACTCCCTTTCCGGGTCTCTTGTGCGGCAACCTCCTCGTGGTGAGACCTGGGCAATCGGCATTATCCTTTATTCGTAAGAACTTTCAGTATCTTACGAATAAAGGATAATGTCGAGCTAATAGCTGCACACTTGTTCAATAAAGATCTTGTAAATTAATATCTATTATTATTTTAAACCTATTCCCTTCCATAACATTTTTCCAAACCATCTTCCCTCAGAACAAAATATACTGCAAAAATGATTGCAGAAGTTTGTACCCTATTTGAAAATGAAATGCGAGCTGTTTTATTTAAAAGTAACAGTTTTATTAATCAATTATGTAATGAGCACTATGTTCTACAATTGTCTCCAAACATTTTAAAACCTGATTTCCTTTTTTGTAGAAGTTACCATGTTTAGTTAAAAAAAAGATCACGAGATAAACTGGGTACAAAGTTTTGCAATCGTCCAATATTATTTAATATTGTACCGACCGCGCTGGACGGATTCATGGTAATGACACCCCTATCTCACATGGGCCCGGTACGTGACTTCTTATAGTTTGGCTGCTGCGCTGGGCTGTCATCGCCACTTGATTTTCGTCCGTACCTGGGTACCCTCGAACCCGTCCTTGCCATAAAACCCTTAAAACGTTCGCTCCTTGAGTCCAGCGCGGATGGCTAATGTTTTGCAACGGTCCCGAAGATTTTCCAAGACCAACATTTGGCGGCTAAACTCTGGGTTTTCCAGCCACTTGACAACCAGACATGCTATAGTTGCAAAACACATAGTTTGGTACCGTCTACACCCAAATCATCCCAAAAAGTGGGGATGAATTAGTCAGAGGTAGGGAGGAGGACCGAGATGATAAAGACGAGAACTCTCGATCCTCCAGGTGACTGCACCGTGGACCTTAGAACCGTTAAGACATATTAGCTTTATTCCTTCGCAATTTTAGTTACTTAGCGACAGTTTTCACGCAAAGTACAGAATCAAATATAGAGTTATTGTTAATATCTTCTTCTTATTCCTTCAAGAACTGAAAGTGGTCCTTCGAACAACATTAGTAGGCACCTCGCACTGCAGAATAATCAAAGTCCGAACGATCGCCACAAAAATCGACCACAGACAGAAATAAATATGGTTCTCGTATAATCTCTTCAGCTAGCAGGATTATCCATTTATCCATCAGCGGCCACATTACAAGCGAGGCATAGCATAGCAGCACAGCAAAGGCCTAATCATCTAATATAATTGCCTGCAGCTCACCTGTATCGCAGTATCGCAGTGGAAGTCTAATGGGGAGTGTCAAGCCTCTCTGATTCAGCCAATATTCTTCTCAGTAACGTTTAGAATATAAGTATGTTTAATATAAACATTTTATGTATGAATATACAATAAATAAATAAAGACAATGTAACAAAAAGATATATTTGCGTATATTTACTTATTGAACCACCAATTTTTCCCACACCTCCGACTCGTAGACAATAAAACAATGTAAAATAAAAATTTTCGAGCGTCTGACTTGACGTTGACTTGTACTACTGAAAATCCGAATACCTCCTTTGATATCATGTTCTCCTAATACAAAGTTCAATTTTCGGAAATTTTCTCAATTTTTCGGCCGTCTGACTTGCCGTTGAGTTGTACTACTGAAATTTCGAAAAATTTTCGAGCGTCTGACTTGACGTTGACTTGTACTACTGAAATTCGGATACCTCCTTGCATATCATGTTCTCCTAATACCGAGTTCAAAAATCGAGGAAATTTTCGAAAATCTCGATTTTTCGACCGTCTGACTTGTCGTTGAGTTGTATCACTGAAATTTCGAAAATTTTCGAGCGTCTGATTTGACGTTGACTTGTACTACTGAAACTCCGGATACCTCCTTTAATATCATGTTCTCCTAATACCGAGTTCAAAAATCGAGAAAATTTTCGAAAAACTCGATTTTTCAGCCGTCTGACTTGCCGTTGAGTTGTACTACTGAAATTTCGAAAATTTTTGAGCGTCTGACTTAACGTTGACTTGTACTACTGAAATTCGGATACCTCCTTGCATATCATGTTCTCCTAATACCGAGTTCAAAAATCGAGAAAATTTCCGAAAACCTCGACTTTTGAACTTGGTATTAGGAGAACATGATATGCAAGGAGGTACCCGGAGTTTCAGTAGTACAAGTCAACGTCAAGTCAGACGCTCGAAAATTTTCGAAATTTCAGTGATACAACTCAACAAGTCAGACGGCTGAAAGATCGAGGTTTTCGGAAATTTTCTCGTAAAGACTGCTAGCCACCGTGCTAATCCGCGGGACGGTAAGTGGGCGAAATGGACGGAGGGATAACGTGGATATTACAATGATCTGAAATGTAACATAATGCTAATTAAATAATTGATTAATAAAACTGTTATTTTTAAATAAAACAGCTCGCATTTCGTTTTCAAATAGGGTACAAACTTCTGCAATCATCTTGTAGCCATTGCAAGGAATAAATCAGGAAATTCTGGACAGACGGATTTATTTCGGTATTAGGATTTTGATACAGTATATGCGAAGGGAAAATTTCGTTCAAAATGTTCAATACACAATGCATAAGAAATGGAAAAACAATTGTCTAGATAATTCACATGTGTACTCTAGCTAGGTTCCGTGGAACAAACGACCAGGAGGTGCTCTGTCCTCTCTCACTTGACAAGGCGTCCAGGTATTATCGCCGTACTCTCTTGCCGGGGTGCTAGTGCTAACCAAGAGCGGCTGTGGTCCTTACTTCGTCCTCTCTCTCTCTCTCTCTCTCTCTCTCTCTCTCGGTATAGCAAATAGGCCGAGGCCCCTCTACGAACCCTATATTTATATGCGTTCGTTGCTATCCGCGAACGTGAAAATCAACAACCCGATTGTTAAGCGCGATTCGTCTTTTCGCGCGCTCCCTTTAAGGTCGAATCTCCTTTGCGCGTCTAGACGCAGCGTTTTGCGATCCATACTCCATTTGTCGTAGCTCTTTTTTTTATTATAGAAAATCTCATATGAGATTTATTACAACATAATTACAAAACAGAAATACACTACATACAATACAGAGTATGAAGATTACAAAACAGAATAGGTTTCTTGTAGAAATACAGATATTATAATACGAACATATGATTAATAGGAACAGTATATGAACTGAGAGAAAAGAGAAAAAAAAACTTATACTTTAAGGCCACAGCTTTTAAAAAATGATAACACGTAATGACAGGCCCTAATATTAGGTTTGTCTATCATTACTGAGACATCCATTGGAAGCTGGAAGTCTATTTTACTGAGTTTATTAATCAATGGTAGTCTCCCATCATTGTATAAATTACAATGCCACAAAACATGATTCAGCGACTCATCTTCATCCCCACAACTACACTCAGGATTATTAATGAAACCAATGCGTGCTAGGGAAGAAGCTAAATGGTAGTGGTCAGATCTACACCTATTTATACTGACAATGGTTGAATGGGATAAATTTAACTGAGAAAACCAAGGAAGTCGATTTTCATTAAAATAATATCGAAAATAGGTTTTGCCTTTCAGAAGACCATCAGCCTTTATGGAGGCGAGAGAGTTGTCAAACATATTTTTGAAGAAAGACTCGAAGCAATCGGTGAAAGGAATGCGGGAAATAGAAGGAACATATCGTAGCTCTTTTCTGTGCCTCTGGACGCACAAGTTTGCGTTGCTATGATGCAATTTGGTATATCTATCCTTGCTTTTCACTTGCGAAGAAAAGCGAAAGAGCATCGCCCAAACTCAAACACGTGCGTCGAATGGCGTCGATCGATTTACTATACATATGTGTTGGGCGCACACGTTCGCGTTTGTTTTTTCGCTTCGAGACCTCTGAATGTTGCTCTAGATTCAAACCCACGCGTTTTTTCACCCATTGCTTCCGAGGCAGTCCAAACGCAGAGCCATGCATTTGTCTGACCATCGATGTCATCGATGCCATTAAAATTATTTTTCATTTTTTTTATTTTTCCTCGCGGCCCTGGCTCGTAACAAATAGTTGGTGTGTATTCATATAAATTTAAATGGAAATTATTTCATAGTTTTTAGTGAATTTTTTTAGTGCTTTTCGATGTCGGTTTAATTTATTTCAAATATCAACATTTTAAGTGTATACACTTTTGTTTTCACTATAAGCTCCTAAAAACTAATTTCTATGGGTGTGTAAGCTCTAGTCTTACAATTTAGTGGAAAAAGGTTGACACGGTTTTTTACAACTCTGTAAAATCAACAATTTTTAAGATATCGAAAAATCCTTTGAGATTCATTCATAGATCACTAAAGACTAGGGGTGTGCGAGTACCCGTAATTTACGAGCTGAGCTAAACTTGATTCGATTGCTAAAGACTACAACATATTTAAATTTAAACAAAATCCGGAACAGTAGTCCGGAAAGTGTCCGTTTTCGCATCAAATGACTCTATTGTAAGGGACTTGCGACACCCGGTACAAACTTTTAATTGTCAAACGATTGACAAGACACAATCGTGAAATATACTACAATATTCCTATGGGATATTGTTTCTTGGCGTAGACGCGCACGCCTAGACGCAGTTCTGATGTGAAGTATGACGAATGGAGTATAAATGGCGCTAGAATAACAAAACGCTGCGTCGAGACGCGCAAAGGAGATCCGACCTTTACGTCGCTACCTCGCGTCAACCAGAGTTGGGCGTTATTCGAATGAAATTTCATTCGAATAACCAAGAGAATAAAAATTGCGAATAAAGTCACTTTATTCGCAATAACGAATAAATTTTTATTCGAATAAATGTTTATTCGAATAACCCAGCGAATAAAAATTGTATATGTTATCAATCGTCAACCCGTATCTCGTCTCGAGAAGCCTCAGCTCAGGGCTTCGAGTGTCGGCGTCGGGTTCCGGCGTGTGCCTTGCCCGCCGTCACAGCTGCACTTATTCTCGGCCTTTATTCGCTGCGGTCATTTAGAATAACGAATAACGAATAAAAGTTCCAGGATTTATTCGACAATAACGAATAACGATTTTATTCGCCGAGAATTATTCGTAGCTTGCGAATAACGAATGACACTTTATTCGCTATTCCTTATTCGTTATTCGAAATAAAATTTGCCCAACTCTGGCGTCAACCGTGTACTAACTGTAGTTCTAGAAGGTTTTAGAAACTCTTCGGTCTGGCTTTACTCTAGAATTTTCTATACATGCTACAATCTAATATATTTTGTTCTGTGGGGAGTTGGTTTGGAAAAATGTTATGGAAGGGAATAGGTTTAAAATAATCATAGACATTAATTTACAAGATCTTTATTGAACAAGTGTGCAGCTATTAGCTCGACATTATCCTTTATTCGTAAGATACTGAAAGTTCTTACGAATAGAGGATAATGCCGATTGCCCAGGTCTCACCACGAGGAGGTTGCTGCACAAGAGACCCGGAAAGGGAGTCAGAACGAATGCAATATTCCTTCTGGCTCCCTTTCTTACAACGCCAGACTTATACTAAGTTACGCAAGTACGTCGAGTAATTATCGCGGAGCAAAAGGGTGTGAATTGGAGAAGAAGTCTCCGATCCACGGGGGACAAAAAGCAAATCAGGCAGAAGGCTCTGATTCTTTCGAAAAGAAAAATCAAACCAGAGCAGAAGGCTCAGGTTCGAGGGTAACGCGAGCAATGGTCGAGAGGGGTTCCGACACCGATACCAACTGCAACAACCACCTGCCGCCAGAGACGGACATGGGTGGAAAAATTTTACCGATGAGTGGTAAAGGCCGAAACCACGCGTCTCGACCCCCCCATTAATATATAAACTACCGCGAACTCCCGTACCAATAAATATGGTACATACTACTTGCGAGCAAAGGTGTCCGACACAGTAGAAGACTGTGTCGGAGTAAAAAAAAAACGAACAAAGTGAATTTACGGCGATAATTACTCGACGTGTATACAACGACGATCTTAATAACTATCGCACAAAATAAAATATTACTAACTAACGTAACTTAATAATACGGTGCTGTCTTCGGTGCTGTGTCCTCTTCGTCGACGATGAAAGACGTCCAGCTGTTGCATTCTAACTGAAATAGACTAATTATAATTAGACGCAACACATATCCCGCACTCGAGTGCGAATTCCTAATTGAAACCTACAAGAATTCAGCAAACGAGAGCAAACCAGAATACAAGAAAACCAGGAAAACCAACAAACGAGCTCACGAGAGCAAACCAGAAAAGCGAGTTCATGAAAACGAAACTAACCCCGCACACGAGTGCGGCCTGACCAAACTATAAGCGATTCGGGTAGCCCCAGGGACGCGACTCCCCGTACTCACTCACCATCCCACCTTACCGATGGGATCGAGAGTGAGCCCCTGAGGGAACTCCGATCGGAGGAATACCAATTTTAAAGAAGATGTGAACATTTTTCGAAGAGGAACTTGTGAAAGTTCCGATGCGAACACTTATTAAATCAGAAATTAAAATTGTCTTGTTCCCTGACTGAATGAGCACTTCGAAATAACGAACCGAAGGTGGCCAAGGGTAAACGATGAAAGCATCGATGTACCCTTGGCCAACTGCGAGCTAGCTGAAAGTAAATTCATATTCAATTCAATGAAATATGTTGTAACATTTTGCATTCATAAATTCGATTACACATTGTTATCAAAAATTGTATACATGCAGCTATTAGCTCGACATTATCCTTTATTCGTAAGATACTGAAAGTTCTTACGAATAGAGGATAATGCCGATTGCCCAGGTCTCACCACGAGGAGGTTGCTGCACAAGAGACCCGGAAAGGGAGTCAGAACGAATGCAATATTCCTTCTGGCTCCCTTTCTTACAACGTCGAACTTATACTAATGCACTAAACAAGTACGTCGAGTAATTATCGCGGAGCAAAAGGGTGTGAATCGGAGAAGAAGTCTCCGATCCACGGGGGAGAAAAGGCGAATCAGGCTGAAGGCTCTGATCCTTTCAAGAAGAGAGAAAAACTAAGCAAACCAGAGCAGAAAGCTCTGGTTTGAGGGTAACGCGAGCAATGGTCGAGAGGAGTTCCGACAACAATACCAACTTCAACAACCACCTGCCGCCATTGACGGACATGGGTGGGAAAATTTTACCGATGAGTGGTAAAGAGCGGACACAACGCGTCTCGACCCCCCCATTAATATAAACTACCGCGAACTCCCGTACCAATAAATCTGGTACATACTACTTGCGAGCAAAGGTGTCCGACACAGTAGAAGACTGTGTCGGAGTTTAAAAAAACGGACAAAGTGAATTTACGGCGATAATTACTCGACGTATTTACAACGACGATGTAAAATATGAACAATTAACGCGCGCAAGCCGAGCAATTATTGTTGACCAAAAGACTAAATGCAAAACAGGGATGAATCAAAGCAGAAGACTTTGATTCGCAAAAAAGAAACATGAACCAGAGCAGAAGGCTCTGGGTCGGGGGTGACTCTAAGACAATAATTGCTCGGCAAATAAAACTAACTTAAAAATAGGCAGTTGTCATCGTGGTGAGTCCTCTTCTTGGTATGTCCTCTTCGACGACGTTAGAAGACTCAGGGAAGAATCAGGGCTGTTGTATCCTAACTGAAACAGACTAATGATAATTAGACCTAACACAAATCCCGCACACGAGTGCGAATTACTGCATGAAATCGGTGAGAAAGCAGAAACCCAGAAAACGGAAAACCAGAAAACGGAAAACCAGAATACGGAAAACCAGTAAACGAGAAAACCAGAAAACGAGAAAACCGGAAAACGAGAAAACCGGAAAACGAGAAAACCGGAAAACGAGAAAACCGGAAAACCAGAAAACGAGAAACCCAGAAAACGAGAAACCCAGAAAACGAGAAAATCGGAAAACTAGAAAACCGGAAAACCAGACAACGAGCTCACGAGAACCAAACTAACCCCGCGATTCGGGTAGCCCCAGGGACGCGACTCCCCGTACTCACTCACGGCCCCAACCGTGAGTGAGCCCCTGAGGGAACTCCGATCGGAGGAATACCAATTTTCAAAAAGATGTGAACATTTTTCGAAGAGGAACTTGTGAATGTTCCGATGCGAACACTTATTAAATCAGAAATTAAAATTGTCTTGTTCCCTGACTGAACGAGGACTTCGAAATAACGAACCGAAGGTGGCCAAGGGTAAACGATCAAAGCATCGATGTACCCTTGGCCAAGTGCGAGCTAGCTAAAAGTAAATTCATATTCAATGTAATGGAATATGTTGTAACATTTTGCCATTCTTAAATTCGATTACACATTGTTATCAAAAATTGTACACGTGCAGCTATTGGCTCGACATTACCCTTTATTCGTAAGATACTGGAAGTTCTTACGAATAGAGGATAATGCCGATTGCCCAGGTCTCACCACGTGGAGGTTGCTGCACAAGAGACCCGGAAAGGGAGTCAGAACGAATGCGATATTCCTTCTGGCTCCCTTTCTTACAACAGCGTACTTATACTAATTTACTACGGAAGTACATCGAGTCATTATCGAGAAACTTGGTTGGCAAAAGTGTGAATTTGACAAACTGAAGCAGAAGGAAGAACACAAGTCCAACATCAGAAATATAAAAATCTTTCGAACACTGAACTGTGAAAGTTTCTTCTCCGATGGAAATTGCAATAAGGATATTGGAGGTAAACATTGAAATGATTGTGCAGTGAATACACTTGAAAGTGGACACAGGACAAGCATACAAGAATATTTGAATTAAAACTCACCAGGGAACCTCTGGTCACTCCTGGTCCACCCCTGGTCTCCAAGGACCTCCTGGAACACTCGCTACCGCAACCCGTCCGCCCCTGCCGACTCCGCCGTCCCGACTGACTGACTGACTAACTGTGTCACTGACTAAGCGCTCTCGTTTAGCTGTCTCCCCCCACTCCTCTACCATCGATCGATTCGATCGCCGAGTTAGTAATTATTGATAAATTTGTTATTTCTCGCTGTTCAATGTTTATAACAATTTCTTTTGCCAACGATGCCTACAACCACTTCCTTGACCATCTGACCACCTAATTTTTTTCTAAAAATATGCAATAGAACTCGAAATATAGAATAACATTTATAACATGAATATTTCCGCGCGTTAATTTATTCGATACAATTCACAAAGAAATTTATTATTTCTGGTTGTTCAATGTTTATAACAATTCCTTTCGCTAACGATGTTAACCAGCACTCCCTTGACTATCTGACCATCTAATTTTTTAGTCAAAATAGACAATAGAACTCGAGATGCAGAATAACTTTTAAACCGTGCACATTCGCATTAATTTATTCAACATAAATACTACGATAAATTTATTGATTCTATCTGTTCAATGTCTATAATAATTCTTTTACCATTTTAATTGTTTTTAGTAAACTCTCCCTTACTCTGTTCTTCAACATATTCCCTTTTCCACAGATAGATTGTTCGAACATGTATGTATGAAAAAGTGTAAGGTAATAATTCTCGTTTATGAAATACTTTGAAAGTAGAAATTGAGGTATCTCATATAAAATTTAAAGTCGGAATCGGTGATTTTCCGAAAATTATGCTTCAATGCTTTCATAATATTTCTAGGAATCTTTTGTCCTTGAGTTTTGCATTTAATATTGTAAATCTTAAATAACGAACACTAAAACATCGTCTGAAATATCTGCTTAACTTGGAATATGTTCGGTGCAGAATGTAAAATTTATGATAATCGATTTCACCGAGGAGAAACACAGTCTCTCGTAGGTGTCAAGATGCTTGTGGTGGCAATTTGCCTTCTCACCACTTCTCACCGCCGAGAATCTCCTCAGTGGCCTTCTGTACCGACGAAATGTCGTCGATGCTTCTGTTTCTCACTCCAGTCAAAATAAATCCCAGAGGGCGTAAGAGAACACCAAAAATTTTCCCGGGACACGTAGTCCCGTAAGGCTGGCAGTCTTTAACAGTATCTCGTCGGTGCTTTTGTTTTTTACTGCTTTTTAGTAGGTTCTGATCCAGACTAAAGATAATGTAGGAAATGTAACACTATAGAAACTTCCGAATTTTGGCACATTTTGCGCCACTAACCCTTAGCTTACGACTGCTTGTGACGGAGCGAATTATTTGAATATGATTCCACAAATTATAAACTTATATTTCACTAAATAAAATTGTATTAATTACGTCTAAATGCATTATCCATTAAAGTACTACTTCGAGTAGACAATAATCATTAAACAAAAAGGATACAAGATCAAATATTCAAATTATATTTATTACTGGTACAGTAGGAAAGTTTGTGAATCGCTCAAAAGATTAGATCCACTGATATTCTTTAATTGGACAAGTAATCTCGTGTTACTACAATACATTAAAAGTAACAGCCCATATTGAAAGCATATTTTGAACGATTTAATGAATGAAATTAAATTTTAATAAATTCCTGGTTCTTCTAATGTTACGTATCTGCAACTATGTTTTTCTTGTTTTACGTATAGTTTAATATGTAGGATCATATTGTTTTATACAATTAATAAACAGAGTACCTGAATTTGTTCAGAGGTGATCAGACGACCAAGTCAGAATTTAGTAATAACACTTTCGTTTGTTCAAATTGGTTTCTTAAACAGCTTGTAACAAATGTTTTTATTATTTTGTTCAACTGTTTCGAAGCTTATGGATGGAAAAGGATAGCAGCAGGTGGATGCGGAGCAGGTGTAGGTGTGAAAAGAAACAGCGTTCCGTCTAATTTTTCTGTAATTTATAATTAATGGTAAAGTTTTCTTGTTTTATAGTAATCGAACAGTTATTAATAGCCTAATTAAATTCCGATTAATTTTTATACAAACAAAAATAAAAAGAAAGGGTGAGTTACACTCAACGGCGTGGCACGAACCACTGCCACCTCGTTCGCGCACGGAAAATAATGGAAAAAAAAAGAAAGAAAAAATCGTAACTTCTGTTTCTGCGGTTCGTCGCCATTCGTTCCACGTTTCGACGATGACAGAATGTCGAACTCAATCGCATTTATTCCACTCTCGCTTTGCGACGTGTAACTCGCGTCTGTCCTGTGCCCGTCCATCCTTTCTTATGAAAAGAAAGAATGAAACACTGACTCTCACCAATATTCGGACACTCTAACTAAAAAAAGACGATAACTTTTTTTAACACTTTACGAGCCAGACAAAACGTGTTTCTTCAATTTTCAATATTCCACAAAAAGAAGTTGTAAAACGCGACTTTCACTATTTCCTCTACAATTCCGACCAACTGGAATTTTCATAAAATATTTCTTTCCACATCATTTAGTCAGTGACGGCTCAAGTGGAGGCCCCAACCGATAAAAATTTTTGGACCCTGAAACTGAAGTTTTAGAAATATTAATGGAAAGAAAACGCTTCTAAGCTTATGAACCAAACAGAAATACTAATGAAAATATTTCATATGGTTACAGATTAAATAAATTTCGACATTCCAATATTAAAGAAAATTATCGTTTTTCAAAAACCGTCCGAACATTTATGAGATTCACAGTACCGCGCGTACACACACACGTACTCATACACAACACACGCATGTTCACACACCATGCTCACACACACACACACACTCGTTCTTCGTTCTCTCCCGTATAAATAAAATAGTTCTATGAATAATGCGAAGTGTCATTTTGTGTACACGAAAAAGAGAAACCGTAACCACGGCTCGGCACGATCCACGCACGCTGGAGGTTCACCGTTTCCGGTGCCTCCGTGTCCCCGTTCGCTCTCTGCTTCCGCATTCTCAGTCTCACACTTTCCCGTCCATGGTTTCGCCGTAATTATCTCATAATCATAACGTAAATTTAACCTTCGAAAACTTAGAAACAAAAATGATTGGTAACCACCGTGTCGCTTCGAGTCCGCGGCGCAAGCCTACCCTTGTTTCCTCCTCGATGAACGCGTGAAACAGGGGAGGCGGGGGGAGGGAGAGGCGTCCAACCGATTTTGCCGAGGATCAACGCGAATATTTCACCGGAAAAAAACAAACGAAAGGGTGTGTCTTCCGGTTCCTGAAAGATCGGCAACACCGATTCGTTCGAACACCTTTTCCCCTCCATCCCCCTCGGCTCAGCGTTTTCCGTGTCGAAAAGCAGAAATGCCCTATGAGATCATCGATCCCTTTCGCCAATCGTTGCTTACAATCGAATTGTTTTTTTTATTTTCGCGACAGAGAAGGAAACTCGAAATGATCGGCGCGCACCGCGTGATCGAGCGATCTTTTATACGAGACGCGTTTGTAAACCTCTCTCGTCGTCTTTGCTTACGTTCCCATCCGTGTGTACAATATACATTTATCTTCATGTAATCATTTAATTAATTAATTATTTATTTTATTTATTTATTCATTTATTTTATTTAGATTTTTCCTCTTGTCTTCGAATCGGTGTCGCGTTGCGGGGCGACGCTTTCGGGGCTCACTTACGATCTAAACAAGTACTCCTTAATATTACATATATATATATATTTTTTTTTGATCCACGTATATGTACGCGTACATATACATAGATAATCGATACATACATATACAATAATACATTGGTTTGGCGAGAAAGTGATTTCGAACCGAATCTGTCCCTCGGTGTCGAATTGAAACAGTGACACAAAATAAAAAAAATTTCGATGTTCTTTTAGTCAAATTGATGAGTTAACCCCTTGCACTCGGAGATATTTTAACTTGCAAATTAAATATTTATTTCGACTTAGAAAAATTCTATTCTTTATGATTTTTTTTCGACCTAGAAAAATTCCATTCTTTATGATTTTTTTTCGTCCTAGAAAAATTCCATTCTTTATGATCTTTTTTCATTTCATGGATATGAAATTGATACAATACTTAAATGTTTAGTAACTGATTAGATACCAACATATTTAATAATGTAAACAATATTTTGAATAATGTACAGCAACTTTTAGTGGTGACTCTGAGTCACCACTCGAGTGCTAAGGGTTAACATTTACATCTTCGATGTAAATGTTATGTGTTCCGCATTGAAAAAATAAAAGTCACACAAAGTTTCGGGAAAATTCACCTGAAAATAACAGAACAGTATAACTTATTTCGGGAAAACTGTGTCAAGTTGACACGAGGAACGGATGAGGGTTAAAGTGAAACAGAGAAGTCAATTTTTTTTACTCGAGCAATCAATTTTAACGAATAAGATATTTTTCTTTCGTTTCTATGAACTTTTTCCAAAGAGATAGAATAAGAAAATATTTTATTGATCAAAGTTTATCGCTTGAATAAAGAAAATCGGTTCTAATTTCACCTTAAAATACCGAAAAATCACTTTCTTGTTAACCCAATATATGTATGCATATATATATGTCATGTTTATGTATACGTACACATATGTATACATTCATAAATTCATATGCGGGTATATATGTACGCACATATAATATTGTTTCATTATTTGAAAAGAATGAGTGGTACTCTCTTTCGTTATCGATAGGAAAAATGTATCGATCGATTTTGCAATTGCGTATAACATAGACGCGTCCAGCGCATAGAAACATAAATAAATAAATATAAACGGTTTGTATATACATATGCTCGGGTGTACTGTCGGGTTGATGTGCGGTGGGTGAAGGGTGGAGGGCTTAAAGGATGGGTTTTAAAGGAGAGGGTTAAGGGATGTAAAAGGGATACAGTATATCTGATATATTTTCATTCGCGGCAGCTATAGTTTATCTTACATCTCTATTATATATTTATGTGTATAATTACTTATATTGTTGTCTTTCTATTATTTATATTGTTCCGGTTTGATTCTTTAACATTCTGTTTCGGTCACGTGACTTGCAGGGCGAAGTGGATACTCGCGGAGCGAAATTCGAACGAGTCGATTCGAAGCTTCAAGTAAAAACGAAATTTTACTTTCAATTTTAATCGTCAGATAATTGACAGATTATTAGAAAGTTTGTGAAACATAATCGATCGACATACGTCCTTCAGGATGAGACTTTATCTTTCTAGGTGCTGTAAAATGTTCAATAGTTTGTTTTCTGTTGTAAAATGTGCTTTCTTAAAGTGTGACATTGTAAACGAAACTCGTATCAACGAGGTGAAGTATTGTTTTGTAATTGAGTAGTGTATCATCAAAATTTTGGATAATTTTTTCAGTCTGTTTTAATTGTAATATTATTATCAATTTTTATTAGTATTGTGTTTTGCTAAAAATATGTTCGTCACTGCAAATACTGCAAAACTAAAATGCTGCGAGTGGACGTGACAAATTTTGATGTTACACTACAATTATTGTTTATGCAACTATTTCCTAGGTGCTGTAAAATGTTCAATAGTTTGTCTTCCGTTGTAAAATGTACTTTCTTAAAGTGTGACATTGTAAAACGAAACTCGTATCAACGAGGTGAAGTATTATTTTGTAATTGAGTAGTGTATCATCAAAATTTTTGATAATTTTTGCAGTCTGTTTAATTATAATATTATTATCAATTCTTATTAGTATTGTGCTTTGATAAAAATATGTTCGTCACTTCAAATATTGAAAAACTTAAATGCTGCGAGTGGACGCGGCAAATTTTGATGTTACACCACAATTAGTGTTCATTAAAATTACAGCAATTAGTTCCGATGAGCGTATGTACGTTTCGTGGAAAAATCAAGTATTTCGAACGATGATCGTCGAAATTTTCACTGATCAATTAAATGTTATACGTTGAATCAGCTCGTCGATCGTTCTACAAGTATCCCGTCGCCCTGTGCGTAATAAGGAACAAAGAAAAACGTAGCGACAACGCATCAGCGTTTATCTCTACCAACGTCCTAGTAAGAAAATAATACTTTATGAGAAACGAAAACCGAGAAGGAACCATAATATATATATATTCTATAGTCGGTACTGTCTTGTTAAATGTCGTTAAATATGTACAGGATGCTTGAAAATAAACATCCTCCGAAGATCATCACCCAGATCATTTCTCGTATAAAATAAAGATAGACTCCTCCCATTCTGTGGAAGACGAGGGTCAGTGGACAAAATCTCTCTGTTTCTATCGTTATTCTAAGAGACGAATAATTCGGTAATTAATTCGCAGGACGTTTACCTTGAAGCAGCAGGTAGAATTGCGTGTGCGTGTTGTTTTGATTGAGGTAGAAGCGGTTTCGTATACACTTATATTACACTATATGTGGTCGTGCGCACACGATAACTGACGACGATCATTTTTCGCAACCCTCACCGTTGGGACTTTTCAAATTGATTTGCAAACGGCTGAAAATTTATTCAAATTGCGAGCACTTTCGATAGTCTTTCGTGTACAGAGGTGGGCATTATTTGGCGAAACAAATATTTCCAATACTATTTAATTTTTTTGATTTCATTTTGCTTGAAGAATATAGTATTTTGAAGAAGATGTACAATTTAGAAAATGAAAATATTTCTGTTTTAATAATCTGTAGCTGAAAATCAAATATTTCTATTTCAACAGTTTGATCTGGAAAATAAAATATTTCTATTTTCTAAGAACTGTATAAACATACAGTCTTATCTTATCGTTAAGAAACGATTTACACTCATTAATGTATTGAATTCGAACCGCCATAATTTTCAGCAATAATATTTAACCTTGAAATTGAAAATAAAAAGAGAAAATAAAAATATGTTCAATATTCTTCAAATGAAATGCTAATTTCAAAAATTACTGCCTCAAATAACTTATTTTATTTTCAAAAATTACTGTATGAAAGAAAATATTTCATTTTCAAAGTTGTACACATACTTCAAAGTAAATAGGATTATTTATTATTTACTATTTTCAAAAAAGAAAAAGGGTACACGGCATTCGCAACGGTGAGAATTGTATAATGGTCAGTTTCCTCCGAGTACAGGATAAACAAAAATGATGGACGATGATGGGTATTCGAGGGATAAGATAAATGCACCGGGTTTTCACCCGCTGTCGAAGAATCTTGGGCGGAACAGGAAGTGCCTCTTTCCAAGAATGACGTTTGCGGAAAGCAGAAACATCGTTGATCGAAATCGAACTGAACTGAAAATTACAAACAAACTAACCTGCACTCTGACACAGTGGCGTCCGAGATTTCGGAGGATCCATTGGAAACTAAACGTTAATTAATACTTAGCGAACGATGGCGTCGAGTACTCGACTCAATAAAAAGATCGAGGAACAGGTGAGCGATGCTCGAAGAGAATAATGGCGAGAAGGTTGATTCACGGTGGGACAGTTGTTCGATAGAAAAATAAATGTATACGCGTGGACACCTATCAGCCTCCCAAGCGTACGTCCAAAGCGGCCATCAAAGAACAGTGCGTCAACAAGAAACAATAACTGATCGTTCTTCATGGTTGGTTGTTCGAGGAGGAGAAACCAGACGCCAATTAAGTCGAAGAACATTCGAAAGTGTTCGAGAATCAAGCTTGTCTTTATAGTTGAAACGAAATGAATGGGTAAACTTGACGGACTCAAAATTCCAACCTTTTTCGAATGAATTATGATTTATTTGTTATATGATTCAGTAGATTTGTGTGCAGTCGAAATGTGAATCATCTGGGATCAATGATGCAGGATTTATAATTGCTTCAAGTTGAGCATTTTTCACTTTGATAGGAAACTACAATCCTAATCCAATCCTGAACCATCGATTCCAGAGGATCGAAATCAAATCCACTGAATTGCATATAAAATACATCATAATTCATTGAAACAACTCCGAAATTTTGAAATCGAACTTCTTTGAACCACGTAAATGGAATTTGTTATTTAACTCGCTAAAGAGGTGTACGAAGCTAGCGAGATGAGACTCTCTGCCAATAATTCGACGACAATCGATAGCAGTCATTGTTCAACAACCTTAACCGTGCTAATGAACAGAGAAACAGAGTGATGAAGAGCGAGAGAGAGAGAGAGAGAGAGAGAGAGAGAGAAAGAGATATCTATCAGAGAAAGAGAAACGGTAATACTAGACGCACACCGACGATCCCTACTATACACTTGACTATTGCATCGCTTGATTATTGATTTATGTTTATTTAAATCTTATCGACTATTATACTTTGTAGTTTGTACTTGGTTTTCATATTCCTGAGAAAAGGACTCATGGCGAAGGACCGTTCGCGAATCGACGGCCCTCTCCGATTTCCAAATTATGATCTCGGTTACATCGTCTGCGATCCTTTATGCTTGTTTCCTTTGTCCTACGACTTCTCGATAATCCATCGAATGTATCGCAAGGAAACTGTGTTTATAGTTTATGTACAGTGAGAGAGAAATAGAGAGAAACATTTATTCCATGTTTCCTCATCGTGTTTTTTCGATATTCACCCCTTTTTTTCCGTTTTCCATTGTTTTCCTTCTTTTTATTCACTCTGCACCCTGTATGTCGTGTGTGAGGTAGCATTTGTACTAGTGTGTGACGAAGTATTGTGATCCGTTATTGTGACGGACGGCGGTCAGGATCGCGCGTCGACGAACTGGTCACGGAAGGACTCGGCGATCGTTCCTGGCAGTGTCGAGTTCTTACAGTCTTTTCCGGTTGGATTAGTGTAAACGGGTCGAACGATCGTGTGAACGAACTTGAACGCGAGAGATATTCGGCCGAGGGTGTCTCTGACACGACTGTTCGCGCGACGACCTTTACGTCTATGTGGTAACCTTAAAACGAGGTTGAGCAGTCTGCGATTTATTCGCGTAACTAGCCGTAAACTATTGAGAGCTATCTTGTATAAAATATTATAGTAACAGTCGAGTTATGGCTCGGGGGAAGAAGAGGCGTGGGGTAGCGTACAAGGGTAACTTTTAAGACATTATCGTGTCTCGAGTTGACTGCCATGGATTTCTATGTTATCAGACTGCGGATTTTGATGCGATATAAACATTTACACGCGTCACATTAGTGATTTAAATTTTCTACAATATTCAATGACACTTTATCGTTTTTGTGGAAATTAATCTGGGATCGTCCGAGGACATAAAAGTGTACAATGATTTTGATACTTGTCGACAGAACTGTCAACAGACTTTTCATCTAACAATTATTGAAACTATGAATCTTACATGGAAATTGATTCTGGAAATTTCTTTATCCAAACACAAATATTGTGATAGAAATTGCTAGGTAGGGTTAGTATTACCTTAGCACTTGAGTGGTGATTCAGAATCACCACTAAAAATTGCTGTGCCACTATTCTAAATATTGTTTACATTATTAAATATGTTGGGATCTAACCAATCGTCAACATTCAAGTATAATATGACGTATCGTATCAATTTCATATCTATAAAATGAGATAAATCATGTAGAATTGAATCATGTTAAAGTTGACGACAGTACTGTCAACAGATTTTTCATCTAACAATTATTGAAACTATGAAGCTTACATGGAAATTGATTCTGTAAATTTTTTTATTCAAACACAAATATTGTGATAGAAATTGCTAGGTAGGGTTAGTATTAACCCTTAGCACTCGAGTAGTGATTCTGAATCATCACTAAAAATTGTTATGCCACATAAAATGTGCCATATAAAATGAGATAAATCATGTAGAATTGAATTAGTTTAAAAGTGCAAAGGGTTAAAAATGTTTTAATCTACTCGGTACATAAGGGTACTTGTACTTGTTCATTTAAATTCTTCTTCCACGTTGCATTAAATCTACTCATTCATGTCATATCTGCGTAGAAATCCGCTGTCTATTTATCGCTTACAAATCCGCAGTCGTTTAAAATGAATCTAAAGAGATACTAATAAAGAATCGATCTGTACAGTCTAGTAGAACATTGATATGTAGAAAACTTGAAGCTGACTGGTCAAATGTTTGTCCTCTTCTTCCCGGAGATCACAGAATTTCGTTCTGTCCACAAGCACGCGTGTGTCGCCTGAATATAAACTGAACTAAATGCATTTCTATAACCTTGCAGCTACTGTGATATTTCAACGTGACAAAGTGGTCTGTCAAATATTTCTTGTTTCAAGATATTTAAAGGAAAAGAATACTAACACCAAATGAATATCATATAATGTTGAAATAACAAGTACCATCTAACGATTTATTATTGAAAATATCGTAAAAGTTACTTTGAATTAATTCAGTTTAAAATAATGTCATATGAATTGACTGATAAATTGATTGTTTCTTTCAATTTTCTCCTAGACCACTTTTATAATTATGAGCACATGTTAACATAATATGTTGACGGTTCAGCCTGCCGTTTCTTTTATATACTTTGTACATTATATAAATGTCTGCTAAAACAGTAGATTGACGTGATCAGTTTTGCCTTTGAATTAATTCATTTTAAAATAATGTCGTATGATATAACTGATAAACTCATTGTTCCTTTAAATTTTCTCCTAGACCACTTTTATAATTATGACCACCTTTATAATTATTATACAAATCTCTGTCAAAACAGTAGATTGACAGAGATTGTAGTTCTCCAGTTCAAATAAATTCCCATAACAGTTAATCTGCACACCGTAGCTAAAAGGTTAAACAACGCTAAGAAATCAGAAATCGACGACACTAGTCCTAGGACAGAACCTGTTGTCGCGCGAAAAGAAACTTTCGAGTCACTCTCGCCTTGTCAACGATCGGTATGTAATGTGCGTGAATGATGAGCTTAATTAAAAAATGGGGAACACATCGAATCCTCGACCGTTTGCCGTCGACGCCGCCGCCATTGCGCCGTTCCTCGTTTCGACCATAAACGTTTCATATATGTATAACATATACATACACAAATCATGAATCATCATTACCGTAATCTATCATTATCGTCGCCCTTATTGTGTTAAGATTATTACAGCGTGTATAGTAGTAAGTCCTACGAGAAAAAAAACTCGCGATCCACGCGCGGCCATCAATTTATTGCCGGCTCGATCGTTCGTTCCCCCTCTGTGTTCATATTTCCTTCGATTTACCCCTTAAACGTTAAGTTTACTTTGTACTATAAGTCACAGCGATCCGATCGAAGACAACGTAATCTCTCGATCAGAAAACGCTGCACGCCGAGTTCGAAGCCCCGCCCCACGACACCACGCCCCTACGGGGACGTCAATAATTATTAATCGTAAATCGTTAATATTTTTTTTCTGTTCTTTATCCTTGCCGCCGAAGAGAATCTCCATTATCCACGTTTTCCCTAATGCTCTCGGTACCATGATCCTTACGTTCTCTATATCAATGTTTTTTTTTTTATAATTATATATATATATAATCTCTATATATATATGCTTTTTAAATATGCTTATGCGTGCGTGATACATGTACTATGCAATCAATTACCAACTATGGTATAGTACTATCAATATACTATACGATGATCAAACAGTATAGTTAGTTGCCAGGTGCACACCGCGCGCGCGCGCGCGCCGTCTAAGTGCAGAGATAACATCGACCCCTCCGACGAATATATATATATTCGTCTCTCTCTCTTCCGGCTAAACAAAATCTCTCTAACCTCCGTCGAGCCCCAACCCCTTCAAAACCACCCCTGCAACAATCGTTCTTCTTAGCTCTCTGTTCTCCAATCCAACCCCCTTTCTCTCCTCGACGCGCTCGACTTTCTATCGAAATTGCAGTGACCGAGGAAAATTTCTCCCGATTTTTTCCGCCTCGTTTTTCTCAGATCCGCGGAAACCCCGTTTCGCACCGCGAGCCACGGATCATCGAGACAAGGATCGAGATCGATCCTCGTTCACATATTCGCCCTTTCTGGACACGCGGTGCGAAGCTCGCCCCAAGCTGTGTCACACACGACATCTATAAAGGATTTTCAATCCGTAAAACACATATTATAGAAACAACATGCAACATTTTATCCTACGCCGTGATACAATAATGGTACATACGTGTGCGTACGTGGATGTGCATCACGTACGCACGTACTGCGCCCCTTCCTGTCCGTGTGTGTGTGTGTGTGTGTGTATCGTGCTCGTGTGTTTACTGATCGTTCGACAGGGGCAGTGGTGAGATACAGTAAAGTCGCGATCTAGGTCCATCGTTTGTTCCGAGCAGGGACAGAGATCGTGTAGAGAAACTATTCTTTTATATTCAAAGGATGCCGAACGTAGAAGAGGACAGCTATCAGATTACGTGGCACGTTTACACTGCTCTAAGTTTTTGGACTCCCATGGGGATGCCCCATGTGGAAGGGACAGTGATCGTGGAGATCCTCAGGCAGCTAGATCGCACAGTGGCGCTTGGATCAGAAAATGTTTAGCTTGTTAAATTGTCTAACAGCGCTGGCTACGAACATGTTCGCTAAAAAACAGCTCGTTCATTTTAATTACTTTCCTTCGAACTTTTTTTTTGGAGGTGCCTGAGATCGTGACGTTACTGTGTTGCGCAAGATTTCTCGCGCATGCACGGCGATTCTAATCTCTGTCAAGTAAAATTCTTGATCAAATGGGGTACCTTGAACACCCCGTAAAATGTCGGTACTTTCTCGCGAATGTAACTGTCCCAGGACTGCGAATGTTTATGCAATACACGATTTTTGTAGAGAAATTTTGAGAAAGTGGTATCAAATAGAATTCTATTTTTATTGGTAATAGAATTTGTAGAAGACAAATAAAAATCGTATTAAATTCTGTTGAATTTAATGCTACAGCATTTTTTGAACATTTTCAGATGCTGTATGAATGCACACAGATCCGCAGTCTAACTGTAACTTCTAAGTTTTATAATAAACAAGAGCGGTATATTAAAAATTTCGGTTATAACTTTTAAAATTCCGCAATTGTTAGAATGTCTAGAAAGTTAGAAAGCAAATCATAAATATAGATACACCAGTGTTTTGGACATACATGCGCGAGAAATCTTGCAGAATATCTTACCACTGAACAGGAAATGGTGGAAACTTGTACCACGTGATATCACTACTCCGCGATATACGTCACGAGTATCACTATCTTCTGATGGACGATCAGTATATGTTTCTTGTTCGTGTATGTACACGGGAATACGTTCGACGATCCTAACAACGCGACTGACACTACAGCACTGCTGGGCACATTTGTTTCAATTCAGACAAAACCACCCCCACCCTAGCGCTCACTGTCCCCTTCCAGAAAGCGCCGTTACGGTGGGGAAACGAAGACACGAAACATGTCCGGTCAGCACAAAAGAAACGTTGGTGGGGGTAGCAAGCGTTTAAGGGGCCCAATCGTGCCCAGCACAGCAATACAGGAAACTACCCTTCCAGGAGCGCCGAGATTTCGTCGACATCTCGAAACGATTCTCGATTTATTCACAATAAAACGAGAGAACGTGAACCCGTTGTCCGACTAATTCCTTCAACCTCGATTTTAGATCAAAGATTTTTAGATCAATGCTGATGTCCGATTCGGCTCGGTCATTTCTCTGTATAGTACGATTCGAGAAATTTTGAACTCGATGGCTCTACGGAACGAAGAACGAATATCGCAGATATCTCGTCGGATTGGATCCGGGAAAGATAAAGGTATATATTTTCACCGGGATTCGAGAACTTCTCCCGTCCAATAACCATCGATTTTCGAAATTCCTGTTTACTGCGTCACACCAGTACATACGCGTATGTACCGTGCACACGCGAGCGACTTGCTACGAAATTATATAACGAAACAATTAAAACGAAAAAGAACGTCCGACTTTCCAAGCCCGGAACCCTAAACCCTCTCTGGCGTCACCTCGCAACCCTTGCGCCCTTCCACGCACCTAAAGCGACAACCTAGAATGAAAGGAACAAAATAATCGAAATATATATATATAAAATATATATATAAATTTATATATACAGGGTGGTCTACCGCATCGTTGCCATCTATATGTGCCCATAATTATGAAAGTGATCTTGTTTTGCGATATTTAATTAACACTGAATGAGTTCCATATAATGTTGCAATACCAAACACTAAAAAATTACACTGAATTAATTTAATTCAACCCTTTGCACTCAAACAGTGACTCTTGAAACAGCTTTTAAATGATTAAATTCTTCTGTACTCTATAAATTGATAACAATCTAAATGTACGAGGAAACAGGTTTAATTTCATGTAAATACTGTGAAAAAGATTACATACAATAACAATCTTCTAGACTGAAAGATACGCGATGTGAAACAACTGATAAGCACATTTCTAAAAAATGTTTGAAAGATACGCGATTTGAAACAACTGATAAACACATTTTTAAAATATGTTCGCTTAGACCACTTTTATAATGATGAGCAGGTATATCCTCCTCAGTTAGAGATACTTTCAAACGTATTATTCACGACTAAATAAACGTTCTAAAGAAGCTACACAATCTTGATATTTCTAACCATCGTGCAATACAGTAGTGAAAATTAAAGTGCAGAAATTTGCAGAATTAAACTGCATCGATGATCTTATTTGTTTGCGTGTTCTAGGTATCTTTCGACATTTCTCTATCAAGATAATTTCTCACGAGTTCATGTAGAAGCAATCCATTTTGCAACGAAAATCTAGCTACGTTGAATTCGTATTACTCTTTCAACTGTCGACGTTCAACAAATACATTATTCTGTGTTACATTATCTCCAAGCTTTAAAACTTCAAATTAAATATAATATTCGCTTTCAGCATCGCTACAACTGAGAAGGAGATACCCAGGGGCGGTGACCATTCGGTGGACCAGCCAGCAGACGCGCCCCTATCAACCGAAAGAGAACGTGGAACAAGAATTCCACGGTGAAACGAGGAAACTTAACGGCTACGAAAATGCTCAACATACTTCCTAAAGATTAACTCGCCGCGCGCGTTCGGTTAGCTCCTGCTTGGCAGAGTAGCCGCGAAAACGAATCACTTAATTTTACAAAAACGAAGGAATAACGAACGAAACAAAAACCTTTAAACTCAATGAAAGTACGCGTACGTGGTTTCTAGCTGTGCATACACATACATACATACACTATGTACATATATGTATATATTTATACATGGCGTACACGTGAAACTCGATCGCGCGACGTATCCCGTGTGATGTTTCCGTGTTTCGTGTACAATTTGTCTCATTGTGTGCGCACACGCGCGCGCGCGCGTGTATGTTCCTATCATCACATACGTAAACGACACATAACACTTTTCATTTTTTTGTTTTTCGTTTAATATCCCATTACCCTTCGGCGAGCACTCGTCGTCGAATTCTCGCCTTCGTTCCCACCCGTCTACGATTAATTTCGCGTCATCTAAGTGTTTCAGTAGCCCATCCTTGGTTAAGCGATCACCCTCGCACCTGACCAGCGCGGCTTATTCTCTTCGACGTCCTGCAATCCTTCGTCACGCTCGACCATTCCACCCCTTTCTTCACCCCGCCCAACCCTCTGTTCGCTGTCGATCGGATAAACCTCGAGGCGATCGTTCGTTTCGTTCCTCGATCGTTCCTACAAGGTTACTAGAGTCGCTATTCGTAAAATAGGTTGTGTCACGGTCATCTTCGGGAACGAAACTGAACCACAGTCTCGCGGAACCTCCGTTCCTTCCCTCTTTTCATTCGCCACGTGGTGGACCACGTTCGTCTCCATTACAGTCCGAAACACGATCCGACAACGCCGCACACGGACAGAACATAGACACCGTTGCCGAATTCACCGTGGTCCGGACCTGTACTTAAGACGCACCTGGATGGACACGTTTTTCTTTTTCTTTCAAACGACCACACTTTTCCGAATCTCGCGCTGCTCGAAAATCGCTTTTCAGGAATCACGAACGCCAAACATCTCGCCGTTAGAACGATGTTGAATTGTTTTTTTTCTTCTGTTTTCTCGTTTTTTGTTTGATTGGTTGGTTTTGTTTGCTTTGTCTACTTCGTTTGTTTCGCTTCTCTTCTTCTTTTCTACTGCTTCCCCCTTATCCCCACCAGGTAAAACATACGCTCCAGATTAGAAATCACGCAGTGTCCATTCACACGCATCGTCCCAATCACGCCAGCACAGATACACGCATCCATACACGTATCTCACTGTTTCTAGTCGTCAGTTACATATTATAGTTGTACATATGCAATAATGCGGCTTTGTAAAAAAACGGATTCTATATATATATTATATGTAGAGCTTATATATCACGTGTGCTGACGATCTTCGAGGCTTCCCGGAATTCTTCGAGTTTCCACGTTTTCTGATTGTTTTCCTCAGCGGATTTTTAGTACTTGTTTTGTGCATTTAGTCGGCGTAGTATAGTGGCAAAGTTCGATGACCTGAGAGGTCCACTTTGTTTCAGTTTTCGAGAATAGCAGACTTGCAAAATAATTCTCTGGTTTGTATTAAGTTGGAGGGAAAACACATGTTGCTAGTGAGTCATTGGGAAATATTAAATATTAAATTTGTATCAGATGATTGCACAAGTTCGTGTCCGAGTCTTTTCTAATTGTAGAAAAGAATGGTGACTACATAATTGGTTAATATGTATTCTTTAAAATTTAACCATTCAATTCTATTTTCAAATCGGAAACAATGTATGCGATCATCTGATATTTTAATAAATTGATTCATACGTTATCTTTAAAATACCAAAGAACTTTCCCTCCAACCTAATAGAATGTACACCTTCGTTATTAATCCTCTGACAGCGAAGCTTTGGTCTACTATGAATCACAGTATTAAAAATCATCGACAAAAGAGTGTACAAATATCGTAAGATAAGTTGTAAACAATAAAATTGTAAGAATGGTTCGCTGCCCGAGGGGACGTACATTATCTCTTTTCCTCTACAATGGCTGTCCAATTATTCGACTGCAGATTTTCATGGAAAATGTTTATGGAAAATTGTCTTCGTTAATTGCAAATGCTTTGAGCTAATGAGTTGAAAATAGTACAAAGGACAGTACAAAGGTAAATATTGGATGATTGCGAAAATTCGTGCTCGATTTTCGAAGACCCTGACATCTTCACCTTTTACGAATCTGTACGAAATTGTACGAACGTGAAGAAAATAGTATAAAAAAGTTGCGACAATATATATAAACTTTTGAATTTAATCACGAACTTCTACAATAATCCAATATCAAATATATATGAAAAATACATGAAATCGGCAGTCTACTTATCAGGAATATTTTTAGTTCGTGTTTACAATGGTTCATGTTTCGAAGGTCTTCGTACAACAGAATAATGATTCATAGATTGAAAGCTCGATGAATCGACGATAGAAGCCTCTAGATCCCCGCTCGTACCCTTTTTCCAGGGTATAACAGCAGAAGTATAGTCCCGACGTTAACCGGACAAATAGTATCATCTCGGCTGTACGGAATGTACAGGTATATTAATTATCGTAGTCGCTCAGTGTTCCCTATGTTTTGTTAATGCTTTGTTATTATAAAAACGATGAGGTAGTACTGTCATTACGTATCTCATTTGGCAGAGAAACGCGAACGAACGTAGTCCGTCCGCGTTATCGTATCGCGCGGTTTCTAAGAAGACTAACGAAAAGAATAAAGAAGAAACACGAACGTGAAAATGAAATTGGGGGGGGGGGAAGGGTAGAAAGAAAGGTATTATGTATTGTGAATCGGCACGAGTAGAAACGGAACGGATTAATATCTGCGATCGACCGTGTCTATAACTGTTGCATCTCTGCGAATATATACATATACAATCCCCTAGCTCGCGTGTGATCTCGTTTAAACACTAAATAAATTCTCTATTCGTCTATTGTCTTTGATACCTTTCGCGGTAGGCGTATCGTTGTGAGATTAATAACTTTTGTTTAAACTTCGTCTGTAACGCAATAAGAAGATGAACAACTACGAAAGCAGGGCAAAATAGAGACAGGGAAAACAGTGGAGAGGTGAGAACAAAAGAAAGAAAGTGAAGACGTGAAACGAAAGAACGGGTTGTCGAAGAAGAAAATAAAAAGGAACGATTAAAATAAAATCATCGATATAAACGTGTCAATACTGCAACAAGTAATATCGTGGTGCCATCCTGACTAGGAGTATATCTATATATCTATCTATAAAGGTAAATGTAATATAACTATTGCATTGATTTTACATCCTATACAACCGAGCTAGCAATTAATCTATGTATCGATCGTGGTTGTCTATTGGTTGTCGTCCCCTTATTATCTCGATCCGCGACTATTGCTTCGGACAAAAGTCCGTTATTAAACATTGTAAACAGGTAACAAAGTGGTAGTGATTGTTCGCGTGACGTCAACGTCGCGCCGCGATTCTTCTCTGGCGAATTGGTCCGGGACCGGTACGCGTTAAAAGATCGATTAAAAAGAAGAACATCGGCGCAGAGAAAATCGCCGGTGAACCGTTTCGAACGCGTTGATCAGGTTGAATAGAAGAGACACCTGTTCTCGTAGATCGTCGAGATTCCATCTAGAGGATCATCCCTGCAATGCGTACACGTTCGAAACGTTCGCGCTCGCCGAGAACGATTCGCGGCCACGTTGAATACACATTGGTAACTTCTTGTCCGTCCTAGAATCGTAGTAATAATCTCATAAATCCCTTCTATAAAACGGTTACATCTATACAAAAACGAGAATCCAAGCGAATCAGAGACACGCACTCTCCTCTCTCCGGATATGTTTACACCGTTTCGTTCGGATCGCGAGCACTGACGCGCAATTAAAACAGAAAAATGAAGGAACAAAAAGAAAAGTAAAAAAAAACGGAAGAATAGAGAAACAAAAAAAAAAAACAAATAAGGAGTAAAGACAGGAGCGACTTCGGCTTTTGATAGTACAAAATGTGTGTTCTCCCGTGTGGTTTTCCCGACCCTAGGCTCTCGACATCAACAGCAATAATAGTACCGGTAAGTAGTTTAACCTCTGTAGTTCTATAAAATCAGTAGTAACAGCGTTTGTCCGTTTATCTCTTCGGCGAGTGCGGTTTCTCATCAAATATGCAGATTAATAATCCCTTAATCATCAATGGTAACGTTCGAACTATCGTTAATATAGAGTATAAGGTAGCGGCAGTAGACACATTTCTATTACATCTATTATTTCGCAACAGCGCTTGCACCAAGTGTTATTTGGTCGGTATATATACATATATATATAATATACTATATATATATATATCTATGTATATATATATATATATATATGTATATATATATGTATATATGTATATATATATATCATCTGTCGACCCATCCTCGTACGAAGAAGGACGGTTAAAAAATAAAGACGGAAAACAGATTCATCATCTTCTTCTTCTTTCATCCCCGTTTTGCTTTAAAAAAATTGCTCCGCTTATACAGTATACGAGTTCACCTGAGAGAGACGCGGCTTCCTATTCGTTACACAAACGGCTGGAACCAACCCACCCCACCACCACTCCTAATTCGCCGCGCCGTTTTCCTAGATATCGGTTTGCTTGCAGCTGTCCGCTTTCCTCTACTCTCTATTCCTTTTTTTCATTTACTTCGTCGCGCTCTTTCTTTAAACGTTATAGTTAATAATTCTTACTTGACGTTGCACTTTCATTGACTAGTTTTGTGATTTGCAGCGTATTCGCGAGCGTACCCAAACAAACAACCCTCCAATCCCAATCTCCTCCCACCTGGCTGCCTCACCTTCTATCCGAGCGCAAACTACTATTTTGCACAGAGCAATCGGACGTCGACGTATTCCCCCGAGCTTCTTCCTCCGTGTCCTCCTACCACCGAGAGCTTCTCTGCATCCGTTTTCCAACTTCTTCCTCCTCCACGTGATCCGATCACCGGGGCTAATTTTCCTATTTCCGCGGTCAACGCCTCTTCCGTCTCATCCGAGTCATGTCCGTCTTCCTCAACGCGGGCGCGCGTCGCTTTTCGAAACGTTACCAGCTCTCCATGGAAGCGATAGATAAAATACCGAAGTAGGATCGATAGAATCCTATGCTCTCGCCTGTTGAGGAGAACCGCGACAACGTCCTCCCTGTCTGCGCGAAGCCAGAGCTCCATCAGAGACCCTTTCATCCGTAGACTCGCGGAGGACCCTCGTAATTGACAACTATTACGGACGGATCGTCGCGTTCGCTCAGCAGGGATCGCGAGGATCGTCCTTTGTAATCCTGCGGGCCGACGAGCCTCTCGGATCCTGCCGTCCGCTGTCAATTGCATCGCGGGGAGAGACCAACGATCTCTTCGACCGCCATTCGGATGCGACGTGGGATGGGTACGGCGTTGACCAACGACGAAGGGAAAAGGTGGATCCTGCGACACCTTTGCCCGCCTACTCTCTCTCTTACTCGTTTCCATCTTCGTAGTCCTTCCAGCGAACCTTATGCGCTACTTGCGGGGAACCATGCTGACTTCCAAACAAGATGGCACATGGTTGATGGTAACGACGTCGACCGACGAACCCGAAGACGTCCTCTCCCCTTTTACTGCGGTACCGTGTCCGTCACCGAGTGGTTCGACTGCTGGAACGCTTTCAGGTTTAGCTCGGCCTTGTGCTCCCGCGCGATGTGCCGTCTGACCGTGTTGTTCCGCGTGAACGTCCGCGAACAGAACGGACACGGCACTCTGATGCCTTGGTGACGCTGCCTGATGTGGGCACGCAGGTTCGTCTCGTAGCCGTACAATCTCTCGCAGAATGGACACTTCAACTTCTTGCCTGAAACATTAGAGACGATCGTTAGCATTTTTGTAATTCATAAATGTATTAAACGTTAAACGTATTAATAAAGGACATTTTATATTTTATTCCAGTCTGTTATGATCCACATAAAATATTTTTATTTTGTATAGAATCTGCTGTCTAGTTGTAACTGTGGTTTGTAAAATGTTTTTTAAAATAGTTACACGAAATTTAGAAACGTTTATGTGATTACAAAATGACAATGAATACAAAGGAGTATTGTTAGCAATTTTGTAATTTATATGTCGAATGGTTATAACTGGACAAGGAATTTTTTATGCAGTTGAGGCTAAATAAGGGGGTGTAGTTTAGTACGGTGAAAGCGTTAGAAGAATTTCAAAAATCTGTTGCATTATTGTTAACCTATTAAACGTATTAATAAAGGAAATATTATATTTCATTCCAGTCTGTTGTGAATTAACATAAAATATTTTTATGTGTCTAGTTGTAATTGTGGTTTACAAATTTTTTATAAAATAGTTACATTAAAAGTAGAAATATTTGTACACGGTGTAAAAAGAATATTCTAATTTAGTACGGTGAAAGCGTTAGAAGAATTTCAAAAATCTGTTGCATTATTGTAAACCTAGAAAACGTATTAATAAAGAACATTTTCTATTTCATTCCAATCTGTTGTGAATTAACCTAAAATATTTTTATTTTGTATAGAATCTGCTGTGTAGTTGTAACTGTGGTTTATAAAATGTTTCATAAAATAGTTACACGAAATATAGAGACGTTTATACACGGTGCAAAAAGAGTATTGATCATTCTTTTATTCGTTCACGCAAAGACAATTGTTGTTAAGAGAAAATTATCCCTAACACGCCTGTCTGTTAAGATCGCGTTTCACCTCGTTCACTGCTTAAAGAAGTATTTTCACTTGGAAAAGTTGCTAACCCTTAAAATGCTGAGTCCTATAGGGACCCAGAAAGTATTTTTCCTTAATAACTTTGTAAGTAATTTGTTTGTAATTTTTCATATTTTATATATTTTCTCTTTTTTCATCGTCAAGTATATGTGAATGATTTGTCTAGCAATAAATACATATATTAAACATATCTATTTTCAATTTTACAATTTTTTAACGTGGGGTCCTTTGAGGGACTCCCACATCGTTGTTATTAGTGTTGCCAAAAAGTATACAGGATTTTAAGGGTTAATAATAAGAAGTTTTAGTATTTTCTCTGTAATTCCGATCTATTGTGATTGTATCAAAGAATTCGATAGATCGATACTAGGTACGAGAAAGGATTATCTGTCCGACCTTAAGTGTTCAAGTTCCCAACAGGCCAATGGCATCCAGATTGCCGGCACGTGTAAGACCGATCGAGAACAACACAACGACCACCATCGGTCACGATTCATTCTGGTCGAAGGGCGGCATTTACGCAAACGTTATACTATTTTCCTTAGGCGATGCGGAACCGATCATTAACTCTAGAAACTGATGTTAACGCCGCTTGACCATGACTGTTCGAAATTCTTCCCGGTTTACTAAGCGTTCCACGTGAATCCTCCGGTAAAAACCCGTTG
This sequence comes from Lasioglossum morio, assembly GCA_916610235.2. Classification (NCBI taxonomy): domain Eukaryota; kingdom Metazoa; phylum Arthropoda; class Insecta; order Hymenoptera; family Halictidae; genus Lasioglossum; species Lasioglossum morio. Next base: position 6,215,414 of record OU744325.1, on the reverse strand, counting down.
GACCCGGTCCTCCCGGTGAAACCGTGCGAACAAACGACAATCTTGTTATTACCGATACGGGAATCGATGCTGGGAACTTTATTTCACAACGTTTCGAACTTCTTGTTCCTAACAGGTTCTTCTCGAACGACGATAACGTTATACTCAATTACACACGGTAGGAAATGACGGTCGAAACTTATTTATGCATTTTTTAAGAAATTGGCTACGTGAAACATAAAAAAGTATAAGATTATGAAAATCGAAGACTGTTGTTAAATTGTATTCAATATATCCGAATTATTAAGGGATGAAATCAATTTTTATCGAACTCCTCTTTTCACAATCGATGTAGAATATTTTGATTTTGCATAAAGATCCGCAGTCTAGTAATAATAAAGGGAAGCAAACGTAATATCTTTTATTCGTTTCAGTTTTCTGAATGACTTTTTCGCTGAACGCCTTTTCCAAAACATTTTTAAATAATTGTTATGTTCGGATAACAAAGAAGAATTAGTCAAGTCTTTCGAACCACTGTTTTATCGGGCGTACAATTTCTTAATCAACAGACGTTAATGTTTTGTTACACCGGTTTCGGGATTTTCTTTGTTAGTGTGCTTGAAAAATTTCATTTTGGCCAAACGCATCCACGCGCGTGCACGCTACACGCGGCCGCTTATGTGCGGAACTGCTTCGGCTTTTCGGCGAGTCGCCGCCTAAAAATAGAGCCGGGCCATCCTAGAAAAAGTAAACGGGGCCGCGGGGCTCGATTCCGTGCAGCTGACTAGGAAATTTACAAAGGATCGCTGGCGAAACAAAGGCGGATTCGTGAAGACGTTCTACACGGAACCGGGGAAGGGGTTGGCCCGGAGGAAATGTGCGAGGCGAAGACAGAAGCTGACAGAGAGCTCGAATGAATATGGAGGGGGTAAGTTGGACAGAGACAAATAGACCAGAAAAAAAACCGGGGACGAACAGAGTGAGAGAGGAGAGATAGAGGAGGAACATGGGAAATGAATAGGGGAGGAAATGAGACAGAAATTGACGGTTATGGAAGGGCGGATAGGAGGCCGCGGGGTACGTACACCCCTGGTACGCGTAACACACCGTTTCGAAGTACGTGCAAGTACTTTTTTTACCTTTAATTCTAATTATCATTGTGATTTTAGCTGAAGATGATGAGTAGACTGTGGATGTTTATGTAATTTTCAATTTTTTAAGACAAATTTTATGAAAATGGTACCAAATAAGATCTTATTGGCATTGACAATAACTAGACTGTGGATGTTAATGCAGTTTTCAATTTTTGTAGACAAATTTTATGAAAATGGTACCAAATAAGATCCTATTATCATTGGCAACAACTAGACTATGGATGTTAATGCAGTTTTCAAGTTTTGTAGACAAATTTTATGAAAATGATACCAAATAAGATCCTATTATCATTGGCAACAACTAGACTGTGGATCTTAAGGCAGTTTTCAATGTTTGTAGACAAATTTTATGAAAATGATACCAAATAAGATCCTATTATCATTGGTAACAACTAGACTGTAGATGTTCATGCAAGTTTCAATTTTTGTAGACAAATTTTATGAAAATGGTACCAAATAAGATCCTATTATCATTGGCAACAACTAGACTGTGGATGTCAATGCAGTTTTCAATTTTTGTACAAAGATTTTATAAAAATGGTACCAAATAAGATCCTATTATCATTGGCAATAACTAGACTGCAGATGTGCATGCAAGTTTCAATTTCTGTAGACAAATTTTATGAAAATGGTACCAAATAAGATCCTATTATCATTGGCAACAACTAAACTGTGGATGTCAATGCAGTTTTCAATTTTTGTACAAAGATTTTATAAAAATGGTACCAAATAAAATCCTATTATCATTGGCAATAACTAAACTGTGGATGTTAATGCAGTTTTCAAGTTTTGTAGACAAATTTTATGAAAATGGTACCAAATAAGATTCTATTATCATTGGCAATAACTAGACTGTGGATGTTAATGCAGTTCTCAATTTCTGCAGACAAATTCTATGAAAATGGTACTAAATAAAATCTTATTATTGGCAATAACTTGACTGCGGATCTTTATGCATTTACAACAAAATTCACAAGATAAAATTCATAATAATTAAAAATTTTTTTAAATTCAAGATGTCAATATATGATTTCTCTTCTATTAAAATCGTTAAGGGAAGAAATATTTGTACTTTGCTATAAAAATTGGGTTACTTTCGTAAGAATGATCGGTTCCGCGAAAGTCGGCGCCATCATCCTGCCTGGAAAATGGATTTCGGATTAGGTCTCGCGTGCGTCGGCGATTATTATGGGACATCCGTCGATTATATCAAGGAGCCGACCGATCCAACGGCGAACCGGACCTCCCGGCGTGTTTAGTTTCGTGTTTAGACGATTAAATCGATGAGCACGTCGGCTATCGATAGGATAAGTGTAGTCTGTAGTTGACAGATCTCTCGTGACTAGCTACGTCTCGGAAACACGTTTACGGTCTCGTTCCTTTTTCGAGTCCTCGCAGATGCGGGATCCTGGCCACCTAGAATTGCCGAAAACTTTCTAATGGGATCGTGGTAATTTGGCAACGTTGTCTCGGTCCGATCTGAAGTGAGCCGAAGTCGTTCGTAGCGTTTTTAAATTAATTCAAAGGTAAAAGGTTCAATGTTCAAAGATATAATTAAGATATTGATTCATAGATATATTCAATAACGTTTCAAGTTACCTAAAAAATAGGAAATGCAACAGAGAAGACTGGAAAATATTTGATTGTATAAAAAGTTACCTAAAAAATGGCAAAACGTAATCGAACAGAATGGAAAATATTGTATAAATCTATAAATATATTATTCATCTCCATGGATTCTCCTAATTCTGGAGAACTTTCTTTCATAAGATTTTGCGCATCGTCTGCCACACATTCTCGTTGTGGATGAAAATAAAGGACTTATTTCACTGCGTCGACGCTAACGACACGAGGAGCGGCAAGTTTCCGTCAATTAATCGACAACATGGCCGGGATTTCCGGTTTGGCCTTCGATTCCTGGGCAACTTTGGCCGAGGAGCCACCGAGGCGAGGAAATCCCGCAACAGTCAGGAGAAAATGGAAAGGTTCGGCGAAGATACGCAGCAGCCGTCTTCAAGGTCTTCTCCCTGCCGCTCATCAGATTGCTCTGACCCTTTTCCCATTTCCATCGAAGTGGATCGAGCGGAGGTACAACGCGAACAAAGTTTTAAAGTTTTCGATACAGCCCTACCACAACCCCCGGCAACTTTCTATCGACGAAGGATAGCGGGCAGAGGTACAGAGTGGTCGACGAGATAAATCCCGAATGTTTAAAAGAAAAAAGAAATGTCGAAAAGAATAAAATTTTTAAATATTACCTCGTTATTGTCTTTTATAATTGATCACCGTGAAATAGAATGGTCATGGGTCATTTGGTTGAACCGTAGTTTGCTTACAATGCGTTCCAGGATAAATTGGAGCGCTCGATGGGATTCGAATTCGAAGCAGGTGTGTATTGTGCACCTGTCGCTGCAAGTGATTCAGCGGACTAGATTAGATTACTAACCTGCTCAGATTCTCGAATTACAGACACCCCCCTAACTTTCACCGAGGTAGATCGGCTCATTAGCGATTACGCTGGCTATCAATAATGTTTTTGTTAATCCAACTCTAACGGAATGCACGAAGATCAATTTTCGTTCGGCACGCTGTTCAACGAATCGCTGGAACGTACAGTTAAATAAATCGTGCGATTTCAACAATTGTAAGTTTCAAGTTGTTCAGGTTTTTAAAACACTTTGGTAGACACAATAATACCATGCAACTTTCGTTTCAATTTTTCAAGAAAATATTCAAATTATTTCAGGGGCTGATTTCACCCCTTCAATGAGAATAGTAGAACGATAGAATAGGGTTGTATTAGGCACAATTACATCTCTACAAAATTTCATAATTTTCTGGATTTACTGGGTCGTTAACCTCCCTTATCAGTCAGTTCCTATTTGTTCTACGATTAATTGTTGAAATGTCAATACGAACTGAGACACGCGATAATTCCAGGAGACTTGTTTCTCAAAATGGAATATTAATCGCGAAGCACGGTTGGGAAACGCAGTTACGAAAGAAATCATAAGGCAAAGGGTTAATTGAATGGAAAGTTACTGGTCGAGGGGTCTTTTCAAGAAAGGGTTTCTCTATTTCTGTTTTATCGCTTTTTTACGTAATGGAGGATTCGTTGGACGATCCTGTAGTATCCGAGGAGGCTTCCCAAGAGAAAAACGCGTAGTTGACGTAATTTTCGAATCTGTGTGAAATAGACTTTTCTGTATTGCATTGTGCGGAACAGTTGTATTCGTGGTTAATCATAATCATTAATCAATTAATCATGATTACATGCAGACTGAATGATTAAATTTATCTTTTATTAAAATGAACAATATATGTAATTGTATACACAATATTGATTGATCATCTCTTCTTAACATCACAATAATTATTTGCTACATGTACACGATAATCAAAATTTCCTAAAAACCTCTCAAATTGCTCAGTTAATCGTATTCAGAAACGCAATTATCTCATGATTAATGTTTACCGAGTTAAACACGATTACATTTGCCTCGAAAATTCAGGTTATTCATGAATAATTACTGCGACCACGAAATAAAAATCTGTATGAAAAACGGAACTGCAGTCGAGAGAGATCCTCAGCAGTTCTCCAGAGATTTTTCCACCTAAATCCTCGAGATTGACCAGTAGGACATATCGGCCGCAGGTGATTCGTTTCTCGCGGAACGGCAGGAAAACTGGCGAATAAAGGGGTGGCTCCTGCGGGATGGGAAGGGAAAGCGGGACGAGGGGGATGAATGGGGATGATTGGCGACGAAGGGGCGTGAGGGGGCGAAGGCGAGGAGAGGGCGAAGAAAATCAATGTCAGCGAGAAAACGTGGCCTGCAGCACGAAATCAAGGGAGCCCGAATCACCCACCCGGTTCCTTGGAACCCCGGTCGATCCCTTAGCTGCAAGGAATGCTGGTGCTCCCCCTTGCACCCCCGTCAAAGACCATAGGAAAACCATAACCTGCACAACGGTCCACTTCCGAGACCCCAACGGATCGGAATACGCCTATCTATCGGGAGTTCCGTGGTGCTCCCTCTTCCTGTTGTTTCTGCTGTCAGCTTGACAACAGATCTACCCGTGTCGACTCGACACTTTCGTTTTCTAGCTTCAAAGACACACACACACGTCCGCCGCGCGTTGAATTATTTATGGAGATCGGCGATCTCGATGCGCCGGACAGACACTGTATTTGGGGAAATAGCTGCTTCAAGTTCTGCCTCCCCAACCAAGGTCGAGTTCAAGTTTCCGTTCGTGTTTACCTCCCATCGGCCGGTGCTGGCCGGTCTCCCACGCTCCGCCCGAACACGCGATGTTCGAACGTACAATATTGCCTCGATATATGTACAGTGACTGTACAAAGTATTCGTACAAGTTTTAAAAAGCCATAACCCTTTCGAAATTAGACCCGACAACTTCAGTTTTCTTGAGACCTTACAAGGAGATTTTTTAAAATATTTATTTAACGACGTTTTCAACTCTTTGCTAAGGTTAGTTCGCGAAGAGATTTACTATTTATCGAGGTGGGTTCCGAACCACCTTGGGCACCGCAGTATTCGATGGCACGTGGAATATTTCCAGAGGTGCCGGCAGCAGGAGATTAAAAGGAGGTTACTAGCTAATGTGTAGATAATTCTTTTTTAATTGTTATGGGAAATGTTTCAATAAATTTCTATTCGAGCACAATTAGTTTCGTCATTTTTGTAAGGTAAAACATTTTAATCGATTTTAGAAAACTTCTTTAGGCGACACAGTAAATTGGTCCGATCCGTCACGCGGCGAGGTGAAACGCTGTTCGGGTAAACTCGGAGGAGCCGAACTCGTGCGATTTTACATCTTTTCGAAAAGGAAACTAGTAAAATACACATGAAGGCCCTGTTTTAATTAGCTAAATTTTGTCAATGAACGTCTCCCATTCAAAATGAGCGTCATTCTATGAAGCTAGTCAGAATATTTTGCTTCAGACTTATGCATACAAAATGGCCGATTCCATGGAGCTTCCTGCTCTCCTGTGAATTCATTGATCCTCGTGCTACATTCAATTCAAGAACCGCATTTAATTATTTTCGAAGTTAATTATCGATGTTTGTCAACAGTGATCGTTGAATATTTCGTTCGAAATTCGAAGACTTTACGTGCATCGAATCAGTAATGAATGTAACGGCTACATTTCGGCACATTCGCCTCGCGATAATGCAGCCACGTGTGCAAATTGTTATCTCGATGACGTAAGGATGATGTGTACGCGTTGGTCGTTGACGCAAGCGAAAGTTTGGCCGATTATACCGAGATCTACCAGAGATCCAACAATGCGTGCGGTAATTGGAAGTATTGGATCGATCGTTGAACCGCTACATGAGCCTTGAGCCAATGATCTCGCTGATCGATGTCTGTATAGAATCGATCGATCAATCAGAGGATCTTTACTTTTACTGTTCCGATTTCTTTGATATAATATGTTCAAATATAAATCGTTGAACATTTGAAGAAATAAAATGATCACTTCAGTAACTATTATTAGGCGGTCGTAATTATTATAACAAAGTGTATAAAAATTGTTATGTCGCGAAATATGTATAGAAATTAATTTCAAGAGGTCAACAATTTTTTATCGCATCGTATTGTATTCATTGCAATTATGAAAAGTGCAAAAAGAACCGCCTACCAAAATATAAATAACACAATCATTTTGATAATAAAAATCTCTATAATAATTGTTGAACAGAATGGTTCACTTTTAACACACGGTTTTGTTTTGCACTAATCATCCCTGTGATAACTAGTTAATTATTGACTTTTTAATCTTGAAATCAATTTTTTCTCGCCAAACTGAAGGTGCAGAATTACTCTGTCCTGACGTAGAATTTCTGTACACCCTGTACATTTGAGCGGCAGTGTACACCGTACACTCACGACAAATACCCGGTGTTCTATCCAGGCGTTTTTATTTTCTGGTGATCGAGAGATTTATGTGTTCCTCGCACTCTGCTCCGTGCCTTTGAACAGTAGTGTATTACGTGCACGGAGCGATACTCGAGATAAGGATCTCTCTGATAAGTCAGTGACCGAGTCAGCTGCGAAACATTGTACAGTCCCTATCTGATCTACACTTGCCGTAATGTTATTAATCTTAACGTTTGATTACCTGTGTCGAGACTTCACCAAACAATGCAAACCAGCAATTAAATGTGCTCGTTCACGTTCGCAGACCTTTCCTTGACCTTTCAACTGGGAATGACGAGTTCATTCGTCATTTCTGTCACTGTACTACGGATTTTTGATGCGTTTGTAACAACAATGAATAGATTAAATACACTGTTTTCAACTCATTAACATAGTTAATAGAGAAAATTCACTTTTCTCTAATTTCTGTGTATCACAATGAACTTGGAAAATTTTCCTTTTCTCTTCATTTAATAAATAATTCTTTCGCTTTATTGTATTAACAGTCGCGTTATACTAACATTCATTTTGTTACGTTACGGATTTCCCAATTTAATGCGAACGTTCGAACGTGTCTGTTCATCGTCAACCTTTTTCACTTACTGGAAACTCGATGGTTCGGACTTTCCAGCGATGTGTGCCTAGTATAATATTGCTCTTTCAATTTTAAACAATGCACTCGCGATATTTTTACACGTCTTTCGCTGAAAACTATAATTGAACTATATTCTGATGTATTTTGTGAATGATCTGTGATTATTAGACTACGAATTTTATGCAATTCAATTTTATTTCAAATTACCATCAAAACAAGATGTTATATTTCTTTCGATTCGGTCCTATAACGTCGACTTACGATTTTCAAAACGTACTCTATAAAAACACACATAACTAATACAGTTTCGATTATTTCTACTGTTCGAAAACCATTCGTGTTAAAACCAAGTACAAAAGGTTTACTGGTTCATCTGCAAACAATTCCTAAAAGCTAGCATTCAAATAACATAATTTGAATTGTTTGAAAATCAATGTCTCAAGTTCGTGACGTAATATTAAAACTAATGAGACGTCGTTTCAAGGTGTCGATTAGATAAAAATACAATCAAATCAAGATTTACTATTTCTTTCCAAAACGTACTCCAAAACATTTCTTTCCAAAATGTACTCTATAAAAACACACATAACTCGTGCAATTTTGATTATTTTTACTATTACAAAACCACGCGTGTAAAATCCAAGTACAAAAGGTTCACTAATTCCTCTGGAAACAATTCCTAAAAGCTAGCATTCAAATAAAATAATTTATAATATTGAAACTAATGAGACGTCGTTTCAAGGTGTCGATTAGATAAAAATACAATCAAATCAAGATTTTCTATTTCTTTCCAAAACGTACTCCAAAACAATTCTTTCCAAAATGTACTCTATAAAAACACACATAACTCGTGCAATTTTGATTATTTTTACTATTACAAAACCACGCGTGTAAAATCCAAGTACAAAAGGTTCACTAGTTCCTCTGCAAACAATTCCTAAAAGCAATCACATTCAGCTCGACACAAATAAAATAATTTGCATCGTTTGAAAGTCAATGTCCCAAGTTCGTGACGTAATATTAAAACTAACGAGACGTCGTTTCAAGGTGTCGATCGGAGAAAAAGGAAACGAGTTCTGCGTGCAATGATTTCCGGGACACTGGTCTCCGGTGCAACGAAAATATTCCGTGACGTGAATCGGTCCCCGAAAAGGAAGATGAGGAGAGTGGAAGAAGAAGACGAAGAGAAGAAGAAAAAAAGAGAGAAGGAAAAGAGATTGAGGGGCGGAGGGGCGGGAGGGAAGGTGGGGAAGATAGAAAAAGAAATGTGGGTTGCGGTGCGAGGCACAGAGTCGTCAAAGGCTCTCGCGGAGTGCGTGTGTACGTGTACGCTCGGCCCACTCCACGTAGTTGCGCACACAAATGGCCGGGGAACACGCAACCTTGTGCGTTCACGAACTTTTGGCGGCACGTGCACTCACACAGGGAACCCGCCGGCTGCACACACCCGCAGCCCGGCCGTCCGTGCACGCACGCATTCGTTTATTGATTGGTGCGTGCCGCGATAGGTTCGGCTCTACGAAATTCGGCGCCCCAGAACCACACCGGAAAACTCGCCAGTGCATTCCCGAGCAAGTCGAATATTTTCCTCGTCAGATCACCGTCGTAACGTTTACATAATTTGCAACCGACTTCGGACTGTCGTCCGATAGAAAATTAACTGCAAGAACGAAAGCGATTACGGATCTTTATCCGAAAATTGTCATTCGCAACAACGTTAACGATGAAATTTTTTACCGTCTCTACTATTGACACAACTCTACAAAATGTATTCTTTAAATTTTCAGTGATCCGACCAATTGCAATGCTTCCGAAGTTTATCTACAGGCTTTTCTAATATCTGAAACATTTTAAGTTGTTTGAATACATTTTAGAAAAGTCACTCCGTTTTAGGAACGTGTAGAGAGACTTTTTCGACTGACTGTATGTAAAACACTATTAGGTTGTCCAAAAAGTTTCTCTCTTGCAATGTGCACGTTCAAAATTGTTAGATAACACGCGATTATTTGTTCATCAGTGTTTTAATTTTGTTCCACACTTCTCAGTTATCCATGTTATTCGGATTATTAAATAATCTGGTCTGAATCTGCAATTAAAACGTTAATAAAAGAAGCAACTTTAGGGACAACTGAATATTTTCGTTTGTAATATTGTTGCTGAACATTAAACCTACTGGTTAAATGATGGGTATCGTATTTTTATATATACGATTATATTAAAATTGTGGATTTTCCTCTGCCAGGGAAACTAGTTCATTCAATTTGGATGACTGGCAATTCTGCTAATTACTAGACTGTTGATCTTTACGCATTGACGTTGCAAAAATTGCGACTTCTCTGCTCGTGACGGCATTTCGAGTGGACCGGACCGCCCTCTATCGGACCGCACAGCCGTTCGCAGAATTCGAGAGCGCTCCCCGAGAAAATTCCATATCGATTATCGACCAATAGCTTATATTTTCTGCGCGCGTCGAGTACGACCAAGTTTACAGAAACGCGCACTGGCCCAACAATCCAGAGACGCGGGACCAAAACCCACCCCATCTAGTATGGGGTTCTTACGTGGGTGATGTGAATACCCCCGGCCGCTAAAAGAACCCCAGCACTCGCGGATGGGGCCCTACACTTTAGGATTTCACGAAAAGTTGCGAACAAGGAGGGGGAGGATCGACGTATCTTCTTTTAATAATCCTAGTAGGTCATGGGAATGTTAATGAAACAGTTTTTCCCTTAGTTCGACGAATCACGGAAGAAATGAAAAATAACCACCCTCTCCTAATGACGAATGAACAAGTCATCCCTAGTTCAACAGTTAAATTGAAATTTTTATTCTAAATCTCCGTGCTCCATACGTGAGGCTATTAACGTGTTAAATAATAAATGAACTCCTGTCGATGGTGTTCTTCATGAAAATATTTGGGTCAATAATTATCTTTGAATATGCGCATTGAAGTTCAACAGTTAAATTGAAATTTTTATTCTAAATCTCCGTGTCCCATACGTGAGGCTATTAACGTGTTAAATAATAAATGAACTCCTATCGATGGTTTTCTTCATGAAAATATTTGGGACCAATAATTATCTTTGAATACGCAATCTGAGAAGAAAGAAGAAAGTTACTGTTTCTGATTCTGTTGATAAAAATTGTTGGAACAATTGTTATCTTTGACGGTTTCCACGGTCGCCCGAGTTCGACAGGGAGTATTATGGCAACGTGGAACCGCGTATAGATCATGGACCAAGAACGGGAGGGAGAGAGATAGATACAGGAAGGGGGAGGACGAGCTGTTGCAGGAGGAAGGGCGGGTATGAGGGTTGCGCGTATTTCCAACGAAGATAGGGTTACGCATTGTGCGTAGGAGGGTAGTGCCGGGCTAGCACGCCGACCCGTTGTTTTATTCGTACTTGTCAGAGCGAGAAGCATAGTAATAAAGCTTGCAGAAGGGTCGAGAGATGTATTCCGGTTGTTTTGTGATAGCCGGCTCGCGCGCGCCGCTCTCGAATAATAAAAATGAAAATTGTTCCTCGCAGAAATCGTCGACTTGGCAATATGAATAATTTCGGCCGCGTGATAAGGGATCGAGAGGGGGAATTAATCTAAATCTCGGGTTCGTTTTCAAGGACACGGTCAACCAGCACCGGTGATCAAGTAAATGGAAGAGTAAAGGGGTGAGAAGACAGACCGAGGATTTCATGCATTTGTGCTAAAAATTAGCGCAAAATTTAAGAGTGATATTTTAAGCGGGGGATGAACTAAGAATTTGGAATATTAGTAACCTGTTCAGAGATACTGACACTTCATAAATGGCCATGAAAGATGATTATTGGAGTCAATGATTCCTCATTGTCAGCGCCCAAAGGCCATCTAAATCGGTCGGCAGAACCGCAATACTCCATCAACTGTTGTGAGCTTCAGATTATTAAATTGAATAAGAAATATTGAGTAAGGACAACAGAGTAATCAGGACATGTCCAAGAAGGTGCGCAATGTCCTCAGGTAAAACGTGTTCATTCATAAACGATACACTTTAAATAATCATGGAAAAATGGAAACGAAAATATTCATGAATCTCTTCATTCAGAGTTTTATGCAGTTTCGATCAAAATTAATTGAGAAAATTCATTCATTCACGGAATATGTTGATTAGCAGCATTGTCAGGAAGAGTTGACGTTTTCTCGAAAACGTCCGAAAATTCTTCGACCCGGACCACTGTTCGTTCAGAGATATAGAATAAGCAGTTTATCAGGCTGACTCGTACGACAAACCCTCCGACAGCATTATCACGAAATATTTCGTGACCCGAATACGATCGCTGCATGAGACCCGGTCTCGGCGTGCTATCAGCGGTTAGATACTTTTCAGCACGCGCGCGTGTCACGGTGTGCGTGGTTTCTCGCGTGCATGCGAACTATATATCCCGTGCATTTGTGGTCACGCGCGCGAACACGGAAAAAAACAACGAGAAATCCGACGTTCGGCCCGATCGTTGCGCAGATTACACGGCGGCGAAGAGATTACGCACCGTCGCTGATCAATCGAACGATTAGTCCCACCCCGACAGCACCTTCTGCCGGCACTGTTCTTTTCTGCGACAGATACGCGTGCAGTCGTTGCAAGTTTTGCGTCCGTATCGCCATCTTTCTTTGCTTTCAGCACGCTGCCGCGACATTTACCGATATGCCCGCGGAGATTACGCTTTCGATGAAATCAGTAAAATAAAGTTTGTCTTTTACGAAGCGAAAATGAACGACTTCATGTAAACCTCTTGGGTCCGTGCTGTTTCTTAGATCCTGTGGTTCCACTATTTCTTTCGACGAATTTTCAGGAAGCGTTCAGCTCGAAATCAGTAAAATAAAGTTTGTCTTTCACGAAGCGAAAATTAAAGACTTCATGTAAACCCTTGGGTCCGTGCTGTTTCTTAGATCCTGTGGTTGCAATATTTCCTTCGACGAATTTTTAGGAAGCGTTCAGCTCGAAATCAGTAAAATAAAGTTTGTCTTTCACGAAGCGAAAATGAAAGACTTCATGTAAACTCTTGGATCCGTGCTGTTTCTTAGATCCTGTTGTTGCAATATTTCTTTCGACGAATTTTTAGGAAGCGTTCAGCTCGAAATCAGTAAAACAATGTTTGTATTTCACGAAATAAAATAAAAGCATTAATGTAAACTCTCGGGTCCGTGCTGTCTCTTAGATCGTGTAGTTCTACTATTTCTTCCGGAAATTTTTCAGAAAGCTCTCAGCTCGAAATCAGTAAAATGAAGTTTGTATTTCACGAAATAAAATAAAAGCATTAATGTAAACCTTCGAGTCCGTGCTGTTTCTTAAGTCCTGTGGTTCCACTATTTCTTTCACCGAATTTTCAGAAAGCGCTCAACTCGAAATCAGTAAAGTAAAGTTTGTCTTTCACGAAATAAAGTAAACGTCCATGTTGTCTCTTAGATATTGTAGTTCTACTGTTTCTACTAATGAAAAGGACAGCGTTTGTGTACTATAGCTCTTTTCAAAATGAACATTCTAGCAAAACCGGCTTCTAAATAAATCAACGTACTGTTGGTCGAATAAGTTTCTTTATAATATAATTGTGCTAAACGTCGAACCAGTTGGTTAATGGTTTTCTGGACTCCGCTGTTCGATTGTTCTCGATAAAGAGAGGAAGTTGTTCCGTGCAACGTACACAGTAATTCAATTATTTCCGACCAACTTCGAGTCAAGTAGACACGCGTCTCCAATTCGGGTTTCTACGATTCTCCTATCGTGTTCTGTCGATCAATACAAGTTCTGCGGATGACTGTCACATCGGATTTCCGTTGTATTCACTAATCACACCGGAACTGCAAGAAGTACTAAACCGTATTACGAACGTTCCTTAGTTATTAAAATATTTCAACCAAGAATTACAAATATTCGCAAATTTCTCCCAACTGTGTTGCACGTTTCATTAGTAATACTAAATTGATTTTATAAATATATGTGCACATCATATAAAACGTTACTCGAATGATTTTCCAAGTGCATCGGATCCGATTTTATAAATACATAACAAGTATTTAAAATATCTAGCGTAAAATACTTAATTGAAAAGAAAGAACAAATTTTCTTCCGATTAACAAGAAAGTTATTCAAATATTGAAGTGTGTGCAGCAATCGCGAGTCACAGTAATTTATTCAAGAATGTCTTTTTATTCGTAGCGCGTCATCGAGAGTAGACCGTCTCCTTGTTCCCCGTTGAATTAAGAATCGGCAATTTATTATAAGTTATAAAGCGGCAGGCGTTCCCCGAACCGGGACAGAAAGAAGGTTTCACGAATCCGGGTTCGGTGCGTGACGAAAGTAGGCGAGCGTTTAAACAAATCTTTTCTCGTCCGACAATAATTTGCAGCAGCGCGGGACCGCGAGTCAACCGAACTTTTCTAACAGTTTCTAAAACACACTGGTTGCCGGTTTGGCCGTGACACACATAGAGAGAGGAGCCAGCCTTTCGCATCCTCTCTTGAAAAAACATCCAACCGCTTTATTCCCATAACTCATTCGGAGGCTCTCTTGTGTCTTATCGCGGCGAGGGGACGCGCCCGATATTTCCTCATAGTTTTTCGAAAAACGACGCTGCGGAACGGATCGCACGATCGGCCATTCGACTCGCTCTGGATTCGTGTCGGCGCCACTGCGATCTCAAATCGTACTCTTCCACATTGCAATTCTGATTTCTTATAAACGTGATTTTATAACAATTTACTCTTTCAAATAACTTAATGGAAACCTCCAGGAAAGGTCTATGTTATACAAGATGTCTCAAAAATGTTGCACTTCCTTAAAAAATCTGATTCCTGAAGTATTAACTTGAAGTAACTTTTTTTAAGGAGTTATTTTTTAACGCGTCGCTCTGATTGGTTCACATTTTTTATTAATAACTCTTTAAAGGAAAAGTTACTTCACATAACCCCAGGAATCATCTGTACTTTCAAGGATGTACAATATCTTTAACACAAACGGATAGATCAATTGCAAAACAGTGAGAATGTTCAAAGAATTCAAGAATATTGTACCGAGGCAAGTAATAAATGTCTATGTGGGTTTCGCACCGTGCAATCAATGCAGACAATTGTTATTACGCATAAAAATCGGCAATTTAGTCGTGGAGGTTTGCTAAGCAAGGACTCCACGCTGTCGCTGCATTGTGCAATGGTTTGAACGACGCGGCGGAAGGTTAAACCCGATTTCGACGCTTGCGCGTTACGAGAACGGAGAAGAACTAATCGTTTCTAAGAACCGGTGACCTAAATCGAGCGGCGTTAGGTATTCTTGGACCTTCCTGATTCGCACGTGATCCGCGAAGCTTCTGTTGCTGGAACTGTTGCTGGAATCCTTCGTGGGATCCCTGAAATCACTGTGACGAGCAAAATTCAACCTATAAGACTATTGTTCCAAAAAATCCTATATTTTAAAGACAATTGTTCCGGAAAATCTACTTCGCGAGACTTTAGTTTATTTATTTTCATTAGTTTAGACGATATTTCAGAGCAGGGATGAATTTACAGAGTTGCATTGGAAATTCATTGTCTCCTTGATATTGCAGTGAGAATCGACCAGAAAAAATATAATAAACTAATTTATTTTTATTAGTTTAGATGATATTTCGACGTCGACTTTCATACATACGACCTGTAGGCTTCGCAAAGATGAATTTACAGAGTTGCATTGGAAATTCATTGTCTCCTTGACATTCCAGTGAGAATCAGCCAGAAAACATATCATAAACTAATTTATTTTTATTAGTTTAGATGATATTTCAACGTCAACTTTCATACATACGACCTGTAGGCTTCGCAAAGATGAATTTACAGAGTTGCATTATAAATTCATTGTCTCCTTGACATTCTAGTGAATCGGCGAACAAAAATATCATAGTGCCATCGTTACGCTTAACAGTTCGTTGTTGTCGATACGAGTGACCGTCTTCGAGCGTCGCGAAATGATTGAGCGTTTCCGTTAGGGAAAACGGACACGCCACGGTGTTCAATAATAAATGGCAAAGCGAGAACTTGCATGTCGGCGGTGCACCGTGCGACCATGTCTCGTCTCCATCTTCGAGTTCTGCTTCGAGAGCAGCCTGCAATTTCGCCCACGTGCCTCGTAAAAGTTTCATCGAGACGTGCACGCGTCGCGCCGGAAACTCGCTTTAGCTATGCCGACACTGCTCAAACATTCATTCATTGTTTCCGACTATTAATTCCGTATGCGGGATCGTCTGCACGTCAGGTATTGTTCATGTTCCAGGTATCCTCGGACCCACAAAATCTTCATCAATACAGTTTCGTGTATAACAAGATTACGGGGAGTTCGCTACGACCATCAAGAGTTCGTTCTTCTTCTACTTTCTTCGCTTCCGCCAGAATATGCCACTTTCTTTCACCCTCGTTATTCGACCAGTTGCCCGAGCCTGTACTGCTACATCATTCAGTGTAATTTCACGCGGGAAGCAAAGTTTTAGGACAAATGTATCTTAAGGGAAGTTATCGCGCCGGCAAAGTCAAAAAATTATGAAACTTTGCGCACGAGGGTTGGAGGTGTGAAATTATTGAGTAGTGCATTTAAAAAATAATGTTGAACTCCATATGACCTTTACGCATCCACATGGAAAATAGAAAACATCGACTAAACTGATGATTCTTTGTCATAAACGATTTAGTGCATTTATGGAGGGAATAACGAGTGTTATCAAATTGTAGTGCGTTAGAAAATATACGATTCTATTTCATAAAATGAAGTTGACCTTCATATAATCTCTAAATAAGAAAATGTGTACTCTGATACCGTTTAACGTTCATCAGAAACATTCTTCAGCATTCGTCAACAGTTTATTTTGCATAAAAATGAGTCTGATAATAAATCAGCATATTTTCCCATGACCCAATCTTCTAATGCAGCTCTCGCCGAGAACGATGATTAGAAAGCTGACAGATCACGTTAAAATTCCCGACTCCATGGAGGCTTCGTCATCAAGAACAGGAATTTATTTCATCCGTTATGGTGTCCCGGCATTCCCGTGCTTCTCGCGTCGTGAAAATGAACAAACTCGCGCGATCAATATTCATGTGGCGAATAATCGACGAACCGACACGAACGCGAACCCGTGTAACTGAATTCCCGTTTGCCTCCCCAGCTTCCAAATGTCGATACGGACAAACGTGGAATCAGGTGGCCGCGAGAAAGCCGATAACGAAAGAAGGCCGCGTTCCTAAACGGGGGAGAGAAAGTGCGTTCCCAAAGGAAACGAGCGAGGGCTGACGTAACTGCAGTTGATCGCGTTCGAGGAGAAAAGAAAGCAGCTCTTCGTTGTACGGCTCCGAGCCAGTGGAAACGTAGAATCCTCTCATTGATTATCTCAGCCCCTCGTTACACTGTCTAGTCGCGGACATTGAAACTCGAGTCTACGATTTTCGACGCGCACCGAAGAGACACGCACACAATAGGGTAGTTTGGGGTTGACAAAATTTCGTGAACCCCCACTCAGATTTCGACGACCTTCAAATATGTTGTCGAGATCACCATTCTCAGATTTTCCAATTTACAAACCTTCAAATTTGATTTACCATTAAGGAACGGTTGATTCTCAAATTTATTGAGACTGCCGAAAAAGTAGAGATACTTGAAATATTTTATTCTTTATATATTTCTTTTCATTGAAAGAATGTCGTCCATCACGATAATTCTTCTCAAGAGTTGTGACATTCTTATAAAAAGAATTAAATATTTCTAGAACCCCTACTTTTTCGTGAATCTCGATAAATTTGAGAATCTAGAAATTTTCGACCAGATATTTCGGATTCTCGCACATCCCTATTGGACACTACAATTTCGTTGAATTTCTAGTGAGAGGTAGTTCTTGGAAAAATATTAGACGCGTATATTGTTCGATCATCATTCACGATGAAAGGGTGAAAACACAAAGTTTTTGGACGCTCCTGAACGTGAAACGGGGATCTCTGATCGACATCCGACAACAAGAACGCAAAAAAATCGAAGAACATGCATAACTGTAGTTGGGTTCTGTAGAATGCAGAACCAAAGTAGGATGGAGCAATCTCCATGATCGGCGGCTACCTCCGCGTTCTGTGACAATTCGACCGAGCGGGTGCCGCTTACGAAACACACGGACGACGCCGGTCACCAAAAAAGCCTTTCTCTTTCGGCTTCCTTGGTCTTTTCCTCTTCCGTGGACACACACACACGGTTCGACCCTGCCCCCAACCCCTTCGCCGCCCCTCTTTTCTCCAGCATCGTCTCCTTTTCCCAGTGGCTCAGCTCGAGCACGGTTAATGTCAATAACCGTTGCATTAGTTGCCGGTTCGCTTCTTTCTTTACCACCGCGGCTGGCCGCTCATCTAGCACCGATTAAAAATGGTCGTGTTAGAGCGTGATCCGCGGCCGTCGCACGATCCTGAACAAGGCCTGGAGGCCGGTCGTATAGGTGTGTCCGGGTTTGTTTCATCGTGGATGGAGTTTCGGCCCGGCTCCAGCTTGACTCGGCCCGACACACCATCCCACCGGGACCGTTTTACGTGCCGGCGTTTTACGTCGTGTCGTCGCGCGGCGTCACGCCTGGTGATTTGCTCGCCGGAGCAAAAGATGTTCCCAGTGGCTGCACCGTGTCGCCTGCATCCTCTTTGTACACTTTGTTCAGACCGTGAAGGCGAGGTCGCTGTCGTAAGGCACAACAACGTGTCCCCAGGCGGACGTCCACCGGCCAGAGCCTCCGTAAATCTTTCCCAACAAGAACTTGCCCACCGATGCTCCGCTCCGCTCTGCTCTCTTTCCGCGCGTTAGACCGTCGCGCCGCGTCGGCCAACCGAGCATCGCTCGTACAAGTAAAAAATAAAGCGCAATACGGCGAGGAATAATCAGAATCGGAAATTTTGGTAACATTTCGCTTGGAAGATCAATGTACTTTACTATTCGTCAATCCAACACCGCGTAGAATAATCGGAATCGGAAATTTTGGTGACATTTCGCTTGGAAGATCAATGTACTTTACTTCTCGTCAATCTAATACCGCGCAGAATAATGGGAATCGGAAAATTTAGTAAAAGAAATCAATGTACTTTACTTCTCGTCAATCCAGTACCGCGCAGAATAATCAGAATCGGAAATTTTTGTGACATTTTGCTTGGAAGATCAATGTACTTTACTTCTCGTCAATCCAATACCCCGCGCGATAATCGGAATCGGATAATTTAGTAAGATTTAGTTTGAGAATGTATTCTACTTCTCAAAAAACACTTTACCCAGCCTATGAATAGTCGTTTTAATAATTGTGCTCCGCCTAAAAGAAGTTTGAAATATTTGTTTTTTGTAGGCGAAAGAGTTTCAAAGTTTAACTCTGAGGATTGCGCAACAATTATTGGCCACGATTACGTTTGCGGCTGTCGGAGCCGAAATGTTAGGGCCTCTATCTAGGCCAATGCGTCGCCGGAAGGCAAGGCCTTCCGGATCTAATGTTACAAAATGCAAGGCTGATCGTTGCATCATCGGTTGCACGTGGAGCTTTCTTGATGTTGCAACTAGTGTCTGACGATTCTCCGGCCCCTTCCACTTATTGACAGACCTCTCTCCTCGCGAGGCGATTTCGACTGGCCTTCCTCGAATGCATGCACGAAACACTCTTGGAGTTAGATGTGTGAGAAGGCCTGTCTGTTACGCGTTCACCCTGTCGATTCTAATTCGTACGTGGCACGGGCGAGAGCTACGATGTTTAATTTATAGTATTTATGAATTTATGCTAGGTTAGATAGATTCATAAAGAATTTTAGCCTAGGTAGCTAACTGTTAACCGTGTGATCCGTTGTTTAATTACAATGAAAGAAATATATTAATTGTATTTATCGGGTGACTCACCGTCAGGAGTGGACACAGTGCCAGCCTTGTTGATCTTCGTGTTCCACATAGCGGGGGTGGTTGGTGCGGGGCTAAGATCAGGTGTTGGGGGATGAGCCGGTGGCAACGGCACCATAGCAGGTCCCATTTGTGCTCCATGCTGAAGGTGATCCGAGTTTTGCCCATAATGACTGCCATCGAACCCCCTTCCTCCGGAATACATTTCCCCCGACAATCTCTCCGCCAATTTGTCTGCCCTCTCTCGATCGGTTAGTGCCACCGGTTCTTGCTTTATTCGAAGATCTACAAAGAATGACTCGTTATTTCATTTCTCTCTTCAGACAATATAGACCGACCAGTTCAAGTGGAAAACAATTTGCAACAATAGCAGAACTCGAAGATGTATAGAGTGGCAAAAGTATTACTTCTCAACTGGAACTGTAGGAATTTCACTCATCCCTTTATCGGAAATACAAATGTTTTTAAATTAATCACATTAATCACTTAGGAGACAAAATATCTTATTCTGAGACTATTTGGATATCACGTATTTGTTTTTTGAAATTAAATTAAAATTAAATAGGAACGATGATAATTTCGTGGATTGTTTATTGACATTCTTAAATATGTTCAATGTTCTTGTTATTTTTAATATCGTCGACTGAATTGTTAAAGAGTTTGCTCACCTTCGGCCACGCTTTCCTTGAGATCACAATTGCTACGTTCCTCGGACCTCGCTCGTTCCAGTTCCTGTTCCAATTCCGTTGGTGTATGGGGTGCGGTATGGGGGTGTGCGGGTGTCTCTGAGGGATGAGTGAACGGCTGATAAAAGTGGTTCTCCAGCAGAAGCGGATGCGGCGCGGATGCGGGCCGGAAGGCCGTGCCGTCGCGCAACACGCTCGCCCTTCCCAAAGTATCCACGTCGCTGGGCGATCTAAAAATATCATCCCCAAAAGAGATCGCATGATAGCCGACCAAGAGCAGCAAGACAATATCAAAGAATAGCTGAGTCGCGGGAAAATAATAGGATAGCCACTGGCGTAGACGAAAATGGCGACGGACCACTCAACCCTTAAGCGAAGATAGTCTGGACACGTATCCGGACCCTTTCTAAAATTCTGTATAAATTATCCAAGATACCTTTTATCATATAATTTAAAACTGAATATTTTCAGTGCTCGAGAAAATTTAAAGAAACTTGATATTTGAAACTATCGTTCAATCATCGATAGACAGCGATCTTTATGCAAAAAAAAATATTTCTACCTGAATTGCAACAAACTGGAGCCAAAGGAAAATTTAGTTTCAACTTTAATATGTTTCAATGAGTTGGAACTACTATGTATAACAATATTTATAACTTCTTCTAAAATTATTAGTGTTTTAAATTCCACCTCATTTTAGTCATAAACGCATAAAATCCGCTGTCTAGTTATCAATAACTCCAGTTAAGGGTTGATCTGGCAGTGCCCTAAGAACAGTAACGTCACGATATACAGGGTGTCTCATTTGAAAAGAACCGTTCGAATACTTCTGAAATTATTAATGACATTACTTTGCTGAATACCGTCTAACATTAGAATTGAAATACAGTAGAACCTCCTTTACACGAACCAGTTAATGCTAAACCTTTATTCTTAACCGAGCCTCCATTATACGAACCACAGCCCTTTTTTCTTTACTATTAGTTACATGAACGCAAGTTCTGAAGTACATGGAACATGTATAATCGACCATCATGCAACGATTTGAACGAAGGAGAAAATGCGAACAGTCGCATAACATTTATGTACGAGAACAATTGGAACGAATAAATGCCGAAGGTGGGAGTAGTTGGTGAGTCTCTGTTATCCGAACTCGTCGGTTATCGTACGAGCTTGTACCCCGACGTGTTCGGATAATCGAGGTTATACTGTACTTGTTGCGCGTGTAGTTCCGGCAGCCCGGTCGAGTGGGCTGTTGCCGCGGTGGTTTCCTCCCACAAGCGCGCGTTCTAAACATAAACGAGATCCTACTGTATCATCTGAACCAATAGTTCGAGGATATAAGAAGGTTAATCATGTTTTAGGGGAATAATTAGCTACATCGATCGGTGTATGAAAAATTACATGGTTTCGTTAAAACAATTGGAAGTGAATGTGTCCTCTCCTCCACTTACAAAAACAAAACCATTAAGTATGAATAATGTCTTCGTCGAAACCATGCAACTTTTGTTTGAAACATTTTCCGATGGCGTTAATAATTTCAGAGGTATTCGAGGGGTTCATACATTTATACAACGAATAAAGATATAATTATTATTTTCATTAGCTTTGATTTATGATTGACTCGAAATATATATTGTATATTAAGTATTATATACTGTACGTTCTCGATAGACTGTGGATCTTGATTGCTAGAAATAGAATCGAAATTTCATCTACTCAATTCTGCTGTAAATGCATAAAGATCCGCAGTTATCAAGGTATCTTCGTACGAAATCCGACTTTTGCCTCTGAACATCTCGAAAAAGAGGACAGAAGCTACTTCGCTTTCACAATCACCAGCGCACAATAACTTAATAATTAATAGGGTGTCCTATCTTTCCGTCCCTGACCCGTGGGCCCAAATTTCGAGGGCCGACAGTGCCGGAGATGCTTATCGGGGGCCCTGCACGGAATGCGGGCCCCGTCTCGTCATTCGAACGTGTAGGAAGGCCGTGCGTTTTCGCTCCACGCGGCAGTCCTTCGCGACAGTAAGGTAAAAGGGCTTACCTCATCAGCCTTTTCGGCGGGCTTTCGTAATAGTGAGACGAAGAGTAGAGGCTGGGCACGGGATAGGCCGGAGCGGGCGACGGTGCCGGTGTGGGGGTCCTCTTCATGGCGTTCCTCACCATGGTTGCTTCACCCGCTTCGCTCAAGTCGCTCACCTCGCCGACGCCACCGCCTCCGATGCCGCTGCCGATACCGCCGCCCACGCTGCCACCGACGCTACCAGCCACATTGTTGTTCACGCTGCCGCTGACACCGCCGCCGTTCTCGCTACCACCGCCACCGCCGCCCCCAGTGTCCGTCGACGCATTATTATTTTCCGCCGCGTGCCTCTGCGCCACCGCCAACTTCTCGTGCTCGATCGACAGGCCCTTCACCTACGGAACAAACGCAGCGTACGGGTTTAGAAATCGTTGCACAACGGCAAACGAAAGTCCGATCCCCGAAGGTCATTACCGAAGGTCAAACAGATGCTCAAAACATTTTCGAGTTCGCGCACACCTCTATTAACTGATCAATTTTGTACAGTCAACCATAATAACTCTGATCACTGTAAGCCTGATTTCCAAAATTGAGAATGAACTAATTCTTTCTATTCATTCGAGCCAACATTTTCAAACTCACGTGGGACTATCAAACGCATGCAACGCGAATTGATCAATGTTAAACTATAAATAATCCTTTGCACTCGCAGCTGTTTTAACTTGAAAATTAAACATCTGTTCTGACTTAGAATATTTCCATTCCTTATGAGTTTTCAAATTTTTAGGATTTTATATACAGTGAACCCTAACAGCTCGATGAAGTTTAGATGATCTACTGTAAGCCTGACAACTTTGTCAAACTCAAGTGATACTATCAAACCCATGCAACACGAATTGATAATCGTTAAACTACAGACACTCGTGCATAGACTAATTTAATCCTTTACACTCGGAGCTATTTCAACTTGAGAATTAAACATCTCTTCCAATCTAGATATGAAATTGGTACAATATCTCATACAATAACTAAATGTTTAGTAACTGATTGGATAAGTGCCGACATATTTAATAGTGTAAACAATATTTTAGTCACCACTCGAGTGCTAAGGATTAATAAAAAAAACAGAAAAATAATTTGTCTGATCTAACGCAAAAAGTATAACACGTGCATGAACACTCGTGCATAATTTAATTTCTTTTTTAACTTTAACGGATATGAAATTGATGTAACGCATCATATAATATTTGAATGTTCAGTAATTGATTAGATACCGACGTATTTAATAATGTGAACAATATTTCAGTCACCATTCGAGTGCCAAGGGTTAATAGAACAAGTATAACACGTGCGTGAACCAAAAATTGCAATGCTGCAGTAGCGCACTGAACATTGTATCTCTACTGCAGCACCGAGTTCAAACGAAACCGCGAAAGATGGCGGCCGGAATGAATAATGCGCGTTGATCTTCGTCCCGTTCCCGGCTGATAGTTTAAAACAGGAACTGCTGACCATAAATCGTGGACAGAAATAAAATGTCGGTGCTGATCGGGGAACGCGTGGCACATCGGTTCCGCCTCCGAACACACGTGACTGCTGTGTAGGGCAATTATTTAAGAAGTAGGAATATGTCGCATACTTGAAGGCATTCGGCTGCTTTGAGGAAAGAGCTGAGGGATTCCTGGGACACGTGTACCTCCCCACGGTACATGAATTCGAGAAGGGACGCCATATTGTGAGCACTCGTCCCGTCGAGAATAACGATCAGTCCCGCGGGAGAAGGAGGCATTCCTTCGAAGAGCTCTTGAAAATGTTTGCTGCATGCTGCGAGGATTAATCTATGTGCCTTGAACGTTACTCCTGAAACATAGACGAAAACAATCATTATGGTAGTCAAAACTTACACCATTTATAACATTTAATACGAACTACAAAGTCTTACGAACAATGAATGTGAACAATCAAATTATCTATTTAAAGAAACTTTTTGTTCGTATCCTTGGTCCTAGGCTAACTTGGAATAATCAATAATTATTTTAATTGATTTTATAATTGAGTTATTTAGTAATTCTTGAAAATTGTAGCCCCCTCAGCAAAGAAGTTTCACTTCAAAACGTTGCGTTTGTTAAACGTCATCGTTAAAAATCGGATATATTGGATAATTGCAAAAGTTTGTACCCAATTAACCACGTAACATTTTTTCAAATTAACCTTTAACTCTTGCGAGAAAGGAATTCATGTTGCAAAATGTTCGGAGATAATTGTAGAAAATAATGGTGACTATATAATCGATTAACTTGACTGAACTCTTGCGATCATCTAATGCATCGTCCTAATATAAAAACAGTAAAACATGCGTGAAGAAACGAAGTGATGAAACAATCAAATATTCCGAAACAAAATGAAGAAATAGAACGATAAGAAACAAGAAGATCAAGTCCGGAGAACGAGCTTCTAAAAACCAGTTCAATCTCACCCGTAATTAAATTGGCCGAGAATGGGGCGGTAACCGGTAATTAAGGGTTAAACGTGTATCCCGTCCCCCAGAACTATTACGAATAACAGTAACTACGCCGAAAGAGAAGCTAATACGAAAAGTGGACGAGAGCCGATTATTCGGTGGAATTGTACGGGGACTGGGTGTTTTCCACGAAACGTTCGACTTTCCGTGGACGCGTGTTTCTATTTCGGATCCCCCCGGGCTCCTTCTTTTTTTCTCACGGCTTTCATCAGTCCCGAGGGACCGCGGGAATTTTGGCGTGCAAAGGAAGTGGTGACCGTCGAACCCTTTTTTTCCACTTGTTCTCTATTTCCCTCTCCGGGAGAGCATAAAGAACCCGAGCATGCCAGCTTGACGTCGATGCCCTTTCTTGCAGCCCGTTGGATATCTAGGTCATCTTCGGACACGATCTTCCGTAATCTACGATTCACGTGCGCAAGTGTAACGCGCGCGTAATTCGATATCGTGCGCGAGTTTTTACAAAATTATCAATATTTCCTTTCGTATTGTTACTCGAGAAAAACACGCGGTGGTTCACAGTTATTCAGACAGTTTTTAAAGGACGATAACTGTTTTAAATATTGGTGTATATGATACCATACGATTCTTTTGAGAAGTCTGAGCAATTAGTTTACTTCAAGAAGTGGAAAGGAATTTTTGAAACAATTGCAATTGGTTGGACTCACAGAGACAATATTGTAATTGTCTGCAACTGTTTTATGTGGGCTTATATGGAAAATTTAGAAAATTCATTTTGTAGGTCCGTATCAATTACACATATTAATTCACAATTATTCAGACAATTTTTAAAGAACGATAACTGTTTTAAATAATGGTGCATACGATACCATAGGATTCTTTTGAGAAGTCAGAGCAATTAGTTTACTACAAGACGTGGAAAGGAATTTTTGAAACAATTGCAACTGGTTGGAATCACAGAGATAATATTGTAATTGTCTGCAACTGTTTTATGTGGATTTATATGGAAAATTTAGAAAATTCATTTTGTAGGTCCGTATCAATTACACATATTAATTCACAATTATTAAACACTTGACAGGACGATAACTGTTTTAAATATTGGCGCATACGATACCATAGGATTTTTTTGATAAGTCAGAGCAATTAGTTTACTACAAGACGTGAAAAAGAATTTTGACAGAGAAAATACTGAAATTGTCTGCAACTGTTTTGTATCGGCCTATATCGAAAATTTAGAAAATTCTTTTTGTAGGTCCGTGTCAATTACACATATCCTGAAAATTTAAACGTTTAAAGACCCTACCCACAACTGTCGTAAAGATTTCTACCGTAACTGTTTTCGTAACTGATTTACTACACGACGCGAAAATGTTCTTCGATGAAATATACCTACTCATGATTCGTTTGATCTCGATTATAACAAAGTAGGGATAAATTCGCGAACTTCAGCGTGCGCGAGAGTAAATGCTAAGTGATGTTGCAGTTGCTTTGGCACTACGCGCCTTGTCGAGCATTGAAGTCTCCGGCGTAATTCGCAATCTAATTTCTCAACGAGCACGTTGGCAAAGTTTATTGAAAGAGATCAAATATTCTACAGTCGTGCGTTGAAATTGTAACATGTGAGTTGCAATTTACTGTAGTTACAGGGTGTACAGAAATTCATGATTCTCTTTTACTCATCAAAAACTGCAAAAGAAATCATAGGTCAAAGCTCAACCGTTAAAATAATTATAATAAAGCTTTTTATTATCAGACTGATTTTATTCATATTAAAGAAAATAGCTTCAAACACTTTTTGAAACAACTGTGTGCACGTTCACGATGCAAATGTATTAGTCGAGGCTAATCTAAGGTATGCAACGCTGTACATCGTAAATAAAGGAAGGGGTATGATGTAATTCGGAGGATACAGTCTATCGTGTTACTGAAACACCGGGCAAACTCCTCGGAAGCCTTGTCACCGGGCTCCTATGCACGAATTGAGGAAGATGCGAGGAGACGCAACAACACGATATCCTCCGAATAAGGAAATCAAGCAGCAAAAAGAAAAAGGACACCGGAGGAGCGCCCGGCCAGGTGGCCGAAACCACCTGCCTTTCGGAATGGCTCGCCTAACTAAAGCGTATCGTGTTCTTCGAGGCTCCTTGATATTCCGAAGATTCGTAGAAAAAAGGAAACTGCTAACCCTTCCACGGAGGCGGCCTCCACGTGTACGCAAATGAAACTACCTTATCGCAACGTAATGGAGGGACAACTGCAACGTGGATAAGAGGACGCACGTGCAACAGGACATCCTTGTTTCCATGTGAGGACTATTATAATTAAGAAACATTTCACATCGTTTTCTAACTGGGCAGCTACCACCCATTATTTAAGTACTAGTTGTTATTTAACGTATAATTAGAGAAAGAAATCGTTGTAGATTTAAATGAAATTTTGCTACTTTATGTTTCTGTTTACCATTTCGTTAGAGATGAATGAAGTATTTAAGGATTGAAAGAAATATATATTGTTTTAATTAGAAATATATATTGCATGCTTCAAATGACTGTAATTAGAATAGTTTTACGAATTCGAATAAATACTTTTGTAAACGCAAAAATAAATGAATTTTTTGAAAGTTCAAAATCAGAATTTGTTGATACGGATTCATTGGGTGATCGAGTTGTGTTTTCTAACTGGGCAGCCACCCACCCACGTTAATTATTTAAGTACTAGTTATTATTTAATGTATCACTAGAAAGAATTTGTAGATATAAATGAAATTATACTATCTCTTATTTCTGTTTAACATTTCGACAGAGATTAATGAATCGTTTAATGATTGAAAGAAATATATATTGTTTTAATTAGAAAACTATATATTGCATTCTTCAAATGACTGTAATTATAGTAGTTTTACGAATTCGGATAAATACTTTTGTAAACGCAAAGAAGAATGGATTTTTTGAAAATTCAAGATGAGGATATCATCTTAGGCGAAGGAGCCGGCGTTCAACGGGTTGATTGGGTGATCGAGTTGTGTTTAAGCAACAATTGTCAGCGGCCAATGCAAAAATAGGAGAACTCGAGCATTTGCAAGCTGCCAAATATAGCGTGGTGCGTATCGTTACAGGTATCCGGAGCCAAATATACATCCTCGACGTGGTTGTGCAGAGGCCAACGACCCAGTCACGTGTAGGTGTGTAGGCGTTTTGCGTACAGTTGCCGCGCTTATGCTGTTGCTTACACTTACACACCAACGACTCGCAGCAGTATACCCGGAAACGTGCGTGGCATTCCCGCATCCTTCGTGTGGCCCGGGCGCAACAGGGTTAATACGCGGATGTACCACGGTTACGTGGTTCCCGAAAAAATTATCCTCGATCATTACCGAATGACGTAAACGCTCCGCTACACCGTAACTTTCTGCTCGAGAAGTTTCCCGAGTTCGCTCCACGCTTTTCCCCCGTTTTTTTTTTACCGCTGATTCATCCCTTATTTCGACATCTTCATTTGTCTCGCACTATCAAATTGACGGAATGCACAGCGGTCGAGTTTGTGAACGTTTCGGAGATAATTAGAAAATATTTTTATTTCAATTGGACAAGTATGGAAACCTAGAGCATTTGACAAGGGATTGCAGGATGATGGGGGAAATGATCAGGCTCGAGGATGTAGTGAGCGGGAGAAAAGATAGAAACGTTGAAGAGTGGTTGGAGAAGTTGAGGAAAAAAAGAGAAACGAGAGCATAAATAAACCAAAGAGAATACCAAAGAGAATACCAAACAAAAAAAAAATGCAAAAATTAGGGAATGGGGAGGGAAGCAATAAGTATAGAATTAAGCGGGTTAGTGATAATTAGGGTACTAAAAGAGTAGAACAGGGTAGGAATGTGTGAGATATAGAAATGAATGAGAAAAGGTATGAAACGAATGTATGAAATAAGATAGTTTTGTAAAAATAGGTTAATGTAAACCAAGTCCAATTTTCTTAGCTGTAAGGCTGAAAATAAAGCAATATCTATCTATTTTTTTATTTCAATTGATTCAGTAATTTTAAAGCAATATTGTTTTAAAGAGAATTATAAACAGAATTTCACTTTCCTATTGTATTAATACCGATCTATTTTTATTTGATAATTTTTCGCACGAGATGAAGAAAGAATCTTTAAGTCGAATAAACGTGGATATATTTGTCAAAACAGATATCTATCGGGATAACACGAGTAGCGTTGCGATCGAGTCACTGGCTATCAATGGTTAATTACTCGTTAATCGATTCCCGATATGTAATACATGTTTTTTTTATTATAGTAAGTCACGTTGCAAAACAAAAAAGAATGTGGAGAGACAGATTATGTAATCCACGCGATCCGAACGTGCGGTGATCGAATCATTGGAAGACTCCGAGGATCCAGCTGAATGAACCAATGAACAGATAATAAGCAATCACTCCTCTTTGTTTATATACCGTAATTATACGCTATCGAAACGATTTTATCGCGGAGCATTGCTGTAATGTTTTTAATCGCTCTTATTAATAGCTCGCGCAGATCACGAGATAATTGTATCGAATACATTATGTTATATTGACAGTGCAGTAAAGTGTCAACTGAAGTTCAAAATTGTAGGAAAATTTTTAAATTAAAAATTTACGATATCTATTAAAATTATCAAGGGAAGAAATACCATTCAATTTGGGTTCTATTTCTTACAATCGACGCAGACAATTTTTATTTTGCATAAACATTTGCAGTCTATTTAAGCCACGATATATAACTTCCTATAATTGTTCTATATTTAATAAATTACAGGATGGCGAAATGATTTTCCTAAATTCGTAAGGAAAAAGACAGGTCATTCAAGAACAGGGAAACGTTTGTTTGATCAAGGTTCAAATTTACGCAAAGAATATCTGGCAGATAACAAATGGTGAGGATCTCTTAACAAACTCCATCAGCCATGTATTCGGGAATCAATTTATGATGTTCATTGCACTCATCGGAGGCAATCTATTCATACACCAAGGCCAGCTGGCGAACAGTTTTATGGGCTAGGGTTTTCAGTTTCCTACGATGGTCATCGCTTCCTTTTCTATCCCGCACAATCATTCTATTACTCCGAGCACGTCTAACGTACTGTACATAGAACCCGGAAGCGGCACTCGTCCACATCCTTAAACCTTTCGTGACCCATTTACTATTCATGAGTTCGTAATTAGAAAAGAAAAATCGTTCGAGTCAACTGTCGCGAAGTTAATTAAAAACGCTGTCCTGACGAATCAAATGAAATTCAATCTGACCAAACATATCACTTATTATTTGTGCAAGCTTAAGAATGAGCTGATAATTAAACTGCGGATCCTTATGCATCTACGAAGAAATTGGTTGAGTGAAATATAAAACAGTAAAAGATTTGATGCCATTAAGAAGTTTAATTAATAATTATATTATTCCTGCATACACTTTTATCCCACAATAAATTCAGAACATTTTTATTTTGCATAAAGACCAGCAGTCTACTGATAACATTTGCTGTTAACAATATTTTACCTCGTCGCTTACACTGGCCTAAGACCCAGCAGTTCTAATAATAATAGTAAAATTACAAGTTATACGTCGTATGTGGAACAAGTTTGTGTGTCAAGTGGGATTAATTAAATAATTTCGATTAGGTGGAAGAGTTTCGAGATTGAGATCCGGCGAACGAGCGCGTCGATAAATTCATTTCGGAGCGAGACAAAGTGCCGAATGGAGTAGTCGATTAATTCGGCTGTCAGGTGTGTCCGAGAAACTTCGAATTTGCATAAACATCGACGATCTAACGATCTAGAGAACACGGCTGGGTTTCTGGATTGCATGCGGGTAACGGAAGACGCGAAGCCTCGTGAAACAGATAAGAAAGCTAATTCGATCGAAAGACGGAGTTGCGTTAGCTCGACGAAAGCAGCCGAGTAGCGAGATCGTCGGTCAATGGCCGCACAAGGTCGATGATGCAGAGAATTCGAGAGTGTTTCGGAGTGTGCCGAAATTTTGCTGCCAGATTCCACGGATATATCGTGGCAAGCGTCGTACATGCATACAAACACATATACATGTACGCAGACACACAATTCGAGGGACTAGGCAGAGCGGAGAAAAGATTAGGCGAACGAGCGAGCAGGCCAATCGTCATCGGCGGCTTCCTTTGGTTCCGGCCAATGGCCGCGTGGGACCAAGGTCGATAAGCTCGCATATGCCTTGTAAGAGCTGCTGCACGATCACGATAACGATCGTCTTGCCGAGGAGAAGGGCGGGAACAAGAGTGACGGGAGAACGGACGCGCGAAAATCGACACACGTGGGCCACGAGCCGGGGTGGGGGGTGGCCGTGAGCTTTGAAACTGTTTCCGAGAAATCGGCGCGCGCTACCACGTGTACGACGTGCAATCGCACGTGTCTGCAGCGCCGCCAATCGAATCGTTACGATGATGGTGCACAGCGGGCTAGAAAGTTAATTCTCGTGGGCAGAATTGAATTTTTCGAATCTGATTTTTTGAAGATATTTTTGTATACGGATAAGCTTCGCAATCCAGATTGTTAGCCATTTTAGAATAATGAAAATACGTCTATGTACGTATTATATGTATAATATATAAGCATTTTTTAAAACCCTTCTCATAGTACAAGAGCATGAATTAGACTTCTTTCAGAGTCCATCATATCTTAGAAGAATATGTATATGTTATATGTATGATATATAAGCATTTTTTAAAACCCTTCTCATAGTACAAGAGCATGTACTAGACTTCTTTCAGAGTCCATTATATCCTAGAAGAATATGTACATTTTATATGTATAATATATAAGCATTTTTTAGAACCCTTCTCATAGTACAAAAATGTGAACTAGACTTCTTTCAGAGTTTATCATATCCTAGAAGAATATGTTCATCGATGGCTGTACATCAACAACGACAATA
This sequence comes from Lasioglossum morio, assembly GCA_916610235.2. Classification (NCBI taxonomy): domain Eukaryota; kingdom Metazoa; phylum Arthropoda; class Insecta; order Hymenoptera; family Halictidae; genus Lasioglossum; species Lasioglossum morio. The sequence goes on along the minus strand of OU744325.1, from coordinate 6,183,720 downwards.
TAGAATTTTATAATTTTTAAATTAATGTTTTCCGCGCAAAGTTTCGATCAATTTTTAATTAATTAGCTATTTTGCAAATGAGCCTAACGTTTCGGTTCTAGTTTGAACCTTTATCAAAGGTAAATTGCGTCTAAAAAAGAAAAAACTATAGAAAATTATATATAATGAAAAGTATGTAATATAAATGAGTTGAAGATGAAGAAAATATTATTACATACTTGCTATATTAATTTTACTAATGTAATTTAACTATTGAACTGAGTTGATTTGAATTGTATGAGACAGTGCTTGGAACCGTACCGTGGTCAAAGTGATCTTTACGACAGAGCAAAGAACCAACAACATGGAAAAACTGACATAGCTATATAGATATAGGATATTCAATATAGAATTTTGTTTGGATTCGAAGGAAATTAATTATATATTTATCAGTGGGATCATCGTGCAAAATAAAAATGTTCTACTTAATATGATTCTTTCTTAATATGTTTAACCCTTATACGTTCCTCAGGGTGAAAATTTACCCTCACTGAAAATTTTATTCTCACATCTGATTGGTCCCTCTTTATCTGCGTTCCGAGACGTCTTTCTCTAAAATGTGACGTGGTAAATGAAGCTGAGTTTGTTAGTTTACAGTGTGACGCAAAAATGAGTGAGAAAGTATTATAGAATCTTTCATGCTTCTGTTTCTGAGGAGCGTATGAGGGTTAATAATGGTTTCACTGTTTTAATTTGCACCTACTCATTTCTGTCATAAATGCATAAAATCCACGGTCTATTTATTAATCTCTGTTCAGATTGTTTATCGCTAGACTGCGGATCTCCGTGCAAAACGAAAATGCTTCTTAAATATTTGAATACTTTTGAATTTAGCAGAGGCACAAGACCTCAATCATATTATCTGGCAATGTCCAGAATATGATTCAGAACGAGAACACCTGTTTGAACTGCTCCTCAATCGCAAACATTTTCCTCCCTACACTATTAATTATTTTCTAAGCGTACGAGACATCGCAGCGCTAATGTTTATTTTCAACTTCCTCAAAAAATGTAAGATTAGGATTTAACGTCCACCATTTATAATAATTTCATTTATTAATTGTAAGCTGTAATTTATGTTACATGTATATAATATTGTATATTTATGTTACATCTATATGTACAATATGATGTATGCTATACAAACCAAACAAGGTTTACGGCATTAGTAAATAAATAAATACTTTTGAATTTCTGGTTATTTCTTTTTAGGTTCGACGAAACGGTCCATGGAAACGCGAATTCGCATAAACATCGGCCCGATAATCACGTTACGGTGAACCATTGACACCGGAACGTGACAAGTAAGAAACGCGATGCTTCTCAAAGGCGAGCTTCAGCTTGTCTGCGGCTGTAGCTGATATCGCTGGCAGAACGAAGATATTAAAACGAGAGGCCCCGTAGAGCTACGGGCGACAGCGAGATATCGCAGACACGAACAGCGATGTTTGTTCGATGTGTGTTGCGACCGTTCCAACAAAGACCATAAATGCACGCGCGAGCCTGCGAGAGCTCGGCACGTTGTGTAATTGTGTCATTGACCCACTTCGGGCCCGGCCGATGATTAACTCTCGATCCCAGGGAATTATCAGCACGTGGTGGCACCTGCATCGCGAACGCGAAATTTTCGTTGTCGAATATACCTCGTTGTTGTGTACATATATACACATATAACCGCGCCGTTCATCTTCGTTTTTTCCGTTCGAACGATACACGAGATCCGTGGGACATAATCGACGCATAATGTTATCGATCTCGCCACAAGTGCCACATGGCATGTAATACTCTAATAATCTGATAACAGCAGCAATGCTATCAACACCGTACCCGCTGCTTTCGCAACTCTGCGTTTGCCTTGTAATACTAACGAATGCCGGTCCTTGAGATCACCATCTCCACACGCTCGGCGCAGTGTTTTCGAGACACGATTCTCCGACGTATGATACCCTAAACGTGTTTTCGACTGTACCCCAATCGTCCGGCCAATTCGGTCTCTCTAACAGTGACGTTCTAAACAAACCAATCGAACTACAAGAAACATTCGTTTTCTTCTCACGATGAGGATTGCGGGCACTTGATGAAAGCCAAAACGGGGAAGATGAAATTAGGCTACTCTTCTAAGACCTTCGCATCCGAATTTAACTTAATCGAACATAGTACAATTTATAGAAATGAAAATTAAATGCTGTTCGTTGGCGAGCAAATCACTTGAGAACGGCTGGACCGATTTGGCTAATTTTATTTAAAAAATGTTCGTGATAGTCCGAATAAGGGTTTTATTGAAAGAAAAATTGGAAAAGTTGCCCGGGGAATAGAAAATTCGGGGAAAAATGAAAGTGCCTTTTCACTATGGGATCTTTATTATAGTATGGATAATCATTTTTTTGGTTTGGTCGTTATGGTCCTGGAAAAGTTTTCTGAAAAAGAAATTCGAGACAATTACAAAGGGAAATCGGAAAATTTGTCGCTGTGCATAGCTTTTTACAAAACGATCGCAAACAAATTTATTAAAATTTATACAAGACACGTCTGTCGGGTCAGCCAGTTAATTTATAAAAATTGGTCGATGCATGGTGTCAGTTGGCAAAATAAAAAGTAAATAAAATTGATGAAATAAGGGAGCACGAATTTAAGGGAAATATTACTTTGCCTAGAGTAGGGACACAATCTCAAATCTGGACACTCTGGCAACACATACAAATCCGAAAAAAACGCAAATGACAGAATTTATTGCTGCTTCGTGTCGCAGGAACATGACCGGTTCTACTCAATGTTAGTTTTCCTGTATTTGCATGAACGCCGACAGTTCGGCTATTCTACATTCTCTAATCTTTCTAAGCGAGGAGCAAGCCAATAAACGAGTGCGTGCGAACAACGTTAACAAACAAATTTATTCTCTTCCATAAGATAGAGAGAGATAGGTGACACGGCCACGCGTTGTTCCGGTCAAACATCTTCTAACGCGTGCAGACCAGCATCTCCGAAACTACTGGTCGTGTAATTGCGAAGTTACGGTACTTTTATGCCGCTAGAGGTCCGTGATATTCCACGAATTCCCGGCTTCTAAGCATAATGTGCTCGCGAACCGGCCAAATGTTTCTGGTTATGGACGTCACGTTTCTAACAGAAGCCGCAGCTGAACTCTTCTAGAAGAGAGAATAGATTTGCCTAACCTAAATCGAGCTCAATCCCCCTGGTCTCGAAAATTCGCCGGCCAAAGCGGAAAGTTTACGGAAACGTGCAAATACGAGTCGTGGATGCGAAATAGAAATTCTATAAAAAGAAAGATAAAGAAGCAGGTTTGGAATTAATATAGATTTTAGACTATTAACTATTTCCGGGCAACTATTCCAATTTTTCTTTCCCTAAAACGTTATTCGGACTGTTACGAACATTCTACAAGAAAAATTAGCCGAAACATCATTTGATTTTTATTTATATAGATTAAACTAATTATTCAGTATCAAGTTTGTTTTGTTGTTCAGGTTCGATTACGGTGATTCGTGTCGATGTGAAATAGAAATTGTATAAAAAGAAAAATAAAGAAGCAGGTTTGGAATTAATATAGATTTTAGACTATTAACTGTTTCCGGGCAACTATTCCAATTTTTCTTTCCCTAAAACGTTATTCGGACTGTTACGAACATTCTCAAAAAAAATTAGTCGAAACAGCATTTGATTTTTATTTATATAGATTAAACTAATTATTCAGTATCAAGTTTGTTTTGTTGTTCAGGTTTGATTACGGTGATTCGTGAACGATTTCATTCGAATACGAATCGGAGCGTAAACCAGATACAGTGTCAATGGCCGGCATCCTGTTGCATCAGAGCTAACCTTGACTCTAAGGAGTATACATTGCTCGACTGAGTTCACGAGTGTACGAGTCAAGTACGTTCACTCCCCATTTCTTGGTTATCCCCTTTATATCGATCGCCTATCGAACCATTCAGTCTGCCTTTGTGCCCGGCTACTACGATTTGCGGCCGTTCACGGACGTTTCACTGAATCCTTGGCTCGAGCACCTCGCGATTTCATTCATGCCGCTAATAGTTCGTACCAACAACTATCCAGAGCAAAATGAACAAATGGACGGCGATCCAACATCGATTTTCATCAATTTCATAAATTAATTGCATGTACTATATGTTAACTATTATATGTGTCCATAATTATAAAAATGTTTCAAGTCATATATTTCTTGTTTCAAGATGTTTAAAAGAAATGAACACTAAATGAATTCCATACAATGTTGAAATAACAAGCAATATCTAATAGTTCATCTTTCACAAAATTGTAAAAATTACATTGAATTAATGTAGTTTAAAATTTTCACTTAGCTACTTCCATACTTATGGACACGTATGGTGTACTCCAATTTCTAAGATTTAAAAATATTTTTCTTTTCATTCTAAATAAAATGGTTCTGAATATATTTTCTCTACGATTACAGTTTATATTCGTTTCCCACTTACTTTACTTCCCCTAGACTGTTCTAAGGGTAATAAAACAATGTCGGCGATATTATCCAGTCAAATAATAAGTATAAGGATCTAACTTCCGATTTCTTCCCGGCCGGCGACTTTTCCCCGCTGGTTTGTTAAAATAACCGACGAATGTGTACAGTTTTCGCAGTATTTTCACCGGAGCAAAATAGTTCGGCAACCGAAAACTCAGACATAGACTCTTTTATGCCAGCGAATAAAAATAGAAGGCGCCGAGAGCAACGTACGACCGAGGACCCTCTGTATTTTCGAATCGAAATTCGAACAGCGGAAGTGTATCTGCGCTCGGCTGGCCTTATCGAATGATAACGCGCATTATATTTTATTTATGTGCGTGACTGATCAATGAACAGAACCTTCGGCACGCATTGTACGCATATCAATGGTCGAATTCGCGCGTCTGCGCCCTTTCGAACCTTTCGCTGATCATCCGAACGAGTTATCGGCTATTTTTCATTGAGTTACAATAACTTTTTTCCATCCACGATTATTAAAATTATAAAAATGTTTCTTAAAGTGAAATGGATCACTTGTGGACAATTTTTATTTCGCATCTCTGCGAAGTACAAAGGGACTTTGATTTCTATGGCAACATTTTATTTATTGCTCAGATTTCACGGTTCGAGAGCTGCAGGGAGAGTTAACTGTACAATGATTTATTCTCTGTTCATCTGGAAGATCGTTTATAATTCTCGAGGCATGTAGTTCGTTAATTACAACGAAACCCGGAATTCCGATGGAGACGAAAAAATTCGAAAGATCCGTCGTTGTCAAGCTTGATGTATCCTCTTACTACGAGAGTGTTTACGCAAGAGGCGTGCACATGCAACATGTGTTTCAACACTAGATTACGTTCCAGTTGCAACATTCAACAGTGAACCAGCAACGCGACCTAATTTCTAGGATGAGCCGGACCCTTTTATAGTTCATCCAGATACCGTGGCCACTTGGAACTGTGTCTGTCTATATCTGTGCACTGCGTTGCATTAGTGACCTAATAAAACTTGAAATCTCGGTTCAATTTCTTGCATCTACTCCTCAATTAAAATTCTTTAGTTGCAAATATAATCTTTGATTAGTAATTCTTCAATAACATGAAAAATCGACCAGCTTGCTAAAAAAAGAGGGTACGCAACTTCGTTACCTTGGAAATTTAAATATTCAAAGTTACAACTAGACTTTACACAGAATAAACATTTTCTACATAAATTACAACAAAGTGGAGCAGAGTGGAAATTTATTTTCTTTGTTAGTATGATGAATTACTTCCAAATAATATAGCAGAATTTTTAAAATCTTCTAATGTTTTCACTGTTTTAATTTAGAATTGTCTAAGTAGCTCTAATTATACTTATATCGAATTTGGTTTTATCAGAATTCATCAGAAAATTTCTAACTCGTGTTCAGTGATGAATAAATTATATTTCGGATAGAAGCGTGAAGTGTTAATTATTTCGGAGTGTTAACGAGTCGAGAGACCGTGGTATCAGCACTATCGTGGGACGATTTGAGTGATAGACGACCGAATGCAATGATTTAGGTCACGCTGAAATAAATATTCGTGGTGCCAGTCGAGATCTACGGTTAGTGTCGCCAGATGAGGGGAGGGAGCACGAATTGAGGGGAAAGAGTTACCCCCTCTTTCCGCTAAAGTAACGTTGTGGAAGGGGAAGATAGTGTGCGGGATAGTTCCGCTCGAACACTATCAAACAGTGTACGAATGCTACGTGTCTAACGTTCTACGTGTCGTTAGCACACTCCGCTTTAATCTTTTGTAACGTTACACACATACATCCTCCCGTGCTCCGATAACGCTCGCAACTTACGATTCCTGTATAATCAGCACTCTCTTAGTATCAACGACTGCCGAGTTTTTTCTATTATACACCGTTCACTTTCTACGAATTTATTCTCATAATAGCTGAGCAAAGTCGAATAACATTAACGAAAACCGTTCGAAACTGTAAATTATTTTTCTTGGCGAATAGGTGGTGTGTATTTATAAAACACTTCACCTTCATCTGGATCGAGACATTAGTTCTGATAGAGCTGTTCCACCGATTAGATGTGTAATCCGATAAAAGCCGACTCCGATTTATCGTGTCCGATTGCGAGAAACGTATTGTTATGCAGCTACTCGCCGATTAAATAAGTACGTCGCGAAGAATTTGTTCACTTTCGGAGCTGTATTACTAGACAGCGGAGTTTATGCAATGGTGAGGAAAATGAGTAGGTGTAATTAAAAGAAAGTAATTAGAAGAATTTCAAAATGCAAAAATTACTTTCTAGGTCAAGAAATTGATCAACGTTGCAATCATTTGCATTCTCTAACTGTTTACGCAACTAGTTTCCTACATTCAAACTTTCAGAATATGTATAATTCATATAGAACTGCAAAATATATTTTTTAGATGATCATCATAGGCCCACGGAAAAAATTTTGTAGACAATTCAAAGTGCAATTATTGAAAAAAATTTTGCTCACGCTTTGTAGATATCTGATACAGTTAACATATCTGGTATACAGTAAACTAAGAATGCGTTTTCTTACAATGTCTATTTATATTTATTTTTCTGAACATATTGTTCCAATTTTTAAAAATATTTTTCCCTTAAATATAAAACACAAAAACTAACCTTCTGTAAGAATGTTGAATATTTGTGTTTGACCGTTATATATACTTTTATTGATTTATACGTTATATATATTTTTATCGATTTGTATAATACGTATTTTGTTAACAAGTTTGCGTGATGTTTTGGTTTTGTTTTAAATAAATGTTACTGACAGTTTCAAATCAGTAAAGAAGAAATAAAGACGTGTTGAGCTTACAATTCTTTCAATCTTTTCATCCGAATTAAAAAAACGTGCAGTGAACGATTAATTTCTCAAAAAAAAATCCAAGTGATTCCCTGAATCCCTGTGATTCACTGCATATGTGACTTGCTTATCTCTTCCTGCCTAATGGAGATCGCAGGATCCTCTCAAACAATCGTTAGACCGAGAGTGATCCTTAAAAGTGAACATGCTCCGTACAGTTTCGTTTGAAATGTGCTTAATGGCCAGGATGGGCGGGCACTTCCGTGGCCGACGGTAAATATTTAAATTCGGTGACACCCATTCGGACCAATATCAAATTCCTACACGACCTGCAAGTACACAGTGTACATACACGAGAGATCCCACGTGTGCACACGCGGTTCGTGCCATGCTGGTGCGTGTACCACGTGTCAATAGGGTCGGGCAGTATGCATCGCGTACACGACCGAGGAAGACCGTGAAAAAGACTGTTAGATCTAACTGTAACCCGGGCCTACTTTCGGCTTCCTTTGGGCTTTCGAACGACTACATACACGCCCGTGCGCATAGATACATACCCACATAGACACACGGCGACGGTCATAGGAATGCTGGAATGCGAACTTTCTTCCTCGTGCACTTTTCAATTAACAGGCTAAATTTATTTAATTGTTTTCGCTGGATCTTAACATCAGTCGTTGTGAAGAGATATATTCATGTTTTCAGCGCACTGATTCGATCAAATACTACTACTTAAGCAATTTTGCAAATTAACACAAACAGTTTCAACGTTTCGGTCAACTATTTAGACCATTTTCAAGAAAAAAGATTTTTCGTATAATTGCGTCTGTAAAAATTATTAAATTAGTAAACATTATGTTCAGCACAAAAACCAATAATTCCAAATGTTTTAAGTACAAAAGACCACATACTTGCTAAGTGAATAAACTATTTTAAACATTTTAAAACTTTATGACACATGTAATCGAAAATTGTTTTTATTAAATAGTATATTTCCAAAACATGTGTCATAAAGTTCTAAAATGTTTAAAATAGTTTATTCACTTAGCAAGTATGTGTGTTTTGTACTTAAAACATTTGGAATTATTGGTTTTTGTGCTGAACATAATGTTTACTAATTTAATAATTTTTACAGACGCAATTATACGAAAAATCTTTTTTCTTGAAAATGGTCTAAATAGTTGACCGAAACGTTGAAAATATTTGTGTTAATTTGCAAAATTGCTTAAGTAGTAGTATTTAATCGAACCAGTGCGTTGAAAACATGAATATATGTTATTAACAATTTGTCGATCGAGATCATGGAAACAGTTGTAAAGAGAATAGAACACGACGAAGATAGGTACAAAAGTTTTTTGAAGTGGGAATACAAGAGCAGTGAAGATGACGATTATAAATAAACATTGTGAAAATGTGTAAAGGAAAATTCAAAGAACTATTAGATGATTGTAAAAAGAAAAATTATATAGTACTCATTCTTTTCTAATTGTAGAATGGTGACTACAAGATTGAATAATAAAATAGTAAATTCTTTAAAATTTAATCATTCAATTTTATTTTGAAGTCGACCACGAACTTATATGATACGTTCCATTATGAAATTCTCTAATTGTCACCCATCGATGTACAATCTAGAATAGATGAACAAGAATAAAATTCTCTGAAAGCGATAATTTGTACAGGTTTTTCGAGGTGCACACTCGCTCCAAAACGACAATTAAACATCGTAGAAAAAGCTTTGGGAGAGTCTTTTTACGGTTCGAAGTTCGAAGACTATCCGGAACGCAAGTGCACGTGTTGCTCAATCACCGTCGTCTCCCTCCCCGGATCCCTTTGCCTACCCTTTTCGAGCAAGCAGCAACGTCCTTGAACCCTTCCCATCAACCGACCTTCCTTTTAGATTCTCACCCTCCGGCTTTTTCGAAAAGAAAGAGCACTCACTCGAAGCGACAAAGCATCGAGTTACTGCTCTCCCCGTATCGCGGCTTTCGGTCGACTTTCGCCTCGCAACGGGCGAAACTATCGGCCTTCGCTGGTATTCCAAGGGAGAAGAGAGACAGAGACCTGCGACTTTTCCTTTCCCTTCGAAAACGAAGCCGAGATCAGCAAGGTTTTCATGAAATCGGGACACGCGTGTGTGCGACGCCGAGAGAAAGCGCGTTAGAGGAACCGAATCGTTTGACGAGGGCCACCAGGGGACCGCAAAAATCGAGTTCCTTGAAAGAGGCGGCTAAGCTCATTTCAAATGACATTTTCCTTTGCGAAAATCTTCACCTTTGCTCTCTTACAGAATTATTACCGAAAAATACCAAAGACCAATCATACAAAGCGAACGAAATGGTAAAATGCAGAATTTCCTCAAAGTGTTTTCTACAAATTAATTCCCTCATAAATGCGTTGATTATTTAGAATCACTCAGACCTTCATCACTTTCTATGTATTTTCTCCATCTCGTAAATAATTACCAAGTCTTCAGTTTAGTGGATAAACGATTTGATTGTGAGATGAAGAATTAATTTGTACACCTAATCATTTTTTTCCTTCACGATGCTGAAGACTATGCAACGTCTCTCCAAAACAATCCGTCAGAATCCATGGCATCATCACAGTGACCAAGCAAAATCATTTCCGCCCGAGGCAATCGTTGTACGGACATCTAACATGTAATAGACGATGAATTACGTTAACATCGATCCCGAAAAGAAGACATTCGATTGTATCGCCCCAGATCGACCATATTGCCGTTAGGCGTAAGAGTGTTCGTGTGTCAGCTAACCCACTGATGAATCGGTTGCGTCGAATAGCAGCGATAGTGATAGTTAATCGATTCGATCGTTCACAACTTTCTCCACTGCACTTAACGGAACACTAACAGGGTTCTTAGAATCAGGCTGACACGAATATCTTTTGAACCAGCGAAGCGGATGACTCGTGTCTCCACTCTAACTTATACTTCGTAATCAGGGTGAACACTGTACCACTGAAGGGTTCAAAGTATTTAATCAGTTATAGTAATTTTAATCTAGATGAGAATGCAAATATTCGAGGGAAATCAATTCCTTCTGGTAATGAGTTTTCAACATGTTAAAAACAATGTATATTCTTAAATTCCTTCAATCTTTCAACAGATGAATGAAGATTTTGCTTCCATTAATAATTTTAATATTTTCAAAATAGTATATTCTCAAATTCTTTCATTCTTTGAACAGGTGAATGAATATTTTGCTTCAATTAATAATTTGAACATTTTGAAAATAGTATATTCTCAAATTCCTTCATTCTTTGAACAGGTGAATGAATATTTTGCTTCAATTAATAATTTGAACATTTTGAAAATAGTATATTCTTAAATTCCTTCAATCTTTCAACAGGTGAATGAATATTTTGCTTCCATTAATAATTTTAATATTTTGAAAATAATATATTCTTAAATTCCTTCAATCTTTCAACAGATGAATGAATATTTTGCTCTACATTATTAATTTTAATATTTTCAAAATAGTATATGGTATTTTACAATTCCTAAGAGTAAATATCCATCTTAGCAAAGAGTTGAGAGCTACGTAAAATAAATAAAAATAAACAAAATATTTTCAAATAATTGAAAAAGTCACTGTTTTTCTCAATGGAACATGAATTTCTATTCACAACCATTCATTCAAAGAGCTTGTTCGTGACAATGATCGTGTTAAATAATTTATGTGTCGCGGCTCCGAGCAGGTTTCGTTGTTTCCGAGCACCCGAGCGTTTGAATGACTCGAAATCACGACCGACAAGAATATCTACGATAGCATTCGCACGTCTGATAATGAGAGCTCGGTAACCGCTGCGTCGATGCAGCGTAGGATGTCAGTGGGTCAAAATTTCCGCGCGATTACGCTTGCCTCGACGACTCGGCCAGCAGTTCCTTCATCTTCTGATTGCGAGCTGTTCGCCTCGACAAACACTCGAGAAACAGAAGGTCTAAAAACGGAGCCTCGAGAGTTGCACATTCTTATTTATTCAGCACGCCTGATAAAAGAACAAATATCGGGCACCACGTGTTGGTGTATAGTGGTCCGTTATCAGTCTCGCTGATAAGTCCTACCGAAATTTTATTGACGCTGTAACCGCGGATTCTCGGCAACGTTGCTCGCCGTGCGACTCGATGGACTCGTGCTATGCAAACTTCGACGCGATCAAGAAAGAGGAAAATAGAACGATAAATTCTCGATGACTAAGCTCATTACCAGACGCAAAAAAAAATTAGAGGAAAGTCAATTTTATCTTTTATTTTAACGATTGGAGAACAGCGTCATAATACGATATTGTATTCTAACTATTGAGACGTTGACTGCCATTTATTTTACGGTTTAAATAATTTTTGAACTTTTTTTTGAAGAGAGAAAATTTACATCTATTGAGTGCTTGTATATTCTCCAATAACAGTGTGGTAAAGAAACCAAAATAGAATTTTTTATGTTGGTTTGAAGGAAACTAATTTATATTAGACTGTTTGAAATCTTCATAACGATTCTGGCCCGATATTGGAAGATGTTCTCCGCGACTTTGTTAAGGAGTTATTAATGAAAATCACTGACCAATCAGGGTGCGACTACGAAAGGTCCTGCTAAGGGTGGTGTTGAAAATATTTTAATATAAAATCAACATCTATTGTACTACGAATACATTTATAACTAAACCCTCGAGTTGAACTAGTTGTTAGACATTTTAATAAAATTTATAGTAATTATAATTACCAGAATAACTCTTTAACGAAGCGTCTGGGAACATTTCCGCAAAAAGTTACTTCAAACGACCAGTGATCAGTTCCGTCAAGGAAGAACACATTCGAAATACTCTGCAAGTATTTACCATAATCAACAGTTAATAAATCCGCTTCCGATTCACAGTTCAAAGTTACGAACTCTCCTCGTTACTTAACAGGAAAAGAGAAATCCGGTCACCAATACATTATGCAGCTTACCGTTCGAGGAAGAAAGGGGTCCCGGGCCGATGCGGTCCCGAAACGGGATTCCGACGGAGAAAGGCTAAGGCGACGTGCATGAACGGTGCTCGTTGCAACGGCCGATGCATTACGAATCGAGAGATGCACATTACGTCCACGTGTTATATTAGGACCGGAAGTGGCACAGTTACGCGCCGCGCGATAAACACGGGTGTCGATCGCGATTAAACGTATCGCGTTTATCTCTCGCCGCTGTAAATAACCAGCACACTCTGGTTCGCGATCGGAGACACGTTCGACCGGCGAACTGCAACGGGACACGCGAATGCAACGAGCGCGTTGCACCGCGGCTCGCCACGGACTGCGGTTTCTCGCGACGGATCCGCGAGATCGTTGCACTCGCGCCTGGGGGAAATCGCGCGCGCGCTCCTCCTGTATTCGCTCGAACGTGCACCGTCGTCTCTGCACAACCGTCTCCGCACTTATACATACGCGCGAACGGGTGTGCAAACCGTAGAGATTCGCATGCACGCCGACTGACTCTGCGCGAACGGAGTACCGCGATCCGCGCGATTGGACGAAACAGGGGTAGGGGCGGGACAAACCGCCGCGCGTTGCAACTCGCCTGCATCGAGCACGTGCACCGCGACGTTACTGCAGCCGCCGCCACCGCCCCCACCCACAGGTGTGCAATTCGAGCGCAAGGAGTGATGGCGCTGCTTTGGTCAGACATGATCTCCCGGCGACTTCGATGCTTTCCCAGAGGAGCTGCGCGATCATGGCCCGCGGAAAATCAGTCGATCTTGTCGTCTGGTATTAACCCTCGTAATGGTATCCACCCCTCGTATCAATTTGACACAGTTTTCCCGAAATAAGTTATACTGTTCTGTTATCTATAGGTAAATTCTCTCGAAACTTAGTGGGACTTTTATGTATTTAATGCGGAACGCATAATCGCAAAACCTAAGATGTTCACTCATCAATTTGACTAAAACAACATCGAAATTGTTTCTATTTTTGTGTCACTGTGTCAATTTGACACCGAATTAATTATTAGTAGACTGCGGGTCTTTATGCAAAATGAAAAAAGTTTGTTTTCATTGCAAGACACAGGAATCAAATAAAAGATGTATTTTTCTTTTAATTATCTTATTAAGCTGAAAGTAATACACTGATGTTCTTGCAACCTTTCATCATAAATTAATGTATGTAAGAGCAACATAATAATTTTACATTGATCTCGAAACAAATTATTGCACTCTCCAACTAGAGCAACTAAATTGTGGAATTAGATAAAAAAAAACATTTGGTATTCTGATTTTTAAAGTTTCTGCATGAACCTTTTTTTTCGATGAAACTATTGAATCTTTTACGTTCAGATTTTGCACACAAGTTTATGGATATTTGATGCAGACCCGTTTATCTCTGATCTACGTATTGAATGATTAAACATATACTAATTAATTAACGATTATTATAGGAAAGTTTGTAATACATGGCGCTAGTGTGTTGTTGCTAGATTTTATGCATTTATGACAAAAATGAGTAGGTGTCATTTGAAGCATTACAAACATAAAACGAATTTTAAAATACTATTGTATACATGTTTGTTTCAACCCATTGAACATAATGTTATGCAGGTTTGTTGCAATTCAGATGGAACAATTTTGTTTTGCATAAAGATCCGCTGTCTAGTTATTGTATGATTTAAATCTACCTTGTTTTTGAGAACTGCATAAACATTCGTAACGGAGCATTCGCTCGATATAATTCCGAGAGACAGAAAGGGAACTCCCTCGAACGTTGTCGGTGGTAATCAATTCAATATCGCGCGCGTGTCCCGCTTATCGGTTCGCGAAATGAATCGAAATTGCTTTCGGGAACGTGTTTCGCGTATATACCGCTGCAAGCGTTCAGCCACTTAACATTATAAACTAAAGAATCAAGTGTAACATTGTAAACTAGAGAATCAAGTGTAACATTGTAAACTAAGGAATGAAGTGTAACATTGTAAACTAAGGAATCAAGTGTAACATTGTAAACTAAAGAATCAAGTGTAACATTGTAAACTAAAGAATCAAGTGTAACGTTGTAAACTAAAGAATCAAGTGTAACATTGTAAACTAAAGAATCAAGTGTAACATTGTAAACTAAAGAATCAAGTGTAACGTTGTAAACTAAAGAATCAAGTGTAACATTGTAAACTAAAGAATCGAGTGTAACATTATTAACTAAAGAGTTAAGTGTATCAGTTAAATGAACGAAAATGCTGCTACCCTTCGAGGACAACGGTCGGTTATCCTCTTTCTGTATGATGGACATTGAATAACGTTAGGGATGTTATTTATTTAGACTTCTAGATAAATTCCATACCTATTACGTTGTTCAAAAGTGTCTTTCGTTCTCGATTGACACAGACCATACGAAAAAGTCGGAGTAGTTTTCCAAAAAAGCAAAACTTGCGAGTTAGTAAGAGGAGACATAGGAAATAATAAATACCAAACAATTGATGCACATTGAGAAAGAAACTTTTGAGACAACCTGATACTAGTTCAAAATCCAATTAAAAATTAAGTACCGAGTGATTTAAAACCAGGTTTGATCAATTTTTAAACGATTTGATTTCGAAAGCATTTCAAACGTCCTCGAAGGGTATCGCCTCGAGCAGACGAACAACGAATCAAGAAAAGTTGAAAAAGACACTTACCCTCGCAGAATAGGGTGACATCGGTCAGACTCTCGCTTTTGAACAAATTCGAGAACGCTGTCGCTAAGTTGCTGCCGAAACTATTCCATTTGAGACAGAACTGATGCTGATGAGAGTCCATGATGCCACCCCTAGGCCCAACCCCGTGACCCTCGCCACCCCTGTCTCTGCCACCTTCGTGTAGGTATTTTTCTTCCTGATCGCGCTCGTGCCCAACAGTTTGTCCAGCTGTACAGAAAATATTGAAAAAATTCAGCTACCTCCGATCGATCTATACGAACACAATAAATTCCACGAGCGCAGCGGTTTCGCGAGTGGTTTCGGGCATCGATAAGGTTCTGCGGTGCCCGATAAAAGCCGGAGGAAAACATCGGGTCGTTATCAGGTCCGCGTTACACCGAAATCGTGCCGATCGTAGTCGGCCGGCAACATCGGAGACCTCGTTCAAAGAACTACCGGATATCCGTGGTCCGCGATAAAAAAAAAAAGAAAAAAAAAACAAAACCACCGGGTAAAACCTACCGAGGTTTGCTCAGGACCGTATTACCCGTCCGTGCGATCGAGACTCGTCAGAAGAGGCAGCGTTGGATCATCGGTCGAGCACGTTTTCATTCATGCGAGTGGTCCCGCGAACAAAACCCACTCTCCAAGGATCTCGAACTGGTTCGTCGAACGGATTCGATTCTCACTGATAGACGTGCTGTCTGCACCGGTCCCGCGTACACACGCGGCACATGATATCCTCGAGAACCGAGTTGGTGTCACTGCTGTTCTCCGATTCAACGGGACCACGAGGAAGCTCTCTCACGGGACACGAAACGATGGGAACAGTGGAACAAGGACAGTTCCCCGCGACTAGGTTCCTGGTGTGTATCGGGACACTGGACGCGTGCACACTGATGGCTCGAGTGTACGTTTCACCCGACCGAAATCGAGTCACCGACTTGCATCGCGCATCGCCGCGGCGAGGAACGAATCACGCGTAACTGTCCGTGGTCGTTCGTCCCTCTCTGTCGCTCCTCTTTCGCCCTCTCTCTTTCTCTATTTCGTTGGTCACGGCACGGACCTCGACGTGGTCGGTCTCTGTCGTACACACGGGCGCGCGCGCACGTCGGTCACAGTGAAACAGAGATACACGTACGCGCGCGGGAGGATCGTGCGTACGGTGGGTCGCGCGAGGGAACCTGGCTTGGCCGAAGAGAGAGAGAGAAGGAGGGTCCCTCGAGAGAAGACGTCGGTGTGTCGCGCGGAGGAATAGAAACGTGAATATGGGTCATCGGTGCCGATGCAAATGCGGTTAGACGAAATAGTGTGAGTTCTCGGTGGGTTTTGGATCGGGAATCCGGTGGGTGGGGCAGGGGGAGGAGGTGGCCAGGTCGGGTTGGAGGAAGAGGAAAGAGAGTGTAGGTGGGAGGAGGTGGTGGAGGAGAGGGAATAAGATTCGACTTTTTCGGGCGAGGGTAGGGCAGGAATTGCTTAAGGCTACAAGTCTAGTTCGCGTGGTTCTCTGTACCCCCTCCTACATCTTCCGATCTTCTTGCTACTCTCTATTTCCGTCCTCGTCCAATCGCTTTACGGTTATCCTCAAGCTTTCCTCTTCTATCTAACGTTCTACTCCCCTCCCCCTCCCCGCCCTTTCTTCTCTCACTTCGCTATCTCGAACGGTCTCTCTTTCTACCCTCTCCTTGTACCTTCTCCCTCTCGCCCAATCGGTTCTTTCGCGCTCTCGTAACCCCCCTCTAACGCTTCTAAGGTATCCCGCATCCCCGCCACTTTCTAATCTAACACGTGCCAGGGCCGAAATGCGGATACGTGGCGCCACTCGGCAAGAACCGTCCGCGACGTGGAAGGGATCTTTGTATTGCACGGTCGCCTTCGTTACCACAACTCGCGCGCACACGATTACGTCACTGACGGTCGAAAGTTTAATCGGACGCGGACTATGCAGGAACGGCGATGCACCGTCAACGGTTTTTCGGGTTCACTGCTGAATCGCTCGAACACGGAGTTCTTTGTGTTCTACAGTTTTCTGGGTAAAAGATAGATTCGCTGGTCTTTTCACTGACCGGTACTTCGGTTTGTTTTCGCCTCGAGTGTCCGCTTCGTAGGAACAGAATTTACGTAAACTTGATCAAATTTTTAACACGGTATTGTTTATTTATTCACGAGCGAATAAGGTCAGCTCTATTCTAACTGGAAAATTAAACATTTCATCCAACCTAGAATATTTCCATTCTCAATGATTTTTTTAAATTTGATTGATATTGCTATATTGTTTGATAATTGAATAGTCGACTGCGGATCTTTATGCATTTATGAATTTCAATATAACATTCTACAGAATACCAACATATCTAATAATGTAAACAATATTTTAAATAATGCTACAGCAGTTTTTAATGGCGTCTCAGAGTCGCCATTCGACTGTTAAGGGTTAAAGGACGTGAAGTCCCGTTCCTCGAGTAAAATTCCCCACTTGAAAATCGATATCAAAGAGCATCCCTTTTACATCACGTCAAACACTTTACGAAACCGTCAGTCCGCATTAACACGCCTCGCCAATCCCGGGGCCCGGCTCCCAATGATCCGTTACATCGGAGAAGCTACGACACTACATCGCATGAACTCAGCACATTCGGCGGTTCAAGAAAGCGAAGCCCAACGAATTCAATTTCCAAGACATTTGAACAGAAGCTTCGCAACCAACGACTGATCCAAGGAATCGACGCTGCGCGAGGCTGGGTCCGTTCTGACCCGGACCCTGAAACACTGCTGTGACACCTAGTCGCTTAGACTGCGGATTTTATCCTGAATTCGATCCTGAGGAAATTTTTAGAACGTCTATGATCGATACAGATCATAAAATGCATTTTTTAAATTGCCAATGTAGACTCGAGTAAAAATTTGTATGAACAACAACTTCAGTATATTCTCTGTAATTCTGATTTTCAATTTCTTCAAGATTTATCTCACTTTATGTAGAAAACTTTTAAATTCTCAAAAACATCCGAGTTGTATAGTCCGATACTTAATCCTTCGCTGCATGATTTATTTTAATTGCGATGAAAAAATTGAAAGGAGGTCAGTGTTTGTGTTTCATTTAAGGGAAAAATATTTTAAAACATTAAAACATTTTCAGAAAAATAAACATAGTAAGAAAACACATTCTTAGTTTACTATATAACAGATTTCAAAGGTTATCGTCTTTTTAGAGTGTCAGAATATTTATGAAAGTCACTGTATAAATGTTTCTTTATAATAAAAAGTGTACGAAATAGAATCCTCAGTTGTTACATTTACTTTAACTTATTTTATCAATTTTAAAAGTAACTAGAATTGTGGAGCCGTGTAAGTGCAGTGGCCAGTTCGCTAGACGCAAAGGTTACAATGTAACAGATTTAAAAGGTTATCGTCTTTTTAGAGTGTCAGAATATTTATGGAAGTCACTGTATAAATGTTTCTTTATAATAAAAAGTGTACGAAATAGAATCCTCAGCTGTTACATTTACCTTAACTTATTTTATCAATTTTAGAAGTAAGATGTATATTACTAATGTATAGCTTTATAACCCCCTATGGGGAGTTCTAATTAAGCTTGCAATAATAAAAAAAAAAATTTTTAAAGTAACTAACTAGAATTGTGGAGCCGTGTAAGTGCAGTGGCTAGTTCGCTAGACGCAAAAGGCGTAACTGTCCAATCCAGAGCGGTCACAGAGCAAAGAGCGCTCGTCAAAATCGGTATTCATTTTTACCTATCGGTTGTCGGAATCAATTTCGCAAGATAAAACAAATTTTCCTGCGGAAGAGTGACTCTCTATAGCGAGTCGTCGACGGAATTGCAGTTGGCATTGGTCGTCGCGGGGCAAGAACACGAGGAGCGTGCGTTCGAGTCGAGGTCACAGAGGCGAATTTACGAACGACTGAGTGAATCGGGACGAAATGAACGGCTCGCGTCATTCCCCGTTCCGACAATGAGCGGTCCAATGTTTGAAGCCAAGCTGCGTGGAAAGGTGGTGCAAACCGCTGTGCCACAGTTCGCCACCGCCTTTCAATGCCGCTTAATACGAGCTTTACTCGGTATTATGGCAACGCATCGATCGGAGCTGTGCCTTCGTGGAAATACTACCGCGGAATAGAACTGTAATATTACTCGGGACGAGGAGCTGAAACTGCCACAATCAGAGGTCCTCGAGTCCGAAGAGTTAGATCGTCTTATTCAGATCGTCGCGGAAGATCTACACCGCAGCGACAGCTACAATCTTCTGCTACCGACATTTTGTTTTATAGAAATTCAGTGACGAATGATGAATGGTGAATGATGAAGAGACAATGGGGTTGATGCATTTACGACAAGAACGAGTAGATGGAATTTAAAACAGTAAAAACATTACAAGAATTTTAAGATATTGTTTTCAACTAATTGAACATATTGAGGAAGAAAATATTTATCTAGTTCAATCCAGATTGTTGCAATTCAGGAAGAACATAATGATCCACTGTCTAATAGATTAATCATGAATTTAAAAATTGTTTACCGATTGGATTAGGTCTTTTAGATGAAGATTTTGAATTTTAAGGTACTGTTATATTGTTTTCAACTTATTGAACATATTGAGAATGAAAATATTTATCTAGTTCAATCCAGATTGTTGCAATTCAGGAAGAACATAATGACCCACTGTCTAATAGATTAATCATGAATTTAGAAATTGTTTACCGATTGGATTGGGTCTTCCAGATGAAGATTTTGAATTTTACGGTACTGTTATATTGTTTTCAACTTATTGAACATATTGAGGAAGAAAATATTTATCTAGTGCAATCCAGATTGTTGCAATTCAGGAAGAACATAATGATCCACTGTCTAATAGATTAATCATGAATTTAGAAATTGTTTACCGATTGGATTGGGTCTTTCAGATGAAGATTTTGAATTTTAAGGTACTGTTATATTGTTTTCAACTTATTGAACATATTGAGGAAGAAAATATTTATCTAGTGCAATCCAGATTGTTGCAATTCAGGAAGAGCATAAAGATCCACTGTCTAATAGATTAATCATGAATTTAGAAATTATTTACCGATTGGATTAGGTCTTTCGGATGAAGATAGCAAGATTTTGAATACAATGTTGTACAGTAAACCCATAACCAGATGATCTCCCTCTCTGCCAGTATCGTACAATGAACCATAGAGAGGGAACGCATCACGTGACCGTCAGTATAAAAGAAGTTAAAACAATATGTATTTTATTTTATTTCTACAGTGGTAGAAGGGAAGATACAGTAGGGACAAAAGTATTGCACTAATTCTGAATGTCTTATAACACGGTACGAATTAATCATGTTACAGAAAGGTTGACTAGGAATATCAGAAAAACCAGAGTCCGCAAAAAACACCTTCAAAAATAGAAATCAGAAAATTACTAAATTTATGTTCAACGAAAACCAACGAAGCTGAGTAAGTTTGTGAACAAACATTGGGCTACAGAGAATGTTGTTTGTTTCCGAGATAGAGACGTTAGTGGATCATTAACAAATGAATTAATGCATTGGCACACTATGCTTCAAAATCCAGAACCTAGGCGAAAGGAACTTTCCACTGTCTGCCAACTAATTTAGCATCGCTACTACCGCGCCTACCAGAATTGCTCCCGAATGTGTTTTTACAAAAGAATCGCGTGTCAACTCTTCTATGTACATACAAGGTGTACCTATCTAACAGATACTATCGATAGTCTTAGATAAAAGCGAAGACTACGAGTTCAACAATAGTTTCGATCGCGAGCGCGGTGTAGCATGTTTGTGTAAAATTTGAGGCGGGTGTATCTTCTGGGTAATGTGTTCGGGCTCTGTCGTCGGCGGGATTTATGATCCCTACGGTCTGCGGTATCAGTCACAATCACACCGATATGTACGTCCCTGGTCCGCCAAAATTTAGTGTGCACTCCCTGCTCCGGCATTGCGTGCGTGCAAGAGGCGTCGAGCCTCGCGAGGGACGGAAGAGAAAAGGGGAAAGAGCGTAGGAGTCGAGGGGAGCATAACGAGAGAGAAAGAGAAAAAGAGAGAAGCTCGAAAATAACAGAGTTAGACGTAACACTAAAGAGTAATGAAAGGAAGGGGTACGAACACGGGTAGGGGAAGAGCGAGAGAGAAGCTAGATGGAAATTCGGGCGCTCGAGGCAACGCTGCGTGACGCTCAGCGATGGGTCTCAGTCCAGTCAGTTTTCGAACTATTAATTTATCGAAAGAAAATCTTCGATTCACATAGCAAATCTGAAAAAGCAAGGGATCACTGGCGACGTAGAAAGCGGTAAGTAGAAAAAGATTGGTCTACTCGTGAACGATGCATTTCACCGCAGGAAGTAGAAACAATAAACAATTGACAGACACATCAGCAAGGACATCGTCATTTTTTTTATTTTAATGTTATTTTAATGTGATCGCAATAAACAGCTAGGTCATTAGTGACCACATGATTTACAATTAAAAGTGTTTTACGTGTTACTTGTGGTGAGGGTTACAGTTAATAATCATTGTCATTTTCGTTGACTATGTGACAGAACTAATCAATAACTCACGAAAAATGATGGTAGAAAATGTTAATCGCTGAACCTAAGGTTGGAGGTAATTGGTACGTCACTAATATAATTTAAGCAATTAATCCTGAAGGATTTCCGGGATAAAACCATGTGCACCGCTTTGGACTGATGACTAGCTGCTTACCAAATTTCAACTATCATATTACATACAATATATAGATGTTTTCTGAAACAATATACAATCTGCGAGTCTGGACACTTGTGTCACAGTAAACTTACGCATTGTAGACTGATTGGAAACCAAAAGTGCAAGTCTCTCTACACTTAACACTTTACCTACCGGAAGCCTATTAATAGGATTTTCAATAATTGTGCTGTATCAAAAGAAAGCATAGAAATTTTCTTTTACATTGCAATCTTAAATGAAATTATTAGATGACGTTATTGAGGATGACTTGTTAGTTCACAATGAACATTGCTGTTACTATTCAAAGTTCCATTAAAAAGTTTTTAGCCATGTACCAGATTTTTCAAAATTATGCAATAATCACCGGTCGGTAATGTGTTAAGAACAGCAATAACTAATTTGTTGCGAACAGGAAGTCTTCTGGTCGTTAGGTTTCGTTTCGAGCGCGACTCGATTCCATCCGTAGCGGGCTGCCACCGCGAGTGAAGGAAAGCGAAAGGGAAGGTTGGGAGGCAGGGAGGCGGGAGAGAGGAAGAGAGAGAGAGAGAGAGAGATAGAAGCAATTGCGGCAGCGTAGCAAGGGGAGGGGGGATATTGCGTGTCGGAGGCGGTAGAGGGGAGACTCGCGGGAGGATCGAGGAGGCTCAAGGTCGCTGCGGGGCCGCACGCGCGCCCCTGGCCACGCATACACGCACCCGGCTGCGTAACCCGCACGCAAACGCACACGCTTGCGCGCTGCGCTGCAATACGACCGGGCTGGGCGTGTGCGCAGGGGATGTCGGAAGTCTCTGTGTGTTTGTGTGTGTTTTGCGTACGTGCGTGCGTGCGTGGTGCAGCGCACACAGAGTACGCGCAAGCGCGATTCAAGGGGCGCGCGCGTTTCTGTCAGGCAAAGTGTGAGTGCGCGCCGATGATATCGGCGCTGATTTCACGCGTGCGCTCGCGAGCACCCGTTACTACGCGTGGGTGCCTTGTGCATGGGTTTGTACTCGTATGGGTGAAAGCCTGTGCGTGTGTCTCGGCCACCGTAATTCGCCGGTTCTCCTATGGCGACGCGTATTATGTCACCAGGTCCGGCCTGCGGAGAAAACACGCTGCGTTGTATGGATTTTTTAGGAACCGCGGTAGAAAGGCGCCACTATAGGGCACGCTGAGGGATCGACCAAACTCGGAATAAGTGTAACTAGAACTTTAGCTAACTGATGAACATACCGGTTTTGATAGGACACTTGTTATGCGATCACTGTTTACCGGAAAGTAACCCATTAACCACTGGAGCATCGATCCGATCCGACCATTCAAGAAAACCATCGCTCTTTCGTTTCCGCCCAAGTATTTTCACTGGGGTTAACACCAGACCTGGGTAAAAGATATTTCAACTAAGGAATACAAATATTTGCAAATACTATTTCTCATAACTGTGTTACATACGTTGCATTTGAAACTAATACTAAATTACTGTTTCAAATTAGCAGATATTTGTATTTCTTAGTTGAAATACTCTTTACCCTGGTCTGGATAACACTTACATGTATGTCCGAAATGTAGTTTCAATTTGCAATGATGTATTAATACATTTTATATCCATCTCCAAGGAATTGGTAAATGGATATATCGAATTCCGGATTTAACACGTTCACGTCGGTGCTGCAATTTATGCTTCTCTCCAAGGGGCGTCGCCGAAATAATTCCTATTATTTAACATTCAAGTTTGAGCCACCGGAGGTACATGCCGTCCGATGGGACACTCGAGCTTGAGCCACCGGTGGCACACGCCATCGTGAATGTGTTAAAGCTACTTCTTCGAGATCGATTTTGATCTTATTGAACTTAATTCTAACCCCAGGGACAACCTCTTTAGTACCATCGTCGACTTTAACCCTCATCCACACGGATAATTTTTTATACGAATTTTATACGGGTTAATCTTCAGGCCACCAAACAAATTTCTGTATTAATTGCAAGAAATCCAAAGATTATATGTTGAACATCTCCGTAAAAAATGAACACTGGCAAAATAGCTGGGACACGTGTCAGCTTATTACCACGTTTTTATTTTTCGTCCCTAGAATCGCCAAAAAAAGTTTCATTAAACTCGGCGAGCCCAGAGGTGTGACCTCCTCTCCTTGTAAGACAATATTCTTCTTCTTCAACGTCTATCTAGCAGAGGACTTACTATTTCATATTGCAAAGCAAACGTGCAAGCCCGAGACTATCCATAGCGTGCAGCGAGAACGATTTGTTCCATTTAATCTTGACGCTGACAAAGTGCATCTTTATGTCGTTAACAGTAACGCGTAGATACTCGAGAAGAATGAACGTTGTTGCAGTGAAGCACGTGCGATGCTCGAACGCGTGTCGTAACTCGCTAGCAAGACGGTGACAGTCCTTGCTGTTTGTTCGTGACATCGAATGCAAATGGTACAGTGATTTCAGGAGTAACGAGAACGTGGACAATAAATTGCTGCACCCTTGACTGTCCTCTCGTAAACTTCCTAGCAACTTGTATAGGTTTCGCATTCATTTAGGGGTGCACTTAGAGAAATAAACTTTAGGGACAACCTAATGTTCAAATTCTAGAAAGTAAAGTGAATTCATCATGTGAATGATTAAGACCAGAACAAATAAATTTTTAAATATTCCTCAGGTGATAACGTCTCTGAAAGGTTAACGAAAATGTCGTCCGTCCTCGAAGGGTTTCGTCGCAAAAAGACGGACAAAGAAAGAAGAAGAACTGAAACTATTCTATTTGAGATACTAAATGACTATTCTGTTTGTGATACCAAACGATGCACCGTTCAATTAATTAATAAATTCGATACCAAGTAAAACTGTTTCTTTTCGTCTGTCCCGCAAGGTAACTTTGTAGAAGAAAGACAAGACATTTCGAGAAAGTTTTCGAACAATTTATGGTTTCAGTAATGCCGAAGAAAATGCACAGCCATATTTTCACCGACTAACGATCGACGGCAGTGGTCAACAGAGTGGGTTATCAAAGCAGTGCCACGCTCTCGTACCTATTCAGCCCACCGAGCGGGGGCCTTAATTGAATCGGCGAAATAATTCAGTTACCAGCTACACAGCGTAATGCACTAATGCAGTTTTCTGCCCGAGAGAGAAAAACAACGGCAACTCCTGTCCCAGAATATTTGCCGGAAACCCGTTCCCGTTCTATCGTAATTAACGCGTACATTTTTTCCTCCGGCGAATACAATTTTCTTGCGACCGGCTGCGCTCGAGTACCACCACTTTACAATTTTCACGAACTTCTCTCCCCGTTCACGCAGGCATTCTGGTTTTCCATTTTGAAAAAATTAATTTCTCTAAATGCAACCAGAAATATCTCTTTTCGTATTTCAATCGATCCATTAATTTTGTATTTTTTAATGGAATTGTATTTATTTGAATGCACTGTACGATGCAACTGTTTCGATAATTTTAGATGATATATAATAAATTTATGATATCGGCGCATGGTTCGATCAATAAACAACAACAAATTTGCAAATAATTAGCACATCCTCAACGTTTCGATTTCAATGTGGATCATTATCAAGAGATATTTTTGCGTCTGAAAGAACCAAATAAAAATAATAATAGTTGAAACAAAATATTGGGACACAGCCAAAAAAAAAAACGAAAAAGAAAGCACATACTTGTTGCGACAAAATAGAAATTAAAAGAAGAGTAATTAATGAGTTACCAAGACAGCGAACTTTAACCCATGATGGTGAATAAGTAACTGAACCATGTGAGAAATGAGCATTGAAAACTCATGTGTATTCTAGGACAAGAGCGTTCTATGATTGGTTGATCATAAATTTATTATATATTTCATGTGCGATCGAGAAAAAATTTTACCTTTATTTTAGATGATGCTGGAAAACAGAATAAGGAAGTAGAATCTTTAGGCTTTAAAGTCAGTCGAAGTTTCTTAACACTAGAACTACTGGACCAGTCAAAATGACTGATGCGAATTTTTTTCGATTAGAAATATTAAAAGTATAAATATGTTTTTTTGAGAATTTTTTTTAGGAAACTTCTCTATCGAAGTACATATTTAAATGTCCCGTGTACGAAATCTAAATAAATGCCATATTGTCATTATTATAAGGCAATGTATACCTACTGCGTTTAGTGCTCGGTAGTTCTAGTGTTAATATACACGATTGTTTTTCGCGAAATTAAAGAAATCTGATGTTCAAATACTTTTTTGTATCTGCTGTATCCTTTCGCCGAGGCGGTTCCGTAAGAGGCGGTATGATATTGAGAATATAGGGGATATTATTGCCGAAAGTGAGTCGGGTGTTTACCATTCCGTCAGATATAGTCCCCTATCGAAATCCGAGGAGGCTTGCAACGTTGCGTTAGAAGGCAACGGCGCGGTATAGCATGAAGGGTGATAATGTTGTGGAAAATACGTTCTACGAAGGACCTGCCCCTGAAGTATAGTCAATACTGCAGCCAACGATGCCTACCGCAGCACTGTTTCCCCTTATCCGCCGAATTCTCCCCCACAGCTTCCGCCCCTGAATGAAAGAGAAAGCGAGAAAGAGGGAAAGACGAGATTTGCGTGAATCCCGAATCCCGACAATAATTGCCGAAGGGTAGAGAAAATGCAGAGAAAGGGTTCCACTGATGAAAATTTCGAACTGAAAGTGCAGACGCTGCGGTCCCCGTTGAAAGAATGGCAAATATCTTTCTACCACCCACAGACAATTCCTGTAGTCGAATGGATCACTCCAACTTTAAATAGCAATAATACAACCGGATATGCAAACAATCTAAATCTCGACGACTGATCGCTCGGCTAACATCACCTTTTTTCTTTTGACATTGTACATTGTATAAAAACGTACATAAGAGTTAATACATTGAATCAACGAACTTTGGTTACAACTATTACGAACGAATGAAATTATTCTCGCTACTAGAGACAAGTAAAAATTACAAGAATGTATTCGGTTACTGCATAATGTGTCTGTTATTTAATTTTTCGAAGTGAAAGGGCAACTGATTCAATCAATTTAGATGCTACTTCTAGGTATAACACGTAATAATTTCTTTATCTGGTTTAAGGGAATCGATTAAATGGAAGTAGATTCTCTTTCCGATGATGAAGAATTCTAGTCAGTGTATAATTCACTTTCAAATTACAAGGAAAAACTTATTAATATAACAATCGATGACGTATATGGCATTTGTCATTTAAGTCAACACGAGAAGAGAATTTTCAGCCGTTAGAATAATATTGAAAAACAAGAAATGAATTGAAAGAGAGAGATTGGTGATGAACGATTTTAAAGGAAGTATTTAAATGGAATACTTGTGGGACCTCTGTATAAAATAATCTGCGATGAGCTGTTTCGAGTCGTTTCGGTGGTTCTAGTGTTAATTTCGCAGATTCTAATTGGCGAGCTTGAATCGTTCGAGCCTCGAGTTCAAAAGAATTTCACGAACACTCGACCCCTAAGGTCGTTAAATTGAATGAGACGAAAGGGTTGCGCGAACCACGCTCGGGACACGTGTCGATCTGGTGGATTTTAGGACGCGTCGCCGCTCTACGAGCGCGTGAAGCGCGAGAATCGGTGCCACGAGGACGCGGGAAACGGTGACGAGATCGAACACGAAGACATTATGCTCGTGGCGATGATACGACCGACCAAGGAATCGACGAGACGGGGGAGGATTTCACGATTCGCGCGGGAATCGAACGAGTAAACAACAACCACTACAGCCCGCGGCGACGCCCGCGCCCGGTCCAGCTGGGGGGTGTGCTCGATTCGATTCCGACAGCCCCGAAAATTTCACAACCTAACCCAATTTTCACCAAATTCGTTTCAGACTCTAAACGCTTCGCTAAACAATGTGCGTACGTGTAAATAATTATGTTCAGCGAGTCTTTTCTTATACGTCTTGATCGAAGTTGATCATATACTAAGGACTGCTTTGAAATTGAAGTTACAACTGTACATGTAATTAACATGTAAATTATAATATCATTAATTATAAATATTGGAATAATTCAAGAATGTTGAAATTATTAAAGGAAGAAAGACATTCTCATTCAGCTTTCGTTTAGAAAATTTGGACTTAAAAAATGTTCATTTTACATCAAAATCTGCAGGATAGTTGGAATATTTCACTCTCGAAAAATTCATTCTCAATGGAAAGCCCAATACAAAGAGATCTTTGTATACTGGAATGATGAGAAAACTGCGGATCTTTATGCAAAATAAAAATTGTCTACATTAATTGTAAGAAACCTTTAGAGGGTGGGTATCGTAATAGGCAAGCAATACAATGGTGTCTGTAATTTCTTTATCAATTTGTTTATGTAATTCGTTCGTATAAGGCATTATTGACCTTCAAGATCATACAAGGTCAGAAAAGGAACGGCCCTTTCCATGTTCGCCATAAATGCATCAAATCCGCCGAGGAATTTTATCCTATTTTTCATCGGACGGGTCTGAAGCCCGAAAAACCGTGACAACCAAATGTAGCTGCCGTCAGGTACCGTTACGCGTACTGCACACGTATGTATATGCGAACGCGTGCACGTAGCACGTGCATGCGCTGCATAAGATTAAAAACAAAGGAAACGAGAAGTGTACACGCATTGTAAATGTACATAACGGTGAGTCGACACACGGGCATATACGTGCCCGCGTAAATATTCATTTAGTGAAGTGGACGACTAATTAGGGAACACCGAAATGATACTGCTGATCTCCATCAAATTAGCAGATAGTGAAACATTCCAATTTCCGGTTTTGATAGCCTCTTTCATACCCTTCCCGTACGTAGAAACATAAACTGTATACATCGACACTATTGTATAATATTTTTCAGATAAGTATGCAAGACAATGACGAAAACTAATAACGAATAGTTCTACCTCACCACAGACCATAAAATAGTGAAAATGTAAACTGGAGAACAAGATGCACAAGACTCCCGCCGAAATCCCGACTTCGGGCAAGTGCAGTTAACTCGCATAACGGTGCAACAATTGCGACGGTTCTATGATGGAATATTTTTGGAAATTTTCAATTAGCACGATCTAGTACCTTTTGACTACCTTCGTATAATACGAATGTTTTTGTCGCACTGTTTCGTTGACATAAAGAGTGAACCATCTAAACATGGTAATACTGATTCTGTGCGCCGCCGATTTCCCCGGAAACAAATAATACAGTGGTTTTAACCCTCATCCGTCCCTCGTGTCAATTTGACACAATTTTCGCGAAATAAATTATACTATTCTGTTATTTGTAGATGAATTTTCCTGAGATTGCGTGACTCTATTCTTTTTTTAATGCGAAACATAACCGGAAAACCTGAGAAGCAAATGTTAACGCAATGTTAACTAAAATATCTGTTTACCCTTTTATTGATTTGATTTATTTTGAAATGTAGAAACATTCGATTCGACGTGGAACGAGGTGCCCGAGAGGGTAGAGAGTAGAGCGAAAGCGAGCAAACATTACGCAACTGCGTAACCTATCCCCGCATCACATGCCAACCATCAGGGCTCACTGGCGGCCGACCAAAAAATGGTTCATCCCCTAGCCGGTTTCCGAGCATCCCTCAGAGATCGATTCGAATCGCGTGATCGTCGACGTACGATCTCCCGAAGAAGGTCAATCGTGAGAAATCCTGACCGGCGCGGCGCACTGATCATCGACACTTCGATCCCCCATGCAAACCCGCCAAACAACAGATCGATCGATCATCGCACACAAACGACATCCACGAATCCACCATTCGAATGATGGCGATAAGAAGAAAATCTCGCGATAGAGAATAAACAGGTGAGAACACGGTGTACCTGGCGGATGAAGCCACCATGGATTGACCAGGGATGGTTGTTGGTTGCCGTGGCCCTCGCCGACAGGGGCGTACATCCTCCTCCGACTACGTCACGCCCGTCACTGCCGCCCCGTGCGGCTGCACCCCCGACTGCCTTCAACCCATAACCCACCGCTCCTCCCGGGATTCCTGTCACTTCCCCTTCCTCCACGTACGCAAGAGGGTTGCAAGGTTACCGTCGAACCCCCTCCCCGCCCCTCGACCGTTCCGGTAACAGAGCAAAACCACCCCCGCCACCTCAGCCACCATCCGCCCCCGCCACGGCCACCTCGAGCGCGTTCAAGGTGGAGGAACAGCCGCCTCCACCGTCGAGCACAACGCACAACCACCACCACCACCCCCAAAGCTCGGTTTTCCTACGCAGCCAGCCGGCCAGCCGTAGCCATCACTTTCGCTGGAAAGTCCTCCGGCCGTTACGAGGGCGGCCTCGACCAGGGCTGACGTTGCAAAGGACGAGCTCGATGAACTTTTTCCTCTCCTCTTCCTCCTTTTTTTCTCTCCTTTCCTCTCCACTCTCTCCTCTTCTTTTACCCATACCAACCCACTCACCCTGCCGGGCCCTTTTTTTGGCTTTTTGCGCGTACCTTCTCTTCTGCAAGCGCACCGCCAGCCATCGCGCCCGCTCTCCTCGACACAGGCTCTCTCTTCTGCTCTTTCTCTGAATCGATAAGATAATTTGACTAGCGCGCCGCACTGCCCCGACGAAAAAGAGGATGGGACGCGGAACGACGAGCACAGGATCGACGAAATACACACCGTTGCTATGCAATCGGCGACGAGGCTTTTGTTCGACGGATCCCCGGCACACCGACAGCGAAATTTCGCTTTCGGTCGATGGATCGAAGCCGTAATTTCCCTGCTTCCCACCGCACAGTGCAACGGCTTTATCAAAAAGCTGGCGAAACATCCGTGGATACGAAACTACGCTGCTCAAAGGGTATCGCTGTTACAACTTTATTTGACTAACACGAGTTTTTTTTTTGCTAATTATCGGCTAATGGAGGCGTACGAAGAATCGCTTACTGCAGTCTGGAAATTGGCAAGATGTAAAATTGCATTTAAGTTTAAAGAGAAAATTATTCTTTCAGAAAATGTACACCGAAAGATTCGCCGTTCGAAAACGTACGAATTGGATCTAAAAAGTTTCGTCTAGGTCTAGCAGTTTCGGAGATACAATTTATAAAATACATCTTTCAACCCCAACTTTGAGAGTTTTCTTTACAATTACAATAATTACATTTTTATCGAAAATTTATATTTTCTGTGTGGCTGTATTTATTCTAATGCTTGAATATTGATTACAAACGAATCAAATTTGATTTAAAAAGAAACTTAGTTAAAATCATCTTCAAAAAGGGGTTAATACGAACGTTGGCAGGTAAAGAAAAAATACTTATCAAATATTTATTTTTGAGTTCTACACGGTGAAGACATTTCGAACGAGCTCCGTACTGGAATGGTCGCGTCGAGTGGGAAAGGTGTTCGAAATCTGCTTAGCGCGTTTAATGTATGCCGATGTCGCCGAGATACGTTCGCAGCTATTTTTCAGCCGTTTCACCGTTGGACACCGTTGCACGGGATGCGTGCTCCGACCGTGATCTGGTAGTCAGATTAAGCAGGTGACACCATGCATTTGGTTCACGGCTGGACAGGCTCTCGCGTAAACATATTAATAACGGGACGCCGTTGTTACTCGCCGGGCTATTGTGTCCGCGATAAGAAATAGTAAATGAAAAATTTCCTGCCGGCATGATACCTCGAGTGCTGTACCTTTAGCTAGCTCGTTTGCATAACCGTTTTCTTTTACAAGCATTACAATATGAACACATGGTCCTCGGAGGGTTTAAACCCCAAAGAGACCTCTGCTCAAAGAGACATGTAAGTTTCCGAAGTTACCTCGACAATGGAAAATAAAGTGACGAACTGGCGAGCACGGTATAGCAAAACATTCTAAGTGTATGTACAGGGTGAGCTAGTGAGAATTATTATCTAAAATAACCCGGTACCATTTCAAGGGGTAGAACGAGTACAATTATTAATTTTTTATACGTAATTTCTTCTAAGATTTCTTCTTTTGGGTAAACTCGACGTTGCCTGAAAGTAGCGTTAATTGTAATCGGTTGAAAAATGGACTTCTCTAAAAATTTTGTAAACGATTTCTAACATATCAAAAAACCTCAACTCGTGTGGTCGAATGAAAAAAAAAGAGAGCTATGCGATTTTTGAATGTGATCGAATACTTTCTGCCAGGGGTTGTAATAATAAAATTTCGCGAACGGTTAGAACGAATGTTGAACGCGCGCCACGGCTACCCTTTTCGCATAACTGGGATCGCTTGATAATTAAGGCAATGCCGGGCATCCCGGTATTCCGATAGCCCCGTCCCCGGAAAAATTCGTTGAACGAAGCCGCAGGGTGCATCGTCGGTGGTACGAATCCGATATAAAATTTCACGGGGACAGTGTAAAGCCCTGTACGGGGAATTCCTCGCGCGCTAGGTACGTTCCTGAAGGTAGCAGAACCCGCGGCTGGAGGGGAGAACAACCTTGCAAGCTCTCACACCCCTCGGTATGCGTAGCTGCGTCGGTGGTGGTACGGTCTGAAATTTTGGAGGTTGGCAGAATCGGGTGAGCACGGAGGGGATCGAAGGGCGAAAAGCGAGAGGGAAACCAAACGGGGAGTACGCGGGGGAGGGAGAGATGTCCTTGGGGGGCGGTGGGATGAAAGGGGGCGGTCTGAAGGGAGCCAGGCAACCTGCACCCGGCAACAGCCCCCGACCTCGGAAGAACTAATCATTAACCTCCTTTCACCCTCCCAAACACCGCTCTAACTCGACCACCTTCGCTTCACTTTCACCTGTGCCTCCTCTTCCCTCCCTTTCTCTGCCATCCACCCACACACGATGACTCCCCTACTACGGATCGCCCACGCTTTACGCGGTTACGATAACCCGGCCGGCCCACCCCCGCTTTCCTCGCTTTTTCACGGTGCTCGATCCGATTTCGTTAGTGTACGTCCACCCTCTCTCGACCACCCCCGCGTATGCACATTTTACTAGCCCTATTCTATCTGGTCTATCATACGGTGCACCTTGCTTTATTCGAAAACCGTTTCTTCCAACTACCATGCAAAAATCACCGTGTCAAAGAGTGACCCAAAAATGAAGCTATTAGGTTCGAGGGAAAGTTCTGTTGTATTTTAAAACCACATAATTGCGAAAATCATTGAGAAACCCAATATGTTGTTACAAATAATGGAAATTATATCATTTAATAATATTAACTTTCTCATCAACATTAGTGCATTTCATCCCTTGTTCCCATTCTCTGTAATATTTGAAATTTATCTCTTTCTACCCCCCTCTCAGACCTACAATGAATCTACACACAATTATTTTTCACAGGAAGAAGATTCCGATAGAAGAATTATTCAAAATACACGACACGTTAGTTTCTAAATTATGAATAGAGGATGTGATCGATAAATTATCAGAACAAAATCAACGATATTATGCCACTAAAATTGCCTAGCTTTATTCACGAAACATGGTGGTATGATGTTCAGCTAGCAAGCTACGTTTTAACACAGTCCCTTTTAAATCGTTCTACTATAATGCATAGACGTTCTTCTGAACCACTTAACAAATTTAATTCAGGACGTTTTCAATTGACTGTGCCTCGAGACTAGTCTGTACTTGAAAAATCTTGAAATCTCGAAGACGAGAGCAACGTTTTCACATTTGTATCTCTTGAGAACATCGTAGCCATTCAGAACGAGAAATAATAACGAAGTCGTTATTATTGTTGCATCTTCGAGAAGTCCTGTTTTGATTCTGGCTAGTCGTCCTACCACTTTAGACAGGACCAGAATTTATTACTTCCTTCTTATTGAAGGAAGAGAAATGGATGCACGATCGAAACTACTTTCAAACTAGTTTCGACTAGGAGTTTCGTCCCAGGAATTCACGGAGGGTTGAAGAGCCGTAACCAACCCTGTTGCTGGCTTCCATATGTATAGCCACGTTAAAGGTTGCACCCTGTGCAACCCTCCAAAACTTGAAGGCTCTGGCGTAGAAATAAATGCAAGCAGATAGATCAATAATCGGCGCTCACGCATTATCATGTACTTTCTTCGACATTGCAGTGCGACAGAGATATCAATAGAAAACAAAAGAGTACGATAAATCAAGGAAACGATACGTCAGATATTTTTTTATTTAGTAAGATAATTGAATTTCTACTGTAATCATTAGACTGGGGCATTTTATGCAAAATAAAAGAGTTCGGAGCATTAATTGCAGAGGAAAAATTGTTTTCTTTCTTCAATATTTCTAATAATTTGGAGGTAACGTTCTACAATTCTTTTAACATTTCTCCTGTTTTGAAGTATTCTTCTTTTTATCATAAAAAGATTTTTACACTCCCTTTTGGTACGACACAATTGTCGAAAATCTTATTAATCAATATTAAAGATCGAATAAAAAGCGGAATAAGTAAATGAACGTTAAAAATTGCAACGTAGCATTTCAGAATGAAACAAGCCGAAGATTTCGAAGAAGGTAAAATAGACCGAAGGTAAAAAACAAGGCACAAGGTAGCCGACCATAAACGCGTGTTAGTCGAAGAATTATAGTGAATAGCGGGCGGGGATCGGGCAAAAGGGAAAAATATAACGAGGCCAGGATCATTAAGCGGCCATTCCCTTAAATAATTCAATGGTCAGACGAGAGAGCGATTGCCGCTCGAACAGATATTCCTGCGTGTAATCAATGAAACCTGGTATTAGAGCGTGTACACACCGAGTTATTCTGTTTCGTACGGATACGAGGCAAGTTTATCTGTCGTTGTATCTTGATTTACACGTTGAGTTTCGAGTTGATACGATCTATGCGATAGAGGGGCGGTAAGTAAAACGCTTGGAAAATTCGTTAGGGAAAATCGTTACCAACGAAAAAATAAATTGGAGCAATATCGAAATAAATCACTTCAAAAGTAGTCGTTGCAATAACATATTATCTTATTTGGCTACTCAAATAATTTTCTCATTCGATCAAATCATTCCTACCCTCCAACGTCTGCATCAAATAATATGCAGCAAAGGGTGTAACCTGAGAATCCGGTTAGCTGATCAAATTTTGAAGAACAATTTCACAATTATCTGAAATCCTACCGGAGGTGGTGTTGTAACGTTATTCGAACTCTGTTATGCGAACTACCCTGACGTGTTCGGATGGTAAATCGCGGATAGTTGATCGGAGAAGGGACAACTATGATCCGCGAAGAGGAAAGAGGAACGGTAACTCGCATTGCACAGGAATAAAATTTCCCAAGAGGCGGTTCGACTGCACCTTAAACGGAATAATGAATCGTCGAAGAAGGGATGCTCGCGAAAAGGGAGGGTAAAAAGTGAGAAAGAGAGAAGACGAGAAAGAGAGGGATGGTGAAAGGAAGAAGGGAAAGAGAGAGGAAGAGAGGAGGATATCGGCCGTGGGCACGCTCATGCGAAGGTCGAGTCGGTGGCTGAAGGGTGCCTGGGGCAGCCGAAATGGGGGACAAGCGGGGCAAGATGCAACGCACATCTATTGATTCTCCTTCAGCGCGAAGGCCCGTGTGTCCCACTCACTTTCGGAAGCACCACGCACTCGCGTTTTCCCCGACGTTGCCGTTCTATACCCACGCTAGTGAAAATATTAAGTTGTTGCTCGTGGAACACGCGTAACGAAACGCTAATTTTTATCTTGACGTGTCCGTCCCGCGTCAACAGGCTGGCTACCGAACAATCATCCCCCAAAAAAATCCCGCGAAAGTAATTTAATCAGCCTCATCAAAATTTCAGAGTTGAAGCTTATCGCGGGGTGAAGACGCGTACAATACGATGCAATTGAAAAAATTTTACTTGGAAATTCAGGGTCAAGTTAATACAGTGAAAATAGAATATTAACCCCAATGATTGAAACGACTTTGTCCCCAAGAATTTATATCTTTTGTATAGCTACATTTATTTGAAAAAATTGATTACAAACATCAAATTTGATTCGTCGAAAAAACAGAGTGTCACATTTGTTAGAATTTGATAAAATCTTCTTCACGAGTCTGACTCGTTAAACTACGGCAAGGGGTTAATATTCTTGAAGTCTTCCAAGCAATCTGTTTTGATTTTGATCTTTTGCTCTATGCAAAACCATTTTTAAAATAACGAGGGAATGACAGAATAAAAAATAATTTAACTCGATTATACGGATTTCAAGAATTACATTATATTTTGATTCTTATTGCAGTCACATATTATTTAGATCAGCTAACAAGCACATGAAAAAAACAACATTGATAGTGAATTATTTTTTGATATTCTACGGCTCTGGATGCATTGTAAATTTTCCGGACAAAGCAGATTTGTTCGGAAGGGAAGAGATTCTGAAAATTCGTAGAACGTGTTCCGCAATTAACGAATAATAATAGCAATCATTAGAACGATTTTAGTTGGAATAGCATGAAGGACGGTCGTGGACACGTGGCCTAATCATGTGCTCTCGCATACGCACACCACCGACCGAGTGCGTCCCGTGAATGCAGGCCACGGAACAGCCTCTCTTTTCTCCGTCTCTCTCTCTCTCCTTCGGGAAGATGAAGATGAAGAGGAAAGAAGAGAGATGAGGGGGAACTGGATTTTGCAACCTCCCTTCCGTGCATTCCTACTGTGAATTTCCTTAGCCGGCTGCATAAAGAATTAGAACGCCGGTACACGCGCGCAATAGCTACCCATAGGCGTATACAAAGAATGAACCGAAAAAAAAGGAAAAGAAACGGGGACGTGTGTATACAGGAGTGATGAGAGGGGGGAGGAAGCTCGCGTTCAAAAGCCTTTGCACTTGCAACTTCGCTCGTACATTTGAAATTCTATGGGACAGCCATCGGCTTGGCAAACAGTAAACCAGATCGCGAACAGATATTCATTATTTTGAATAACAAAGTGTACGGAAACAAAAGGAAAAAGAAAAGGAAACACACTTTGTCGCCTCCGTTCGAATGTCGCCGGCAGGGTAATTAACTCGCGAGCAACCGAACCGACGCGACGCGGAAAAAACGAACTTTCTGCAGTGATTAACCGGTTACATTAACTATCCGAGAAAGAGAAATTCGTTTGGCGGTACCACGGAAATGTGATTTTTCCCCAAGAAAATATATAATCGTAAATTGTCGATATTTATTGATTTGCAATAGTTTCATGTGGTATTAACCCTCTGTATACTTCATGAAATATTATATTAGTAATAGTATTATTTTGTTGACTGCGGATCTTTATGCATTTATAGGAAAATTGAGTTAACGAAATTCAAAATTTTAAGAAATGTTTGAAAATTCAAAAGATCAATATTATGATTTTCCATCTGTTGAAATTATTAAGGGAGGAAATAGCATTCTATGTAGTTTTCACTTCTTGCAATCGACGAAGACAATTTCTATTTTTTTGTATAAAGATTCGCTATTTATCATATACAACTATAATTTAATTACGTATCTTTTCAAACAACAATTCTCAAAAATTTCTGCACACACTTCGAAACACGTATAGTAACTCCATTAATTATATTCGAATGCTCTCAAAAATTCCATAAAGGTAAGAGCTTAAGCTCATGCAAATGAGAGATTATTTTCAAAGGCATGGCAAATAAATGGTAAAAAATAATTCTCTTTTAACTGAAATAATGTTTAGTAGATGTTCTTACGTTTCCACTATAAACACCTACAAACTCATTTTCGTCGTTATAATTTAATGGAAAAACGTTGGACGCTTTATTTCGTACGTCTGTAGAATATTTATGATTTCGAAAAATGAATGACTCAACTACCGGTCCTTGAAAATAATTTCTCCATATCACTAATATACAATAATACGGTGATCTGTAGACAGCGGATCTTTATGCAAAATAGAAATTTTCTACCCGAATTGCAACAACCTTGAGTGAAAATTTATTTTCTTTCTTAATATGTTTAATAGGTTGAAAATAGTACAGGCATTGCACTCGAGATTCACCCGTTTGAAAATCAATAAAGTATTTTTAAGTAAGTATTTACTGCACAGATGTACATCACATACTTATTTAAGTAATGTATAAAAACCGTGTGTAGTCATTTTCTGATTACTAAATTTGCAAAAAGGAAAGTATATACATATGTAGTTATTGAAGCGTATTGAGTCTCACGTTTCTCTCACAGTAATTACGCCGCTCATAAATATAAACGTAAATAAATAAATAATTAATTTCAAATATTATTAATAGGTGAAATTGAATAGAAAAGGTTGAATCTGATTTGCAAAAAGGAGAAATTTCAAAAGGGTGAAGTTGGAATGCAAAACCTATATAACGGTATATTAAAATTCTTCTAATCTTTTTGTAATAAACACGTAAAATCCATTGTCTAGTGATCTGTGATCTTACCGAACGTGTTGCCACCAGTATGTTCTCCGATTTCGATTCTCGTTGAGAAAACTCGATTCGCTCGTTCTAGCCAGTGCTCAAATGGATGCCAGTTCGTACTAAACCGTAACGACGGAATCCCGTAGCGTCGACTTCCGATATGCAAGGCTGTCCTTAGCACAGTGCCCGCTCCGAACAATTACGATCTCGCCTTTGTTTACATGAATCGAAAGCCACACGAATACTGTCACAAAAACTGCGTGCCCCTGCCTCGGGTATCCGTTAGCAGGATGCAAAGTGTGACTCGAATGTACAGAAGTCATCGCGACGCGGTACGTGCAGAAACACAAACATACATATATGGTTAAGGTTACAAAAACAATTTCCCCGAAGTTGCTAAGGATTAGCCGCGTACTACGTAAACACTTCACGGTGCTCTTGCGATTCTACGCGGACGGCAAGTGTACAAATGAAATCCATTAAACAACATGACAGAATCAAATTCAACAATTTCATTGCATTTTTCCAATGAACCGGCGACAAAAAGCGACAATACTTTTGTTCATAACTGTACGTTTCAAAACAACGCAAATCAAGTTTAAAAGAATTCAAACATGTCGATATTCTTAATTGATTAAAATTGTTAAAGCAAGAAGCTAATATGTTCAATAGGTTATAGAATAATACATACAACCCTTCTCAAATAAAGTATTTTCAAGTCAGATTTTGTAAAAAAAATCAAATGTAAATTAATTGTAAAGGTGTACAAAAAATATTTGTTTAAAAGTAATTATTAATTCATTTACTTTGTAATATGTATGAAAACTGTATGTAGACATGTATATTCGTCAGTAGCCATTTTCTGATTGATATAAATTTAAAAAATGGAAGTACTTACATATGTATTTACTATAGATAAATAAATAATTAATTTTAAATATTAGACTACGAATTTTATGCATTTACGACAACACCAGGGTAGACCAAGTCTAAAAGAATTAGAACATGTCAATATATCGTTTTTAATCGATTAACATTATTGAAGTAACAAGCAACTCTCTATACGATTTGTATTCCTTGCAATTGGTACAAACATTGTTTCGTTTCGACCTGAATAGCAACAAACCAAAGTGACATAGAAATGTATTTTCTCTCTTAATACGTTCAATGGCTTCAAAACAATATAACGGTATTTTAAAATTGGTATAATGTTTCCGATATTTTAAATTACAGCAAGTCAGTTTTATCGTAAATGCATAATGAATGAATAAAAATGAAAGAAAAGTTATTGGAGAATTGTCTATTCGTACTTCCGGGTTCCGACATGACAATTTTATCTGAATAATACGACCAATAATGTGCTGTTTTCATATCGTTTAGAAGAAATGCAAGTAGAAAGAAATAATCAAGTATAATAAAGTGTATTGAAACTTACGAAAATCGGTTGTCTTCTTCAGAATCCGCCTGTTCTGTTTCGTATTAACTCGTTCGTGATGCGTTGAGTGTCACCTTAATTTTCACCGGTAGTGTTACTCGATTCTAACCCTTTCGCGCGTGCCGTTGAACACCGGTACCACGCGCCGCGGAATTTCATTTTGAATGATACATTTGTTGTTGTTCTTGTCGGGAATGTCAGATGTACAGTGTCACTCGTCGCAGGGTCAGGAGTTTTCGCATCATCGTATTACGACGGCGGTGAGATGATAACGATGTTTCGAAAGATAACCGATTTTCACAAAAAACTCTCAACTACTCCGTCCGTACGCTGCCAGCAGCGAAGGCGACTGAAAACAGAGAGTCAGCCTGGCCGGCGGATTGTCGGTCTCACGAACGCCCTTGTCACGCGGCGAAAACGAAAATTTAATTCAGGAATACTAACGCCGCCTGGCGGAAGCGGGGACATACTTCTCGTCAACGAAATCTTTTCAACCGACAATGCACTCTTCTCGTTGAATCGGAAAATTCTATAAATGTTACGATAAATATAATAAACTGATGATTATATATAATTGTCGGTTATTATTAGTCTGCAGACTTTATGCATTTATCACAAAAATGGATACATGTAATTTAAAGCAGTAGACATGCTACGACGTATATGTATTAGTTTCAGGTTAATTAACCTGAAATCCTATTAATGGGATTATTAATAGGAGAATATAATTTTTATTTGGAGCATTTGTACAGGAATCAATGTAAACACTTTTTATTTTGCATAATATCCGCAGATTGGAACTAAACTATAGTTATTATATATAATCACCACTACACTTTATTTGAAAATATGATAAATTATTGAATATTAATTATGAACCGGCGAGGTTATGTAATTCCCAATAATTTGTAGTAGTAGCAGGAAAAATATCTGTTTACTCTAGAATATGGGTTCAGTTTGATTTCGATATGTAACTGTTTTGTACAAGTGCAGATAATGAAATTATTTTCTCTACTTAGTCTTACTGCATGGTTCACTTACTTTTTATTTTGAATATGCA
Source organism: Lasioglossum morio (assembly GCA_916610235.2). NCBI lineage: Eukaryota > Metazoa > Arthropoda > Insecta > Hymenoptera > Halictidae > Lasioglossum > Lasioglossum morio. Next base: position 6,143,186 of record OU744325.1, on the reverse strand, counting down.
AAACAAAATACCTGTATCCCTCATTAAAGGAAATAGCTCGTAGGTACTTGAACCTTTCTTTTTTATTGCGCATAGCTACAGAATTTATGGACGGTTAATGTATGTATATGTAGTATTGAATATATCAACTTGTTCTTTCCGTTACAGATTCCGAGGGAAAAGAATCCATGGATTTAAACTCATATAGATGGTCAAGATATATATATACCTATGGTTTAAGGATATACTCGATGCTTTTGATATTCGAAAGAAGACGTATATATGTCATACGTGTTATTGAACATCCTTTTTCATAACATCGATGAACAATTAATAAATATTGAATCTGAATTATTTATTTCCTATTAACTCGCGGATTTACTCTTGTGTCGTAACGAATGTCTGTATTTGAATTAGTGTCGTACAGTAAAAATCGAGTTTATTTAATTTCCGTTAAAATTAATTTGGATTTCCTATACAAATTGAATTGTTTATTTATTCATTCTGATTTAATCCCAAACTGTTGTTGGTCGATTGAAATTAGTGAATTTGTTCTTTCTGTTACAAATTCCGAGGGAAAAGAATCCGCGGATCGAAAGTCATATAGATGGCCAAGATCGATATACTCGACGCTTGCGATTATCGAAGGCAGACGTATGACATGGCGTACTTTGTTCAAGCAGGAGAAGACGCGAGCGTGAGTGCATATTATATTTCCAATTATACTGTGTTATTGAACATCCTGTTTCATAACATCGATGAACAATTAATAAATATTGAATTTGAACTACTTATTTCTTATTAATTCGCGGATTTACTCTTGTGTCGTAACGATTATCTGTATTTGAAGTCATGTCGTACAGTAGAAATCGAGATCATTTAATTTCCGTTGAAATTAATTTGGATTTCCTATACAAATTGAATTGTTTATTTATTCATTCTGATTTAATCCCAAACTGTTGTTGGTCGATTGATATTAATGATTTTGTTCTTTCTATTACAAATTCCGAGGGAAAAGAATCCATGGATCGAAAGTCATATAGATGACCAAGATCGATATACTCGATGCTTGCGATTATCGAAGGCAGACGTATGACATGGCGTACTTTGTTCAAGCAGGAGAAGACGCGAGCGTGAGTGCATACTATATTTCCAATTATACTGTGTTATTGAACATCCTGTTTCATAACATCGATGAACAATTAATAAATATTGAATTTGAATTAATTATTTCCTATTAATTCTCTTGTGTCGTAACGATATCTGTATTTGAATACGTGTCGTACAGTAAAAATCGAGATTATTTTATTTCCGTTGAAATTAATTTGAATTTCCTATACAAATTGAATTTTTATTTATTAATTCTGATTTAGTCCCCAACTGTTGTTGATCGATTGATATTAATGAATTTGTTTCTGTTACGATTCCCAGAGAAACAAATTCCCAAGAAAACAGGATACTACTCGATGCTACTCGGTGCTTTCTTCAAGCAGGAGACGACGTGAGCGTAAGTACAATTAATAAATATTCAACTTTAATTATTTATTTCCTTTCACGGTTGAATGAATTTATTTTTTCTGTACAGTGCCTTAAGGATATAAAATATTTTGAACCTGTTCGTCTGGATGTTTGATACTGCCTGCCTTGACAACCAAAGACGACATCGATAACGCAGCTTCTCTCCCTTCAACAAGTAGTGAGTGAACAAACAACAGTTCTTTTTATTATTATATTTGATCTGTTGTTAATTTTGACGAGTATAGTGATCGTGGAAACGCCAGGCGTTTGCACGGTTTTACACTGTTTCCTAGCTAGGTAGGGTCTTTTTGTACGTAGTATTTTTTTTATAAATTAACAAATTCATTAATTTAATTAGCCAACTTGAGAGAAGACAAAAGTCTTCCGTAATTTGAAATACAATTTTATTAGAGTCACTTTTTATCGTAGGAATAATAGTTTCTATTATTTATTTTTAAGTTATTTTATATTGCTATTGCAGAAACATTAGATTAGATACCACGTACAAAAAGACGATTCGTGACGGATAGATCATTTAGACAAAACAAAACTACGAGTACTTTACATTTAGTAGAATATCTTTTCTATCAATTTGAAACTTTGCTTTGTCGAAAAGGTCACCGATGGTTTATAAATATTTTCATAAAGATTCAGAACAAATAAATCAATAAAAACCAATATCATTATTAAAATCTTGTTTAATCTCTTATCGCTCGACAATTAAATTACAGTTAGCTTGTTCAATAATTAAATATTTGTTTTTTAAATTGAGATAAAATTTTGAATTGACAGTAGCGCCATTTTTCAATAATATAAGAACGTAGCCCGTACAAAATCTAATCCTAATAATTTTTCTAGTTAGGATTTTCAGGATATTGAGATTCCCTGTTCGTTGCTCGAATCCTCTCGCGTGCCCAGGTTCTACTCGCGAGGGTGAGAGCAACAGGCACATGGAATATTGTTTTTTAACCATATATGTAGCGACTGACAATGGTTAGTGTGTCGTGCACGACGCATTTTCCACTTGTGTGTTTGTTGTTAGGTAGTGGAATTGCGTCGGTTGTTTAAACTTTAAACTAGATTCAGTAGCTCACATTCTTGTCGATCCGTGACATGCTACATGGATCTTCGTGGAATGTGTGTTGTAGTTTTCTCAATTCATAAAAAATAACGAGTAATATTCAGAATTACATTCAACTGTTATTTCAATTTCGTAATTTGTGTCGCAATTTGTTCATTAAATTCATTAAATTTTTAATATTAATATTAAAGTCATTAAAAACAATATGCAGTATTCAGAATTACTTATAATTCAATTCATTTTTAACTCAGCTGTTATTTCAGTGTATTCATTTGTCTCGCAATGATCACTGCCATTGTCAGTCGATTTCAGAAAAATTGGTACGTACCTTAGAGTGTGCTTGCGATTCGAACGTTAGGGTGTCGGAGGCGTCCCGGGACGTTCTCTCTAGGTGATAGACTGTTGAACCCTGGCGTCTGTATGGAGATCGTGTTACGAATGTGTTGGAGAGCTTGTGTTTTGCCATTTTTAAATATATGGGTAGGTAGGGTAGGTAGCTTACCTTCTTGGTGTGATAGTTAATTCTAAATAGGTAGGGTCCGGGGCTGGCTACCGCTTTCTCTTTCGGGTAGGCCGCGATTCGCACAGTAGTCAGTCACTGGTAGAGTTCGAAGTTTCGTCTCGAAGCTAAATCGAACGAGGCATGACGTTCGAGTTGGTGCTTCGTGCTCGATTCTTCGTGCTGGTTTCTTAGCTTCTCGCGGACGCGGACGGGAACGCGCGCGGAAATAGGGTTTTCGAAACGTTGCGATACCGGCTCGATTGCACCAGAGGAGCGATAGGCTTCTTTCGAGACTTGTAATTCGTCTCGGAAGTCGTTGATCGTTTGCACTCTGCGAGCACGTGTAAGGTTTCAGATGTTTGGCGGTCCGCCGAAGAAAAAGAAGAGGCTATATGCCGAAGAGGCCCCGACAAACAGTCGACTCAAGAGGGCAACTGCAATGGCCTCGCATCTTCGGATGCGAAGTCATTTTGTTACTGTATTTCATATCACTATACTCGTCTGTAGAAGCATGTAACAGTAGTAGTAGATGTAGTTAGTTGTCTTACACAGGTAGGGCCTCGCCGCCCGAATGATCAGCGGAGATGGGCACGTCCGCGATTTGCAGTAGCGTTGCGAAATAAAAAACCACGCGTGTTGCATTAGTCGATTTTGAACAGAGATCTAAGTTAGCGTTGCGGAGATACTCGCGATTTGCATTAACTGTAATATAGATTGTGTTTAGACTGTAGTCTAATCACAACACAATCACACTCTCTTTTTCAGTTTTACTTCAACTTGAAACAATATTTATAAGAGTTTTCTAATTTTATAAGAGTTTAAAGTTTGCATAGTTATTTTGTATAAAATGTAAAGTAGTTTTTTTAGATCTCTGTTCGTTGAATTAGCGTTGCGCAGCGAAAGGATCGCGTTTGCGTTCGAGTTTTTCGACATTTCAGGCGCCTATGCTCCAGCTGCAACGATTCACTGTAAAAGTGGTTGCAGTCGATACGGCTGCAAGGTGCATTCGTCGAAGCATTTGTCGAAATCGAAATTAAAGAAAGGAATGACTTTATAATTATAATTAAGTTCAGGTCGAATATGTAGAAGCTGGCGATAAGGATCATTCATCTTAATTAGGGATCAATTGTTTTAAAAACAGAAGGATTTGTTTGTACTTCGGTTAAGCTTTATTTCTGTTCTTTATAATTCGCTCCACCGTGTTGGTAATACTTTAATATCTCGGCGTCTTCGTAGATGAAAATTCATGTTTTTCGAATTTACAAACAAGAATAAATTATCCGTCGAAAATGTTTTGTTACAAGTTAAATTATTATTTGACTACAGATATTGCTATATTAACCAACAAGTAGCGTTTTTTCATCGGTGAACTCGTATTCTGGGACTTCCAGATTGAGGGGAGCCGGTCCTTTCCTAATCCTGCCGCTAGCATCGTAATGGGAACCATGGCAAGGGCAATAGTAACCACCGAAATCACCAGAATTTGCTATTGGGATACATCCTAAGTGTGTGCACACACCAAGAACGACCAACCATTCTGGTTTCTTTACACGTTCCGAATCAGCTTGCGGATCTCGAAGGGATGCTACATCGACGCCAGCCTCTCTTGCAATTTCGTTTGCTGGTCTATTGTCGCATAACAAACATTACGTTTATTTCATTGTAAAGATAACATATAAAATTTTCAATGTAAACACTTGCCTATGTCGCACAAACAGAGGCTTGCCGCGCCATTTGAAGACGACACTTTTGCCTTCAGGAATGGTAGTAAGATCCACTTCGATTTTCGCCATAGCTAATACATCTTTTGAAGCGCTCATAGAGCCTAGCAAACCGTGTACAAATCCCTTTGCTCCATAGACAGTGCAAATTGCACTAGCTAGATGACAAATAAAAATGTGTTATATTTACAAATATACATAAAAGAGCCCAAATTTATTTATATACCTCCAGTTACAAGATACGCAGCTGTTTTTCTGGCGGGTGCAGTATCTCTGGATCTTTCTGTCGGATCTTGTACACTGCGATACGCTGAAAAGTCTGGCCATTGAATGTCCGAATGAGCCCATCGCTTCTGTAATGTTTGTGTAGGTGCTGGAACCATAGAATTACACATATATATATGTAACATCTTTCGTAACAATCGAAATATGCTCGTCAGCCAAATAGTTATAATAACGCCTTGCGTAATATATCAACAATAACAGATAGAAAGACTCATTTCCTTCATTGCACAGTGGTTCAACTGATAGTACAGGGTTCTTTAAACTATCGTACACTGTGTACACGAGACGATTATATAATCGAAATATATAAATTGATAGTTTTGCTGGAACGAATACAGTAACCGATGAAATTATATTTTAAGAAAATTCTTCGAACCTGTGATTCCTGAGCTTACACGAAGTGGTCTGCTAAAAAGGCTTTCAGAAATACTTTCATTAACGATTAGGTTGACGGCAGGCTTAACGACAACTTTAGGTTTCAATTTAATACCACTACCAGCTACGGGTCGGAGTCCATTTGAGACAACGGTTGTCGCCGATTTTATAATCGGCGATATAGTTGTCGATTTCGCTACCACGTTCATTTTCACTATCTACGCAAGTAAGAACGAATGAAGTGAACGTCTGGAACACTGGCCAGACTTCCGAGGACTACGGAACAGTGTCAGATGGCTCTGCTGTACAACGATCATGTATACTTAGGTTATAGATGGTAGATGTTGCACAGTTGTACGCAACAATGCTCAATATAACTATACGTACTTGTTGTAAATATAGCACATTATAACATGTATTTGCATTCTCGTCTAATAGAAGATTCTAAATTTATCATCAAACGAATATTCTTTTGCGAGCACGCAATACGATTTTCGCTGAAATTAATTGTAATACATCTGAATACATCAATGTGTAAAGTACATTGAATCCTATACCATTTACATGAATTGAATTATCACGTTTAGTTCAACTGCCGGAATTTAAAGTGAGGGGTCTTTCTTGCATAGTGATGCTCAATGGTACATATATATCTATATGTATAATCAAGTAATAATGTATTTTAATCGTCTGTTAAGTGTATTAGTAGAACATAGCAGAAAACATTTCGCAATTACGCTGAAAGTTTTTCTTGCATCGATGCTACACCTGAAGCATTATTTCAGACCTCTGTTTCAGAACAATCAGGGCACTCGACTAATTTGATGTTTCCTGACGCCATCTACGATGTATTACAGATTAGAGGGAAAATTTCTTTGTAAATTGTAAATCAAAAAAAGATGTTAGTGAGTCATTGAGGAACAGGAATTAACAGATTAACTGAAAGATGGCAACAAGGCGTAACAGAAATAATGGAAATTATATATTTTTGAAATATATATGAAATGTCATGCAAAAACGCCGAGCGGGTTGCCATCTGAAGGGGAGCCGAAAATTGAGAAGCGGGTTGCCTTCGGAAGGGGAACCGAAAATTGAAGAGCGGGTTATATAAATTCATTCAAATGTTTTCTTTGAAATACAACAGAACTTTCCCTCCAACATAATGTTGTGGTTGGAGTGAAAAATAGAAGGCGAGTCATCACGGAACCGTATCAATTGTCATGAAATGTTACACACGAACGTATTATAGTTAAACATAGATATTTCTGACGACGTTCGGTGTCGACTCTTAATGTTTAAAATATTAAAAGCGTATCATTACGAAATATTGTACAAACGTTCGCGTTAATATTGTATAAGTACTAAAATATACAATTGATACAAGTATAATCACAAGTCGTAAGATATATATATAAGAACAAACCTATTCGATTGGCACCAGTTACAACCACAACCGGTCTAACCGACCGAAAACGACTGGAGTACCCATACATGGTCATTAACTGTCTCCTTCGCGACATAAAATATGTAGAGGTCGGCTCAATTCCTTCTCGTTTGCGGTAGAAGTTTTGCAACAAAATGTATTTACAGCTGCTATGTACACTCGCGCTTTCCAATAGAAAATTCTACACTCGCCGAGAACTTTATGGAGAAATTTCGTTCTACCAGACGTGGTGAAATATTAAAAGACTGTTCTCTCCCTTCTCGAGTGGCCATTTAGCCGTTTTTTCATCAGGATGGTTAACGTTGCGGTCTAATATTTTTACCATAGTATGACCGTTTAAAAGAAAGAAAAACGAAGTACAGAGTAGCAACTGCTCGTCTGCAACACGATCGTTTCAGTATGAATATGTCATCGAGATCATCGGAACATCCAGGTGTATAATCGCTCATCCTGTTTTTATTTTCTTTTTTCGAACAATACTCGTCTAGCTAGTTTCCTTAATCGTTTGTCATCTTCGACATCGTAGACTACAAATGGGCAGTTACCCTGAATCGCTATCCTTTGAAGCTACTTGGTCTTTGGCCTTCAGAATGTAATCGTGAAGAAACTCTTTTCGATAAATTACGGGCACTGGTGTTCTTTATACTGCTTAATATTGTTCTCGTATTTCCTGTGGCTTGTATGCTGCTGTTAAAATCTAACGATTTAATAATGTATTTGGAAAATATCGGAAACACAATGGCGTGCGTGATAGTGGTAATAAAATTCGTCACTATGTACAGCAATAAAACAAGTGAGTATTCAAATGTCGTTACTGAGAAGTAGCAGAAAATTGTTTAGGAACAATGTTGAATTCCATCTAGTTTATAGAGTCAAGCCTCGATGTAAGAAACACCCTGTGGTTCAACTATTCCTGATACACTGATGTATGATGCACAGTAGTTTATTTTTATGTGGTAGGCAATAAGGTAGACAGCGGATTTTATGCATCTATGAGAAAAATGAGTTGGTGTAATCTAAAATAGTGAAAACATTGAAAGAATTTTAATACACTGTTACATTATTTTCAATCGATCGATTGAACACGTTAAGAAGGAAAATATATTTCTATTTCACTCCAATTTGTTGCAACTCGCGTACACCATTTTTATTTTACATAAAAATCCACTGTCTATTTCTGTCTATTGAAAATTTCGTTTATCCGTCCACCTCTAGTTAATTGTTTTGTTCAAAGTGTTCTGTTGTTTGCTTCCTTTAAGATTTCGAACCGCTCTTACACATGATGGCGAACGATTGGGAAAATTCGAAAACGGACATAGAAAGGAACGTGATGATACGGCGTGCCAGTATATCACGGGCCTTCCTCAAGTTCTGTTACGCGCTTTTTGGCCCGATAATATTTACTATGACTGTCCTACCGAAATTAGGTATTTCGTATCTAATTGCGACCAACGAATCAACAATGTTTCCGTTGCCGGCTTATTACGTAGCAGACGTTTCCCACAGTCCATACTACGAGATAGTATATGCTTTACAATTAATTATCATAGCGATGGCGACATGCTGTTACATCGGAGTAGATGCATTCTTTGGCACCGTAGTTTTACACATTACCGCTCAGCTGGAAATTCTTCATACTCGTCTAACGAGCATCGATTCGTCAGACCAGTTTGATCATGCTTTAATCGACGTCGTGATGGATCACATTCGACTTTCCAGGTATATTACTGCTTCACTGTATTTTTATATTTATACAGAACGTTCGAAAGGTTAGTATCTTCCGATCTTTTTCGAAGATCTTCAACTGGGAAAAAAGATCCCTAAATGTTCAATCGTAGGAACATCTTTTTATCACGGACTTTGTTCGCCGGTTTAAACAATTTTTTTGAGCATGTATAGAATTATCGATTCATAATCGTCGCACTTTTTAGAAGGATATATCATTATTTTGGAATTTTTATAGCGCGATCGAAGTGATCGAAAATTCGTACGTGTTGCTACTGCTCGTGTTGTTACTCTACTTCGGTATATTTAACTGCGTCTACATATTCGAAATAGTTCACGTAAGTAAATGACGAGGAAGTCATCCCTTAATAATGTTAGATGATTGCAAAAGTTTGTGCCTGATTTGGAAATGAAACACAAAATCGGCCACGAACTTATGAAACCACCGTATAAAACGGGGAGACGAGAGGAATGTAATGCGTGAATGATTTTCCAGGCGTTCACTGGTAAAAGCAAATCTGATTCTCCGGGAATATATTATTACGTAATCTGTTACACAAATACGCTTGCCCAAATGACGCTTTACTGTCTGGCGGGACAACTTTTGACAACTCAAGTAAATGGAAATCTAAATTCGTAATATTAATAGAAGATTAATAGTCAACGAGAGACTTAGTTTATAAACAGTGATGATATAAAGTCTGAAGGTATATATGATGCTGCTTACGAATGCAACTGGACGAACTTGAAGTCGAACGAAGCGAGAAATTTAATTTTGATTATGGTGAGAGCTAAAAAGCCGTTTTACTTGACCGCTGGAAAATTGTTTCCTATGAACATACCGACGTTGTGCAACGTAAGATACCTTCCTTCTACTGTGCGTGCCTCGCAAGAATCTCTCACTCTAACTTACCCCTTCTACAACCCCACCACGGCCCGGTCACGTGACGCGTTTCAATTATACCAGATTAATTCAATTATAACCAGACTGCGGATGTTTCTGCAATTTTGGGAGCAAATGAAATCTTATTTTCATTGGTAATAACATTTGTAGATTGAAAATAAATTCTATCGAATTTAATACTCCAGCATTTTTTGAAAATTTTTATAAGCCATAAATTCGTAAAGGAGGATAACTGTATTCCCCTTCATTTCCCCAGTCTGCCGACACCAATGTGAACTTCACCCTTTCACTGTATTTCTTACGAGGCACGATACCTTCACGTATTATCTATGAAAACCTTTAACAACTATTTCTGATTTAACATTTTTCCAGATATTAAAAATATCACTCAGCTATATATCTTTTTTATTGACAAAAGTAGTGTAGTAGCATGACTTTGATTATTACAGAAGATTATGTTCGTAGTATTTTTGGTACTTTGAAGAGAAATTGTTAATTAATTTTTGTCATATTGGATGGATACTTATATATAAATATATTTGATGTTTTAGCTTTTTTCGCACTAATTAGAACGAACAACTTGTCTCTTTTATTGCTAATTTATTTCATCGTCATTATATTTTTTCCATTAATTCCATTAATAATTCAAATCTTGGAAGCAGGAGTAATCAGGAATTCACAGGTATATGTGCAAAGATAATTTTCACTCTTGGCCAAAGTGTCTGACTACTTTTTAACATTTCTATTTATTACAAGCAAGCATTTGAGCAGTAGGTAAATTTAAAAAACCGAGTTATTCGGAAAAAGAATTTTTCGTATAATTTAATATAATATATCACTGATTTACTTATAAGAATGTAATGGAATGAACTGGAAATCGCATGAAGAAACAATTTAATTTTGTATAAGAGCTAAATATTACTTTTAGTAGATTTAATTATAATAGTATTAACAAGATAACAAGTGCACATGATCGAAGACCATAATGGTATTAATCATCATTGCTCGCGCAGTGATAAAAAAAACATCGATTTAATCAGGTTTGTATTCGTATTTGTATTTTTCTTTTCAAATTTCGTAGCAAAACTCGCTATCGATATCGCGATCGATTGCAATCTTTTACACGCGTAGAGCTACGTTCACTGTGATATTAGTTCAAGGAGCATGCGCACTGGAATTCGCTCTCGAAAAGAAACGAGAGTTTCCTCTCTGTAGAGGCTACTGCGACAAGGCCTGGTCTTTCGTTTTCTTCTGGAAGAATCAGGCGTTTATTTAAGTGTCATTTTCTGTCAGAATATTTAATTGTTCGAAGAACTGTAGCAAAATGTTCGGATCAGGAGGTGCTCCGATCGTAGTTTTAAGTAAGTGAAAACAATGATCTCGTCGATTTCGTTTGTTTAGATACTCGATTCGAAAATCTATTTTTTCTAACGATGTCGTGCGCTTTGATTATTGCAGGCCAGAATACGAGGCGCGATACCGGCCGGAAAGTCCAAAGGGAAAATATTCAAGCCGGCAAGGTGAGTACGATCAATGATCCGTAGATTTACCTTTTATGGTGTTCGATCGTCGGCACGCCCACGTGTTTTTTCTTCGAGGAATCTCTCGTTTACACTATTTATAACTATATCTGCTAAAATTAATCATTTCCGGCACGATTTACCCACCGGAAATGCTAAATATTTGATCACAAGTACTTATTTCTGTTACATTAGAAACTTTCGTCAAAGTGCATTAAAATATGTATTTTACTTTTTAGATGAAGAAACAGATTCATTGTAGTTTTATATTTGTTAAAGGCAATCGCAGACATTATCAGAACATGTCTGGGACCACAGGCTATGTTGAAAATGTTGATGGACCCGATGGGAGGCATAGTCATGACCAACGATGGAAACGCTGTATTACGTGAAATAACGGTACAACATCCTGCAGGAAAATCAATGATAGAAATTGCGAGAACCCAGGACGAAGAAGTGGGAGACGGTACAACGTCGGTTATCGTATTGGCAGGAGAAATTTTAGCCGTTGCAGAACCTTTCCTCGAGCAGAATATGCATCCAACGATTATAATCAGAGCATTCCGCCAAGCTCTGGAGGATATGGTGAACATTCTGAACGATGAAGTCAGCATACCCTTGGACTACAACGATAAAAGCAAAATGGTCCAAGTGATACGTTCTTGTGTAGGAACTAAGCTCCTCGGTCGCTGGCCCGAATTGGCGTGTCAAATTGCGTTAGACGCAGTTTTCACTGTTATGCTAGAGGAAGGAGGCAGAAAGGAAATCGACATAAAACGCTACGCGAAGATAGAAAAGATTCCTGGCGGTGCTATCGAAGACAGTACCGTTCTGAAGGGAGTAATGGTCAATAAAGATGTTACACATCCAAAAATGAAACGATACATTAAAGATCCGAGAATAGTTTTGTTAGATTGCCCTCTGGAATACAAAAAGGGTGAATCGCAAACTAATATAGAAATATTGAAAGATACAGATTTCACCAGAATTTTAGAACTAGAAGAGGAACACGTTAAGAAGATCTGCGAAGACGTGATAGCAGTAAAGCCCGATGTGGTATTCACAGAGAAAGGAGTTTCAGATTTAGCTCAACACTATCTCGTAAAAGCTGGAATCTCTGCTGTTCGTCGATTGAGAAAAAGCGACATGAACAGAATCGCGAGAGCTTGCGGTGCGACTATAGTTAATCGTACAGAAGAATTGAGGGAAGAGGACGTTGGTACTAATGCTGGTTTGTTCGAAATCAAAAAGGTTGGGGACGAATACTTCTGTTATGTTACGGACTGTAAAAATCCCAAGGCATGTACTATACTCTTGAGAGGTGCCAGTAAAGATATCTTAAACGAAACAGAGAGAAATCTACAAGATGCTCTTCACGTTGTAAGGAATCTTCTCATAGAACCAAAATTAGTACCAGGTACATAACAATTTGTTTCGAATATTTATAATACACGATCATATTGTAATTATATATTATCTTCTCTTATTAAAGGTGGAGGAGCTGTGGAAATGGCAGTATCAAAACTATTGGCAGAAAAGGGAGCTAGGCTCGCTGGCGTGGAACAGTGGCCTTACAAAGCTGTGACACAGGCGTTAGAAATTATTCCAAGAACCCTTGCGCAGAATTGTGGAGCCAATACAATTAGAACGTTAACGGCACTGCGTGCAAAACACGCTACCGAGGGAATGACATGGGGTATTGATGGAGAAACCGGTCAACTGGTAGATATGAAAGAGCGTGAAATTTGGGAACCGCTATCTGTTAAGCTGCAAACATACAAAACAGCCATCGAGACAGCTATTTTGTTGTTAAGAATCGATGATATTGTGTCAGGAAGCAAGAAAAAGAAAGATAACGAACCAGCAACACCTGCACAAGTTTCAGAAGAAGCTATGAAGGATTGAAGACGTTGAATTTTCTATTATGCTCGAAATGCTTTTATTTGTGTTAACATTTAATAATTCATGTCCACGATAATTTTAATGAAATTCAAGTCATGTTCACAGAAACCATTATCTTGCTTGTCTGTATGCATTTTCGTACAATAAAAGTACTTTGATAAGCTATCGAAAAGAATGATGCACGTACTGTATTTATCGATACACATACGGTTTTCTAAGGGGCTGCTTTCTTTTTTATTGTAACAAGCAAATGCTGCTTTGATAGCATTTTTGTACGAAACTTAAACAAAGATAAAAATATATTTCACTATACCAATATCGAATATTTTTATGTGTACGTCCACAATATATTTTACGAGTAGTATTCCCCTGCATGTTTAACATTTCACAAGAAATGACACAATGTTTGTACTAAATATACATACATATCTAGTGCAATTTGCATTTGTCGCGAATAACATGAGTAATGCTACCTCGTAACTCAAATCGTATAATTTATACACTGTTTTATTTAAGTAACAACTGAAGTACTCGAATTAAGAGAATGAATAACTTTATAATATACATTTATATTTATAGAAAAAATTTACAGAAATATAGTAAAATATATATTTACGAATGAAGTCAGAAAATTTTCATAAAAAAGATAGACTGCGATTGGAATCTATCTAATCAATATATTTAATCAAGACATAGAATCCAAGCATCATTTATCCTGATTGGATGATAAAGAGTTTTCTGTAAAAAACAGTTCCGCGTTTGCAGAAACATTGAAGGATTGTAGACGGGGTTCTATGCAGTTCTGTGATTGGATACACATTTTAATCTTTCCTCGGGAATGGGGCAGTAATCGTTGAGATAATTGAATCGGCTCATAATCAGTATTTTGCGCGTAAATTATGTGGTCCATGAACGGTACCGAATAGTAGAGAATGTTCTATGAGATTGCATTGCATTTTGAGGAAGGTGGCGTTTCACGCGACACAGGTATATCGATTGTGTGTGTGGGGTGGCCGGCATGAGTGAAGGCCGACGAATGGGACACAATTTTCGTAACGGCTCTTTGCGAATCTTGAAATTGTTCGGTTAGACTAAACGATGAGCATGAACGTGAGATGATGCCAGGCTCATCTCGCCAACTGGGAATTACGAACGGTGGTAAAATACAATTTCTTATCAATTGTTTTTCAATATTTTACGCGACATCGTGTCGATATTCCTGTCAAGGCTGGCAGATGTTTAGTATTTCTTTTCGTCTCGATGTTACTCGGGAATACGAATCGCGTTGTTTTATTTATTCCTACAGAATTAGTTGTCTATCAACGAGAATTATATCCACGTGGTTAAATGTGTATGGAAATGATTTTCATATCTGTTTACTACGAGATTGACAGGTGTCTATAATCGGTTCACTTCGTATTCCGATTGTTAATGAATGAATGTTGACGTATACTATCATAATACGGTAATGAAATTCCAACAGGAATACATTGCGTTTTCGTATTTTTCAGTTTTAATAACATGTACTGACAGATGTTCGTTGTTTCGTTGCGATCGGACATGAATAATTGATTTTACGTTTAAAGTTTACTTTTTATTAATCGTTGATTTCGTCGATTATTGTTTCTCGTTGATATTCGAACGAAACGAATTTTTTACCTGTCGGAGCAATTTGTAATTTACTTTTGCAATTAGGCTCTGAGTGGGACACATTGATGGAGGTTCATCATGAACCAATTGAAAAGAACTTTAAATTATTGGAAGAGATTGGCAAGTAAGTCTGCAAAAATGAAAATCTCTTTATAATCAATTTATATTTTGTACAATGTTTAAACAATTGTTATTTCCAGGGGACAGTTCGCAATAGTAAGAAAATGTATGGAACTAAGTACTGGAGAGCTGTACGCAGCCAAAATTATGAGGAAGAGACGTGTTGCCAGGGGTGTAGCAGCAGCAGATATCGGTAGCTGCCCTTATATCTTTATACAACTGTCTTTATAATGTGGTTACTGTGTTTCTTCCATGTATAACTCGTTATTTGATGTTTCAGCTCGAGAAGCAGGTTTACTGGCACGGCTGAGGCATCCCAATATCGTTTCGCTGTACAAAGTTGTAGACACAGGCACAACAGTTGTTTTACTCTTAGAATTAATCTCTGGAGGTGAGCTGTTTCACTGGGTACCGTCCGGTGAATTGGAAGCTGCACATGTGGTTCGTGGATACTTAAAAATGATGCCTATTTTTCAAAAACTTGAGAAACTACGATAATTCTGACGTTGATTTTGATTTTCGATAGGTTCGTCAAGTTTTAATGGCACTTAGTCACTTACATTCTCATCAAGTTGCTCACTTAGATATCAAGCCTGAAAACATTCTTTTGTTAACACCACCGCCAATGCCAAACATAAAATTAATAGGTAATTTACCATAGCAATTCTCATATTGATCCTCATCCGTCCCTCATTTTCGCTACTTGTATCCCTTGGGATGGAAGAGGGGTAACAAAAGTGTAATAGAAATGTTTATAATTGATTTATTTATATAGATCTAGGTCTTTCACATCGATTAGTACCTGGATCAGAACACAGAGCTCTGTTTGGTACACCTGAATTTGTCGCTCCAGAAATTGTAAATTATGAACCGCTTAGTTTGGGAACAGATCTCTGGGCAGTTGGGGTTCTAACGTACATTCTTTTAAGTGGTGCGTCACCGTTTTTAGGTGAAGATAAACAGGAAACTTATACGAACGTTGCTGCTTGTCAGTATCAATTCGATAATGAGTATTTCAGTAATGTATCCGAAATTGCCAAAGATTTCATAAGATCCTTGTTGATCAAGGATCCAAAGTAAGTAGGAGAAGCTTATTCGCATCCACTGTATTTTTTTTAAAAATGGAACACAACACCAACGACAAATTTCTTTTGTAGAGAAAGAGGAACTGCAGAATCGTGCCTTAAACATCCTTGGATCCTCACGGTATGGTTCTAAAGGTATGTAGAAATTACTATAAAATTAACCAGTTGTTTCTCGTTACATCGTAGGAGTCGGAAGCCTCTCAAGGTCTTGGTGGAGCTATGATTAGTGCCGTTAAACGGGGCTGCGTTGAGGCTGTTTCTCAGTTGCTACTGCAAGGAGCACCGTTGAATGTAAAAGATTCTGTAAGAGTTTTATCGTCGTATATATTTTTCCAAATTTTTGTAGACAGAGTGTAAATATTGATTTCTCCGAATAGAAAGAAGATACGCTTTTACATATTGCTTGCGAGGCTGGAGACGAGGGAATGGTAACGTTTTTGATAGAGAGTGGAATAGATCTGGACACACCGAATAAAAATGGCTTAACACCACTTCACGTGGCTGCTAGATACGGTTTCATTAATCTTGTTAGACATTTGTGCCTTGCCGGTTGTGATGTTGACAAAACCAATCGTGGAATCAGAGCAGACGTGACAGCGATCAAATATGGACATCCTGACATTGCGTCGTTATTGGACAAGCTCCGAAATGTACGTTACTAAAAGTCACGTATTTAATACCTGCGTATTTATGTTCAACTCTACATAATATCGATTTCAGCCCATTCAACGAGAAAATTATATTAAACAATTGCAACCAACGCATAGACCAATAGACCGTCTACACGTAAGACTCTTAGGACATTGTGCATCAGGAAAGTCATCTTTAATCAATTCGTTAAAGTCTGGTATTTTTAGTTTTGGGTTTTTTAGAAGATCAAGAAGTCAGAATTATACAGCAAAGGTAGCTATTTCCCATCTGTAAAAACGTAATAGATACAAAGCGGATTTTATGCATTTTATGGCACAAACTAGTAGGTGTTTTAAAAATTAAGAAAGAAACTAAACTTCTATTTCACTCCAATTTGTTGTAATTCACATAAAGATCCGCTGTCTAGTAATAGATTAAGTTTGAATTAGATGTGTGCGAGAACCCGAAGGTGTCGGGTCGGGACGGGTTCTAGAAAATTTTGAATCACTTCAACGCAATCTGTACGATTCTTAGGCATTTTTAAAGCACATAAACACTTGTCGATATTATTACCGTGTAAAAGATGTAAAATTCGGAAACTTTCTTCAGCACTGGTTTTGATCCGGTACCTTCCCGACCTGTACACCTTCGGTTTCAATTAATAACGTGAAGTATCGCGTGCTAAGCAACATTTTTTATTCAGAGGGAACCAAGTATCGAATTAGATGTAACTAGCAAGCACGGTTCGCTTAGTTTTGAATATAGCGATAGCGAATACGAGGGTACACAAGGAGTAGAGTGGAGTCGTGGTAACGTAGGTGAGGAAAATTGTGATACTGTACCTTATTTTACAATAATTAATATCGAAGATACACGTGCCTTTCTCTGTTAAGGAGGAGAATGTGTTTTTTGGGAGTTATGCGGACGCGAGGAATTTTTAGCGTCTTATCACTACGTACTCACATTCCAACAACCTGCAGTACACCTTATAACAGTCAGTCTTAGAGAACCTGTCACCGTACAACTTCAGCAAGTTAGATTTTGGCTACGATTTATCTCAGATCGTATTGCAGCAACTAATTTCGGTAAGACGAACAAATGATAATGTTATTAAGGTATATTTGTATTTGTGAATAACGTATAAATACTATTTTGGAACAGGTTTTGGTGGTAAATATAGCGATGTAAAAGTAATCTTAGTCGGGACTTATGCACCAGAACCTCTTGCTCCAAACTCGAATAGTGGTAGTCCTCTTGCACCACTTTTACCTTTTTTAAAAGAGTTCACACCAATTTTGGGGGACGATCCTCAAATGGTCGCTGTGGATGCAACTAATCCGTCTAGTCCCGGTCTGAAACTTCTAAGATCATACTTGAATAATGCAAGGATGGAGTTTTTAGAGGTGAAGTGATTACATGATTTACACGCAGTTATTCTACTTCTAACATACTCTATTGCGCGTAATTCAAAAAATCTTTTTGCTATTAACGATTGCAATACATAACGTAAGAAATCTTTTTACGATTCTTGTGATTCCAGTTGAACTTTTTCAAATGATTATTGTCGTACTTGTACTACATTTCGGGAATAGACCAAGCAAACTATTGCATGTCGGCGTACACAGCATCAGATTAAGAGAAAGTCAGAATGTCATTTCATAAGTAATCTAAATTGGGATTTCCAAATACAAATCGTATCGGTTCGAATACGATCGAACATTTTGGTAATCTCAATTTCGATTATTATCATCCGACATCGTGGAGTCCTCAGTCTTGAATCATCATGCTTACTTGCACGAGCCACTTGTTCGGTCTAACAAATCCGATGACGCGTCGTTTAAAATCTATATAAGCAGAGTACAATGAATAATTCAAAGGTTCAGATTCGAGTCGAATATGTTCGTGTACATAATTATACTTCCACATTCTTTTACAGGGATATAAGGCCAGTGTTTGTACAGCATGCAATAAATGTATGCATCGACATTGTCAAAACGGTTCTCATTAGAATCGTGTCATTTCATTTTGCATAGTGCCAACTACATTTGTAAAATTCACGTCTCTTTGATTTCAAGTCCTGCAATATTAACACTGTTGAACAAACTCCTAATCAACTCCTAATTACCATGCAACTATTTATGTTTCCAGTTATGGTTCAGTAATCCATGATCATTCATGATGCATGGTTGATTTTCATATATGCACAGTGTGTCCCAGCCAAGTGTACGAAAGCCGATTAATTCGAAATCAGTGAAGATAGAAAAATATTTTTGAATGGAGATAACGTGGTGTAAATAGTTTGTTTACTCGTACCGTTTAATTTCCACTGAAAAATCATTTTACAACTTCGATGGTATCGATACGAACTTTCGTGGATTTCACTGGGAACCGATGCGCATATAGATCTATGTACAAGTAATCAAAAACCTTGGAAGTAATATTTTGTATCTTCCCACTAATTTTCTTGAAATTCAATTAATCGTTTGCGATACTCATATCAAGCACATTCCCGAACGAAAACAAGAATAATGTTTACAAATGAATCTTCTTTATATCTGCTGTCACTCTGTCACATGATCAATTTACTAACGACATATATTTTAGTTGCTGATTATTTGGTCATTAACATTTATTAACATCAGCCTTACTGCATGCAATGCATGATGTAGGAAGGACCGGAAGTTGCAGAAAGTATTCTCCGACGTGACACGCCGCGGGCTGCGGCCTCGTACGTGCCCTTGGCGAATCTTGATAAACAGGTCGAACTATTTCTCAATTCCTTTGATAAGTGATGTGTATAATGAAGTTGTTAATTATTATTTAATAATTGCTCTAATGCTTTATCCCATTAATACATACATGCACTACTGTCCTATGCAATAAAGAAAAAAAAAAGAAATACTCTCTTGTATATATTTTCTGCATCAGTGTATTATTTCATATTTTGTTCTCTTGTATCCCTTCATTAAGGACTCGACAATCTTATTATAGAGTGCACTAGTGTGGACCGGTCTTGCCGAATCTTGGAGATCGTACATCCAAACTTTAGAGGTACCTCCGGTAATGCTTACGCAGGAGGAGTTTTTGAGGGAAGTGAGAAAAATTAATCCGTTAGTTTGTTTAGAGCATTGTCGACATCTTGGATTACAATTGCAGGTACTATTCAGAACGTACGTTTATATTTTAACTTGTTCGTACACGCTAACACCCGAGTTTCTCATTTTTTAGAATTTAGGGGAATGTATGCTCCTTCCTGGGAATCTGATAGTTCTAAGTCCGGAATGGTTTTGGCAGGATGTAATCAACTGGCAGTTAAGTCCAGAACAGAAAGGACGTCTGGGAGGACGTACTACGGGAGTGTATGCTTTGGAAGATTTTCAGGCTCGCTGTCCGTGTCCTGCGAGTCAAGCTTTGCAAGCTTTGCAAGCAGTGAATTTGTGTGTTCCGGTAAGCGTCTTTGCATTATATCATCTAATATTGGATTTAATATTTAATGTTTTGATAGTGTGAAGTGGACGAAGACGAAGTAGAGTATGAAATACCGTGCTTAAATCTTGTCGAGCGTTTACCAGGATTATGGGAACCATGGAAACCATGCTCCAGTACCCTACCTCACGCAGGTCTTCGTCTAGCTCCGTCCGAGGCACCTCTGTATCACCTAATCGCAGTATTTCCACATTTACAAGTGAGCGTTATCGAGAGACGATGGCCAGCTTGTATTTCTTTGTACTAGTTTACTGATCGCAGCGATACGATGTTACACAGGCACAACTAAGGAAAATTACTCAATCATGGGATCCGTCGAATTCAGATTTATATCAGTGGTGGCGAGGATCAAAATTATGTATAGGACCTTGTGAAAGCATTATAACGTTCGAAGAAGACGACCAAAGCTGCATGGAGATACGTGTACGCGGACCACGGAGTACCAGCGCGCAATGTTTCGCGCTTCTAAGCATTATTCTTGACGCTATCGAAACAACGATTGAGCTGGTTGCTCCAGGGATGTTACTCGAAAGACATTGGCTCAGTCCTAGTCAGCTTCGCGAATACGACGAAGTTAGTTGCTCATCAACAGACTGTGGATCTCTATGCGAAATAATTCTTGAACTCTTTAAATCTTTTAACTAATCAATTAAATGTGTGCTCGTAGATCGTACATTCCTGGGAACCGGCGCCGGTTATATCAACCCTAATAGATAAGGGTCTCGAAGAGGCAGTTCTGAAAAATCCTTTAAACGGTCAAGAAGAAACGGTATGGGAAATAGTGGGTTGCGGTCTACCTTTAATGGAAAACTGTCTTCCTGGATCGAAACAGCCCGTCAAGCATATAAAACCCGCTGTACAAAGAAGGCTAGCGCAGATGCTTGATCCTCCTGACCGTCATGGAAGAGACTGGTGTTTACTCGCTGTGAGACTTGGCTTGGGAGACCGAGTAGCACAGCTGGATAGTACCGTGGACAGTCCAACGTTAAGGTTAGTACATTCTACTAAAATTCTGAAGAGAATCTTCTGAGAATTGTTCTTCTCCTCTCAGGTTACTGAACACCGCAGGTGCGGACTGTTCCGTGGGTTCTTTGATACAACAATTACGGGCTCTGGATAGGGAAGATGCTGTGCATCTTTTGCTCTCTTTCACGCCGACGTACATATTGTCAACGGCTATCGATTCCGAAACTGGATCTAATCTTTCCAGATGACAATGCTGCGTTTATCCATGGTGCATTAATACTTTTTAAAGATTACGGATTCCCGACGGGTACTCCATGTCGTGGGTTTGATAGACTTATTATGTCACCGCTTCCGCCCAACGTAAATTTTTGCATTGTTCTTTAAATCTAAGTATGTACATTAAACGGTACATTGTATGTGTACTTCTTTAGAGGAATGTCACAATGCACAGGCACCAATGTGTACTTTTATATCTACTTATTAACAAGCACTTTACGCGGCACAAAATTCTTTTATAATATACATACATACACCATACGTGCAACGATAGAAGGTTGCATAAGTTACATCGATTTTTGTGTACTTTCTCTTATGAGCTCTTACAATCTGAATATGTCGTAATTTTAAGCATCTCTGTTTAGCGTAAAAGAATGTCGTTTTCCGTTTTGGTTTCTCGAAAAGAAAGCTACGTACTTACAGAGGACGTTACTTAAACGCAAAGTTGAAATTCTGTATCGGTTCGCGCGTTTCTTTCCTAATTGTCAAACTATTTGTAAGCGTTTCTATTGTGATACTATATTGTATGATTAGCTAGATCGAATTTCTTATATGAATTTGTATTAGGTGAATAATTCTAAATAATGTGTATGCACATGCGTGGCCGACAAAATAATGCATTTACACACCTATATAAACACGATACTATTCGTATTTGATACTAATATTGTTTTGAGGGCTTTTCTTGATACGCATATATATATACTATATCTTGCCAAACAAAAAAACTTCAGTGTCAATACGCGTTGCTTTTCGATTTTTATGGTATTCAGAGAATTATACTATTCGCGCGGAAAGCGAGGCGGCAACAGAGTTCGCACAATTCTTTGCTTTGTCGACGAAGTTCTATTTCTAAATGGTGTTTTTTACTAAACCAATATTTCTGAAGTACTTATTATGTGCCATAAACAACGTTTGCTCATCACAACTATCGAAGTGTTAGAAAATGCTTCTGCGAAGTAGACAGCGGATTTGATGCGTTTATGACGAAAATTAAGTAGGTGCAATTAGAAATAGTGAAAACGTTAGAAGACTTTAAAAATGCTGTTATATTATTTCCAATCTATTAAATATAATTTTTATTTCACTCCAGCTCCTTGCAAATCACGTGGAAAAGTTTTATTTTACACGAAGATCCGCTGTCTACTAATAAGGGACGTCACCCAAGTGTGACGCGTTGATTTTCATTAAATTTTTAAAGGATATCTTCAACGTACTGTATTCTGTATAAATTTAATTAAAATCGTGTTACATTTGGGCGATGTTCCTCGCAAGTCCTCTAAATCGATCCCTCTGTGCAAGCAAGGCATTCATTAACGAGTTGAGACTTGAGAGTACGGCCAATCATTTGATCAAAACGATTCACTATAGACTAGGCGTTTGACTATTGTACTATTGTTCATGTTTCGTTGGCACAACAATATTAAACAAGAACGCACTGATCATGTGCGACGCGCATATGATATACGATTACGATATATATTATGAAACATAAGCGACACTTGTTGTTCATAGAACACCTTCTTTGAGCATATCTTATTCTGTACTAATTTGATCCAGTGGATACTATCGATAAGTAGCGTTACACTCTTACTTTGTATGACAAGTATTTAGTACAAGGATGTTCGGAGAATGAGATATCTTTATGTATGTTTAGAAACGAACACGATAGTTTCTTCTTTTGTTTTTATTATAAACTGTTTCTAGTATTAATTAATTCGAATTCTGTTCTTATACAATGTACTTGAAGATTTTTCTGTTCGACATATTTCTCGTAAGACGACGATATAATATGTAGTGTTATACAACTAATATAGGCTCTCGACACTTACAATAGATAAGTACCGAATTGTCTTTTGAAATTTGTATTTTGAAGCTTGCGTTCTTCACGCATTGTGTTCAACTTACATTTGATACGCCACCGTTCGAGACGATTAGTTTTAAACATTGTGTGTTTTCGCCAGGAATTGTTTTTTTTTACATTGCGTGCGTACAATTGTGGAAACGTTGGCTTCTGATGCGCTTAAGGTATTTATGTTGTACAGCTTTTGTGTAGAACTATACAGACACGTAGTTCGACGGTTATTCTTAAGATACAGTTGAACAGAATCGGGATACGCGCGGAAAAGAGCGTTTCGCAGAGGAAACCATGTAAGACTTATGAATTGTTGCTATTTGTAAAATGAGAATGCAAATATCGGGGAGCAGACTTCCCGATGTCTCTTGTGGTCAATGACATTTACATTTTTCTAGTTTATATAACGATGTGCGAGAACATGGATGTCAGACGAAGTACGTCCTTTACGAAATTCATTTGTATCGTTTCTTTAAGAATCTTTGATCGTATTATAAACTATAGAAGAACACACGATTCTAATATGTATGTACATGTATATTAGAAAATTACATTGAAACTAAAATCAAAAATCAATTTGATCGTTCGAGATGTCCCTGGACGACACGAACATTCGATGAAGCATTACTGTAATATAGGGTAGTCCTGTAAATTTCTACAATATACAGTAGACAACATTCAGAGAGAAACGAAGCTTTGGAATTAAACATTGTAAAATATCGAACAAATTGTGTCCGTTTTGTTCGACTTCACATTTTAGATCGACGGAGAATATTCGAACCGAAAGAAATGTACTGTATTTTCTTTTATAATAATAGAGGGTGTCAATAAAACCTTGCTTATTTGCAAGTGAAGCAAACGTTATTCATACATGTATATTTAGAAGTAGAATAATCATTCTGCCGTGTACATTAAACAATTCAAACATTTTGCTACTGATTTTTACACGAAAGATGCTGAAGTGGATAAAATCCATAGACGGATTCGATGCATTTATGGTAAAAAATGAATAGCTGCAATGTTAAACAATCGAGAGAATAAAACGATATACACTCCCGTCCATGAATTATCTTCAACAAAATGGTAATTAAAGAATACAAGCTTCCAGCTTGATTTTATTATTTTATTTTGGTTAAATGCAGTTATTATACGATAATATTTGAATGCAAAATTAAATACATACACGTATTATTTGGAAAATGTTAGAAAAAAGAGATTGAAAATGTAGGATATTATCTGTCTGCATCCATATTGAATATGGACGGCAGTGTACATATTATTTTCAGCAGTTTATAAAATTTGTCAAGAAAACAAGAAATTTGTATTCGGCGTGTGTGCCCAACAATCTTCGAAGAATAATTAAAGCTATTTATTAATTGAATCTGAAAAATCTGAATGAAATTGAAGGCAAAGCGACCGTGGATCTAGAGCCGTGTCTGACCACAAGCATTCCGAATCTACTTAGGGCTTTAGAAAAACGCGCGCGCGTCCAACGGCGCCTGCTCTATCTTCCCGTCGATCTACGGATCGATCGATCGCGCGTGGCGGGACAGTTTGAACGGCTCGGTCGACGGAGGTGAAACCGAAAATTCTCGGATATCGCGAAAGAAGCGGAGGACAGAATTTTCCGTTTTTCTATGGTGTTTACCGTGAAGAATCGGTTACGTGGTCGACGGGAAACGTGGAACGGAATTCCTTCGATCCGAGAATAGCATAAGGGAGGCGGAGATCGCGTTTCGTTGGTAGTCGGCGAGGAATCGACCAGTGAAGAGCCGAGATAAAATCGGGACGACAGCCAACAAGGCGACAAGCAATTATAGAATTGGATTGGATCGAGGCGTTCGAGGAGGCCCGCGACGCCGGTTTCGTTTTATTTTAGCTTAGGCTTTCGAAGGCATCCGGTTGTGCATTCTCATCGCGGATCATCGCGACGATTACAGTGAGTGTTGTCCCCCTTTGAACCCGTAATTCTCGTTTCCTCTCCTCTTCGCGACGCCGTTTGTTGTTAAATAAATGTTGTAAACCAGCGACGAAGGCGCTCACACAGTGCCTTAGTCCGAACGCGAGAACGGTGAAGTGCGGTGCTGCGGACACGATCCTGTTTCTTCTAAAAACCACAAACCGCTTTCAAACTATTTTTGCGAAACACATTACATGTTCCAGCTTGTCCACTTCCGCTTTCTTCCTTTCCTGATCGTCCACTTCCAGTAGACACGGCACGACCGTGATCAGACTGGCCGAGCGTGTCGGTGGCTGCTATCTTTTCCAAGCTTAGGTAAATCAGTGAGTTTTCTTATCATTTTCATCGACACATCGATAACGCGCCGATTGCGAAATCGTCCTGAATCGCTGTCAAACGTGGGTAATAAAGTGATGGCGGTCTAGGCAACGATATTTCACGTCTACAGTAATGTTACACAGAAGGAGACATTTTCAGCGAAAAAAAAAACTGAATCAGGCTTTTATCTAATCGTTAAGAGACTCGTTTTCAGGATTGCAAGGTTTTTCAGTAATCGAAAGGGCTAGATAAAAGATCCTTAAAAGTTCTCTTTTTAAATAGCTACAGATGTTTATACAATTTGCAATATTTGTAGACGAATTAATAAACAGTGGAATAAAGTGAAATCTTATTATCGGTAGTGGTAGTATTCGTAGATCTGAAATAAATAGAAATTGTACTAAACTCTGTTTAATTTTGTAATCTAACATTTTTTGAACATTTTCAGCGAAAAAAAACTGAATCAGGCTTTTATCTAATCGTTAAGAGACTCGTTTCCAGGATTGCAAGGCTTTTCAGTAGTTGAAAGGGCTAGATAAAAGATCCTCAAAAGTTCTCTTTTTATATAGCTACAGTTGTTTATACAATTTGCAATATTTGTAGATGAATTATTAAACAGTAGAATAAAGTGAAATCTTATTTTCAGTGGTGGTAGTCTTCGTAGATCTGAACTCAATAGAAATTGTACTAAACTCTGTTTAATTTTGTAATCTACCATTTTTTGAACATTTTCGGAAGCCAGAAATGCATGAAGATCTGCAGTTTACTTCCGAATGATGTAAATTACGCTTTGTAAACGTAAAAATTAGACTTTTAAGGGCAACTGCGGCCTAGATTGATCTTTCAGCTTTTGACTACTGAAAGAGCCCATCGTTGCAAAGGAGTCTACCTAAAGGAATCTACTTAATGCATTCGTATTAATGTAATTGAGATGTTTCTAATCGGTTTTTTTAATTGACCAGGTCCGAAGGGCGACGAACAGTTCGTGAAAAGGGAGCGGAGAATCACCAGCCGTCATCATGGAGGCGATAAAGAAAAAGATTGCGGCGTTGAAGATGGAGATGGACGCCGCGAACGAGAAGGTCGAAACGAACGAGACCAAAGCGAGACAGGAGAACATGCGCGCTGATAGTCTGAACGACGACGTGAGCGACCTGCAGAAGAAACTGGCCCAGCTCGAGCGGGATTATGTAGTTGCCAAGGCCAATTTAGAGCAGTCCACCGCCGATTTGGAGCAGTGCGAGAAATCATGGTCCAGGGTGGGTAAATACGTCGAACTGATTCACAAGTTGCAAAACTATTTACAAAAATATTATCAAGAACTATTTAGAAAGTTTTGGAAAATGTACTTTATAGGCAGAGCAAGATCGTACTTCCATGACGAAAAGAGTGCAGGAGATTGAAGCGTCACTCACGAAGAAGGAAGAACTGCGTCTCACCGCTCAGCTGAAGCTCGCACGAGCGACAGAACTCGCCGACGATGCTCAAAGGTTCCGAACCATCGTTTCCGCGACAATTCTATTGAAATCGAAAGATTCGTTTAAGCTAGACGCTCTACAAGTTCGATGTTTCTTGTAGCTTTATTTTTTTAATATCTGTCGGTTCGTAGAATGTGCAAAGTGATGGAGGAGAGAGGTCGGCTGGACGAGGAGCGCACGGAGAAGCTGATGCAGGAGCTGAAGGACGCCAGACTGATCGCTGAAGACGCGGACGCCAAGTCCGACGAGATCTCGAGGAAGCTGCAGTTCGTTGAAGAGGAGTTGGAGGCGGCCGAGGAGAGAGTGAAGACCAGCGAGGCGTTTGTATAATTTCGTTACACAATTTCTTCCAATCGATTCTCGAACAAGTTGCATAAACATGTGAACGCGCCAACAGGAAAATCATCGAGCGGGAGGACGAGCTGTTCATCGTGCAAAACATCGTGAAATCCTTAGAAGTGTCCGAGGAGAAGGTACGTACACTGGACGCGTTAATTTGCCGCGAATAATATTGATGGGAAAATCTGTTGGTTTAGGCCAACCGACGAGTGGAGGACTTCAAGGTGCAGTTGAAGGAGCAGAAGAAGAAGTTGAGGGCAGCTGAGAAACGCGCTATTCTCGCTGAGAGAACAGTGAAGAATATGCTGAAGGAAGTAGACATGAAAGAAGGTAATGGGACCGTTTTCTTGTAATGTATTTCCAAGGATAAGGTTTTGTTAACAACAATTATCTTGCAGACGAGCTCAGAGAAGAAAAGGAGAAGTATAAGGCGGTCTGCGACGACATGGACGCCACGTTCGCGGAAATGACCGGATACTAAATCCCGGGAACGGATGGAGTTTCATTTATTTTGTTATATTCTGTGCCTCTTTCGCTTGTTTGCTACATTTAACATGGCTGCCATGCTTCGGAGTTCGGTCGTCTGCCTCCAGCTACGCCGACTCGATACGTTCTAGCGTACTGCCAATGATTCAGAAGCTTCACGATTCGTTCGCTACACGGGTTCTGCAACTAACAGGCGGATAAACAATTCGCAGATATTCGCTAGTTTATTAACACGAAGACGAAGTGCCTTCCATCGGACCGCTTTGCTTCGCTTTGATAACGCTTGACCGGGCCTCATTGCTTCAGAAACGATAGTCTTTCTTGTTTTCTTTTTCTTTTCGATAGAATTAACGATAGACCATGTATTTTTCTTTCAGAGGTTTCAGAGAGGAGATCGCGATACGTGAAAGCAAGCACGACTCTGTGCCCCCTTTTTATCATTGTATAACGAACCCGAATTTTCAATAAACGGTATTTTAAAAATTACACCCGTTCGCCTCATCATTTGTTCTTCTTCGCTTTCCGAATAGTGTGAAATGTTTAATAAGTCTAACGATTTTCTCATTCATCGCTTCAATATAAAATTTTCAAAGTGTTGAACATTTTTTAAAGAAATTTAAAACAGAACCTGAGGTCCAATTAATTATTTTGATTACAACGCACGCGAATTTTGTCGAACGAGTAAGATAGAATTTAGCTGTTTATTTTTCATTTGTTCAATAAGTTTATTCGCCACTGTACAATTATTGTTTTAGTACCTGTTAACGTGGTTCAGTGTGAATCGGCCGATCGGAAGAATATAAACGTCTAGAGACGTCGAGGAATCCGTTTGCGTCTAACTAAAGAAACGGACTGTTAGGTTCTTTTGCATTTCTTTGTGTCTATAAAGCATTGTCCTCGCCGGTCACCGAGTGCAGTAACCCGCGAGCTTTGCTTTGAAAGACCGCAGCGATTCAGTCTCGAGGAAACCGATTTTTCAGACGCTAGTACGTAAAACAATCACAATTCCCTCACGAACAAACGCTGGACAATAGTCTCGCCAAAGTGTTCGTGTGTTTGTTTAATGATACATTCGGAAGTGAATTTTATCGAGCCTGAAGTGAGAAACCGAACGAGACTGCTATTTGATCGACGTGTCGTCTTTTTGTAACAATAAAAAGAAATATATGTCTCTTATATCGATCGTATTATTGTTAATAATAAATGTTTAATGTTCTCGGCGCTACGGTTCGATCAATTACTACTGAGAAATCAAAGAACAATTTTGCAGATTATCAAATAGTCATCGACGTTTCGATTCTGGTTTCAATCCTTTTCAAGATGGATTTGCATTGCATGTTACTTTTATGAACAATATTTACAAACAATTTGTGTTATTACATTCAAGCAGTTTAATAGTATATTTTGAAAATTGTACAATAAATATACATTTTTACAGACGCAATGCAAATACATTTTGAAAAGGATTCAAACTAAAATCGAAACGTCGATGATTATTTGATAATCTGCAAACTTGTTCTTTGATTTCTCAGTAGTAATTGATCGAACCCTGGCGCCGAGAACATTAAACATTTGTTAATAAAGAGAAATGTTGTACATGTAAAATTCCAAGAAATTCAATTTTCCTTTGGTCTGAAAAATTCCGTTTCTTCGAATAATTTTGGGAATACATTTTTGTCATGTTTTGTGACGAACAATTATTTATACGTTCTCCTTCGTGTTGTTGAGATACTCTTTTTAATTGAATTTGTAAAATCTCTTGATACAGGCGCAGCTTCATTCGGAAAATTCGTGATTGATCGGCACGATGAACGCGATTAAAAAACGTCTGCAGACTCTGAAAGTCGAGAAGGACCTGGCGATGGATAAGGCGGACATGTGCGACCAGCAGGCAAAGGAAGCGAATCGGCGAGAGGAGAAGCTGAAAGACGAGGTACGCGAATTGGCGAAGAAACTGATACAAATGGAGCGTGATTTGGAGCTGAGCAAGGCCCAGTTGGAGAAGTCGAATAGAGACCTCGAGCAAAAAGAGAGGGTCTACATCGTGGTTAGTAAATAATAATTGATTACCTTATCAAACGTGTCGGTATCTAATCAATCATATGAATTATTATACCAATTTCGTATCGATCAAATTTGAAAAGTCGTAGGCATATTCTAGGTCGAAAACCTCGATTAAAATTAAACATTTCTTCCAACCTAGAACAATATTCTTTCATGGATACGAAATTGATGTAGCTCACGCAATGCTTAATCGTTTAGTAATTAACCGAGGGTTAATGTTAATATCTTCGTTTTATGACACGTTCTGGGAAATTCTATTTGATGTCGAGGACAGACTCAATCGGAATTGGCAGTTCTGAACAGGAAAATGCAGCAGTGTATACATAATATGGAGAAATCGGAGGAACGCCGTCTGACGGCTCAAACGAAGCTGACACAGGCGATGGAGACTGCCGAGGATGCAAAACGGTCAGTTGTGTGATCTTTTATTGATAGACTGCGGTTGTTTATACAATTTTCAGTTTTGCTAGTCTTAGAAAGTGGAATCGTATGGAATATTATTTCGAGTGGTAGTAAAATTTTATACAGAAAATTTAATATCATTGAGGGTAATATTAAATTTATACTAGTTTTTCTATTCTGAAATGAATACAAATCGTACGAAATTTTGTGGAATTTTATTATATCATCTTATATTATATTATTATATTATTTTACCTCGCAACTAGGAAATCTAGCCTCCCATAAGGTAACCGATCAATCTCACGTGAACTTCATATTGTTAATAAGCTTGAAACATTTATTGTTAATTATTTTATGAAGTATGTCGAATAACTCTTGTTGGGAATGTTAGGTGGTTCAGGACGATTCAATTGACGATGGACATGATTTCTTCTAGCATTTGCAAAGTGCTAGAGAATAGAAGCAAGCAGGACGAGGAGAGGATGGACCAGTTGATGACGCAACTGAAAGAAGCGAGGCTCATCGCCGAGGACGCGGATACGAAATCAGACGAGATCTCGAGGAAGTTGGTTTTCGTGGAGGACGAATTGGAAGCTGCAGAAGAAAGAGTGAAATCGAGCGAGGCGTGGGTATACGAACACATTGATTACTTTCTAGAAACTAATCGTTTCTATAATTTTTAGAAAGATTATGGAACGAGAAGACGAACTGTTCATCGTTGGCAACATATTGAAATCTCTCGAAGTATCCGAAGAGAAAGTAAGAATTAAATTAAAGATCCGTAAATTTTTTACAATTATTATCTTCTAATGTTGGTTTCTCTTAGGCTAATCAAAGGGTGGAGGAATTCAAGCTGCAATTGAAGGAGTTGAAAGCGAAATTGAAAACTGCCGAGAAGAGGGCCATCATCGCAGAGAAGATGGTGAAAGTATTCTCGAAGGAACTGGACGCGAGAGAAGGTTATTTTCATGATCTTACATGTTTCATTTATTTATTACTTACGCTCGTTGTCTTTTCCAGATTTTCTGTTCAGAGAGAAGGAGAAATACAAATACATCTGCGACGACATGGATTCCACGTTCTCCGAACTGACTGGCTACTAGTCGAGCTTCTGTCTAACTATTATACTTGACATCGGTGTGCATTTATTATGTGTCCTTTTTATTAAAGCTAAAGTTTCATCGTTTGTTCTCGTGTTTAACATTTCACAATGTTCGTCGTGATTGAATTCGTTCGGAGTCTCGCTGGAAATGATTTTCATTTCTGATCGTACAGAAACTGGTGATTTCTAGGGGTTGAAATGAAACGGCTTGGTAGTCTGGATTGTTTTATAATACTTTACAGGATATCAATTTATTTTATCGATTCTACGATCGACACAATGCTTTGAGACGCCATACCACCGACTAGATACAGTTTTCAGCTGTGGCCACGTCGTTTCGCTGGTCGGTCGCGGTCGCTCGAAACAGGGAAGAAAAAATTGCGACTTCCTGGCGTCGAACAGCACGGTGGCCACGCTTCGCAGGCACACACACCATCGCATTCGCACCGTGGAATTTTTTCCTCTAGTTCTCCCTCGTGTCTTTTGTTTTTACAACGATGCTAATAGTAGTTACAGTAATAATTGTTCGTTTGATTTGCTCATTGTCCGCGTCTCCGTTCCGTCGCGGACAAAACCGGTGACGTAACTTCGAATGCATCGGTTAGGAAATAGAAAGCTGACGCGCACGGGGAAACTGATCGAATAGTACAGGGTGTATAGAAACGTCCGATCTTCGGATCGACGAAGATCTGTGACAATAACTTGCAAAACTGTCCTTGAATTTCAAAGCCAAATCTTTCTTTTTATTGTATTCGGGATAGAAGTGTTGGGGATAGAAGTAAAGTACAATACAATGCAATAAAAAAATGTTGATCTTGTCATTGAAGATCGAGGACAATTTCGCAACTCTTTTTACAGATCCTCATCGATCTGAAATTGTAGAATACGCCTATGGCAGCCAAGATCGAACATTTCTTTGCACCCTGTACGCGGCTAGAGAATTTTCTACGGACGATCAAACCGACTGATCAAATTTGATTTTTTATTTGAACGTTGCGATATTTCTTTTGATCTTGTTAGGATCGATCGCGCGGGTCCGTGGACCTTTGAATGTATTTCGAGTGTCGAGGCGTTGCAAGTTACGTCACCGTATTAATTAAAACACACCGTTCGTAGCATCGTGGGGCTCGATTGTTTGACCCGACGATTAACGAAGAGATAATTAGTGACGTTCGTCGGTTTCGTGATGCGTTGATTGCCCGAGGCGACGAACATTTACAATTCGATTGTCACTCGTGACAACGCGTCCGATCGAATCCTGATAGGACATAGAATTCGGCAATTAAATCAGCGTGTTCTCAAAGAAATCCGATCATCTTCGGGCATAAACTTGTCCTTCGATACTCGTTCGAACTGCTTCCCATTTCTATGTATGTACACTGTCGCTCAAAACTTTGGAGTACGTATTCGAATTTTCTAACGAACTGTTGCTTTAATATCGATCGATTCAATTTAATTAATTTCATTGCAATGATAGACCGAATAGCAAAGACTGTTCCAAACTTTTGAGTGGCAGAAATTGACTCGAAGCAATTTGAATATCACCGCAAATACAAAAACGATTCTTTCGTTTGAACAATCAAATAAATAGAAAACATTATTGATGGAAGATCCTAATGAGTTCCACGAGGTGAATTCTCGGGAACGGAACAAACGTTCGTCGCCTTGGAGAAATGAATGTTTGTCACCCAGTGTAATGTTGAAAGGTTCCAAGATGTCCTCGGAAGTGGAAAGAAACAATCGGATATCGAAAGAACTGGTTAAAAACGTACGCAGTCGTCGTACGACGGAGGTTAATCGGCCGGTGACATAATAAAACATGTACAAAAATTTGTTATCGTTCAATAAACGATACCCGCTTCGCGCACAGGGCCTAACAAATGAATCGAACTCTACGAGTTTGATTGACGTGCTTCTCGTATATACATTCATGTATGTATCGTAATGTATGCGCATACACGCGCTTTAAGTACATATATATATTTATATAAATTTATATATACGCATACCTACGCCCTCGTCTTCGCAGTGTCGCGCACACTTCCGGAACTTATTCAATTATACGCTGCCGTCCAAAAGCTCACGACTTACACATGAAATACAGTAACACGAATTTTCAATTTAGTGAGAAATAGAAATTGTTCTTTAAATTCAATTTTGAAAAGAAAGAGTTATTATATTTAGCTTAATAATCGTCTTGAATGTTTCAAAAGAAAAAGTCTATTCATTTCTATTTTATATATCAAATTTTAATCCGTTTGCAATGTTACATTTTAAAGGAACGTTTGTAAAACTTCTATTTTAAGAAGAAAGAATTATTACATTTAGCTTAATAATCGTATTGAATGTTTCAAAATAAAAAATCTATTCATTTTTACTTTATATTTCAAATTTTAATCCGTTTGCAATGTTGTATTTTAAAGGAACGTTTGTCAAACTTCTATTTTAAGAAGAAAGAATTATTACATTTAGCTTAATAATCGTCTTGAATGTTTCAAAATAAAAAGTCTATTCATTTTTACTTTATACTTCAAATTTTATTCAGTTTGCAATGTTGCATTTTGAAGGAACGTCTGTCAAACTTGGATTTTAAGAAGAAAGAATTATTATGTTTTGCTTAATAATCGTCTTGAATCTTTCAAAATAAAAAGTCTATACATTTTTACTTTGTACTTCAAATTTTAATCCGTTTGCAGTGTTGTATTCTAAAGGAACGTCTTTCGAACTTGGATTTTAAGAAGGAAGAATTATGATATTCAGCTTAATAATAATCTTCAACGTTTGAATTAAAATCCTAAGACAGAATGAAAATAAAAGGCTTAGCCATTTTCGCTTTACACTTTCAATCAATTTGATTTTGTTTGTAACGTCACAATTTAAAGAACGTTGCTAAAGCGCTTAGTTGAATCAATCAAAACGATTGTTAACGAAGTAAATTTAAGAATTCGCGTTTCTAATTTAAAAAGAACGAGTTTCTCCCCAAGTTTTCGGACAGCAGCGTGTTCAACGTCTCGAACAGAAATGCAGCGTGTTCGCGTAGCAACGTTTTTGGTAAAGTACATCGAAAAAATGTCTCGTGTTTAGCCTAGGGATCGCTCGGGATCGCGTAAAATTATTGTTATTGGAAATAGGAAGTGATCGGCCGTGTTTTGTTTTTTTTTTTTTGGCACACTCGAGTAGTTTGCGGAATGGCAGTGTCGTGGAACTTTCGGAACTCTTCGCCGCTAGAACGAGAACGCGCGGCGCGACGGCAATAGCGTTTATTTTTACTTTCGAAATCAGTCTGAGGGTTAGGTTGAATTCGTTGCGGGTCACACGGACTCTTCTTCCGTTTCTCTCGGTTTCGAATCCGAGAAGATCGATATGCTTTTGAACGTCGTCGCCGAGTTTTTGCTTTTACGCTGGGCGATTCGTCGATCCGAAATATCTTTCGTGGTTTTCGAGGTGCGGAACGAAAGTACCGGAACACACTTTAGATGGTACCTAAATTTAATAAAATCGTTGGTTTCAGTCGACTTTTTCCAAAGCGTATAAGAGGAAGGAAATCCTTGATCGAAGATAACGGAAACCGTAGGATCTACGAAAAACGAATATCCTCTCTTTCACGAGAGTTAAGAATCTGCCTCGGTCCTCGAGCAGAGTAGAAAACTGCATTATATTTTTCATTATCTTTGCGTGGGACTTTCGCCGACTTATTTGTGGCATTTTTCTGATTGAAATGACTAAATGATATTTAGTGGTATAATCGATATGTAGTAAGTTCAGGAAGAAATTAAATTAGTAGCACCACGTGATCTATGAGACAGCACGGACCCGAGCGTTTCTCTTAGATCAAGGATTTACTGTATCATGAATACAAACGTGTAAACCTTTGTCCCTCGCAGTTGTGATTTCTCAGTCGTCGAGTACAAAAAGTAAAAACACGTAAAGGATTGTAAAATTGTCAGTTGCAACTGGAGGAAAAGCGACGTTTCCCGACAAACTATTGCTCCTCAAGGATGTTCGAGAAATACGAACAACTCTGTCAGGTAGATCGAACGAATACAAGCGAGTAGACGTTCAGCGATTATAGTCTCAGCCTGCGAGATAACAGGTCTAGCGATTCGGTGCTAAACTATTGTGTCAATAATGGTTAACAATTATTGACGTAACGCCCATGCACACTTGTGTTTCCTTGAGAATCTACACTGCTGATTCCACGAATATCTCCTGCGTTTCGAGTATGGCTTCTTCCTCCTATACATAGTAAAGTCTCTACTTGATTTAAAATAAATATGAATACAATATCAGGAAAGCTTATCAAAATCAAAAAGAAAATTACAGTAATTTCAAAAATGATAGGGAATGGAAATATGGAAGAAATGTTTAATCTTCGAGTTCAAATTGCTCCGAGTGCAAAGGGTTAAAATCGAAGAATAGCGCAGTGAAAAGGTCAGTGGCGGATCTAACAGTAAGCGGACTAAGCGGCCGCGTGGGGCCCCGTGACATTATAGCGTCTCGAATTTGAAATATATTTATAAATTTTTAAATAAATCTATTTAATGTGTAACGGTATGAAATATTTTTATTACTTTTCTTTTTTGTTAATAAGTTTATGAGAGTTTTCTTGCAACTTCTATTTCTAATTTGAGTTTGAGGACCGAAAAATTTTTACCGCTTGGGGCCTCCACTTGATTTGGGCCGCCACTGGAAAAGGTTAATAATTAATTAGAAAAATACGAATGCCAATACAAATAGAAGAAGCCAAGGGAATTTGGCTTCTTCTATTTGTATTGGCATTCGTATTTTTCTAATTCCCTCATATTTTAAATAGTATTGTAGCAATGTTTAGTGGTGAGAGTTAGCTAGGGAAATATCAGTAACAGTAAAAATGGCAATAAACACTGTAGTTGTTGAAATACTAATATGAAATTGGTAATAAATTAATCGACATTCAATATGCTTTTTCTTTTTAGCTTTTTCTTAAGAAATAAAAATTATATTATTTGTAAGGTGATCAAATTCTTAGAAAGTGGAATCGTGTGGAATATTATTTCGAGTGGTAGTAAAATTTTATACAGAAAAATGAATATCATTGAGGGTAATATTGAATTTATATGAAAAAATTTATACTAGTTTTTCTATTCTGAAATGAATAAAAATCGTACGAAATTTTGTGGAATTTTATTATATTGTCTCTTAAAGGAATTGCTAATTTGAAAACATATTATTTTACCTCACAACTAGGAAATCTAGTCTCCCATAAGGTAACCGATCAAAATCTCACGCGAACTTCATATTGTTAATAAACTTGAAACATTTATTGTTAATTATTTTATGAAGTATGTCGAATAATTCTTGTTGGGAATGTTAGGTGGTTCAGGACGATTCAATTGACGATGGACATGATTTCTTCTAGCATTTGCAAAGTGCTAGAGAATAGAAGCAAGCAGGACGAGGAGAGGATGGACCAGTTGATGACGCAACTGAAAGAAGCGAGGCTCATCGCCGAGGACGCGGATACGAAATCAGACGAGATCTCGAGGAAGTTGGTTTTCGTGGAGGACGAACTGGAAGCTGCCGAAGAAAGAGTGAAATCGAGCGAGGCGTGGGTATACGAACACATTGATTACGTTCTATAAACTAATCGTTTCTATAATTTTTAGAAAGATTATGGAACGAGAAGACGAACTGTTCATCGTTGGCAACATATTGAAATCTCTCGAAGTATCCGAAGAGAAAGTAATAATTATAATTAAAGATCCGTAAATTTTTTACAATTATTATCTTCTAATGTTGGTTTCTCTTAGGCTAATCAAAGGGTGGAGGGATTCAAGCTGCAATTGAAGGAGTTGAAAGCGAAATTGAAAACTGCCGAGAAAAGGGCCATCATCGCAGAGAAGATGGTGAAAGTATTCTCAAAGGAACTCGACACGAGAGAAGGTTATATTCAAGATCTTACATGTTTCATTTATTTATTACTTACGCTCGTTGTTTTTTCCAGATTTTCTGTTCAGAGAAGTTGGTTTTCGTGAAATTTCGTGGAAAATATCAGTAACAGTAAAAATGGCAATAAACAATTAGAAGAAGCCAGACTCCACCGGCACGTTCGAGATTCGCGGAAGGAGCGGTAGTTTCCCGAAGCGAGGAGTGTGCGACGTGTTCGCTTTAGAAATAGTTGGCGAGCCTTAAGTTAAAAGTGCGCGACATTCGAAGAAGGATGCCGGTTTCGAACGGTGAACCGGGTCGGGGAAGATGCCGGCGCGGCGGCGTCGCGACGTCGAGACTGTGGGCGTCTCTGTTTTCGTCTCGCCTCGGCACGGAAGAAATGTACAGAGCGGGGGCGGAGCCGGTCGACGGCCGTTCTCCGCCACGTGATTAATGTCTTAGTCAGACGTCTTAGGATTAATAACGGACTTAAAGTAATCAACGATGTTTAGACGTACGTATAAACTTTACAATGCAACAGAGCCGAACTCCGTTCTCAACGTGATCCGCCTCGGTGACGGCGAGATGACGCGCCAACGGTAATCGTCGTCCGAACGACGACGACTACACTTTTGCCTAACAGCTGCGTGTATACACGGCCAAATTCGTCACACGACCATATTTCGTACTCTCGTTCCCGATTCTAATACCACGCACGCACGCACTGGACACAGGTGAGCACGGCCCGGTTTTTTTTTTATTCGCCGGAACGACACCGATTCGATCGGCTAATTAGTTTCTGATCGGCTTCTGAAGATCGAATGGAGACCGGGGAAATCAGTCTTGAAAATTTCAACGGGCCTCTTCGTCCTCCTCCGAGCATCGCTTCGAGATCAAACAGCACGTCAAGTTACATCGAACTTGTTTCTTTGAACGGTCGGTAAATGAGGGATCTCCTTAGCTTCTCTAGATGATCGTCAAGCAATCTGATGAAGTTTGACGAATGTAAGAGAATCCCACCTTTACAAAACTACCTGTCAAATCCGAAAGGAGACTTTGAAAGACGATTTACTTTGTAGATAGATATGTAGATACATTCCACTGCTGAATAGTAGACTGTTACGTATGTAAGACCATGTGTACCATTGTGTATAATCAATTAATAACAGCCTATGCAGAAAAGATGCAACAAGAATATTAATTATATTTGAGGAAAAAAGATCATATGTCTAATTTGCATATGAAATATCGGATAAATATTTTTAATCAAAGGGACCATCCGTGGATGAATTAATAACAGCCTATGCAGAAAAGATGCAAGAAGAATGTTAATTATATTTGAGAAAAAAAGATTATATGTCTAATTTGCATATAAAATATCTGATAAATATTTTTAATCAAAGGGACCATCCGTGGATGAATTAATAACAGCCTATGCAGAAAAGATGCAAGAAGAATGTTAATTATATTTGAGAAAAAAAGATTATATGTCTAATTTGCATATAAAATATTTGATAAATATTATAATCAAAGAGACGATCTTTGGATCCTTTCGTGGTCTAGCAGCTTGTACTCCATATTTCTAAATTGGAACAGAGTCGTTGAAAACGATGAAACAATACCTGAATCAATCTATAACATATGAGAAGTAATTTTAAGACTTTAATTTT
This sequence comes from Lasioglossum morio, assembly GCA_916610235.2. Taxonomy (NCBI): domain Eukaryota; kingdom Metazoa; phylum Arthropoda; class Insecta; order Hymenoptera; family Halictidae; genus Lasioglossum; species Lasioglossum morio. Next base: position 6,104,436 of record OU744325.1, on the reverse strand, counting down.
GAGGATCCTGCGAAGACATTGATTGAAGTGAATTATTCGGTCCAATTATTATGCAATTCGTGTTGGATTTCGAAGCGTTCAACAAGGCAGTGTCATATTCGATCAAGAGCGGTGTCACAAGAACGATGCGTTGCACAAGAACAGACGCTTGGAAGCTGTGCCGTGTCGTAACGATTGATCAGCCGATGACGCGAGATCTGATTGAAAGTGAGCGTGGAACGCGGTTGCAAAAACAACGACGGACTTGTCTAAAATCGAAGAACGAACGGTGTGGGCCAGCGTGACCAAAATAAATGCGCTCGGCTGCACGCGGCAGGGACAGGCTATACTAGCTTCGTGACAAATCCGCAGTTAGCCTCTATTACATGGTATTCAATCCTAATTTTCTGGCGAATTAATTAGATGAAGTGCCTTCCAAAATATCTTCTGAAAAATTGAATGGTTCTGGACATCTCCAATTATGTGATTATAAGAAGTACCTTCTAAAATATCTTTTAAAAAATTGAATGGTCCTGGACATCCCCAATTATGTAATTACAAGAAGTACCTTCCAAAATATGTTTTAAAAAATTGAATGGTTCTGAACGTCTCCAATTATGTAATTACAAGAAGTACCTTCCAGTATATCTTTTAAAAAATTGAATGGTCCTGGACATCCCCAATTATGTGATTACAAGAAGTACCTTCCAAAATATGTTTTAAAAAATTGAATGGTTCTGGACATCCCCAATTATGTAATTACAAGAAGTACCTTCCAATATATCTTTTAAAAAATTGAATGGTCCTGGAGATCCCTAATTATGTAATTACAAGAAGTACCTTCCAAAATATCTTTTAAAAAATTGAATGGTCCTGGACATCCCCAATTATGTAATTACAAGAAGTACCTTCCAAAATATCTTTTAAAAAATTGAATGGTCCTGGACATCCCCAATTATGTAATTACAAGAAGTGCCTTCCAATATATCTTTTAAAAAATTGAATGGTCCTGGACATCCCCAATTATGCGATTACAAGAAGTACCTTCCAAAATATGTTTTAAAAAATTGAATGGTTCTGGACATCCCCAATTATGTAATTTCAAGAAGTACCTTCCAAATATATCTTTTAAAAATTTAAATGGTCCTGGGCATCTTGAATTACGTGGTTACCAGAACAGTCTGCCAGCCAAGGGTTAATCGAAGATGGTCGATCCAAGCACAGCGACGTTTCTACAATTGATAGAACGATACCCAAAGAAGGACGTCGGGCCTGTCTCAGTATGAAGACAGCCTGTGATCGCAAACGGCGTCGTATCCGGCCAGTTTCCGGACGCTCAGAGGACTTTCCCGTGCTCTGCTCGTACGTTTAAGTCTTTGGTCTCGAATGGGTTCGCCCGCCGGCGAACGAGTCGCGGCGGTCTGAGCAAATTGTCGTTTGGCACGCACTCCTGCACGCGATTAAACTCATTCAACCACCGATCATTCACTCACTCGTCGCGTCCACGCACGCACGCTCGTAATATTCTCGTTGCGTCACAGGCAAAGAGGGAAACAGGTGATCGAGCGTCTAGACTAGGGCGATTACGATCGCCAAACTGAATTACTTTCGACGTACTCTCTCTCTCTCTCTCTCTCTCTCTCTCTCTCTCTCTCTCTCTCTCTCTCTCTTCGCCTCGTTGCCTGCGAGAGGATTCACGGATCCCAGCAACGAGCGGAATTTCAATTTTCACCTAATGTAATCGACAGAGAGAAGAAAGAAGCGTGTTCTCCTTTCGCACGCTTCGCGATTATTTTTTTCTTGTAGAATTCTAACCACGTTGAAAGTATCGCGGCGGTGCGCCGGATAGAGAAGGATTCATTTCACCTAATTTGTGTTTTCTTTTTTTCCGTTCCTTGGACCACGAGGTACGGATCAGGAATCGGGGGATGGATGGGGGTAAGGGAGGAACACAAAGTTTGCCTACCGTGGAACACACGCGGGACGTGTCGGAAACACTCAGGGGAGATTGGGAGGGTGAATTAAACGGCGATTGAGTAGTCGGAGGAGGGGTTGTTTTGGGTGCTCGGCCTTGACCATAGAGAGCTCCTCAGACCGAGTTTTAGCTTCTTCAAGGAGTCGATGTCGCACTCGGCTTCGCTCAGCTCCGGCCGATCGGAACGATCCCCGTTCCCCGCCACTACGTTCCCCTGGTTGCCTACGAACGTCGTCTCCGCTACCGATATCGGCGGCAATACCGTGCGTAGCGAGCTCCTGCTGGGAACATGCCATCTTTCCAGACGACCAAAGTCACGTAATTAGTATCATGGCTCCCGCGGACGTCGCACAGTGCTCGAAATCAGCAATTTATCAATTAATCCATCTTCAACCCCTAATACATTTGTAACACAAAATCTACCTAGCACTGAAAGCGGTTAGAATGTTTTTGCTTATCAAAATGACAAGGTTCTAGTTATTTAGATTGTGTGCAATTTTTATTCTAATGTATGCTTAGATAAAAAAGTTGATCCAATCAATTTTTATGTAAGCAACTTCGTTGTAAAATGTAACTTTCAGTATTTTCTCTACAATTCTAACAAATGTTTTTTTTCACATCCTGTAGGAAACTAATTCCTCTAGCTTCCCAAGAAAGTTCAAATCATATAGTACAATATTAAAAAGTTATCGTCATTTTAAGAGTGTCAGAATATTAATGGCAATTGAAATTTTTTGAAATATTTGTTGAAACACAACTTTTAGTATTTTCTAAACTTTCATCATGTTTAGTGCTCCTTCTCGAGAATTTCTTGCATAAAGTTATTAAATGTAATCCACTATATTTCTTAAAATGTAATACAATATTGTATCCAATTTTTTATTAATCGTTCACGGTCTAAGTTTTCCCGTTCCAAGAATTTTCTATTATGAATTGCAATTTTTAATTGGTTTATTCTCATTATTCTTGATTTTTCTTGTGAAAGTTATACACACGATTGCACGTGGAAGTTTTGATCATAGGAATAGTTTATTCGAAGACACAACGTTGAAGAAAGAACACTTTAATAACTGTGAAATGAAAACGATAAAATCAAACAATATAATCTTGCTTTTTTTAGCATTGTTCCGAACACTGTGCGAAGGGGTGTTAACATGTCCTCAAGACATTCAGCGAACAACAACATAATTTGTTGCGTGGATTAACAGTAAGTATGATAATTGATGGTAAACGCTTTAAATCGGACGAAGAGAGATTGATGATAAATTGTTATTTATTTGTTAGTCACCTAGATCGTCCTCTTCGTGGGAGTGACTTCTGTTCTGACATGGGTGAGATGTCCGATGAAGTGCTCGACGTACCGTGATAAATGAAGTCGGAAACGGCCCGAACTGCAAGCGACATTGTGCACATTAGAATATTGTCGAAGACAGTGAATAACAATTAAATAGCTTCGTACGATCATAAAAGATAATCCGAGGATATCTCAACATACTATGTTTCAGTTTGCCAGCGTCCAGCTGATTGGAAGACTCCGTGCGAGAGCTCGTCAGTTGATCCGGGTCAGACTCGCTCTCGTCGCTCTCGACGTCGCCCGGAGTTTGTTGTTTTCTCTGTTGTCGTCTCCTCGACGAAACGCTCTTCATGCTCTGCAATATCGTAATCACTTTCTTTTTTCAAATGTTTCAGGAAAAAGCATATTTTATTACTAGCTGCTCGTGGCCCTTCGGGCGTGCAGCGCACTTTGTGAAATTTCAAGAAATTTAGTATTGAAATACTTTTTTGGATCCGCTGTATGTAGACTTTTGTTACTATACATATATCTGATACTTGTTTGAAAACCGTTTAATGCCCTCGGAAATTGATATTGTTTCTATATATAACATAAAACCTTTTAACCCCCCATTCACCCTTATAGAGTTTTAATTTTATGTCATGTCGCCAACTTAGATTTCAAAATTGATGCCACTTTTGTAATTAACATCTCAAGGCACCTCAATAACGACATCCATACCGATTTTTAGGCTTATTTACACCATTTTACCGCATTTGTCGAATATAAGTTTGAATTGAATTTATAAGGAGTTGATTCTTGAAAAACCACAACGTACCTAAGGGTTATGACTATTCGGACCGCGAATAAAATATTCCTCATAGAAACGTTGCAACCCCTTTTCGCCCCCTTAGGGGTTGCATTTCGAAATATCCTTTCTTATCCCTTGTATAGATCATAAAGGAAACCTCTGTGAAAAATTTCAGCTTTCTAGGTCCAAAGGTTTAGCCTGGGCGTTGATAGGTGAATAAGTCAGGACATCATTTTTATATCTTCTATCTTCTATATATATAAAAACGAAGTCCTGACTCACTCATTCACTCACTGACTCATTAACGCCCAGGCTAAACCCTCGACCCTAGAAAGCTGAAATTTTGCACAGAGGTTTGCTTTATGATCTATACAAGGGATAAGAAAGGATATTTCGAAATTCAACCCCTAAGAGGGTGAAAAGGGGTTGTAACATTTGTAAGAGGAATATTTTATTTGTGGTCGGTTTTGCTTGAAACTTGGTCTTAATGCTCTTTGATATAATTAATCAAACACCTATTTCCTCATTTTAAAAAATCCAACTCCTAAGGGGGTGAAAGGGGGTTGTAACGTTTATATGAGGAGCATATTGTTCGTGGTCTGATTTACATCATATTTCGTCTTAATGCTCATTGATACAATCGTAGGGGTGAATGGGAGGTTAAAATGTTTTATGGAGAAACAATATAAATTTTCGAGGGCATTAAACAGTTTCCTGTGCGAGTGAAGCCGCGGGGAAAAGCTAGTATAGAGATAAGAGTAAGATTAAGATAGTTTTAAGTTAAGTTAAGTTAAGTTAAGAAGGGGAATAGAGATGTAAGGAATTGTAATCCCAAGGGGAATCAATAAAAGTTATATATATATATATATATATATATATATATATATATATATATATATTTATATGTGTGAATGTTTGAAATAGGGAAACACGAGAAAGTATGACGTACCGTCGCGGCAGGAGGAGGACTTGCGCACCCTTCGGTCATGGCGTGCTCGTGATACATGAAACTGTGAAGAAGAGTGTTGTTCGGGTGGAGACCTGCTGCTGAAGCTTCCGCCGCGCCTCCCAGTCCTCCCAGCCCTCCCAACCCTGCCAGGCTTCCCCCGCCACCCTCCGAAAGCTGGAACGTAGCGTACGGAGAGATGTCCTCCGCTGTCTCTGTAACCCACCAGAGGCATTGCCTACCTTTCAAATCGCGTCGGGATGACTTCTGTTGGTGTCAATGAATTCTCGCATGTTCGCTACATGTTACATTGTCCTATCGTCGCAATGAGAAACCAAGCTTAACGAGTTGCACAATATCATCATTTATTTCCCATAAACTTGTAAAATCGTTTTTAGAGAATATGTCAAATGAAACTTACCCTGTTTCGGGGGAGACATCTTATGGCGGTGACAAATCTTCTCTTAGGTGGACGTGCTTCCGTCTAGCTAAGCTAAATTTTCAACGGCACTAAATGACCTTGAACGACCTCGGAAGACGAAAGTGTTATAGGTCAGTGAATTCCTCTCGGGATAGGCTACACGCTTACCTAGATAAAAACATACAGTTCCGTGTAAAATAGCAGAGGTCACCTTAACATCACGGAAGCACGTCCACCTGAAGAAGATTTCTGACCACCGTAACACATCTACCCCGAAACAGAGTTTGTTACAACGAGCTACATATAGTTTGGGACACCGTGTATGACGTATGATTAATCTTTAAGTCAATACCAGGTCACCTGGGTACCTACTTTCGATTTATCTTTCAAATTGATTAGCAAACAGCAAGATTGATATAGATTTCCACTTTCTTTGTTATAAATTATTCACACTTAGAACAGGAAGAAAGATCCCAGAGAATTGGTCAAACCTCTAGCAACTTGTCTCGAATCCTTAACACTTCGGAGATTCACGGATCATTGAGAAAAGGAACGTTACAGGATCAAATTATCTAATTAAAATAGAAGGGGAAACTCTCGTTTTCATGCATCAGAGATAACAATCCAATTAAGGTTCATTGTGCAATTCATGTCAACCCGGAAATTCGTTAACTTACATCGAGTACAACGTACTACGACTCTGATAGTGGATGATTCAAGCGATGCATGAGTGAACGACCAACCAGTGGAGCGAATGAAGTGAGAAGTATTATATCATGAGGGAGAGTCATGGTCTTGCAACTCATTCTCGGAAAATATCGACATGTTCTCTAGAATTACGAAAAGAGGATTGAACGATCAAGGAATCGCGAACGTATCCGAAGAGCGAATTGTCAGACTTCAATCGTCTCGTGGGAGAGAATGCTAACTGATACATTCAAAGATGATGAAGAATCTCTGTCTACGGAATGAAGATGCGATGAGATGAACGATCGCCTCTGGTGAACAGAGAGTATCGATCGCTGACGGGTCCGTCCAGACCCATCCGATGCGCTACGTGTGCGACTGTTACCTGAACAACAATTATAGTACCAAACCTGGCTGTCGTCCGTATCGTAACAAAGGTTCACCTGGAATCTTGTCGGGCCCTCCGCCCGTATTCGCTTGTTGCAAGGCGACCTTGTGAATGGTCGCGTAGTAGCGTTCCCTTTGCGTCTCCGCGTTCTGCTGATTCTCTTGGGACTCTTTCATTGGCCGTTGCACTCTGTCCCCGAGGTATCCTGCGGATTTCAGGCAACGTAAGTGTGTCGACCAAAAGAAGTGAAAGTATACGATTTGGAAATATGACTACAGTCAATTTTCTATAGAAGCGACAGCCTCGGGGGATTTGGTCGCATCTATCGTACGCGGAAGCTAGTTTTTTATATCCAAAGGGTACACCGCGTTTGTAGTGGTTCACACCGAAATACCGAGCCTTGATCAGATTAATAAATTGGGGGGGGGGAGGAGATATTTTTGGTCGCATCTATCGTACGAGGAAGTTATTTTTTTTATCTCCAAAGGGCGCACCGCGTTTTTAGTGGTTCACACCGAAATACCGAGCCGAGATCAGATTATTAAATTGGGGGGGGGGGGGGGGATATTTTTGGTCGCATCTATCGTACGAGGAAGCTATTTTTTTTATCTCCAAAGGGCGCACCGCGTTTGTAGTAGTTCACACCGAAATACTGAGTCTAGATCAGATTACTAAATTGGGGGTGAGGTATATTCTTGGTCGCATCTATCGTGTTAGACATTGTCGCGTCTATAGAAAATATACTGTATTCTAAACTATTCATGACAAAACGTAGTTTCCAAAGCTACCTTCAATTTTAACTGAATAAATCAATTTGTTATTGAAACAGAGACCGAAACTTAAGCTATTTGGTTTTTTTACCCTTAGTACTTGAGTGGTGATTCAGAGTCATCGCTAATAATTGCCGTGCCACTATTATAAATATTGTTTACATTGTTAAATATGTTGGGATCTAACTAATTACTAAACATTCAAGTACAATATGACGTATCATATCAATTTCATACCCATAAAATGAGAAAAGTTATGTAGTATTGAATTATTTTAGGTCGGAAGAAATGTTTCATTTTCGAGTTACAATAGCACCGAGTGCAAAGGGTTAATTTGATTTTTACAGGGTGTGCTTAGTATTATAACACCTTCCAACTGCAAAAACATTAAATAATCGCAATTTGTCCTAATTTAATTATGTTACAAAGTGTGTTCGAAAAAGGGTCTCAACTACTTTCATCTCGAGACCTGGTGTAAATGCAAAAAGTTAACTAAACAAAGTGTATATCTGATTATATTTTCTGGGTTTACTAGTTCAACTTACTGTTTCTCCAGCGGAAGGCTACGATCACCACAGCAATCAGAAGAGCAACGGTGGTCACGATTAGCGGTAACATCACCTTCACATCCGCGTAAAACGGCACTGCGGACGTGATCCCACGTTTCGAGAGTTCTGGCGATGGCGGTTCTGCAAAGTTTCAGGAACACAGTGCTTTTGGAAAGGACTATTTCAATTTGATAACTGTCAGCAGCAGGCGTAAGCTCTATCTCGTATTTCTCTCAAGCTTCACCTTAGGGCAGAGTTGTGTTAATGAGAAAATAAAATGTAATTGAAATACAATATAAATATGAATTACTCAATGCGTAAATGACAGTGATAATTTCTAAAATAATTCAATTATACATCAACACAACTCAGCCTTAGGGGACCAAAAATGTTAGACTTTTTCAAATCTAAAGTTTAAAGAAAATTCAAGTTTCAATGTTAGATGGTAACAAAAATAAGACAGCTTGATGGTAACAAAAGCAATGCATATTTAACCAGGCTTACCACCCTCCTTCGTCAGCGTTACGAACGTGAACTCTGCTTGGTTGCTGCCAGCTACATTGTGCGCTTCGACTCTCAGTTGGTAGACCGAGCTAGGTTGCAAGTTCGTCACGATGAAGCGTCGCTGCATCTTGACACTGTTCGATACGAGAGTCCAGTGGAATTCGTTGATGGGCCTGTACTGGATCACGAAGTAGAGGATTGGACAGCCATTGTCGGGCCAGACGTGGAGACGTAGAACCAGAGTCGTCGAGTTAGGGCTGAGGAAGGATGCAGCGGGTGGAATGCCTGGGGGTTGTCCTTGAGTCCGGACCGAGAGCACAGGTGATGATGGACTGCTTCCAATTTTGTTGTGGGACGTTAGGTATAACTGGTAGGTGTTCCCACACAAGAGTCCCTGGAAATTGTAAGTATATATCTGAATTCTACTAAAAAACATCCCCAAGTTCCTTCAATACCTAAATAACAAATCCTGCAAATTTAATTTGCCTTTGATAGTCCTCCTTTGGTACTTTCAATTCAACTAAAAGAAATCTTCAAGTTCTTTGAATACGTTAACAACAAATCCTGTAAATTTAATTTGCCTTCGATAGTCCTCTTTTGGTGCTTTCAATTCAACTAAAAGAAATCTTCAAGTTCTTTGAATACGTTAACAACAAATCCTGCAAATTTAATTTGTCTTCGATGGTCCCCTTTTGGTGCATTCAATTCAACTAAAAGAAATCTTCAAGTTCTTTGAATATACGTTGACAACAAATTCTGCAAATTTAATTTGCCTTCGATGGTCCCCTTTTGGTGCTCTCAATTCTACTAAAAGAAATTCTCAAGCTTTTTCAATACGTAAACAACAAATTCTGCAAATTTAATTTGTCTTTCGATAGTACTCTTTTGGTGCTCCCAATTCTACTAAAACAAATTCTTAAGTTCTTTCAATTTAACTCTTCAGTTCTTAAAATTCACAATAGTGTTCTAAATTAGCAGAGATATATTTTACCTATTTTATCTATAAAATCTAACTTGACCTGTATGTATAGTGCAATAAATAGTTTGCAATGGAACCTCTTCTTGCAGTTCTTATCTATAAATTTAGCTACCTTGATATGCACATATAGTGCAATAAATAGTTTGCAATGGAACCTCTTCTTTTAGTTTTGCAGCAGAAAACTGTACCTTGAGTTCGTGGCTTGTGGCATGACGTGACAGCTGTAGTTCTTCCAGGTTGCCATGAGTCGTTCGATAATGCAACGTGTACCCTGTTAGCGGAGCACCACCGGTGTGTCCGGCTTTCCAATGTAACAAAATGCTGCTCGATGTGGAGCTGGTCACGTAAAGAGCTGGTGCACTAGGAGGAACTATAAATAAACAAGGAGTTGTTACACTTTTAAATTGTTCCACTGGAATTGAAAAAGATACGTAGAAGATTAAAAGAATTTAACTTTGTACAGCTATTAGCTAGAATTTAATGATTCTATTTTCATGTCAACAGCAAAATGGCGTAAAGAGCTGGTGCACTAGGAGGAACTATAAATGAAGAAGGAGTTGTTACACTATCAAATTGTTTCACTGGAAGTGAAAAAGATACGTAGAAGATTAAAATAATTTAACTTTGCACAGTTATTAGCTAGAATTTAATGATTCTATTTCTATGTCAACAGCAAAATGGCGTAAAGAGTTGGTGCACTAGGAGGAACTATAAATAAACAAGGAGTTGTTACACTATCAAATTGTTCCACTGGAAGTGAAAAAGATACGTAGAAGATTAAAAGAATTTAACTTTGCACAGTTATTAGCTAGAATTTAATGATTCAATTTCTATGTCAACAGCAAAATGGCGTAAAAAGTTGGTGCACTAGGAGGAACTATAAATAAACAAGGAGTTGTTACACTATCAAATTGTTCCACTGGAAGTGAAAAAGATACGTAGAAGATTAAAAGAATTTAACTTTGTACAGCTATTAGCTAGAATTTAATGATTCAATTTCTATGTCAACAGCAAAATGGCGTAAAGAGCTGGTGCACTAGGAGGAACTATAAATAAACAAGGAGTTGTTACACTATCAAATTGTTCCACTGGAAGTGAAAAAGATACGTAGAAGATTAAAAGAATTTAACTTTGCACAGCTATTAGCTAGAATTTAATGGTTCAATTTTCATTTCAACAGCAAAATGGCGCCAAGAAGAAGAGCTCGAAGCGATAAAACAGCGATTCGATCGATTCAAGCATTTAGAAAGTAAAACATAAAGAACATTGCGACACTCACCCTGCACAGTCAACGTGTAATGCAATTTGTCGCTCCCCTGAGTGTTCTTCACCTGGCAAGTGTAGTTGCCGCCATCTTGGGACTGCAAGTTCGACAGCACAAGCTCGCCGGAAGGTAGTATCTGTATATTTCTAGTGGTGTCTGTGCGTATTTGTTCGGCCGATCCTTTGTACCATTCTCTAGCAGGATCTCCGACCGCGTTACAAGCCAAAGTGGCTGATCCTCTCCATGGTCTGACTACATGGCCCCCGAAAGAAGTGATCCTTGCTGGAACCCGGTTCGTTGGCACCTGTGCAGCCACTCTGGAACTTTGACCCTCGCCTACTCGGGTGCTAGCTGTCACCCAGAACTGATACTCCACGTGTTGTTGTAAATCAGTCGCTTCGAAGTAGGTGCTCGTGGCTGGCAGTTGTCTTTTCCCATGGTTCAGCTCCTCGCGGCCGTCAACGACCCTATGGTAACAATAATTAAACTATAACACTTGAATAACAGTCTTTTAAACATCAATAATTTCGATTGAAGGTATACTACCTTGTGTATAAATTATATTTCGTAATATGTCCGTTCGGTTCCAACGGTGGAAGCCAGGAGATGAAGAGCGCCTGCGGTGAACTCACCACCACTTTTATGTCCGCTGGACTACCCGGTACTGTATGAAAAAGTTAGTTTTATTAAATATCCATTTGACATATTAATTAAATGAGAAACATTGTGTACCGTCTTCTTCGGTTTGACAGTAAGTGATCGTGGTGGGCACTCCATCGCCAACTTTGGTGTACGCAAGAACTTGGATAGTATAATTCGTAAACTTTCTGAGCCCGGTGAGAACGGTGGTCAACGCGCTGGTCTTCCGTACCTGAGAAGAGGTTTACAATTGAGAAGTTCCGTGCGGAGCGACGTCTCCTTAACCGAAACAGTTCTACTAACTTCCATTTCATCGACGCTGCGCCACACATCCGCCAAAATTGGCTCGTAGTGTAACTTGTACCCTTGAATAATACCATTGCTGTGCGTGTTGGGCGGCGGTTGCCACGATACTTGAAGAGACTGCGAAGTTAACGCGGCACATCTTACGTCCTCCGGTGGCATACTGGGTACTGCAAAAACCGATATTGTTTCTTGTTCAAGTATTGTTAGAAGATCGATCGTACAACGTTCCGGGCGTTATTGGTCTCTTTACCTTTCTTCTGCCGCGAACATTACTCACCATCTTCCAAAGTTTGCGTGAGCAAAGGTTCAGAAAGCGGTCCAGACCCAACTTGATTAAACGCTTGAACTACCAAAGTGTACTTTGTGTAGGGTCGAAGGCCTGTTAGCCGAAGTTCCGCGCCTCCTTCTTCTCCGTCGCCGGATACCGAGCTGAAGTTGTATGAGGGATTTGAAGAGCTGAAAGAAGATTCCTAACGTAATGGAGTTCCGAAACTCGAAGTACCAAGCGCGGCTCAATCTGTTTTACATTTCAGATCTGATCACGTTATTGTTGGACAGCGGATTTTACGCATTCAGTACGGTAATTGGTAAGTGTAATTTGAAACAGTGAAAACAGAAGTATCTATAAATATTATTGTATTATTTTTAATCTGTTAAACACATTAACAGAGCAAACGAATTTCTATTTCGCTCCAGTCTGTTGCAAATGTCTCTCTATTACTTCAGTGACGAAACTTCTTTGTTTATAATGATAATTTTGTGACACTTTCACCATTTTATCCGCGATCATTTTCTGATTGGAAGGACTCCAAACACGACCGATTTTGGATCATATTTGCACGCGTGATCCAAGATTTAGTGGATCCTCGATTATCCGAACGAATCAGTGGGAAACATCGGTTCAATTAAACAATTATCTCTATATATAATACTGATGTCCTGATTTATTTACCTATCAACGCCCAGGCTAAACCCTTGGACCTAGAAAGCTGAATTTTTGCACACAGGTTTCCTTTATGATCTATACAAGGGATAAGAAAGGATATTTCGAAATGCAATCCCTAAGGGGGTTAAAAGGGGTTGCAACGTTTGTATGAAGAATATTTTGTTCGCGGTTCCGATTTGCTTGAAACATGATCTTAATACTGTTTGATATAATTAATCAAACACCTATTTCGACATTTTAAGTATAAACTAAATAGTCATAACCCTTAGGTACGTTGTGGTTTTTCAAGAATCAACTCCTTATAAATTCAATTCAAACTTATATTCGACAAATGCGGTAAAATGGTGTAAATAAGCCTAAAAATCGGTATGGATGTCGTTATTGAGGTTTCTTGGGATGTTAATTACAAAAGTGGCATCAATTTTGAAATCTAAGATGGCGACATGACATAAAATTAAAACTCTATAAGGGTGAATGGGGGGTTAAAAGGTTTTACGGAGAAACAATATCAATTTTCGAGGGCATTAAACAGTTTCCTGTGCGAGCTAAGCCGCGGGGAAAAGCTAGTATTAAATATATTACAATTATATCACGAGTAGTCTCGTTTTAATTAGAAAAAAACGTTACAAATATATTGGCAGGAGTTTCATAAAAAATAATTAAAAACAAAAAGTTTTTATGAATGTTTGGAAGTTTGAAATAATTCGTGTTATTCACGGTTAATGAAAGAACCCACCTTGTTTCTCTGTAGCCAACATTGAACCCTTGGATGTCGCCGTGTCTGAGTTCCGGTAATGGCGGCGACCAGGATATTAAGATTTCAGAGGAGGACAGTGCTCTCGCCGCAAGTTTAATCGGTGGACCGGCTGGTCGTTCTGGCTCTGTCCTGACGATTAGCTCCGCAGATGGCACAGATCTTCCTGCTGGTCCTTCGGCTATTACACGAATCGTGTACCTGGTTGCCGGTTTTAGTTCGTCTATAAGTGCTGCATACGGAAGTGGCGGTCCGGTGAATTCTTTCTGTTGCCACATGCCACCTGTTGAGATCGGTCAACATTAATTACGTCTTCGTTAATTAATGTAACGTAACAATGTAACGCCTCAGTAAGCAGCAAGTTAAATCTCATTTGCATTGGCTTACATTCATAACACTTTGGTAAGCTGCCGCAGTTTACAGAGAATTTTATAGACAATTTTCACAGGAAGAATTCATTCGTGTATGACACACTGGTCTTCAAGGTCGTACAAGGTTCTGAACTAGTGTGATCTTGAAGGTCACTATGTTGTACACGAATGAATTCGTTTTAGTATACGTTTTCCTTTATTTCTTAAAAAAATAATGCAGATAAAATTACAGACACTTAATACTATATTGATAGTGATATTTACCAGCGCCTTCCTTGTATTCGAGGATGTATTTGGTCACTTCGCCAGTGTCTTGCGATTTGTGTTGCCATTTCACGTTGATACTACGACTGGCGACCATTGCGGTCTCCAACGAATTTGGTGGATGCGGTGGCTCTGAAATTTAAACAAAATAACCGTACCGTTAACGAGCAGCATCGATATTTATTTGTTTACCAGTGACTCATACTAATGGTTATTGTACCTTGCACGAGGAGTTGCACTAATTGCTGATCGCGACCATAAAGGTTACTCGCTTGACAGAAATATGCTCCGCTGTCGGACGCCTCTGCATTCGATATTTGTAATTGAGCTATTACACCGTCCGGTGTTACCTCTCGCTTCACTGTAACCCTTTACATCCCATAACGTACATTAGTATTTTACAGTATTCTTGTTTAACATTCTGTTGGCTTATAAAAATTCATTTCTTTTTCTGGCAACTACCCCTGGCAGAAAATATTTGAACGAATTAAAATATGTCAGTATAAAATACGTAATAATACAAAAATATATATGATCCATGTGATTTTGAATGGTCTTCTTGTTCAAATAATTAGTGTACTTCAAATACCCGTAAAAAAAGAAAGCTTCCTAAAAATTGTTTGAAAAAATGACAAGTTCTAATATTTTCAACTATTCTCATTTAACACTCTGTTGACTGATAAAAAATTCATTTCATTTTCTAGGAACTACTCCTGGCAGAAAATATTTCAAAGAATTAAAATATGTAAGTATAAAATACGTAATAATACAAAAATATATAATCCATGTGATTTTGAATGTTCTTCTTGTTCAAATAATTAGTGTACTTCAAATATCCGTAAAAAAAGAAAGCTTCTTAAAAATTGTTTGAAAAAGTGACAAGTTCTAATATTTTCTAGTATTCTCACTTAACACTCTGTTGACTTATAAAATTAAATTCATTTCTTTTTCTGGAAACTACCCCTGGCAGAAAATATTTGAACGAATTAAAATATGTCAGTACAAAATACGTAATAATACAAAAATATATAATCCATGTGATTTTTAATGTTCTTCCTGTAAACAAATAATTAGTGTACTTCAAATACCCGTGAGAAAAAGAAAGCTTCCTAAAAATTGTTTAAAAAATGACGAGTTCTAATATTTTCAATTTACGATTATTGGGATTGCAAGAATTTCTAGAATTCTTGAAAAAGCGATTAAATGAAATTCTTTGAGAAGTAAGACAGTCACTCTTAGTGGTCCGTTAACCTAGTGTTAATAGATTATGATCGTGGGAGTTATCAGACAGGGTAATTAACTTTACCGGTAGTTTGTCGAGGGGTTTAACTCAATTTTTCCACCCTTTAGCCAAGTGACGCTGACTGGCGTGTCGCCGTGTACCTCGCAATGTAACGTCGCTGTGTCGCCCTTTTTCACAGTGACGAGCCTCGAAGGTGCCGCAAAGTATGGAGAAGCTATTAACAGAATAAAAAATATGTAAGTGCTCGAAGTCTCATACATCACTTTACCTCACAGACAAGACCGTTCACTACCGGCACCTTTCACTTACGGCAGAGTTATTTTGACATATTGGCTTGGGTAATAGATACTTAACTGATACTCATGCATTTTAATCTCGTGTCTCACGTCTTATTAATTTCATATTTTTTACTTCACCCTTAGCACTCGACGTGACAAAAAAAACTGTACCAGAAGTGCACGCTATTATTTAAAATTACTTTTTAAAAATTTACGTCTTCTAAATATATCATAGAAGTATCATAATTATCCTCTTATAACGCCACTTTGAAATAAAGCCAGCCGAGAGAAGGTACATAATCACTCGAGTTCGTGCTCTCACGGGATCGTATAAAGCAAATGATTCCACAACCCCTAAGTGTTTCACAGAGCTCGCGTCTGTGATTACGAGTTAATGTTTATGATCTAATCTACAGTTCTCGCAATTAGGAATTCCACCAAGTTCCACGTGAAGTAAGAATCACGAAGACCTCCGAATGTTTTAAAATGACGCTCTAAATGTATCAAATTTATAATCCTGTCGTAAATAATATTTTCTTCTCTTTGTATATTTATTTCTGTTAGTAACAAATTTTTCTAGATTCTTCTACTACTTTTATAAATGTATATAGAGTAATGTCAGGATATAAGAAAATCCCTTGGGTCCGTGCCGTTTCTTAGATCCTGTGGTTAATTATTATTCAATTATCTTGCTTTCAAGCTACTAAAAATGAAGTTATAAATTTCTGTTTAAATTATTTTGCAGTTCACTACGAAAATCTGGCAGTAATTATTCTTCCACGGAGAATATTATGTAATAAAGTAATCCGTATCTACTTTCAACTGGATCGAACGGTCAGAAAAAGTTAATGAGACTCACAGTTCACTTTCAATTGGACCACTTTCCCGATACCGCTTCCAATACCGTTGCTGGCTTGACAGAGATAAAATCCTTCTCTGTCTTCTTTCACGTGCTGCAGAAGCAGGGAGCCATTGCTGAGGATTTTCGTGTAATCTCTCTCCCGCAACTCCTCATATTCACCGGACTTGCTTCCTGTCTCGCAAAGATATCGATCCATCAATTCTAGCCGGTGATTAATACGCTTTGAAAAAACTTTTTCAATTTCATGAAGATAAATCGCGGAATCCGTTCAGTTTTTCAACAAAATTAGGTGCTATCTGTTACTGCGCCTCGAATAAATGTCCCTCTTCGAGCCGGTAATAAAACGGAAAGAGAAAATCGGTGGAACATAAATACTTCGTCGCCAAACGGATTTCAACAGCCAATTTTAAACTTTCAGGATGTTAAATCTCTCATCAGACAGTCTACAAATTTTCTAAACGTGCTCCATTTTATGCGATGCCTGTTATTCATTGATTTCAACTTTCATGAAACAAATACATCGAAAATCTGGATATATGTTTGGAGCAAAATGAAGCTTTAATCGGCCACGAAAAGCAATAGAAAAGAATTCGAAAAAGAAAGTCACCTCTTAAATAGACTGCATACTTTATAATGCATGTTAGACTGTGGACGTTTATGCAATTAACAATTCCATTCAATTTTTGTAGTCAAATTTTAAATTCTGTGAAATTTTACATTACAGCGTCGTTTGAAAAATTTTAAAAGCCATAAATTCATAAAGATCCACAGTCTAATCATTGTATACTAGTGCATTGAGTCCGTAACAAAACAAAAATGATATTTCTGCGCTTTATAAATGAAATTTACAAGTTTCCTCAGTCTTCTAACCAGGATTCCGGATAGCAACTTCAATTCCTGGCTGGCGCCAGTTGTCATGAAAATGTATTGCATTGTTTATTCATACAATTAGAGGCTTCTCACCGGTAGCCAGTTGAAAAAATGTTGTGAACAAAATGAATTTTTAATCGGCCACGAAAAGCAATAGAAAAGAATTCGAAAAAGAAAGTCACCCCTTAAATAGACTGCATACTTTTTAATGCATGTTAGACTGCGGACGTTTATGCAATTAACAATTTCATTCAATTTTTGTAGTCAAATTTTAAATTTTGTGAAACTTTACATTACAGCGTCGTTTGAAAATTTTTAAAATCCATAATTTCATAAAGATCCACAGTCTAATCATTGTATACTAGTCCATTGAGTTCGTAACAAAACTAAAATGATATTTCTACGCTTTATAAATGAAATTTACAAGTTTCCTCTGTCTTTCAACCAGGATTCCGGATAGCAACTTCAATTCCTGGCTGGCGCCAGTTGTCATGAAAATGTATTGAATTGTTTATTCATACAATTAGAGGCTTCTCACCGGTAGTCAGTTGAAAAAATGTTGGGAACAAAATGAATTTTTAATCGGTCACGCAAAGCAATGGAAAAGATTTCGAATAAGGAAAGTCATCTCTTATATAGAGTGCATATTTTTTAATGCATATTAGACTGCGGATGTGTGTGCAATTAACAATTCCATTCAATTTTTGTAGTCAAATTTTAAATTCCGTGGAATTTTACATTACAGCGTCGTTTGAAAATTTTTAAAAGCTATAAATTCATAAAGATCCGCAGTCTAATCATTGTATACTAGTCCATTGAGTTCGTAACAAAACAAAAATGATATTTCTGCGCTTTATAAATGAAATTTACAAGTTTCCTCTGTCTTCTAACCAGGATTCCGGATAGCAACTTCAATTCCTGGCTGGCGCCAGTTGTCATGAAAATGTATTGCATTGTTTATTCATACAATTAGAAGGTTCTCACCGGTAGTCAGTTGAAAAAATGTTGGGAACAAAATGAATTTTTAATCGGTCACGCAAAGCAATGGAAAAGATTTCGAATAAGGAAAGTCATCTCTTATATAGAGTGCATATTTTTTAATGCATATTAGACTGCGGATGTGTGTGCAATTAACAATTCCATTCAATTTTTGTAGTCAAATTTTAAATTCCGTGGAATTTTACATTACAGCGTCGTTTGAAAATTTTTAAAATCCATAATTTCATAAAGATCCACAGTCTAATCATTGTATACTAGTCCATTGAGTTCGTAACAAAACTAAAATGATATTTCTACGCTTTATAAATGAAATTTACAAGTTTCCTCTGTCTTTCAACCAGGATTCCGGATAGCAACTTCAATTCCTGGCTGGCGCCAGTTGTCATGAAAATGTATTGAATTGTTTATTCATACAATTAGAGGCTTCTCACCGGTAGTCAGTTGAAAAAATGTTGGGAACAAAATGAATTTTTAATCGGTCACGCAAAGCAATGGAAAAGATTTCGAATAAGGAAAGTCATCTCTTATATAGAGTGCATATTTTTTAATGCATATTAGACTGCGGATGTGTGTGCAATTAACAATTCCATTCAATTTTTGTAGTCAAATTTTAAATTCCGTGGAATTTTACATTATAGCGTCGTTTGAAAATTTTTAAAATCCATAATTTCATAAAGATCCACAGTCTAATCATTGTATACTAGTCCATTGAGTTCGTAACAAAACAAAAATGATATTTCTACGCTTTATAAATGAAATTTACAAGTTTCCTCTGTCTTTCAACCAGGATTTCGGATAACAACTTCAATTCCTGGCTGGCGCCAGTTGTCATGAAAATGAATTGCATTGTTTATTCATACAATTAGAGGCTTCTCACCGGTAGCCAGTTGAAAAAATGTTGGGAACAAAATGAATTTTTAATCGGCCACGAAAAGCAATAGAAAAGAATTCGAAAAAGAAAGTCACCCCTTAAATAGACTGCATACTTTTTAATGCATGTTAGACTGCGGACGTTTATGCAATTAACAATTTCATTCAATTTTTGTAGTCAAATTTTAAATTTTGTGAAACTTTACATTACAGCGTCGTTTGAAAATTTTTAAAAGCCGTAAATTCATAAAGATCCACAGTCTAATCATTGTATACTAGTCCATTGAGTTGGTAACAAAACTAAAATGATATTTCTACGTTTTATAAATGAAATTTACAAGTTTCCTCTGTCTTTCAACCAGGATTCCGGATAGCAATTTCAATTCCTGGCTGGCGCCAGTTGTCATGAAAATGTATTGCATTGTTTATTCATACAATTAGAGGCTTCTCACCGGTAGCTTTTTTCCAGACGATGGTGGGCGTGGGTACACCCTTGGCTTGACAGTGCAAGGCAACGTGCTTGTTCCGTTCGACGCTGACGTCCGTCGGCTCGACAATCCATTGCGGCGGCACTGAAAACCAGAGCGAGCAGCTTTAAACTAGTCCATCGCGTCGCTCTCCTATCCAAGTAATCTTTTTCTTTATCTTTTCTTTTTTTCGTTTGTTTCTTTTCTTTACTGGTCGTTAGCGATTTAGAGACAGGTACGTTGTGAATAAAGTCGTGAAAAGCGCGGTCAAAGAAGAGCTCGTCGACGGTGTGGCGCGTCGTCGTCGGAAGTGGAAGTGAACCGAGAGATTCATATTTATATACAGCGAGAGAGAGAGAAAGACACACTGTACAAAGAGAAGGAAAAAGAGAGAGAAAGAGAGAAAAAAATGAGACAAAAATATGGAAATTTTCGACGGACGCGACCTTTCGTCGACGAGGTTCTGTCGTTCTCGACAAGTCGAGACGATTGTTCGTACGGGATCGATAGAATTTGAAACGCGACGATATATATACACAGCACGATAGCAAAGAGAATTTAGTATCGCGGCAAACAATTTTGACAGTTTTCTTTTCCTCCGTTTATTTATTTTTTTTTCTTCCCGTTCATGGTGGATGGCAGTTCACGTAATATGAGAGAAAGTGACAGAGAGACATTTAGACAAAGTGAATGAAGGTACGTGGGTGAGGTATAAGTATGGACAAGTGGGGGTAATTCGGGCTCGATGCGAGGCGTCTTCGAGGGCGTTCTTCGTGAATACACATGTATAGTTTAGTTTCGGTGACTGCGATCATTCCCACGGCAAAAAACGAACGGACTTCTCTACGGAGGATTCACCAATGTAAGCGGTTCTGTATCAATACGCCATAACACGTACAATAAAACCCAACAGACCAAAAGAATAGAAAACAAAGAAGAAGAACAACTGAAAATAACAAGGTGAAACCAAAGTGTACAGAAGAAGACAGGTAGTGCACAATAACGAAGCGTCTATCGAGATTCATTAATGTATATAGATAACTAGCTACGCTGAGAAATTCGCCACTATGTGTGCAAGTCGTCTAATGCGGAGAGACCGGTGGTAATTAATGGCCGCTCGGACGCCGCGCATCGATGATGATATAATGTCGAGAGTTGTCAAGGCTTGTTTATTAATCGTTCTGGGTGTACTGTTTGGCGGGTTCTACTTTTTACGGTGGTGAAAAACGCTGCACAAGCGAGATACTGTGAGTGGGAAGTTCCAACGTTTTACAAGACGGCAAATACCGGCCACGCATTAACGCGTGCGACAATATAATATATATAGATATATATATGTGTGTGCGTACGTTTCTATGTTGTGTACGTATATCTGTATGTGCGAGGTGGGGTCAACTTTATTCTCCGAGCGTAACTAAAAATTTTTGCTTTACTCCGAGAAAGTTTTACCTTCTTCCTATGTCATCCTGTAATTTCGATCCTGAAGAATCAATGGTTCACAAGTTATAAATGTTCATTCATTTGGAAATCGCTAAACTTTAAACACTTTTGTAACTTCAGTGGCGGATCTAATGGTAAGCGGACTAAGCGGCCGCGTGGGGCCCCGGAATACCATAGGGCCCCGAATTTCAAAGAAATTTATTTAATGTGTAACAGTATGAAATTTTTCATTACTTTTCTTTTTTGTTAATAAGTTTAGGAGAGTTTTCTTGCAACTCCTATTTCTAACTTGAGATCGAGGGCCCCAAAATTTTTACCGCTGGGGGCCTCTTCTTGACTTGAGTCGCCACAGGGTCCCGGAATACATTTGGTTTTACAAAAAAATTTAATTTATCTACGAAAAATTAAGTTTATGAGAGTTTTCTTGCAACTTCTATTTCTAACTTGAGATCGAGGGCCCCAATATTTTTACCGCTGGGGGCCTCACAGTGGTCTCGATCGAAAAATTTGGGGACATTCGACCAAAAAGTCGACTTTTCGAAATTGAAAACTAATGAATTTGTATTGCTTTGCAAGGATTTATGGGCCCAGAAAATGAAGAAATTAATGAAATTGAATAAATATTTTAGTTACTATCATTATTTAAAGCGTATAGAAAGTAGCATATTTTACCAGGCAAAATAGCTTAAGTTCATTGCGATGTCCTCATCGTTTCGTCCCATATTTTCTCTTATTGTTAGTATTTTTTGTATGATATAGAGCATCCCTTCCCAATAAGAAATCACATATTTTTTTAGTAATAACTAATAATAATATATTTAAAAAATAATGCTGAATGATATGAAGGATATATTATATTGCTACTATATTACTTATATACCTGTACATTTTATGAAAAATTCTAATAACATAATTACATTATATATAAGAAAACTATAAGATTTGAATTTCCAATTATTATACAGTGGTTTTAATAAGGAAAGCAACTGATTCAACAACTGCATGTTGTTGTTAAAAATTATAAAAGTAACTAACTAACAAATTATACAAAAAATATATTCTGACATGTATTATTCAAAAGAGATTATTTTATAATATTTTTTAGTTCAAACCTCATGTCAATGTCTCAAACGGTACAAAAGTTATACACAAATGTCCCTAAATTTTTCGATCCGGACCACTGTGGGCCTCCGCTTGACTTGAGCCGCCACTGTGTAACTTGAGATCCATTGATCCTGCAGGATCGAAACTTGCTGGATAAGGTAAAAAATTTTGGTCACGCAAGGAGAAGAGCAGCCTTGAGGTGTGTACAAAGATGTATTGGACAGTGTTCTGTGTTTTGTATGTAGGTGTATGTTTATCTGTGCGTGTGTTTTGCAGTGTTCTTTGCAAGATACTTGTTCAAATAAGTAGAACTCTCGGAAGAAAAGGCGCAAATTGGGCAGGACGTGTGTAGGTTACGGAATGAGAGCATGTCGGCGGTAGACCGAAAGATATATCGTGGAAAGGCGAATAATAATATATATATATGTATATATAGATATATATATAAGTACCCGCTTCTAACGACTAGTTCGATGAATACGAATTTAATTAATAATAATACGTACTACTAGCCTACATTACCGGGTCGCATGGAAACGACGGGGCACCGACGATTTCGAGAAATTTTCATCAAGTTTCACAATTGTCCGACAATAGAATAGCTTCGCTAGATAATTATTCATCGTGGAGAAGACTTTGCGCGTGCCCCGCGTTGCGCCGCGACGGAAGGAAATATAAAAAACAGCGTCACAGATAGAGAAAAGACAGTGATAGGTAGACAGAGACAGACAGTCAGACAGAGAGAAAGATAGAAGAGAAATCATGCAGAAGTGTTGATCGAAAAAAAGGGTTGCCTTCGAACGAGCCCAAAGGAGAGCCAGCGCATAGGTATCGTGAAAAAACATTACACGTTCTGTTTGGTTCGTGAGCAGTGTGGCACGTGCTCGTACTCGGGTGATCAAAGATAACACTTAAGTATAATAATAATAATAATTAATTAAGTATATATATAATATGTATATATATATATGTACAGAGAAACACACGTAAGGTGATGCAGAGACAAGAATAAATAACACTTCGCTACGTCGTAGAGAGAATAGACACATGCAGATTTAAAAGTGTTTCTTTCTGAATGCTCACATACACGCACGCACGCAGGCCAGAAGAGAATTTCAATTGTTCATTGTCATTATATGTTATTCTTTTTTTTTTTCTCGTATACAATATCATTTCATTTCTTTGTATTTCTGTATATATTGTTGATGATATATATATATCGGTTGGTTGGTTGCTCCGTTTAAAGAAACGAGTAAAATAAGGAAAGGTGCAAACTGTTACCTTTATTATTCGGTCAAGTCAAGCAAACCTCGGGGGTCCACGAGATACCGACGCATTCCCAGAGAGCCAAAGCAACGTAAATGTAATACACACTGTGTCTGAGGAGTGGAGCCACGGGACGAAAGGAGATCGGGAACGACTCGATGATCAGAGAGAAGGAGGATTTTCAATGACGATACGCGGTGATCTCGCTTGGAACAGACTTTCGATCTCGTGTCTTTAGATGCGCGGCTAACCTCGAGTTTTTCTTTTATTATTTTTTGTTCTGTATAATAGTAGCTCGAGATTCGTTTGAAATGCTCGTCTTCGATCCGGGCGAGAACACTCCGGATGATTAACGATGGTGACGCAAGGATCGAATTAGTAAGCGTTATGATATGACGATGGTAAAATGGACGATGATATCGGTGGTAATGAGAGACGGGACTCCGATGGATTTGATGGGATACTGTGGGGGATCGGGTCTCTTGGGATTGGTCTCGATCTCGACGTTCCATCTATTGGAAACTGTCCGTAGTTTTTATTTATGTCCTCCGGTTTGAAGTTTCGAGAATGCGTTTTCGACGGTTCAGACATAATCGACAGGAAAATATTACCGTGAAACTAAACGTGGAATATTGGGGTCTGCGAATGACGGTTGATAAACATTTCTGGCTAGTCGGACTTGAGATAACGCGAAATGCTTCGGAGGTGTGTCGGAAAGATGTACCTCGATGTCTGCAGGATCAGACACTTCAAACAGATGGTTGGAAAACTTATCGTTTGCGAGAGAAACTCGACGTCGCCTCATCTTATAGGAGATCAATCAATACGCTCGATTTACACGGAACTAGTCTTCCTAACAGGCCGGCTGTCTTCATGGACTACGTAAAAATGTAGAGACTAGTACGGTTTTATAAAAATCATGTTTTTTGAAGTCGCAAAATCACCGGAATTCTACATTCGATTTTCTTCTAACTTTTAGGGAATATCCTCGACAAGGTATTTCATAATGTAGCTTAAGATTTTGTCGGTATTCAATTGTATCTAATTTTTTAGAATTCTTTAATGTTCATCTTACTTGTGTTCAAAGTGTCGCCGCTATTTTTATGTAGTTCAAAAAATTGTCTATTATATAGTTGAAAAAATTAGAGGATAAAGTCGGAGATTGTTCATCAATAATTCCGCGAAATGATTTTTCGACAACGTCTGACAGGTTCAGCCCCTTAACTCTTCGCTGCATAGTGTATCTCTAATGTGTTTTCTTAGTATGTTTATTTATGTTTCTTTTCCTGAAAATGTTGATTGAATTTTCTAAAATATTTTTCCCTTAAATGAAACACAAAAACTGACCTATTCAATTTCTTCATTCCAATTAAAAAAATAATGCTGTGTAGGGTTATCAGCAGAATGGAACACTATTACCACTGATTATTAGAACAAAATAATTTAACGTGTCTGAAAGCTCAAGTTTAGATCAGTCAAGAAAGTTACCTTCCAGAATATCTCGATCGCCTTGCAGTTATAAAAACTAACGAAGGGTTTATTAATTTTCAAAAGTGTCGAATATTAAGTCATTAAAAAATGTGTTAATTAAAAAATATCTTAAACTATGTAAATCAGGGTCCCATAAATCATCGGTACAGATTTCTCTGACACGGTTTTCGCCGACAACATTTCACCGACTCCAGATTTGACCGACAATAGCTTTGGCCGACAACACCTTTAACCGACAACGAATTTCATCGACAACGATTTTGACCGATAACGAATTTGATTCACAACATCTTAAGACGATCACAGTATGTATTATCATACAGTATTATCATACAATATTATCATACTGTGTCTCAAATCGTTATGGATCAAATTCGTTGTCGATTAAATTCGTTGTCGGTTAAAAGCGTTGTCGGCTAAAGCTATTGTCGGTCAAATCTGGAGTCGGTGAAATGTTGTCGGCGAAAACCGTGTCGGCGAAATCTGTGTCGGTGATTTCCATGGTCCCCGTAAATCATCCCCCATCACTCAATTCTTCTGCGTTTGCAAGAATACATATCTAAAATATTGATAAATACAGCAGATAATAATCTGAAACATTATCACAATTATCATAGTTCCAACTAGACGTTACATAGTAGAGTTATAAGGGGTTGTCGTGGTAGGTAAGTAAGGGTTTAAAGTCGAGAACACCGTTTCAAATATCCAACCCTGTTTGGACGTGACTGATCTAGATCGAGCACGATTTCAAGGATCAAGTTGAGTCACCGATGGGAGGATGTGACCGACAGAACGCGGAAGTTTGAAGATATTTATCAAACAGACATAAGTGGAATAGTCAAGGCTAGTTTCTAGGATGACAGAGATATCGAGGCTGTCGTGTTCGTCAAGATCGATGACCCGGGATCGACGAGGGTGGGTGGTCGAGGTTGGTGTCTGGGATGACGATGGAAAAGGGTCGCCGATCATCTAGTTACCTTTTACCTGTAGCTTGGCCGTGTACCTGACCTCGGCGGCGGGGTTCGCGGCGACGCAGGTATAGTCGCCGGAGTGCTCGGCCGCGAGGTTCGTTATACTGAGGAGGCTTGAGTAGGAATCCAGTTGGGAGACGTTTGCGACGGAGGCCAGATTCGGCGGCAAGGGAAAAGGACTTTGGCCGTCTTTTAGCCAGGATATAGTTAGGGGTGGGTCACCCGCCGCGACCCCGCACACCGTCCGCGTCCGCATCCCCTCGGATAGTCCCTCTTGGAACGTAAATGGCTCAATAATAGGGGGTACTGGAAAAGGTCAAGAGAGAAGAGAGAACCATACGTGAGAGCGAGAAAAAGATGGCACCAAAAAAAATGCAAGAACCTTTTTTTTTTTAAACTTGTACCGACGGTACAATATTCGTGTTATCATTTTTTGATATTTTTTCTTTTTTCGTCATATGATATCATATCATATATATGTATATATATATGTGTATAAATATATACAATATATATATTGCTGGTTCAATAATAGTAGCGGCATGTATTTATATATTATATAGACAGTAGTACGTCCATGTATATGTATAGATATATATAGAATATAATATGTATATATATATACGTAGAATATGTACAATAGAGGCAGTATAGTAACGTAGCAATGTAGAGGAGAGAGAGGGTGGCCCCGCCGCGGACCTGCCCCTGCCGCCCTTAAACACCTTATACATAGAAGATTGGCATCGCATACTCACAACACATACGCTCGTTCTCAACGCAAGAGCTAGCATTCGTCGACCCTTCCGAAATTCTGTCCCCAAAACGAATCGCGTTGCATTCTTCTGATCAAACCTGTGGCTTGGGTTGCGTCGGCTTGCCGAGAAACCAACTGGCCCGACTCGATCCTGTCTGATTGTGATTGTAGATGTACAGATAACTGTAATTTACGCATGCATTGTAGATCATTAACCCTGCTACGATTTATTATTCTATTATCAACATGATTCCCTGTACCTCAGAAGAAGCAAACCAGTTGCACAGAGATATATAAAGTTCGTGAATCCTCTCTTTCTGAATTCCTCGATTATTTACACAGAACTAAATATATACAGTGACTCCCACTAATATTCGGACACTCTTAAAAAGACTTTTTTAATATTGTACTATACAATTTGAACTTTTTGGGGAAGCCAGAGCAATCAGTTTGCTACAGGATGTGAAAAAAGTTTTTGTCAACAATTCCAATGAATCGGAATTGTAGAAAAAATATTAAAAGTTATATATTACAACTTTTTTATGTGGGCCTGTATTGAAAATTTAAAAACTAAGTTTTGTAGATCTGTGTCAATTAAACATATTCTGAAAATTTCGTCAAAATCGGGTGACGTTACAATGAGCTACAAACGTTTAAAGATGGTAAAAATTGCAGATTTTCACCATTTTCGGCCTATAACTGCAGCAAATCTAAGGATTCTTACACCTTTCAATGCCTGTCGATTTTTTCCGCATCAACCGATTTCGATGAAACTTTCGCAGTGCGTATAATTGACACAGATCTACAAAACGTAGTTTTTAAATTTTCAATATAGGCCCGTATAAACAATTTGTAAAATGCAACTTTTAGTATTTTTTCTACAATTCCGATCAATTGCAATTTTTGATCAAATTTATTTTCATATCCTGTAACAAACTAATGGCACAACTTAAAAAACTTATGGTCTTTTTAAGAGTGTCCGAATATCAGTGGGAGTCACTGTATGTACATACATATTTGGAACACTTCTTCGAAAAGGTTGATCAGAAACATCCCTTCTTCCCTGAGACTTGGTAACACAGCCCGGTGCGACAGGGTTAACACTCCAAGAGAAATAATTAACACGTTGACCGGCGCCTTTGCGACCACACGTCATAAAGCTAAACCCTGTGATCTGACACGGATCAATCGGAGGAAGAATCAGGCGACGCGACAGTCAACGTGTTAAATTAGACAGGGGATCGAGTTCGAAATAAACGGGCCAGTTATTCCGCGTCAATGTAACGTGACCGGCGCAGTCCCACAGCTTCGGTGGAACAAACTCGACCATTCGGGTCGCGGAGACTTGACTGGTTTCCGGAAGAGTCGATGCAAGGGACGAGAGGAAGAAACGTGGGAGATAATTATAAGTGGCAGGTCTCGTGCAAGGAGGATGAGCCACGCTAAGCGTGAGCTGTCATCGAGAACACGTCCTCAGGTCTCTACGTTCCTGAGTGACGTTCGAGGCGTCGTAGTAAAATCTTTCTCGAATGAACACGCGTAAGAACCGTAGGCGAGTCGAAGAGAGAGAGAGAGAGAGAGAGAGCAATCGATCGTCGGGCGTTAGTCCACGTGGAAAAGCTATTTACAGCGGCGACAGCAGCGCAAACACTGGACACAGAGATCCCTGTGACGGGAAGCAACGTAAAAGACACGCGCGGACGACGGTGTGCGTGTGTGGTCATGTCTCCGAAATCTTGATGGATTTACATTATTTTTTTTTTTTTTGATTCTCTTTATCCTCGGATCCTCGCGCGTTTCATTCTCGAGATTATCGGGCAACCGTGAACGCACTCGTACTCTCACTCGCTCGGATTTCGGGCGGTCAGGCGGTCGTCGGGCTAAAGTGAAGGGGGCCTAGAGGAGGATTACCATGAACCACAAGCCGCTGCGTGTGTGATACCTCTGCGGCCAGATTACGGGCCACGCACGAGTAGTTGCCGTTGTGATCTGGAGATAAACGTTCAATCATCAGTATGCTATTGTACTGGTCCACATTGGTGACACTGACACGCTCCGATGGACCCATCGATCGTCCGTCCTTGAGCCAGGAGATCGAGAGTGGCAGATCGCCCCTGGTCACCGAGCATGTCAACGTGGTGCGCTCGCCGAGGTGTAGATCACGATCTGCCGTGAATGGGCTAATTTTGGGAGGAACTGGAATAATAACAACAACGACAGCTCGTGAGCTACGAGAACCATACGCGCGACCGTCTCAAACACCGGTGGCACACCACAAACATCTCCCTGGGTAACACCGCCAACGGAATCCTGGAAAGTTCTCTTTTCGTGTCTCCCTCTTTTTACTCTACCATTGCTTCGAAGCGATCGATCATACGATACTTTCTCTTTCGTTCCTTCCTTTACCGTGTTTTTCCGTTTCTTCGTCGGCTCGACGGTCGATTGGTAGTTTCGCTCGCCGTTCCTTGCAAATGGTTGCCGATCCTGCAACAATCGTAGAATAGCGAATCGAACGTGACGCCTTACCGATTACGGCTACGTCGCCGGATCTTCTCGCGCTGTGGCCCTGCTTGTTCTTCGCTGAGCATGTGTATCCGCCAGTGTCTATCTTCTTCTGCACGCTCGTGATCACCAGGGTGCCATCCTGCAGCACCTTCTGACGCAGGTCGTCCGGTAATTCCCGGTTCGCCCGTTCCCATTTGATCTCGTCGATCGGGTACCCAGCGACTGGACATTTCAGGCGCAGGGTCTCACCCGCCACCGCGGTCACCTTCGGGATCAGACGGATGTAGGGAAGACCTGCGATCAGATTTAACGCACCATTACAGCTGAGAATAGGTGCGGTTAATATATATGCGAACAATATCTCCGGCTAGAGAAAAGGAGAGCACAGGCTCCTTTTGTTGGAATTTATTTAACAATAGAAAGACTCTCGAGTCATATATCTGACGATTGCATAACTTCATGCCCGACTTGAAAATAAAATTCAACTGTCAATTTTTCAAGAATACAGCTTTATTAAGCAATCATGTAGTCACCATTCTTTCCTAATTGTAGAAGTCAGTCAGAATTACTATTTAACTCTTTCTTTATTCTTTTTATTTAACCCGTAAACTAAGAATGTGTTTTCATACTATGATTATTTTTCTGAAAATGTTGTTTTAATCTTTACAAAATATTTGTTTGTCACAAAACTGACCTTCTTTTAATTTTTTCATGCGAATTAAAAAATCACGCAGTGAAGGGTTAGAATAATTGGTTACGTCAAAAAATGTTTTAATGCATTCTTTAGCATTTCTAACTGTAGAAAAGAATGGTGACTATATAATTATTATACACTCCGCCGTGATAAACATTTTCCACCTGAATTACAACAAACTTGAGTGAAATTGAAATTTATTTTGTTTCTTAACCCTTAGCACTCGAGTGGTGATTCAGAGTCACCAATAAAAATTGCTGTACCATTATTCAAAATACTGTTTACATTATTAAATCTGTTGGTATCTAATCAATTATTGAACATTCAGTTATTACACGAGATGTTATACCAATTTCATCTCCACAAAATTGAAAAAATAATGCAGAATGGAAATAATCTAGGTCAAAAGAAATGTTTAATTTTCGACTTAAAATAGCTCCGAGTGCAAAGGGTTAATACGTTTGGTGGATTGAAAATAACAAGACAGCATTCTTAACAATGGAAAGACTGAAACTTAATATATACCTATATTGCCCAAAAGTAGTCAAAATGACTGCATTGTGAAAGAATAACTAATGTGCAAAGAAATTTGTTTAAATTAGTTTTTAATATTTTTTATATTATTTACAGTTATATAACAAGTTATTAGTAAATATTAACAATAAAAAATATTTGTAGAACAAGTATCACTGCATAAAGATTCGAATAACAAGTACTACTTTAGCTTATT
Source organism: Lasioglossum morio (assembly GCA_916610235.2). Classification (NCBI taxonomy): domain Eukaryota; kingdom Metazoa; phylum Arthropoda; class Insecta; order Hymenoptera; family Halictidae; genus Lasioglossum; species Lasioglossum morio. The sequence goes on along the minus strand of OU744325.1, from coordinate 6,074,067 downwards.
GAGCAACTGCAACTTATCAAGTATACGGCCAAATCGACAATTTATCATGTACTTGTATGTTATCATGTGACGGTAATCGAAAAAAAATGAAAACTGTTATTTCAATACAGAGCCGAATTGGTCATATAAGGAATTTACTCAATTCAATAATAAGAATCATTTGATTATTTAAAATTTCCCAAGCAGTCAAAATGACTGCTTTTGGGCAATATAGGTATAACACATACATATATACATATATACCGGAAATGAAGGAGGGGGGAGGTAACTACAATTATTAATAAACGCATTTATATGTTGTACAAAAAGTCACAAAATTCTAAGAAATTGTTTCATTATGTACATAATTGTTTTTCTAATTGAAATTAAAAAGCAGTCAAAATGACTTCCTTGGGCAATCTAGTGTTAAGAAACAATTTTGACAAAAATAATCTACTGTTATTTAAGTAGTAGGTACATTCGGTTGCTTTATATCTTTCAAACGTGTATATGTATAAATGATACATTGTATCTATGCTGTCCGCGTCATGGGACTCTCAACTTTCACTTGTTTCTGAGATCGTCATCTGGTTTTTCAAAAGCGCTCCTCACTACTGTCTAGATTATCGAACAGTAAAGACGTGCCTCACATATTATTGGAATAAATACTATTTCATATTTTATAAAATCTGGTTTATTAGAATATACCCAGATTCCTACACCTTTCGACTCGTGGACAGCGGGGTTTTAGTGGGTATGTCCTATCCTGAGTTTTTATTTCGGATGGATCAGTCCCACACTACCCCCTCGACCATCATAGGAGAGTGCGTAAAATGCATTTCCCCGCCGTCCTTAAAGAAATTAAAAAAAAAGATATACTTAATGCACCAGTTAATCGTTCGTTTAATCTTCATCTGATTGCGAAAGGATTCTGCTGATAAGGCTGTCGTTTTAATAGCCATATTAACAGTGGGATCTTCGTACGTATGGACTTCGTTAAAAAGCAGTTTTCATTAAATTCATGGCTTGTATGAAATATGTTTATACTGCCATCTTACTGTTTGCTGAATAATAAGTCACTAATATTTTATCTTTTTAGAATCTGTATAAATCTGGGGCTACTGGTTTGAAACAGTCATCACGTTATATGATTTTTGAATTTCTTGTGAAGTCCGATTATTTGAAAAGAAACTGCGATTCTATTTATGATAACTAAAGCGACCCTGGTTTCGCTATGTAGACAAAGTGTTTCCATTTGTAAATCCTTCGCAATAGAAAAAATTTGGTAGTCCTTCTAACATCTCAAAAAAATTGTTAATTTTTAAAGGACATCCACTTAATTTTTTCCCCGATTTCTGTATTCGGGGGCTAAATCAAAATTTCAATATTTCAAGAAAGTCCTCCCAAGGAAATTATGAGCGGAGGATGAGAATTCGTTTAATGAAGACAAATGTGACAGTTAGATAGATTCGCTAATTTTATAGCGACACGAATTCCGTATTTAAACGAAATTACTTCACTTCAATGTACTCCGTAGACTTGAAATGTGGAACTTAGGGTCACTGTACCGTAAACGTTGAGACGAGCAGCGTGAGTGGCTTTTCCAGCCCGGTTTTCGGCAGTGCAAGAATATTCGCCACCGTCCTCCACCATCGCGTGACTGATATTGACGTGGGATATCACGTCTCCATGGACTGTGACGTATTGACCTATGACGAACCTGTCAAAACGCAGCGGAATTTTTTTTGTAATTCAATCGAACGAAATTATTCGCATATTCAACGGTTTTTTTTCGATTGGAAGAATCGTACATTCCTAAAATTCTTTTTAAAAAACTGTGTGCAAGGTGTTTTTAGAAAATTTTAGAGAATGTTCCTCTAGAAAAGAAATTATTTGTATATTTAATGATTGTTTTCGAATGGAAGAATCGTACATTCCTAAAATTCGTTTTAAAAAAAACTGTGTACAGTGTGTTTCTAGAAAATTGTAGAGAATGTTCCTCTAGAAAAGAAATTATTTGTATATTCAATGGTTTGTTTCGAATGGAAGAATCGTACATTCCTAAAATTCGTTTTAAAAAACTGTGTACAGGGTGTTTCTAGAATTTTCTAGAAATGTTCTTCTAAAAAAGAAATTATTTGTATATTCAATGGTTTGTTTCGAATGGAAGAATCGTACATTCCTAAAATTCGTTTTAAAAAACTGTGTGCAAGGTGTTTTTAGAAAATTTTAGAGAATGTTCCTCTAGAAAAGAAATTATTTGTATATTCTACGATTTTTTTTTAATGGAAGCACCGTACATTTCTAAAATTCTTTTTAAAAAACTGTGCACAAGGTGTTTCTAGAAAATTTTAGAGAATGTTTCTCTAGAAAAGAAATTATTTGTATATTCTACGATTTTTTTTTAATGGAAGAATCGTACATTCCTAAAATTCGTTTTAAAAAAACTGTGTACAGTGTGTTTATAGAAAATTGTAGAGAATGTTGCTCTAGAAAAGAAATTATTTGTATATTCTACGATTTTTTTTTAATGGAAGCACCGTACATTCCTAAAATTTTTTTTAAAAAACTGTGCACAAGGTGTTTCTAGAATTTTCTAGAGAATGTTCTTCTAAAAAAGAAATTATTCGCATATTCAACGATTTTTTTCGAATGGAAAAATCGTACATTCCTAAAATTCGTTTAAAAAACTGTGTACAGTGTGTTTATAGAAAATTGTAGAGAATGTTCCTCTAGAAAAGAAATTATTTGTATATTCAATGATTTGTTTCGAATGGAAGAATCGTACATTCCTAAAATTCGTTTAAAAAACTGTGTACAAGATGTTTGTAGAAAATTTTAGAGAATGTTCCTCTAGAAAATAAAGCAGTAGATCAGAGGATCCTCTCAAATAACATTTCTTTTTATGTCCACAGTCGTAGGTGTCGCGTAAATGGAACTTACCTTCCATTCGTTGGCAAAGGGAAGCCATCCAAGGCCCAGGTAACTTGCGGCGTCGGGTTTCCTGCCGCGGAACACTTCATGGACACCGCTGGTCCTGGTTGCATTGTTTGCGAAATGAACGAGTGCAGCAGCATCGGTGGCGCGTCTGAAACAACAAAATCGCGCCCGTGTGGAACTAATTTTTTTAAATTTAATTTTACCCGAAAAGAGGGTTAGGAGAGTGTTCCCCTGGTCTCTGCTTAAAAATCATTATTATTATTTATTATTGACGGACTGAAGCCGTTCTACAGTAAGTGTGTACAATAAAAAAAGAGAAATATAAAAAACTACTCGTCTCATAACAGATATGGTATTATCCTATAATCCTGCACAATTGTTTTTAAAAATTTTATAAAATCCCAATAAAAAAATCAATCCAATTATAGATAGTGCTTGAGTCTGCAATAAAAAGATAATCAAACAAAATTGATGAAGTCGAGATCGTGGAACAATTAAAATCAATTTAGGAGAGATCCATTCTCTGTCTACACAAGTGTACAAGTGCAAAAATACAAACCATTTAATTACCGCCGAAATAAAACAACAGAAACATGGAAATCACCTTCAAAAAGAAAATATTCAACTTAACTACCTGGCTCATTAAATTCGACTACCCTATTGCAAGTATTTTCACGGATTTCGCGAACTACGAATTTCGTAAGACAATCGTCATAAATTCACTAAAAACTTGGACAAATCGAATACAGCCGTAGTTGCACAAAATACTTAGTCCAATAACAAACTGCGTATCATTCAGACCAACGATTACTACGAGACACGTTAAAAAACAAGAAAAAAAAAGCGGGAAAAGGAAACGACCGACACAATACGATTCGAGTGCGCGCGGGAAAAGCTGGCGAACAGAGTTCTCGTCGAGTGAACACATTCACACGCGTGTCCTCGCTTTTCGATGATTTTGACGGGTGCACGACACGTCAGGGAACAGTAAAAAAAATCGGAGGCTTCAAACAGGCTGCACGTTCCTCAACAGAGACTCTTCGCCGAGCCCATTTCTCGTCCAACACTTTCACGGGCGGGTGTTCGCGCGACTTCAAAGAATCATCGGAATCACGGGTGCTCGAGAACGGGGGCTGGGAAAATATCGAAAGAAAAACGACGGAGCACCAGAAAGAGAGAGAGAGAGAGAGAGAGAGAGAGAGAGAGAGAGAGAGAGAGAGAGAAAAACGTAGAAGAGACAAATCCTTTTTAACGCCGGAACCAGCTCGCTGGCTGAAGTCTCGATCAGCCGAGTAGTCGTGTTCTATTCGACTGGGTGTTGAAAGGAAAAGAAAAAGGCGAGGCGAGAGGGTCGTAGAAGGTAAAAGAGAATAAAAATCTGAAGGGTTGGTCGAAGGAGAGAGAGAGAGAGGATGGAGAAGCCGGGTGATCAATCCGGGATATTCGCGGAGGTACAATGACCGCAGACGCAATCGAATATCCATCTCGTTAAAAACGATACGTCGTCGGCAGGATATCAACGAAAGTAGAGAGCCAGCTGGTTGGCGACGAAGAAAGAGGCTCGCGAGGCAAGAGCGTGAAAGACCGCCCGGAGATTCTTGATTCTGAAAGCCACCAACGGCTGCACCGCGCATCGCGATAGAAAACGAAAGACAATGGGCTCGCTGCGACGGAAGCGCGGTGAATATTTTCTCTCTCTCGATGTTTCTATCTCGACGACACGGCGAAGGGAACGAACCGCGGGGGCTTCGAGAACGTTCGCGCGGGGGGTGAGCCGCGCCAGAAGAAGAAAGAAGAGGAGGAACGAGAGTCCAAGATCGAAGCTTCCTCCGACGCGGTGGGACGAGGAGCCGAGGAAAGGACGAGGACGACTCTTCATAATTAAAAGTGTCGATTTCGTCGTCATTAAAAATGCTCGGGCGTCGCGTTACAAAGAACAGTTCCGTCGCTTAGAACCGGAGAGGAAAAGATAGTTGGAGCACTCTCTCGTCTCTCCCCAGGACGGTCTTCGCAGATGCTGCTCGTGGACCCGCGAGGAGATTGATGAACCTCGTCTCGACGCCTCCCAGCGATCATCGATACGCGACTCGGACGAAACTGGCCGAGACTCGACGTTTTTAGTTTGTCCGAAATTTGACGAACCTTTTTTCTTCGTGTTCCTGAATATTTTATATGCGAATAATGTACAGAAGATAAATAGCAGCATTTCGTAATCTTTAACGATCTTGGATAGCTTTGATCTCGTAGATCACTCTACACGAAAACGCCCTGTTAGATAGTACGTACATCGAAAAGTATACATTCTTAATTGAAGACAAAAGTTTCGTACAACTTCTGTTGTTCACAACAGTTTTTATTTTGCATACAGACCCACAGTCTAGTAGTCATAAGTGTTAGCTTTAATAGAACACTATTCAACTTTCAACTTTTTTTCGTCTCTATATATAAAAATGATATCCTGACTTATTCACCTATCAACGCCCAGGCTAAACCCTTGGACCTAGAAAGCTGAAATTTTGCACAGAGGTTTCCTTTATGATCTATACAAGGGATAAGAAAGGATATTTCGAAATGCAACCCCTAATGGGGTTAAAAGGGGTTGCAACGTTTGTATGATGAATATTTTGTTCGCGGTCCGATTTGCTTGAAACTTGGTCTTATTGCTCTTTGATATAATTAATCAAACACGTATTTCGGCATTTTAAAAAAATCAACCCCTAAGGGGGTGAAAAGGGGTTGCAACGTTTGTATGAGGAATATTTTATTTATGTAGTATTTAAAGAGGTACTATAAGTATAAACTAAATAGTTTTAACCCTTAGATACGTGGTGGTTTTTCAAGAATGAACTCCTTATAAATTAAATTCAAACTTGTATTCGACAAATGGGGTAAAATGGTGTGAATAAGCCTACAAATCGGTATGGATGTTGTTATTGAGGTTTAGGGACGTTAATAACGAAAATGGCACCAATTTTGAAATCTAAGATGGCGATGTGACAAAAAATTAAAACTTCTATAGGGGTGAATGGGGGGTTAAAAGGTTTTATGGAGAAACAATATCAATTTTCGAGGGCATTAAACAGTTTCCTGTGCGAGCGAAGCCGCGGGGAAAAGCTAGTATTTTATATGCGAATAATGTACAGAAGATAAATAGCTTGGATAGCCTTGATCTCGTAGATCACTCTACACGAAAACGCACTATTAGATAGTATGTACATCGAAAAGTATACATTCTTAATTTAAGACAAAAGTTTCGTACAACTTCTGTTGTTCACAACAGTTTTTATTTTGCATACAGACCCACAGTCTAGTAGTCATAAGTGTTAGCTTTAATATAACACTGTCCAACAAATTTCAACTTTTTTTCATGTTTCCATATAACTGTTGGGTGGATCTTACAGAGTTTTTCCTCCTACACGCACAGTTTTTGAGAAACTTGAGTTTGAAAACAGACCCATTTTTCGACTTTGAATAAATATTGTGATGTTATTATACGAGATATTGTACTGTTCTTTACAGCAAAAGATTCTTTGCACTATCCCCAAAACATGTTTAAACAATCACAACGTATTACTATTGCACATCACTGGATTCGGGTAAGTCTAGAGAATATTTTGCTGTAAAGAACAATACAATATCTTATATAATAACATCATAATATTTGTTCAAATTCGAAAAATATGTCTTTTTGTCAATTTCAGTTTCTCAAATATTGTGTAGGAGAAAAAATAAGACCAGTTATATGGAAACATTTTTGTTGTTGGACAATGTAATCGGACTCCTGTTATGTGAACGACCCGAATAAAATTTCGACTAGGATGTGCAGTTAATTAATGTATTCCCTGGTTCGCTGGAGAGTCTATTGTTAAAAAGTGCTGCGAGAAAGTCGCATTAAAAACTGCGGAATACCAATTTCGGCGAAATATGAAAGAATTTTTGCGCGAGCGTTCCCGGGATTTCTGGACGCTGCTGGCCCCGATGTATATTCTCAAAAAAACGTGAATCTTCATTCGTCGACAAAATACGAGGCAGACGGACGGGGAGAGGGAAATTTCATAACGCACCGTGCCCCATAATTTCCACGTGAACGTAATATTCACTGCTCGCCTCTTCGTGCTTTTAATATTGGTATGAAAAATTTGTGAATGTTTTTTTTTTTCTTTAGTTGAGCAGGCCTCTCGTGTTCGGGGGAAATGGAGGAAATTGAAAGATCGCAGCCAGCCCGGAGGGGAAGCAAGTTTCAAGGATATCAGAGATCGAACGGACAGCTGAACTATTTTCGTGTTGCCTCGGTGTACGTTCGACGATGTGACTGCCATTTTGATGGACCTACTTTCGAGGATGACAGCCGGGGATCGAGACTATGTAAATATGCTCCGATTCTGTTGGAACACGTTCAGAAAGAAGCAATGTTAAACCTGTTAACCAGGGGTCGCGAGTCAACTTGTCAATCGGACTCGTCGCTGTTAAATATCGAATTTTCTGACTTTTATCGGAGGGTATTAAATATGCACGCTTAATATTCAGCTTCCTCTGAAATTACACAGTCTTAAGAAACAAATCTTTTGCAGAAAATGATATCTTTATGAAAAACAGAAATTATTTGCATCGACTCTAACAAGCAGAAGTCAAATACAACTTCCATTCTAGCTTCTATAATTTTAAACCCCTTTAGTCGGAATGCCGAAGGTTCAGAACATTCGGGTATCCAAAAGATTCAAATGCAAACATATAAAACCAAAAAATTCAGATGCAAAATAATATGAATTTTTGAAATTCTCAAACTTGACTCTACTCTGAGCACTGTTAAATTTTCTGGGTTACTAAAATTTTAGGTACCCGCACACCCCTAGCATTCACTTCTGGTTCGGCCGTTCCACTGTACACCCCCATACGTCCTCCAGGGATGGACGAATGATTCTCCTATCCGTGTTGTCAGATATATTTCTCGAAATTCTGATGTTAAAAACGAACAATATTTGGTTTAAACTATTCCCGAGGATTTTGTGTGGATTAAATCGTGGATTCGGGTATTCCAGACAATCGTGCGCCGTGGAGGGGGTGTGCAAGTCGTAGCTGGGGTTGGATACAATGCACAAGTGACGGTTAGGTAACAAGGGAACACGGATACCTCGGTCGGAGCTTGTAGCTCGTCAACGACGACTCTTTTTTTCCCGGGGCTCGCGGCATTAGAGGCTGGCCGGTTCCTTCCGTGGCACCCTCTTTGCTGGTTGCGAAATTGCAACGAGCTGGTTCGCTTCTCTCTCCTCTCTCTCTCCACCCCTTTCTTTCTCTCTCGCTCTTTATCCAGGCCAGTGTGCGTCCTTAGCGTGGCGGCGCTTGCTCGAATTCCCTTTGACGTAAATTCCGTGCATTACCGACGCTGACGAGCGAGAGACGCTAACTTCATTGTTGTTTCAAAGGCCCTCTCTCCTCTCTCCGGGCCGGGCGGTGGTGTGCCTCCGCGTCCCCTGTCGACGGGGCGCGCGTTCCTCTTTCATGGCGCCCGCTACTCGTCCATAGGTGGATAGGTGGGCGAGCTCTGGTCCAGATATAGGGCAAACGGGCGAGAGAGACGCCACGTAGCAGTTACCAAAGAGTGCTACACGCTGGAACGAATGATGGAAGGGGGTGGACGCTGGTTTGGGGCAACCGACGACGTCACGTACGGAGGGACGGTAAGGGGAACACCTAAAGCGCCGTAAAAGAAGCCTTCTCCACTTCAAAGCGGAACATCCACCTCTTTCTAGAGAGAGAGAGAGAGAGCAAGATCGAACTCTCTCTCTCTCTCTCTCTCTTTGGCTCTCTGTCTCTCGAGGCTACCTGCCACGTGCTCGACGCTCACTCTTTCAACGATAATCGAGTTCACTCCCCCGTAATGCGATCGGCAACGCTGACTACCGATATCGCGGTGTCCCCGTACACCGCTTTGATGCGCTGTATATTGTGTCACTTCTGACACGTCACCTATGCCAGCCCCGTACCACGATTCGCGGTCGTATCGATTCGGTGAAAGTATTTCGAGGAGCCAATTGGGTTAGATGTGAACCCGATCGATCGAATCGGCCACTCGCCCGAACTGGATGCAATATTATTGAGAACAGGGGTGTCAGCCGAAGAGGGGTGGTTATCTGGAACCCTACTGATCGAACCTTAATCTTTTTTTTTTGATACAAACTTGTACTAATTAAATGGAAAAACACAAAAATGGTAAATATTTAGTTATATCTAGACTACGCATGTGGGTTGATATGAAAGGGAAAAACACAATATTATATCTAGACTACGCATGTGGGTTGATATGAAAGGCAAAAGGAAAAACACAATATTATATCTAGACTACGCATGTGGGTTGATATGAAAGGGAAAAACACAATATTATATCTAGACTACGCATATGGGTTGATATTAAAGGAAAAAACACAATTGTATCTAGACTACACACATGAGTTGATATGAAAGGGTAAAACAATTATATGTAGACTACACACGTGAGTTGATATGAAAGGGAAAACAATTATATGTAGACTACACACGTGAGTTGATATGAATGGGAAAACAATTATATCTAGACTACATACGTGAGTTGATATGAAAGGGGAAAAACAATATTATATCTAGACTACACACGTGGGTTGATATGAAAGGGAAAAACAATATTATATCTAGACTACACACATGGGTTGATATGAAAGGGAAAAACAATATTATATCTAGACTACACACGTGGGTTGATATGAAAGGGAAAAACAATTATATCTAGACTACACACGTGAGTTGATATGATAGGGGAAAACACAATTATATCTAGACTACAAACATGAGTTGATATGAAAGGGTTATTATATATAAGGGATGATTCATAAATTTTAGGTAAATTATTTTAACAAGCAATTCGCGTGATATGTTTCAACGCATTCTTCTCGAGATTCTGTTTTCTGACGTGGATCGCCGAATATCAAAATGTCCACTGGTAATGTTGCGAGTTTTTGCGGGAAATATTCGTATACATTTTACGGCGTTTATCAGGAATTGCATTTTTGTACAAAAACAAGGTTCGACTCGAATTTAGAATTTTCATTTTCCGCAGTTTGCTTTCCGCGCGCATTCGACAAGCAGATTGAAACAATACTCATCAAATTCTCGTGAAACCGAAACATTTTGTTTAATGGAACAAAAGCTCGAATGTCAAGATTTATTTTATTGATCATCGGATGGTGGATTTTTATATATTCGTGACCTGTGCAAATTTGCAGAATGCTCGTACAAAAGCAAGTGAGCATTCACGAAACGTAATATTTATTTTATTTCAAATTATACCTGTGTCCAGATTTCTGCGAAATAGTACTTCAAACGAAAATTTGCAATTTAGCAAAACGAACGCGGGATAATAGTTTGTCCTCCACGCAGTACACATTATGTAATATATTTTAAAAATTAATATTTAGGTTTGAACACGAAATTGGGTAACTTATACGGGAATAACGAGTCAGCTGCAACGTTGACGGCCATTTTGGGTCGAGTATGCGCAAGATAATTGTGGGAGGGAAATTCACGCGGAAACAGCAAATTCACGGAAAATGAATCTACGAAAGTGATCTAATTTACTTCGTGCCTATCCAAGGTAGATAGCATCTGGGAAAAGTGACTGTATACGTACACATACATAGACGCGTTTCGAACCTAACCCCCTTCATCTGCAATTCTGATCGAAACTGTACGGCAACTTTCCATGTAATTTTCCTTTGTGCACTCGTAGTTGGAGTGACGTTGAATTCGTGGAATTCAGTAATTGAGATCGAAATGAATTGAATCGATGGGAACTGACGCTCGTGTGTTTCGGTATTTCTATGCACGAAAACTATTTCCTGGCCAACTGCAGACCGAATTGCATTTCCCTGCTAGTTGATTGATTTTTGAGAGGCATCATATTTAAACAGCCATAAATTGCTAGACTCGCCTTCTGAAAATTGAATTTCTTCAAGCTGTCGTAAAACGTAATATGTTGTATAAGCTATGTGCATACATTGTACAATTAATTTACGCTCAATTCACTCGAAGTACAATGCTGGAAATACGTCAATTCTAGCCTCTGCACCATTGAACTGTTATAATTAGTTCACAACTCAATAGTAATTTCCATATTATTCTACGTAACAACTAAGACGATGTCCTATTGTTCGAGGTTAATTAGTAATCAGGGTTGGGTTTGATACTGTTTAAAGGAACGTAGAAATTTATCGATTTCACCCTCTGCACCAGTGAACTACTATAATTAATTCGCAACTCAATAATAATTTCCATATTATTCTACATAACAACTAAGATGATGTCCTATTGTTCGAAGTCAATTACTAATCAGGGTCGGGTTTGGTACTGTCTAAAGGAATGTAGAAATTTATAAATTTCACCCTCTGCATCAGGGAACTGGTATAATTAATTCGCAACTCAATAGTAATATTCATATTATTTTAGATAACAACTAAGACGATGCCTTATTGTTGGAAGTCAATTAGTAATCAGGACGAGTTTGATACTGTTTAAAGGAACGTAGAAATAAATTCGCTAGAAATGCAACGTTACAACCCCCACAATTATAAATGAAATTTCACACCGTGAATAAAGTGAGTAAAGTATAAATTGTAATCAAATTTCTATTAAAACAGGTTAAATTAAAAAAGCTTTCTAGTATAAATTTCATACTTGAAGAATACCTATAGAATTTTATTTTGTACAAATATCCGCAATTGAATGTAGAAATATATGGAATAACGAAAGAAATTTTGTTGAGAGTATAAATTGTAATCAAAGGGTATAGCCGGATAAGATGGTCAAAAATGCCCTTGAACCGAATTGTATCGACGATGCTTCATTCGATAGGGCACCAAGAAAAAACATACTGTGCAAAGTTTCAACCCTGTATCTCGATCGGGAGGGTAGTTATGGGGTAAAATCGAAAAATCAGTTTTTGGCCTGTTTTCCCTAGTTAATTATGTTTAGAAATTCTGAGAAAAATCTGACACATGTGAAGTACCCAAATGCATACTTCGCAATTGGTTTCAGATTTTTAAAATGAAAATCCTGCTTGTAAAAAATCAAAAACCTCAAAAAAAATCGAAAAAATGCATATTTCACATGGAAGTTCTAGAGTGACAACTTTTATATTTTTACAGTAGCGATATATTGTTATTGGTATGGTTCATGAATTTTTTCAGATTTTTTGGTTCACTGCGCCGTTGTTAAAAAAAATAAAAACCGATTTTTTCGACGTTTTTTCCGCGAAGAACTAAGTTAACCTTAAAATTATAACTTTCTATTTATTTTTTAAGTCTATCAGGCTCTGATAAACCTTGAACATTTCTCAAAAATAATTAAACAATGAAATCGGCTTGATTAGTATTTTTACTGTCAGTGTATTACATCTGAAAATATTAACCACATTCCCAACAGCTCGGTTGGCTCAGCGCGTTGAGCGTTCGACTGTTGTCCTGCTTATACTAGGTTCACGCCCGGCATACGTATAATTTTTTTTTTACTTGATCAATTCTTTTTTTTATGTCTAACTGTATAATAATCAATGGTATTTTTGTAGATTTCTTTTAGAAGCAATATTTAAATATTTAAAAAATATTTTAAGCCCAAATTCGCCAAAAAGATTTTGGAGCAATTGTTATTATCATCAATGTTTAGTTATGCATCTTCTTAATTCTGGTAGTATTAAATATTTTCTGTAGTAAATATATACGTGGCTTCGAGTTTTAAATACTCCGTTATAGAGAAAATTCATTGTAATACTATTCTTTTGAAGCATTCGTTTTTGGTACCTCGTCTTTAGTGCCGAACAGCAATTATTGTGTATGAACCACCATTGTGTAAAAGCATATTTCGATTGACAAAGAGTCTGCGTTTTATTATCTTGTACCTTTACGCTGTCCGTTTACCTTTATCTTTACGTTTACGTTCATCTTTTCTTTTCTCTCCTTGCTTTATGACTCTGTCGATTACGACCAACAGGTAACGGATTACTAGGGTCGTTGTTACCTGTTAATTCTTTATCGGTCGCGGGTGTAGTTGGGGAGGGGTACGGTTTAAAAACTGAACTTACCCCTTCCAGACCGGGGTATGGAAAAAGTCCGAAATGTGAAAATTGTGTGAGTGTTATCAGCATGGCAAGTGTAGAAGTCGTTGATGCCAAAACCTCGTGTGTTAGGTGTGTTAAATGTAACATTCTGGTTCGAAAATTACACAGTACAAATAGAATCAATAAGGTGGTCTAGAATTTTAAATAAAGAGATATATTTTTTAAATATTTAAATACTGCTTCTAAAAGAAATCTACAAAAATACCATTGATTATTATACAGTTAGACATAAAAAAAAAGAATTGATCAAGTAAAAAAAAAATTATACGTATGCCGGGCGTGAACCTAGTATAAGCAGGACAACAGTCGAACGCTCAACGCGCTGAGCCAACCGAGCTGTTGGGAATGTGGTTAATATTTTCAGATGTAATACACTGACAGTAAAAATACTAATCAAGCCGATTTCATTGTTTAATTATTTTTGAGAAATGTTCAAGGTTTATCAGAGCCTGATAGACTTAAAAAATAAATAGAAAGTTATAATTTTAAGGTTAACTTAGTTCTTCGCGGAAAAAACGTCGAAAAAATCGGTTTTTATTTTTTTTAACAACGGCGCAGTGAACCAAAAAATCTGAAAAAATTCATGAACCATACCAATAACAATATATCGCTACTGTAAAAATATAAAAGTTGTCACTCTAGAACTTCCATGTGAAATATGCATTTTTTCGATTTTTTTGAGGTTTTTGATTTTTTACAAGCAGAATTTTCAATTTAAAAATCTGAAACCAATTGCATAGTATATATTTGGGTTCTTGACATGTGTCAGATTTTTTTAAGAATTTCTGAACATCATTAACTAGGTAAAAAAGGCCAAAAACTGATTTTTCGATTTTACCCCATAACTACCCTCCCGATCGAGATACAGGGTTGAAACTTTGCACAGTATGTTTTTTCTTGATGCCCTATCGAATGACGCATCGTCGATAGAATTCGGCTCAAGGGCATTTTGGACCATCTTATCCGGCTATACCCTTTCTATTAAAACAGGTTAAACTAAATTTCAAAGCTTTCTAGTATAAATTTCATACTTGAAGAATACCTATAGAATTTTATTTTGTACAAATATCCGCAATTGAATGTTGAAATTCATGGAATAACGAAAGAAATGAATTTGTTGAGAGTATAAATTGTAATCAAATTTCTATTAAAACAGGTTAAACTAAATTTCGAAGCTGTCTAGTATCATCAGGAATACCTACAAAATTTTATTTTGCACAAACATCCGCAATTGAATCTAAAAATTCATGGAATAAACAAAGAAATAAATTTGATGACAATATAAATGGTAATAAAATTTGTATTAAAACAAGTTAAATTAAATTTCAAAGCTATCTTGTATACATTTCATTCTTCAGGAATACCTAAAGAATTTCATTTTACACAAATATCCGCAATGAACTTGTAATCGTTAACGATTGAATCTTGTTAATAATAAGCAAGATAAATAATGACAAAGGTGTACATACCGCCTAATTGAAGTTCTGCGGAGGCTTGAGCAGTGTCCCCTTCCGCCCGTCTGACTATACACTGATACATTCCACGATCTTCCCTGCCGATCCCGTTGAGCCTCAATAATTCTGATTGTCTGCCGGTTCCCGGCAGCTGCCGTCCGTCCTTGTACCAGGTAACAAAGTGTGGTCCTGCTTGTGGATGCGTGCTGACCTCGCATCTAAATTCGGCATTACCGCCTAAATGGACGCTCAGCAACGGCGGAGTCACCTCTACGTGTAGCGGAGCAGTCACGATCAGCCTGCAGGAATAGTGTCCTTTGTATCCTTTGCGTTGTTACGTTTGCTTCCGATACACGAAATATACAGCGATTTTACAAGATGTGGATCAAAAAGTTGAAAACTCCCTTATGAAACACGATAGACAATATTGTAGCATTTGTATTAGTGTTTAATGTGCTATCATTTTGATAAGAAGTCTAGTCAAATTCCAATTATTCTTTCTCCTATAATTTTGAATGTCTTGTGTCGGATATGAATCACAATGATACCTAATTTCGGCGCTGGTTTCTCCGCCAGGGTTTGCTGCAGAGCAACGATAAATCCCACTATCTTCCAGCGTGACAGCTTCGAGGGCTAGAACAGAGCCGAGCAGTCTGGTTCGTGGTCCAGAGTGTACCAGTATCGGTTCTGACCCGGTTTGTGCGTACCATCTGAAAAATGACAAGTTAATCGCTTGATAAATAGTTAGATGAAGTACACATCAATCGTTCTACATCATATTTATCGATGATATATCGATGCGTCAATTCACAATGTTTGGAGATCACGTTTGTTATCTGAAATTATTTTTAAAGTGATCGTATAATCCGCAGTAGTGTACTTATGATCCTAATCAATGGAATGCGAATGTTCGTGCTATTTTCAAGTTTTGTAGACCAGTCACGAAATAACCTGAGTAAAGAGTTAAAAAGCGACGTTAAATAAATATAAAAAGAAAAGAGTTTTGTAGACAAGCTTTAATGCTGTTATCACTGATAATAGCATTTGTAGACCCCAAAATAAATAAAAGTCGAATTTGATACTCCAACATTTTTTATAAGCACAAAGTAAAGTATATGCACTATATTATAGTGCATACGCTACAAGTTCGATAACAAATACAAAAATTAGCAATTTTGCAGTATTATAATTTGGGGCACGCAGTGGGTCAGTGGATGGAGCGCGCGACTGCGACCAGGCGGTCGCGAGTTCGAATCCCCGCATCCGGCACCTCTTGAATTAATTCAATGTGCTATTTTAAAAAACTGCGGTGCCCAAGGTGCTTCGGAACCCACCGTAATAAAAAGTGTAGGTCCCGCTGAAATAGGCGATAGGGAGAGTGTTGGTAAAAGGTGAGAAGTGTGGAACGGGATTTGAAACCCTGAGGGGACCAAATATCCATGACATGACAGTAGTATTATAATTTCGGTTCAGTTTTGAACCATTATCAAGAAAAGTCCGCTCCGGATTAGTACAGTTCTAACCGTCTTATTGACTTGTACCATTTCACATATTTTGATTTCATTCTGTTTTTTCATAATTAGCAAACGGGGACTTTTCTTGATAATGGTTCAAAACTGAAACGAAACGTTGAAATTATAATACTGCAAAATTGCTAATTTTTGTATTTTCGATCGAACCTGTAGCGCCGATATCATGTAGTGCATATACAAAATTTACGATCGTTAAAATTGGAGAATATTACAAAGTAAAGTATAGATAAAGTTTATAAAAATGTTTTTAGAAATGCATAAAGATCCGCAGTTTGCTAATTGATTAGATGGTTCAGGAATATTTGTGCTTGCAGTATATACAAGAAATGGATTTTTCGAGTACGATCAAAGTACTACCCTGCTCTTTTTCGTTCTCGCTCGAGCCACTTCGATTTTTGCCAGGATTTTACGTCAGGCTTTTTAGTCGAGGAATAATTTTTCATATAAAGATGGAAGAGCCTGTGGAACACAGCGGAGGTGCAGAGGAAGGGCGGTTCAATTTCACTGGCTTTTAGGTACGTCGACCCAGAAACGACATCGAGTCGCATCCAACGTGAGCATTTATCCTGGAGATTTCCCGCTTTCTTTCGGTTTCCCAGCTTCTTGACAGCCTTCGATCGGGTCGCCATCAGTCCTTGAGCTGCTCTCCGAGTGACCCTGGTTACCCTCTTCCTTCCGATCGCTTTTTCCCAGTTCATCCTTCGCTCCTTTTATTTTCCTCCTCGCTTCACAACGATTTCCCTCGTTCCCGAGACCTCGATTGACTTGTTACGTTCCGAACAATATTCTTTTATTTTATATAACTCGCTCGGAAAGTCTTCTCGTTTTCTCGAGGGAAAACGAAAGCTGATTTTTACCATTTACAAGAAGTTTCATGTCATTTTGTTCCACGATCTTTTGCGATCTTTTCGAAATTTGTAGAATTTCTATTAGCAAAAAATTTAGTTGTATGACTTTCTACAACTTGTTCTGAATGTAACCACATTGTTAAGGGATAAAATCCATTTTTAGTTTTCTTGCTTCCTACAATCAATGTAGAACTATTTATAACTAATGTACATGACAATTAACACAGTATCTAGGTAACAACAAATTATTTTACATTTCTAAGTTGTTGACGTACGATAAATTGGTGGTTTCAGGTAATTTTCAAGTAGCTCTTCTGTAAAATTTCCTTTTTTTTAGCTTGTGTCACTTTTCTTATCGAAGAATCGCAACTCAGAAGCAAGCTCGGGACCGGAAGTTCGCGAACTCGCGGAACATGAAAAGAGAAATAATATTCGACTGGCTGGGCTCGCGGTACTTGTTAAACTGGTTTCCGATGAGCTTGAGTTGCGACGTAAATCGCGATGATATTCCGCTCACCTCACCGAAAGGATCGTAATTGCGCCTCGCGTTGCGTCCAAATGGAAATGTAACGCGGTTCTCCAGGGAAGTTCTCGGGATAAATCATTTATGATCCGATAGTGTATTTTATTCGAGCGAGTTCCGCGAGCGGGGAACTTTAAACAGGCTGAGTCTGGTCACTGAACCGAACTCTGTTTCATCAAGTTTAATTTTCTTTTTAATACACTTGCTTACTTGTCAAACTAATTCTACTAAATTACAACTTGAACAATTCTTGTAGGTTTTGAAAAGCCTCGTAATACGAAACTCAGAAGTGATCTTAATTTTTTTACGAAATAAAATGTATACAGAAGTACAATGTACTCTCACATAATCAGAGAGGTACTTTTAACACTAGATTGCCCAAGGAAGTCATTTTGACTGCTTTTTAATTTCAATTAGAAAAACAATTATGTATATAATGACACAATTTCTTAGAATTTTGTGACTTTTTGTACAACATATAAATGCGTTTATTAATTATAGTTATCTCCCCCCTCCTTCATTTCCGGTATATATATGTGTGTTATACTTATATTGCCCAAAAGCAGTCATTTTGACTGCTTGGGAAATTTTAAATAATCAAATCACTCTTATTATTGAATTGAGTAAATTTCTTATATGACCAGTTCAGCTCTGTATTGAAATAACAGTTTTCATTTTTTTTCGATTACCGTCACATGATAACATACAAGTACACGATAAATTGTCGATTTGGCCGTATAATTGATAAGTTGCAGTTGCTCAATAAGCTAAAGTAGTACTTGTTATTCGAATCTTTATGCAGTGATACTTGTTCTAACAAGTTGTTCTAACAAATTTTTTTTTATTGTTAATATTTACTAATAACTTGATACATAACTGTAAATAATATAAAAAATATTAAAAACTAATTTTAAACAAATTTCTTTACACATTAGTTATTCTTTCACAATGCAGTCATTTTCACTGCTTTTGGGCAATATAGGTATATACTAAGTTTCAGTCTTTCTAGTGTTAAGAAAACTCGGAGAAATTGTTAATGATGAAAAATATAATTTCTCCGAATATTTCACGTTCGAGTATTCAGAAAAGTATCTCTCTGATATATCAAAAGAATATTTGTGGGGATAACGAGCCTTACAATAGTAAATATAATTTGGAAAAATTCGATTGATCAATGCTTTAGTTTTAGAATTTTCGAAAACT
The DNA here is from genome assembly GCA_916610235.2 of Lasioglossum morio. Classification (NCBI taxonomy): domain Eukaryota; kingdom Metazoa; phylum Arthropoda; class Insecta; order Hymenoptera; family Halictidae; genus Lasioglossum; species Lasioglossum morio. The sequence goes on along the minus strand of OU744325.1, from coordinate 6,055,447 downwards.
CACCTGTTCAATAAAAATTGTGTACGATAGAAATGTTTCAGGATTCGAGCACCGAAAGCGCGACTATTTGTGACATCGTTCCGAACACAGTGGCGCGCTTTGAAAAAAAATCGCAGTCTCTCGTCTGGCTGGCGCGGCAGTTTGGTCCCCGATATTCCCAATAGATTTCCTTCCTCGCAGATATTTCTTGGCCGGTGCATACGGATGCAGGGTCGCTGGGAAAAGGAGATCCGGAAATCCCGGTAGAGAGAAAGGGTCTGGAGGGTTCCTCGTAGACCCGGAGCGACATGGAGAGTTTCCGATTGTGTTCCGCTCGCGAGGTTTCATGTTCGAGTGCTCCCACTTTTCCTCGATCAAAGTCGCGCCCAGTCCTTATTCCTTTACTTACCTTCCACCTCGAATATTCCCGTCTTCAATCTTCCTTTCGCCGTTCCTTCTTTCGTCCTCTATTCCCTGCCTCGTTCGCCTCGAAGAAACGCCATTTCTCCCTCCCGAAGCTAGTCCGTTTCCCTCGTCGAATCCAGAACGCGACAGATTAGAGGAAAAACGGTTCGCAGTCTTTACTTTGTTTTTTCTTTTTCTTTTTCCATTGTCGCCTCTCCTTTCAGCGTCTTCCGGGTGTCCCAGAAGTGATACGAAAACGGACGGAAACGACCGGTGACGACAAAGTACAAAGACGTGCTCGCTCGCGCGCTTTTTCGACGTACAACGCGCGCTGCCTCGAGACAATGTTATTGCTACTACGTCGGGGAAGAGGGAACGACAGCTTGAACGCTTCCAGCAACTCGAATGAACTTGCGTTGCCGTTGCTGAATGAAAAACTTGCTCGAGACCCGACGGAGAATCGTCAAACACCAGGTACGTCCTTTACCTCACTTTTTGGACCTTCGAACGTTCAGATGTGAACGTCTTGCTTTTTAAGAGATAACACATGTACGCCATCTTGAATTTCTCAGAGATTCACAATTTTGCGAAGCACAAGAACGAAGAAGAATTATTTTATATTAAGGGTGACGTGGTGACGCTTACAGTAGACTACGGATTCTATGCATTTATGATGAAAACGAGTTGGTGCAATTTAAAGCAGTAGATGAATTAAAAGAGTTCAGGATCTTCTGTGTACTAGTACTATACTTGTTGCAATTAATGCAAATTTTTATCTATTTGTATGGTACTACACATTTATTTAATCTATCATCATCTCGTATATCTAGCAACGTTTATGTATGTAATACACCCCCTTTTGTGTTTTATTATTTCTGTCATTTGATTTTACAATGACTGATACAGAGTCGGGGACAAAACTAAGTGGACACCCTTCAAATCTTGAAAATAGCATCAACATTTTTCCTGTCGAAAGCCTATTAATAGGCTTTTTAATGATTGTATTTGTAAGAAGCTCTATAATATTCTTTTAATACAAATTTCCAAAAGAAACCGGTATATCCCCTTAATTCTAAAAAGTTGTTGAATTAGGGCTGAAGTTACTGTCACTTTGAAACAATTTATTGAGAAATTCTCAACTGCTGATTTGCAATTTTAAAGAGATTATTATAAAGATGTATTTGAAAGAAGCTTAATAATTTTCTTTTAATACAAATTTCCAAAAGAAATCGTTACATTCCATTGTTTCTAAAAATTTGTTGTATTAGGATCGACGTTGCTGTCACTTTGAAACAATTTATTGAGAAATTCTCAACTGCTGATTTGCAATTTTAAACAGACTATTATAAAGATGTATTTGAAAGAAGCTCAATAATTTTCTTTTAATACAAATTTCCAAAAGAAATCGTTACATTCCATTGCTTCTAAAAATTTGTTGAATTAGGATCGATGTTGCAGTCACTTTGAAACAATTTATTGAGAAATTCTCAACTGCTGATTTGCAATTTTAAACAGACTATTATAAAGAAATATTTGAAAGAAGCTCAATAATTTTCTTTTAATACAAATTTCCAAAAGAAATCGTTACATTCCATTGCTTCTAAAAATTTGTTGAATTAGAGTCATGTTGCTGTCACTTTGAAATAATTTATTGAGAAATTCTCGACTGCTGACTTTCAATTTTAAACAGACCATTATAAAAGTACTATTGCTTCGGTTGGTTACGTCTGTTGGACATGCAACGAGATAGCCTTAATGAATCTTTGGGATAGAAACTCACCGATATTCGGGAGCTGGGCAGGCCTGCGCCACGCAGACTAATGACGTGGATTCATCTTGAGCAACGTGCACCACACCGGAATTTTCAAGAATCACCGGAGGCATCACTCCTCTGTGATCTGCAAAAAGTGTCGGGGCTGAGCGCGCCAAATAATTGCAATAAATCTCGGGTTTTCTCGGTGTGCCTGGAAAAATGATATTGACGATTAAAGGGATGCTTACCGGCTATCCTAACGTTGGCCACAGAGCTGACAACAACTTGTCTGGTGAGACGGTGCATCGTTCGACACCGGTATCCGTGTATCTGATCGCTGAACTCTAGGCTGTGAACTAACAGCTCACCGGTTGGCAGTAGGTGGAACTTTCCATCTAAAATCATTATAAAAACGTGTTAGAAACAATATTCTTGTTGCTGACTTTCTCATGTAAGTGCTCGTGTTGAACTTCACTTTTTCAAGTCTATTACAATTGGAGATATTAAATTCTTTAGATAGATTGTCCATCAGATTTTATTTTATTCTACTTTTGATTGTAAGCATAAATGAATCTTTGCTGGAAGTCTCAAAATTTTTGTGGTACAACAGTTAGGCTATACAAGAGTGTTGTGTCACATTACAATATAAACTAATAACTACAATTAGAAACTGAGCACATTAACAAGAGTCACTTACATGAAAATGAGTAAATCACGACTAACATACAATAATTTTATATCGTAGTTCAACTTCAACGATTATCACGTGAATGCATTTTATTTTTCAATTGCAACTTTCGAATAACAGGTACAATGGGACAAATTATTGTTCAACATCAGATACATGAATTTATAACTGTACTACTATTCTTTCTTAACACACGACTGGATATATGTATATCTTGTGCAGAATCTCTTTGAAAACATTTACAAGCTCCTACACGTTCGTAGAAAATCCTTGTTTGCAGGATCGATAAATTTTATGTAATCGCGAGAGCTTAGCGAACAGTGTAATACATTCGTTAAATTATGGAAATCGCAGTCGACGATTCTGGAGTTGATGCAAACGCTGTCGCGGCACGAAACTTCCCAAGTCTCTGTATTATTCATATCTGGCGTACGTTGTGGTAATTGATCTGGACGTTTCCCAATAAACCGAGATGCTATTCAGAATTATCTTTAATAACTCTGTATCGCCGCGATACTTTGCCCGGCGCATAGCCGAACAGTTTTACCTTTACGATAATTATACTAATTCCAGGATTTCCAGCGGCCTGCTCTAGATGGCGGCAGATACGGTTCTCTTCATTCTTGCACGGTTTAAGCCGTGCGCTCGTTCCTTAGATAAGCCCGAGCAACGTTAATGACCGTAGTTATCCTAAACATTCGCAGCCGGTTCCTGTGAAACCATCCCCCGCTGTCGAGAATCTTTAACAAGGCTCGCGAATCCAAGATTAGCTTGTACAAGAGAATTGTCCGAAACGCTTCGTTCCTTCCTGCCGGCCATTGTCTGCGATGTATCTTTATCGTTATTTTTATTCATTCCCCTGTCTCACTTATTCCGATTTTTCTCCCCCATTTCTACCCTCTTCTCTCGCTTCACTCGCCTCGGAATTTTCTCTGTTAACTTCGTTATTACGTATCGCTCTCCATTCTGTTCTTAAATATTTCTCAGACTTGTATTGCTCCCTGGAAATTCTTCGTCTTTTTCATCGCGAGCTTCTCCCTTGTTCTAAACCTCATCTCATCCACGCCGAGTTTAATTTCTTTTTATTACCCCATTTTTCTTGTTCTCGTTATTAGCCTTGTACTGTCACCACTGGTCATTTCTTTCGGAACATTCTGATTTAGAACCGCAATAACTGTTGACCGCGGAGAGACGATAAAGTTTAAATTAAACTTCGAGAGATTCGGTTCGAGATTCATTAAGCCATCGTTGCTTCGATTCTGGGGTGTAATGCGCAGTGGAATTGTTTTAATGTGGGTCGTTAGTGGACTGCGGATTTTATGCATTTTTGACGGAAATTAGTAGATGTAATGTAAAACAGTGAAGACATGGAAGAATTTAAAAATATTATTGTGTTATCTTCAGCCGATGAAACATACTAAAAAGAAAATGATTTTCTTTTCGCTCCAGTTTGCGATTCAGGTAGAAAATTATTTTGCATAAAGATCCACTGTATAATTATTAGCAGATTGTAAATTTGATGCATTTTTGACAGAAATCAGTAGATATAATGTAAAACAGTGAAGACATGGAAGAATTTAAAAAAATTATTGTATTATCCTCAGCCGATGAAACATATGAAAAAGGAAAATCATTTTCTTTTCGCTCCAGTTTACAATTCAGGTAGAAAATGATTTTGCATAAAGATCCACTGTATAATTATTAGCAGATTGTAAATTTGATGCATTTTTGACAGAAATCAGTAGAGATAATATAAAACAATGAATATATGGAAGAATTTAAAAATATTATTGTATTATCTTCAGCCGATGAAACATACTAAAAAGAAAATGATTTTCTTTTCGCTCCAGTTTGCGATTCAGGTAGAAAATGATTTTGCATAAAGATCCACTGTATAATTATTAGCAGATTGTAAATTTGATGCATTTTTGACAGAAATCAGTAGATATAATGTAAAACAGTGAAGACATGGAAAAATTTAAAAATATTATTGTATTACCTTCAGCCGATGAAACATATTAAAAAAGAAAATAATTTTCTTTTCACTCCAGTTTACAATTAAGGTAGAAAATGATTTTGCATAAAGATCCACTGTATAATTATTAGCAGATTGTAAATTTGATGCATTTTTGATAGAAATCAGTAGATATAATGTAAAACAGTGAAGACATGGAAGAATTTTAAAATATTATTGTATTATCTTCAGCCAATGAAACATATTAAAAAGGAAAATGATTTTCTTTTCGCTTCAGTTTACAATTCAGGTAGAAAATGATTTTGCATAAAGATCCACTGTATAATTATTAGCAGATTGTAAATTTGATGCATTTTTGACAGAAATCAGTAGATATAATGTAAAACAGTGAAGACATGGGAGAATTTAAAAATATTATTGTATTATCTTCAGCCGATGAAACATATTAAAAACGAAAATGATTTTCTTTTCACTCCAGTTTGCAATTCAGGTAGAAAATAATTTTGCATAAAGATCCACTGTATAATTATTAGCAGACTGTAAATTTTCTGCTTTTTTGGCAAAAATAGGAGTTATGTAAAATAGTATGCACATTGAAAAACATGTTAAGAAAGAAAATAATTTTCTATTTCGGGTAGAAATTGTTTATATTGCATAAATATTCACAATCTGTCAAGGTGGTTGGGAACCACCATAAACAGTAGGTCCCGCTGAAAATGCGATAGTGAGAATGGAAAGAGGGGGAAGAAGATTGGTAAATGAATTTGAAGCCCTGAGGGGACGAAATATCATGTTACAGGATTCACAATCTGTCATATAATTTAATAGTATAACTATAATATATTAAATCAAAACAAGAAGTGTTTCCTGTCTTAATAAAATTTAATCAGTCGCAATTCGACTTTCCCTCGACAAATCTGTGTTTCGAGTGTCGCTACAATTTTTAGCGTCGCCTCAGAGCCGGCGTTCGAGTGTTAACTGGACTTGTTGCAGTGTAACGCCAACAGGGTTGGTACATTAATGTTTCATTGCGTTTCCAGCGGCACGAGATAGGTAATCTTTGCGAAAGGTGAATTTGCATAGCCGTTCCGGTTCGAGGATCGGGCATATTACTTTGTCCCGTTTCCCTGTACCCTGTTTCCTGATCCCCTCGTTTGGCTTCCTTTCTTCCGGGACTGGTGTTGTGTTGAAGCCACTGTCTCTATCTCGACTGTGGGGTGCAGCCACGTTATTGCATCTACGCGGGGCAGACTAGATTCGACCAGGAGACATTAGCACAGCTAAGACCGGCTGAGATAAGCGGCCCTCCTAAATAGCGATTGTCGGCCAAGTCAGCCGGCTTGGATGGGTTATGTAGTTTCGGTATTACACTCGATGCTGCTACCTACGCCGCCACCCTCTTCCTCCGCCCGACGTCGGATCTATTCAACGTAGATAGTAGTATGTATGCACGTTATGTATAAACGCGCATGTATGCATGTACTCGCGCATATACGAAACGGGAGAACCGACGTCGGCTACCTCGAATTACGCGCAGCCTGACCGTGGCGCTATTAGTAAGATGGATACGTTACGCTCGCGGAAATACGGCGAGGTACAGAATTTAACCGACGAAACCGTTCCTTCGAGAAATCATTGCTTGCGCTACGATTACGCATGATAGGAGACGAAGTATTATATTTATATCAACTGCTGTAAATTTATGCTGTTGTCCTTCATCCCTGTCACAACATAAACCCTTTTTGCAAGCTGTTGGGTTGGAACGAAAGTTCGTAGCGTTTGTAAATTAACCCTTTACACTCGGAGCTATTTTAACTCGAAAACGTTTCTTCTGACCTAGAATATTTCCATTCTCTATGATTTTTTTAAATTTGGTAGATATGAAATTGATATTATACCTCGTACAATAATTAAATGTTTAGTAATTGGTTAGACATCGACATTTCTAATAATAGTAATTTTTAGTGACACCTTAGAGCCGCCTTTCGAGTGCTAAGGGTTAAAATTGAAAGCTATAATTCAGATATTTATTCATAGATTTATTCAATAATACATTTTCCAGTATTTTCTATTACTTCTTGCCATTTCGTAACTTTTCGTGTTATTGAATAAACATGAATAAATACCTTAATGTTATCTTCTCAATTATATTCTGAACCCTTTGCCCCACGATGTATTTTACTAGTATTTTTTGAAAATCTTTTGAAATCATAAATTCGTGAAGATACGCAGTCTAGTTATAATCCATTATAAACCATGTGGTCGCTAATGACGTCGCTGTTAATGTGACGCATTAAAATAAACAAATTGAAATTTTTTGGTGGAGGGAAAAGGGAGCAACATTTTTCTAAATGTGAGGTAGTATCCATTATTTGTTATCGTGATACCTCTTATTAAATTCTATAGGTACCTGACCCTATTGTTTTTATTGCGCGTCATTACAGAATTTATTTAAGGTTCAATAGACGGTGTGTTGTGCATCTTCAATCGGCGATCTTCGGCGACAATCGCCGGTCTTCGGTGACAACCGGTTGCGAGGATCCAACCGCGGCTTCATAATATACGCGAAAGTCAAAGTGAACGAACGTATTTTGGTTTTCTCCGAGCCACCCCTCCGACCTTGTCAACCGTGTCGGTTACTGCGATGAAGAATGTGTACGACGCAAAAGCAGGGACAGCTACATGGTGAGTACCGTTTCAGTGTTGCATTGTTTAACAGAAATCGAGAATATTTACCATAATTGTTATTATAATTAATTCTGTGTCCATTAGCAACAAGGTACTGTTTAGGCTTGATCGATGCTGATGTCTGTAGATGGGTTTCAAAAGTTAATATTTCATGTAGAATTCCAAATTTGTTTTTGGAAGATTCGATATCACTAGACAGTGGATTTTTATGCAAAATAAATACTGTTCGCCCGAATTTCAACAAACTGGAGTGAAACAGAAATTCATTTTCTTTCTTAACCCTTAGCATTCCAGTTGTAATTCAGAGTCGCTATTAAAAATTGCTGTATCATTATTCAAAATATTGTTTACATTATTAAATATGTTGGTATCCAATCAATTACTAAGAGAACGAAAAGAATGCTTCAATAGAATGAAGAAATCATATAAAATGGAATTATTTAGTTGTGACTCAGAGTCGCCATTAAAAATTGCTGTACCATCAATCAAAATTTTCTTTACATTATTAAATATGTTGGTATCCAATCAATTACTACGAAAACGGAAAGAATGCTTCAATAGAATGAAGAAATCATATAAAATGGAATTATTTAGTTGTGATTCAATGTCGCTATTACAAATTGCTGTATCATCATTCAAAATTTTCTTTACATTATTAAATATGTTGGTATCCAATCAATTACGACGAAAACGAAAAGAATGCTTCAATAGAATGAAGAAATCATATAAAATGGAATTATTTAGTTGTGACTCAGAGTCGCTATTAAAAATTGCTGTACCATCATTCAAAATTTTCTTTACATCAAAAATGTATTGTCAAAAAATCACACAAAAGGAATTATTGCAATATGTTTTTAGTGCGTTGAAAATAATATAATAATATTTTAAAATTCTTTCAATGTCTTCAATGTTTCAAATTACACTTTCTCATTTTTGTCATAAATGCATAAAATCCGCTGTCTAGAGTTCACACAAACGAACGTACACGATGTATCAGGTTCTCCTACGTCACTTTATATCATGAATTTAATCAACAATCCTTCGGCGGATGTTATTCGGCGAATAAAAAGAAATTGTAACAAATCCGATATAAGCCTCTCGACGCGATTCCGATCGAGAGAACGACGTGCCCAGGATACGAGACCGTCTCAACGCGAAATTAAATTCTGCCAGTTTCTCTTGTCTCTTCCGTTCCCGTCGATCTTCTAAGCTCGCTAAACGGAAACTCCATTTTCTGACCGGAATCGTAATACGTTCGACACAAATCGAAACAATACATAGTTCTATATATCCGTTGCCGGGGCATCCCCTTACATTGCGCACCCATCAGAATCGGGTTGCAGTTAATTCCGCGTGAGTAATTCATTCTCCGCGAGAATGTCGCAACCGTACCGCTATCAAATTCGCATCGATACAATAATGCCGCTGAGATACGTGGAAACTTCAGAATCGAAATGATCTTCATGTTACGTACGGATACTATTATTTGATCTCCTACTGTCGTACGTGGAAAAGGATATCTAATGAACAACACATCAGCGGTGAAATAATAAAACATTTATATATTTAACTATTTTTTAATGAAACTCTTATCTGTGCATCCGTGACATTTTCCTGATTGAAACGATACCAAACATGGCACAATTCGGGTCAGAAGTAACTGTTTAATCCACGATATAATAGTCTCTCTGTTATCCGAACTAACAGCTATAATTCCAGATTAAATGTTATTTGATTTGCACAATGAATTGTGTTGCATATGCATCGCAGATTATTTCGAATACAATCATTGGTTCGGATGGTAGTGGTTCTATTCAATCGTTTATTGAACAAGTAAACATGCTCCGAATTATGCCATGTTAGAGCTCGATTTCACAGAGGAATTGTAACGAACATGTTGGTAAAAGTGTCATGAAATAATAATTTCAAATATCTCTCATAAATTCTACAGAATTATTTTCATCCACATTTCCTGTTCATTTCCGAAGATTTGTCGAGACGATCGAGAAGTTTACAATTCCAAATTTTAGAAATCTTTTGTTGTTTTATATTTCACCCGACAAATTTCTTAACCTATCTATATAAATAAAAATCAAATGCTGTTCGTTGGTTAGCGTATCAATATTTTTTTGTTAACACTAGAACTACCGGACAAGTCAAAATGACTCATGCGATTTTTTTCGATTAGAAATATTAAATGTATAAATATGTTTTTTTGAGAAATTTTTTTAGTAAACTTCTCTATTGAAGTACATATTTAAATATCCCGTGTACGATATCTAAATAAATGCCATATTGTCATTATTAGAAGGCAATGTATACCACGAACTGCGTTTAGTGCTCGGTAGTTCTAGTGTTAAATGTTCGCAATAGTCCAAATAAAGTTTTAGGAAAAGAAAAATTGGAAAAGTTGCCCGGAAAAATGGAGATTTCGGGAGAAACTGAAAGTGCTTTTTGAGTCATATCTGAATGCAACAAAAAAACGAACGTTGCAGCTTTTAATCAATATTTCAATAGGAGTTTTCACATTTTACATTATCGACGTCAAACAAATTTATAGAAATTTGAACAGGACAACGTCTGTCGAGTCAGATAGTAAATGCATAAATATTCGCTGTCTGCTTATCATACACAGGCAGCTGGGAGATGCGTTGTAAAATGCAATGAAAACAGTATTGCGAGGAAACCTGTCGGTTTACGAGTGGCTCGAACGGAACGCATTTCTCAGGCCAATCTACCCCAACAATATTGTACTGACCCGAGTGCAAGATATAAAGACGCGCGTCAAGAAGCGAGCCAGGGGTTGGGAGGGGGGGGGGGGTGGTTGGGCGGCGTGCAACGGAATAGAGTGATACGCAGAGAATTTTATGTAGCATTCGATAACAGCGACGGGGTTCACGTGCGCGCCAATATCTTCGTGTCGAGAGAGGCACGGAGGTTTTTACGGCGTCTTTTTTGCAGCGTCGCATAAAAGTTACGCTGGTACCGCGGGGCTCCTCGCTCGAAAACCGAACGACAATAGCCTCTTGGAAACGAGCCAGCGCCGTATCCGTTTCTTTTTTCTTCTCTTTCGCCGGTTATCGACAATGAATATGTTCGTCTCGTCGGTCCGCGGCTACAATTATAAAATTTATCGAAGCGGCGAGAGAAGGACAAGAATAGGGAGGGGGTGGTTAGGGAGCAGACATCGAGACCGAACAAAAGAAAGAACGAGAAAAATCGAGATCAGAAGTAAAATAATTACTACCACCTTTCGAGGAGAAACGGGAAGATCGGGGGCCGGATCATCCTCGAAACGGGGCGTTAACAACGCGCGGCGCCACGTCCAATTAAAAAGATTACTAATTAAGCTTACTAATTAATAGCGCGCGCAACCGGCGCACGACATTACAGTTTTAATTACCAAGTGTCATCTTTTCCGATCCGAAACAGCGGCGGGACGCGGCTCACTCGTGACGTTCTTAAATCTAATTAATTTTCTACGACTATTAATGAGTCGCCGGAGGTGGTTGCCGACGGAGCGTCGCGGCGTCCCTGACAATCTCGAGCCCGCACCATCTTGGACGGAAAACGATGCAAGATTATTGTGGATATTAAATTTCAGTGTAGCGGCCATGCTCGTGGCCGGATATTAAATTTTAGTCCCGGTAAGCAATGGCGCGAGCGCATAATACGCCCGGTGCCCTCGACTTCGCGCGAAAATCGTCGTTCAAGCCAACCCCCTCAAATCCCCTCCGACCACCCCTAAAACCCCGACATCGCCACCCCACGTTCGCCCTGCGGTATAATTCTTCGCGGTGCGCACCTATCGGCCGTGTTACCGCATCTGCGCCCCGCCACCAATGTCCCTTGGGCTTTTATTGCCGTCTCGCGCCGCGCCCGGAATATTACATTTTGGTAGATAGGCGAAATTATCGATTACGCGATAGCGCGCCCGCTTTTCATATAGAATAATAGCGTTCGAGTGGCCGAGTGCGCCACTCGGACCATCCCTCGCTATTAGCCGTCGAGGAACGCGGCCATGCTCTTTCCTCTCGTTTTTTTCCCGCGTACAGTTCCTCGCGAAAGTACACTCCTCCACAAAATTATTGTTGCCGAAAATATAGATCAGTGGAGTTAATCGATGAGCAGTAATTTCAATTCGAAGCACTCTTGCGATACGTGCACAGTAAATGTACAAGAACTTTTTCATTGCTTTAGAATTATCGTAGTAATTATTAACCCTTTGCATTGCTTTGTTGAGGGTGACTCGACATCGGGGAAAGAGAAATGTAAAGAAAACGGGGTTTTATATGTATTTCGTTCTTTCTTTATTCGGTTAATTTTTTTTTTTAGTTGATAACAAATTTAAGTTCCACAAATGTATATTATAATTGGTAAGTTGAATTTATTGAAAAATTATTCGGAACTATTCTAACTCGAAAATTTAACATTTCTTCGGACCTAGAATAATTCCATTGTATATAATTTTTTCATTTTGAGGACATGGAAGTGATATAATCCCTCGTACAATATTTAAATGTGTAGTAATTGATTAGATATCAACGTATTTACCAACCCTCGAACGCTAAGGGTTAAATAATTGCTTAATCGTGTTTACGAGACTCTGTACCGATAGAAGTTTCAGAGGCAACGTGGAAATAAATTAAATTCGTGGAAATCTTAATGTGTACTATCCCTTCGTTACGGGGTGTATTTATCAGTCCAGCTTTTTCCTGCTCGCAACTCGTCCGGGAAAATGAATGTCGCGGATATGTACGGTGTTCATTATAATTTAGCATTTTTCCTGCAGATGAGCGATGGATTTACGATCAGAATGGCTCGGGTAAATGTTATTTTTCGTTGGTTGATGCAGAGCTTCGGACTCTTTTGTGGAGAACCGCGTGAATATTTAACTGTGTGTTTGATTTAAGGTATGCGGCGCATCAGTGGTTTCGGGTTTCGCTCTGTGTACGAGAATTGTTGATATTGTTGTTTCCTCTAGAGCTATTTTTGTTATTCTTGTAAATGAAACTACGTGGGTCATGCGTAAAAATTATACCAAAGTGGGTTGTATTTATTTAACAGGGTATTTCACGTAACTTTACCGTCTTAACTATAAGACCGTTGAATTTGTTTTCTTATGAGTAGACTGCGGATCTTTATGCATTTATAGCAAAATTTAATAGATGATACTAAAAATTATAAGAAAATTTTAAAGATTGAAAATGTCAATACATGTTTTCTCATCTATTTAAAACATTAAAGAAAGAAGTAACATTCAATTTCGAGTTTATCATGAGCTATAAGATTGTTATAATAAAAATATACGTGAAGTCCCATTTAGTAAAATTTCGATGATCTTGAAACCACTACATTTGCCCCTTCAAACCGAAGGATGGATGATGGAAATTATTATGAACACTTCAAAAGTACTAAATGAAATATGGAATTAATATTGTACGTATTACAATATATCTTTTATCACAGCACGATTTTAGCGAGTGTGAAAGCTGCTGCAATAAAGAGGCAGCTTCACTCTCGAGTAATTTGAAATGGCCAATAAATTTAAATTGCCGAATGAGAAGCAACTAAAAATAAAGTACTGTTTCAAGTGCTCGATGAATGGTTGATTAATATTCGTGTTGATACATTTCGGGTATTAAGTATACAGGGTGTTCTATTTAACTCTGTTTTGAGAAGAGTAAAGATTAAAATAAAATGATAGAATATTTTATGAATACTAGAAAGTTGCAGAATGCGATTCACGTGGCAATCTATTTTGGTGAAACGAGACGATACAAGGGTAGAGTAACTTACCTCCTTGTAGCGATGGATAGATGTAAAAGGATGGCTCCTGCAACCAGGACACTACGCGCACCAAATCTTTCACGAAGCTGGGAACGACGCATCGTAACACTGCCGTGCATCCCCTCGATGCACCCCCAATCACTTCCACGTCGACTTTGTATGCCTGGGCCACCACTGCGAACAAATAACCTTAAAGTTACTTTTATTCATCCCCAAGGTGGCGCGCCAACTTATACACCTAGAACTTTATCAAAAGCTACGGAATTCTCGTTCGGTGATAAAGTTTATATTGCACGGCGAGTCATAGATGAAAGGCCGTAATTCTTTCGCAAAAGGGAAACCTCGGTGTGCCTCCTTTGCCTAAAAACTTTCTCAGAAACTATTAAATTCTAACGAAGTAATAAAACTCGCATCGCCAACGAAGATCGTAGATTAATATAGAAGTTTCGGAAAGAAAAGGTCTTGTACACTTTGTGCTTGTTGTTATTAATATCGATGTTCATAACTTATTCTCTTAAGAAACTTTCACCGACAAACTTTCAGTGACATTTTTCTGATTGAAACGAGTACAAACTTGGCACAATTAGGGGTAGGTTTGCTTGCATAATTCACGATGAGTGAAATTAAGTGGACGTTTATTGTACAAACTAGTTAAAATTTAGATAATGATTCTTTTATTTGAACAATCAAGTTCCACAGATCAGTTCGGATAATCGAAGTTCTTCTTCATCATGGATGAAACAGTAATTGTGATCCGAAGTGTGTCGTTTAAATCAGAAAAATTTCAGGAAATGTGTTAGTAAACGTGTCACAGGGGAAGATATTTTGTAATAAAACGTGGAAAATATTTTAAGAAGGGATCGTCTGGTAAAGTAAATCAACGGAGACGACTGTGCACAGTCTTGTAACCACCCGTTAGAATTTCCAGTGCGCACAGGTTGCGGATCGCAACTGGGTGCGGCAGAAACGCACTCGATTCCACATGGCGCGTTCCATGCTTCGGGGAAAATTCCAATTTCGGCTGGAAAACGATCGACAGCCGGGGCGTTAAGTGTTTTAATTTCCAGAAGAATTTCCATTGTCGAGCCGTGGGCTCACGTTCGCGTTGAAAGTGCGGACCTCGCGCTCACCGATCGCTGTTATTAGTTTCGCCGCGCCAGAGAACGTTTCCCCGGAAAAGCGACTCGCAAAAATACAAATTCCATGAAAAATTGACTAAAAAAATATCTCTATCGATAGCATGGCAGTAAGAATTGAGAGCAATTTCTGTCTAGGAAATTCTTTCAGTTTGATGTTCGCGATGTGATGCGGTGATCGCGATGATTCGAAATAGTAGGCAAAAATTGAGAAAAAAAATTGTAATCGGGGAAAGAAAGACACTTCTGACAACTACAAATTCAATCGATCAAAAACACATTTAGTGGAACTATAGAAATTCTTACGAATTTTATATAGGCTGAACTTTCAACTTTTTTGAATGTCATGTCATACAATTCGACGAATAAATGATAAAAGTTTATATTTTAGTTCGCGAATCCAAGTTTTAGCTTGCAGAGATCTTGCAACTACTTACTAATTTTTTCGAATGTAGAGAACATGCAAATCAAATTTGAACAAAATATCCTATATTTTCTAATTTTTTAAATCTAAGTGGGGCCACGTTGATAATTTTACCACGTTTTTATTAACTGGCTTTCTTGTCTGTCTGTCTGTTCGGTGACAAATTGTGAAATTGATTTTAAACTAACTTCCCGATGAGCTAGATACTTGAAATTAGTAACATTGCTCAGAACTGGATGACAATGCAATATTAAAAAAAAATTTGTTTTAAAACGTCTATTTTCAATCTCTTTTTCCCAACATTTATTCAAATTGTATATGTATACCTTTAATGTTGCATTTAAATATTATCGTATAATAGCTACATCTAATAAAAATGAAACAATAGATTCAAATTGGAAGTTTGTATTCCTTAATTATTATTTTATTGAAGACGAATAAGTATTGAGTACTTATGTTGGAGCGTAGATCAGTGTTATATCTTGGCTTCCTCGCACTATAATTTCAAGTTTCATCATTTTTCCGTGGAAACGTGTAATAGAACATTCAGAAAAGTTGAAAACTTTTGGTCCACTGAGTAAAAGTTTGACCGGACGGTACAGCAGCTGCTGAAGAATCGTTCCGGAAGTTCGGAAGTTGGTCCGGAAGCGAGTAGGTACGTCGGACCGGAAGGTCGGGTAAGAGGGAAAGGAAGCGAGAAAGAAATTTCCCAGTCACGAGGACATGGCGCACGAGGAGGATCTTCGGCGACGTCGCGACGCCGGCGTGTCAGGTTGCGACGTCGCTGGCAGCTGGCCGTCGCCCTTGGAATTTCCACGTAAATAAAATCACCGGAAGAGTATAGTGCCTCTCGAGCAGCGGGCCGGGCGACGGCAGAAACAAAAAAGGAAAGGAGAAAAACGCCCAGCAGACGTCGAGGACGAGGCGTTCGTTACGCTCGCGTCGCCTCACGCCTCGCCGCTTCCCAGACGCCGACGTCGAGATTCACCCGGTCGTCGACGACGAGTAACGACGTGACACCCTGTGCACGCTGCCGCGTGTACACGTGTTTCCGGTCTGTGTGCGTTTCACGTGAGCAGCCGGTGGGATCCGCGGGAGGATCCCACGCCGATCCGTGTAACGCGTTTTAATTGCCGCGAGCGCGAAACCCGTCGCGTCGTTCCAGAGGGTCTTCTGAATCGCCATGTTCCCCCGCACTGGGTCGACAATTCGACTTCATACAACCCCCGGGACTCTCCACGCGGACCACGCGCTCGTTAAAGGCTCCCGTTAAATGATAGCTTCCGCTAAAAGATGTTCAATTTCGTTCGAAATCAATAGAACGTAAGATACAACAACGTTTCTTTTTCAACAACGATATTTTTTTAATAGGGTGAACATCATCTCGGGAAACCAAAAACTTTTAACTGTTTTTAATGTAAGTAGTAAGAATACCCAAATTTTAATCTTAGGAATCCACTAGTTTTATACTTTGACGCAGACACCTACAGGATTGTGTTTTAAAAAGTAAAAATTTTCATTGTAGCTTAAATACCATGGGTAGTGGAACTTTAACTTCTTGTCCTACGATTTATTTTAGGGTTTCAGTGATTAGAACTTCCTGAAGTAGGAGAAACTTTATATCTGTTGTTCCCTAATAGTTATATACTGACAAAACCAAAGTCGAATTTTATTTAGGTTTAAAGTGCATTTCATTTGCGGCACTTTTATAAGCCAAAAAGGGACCAAGATTGGCCCCTGATCAGAGGTTGTTTTTAATGGGTATGGGCAGGGAGTTAGTCCCGTTTCCGCCGGAGTCCCACACACTTCCCCTCAACCGCCATTTAAGGAGCCGGATAGGGGGGTAGTGCCGTAAATGCATTTTTTTCCTCTGATCTAAAAATAAATAAATAAAAAAAAGTGTAGCATACATATACAATATTTATTACACTCTGTTCAGAATCTTCATCACGAGTCAGACACGATATTATAGTGGGAAGAGGTTGATTTACCAAAAACAAAAATTGCTTAACCTATTCGCCACAGGATAAGAGGCTGAACTACTCTGAAACTATTTTGCTTTACCAAACACCCGGGCGAAATTCGCATTCACTCGGAAAATGGCTGGCCGTTCTCTTGACAACGTTTACAGTTCAAACTTCCTCGAAATAGGGGTGAAACCGGTGGGAACAGTGTTCGAGCCCGCGAACATTTTCCGCGTTTCAAAACGAATCAGCCCGCGATGGATAGCGAGAACTTCAGTTCGAGCGGGGATAGAAATTTCTTTCGTTAAACGGGAAGCAGGAAGTAAAGTTTTAATTAACGGCCACACGTCCGGGCCAGAACTTTATAGCCACGAGGGAGTGGTTGGCAATCCCGAAAGCGTCGGCTCGACCTCGCAGCTGCCACGGATTTGCATTCAGATTGCATTTCTTTTTTTTTTGTCTTACTTCTTTTTTTTTAAATAGGTAATTACACCGAGCTCGACGCTCTCTCGCTCTACAGAGAGGCCGCCTCATCTGCATCCGGCCGGGTTCAGAAGATCCTTGGACCACGCACAAAATTCTTCCTTCGCGAAACACGACTGACGCGTTCCCTAACGATTTTTTAATTATTTTTCCTATTATTCGGACGTACCATGATCAATGTGCGCACGCCTCGTTTGCTGACGATTTAACGGGGAAGAGCTGACAATTAGGGTCGGGCAAGGACGTCAGATTTAGTTGTGTCCCTATTCTACCTTCTCCCTCTACGACGCTATTCCCTAAGCTATTATGTAATTAGTATAAACCAGTAAAAATATTAGATTAAATTTGATGCAAACGAAATTGCAATCATTGCTCCACGTTATAGGCAGTCATCAGATCAAAACTTGTGTCCCTACTCTACTTTCCCCTTCTACGACGCTGTTCTCCTACGCTGTTATATAATTAGTAGAAACCAGATAAAATATTAGATCAAATTTGATGCAAAAGAAATTGCAATCTTTGCTCCGCGTTATAGGCAGTCATCAGATCAAAACTTGTGTCCCTACTCTACTTTCCCCTTCTACGACGCTGTTCTCCTACGCTGTTATATAATTAGTAGAAACCAGATAAAATATTATATTAAATTTGATGCAAACGAAATTGCAATCTTTGCTCCGCGTTATAGACAGTCGTCAGATTAAAACTTGTGTCCCTACTCTACCTTCCCCTTCTACGACGCTATTCCCTCACGCTTCCACGACCCGGTCACGGGACGCGTTCTGTACCCTGTTATAATTAGTATAAACCATATAAAATTCAAGTAAACTTGTACTGACATAGAGAAGGTAACTTTTTCCCTTCGATTCGAGTCTTCCTCTCATCTGACAACTCTGCTCGACAGGGGAAATATAAAATAGTTGATAGCGAGGGAACTAATATACTGGTAGTGAGAGTCTGGGAGTCACTTTTCTCGAATATTAATTAAATTTCGTAGCATTTTATTAATACCTCAGTCAATATTATTCGTTCTCGTTTACAATTAACATTTGATACGGCCGCTAATATGTATTACCGCGAGCACATAATGCAAATCCCTTTTGCAAAGAAAAGTCCATTAATCGATATAAATTTCCCCGTCGGAATAGTAAATGTATTATATAACAGTTAGAACAAAAGGGAGCAAACGTTATGAATAATCTACAGCTACCGAGGAGAATTATGATCGAAATTATTATTTCCAACACAATTTAATTTTCCAGTCTAAATGGAGGTTCTACATATACATTTGCATAAATATGCAGCTCGACACAATGGAATTCTGATTACGTATACATATAATTATCGAGACACATAATCTGAAATTCTTGCATTCATTCAGGGAAAAACATATAATGTCATCCGAGGTGTTCGAGTCTTGAGTTATTATGAGAAATTATTCTCCGTTTCATTATTTTACAATTAAAAACCTTGTTTTTACGTTAAAACTGGGTTAATTCTCGCATTCGGAAGATAAATCAATGTTGATAAACATTTATCATGAAAAATTGGGAGTAATTGTTTATATTTCGAAAGAAAGGTGGAGTTTGATAAAATGGATTTTTCAGTACAAATTTGAGAGCTATTTTCAGCCCCTTAACATAAACGTCGTCGGCAGATATAAAAAAATACTTGTCAAATATTTCTTCAGTTCTTTATCGTACCAAAATATTATTAAAATCGACGCATTAGACTGCGGATGTTTAAACAATTTTTAATTTTGTTAGGCGAATTCTAAGAAAGTGGCATCTTGTGAAATTTTATTTTTATATATCAATGGTGGCACTCTTTGGGGTTCTAAAATAAACAAAAATCGTACTAAACTCTGTGGAATTTTATATTCTAACATTTTTTGGAAATGTTCAGAAGTCAGAAATGTCTAAAGATCCGAAATCTAACATTCTATACTGACAGATATTCAATAAAATGGATTTTTCAGTCCAAATTAGAGGGCTATTTTCAGCCCCTTAACATAATCGTCGGCAGATATAAAAAAATACTTGTCAAATATTTCTTCAGTTCTTTATCGTACCAAAATATTATTAAAATCGACGCATTAGACTGCGGATGTTTAAACAATTTTTAATTTTGCTAGGCGAATTCTAAGAAAGTGGCATCTTGTGAAATTTTATTTTTATATATCAATGGTGGCACTCTTTGGGGTTCTAAAATAAACAAAAATCGTATTAAACTCTGTGGAATTTTATATTCTAACATTTTTTGGAAATGTTCAGAAGCCAGAAGTGCCTAAAGATCCGCAGTCTAATCATTTAAACTGTTAACAGGGAAGACAGAAGAACCCAAAAAATGGGTTATCTGTTTATTTCGAGGTCTGATGGTTGCTAAATCCTTACCTGCTCTAACTTGAACATCACGGCTGAGGACCCTGCCGACGGAGTTGCTCGCGACGCATCTGTAGGCCGCGCTGTGCACATCCTGGCGGAACGCGGCGGCCGGAAACGGCAGAAGGACCAAAGTGCCGTTCCTGAGCACTCTCCTGACACCGGGTACATCGTTCACCGGGTGTCCATCCGCGGTCGACCAATCGATGTTGGGTGGTGGGCTTCCTGTCGCGGTGCAGTCCAACCAGGCGCCGCTCGAATTCGAAAACTCCACCCTGGACGGCGGCTCCATCACGAAACTGGGCCCCCGTAGGTGCGCGTCGAACCCATGACCACCCGCGGACATCACTGCTGCGGCTGCACCTGCGGAACAAAAACGTCCGGACGTTCATGCGAAGCTCGATTGAAATGTTCAAACGTTTTTCGATCTGGAAAGTATTTTCAGAACGTCTTCGATACTGGTACGTTAAGGTGAACGCAATTCATCCATTTTGTACGTTTCTGCATATTGTAAAACGATCGATTTCTTTCCAGCAGAAGCAGAATTTGTTGATTCAAGATGAATTATACAATAATAGGTGAAACATTAGGTTCATTTATAAAATTGTTTCGCAAAAGTATTCGCACAGCCCTCGGAAAGAAATCACTTCTTTAACCCTCATCCACACGACGTGGTACCCGGGTACCTATTTCAAATTCATTTAGAATAGTACAAAAAATTACCTGTGTGGATGAGGGTTAAAAGTGAACCAAACCATTCGAATCTTTTCCGAGATATTGAAAGAATTACAGAATTATCTGCCAACAATTTTTTAAAAATTGCTAGTGGTCTCCACCATTTCGATGGAAATGTTATAATTGTTTTAAAACGGTTATTGCGAGAGTACGTCATTTTTTAATTACGTCACCGTTCCTGCCTTGGCTGTGATTCGATTAATTATTTATAAAAGTAACACTCGAAACAGAATAGTTTGGTAATGTTTGATATCATTGAAACTCAAGCTACGATATTTCTGCTCAACGCAGTACGCGCCATCTTAAAATCGTTCGAGAAAATATTATCGCGAGCGTACGTTATTTTTCATCGGCGGACAATTTGATTTTTCGACTTTTGTCCATTGATCGACGCACCGCGCAACCCGACGGTCGAATTGTCATCCAGCGAGCCGCGAAAGTTTAATTGCGACGCGCGGAACCCCGTTCCCCGCATCGCCCCCTCCCTGTCCGTTCGCTAATTTTTATTATGTTTTTATCGCCGCGCCGCTGGGAATCGTTGCCGCGGTCTACCTTCTTGACGCCCCCGCAACCCGAACGCTCGTAAATCCTGAAACGCTGCCACGGAATTTCGATTGAATTGCCGCGGCGCGAGCGGCGCCCGTTGTTTTGCGCGAAATTGCCAACGTTATGGAGAATCTTTTGTGTCGAATTGCTCGCGCGTTGTTTAATATTTCATATCCCCGGTCGAAATTGCTGGTCGAGTTAATGCGTGTCGCGGCGGTATTCACAATTCGCTCGCTGCGATAGTGACCGAGGCTGTTGTTCCGGCCTAGCGCTGTAAAAAGTCAAATGTTCGAACCGATTCACGCGAGTCTCTCCATTCGAATCTCGCTAAACACTTCTTCATTATTCGAACAGTACTCTTGTCGAGCGGTCATTATTCATTTGAGCCATTCACGAGATGAATTGATTAAACACCTGCCCAGTTCTTTCATATTTTACTACCACAAATGTTCTTCCCTGAAAGGGGTAGTTCCTGAGGTTATTCGAAAGAACTTTTTCCTCTGCGAAAATATTCTCCTTTGTTAAGCAGTTTTCGCAAAAGTTACTTCATACAACTTCAGAACCACCCCTTTCAAGTACAACATTTTTGGAACGCCCTGGGTAACGGAAACCTTCACTAGATTTATGCAGCACTGAAACTGACTATTTTATAAAAATAACGGGAATGTTTTTATTCAAATTTTCAACCATTCTTTTTATTATACTTAAAGAAATAAGTTTGCTGCATTTTTATAACTTTTTGAATTTTCATCATTTTTTATGGGTTTGTATATTTAGTGCGTTAATAACTGTCCTTTTCTACTACAACTAATGTTATTGGCGCACTGATTCGATCAATTGGAGACAATAAGCAAATTTGCAAAATATTACATGAAATGTAATTCAACGTTTCGGTCGAAATTTAGACCATTTTCAAGAATGTAAATTTTCCGTATTGCATCTGTAAGAATTTATCAATTAATTAATCCATTAATTGATAAATTTTTGAAAATGGTCTAAATTTCATGTAATATTTTGCAAATTTGCTTATTGTCTCCAATTGATCGAACCAGTGCGCCAATAACATTAATTGTAGTCTTGAACAATTGTCGATCGGGATACAGAGAACTGTCCTTTTCTACGTTCGTAGAACCACACGATGTAAGAAGCAGCTCGGTCCCGAGCGTTTCTCTTAGATCAAACCTTCACTGTATACCATATTCATTTATCAACATCGCTAAACTTACTTTCCAACTATGTTTGAATCATTTAAATATTTATTATTAGACTGGAAAATGTTAAAAAAATGCTATAACGAAATTCGATAGAATTCAGAACGATTTTTATCTGTTCTAGATCTACAAAGGCTGTTCCCACGAAAGATAAGATTTCACTTAATTCCACTTTCTTAAAGTTTCTTTAAAAAAATTGTAAATTGCAAAAAAATCCGCGGACTAGTTGTCACAAATGCATAAAGTCATTAACCTACAAGACGACAAGAAAATCAACATCTGCGATCGACTGGTGCGTGTTGCTCACGGTTCGTCGGTCGACTCGTTCGCAGAGTGGTTCGTCGCAGTTTCAAGATTGATTAAACGCTTCGGTTATCGCGATTGTCGAACGAGCGGGGCGCGCGTCGGCCAAGTTATCCTACTTGAAGTGTATCAGACACGCGGGTACTTCGACATAATGCTTTGATCGGGGGTGCGAAAACACGAGTCAGCAAGTACTCCCCGGGCCTCTTGCATCGTTAGAAGCCACTCCAGGCTAATAACTTCGGCCGGGCCACTCCCCTCGAGAGTGCAGTTTAATTGTTGTGGTATTCGTACGGTAACAAAAGAAACTGCAACCGGGGGAGTTTAATTTAAGCGCCGATAGAGCATCGCGAAGCGACCGGCTCCAAGTTAAAGATACTCCCGAGTCTCCATCGAGGGACTCCAGTTGAAATTTATTCGATACAAGCAAGTCGACGTCCAGTCCTGTAGGAATTAATATCACGTGGTGGTATCTTTGTCGTCGAAAATGATTATTCGTGTCCCTCGCGTGTTAAATTCGCACAATGATGAATAACTAACTTTGCTAAATGGAATGCTTATTACGTATAAATATAATTATCGAGACACGTAATCTGAAATTCTTGCATTGATTCAGGGAAAAGCGTTATAATATCATTCGAGGTGATAGAGTCTTGAGTTATTATCAGAAATTATTCTCCATTTCATTAATTTACAATTAAAATCATGTTTTTACGTTAAAACTGAGTTAATTCTCGCATTCGGAAGATAAATCAATGTTGATAAACATTTATCATGAAAAATTTGGGGAAATTGTTAATATTTCGAAAGAAAGGTGGAGTTTGAAAGATACCTTAAATTTATCAATTTTCCACGTGTCAGTTTTAACAATAAATTATATGATTAGTACAACGCATGTTCAGCAGCCAGAAAATACTTGTCAAATATTTGTTCAGTTCTTTATCGTACCAAAATATTATTAAAATCGACGCATTAGACTGCGGATGTTTAAACAATTTTAATAACTAACTTTGCTAATTATTTCGTTGAGAATAGTGAAAGTCACAATGCTAAAAAGAAAACGATCTTTTACTTATTTTGTACTATGTCGATTTATTTTATTATATCACAGTAATTTAATTGAAGTTAGTCGTCATCGAATTCAACGAATTTGATGGTGGATTTTTGAAATTTTGTATTGGACACTCGGATAAAAATATTTCTTTGCGATTCCTGTTAATTAGAACTTTCTTGAAAATTGTATGTACATCCAAATAAGCTAGTTCTTTCAGGTTTTTAAAAAGTCTCAGGTCTTTTGACCAACGCTTAACCCCATGCCCTAAGATTTATTTTACAATTTCATTGATTAGAACTTGTATGGCGATCGCAATTTCGAAAATCATTAACATACATGTAAGGAAAGTGTACTTTCCTTAGTTGAATACACCGCATCTCAGTAGAGTAGATAAAGAGGGAACCTGAAAAACCTACCGATAGGAATCTAGGATAGAGCAATATTATATTATATTAGGATAGTGTGCAAAATCTAGACAGAACAGATAGAGAGGAAGTTAATAGTGCTGATAGAAAAGGGATAAAGTAATTAACTTTAATTGACGTTTCTTGGGTTTACAGGTGAGCGTGTATATAGTGTAAATAATAGTTAAATGTACATAAATAAAATAACGGAAAACTTGGGTTTACAGAGAAACAAATTCTGGTTGATTATTGAAGATCCTCAGCCAATTGTCTTATATACATATTTATTAGAATCTGTTCAGAATCTTCATCACGCGTCAAACAGGATTGTAGGGCATGGGGTTGTCGAGACTTTTCTGACTGACTATATATCTCGATCAAATGAGAATATTAAATTACAGGAATATGTATCATTCCATAACGCGATTAATTAAATCGAAAACGCCGAAGTATTCGCGAACCGATACAAATATTCAACGTAACCATTCGATGTATTTTACAGGTATTTCAATTACAAAAACATTCGACGCAGCGGGAACGTTGGCTCGAAAAATGGCGAGCGCGAAAGAAAGAACGATAATACGAAATTAATTCGTCCAATAAAGAGTTTGAGGCTTGCTATTAAAAAGTAGGGAGACCGCGGCGATTCATGGACGCACCGAAACGGCGAGGACACGTTATTGCATATCTCTGCCGTCGTCCATAAGTGAAGAGCGGGTTCAGTGAAACGTGGAACTCATAACGACGTCCAGGGGACGACGGACTCGTAACTCGTTTATAACGACGTTCAACGGAGAGAGAGATGGAGACAGGTTTTATCTGTGTGTGCCAGAAACAAGGACAGCGTGTGTGTGTGTGTGTGGGAGAAAGAGAGAGAGAGAGAGAGAGAGAGAGAGTAGGGGTTAGGAATTTCGCGTGGCGACCGAATTTCGTAATACCGCCGGCTAGTATGCGCGGCGCATACAAAACACAAAGTATGCAAATCCCCGCCGCGTCGCGACCGAATTGAAATCCCCGTAGTGTCCGGCAATTACAGAACGTCACGGTGACTCGCTTCCGGAATTGTCTCGAGTACTTAATTACTAATTCCAGCCAAGTATTTTGGTAGCTGGGCCAGGGCTTCGCGTTGAATTTCACGCATGCCACCTTTTGCAACCCCTCCGATGTCCTTCCTCGACCGCGCTTGTATTTTACGGCGATACCCGGCCTGTAATTAATTCGACGTTTCCCCGCCCCGTTTTTCCGTATAATGTGACGAGAAATTGTTTCCTTTCGGTCGACCAGCTAATCTCGCCCAACAGCCGCCGTTAGTGGCTCCCATTAATATTCGGGCACTGTAACACGGCCCGTTAGACATACGCGAATTTAATTCGGTCCGGGTTTCTGCCATGTTACATTCTTTGCCATATTTTCGAGAATATTTGTCCCCAACCCTTTGCACGCGGAGAGATTTTAAATTATACATTTCTTCCGAACTAGAACACCCCGTACGATATACTTAGATATAACTGTTTCCATGATCTCGATCGACAAATTGTTAATAACATATATTCATGTTTTCAGCGCACTGGTTCGATCAAATAGTACTACTTAAGCAATTGTGCAAATTAACACAAAAATTTTCAACGTTTCGGTCAACTATTTAGACCATTTTCAAGAAAACATAGTATTTCGTATAATTGCGTCTGTAAAAATTATTAAATTAGTATACATTATGCTTGCAATTTAGTATACATTAGTATACATAGTATACATTATGATTGCGAAATTGCTTAAGTAGTAGTATTTGATCGAACCAGTGCGCTGAAAACGTGAATATATGTTGATATCTAGATGTTTAGTAATTGATTAGATACCGAGATATTTCATATAGTCAAGAATAAATAAAGAATTTTTAGTGGTCACTTACCACTCGTGTGCTAAGGGTTAAATATTTCATCAATATTACGTAATTTCACGGGTTCAATTTTGCTCCTTGCTGCACTTGCACTTGAAGAGAAGTTAATCAAACTGATTGTTGGATTGTTCGAAACGAGAACAGGGGAGGTAACACGAATTCAGGGGGAAAAGTTAACCCCTCCCTACCGAACGCATGCACAGTGACGAAGCGCTATTTAAACTCTAAATTTGCCCTTAAACGTTTTACCAATATTACTTAACTTCACTGGTTCAATTCTGCTCCTCGCTGAGAACACTCACACTTGAAGAGAATGAAATAGAATTGATTTTGGATCGTTGGAAAGAAGAGTACCCCCTCTTAAGCGTATGATTAGGGAAGGGAGCACGAATTCAAGGGAAATGTTACCCCTTCTCTTGACACACGTTCAACACGTGTATCACGATGTCCAAATTAAAGTATTAAATCACATAAAAAACAAGTAAGTTAGTTTTATGAACAATATTCACAAACAATTTGTTTTATTAATTTCAAGCAGTTTAATAGTATATTTTGGAAATTGTACAATAAATATGTATTTTTACAGACGCATTACAAATAAAACTTGAAAAGGATTCAAACTTGAATCGAAACATCGATGATTGTTTGATAATCTGCAATATTGTTTTTTGATTTTCTAAGTAATAATTGATCGAACCGTAGTGCCGAGAACATTAAACATTTATTATTACCCCCTCTCTGCCAGGACCGGACGCATGCACAGTGACGAAGCGCTATTTAAACTCAAAATTTGCCCTTAAACGTTTTACCAATATTACTTAACTTCACTGGTTCAATTCTGCTCCTCGCTGAGAACACTCACACTTGAAGAGAATGAAATAGAATTGATTTTGGATCGTTGGAAAGAAGAATACCCCCTCTTAAGCGTGTGATTAGGGAAGGGAGCACGAATTCAAGGGAAAAAGTTATTCCTTCTCTGCCAGGATCTGACACATGCCTGTGGGGGGAAGGGGAAGGTTGATCGGGGACACAAGTTTTAATCAGATGAGATTCAACTGTCAATATCTCTTAACACGAATTAAATATACTACAACATTTCCGCTGAAAGAGAACACGAGAAGAAGAAATTCGACTTTTAAAACAAAATTGAACAACAGTTCCGCGGAAGTTTTTCCACCGGTGACTGGAACTTCCGTTAAATACCCTCGCTAATGGTCCGCCTCAATATTGAACGAGATTGGACGCGTTCCGTGCTTAACTGGCTAATTAGCAAGTTATGTTTTAATTTGCCGGCGCGAGACTTTATTGCGTGGAAGCGTAATTAAAATGCGAGTTAATGGACGAATTACGAGAAAAATTCGTGCTTAATTGGGTAGAAATACTGTGAAACGGGCGTGTTGGCCGAGCAAATGAAGGAGTAAAGGTTGTTCTGAAGCGGAGAGGGGAAAAGGACGGTGCCTTTCTCTCTCTCTCTCTCTCTCTCTCTCTCTCTCTCTCTCTCTCTCTCTCTCTCTCTCTCTGTTCATTGCTCTCCTATTTCTTTTTCTCCGGGTTCTCTTTTTGTCAAGTCGCTTTACCGGAGACTGCGCGCGGACTGGAAACACTTGGCAAACTTGAGGTAAAGAGCGCGAAGCTTTTTCCCATTTGGCTTCGCGGAACGTGAAGAAAGTTATCAAGTGAGATGGACTTGCCTTGTAACCGCGACTCTTTGTGAACGTACGTGTGAAGTACAGTAATCGGCAACAATTACCACTGTAACCTTAGAAATGGATTTCTTTCGTGCACTACTTGTTGGTTCTCTGCGGGAAAAGACATCTCGAACGTAATCCCCGATGGAACAACTTTATTCGTCACTCACACTAAGTGATTTTCTTCTGCGCTGGAGAGACTGGTTTATATTTCACTTATTTAGACTTAACGCTGAACCTACAACTAAAACTAGATATTTCATTTTGCAATTATCGAATTATAAATATATTCTTATATGGATCGTATTTGTTGTTCTTCGTCTAGTAATAAAAAAACCGTATAATATTTTGAACAAAAATTCAACTAGAGATCGAATTATTATGATACCTTTGAGGCTGTCTTAACACAGCAAATTTTGCTTTATAAAAATGACATGGCTTATATTTATATTACGTTTATTAATTCATTTCTTACGAAAGCATCTTTATAATTCAATATAGAATGGTTAATGTTTTCGGCGTAAGGTTCGATCGTTCGTTACTTTATTCTATAAAAGCAATTTTTCAAATTACCAAGTTAATTACTGCTTTGTAGAATAAAGTAACAAACGATCGAACCTTGCGTCGAAAACATTAACCATTCTATATTGAATTATAAAGATGCTTTCGTAAGAAATGATTTAATAAATATAATATAAATATAAGCCATGTCATCTTTATAAAGCAAAATTTGCTGTGTTAAGACAGCTTCAAAGTGATCATAACACTTGGCATGCGGGTATACTTCGCGCGGGAGTTTGGTCATTCAGTAAAATCGCAGTAAATCGAAAATTACTTCGTTTTTATCAAGGAAACTTTTATTTTACACTTAAATATATACTCTATGATTATTTTAACAAAAAAACGACATTTTTAGGAAATCACGAAACCCGCGCTCCAGTGACAGACTGCGAAAAACGTAAAAGTACGTTGCCCGCATGCCAAGTGATAATAATTCGATCACTGGTTGAATTTTTGTTCAAAATATTAGACGGTTCATCCGTTTCAAGATGGAGCCAAGAAACAATTAATTAAAATTATACCAAAAAATTGATGTACAAGAAGGATGTAAAGAAACATTATTTCGATGGTTTCGATCAATTGATGAATTTTTCAGCTGTTCACGCGAGACAGCTTTAACGTTTCAGTTAGGAGTTTTGAAGAAGACTCTTTTTGGAGCGAGTCAGGAATTTCCTCGGTAGGAAATCTAAGAATACTTTCGCTCGAGAGATTGAATCCAACCAGACGATCCGTCTTCGCGAGGTATCGTCGTCGGGCATTTGTTCACCGACACGGAAAATCGAACCAGAGTTGGACAGATGACAGGAATTCCCCGCAACACAGAGTATCGCGGGATTGCTTGGAGCTCGGAATGATCTGGAATAATGCGACTTGACGCGGGTACCGGAAACACGAAGATCGAGACGGTCAGTGAACAGGATGATAATAGCGAAAAAGAGAAATACGGGAGACAAAGAATGGTAGAAATTTTTTATTGGGAAAACAGTTTGAAAGACTTCCTTTTTTCGTTCTTGCGAGAAAAGCTTCTCACATCGCATATGAAAAGCATCAGTTTTCTAAACAACGTGCAAACAAATTACAAGTACAAACGACAACAGACGACTCTCGTAATTCGTTAAAACACGAGTAAGATAAATGAAATGTAATCGCATTCTTCACGGTCGGTGGTCACACAGAAACTCGCTTAGTTTATGTAAATGTTGTTCCATTGGAAATTGCAATTTCACATTACACCCGAGCGCTATATTATTTCTTGTAAATTAGCTCACGTTCGGCGAGCCGGATCGACTCCGTTCCCCTATTTTTGGAAAATTAAATCGAAATTCGCCGGGCTTAAAATTTTAATTAACCGTGCAAAAACGGATAATTAATAGCAGAAGAATTGAACGAGCCTTGAAGCGTCGCCGTTGCTCGCTAATTTCTGCCGGATTAACGTCGCTAATCTTCGCGTCGGTTATATCTTAGAGGCGCGTTTTCTGGAAAAGCTTTACGCTGAAGGTGTAGTCAAAGTGCATTTGATCAACGTAGTTGAGTATACAGAGCCGTGGACGGATTAAAGGGCAGGTAGTGTGGATAGAATAGATGAGTGTACACACAGTGTAGGACGTACAAGATGAGCGTGGAACACAGTATTTGTAGAATAGGAAGGACGCGGTGATTAGATAGATAAGATACACAGGGTAAATCGAATAGGTGAGGTAGAAAGGATGCAGGAGAAGCGAGCAGGTGTTTCTAACACGTAGAAAGCACGATAGACAACGCCGCGGAATAGATCCGACGAAGCACCTATGAGATACGGGGTTTACAGGATATGGAAAGTAGATCGGCCAGATAGGACGGGACCAAGCTATAGGATAGTCAAAGGATGTTCAAATTAGCGCACGCGGGATCTGTAGATTGTACACGGTGGTCAGAATGAGGGTAGTAAATCATTATGCTGATCAAGAGACATTAAACGGGATGATCGAAGTGATCGAACTGCATAAAAGTATTTTATACAGCAAATGTACAAAATCAAATTTGTTTAAACGACTGTACATTTACTGCTTCAAAAGATACGTATATAAAATCATTTTATATAATTTTTCCATTGCTTTATTTAGACAAAGTGGTATTGGCAGGTTGTGGTCAGACACGTCTGCTAATTTTTAAAGTATATGTGCAATATTTATGTATACAGAGTGTCCCAGAGATTGTTCTTCCTCCAAAAAGACTCCTAGTGTCATGTGAAGTCAGTTTTTCCTTTGCGAAAACTTTCTCCGCGGCTTTGTTAAGGAATTATTAATGAAAAAGACTGTGTAATGAGAGCTCGGCTACAGCGGACGGATTCCGACGAGGGGAGGGGCTCCGCTAGGTGTGACGCTGGGATTGGCTGAGCCGGAACTCGTCCGCTATAACCATCTTCTGATTGGCCCGCGTTTTTCCTGAATAGCTCCTTTATAAAGCCGCGGAGAATATTTTCGTAAAGGAGAAAGTTACTTGAAATGAAGGAAGCGGAACATTTTTGGGACATCCTGTATTCACGATAAGAGAGAGAAAGAGAGAGAGAGAGAGAGAGAGAGAGAGGGAGAGAGAAAGAGAGAGAGAGGGAGAGTGTATGCACGCGAGATGAGAGAGAGGGGCGAGAAGTTGAGAGGAGAGAAAGGGGACGAGGGAGAGAGCACTCTGCGAGTAATAGCTCCCAATTACCATAACGCTTGGCTAAGCCGACTAATCGGTTCCGCTTATGCCGACCGGCAAATTATTATTAATCACATTGCACGTGGATTACCGTTTATGTGCATCCATGGCGGTGGCATTTGCACTTTGCTCCGGGTCGCGCAACCATGCTCTTGGTACCATGAATATCCGCATCCGCCTTTGATCTCACTGTTACCCGCACTTTGTCGGAATCAGATCCTCGCTACGCTCGAGGCTATTGCTTCAGTTGCTTCAGACGTTCTTCAAGCTGAAGGCGCAACGCAACTGTAAGACTTCCTCGCATTTAGTCAACGTCGCTCGATCCTAATCAACCGCGCTTCCATTCCCCACTGATCGGTTCCAGCGATAGATCATTCTCATCGCTGAACAATAATCGTTTCGAACTACGAACATCTAGGGACACTTTCCTTCCTGTCGATATTCGATTTATTTACTGCGATAATGTTAAGGTGTTTCGGAACCCACCATAAACCGTAGGTCCCGCTGAAAAGGCGATAGTGAGAATGGAAAGAGGGGGAAGGAGATTGGTAAAGGAATTTGAAACCTTGAGGGGACCAAATATCATGTTACATACTGCGATAATTTTGATAAACATATAATCTATCTATCCATTCTTATACAAATAAAATAAATGAAATTTTCAATTTGCAAATAGTTTGCATGTGATGGCACACTTAATTTGAATCAGCCAGTATAAAAAATATTTGAATGGATTGACTCGATCGTAAATGAATAATATTACAATTAATGTTATTGGCGCACTGGTTCGATCAATTGGAGCCAATACATAGATCAGTGTTCTTTGATTCGTTGTCGTTTCAAATCTTCACGGTTTACTCAGTTCACATGTCACCGGCATGGAACCAACATGCTGTTCCTTGACTCTTAAGAATTTAAATTAGTACATTTTTCTAAGCAAGTGAGTTTATACATTTGTTTTCGTTTTTAATACCTTAGTGTTTTATGCTTGTTCGGGAATACGTTTGCCTAACCATATATTAATTAATTGATAAATTCTTACAGACGCAATACAGAACATTTACATTCTTGAAATGGTCTAGACCGAAACGTTGAATTAAATTTCATGTGATATTTTGCAAATTTACTTGTTGTTTCCAATTGATCGAATCAGTGCGCCAATAACATTAATTGTAGTTTTGAACAATTGTCGATCGAGATACAGAGAACTGTTGTAAATGAATAATTGTTTCCATGATCTCGATCGACAAATTGTTAATAACATATATTCATGTTTTCAGCGCACTGATTCGATCAAATAGTACTACTTAAGCAATTTTGCAAATTAACACAAAAATTTTCAACGTTTCGGTCAACTATTTAGACCTTTTTCAAGAAAAAAGATTTTTCGTATAATTGCGTCTGTAAAAATTATTAAATTAGTATACATTATGTTCAACATAATAACAAGTGAATAAACTATTTTAAACATTTTAAAACTATAAGACACATGTTGATTCCATGCTTGCAATGTACAGAATGAGGAAACAGACGTATAGAGTTTGAAGAACACAGAATCAGAAAGCATCGATCGTGCCATTGGCCGATCAATATAGCCAATCAATTTATTGGCGGTAAATATGAATGTGGAAATTCAAAGAACAACAAGTTTCACCGTTTGTATACCATATGAAATTATGGTAAATAATTAATTGACATACAAACTACTTTTGATGTATTATTTTTAAACCTCAAGTGGATTTTATTTGTTAGAAAAATTGCTTAAGTAGTAGTATTTGATCGAACCAGTGCGCTGAAAACATGAATATATGTTAGTAAATGAATAATGTTCGATAGTCGTCTGGATCGTGTCTCTTTATTAGTTCAAATTAGGACATGAAACGAGTACATGTAAAATATTCGTGAAATTTTGCAGCGTTTACGACAGTGCTGGTCGGATTGATAAGAACGGGAAGGGATTACATTCGGTGGAAGTTTCCTTTTGCGAAAAATTGGGCTGCTTTCCAGGATCGGGGCTTTTGTGGCTGGGTTCACGAGGCTCGCTGGCGTCGGTTTCCGTGAAGCGAGCTCGACGAGGGTCCGGCGAAGGTAAGCCGTCGGACGGACTCGGAATCAATAGGCGGAACAAACTGTGTAGGTCGGTAGAAGTCGCTGGTAAGATTGAATTTGCAGACTCCGCCGCCCTTGTCGGCGAGAAAGGACCAGACACGGAGTAAAAAGGGAAGACGAGGAACCGAGAGCCGGGCAAATCTGGAACGGATAAGAGACTACGGTTTCACGAACGACGGCTCGCGACGAACTGTCCTGTTTTCCCTTCCTCTCCAACCCTCTTCTATTTTTTTTCTGCCCCTCGCGGACGTGTTTGCGCTGCCGATCAAGACAGCATTTATTTGATCCGACTGTCGGGGACCAACCCCTTCACAACTCCCGAGTTCTCTCCTCTGCACACCCCCCTCATCCGTTCACCGAGTGTTTCCGCCTTTTTTCGCAATAATTTAATACTCCTACACTCGAGTGAATCTTAAACATTAAACAGCATCTCCGCAAATTTGCTTTTCATCTTCTTATTCGGATCGCGACTCGAGAATTCCCCCGGGGAACGCGAAATAAACGGCGAACGATGAGCGGCCATTATTTGTCCGGGAACCGGGGACCGGTTGAATTGCGTTTTATTACTTTTCCGCGGACGGTTTGGCTTTTTAATATGCGTATACCGGGTGTCTCTCCTGAAATAATTAAGCTTCGGTGGACTAAATAAATGTTGATCGTTTTAAAAAATAAAATTAGTTGAAAATTAAAGTCAAAAGATGTGGCAAGGCAAACAGCTCGTGAGCCATTCGACAGAGCATCGAGAAGAAACTTCAAATTTAATTTCTATATCTTAACCAGAAGGGTTGTTACGGAAAAAAATAGATTTTGGTCTGGTTTCCATATTTATACTCACGCGAAAATTCTGAAACATTGGACAGATGTCGAGTACCCATGCAATATGATATAGTTTTCTTTAAATTAAAAATCTGCATTTTTCGTTTCTCGATCTTTCACAGCCAGGATCATCCAATTTAGAATTCCAAATGATTATAATCGTGTAAAAAAAGTTTTTCAAACTTCGGTGATAATTTAATGGAAGTAAATTGTATGAAGTAAAACCAAGTGAGAAAATGAATGAAAAGAACTGCTCGTGTGAAGGCACCTTGATGTTGTCGCAAGATTTTTATCTGTTCTAGATCTACAAAGGCTGTTCCCATGAAAGATATGATTTTACTTCATCTCACTTTCTTAAAGTTTATCTATAAAAATTAAAATATAAATTATTCTAATCGTGTAAAAAAAGTTTATCAAACTTCGGTAACAATTTAATGGAGATAAATTGTATGAAGTAAGGCCAAGTGAGGAAATGAGTGAAAAGATTTGTTGGTGTGGAGACAATTTAATATTGTCGCAAGATTTTTATCTGTTCTAGATCTACAAACACTGTTCCCATGAAAGATATGATTTTACTTCATCCCACTTTCTTAAAGTTTTTCTATAAAAATTAAAATATAAATTATTATAATCGTGTAAAAAAAGTTTCTCTCAATCTTCGGTGATAATTTAATGGAGATAAATTGTATGAAGTAAAATCAAGTGAGAAGATGAGTGGAAAGATTTGCAGGTGTGGAGGCAGCTTGATATTGTCGCAGGATTTTTATCTGTTCTAGATCTACAAAGGCTGTTCCTATGTGTGTAAAAAAAGTTTATCAAATCTCGGTAATAATTTAATGGAGATAAATTGTATGAAGTAAGGCCAAGTGAGGAAATGAGTGAAAAGATTTGCTGGTGTGGAGACAATTTAATATTGTCGCGGAGTGTAAACCGTTATGCGTCGGGATTGATCGGGGACTTTTGCGATCGACTGTATTCGGATTGGGGGCCCGGATGATTGGATAATGGCGAAACGGATTTAGCAGTCCGTGAGAACGTCGCAGACGATGCAACTGCACAGTTGCACGAGGAAATTATCCAGACGGCACGGCATGGCAGGCGGAAGAAGCTGTATCGACCTCGAACGGCCTCCACGGCTCTTCCCCAGCATGGCAGCAGGAACACAACGACGTCGCACAACGACAGCCAGCGGGTCTCCTTAAACTTTAAACTCGGAGCACTCGTGAGAGGGAGAGACCTGACTCAAGACCCTCCCGGCCGGGACGAGATGAATATTTCAGGTGACTCGAGTGTCCTCTAAAATACGCCGATGAATCCGTTGGTGTTGGTAGCTGTGCACGACAAGATACTACGAATTTATCGCACGGCTTCGCCCTGCTCTGAACCAGGAAGAAGCCGTTAGGGCACCTGCATTAACGTGTCCACCATCGTTGACGATTCACGACCAACAAAAACAAATTACGTCCGCGTTGATTATAAATCGGTAGACGTGCTCTCAGTGATCGTTACCGGTTCGGATAAGCGGCGAGAAAATTGATGGCGACCCTTCACAGAGATTATGGGGCTAGTGAAGGCTGAAAAATGTTCATGTGTTACTCGTATAGTTTGTTTAATGACACGTTCGAACGATATCGAAGAAAAGAACAACTGTCTTTCAGTAATTCTAAAATTATTCTGAAGTGGACATATTTTTACAGTATTTTCTTTAAATTTCTTACAAGTTACGTGAGGAATCAATCTTGAAGAAAACTCGAGTTGGTTTGGTACTATTTTTAAAAACTTCTGTAATGCAAGATTGCAATTTAAAGAATTAGACACTGTTTTAAAAATGATTCAGTTTGAAAGGAGGACTGAATATTTTTTCGAACCAGTGGATAGAGCATTATGGAGCAGGTTCACGTTTGCTCTCTCGTCTTGTTGGACGGACTATAGTTGGAACAACGTGGAAAGAGTTTGTGTGGGGAGTAGGGAGGGTTAAAGAAGACAGGGGCGGTCGATCTTGG
Source organism: Lasioglossum morio (assembly GCA_916610235.2). Lineage (NCBI taxonomy): Eukaryota > Metazoa > Arthropoda > Insecta > Hymenoptera > Halictidae > Lasioglossum > Lasioglossum morio. The sequence continues at coordinate 6,019,778 of OU744325.1, read as the reverse complement.
AAACCAAATACTACATCGATCCCGACCAACAGAGTAAGTCGGTGGCAACAAGTTGCGAAAGTTGTTTAGCCTCCCTTGGAACTGGTGCGGTGAACGTTCCTGAAAAACTACGAGCGTGTATGGGAGAGAGTGGTTTTACAGCGTGCAGGTCGGTAGAAAAGTTTCCGCGTGCGGGCAACAAGTTGGAAAAGTTTCGTTATGACCGTGGCACCGGGTTCGGCAATGTTCCACGGGGCGTTTCAAAGAGCAGCGAACGACTAATCTCAGGATATGGAGCCACGTGGAAGAAACTTTACCACCCACCCCTACCGCGGGTTCATCGGATAACGACAGTGAATTGGCTCGGTGCTCTTCGACAATCTATGATCTTCCGATTCTCCCGCGTGACTTCTTAACGCTCCAGATTAGAACTCCGTACTGCCAGAGGAGGGTTACGAATGGCCGGGTTTAAGTATTTTCTACGGACCATCTTCCGGAAATCGATTCTCTCCAAAACAATTTTATGGACTCGCCAACTGGCTGCGAATTGCAACATTAGAAACAGCAGACACGCGTCAATGATTTTTATTTTACTATGATTATTCGGATGAATTTTTTTCAGTACGATTATTTTGATGAATCTTTGATTATGAATATTTTCATGAAAATTTTTTATTATGATTATTTTGATGAATTTTTTTTATTTTAATTTGATTATGATCATTTTATTATTACGAACGAAATCGTCGAATTGGTATGGCGTTTAAGATCAATTGAATACTACCCTTCAATTATTGAATTCCATTAGATGGGGGGAAATGAAATGTCCGATTTCAGAATGCAGACTTTAGGTATACATTATTTCCATCACGATATACTCTTAGATCTAGAAAAGGTTCATTTTAGATTTTCATAATAGGCATAGATAAAAATGTTCAAAATCGTGACCTTCAATCTTTTCTTTGCAATTTCGATTCATGGTACTTTCTAATTCATATTTTTATACAGTACCTAGTTATCTAGTCCTTCAATTATCTAAAAAAAAATCATGTCTTTTAGTCTAATTTTAAAAAAGTCATCTTCTTGTAATAATTCCAAAGCTGCCATATCAATTTGTTTTGCTTTTAAATTTTAGTCGAAGCACAGTTAAAGTTTGTTCATCTAGTAACTTCCCCTCATCTAGCGATTCATTTATTATTCGAGTAACCTCCCTTCAATTCGTGTAACCTCCCCTAATTCGAGTAACCTCCCCTCAATTCAAGTAACCTTCCCTCAATTCGAGTAACCTTCCCTCAATTCGAGTAACCTTCCCTCAATTCGAGTAACCTCCCCTCAATTCGTGTAACCTCCCTTCAATTCGTGTAACCTCCCCTCAATTCGAGTAACCTCCCCTCAATTCGAGCAACTTCCCCACAATTCGAGTAACCTCCCCTCAATTCGAGTAATTTCCCCACAATTCGAGTAACTTTCCCTCAATTCGAGTAATCTTCCCTCAATTCGAGTAACTTCCCCTCAATTCGAGTAACTTCCCCTCAATTCGAGTAACTTCCCCTCAATTCGAGTAACCTCCCTTCAATTCGTGTAACCTCCCCTCAATTCGAGTAATCTCCCCTCAATTCGAGTAACTTCCCCTCAATTCGAGTAACTTCCCCTCATCTATCGACTCTACCTATAATGATCCCCAGCATGCAACAGTTCGCTTTGAAGCAAAAGATTAAAACTCATTGAAAAAAAAATAGACATTTCGATCCTGGCCGGTGTGTTGCACAAACTCTCATCAAAACAATACCGTAACAACACAGCAGGAGAGGGGGTCAGAGTTTACGTTACAGCCAGAATTCATCGTTGGCGTTTTTCCCGAAGGGTGGTTTCGCGGAAGAAAACGCGCCCTTCTCTCCCCGCGTCGAGTCCTCTTGGAGGTGTTGGTCGTTTCAATTTCTCGGGGCGAGTACGGTAGGGATGAGGTAGGAAGAACAAGTCGCTGGGCCGCGCGAGACTGAGCAAGACGGGCTGATTGTTAGAAGTATGAGAAAAAGTTTCAACGGCAACTTCCTCTCCCCAACGGTATCTTCGCTGTTAAGACGAGCTCCGCCTTTCCCCCCGCCCTCTTTGTTTCTCTCTTTCCCCGCCCCCGTTTCCCCCCTTTATCCCGAGGCGCACGGTCTTTCAGTGACTTTTTCCCTCCCTTTCAGCGGTCTTTCCTGTCTTCTAGTACGCGCAGATTTCGCAGCGTACCACGAGTGCTCCGTAACGTAACCTTTTCGTCATTTTAAAACGCTCTGAAAGCCCCCGCGCACAGTTTTCGGGACAAAAAGCTGCTTTTCTTCCGGCTACGTTAGTTTTATCGTGCTCTGTTCACCTGCCGACTTCCTTCTTCCCTTCTCGCTCCTCCCTTACCACCCGCGTGTTCCCGTGGCCGTAGCAATTTCTCCGGCTCTCCCTCGTAACCCCGGCCTTTCATACAACATCGCTCCGGCTTCTAGTTGATACTTCCGATAAAAGAATCTTCTCGAGTGTAAAAGTTGCGACGGAAATCTTGATGCTCTTGCTGCCCTAGAAACTTTTCTTACAATTAGCCAAGGTAGACGGCGCCGCCGCTTTTCCTTTAACCGTAAGAGCTGCCAGTTTCGCGGGCTATTCATTTACAATCGATGTTTTTATCGTTTCCTCCCTCGTACAACCCCGGCTGTTCCCACATCTTCGACAAACTGGAGTCACTTCCAGCATATAGAAACTCGGCCATTCACTCCTGTTTTGTTCACAGACTTTATTGTTCGGCGAACAAGGGTTTAAATATTTTTGAGCTCCGGGGTCAACGACACCCTTCACACCGCACACAAGATCGCGTTTCCTTAGGGGAGGAAACTCGAGTAAATTAGGGTTTTTTTTTTAATGGAATGGTTTATATATATTTTCTGAATTTTTATATATATCATTATTATATTTTTGCAGAGTTACATCGGTTTTTCTGATGTCACTTTTTGTTAATTAGATATTTTTCATATATGAAAAACTGCCAGAATTTTAAGTCTTGTTATTCGACGAGGATCAAAAAATTCCTAACACACGTATCTATTATTTTGATTCATAGAACACGCATACGAATATCTATAAAAATAGATTAATAATAGAAACTACATACAACTACATAACAAAACATTTGCAATTTAAAAACATTGTTTCCTACGCACGTTAATTCCCGAGAGTCTTTAGAAAACTTGGACTGCAACTTTAAGCGGTGCTCTTGCCCCTCCAACACGGGGATTATTGATAAAAAAATTCGATCTTCCTCTCACACAAATTCGATCAAAATCAATGTGCGTTAGGTTAGGTTAGGTAAAAATCGATTAATAACATAGACTACCGGACAGATCTATGTCCAAGTTATTCTTTGTAATATTTGCAATTTAAACACATTGTTTCCTACGCCCGTTAATTCCCAAGAGTCTTTAAAAAACTTGGACTGCAACTTTAAGCGGTGCTCTTGCCCCTCCAACACGGGGATGATTGATAAAAAAATTTCGATCTTCATCTCACACAAATTCGATCAAAATCAATGTGCGTTCGGTACGTTCCCATGTAAGTTTCAGCTAACAGGAACGAACCATGTTACGCGATGTTCGAGTGCGCAACATTCTCCCGCCATTATCAACACACGGACAGAAATACAGTCACTCACACACAGAGATTCCGGGAGTCACAATACAGGAGGGGATCGCGGCCCTAACGAAAATGCCATTTCCTGCGTGGGAGTGGAACTGCAGAAACGTTTCCATCCACGTGAGAACTCGATCAGCGGCGAGGAGTCGGCCCAAAGGGAAGCTGTAGGAAAAAGGAATGAATGGTTGCTCGAACGTATCGTGAATTCCTTTCACGAAGAAACGATTGAGACCTGGGGAAGAAGAAGCAGTGGGGATAAAAGGTTTCAGCGATCGGAAGGTAACAATTTAATTTTCTTTGTCTTGGAGAACCGTTGGTCCGGTGTGCAGGTGCAAGGATATATAAGCGTGGTTGGAACAATGAGCGCAATCAATGCGGTGTGACATCCTTTCGACGTCAATCAAACGGCCGGCCGGTGCGGCTCGGCGTACGCACCACTAGCCCATTGGCTCCGATTGCCTTTTGTCGCCCTGTAGTGTCCGTTCTAGCAGACAAAGAGGTAGCTGGGCGAGCTGGGATGATGCCGGCCGATTGACGCAGATGGAAACAGCTACAGAGAGCAAGGGAGAGAGAGAGAAATAGAAAGACCAGGGGTGTGGTGGGACACATGGGGTGGAGCTCTGCTGGTGGATAAAACGGAGCGGGACGCGTGAAGAAGGACAGATGAGGAGGAGGATGGATGAGAAGGACCAGCAACAGAGGAGGACACCAAACGATAAATGGAATGACGGGAAGAGGGAGTGTAGGCTAGGTCGGGACCAGAGGGGTGGGCCACCGGGAACGAAAGGGGGCTGGAGAGAACGGATAGAGAGATTGCAGTGCACGGTAAATGGGGCGAATTCCAGCCAAATACTGCCGGTTGCGACACGCGTGTTGCAGAACTGACCAGCCCACGACCCAATTTCGTGGGGTCGTTCGTACCCCTACCTATCCCCATTGCCGTCCTCCCAGGTGAATGTTCGCGCCCATCCCCTATTCCCCCCACCCTTCGATCTTCTTGAATCGAGCGCGTACACGCGGCCCGCGATATGCGCCCTCCCTCCAGCTAATATACGGGGTGTCCCGCGTGCAATCGATTGGGAAGCAATTTTACGTAACTGGGTCCAAATGAAAGAATGAAATTGGTATTTACGTTGAACCGTTACAGCAGCGATTAAAACGTTTCAGCTGATAAAAGGCTCTATTTATTTATATTTTGGACAATTCTTATCACAATCTGTGTTTGGGAAGAACATATATATTGGGAAGACCATATATATTGGGAAGAACATATATATAACTTGTTTTAATAATTGTACAAATTGAAGAATATAAAACTGGTCGTTTGTCCATCAGTGGTAGGTTTTAGTTAAACCTACCGAGCATTAGAAGAAATTAAAATGTTCTAGCTGATTAAAATGACAAGACAATTTTTATTACAATCTTTATTTGGAAAAAATATATATATATATATATATATATATATATAACTTATTTTAATAATTGTAAAAAGTGAAGAATATAAAACTGGTTGTTTGACTATCAATGGTAGGTTTTGGTTAGACCTACCGCGCATTAGAAGAAATTAAAATGTTCCAGCTGATTAAAATGACAAGACAATCTTTATTACAATCTTTATTTGGAAAAAAATATATATAACTTATTTTAATAATTGTACAAATTGAAGAATATAAAACCGGTCGTTTGACTATCAATGGTAGGTTTAGGTTAAACCTACCGAGCATTAGAAGCAATTAAATTGTTCTAGTTGATAAATATGACAAGACAATTTTTATTATTAAACAATCGGTATTTAGAAAAAACATATATATAACAAATTTTAATAATTGTACAAATTGAAAAATATAAAACCGGTGACTTAACCATCAGTGATTTAGGCTAGATTGGAATCGGCTGACGCGTCTGACCACGACCTACCTATTCTACTTACTGCATGTTTCACTAAAACACGCCAACGTGGCGGATTTTGAAAAATCTTTTTCGAGATTCGTCAAACTGTATACGGAACACCCTGTATCTCCACGTTGATACAAACCTATTCTCCGGAGGGGTGGAGGGGGGATATACGACGATCGATTATCGCAACACGTGAGAGCCAGGTGAAAGCGATGATTCTGGTTCTGGTTGCGGCTGCTTTGTGTTGACTGATTGATCGAACGTTAATCGTTCCGTGGCTCGAACGTCGGATATATTGTCCTTTGTCTTTCGCTCTTTTAGCCCGTCTTTATAGGCCGATCGAACGGCGGCTGCTGCCGGCTACGCGGCGCTTTGTCGACGGGCTTCGATTAGTGTAAAGGGGATGCGGTGTTTCGTTTCGAAGTGTATTGGAAAAGCTCGTGTGGGCTATGGCGCGGATGAAACTACCGTTCCCGTGTAAACCTGTGTGAAATGTCGTAATAACGATCTGGAGACACAGTAATGCCTCGATGTACGCGGCAACTTTGGGATCAACGTGTCACTTACGTTAGGTACACACACACACACACACTCGGTACCTTGCTGTCAGCATCGAATGTAGACAATGTACAAAACACATTTCAAGAGGGAAACATTTTTCTTCCTTTGTCTGTTTTTTTTATGGAACTTTTACCAATATATTTGCGACAGTTTTCTGATTGAAATGACACCAGACACGACACTGTTTAGACCGTGCTTACTCGTTTAATTCTTAATTTAACGGATCCTCGATTATCCGTATGAATCCGCGAGTGTGCACATTACTTTATACTTCACGGTTGAGGATTTATAAAAAGTTATCTAACCGCAATTCTAACTTTGGTCTGCACCAACGAGACTTAAATAATTTCTTTCGGGATTAATTTGCAAAGAAGATTTTTAATTGAAACGTATTTAATGCAAGCATGCACTAATAATAATAATATTTTCTGATTTTTCTAGAAAATACCGAGGGATTAGAAACTGATGAACAATGTCGTTTGTTATAAATTTTAGCTAGTTGGAATTCTCCCTTGAATCTACAAAAATAACGTAAATATTTTCTCGCGACGAAATGGAACGTGTTCAAACATTGTTGTTCCGTCTCGCCCGTAGTTTGAGTGATTTCTCCTTTTCACGAAGCTTCGGTGATGCGTGCGATCTCCGTCGAACCGTATTCCGAGCGCGACGTTTCTCGGGCTGACGACGACGAAAATTCGAAAACAAGAGGAGTGTTCGACGTTTCCCGCGGAACATTATCTATAATTGTACGGCGGCGACGGTCGCATTGATCGATCACAACCTCCCGGGGGTTATTGACCGCGGGTACACGTCGAGCATCCAGCAAGGATGTATCCTCAATTATCCGGGAGTAATCGATGATCGTTCCTTTCGTTCATTAACAACGATAACGCTGATTTCTTCTTGACGATTTCTCCGTATTCGTCGTAAAACAACCCTCGTTTCGCAAGGTGTACTAGTGCACGCGTCGCTTCACCTGATATTTCCATTTCATAAACTTTTCCCTCTAATAGATGCACGTAGCCGGATGGAGTTAACAAGATGTAAGCCGATAGCCGGCGCATCGAACGGGACCGGATACCTCGGAACCATCGGCAACGAGAGAGCAATCGATAACTGCGTGTAATTATTATACCGCGTCATTAAAATCGCCGCACAGTGGCGGGCTGCGTCCACTCGAGCCCGCACACGTTCAACGTAATCCGAAATTTCATTTGTATCCCGACGAGTTCCTCTTGTTCGAGCCTCTCCACTATCGGCCACGAAACCCTCGAAATTTCGATCCGCATCGCGAATAAACGCCCGATGAATTTCCACCCTGTACCCGGAAACATAATCTTTCGTTAATGAATCACGGAATATCAATTATTAGGCGCCCGACCTTCTCGCACGTAAGATCGAATTCCGATCGAACTCATAATACTGTTTACTCACGCTGATTAGATTTCAATATTCCAATCGGCTACTCTTTCGCTACAGCCACTCTGAATAATGTTCTGGAAAACTTTCTTCGAAAATGTGGCGGATTTTCTCGCGAAATGAAAATTATCGATTACAGTGTACAGGAATTGTAATGTATACACGTTTGTTTCAAATATTAAAATCTGAGAAATGTTTGTAGCTTATAACAACGTTCACCGATTTTTATGAAATTTTCAACGTGTACACATATGATTTATACAGATCCATAAAATACACTGAATTGTAGTTACAACCTCGGATAAAACAGCTGGAAAAAGTGATTGAAACTTTTTTCACCAGTTATATATACGTTGAGTATAATTTTAGAAAAGTTATAAGTGGGCTGTGAATATTTATGCATTTATAGAAAAATTGAGTAGATAAAATTCAAAATTGTGGAAACATTGAAGATGTTATTTCTCCTCTTTTAATATCATTAGGAGAAGAAAGAACAATTAATTTAGTTTCTATTTCTTACAATCGATGCAGACAGGTGGACTGCGGATTTTTATGCATTTATTGAAAAATTGAGTAGATTGAATTCAAAATTGTTGGAAACATTGAAGATCTTATTTCTCCTCTTTTAATATCATTAAGGGAGGAAAAAAACAATTAATTTAATTTCTATTTCTTGCAACCGATGCAGACAGGTGGGCTGCGGATATTTATGCATTTATAGAAAAATTGAGTAGATAAAATTCAAAATTGTGGAAACATTGAAGATGTTATTTCTCCTCTTTTAATATCATTAGGAGAAGAAAGAACAATTAATTTAGTTTCTATTTCTTGCAATCGATGCAGACAGGTGGACTGCGGATTTTTATGCATTTATTCAAAAATTGAGTAGGTGAAATTCAATATTGTTGGAAACATTGAAAATGTTATTTCTCCTCTTTTAATATCATTAGGGGAGGAAAAAAACAATTAATTTAGTTTCTATTTCTTGCAACCGATGCAGACAGGTGGGCTGCGGATATTTATGCATTTATTAAAAAATTGAGTAGATGAAATTCAAAATTGTTGGAAACATTGAAGATCTTATTTCTCCTCTTTTAATATCATTTGGGGAAGAAAAAGCAATTAATTTAGTTTCTATTTCTTGCAATCGATGCATACAGGTGGGTTGTGGATTTTTATGCATTTATTGAAAAATTGAGTAGATGGAATTCAAAATTGTTGGAACATTGAAGATCTTATTTCTCCTCTTCTAATATCATTAAGGGAGGAAAAAAACAATTAATTTAATTTCTATTTCTTGCAACCGATGCAGACAGGTGAGCGACGGATATTTATGCATTTATAGAAAAATTGAGTAGATAAAATTCAAAATTGTGAAAACATTGAAGATGTTATTTCTCCTCTTTTAATATCATTAGGGGAGGAAAAAAACAATTAATTTAGTTTCTATTTCTTGCAATCGATGCAGACAGGTGGACTGCGGATATTTATGCATTTATTAAAAAATTGAGTAGATGAAATTAAAAATTGTTGGAAACATTGAAGATGTTATTTCTCCTCTTTTAATATCATTAGGGGAAGAAAAAGCAATTAATTTAGTTTCTATTTCTTGCAATCGATGCAGACAGGTGGGCTGCGGATTTTTATGCATTTATTGAAAAATTAAGTAGATGAAATTCAAAATTGTGGAAACATTGAAGATGTTATTTCTCCTCTTTTAATATCATTAGGCGAGAAATAACATTTAATTTAGTTTCTATTTCAATTATTTTAGTTTGCATAAAAATCCACAATCTAGTTATGAGTTATATGTTCTGTACATGTTCCCTGCACATTAATCTACTTATCACCAAGTCCGAAAGAATGAAGTTTCCCCAATTTGCTGCTCAATGTCTGGTGAACTATTGGAATTGTTTTCATTAAGAACAGCAGGAAGACTGACGTGTCTATAAACAGTAGCTTGAAAAATCTGTATAAAAAGAGCGAAAAATAATTCTGTGAATAATCAACGTGAATTATTTATCTTCCAGTGGACGGACAATCATCGTGGTTTCGCAGTCTGCTAATAACCAAACGTCCAGCCACACAATGTCAAAAGGTTGAAAGGGCTTCTATAGAGGTTGCGTCAGTGTTTGGGCAGACAATGTAAGGCGACGGCATGGTTTTGGCTGACAAGTTAACGAGAGTACATTCACCGTCCCGAAGTTTATCGCTTTCGACGGATTCAAGAAGCCACCGGAGATGCTTGTCGCCCGGCATTATAGCAACGTTTCTTTGCGCGAGGGAAAAAGGCTGAGAGCAGCAGTCGAACGAAGCCAGACCACAAGGGAAGGAAGTAAGGAAGGAAGGAAGGAAGGTACGAGGAAGGAAAAAGTAAGGAAGGAAGAAGGAAGGAAGGATGGGTAAGGACACCGATGATTTCCCTGGAGGGAGCGTCTTCGCGTCCTCCATCGCTTGTCTCTTTCTACTATTTCCTCGCGTGGTTCTAGCTTGGCCGTAACGTAGCTCAGCGTCTTAAACCGGGCAACGTCGTTATTTCGTCTATTCCGATGCTAGCAATTTCTCTCCGGCGTAGGGGACAGCCGGAAAGTCTAGCTCGCCTGAACAAATTTTAATATTTCAAACCGCGGACGCGGGACAGCCGAATCAGCAGTCGATCCTCTTACAGTTAGCCGCGGGAATTTCCTTTCGCCGAGAACTACGTGTACCGGGATAAGCGTGCGAGTGAAGCTGAACGTTGTAGGTAAAGCCGTAATCCAAAAGATCTCGATTCAATTATTGTTCCATCATCTCTAATTCTACAGCGAAGTCCCCTTGAACGAGATCAAATTATTCACGGAGTCTACTCCATTGCAATTTCTTCTATAAATTATTTTCTAATATTTTTATAGAGCTTGTAAAAATTGAATAGTGTTCGATCATCTTATTCTACTGTGAAGTCCTTTAGAACGTAATGAAATTGTTCATTATGCATTTTCTTCTATAAATTATTTTCTAATATTTTTACAGACACTAGTTTGTAAAAATTTAACTATTTTTCCATCATCTTATTCTGCAGTGAAGTCCTCTAGAACGTGATCAAATTATTCACTATACATTTTCGAGGAATAAATTATTTTCTAATATTTTTACAGACACTAGTTTGTAAATATTTAACTATTTTTCCATCATCTTATTCTACAGTGAAGTTCCCTAGAACAGGATGAAATTGTTCATTATGCATTTTCTTCTATAAATTATTCTCTAATATTTTTACAGACACTAGTTTGTAAAAATTCAATTGTGTTGGATCATCTTATTCTATAGTGAAGTCCTCTAGAACAGGATCAAATTATTCATAGAGTCTATGCCCATGCATATCCTGTGGCATGTTTTACAAATAAATTATTCTGATTTTCCAACATTTCTACAGCCCTAGCATCTTCTCTGTCAACACGGATCAATATCTTGACCAATATCAACAACTCAAGCCTGCATTATTGTTAAGTTCATGTCAAGATCATAATTAAGCTGTTTGACATAAGCAATAATATTATGCAGTAAAAAATCACAGTCTGAATAAAATCAATCTCTTAATTTTTATAAAGGGACAACCAGTTAAGTTTTACGGCTCGTTAGGTTTAGTATCGAAGAAAATGGTGGCTGGGAGAGCGAAAACTAAAATTCAGTTCCAGCATTAGCCGCTTTCGAATCGAACCACGGGTGAAACGAATGCATGAACAATGCACTGTCGATGAAACAGTAAATAGTAAGCGTTAGTTTCATTCGAAGGCACGCATGGTCAACGAAATTTCCATTCGTTTACACGAGCGATATCGCCTTCTTATCGGTCGCAGCAGCGGTCGCGGGACACGCGCGCGCGCATTGTTGTATTTCACCGACACCCCCATAATTCCTGTAATTTAATCTCGGATTACGAACACGGAATCGAGCGATTTTTCGAAACTCTATCGTCGTTGGTCGATAACGCGGCTGAAGTTCGCCACACACTCTCTCTCACTGCTTTCCCCCCGGCTCACATTTCACCGAATATTTGTTCCCGCAACATAAATAACATCGCGTGTCAATATTCGCTGGAATTAGACCGAGCGCGAAAGCCGAGCCTGTTACGCCTCGATAGCCATTGTGCCTTTCCTGTGGACACGCGTCCTGCGAATTTCGATAATTTCTGATTTCATTGCGCCGGACCCACAATTACGCGGTCGTTCGTCTTTTTTGCTCCGACCCTTTCGCTTCCAGCGTTCAGAAAATTCTGCTCATTGCTCATAGAATGCATTCGCCTATGTTACGTTTTTTGTACATTGGTTTTTGTTTTGCGAATTCGATATTCTGGAGTAACTGAGCTTTGTGTATACCGTTGATTCCAGTGTAAATTGTTTCATAACTGTTATTCGGAATACTGCAAGGGGACGTGATCAGTTTTAGGATAAACTTCACCATCTGGGAATAAAAGTTTTAAGCTTTTCGTTTATCAATCTTGTAGATTTTCACGAGATGTCTCCAATAATCCTAGATTGAACTTTAGGAATTCCCTGGTTCAACAATTATCTGTGTTTAAAGTTGAGCGTATTTTTTAGCGACACACTGTATATCTTCTTCGGTGAGAGGAAAGAGGCCTCGTGTTTCGCGTAAATCCGCCGAGCACTTTCATCCAACGTTATCAATCTATTTTTCGCCGGGTCTGGCGCAATTCCGAAAAGGAAGTGATAATTTGATCCTCTTTCGCATGAAAAGCCTCGCTGTGCCGCTGTCCTAGCCCATTTTCTCGGGCCGTTCACCTGCGGAAGTCTTATCTCGACGCGGCAGCCGCACTTCCGTTGCTCCGTTCGTCACCATCGAATCTTACACTCGCGCGAACCGCATACTCTCGGAAAATTTCCGGGTGGGCTTTTCGTCCTACTTCGCGTCGATCGTTGCCTTTGCATTAGCTACCCTAACAGTAACGTTCCCTGGGGACATGCTAATCAGAAACTTTTTGACCCAATGAGTATACAAACTGTTCCATTACATCCTTCTGTTTCGTCATCAGAGAGAAAACCATGATCATCATCTTCGAATCATCTCGAGTATTCTCCGTGCCCCACAAGAAGTCTCTTGCAAGATTCGTTCATTCTAGACGCACTTTTGGTTCTAGATGAATTATGAAGGTATGTGACATTAAAGCCCAACAATTGGCTGCGAGCGAGGATCCCCTTTGCCCCTCGTATGAGCCACCATACTTAAAACTAACTAGAGATATAGCTATACCTTTTTTTTAAAATAAAAGAAGTTGAAGATAGAAGATCAAATGGTCCAATGTATTGGTTCAGTGAGAAAAGAGTATGCTACCATCTATCAGCAAAAAGATTGTAGTTTTACATAAATTACAACTGTCCATAAATAAACAACGGCTTCAAGATTTTAAGAACAATATCCACTGGGATCTTGAGAACCTGGACTCACATCACCATGATCCCATATAGTCCAATATATTGGTTCAGTGAGAAAAGAGTATGCTATCATCTATCAGCAAAAAGATTGAAGATCTACATCAATTAAAACTGTCCATAAATAAACGACTGCTTCAAGATTCTAAAACCAATATCCACTGAAATCTTGAGAACCTGGACTCACATCGCTATGATTCCAAATAGTCCAATATATTGATTCAGTGAAAAAAGAGTATGCTATCACTTATCTGCAAAAGATGAAGTTCTACATCAATTAAAACTGTCCATAAATAAACGACTGCTTCAAGATTCTAAAAACAATATCCACTGAAATATTGAGAACCTGGACTCACACCACCATGATCCCTGTTTTGTCGCGTGCGTGGGTTTCGCGACTGTTCCGGATCTGGACCCGCCAAATTAATCTTGGGCCAGTAGTTCAAGAAATTTGGTTATGTGAAAGACGCAAAAGACATGATTGATTCGCGTGACAATGAATTACGTTAAAGAAGCGTTTCGTCCCGGACCTGCTAGTGGACTCATCAGTAAGGCTGATCTAGCAGGTCCTGCCTTATACGCGCGCAGAGTTGAATAATCCTAATCCGGATTGAATCGATATAATCAAACTGATGCTCGCGGATCTAATGAAAGATGCGATCCCGGTTTGACGCGTGTCCTGATCGCTGGACAATTGACTGATGCACTGGAAGTCTTTGGAAGTACACTTAATGATAGACAAGTACAACGGCCGGGCGTTGTACTTGTATATCCGCGGATTCAAATGACGCTTGTCCGAAAGCTAAGAAGGAACTGTCGGAGTTCGACTTCTTGTCCGAACGCGATGAAGAAAAACATGTACTGATTGGTTCTGCCGAAAGTTGTACGAACCAATCAGCAACCTCAAGAATGTTTAGACCTCCTTCTCGTAGCTCTGAAGGAGCCTTGGGAAGGAGGTGCAACAATGTAATGTGACTCTACTCTGGACGGACGCGGCTAGTCGTTCGAAGGGACCAATTTATGGTACATTGTCCTTTAAGAAAACCCAAACATCTGGCGATGTTTTCGAATGGTCGTCGAATGACCCTACTTGACTTAATCTTAGAGGAAGATTCTTAGTCACGAACGTACCATAAATATGTCCGAAAGAATTTCACGTTTTCTGTTCCGACGGGACGGAACAATCCCTAATAGTCCAATATATTGGTTCAGTGAGAAAAGAGTATGCTATCACTTATCAGCAAAAAGATGAAGTTCCACATCAATTAAAACTGTCCATAAATAAACGACTGCTTTACGATTCTAAAAACAATATCCACTGAGATCTTCAGAACATGGACTCACATCACCACGATCCTCGGCTCACCATGCACCCTCTGCTCCCCGCAGTCCCTACCGAGTTTTCCGTCGCTTCTTCCGCGCGTGTTTGTATTCAATTACAGGAAGGACGGGTTAAGCACGTAGCTGTAACGCGATAACTAGAACCTCCTTGGGTATCAGGCAGCGATCTGGAGTCTATCAAAAGAGCAACACGGTTAACGATCCTCCTCTCACGGCACGTAACATCGCGTGTTCAACGGCGCCGTGGGGATTCGGGTATCGGTGTGGGTGGTGCAGAGCGGCGAGGATCAAGATTCGCAATCAAGACGTCCTCGTCCCCGTCTTGAAGCGCCACACCTGCGAGCCATTATACCGTGAATTATGGTCGCGCGGGCCAGTTAAGACCGCGTTCTCGCGTTTCCGTAACCAGAAGCACGGCCGATTGGCTCGCGAATTCGCAATCCTCTCGACGGAGGTGGGGTGGATGGGGGTGGCAGACAAGCCTCCATCGAGAGGAGAAGAGGTGCGCCTGGAGTCGCGAGATAAGCGACTATGCAGGTGTTACGGGACGTTGCAGAAAGGGATGGTGGAGGAATGGGTTAGGTGAATGGAGGGTAGGACCTTCTAAGCGTCCATCCGATGCCGGCTCAGTCCCTGTTGAAAAGAAAACGATCCACCGCATTAAGAATTTGTACCCGAACTCCACCGCGTACGCGGCTGGAACGGCCTGATAAACGATTTTTCACGGGCACGCGGAAATTGGACTGGGAATACACGGGCAGGTAATGCGTTTATGTTTTGCGCATGGGAAATTGTACCGGCATTGCCCGGGAATAATGGTATGGTTGCGCGGTCGCTGAACCTTTATGGCATCGCGTTTGGAAAGTGGCGTGGGGAGCTTCGACCCTCGAGTGTTGCGTGGATGGGCTCGTCGAGCTATAATCTTTTGTAATATTATCGCTTTATGGATGATATCGGACTCCCCGGATTATCATCTCTCCGAGCGTGTTTTATACAAATGTTTGCGCCATTTTGTTTTACGGGTTCGACGGGTTTCTCGCAGTTCTTTCGTTTTGCACTACAATGCACTACAATTTCACCCATTCAGAATGTTTAGGTTAGTTTAACACGTTCGTCGCCACGTCACCCATATCTGGGTGACGGGTATGCTTCCGTGGAACTATGCCTAGTCTAGTTGGACCTATGATAATTGTGATAATGTTTAAGATTATTATCTGCTGTATTTATCAATATTTTTAGATATGTATTCTTGCTAACGCAGAAGAATTGAGTGATGGGGGACGATTTACATAGTTTAAGATATTTTTTTTTTAAATAACACATTTTAGCCAACAACCGTAGTCCCGTTGAAAGCACCGGTTCTCGTTAGATCACCGAAGTTAAGCAATGTGGAACGTGAACTGCACTAGGATGGGTGACCGTCTGGTAAAAAACCGGAAAGTGACCCACCCGGAGTGTTTTTCACGTGTTGTTGGCAAACGGTGGTTCGGAATCCACCATAAACAGTAGGTCCCGCTGAAAAGGCGATGGTGAGAGTGGAAAGAGGGGGAAGAGGATTGGTAAATGAATTTGAAACCCTGAGAGGACCAAATATCATGTTACAAAAATAACACATTTTTAACACGTTCATCGCCACGTCACCCATATCTGGGTGACGGGCATGCTTCCGTGGGGGCCCCGTCACTCAAATATGGATGACGCTCTTCTTGTTAGAGTTAATTAAATATAGGTTATTATACATTATATAGGATATACAACATAAAAATATTAAAAACACATTATACCGTTCTGCGTACCGACAGTCGAATTTGGGCCCACGGGAAACTTAGCCGAATTACGCTGGGCGAACAACGTGTTAAATGATTGAAAGAATATTTGATTCAACGCGTTCAACTTTAAACACTGTTCTGGTATTTTATCGGCGAATTTACAGAATTGTAGAAAAGCAAGTTCCAAATTTATGGTCAAGCTAGATGAAAATAACCTAAAGCTGATCGATAAAGCCCTATCTTCACTTTCCACCTACATATTTAATTTCACTTCCGGATGAAATCGAAGACACATCAACGATCGATAGAACACAATTTTTATTTTCCATCAAAATCCTCAGTCCAGCCATAAATGCATAAAACCCCTAGATCAGTATGATGAATCAGAACGTTTCCGGACGTTGCTTCAAATAAATTCGTGTTATCGATGAAATGTTTACGATCGCCGTTCGAGTATCGAACGTGCTAAAAATCGAGAAAGGGTGGCGTACCGAATCCCGCAGCTTACGTTTTCTCGACCGACTTCGATATTTCTCGCGGTCCCGTTCCATAAAAAATTCTCCCGTAGAAAATTTTCCCGGTATTCACGTCCGCAAAAAAAAAATTCAATATCATCCCCGAATCTCTTACAGTCCGGAGGATCAGACAATTTGGTAGTAACGATAAAAAAGGAAAAGTTGGAATACTTTTTATTCGGACGGTTGGAGCACAACGCCTCTCGAAAATCGTCGCTTCGATAAAGGATCCGGGGACCGGAGTCGACTGACTGTGTAACCGGAAGTTCGCCGATTCTTTTCGCAAGTGTTCCTGCAAAGTGGCGGCTGGGGGTTCACCGGTGTAAGTGATATCACGGGTCGTAAGCAGGGAAAGTCCTGGCGGTTCACGAAGATCAGGGTACAATGGATTCCGACGATTGCGGCAGCCGTGTTCTCGACTACGCGGAAAATTCGTATCTGCGGCCTCGTTTCGCCGGGGAATACCCGTTAAATAGAAGTAAGGAATGGGTGTCGTGTACACCGGTTCACGGGGGCCATGCTGATAAACAGGACTGTTAAGGGACGCCTGTTATTACCGAGGGGTTGGCGTCGAAAATAGAGATTTGCATTAGGAGAATATAATCGCGAAGGAGGTGGCACGAAAATTCAGTAGTACAGCTCAGTGACAAGTCAGAAGACCGAAAAGTTTTCGAAGATTAAGTAACGCAACTCAACGACAAGTTAGGCGGCTTAAAAACTTTCAAAAAACTCGAAATTTTGTATTAGCAGAATATAATAGCGAAGGAGGTGGCATGCAATTTCAGTAGTACCACTCAAGAAGAAGTCGGACATCCGAAAATTTTTGTTTTCCATAGTTTCGCTATTCTTACAATTTTCCATCTGACAGTAAATTAATGGCAAGTTAGTCTGGCGTAGATTCTTGTGGAAATCAGTAGTATAACTCAACGACAATTCAGATACCCAAAATTTTCCATTTTCCAAAGTTTCGTTATTGTTACAATTCCAAATCAGACAGTAACTCAATGGCAAGTTAGTCTGGTGTAGATTCTTGTGGAAATCAGTAGTACAACTCAACGACAATTCAGACATCCAAAATTTTCCATTTTCCAAAGTTTCGTTATTGTTACAATTCCAAATCAGGCAGTAACTCAATGGCAAGTTAGTCTGGTGTAGATTCTTGTGGAAATCAGTAGTACAACTCAACGACAATTCAGACATCCAAAATTTTCCGTTTTCCAAAGTTTCGCTATTGTTACAATTCCAAATCAGCACAGTAACTGAATGGCAGTAAGGAATGAGTGTCGTGTACACCGGTTCACTGGGACCAGGCTGATAAACAGGACTGATAAGGGACGCAAGCCGAGTTGTTCGAGGCTCCGCGTCGGTAGCGCCGGGACGCCTCTTATTACCAAGGGGTCGGCGTCGTTAAACCGGCGCTATCAGGCTAGATCATCTGCGCGAGTAACCTTTATACGTGTTTATACGCCTCGCTACAGCCAAAAGGCGCAGCCAATTTTACTACGGTCCGGCAG
The DNA here is from genome assembly GCA_916610235.2 of Lasioglossum morio. Classification (NCBI taxonomy): domain Eukaryota; kingdom Metazoa; phylum Arthropoda; class Insecta; order Hymenoptera; family Halictidae; genus Lasioglossum; species Lasioglossum morio. The sequence goes on along the minus strand of OU744325.1, from coordinate 6,001,698 downwards.
ATAGCGGCGCTTTCGCCAAACTATCGAACCCGGCCTCGCCCAAAGCTGATTCCCGTTGATAAGGAACCTCTCTGATCGGTCGGCAGCTATCATCTAACCTAATCGCGCGATTAGTATCGAAGGGGCCAGACCTCTTCTTTCGATCCTCATTTGTTTTCATTAAATTCTTGTATCGATTCAAACTTAATCCCTGAGTTGGATAGTGCGAGGTAGAATGAGTTGAATATCTTTGTTTATAATAGTGAGTGAAATAGGGATGATCAGTTTTTTGTGTATGCATCGAATGGACCGAACCTCTTCTTAGGATCCTCGTCTATTTTCATTAACTTCTTAGCTGTATAGCTTTTAGCAGCCTTCTAAAAATGTTCTCGTGGTAAATAATTAAATAAATATATTTACTACAGCAAATATTATAATATAAATTCCACAAAACGTTCAAATAAATTGAATCTTATTATTTCTATAATGCAACATGTACAGACTACTTGTAAAGCACAGTAGGTTTAACGTTAAAACCTTTTGTATTTAACATATTCGCACAAATTCTTATTTTAAGATTATAAATTAATATATGAGCGAGCAAAGAATGGGCATCCAGAGAAATTTTGTAATATTTATTATAGGAACAAGTTGTTGAAAGAAATGCACCCTTGAGCAGGACAGTAAAGTTCCTACTTGAATATCTTTGTTAATAATAGTAAATCAGTTAGTGATCACCAATGTTGCTTTCCAAACCCTGCGGCTGGACAATTCGGGTCATTGACCCCAAATTCGGTCCACCGAAAAATGCAGTAAAAATCCTAGCCGTGCGCGAGGTTTTGAAATCTCGAATTTCACGAGCTTCCACGAAAAGTGTCTATGCAACCGTAACAATCATCCCCTAAAAATTCGAAGAAACGGATCGCGTTCCGCCGAAAGAACAAAGTCCGACTATCAGGACCGGCGATCCCAAGAGCATCGTGAGCGAGGTGGAAAAAAAGAGGCGAGCGAACCGAAATAAATTCGGATTTGCGGTTCCGGTTGAGCAGTGAAGGGGGGGGGGGGGGAGCCGGAAGAGGCGAGCGGGCGTCTGCGGTGCCGGAATTTCGTCTCGCTGAAAACAACCAGGAATTTCGGCGAACGATTGCGAATAGCCGGGAAATAGGATGTACGTATAGTCGAGTTGCGTTTCATTCACGTTCCATCGTGAATTCCATTCTCGGTTAAAAGTCTCGACGGGGCCGTGGTAGCCGAGAATCTCGTGCGCCAGAGCAACGTTGGACAGAGAGAGAGAGAGAGAAAGAGAGAGAGAGAGAGAGAGAGAGAGAGAGAGAGAGAGAGAGAGCGGCGGTCGAAAACGGAATGGCGGACGTGGGGACGAGGAAGACAAAGAACGAGGGTAGAGGGTGAGCGGGCGGGGTGTTCAGAGGAGAAACGCTCGGAGTTGAATTGCAGCCGAGGGGGTTGAAGGGGGTTGGTCGCGGTGGTAGCTCGAACTTCATCTGCGTAACGATAATGGGGCAACGACGACGGAGGAAAACAATATGTAAATCGTTCGTTCGCTTCCCAATCAAAGTCAGAATCCGCGACGGCGGCTTCCGTGTCTTCCTAACGACGCAATCTAAATTCCGAAGGCGGCACTGAACCACGACGCCGCGACGCGCCGCGTCGGTATACGTCTTCGCTGGATGGAGAAAATTCACCGCGTTACCGTCGAGCTGGAAGAGGAGGTCAGAGAAACATTCCAGTAAGACGCGTCTCGCCTCGTCGGATGGAACTCGCGAACATCGAAGTGACTTTCGCAACTTCCGGTGATCTTGCTTGTCTCCTCCTTCCACCCTGCGCCCACCCCTCCACGTCCCCACCCCTTCGGTGATCCTGTGTCATCCCTCCAGGGCACACGAGAGAACCCAACCCGCCACTCTTTCCATTCCGCTATTCGAATAAGAATTGGATTTCATAGAAATGCAGGAACAGCTACGTGTACCGTTCCTGGGAAGACGCAGCCCTTCGAGAACGTTCCCGTATTTTCTGGTGATTGAACCGCCCCGACCTCGCGAGCTCGATCCATGCAGAGGATGCGAAAGCTTGTAAGTTTTCTGTGATAATTAGACTGCGAAGCTTTCTGCAAAATAGAAGTTTGATACGTCGATTGCAAGAAATAGGAGCGCAATATGCTTATTTCTGGAGGTGTGCCGTTAATTTAATTGTAGCACTTGATCCTGAAGGATTTCCGGGATAAAAACATATTGCTGCACTCTTTTGAGTAATTCTACGCCTTCTGTGTTTCGAGATTTTTTTACTGTTACAGAGGACAGAGAAATAACTAATTTCATTTTAGCAATTAATCCTAAAGGATGTTTCCGGGATGAAACATATATTTCAATTTTTTACGCCTTCTGTGTTGCAGAGGACAGAGAAATATCGCTAATCTAATTTTAACAATTAATCCTGTAGGGCTTTCGGGATATAATAGGGTGAAAATAATATAACACCATACCTCTGAATTTTTCCAATGTTTTTTTTTTTAATTCTTTGACGGTTTCAATTACACCTACTATTATTGTTACTATTATTTCGTTGTTTTTATCGTATAATACTACAGAAGTATTACAGTCAGCATGTTAAAAAATTGAATATGGTTACGTGCGAATATATCAAAACTGCAGGATCACCAGAACTGGAATTCTCCCAACAAAGTTAATAAACGTATCTGTTTTCAGAGAGCGTAAAGACCTTTAGTACAAAGCATGGTAGAGGTGTTCCGCTTCAAAGCTTGAAAATGCTGCACATTTTTTGCGTGTTTGTCTGCAACATTTTGATATTATTTTCGCCGGAGATAGAACAGCACGGAAATCCAGAAAGTTCAATTTTTTGCAGCCTACCAAAGTGGGGACTCAACAAAAATTCATACCTTAGAACAAGCCTTTGACAAAATATTGTTTCCGTTTGTTTGAACGGAACATAGTGAACAAGCGCGATGAGGAAGTACTTTTGCACATGGTCACAAAGAACGCGGAGTGTGTTTCGAGTGTTTGTAGACCAGCTGGAACGAGATTTTCAATTTCGCATGAAATGGATACACTTTTGTTTCTTTGAGAGCGCTGAACGAGCCCGGACAATTATAGTCTTTAACGGAGAAGCGCAGAGTTTTATCATTCCTCGAGCGTTTAGCATGTATCTATCAAGTAACCTCAAAAGTGCACATTTAGTGTTTATGTTATTTTAAAATTTAATTCTAGTATTTTGCACTACTCTAGCATTTTAACTCGAAAATTAAACATTTCCTTCGACCTAGCATAATTCCATTATATGTGATTTGCTTCATTTTGTGGATATGAAATAGATATAATACCTCATAATTATGAAAGTGGTTCAAGTCAAAATTAAACAGAAATGCGTTAAACAGTTATTTCACATCACATTCTTTTAAGCTAAATTAATTCAATGTAATTATTAGGATATTCTCAAAAATGAATATTAGTTCTAGTTATTTCAACATTTTATGAAATTTATTTAGTGTTAATATCCTTCTCCTTTAAATATCTCGAAACAAGAAATGTATATGTTTAACAATTAGACCACTTTCATAATTAAAAGGACAAATATTATTCCATAAAGTATTTTTGAAAATTACCATATTAATGATCAGACCTAACATTAACAAAACATTAACTATTCTATATTAACAACCAATACGATCGATAGAAGGGTATATTTAAGAGGACAAATGTTTAGTAATTCGTAAGATATTAATATAATGGTGTCAAGCAATTTTTAGTGATGATTTTGAGTCATTACTCGAGTGCTACGGGTTAAATAAACAATTAAAGAAGAAATCTGTATGAGATATTCGTATTCGGGCTGAGAATGCACGAAAAACAGAGGAGTCCGTACATCGTTGGCATTTCCGCTCGTACATTCGCGACGACTTCCTGTACCGATCGGTCTGAATATCGATCTGGTTACATATTCCGCCTAACTTGAGGCAACGCACGTGTGCCGAAGGTATTCTAACCAGAGCCGACTCGTGTCTCGGATTTTTCTACGAGCCAAAAATCACGCGGTACATAAAATTCACCGTCGCGGATCCGCGAGTTGGTCGCCGCCGCGTGTTCGTAACATATGCACAAGCTCGTCCTTAGAATACGGGCCAAGCCCCGTTGAATAATTCATGGCCGGCGCGTATACAGGCCGATTCGACTCGACATTTTTCCATTTTCGGCAAAAACCGTCGTCCCGTTCACTACCCCCCATTGTAAATTGAGATTTCAAATTGAAATCCACATTTAAGCGCGCACGGCCCACGTCGCGGGATCAAACGGCCCGAATATATTATTGCGAACGACGAACGATTACACACGAATGCTAGCACAACGGTCTTCATGCTTCCGGAAAAAAGATGCGAAACATTTCGAGGTTCATAGAAAGACGCAGGAACGAAATGTACGTCGCTCTTTTGCGATACAACGTAGAGAGAACAATGATGATCAAAAATTGTCGGCTGTCTGCATTGTCGTTGAGTTGCACTACTTAATTTTCGGAATTTTTTCGATCGGCTAGCTTTTCGTTGAGATGCACTACTGAATTTTCGTGGCATCTCTTTCAATATCATGTTCTCCCATTAAAGAATAAACTAATTTTGAAAACTTTCAAAAACCTCGATATTTTGTATTAGCAGAATATAATAGCGACGGAGGTGGCACGAAATTTCAATAGTACAACTCAATGAGAAGTCAGATATCCGAGAAAGTCTGTTTTACAAAGTGTCACTCTTCTTAAAATTCTAAATAGACAGTAACTTAATAACAAGCTACTCTGGAGTATATTTGTTTGCGGAAATTTAGTAGTACAACTCAACGAGAAGTCAGATATCCGAATAAGTCTGTTTTCCAAAGTTTCGCTATTCTTAAAATTCTAAATAGACAGTAACTTAATAACAAGCTACTCTGAAGTATATTTGTTTGCGGAAATTTAGTAGTACAACTCAACGAGAAGTCAGACATCCGAATAAGTCTGTTTTCCAAATTTTCGCTATTCTTGAAATTCCAAATTAATACAGTAATTCAATGACAATTTAGTTTGGCCTACATTCTTGCAGAAATCAGTAGTATAACTGAACGAAGAGTCAGACATCCGGGAAAATTTGTTTTACAAAGTTTCGTTATTGTTATAATTCCATATCAGACAGTAACTCAATGTTCTAATTAGTGGCGTACATTTTTTCGGAAATTCAGTAGTACAACTCAACGACAATTCAGACATCCAAAATTTTCCATTTTCCAAAGTTTCGTTATTGTTACAACTCCAAATCAGACAGAAACTCAATGGCAAGTTAGTCTGGCGTAGATTCTTGTGGAAATCAGTAGTACAAGTCAACGACAATTCAGACATCAAAAATTTTCCATTTTCCAAAGTTTCGCTATTCTTACAATTCCAAATCAGACAGTAATTTAATGGCAAGTTTAGGCTGGCGTAGATTCTTGTGGAAATCAGTAGTACAAGTCAACGATTATTCAGACATCAAAAATTTTCCATTTTCCAAAGTTTCGCTATTCTTACAATTCCAAATCAGACAGTAATTTAATGGCAAGTTTAGGCTGGCGTAGATTCTTGTGGAAATCAGTAGTATAACTGAACGAAGAGTCAGTCATCCGAAAAAGTCTGTTTTCCAAAGTTTCGCTGTTCTTGAAATTCCAAATCAATACAGTAATTCAATGACAATTTAGTCTGGCGTTCATTCTTGCAGAAATCAGTAGTATAAAGCAGCAAGAAGTCGGACATGCATATAAAAATTGGTGGTTCAATAAATGATCACGCAGACACTATTTATTATCACATGTCTTTATTTATTCTTTATAAGTTCATACATAAAATGTTCGTATTACACATGTACGTAGTGAGCAGAAAGTACAAAGTGAATGATTATCGCCAGACGTAACGTGTAGCCCGTCTAGGATCGCAGATTTCGGGAGACAGTGTGGGGTCTTTGCGGTAACCCGGTACGCAGTAATCCCGCGTGAAACGTGGCGAGCGCCGCGCCGTCGAAATTACACGAGATTCGAATCTCGTTCCGCGGTCTACGTACGTGCAGTCGCATTCTTGGGCAGATCAAACGGCGCCGTGTAAACGAATTCGTCGCGGTCTGGTTCGCCTTTGAGACGTCGGTCCGGGTAATCCGCTCAAAAGAAAGATAGGGAAACGGGTACGGGAGTGAAACGGGGGGCGAAAATCGTGCCGGAGCGCGTCAATGTAAACGAGAGAACCCCGCTCCATACGAACCCCCTTCTTCAAGTTGCCCCCGGAACTTTCTCATCTTCTTCCTCCTTTCTTCCGGCGGTTTGTCGGTTCTGAATGTCCGAGAGAAGGGCTAATACGGAGTGTGCTTCGAATGTTTGTAGACCAGCAGGAACGAGATTTTCAATTTCGCAAAGGATGGATACACTTTTGTTTCTTTGAGAGCGCTAAACACGCCGGGACAATTATAGTCTTCAACGGAGGAGCGTTGATGTTTTTGTAAAATTGATTTCCATTCGTAAAAATATTTGTGCAGATACGATCCACCTTTTGTAAATTATTATCATCCTTCGAGCGTTTATCATCCACTAACCTCGAAGTTTTACTGTTTATGTTATTATTATGCTATGGATCTTTATGCTTTCATGCCTTCTAAAAATGTTCAAAAATTGTTGAAACATAAACATTATCTCAGAACTATGAAGACGATATCATTGAAAACTAAACTTTCTTGAAATTTCCCTAAAAGTATTGAAAATTGCATGAACATCCGCAGTCTAGTTATTATAAAATTTAGTGATAGTGTTAGTCCTTTGCAGCCGAAGGTATTTTAACCATAAAATTGAAACGGGGCGTCAATGTAAACGAGAGAAAGATTTCCCTAAAAGAATTGAAAATTGCATGAACATCCGCAGTCTAGTTATTATAAAATTTAGTGGTAGTGTTAGTCCTTTGCAGCCGAAGGTATTTAACCATAAAATTGAAACGGGGTGTCAATATAAACGAGAGAAACATTTCCCTAAAAGAATTGGAAATTGCATGAACATCCGCAGTCTAGTTATTATAAAATTTAGTGATAGTGTTAGTCCTTTGCAGCCGAAGGTATTTTAGCCATAAAATTGAAACGGGGCGTCAATGTAAACGAGAGAAATATTTCCCTAAAAGAATTGAAAATTGCATGAACATCCGCAGTCTAGTTATTATAAAATTTGGTGATAGTGTTTGTCCTTTGCAGCCGAAGGTATTTAAGCCATAAAATTGACACGGGGCGTCAATGTAAACGAGAGAAACATTTCCCTAAAAGAATTGAAAATTGCATGAACAACCGCAGTCTAGTTATTATAAAATTTAGTGCTAGTGTTTGTCCTTTGCAGCCGAAGGTTTTTAACCATAAAATTGAAACGGGGCGTCAATGTAAACGAGAGAAACATTTGCCTAAAAGAATTGAAAATTGCATGAACATCCGCAGTCTAGTTATTATAAAATTTAGTGATAGTGTTAGTCCTTTGCAGCCGAAGGTATTTTAGCCATAAAATTGAAACGGGGCGTCAATGTAAACGAGAGAAACATTTCCCCAAAAGAATTGAAAATTGCATGAACATCCGCAGTCTAGTTATTATAAAATTTAGTGATAGTGTTAGTCCTTTGCAGCCGAAGGTATTTTAACCATAAAATTGAAACGGGGCGTCAATGTAAACGAGAGAAACATTTCCCTAAAAGAATTGAAAATTGCATGAACATCCACAGTCTAGTTACTATAAAATTTAGTGGTAGTGTTAGTCCTTTGCAGCCGAAGGTATTTTAGCCATAAAATTGAAACGGGGCGTCAATGTAAACGAGAGAAACATTTCCCCAAAAGAATTGAAAATTGCATGAACATCCGCAGTCTAGTTATTATAAAATTTAGTGATAGTGTTAGTCCTTTGCAGCCGAAGGTATTTTAACCATAAAATTGAAACGGGACGTCAATGTAAACGAGAGAAACATTTCCCTAAAGGAATTGAAAATTGCATGAACATCCGCAGTCTAGTTATTATAAAATTTAGTGATAGTGTTAGTCCTTTGCAGCCGAAGCTATTTTAACCATAAAATTGAAACGGGGTGTCAATGTAAACGAGAGAAACATTTCCCTAAAAGAATTGAAAATTGCATGAACATCCGCAGTCTAGTTATTATAAAATTTAGTGATAGTGTTAGTCCTTTGCAGGCGAAGGTATTTTAACCATAAAATTGAAACGGGGTGTCAATGTAAACGAGAGAACCTCGTTCGGTAGGAACCGCCTGTTCAAGTAATGCCCCCGGAACTTTCTCATCTTCGTCCTCTTTTCTTGCGGTGGTTTGTCGCGTTTGAATGTCCGAGAGAAGGGCTAATACAGAAGCGAGGCGCCGCGCCGCGCCGCGGCAACGACGGGGTTCAAGTATCGGCATATAAAGGCCCGTAACGTTCATAGGATGCCTGAAATTATCAAGGCAGCAATGGCGGGAGGCAGGGTCGGCCTGGCCGGCCTGACAAACGACGAAAAATTTAGCGGTAATCTCGGAGCCGACCATAGACGTAGTACGGAGGCAATTCCCTCCGCGCGCGCTCTCTCTAGACGTTGCTCGCTTTATGTGCGCCTCTTTGACTCGCGCACCAACAGCCTTTCCACCCTCTCGCGTGCCCGTGTTCGCCTCCTTTCGTGCCCCTTTACCCCTTTCCCAACTCCCGTTCGTCCCTGTCATCCATGGTATTCCTCCTCCCACGCGTTCAGCATCAGCTTCTCCCTCCGGGTCCTCCTGTGCTTTCATCTCGTGCCTCATCTTTCCCGTCCGGCTTTCTTCCGCGCCGGACCGGAGAGTCTGCACCGTACAATCGCCGGGGAAAGTTTCCGTCTGGAAATTTCGACGAGGATGCCTTTCCGCCGCGCGCAACCCCCGTACAATTCGCTACCATCAACCGCACCGTCTCTCGCTTTCCACCTCGGAAGAGTAGTAGAACTTCGCAGGGAATAAATTTTTCGACGATTTTCCCTCTCCTCCCGGTATTCGGCTTATCTTCCAGCAGCCATTTGTCTCGTTCTTGCGGGCTCGGAGGCAACGACGGGGAATATATTTTACGTCGCCGAGGGGGATGATGAAAATATTAACGGCAGTGGCGCACGAAAGCGAAACGGCCGCGGTTTCTTGCTGCTCGGGAAGCAAGAACAAAGATGACCGAGAATAATGAGGCGGCAGAACGGCCAGGAAATGCCGGGCTTGGTTTCTAACAGGACACGCTGCTGTTGCGTTCGTCTCTGCGTGCTCGGAGCGCATTTAACTGTAGCAAGACCGACAACAACTTTTTCCTCCGCGTCGTTGATAATTTAGACGAACCGAGAGGGAGAGAGCCCTTTGGTTTTGTTCGTGATACAGAAGTGCCTCCTTACGCTACAATTATTCCCGGTGCTGTCGGACGATTTGAAGAGCTCGTTTACCTCTGACCGTTCTACGCCGTTCTACGCCGCGCCGTTCTTCTCTATCCTTCCTCGTGAGCCTCACGATGGAAAATGGATTCCCCGAGCTCCATGCGTCCCGGTTTTGCGACTATTCCGTGCGCCGGGAACGCAATGGTATTTTTATGAGCCTCGTATAAGGAAACATCACTCGAAGACTCGCACTCGAAACAGCTCGCGAGAGACGTTGCCGATGCTATTTGCAGCCGACAGGGTAAACACGGATACCTGCAGGATAAGCGGAACAGCAGCGTGCTTCGTATTTGATCGCGTTTAGATCCATTTCGATCGGAATGGATGGAACGAAACACCAGGAGTGGTTCGTACACGTCGTTTTTGTCACGAAGAATATTTTTATAACGATTCTTGTGTATTTCTAGACTGCGGCTTGCATGAATTGAGGACCAACATGAATTAGTGCACTTTCAAATGGTAGATAAATTAAAAGAATGTGAGATCGTTAATTTATTAATTTTCACTTATTCGGGTCGTTAATGAGAAAATGTGTTAACGAATCCACTGATTTTCGAATGTGTTTGCAACATGTTTGCAACGAATTTGCTTGTTTTATTAACGATACGTTAGAATTTTTTGTTATCTACAAGTGTTTTACATACTTTTTTCGAAGAATTTTTTTGGAGTGACTTTTAAATAATCTCAGGATCCCTTTCAAGGTTGTATATTTCTTAGATTGCGGATTGTGTGGATTGGTGAAATGAATTAGTGCAATTTCAAATGGTAGATAAATTAAAAGAATGTGAGATCGTTAATTTATTAATTTTCACTTATTCGGGTCGTTAATGAGAAAATGTGTTAACGAATCCACTGATTTTCGAATGTGTTTGAAACATGTTTGCAACGAATTTGCTTGTTTTATTAACGATACGTTAGAATTTTTTGTTATCTACAAGTGTTTTACATACTTTTTTCGAAGAATTTTTTTGGAGTGACTTTTAAATAATGTCAGGATCCCTTTCAAGGTTGTACATTTCTTAGATTGCAGATTGTGTGGATTGATGAAATGAATTGGTGAAATATCAAATGGTAGATAAATTGAACGAATGTGAGATCGTTAATTTATTAATTTTAATTTATTGGGGTCGTTAATGAGAAAATGTGTTAACGAATCCACTGATTTTCGAATATGTTTGCAACATGTTTGCAACGAATTTGCTTGTTTTATTAACGATACGTTAGAATTTTTCGTTATCTACAAGTGTTTTACATACTTTTTTCGAAGAATTTTTTTTGAGTGACTTTTAAATGATCTCAGGATCCCTTTCAAGGTTGTACATTTGTTAGATTGCGGATTGTGAGGATTGATGAAATGAATTGGTGAAATATCAAATGGTAGATAAATTGAACGAATGTGAGAACGTCGATTTATTGCAGTCGTTAATGAGGAAAAGTAATGTTAAAGTGTCTTCTGATTTTTGTAATCGTTGCAGACATTTTTTATTTCTCTCTCTTATTGTTTCTTTCTTCCCAGATTTCACAAATTGAGCACTTGTTGCTGTTTTGACATACGAAAATATAGAAAATTTATTTATTTATTTATTTATTGATGCCAATAAATATTGAGATTATTGAGTGAAAAGTTCGGTGATCGTGTAACTCTTCTTGCAATGCTGATGTGAACAATACTAGATGATTTCAAAGCCGAAGAGAAAAGTTGAAGAATGGAAAATTTCGAAAAATTGTCTAATGCTATCTATAATATATTTAAAATGTTTAAAAATGTATAGGATCCAATTACACCCCTCTACAGGATTGAAATTAAAATAACTGTGCGCAGAAAGAAGGTTAATCGTATCATTTCCGTCATAGGTGTCAATTTAAAAGAAAATTGTCTAAAAATTAAATGATTCATTAAAGAAGTCTAAATTATTTTTAACCTTTAGCATTCGTGAATCAGAGCACTCGCCACTAAAAATAACAGTATCATTATCCAAAATATTGTTTACAAAGAAAAAGATTAACACAGAATGGAATTATTCTAGGTAGGAAGAAATGTTTGATTTTCGAGTTAAAGTAGCTCCGAATGCGAATGGTAAAACACAGATTTCAGAACGAAGATGAATTTAAAAAAAAAGGAACTGAAGCGTGGCATCAGTTTGGAAAAAATTCGTCCGAATTTGTGAAAGTTTGCAGCGTTTTTCATGAGACTGACCCCTTAAAAGCTAGCACGAGCATTGCCGAAAAGATGGTCGGGGAAAAACGGTCGGATGCGCGAAAACATCGGTAGAGCGAGAGGCTGAGCGTGCTGTTAGCTTGAACGCGGAAACAGGACTATGGTACAGGACCCGTGAGAGAAATGTTTTGCTGTATTGAGTTGATGCACCAACGATTCTATAGGAACATGATACGGCGGCCGTTGGTGGTGGCCGGAAAGCTCGCAAGCTTCGATGGTGCTCGTATGGGATCCGTTACGTTCCGAGGGAGCTGCTTTTAACAACGAAAAAGGAAACTATTTGGTTGTTACGCTAGTGGTTGTGCATTTCACTTTGACTACTTTAGAAAAGTAACTGATGCAATATTGTATGCGGCAGACATCATCCCATATAGGTTATACTCAATTTAGATAATGCGGATTTTTCCATAGTGAAATTCCAACGTATTAGTAGACTGCGGATTCGGTGCTTTTATCATAGAAGTAAATAGAAGAATTTAGGAATATGTAATTGTGAATTTACTGAAATTATTCGAGACAGAGAGTTTACATTTGGTTACAATACACGTATACAATATCTGATCTATCTAAAATTCGTTCAGGATCACCTGATATATAAAAATCAGCAGATTAAATTTATAAATCAACTAGCAAAACCTTGCTTTCCCCTTTAGGGGTAGTTTCTCATCCTAACAAAAAGATAGCATTCGAGTGGTAACTGAGGCATCAATTAACACTGCATGATTATTTAATTGGGATGAAAAAATTGAAAGGTCAGTTTTTGTGTTTTATTTAAGGGAAAACTATTTAAAAAATGAGGACAACATTTTCAGAAAAATAAACATAATTTAGTATGGTAAGAAAATACATTGTTAGTTTACTATATACCAAATTTGTTATCTGTATCAGATATGGTTCAAAATATTATTCAAAATATTGTTTCCATTATTAAACATGTTGGTATCTGTAGCAAACACATACTAAACATTTAAATATTCATGCAAAGAGAAAGTTAATATACAGAATGGAACTATTCTAGGTCGGTAGAAATGTTAAATTTTCGAGTTAAAATAGCAAAGGGTTAAATTAATCCAAATATACTAGAGTAGCTAACAAAAATTTTAATGATTTCGGCACCCAGGTTCGATCAGTTGTTACTACTACACTATTAAAATTAAGGTTTTAAATTCACACGGTATAAAACTTAATTTTGGATTATTGTTTTACAGACGCAATTTTTATAATTTTTCTTGAAAATGATCTAACAGGAGATCGAAACGTCGAAAAATAGATTATGTGATATTTTGCAAATAGTGTAGTAGTAACAACTGATCGAACCTGGGCGCCGAAATCATTAAAATTTTTGTTAGCAACAATTTACGATCGAGATAAATTAAAAAAAGAAAACATTTACACTAGAGTAGTTAAAGAAACTTGATATTTTTAATTATGGTACATCACACAGTAGCGACAGATAGTATACAGGAATGTTTTTGAGGTTCGGCTTTTTACTGTTTTGGATAATTATGTGTCATTTCTTTTTAATTGAACTCTTTAATTGAACAATGGGCGAATTCTTTCCCGAATCATCTGGCGAATGTATGCTCGCCAAACTATCTATGGAGATGCGACTCTATGGAGCTCAACCCCCAGCAGTTGGACATTACAACGTGCGCCCGGAATTATGCACGGCTTTTGTATTATTCCCAGGGCAGATCTGCAACGACTGCAGATCTTTTCAGTCTTGTCCGACCGGAGTCTTCTCTTGTTCCTTGAAAGCGAGCTTAGGCGTACATTTATTTTGCTTAATATTTCACGGAAACCGAGAAGACACGGAGCTCCTTCCCGTTTCTCTAGATAAGCGCTGGATGGATAAGCATTGTCGGCCCCTAGCATTTTTATTATTTTACATTGGTTCATAGTAAAAGATTGGTTTCTCAAATTTGATAGAAATTCTATGTTTTGCGATTTCATCTTAGCTCTGGAATATCTTATTGACTCGGCGATAATGCAGTAACTATAATTATACTGCGGAAGAAGCGACGAAACTGAATTCCGGAGTTCACCAAGTAAATTTAGGTTCCGATTTTATAATATTATGAGCTTATGCTTCATTATACAAGAGACTTCTGCTAGTAAACTGTATTACACAGGTTGGTATAGGTTATTATATTAGAAGATAAGCAAAGTTACAATATAATGTAATTAATGTTAATGGAGTCTACCCGAGACTACAATCATACTGTGAGAGGCTCGACAATCTCAGTACTGAACTCGTTATATCTATTGTATGTGTGTTAAGTTCTGGAATTCGTAATCTGACATTTATATTCATTGAACTGTCATTATAAGTATTTTATTTAAAACGCTCTTCGATTAATATAATTAATCAAAGATTATTCATCACTTATTTATGTATAATTACAAAGATATAGTATATAGTATATAATTAGATTATTATAAAATTATATTAATCAAAGAGCATTTTAAATACAATACTTAAAACTCAGTCACAGTCTTTACTTCTTTAAATGTTACTGTTCACCTTCTTAAAAGACTTCTTAAAAGCAATCATTGACTAATTATATTAAAAATAGAAACTGAAAATTTGAAAACGTCGACGTAGGATCATGAATAAAATTAATGGCGAGTCTCACAAGAGTGTAAGAACACTCAAAACAGCGTAAAGGGTCAACAACTGGGTTCATAAAAATTGCTGTCCCTCGATTTTGGTATCCAACAGTCGATTCGCGAACAGGAGCATCTTTCTCCCGGATAACGAAATATAACCGAAGCCCCTACCCAGTTCCCTCTACATACATGCTATACATGTATACCGTAGATGTTTGTCTTTTGAACTGGAAGCTCTCGGTAAAGGACTCGTCGAGTCTCTCGTGTGTTTGCACCTGTTGACATCTCCGCACTCTTGCGGGTAAACTTTTACTTTCTCCTCGACTACCCTCAAGACCGTTCGCCTACTCGAAGACTTAAGCGATGACAAAACGCTTGATCCCGAACAGAAAACGCATTTCACTCGGTTTTCTCGAACTTTCTAACTTCACTTGCAAATTTTAATTGAATTAAACCCTCATGCGTCCCTCGTGTCAATGTGACACACTTTTCCCAAAATAAATTATACTAATCTTTTAACGATCGTAAATTTTGTACATGCACTATATGATATCGGCGCTACAGGTTCGATCAATGATACAGAAATTAGCAATTTTGCAGTATTATAATTTCAACGTTTCCGTTCGGTTTCGAACCATCATCAAGAAAAGTCCGCGCCTGTGAAAATTAATGTAATAGAATTTGTTATTCGTTAAACTGACTATTTAATAGTTATAACAAATAGGTAGTTATACATACTTGCTAATTGTGAGAAAACAGAATGAAAATCAAAGTAAATGAAATGGTACTTGTCAATTAATTTTCACAGACGCGGACTTTTCTTGATGATGGTTCAAAACCGAACCGAAACGTTGAAATTATAATACTGCAAAATTGCTAATTTCTGTATCTTTGAACGAACCTATATCGCCGATATCATATAGTGCATATAAATTATACTATTCTGTTATTTGTAGGTAAATTTTCCGGAAACTTCGTGTGACTTTGATTTATTTAATGCGGAACACATAAAAGAAAAACCTAAGAACAGTTTCACTAAAAAAACATTGAAGTTTTTTTTCTTTTGTGTCGTTGTGATGAGGGTTAAAAATATCTTAAATTCTCAGAAATCCTTAACTCTGTCTCTCTTCATTTTCAGTGAATAGAAATCTCTATTCAATTACTTAATGTCTGCTAAACAATTGTAGTTGTCAGCAGTTCCATTACTCGCAGCAGAAAGGCTGTCAAATTGCCTAGCAAAATTAGTTTCCAAAACTGTGCCCGGTTCGGTGATTTTGTAAAGGTAATTACAGGACGGGTACACCGTGTTCGAGGACTATTGTTTGCCGGAGAAATCGCATCTCTTCGAGGAGCGGCTCGAATACCGATCGAGCAATACCAATGACGAGGAGAATACCGTTCCATCTAAGATACCAAGCATTTGTCCTTCCTCTCTTTTCATCCCCGGTGTTTGTTTGTGCTGGTAGTCTTGTTAGAGGCACGCTTGAATACTTCTAACGAGGAACGAACGAGAACGAGGGGATAGACGACCGGCCAAGGTAATCCAAAATATATTACCGGGGCTTTGTACCTTTGTACCTTTCGCAAGCCACCCCCGGAGTCGTCGTGCGCTCAGCAACCCCCACTTTCATCCCCACTCTCACGTTTTTTCCATCCCAGCTTCCCTCTTTTTTCCATAGTCTCTCGCCCCTCTCTCTCTCTCTCTCTCTCTCCCTCTCGCTAATTCTGGAACCGGGCTCCAACCCCTTTCGCCCTCGAGTTATTACCGCGCCAGGACCGAGGACCGCAACCCCCACACGCATAGATAACAGCTTGGCCACGCTCGAAATGAATTCGAATCGCGTAGAATTTAAAAAAACCCGAACGCCGGAACGGAATGGAACGTGCGCGTACGCAGGCGTGTGTGCCGGGTACGCGGTTCCGCAGGAATACCCGGCAAGGATTCCCCGTCCTGCTCGATTTTTTATCACCACGCCCACCGGCCACCCGCCCGCCCGCGTGCACGACGAACAATCGATAAAGCTCGAGATTTATTTTCAGGAACGATCCACTGTTCCTTAGTTGCGCCGCTCGCTGAAATAATTAGACACTATTACGTAGCGGACAATAGTTTGAACACCGAACACAACCGTTCTCTGTATCTCGATCGACAATTGTTCAAAACTACAATTAATGTTATTGGCGCACTGGTTCGATCAATTGGAGACAATAAGCAAATTTGCAAAATATCACATGAAATTTAATTCAACGTTTCGGTCGAAATTTAGACCATTTTCAAGAATGTAAATTTTCCGTATTGCGTCTGTAAGAATTTATTAATTAATTAATATATGATTAGGCAAACGCCTTCCCGAACAAGCAGAAAACACTAAGGTATTAAAAACGAAAAACAAATGTATAAACTCACTTGCTTAGAAAAATGTACTAATTTAATGTACATTTTTAATTATTTAATTTAATGTAATTTAAATTAGTACATTTTTCTAAGCAAGTGAGTTTATATATTTGTTTTTCGTTTTTAATACCTTAGTGTTTTCTGCTTGTTCGGTAAGGCGTTTGCCTAACCATATATTAATTAATTGATAAATTCTTACAGACGCAATACGGAAAATTTACATTCTTGAAAATGGTCTAAATTTCGACCGAAACGTTGAATTAAATTTCATGTGATATTTTGCAAATTTGATTATAGTCTCCAATTGATCGAACCAGTGCGCCAATAACATTAATTGTAGTACTGAACAGAACCTGCATGAAAACTGACTGGCTTTTGTTGTTTTGTAACAGTGCTGTGCCCAGCATCCCTTGTCTCTACACGGTGAAACATGTAGTGTGGCAACACCTGAACATCAGGTAAATATTTTCCTGTATTTCCTATGATAGCCTTTATAATCGTGTGCTTTGGTATTTATTTCTGTGTTGGTACGATTGTGTGAGACCTTTATGCCATTCTAGAATGAAAGTTTAAAATAACAATCGAAAGATATAATAATATAGTCCAATCCCATTAATTATTATATTTGGACTGCGGATCAATATGCAAAATAGAAATAAAGAATGGTTAATGCTTTCGGCGCACGATTCGATCGTTCATTACTTCTTATAAAGCACTTTTGCAAATTATCAAATTAAATCGACTTTCGATCTATGTTTAGATCATTTTCAGGATTTATTTGAATTACTTATGTAAAACAAATCCTGTGTAAAACCCAGAAATCAAATAAATCCTGAGAATGATCTAAACATAGATCGAAACGTAGATTTAACTTGATGTTTTTCAAAAGTGTTTTATAAGATGTAATAAAAAGTAGTATAAAAATAGATTTCATCCCTTAACGATTTTGTTACGTTAAAAGTAACATTACAATTTTTCTTGAACTTTTTAAACCTTTTACTGTTTTATATTTCATTTCTTCATGAATGCATCACGATGCGCAGTGTATTTATATCGTATCACATTATAATGTTTTTAATTATTGTACTGTACTTTTATGTTGTGTTTGTTAATACATCATTTGCATTGAAGCATAGTGGGGGAGAAAGATTGTCATTTGTGTCATGCCAATCGGCTGATGATCATTCTATTTCATCCAATCTCGATATAATCTGCTGTCGATCGCTGTCACTGTCTACGATCAATGACGACAATACGCGTGATGGGTGTATGCAACGTTGTCCGAAGAGGCGTGGTTTGTTGTTCACCGATTTGTTTATGTTCAAGATGTGTATGTTCAAAATCCGTGTAGGAATGAATTTATCTTGATACATACTTTCATGTGGTAGAAACAATATGTGTAAATATTCCATGAAATGTTTTTTTCCATTTCTTGAAGAAATAGAAATTGTTTTCTAACAGTAAAAAAAATTGAAGAAAGAAGAAAGAAGCTATCTATCGATAGCTCAAACTCTGAGCGCTACAAGAATAGAAATATGGCGACCCAAGACTCGCCCTTATTTTTCCAACTCGGTGTTCAACATGTCCCTAAAATGTAAACTAATGAAAGGACCAACGGGAAATTATTTCTACAATTAAACTCCCGGTCTCGAGGTCCAGTATTGAGATTCGTTTTGCAAAAGCAAGTTTCTTACGCGAACTCTCAGCTTCAGGAAGCGGATCCGGTGCCGAATGGCTGGCAGGCGACGACGCAGAAACGGCAGGTGATTCGGAAAAATAAAACTTTTTATGCTCGGCCGCGATCCGAACGTCGCAACGGAAATGAAAAATGTCGCTGCCAGTCGTAAAGTTAAATTAAGTCTTGCCCCGAATGTTCAGCGCCGGGTAGCCGTTTTTGTCGAACGTCTGGGTCAGATCTATCTATCCCCCTATCGTTTAACCCTCTCGGTTAACTATCCGCCCTCATCCGGTACCACCCTCCGTACTCACCCTCTGCACCGGTGGCAAAACGAATCGCACGGTTTATATTACAGCAATGTTGCGTTTCAGTATCGAAAACGACGGATCTGCCGCCGGTATTGATTAACAATTAAACCGTGTCGCGTTGTATAAACGCGCGGATTAATCGTTGGTTCCGATGCATTCTTTGGGTTCCTGTACAGTGGCAATGTACGTGGGCGAACTTTCGTTATTGTGTGTCTGCTTTCGGTTATGTACGAACATTCGGTTTTGTAAATTTCAAGTTGAAATTCAATTTGAATTTATTGTGGAATTTCAAGTTGAATTTCAGGTTGAATTTATAGTGGTATTTCAAGTTGAACTTATAGTGAATCTTCAAGTTGAATGTATAGTGGTATTTCAAGTTGAATTTATAGTGGAATGTCAAGTCGAATTTCAAGTTGCATTTCAAGTTGAATTTATAATGGTATTTCAAGTTGAATTTGTAGTGGAACTTCAAGTTGAATTTATAGTGGAATTTCAAGTTGAATTTATAGTGGTATTTCAAGTTGAATTTATAGTGGAAGTTCAAGTTGAATTTATAGTGGTATTTGAAGTTGAATTTATAGTGGAACTTTAAGTTAAATTATAGTGGAATTTCAAGTTGAATTTATAGTGGAATTTTAAGTTGAATTTCAAGTGGAACTTCAAGTTTAATTTATAGTTGAATTTCAAGTGGAATGTCAAGTGAAATTTCAAGTGGAATTTCAAGTGGATCTCCAAGTGGAGTTTCAAGTGGAATTTCAAGTGGAAATTCAAGTTAAATTTCGAAGTGACATATACAGTTACACATAAATAGAATTTTTTGCAAAATGAAAACATTAACTACCAGACCTAAGAGCTACATGTCTTCTCATAATAATTATAACCCGTTGAAAGTAAGGTTAACATTCGCTCTGTGTATGGTGTGTAAATGCACCTCGTTGACAAAAATGCAAATAAACAGTTGACGAAGATTTCCAAAACTTTTCTGCGAATAAGTATTGTATATTTACCTTTTAATAACTCAGTAAAATTTCACAAATACTTGAAACAGAGAAGACAAATTTTATCTTTCATTTTGCACAATTAACATAAGAATATCAGTGCACAGAGAGAAGATTAATCTTCACCTTACGGGACCAAAAATTTTGTTCTTTTTTCTTTGTTCATTTTTCTCTGTTTTTTTTTTTGAGACAGCTTTGTCAAATACACCAAGTCCCAGCCTGCACTAAAGCGAAATGAAAAAGCTTCAGCTGTGTTGAGCTTCGAGAGACTTGACTTTGTTATTCAGTGAATAAACGAGAACTATCCTCTTTCAACTAGAGTTGATCGAAAGCGTATATTCGATACGTTTCTGATCGGTAAACGAGACGAAGCCACTCGAACCCCAGAAAACCGATGAAAGTTAATAGCGTTCCTCCTTTGTCGGGACCCTTATACCTAAGTATTTCCTAGCGCGTGAAAACTGTTAAATACCGAAGTAACTACGTTCCCCTAAACTAGCTGAGGGTTTTACGTTTCACAGTGTCGCATTCTATGTAACGAGCTAAATGGGAAAGCGGGTGCAAGTTGATAGGTGCTCGTTGACCTAGATCCTGGTAATTCGAAGTGACTGGAAAGATCCTTGCCGCGGGGATGGAGAACCAAAGACGGGTAACAGTTGACTGTTAATACGCATCGGAAACTATAATGCTCGAACAATTCTCAACAAGTTTCTCTGCTTCCCATTGAAGCCAGCTTGCGGTATAACGTTACGCTTGTTGCAGGGCGCAGTTTAAATTCGAACTTCTGAAACACGAGAGGCTAGTTGTTTATAAATTGGAAACGATAGTACCGCGAACAGCAAACGAGAAGCTTTCGTGGATATTTACAATAAATATTAGCGAACAACAAGAGTTAATAACGTTCATAAAATAGTTAATTACGTAATGAACGTTATTTTGTTGAATACTGAATTTTAAGAAATTGGAAACAAAGAAAATCTTGTTTTCAGTGATAGTAGACGTTGTGCATCTGACGTGAATAAAAATTGCACTAGATTCAGTCGAATATTCCGATTCATTCTTTGGGTTCCTGTACAGTGGCAATGTACGTGGGCCAACTTTCGTTATTGTGTGTCTGCTTTCGGTTATGTATGAACATTCGGTTTTGTAAATTTCAAGTTGAAATTAAAGTTGAATTTATTGTGGAATTTCAAGTTGAATTTATAGTGGTATTTCAAGTTGAACTTATAGTGAATCTTCAAGTTGAATTTATAGTGGTATTTCAAGTTGAATTTATAGTGGAATGTCAAGTTGAATTTCAAGTTGCATTTCAAGTTGAATTTATAATGGTATTTCAAGTTGAATTTGTAGTGGAATTTCAAATTGAATTTATAGTGGAATTTCAAGTTGAATTTATAGTGGAATTTCAAGTGGATCTCCAAGTGCAGAAAACATAAGAGTTAATAACGTACATAAAATAGTTAATTACGTAATGAACGTTATTTTGTTGAATACTGAATTTTAAGAAAGTCGAATCAAAGAAAATCTTGTTTTCAGTGATAGTAGCCGTTGTGCACCTGAAGTGAATAAAAATTGCACTAGATTCTGTCGAATTTAATATTCCAGCACTTTTAGATTTCCTCAAAACGTACAAATAAATGTTACAAATAAAGCTCAATTTGTTGGTATAGAGTGGAGACAGCATCGCGGAATCTTTGTTCGGCTATTTCTAGCGAACGTACATTGACTAAATTATTTCTAGGGAGCGTTTAATTTAAGAACGAGAAATTTGATCAGATCAACGAGCGTCTTCCAGTTTGGCAAACGAATTGACTTATTTCCGATGGGTTCTTTCCGAGAATCAGCGAGTCGTTCGTCCAATAATCATGGCTGGGCGAGATTTATTTTCTCGTGTCCGGATTAAAATTAAACCAAGGTTGACGACCCCTCTAACAGTTGACGCGCTGCAGATGCAAGCTCGCGACATATTAACAGTGGTGCACACATACGGACATGCACACAGGCGCGATTTTCCTGTCGGTCTACCGTGTTAATTCGCCCGCTCGAACAAAAATGCGAGAACACGTCAGCGGGGCAATTAGAGCACAAGGACATTACTTCCACGGCGCGCGGGGGAATAAAAAAAAAAAGAGCTGAAAACCAGAAATTCTGCTGTGCCCCATGGTCAGTCTTGTGTAAACTACAACGGCAGTCAGAGATCAAAGGTAGCCAGGAATTTGTACGGGGAACTGGGTCACACGGCGAAATCAAATATCATCAGTGTATAGTAAAGTAATGGCGGACCGACTCTCGCAGAACCAGAAACACAATACTTTCACATCCCTGTTGCTGGTGGTGATTTAATTAAGAACCTCAATTTAATTAATTCTGATATTATCAGGATGGTCCGGCCAGTCATTCGATCGGGCAAGTCTTGCTGCCTATTTACAGTCGGAACAACGGGAAACCCACCGGGAGGGAAATGTAATTAACAGTAAATTTTCATCGACACCGCACTGTTCGAATATTCAGCGATGTCCAGATATTTGCGAGAGAGGTGTGCACGATATTTTTGAAAAATTCATCCCCATTAACGCAGGCTGCATCCCTTCAGGGGTAGCTATTGACATGGTACTGGATTCAAGTGAAAAACATTCTTATTTTCTCGTCACTTGACAGGATTTTATGCATTTTTTACAAGTAAAAGTAGGTGTAATTTAAAACACATTAGTGTTAACCTATTAAATATATTTCGATACAGAAAATAAATTTATATTTTATTACAATATGTTGCATTCTCTGCCTCAATATGTTTGCAACATATTCATAACGAATTTTCTTGTTTAATTAACGATGCATTAGAATTTTTCATTATTTACAAAAGGGTTTCTTTAACCCATTAAATATATTTCGTGACAGAAAATAAATTTATATCTTATTACAGTATGTTTCATTCTATGCTTGAATATGTTTGCAGCATATTCATAACGAATTTGCTTGTTTGATTAACGATACACTAGAATTTGGTAAATATTTACAACAGGTACACGCACTCCGATTTTGATGAAATTTAAATATGTTATGCAGCAACACATTCTGAACAACTTTTTCCTTTTCCAATATAGGGAGGACGCTTTTAGTTTTTAGGATATTTCAATTTTTCTGTATTGAATTTTTCGTATTCCAGCACGCTCCGCGGCAACGTAAGCCTGTTCCGGTGCGGCGTTTGTTTACATTATGACGCTGTAGAGATGAGAGACAAACATGGGGGGCGGAAGGAGCCGGCCTAACACCACACACACCCACCCAGTGCTTAACACACACCCAGTGTTTCTAAATGTTAATTTCATAACGGAAACCGGTAATTGTGCATAAAAGGTCCCACCTCACCGATTTTGATAAAATGTGAATATGTTGTAAAACTCAACATTCTACAAATGATGATGAATTAGTATTAATTAATTTTCGAAACTACTCCTGGATTTTCGAATGCGTGCTCTCCGCCCCCGCTGACGACCTAACCCAACCCATCCTCTTCACATAATCTTCCCATTGCAGATGTTATCCAGAATTTAGTCTTTTTAGAATCCTTTTCACTTGCCCCGACCATTATTTCGGGGAAGAGGCAGTTGTTCTGGGTTGGGTTGGGTTAAGTCGTCAGTGGGGGTGGAGAGGGCCGGCCGAGAGGCCGGCCCAACCACGCATACGAAAATCCAGGAATAGTTTCGAAATTTATTAATTAATACTAATTCATCATCATTTGTAGAATGTTGAGTTTTACAACATATTCACATTTTATCAAAATCGGTGAGGTAGGACCTTTTATGCACAATTACCGGTTTCCGTTATGAAATTAACATTTAGAAACACTGGGTGTGTGTTAAGCACTGGGTGGGTGTGTGTGGTGTCAGGCCGGCTCCTTCCGCCCCCCATGTTTGTCTCTCATCTCTACAGCGTCATAATTTAAACAAACGCCGCACCGGGACAGGCTTACGTTGCCGCGGAGCGTGTAGAAATACGAATAATTCAATACAGAAAAATTGAAATATCTCGAAAACTAAAAGCGCCCCTCCTATATTGGAAAAGGAAAAAGTTGTTCAAAATGTCGAAATCTATAACATATTTAAATTTCATCAAAATCGGAGTACGTGGACCTGTTGCAAATATTTACCTAGAATTTTTCACTATTTACAAAAGGATTTCTTTAACCTATTAAATATATTTCGTGACAGAAAATAAATTTCTATATTATTAAAGTATGTTGCATTCTATGCCTGAATATGTTTGCAGCATATTCATAACGTATTTAATTGTTTGATTAACGATACATTAGAATTTTTCATTATTTACAAAAGGATTTCTTTAACCTATTAAATATATTTCGTGACAGAAAATAAATTTCTATATTATTAAAGTATGTTGCATTCTATGCCTGAATATGGTTGCAGCATATTCATAACGAATTTGCTTGTTTGATTAACGATACGGATTAGAATTTTTCATTATTTAAATACGCGTTTTACATCCTTTTTTAAAGACTTTTTTTGGAGAGACTTAAATGATCTCAGGATCCCTTTCAAAGTTGTACGACATTTTCAGGACACCCTGTATACAAGTATAATTAAAAGCTAGTTTACAGACTGTGGGAAGAGCTTCTTCCATGCTCTCAAAAGAATTGTTCACGTTCTGCTCTTCTGTTGCGAGAACCATTAAATCCCTATAAAATAAAAAGCATAATGTATCAGACCTTTAGAATAAAAGAGCAGAGTGCATTCGACAGTAATCGCGCGCTTCTTTCATTAGACGCATAAAGCCACTTCCATTTGTTAAATTAGATGCTATGAAAAGAACTCGTTTTATAAAGACGTTTTAATGAAAGCTTCTTCCAGGTAAAACTTTTGCACCGTTATACAGGGTGTTTCGACAAGTTTTCGGAAAGTTTTTGTAAATAAAACGTGCTTTAGAGGTTTAGCAAAACTTTCATTGGATATTATGGCAAGACGTTTTATAATGAAGTATGTCAATTCCCCGATGTTTTACAATTAACCCCTTGCCATATTTTAACGAGCCAAACTCGTCATGAAGATGTTAACAAAGTCTAACAAATATGAATGCTACGCGTTTCTTTTAGATGAAATAAAGTTTGATAAGCATTAAAATAAATGTAGCCATATAAAAGATATCAATTTTCTATT
This sequence comes from Lasioglossum morio, assembly GCA_916610235.2. NCBI lineage: Eukaryota > Metazoa > Arthropoda > Insecta > Hymenoptera > Halictidae > Lasioglossum > Lasioglossum morio. The sequence goes on along the minus strand of OU744325.1, from coordinate 5,976,877 downwards.
CCCTTCAAAGACATTTTTGAGGATAAACATGTTTTAATCAGGATAGCTGTAAAGATAATGGTATGGCAAGGGGTTAAGTATGACTATTATTGATGAGGACAATTTTTTTATTTCGCATGACGATCCGGTGTCTAGTTGAAACAGTTTATGCTAACCTCCAGAGGATTACGTAATGATGGAGTCGTTAGAAAATTCTTTAATCCTGCGAGGCGATGATCGGTGTAATAACAATGTCATCGCATCTATTCATTTCTGCCATCCGATATCACAGTGAAACGATAACCGGTAGCTAAGGTATTAACCTCCTCTCTGTATACTGTTATTATAATGTTAACACCAGACAAATGACCAGTTTATGGTTTCTCATTTTACAATTATTAAAATTATAATGATACTTTCACTTGAAATGATTCTACACATTTTCAAATTTACAGAAAGTTTATATAAATTCTGTGCTATCATTTTTATAAGTTAATTGGACGCCATACATTTTTGGAGCAAAGAAAAATTTGTTTGCGTAAGCATTTGTGAAATGTAATTAATTAAAAAATTTTTAATTTTGAAAGTTTATCGAAATTATCTACTCGTCAACTGTTTATTTCCGTTTTTGCTAGCGTGGGGTGCGTTTGCACCCTATACACGGGGAGAAGGTTAAGCGAGCTTGTAACGCGCGTCAATTAGAACAGCAAATCGCGTTTCAAACAGATTCGTCAAACGGTAATTAGCGTATTCGTAAACGCTCGAAGGACGTTCTTACCTGTGCGCGCGAGGTAAGAGCATGAAATGAATTTCATAACTTTAAACTGGATGACGTAAATGGAACAAATGAGCATTTACATCCATGGACGCTTCGTATTTACCGAGTATTAAGACAGTAAGTATACGGGTAAATACCACCGCGAGTAATTACAGTGAACGTCCCCGCCTAAATATAATGCTTCGAGCCAGAGTATGCTAAACCCTTGTAGCAATATAACCCGCGCGGAATGCAAGCTACGCGATTAAACACTTTGCTAGGGTAAAACGGAACAGAGATACGACGTCACCGAAATTTTCTGACGACGCGTCGAGATGACGAAAATCATTGAAACTTCCTTAGCTAGGATTTTATCGATTTGTACATTTTCATTCCCATTCAATAATATAAATCGTATCATTAAGAAATACACGATCACCTATATAATTATGCGATCGACAATTATTAGTATATTGCGGATTTTTGTGTAGAATAACAAGCATAAGCTTGGCTAGATTTTAAATCCAATTGGATTGATTTAAAAATTATTGATAATTGCTTAGCTCGCATTTTATTAATTGTGCATCTTCATTCATATTTAATAATGTAAATCGTATCATTAAGAAATACATGATCACCTATAATTATACGGTAGAAAATTATTCGTAGACTGCGGATTTTTATGTAGAATAACAAGCATAAGCTTGGCTAGATTTTAAATCCAATTGGATTGATTTAAAAATTATTGAAAATTCCTTAGCTCGGATTTTATCAATGTGTACATTTTCATTCACATTCAATAATATAAATCGTATCATTAAGAAATACACGATCGTCTATTGTTATATTGTAGAAAATTATTAGTAGAGTGCGGATTTTTATGGAGAATAAGCTTGGCTAGATTTTAAATCCAATTGGATTGATTTAGAAATCATTGAAAATTCTTTAGCTCGGATTTTATCGATTTGTACATTTTCATTCACATTCAATAATATAAATCGTATCATTAAGAAATACACGATCGTCTATTATTATATTGTAGAAAATTATTAGTAGACTGCGGATTTTTATGGAGTATAATCTTGGATAGATTTTAAATCCAATTGGATTGATTTAAAAATTATTGAAAATTCCTTAGCTCGCATTTTATCAATTTGTGCATCTTCATTCATATTTAATAATGTAAATCGTATCATTAAGGTCGATAGTTGTAGTCTCTTGTGGTCCGAAAATAAGACTCCTTCGGCTTCGGCTGGCATTCTCTCTGTTATCCGTCGAAAGAGCAACTAAAAGTGATGAAAAATTGACTCCACTCGTTGAGCCGTGGCAGAGTTGCCGGAACTTCCGGCGACTTTTCTCTTCTTCTTTCGCGAAGAAGAAAAAAGAAGAAAAGGAAAACTGTCCGGTAGGCGAAGGAACGACGGGGGTGGATGGGAGCGGGGGATGGAGCCAGAGGCTAAAAAAAAATGGAGGACAAAAAGCCAAAGAGGGCAGACTTAGAGTGTTCCAGTTCGACAAGCAGAAGAGAGAAGTTTCGGCTCGTTAGTAGTTAGAGGAGTGGATGAAAAGCACAGAAGAAGTAAGATTTTTCACTCGATCCCGTCGATTCGCGTTAACGTGCCGTGGCCCGGCGAGACACCGATTTTTCCAATGGCGTCGCGATCCACCGGGTTTAATTAAAAATTATGATAAAGAGCGTGCCAGCGGACTGCGGTGAACGTCGAAGACGAATTATTCCGGTGGGCGCGGTATCGAAAATCGTTAAATACCTATCAAACAATTTTTCGTCGACGCGGGGCCAATTTATATCCGCGCAGGAAGGGCCGATCAAAGGGTTCCGCATATTCTGATTTAGGAAGTTCGAAAAAATCAATTCTTTCCACATCTTTTTCAAGCTGGTCACGAACACGTGTACCAAACGATTCGTTCGAAGTGCAATCAAACAAGAAATACAGAAAAATGGTCGAAATATTAACACTTGACCTACCGGAATCCTATCAACTCCTTGCCGTACTTTGTCTAGCCAGAATTGTTTAACAAATTCTACCAAACATGAATGTTTCTAATCAATATTTAAGCATCGAAGTAAATGTAGCCATACAAAAAATATAAATTTTATATCCTACGACATTTTTCGTGATAAAGACGTTCCAATCACTGTAACAGAAAAATTACGGCGACGTACCAAAAGAGAGAGCATAGGAATTTTCTTCCACGTTGCAATCTTAAATGAAACTACTAGATGACGTTATTGAGGCTGTCTTATTATTTCGCAATAAAAATTGCTGTTGCTATTAAAGGTACCATTAAAAAGTGTCGGTAGTGTGTTAATATAATTTTCCTACGCCACAGTATATTTTCTATAAACGCGACAATGTCTACACGATAGATGCGACCAAATCCCCCCCGAGGCTGTCGCGTCTATCGAAAATATACTGTATTCTGTATACAACCAATCACATGTATTGCTATTCTTAACACATTAAAAACTGTTTTATGGAACTTTCAATAGTAACAGCAATTTTCATTGTGAACTAACAAGTCATCCTCAATAACGTCATCTAATAATTTCATTTAAGATTGCAATGTAAAAGAAAATTTCTATGCTTTCTTTTGATACAGCACAATTATTGAGAATCCTATTAATAGGCTTCCGGTAGGTAAAGTGTTAATAACACGATTAAATTTGTATAGTTGTAGAAACGGTTCCGCGTCCAAGAGTTGAATAATGATTCTTGGAGGGTGGATAGCCTGATAATGAGCCAGCGGGAGATTTTTCGGTTGCGAACAAGAGAGTTAAATAGGTCTCGTTTCACCTGATCGGCTCAGAGCAATTTTCATCCGGTGATATATTATTTCTTGGTCGCGTTGAATGATGAATCAGCGGCCTGTATCATCCCGCGTGTCGATTAGTCGGAGGCATTGACCGGTCACCGATCGAACCGGACCGGACCATTTGTTACTAGAAAGGACCGGGTGAGCGGCGAGACCTAGGAACAATCGTGGCCACCTATTTTTCAGGCTGCTGTGGGGCACAGTTCAATGGGAACTGTATAATTTCATCGGGAATCGAAATCCGATAACGGGGGCGAGTGAGCGTCTGCGAGCCGGAATATCGACGCGATTAATTATCCTCGGAAGTGCACGCATAACGTTGTCCCCCCACCGTTCTCCTCGTCCGGCATGGTACGCAATAAACGAGTAACTTCCGCGCTCTCTCCTTTTTTTTCTCTCTCTCTCTCTCTCTCTGTTTCTCGTCGTCGGTTTCAATTCCGTTTATTGCGTGCACCACGAGAGTGCACGCCTATCGCACGGTTTTATTAAACCTCATCGGAGACAGAGTGACACACTCTCGTATCACTCTGATACCACCGCTTGCGTACATATTTCTCTTTGAGATGAACACCGTCCTCGAGGCAACCGGTAAAAGTCCAAGCAGGCAGGCAGGACTAAAAGAGGTCGACAACCCTGCCTTCGATAATTACCGTGGCGTGGACGAACCTCTTTCTCTCTTTTCCTTTTCGTTCCCCGGTTTCACCCTTTCTCTCTCTCTTGTCCTCCTCTTCTTCCAACCCCTATTTCATTGCTCTTTCCATTGCTCCATCTTCGTCGCTCCCTTCCCCTCTCCAACTTTCCTTTCCCTCTCTCGACGACGTTTCTCTGTTCCTCCTGGAAGCTTCAGCGCTTCCGACAGCGACTAATCGATCGAGAGCCTTCCGATCGTCCGATGAAAGTATAACCACACGAGATACCGTAGCTGTATTATTTCGAAAAAGGAGCTGGCCGTGCGGTCAAACCAATCGGCCTCGCCGTGTGCACGCCGAATGGTCACGATAATGGTGAATGGGAATTCCTTTGGCGAGAGGGAGCCGCGCGAAATCGGAGGGCGGACAGGATCGTTGCCGAGGAGGCACACCGGTGAACACGAACGGGGTTGTGTCGGTAGTGGTAGCGAGCGAAGGGAGGGTGCACGACATTCTTTGATGTCGAAGACTCAACGTTTACCGACATCACAAGGATTTCAACACGGACGTCGGTATGCACTCCGTGAAATATATCGTGGACCATGAAGAAAGAAACGGTAAAGGTTGAAGGGGTTGTTGCCGGGGGTGAAAAGAAGGGTTGCACAGAGAATAAGGCTGGAATAGAGAAGGGGTGGAATGGGGAGGAAGAATGGAAACGCATAAAAATATCCGGTTGGACGAGCTCGCGGAATAGTTCTCCGATTCCCGATAAAAATCTCGAAATCCGCGGTTCCCGTTTCATCGATGCGCGGGCTCTAACTATCCTGAGAATTATTTTTCACGATAAAACGACCCTGCGATATTGTATCGCGACCCCCGGACTTCGGTCGTTCCTGAAATTCGACATGTGTCCCGCCACGGTTTCAACCACCTGGGGACTTCGCCAATCGATTGTTCTGTTTAGGACCTGGACTTTCAGGTTCTCCGCGGACCGATCCGATGCGACAATTTCATGGAAATTTCCCTGCGGCCGCTAGGGATTTCCGTAGTTTCCGATAATTAAAATTTGGCAGTCGTTCTATGAAGCTGTTCCATATGTGACTCTCCAACTATCGCGTTACGGCCGGAGTTTTGTTGCGCGGGGAAAATGTTACCGGCGAAAGTTGTACAGCGTCGAGGGGCCTTATAACGCGACAGTTTTTCTCGAAAACGTGTCCGCAGCCACTTGTTCAAATGATTCTCCCAAGAGAAAAGTTTCACGTTCTACTTGAACGCATCTGATACAGCATTTCAGTAAGTCGTCTAGTAACACTAGAACTATTGAGCACTAAACGCAGTTGGTATACATTGCCTTCTAATAATGACAATATGGCATTTATTTAGATTTCGTACACGGGATATTTAAATATGTACTTCAATAGAGAAGTTTACTAAAAAAATTTCTCAAAAAATCATGTTTATACTTTTAATATTTCTAATCGAAAAAAATTCGCATGAGTTTGACTTGTCCGGTAGTTCTAGTGTTAAAGCAGGCAAATATGCTGATGTAAAAAAATGTTTTGAAGATCGTCAATGATCTTTAAGTTGTAGCATATATTTTTTATCTTCATACTGTTGCAGCTGATGTAGAGCGGATCTTTATGAAAAATGAAAATTGTTTACCTGAATTGTAACGTACTGGAGAGAAATAGATATTTAGCTTCTTTCGTAACCCTTCACTGCATGATTTGTTTAATTGGGATATAAAAATTGAAAGGTCAGTTTTTGTGTTTTAGAATAGATATAAATAAAAATAGCAGGAACAAATATTCTTAGTTCACTGTATACCAGAGTTATTAACCCTTAGCACTCGAGTGGTGACTCCAAGTCACCGCTAAAAATTACTGTACTATAATTCAAAATATCGTTTACATTATTAATAAATATGTTGGGATCTAACCAATTACTAGACATTTCAATATTGTATGAAGTATTCTATTAATTTGATATCCACAAAATAAAACAAAATCATATAGAATGGAATTATTCTAGATAGGAAGACATGTTTAATTTTCGAAGTAAAATAGCTTCAATTGCAAAGGGTTAACTGTATCAAATATGATACACTGTACAGCGAAGGGTTAATATGATTAACCCTCATACGTTCCTCAGGGTGAAAATTCACTGATTTAATATTTTCACATACTGTATAATTATGTGTGAGATGTATTTCTTTAAAATGTGATGCTATAAATAATGTGTTGATTTAACAGTGTGAAATAAAAATGGGTGAATTGTTATCCCAGTCTCTTTTATACAGCTATTTTTGAGGAGCGTATGAGTGTTAATATTTCGAGGATAATGTAACAGTATTTTTAACTTCTTCTAACATTTTGAACGTTTTAACACTAGATTGCCCAAGGAAGTCATTTTGACTGCTTTTTAATTTCAATTAGAAAAACAATTATGTATATAATGACACAATTTCTTAGAATTTTGTGACTTTTTGAACAACATATAAATGCGTTTATTAATAATTGTAGTTACCTCCCCCCTCCTTCATTTCCGGTATATATATATGTGTTATATTGCCGAAAAGCAGTCATTTTGACTGCTTGGGAAATTTTAAATAATCAAATGACTCTTATTATTGAATTGAGTAAATTTCTTATATGACCAGTTCGACTCTGTATTGAAATAACAATTTTCATTCTTTTTCGATTACCGTCACATGATAACATACAAGTACATGATAAATTGTCGTGTAATTTGGGCGTATACTTGATAAGTTGCAGTTGCTCAATAAGCTAAAGTAGTACTTGTTATTCGAAACTTTATGCAGTGATACTTGTTCTAACAAGTTGTTTTAACAAATTGTTTTTATTGTTAATATTTACTAATAACTTGTTATATAACTGTAAATAATATAAAAAATATTACAAATTAATTTTAAAGAAATTTCTTTACACATTAGTTATTCTTTCACAATGCAGTCATTTTGACTGCCTTTGGGCAATATAGGTATATACTAAGTTTCAGTCTTTCTAGTGTTAAATTACTTGTAATAACTGCACAAAAAAAAACCCGCCGAGAAGTTGAACAGTTTTTATCAGATTTGATTTTGGCGGAGGGGTGTATTGTTCGAACGAGACGGGGGAAACAATTATTGACGGAGAAGGTCGCCACGAAAGTGAGCTGGTAGCCGGCAAAAATGCATCGAGATGGCGGGGGGAGGGGGGGGGGGGAATGGTGAAAAATAGAGATGAATTGTTGTGTACACGTACCGAAAAAAACACGAAACGATGGAAGGGTGAGGCAAGCAAGCAAGCAAGCAAGCAAGTCGACGGCCGCGGAGAAAGCAAGTACATAAGGGCGATATCGATTCCCCCATGGCCCCAGTCGGTCCTCCTATTTCGTCTCGTCGTTCTTTCTCCGGTTTTCCGTTCTGGATTTACGCTAATGGTTGTTCAGACTGTACGGGATATCGTGGGATCGCATTACGCGCTCGAGCGGCGAAGTATCTCGAGTCACGTAATTCCTCGAGACGGTCGCCAGATTTTTCTTCCAGTGTTCGAAACGCGCGGGGACAGAAAAATTATTCGCATACGCTCCCGCGAGTTCATTATACGGTGTGTACTCTCTCCCATTAATACCGCGCTACCAACCTTGGAATATATATATATATATATATATATATATATATATATATATATATATTCCAAGTATATATATATATATATATATATATATATATATATATATATATATATATGTACACCGTAAATCCGCGTTGCAATCTAACAGTAATAACGGCGAGGGGGTTGTTTATGCAAATGCGAACTTCTCAGAATTAAGGCACACTGAAATTCTATCGGGAGTCAGATGAATCTGAAATCTCTCATTTCAAATTTATTTCAGCATTTTCTGCATCGTATGAACGATTGCAAATGTTTCGCAGTATTTAACGCTGATCGTCTCTCTATTTTACCACGGTTTTGTTTATTGCTCAGTCCTTGTCTTTCGGATGGAAAGAGAAATTCTGTGAAATCCTTTTTCGAGAATTAACATGTTGAAAATAATGCAATTTTAACGTGTTGAATATAATGATATTTCTAAATTATTTTATTCATGTTTACTATAAATGCGTAAAAGCCGTTAATGTTGAAGTAACGTTAAAACTGCAATAAACATATGAATATGTTATTCGTTTAGCATTTCCGCAGGTCCATGGGACCCATACCCCTCAGCAGTGGGGATAAAATTTTCATAAATACCTTTCATAAAAGATAATAAAAGCTCATCTCCTTCGCGTATATCAACATCAACAAATCTAAAACCGTTGTCGGTCAAATCTGGAGTCGGTGAAAACAGTATCGAGGAAATTTGTGTTGGTGATTTCCATGGGACCCATACCCCTCAGCAGTGGGGATAAAATTTTCATAAATACCTTTTACAAAAGATAATAAAGGCTCATCTCCTTCGCATATATCAACATCAACAAATCTAAAATCGTTGTCGGTGAAAACCGTATCGAGGAAATTTGAGTCGGTGATTTCCTTGGACCCATGCCCTTCAGCAGTGGGGATAAAATTTTCATAAATATCTTTTACAAAAGATAATAAAAGCTCATCTCCTTCGTATATATCAACATCAAAAAATCTAAAACCGTTGTCGGTCAAATCTGGAGTCGGTGAAAACAGTATCGAGGAAATTTGTGCCGGTGATTTCCATGGGACCCATACCCCACCGCAGTGGGGATGAAATTTTCATAAATATCTTTCATAAAAGATAATAAAAGCTCATCTCCTTCGCATATATCGAGGCAATAATACTGTACGATCATTTCATTCTTTGGCGTCCCGCCATGCACTCGACGGATAATGGGATACATGATGAGTATAATAATGAGATTATCAAGACGTCTTTCAGAGCCAGATCATACAGAAGGAACGTCACTGGGAAGCTTCTAGCGGGGAATACCCTGTTGGCCGACGACGAGCGATAGAACCGAGAGGAATACGTTCGTCGGTGGTGGGGGCAGATAGAGATGATTTATGTAGACCGTGCAGGTACAATTTGTATCGTGTCAGTTTTTACCGTCCGAGACGTAGCTACACGGCCAGCTGAGTTATTGCTCGAGTCAGGGCTGTCACGGTAGTTCTGGAACGACCGAAATGGTGCGTTCGGCGCGGCGGGAATATCCTGTTAGATATCATGCCGTTTTGTCTCCGCTATTTTTCCATACGGATGCTCATTGTTTTACATCCACCGTACGAGTTGATTAATCCAATTCAGACTTCCGAAAGTCAACTTTAAGAGCACGGTTAATCAATTTTTAATCAGGTCTATTTGTTGTTGAAGCATACATGTGTATTATTCTAGCTTGTATCCAATAGTCAGTCTTTCTTAAAATAAACTCTTGTGGCTCTACGAAGCTAGATGTACCAAAAAAATGGTTTAGAAAACCTGTATACTTATATTTCATGTATGATGCTACAGAAAATGTAAAAAAGATTGTTTAGAGAGATTGTGTTCCTCAAAAAGTATTTTAAAATTTCTCTGAATGTCCATTCTTTACTCGTTGATAAATGAATTTATAAGGTTTAAATGGTCTATACATTTTGGTTGGCTACATGAGGGTTAACTTGCAATTAATGTCAACTTTTCATCTTTCATTTGATTCTAATTTATTATTTGGTCAAATATTTATTCGTGGACAGCCAGTGCACTATATAGAGACTCTGTAAACAATTTCTTGATCGTGTTGAACGCAGGTGTACCATTCCCGAAGGCATTCGAACCATTTTTGAAAGAATACCTTATGTTCATTGTTATAAGAATATTAATCCTGTATTATAAAATGTTACCGTACCTCACCGTTCTTTTAGCGGATTAGGCGATATACCTGTAAAGGACATTATAGCAATAAAAAATCGCTTATAAATCCTTATAAATCCTTTTAAAACCCTAATAAATCTCGTTATTGACGACCGAAAACAACAACAAAAGGAATTTCGCTTACAGTTTCCCCACTTCTCAATCGAAAGTCCTTCCGACAATTAGATGACGCTACATTTCCCCACCCTTAACCATTCACGAAAAACCGTGAGAACAACCGCAGTTTTATTTTGACCGTGGTCGGAGTTACTTCTTCCCGTTCGCTGTCACAATTTTGGAATAAGTATGTGTTGTTTCGTGATTCACACTTATTAACACTTTACCTACCGGAAGCCTATTAATAGGATTCTCAATAATCGTGCTGTATCAAAAAAAGCATAGAAATTTTCTTTTACATTGCAATCTTAAATGAAATTATTAGATGACGTTATTGAGGATGACTTGTTAGTTCACAATGAAAATTGCTGTTACTATTGAAAGTTCCATAAAAAAGTTTTTAGCCATGTACCAGATTTTTCAAAATTATGCAATAATCACCGGTCGGTAATGTGTTAAGACGTATTCGCGTAAATTGCAGTGTCCTGTTGATTCGACGGAATAACAGAAGATTCTGAACAACCTGTAAGTGCCTATACTTGACATTAGTATTTTATAATCCAGGATTAATATTCTTACGTATAATAGTGGATATAAGATATTCTTTCATAGTTAGTAATCTTTTGTCTATGAGTATAATTCTACAAAATCAAATTTTCCAAGAATTTTAACAGCTTATATCTCAATAACTATTTCCTTTCAAACTTTTCCTCTTTTCGACGAATAGAATGTATCGATGTAAAAACAAACTTCAACAACAATATTCATTGTTTCTTTTACAAACGTCCACCGATCCAGAGGTGTAGATTCACCCCTACGACCATCACTTTTCATACACCCTGTACAACGTCGCAGTCCATTTTCCAAATTAGTCCCCCCGTTGCAATTCTTGAAATAGCTCGAAAAATCTTTTATCGATGCCTGCGACGATACTATCAGCAACTTTGCTCGCTGCGAGGACGCGTGCCGACGCGCCACGATGGAAAGAAGAACGTAATTCCGTCTCGACCATAAATTTGCTTCTTTTCAACGCGCCAATCCTCCTCCATACAGACATATCCTCTCTAGTAAATCAGAGTCCCCGGTAAATTATCCTCGAGAAGAGAGAGAGAAAGAGAGAGAAGGTTTGTGGATTAGTCGTGAAAGACGGTCGAAGTTCGTACGTTGAATCGTAAAAATTCATTACCATTCGCGAGCACGCGGTGCGCGCACTCGACGTATACAGAGGAGGGAGAACCCTACGATACTGCACGAATTCATTTTCTCTGGTTGCCTCGTATCTTGGATTCAAGCGAGCGGCCGGCGTGACGGGAATGCCGAGTTCCTCGGGAATCTCCGGAGTCCAACCCACTCATCCCGCGGGACGGGATAGACGGTTTTGGCGCGGAGCCCGTTGTTTAAAGGAGCCGAAGTGGTTGGAACAGGACCCTGCCCGCCGCTCGGACAATATTACTTCCCATCGAGTCGAGCACTTGCCGCAGTAACGTCGCGCTAATTCGCAGACTCGCTCGCAGACCCCGTGGAACACGGGATATTACCGTCTACCGGATCATTCCGGCGATATTTGAATCTCAACGCTCCCTGACAATCGTCTGAGCACCTCGAACCTCTAATAACCACCTTTCAAATACGTTCCTACTGTCCGACAGCTTCCTGCAACGTCGTTTTTATCACGTACGGGCTCAAGCGAAATTCGGTACACATTTGCGGAAGTAGAAAGAACTCGAACGATAGACTCGCATTGTTTCATTAACAAGAATAAAAAGATGTAGTAGGTTGTTAGGTTAGGAATGTTCAATTTATAACAATGAACAATGATGTTAAAGTAACGTTACTTTTTTCCAGATTAAACTTGTTGGTTTCTTTCGAAAGATTAGTATCTTGATCCATATTAACATCTCAAGCCTGTCTTACTATTAAAACATTATAAAAAGAAGTAGTAAATTGTTGCATATGGAATGTTCAATTTATAACAATGAACAATGATTTTAAAGTAACGTTACTTTTTTCCAGATTAAACTTGTTGGTTTCTTTCGAAAGATTAGTATCTTGATCCATATTAACATTTCAAGCCTGTCTTACTATTAAAACATTATAAAAAGATGTAGTAAATTGTTGCATATGGAATGTTCAATTTATAACAATGAACAATGATGTTAAAGTAACGTTACTTTTTTCCAAATTAAACTTGTTGGTTTCTTTCGAGAGATTAGTATCTTGATCCATATTAACATCTCAAGCCTGTCTTACTATTAAAACATTATAAAAAGATGTAGTAAATTGTTGCATATGGAATGTTCAATTTATAACAATGAACAATGATGTTAAAGTAACGTTACTTTTTTCCAAATTAAACTTGTTGGTTTCTTTCGAGAGATTAGTATCTTGATCCATATTAACATCTCAAGCCTGTCTTACTATTAAAACATTATAAAAAGAAGTAGTAAATTGTTGCATATGGAATCTTCAATGTATAACAATGAACAATGATGTTAAAGTAACATTACTTTTCTACAAATTAAACTTGTTGGTTTCTTTCGAGAGATTAATATTTTGATCCATATCAACATCTCCAGCCGGTCTTACTATTAAGATATTATTGTTAAAGTCATGCCAAGGTAGTATACCTCATTTTTTATAAATTTTCTTTTTTGAATTCCTTCCTTCACCGTTGACTAAAGACGTGCATCTTCGTACAACATTTAAAAAAATGTGTTCTGCAGATTTCATCAGTTTCCAGCGGCTCTCAGTGCAAAATACAACCGAGCTTAATTAATTCGGAGTGCGCGCCAACGGAAATAGTCGACGCTCGATAGCGAAATGATCGATATTTGCTTTTAGAGGCATTCTAAAGATTCGAAATGAGCGTGCCGCGCAGAATTCACGTGGAAATTTGAAACGAATTTTCTTCGGAATATTTGCTAGACGTTAATACACGGGGAAATTATTCAAACGGGATACCCGGGAATATCTGAAAGCACATACATTTCGTTTTCTATACGGGCCAATGTAAAAATAAATTCGCTTGATATCTCTCGACCTAGGAATATATTCGTAATGAAGGGAATCTCTGATTTTCGCGTGCGAGAACGAATGAAAATTCATCGTTATCGCGACCGACTCGAATTTTACACCAACCAACGATACAATCGGGTCCATTCAGCTTGTGTAACAGACCATATCGGTCGTACCCGCAATGAAATCATCTCGTCGAACCTGCCCGCGCATTGAATCTTTTGCCGCGATAAGAGCTACGAACAGTGGAGGCACGAGAGAGCCAGTTCCATCGACTGGCAGAGTAGAATTGTGCAACTGGAAATAAAAGTCACTCAACGGACGCTTCGAATTTCCCGAAGTTATTTTTCAAAGCGCGGTAATGAGGCCCGACTTCGAAACATTAATGTGCTTCCCTCATAGTACGACCATCCGAGTGTGCACACTTCGCCTCGTGGTAGTTGTATGGATTCATTTGTATTCTAAAAAAAATGTTGATATTGGTGGAAATTAATTTGGCGCATTTGTAAATTAATGTGGAGTTTGGTGCATTTATATGTGACATGGAAATAACTTTCTTGTATTCTAAAAAAAATGCTGATATTGGTGGAAATTAATTTGACGCATTGGTAAATTAATGTGCAGTTTCAAGTATTCATATCTGTCATGAAAATAATTTTTTTTTATTCTAAAAACATTATTAAAATCGGTGGAAATTAATTTGACGCATTGGTAAATTATTGTGCAGTTTCAAGTATTCATATCTGTCATGGAAATAATTTTCTGTTATTCTAAAAAAATTGTTAATATCGGTGGAAATTAATTTGATGCATTGGTAAATTAATGTGCAGTTTCAAGTATTCATATCTGTCATGGAAATAATTTTCTGTTATTCTAAAAAAATTGTTAATATCGGTGGAAATTAATTTGATGCATTTGTAAATTAATGTGCAGTTACAAGTATTCATATCTGACATGGAAATAATTTTCTTGTATACTAAAAAAATTGTTAATATTGGTGGAAATTAATTTCATGTAGTTCTAAATTCATGTGGAGTTTGTTTCCGTTTTGTATCGGTTTTTAAGCAACTGACGTATTTAATAACGCAGATCTTGATGCACTGGATTTGTCAACGTTATAGTACTCATTCTAAAGATTAAAAAAAGAACGTCATTTTTAACAAAAATGTTCAAATTAGTTTGCTGACGGGGCTGCAACACAGGGAGACAATATTCTCCACCCTCCTCGACAATAATAAACGCGACTATAGAAGCCATCAGACAGATTGTCTGGTCATCATCGAAAAAACCGCTGCACAAGGGACAGACGTCGAATTGTCATAAATTTCCCTGGACCACGAACTCCCGGAAGCAATATGCACCCTTCCCGAGTTGTATATCAATTCTGTGTCTCGCAACACTGTTGGTCTGATATTCCTAACATTTGTGTTGGCAGTCAAAGTATTAAGGGATCACGTGGTCATGAAATTTTGTCATGAATCAATCTAGAAAGTTGTATATTAATTCTGTGTCTCGCAACACTGTTGGTCTAATATTCCTAAAATTTTGTTTGGCAGTCAAAGTATTAAGGGATCATGAGTTCACAAGATTTTGTCATGAGTCAATCTAGAAAGTTGTACATCAATTCTGTGTCTCGCAACATTGTTGGTCTAATATTCCTAAAATTTTGTTTGGCAGTCAAAGTATTAAGGCATCACGTGGTCATGAAATTTTGTCATGAGTCAATCTAGAAAGTTGTATATCAATTCTGTGTGTCGCAACACTGTTGGTCTAATATTCATAAAATTTTGTTTGGCAATCAAAGTATTAAGGGATTACGCGTGATCATGAAATTTTGTCATGAATCAATCTAGAAAGTTGTATATTAATTCTGTGTCTCGCAACACTGTTGGTCTAATATTCCTAAAATTTTGTTTGACAGTCAAAGTATTAAGGGATTACGCGTGGTCATGAAATTTTGTCATGAGTCAATTTAGGAAGTTGTACAGGGTGTCCCAAAACTACCCTAGGAGCCGAAAATGGGAGGTTCCTTGGGTCATTTTAAGCGACATTTTCCTTTGCAAAAATGTTATCCGCGACTTTGTTTAGGAGTTATTAACGAAAAACACGGACCAATCAGAGCGCGACCTAGACGCGAGTTGGCACAGACGGCCAATGGACAGTTGGCGCGCCGAGCCGATTTTGTCAACTCGCGTCTAGGTCGCGCTCTGATTGGTCCGTGTTTTTCGTTAATAACTCCTAAACAAAGCCGCGGATAACATTTTTGCTAAGGAAAATGTCGCTTCAAATGACCCAAGGAACCTCCCATTTTCGGCTCCTAGGGTAGTTTTGGGACACCCTGTATATCAATTCTGTGTCTCGCAACACTGTTGGTCTAATATTCCTAACATTTGTGTTGGCAGTCAAAGTATTAAGGGATCACGTGGTCATGAAATTTTGTCATGAATCAATCTAGAAAGTTGTATATCAATTCTGTGTCTCGCAACACTGTTGGCCTAATATTCCTAAAATTTTGTTTGTCAGTCAAAGTATTAAGGGATCACGTGGTCATAAAATTTTGTCATGAGTCAATCTAGAAAGTTGTATATCAATTCTGTGTCTTCCAACAGTATTAACCTAATTTTCCGAAAATTTCGTTGGTCAGTGAAAGTGTTATGGGTTGGAGGGGTGATGGGGTGTCTAGAAGGATAGTTTAGTACGCGACAGGGGCGGCTAGCGACCGGACAATGACATCTTCCAGAACAATTCATTGTTCGAAGGAAGCTCGTTCGCTTAGGAGGCTAGCGTTGCAGATCATAGGAGAGGAGAAGACCAGAGCCTAGAGTCGAGGCAATGGTAGAGCGGCGTCTCTCCTGGTAGTTTCTCTCTGCCCCCGCCTCCGAGGCCCCCCTTGCTGACGGTTAGTTGCCGCGGGCCGTCTCATTGAATACACGCGGGGACAATGTAGTCTGCACAATACCGGTGTCAGCCGGAAATGACGCTACGGAGAGAGGAGAGAGACTCCACGAGTCGGGCTCCACGAATTGGCGGCGTTAAGGCAGCCAGAGCAACCCCTCTACAAACGCCGTCCCGTATCTACTGCGTAACGCACAATTGGCCGTGTTGGTGGGTGGCAATGTGGCACGCTACGGCTGACTAGGCTGACTACCACTCTGACTACCGACTCTCTCTCTCGCTCTCTCTCTCTCTCAGAGAGACACTGATACTGTCATTAACGGGAGCGCTGGAGCCTGGCGCCGGCTGTTCTCCTATGCAACGAGCCGAACCGAGCCGAGCGTGTACGTACGGGACCGAAGCGTATCAGCGAGCAAGTTTTTCGACTCGCCGCGTTTCGATAAGCGAACCCACCACCCTGCTAACGGGATTCATTAATGTCGTCTGAACAATTGATTGTGAGAGCTGGGTCAGGGGACGACGGAGCGGAGGCAACCACCCCGACGACGACGCGACGGAATAATGGTATCGATGAGACGAGTTAGATGGAAGAACCGTTTTAAGTATCTTCGCGGGACGGCTATTGAATCGACCTCCTCTGCCGGATGAAATGACTGATCGGGGAGAATGGAGCTAGTGATTGCGGGGGTTGCTTTGAATCGGAAGGTAAGCCGGGAACTTGGATCCCAGAGATAATAGGTGATTCGACGATGTCACAGCGTCGATTTTCGTTCGACATTTTGTTTTAATTTATGCTGACGACGGTCGATCGTGTCCGACCTCTGATGGGACCGTCGTCGTGTGCTGGTCCAAAAGCAGGATTTACCTCTTCGTGAACGATGCCAGGATGGTATACTGACTCTGAGGAATATTTAACAATTAGACGCGGTGAAATTATTATATTACTTCTTATCTTATCAAATTATTAGATCTTTTTATCATTTATTTTCTGGATTTTGATCATGGTTATGGGAAATATCAGAAGAGCTGAATCAACAACGGATTGGGGCAACATCCCTAACATTATACTAACATATTATAATTGTTACACGTGGTGAAATTATTCGTATCTTATCAAATTTTATATCTTTATCATTAATTTTCTGGATGTTGAACATAGTTTTTTAAAAATATTTTTTAACATAGTTATGGGAAATATCCAAAGGGCTAAATCACCAACGGATTGGGGAAACGTCCCTCTAATATCATACTAACATATTATAATTATGTTACACGTGGTGAAATTATTATATCAGATCTTATCTTATCAGATTACTATATCTTTATCATTTATTTTCTGAATTTTAAACATAGCTTTTTTATATTTTTCAACATAGTTATGAGAAATATAAAAAGAGTTACCAACGGATTGGGGTAACATCCCTAACATCATACTAACGTATTATAACTATGTCACACATGATGAAATTATTATATTAGATACGTTACACGTTCATACTTTATTATTTATGTTCTAGAGTTTAAACATCGTTATTAAACATAGGGAAATATCAAAAGGGTTAAATCCAAAATTAAATTATATCTTTAAATTAAATCAAAATTATATAAATTTCATTATGATCGTGTCTATAATATTTAGATATGTTACACTTTTTTGTGGACACCGTTTTAGACTATAAAAATATTCCGGACTCACGACTTTCGTATTTCATATGTCTTACTTCACAACAACACTAATTTTTTGCTGTTTCGAAAATAAATCACTATTACATGGCACGAAAGAAAACTCGAGAAAATTGTAGCATAGTGCATTCGCGTGTTGCAGATAAATCAAAGTCATCATTTATTAGAGTGTTTATTGAAGATGACATCTAAGAATTCTATAGAATTCATCGATCTCGAAATACAATTCTTAATAATATATATAAATATTTGTTGTTGTATAACGAACAGGTGAAGTACAAAATTCTACAGCAATTCTCCAATACAGTGAGTAAAAAATTTGAATTCAAAATTACAATTAATTAATCGTAAGATCCACGCATTAATTTAAACATTGCTGAACCCAACGTAAATCTTGGACACAACATCCAATTATCGAATTTGAATGGCACGTTTGCAACTCTGGATTAAAATGGACCCAAAGTGTCCATAGTCTGAAAAGTTTTTAAATAAAATTTGAATTACATACGCAATATGGCTGCGTGGAATGTTCAGGCGCGATACAGCAGAAACGAGATAGACGAATTAGAAAAGTTTTAATTAGTTCTTGCGCGAGTCGGGTCTTCGAGTAGAATTTATCGGTAGAATTCGATATCGATCGTCGTTGGCGTACCTCGCCGAAATAATTGAAAGCGTGCAATATTAGCCCCGGTCGATGTTAACAATCGTCGGACAGACTATCCGGTATGCGATTTCATTTTTTTCCTTTTTTTTTTTCGTCGAAACTTTCGCGACCGAAGATTGAAATACGCGTTCTCTTTAAAGTAACCATAACCGCGAGAGTGGGGCGGTTAATTATGGCAACAAGCGCGCAGCCTCTTTTGTCGAGGCTATTCGGCTCGTTTGCACTTGATAATGCCGAGACAGTGATATCGGCGTAACGAGTTGCGGAAGTCCGTAAAAGTTTTTTAATTAGCGCATTAGACGGCCACACTTTACACCGCAAATTCATTTATCACGAGCCGGGCGAAGTTTCGTTGCGGAAAAAGGTGTAAGTTTCAGCCGGTCCGGGGGAAACTTTATCGGACTGCATAAAACAACAATTGCTCTGTGTGGATCCCGTCGTCGTCGACGTTGGTTGGAACTAACAACACCGCGGAACCATACATTTCGTCCCGGGTAAAGACTCGTAATACTTTTTCATGTCGAGCGTATTGCTCTACTCTTGTGCTCAAACTTTACGCGCGCATTTTCAAACACAGTCCGTTGTTCTTCAAAGAGTTCGCGAGAGGCAACCGTCTTTATTCAGAACGAAGAGAAGCGGTGTTCTGAAACTTGTTTTGAAAATGATGCGAGCGTTGCGTCGCGTCACACTTTTTATTTCGCTCGGACTGTTTTTGTATCTTTCGAGAGCTGCGTTCAAGATATATACGATATATCAAGGAATATGTATACAATATATCAAGATTTATACAAGATGTATATAATATATCAAGATATATAAGATATATTCAATATATGCAATGTATCAAGATTTATACAAGATGTATACAATATATCAAGATATATTCAATATATGCAATATACCAAGATATATCTGTACAAGATGTATACAATATATCAAGATATATCTGTACAAGATATATACAATATATCAAGATATATGTATACAAAATGTATACAATATATCAAGATATACCTATACAAGATGTATACAATATATCAAGATATATTCAATATATGCAATATACCAAGATATATTCAATATATGCAATATACCAAGATCTATACAATATATCAAGATATAAAAGATATATTCAATATATGCAGTATATCAAGATATAAAAGATATATTCAATATATGCAATATATCAAGATTTAAAAGATATATTCAATATATGCAATATATCAAGATATACCTATACAAGATGTGTACAATATATCAAGATATACCTATACAAGATGTGTACAATATATCAAGATATACCTATACAAGATGTGTACAATATATCAAGATATACCTATACAAGATGTGTACAATATATCAAGATATATTTATACCATGTATCAATATTTATACAAGATGTATACAATATGTCAAGATATATATACAAGATGTATACAGTATATCAAGATATATAAAATATACCAAGATATATGCAAGATGTATACATTAGATCAAGAGATACAAGATGTATACAATATATAAAGATATACAAGATGTATACAATATATAATGATATACAAGATGTATACAATATATAAAGATATACAAGATGTATACAATATATAAAGATATACAAGATGTATACAATATATCAATATATATACAAGATCTATAACAATACATCAAGATGCATACAACACACCAAGAACACCGATGAACCTGCTGAACGGCTGACTAGATTTAATACAGCAGGTTCAACTCCGTTACGTGAACGATTCTAATAAACAGACCTTCCAGCAAGATCTCCTAATCGGACAACTCGCGGAAGTTTGGACGGCAATGTCGTCGAAAGACGTCGCAGCCATTTGTCCTTAATTCGCGTTCCCGTTCGCGATGCCGTTTGATCGACTGCACTTTCACTGGCGGCGGTGGAACTGGAATCGAGATCAATGTCCCTCGCCAAGGTTCCCGTCGTATTGACCTCGGGCCAAGAAAGATGCAACTGATCCTCCCACACAGTGCTAGGAGGGAGAGTGTTGCCGCGTGGCATCGCAAGGAAGTGGGCCAACATCGCAGACGTTGGCCACGGGATCGCGATTCGGCGTTCTGAACTGCCTGTTGCTGCCACGTTCCTGGCAAGGAGCGGATCCTACGTGCGCGTTTTATCTACGCCGGTCACAGACGCGTGCGTCTAAACACACGTCCGTAACCGTGTCACGGAGACAAGGGTTGGTCTTCCTGTTTTCAGAGGGGGATGATGCTGTTGCGATTCATGCACACGTTGATCCGCCAGCTAGTTTGCAGTCCGAGGATCCTCTCGCTCGAAAGAGAAAAATAAACGTTCGGGGGAGAAAAAAGAGGGAGGACATGCCGTGAGGCAGGGAAAAGGGATAAACAGAGATCGTCGGGCAACACAGAGAGAAACCCGAGGTCCCTCGGAGATGAGTGCGGCCGCCCGAAGGAGAACGATATTACTCCTTGGTGGCAGGCACACGATCCTGCTTGCTCTCCATCCTCATACTCCTTCTCGTCCTTCTCCAACTCCTCTTTGCCTCTTACTCTTCCACTACCTCGTTTTATCCCGCAGAGCATGAACACGGAGAAAAGGATAAAAAGATTACGGGAGCAAATACCCCGGCGAGGCGCATCCGTCGTCGAATAGACCAACGCGGATAGATAGGAATCTTTCGCCTCCCTTTCTGATGGCAAACAGGAAGCACAATCCCCTATCCCCAGAGATAACCGATCCGCTAATTCCTTTTTTCCCCGGGAAATCACTTTTCGCCCCTCGCCATTCGTAAACGGAAAATCATTTCTCCGATTACCAGAGACGCTCGCTATTGATCTTCCGCGTATGATGTTTTAGCGGCTCTGCAGCGGTTAGAGTTGATTCAGTGGGGTTAGTTTATCAGAAAGGTTTTTTCAATGTTCTCACGAACGGTTTAGTTTGCAGCATCTTTTAATAATTTGTTCTCATCTGATACTTCGCGAACGAAATCTTAGAATAATTCAAGATTAATTCAAATTTAATTCAGGCGTAATTCAAGTTTAATTCAAGCTCAATTCTAGATTAATACAAATTTAATTCTAGAATAATTCAAGCTTAATTCAAGCTTAATTCAAGGATAATTCAAGGATAATTCAAGCTTAATTCAAGGATAATTCAAGCTTAATTCAAGGATAATTCAAGCTTTATTCTTTAATAATTGAAGAATGATTTGAGAGTAATTCACGAATGATTCAAGAATAATCTAATCTTGATTCAAGTTTAGTTCAAGCTTAACCCTCATCCACACGACGTGGTACCCGGGTACCTACTTTAAATTCATGCAGAATCTTACAAAAAATTACCCATGTGGATAAGGGTTAATTTAAGTTTAATTCAAGCTTAATTCTAGTTTAATTCAATTTTAATTCTAGAATAATTCAAGGATAATTCAAGCTTAATTCAAGAATAATTCTAGAATAAAATTCCAACTTAATTCAAGAATGATTCAAAAATGATTTGAGAGTAATTTAAGAATGATTCAACAATAATCTAAGTTTGATTTAAGTATAGTTCAAGCTTAATTAAAGTTTAATTCAAGCTTAATTATAGTTCACTTCAAATTTAATTCTAGAATAATTGAAGCTCAATTCAACGATAAGTCAAGCTTTAGTCAAGAATAATTCTAGAATAAAATTCCCACTTAATTCAAGAATGATTCATGAATAATTCAATAATGATTTGAGAATAATTCAAGAATGATTCAAGAATAATTTGAGAATTACACATCGAATAAATACAGGGAATAAATCAGGGAATTTTTCGAGAATTTGGTACAATGTAGTGTTTAAATATATCTTGCATCCACTGCATTCGGAGCGTAATGATTAAACAGCGATACGGGTCTAGACAGTCTGACAGACATTTTTAGAATGAAACTCCATTTCCGAGGTCGTGGAACAAGACACGTCTTGATTGACGTTCATAAAACCGGAATTGAAATCCAATCTCTGGAGATATCCGGAGGACTTGAGGGTGTGTGTATCGCTGGGACTCGTAGACGTACATCCCGTTCTGATCAAAGGACAGTAATCTTTACCGGATCTTGCGTAAAATCCTATCGGATTTATAAAACATCTGCCTGACAGTTCTCTCTATCCAGCTTCTGATGTTAAGAGCATCCAACTCGAAATCCTCATTAAAAACGCATTTCTCGCGACTCGCTCTCCCCCGTCTATTTCTCTCTCTTTTCTGCTTCTATCGCAAACGCGGACCCTCTTCCGGCGACATTTTTAACTATATTCGCAGACGAAAGCACTGCGAAACGGCGGATACTTTGAAAATCCAAATCGGTTTACTGGAAAATTAATAGAGGACGGAACACGGCACACGAGAGCGCTGTATTTAATTTAAACGCGGATCTGAGAAATGAGAAATCGCATAAAGGGATAACAGAGACGATATGAAAAGATTCCGAGTGGAATAAGCTGACAAATGGAAGAACTGGAATTACTGAATGTTTCTTTCAAGTAATTCAAATCTTTTTCGTCGGTATGAAATATTATCAGGAACAAGTTCGTGAAAGCGACTGCCTACGGGTTCGTATAAAGAATATTTTATAAAAGGATCCGGTGAGAGGTATCGCCAGGATCCTTGCGTTACACAACCGGTCAAATGCAATTGCACCGGTGTGTCTGCGTAGTCATAGTCCGTGAAATCTCTCAATCATATTAATAAATAATTAAACAGTCTTAAATTGTTCCATTGACTGATAAAATAATTCCTCTGAAGAATGAAATTAATATATAACAAATACAATATAATATGTGTGTAATACAAATATAATATGTGTGTATAATAAATTGTGTGTCAGATGAACAGGGTGTATTTTGAGAGAGATAAATTTTATTTTATTAAAATAAAAGTTACATAGTTCAATTGTTTTACAAATGCTAGAGTAAATCCTTCCTGAAAAGGGATGCTGTATCAGTACTTTAATTCGATAAACAAATGTGAGTCTTTTTTTATAAAACGGAAAGAGAAACCATGAAAACACAATAACGTTTCATGGTTTTGATAGTGCGTTTAGCGCGACGCTTTCGCATTGTGTATTCCCATATGAACGTCTCGTCGTAAAAAAGCGCGTCCTTTTGATCCACCCTTGCTGTTCAGCCTGGTGAAAAAAGAATCGAGGACGAGGAGAGCGACGACAGCCTTTGCGCGTCGCCTAATACGCGCACGAGACACGATACTTTAGGAAGGACGAGTGCGAGAGAGTGAGAGACGAATCGAGAGAGAGAGAAGAGGGGGACCAAAGCAGGGGAGGAAATAATATTTTACCGTCGAGTCAACGACCGAAGAAGTGCGCTCTTATCTCTGGAAGGAATATCTCGGAAATCGAAAGCACGAGGGGATTTCGATAAAATTCCGGCCGCTTTGCGTGTAAACGTTTCAGACACCGAGAACTGCATCGATGCGTGAAACGTAAAACGCGTCGCAGAGCGTTAGCAGAGCGTCGCGACGCGACTCCGTCGAGTGGTATCTTGCGAGAGATCGAGGGATGTTAGCCTTGGTCAAGGATTTAATGCTGCTCTCGATGGCTCGACTCTCGAACGGCAGGAGACTTCCAATGCATTATCGTGTATTTTTCACCGAGAAGACAAAAAGTGAGTACCTCCGACGAGTCAGTTTCTAGACTGCGCATTTTATGCATTTATGGCAGGAATGGGTGGATGTAATTTCAGACAATGAAGGGTTACGAGAATGTAAGGGTATCAATATATTTCTCACAATTTAATAAAACTACTGAAGAGAGAAATCAATTCCTGCTTGGTTCCTATTTCTTGCAATTAATCCACGCAATTTTTATTTTCCATAAAGATCCATTGTCTGCTCATTACATTTTTGTTGAGAACAAAATTTATGCATTTATGGCAGGAATGGGTAGATGTAATTTCAGACAATAAAGGATCACGAGAATGTAAGGGTGTCAATATATTTCTCAGAATTTAATAAAACTACTGAAGAGAGAAATCAATTCCTGCTTGGTTCCTATGTCTTGCAATTAATCCATGCAATTTTTATTTTTCATAAAGATACGTTGTCTACTAATTACATTTTTGGTGAGAACAAAATTTATGCATTTATGACAAGAATGGGTGGATGTATAATAATTTCAAACAATGAAGGGTTACGAGAACGTAAGGGTACCAATATATTTCTCACAATTTAATAAAACTACTGAAGAGAGAAATCAATTCCTGCTTGGTTCCTATGTCTTGCAATTAATCCATGCAATTTTTATTTTTCATAAAGATACGTTGTCTACTAATTACATTTTTGTTGAGAACAAAATTTATGCATTTATGACAAGAATGGGTGGATGTAATTACAAACAACGAAGGATTACAAGAATGTAAGGGTATCAATACATTTCTCACTCACTCAATTTTTATTTTGCATAATATTATATTTATGTCTACATTTATTAGATCGCTTAAGTACTGGTTATTTAAGAATCAATTTTTGTTTCATCCTAAAATGAAGACATAGCAATTATATTTTGAATTGAAGAACGCTTTGTTCTTTGTTCTGAATCACAGTTATAATTTTGAGTTATGATTTCGTCATTTGTGAATACACATTGCTTAGTTATTCGAGACTACAATTGTCAAAAACAAAAGACAATGGCTACAGAATTTGAACCGGCAATTTTTCCAAACACTCACCAAATAAATCATTTTTCATTGCTAAATAAATGTTCTCTCCATCCAGATTCCATCAAACAACCAGTAATTAAATTGTTGTCAAGAACAAAATCTATTTGAATGTTTAAATATTGGTTACGTGAGAATCAAGTTTTGTTTCATCCCAAAATAAATTCATAACAAACGTGTTCAACAGACTTTTGAATTGAAGACTCACTTTGAATCACAGTTATAATTTCGTCATTTTACCACGTTTTTATTAGCTCGCTTTTTTTAATAAACATTGCTTAGTTATTCCAGACTATATTTATCAAAAACAAAAGACAGTGGCCACAGAATATCAACCATAAACACAGCATGGCTTTCTACGAGCAGTCCGCATCGATTTCATTTTTCATTACTCACTAAATTTGCTCTTCCAGATCCCATCAAACAACCAATAATTAAATTTTTGTCAAGAACAAAATCTATTTGAATGCTTAAATATTGACTAATTTCGAATCAAGTTTTGTTTCATTTCAAAATAAAGACATAACCAATCGTGTTCAACAGACTTTTGAATTGAAGACTCTCTTTGAATCACAGTTCTAATTTCGTCATATTACCACGTTTTTATTAGCTCGGTTTTTTGAATAAACATTGCTTAATTATTCCAGACTATATTCATCAAAAACAAAAGACAGTGGCCGCAGAATATCAACTATAAAAACAGCATGGCTTTCTACGAGCAGTCCGCATCGATTTCATTTTTCATTACTAACTTTTGCTCTTCCGGATCCCATAAAACATCAGCCAGCCACAATAATTCTCTTCCCACCCTGAGAAGATCGTTCAGAGCCACTTACAAAAGCGCGATGCTCCTTCATCGTTTCGCCCTGCGAATCGAATAGCGGATATCCAGCTCGCTCTTTGAAATCGCGATAGCACACTCCATCGTTCGCGATATCACCGCTGAGCAATAGCTTCCGCAGGTAGATGTATCTCCGGCCAGCGAACCCTGGTAGCTTCGCAAAGACGTTGCCCGATCTTTTGCCGTCTTTCCCAACGAAACAGACAGCCGCGAGATCAGGCCGAAAGACATCTCCCTTGGGGCGTTTATGTCGCCCAGCGACATCAGTCAAACAGCCGCGTTACTTTGGTCGCCGCGTTATCGTGAAAGGCAGCTTCATACGTGTATGTATACTCGTGTGTATACGTGTAGGAGAGGGGTGAAGGTAACTGCTGAAAGAGGGGTAGAGAGAGAGAGAGAGAGGGTGGAACGAGTACAGCAAGGGGTAGAAAGCATCGACTATTCCCAGGTGTAGTCGTGCCGTATCTCGTTCGCGACGCGAGCGTCAGGTCGACTGAGACGAGATGCCTCGTATCGGAATTTGCGTCGTATTTGCTCGAGGAAGGTGACGAGACGACACCTTCTTCCGGTTCCTCCGGCCTCGTTTCTGTGCCACGTCAGAGTTACGCGATAGCTGCTATGACACGAGGGGCTTTATCAGTCGCGGAATCGCTGCCGCGTCCCGGAGACGCGCGTATCCTGCGCTTTCTTTCACCATGCAGTTTTAATCCTCGAGTAAGAGGCTCGAGCACCACCGTGTTGGATTCAGATCGAATAAGTAGATTCTACTTTCCACTTTGCTTAAGTAAATACACGTGCTTCGCGGTTGCACGCACACGGAGTCTTTCTAATTAACATTTTAGAATTGGCGTTGGCTCTTGTTGCGTGGAAAATGTTCGATTTTAGAATGCAAATGTCATGAAGCTGTTTGATCAAGAAATACTATCGCAATTATTATTTGTTATAAACATACTGAAGCCTTTTTACATAAATGTTTACAATAAAAACAAGAGGAAGATATAAGACTACTCGTCTAATAACAAACAAAGGGACATGCACAAATAAAAAATAATAATAATGATACAATCGATATACTATTATCAATAATTCTGCGTAGTTGCATTTTAAAATTTTGTAAAGATTCGATGATAAAATCAATACGATTATGAATAGTGCATGATTTTGCAATAATGCGATTCGTTGGATTAATTAATCCATAAGTAGTTTTTGCATTAAGTAATTGAAATTAGATTGTTGCACAGGGTGTCTGAAAAATGTTGTAATTCCTTGAAAAGTGGTTTCTGAGATTAGTTGTAGGTATTCTTCTTCACTTGCAAATATAATTAATGTAATGACTCTGACGTTGGTACCATAGAAATTGTGGTACTGTACATCAGTGTA
The DNA here is from genome assembly GCA_916610235.2 of Lasioglossum morio. Lineage (NCBI taxonomy): Eukaryota > Metazoa > Arthropoda > Insecta > Hymenoptera > Halictidae > Lasioglossum > Lasioglossum morio. The sequence goes on along the minus strand of OU744325.1, from coordinate 5,949,542 downwards.
CTTAAATTTGTTGATGTCTGATCAATTACTAAACATTTAATACGATCAGTTAATAAAATGAAAAGAAATCATATATAACGATCTCTGAATACTGGGATTCCTGGCCGATTTCAATGACCTCAAAGTATATCATCAACGTAATTTTTCACTCAAGTAATGAATAGACCTCGAATCTTTATGCAAAATAAAAGATGTTCGTATTTATTGCAGGACGCAGAAGCCAGTTAAAAATGATATTCTTCTCTGAATTGTCTTATTAAGTTAAAACTAAAACATTGACGTTCTGAAATATTTTTAACATGTCGATCGCTTCAAATTGAACGTGCTCATCATTGTCATAACTGCATCAAATCAACAGTCTACTAATGAGACACAGGAGCGAAATGAAAATGGTATTAAACTAATAAATTGATGTCCTGAAATATTTGTAACAAGTCTACATTGTAAATTGCACGTGTCCAAGCGCAAAATCCGCAGTCTATTAACTTAATTAATATTCAGCTTGATGAGATTCAAATGATTTCTGAGTAGCACAAATCCAGCCAAGCCGAGGAACGATTTTCTTCTTGGCGCGGGGTGAAATCGACGAGCGGCGCTCATTTTCCACAGCGGTGAGTGGCCATTTCGGTTTATGGATCTTGTCAGGTACGCATTTACACTTTAACGATGCTCGTCGGGAGCCACACTTGGCCGAGAGGGCATTTGCATAAACATTCCCGCAATCGTTGGACATCCTGCGTCGTTTCGCTCGCAATAGGTAAAGGCGAGAGGTAGCTACGTGCGCGTGTACGTTCGCACGGTCCTGTTTCTTTTTTTCGCCGGGGGTAGTGTGACGTGACAGAGGGTGGCAGGAACACGTTTACGCGAACGCGAGGAGGCAGAGTCGCGGCTGTGGCACAAAGGCTTCGGGCGTCTCTCAAGAACACCCGTCAAAACGTTTTCTCTTCCGGTAACCACCGCTGTCCCACTCGACGCACGACAGGTGAGGGCACCCCCGCGAACTCGCTGGCACACCCCGCCCCTCTTCAAGTCGGCTGGCCCTGAATTTAAAGTTACGCCACTGGCAGAGTATAGACGATGGGACAGGGTGGCAGTTCGAGGGGTGCGGGGGGATTGGAACGGTTAGAAAGAGAGGTAATGAGACAGGATGAGGAGAGGACGAAGGGGTGGGTCGAATGAGAAAGAGTGAGATGGGTCCGAGATGGAGAGAGGGGAGAGGAAAAGGGGTGGGTCGTTCGAGAGGGCAAGGCGAAACCATGAGCCATCGACCCGAGAGTCGGGTTCGAGCTCGTTATACTCTCCTACAGGATGCATCCACGTCTCTGCATCTCCATGCAGTTCCACCGGTGGGGGAGGAACGGGGGTGGCCACATTCACCGCAGCGCACCCGTATACCCCCGCACACTACGGTCCTCGTGCCATTGAATGTACCACGTTGCTACCACCCCCGGTCACGGCTAGCGTGTATCGCGCAGTTGCTACGAAAACTGTATGCGTGATACGATATACGGGGTGAAAATCGCGACACGGCGCCTCGTGTCCTTAAAGGGGCCAGCTCCGGCCGAATTTCATCAACCGGTATCAAAACCGTCGGGGAATATGATGGAACGTGTTCGTGACACTTCTCCGAGTAAAATGAGTCCAAACACGACAATATTTGGACAATGTTTGATTGTTTAATCGACGATGTAATGCAGCCTCAATTATCCGAACTGTTCTGTGAAACAAGTATCAAAATCGTCGGGGAATATGATGGACTATTCGAACGCATCCGTGACACTTTTCTCAGTGAAATGAGTCCAAACACGACACTATTTGGACAATGTTTCATTGTTTAATCCACGATGTAATGCAGCCTCAATTATCCGAACTGTTCTGTGGAACAGGAACAGGTATCAAAATCGTCGGGGAATATGATGGAACGTGTTCGTGACACTTTTCCGAGTGAAATGAGTCCAAACTCGACACTATTTGGACAATGTTTGATTGTTTAATCCACGATGTAATGCAGCCTCAATTATCCGAACTGTTCTGTGAAACAAGTATCAAAATCGTCGGAGAATATGATGGAACGTGTTCGTGACACTTTTCCGAGTAAAATGAGTCCAAACACGACACTAGTTGGACAATATTTTGATTGTTTAATCCACGATGTAATGCAGCCTCAATTATCCGAACTGTTCTGTGGAACAGGTATAAGATCGTCGGGGAATATGATGGAATATTCGAACGCGTTCGTGACACTTTTCTGAGTGAAATGAGTCCAAACTCGACACTATTTGGACAATGTTTGATTGTTTAATCCACGATGTAATGCAGCCTCAATTATCCGAACTGTTTCGTGCAACATGAATCTTAAATTTAAAAGTAAATTTAAAACAGTGTAATTAAATGTGGAACATGAATCTCTTAAAGCATAGAAGAGAATCTTAAATGTCTATTGAATGATGAATATGAATCTGACTTTGATTGGTTCAGATAATAGACGTTCTACTGAATTATAGATTGATCAGGTAAATGCACTTTGAATCATGTCGTGTTTGGACTCATTTTTATCGGAATATTGTCGCGAATTTAATAGAAAAATGTTATAACTTGAAAATTTTTAGTGAAGAACTTAAATGAATTTGTTCGACGAGTTCAAAAATTGCTAGATCGTTGGAGCAAATGTGTTTGACGTGGAATTGTTGAGACTTGAGGAATATATGGAACACAGTGCAACATCTAAAATGCCTTTTACGGTTAAAAATATTGTTCCTCGAGCGTTGGTTTCATTCGCGACCGAGTCTGTACTTTTAACACACCCTCTACACTTCTAGCGGAAAGCACAAGAGGGAAAAGCGTGAGAGAGAGAGAGGGGCCACGTTGTGGAAAAAGCATACGTACTCTTTTTTTATCGACTTCCCGGTTTTCTGCGATAGAGGCGCGCGAAGTGGAGATTTAGTTTTAAATCGATGCTTTTAAATGACATTTATGTCTATGCGAGGACCCAGAGAGGGAAGTCGAACTTTTAATCGGAATGGAGTAAGCGATACTAGCGCAGAGTGTTCCATAAAAATCTACTTTTCCGCCATGTTTATTGACCTCTCTACTGTACATGTAACGTTAACAGACCTTTTGATATCAAAATTTTCTGGTTTAAATATACTCGGCACAATTGCAAATAATTCATCCACTGCAATTTACAGTAATATTCCGTAGCGGTGAAAATTAAAATTCATCTTCATCCCGTAACAAGAAGGAAAGCGGACAAAAAGAAACTTGGACATAAATTAAATATCTAACCTCGAACAAATGTTTATTATTTTTACAAATTCGTATTTCTCTTTATTGTAAACACATTGAATTCTCACTTCCTTTATACTTAAAATATTCATCCCATTACAAAAAGGAAAGGGATGGGCAAAAAAGGAACATGTACATTTAATCTGGAATTTAATCTCGAACAAATGTTTATTATTTTTACAAATTCGTATTTCTCTTTATTGTAAAGCCGTTGAATTGTCGCTTCCTTTATACTTAAAATTTTCATCCCATTACAAGAAAGAAAGGGGTGAACAAAAAAGGAACATGGACATTTAATCTGGAATTTAATCTCGAACAAATGTTTATTATTTTTACAAATTCGTATTTCTCTTTATTGTAAACACATTGAATTCTCACTTCCTTTATACTTAAAATTTTCATCCCATTACAAAAAGGAAAGGGATGGGCAAAAAAGGAACATGGACATTTAATCTGGAATTTAATCTCGAACAAATGTTTATTAATTTTACAAATTCGTATTTCTCTTTAATGTAAAGACATTGAATTCTCGCTTCTTTTATTTGGAACTTATTATATGAGCATTTAAAATCAATAGAAATACATATATAAATTCTTTGGCATTGTTTTATCCCCACTCTCAGAGAAGGGTTAACTTCTGCCTTCATCTGGCGATTCTGTCGAGACGCTTCCTCATGCTTTGCATTATTTCTGCGCTTCGTTCAACGCGGATCGAATGAAAACCGCGTTCCAATTTCCTTTCATAACGTCTTCCAATTATCCGGCGGTCGGCATGTTCGCGAGAACATTTGCCGCGGCATTAAACCGCATTCTTCAAAGGTGCGACACGGCGGCAACAGTAAACAAGTCCCGTCGCGGCGCTTGCCACTTTGTCGGGGAAATTACATTAAGTGCGCACGACGATAAATGCACATAATTAACCGTCGGAAGTAGCCATCAAGCTTCCAAGTCGAGCGACACCGAGCCCTGAAAATACGCTTTCTTATTTTGTCTAATGGGAGAGAGAGGAGCGCATCATCGTTCATTTTTAAAGCTGGCCAGGGAGCACCGGTGGCCGCGAGAGCGTGGGGTATCGTATGAATATTAAATGCCCGGGGACGTATAAGAAGTAAAACAAGACACGTGAAAAGGCAGTTGCCGTACGAAAAAGAGACGTGACGCGGACGAGAAACCGTAGGCAAAGTGTTCCCCTCGAATTTCTCTCGGAAATGTGCACGCGGGACCATAGAGCACGCCGTAAGTGTATTACGTCTACTTAATTAATTATCACTCGATGGTTCAATGTCCTCAATTTCTGGACTTCTTGCCGGCACGACTTAGATATTCACTACATGTTAATCACAGACACCGTTATTAATACTTATTACAGAGGCCGCTCGATAAGTGAGAGACTTGGGACTATAGAGGCGGGGCTTAGACTTCTTCGGCGGCCAATCACGGCCGAGCTCTCACGTTTCTCTGCTCTAAGCTCTCTCTCTTAAAGGGCACTCACTTATCGAGCGGACGTTACATCAGGTATTACATCTCCTCGCAGTTTATACTACGTAATAATTCATCTTCAATATTAGAACAATCGAGGTGTAACAGTGACTATCTTGTGCAGCTTTTTAATCTGTGTAGTTCGATTTTTAAAGAGGGTTTTCTAAAAATTTTAAATATATTGTGCAGTTAACTGGATGGAAGTTAATAGACAGTGGATTTTATGCGTTTATGATAGAAGTGATAAGGTGTAAATTAAAACGGTAAAAAGATTAGAAGAATTTGAAAATCTTGTTATATTATTTCCAACCAATTAATCATGTCAAGAAAGAAGAACTAGCTTGTACAGCTTCTTAATCTGTGTAGTTTGATTTTTAAAGAGGGTTTTTTAACCATTTTAAATATCTTGTGCAGTTAACTTGATGGTTGTTAATAGACAGTGGATTTTATGCGTTTATGATAGAAGTGATGAGGTGTAAATTAAAACGGTAAATACATTAGAAGAATTTGAAAATCTTGTTATATTATTTCCAACCAATTAATCATGGTAAGAAAGAAGAATTATCTTGTACAGCTGTTTAACTTGTGTAGTTTGTTTTTGAACGTGGGATTTTCCAAAAAGATTCAATATTTTCCATTGATCATATATCAAGTTTTAGGGTGTACATCAACAAATCCCTTCAACTCAGTGGTTATTAACCCTTTGCACTCGGAGATATTTTAACTTGAAAATTAAATATTTTTTTCAATCTAGAAAAATTCCATTCTTTATGACTTTTTTCATTTTATGGATATGAAATTTATATAACACCTCGTACAATAGTGAAACATTTAGCAATTGCTTAGATTCCAACATGTTTCGTAATGTAGACAATATTTTGAATAATGTACAGCAACTTTCAGTGACTCTGAGTCACCAATCGAGTGCTAAGGGTTAATTTGTGGTTGATTGTGCCTAGTTGACAAATAAAGTTCCTAGTATTTTTAAAGTGGGGTTTCCAACAATTTTAAATATTTTGCAACGATCACATTTGAAATGTTAGAGTCTACATCAACAGATCCCTTCACCTCAATTATTATTGTCTTAGGAAAATCTAAAGGGAAACAGGAATTTATTTTCTCTCTAAACCCTTCACTGCATGATTTTTTCTAATTGGGATGAAAAAATTGAAAGAAGGTCAGACTTTGTGTTTCATTTAAGAGAAAAATTAAAACACCATTTTCAGAAAACAAACATAGTAAGAAAACACATTATTAGTTAACTATATACCAAATTTGTTAATCGTATAAGATATGATACACACTATTCAGCGAAGGGTTAATATATTTAACAGATCTCTCTCTTCTAACACGTTCACTGTCTTAAATTACACCTACTCATTTTTGTCATAAATTCATCAAATCCGCTGTCTAATTATAAATGTGTGATTGACAAAGCAGTTTTCTGACGGCGAATTTTTCCACATATTCGTTCATAACTGGAAAAATTCGTTAGCCAGGGTGGATCCGATCGATCCGACGGAGACGAAAACCGTTTGTCCCTAAACTGAACGAAGTTGAAGTGACTGGTTGAAAAAATCGGGCTTGTTTCCAAAGTTCCACTTTCGTGCAGGTTAACGAACGAGAGAATCCCTCGCCCTCTAGGCGAGGAGGGTATAGACTCGTGTCTTTTCGATGAACGAGGAGGGAATAGCCCCTCCTCCTAAACTCTACAGAGACTCCTGATGCTAGAGAGAGGTAGTAGGGGGTTAATGGATATCGAGCGAGCTTCGTGCCAGCCTGTGCTCGCTATCTCTCTCTAGCTACGCTCGTTCAGGGGATTCTTGAAGGCCGTAAGAGGACGATGGCTTGCTGAGTAGTAGTTGTTGCTTTATCGAGATCGCGGTACATCGGCCGGTCACCGTTCGAGCATGATAAAGAAGGGTGGAAAAGTAGGTGTGCACATGTGTCCGTTCACATGGTTGTACACGATCGCAATCGAGGATTCTCATCGTTCTCTGATCCATGCTGTAATCCGTGATGCGCGAGGAGTTCGCGGGACGTCGGCAAGCCGATAAGGAAATCCTCGGAGCGGATCGAAACAGTAGAAGTGGCCAGTGAATGATCGAGAAAGCTGATCGTGATCGCTTCGATGCTAAACGAGCCAGTCGGATACGATTTTCATCTGCTTTACAGGATCATTTTTACGCTCTAGTCGGTGCAATTACTGATGCATTGAGTAACAAGTTCCTTAGGGGATGGGGATGCATCTTGAAACTTCCTACTCCGAGATACAAGTTCCTAGAATGGGTCGAATCGAAGACGTTTCATAGAGTCAATGGACCAATGGACTAGATGCAGCTCTACGAAAATAAGCGTTTCAATAGAGACACTGATTGAAACAGTTCTAGAGAACTTTTATTCTGAAGTGGTAATGAATAGACTGTGTATGTTTATACAAAATCAAAATTTTCTATGTCCATTGTATGTATGAATTAAATTGCATGCCTGAAGGACAATGTATTTCTACACTTGATAATTTTAATGAGTCGAGAGATTTTTTCGTTTGAATAATAATGCTGACATTTTGGATGTAAATTTTCATTTTCGTAGACGAAGCTCGAGAAACTGAAATTGAACAGAATCCTATTTTCCCTGTTAATGGTTCGTGTAAATTAAATAAAGGGTCGGCCCGTGTTAAATTGTATTAGAGTTTGCACCCTGTAGACTATAAATGCGCCAATTTCCGCAGTCCAATTGTTACATTCAAATTGTTCTACTGGCAATAATGAAGTTGCGCGATGGTAATTACGTGGCGCTGTTCAAATTTCACCGAAATGGAGCCGGCGAATCTCGAAAAATTATCTGGTGTAGAAATAGACAACTGTCGTAGCTGTTCGAATGGAAATGTAATACAATTTCATTGTTATTTTTGGGACGTTTGATTAATGATTAACAAAATTTTATTGGGTATAGGAGGATGTGTTGTGGTACTTGCGTATAATATTTTCATTTCACGTCGCCATCAATATGTTATTTGAATTTTGGTTCCTCACTATTTGCATAATAAATACTGTTGTAACCTTGTATAAAATTTTACAACCGTTCTGATCTATAAAATTTTAATTTTTTGTCCCTATCAATATGTTATTTGAATTTTGGTTCCTCACTATTTATATAATAAATAGGGTTTGTAACCTTGTATAAAATTTAACAACCGATCTGATCTATAAAATTTTAATTTTTTGTCTGCCATCAATACGTTATTGGAATTTTGGTTCCTCACAGATTTCACTGTTTGTATAATAAATAGTATTGTAATTTGTATAAAATTTGACAACCGTTCTGATCTATAAAATTTTAATTTTTTGTTGCCATCAATATGTTATTAACTTCCCGATTTATAGGGAAGTTATTGTAATTACCCCGAAAATCGAAAATCGAATTTTTTGCAGATCTTCACGTTTCATGGTCATTGGAGTCATTTTAGACTATTTTTATCAAATTGTTAGTATGTGTGTGTGTGTGTGTGTGTGTGTGCGTATGTCTGTTTCTATGGTATCAAATTTTTTGAATTTTGGTTCCTCACTATTTGTATAATAAATAGGGTTTGTAACCTTGTATAAAATTTTACAACCGTTCTGGTCTATAAAATTTTAATTTTCTGTCGCCATCAATATGTTATTTGAATTTGTAGTTCCTCACTATTTATATAATAAATAGTTTTGTAACTTTATATAAAATGTTACAACCGTTCTGGTCTATAAAATTTTCATTTTTTGTTGCCATCAATACGTTATTTGAATTTATGGTTCCTCACTATTTGTATAATCAATAGTGTTGTAACCTTGTATAAAATTTTACAACCGTTCTGATCTATATAATTTTAATTTTTTGTCGTCATCAATACGTTATTGGAATTTTGGTTTCTCACATATTTTACTATTTGTATAATATGTAAATAGTATTGTAACCTTGTATAAAATTTTACATCAATACGTTATTGGAATTTTGGTTCCTCGCAAATTTTAATAACCTTGTTATTTGAATTTTTGTTCCAGACGAGGACCTGTGAGATTTCGTGTTGGACCGTGTCTGTCCCGAAAATGTAAACAACGAATAAAGATCCGCTGATCCAACCACAATGCTCTGCTGTTTGCCCCCGCGTAATCCATCGGCCACGCACAAAGCACAAAAGTGGGGTTCAATGTCTCCGACATCTCGCAAGGGGTAGGTTGGTATCGGCTTTGAATGATCAATTGAATCTAATCCGACTACAGCATTCACTCTCGATAATCGCGTTTTGCCGATCTAGATACATGTAATCGTATTACTCACTGCCGTATCGCGAGGTTCACGTGTCTTGTTTCAATCCTCGAGCTTTCAGCCAATGATACGACCGCGGAATCATGTCCGTCGTTCTCTATAATCGCTCCCAACCGATGTAATTACTCGGATCAATAAAATATAAATCTTATCCGCAGATAGTCGGTCGGATTTTTGAAAATTCGAATCAGCCTTACACTTTTGTGGAAAGGAGAACAATGGGCCCAAATTATAGTTGCTGTGCATCAACTCTTCGGAAATATGAAACAATACTTGAACGTCTGCTGGAGTGGTCCAAAAAAATGACGAGGTAATTATTATTTGATATAATATTATTATTAGACTGCGGTTCTTTGTGCATTTATAGAAAAATTGAGTAGGAGTTCAAAATTGTTTAAAAAATTTTTAATTGAAGATGTAAGTACATGACTTATTTATCCATTATTAAAATCAAATTCAATGTAGTTTCTATTTCTTGCAATCGGTACAGAGAAGTTTTATTTTGCTTAAAGATCAGCAATCTAATTATTATACATATACAACTACTATTTACTTTATTATTACTACTGTATTATTACTATTAGTTACTATATTATTGCTATTATGTACAACCTTTATTTATTCATATCAATTCTGATTTATAATTATTTTCGGAAATTCCTCGCGGATTTCAAAGATCTTTCAGTGACCTTCGATTTCGGGAATTCCTCGTCGATTTCAATTTCCTTTCAATAATCTCAGATTTCGGGGTTTCTCACCGATTTCAATAAGCTTGAAATAAGCCAGCAAGGTTATCATTGTAAAGAACTGTTCCCTATAGTAATGATGACCGTCCCGCGTCTGAAATCATGAGTAGACTGCAGATCTTTATGCAAAGTAAAAACATGCAAAATTTACATTCATTGCAGGACACAGGAGTCAAATAAAAATTGTATCTCCTTTTAATTCTCCTATTAAGTTGAAACCAATACATCGATGTCCTTAAATACTTTTATCCTGTCTACTGCTTTAAATCGAAAGTGTCCATTTTTCTTCTAAATGCATAAAATCCGCAAGTCTAGTCATGAGACACATCAACTTCGGATATTTATGCAAAATGAAAAATGTGTGCATAGATTTTAGGACACAGGGGTCAAATAAAAACTGTATCTCCTTTTAATTCTCCTATTAAGTTGAAACCAATACATTGATGTCTTTAAATACTTTTATCCTGTCTACTGCTTTAAATCGAAAGTGTCCATTTTTCTTCTAAATGCATAAAATCCGCAAGTCTAGTCATAAGACAATGCTAATACACGCGTGCGTTGGTCACTTTGAAAAGGTGAATTGATTTAACTTAATACAATATGTTACTTTACAGGCAAACGATGTTCCCGAAGAGTCCGCGATTTAAAGAAACGAGCAATCTCCTGGAAAATCGACGATCGAGTCTCTGCGCCGACGCCGGGTTCTCTCGTGTGCACAAAGTGCATTCATTAATCCGACGGGAAACTGGGTGAATTATTCAGAAATAATTCGCGGGCACCGCGGCAATAGCCTTTAGTGAATTATTACTGACAATGGAACGGCGGGCAGATCGTTTGTTTTACTACCGGACAAGCGCGCAAACTCTGCGACGAAATTATTTGTTCGAACGTAACTGGGGGCCGCGCCGGCAATAATTTTTCCCGGAAAATATCTCGGGAAACGACGTGAAAAATAGGAGGGCGAAACTCGGGGGCGGGCTTCACATTTTTCTGCGAATCCATTAACTTCATGGTAATTACGTTACCCCCGGGGCTAATGCACGGGGAAATTTTTTAAGTGCGTCGCAAAGACGCCGCACCCGTATTCCGTCGCTCGCGCGTTGCATTCAATAGACGCGACGCGATCGATTAAGAACCGATTGGAATTGGTTTTAAACTTGCGAAAGCACGGCCGGTAACTCGATGATCGTTGTAATCCGATGGATGTTTCATAACGAGAGACATCGCAATATAATTCCACGAACACCGAGAGACTGTCGATATCACTTTATATCGGTCTCTCGGCGTTCGTTACCGTTGGAGATATCCTTGCGTTTCTCTGAACTGAATTAAGACGCGCCGCGAACTTCCATTTCCTCAGAGGAAAATTGAACTAATCAATTTTCCCTCGGAATGAGAATCGATCAGTTTTAACGTCGATTTCCGTTTGAACCAGCCTCTCGTCCAGACCAGAGACACCTCCTCTTCGTTCTGGATCAGTCACGTGACATTGTGATTCGAATGGGACGCGTCACGTGACCGTGAACGAACCGTGACGAAACGACAGCAGAAATGAGTACGTGTAATTTAAAACGGTCGAAACATTAGAATAAGTTAGACACATTTTTATGTTATTTTCAATTCATTAAACGTGTTAGGAAAGAACATCTAGGTGCACGGTAGTGCACCAGCCAAGTTCTCGCACTACCACCTTTTACGCGAAACAACTTGGCCGTTTTTTAGAGGCTTATAACTCGGAACTGGAGGCAGATGGAGAGATATAATTTCGTACACTTGTTAAGTGCTATCACGTCTCAATATTGGCAAAACATTAATCTTCCAACATTAGTAGATTCCGAGATATAGGACCACAAAAATCGCTAAATTTGTCACTGACTCACTGACAGATCATCAAAACCTTTTGGGTACTTCCCATTGACCTACAAGCTTGAAATTTGGTACATAGGTCCACCATAACAAACACCCATAGGAATAATTATCAAAGTTTGAAATTTTTTTATTTTAATTTTTTACTTTTTAAATTGAATTCAACCATGGACTCTTGTACGAATTAGAACTTGTAAAAACAAAGTTTGAAATAATGAACTTTGAAATTTTACACCTTAAAAATAGCGTAACCTAAGTGGTGGGGATGGTCAGCTGAGCTAGACTTAAAAAATGGCTGTATCTCGGTAACGGTTCTTCCTACCGCAAAAATAACGAAATTTTCAAAAGGCTTAACCGAAAGCATGTAGGGTATGGCCAACCACAATTGATGAAATTTAAACAAAAATTGATGAAATCCCAACAAAAACATTCTGTAAACAGGAGCCAAGTTCTCTATGGCCGTAAAAAGTTGTGAGATCAAACAAAATACGGCCAAGTTCGTTAGCTTAGAAATACCTCTTGCAATACTGAAAAAACGTTTGTCAAAATTAGTTTAAAAGAACGCTATTTAATTTTTAAAGAGTTACATGGAGGGTTGAATTATTCAACTTGGCCGTTACTTTTTAAACCAATGGCCATAAAAGGTGTTTGGTAGCGGCCACGTTTGAATAATTTAGCCCTCCATGTAACTCTTTAAAAATTAAATAGCGTTCTTTTAAACTAATTTTGACAAACTATTTTTCAGTATTGCAAGAAGTATTTCTAAGCTAACGAACTTGGCCGAATTTTGTTTGATCTCGCAACTTTTTACGGCTATAGAGAACTTGGCTTCTGTTTACAGGATGTTTTTGTTGGTACTTTCATACTTTATTAGATTCAATCAAAAATTTCATTAATTTCATTAATTTAAAAATATTTTCATACTATTTTACTTCAATATTTTCTAATTCATGTCGGTGTGTTGGATTGGATTTTTATAAAGTGTTGTCTAATTTACCATTCAAATTTGCCGCCATATATGATGTCGAAATTCCATTGATCGATATCGATCAACCAATCATAGAACGCTCTTGTCCTAGAATACACACGAGTTTTCAATGCTCAGTTATCACATGGTTCAGTTACTTAGTCACCATCATGGGTTAAAGTTGGCTGTATTCGTAACTCATTAATTATTCTTCTTTTAATTTCTATTTGGTCGCAACAAGTATGTGTTTTCTTTTTCGTTTTTTTTCTTTGGCTGTGTTCCAATATTTTGTTCAACTATTATTATATTTATTTGGTTTTTTCAGACGCAAAAATGTCTCTCTTGATAATGATCCACATTGGGATCGAAACGTTGAGGATGTGCTAATTATTTGCAAATTTGTTGTTGTTTATTGATCGAACCATGCGTCGATATCATAAATTTATTATATATTTCAAGTGCGATCGAGAAAAAATTTTACCTGAACAGGAATACTGTTAGGAATAATAGTCTCACGCGTGTCTGATCATGACCTACCGATTCTACTCGATCAGACACGTCGCGCGTATTGTTTCGGAACGACGAGAACGCGCGATCGTTTAGGTGTTAAGCCTCTTTAGCGTATTATTTATTCGCCGATGGGTTCGCGGCGCGTTCGATTGAATTGAACGGATGACACGTTCATTTGCCGGGGCGATTAAAGTAGCCGGCGGTGACCGTGCAACTAAACGTACGTAAACACGTTTATCGCGGAATAATTTAGTAGCTGGTAACGTAACGTGTATGGGCTATCATACGTGCCTGGCTGATGCGCCGCGTGCAACGAGAGGGGGAGGTCCTGTCGGACAGCACGTGCACGCATCGGGACACACACCAACGATCATACATATGAACGCCGCTTTAATGATCAACCCCCAGAAGTTTAAGCGGACTTCTTGAAAATTTCATCGACACTCCCCCGCTAGCCTGTTACACGCCACTGCGGCGAACGGTACGTAGAATCGTGAGCAGAGCAATTATTAAACGTCCGACGACGGAGACGGGTCATCGATTATCTGTTCGAATTTTGGCGAACTGTAAATAAATTATTTCCTCGCGGACGGAACGTACCGTCTCGGAACGGTAACAACTGCACATGTGCCTCTGTTCAAACCTTTAGGGTTTGTTCGGGTCAAGAGTTTTGTTGGTTTCGATCGGTGAGATTGACGTTGCACGCGTTAGACCTAGTATTCTTGTATATTCATGTATATTCGAAAATATTCGAGAATATTCTAGTACAATCTGGTATGTTCTTGTATATTCTTCTATATACTTATATGTTCTTATATATATTCTTCTATACTCTTGTATATACTTGAATATTCTTGAATATACTTCTAAATTTTTGTAAACTCTTGCATACTCTTCTAAATTCTTGTATACTCTTGTATACTCGTGTATACTCGTGTATACTCTTGTATACTTGTGTATACTCTTGTATACTCTTGTATACTCTTGTATATTATTGTATATTCTTGTATATTCTTTTTATATTCTTGAATATTCTTGAATATTCATGTATATTCTTGTATATTCTTGTATATTCTTGTATATTCTTGTATACTCTTCTATTCTCTTGTATATTCTTGTATACTCTTGTTATTGTTATTATTATTATGTAGATATAAGTTATATTCATGTACAATACTAAACCTCTATGTATGAATCTATAATGGATAAATAAACGCAATGTAATACAATCTATCTGTCTATATATTTATTGAACCTTTAATCTTTCCCGTATGTCCAACATGTCGTTGTCTTGTACTATTGAATTTCGTTCCACCTCCCTTGTTATCATGTTCACCTAATACAAAGTTCAATTTTCGAGGTATTTAAAAATTTCCTCAATTTTCGAGCGTCTGACTTGACGTTGACTTGTACTACTGAAATTCGGATACCTCCTTCGACATCATGTTCTCCTAATTCAAAGTTCAATTGTCGAGGTTTTCGAAAATTTTCACAATTTTTCGACCGTCTGACTTGCCGTTGAGTTGTACTACTGAATTTTCGAAATTTTTCGAATGTCTGATTTGACGTTGACTTATACTACTGAAAACCCGGATACCTCCTTGCATATCATGTTCTCCTAATTCAAAGTTCAATTGTCGAGGTTTTCGAAAATTTTCACAATTTTTCGACCGTCTGACTTGCCGTTGAGTTGTACTACTGAATTTTCGAAATTTTTCGAATGTCTGATTTGACGTTGACTTATACTAGTGAAAACCCGGATACCTCCTTGCATATCATGTTCTCCTAATACCGAGTTCAAAAATCGAGGAAATTTCCGAAAATTTCGATTTTCAGCCGTCTGACTTGTCGTTGAGTTGTATCACTGAAATTTCGAAAATTTTTCGAGCGTCTGACCTGACGTTGACTTGTACTACTGAAAATCCGGATACCTCCTTGCATATCATGTTCTCCTAATACCGAGTTCAAAAATCGAGGTTTTCGAAAATTTACTCAATTTTTGAACTCGGTATTAGGAGAACATGATATGCAAGGAGGTATCCGGATTTTCAGTAGTACAAGTCAACGTCAGGCCAGACGCTCGAAAAATTTTCGAAATTTCAGTGATACAACTCAACGACAAGTCAGACGGCCGAAAATCGAAATTTTCGGAAATTTCCTCGATTTTTGAACTCGGTATTAGGAGAACATGATATGCAAGGAGGTATCCGGGTTTTCAGTAGTATAAGTCAACGTCAAATAAGACATTCGAAAAATTTCGAAAATTCAGTAGTACAACTCAACGGCAAGTCAGACGGTCGAAAAATTGTGAAAATTTTCGAAAACCTCGACAATTGAACTTTGAATTAGGAGAACATGATGTCGAAGGAGGTATCCGAATTTCAGTAGTACAACTCAATGATAAGTCAGACGGTTGAAAATTTCCGAAATTCTCGAAAATTGAGTTATGTATTAGAAGAATATGATATTGAAGGAGACGGATAGAATTATCGAGGATGTTAATCAAAAGGAATATTTATATACAGGGTGTGAAAAAAGAACACATTAACTGTTGGTAACTAATATTCTTTATTATCCACCAAGAAATTACAAGATTATAAGTGCATTATAATGAGACGAGAAGAAGTTCTCCGGTAGAAATGTATATACATACTCCAGACGCATGTATTACTCGCTAGTTCCAATGTTAAATAAATTGGTTCGGTGTTCCGCAACTTTTGATGGCTCTGCACAGTTGCCAAGCAATTTTCGATCCGAATTAAACCCTCCCACGTAATATAGTAACATAACAAAGGGTGAAGTTTCGAAGTTCCCTTCATGATGGTCGTAACATATTGCCAGAATAATCTACGCACTGACAGCGCGAACCGTAACGTGAAAATTTAATAAAGCCCTCGTATGCAAATAACCGTGCAGGGTACTTAGACATGGCGCGAGAATTTCCAACAAGTAAGAGGCGTTTTCCGCGCGGCGGAGATACTTACCGAATTGCAACAACCGCTAGCATATTGAACACCCGATGACCGGTTACACGATAAAGGCGGATGTCGCGCGGATCGATGGGAAAACCGTACGATCGAGAAGAAAATTTAGAGAAGATACCACGTACTCCTGTTGTTCCCGCGAGGAAATGGGTAGGAGATTAAAGCCACGCTCTGTATTCGGGTCCCATGGAAATCACCGACACAGATTTCTCCGACACGGTTTTCGCCGACAACATTTCACCGACTCCAGATTTCACCGACAATAGCTTTGGCCGACAACGCTTTTAACCGACAACGAATTTGGTCGACAATGATTTTGATCGACAATGAATTTGATCCACAACGACTTGAGACACAGTATGATAATATTGTATGATAATACTGTATGCTAATACATACTGTGGTCGTCTTAAGATGTACCCCTGTATTCACACTTTATTTTACTTGATAACGATCCAGAACTCCACGCATCCGACCATCGAGAGCGTTCAAACGTAACTGAACCATGGGACCAAGTTACTCGTCTCGGGTGCGGCAATCTTCGCACCGATCGGCAAAACTCGATCGTTCAAAAACAATGAGAGCCGACAGAGGACACAGTCGCCTTACCAGCCGACGCAACAAAAACTCGCGTCGATCGGAAAATCTTGATCATGCCCTTTTTTTGGCTTTGTTACTGGCGTTGTGCCCATTAAGTCGTTGCGGCCTTTCCCGCCGACTGGCAAACCTCGGTCACGACCATTATAGTTTTCGGCCGTCTTTGTTCATAAGCCCATACTTAGCAGTACGGTTTATACGGTTTACGCTACGCATAAATGGAATACAGAACATAATCCATTCTTTTGTAAATTTTAGTTATTTTACCACGTTTTTTTTCTATACATTCTTTAGTAAAATTTAGTTTGGTCCATTCTTTTGTAAATTGTAGTTACGACTTAGGTCAAGATTTTAGGTTAAGACTTTCTTTTTTTTATGTCTTCTTTTTGTTTTTATCAGTTATACTGTAAAACTGTATACATTTGTATAAAAGGACCTCGGTCCGTATATAATAATAATAATAATAATAATAATAATAATAATAATAGAGACAGCTATTTACAACGAACCTTATAGTAACTGTTTCCATGATCTCGATCGACAACTTGTTAATAACATTTCTTCATGTTTTCAGCGCACTGTTTCGATCAAATACTACTAATTAAGCAATTTTGCAAATTAACACAAAACTTTTCAACGTTTTGGTCAACTGTTTAGACCATTTTCAAGAAAAAAGATTTTTCGTATAATTGCGTCTGTAAAAATTATTGAATTAGTATAAATTATGTTCAACCTGATACCAAATAATTCAGAATGTTTTTAGTACAAAAGACCACATACTTGCTAAGTGAATTAACTATTTTGAAACTTTTAAAACTTTAAGACACATGTTGATTCGTTGCTTGCAATGTGCAGAATGATGAAACAGACGTTAGAGTTTGAAGAACACAATCAGAAAGCATCGATCGTGCCATTGGCTGATCAATATAGCCAATCTATATTTGGCGGTAAATATAAATGTGGAAATTCAAACCTTATAGTACAATAAATTCTCACAACAAGTATAATAACTCATCGCTGCGGCTCGGTCGGGGCGGGAACACCTGTCGAAATGATCGAAACAGGCGGACTAAAATATCTTGAAATGGAAATAATCTGTTACTTATATAATTCAGTATTTCATAAGTCAATATTTGAGCTGATAATTTTGTTTATAAAATTATGGTACAGAAATATTGGCTACCAAGAAAGTAATTTAGGTATTTTGGGAGAATTTTGAAGTTTTATGAGCGCGGAATTATGAAGCTATGAAAAGAAACAAAATGGAAAATATTTTACCGATTAAAGTTCATTGCGCAAATAAAAAAATTGGAGTTTGTTTCACCTTAAAATACTGAAATTACTTTCTCGCCAGCCCACTATATTTTGTAAAAAGAATTGGCTAAACTTCAGTTTGGGGGACCACTAATTTTGAACTTTTTTAAATAAGATCCCGTAGATTCTGTCGAGAAAATGTAAAAATCCAAGTTTTAACGTTAGGAATTCACTGGTTTAAAAGTTATACTCCTTAAATTCAGTGCAATCGATAGTATAAAATGAGATTTTAGTTTGCAGACCATTGATTGTATCGAGTCAGGCAAACGCTGGGTTTCGGTCGCACACAAAATTCGCAACGATTGCAAGGAAATTGTCGCCTTCGCATAAAATTTCGAAATTGTTGCTTCACGAGTATTGAAATGCGTGTGGTGACCGTGGTCCAATTAGCACAGCATCAGTTTCCTTTTCGCCGAACGCAGCGACCCGCTACACATTCGCAATAGAATATCGATGCAATTTTCAAACGAAACAAATACACGCGTGCTGTGGCACCCTGTGAAACGTTCGTCAAGTTTAAAAATTCAGATGTAAACTCTGTAAATTGTTAAACGTGTTCTCTCTCTCTCTCTCTCGTCATTGTTTTGCAATTAGTGTCCGTGGTCCTGGCCGGTTTTTTCGTTTTTCCAATTATCCTCACGTCCTTCCGAATTTTGTATTCAAAGCTTTACAGAAATATATCCTGTTGGAATGAAGGGGTGCCTAACAAGGAATTTTTCGTTTTGTTGTTGTAATTAGACAGCGGATTTTGCGAAGTTGCGACAATAATGGTTGGCTGTGATTTCAAACAGTAAAAGGATTAAAAGGATTTCAGGAGAACAATTTTTCCGGTTGTATTTTAATAAATTCGCCAAATAGAAAAACTGATTCTTAGTTGTAATCAACGAAAACAATTATTACGTTGCACAAACATATTTGTTTTCTCCTCTCGGATACGTATAGAAATTACACAACCCCTACGACGACTGGGCCTGGGTCTATTTTGACCCAGACTATCACAATCGTTATTTAATTTTGCTCGGTTGACGCCGATTAAATTAAATGAACAACTGTTACGTTAGATACTACCAAATATACAGTTTAGAAAAAAGTTTTAGAAGTTCTAACAACTGGTGATAGAAATCGCGAGTGTAAAACGCAGAATGATGCCACGCAGTGGACGACGTTGCAACGAGCGAGCTTCTATCCTATTGATTTTTGTCCGATTTTCGAGTAGACCGGTGTGCGGGTACAAATACACAAAATTTCGGGTTCGGGTCAGCTCGGGAGATTTGTTCGTGGTCGTGTCGGGATTCCTATTGTGTGTACAGTTCGAGTAGCCAAAAATGCGGTGGTGTGAAGTCCAGTTTGAACGTTCTAAAAATTAGCGTTACAATTTAATTTTGTATTCCAGGATTTCAAATCTTGTTAGAGGATTCACAAATGCAACCCTCCGAAAGAAGGTGCTGTCGCTTGCCAGCATCTACAGCCGCCATTTTGTATGGAAAACGTTTAAGAAAATTCACAAACCTTCCCGAGAATATATACAATAAAACTATGTTGTTCTTGATTGTATACCTTGTACGGTTTTTGTTTAAAAAATTTCTTTCCGACCTCTAGAGGTTACTCCTTAACCCTCACACGTTCATCAGGGTGAAAATTCACCCTTTCAAAATTTCCACGTACTGTAAAATTGTTCATCCTTTTATGTCTACGTCGTGAGATGATGTATTTCTTTAAAATGTGACGCTATAAATAAACATAATCTGTTGATTTAACGCGTAAAATAAAAATGGGTGAATTGTTATCCTAGTCTCTTTTATGCAGCTATTTTTGAGGCGCGTATGTTAACCCTCATCCACACGACGTGGTACCCGGATACCTATTTCAAATTCGTCTAAAATTCGTATAAAAAATCACCCCCGCGTGAATGAGGGTTAAAGGTTGATGGGGTTGATACAGTTAAGAAGCGCTATCTAAATTATCCCTTAATTCCCGGTTGAAGAAGCTAGGATAATGAGCTCATTATCGTGCAAATTAGCTCGGCGATTCGTTCGCCGGTTTCAGGGTGGCAGCGGCGTGTGTGTCGCCCCTACACGATACACATGTCGTCAAGACTGTTTCGAAGAAGCTCTCTATTGAAAGTCGGGGGAAGAAAAGAATACTGAGGGTGCGCGGGGGTTGCGAAT
Organism: Lasioglossum morio; assembly: GCA_916610235.2. Classification (NCBI taxonomy): domain Eukaryota; kingdom Metazoa; phylum Arthropoda; class Insecta; order Hymenoptera; family Halictidae; genus Lasioglossum; species Lasioglossum morio. The sequence goes on along the minus strand of OU744325.1, from coordinate 5,929,321 downwards.
GGTGCCGAATAGGTGCGTGTTACGCGTCCATGAGAACACACGAAGAGAAACCTGTGAAAAGAGTGCGCGCACGCGTGCGTGCGTCGCTTTTGTCGTCGGACGGCGTTTCGAAGCGGCGATGAAAAGCAATCCCGGCGAATGAAAATAAACGGCCTGACGGACCACTCGACGAACCAACTGGCGTGCGTGTTACGGTCGAGAGTTTGAAAGAGGGTCGATCGAAGGGCGGTCGGAGAAACACGTTCGAAGGCGGCGTTCGGCGAAAGGGCGGCAGCGCCAAGGTTCGACGTTTCACCCATGGTCGATCAGGAAATTGGTCCTCCTTTCGCCGTTTTATCGCGCGTAAAACTGTGACGCTTTAACCCGGCGACGACTTAATTTACCGGCACAATGCCGTGCTCTTTCTCTCACCCTCTCGCTTTCCACCCCTTCTCTCTCTCTCTCTCTCTCTCTCTTGCACGGCGATCAACCTGACAGACCTCCACCTCTGTCTTTGTATCTCCTTTCTTGATCTCGGTTAACTGGCTTCTGTTCGGATTTCGAACGTGTTACACTCTATTGTTACCCCCTCTCGTACCTCCGGCCCTGCGTTAACTCTGGAGGCAGATTTTGGAAGATATTCGTAGTCGTTGAGATTGATTTCCAGATGGATTATACTGTCTTTAACTTTGGTGGGTAAAATATAAGTTTTGAAATGCATTTCTCATTAAAAAAATTTCAGTTCAACTTTTTTTTAATATCGTTTGTTGTTCTTGAGATATTTCACGAGAAAGAAAGTACTGAAATTTCTTCGAGGGTTGATTTGAACATTTTAATGCAAGAAAGAATATTGGAATTTTTTCAAGGGCTAATTTCAACCCCTTAATAAAAGAAAGTATGGGAAATTTTTCAAAGGATGATTTGAACCTTTTAATGGAAGAAATGATATTGGGAATTATTCAAGGGCTGATTCCAACCCCTTAATAAGAGAAAGAAAATTTTGAAACTTTTTCAAGGGCAGATTTCAACCCCTTAACAGGAGAGAAAGTATGGGAAATTTTTCAAATGCTGATTTGAACCTTTTAATGCAAGAAAGAATATTGAAAGTTTTTCAAGGGCTGATTTGAACCTTTTAATGCAAGAAATAATATTGGGAATTTTTAAAGGGCTGATTTCAACCCCTTAATAAGAGAAAGAAGAGTATGGAAAATTTTTCAAGGACTGATTTGAACCTTTTAATGCAGGAAAAATTAATGGAATTTTTTCAAGGACTAATTTGAACCTTCTAATGCAAGAAATCATATTGGAAATTTTTCAAGGGCTGATTTCAACTCCTTAACAAGAGAAAGAAAGTATGGGAAGTTTTTCAAGGGCTGGTTTTACACAATTTACTATTATTCTAATAATAGTTACTAATATATAGTTACTAATACTTACTAATATTCACAAAATTTATTATCCATTTTGATTTTAATCTACTCAATTTTCTATGAATTTATAAAGCTCTACAAACTAATAATGATTATAACGATGGTCGATCAATAGGTTTAATTCAGGAAAAACGTGTTTGTTTAACATCATTTCAATGTTGCTATAAATGCATAAAAATCCGCAGTCTATTGATGATTATAATGACGCTCGATCAACAGGTTTTATTTAGGAAAAATGTGATTATTTAACGTGACTGTTTAACGTCATTTCAATTTTGCTACAAAAGCATACAAATCCGCAGTCTATTAATGATTATAATGATGCTCGATCAACAGGTTCTATTTAAAAAAACGTGTTTGTTTAACGTCACTTCCTTCCGGATTCCAACAAGTAGCCGCAAATTTAAATAGCAGTAAAATTTGCGATATGGGCGATTATTCTAATTCCTTCTGATGCCGAGATCCTCGAGTATTAGGAGAGCTGACAACGATCGAGCAGAAGTCGATAAAAGAACCACAATCGTTGGAAGTTGGTCGAGTCAACCTCCTCCTCTCGAATCCTCGTCGAAGTTTCCCGCTTGAGAATTGGTAGCGACGACCTCCGTACACTTTTTCCGTCAAAATTTCCCGAGCGATTCACACACACACGCACACACGCACACACACACACACACACGAAACACACGAGCATGACGGTAACTGCTAGGCGAAACAGATCGAAGCATAACATCGAAAGTTTCATCGAAAAGAAGAAACCGCTCGATCGGTTTCACTAGTTCCGCTTCCACGACTCCGAATCACGTCTTGCCTCTTTCCGTTGCTGCGATACTTTTATCAATAATTTGAGAAATTTAATGCAAAATGAAAATTTTGTGCACAAATTGCAAGAAATAGGAAGCACGTAGATCATTATTTTTCATCTTCAACCCCCTCAGGAATACAAATGTGTATGCCTGATAGTTTTGAGTTAAGTTTTAGAATATAAATCTTCAAAATTGTAATGTTTATAAAATACGATAATAAATAGCGGTTTTGTACATATACACGGCGTAAAATAGGATCTAGGTTAAGATAACTCTCAAGTATTTTGTTGGTGTAACAATTGTTTATGGTGAAGTTGTTCTTCAATAAACTAGAAGGAATTTGATTTTTAAAAAAACGGATACAAATGTGTGCGTTTATTTTCGTTTCAAATTAAAGTTATTCTAAATAAACAAAATTCGTTGGAGAACAACAGAATCGAAACGATATCTCTCGACGATGAAAACAAATAATTCGCGTATAGGCGCCCTGATAATATTTGAACCAAACAAGAAATTATTATATTGTTTCCAGTCTCGAAAATTCGTTCCGAAAGATTAACTTTAAATCCTCTATTTATCGAATAATTTATAAGAACATGTCTTATTCTCCCAATTTGAACATAACAATAACTGCATGTTAAAAAGAAATGTTTTAAATAATTTGAAGTAGGTAGGAATACCTCAGTGAATGATTCAAAGAACGATTAAATTTTTCTATAAATAAATTGAACCTTAAGAAGCAAAATAAAAATTCTGAGACTCAAAGACTGTTTCGAAAAGACAACTTCGAAGACTGCTGTTACACGCTAACCTGATTCGTTATTGTACACGACCGAGAACATTTGGAAAATCGTCGAAATTCTTTGTGTGGCAAGTTATTTTATCAGCACTACGTATATTCCATGTTAAGAGGCTGTAAGCGTCTTCTGATAACCACAATAGTGGTCTGTAAGTTAGGGAACATCGGCTGCAGAGAGGTAAGCTATCGGCGAAAGAAAATTGAGGTAGCCAGGGAGCTGTGGATCGGCGCGGAAAGTCGACGGGGAAAGCGATTTAGATACATCAGGATTGAAACTGAGGCCGTCGCTCCCTCGAGGAAGCAAATTTAGTTCGCGTCCTGACCATTTTCCGTAGCTGGCGAAGTTTCGCGTTCGGATTTACAATTGAAATTACTTTGCTCGTCGTCCACGGATTATTACTTTAAGCTGTACCCGTGAACATCGCTGATATTCCTTTTTCACGGTGCTGAAGACCAAGCCCGAGTCGTTTCGTGTTCCCTCGTGTCATCAGGAAATTCTCTTCCTCGTAGTCGCTTTTCTAAATCCCATCACCACCTATTCGTTCCACTGTTAAATCTTCAGAGCTATCTTGAAACGCGAGTTCACTTTATAACTAAATGTATAACTAAAATAAAGCCTCCATGTAAGAAAAACACTTGGGTCCGTGCTATTTCTTATATCCTGCAGTTCTTCTATTCCTTATATCCTGTAGTTTTACTATTTCTTATATACTGTAGTTCGTGTATTTTTTTTAACCTGTAGTTTTACTATTTCTTATATCCTGTACTTCTACTACTTCTTATATCCTATAGTTCTATTATTTCTTATATCCTGTAGTTTTACTATTTTTTGTAACCTGTACTTTTACTATTTCTTATATCCTATAGTTCTACTATTTCTTATATCCTGTAGTTTTACTATTTTTTATAACCTGTAGTTTTACTATTTCTTATATCCTGTAGTTTTACTATTTCTTATATCCTGTACTTCTACTATTTCTTATATCCTCTAGTTCTACTATTTATTATACCCTGTAGTTCTACTATTTATTATATCCTGTAGTTCTACTATTCCTCATATCCTGTACTTCTACTATTTCTTATATCTTCTAGTTCCACCATTTTTTATATCCTGTGGTTTTATTATTTCTTTATAGATAAAGTCTATAGAAATCGCTGAAGTAAATGTTTGCATCGTTTCGCGCGACTACGCAAAGGGATTATGCAGTATTTTAGTTCGCCCCAGAACGCCACTTTGTTTGCATCGAACTTAATTACTGAAAGTCGTAATTGTTTACGAACAAACTTCACTGGGGTTCCGGCAACGGACGTTCCCGCTAAATGGTATTTCGCCTCTCCTCGAATATGACACCTTTCAAGTGCAAATTTTCCGAGTCGCGAATGCACGAGTTTGAAATTTTGATTTTCGAACATCTGGGATTTAGGAGTGTCGAACGGCGAGAAGAGAACGAAGTTAATCGATCGTCCGATGCCTCGAGGAACGCACGTTACACCATTAATGCATGAAACCAGTGTAGTTTATTATTCATGGGTCAATGATAAATTGCTGTGAACTGCGAAATATTTGTCGAGAAAACGTGTCGTGAGAACGTCGTGCGTACAATGAATTATGATCGATGAACGACTGCTAAAGTCTCCCCAGTTTAGCACAGAATTCTTAGGTGAGAAAGCAGGATTAATGAAGCGACGCGTGAAGCGAACGAAATCCCAACAAGCTGTGCAGGCGATGAAGAAAGATTAATAAAATTACGAAATACCATCGACATGACGCAAAGCTGCAAGAACTGTTGCCTAAGTCAGTTGCCCCAGAGTTGCCTTATTAGGGGAATTTAATCGAGGGGAGAAAGTTATCCCCTCTCTACCTGTACCGGATAAGTCACGTGACATAGACAGAATAGAAGGGGAAGGTACTAGGTTCCCACCATTAATCAGTTTGATCCCCCACTATTCAAGAATTAAACAACGAAACAGTTTACAGTCATAAATTGTTTATACTACTAATATTAACCCTTTGCACTCGGCTGTCCCCTCTGAGGCACCACTAAAAATTGCTGTACCATTCTTCAAAATATTGTTTACATTATTAAATATATCGGTATCTAATCAATTACTAAACATTTAGGTACTGTATAAGGTAATATACCAATTTCATATTCATAAAACTGCAAAAATCATAAGATATGGAAATATTCTAGCTGGGAAGAAATTATTAATTTTCCAGTTAAAATAACTCCGAGTGCAAAGGGTTAAATACCTTTTAGTATAAAGACTTGAGCGGTATTGGCCTCAATGGTTCATTAATGGTTGAACGCCAATGACAATGAGTTCGGAAATTAATTAATAATGTCGAGAACGGTTTACCCCCTCTCTACCAGTGCCGGATAAGTCACGTGACATAGACAGAATAGAAGGGGAAGGTACTAGGTCCCCGCGATTAATCAAATCGTTCCTGAACTATTCAAGAATTAAACAACGAAACAGTTTACAGTCATAAATAGTTTATATTACTAATATTAAATACCTTTTAACATAAAGACTTGAGCGGTATCGGCCTCAATGCTTCATTAATGGTTGAACGCCAAGGACAATGAGTTCGGAAATTAATTAATGATATCGAAAACGGTTTACTTCTCCTATTCGATCGTATTACGAACGTTGCGAATGTTTCCTGTCGATTTTGCGAGAACGGTATAAATGTACGATTCAATTTGATTCGCAATTTAAGTGAAATCAGGAGTGCTGTCTCGATTGGAAGGAGAACTAATGAAACGGAATGAATGAAGTTACAGATAACGGAGAACGAAAGAAGACATTATGATTTGCAATCGAGATCGTAAAAGTTTCTCGTTGCTCGCGATACTCGGAGTAGTAGAAATAAAGAAAAGAACGGCGGTGGTGGCTGTTTAAATTGAACGAGCGGAAAGCTGTACAAACTGACTCGGTTACTTCTTCCCTTCTGTCCAGCTCGCGTAGATGTTCGAGGTAATAAAAGCAAGCTCCGCAAAGACGATATTGAAGTGGACATAATATTGAGGGAACGTTTCCCGAGTTTCGTTGCAATAAAAAAGCTACACGGTATTGAATGAGAGGTGTGTGCGAGCAGCACGCAGAAGCTAATGGCAACTATGTTCGATGAACAGGGACGAATACTTGTCACCCGAAACCCGCACAATCCGATATTGGTCACTCAGAACTCGTAAAACCCGATAGCGGTCGGATCGAAATTGAATGAGTTAATAGTGATCACGTCGATTCTCAGCGAGCGAGAATCAGAGACTGCCATACTTGACGCACGTAAGTCTGATCACTCTTAAAGTTAGCGTTCTTGATAAACGGGAAATTATTCAAATTTAGAAATAAAAATCTGCTGGATGGAACGTTTCAGATATTATCAGTGATAATGGTTAGCATTGAATGCAACGTTCCAAAAGATTGATAGGAGATCTCAAAGGACATTTCTATTTTTTAAAACGGGACCATCCCCTTTTAAACACCTATGGTCTCTTTCATAGGGAATTCAGTGACTATAATTATTTAAGGTTATTTAATGTTAAGAAGAATCTTAACAAAAATAATCTTTATAAATTTTGTATATTTCCTCTGTGTGTGACGTTAAATTACCTACATAATTTTAGTCACTGATTTCCTAATAAAAGGGACCAGCATCGTAGATTTCTAAGGACTGGTAGTCCATTTAAAATAATGAAGATGACCTTGAGATCCCAAAAACAAGAAGAAAAAACAAAGATGTTTGAGTTACACGACAATTTCGAACGGTGTAAGATCTTCTAGAATTGTCTGCTGTACGATGAAGTCAGCCAGGTTCATTACAACGCAAAGATGCCTAAGAAGAGGTGGTCCGTTTACAAAATTTAAAAAAATGGAGGCACCATGAGATCAATAAAAAAGCAAAGATGTTTGAGTTACACAATAATTTCGAACGGTGTAAGATCTCCTAGAATTGTCTGCTGTACGATGATCGTCGTCCAGGTTCATTACAATGCAAAGATGTCTAAGAAGGGGTGGTTCGTTTAAGAGAAAAGAAGGTAACCATGAGATATCTAAAAAAAGCAAAGATGTTTGAGTTTTATAATAATTTCGAACGGTGTAAGATCTTCTAGAATTGTCTACTGTACGATGATCGTCAGTCAGATGCATTAAAACGCAAAGATGCCTAAGAAGGGGTGGTCCCTTTACAAAATTTAAAAAAATGAAAGTAACCATGAGATGTTTAAAAAAGCAAAGATGTTTGAGTTACACGGTAATATCGAACGATGTAAGATCTTCTAGAAGTGTCTTCTGTACGATGATCGTCGTCCAGGTTCATTACAACGCAACAAAGCCCGCCATTACCCTTCCGTGTCGAAACACAAGGGCGCGTGTCCGCGAACTTTCGAAACGACTAAATAACAGCGATATACCCTGGTCGCCATAAGTTTCTCGCATTCCCGCGTTGAAATGTCTCTTCCGTCCAGTGACGAGGGTAGTTTCTGAATAAGAGCGGAGGGAGGGCGAGAGAGCCTAGGCACGAATCAGTTTCCACGGAGTTTATATTCATAACGAATAAGTTATTCAACCCGACTGGGGTGTGCCCATCGCGATGTATACGTAGGCTCGTCACGTTGTCTCGTATTATCCACATAATCGGAGAACGTGCCAACGAGTGAGCCACGCTTCTCGTCTCGCGTCCCCGCTGCTGTTGCTTCCACCATCTACGAGCCACCCTTCAGACTGTCTGGGGATCCGTGTACAAACCCGGGATACTTGAACGATAATTTTCCCAGTGACTGACAGGCTCTCGCGGTCTACCAACCACGGAACTATCCTCGTATTCCCTCTCTCCCACCCCCAATCCTTCCCCTTCCATGTCGATTCTTTGTTTTTTATATTCGAGACAGAGTATTAAGCTATTTGCGTTGAACGAATCCGGAACGTTTTGTTTTTTGACAGCGTTCGGCTTGACATTTCGCGATAAAACTCGATCGATATTCTCTCCGCCGAGAGACCCCCACTCCACCCTCCCGACGAATATTATTTTTCTCTCTATCTCTCTCTCTCTCTCTCTCATTTCAAAGTTATCTGCTAGCCCAGTGGAGGGAAAATATATGTATATAATAATTAGTGGATCTTTATGCAAAATACAAATTTTTTACACGAATTGCAACAATCTGGAGTGATATAGAAATTTGTTTTCTGTATTAATTTTAACTCTCGAAATGTTAATGATCTACCTGAATATATTTCACTCTTCTAATGTTTTTACTGTTTTGAATTACACCTACCCATTTTTCGAAGTCTTTTAGACAATTCTAGCTATTTTAACTCGAAAATTTTAAACATTTCTTTGGAACCAGAATATTTTAAGGGGCACTTCAGAGTCTAAGGGTTAAAGTTTTATAGCTTCATTTTAGAATGTACCATCCCCTATTTTTCCCACGATCATGTTTGCACGAATTATCATTATAAGACTATAAATTAATATATTAGCGAGTAAACAATGGTTATTCAGAGAAATTTTGTAATACTTTTTAAAGGAACATTAACAAATTGTTGATAGAAATACAGTAAGTGGATATCCGAGTGTCAGGTTGACTACACAAGGGTTAATTACCATTTTGTTGAAGATAAGTAATTGTCAGGAGTGTACCTACGACGATTTGCATTATTTCTGGTTTGACACGGATTCGACGAAACAAGTATCGACTGAACCCAAGAGGGTTTGTGTGAGCCGGCTCCACCACAGAAACATAGTGAACCTTCGAGGTCCCTAGACCGAACAACCTCTTGTCTGCAGAACTCAGCGTCTCTGGTATCAAACCGAGGTGGTTCTTCGTTCTTCAAGTTCCCCTTGGTTGGTACACGCAAGACATCGGGACTGTTTTATCTACTTATCCCCAATTTGGCTGAACGTTCCGGCAGACAAAGGTTGATTAAAGGTTTGCTTAGCCATTAAAATATTCCATTAACAGTTCCTGTGTGCGCGTAGGTGAGATCAGGTGAGCCTCGGCAAGAAAGTGGAGAAGATAAGCCGAAGACTGCGGGGCGGCGGATGAAGATAGGAAGGATGGAAGGACGGTGAAGGAACCTTATTAAGGGTGTCTGTTCCGCCCCCTCGAGCGCTTAAATTTCAAACTGTCGCTCGACGAAACACGGCGACGTCGTTAAGGCTCGACCGTCGAGATTAAAGGCTTTCGAGATTCGAGAGATTTAAAGTCTGGAATTGTCCGCAATTAGTGCGAAACGGTAAGAGAGAGAGAGAGAGAGAGAGAGAGAGAGAGAGAGAGAGAGAGAGAGAGAGAGAGAGAGAGAGAGAGAAAGAGAGAGGACAGTGGCCGGGAGAGCCGCTGGACCGACAGGGGATACGGGGGTTGGATAGGAGAGGGAGAGTGGGTGGTTTAGGGGGTGGCAGAGAGAACGGTAAGCTCCTTCAGGGAACTACAGAGAGCTTCCTGCAAGAAGCGAAAGAAGAACCGGCTGAACGTTAACGAGAGAGGTCTTAAGATGCGTCGCGATCATTATCGACGTTCTTCATTGTCTGAGCGATGTCGCCTTTTCCTCGCCCACCCCCTCCCGTAGGACAAAAGTATTGTTCTTCAGGATGCAAATATGAAAGATGCATCTCAGAAGGACCCTCGCGTCTACTATACACTGCTCGGTATAGTCTTCGCGTTGTGGTAGCTTAGCTCCGTTCATGGATCTCTCAATTTCACAAATTATTACATAAATAAAGAACAAGAATTATCTCGTATTTCTTTAGGAGGAAGGATCCATTGAATCGACCCTTCACCTGTATATACATTGTAGACGAATTTTAAGAAAGGGGCTGTTTATGCAATTTTCAAGTTTTGTAGACACATTTTAAGAAAGGGGATGCTTATGCAATTTTCAAGTTTTGTAGACACATTTTAAGAAAGTGGATGTTTATGCAGTTTTCAAGTTTTGTAGGCGAATTTTAAGAAAAGGGATGTTTATGCAGTTTTCAAGTTTTGTAGACGAATTTTAAGAAAGGGGGTGTTTATGCAATTTTCAAGTTTTGTAGACGAATTTTAAAAAAGGGGATGTTTATTCAATTGTCAAGTTTTGTAGACAAATTTTAAGAAAGGGGATGTTTATGCAATATTCAAGTTTTGTAGAGGAATTTGAAGAAAAGGTAAGTTTATGTAATTTTCAAGTTTTGTAGACGAATTTTAAGAAAGGGGGTGTTTATGCAATTTTCAAGTTTTGTAGACGAATTTTAAGAAACGGGAAGTTTATGCAATTTTCAAGTTTTGTAGGCGAATTTTAAGAAAAGGTAAGTTTATGTAATTTTCAAGTTTCGTAGACGTATTTTAAGAAAGTGGATGTTTATGCAGTTTTCAAGTTTTGTAGGCGAATTTTAAGGAAGGGGATGTTTATGCAGTTTTCAAGTTTTGTAGACGAATTTTAAGAAAGGGGATGTTTGTGCAGTTTTCAAGTTATATAGACACATTTTAAGAAAGTGATACCAAATAGAATTATATTTTCATTGGTAATAGTACTTTCAGATCCAAAATAAATACAAATCGTATTCAATTCTGTCGAATTTAATACTTTAGCATTTTTTAAACATTTTTACAAGTCATCAGTGCATAAACATCCGCAGTCTAGTTAATATACATTGTACACTAACCATTACACTGCGATTTTTGACCTGAGCGTTCCTCATTCCCGACGTTTTAATAAACTGATAGTTTTTTTCCCATTAAAAGTGAGATTTTTACGAACCCATAAACCAATAGACATCGTGCTGGCAAGTCATTAGAGTGCCGAGAGCAACTCGCGGAGTTTCAGTCTCGAATGGACACCCAGCTATGATGATCGCGAGAGCGTCGACTGCGTGAGCTTCGTTTCAACCCCTGGCACCCGAGATCAACCCCTAGCACACCGAGCTTGTTTTGATACAACCCCAGATACGTTCAGCACACGCTACTGGAGTTTTTGAAAGCAGAGTGTTGTCTTCCGAAGAGAAGCAACTGGAATTACGTTGTTTTTCATGAATAAAGATGGTGTTAGCATTGTTACAGCGGAGCTGTTTCATATCCCATTCATTTAAACAATCTCGTTTCAATATGGACAATATTTTTCAGCTCATTAAAATGATCTGAATAAGTTATCACTGTTGGAATAAAACCGAGGAATACGATAGCGAGTAGAAGTGTGAAGTCATTGTAAAAATATTCGTTAAACTTCTGGAACGTTTTTAATTCACTTGTGAATAAATGCTAATTATGTTCCTCCTTGTATCTTCATTTTAATATATACACCCACGCGAGCCATTATCAAATTCGGAATAATAGTCTAGGAGAAAATGTTTCCTAGCACAAAAACACGGGAATTCTTTTGGGTACGAATTGCGCGCGAGTGGGTTTTAATGAGAGCTTTTTCGCGAGAGAATGTTCTTCGGGATACTCTTTAAAAGAACGACCACTGCGATGTGTTTTAACGTGCGTGTGTGAAGGAACCGTCGTTAATTCTTATATTAATTACAGAACTTATTTTTGTCCATATAGAGGACAATGTTGCCTACGGTGTTGCTAAATACTTGTAATTTTAGAATGTCAATTCTTCGTACAATAAATAATAAAGATTCCGTGTGGCGTTTAATTAACAAATTGATAGACGAGGGTTAAAATCCAGACAATCATCACGAAAATATCAACTCAACCACGTGCGTGGAACGTATTCTAACAAACTTGCACAAACTCTCCAAGTGCAGCAGAAAGAAACCGAAAAAAACAAACTGCTGCGACAAATTCAACATTTTTACATAGCTCGTGAACCACAATAATAAGATCACTTGCGTCGAACAAACATAAACTCCCCAATAAAAATAAACTCCAAAAACCTGAACGCAACCGATCGAGTTAAAACGCACGAACGTTCGCGTTGAAACCCAACGCACACGAGCAAAAAGTTAGTTCAACACAACGTGCGAATTGCTCCCATAAGAATCATAATCATCCGAGAGGGAAAATTCGTGTTACAATCAAAATCCATTGTAACCAGACTTCTATGCACAAGAAACATCTCGAGAATCCTCACGGGAGAGCACGTTACTTTCGATTATACCGAAGAATCGCCATAATCACAGTTCATTCATAACGATCTCTACAACCTACAGCCTCTGACAACCTCGCGACCGTCGTACCCGGAAGTCACGTCCGAGCGGAGCACGGGTGGCAGACCAAACGAGCCGGGGTTGAACCGTGTCACGTATGTGTGCATTGTGTATCGCGGGTGTGCCGGTCGACACGAACTGTTTTCACGCATGAATCACTCACAGCGTCTGAAGAGACGGGGTTAGTGTGCTTAGCAGAGGTACCAGACGGAGTACAACATAGCTCAGCGATTCCTATTGCACACATTCGATTTACACGAGGGGGTCACGTGCTCGCTGGTTATCTGGCTGCTACGCGGGACCGAAAGCAAACTTTTTCGATAGCACAACATCAGCCTCGAGAAGTTTGTAATCGTTCGTCGAACCCACTTCAACAAGTATAAAAGCAACGGGCTTCTATGTCAATTTAAAGAAACCGCAAGTGTATGAAGGAGATAAGAAGAAATAAGGTATCCATCAGGTGTATCGTCAAGTAGAAGACAGCTTCGATAGAGAAGCAGCCTAGAGAAGCTATCAATTGTTCGTCGAACCCACTGTAGGAAGCACATGAGCAAGGGGTCCATGGCCATTTAGATTATGGCAGGTGTACGATGATAATTTTCGTCACAGAGAACTAAGGACAAGGTGCACCTTCCACCAGGTGCATCGTCAAGTAGAAGACAGCTAGAAAAGCTTGTAATCGCTCGTCGAACCCACTGTAGGGAGCACATGAGCAAGGGGTTCATGGCCACTTAGATTATGGCAGGTGTACGATGATAATTTTCGTCACAGAGAACTAAGGACAAGGTGCACCTTCCACCAGGTGCATCGTCAAGTAGAAGACAGATTATAAAAGCTTGTAATCGCTCGTCGAACCCACTGTAGGGAGCACATGAGCAAGGGGTCCATGGCCACTTAGATTATGGCAGGTGTACGATGATAATTGTCGTCGCAGAGAACTAAGGAACAAGGTGCACCTTCCACCAGGTGCAGCGTCAAGTAGAAGACAGCTAGAAAAGCTTGTAATCGCTCGTCGAACCCACTGTAGGGAGCACATGAGCAAGGGGTCCATGTCCATTTAGATTGTGGCAGGTGTATGACAATGATTGTCGTCACAGAGAACTAAGGAACAAGGTGCACCTTCCACCAGGTGCATCGTCAAGTAGAAGACAGCTTAGAAAAGCTTGTAATCGCTCGTCGAACCCACTGTAGGGAGCACATGAGCAAGGGTCCATGTCCATTTAGATTATGGCAGGTGTATGACAATGATTGTCGTCACAGAGAACTAAGGAACAAGGTGCACCTTCCACCAGGTGTACCGTCAAGTAGAAGACAGCCTCAATAAGGAAGTCAGCCTAGAGAAGCTTGTAATCGCTCGTCCAACCCACTGTAGGGAGCACAGGAGCAACGAGCTCTATCTCCATTTAGATTACCGCAGGTTGTGCGACGATCATCGTCGTCACAGAGAACTGAGAAACAAGGTATCCACCAGGTGTACCGTCAGGTAGATGACAGTCTCTAGAGGGAAGTCAGCCTAGAGAAGCTATCAATTGTTCGTCGAACCCACTGTAGGGATCACAGTTAGATTACGGTAAGTGTACGAGGTTCGTCACAGAGAACTGAGAAACAAGGTATATCCAGCAGGTGTGTCGTCAGGTAGACGAGAGTCTCGAGAGGGAAGAGAGCGCGGTCGAAGCTGGAAGAGTCCTCGGTGGTGGTGCGAAAGGGGACACTGTGGAAAGAGTACACCGAGCACAGACTTACCGACGAAAATTAGGCATCGGGCCAGCATGGTTCGATCCTGTCCTTGGACCTGGGTCAACCTTGTAACCGGCGGAGACGCGTACCGAAGACGAAGCGTGCTGGTCGCCGGGTGCACGTCCACACCGTGGCGCCGGTCCTCGTTCTTGCTCGATCCTCGGTCACGGTTTCCTCGTGTACTCGTTCTCCTATCGCTCGCGAAACCCCCGACGTGTCTCTCACGCTCGCCGGACGAGGATCGCGCGACCAGCCACCGGCTCTCTCGACGGTCGACGACCGGAGCCAGGCTAGACGGTCGGTGCACCGTCGGTCCTCGGCGTCGATGACACGGTGCAGCCGACCGCGAAACTGCACGCGGCGGCGGCGATCAAAAAGAAGTCCGGCAGAAAACGCGGCGCGTCCACCCTCGCGAAAGTCTGTGGCCTCCGGCACCGCCGGCCACGACTGATCGTGCCGGAGAACCCCCGCGAGTACAGCCGCGCATGCGTCCAAACCCTCTCTCCTCGCACGTACCCTCTCCGCGCGTTCTCTACCCTCTCCCCTCTCTACACCCTTTAATATCGGCCCTCTTGCTCGAGCGCGAACCTCGCCGTGTCGTAGGGGTTGGAAAGGGTAGCTGCAGGTGCCACAAAGAATGAAAGGGAGGACGTACGCTGCGCGGCCGTCGCACGCATCCACCATTCGGAGATGTTCCTGGTGCGTTATACTTTTGTTTCGTTCACTCTCTCTCTCCCTCTCTCTCCCTCTCTCTCTCTCTCGCTCTTTCTCTCATTCCACTTTACTTTTTCTCCTTTCTCTTCTTCTTCTTCTTCTTCTTCTTCTGCCGCTCCTTTTCTTTCGATTTTTCTACATCTACCCGCCGGTCTCTCCTTCTTTCTATACGGATATTGTTCAAATGTGAATGATAGGCAAGATGCGCCACGCTGATGGAAACTGTGCTAATACCTGCGCTTTTTCATTTGTTCGACATGGAAAACTGAATTCACGGCTATTCTACGGGGATGTTTCTGATGCGTTGTACTCCTCTGCATCTTCTTCTTCTGTTGGTACAATTTTTAGTTTCCTTTTGATTTTTCTATCTTCAGCCGCGTGGGTCTCCTTCTAGACATTAATATTGTTACAATTACTATTGTCAATATGTGAACGTTAGGCAAGACGAGCGATATTTATGCAAAGTGTGCTAATACCTGCGCTTTTTCATTTGTTAGACATGGAAAACTTAATTCTCGACTGTGGTGCGGCATGTTTTTGATGCGTTATACTCTTCTCCTTCTTCTTCTGTTGGTACAACTTTTAGTTTCCTTTTGATTTTTCTACCTTCAGCTGCGTGCGTCTCCTTCTACGCATTAATATTGTTAATACGTGAACGATAGGCAAGACGAACGATATTTATGCAAACTGTGCTAATACCTGCGCTTTTTCATTTGTTCGATACGAAAAACTGAATTCAGGACTATTGTACAGGGATGTTTCTGATGTGTTACACTCCTATGCGTCTTCTTCTTCTTTTGCTTCTTTTGTTGGAGATCCTTTTTATTTTCTTTTGATTTTTCTACCTCAACCCATCTGCGTCTCCTTCTACGGATATTGTTAAAACGTAAATGATGGTCATGATATGTAATGCTGATGAAAACTGTGCTACTGCCTGTGTTTCTTCATTCATTCGTCTCAGAAAACTCAATTCAGCTTCTTCTTCTTCTGTTGGTGCTCCTTTCTGTTTTCTTTTGATCTTTCTACCCCAAACCCTCGCGTCTCGAAGGAACATCTCGACCGGGAGGTAGGTAAGGGTTGAAATAAACAAAGCAGATTCTCGCTTATTTTCTCCATTCCATCATACGGAAAAATTCTGAAAAAATGAAACAGATGTTAAACATTGAGATACATAAATATTTTCTTATGTCGATCGTAGAGTTGTTAACAATAAATACATTAATGAATCGACTGGTTCGATTCAGATACAATCTCTGAAATTAATTCGGATTTTTAACTTAAAAATCCTGATTGTAAAATCCTGTTGCAAGAATTGTTATTACAAACTTCAGTATAAGACTTGTGTGTGATATCGCTACCTTCCT
Source organism: Lasioglossum morio (assembly GCA_916610235.2). Lineage (NCBI taxonomy): Eukaryota > Metazoa > Arthropoda > Insecta > Hymenoptera > Halictidae > Lasioglossum > Lasioglossum morio. Next base: position 5,913,359 of record OU744325.1, on the reverse strand, counting down.
ATTAAATCATATTTTCGAGGTATTGCTTTCGTACACACGCATTCGACAACACAAACACAAAGCACAAGATGTAAAACGGTTTTTTTTTTAATTAATTAGAATACTGCAATTCGCGACCTCGTTTCTCCATAAATTTCAATTACTCAAGCAGGACAGAAGATCGTGTTCGCGAGATGATCTCGCAGGATAATGCACAAAATGCATTAATGCGTTTTCGCATCTATCGTTAATATGCATCGGTTAGTAACCGAATGGCCGAGTCAGTGAACGGTTCGTATTGAATCCGCGATACAAAAGCACGGAAAGTGGAGCATCGATTTCATATTCGTTTGTTAGATCTTTTTAATTTTATTTATTGCGTTACATATTGCCGGGAACGTAGGCGCACGCTCAACGACAATTAATGGAATTCATTAAGATTTCCTTCGATCGCGGTGCAATGAAATTAAATGTTCATTATACAAGGATTGATTGCGCTAACAATTCGGCAGTACGAGAACGAAACAAATGTTCGTTCGTATTAATTTGAGGAAGGGGAGAGGAGGATGGGGTTAAATAAAAACTTCCTTTCATTCTCAAGCTAATGATACTCCGTAAAAGTTAGTCGCGGTAAATATTATGTGTATTCAGGCATCACATGGACGAACACGAACCGCGTTCTAATAATGATAAATTATTCGAAAATATTTTTTCGACTGCGTCAGAGACGAACAGATTGCTCGGATCGTTCCTCTCTGTGCACGGTTCGTTATTATTTGCTGGCTCTTCTCTATATTAACCTATTTCTACCTACGCTCCAGATTTTCCATATGAAATTTTCATATTAATTCGCGCTCGTATTTTTTCACTGTGCTCCGATGTTAACGAATGAATTTCGAAACAATGGCACGGCGTAAACTACGATATAGCTCCGTAAAAATATACAGATTACTGTTGTTCCGAACGAAAAAATTTCACAAACTTGCCAGTAAAAGTTTCGGTAAAAGCTTCTATTTTTCATGAGAACAGTGACGTAAGTCAGGAAAAGGAAATTTCACAGGAGAGCCATTTGAAAATTATCTCAAATGACCAACTTAAAAATGCAAAATAAATAGATTTGAAAATTTTTAAAAGATGCTAGGATATAAAATACGACAGAATTTAGTACGATTTTAATTGATTTCAGGTCTAAAAAGGCTACTACCATGAAAAATAAGATTTTATTTGATTCGAGTTTCTCAAAATTTGTCTAAAAAAATTGCGAATTGCATAAATTATTATTTCGGCTTTCACTACAAATATATATTTATGATTTAATTGATTTCAGATCTAAAAAAGCTACTACCACAGAAAATAAAATTTTATTTGATTCGAGTTTCTCATAATTCATCTACAAAAATTGCAAATTATTATTTCTTCTCTTTCTACAAATATATATTTACGATTTAATTAATTTCAGATCTCAAAAAGCTACTACCACAAAAAATAAGATTTTATTTGATTCGAGTTTCTCAAAATTCGTCTAAAAAAATTGCGAATTGCATAAATTATTATTTCGGCTTTCACTACAAATATATATTTATGATTTAATTAATTTCAGATCTCAAAAAGCTACTACCACAAAAAATAAGATTTTATCTGATTCGAGTTTCTCAAAATTCGTCTACAAAAACTGCTAATTAAATAATTTATTATTTCGGCTTTCTCTACAAATATATATATATATATATTTACGAAATATTTTGAATACGAACGCTTAAAATAATTTTCAGCTGTTCGGTACGATCTGTATTTCCTTTTTTTTTTCTTTTTCGAAAGAATAAAACGTCCATCGGCTCGTGATCGTCAGCGTGGGTTTCTTTCGACAGAAAGTTTCGCTCCGACGAAAACTTGACGCGCGGATCAACCAGCCCAGTCCGCCTCGCCCTTTTCCACCCTTCGCGATTTTTGTCCCGCTTTGTTACCGGTTTTCCTGCTCGCGAAAGGGCGATCCGCAGTGGGTGTAGGTGCTTAGACGGAATGAAAAGCAGCGGGTATTATGCTTCGTGATTGTTGCACCCGGTGCGGTTTCGAAGACATCGCGGTCCCATTCTGCATACAGCGTACGCGGTCTTGCATCCCGCCATTCATTTAAAATTTCAACGAACTTGGCAAATTCATAATGTACAGTCGCCCGCAAAAGCTTCTGGCCAGTTACATTTTTGTAAACTACTCCGCGGAATTCAAGGAACACCGAATTATTAAAAAGTCAACGATTTTTTGAACAACTTCGTGTATCTTCAATGCAACTCGTAGTAATTTATTTATTCAAGTTAAAATAAGATGCAGTCACAGATATCCTTGGACCAAATTAATCTATAATGAAGAAGGAGCATGTTGTGTGCAATTTTAACTCCATATCTCGTCTCGGAGGGTACGTAGGGGGTGAAATGAAAAAAATAGATTTTGACTCTGTTTCCCCTACTTCATCATGTGCAAAAATTCTAAAAAAAAAAAATTCCAACAGATATTGAACATCCAGAGACATGTGCTGGAATTAATTCGGATTTTTAAGTTGAGAATCCTAGTTAAGAGAAATCAGAAAATTGCAGATGTTGCATTGAAGTTTAAGAGTGACATCATTTATATTTTCACAATATCTATTTTTCAGATTTCTTGCCGAGCTACAATAAATATATTAAAGTGCAAATTCATGTTGAAACATGGACAAATAATTCTGTCAGTGATTACAAGTACTGTTCATGGATTCTTTCAGACATTTTGCTCAGATAGAATAAATATATCAACATAAAAAGTCATGTTTAAATATGGACAAATAACTTAGCCAGTAGTTACAAGTATTTGTTCATGGATTCTGTCTGACATTTTGCCGAGGTACAATAAATACATCAGCATAAAAAATCATTTAAAGATGTACAATCATTTGAAGATGTACAATCATTTGAAGATGTACAATCATTTGAAGATGTACAATCATTTGAAGATGTACAATCATTTGAAGATGTACAATCATTTGAAGATGTACAATCATTTGAAGATGTACAATCATTAGAAGATGTACAATCATTTGAAGATGTACAATCATTTGAAGATGTACAATCATTTGAAGATGTACAATCATTTGAAGATGTACAATCATTATTAGATGCACAATCATATGAAGATGTACAATCATTTAAAGATGAACATCAGATGTTCAATCATTTAAAGATGAACATCAGATGTAGAATCATTTAAAGATGAACATCAGATATACAAAGCGCTTGATACGATTTCATCGGGGAATGCGAATTCCAAGTAATTCCACGCGGTCTTAATAAAAAATCCACGTTCAAAGACGATTTGATCAAAGTCCACGGAAATCTATCGTCTTCGTATTTTCAATTCGTTTCTGAATACCCACAATACAGTCTCACCGCCGTCGGCAATCCCCGCAGCGTTAACTTTCCGAAGGAGTAACGAGAGTTCGCGATAGAGATCGAGCGAGGAATATTTTAATAAAATCGTCAAAGCGCCGTTCCTATTCTCGCGGACGAGTATACATAAGAATTGAAGAACCGTGGAGTCCGCTGTGTGTTTTTCCGTCTCCGTTTCTTCGTTCTCTCCGGTCTATTTTTTCCTTGTCTCGCGTTTCCATTTTTGATAAATAGACGAGGCCGCGAAGGGGAAGGAAAACGGGTCGACGAGACTTGTTTAAGCAAGAGTAAAAAATGTAGGAGGTTGTGGAGAGCTGGCGGGGAGATTGTCGGGGGTGAGGGGAAGGTGAATAAGAAGGAACTCCGAAAGAATAAATTATACATTCCAACTTATCCTCGTGCTCGGCTGCGTGCACGTGAGTTACAAAGTTTCTCGAAAGATGCAACGACTGCAAAACGCTTCTCCCTTTTTTATGCAGCCTGATATACCCGGCTCGTCCTTTCCAACCCTTGCGTCTAGCAACGCTGGCAGCTCGTTCAAGAAAGCTCGAGATGACGACCGGTAACAAGGAGACGGTTGAGGAGCAATATGCCCCGCATCAACCGTGATAAATTGTTCAAGCGACCGTGATAAAGATTTAGTTTTCAACACACGAGAAATATACACAGGCTCCATCCGAAAATCCCGTCCGAACGAAAAGTGAATTTTCGTGTAACTGAAAGGAACAACGTTTCTTTCGTGTAACGTCTTCTCTTAGCAGATACTATGTGTCTTTCGAAACTTCTTTGCAGCTCGCATATGTTTCTGCTTAGCACGTATGTATTACTTCCGGTCGAAATTTTGCAACATGATTAAAAGGTCTACCTTTTCGCCAATACAGCGTTTTATATACATACATGGAAAAATGACCGACATTCTCGGGTACACCCGGTACATTAAACGCGTGCAGAAAATCACGAAATCTGGATTTATTGCACAAATGATACCCGATGCCCGTCCATAAAATTGCATGCATTTCAATTTCGAACAGCAATAAAATTCTGCAACATTTTTGCCGGATCACATAGACGGACAATACGATTACTGTTTGCGCAACAAAAAATTGTTTGTCTACCGACAAACGAAAGATTAAAATAAATTAAACCACATCGAGTTCTCGCTCGACGTGGCAAACGTTCCTACGAAAATTGAATTGCTTCCGATGTATCCGTTAGTGTTAGAACGTGAATATATATAAATATAAATACAATGAGTTAGTTATAACTAGACTGCGAATGAATTCGAGAGAATTTTGTGGAATTTTTATTTGTTTTCCAATTTAAAAAATTGGAGAATGCAGAAACATCCGCATTAATGTAATGCGACTTGTTCAAATACTTTAAACGAATGTGATTAAAAACGAATGAATTTTTCATCATCATTTGCTACAGAAGAAATGAAATACGACGTGCTTTGAGCGATAAGCCAAAGGACAATGTATCGTGCGACATTCTCGGAGGAATAAAGTGTATTTTCGAAACAATTTTTGGTATTTTTGGCCCTTTGAAAAATATTTGCTGCCTTGCAATTTGGAAGCAACGTGTGCTCGGTGAAGCGGAATTCTACGCAGTGGCGCGCTTTGAGGCGCACAGTTTAATCACGGTGTAAATCGCATTAAAAACTTTCGGATAGCTCAACCAATCGTTGTACAATGTTGCCCCTTTGTTCTTTCATTTCATAGTTAGCATATCTGCATACGTGAATGATCGAAACAAATGACCGACCGCGAGTCGCGCAGCGGTTCGCCGAGGATTACGATGTAACAAGGACGTTGAAGTTTTAATCCTTGTCGGAACGCGGTACCATCAGTTTATATTTCCACGCGAACTCTAATTATGAACAAAACGGACGACGTTTTAATTTATCAATACTGTCCGATGGGCGCACAGCTTTTAGCGATGATATGGTTTGCTACGAAGTACGACCCAGTTTCGGCGTGCTGATGCACCATCATCGAACGAACGACGTTAAAGGCAAAGTCCAAGGGAAATCAAACATGCATCGGGCGACGAATAATTGAGCACCGCGAATTAATATAGAAAATACAACATCAGCTTATAGCATTTAAAATAATGGGATCAAGAGAATCGAATTTTCTCGCGAACAGTATTAACGGGCACTTCGATTAATAATATGATGTCCGAACTAATAGTATTTATTTCCATGAAAGTGATCGAAGTGTTTAAACGCACTTTAAAAGTAGAACTTTAAAAAAGCACTTTTAAAAACCACTTTAAAAAGTATAACTCTTTTACAATCGGACCGAATGACCCGACTGTTTTTGAACTAGAAGAACTGGTTCACTAGAAAAGATTTTGAAAGAATTGTAATTGCTTAGAATTACATGAGAAAATAAAAGACTTCTGTTCGATTTCAGAAAACATGTAATCGACAAAATTAAAAGGAATTATACACAAAAATACCATTACGAAGGAGCGGATTTTGAGTGGCAAAAGTTTCCAAGTCCAATAGATCGTCAAATTCAAACGTCAATTACTAGAATCAGAATTGGGTACACAGAAATAACATTTTTGTTAAGTAAAAAAGAAAACACGATCTGCGACATATGTAAATTATCAGTTAATATTAATCACCTTATACTAGAATGCAAAAAATATGAAAATGAAAGGAAAAGTGCTAAGCTGCCTGGATCCTTACCCATTCTGTTAAGTTCTGAGGAGCACATTGCCGGTCTTGCCCAATATATCAATCATACTAAGATGTACAAAATATTGTACGAAACTGTACCGTGTTGCTAATGACCTTAGATGTTAAAGCAACAATAAAAAACTGATAAAAAAAAATGAAAGACATTTTTAAAAAATTTTGAAGCCAATTTATGATGGTCATGAAACAAATCATGGGCAAACCCTTATCATAATTATGAAAGTGATCTAAATAACAATTTTAAAACTATCACATTATCTTAAATGAAATTAATAAATGCTTGTCATTCAACATTTTAAGATGAAATACCCTGTATATGTATTAAATTCGAAGATGGTAATAGTATTTCTTGATCGTGCCACAACATTTCCATGCTAAAATCGGACATTTGATACGCAACAACTTAATATCTATCAACGTGGAAAATACTCTGAACAAAATATTCCGTACGTTTCTATTCGAGCAAGGAAATTTGATTTTCTAATAAACATAGAAGCAGAGCTAATACGTTCTCGTCGGTAGAGGCTTCGCGAAATAGATCGGGTGTTCGGACGTGCAACCCCGAAATATCAAACGTCATAACAGCATCCCCGGGACGCGAATGAATTTCCCGTTGCGGGAAGAACAAAGCGCGGATCGCAGAAAGTTGAAGCGGCGCGGCACGGCGAGTCAGACAAAGGAATAAAGCGCCAAAATAGAAGAGAGCGAGCGAGAGAGAGATTGTGAACGAATGAAAGAGAGAAAAAATAAAACATACTCGATATCGAATTCAAAAACAAACCCTCGAACTAAACGACGCCCTCGAGTGTCCCCCGCAATTATCGCTCGAGGCCAAGGGTAGCTTGTTTTCCAGCGAGAAGTATCGCCGGCAATAAAGCTGGACACCCAGTACACGGGATGATGTGTGCTCATTGGTTGAGCAGGCGGTCGGTAGGGGTTTGCGGGGGTGGAAAGTTTTGACGTTAAGCGACGGGGGAGCTCGCAGACAAACTTGAGCCTTCTATGAAAGGAACGACGAAGATGCACGGCTCTGGAGAGGCAACTGTGACAGAGAGAACGAGGGAGAGAGGGTTGCAACGAGAGAAGCTGCTGAAGAAGAAGAAGAAGGAAGAAGGGTCTCTGTGCTGGGAGACTGGGAACGAGAAAGAACGAGTCGAGGGACGAGAGCGAGAGCGAGCGAGAGAGAGAGAGAGAGAGAGAGGTCGAAGTAACCTGGATAGGGGATGAAGGGAGACGGGAAGAGAAGCACTTGACAAGAGAAAAGGAGCAACAGGGACGAGAGAAACACATAGTTGGTGTGTGTCGAGGCAACGAAGCCGGAGCTTGATGCGTCCCGGGATTGCAGCATGCACGAAAACGAAACGAACTGCTGTTGGAGCGGCAGAGACGGAGGCAGCTAGGCCAAGTAGATCCGAGGAGGATGGAGGAGGATGAAGGAGGACGTTGAAGAGAGAGAGAGAGAGAGAGAGAGAGAGAGAGAGGGGGGGGAGAGAGAGAAGCGGGAAAGAACGAGGCTGGAGCAACGCGGACGAAAGAGGGAGAGAAGAAGATCGTGCATCCGAGGCAGAAGGATGCAACGACTGTGTCCGAGCACGTCGTTAAAACCCGACCCGGGGCTACGGATTCCGAGTCGTCTACTGGAGCAGCCCCACTTCGGCATCCTCGACACCCTCGACACCCTCCAGCAGCGGCGGTCTATCGCCCGGTACTCGTTCGACTATTGTTTCGTCAAGTGCGACGTAAAAGACTCGAAGATCCGCCCATTGTACTGGCTATTAAGGCTGTTGTCTTGACGCTCTTTCTCTCCGTCTGTCACGAAGCTCGCGCGCCCGCCGATCGTCTCTTTCGCAAACCACGCTCGAGTCCGGTAAAGACCCGGCCACAAACGGTTCACGCGAATTCAAATTTATCCTCGGGTCACGTATCCAACACCCCTCGTCCTAATACCGCGTACCAGGGAGAAGCGAATTAGGGGACCGAGGAATGGAGGAACACCCTTCCGGATGAAACACCGCGTAACGGAAACCCTCGTCCACTGTTGTGTCTTTACCCGCGAATCCGTGTTTTGGCTCGACCCGAACGTATTACACCCGGCACCGAGGTTTCCGAAGGATTGCCAGCATGGTTCTGCGGTACCGGAGTCCGGTTTATTCGAACATCCCGATGACACCCACCAGGATGTCTCAGAAAGCACAGCCATTCCTTTTATACCAGGTTGCTGCGTATGAAAGGACCGATTTTAGAATGCGAATCCTTAGATGCAGAACTTCCAATTAAGAAGACAATTGTTTTCAATGAAGAACTTACAATTACGACGACAGTCGTTTTAAATGAAGAAATTACAATTCCGAGGAAAATGATGTAACTACAAGTAAATTTCCAACATCATTTAAAATGGAAATCCTTGCATGAAAAACTTTGTTCGAATTCTGAAGAAAACGATGTAACGACAAGATGATTTTCAGAAACATTTAAAATGGAAATCCTTGCACGAAACAATTCCAATTACGAAGAAAATAAAATGTTGTACACTGACTGACACGTGTTGTAAACAAGTTTCTACGTTGTTTCGATCTGTTCTTTTAATACTAACACATACAGTGATTGAATTGCAATAGCTAGTAGATTCATGCTAGTGACGTGATCTGTTTTTAGTGTATCGAGTCAAATTTCCAATTAATTGATACGCATCTGGACCTCTAAATTCCTAATCAGATATGTCGTGGTAGGTACGCAGCGAGTAACGTTTTGAGAAATTCAGTTACCGTGCCGGAGTTTAACGAACAGTATCCCCTTATCGTGCTTATACAGTCGGCGCGGCGAATTTATCTCTTCAATAAAAAAGTAGTTATTGGAAAGAGTATTTTTCCCGTTTATACTGCAACGCCGAAAAAAAAGAAAGAAATGAACGCCGGCTCGTAATTTACGTTTATTTTCGTCGTTGATTTACCGCGACGCCGATAATCGAATTCGAAAAGCACCGGGGGGAAAAGCAGTCGCGACACACGCGAGGCTAGATACACCGCAATATATCAATGCAGCAGCCGGTAGAGCGGTGGGCCGTTTGTTTTGTACTAGTTACCTCTTTTCTCCGCATTCTTCCGACCATTTTGTCCCTCCCCATTAGTCCTCTTTCTGTCTGTGCCGCACCCCGCGCGACTCGTCCCGCTCCGCTCCCCGTTTTCTTCCCTTTTTATAATATCTAGGCGCAAATTGCACTTGGCGACGGTGCAATTGTTCCCCTTTATTTCCTTTGTGATGCACCGTAGGCACGAAATTGACATAAACAGTAGCTCCATCCGCGTTTTCCCTCTAACCACCCTTTCGCCGTCTATCGTCGCTCCTCCCCCGTTCGCGAAACCGTTCCAGCTCATAACGAGAAATGACCTGTTAAGGGAAACACCGGAGGACTTCAAATTTCGAACGATCGTTCTTGAGAACGGAGTAGCCTAATTAAGACTTATCCCCATTCTACCTTCCCCTTATTCTGCCTTCCTTTTTCCCCTCAATTCGTGCTCCTTCCCCTCTAGTTTTAAATGCACGTTGCAGGTTGGAGGGGTTAATAACACATTATATTTACCCTGCCCAATGTAGAATTGTGATGAATAAAATGTGTTGTTTGTAATCTACTAATAAATTAATGATTAAACGGATAGAAATTAATATGTATGAATAAAAAGATTGTGTTTACCCCGATCCATGTGTAACTTTTTTTAAAAATTAATTATAAGATAAACTAAATACATGGAAAATATCGAAAATCATTTTGATGAATAAAATGTGTTGTTTGTAATCCACTAATAAATTAATGATTAAACGGATCGAAATTAATATGTATGAATAATAAGATTGTGCTTACCCCAATCCATGTGTAACTGTTTTTAGAATTAATTATAAGATAAACTAAATACATAGAAAATATCGAAGATCATTTTGATGAATAAAATGTGTTGTTTGTAATCCACTAATAAACTAATGATTAAAGGGATAGAAATTAATATGTATGCATAATAAGATTGTGCTTACCCCACTCCATGTGTAACTGTTTTTAGAATTAATTATAAGATAAACTAAATACATAGAAAATATCGAAGATAATTTTAGTGATTAAAATGAATAAAATGTTTTGTTGTAATCCACTAATAAATTAATGATTAAAGGGCTAGAAATTAATATGTATGCATAATAAGATTGTTCTTACCCTAATCAATGAGGCAAATAAAACGTGTTCGAGTTGTTCGTAAATAATTAATAAATTCGCGACCAAAGATTAATTTCGACGTGCTAGTGTTTTCAATCAAGACGGGGCTTCGTTTTCGTATTATCTTGTGTATCCTTTGATGCGGGACGAGCACATTCGTGGGATTTCCCGGTGGAAACTCATCGAAACAGACCCGAAGAACGAAGGAGAAGCAAAGGCGAGCGGAGGTGAAGGGCGAAGGGCTGTCTGTCGCAAATTGGCTGGGTAATCGATGCCGGTCTTGGGATTCCATCCTGAGATCAGGCCGTTGTACCGTTTAATTAGAATACGGCTGCCCCCGCTATGTCAAATGCCGGGGAGTCCCCGGTCGAGCCGAGGAATCGACTTCTGGAGATTTTCATAGCCTTGGTTGATTGATCGATGGCCGCTTGCAATTTTGTGCCAGTTTCTGCCGTCATCGCCCGTTTTATCCGTTGCGATTCTACAGGACCATACAAAATCACGGTACCATTCAAAACCACAGCATCCATTTATATGCAGTCTATTTAAACAATTTTTCATCCAGTTATACGAAAGTTTACTGTCCCAAATATATTCATTTCGTATACTGTTACGAAAGGGGAACAAGCACATTTGTTGCAATTTTGTTTTGAAAACTTCTGAAATCGATATCCCGTTCAACAAATTGTGGACTTGATTAGGTGAAGTACAAATAAATGGTTTGCAGAATATGTATTCTGCAGAACATTCTAGTTGTCTTAGTCTTGCAACCCTTAAAAACAAGCGTTTCGACTTGTAAAATGTTTTATTTGTATCTAACCCATACAGATCTAATATATTTTGTTGTCTAGACAACGAATTTAAGTTACAAATCTATATAATAAAAATGAAATGCTGTTCGTTCATCACGACATCACGTGAGAACGGCTGTACCGAGTTGGCTAATTTTTTTCAAAAAGTGTTCGTAATAGTCCGAATAAGGTTTTTACGGAATGAAAAATTGTAAAAATTCAGGAAAAAATGAAAATGCTTTTTTCTATGGGATTTTTGTATGAACTCATGACCATAACTCAAGATTCGAACGATGGATATGCTTGATTTGTTTTTTGTTTTGTTCGTTATGGTCCTGGAAAAGTTTTCAGGAAAAAAATTCGAGACAATTACAAAGGAAATTTGTACAGGACAACGTCTGTCGAGTCAGCTAGTAATAAATATAATTAATTTATCCAGAATTTATTAAGAATAATAACTGAAAAATCAGGTTTCTCGACTTATGTAACTTCCATCGCAAGGGTGTGATATTACAGACCAGGAATTGAAAAGAATCAAAAATGGCTCCGTAGTTCAATTTTGCTTCTCGGTGTGCACAGGAAATTCCAAAGCGTTTCTACCGCAGCTTCTTTCGGTGCAGAATGGCTCGCCGAAGCAAACACGCGTGTTCAAACAGTGGTGTGTTTAAAGAGAGAGAGCAACGCTCTATTTCGACGGTAATTCGAAAATTGAAATCCACAAGATACCCGCATGGTATCACCGTTAACGAACAGAGAACGTCTACGTGGGCTTGGATCACCGCACCATCCGGTGGCTAGATCACAAAACGAGCCGAACGGTAACGGGGCTGATCCGGCTCGAATATAAACCGTCAATTAACGGATGTCGGCCGTTTAATTGGCATTAGTTGAGATTCCAGGTATCTCGAGCCGGCATCGAAGCAATTAGAATAGCAGTCGGGTAAATCTAAAAAAAAAAATAAGAAATAAATGAGAGAGAGAGAGGAAAGAGGCGGAAAATGAGTCGAGTCGAATCGAACGAACAAAAATGAATGGGAGTAACGGCGGTTCCTGGTGAATAATCGAGACGGGAAGAAGGACAGCAGCGCGGATGGAACAGAAAAGAGAATTAATGAAGATTGAAGCGAGCAGACGGCTCTCGCTAACCAGCACTCAATGCGCTATTACATCTTTTCACGATGCTGCCCATTATTATTATCTCGTAAAGATATTTATTCGCGGGCCAATCGATATCGTCCATCTTTGTATCGTCGTGTATCAACGTCGGGAACAATCCGAACGATTGGCTCCACTGTACATGCCAATTACTGGGAAAATCATCTTCGCACAAACCTCGGTCAGGAAACTGCTTCACTTCGATTCGAATGCTCGAGCGTTTCGTTCCGAGTCTACTATAATACTTGGACACATCAGCAAGACTATGATGTATTAAAGGTACCGGTTACCGTGTCACATCCGGTTATCGGACACAATTCAAACTTTTTAGAAATTAACCCTTTGTAATTATTAACCCTTAATAATTCAATGTTCTTTGATTCGTTGTCGTTTCAAATCTTCACGGTTTACTCAGTCCACATGTCACCGGCATGGAACCAACATGCTGTTCCTCGACTCTTAAGAATTTAAATTAGTACATTTTTCTAAGCAAGTGAGTTTATACATTTGTTTTCGTTTTTAATACCTTAGTGTCTTCTGCTTGTTCGGGAATGCGTTTGCCTAACGATAAATTAATTAATTGATTAATTCTTACAGACGCAATATAGAAAATTTACATTCTTGAAAATGGTCTAAATTCAGACCGAAACGTTGAATTAAATTTCACGTGATATTTTGCAAATTTGCTTATTGTCTACAATTGATCGAACCGGTGCGCCAATAACATTAACTGTAGTTCTAAAATAATTCAATTTTACATGAATTTTCTAATTTTATGGATGTGAAATTAATATGATACGTCATAATGTATTTGAATGTTTAGTAATTGGTTAGATTCCCAATATATTTAATAATGTAAACAATGTTTGGAATAGTGGCACAACAATTTTTAGAGGCGACTCTGAATCACTACTCGAGTGCAAAGGGTTAATATGAATAACATGAAGTACCTAGTATTACTTTATTTTGAAAATAAAATTGATGTTTCCCCTCCTCGTCTATGAGCGAAAAGTATTACAATAACTTTTGTTTAAGATATAGATAACGTTAAATAATTATTCCATTTTATCGATCGTAATGAATTAATAGACAAATGTATGCTATCGGCGCACAGGTTCGATCATAATGAAAAACAAAGCAATTTTGCAAAAATTAAATTTTTCCCAACGTTTCGATCCTGGTATGGATCATCTTCAAGAGAATTTTGCGTCTGAAAATTACCGAATATTATATTAAGTGTTTCAAAAGATCAAACAAAAGGTAACTGATAATAGATAACATTAGTTACGAAAACTTTATTCCGCCAGACAACGCAATTTTTCGTTTCCGATTCAATGTAAGTCTCCACAATGGTAGTTTCTAACTTAAAACGTTGGTTATTCCATAAGAAAGTAATAAATAAATTATTTTAGATGCTTGATTACTCATTTCGGATACTTTTGAGCAGTAGTGTACATACTAAACAGTAATCCCTCTTGGATGAAGCTCTAGCGATCCAGCATTACTCGCTCATTTCGAGGTATAGTAAATCCTTTAAAGCAGTCATCATTCTGTCTTTCTCTATGCTCGGCTCTCGATTGAAGTTTCGACGCGGTAGACTCCGTCATAAAAAATAATGTATTCTATGTAAACGCTGTCCGTCCAGAATACAGCTGTTGTAGAGTATTTAAGAATTTACTGTATGTAATTACCGAAAACTATACGAAAGCTGGTCACCCGATTCCGAGCGCGTTCCGCATCGATCTCGAAGTTCGAACGACTGGTTTTCTCGGAGTAGCATGGCGGACGCGAGTCGTTAGACTCGCGGAACTAATTTATCCAACTGTCTTGCCGAATCACGAGCGGAGATTTAAGAGCGTGGAAAGAAGAGTCGGTTAAATCGGAAAGAAATGGACGGGTTAAACGCTCTTTAAAATTTAAGACCGTGCCGTCTACGAGCGCCTAGCTCACCGACGACGTTCACAAAGAAAGAGGTGCGCGGAGGGGTTGGTGGAAAGGGGTGAAGGAAGGCTCGACTTAAGGTTCGGAAGGCGACTGATGCGCGATCGAGATAGGCCACGAATCGCGGGGCTAGGGACGCGGAGGAGTAAAACGGCTACGTGAAGGGTCATAATTAAATTCAGATTTCGCGGGGGACGGTGGCGGAAAAACGAGGCCGGCTTCGTGGGTCCTGGAGGTGGGAAAAAACGTCGGAGGGGGTGGAAACGCGAACGGTTTGACGAGGAACGCGTCGACGACGCGACGACGACGATCTCTTCTCGTCTTCTTTCTCTTCTTCTCCCTCGTCGTCGTCGTAATTGAATTAAAATTTGAATCGTCGAGGAGACGAGTACCTTAAATGGCGAGAAGGGTGGCGCCAGGGGAAAGACGAAGGGCTGCCACCGGCATTGAAGGATACATTTCCTTCTCCGCGGTAATCTCGCTCTCGTCGATTCCTTCTTTCGGCGAAAATGTAAAAATGCTAAGTGAATTCTTGCCGCCCGCGCGAAAAGCAGCCCGGGAGGAGCATATTTTATTCGGCTCGGAGCGGGCGGAATGGCTCGCGCCCGCTCCTCTGTGTATATTTATACGTGCATGAATATATACGCGCGGCCCTCGGACGTTTTAAACGGGAGAGTGCGTCGCGCTCGGGAGCCTGTGACATGCATTCAATATTGAAATTGGTTCCTATTTATGCTGTGGAACAAACTTCGAGAACACCTCTCGCGACAACACCCCGCGTCGCAGAATTTGTTCGCGTCTTACCGGCCGGCCACCGACCGCGAAAACTGTTAACGTTCTACCGAATTCTATCCTTTCACTCGCTACCCGCTCTGCGATTTCGCCGGGGCCTTCAGAAAAGTAGACAATAATTAAACTTATTTATATCGATCGTAATTGCCAACAACCGTAATCCCGTTGAAAGCACCGGTTCTCGTTAGATCACCGAAGTTAAACAATGTGGAACGTGAACGGCACTAGGATGGGTGACCGTCTGGTAAAAAACCGGAAAGTGACCGACCCGAGGTGTTTTTCACGTGTTGTTGGCAAAAGGGTGGTTCGGAACCCACCATAAACAGTAGGTCCCGCTGAAAAGACGATGGTGTGAGTGGAAAGAGGGGGAAATGAATTTGAAACCCTGAGGGGACCAAAATCATGTTACATACATATATCGATCGTAATTTAGTTTATATTCGACAAACATCCAGAAATTTAGATACACGTATTAGAGAGCATAAACACAATGTCTTTTTACCACCATCACAACATTCTGCATTGACAAAACATTCATTAGAACTGGATCACAGATTTAATTTTAACAATGTTAAAATAGTTGACAGAGAAGAAAATTTACACCAAAGGTTATTATTGGAAACTTTCCATATGATTAAACACCAAAGCGTAAATCTGAGGTATGAAATGCCTTTGATACATGAATACAACGCAACATTACTGTGTCAGTAATGTTATATGAGGAATCTTTTCGAATATAAAAATAATTCTTTTACTGTTCAACAGAAGTATATATGTAACACATACAATGTGTATACATAATTGAATTCCAGATATAATTGAATTTTAATAAATTTCCGATTTACCATTAAGGTATTCTCACAGGGTAAAAACACATTATGTATTTTCGAATTTACCGCCGTGTATCGATCTATATTAACCTAGATCTCTGTCAAAACGATCAGTATAGTGAAAACTGACATGCCGAACACAGGTGATTCACGAGTCTCATGACTTTCATAATTTCAAACTAAATCACACCTAAGCAAGTGAGTTGAAAAATTCTTGGAAAAATTTGTTCTCCTTCATATTTAAACATTTAATAGTTACAACTTTTGAAAATTATATTTTATCAAGTTAAAAATGTTTTATTTTTCTTACAGACGCAATTTATTAATCTTGAAAATGGTCCAAATTGTGACCGAAACGACGATTATATAAAATTAGCAAAATTGCTTAGTTAATTTTTATTTTTTGTGTATTTAACGATCGAACCGTAACGCCGATAGCATTCAACGATTTGTTTATTAGACAATAATGTCTGGATATACGCGAAAGAGATGTACATTTTTGTAGAAAATTTTTTGTGATCAAAATCAAACTTTAAACCCTGTAAATAGCATTAATCAACTCTAATGGGGTAATAGAAAAATCTTTATGCAAAATAACAATATTTAAAAGGCTTAGTTAACTTCACATAGTTATCTTATGTTAAATTTGGCTGGAGGGTCCCATTCATATTGCGCAACAATTATTGTGCAGCATGATGTTTACGCAAATTAACATTGTGTTAATTAGTCAATCACCACCATTCACGGTCAATAATTTGCGCAATATACATGACAGTGAATGGATACCTTTAGTAAAAGAAGTCTTTCAGTTTTCAGTCTTTTTCACCCTGATCAATGTAATTTTCAGCTGGTTTTTATAATCGCAATTCACGGTCGAGTTGAAAAGGGTCTTCTTGAAGTCGCTCATTCAATTACAAGAATTTTTAAAAGAGTTTAAAGTACCTTGTGAATGATGTAAAGATTAAGATGAAAGCATAAGTAATATTGAATATTTTGTATATAGCAGTTCCTCTTTCCCTCTCTCTCTATCTTTAGCTGTAAGTACCCTAGTAGCACAAAATATTGCATACACATTCATATAATATTAAAAAGAGAATCAATCTTTTTTTAATATTCAAATATACATACAATATTTATTTTATATTAAGTAACAAATATTTCTTTTTAAATATGGAGGAAATATCTATTTCATGTTACGAGAAAAATATTTTTTTCTAAATATTAAATGAATCTTTATTTCATATTAGAAGAAGAAAATTTTGTGCCTAATATACAAATAATATTTATTTCTCATTATAATACAAATCTTTATTTAATATTACAAATAGAACATTTCTTCCTAATATACACATAATGTTTATTCTTGTACATGTGTACAATATTCAGATCCAATATTTTTCTCATATGAACAAGTATGGCTTAAAAAATATTTTTCCAATATTTGAAAGAAATATCTATCTAATATTTTTGTGCTACTAGGGCAATGTTTAAGTTAATGTAAGCGTAGGATAAGTTAGGAATGTAAGTTAATTTGAGTTAAGATAAGTAGAGTTAAGTATTAAGCGGTAAGATAGGGAAAAAATGGAAAGAAAGGCGAAAGAGGAGGAGTATTCAATTGTAACCCTTAGAGGAACAATAAAGGTTATATATATATATATATATATATATATATATATATATATATATATATATATATATATATATATATATATATATATATATATATATATAAGTAATATTGAATAACAGTGAGATGATGCGTCAAGTGTTTACCATTTTCCGATGGTAAAGAGTTTGCCGTGACAATAGCCCTTTGTCAATATTATTTCGCGAGAGGCCGAACACAAGATTGGCTATCACGCGTGGTATTTAAACAGCTAGTCGGAAACGGTGAGTAAACGATCGACTCGCGAGTCTCACAGGTACTTCGTAGGATGGCCGAAACGTGTCAAAGTAGGTAGTGAAATGGAATTTGTGTCGTTCACAAGGGAAAGCAGAACGAGGAAGAAAACTGACGACGAGACAGAGAGAGAGAGAGAGAGAGAGAGAGAGAGAGAGAGAGAGAGAGAGAGAGAGAGGTAAGAACCGTGGAAAGATGCTTGCGAATAGGAGCGACGAGGAAAGAGGAAGTTGGGGGATGGCGACGGTAAGGGGGAAAACTCTTAACTCGGTCCCAAGTTCGACTTGAAAGGCTAGAGTTTCCGTCCTTCAACGGCCATCGCTCTTTAAACGCGAGGCAGAAAGACCCACGTTCAACCACCCGTTTCTCAGGGATCCGTACAACCATTCTCGTACTCGAAGGAAAACGCGAGACTCCCTGTTCCATATACGCTACATTCAGAGTGCGTCACGTTTTATGATCGAACGCGGCCACTGTGCAACGCTGATTCGATTTTCCGACGCGCGTGATGGCCGTCGAGTGTTGCATATTAACCCACTGATGAATATTTAGCGGACAGTAGAATCGGTCTGTCTTGGTCAGACATGGACCTCGTTCTACCGAGCACGATCTATATTTTTTAACCGCAGATATGTTTATAGCCTGGCATCTGTAGCCAAAGGGTTAACATTAGCTCAACGTTGGCTTCAGATGTCACTGTAATTGTTTATAATTAGATAGCGGATCTTTATGCAAAATTTTCTATTTATTTTTAATCTACAAAGGCTGTTCCCAGTAAAAATAGGATTTTACTTGATTCCACTTTCTTAAAATTGGATCATATTAATTGAAAACTGTATTTTTACCCTTGAGATTATTAAAAAGTAAAAGGTAATGGAGATGCCTACTTCACAGCGAATGTTTATGCAAAATATAAATGTTGCACCTGATTTTATAAAAACTGGAGTGAAATAGAAATTTATTTTCTAGACTCTACAAAGGCTGCTCCCAATAAAAATAGGATTTTACTTGATTCCACTTTCTTAAAATTGGATCATATTAATTGAAAACTGTATTTTACCCTTGACATTATTAAAAAGTAAAAGGATATGGAAATGCCTACTTTACAGCGGATGTTTATGCAAGATATAAATGTTCTACCTGATTTTTTACAAACTGGAGTAATATAGAAATTTATTTTCTTTCTTAATATGTTTAATTAGTTGAAAATAATATAACAGTATTTATAAATTTTTCTTATCTTTTCCCTGTGTGAAATTACACTCACTCATTTTTATCATAATTGCATAAAATCCGCTGTCTATTTATAATCTGTAGCAATACATTCAAGATAAACTATGTTAACGAACAGAAGACCTCGGTAATTCATAAAAAGCTCAATTTACATTTAACGCATGAACATATGCGTCGCAAATATCGTAGAAAATCATGATTCGCCTGAAAGAATCGATCCCAGTACGCGCGACACACTCGCTAACTGCAAATATTCAATTTCTTATCAATATTCAGTTTCTACGTGAATGCGTGTCTGATTGAAACGAACGAAAACTGTAGTGGAACGCGTGCCGGCATGCGCGAGAGACTCGGAGGAACCATGAGAATATATTTACATGTTTCATTTGATCCCATTGAATTTCATCGCGACAATGCATCTTGAGTGTACCCGCGCAATCAAAGCTATTATTATTTTCCACTTTGTCCCGTGTAAGATACGAAAGTGGAGTGTACGGTCGCGAGAGAAGACAAGTTCTCCGAAGAAACACGGAACGCCACGCAAAGTGTTGTACTCGATGCAAGTTATAAAACAAAAAGTTCCTCGAGACGGACATTCCGTTTCCCGGAGAAGACAAGCGGCGTCCGCCATGGACACGCACTAAACTAAACTCGAGTTCGAAAGTGCCACTCGAACCGACCTATCTCGCGACTCTCAGGTGGATTTCTCAACTCCTAGTGGAGAATTGCTGCAACGTCGTGTCTCGCTCGGAACGTTGTAGAGGGAATTGCAAAAATTAAACGAGATAGACTAGATTCTTCGCCATAAAATTCCCTAATTACAGGCAGGAATGACGGAGCAGGATGAACGAGTGGTAAAAGGATAAAACAAAAGAAGGGGGAAAGGAAAGGCAAGCTTCTTGCGCGCGAAGGCGACCAATTAATTGATTGTCGTCGCGAAGGGAGTGGCCAAGGGGAACGGTCGGTTGTGGCCCGGCAATTACTTTTAATTATACTTCGCCCATCGGCCAACTACTTGCCAGTATCTATTAGGTTTTCGCAAGCCATTCCGTTTATTCGTTTCCACTACATACACACGCGACTGCTCGCTGTTAGTCCCGACCGTAGAAGATTAATTTCTCGAAAGCCGTTTCATTCCCAAATTGGCTTTCACACATCAAAGCACATTTAATCGGCACACCTACGCGCCGCTTTGATCATGTTTATCGGAGCAGTCGTCCCGCATGCTCTCTATGCCGTCGCCCCTGTGTTTAAAATGAATCGGCTCCATTATACTACCGCGCTCCCGTGCATCGTTTGCCCGTAACGCATCATCACAAACAGCCGGCTAGCGTAATTAACATAAACAGACAACCAGTTCACAACGTTTGTGACTGTCGCCTAAACAAATTCAGAATTCCACTTGCTTTCCTTACTTCTTTCTTTCGAATACACAAGCTGTTTTATAATAGGCCGTATGATTGAAATAGAGGAAATTCTAAACAATATTAACAATGTTGTTAATGTTGTCGATCGTAAGATTGTTAAAACAGATAAAGTGTAACGACCTAATAATAGCATGTGTCACAAAACCAAATATCTATGTTAAAATTTTCATAAAGCAAGTGAGTAATATCTATCTGTTATAATTTCAGACGCAGTTTTTCTTCTTTCTTGAAAATGATCCACATAAGGATCGAAACGTTGAAAGTTTAAATTAATTTGTAAAATTGCTTTATCGTGTTTAATTGATCGAACCGTTGCGCCGAAATCATTAATACTTTATCAATATTAACAATTATTAAGGCTGAACTTCACCTTAGGAATGAAGAAATGCAGAAAATCCAAGTTTCAATGTTGGCAATCCTGTGTTTCAAAAGTTATGTGTGTTTAAATTTGAGCGACTTTCAAATCACTCAACTTTACACACTCGTATCTTCAGAACATGTGATTTCCTGAGATTAAAACTTGGATTTTCGGAATTCTCTCAGCAAAATCTAGTCTTACATTAAACAAAATTATACACTTTTGGTTTCTAACTTCTTTTAGAACAACTATTGCATATATATGCAATCAAGCCTTCAGTTTAGTCCTCGGGTATAAAAATCGGATATAAAGACAACTTTAAATTCGAAATTGTTCCACCATTACGAAACTTCATTATGGTATAGCGCAATGCAAGAGCATTGCAACGAGTGCATTAGTGTGTCCATCCCTCGACGCGACGTTTCCCTTCGCTCAGTCGTTTCGCGATTGCGGAATCTTCGTCGTGGAATCGGCACGAACAAATTTTCCGGAAAGTCGCTTAGGAAAATTCGACGCGACGTGTCGCAGTCGCTCGGATTTACTTTGACGCGATTTTATCTCGAGATTTTAACGAGTTACGGCTCCATTACCGACTGCAATCGACGAATACGATGCTGTTATCGTTTCTTCTTTGAAGACGACCACACTCGCGTCGCTGAATTTTTTGTTGGAAATGTGACAGCTTTCTAAGGACGATTTTTTTAGAAGTTAAAGCAATTAGTTGACAACAAGACGTGAAGAAATGTCTGTTAATCTTTTCCGCGTCAATCAATTTTCATGAAATTTTAAAGTTTGAGTAAACCGTAGCATTCTTAGAGAAATGTCATCCCCTTTACAAGAATTTGGTCACAGTTCCGTTTAGATTTCTCGGAGTGGATTATTTGAATGGCCGAGGGGTCGCCAGTTTTGCAACTCGGCCCTGCACGGTCTTCCCGCCGGAGGTAGACTCTAATCCGCAATTTCAATCTCTCTTTCTGCGAGTCCCGAAAGAACCGGTGCGCGGTGGTCCGAGTGAGAGCAGGAGAACACCAGGAAGCTCTAGGAAAGGAGAAAGGTCGAGCACAAAAAAAAACCCAGGGGATGCAAGCCGTGAATCAACGGACGATTCACGGCGGGACTCATTCCGGGTTCCTTTTATTCCTGAGACTTGTGGATTGATGGTATCGCCTCGCAGATGGAAATGCGTGTAATTTTTATAACGGCCACGCCTCGCGATCATCGTCCGCCCCGCGAAATTCTAAAGAGCTTCCGCTATACGACGCCGACGCTGACGCCGACACCGACGCCCTATGAATTACGTACGCCCCGTCAATTTTCCTATGTAGTTTCGACGTGCCGACCTTTTGTCGCTTTTGTGCCACGCAAATGACGATTTCAGTGTCTCCAGACGACGGGGCGCGGCTTTCAAACCGGAACAATAAGTCGATTGATTGTCTCGCGGGCTTTCGAACTTCCGGGGATCAAAAATATGTAGGTCTTTAATTGTATAAATTGAATTCTTAACGTTGAACTGCGTATTAATTACATTTATAACAGAAATAAGCAGCTAAAATTGAAAGAATTAGAAGACCTCTAAAATAATTAACCCTCATCCGTCCTTCGTGTTAATTTGACACAGTTTTCCCGAAATAAGTTATACCGTTCTGTTATTTATAAATAAATTTGTTCAAAACTTAGTGATTTTTATATAACTGCAAAAACCTAAGATGTAAATGTTCACTCATCAATTTGAATGAAAATAAAAAACATCGCAAAGTAACTGTTTGACTTGTTATTTTATCGATTCTTTTATCACTGTGTTAATTTGACACCGAGGGACAGATTCAGTTCATGAAATGAGGGACGGATGAGGGTTAAAGGAAGAAATAGATTACTATTCTTCATTCTTATTTCGAAAAAAATCCGCAGTCTATCCACAACCAAAATCCACGATCAAAGATAAAGTACCGCTTTTAAAAAACTTTAATGTAGTTTATTCAATACCTTGTAAGGGTTGTAACCAACTATACATAGGACAAACGTCTAGACATTTGGAGACACGTATCAGAGAACATAACCATAACATTATTTTCACCATCAGCACAACATAGTGCATCGACCAGACATTCAATAGAGTTTGACCATGCTTTTGATTTTGAAAATTCCAAAATAGTAGAAGAAGAAACCAATTTACAGCACAGGATTTTATTAGAAACGATTCACATGATTAAACATCAGAGCGTAAATCTTAGATATGAAACACCTAAGATACATGAATATTACGCAACATTTACTGAACCAGTAATGTCTAATGATGAATTTTTCTAACAAATAAAATCCACTAAAGGTTTAAAAATACATCAAAAGCAGTTTGAATGCGAATTAATTATTTACCATATTGTCATATGGTATAATAACGGCGAAAATTGTTGATGTTTGACATTCATATTTACCGCCAAATATAGACTGGCTATATTGATCGGCCAATGCCACGATCGATGCTTTCTGATTGTGTTCTTCAAACTCTAACGTTTGTTTCATCATTCTGTACATTGCAAGCATGGGATTAACATGTGTCTTAAAGTTTTAAAAGTTTCAAAATAGTTAATTCACTTAGCAAGTATGTGGTCTTTTGTACTTAAAACATTCTGAATTTTTTTGGTATCAGGTTAAACATAATTTATACTAATTCAATAATCTTTACAGTCGCAATTATACGAAAAATCTTTTTTCTTGAAAATGGTCTAAACAGTTGACCGAAACGTTGAAAATTTTGGTTTAATTTGAAAAATTGCTTAAATAGTAGTATCAGTAAAAGTTAGTTGAACAAACCACGTCGTACAGTCCGTTTGACGTTCAATAATTTAAATAATTTCTAGTATCTAGAAAATGTATTATCCCAGGTGAGCATAGTTCTAAATAATATACAGTAGAACCTCGATTACCGGCTTCATCCGAGCCCGAATAAATCGAGACAAGACAGATCGTGTCTCCTTTAGACACATATGGAAATACAGTTGAATTACACGATGTTGGATAAAAATTGAGGCTGAACAATTACTGCATCCAGGAAAAATATTCGTATCGCAATCGGTTAGCACACATTAGATCTTTGAGAACGTCACAAAGCAAGGATTTAACAAGTTTCGAAAACCGGATTGTTTGCGCCTCGGGCCGATAGTTCGGAAGAGTCAGCGTGCTCGCGGTGGCACAGAGGACAATTTTAATCAACCAATCCCTGCGTGACCCGAATTAAACCGCCCACGGAGCATCGTATCATCGGCCACGCCTGTCCGCGATCCCTCTATCCTCTCTGGCTAGGCTGTCGCGTTCGCCTCGGTCTAACGCAGAAAAATGATTCTCCGTTTCCGTGTCGCGAGAAGCCGACGGGGTGCAATCCGATCGAAACAACGTTGCACGCGCGCGCGCGCGAGAGAGAGAGAGAGAGAGAGAGAGAGAGAGAGAATACAAAAAAAAAAGAAGGGAGGAAATACACGGGGGTTAACGAGGTTCCGGTATCAATCAGACAGAAGCGTGACACAGAGACGAGAAGAGCAGGGGGTGCAGGCTCGGTAAGCGACGACAGAATTGCTCGCGATTGCTATCTAACCCCGAAATCATTTATACACACCGGAATCAGCCGGTCGCATCGATCGGGCAACCGGCCGAGTGTCACTTTTGCCGTTCCTGTTGGATCTTCCACCCCCTTGTTCCGCCTTTCAACCTCGGCGTCCCCTTCCACCGTCGGTCAATACGACAAATCCGCCGGCAATAAAACACCGAGTCGCGCGCGCGTTCCCGTTTCTCTTTTTTGGCATTTTTCCCCTGGTCCTTTGTCTCTGTTCCTCTTTTTTAACCTGACCCTCCCAATCCTCCCTCCTCCTCCTCCTCTCCATCCCTGCCCCTCCTCTACCGTTGTGCCAGCGGCGGCCAGCATCCCCGGACGGCTCTTTCTCTTTTCGAAACGGCAGCTCGTAACCCGGAGCCACCCTGTATGGATCGAGGCTCGTGGTGGCCCAACAGCGAATAATAAATTATCGTCGCCGGTGGCGCGCGAGCGTGCATCCGAATTTTCCCGCTTCCCTTCCACAACCCCTTCTTCTCTTCATCCATCCCCACGTTATTGCTTACACCAACCCCCGCGATCTAACCCTATCTCTCTTTCGCTTGATCGCTGCGCGCTGAACGACGCGACCAGCAATTCCGACGATGCTAGTAGGCCACGCGGATTGAATTCGAATGACCGCGATGTCTTACACACCGTCACAGAGGATCTGATCTTACTCTATGTTTATTTATTTATTTGTACGAGTAAATTCGTCGTCGTAAAATGCAAGCGAATTTCATTTACGGAATTCCTCGAAGCCACACAGCTGTAAGACACGCAAGGAAACTAATTAAAAGTGTGGGGAATTATTTGATTCGATGAAATATATTGAATATGTTGGCATCTGATCAATAGACTGTGGATCTTTGTGCATTTATGAATTGAGAATTTTTTTTGAGAAGGTTACTTCGAATTAAGATATTGGTTGATTACAAAAATTTCAGAATATCGTAATGCTGTTTCTAAGGTAACAAAGTCGTTAAGGGATGAAATCAATTTTTATTTTACTTCTGCTTACCACAATCAATGCAGAACATTTTTATATTGCATAAAGACAGGAAGATATCCGTAAAATGAAAGAAATCATGTATAATGGAATTATTCAAGCTAGGAAGCAATGTTTAATTTTCAAGTTAACCCTTCACTGCATGATTCTTTTAACTGGAATGAAAGAATTGAAAGAAGTTCATTTTTTGTGTTTTCTTTAAGGGAAAAATATTTAAAAATATTTAAACCTTTTCTAAAAATAAACATAATTTAGAATAGTAAGAAAATATATTTTTAGTTTACTATATATCAGATTTGTTAACTGTATCAGATATGATGCACTATGCAGCGAAGGGTTAAAATAGCTCCGACTGCAAAGGGTTAAAGGTCGAGGAGGATAAAGCGAAGATAGCGGTCGCGCCGATTGGATCGAAAATGTTAGTGGTCTCTTATATTTCCACGGAACGAGCACCTCCATGTTTCTCTCCCCTCCTTTCTCCCTTCAATTAAATTTTATCAAGGCACGATAAGGCTCTCGCGCGACTGCCTGGGATGTGGCAAGATATTACGGCGAAGAGCATATCCCCATTTCCGCGATTTATTCGTCACCTCGAGCCACGAGGATGGTTTAACGCGATGCTAAAACTTTTATTTATCCCATTATGTCGAAGTGGTTCCAGCAAACCAAGTATTAGAGCACTGTGTCGATGGAATTGTTCGCAGCTCTTCTTTTTTTTTGTACACGATGCAAAACAATTAACCAGAATCTGTGTTAGATGCTTTCTCTTAGCATGTTTGCTATAGAAGTTTTGCTATTGCTTTGAACGAAAAAGGAATGAAAGGGAAATATGCGTTACAGTTTCGTTTGTATTATTTTATATGTTACGCGAAGCAACAGTGCGGAATGAGTTTCATTCCGAGTCCCGGGCAAATGGAAACAGTGGCGGAGAATGAAACATTTTTCATCCGGTGTTGGTTCGGTGGAATATGTTTATCAACGTTTATTAATTATATAGACGCAAATATAATGTGGGTCATCTCCGGGTTTCGCTCTTTGACGCTGCCGAAACTCATGGGAACTCGTCGGAAGTATGCAAATGACTTTATAACGATGAAATTCTCGTTTATATATATATATATATATTTTTTTTTTAGCGCGGCAAAGTAAAAAAGTTTCGCAACTACCGTATTGCTTTTGTGCATAGCGAATCACGAACAATCTAGATTGCGTGCAATGTTCTATCCCGTTATATAAAATCGCTGGGTTGCGTGTGCTCGTACGCAGAGACAATCAACGGTCTCGTAAAAGATCAACGGAGTTTGTTTAATATTTTAACTAGATTCGAAGGTGGAGCATTTTTATTAAATTTCTGCTTGTTTGAATTCCCGTGTACTAGGCAGTCTTTTTACAAAACAGTGACTTGTGAAACTAAACGATAATCAAAGAAAACTAATGTAAAAATAACTCGAGCGATATAATATACAACAATATAATAATAGTATACAAACGTAGAAAGATTTTTGTAATATAATTCGCGGAATTTCTAAACTAAACGATAATCAAAGAAAAATAATGTAAAAATAGTTCGAGCGATATAATATACAACAATATAATAATAGTATACAAACGTAGAAAGATTTCTGACCAAAAACTTGAAAAAATAGTTCGAGATTTTACTTCTTTAAATTTTCACACCACTAAAAAATTGCTGTGCTATTATAATATTAATTTCATATCGATAAAATGAGAAAAAGCATATAGAATCGAATTACTGTACCTAGGAAGAAACGTTTATTCTTCAAGTTAAAATATTTCCCAGTGCAAACTGTTAATTATCGCAATAATCAAAATTGTACGTAACAATTAGAAATACTAATGAAGAAAACAAAAGCAAGTCTAACTATCCGAGTCGGTAAAAAATGTTTGTTGGAACTATGGATATTTTGCTGACTGCATACGTTGCATCAATCCTTTTTCCCCACTGTACTCATCGATCACGACCCGCTTTAGCGAAAGTCGGCAACTTCTGTAGCGATCTAATACACATCGAAAACCACCCTTGTACATCCACCCGATAAACTAATTACGCCTTGAGACCGCCTCCAGAATCCTCTTTAGACGGGCTCGAAGACGATTAGGGTAGCTCGAGCGGCGAATCGATCGCCCGCATCGATATTTCCTCGATCGGAGATCGTTAAGCGGGGCGAGGCTGCACCTCGAGGTAGCCTCCGCGATCAGGAACGATGGCGCCTTCGGAACGGTCGCCAATTCAGATCCAGCGGGGTGCAGTGTGCGCCTAATTGGTCAGATTTGTAATCGGTCACGGCGAGCGTTAGGTCGATTCGGGTTTGGCACTACGGCTGACCAGGTGGAAGGGGTTGAAACACGGCCGCGAACGATGGACGAGGACGGCTTCGCGATCGAGCGAGATACGCGACGCTCGCTAAGCTGTACAGGGTGTAAACAAAGTAACGGCTCGGCTCTTTGCTGAGACTCTGATATACGAACTGCGGTTCCGATCAATAATGTAAGAATGTTTATACCTTGTAAGAATGTTTTAATTTTATAATATTATGTTTTGTTAAGTTTAGTATCTTCTCTATCGTATCTATACATTTAATCGAGGATTTGTCAGGATGACCGAATTGTAAGAATGTTTATACCACCATGTCGATGACTAAATGTATTACTTATAGTATATTTACCTGCTATTGATTTATACTGTTATATATAATATTATTGATTTATACGTTGCATGAGCATTTTGTTAACAAATCCATGTTACCATGAGTTTTGGTTAAGTAAACAGTTTCCTACGAGTGAGTAAAGGATATTGACGTGTCAAACCTCCTTACAATAAGAAGCAATTTACGTTTCGCACACCTTCGAATAATTGAAAAGTAACAGAAATTTAACAATTTTCTTGTACCATTTTATACGCTACGGTGCGAAAGAAAGAAGCACCTGGACTTGTTTAATTGAAAAGCGTAAAAAGCAAATAAGAACACAGTAAGTTTTAAATAATTTTGCATTGTTATCCAGTTCTGAGCTATTGTTACAGTTTCAAGTCTCTAGGTCATTGAGAAGTTAGTTTAAAATCAATTGCAAATGTACCGAATAGACAGACGGACAAGAAAGCGAGTTAATAAAAACGTGGTAAAAAGGATTCCGCTGGTTAATTGAATAGTTCTGAGAATGTGTCATTGCGGATTATCTAATACCTTAAATGGTTTAAATAAATCAACCATTGTACAATAAAATTTCTACATAAAGATATTGTTTCTACTATATCTTATAATTATATTGGGTGCTTCTTTCTCTCGCACAGTAGTGTGTCCTATAAACAATACCTACATTGAATTTTTTGGTAAGGCCATGTGCAGTACAAGTTAATTTAGAAAAAAAATGGAAACCACTGTACAATATGTTCAAATTCTTCTAACGTTATTACTGTTTCAAATTACACTTGTTCAAATTACATTTGTTGAATTTTCTCATAAGTGCATAAAATTCGCTGCGCAGTCGTTAACGTTCCAAGATAAATCACAGAAAAATTTGTTATTCGCTTGAACCAAGAGTAGAATATCGTGACTATTAATTCCTCGACACCCGGTGCAGTTTGTGAGGGTGGAACGAAGAAGCGAGGAGAAGAAATAATCTTGCGGGAGGAAGATGGCGAACAAGAGGTGATGAAGAAAGATGGTGAGCAGGAAAGAGAGGGAGAATGTACGTGTCGGTATCGCGAAACAGAAACAGCGTGGAACCGTGATGGATAAAGGGAAGCTGAATGGAACCGAGGGAGAGGGAGAGAAGGAGGAGAGACGGCGCACGTGTCACAGATGTGTTTGAAACATGGTACCCACTACCAGGCCTACCCCAAATTTATACTCGCGCCTCCCTCTCCCCGCTTAGCCGTCCACCCCCAACTGCCACCCCTATTTCACACACACTGACGCGCATTTCGTAATCCGCGCTAATTTAATTGCTCCTCGTCATCAATGGCCATTAACCGGAATAGAATTGTCGGCAATACCGTTGCCGCTACAAGGTGCAATTTCGCCTAACTTCGCGGACCGATCGGCCGAGTAGATCGTCATCGAATCAACATTTGGATTTGGAACATCCTTCAATTTTCTTGATTCTCTGTTTTTTCAACCTCTAAGGGGATGAAATGTACTTCAGAAATGCAATTAATCAATTGATTTGTATTTAATATTTGATAATAACATATATTCATGTTTTCAGCGCACTGGTTCGATCAAATACTACTACTTAACACTAGAACTACCGAGCACTAAACGCAGTTGGCATACATTGCCTTCTAATAATGACAATATGGCATTTATTTAGATTTCGTACAGGCGATATTTAAATATGTACTTCAATAGAGAAATTCACTAAAAAAATTCCTCAAAAAAACATATTTATACTTTTAATATTTCTAATCGAAAAGAATTCGCATAAGTCTGGTCCGGTAGTTCTAGTGTTAAGCAATTTTGCAAATTAACACAAAAATTTTCAACGTTTCGGTCAACTATTTAGACCATTTTCAAGAAACAAGATTTTTCGTATAATTGCGTCTGTAAAAATGATTAAATTAGTATAAATTATGTTCAACATGATAACTAATAATTTAAAATGTTTTAAGTACAAAAGACCACATACTTGCTAAGTGAATTAACTATTTTGAAACTTTTAAACCTTTAAGACACATGTTGATTCCAATGCTTGCAATGTACAGAATGAAGAAACAGACGTTAGGCTTTGAAGAACGCTGAAAACATGAATATATGTTATTAACAAGTTGTCGATCGAGATCATGGAAACAGTTAATATTTGATAGTTTGTCTCTATCGAAATGGTATATAGAAACATAGTGAGATAGTAAATTATCTAAATATTCAAATAATTATTAACAGTTGCATATTAAATAATTATCTGAATTTTTAGTGCAACCGCATCGGCTCCGGTAGCTTTCACTTAACCCTCATCCACACGGGTAATTTTTTGTACTATTCTAAATGAATTTGAAATAGGTACCCGGGTACCACGTCGTGTGGATGAGGGTTAAGCATTAATTTAGATTAAGCATTAAACACAGTGAATCTAACAATTGTTTGATCACAGAATTTTCTATTCTCGAGATATTGTCGATATTTAAGATATTAAAATTGCTCATCTTTACTACGAATGTAGAAATCTTTAATCCAGTAATTCATCGTTCAGCTTCATCGCTTCATACAACATTTCTAAAACTCTCTGGATTTGTTTACAGAAACCTTGATATTCGTTAATTTCGTCGGATACTCGCAACTAGAATTTTCTCACCCGAGGAACGAATAGATCGCGATTTTTGTGGCAGATCTAGTTAAGGATAAATTTCGAGAGAGCGTTCGACGGTGATCGAAAAAATATTGTTTCCGCGATTATCGATGGAACACGGTCTCCGGCGACGGAACACGGATCCCATCCGGGGTGGATGCGCGATGAATATGAAAATAGGGGTAAGTGGTAGCGTTCGGGGTGCCGTACGGCCACGAAACTCCGACAACCGGCGGGTTTCGCCGTTTCGACAGTGAGTCAGCCGGGTGACGGCGATCCCGTAAATTGGTGTCACTCGATTGCACGGCAAGCGGACCCCCATCAGCGTCCGATAAATTTATGCGACAATTGATGCCGCTCGGTCGTCTACGTTGAAGACCCTTCACTCGGAATTTAATTGGTCGCGCGCGCGACGAATATGCTATTAATCGCGACGAACTCGCGGCTACATCGTCACCGTTTCTTTCACTTTGATCGGTACTCTCACAGTTTATCCGCGGCACCCGATTTTCTCCGTCCCATTTTTTCGTTTATATTTAGACATCATTGCAGTATAAATATTAATGTCAAGTATACATAGGTGTGCTTACTAATATTTTCAGCATCTTCTGTTCCTCCGTTGCATCCACAGCAAACTGCCATTTACGCGAAAGTTTTCTTAACCCGTAACCATTATTGATGGGTCAATTTGACCATATAACTATGTAACTATGTAACTAAAATAGGCTTACAGTGGTTACGGGTTAACTTGATGCTTCTACCTTCTACAGTCCATCTGGCCTTGTCGACGAGACAGTACATGATCGTGTGTGTAGCTCGAAACAAACAAATTTAAAGTTCCAAAATATAAAACCTTAAATCCATTTTTATAAACAAGAATACTAATTCTACATTATGAAACATTAATGCAGTGGTTCTAATCTTATTGAAGTCAGGGAACCATCAAAATTAATGATCCAAAAAACAAACAAATAAAAATAAAAATAAATACATTTTAGAACATACGTGATTAAATATATATATTTCGCGGAATTTCGCGGAATACTTGCAAAAAGCTCGCGTAACACTACAATTAATGATAAAAAAAAAACAAATAAAAACATCCCGCGTAGAAATAAATACATTTTAGAACATACATTATTCAATATATTTAATATACTTCGCGGAATTTCGTGGAAAACTTGCAAAAAGCTCGTGGAATATCAAAATTAATGACCCAAAAAAAAAACAAATAAAACATCCCCCGTAGAAATAAATATATTTTAGAACATACATTATTAAATATATTCAATATATTCAATAGAACATCGGTTAAAAAGCACTCTACTAATTATATAAATAAATTGTAAAATATAATTACTTACATTTTTTCAGAATCTTCTGTGTCTCCGTCAGATCCACAGCTCACTGCCATTTACGGGAATACTTCTTGATAACTGCGAAGCATGAAACTCTTCCACGCAATCACTAAATACTACACAAGACACTTTCCGAAATCGTGACAGCAAACGAGAAGGAAATAGTCCGACCACGATGAAAATAGTACATATACTGCAATTGTCACCGCGGCCTTTCTCGTGAAAGGTTAAGGGTGGATTTAAGTGGGGAAATGTAGCGCTTGTTTATTGGACGCGAACGTGTCTAGAGGACTTTAGACCAAAGAGTGGGGGAACTGTCAAAGAAATTCCTTTTCGTATCGTCTTCGGTCGTTAATGACGTCATTTATTATTGTATGTCCTCGCGCTGCGTTGCCTCGGTGGGTCAGCCACACGTGTTGTCCATCTGCGGGGTTGAATCGTTGTTTCTTGCCTGCTATAACGTCCTCCTCAGGTACATCGCCAGTAGTCGATCTTTGTACGCAGTAACAATATGAAGAAGTGGTACGCGACGGAACGCAGACGATTCTCTGAAAAACGATGTCTCCTTTTATTTTGTTTGTGTCGATCAGCGGTCGAATACAGTGTATGATAGGAGGGGAGAGTTTTCGCGCGGAAGTCGCACTAAGACCGCAGAACTATTTTGATCTTGGTCGGAGTAGCATCTTCTCGTTCGCTGTCACAATTTTGGAAAATGTGTTGCGTAGTATTTACTGGTTGTGTAGAAGCGTGGCATTTTCTGCTTCGAAAATTACCTTCGGAAAACGAGAGGAACAGAAGATTCTGAAAAATTTGTAAGTACACTTCACACTAGTATTTTATAATGTACTTCAACGATTTATATTATTAAATATTAAGATGTACAATTTTATAAAATCCGGACTTAGAAATTTCCAATGATGTTTTAAATGGATCCAGGTTTATTTTTCTCCATAAAAATCCGCAGTCTACTATTAATTTTCTACAACATAATAATAGGTGACACCGATCTTTTTTTGTTTCAATCGATCAGTGATGGAATACATCGTACGATGGGAACTAATTGCAAAATTATTTTAATCGTGTCGGCGTAGCATCTTCTCATTCACTGTCACGATTTCGGAAAGTATGTTGCGTAGTGTATAAACAATTTTGCAATTATTTTGTTTCTCTTACAACTGTCCAATGATTCAGAGGTGTATTTTCACCCCTCGAAGGTATCGGCCGAAGCGTCGCCTATTGTTTCATCCCCGCCCTTCGTCCTCGGTGTGAACGAACCGCTAATGAACCGTGTATTGGCCGATTTTTCTTGAAACACGATACGGGCAACAGCAATTAACGAGGTAGACGTACGAGGCTCGCGGAATAATTTTAAAAAAAGCAACTCTCCGCGGGGAAATACTCTCTCGGCAACAGATATATATATCGCGCACACGTTTCTCGATGGAAATCATTGAAAGTTAACTCGGCCGCGCAGTCGACTCCGCGGAAATTGTATATTACGGTCGTGCGCGGCATCGAAATAGCTCGGGGCATTTAAAAATCTCGCTTGAGCGCAACGACGAGATACAGATAGGAGAAGAATGGTTTCCGCGTTGCGTCGGGGAAAGAGCGAGCGAGAGAACGCGCGCGCAGGGGTGGACGGAGATTGAAAGCGGCCATTTAGAATTGACCGCGAAGAATGAGATACCATATCGCGGGTTGAATGAAAAAGAAACGGAGCGATGCGGGAAAGACGGTGCTCGCGCGAAACTCGAAGACGTTCCCCGGGCTTGGTAATTATTCAAAGCAGATATCTGAAGAGTCCAATTAGCATCGGACGCTTTTCGAAGCTTCCTCGAGGGTCGCCGCGACGGGGGTTCTTTAAATTGGCTGCATTAAAAACACCGTCGAAACAGGGGATATTCGCCTGCGTCTCCTTCCATTGATCAATTGTGCACTTCTACCTTTTCTTCTACCACCCCCCTTTTGTCTTTTTCAATATTTATTGCACGAGAACTTATACAAACTTCTTTTTCTATTTATTTTCTATTTATTTCGACGCGATGAAATTATTAAAACGTTCGAAAAGTAATTTCCATTGCTTCGATTTGTTATTAATAGACTGCGGATCTTTATGCATTTAAGCAATATAAAAATGTTTATTTATTTCATATCTGCAAACGCTACTACCACTGGAAATAAGATTCTATTTAATTCCACTTTATTAAAATTCGTTTACACAAATTGTGAATTACATAAACATCCGCTGTCTAGTTATTATGGTATATCTTGACAGCTGACATTTCGAACGGCGTTTCCTGCAATGGAATGCTTTTTATTTAAAATCAAGATAGACGTTTCCATCACCTTTTGCTTTTTTATTACCGCGAGAGAAATGCAGTGCAGGAAAGAAAACATGGTGAAAAATTAATCTAACGGTGTTTTTAAAGTTTCGCAATGTTTCTACTGTTTTAAATTTCAGCTGCTCGGGTTTCTTACGAATGCATCAAGTCGGCTGTCTACTAATTGAACAAAAAAATACAAAACTGTGAAGAGATTGAATGAATTTAATTATGTTGTTTACAGACAGCGGATATTTATGGAGAATAATAACTTTTTATTTAAATTGTGTAACATTCTTCACGTACATCGTTTTTTGGACGGTCGTTCAATTACGAAAATGTGAAACCGGTCATGTGACCAGTCGGTGGTACGGTCACTGTTGAACCGTCTGAACATTGGGGAATAAATTACGCTATTCACCAGTTCCGGGCAACATTTTCGGTGAAATTACACGCGGATAAAAACACCTGGAAGGCATTACGCGATCCTCGAATAGAAGTGCCCGTGGCGAGAATAAATGAAATATTTACGTGAAAGATATTTCAGGCGAATACGCAGGGAAAAAGGAACGCCGGAAGAATTGTTTGTTCCGAAATTGGAAAGTGATCCATTAGCTCTATCTGAATGGTGCTCGCGGATACCGTCGGCGATTTGTTTATTCATTCGCGTGCACTTTCCGAAATGTACGGGATAAAGAATAAAATGACGCGTGTTTTCATCGTCTAACGCGCGCCAACGTTCTGCGCTAGGATTTTCGGTGCAGCTCCGAGCTGGCGCGGATTCCGAAATTTTATTTCGGAAAACGCGATTCACCGAGCACGCGTGCACACCGGAAGTTTATAGGTTTTTTAATGCTTCTATCAGCTCTACGAGAATATTCCGTCCACTTGCAAAAATCGAGTTTTGCGAACATTCACGTTCATCGATTTATTTGTACAATTATTTGTCACGTTAAGTTTTCGGTGGTTCATAATGTAAAGTATTACATTCATCGTTGTTATTAGACGAACATCTTTGTTTGCCTGTATGCAAACAACGTTTATACTCGTTAGATAATTTTATAATATTCAGTTGTAATTACCGTGTCAATAGTTCTCTTTAGTTAAGCAACGAAACAACAACATCATTCCAGTAGAAAAATCAAATTCACTGACCCACTAAAGAGACCGATTTTTCAGTCCAAGCATTCAGAGCTTCTTGTTTATTGTGTCCGGTAAATTATAATTTGTTTTATTCGAACATTCAACGTTTTAAAATCCGCCGTTCCCGTCTAGCAAGGAGATTCAATCTGTTTTTCCGACGGCTTGCACAGCGCGCGCATAATTACTTAATTTCATGCTCCGTTCTTCTCTGTTCTCCTTTTTTCTTTTTTGTTCGTTAAGTTTTCGTTGAAAAGGGATTAAAAAATCAATACTTTTATTACATTTTCGCGCGTTGGCGAGGGACGTTGTTTTCCTTGCACGCGCTCGCAGAATATTATACATACTGAAATTTAATTAAACTCTTAACGAGTCGCATTCTCTTTTCCATTTGAAATTCCAACGTTTGACCGAAAGATATTTGCAGGGAATATTAATTCCGGCGCGACTTTGCTATTTCACATGATCCATCGATGATGGAATGGACAAATATTTATTTGTTACCGGACCAACAAATATTACATTACCGGAATCAACGCGCCGCGGCTTTGTAATATTATTCACCGTATTATTGATACCGCAGCCAATAACAATATTTGCTCTCGAACGTAATACAACGGCTTAATCAACGACAACAACCCTGTGACGGCTCGCAGGAATCCTATAAGACTCTCTACACCCGGAGGCAATATTTAAATCTTCCTTAACGTGTAACTAGTCGGAAACGCCGCCGTGAGGAGGAATTAATTAAAAAGGCACCGGGTCGCGAGTTTTCTTTTACGGCATCAAGATTTCCTCGAGGAAAGAGGTTCTCGGCTGTGGCTACCACGGTTCACAGTTTTATTTACGGGATGAAATTTTACTCCCTCGCCATGGAGAATTCTCAGGGCGCGCAACCGCGTAAGTGCCGTAATTGCCGCGTAACTCGATTACGTAAATTAATTAATTAATGCGATATTGACCCAGTCGTGTAGCTTTCGTTTGCCGTTCATGGGTACGAGTTACCTACGTATTTCGTACCAACACACCGAAACGAATTTTTCGATCTCCTTGCCGAAGCGGCGGACTCCTATCCTACCGACTGCCAGAATGATAAAGCAATTATGAGGCTGCGCCAATTATCAACCAGACCTATCCTTGAATTCTCACCGAAACTTTCGGCAACTACAAATTACACGTTTTATTATATTGCATATTAAATGAACTACTTTAGAACGCGATTATTGCGAAGGATTTTCATCGAGAAATACTACTGTAGCTTACAGATTTACTAATTAACATTTTAGAATATCGTATCTCTTGAAGAATGATTGTATTTTTTCACATAAATGGGTTAACACTTTTTGTAAAAGAATATCGAGATGCATTATTAAAGGAGATATTTAGATTGCTAGAATTAGGTGGACCATTCTGTACAATGAGATGTTTTAAGACGCTTATGGCTTTTGTCTAGAGTCGCATTGGAGGGTTAGGGTCTTTTCCAGGACCCCCATGTAAAATTATGAAGATTTTTATTTTAATCTCTCGGAGAAAGCCAAGGGTTATGAAAGAATCACACGCAATTAACGAAACTTCTCCGTGATCCTACGGCCGGCGAAAATTTCTCCCAAGTCTTCGTTACATTTTTTATACTTTCCCCGACTCGTTTGCGAAGAAACGCGGCAACTTCCGCGATATCGGCCTTCTACATGTTCTTATTACGCCGAGGAATGAGTGTTTAAAGATGCAGATGCTCGGAGAAGTTGGGCGGACGATAGAAACGATGGTTTTTCGCTCGTAGCATGAACACTGTCGGCCATTGTTCCTGAAAGAAAAGTGCGATCAGTGGACAGAGGAGAATGGCCACGATATTTTTACAAGAATCGTAGTTTTACAATAACTATACATCTTTTAACCCTCATCCGTACCTCGTGTCAATTTGACACAGTTTAAAGTCTGTAACTTAGCGACTTTAACTTTTTTAATGCGAAACATATAACCGCAAGAACCTCAGATGTTACCTCATCAATTTACACGAGTAGTAGTGTTACGACGGCACGAGATGAAGTTGCCGCTCCCTGTGATATTATGAAAATATCGCAGAGATCGAGAGAAGTTGCCTGTCAGATCGATATTGCGGTATCCTGACAACGAGGTTGTTGATAAGAAGAAAATAGAGATCAGATCCTCTCGAGCCATTGAAACGAGAACACACAATAATCTCCTGTTAACTGTTAACCCTTTGCGGTCGGAGCTATTTTAACTCGAAAATTAAACCGTTCTTCTGACCTACAATATTTTCATTCTCTATGATTTTTTAAATTTGATAAATATGAAATTGATATAATACCTCATACAATACTTAAATATGTAGTAATTGGTTAGATACTGACATATCTGATAGCGTAAACAATTATTTAAATAATAGTACAGCAATTTTTAGTGGCGCCGCAGAGGCGCCACTCGACCGCTAAGGGTTAACTGTTGTATATTTAATAAATATTTGCTATTGTTTATAATAATGTGTTCACCGGCAAGACAGCGCCGAAGCCTCCGCAACAGTATTGTATCTTTCTCTTTTTTTTTCTTTTCTTTGATATTGTAAACACTTATGTAAAAGGGCTTCAGTCCGTCTATAATAAATAATAATAATAATTTGAATGAAACAAAAGCATCGAAAACTAACTGTTTGACTTGGTTTTTTTTATCACTGTGCCAATTTGACACCGAGAGACACAGATGAGGGTCTACCATTTTTCCCAAATTTTACATAACTAAGAATTGTTAAATTTCGCAGCGTTCAGACGAGACTGAAATTCCGATTTATGCCAGACGCGTACATCGCGGTTCTACGAAGGGAGCCGCGCTTTAGAATAGCGCACAATACGTGGGAAAAAAATGGCGGCAGGATTATGCGAGGATCGAGGTGTTCGGCAATTTGAAACTGGATTGAATAGGTTGCTCGCTCGACTGTTCCTGTATGAAACTTCTCGTCGTGTTTCAGCGCGGCTCCGATTCCGACTTTAGTTGACGCGTGAAATTTCTCCGGGATGTGTAAGTTCTACGGAAACGTCACCGCATCAACCGGTTCTCTGAATGAAATAATGGACAAGACACACGCTCCGTCGCGTCCGAATACACGCACTTTTCCAATTAAGGAAGTCTGAACGTACGCCACGCGAGAGGGGTGGGTGCGTCCGAATGTGTGCAACGAATGAAAGTTGCGATCAAGGATTTCTGGCATTACCATACGATCGTCGGTTACGGCGTTTCTTTTTACAAGGACTTAATGTCACATGTTTTTATCTGACCTGGGCATGTTGGGCAGCTGAGAAGTTTCTCCTGGATCACGTTGACGTAACCTTGCTCGGTCAGTGGATGCATTTACGGTACCAGATAAGTATTCGTCTCAAACTAAGGACGATATCAACGATCGGTTCTTCCTTGTTGGCCGAAGATAATGACTTCAAGACTTGCTTTATACGACCGCTATTTTCTTGGAAATTTTCTTCCGCTATAGTTCACAAGATGAAGTAACCTCTATTTTATGTGTCTGTAAAAAAGAGGTTTGATCAATTCATTATTGAACTGGCTGAAGAAGTTTCAACTTTCTTAAGTCTCTGCTTTATACGACAACCTTTTCGTTCAAATTTTCTTCTAGTTCATAAAATGAAGGAACTTTATATGTGTGTAAAATTTGATGAAGATCTATCAATTCATTATTAAAATTGACAGTACACTTTCAATTTCTTTTTGCGAATCTTTCGCCATCGTATTTGTCTTGTCTTTGTGATTATTAAAATGACATCGAATAGCATAGTTTTTCTTCTGGTGGTTTGGGAAGCCAGCTGAACTTTATTTATCTAGTAAGAGGTGCGTTCTGTCCGTATATCAAAACTATTACGACAACGTGTGCTTGGTCCACAAATTCTCTGTAGCTTTCGCGTACAATAAATGTCCTTTTTTTCACCAGAGCTCGGTTTCCTTTTGGACAGAGTGTGCATCGCACGCGAATTGAACGAGCGTCCCCGGCTTTCCTTTCGATTTATGGGTGGACGGTCATCTTGCTCGGGAAAAATTAAAATCGTAAACGGATGGATACGCGGGCGCGACCGGAGCGCGCAATATTGCTGAACGAATGGATTTACTATCGGCCGAGGCTCAGCAGTAACATTCCCGGTTACGATATTGCAACGGTGTAAATATCATGTGGCGCGACATGGTTAAAATGATCGACTCCGAAAGTTCCGCGATTGCGGTTGGCTGCGTTCCTTGTCGGATCCTCGTTATCCACGGTCCCCGGGACTTCGCGACGTCGCCTTGAATTATGGTCATCGGAAACTGTAACTTCGACCTGCAACGTCATTCTTTTAAATATTTACCTTCGGATTAAATCAACGTTGCCCGCGCGAATCGGGAAAACAAAACTTGTGTATTTTATTTACAGCTGCTCGTCCGAGCTTTCAGGAAAATGGGTAACCGGATTTATTAAATGGTCCCCGTACGATGTAAATTTTAATAAACGTTATCTTGCGTCCGGCTGTCGAGTGCGGTATTAATTATATTGTGGAATGAAAACTTTGAGATAATCTAGAAATTTTGTTTCTCTTTTAACCGGGCCTATAATGAAAATTTAAAAACTTTTTTTTTGTACACTCGTATAAATTATATATATATAAATTTTGAAAGTTCGAAATTGGTGAAAATTGCAATTACAGGCCGAAGATCCTTCCCACCAAATTCTAGAGCGTAACAGGAGCTTGGGCAGATGATAGTGGGAGTCCTAATATGTTCTCATTCGCATCGTTAACTTAATTTACATATTTGCATTCCTAAAATCAAAGATCAACTTTTATGTGAAGAAGTTATTTTCTGAACGCAGTGTTGAAGGGAGTCAATAGTGGGAAAGAAAACAGAAGGCGATCGGCTCGTGTCAATGAGATTTAATTGTTGCACGTCGTTTCTTCGAAAGAAAACAGTTTATAAAAAAAAGAGAAGGTACAAAAAGAGAGAATCCTGCGCAATGCAATCGTTCGGTTGTCCGATCCTCGTTGCCGCCTGGGCGGCGGACGCGTGAAGCTTTTGGTCTCGTGTCTGAATTTACAAAATCTACAATGTTATTCGCTAAATGTTTCATCGAAGAGGTGCCCAGATCCTCCTCAAGGTATTTTCGGTATAACAGTATATGTACAGTGCCGTGGAATATCGGCGGAATAATCGAATGGAAATAGACGATCGCGAGATGGTTTCTTTTACGAAGCCTCCGACCGGTTGGCCAAATGTGAATGTCGTCGATCCTGTAGATCCCGAGGAGCTATCCGCGCGGGATGACGTCGCGCTCATCACCGGTAGACAAAGAAAAATCGCGAGGAAGCACGTCTTCGTTGTTCCCGGGTCTGTTGTCCTGTGTTTTTGTTCAACGGATCGTGCCGCTCCTCGGCCGAGCGTGGTCCTCTCGACGTTGTTGGTTTCTCCTGCGTGTGTTTCACGTCTGTGTGTGTGTGTCCTTTCTGGCAAAGAATTTCGATCGGGATGGGTCAGGGCCTCTTCGTGAACCGACAATCGGTGATTACAGCCAAGATGTGCGGTTGGTGATCGGTGAGCAAATTTCCTTCTAATTATCCTCGGATCCCCGGCGTGTCTCTTACCACCAGCCTGAAAAGAATTTTTTCGTGCGTCATTCGGAGATAGGGGATGGAGGCGGCAGTCGGGTCGGGCAGGGCCGCCCGCGTCGGACGATGTCCCGGGGCTTTTGTTTACGGTTCTTTGTCCCCCAGAATCCCCGCGGAGATTGTTTTTAATTATTTTGTAAGCCGACGGGTCCCTTTAATCAAACGCTCGGAAACAATATATAGCTGTGTCTCTACGTGCGTATATGTATATCGAGAGAGATAGAAATAGAGAGAGAGTATAGGGGGAGAATTTATACGTCTGTGTAGAAACATATATATGTATAAGTGAAGGAGGGATGGTCTGTTACGTCACTTCGTCCCAATTAAATCTTCCAAAGAATTGTTTGTATGTTTTGCTCGTTTACCCGTTTAACTCTCGGGATGATTCTGTTAATTAATCGCGAGCGGCCCGGACGAGAAACGGAACGAGCTCGTCCGCCCGTCCGCCCGTCCGCCTGCCGCTTTTACACGTAATGAATGATAGTCGAGGGCTTCGAGGGATAGATCGAACTCGGCTTTATTTTTGTTTCTGTTTTGTTTTTCTGTTACTTCGGCCCCGAGCGAAGTTTTATTGCCGCATCGGAACCCCGCAAACAGCTTAATTGGTATTTAAACTGCGAGCGGTAAATTTAGACGCTTGACGCCCATTTATTCGTCGGGCGGAGGGGAGCAGCAGCGTTTAATCGGACAACTAATTTCCCGGCGTTTCGCCGATCGAACACGCCCCGGCAAAAAGTTATTAGCATACATTACCGGTCTCGTTAATATTAATACGATTTTATCGAATCTACATCTGTCACTCTCTCGCTTTTCTTCCTGTCGTTCTACCGCGAGCGGAAGATTCATTCGCGAATTCTCTAGCATAGTCGTCAGATGAGAGGAAAATGATAACTCCTCTCTTCCTGTACCGAACACGTGGTGAGGGGAAGTTAGAGTGGGGACACAAGTCTTTACTAATTAAACTTTTACGAGATCTAGTTTACCGTTTGTAAAAAACTTTTGTACAACTCGTTGCACAGTGATGGGTCACGTGACCGTACAGAATGTGACTGTATACAGTGTGTCCTATTAATTTTGATCACTGGGATTATCATCTTCATTTGATATAATAGAGTGCAAAGACGAGTGCAAAAGAATACATAATATAACATCAATAGTTCATTTACAACTGGCGATGTAGAAAGAATTTAGAGATCGCAAACTTGATCTGTGATTCTCTTCTACATTTCCATCTGTAAATAAACTTGTTGATACTACGCTATGTATTTTTTTATAATCATTTTAACTGTCACATCGGCCACTGGGTAATTGGTAAAAATGTTGGATCACTTACCACCACCGCCACCGCCGCCGCTGGGCCATCCACCACCGCCGCCTCCGCTCCATCCACCACCTCCTAGTTTCCATCCTCCACCGCCACCGCTGGGCCATCCACCACCGCCGCCGCCGGACCATCCACCGCCACCACCGCTAGGCCATCCACCACCTCCTCCACTGACAGTGATCACCTTGATGATCTTTCCACCTCCTCCACCACCACCACCGCCAGACCATCCTCCGCCTCCGCCTCCCAGTTTCCAGCCGCCACCACCGCCGCCGCCGGACCAGCCACCACCGCCGCCGCCACCGGACCAGCCGCTGCTTATGTAACCGGCTGTAACATGAAACAATGACCGTCAGTTCACTTGTCTTTGGAGATGCACAGCTCAGTCTACTGTGTTTAGAGATCCACAGCTCAATCTACTGTATTCAGAGATCCACAGCTCAGTGTATTGTGTTTAGAGATCCACAGCTTAGGCTACTGTGTTTAGAGATCCACAGCTTAGTCTACTGTGGTTAGAGATCCACAGCTTAGTCTACTGTGGTTAGAGATCCACAGCTTAGTCTATTGTTTTTAGGGATCCACAGCTCAGTTTACTGTGTTTAGAAATCCACAGCACAGTCTATTGTGTTTAGAGATCCACAGCTTAGGCTACTGTGTTTAGAGATCCATAGCTCAGTCTACTGTGTTTAGAGATCCACAGCTTAGGCTACTGTGTTTAGAGATCCACAGCTCAGTCTACTGTGTTTAGAGATCCACAGCTCAGTCTACTGTGTTTAGAGATACACAGCTCAGTCTACTGTATTCAGAGATCCACAGCTCTGTCTATTGTTTTTAGAGATCCACAGCTAAGTCTACTGTATTTAAAGATCCACAGCTCAGTCTACTATGTTTAAAGATCCACAACTTTGGCAACTATGTTTAAAGATCCACAAGTTTGTCAACTGCTTTAGAAGTCTATTAGTAGATATACCCTATTGTTTGGATAGTTCTGAATTTTGAGAAGACAATACACAAAACTATTGAACACTGCCTAGCTAATGAAAAACTTAATGAAAATATCGAACAGTGTCCACAAGATTCTATTAATCCGACTGACTTCTTTAGAAAAATTTAAACTATATTGACCGACTTTTTAGAACGACCACTGTCCACGGTTGATCGATGCGAGAATTGAGCATTCGTGAATACCGATGCGCCGGTTGTATATACAAAAAATCAAATGCAATGGGGTAAATGGTTTTAATAAAAATTCACGCGCGTTCTGTTTCGATGGTGGCGCAACCGCGAAGAAAATATTACGCACCTGTGGCCACTTCGTGTTTTTATTTGTTCAGTTGTTATTTGTTAATGTATGCGTGGATGGTACCATTCGGTAGGCGAGTGGAAAAAAAATA
This sequence comes from Lasioglossum morio, assembly GCA_916610235.2. NCBI lineage: Eukaryota > Metazoa > Arthropoda > Insecta > Hymenoptera > Halictidae > Lasioglossum > Lasioglossum morio. The sequence continues at coordinate 5,869,545 of OU744325.1, read as the reverse complement.
TTGTAGAATTGTGTGTTGTTTTTGTAGAGCAGTATAGGACGACGTTGTGTTATTTTTTAACAATTTATCAATTCTCTTGAATGTAATGTGAATAATCTTCAATTGAAATCAATGGACGATGGGACTTGGGTCTAGTTGTACCCAGAATGAACGTTCTATTTAAATTCCAATTTTACCAGCTAGTTCCAACAATCAACTACATGTATCAAGTCCAACAAGAATGATGACAAAGATACATCAAGGCCAATAACCTAAGATGTTGATAAGACACTAAACCCATTGGAAAAATGGCAATTCTCACCACGAGAAATGTAGTTAACAAATCGTTCCAGAGTTTTACAAAGTAATCCAGGAGAGGTGAAATTTACTGGGAGGTAACCTCCTAGTTCCAACAAACAAGGTTCTAGCAAACAACTCTGGTTTGCTGGGTTGTCTGGATCTTGTAATCTTGGCTTCCGATAAAAATTTTTAGGATAGTACTCACCATAGGTGGTGGCTATGAGCGCCAGGAAGACGGTAACCAGGAACACCTGTAACCAAAGACCGGGTGAGTGGTGTCGCGTCGAAAATAGATGCAGACCAGAGAGAAGAGAGTCGGTGCAGCTGGAGTGTACCAATCACACACGGCTCTTACCACGTACCTTCATGTTGAGGTGTTTGATGCCCATCGTCGGACCCGGCTCCTCTTTTATAGCTCTAGCCTTTCTTCACGGGCCCCCGCCCTACCTTCTCCCCTCAGCAACCACGGGTTCTTCATCTGCCGTTCATAACACCTAACTTTCGTGACCACCACCACTATCGCGACAAAAATCCCCCTACCATAATCCCTGGCATCCCGTGCACCTCGAACCCCCTCTTCGGGGTCACTCTCTCTCCCCCTTTTTTCTCTCCCGCCTTTCTCTCTGTCCCTCTCTCTTCTTCTTCTTATCTCCTTCTCTCTTTCTCTTTCTCTCTCTCTCTCTCTCTCTCTCTCTCTGTCTTTTTCCTTCTGGATGCAACGATGTAACAATCCGGCTTAATCTTAACGGGCGATCGTGAATCCTCGGAGGCCGGGCCGATGAACGTCGTCGCCGTCACGACGCACAGTGCGATACTTTGATAGGAATTTGGGACAAAAATAAAAAAATTCGTATAGCGTAGCAATAATTTATATTTTTTTTTGTTCGGAAGTGTTTTAAATGCACTAATCAAAGATTTGGAATACTAATCTCCAGTTTTAACGATCGTAAATTTTGTATATGCACTATATGATATCGGCGCTACAGGTTCGATCGAAGATACAGAAATTAGCAATTTTGCAGTATTATAATTTCAACGTTTCGGTTCGGTTTTTTGAACCATCATCAAGAAAAGAATGGTTCAAAACCGAACCGAAACGTTGAAATTATAATACTGCAAAATTGCTAATTTCTGTATCTTTGATCGAACCTGTAACGCCGATATCATATAGTACATATTTGGAATACTATTTTAGAATTTTCCATTTTTTACACTACGCAGATTTGGAAGAAACAATAAGAGGCATGTTTTATGGATAATGTAACACTGAAATATGAAGAAATAGTACATATATTACGTGTAAAAAACAGATAAATAAATATCGATAAAAAACAAGTATTCATAGCCGAGTAGAAGTGTAGCATTCGTCAAGGGTTAATGTTGAATAACTTTGAGTGTAGCAGTTTCTAGCAAGAACAACTTGTAGGAAATTGAAGTATAATGTCTACTAATTACGAAAAAACAAAAACTACAGAATGTTTTGAACCCTTCTTGAAGTATCTCTATTTAAAGGTGAAAAACGTGAGAACCATTATTTCAACTGTATTATTTACTAGTTTACTCCATATAAGAGACTTACAAATTTTGAAATTTCAGTCGCATTAGCTGTACTTTAAGCTACTATACTCCATAGGACATATTTCATAAAATTCTATTCCTTGATACCATGAAAGTAAGTGACGCTTTCAATCAATGAATTGCTTGATATAGGATTTTCTTGAGAAAAAAAAACGCTTGTAACTGATCCCCTACTGAATTAATTTAGATGTTAAAACATAGTTTCAACATAGAATCGAGTGGATATTACACAATGAATTTTTAGATTTTTGTCCACAAGGGTACCACACTGTAGTATGGACTGAATTGGTGCGAATGTGTAAAATATATGCTGTGTTTTGTTATCATATTTTCATTATAATGTTTTTGTACTCTCAATATTCTTCTGCGTAAAAATGTTCATCAGTCTGTAATTTTCATATTGTATTCTCCATCATGTTGAGATAAAACTCATATGAGATTTCCTATAATAAAAAAGGGGTACCGCACTGTGCGACGCTCGGCTGATTGTTTGTCAAAATCGGGGGCTCGCTGTGGAAATTCGGCGACCTCGTTCCCCGTGACGAGACGCGACGCGACGAGGAAACGCGATGATTCATTATTGCCGAGATCATCTGGATGCTTGCTGAGTGTTTAGCCGACGGGGATCCCGCCGGAACGAGGTCGACGGCGTTCCCTCGATCCTAAGCTTGCGATGCCGCCGCTAAATGCGTTGGATTATCGTTGAAGTGGGGAACGGCGCGTGGGCGGCTCGCAGATCCTCCGCGGACACGGATAGATCTCGAGAGATTCCGTTGAATACGGGACCTGGGAATCGCCCTGGATCCTCTGAGAAACGGTTTTTGATCAACCGGTGGACAGTGTCTGGGTTAGGTGACTCAACTCGAGAACCGTCTTACAGATTGTTCGCCAGTGAAATTTTTCTTGAAATTCTCGGTCTTCACCCGTTTGCAGAATATCTTCGAAATTGTTAACTTTTGATTACTCGCATACAACCGCAGAACTTTAGATTTAGTAAAGGTAAAATTTGTTCTCGATCGCACTTGAAATATATTATAAATTTATGATTTCGACGCATGGTTCGATCAATAAACTTTAGATTTAGTGTTTGTAAAGTAGTGATTTTGTTGAAGAAGAATTTATTTTCGTTGGAGAAAGCGGTGTGCCAGTAACTGCAGTTTAATGATATCGAAATTTTTTATAAATGGAAGTTGTATGGTTTCAAGGGGTGTATAATTCTGTCGCTTTCAATTTCTTTAGTGGAATCGTGTATTTCTAATACACCAATCGATGTGTAATAGTTTGATATTCCTCATGACAAATAATTAACCTTCTCATATCGAAAAACCACATTAGTTTTGGTGATATTATAATTCCAATCTCTCTGATTTCAAACGAACGGTCTTAGGTTGGGTCGTTCGGCAGTGTAATTCGCTGCCAAGATTGTTGAAATGTCACATTTCTGTGCAGGTGAAATCGCAGACATGATATGATTTTTAAATAAATTTTCCTTATGCAACTATTATACTCATCGGAACTACTTACTTATGGATAGTCGAGTTTACTAGTTAGGACGGTGTATTATCTTACAACCATGCGCACAGTTCAGATTCGGCAGATATACCGTTTATAGATTGCGATAAAACTGAAATGATCGTACTAAAGGAAGCTTTCTCTTTGCTTTCGTTGCAGGAGCCGGCGCGTTTCGCGAGGAATTGATCGAGTAAGTGACTTATAATACAGATAGGAAATCATTAAGTTCGGATAAGGAAAGTGATCTTTCTTCAGTCATTCCAAGCTTCCTGATTATCCACCTCATCTTATCGGTGCAATATTATTCAAGCTTCGCTAATCTAGCCCAGATAAAATGTTGGGACCGCGCGAAGGTAACAAATCAAAATTGCAAAGCAGTTGCGTCACGTTTATATACTTGTCTATTTCTATATTTTTATGACATGAGTTTTAAATTGAAACGAACACAGTTCATTAATTTTATATGTATCATTGATTTGCTTCCGACGTTGACTTACCTTTCGCTTCAGTTAATTCATAAAAACCTCACAAAGAACATTATAGTGGCAAAAATATCAAATTCGGAAATTACAGGGTTATTCAATAATGCGTTGATACAGCGTACTGAATAATTAACCTCCTTTGGCTTCATTGCAATAATTCTGATCACCGATAAAAAGCGGAGAGAGAAAAAGACAGCCAACACTTTCACTGCTGCATCAGTGCTCGTAAAAGTTCGGTTTACTTAATAGATTGTAACAGACATTGATTATCGAGTTAAAGAAAAACATAGCGTCACCCATATATGACTGACGCGACAGTCAAAGTACTGATTAGTTTAACCATATATGTCTACGAGATATGACTGAGATTGTCTGAGATCGTTTCGATCATTTCGATCAAGCGTCCTTGACGAAAACCATAAAGTATACAGAGGATTAATATTAAACTTAGAATGACAAGATTGAATTTATCCAGAGGTTATGCTATTTATATCGTAATACAGAATCGAACAAATCTAATTTCAATCATTTTGTTCGCGCAATCGTCGGAGTCATGAATTAATCTGCACACCTAATACACGATTATAATTATAATTTCAACAATTTAGGAACACAAGTCTGAGACGTGTGATTTGACCTTTTAACATTTCTACTATGTTAAATCTAATCTGCTTACTTTTGTCGTAACACATAAAATCTGCAGCATAACGATGAACTATTATGGAAGCAGGTCCACAAAAAACGTCTCGAGAGCAAGCGAACAAAAAGTTGATGACACAACAGTCGTTCGACATTTAGCCCCAATTCGGAAATAAAGTAAATCATACAGCTGTAAGGTTCAAGAACGGAGACCACCATTATTTTGCGCGGCAACCCAACAATATGCCGGGAGGCTCGTCATCCACCGACTCGAAATTCCCTCGTTTTTTGCCCGGGGTCCTGCATTCGCTTTTTAATTATTACGCAACGGATGCCCCACAAACCGGATTGCAACACCGACTTTTACCGGCTACGCGAACCAGGATCGGAGAATGCAAACGTTATTGTTACGGTGGAGGAATCTCTCCTCGCCGAGCGAGATTCGACTCGCCGGATGAATATACAGTGGATCCAAAAAGTATTTGTACACCACATTACCGATTTCCAAAAAAATATTTAAATTCAATGTAAAAAGCCTTCGCTGCATGATTTTTTTAATTGGGATGACAAAAATTGAAAGAAGATCAGTTCTTCTGTCTTATTTAAGGGACAAATACTTGAAACAATTAAAACAACATTTTCAGAAAAATAAACATAGTAAGAAAACACATTCTTAGTTAACTTTTCTTTGATTAATCTTTTAACCCAGTGAAGGGTTAAGAGATGAAATGAATTTTTATTTAACTACTGCTTCCCACAATCCCAGAATATTGTTATTCTTCATAAAGATGCACAGTCTAATGATGATTTATGACACGGCAGTCTTCTACATTTGAAATTCGCCAACATTTATTGTTTTACGATCATTTTTCACAAAATTATGACATTTTACGAGAGGTATTTAGTGTTGAAATACTTCTTGGATTCACTGTACGTGCATCTTGGCCTATTTTTATTTTACCGAGTTCTTTTTCTTTCGAGCGTCTGACCGCTCGGTCGTCCATCATCGTCGAGCAATTTTCGTCGGGAACGTTAAATTGCCAATTTCCAGCAATAAACGTGTACTCGCGACAGTGATCGGAATCGCGGATCAAAATTCAAGAAATAAACATGAGATATCAATAATATTATATTCATACGAGAATAACGTTTTGGAGCACTTCGTCTTAAAGTGCAGTACAACACATTTTCAGTTAGCTAATCAATTCGCTCAAGTTCCGCTCTACCTGTTGAAGTCGTTCAGGCTGTCTACTTTAAATGCGAAGTTCTACTGTGCAACTCTATCAACATATATGGGCCTGGAAGTACGCGAAAGAGTTTCTAATTTGTTCATTCTCGATTGAGAGAAAATCACCAAGAAATTTCTCAATCTTGTGTCCACAGAAACGGCACTTCACAAATGGACTGTATTATGCAGTTTTATAATTTTGTAACAATGTGAAACACACGCGAAACATTACTTTATAGTAATATAGAATTTGTACACATGGAACGTACAAGACGAAATTGCCAAGATTTCATTTGCGAGGAAAAGGAAGTTTCTCTTGCAAATTCCTTTTAATTTCGTTGCAGAAGTGAAAATTTCAACTTTCGTAAGCTGCTATCTGTCGATAATCTTTTGAGTATTTACCTGTACTCTCGCTAATTGCTAAATTTGCTATCCGAGTGATCTATACATTTCCGCCGCGTAATTTTCCGCCAGTTAAATGTCCAATTTCAAAAAATTGATCAAACTGCGTCCGTAATAAATTGCGTCTTTCATTATCCAAAGTATTTGTTGCACTCCCTTTCATAGAGACACATTACTTTCATTTCATATAACATTACTTTTACTCATTATCTTCCGTGCTATCAAAGAAGTGTATAATCGTACTTAATTCGCTGGTGATTATACATGTTCGAGAAATCGTTCAAGCATCACAACGTAATTCAAATCGTATTATATTTCTTTCTCACACAATTGAATGCGAGATCACCGAGACTACCATATCGACTGGCATAATATTCTACTTATTGTTAGTCGAAGGAGCATCGTTCGGTAGACTGCGCGGCTATGCGAATCGAGCCTAAGTCCTCCTTAATTATCGGCTTACGGGACAATGGATTGGCGATAATGGACTCGAGATGGCTCGCGATCATTCATTTCCGGTAATGCCCCGCCTCGCGATGCAACCCGTCGAAACTATCGCTTCGCGTGTTAGTCGCGAAAGTGTCTCTCTCCCTCTCTATCGTTCTTTCTTTCTTTCTCTCTATCACCCTTTCCCTCGATCTTGCTATCTACCTCTGGACTCTCTTTTACTCTCGATCGACGGGATAAAAGGTAACGACGGCGGACGATGCTCGTGAGACAGAGTGGGCCTTTCTGGCCTTTCACCGGTCGCAACTCCGGCTGACTTCACTCTCCTACTCTCCCTCTCTCTCTCTCTCTCTCTCTCCCTCTTTCTTTCTTGACTCGCGAAATTACGTTAGCGAGGATACACGGTCATCTAGGCCTCTTCCTTTCTTCGCCGTGACTGGCATTGAATACTGTTGCCACTGGGCTCGCCGAGGGAACTGGCACAGGCCGATTTTGTTCAAAATTCACGAAGAAACTACTCTGCTCGATAAAAGAATTTGTTACACCACTGTAAGACTGGATAATAATCATTTATTTGTGATCGTACAAATTTGATCAACATTTACCCGGGCTGTTATATAAATCAGTAACGAATTGGGTTGGAACGAAAGTTCGTAGCATTTGTGGATTAACTCTTTTCACTCGGAGCTATTTTAACACATTACCTACCGGAAGCCTATTAATAGGATTTTCAATAATTGTATTGCACCAAAAATAGCACAGAAATTTTCTTTTACATTACAATCTTAAATGAAACTATTATATGAGGTTAATAAGGGTGACTTGTTGGTTCACAACGAAAATTTCTGTTGCTATTGAAGGTTTCATTAAAAAGTGTTTAGCCATGTACCATAGATATTTCAAAATTATACAATAATAACCGGACGGTAATGTGTTAAGTCGAAAATGCAACCTTTCTTCCGACCTACAACAATTCTATATGATCTTTTTCATTTTATAAACACGAAATTGATATAATGGCTCATACAATACTTAAATGTTTAGTAACCGATTAGATATCGACATATATAATAATGTAAATAACAGTGTGAAGAAGGATACAGCAATTTTTAATGGTCACTCTGGGTTACCACTCGAGTGTTAAGAGTTGAAATTGGAAGCTAAAATTCAGGTATTTATTCGATAACATGTTTTCCATTTTGTTCTATTATTTTTTGTCATTTTCGAGGTAACTTCGCGTGTTGTTGAATAAACATATGAATAAGTAACTTAATTTTATGTTCGATTCTTTATTTGAAAACGCTGCGAACTTTCTATCCAACCAAAGCTATGGTAAAGTAACTGTCGGGTCCGTGCTCTTTCGTAGATCCTGTGGTTCTAAGAAGGTGCGCTACGCAGGTCAAATAATATCAAGCTTAGTGTCATTTTAATCGGAAAAATGCCACAAATAAGTTGGCGAAAGTTCCATAAAAAATAGTAAAAAATACAGAAATTTTGTAAGTCGACCGACACGGCAGAGGAGGAGACATTGGTTTTTCTTAGATCAAGGCTTTAATGATATATCATTTGGCCAAATTATAATATTAGAAATATTATTTCTGGGATGAAGAACGCAGACTATTTACTCCATTTTTCCAGACTGCGTTATTTTGACGAGGTAATGTCGCGACATATCCGAGATTACATATTATTTGAATATTGCCTGATTACGATTAATATTACGTGGGATTCCCTTTGTGGGAGAAATGAAAAAAAAAAATTCTATTTGCTGATCGATCGCGTTCGACGATGAAACGCTAGAGTCGACGCTGAGTTAATATTGAACATTCATTAGAACATTATGCAGGATTGAATCGGAATCGGGTTCATTGATTGCAGCCGAATTGAATTTTTCGACGTTGGAACGACGTTTGGGGATGAATGGTACACCGGACATTTGGGATCTGCCACATTTATTGGACGCGTGTCTACAGTACGCAGCACCGGCGGAATACAAGAATTGAACTCGAATTGAATATATGTGTCGGCGAGTAATACGTCTATAGATCGGACAGACGTTCGTGAAATCTGGGGAATGGTTTAACGTCCGTTTTGTATCGTTCGACGGAAAAATTTTGTAACGCGAATCAAGACAGAATAAATCCTCGCGCGTTCATCGTTCTGACAGATTAATCAAATGAATGTTTCTCCGGCTCTTCGATTCTGAAAAATTGCATTCGAACGTTTCGAAGAATGATTTATTCAGATGCAATCGAAATAGTAACCCTTAGTTGATATCGTTGTGCAAAACAATTAGAACTAGAGGGGGGTTGTTACTGGCTCGCTTCGCGAGTAGGGTTGTTGTAGCTCACGGGTAGGACTGCTCTTGCGAGAGGGTTAGTGGTACGCATTGCTAGTGGGGCCTACAGCTATTAATGCTTTTTTTATTTTGTGTGTGACTCTCCACGAGCCATACAAAGAACTTCCCGATTCGTTAGTTGCAGTATATTATTATCATTATTTAGTGTACGTTTTAAGAAAATTATATGTTTTCAGGGAAAGTGATTATAACACTGTATTGGGCATATAGAATATGCCCAACCACATGACGTATGTAGTCTTTTGAATTTTTCAAGAAAAAAAATTTTTAATATATATATAGTTACGTTTGCTTCTTCGGTGGATACGCCTCTCGTATAAATTGCAATGTTGAATCAACTCCTTTCGAAAAAAACTAAAAAACTAAAAAACTACTTGACCAAAATGGACCAAAATCTAATCAGCTCTAAGTTACAGCGGGGCACATCCATTGCATCATTCATTATTCTGATCGCGTAGTTACTTTTTCAGAAAACGTTAATGAAAATTTTGATACCATAGAAACGGACATACGCACACACACACACATACAGACATTTTGATAAAAATAGACTAAAATGACTCCAATGACCATGAAACGTGAAGATCTGCTAAAAAATCGATTTTCGATTTTCGGGGTAATCACAATAACTTCCCTATAAATCGGGAAGTTAAAAATTGCTATACGGAATAGGAAAAAATTAATTCATATTTATATCGGTTATATTTTGCTCAGATAATCAACATAAGTTCTAAGCATCCATTTCAAAGATGTGTTGAAAACTACAGTGGAATTAAAAAACCTATAAAAATCATCGGTAAATAAATATTCCAACCATTGGTACTTCGATTGCTATAACTTTGTATTTGTATAAGTCCCGATAAAATGATCACGGTAAAGAAGTAGATTCGGTCACGTCCTGCAACATAATTCCTCATCCTTCTTGCAGCGGCTTGCATTAATTAGAAATCCCAGGTTTCACGGTAGACGGGCACTTGTCTCAATTAAATGCGAGCCGTTTAGGCGTACATTACATCATGTTCAATCGGCGAGGATCTAGTCTGAACGAGCGAGATAAGATCAGGGGATTAATCATCGCGACACCAGGGAATGTCACCGCGAACGATTCTCCCGCCGCTAATTAAATCATCGCCGTATCGTCGTGGATATTCGTTGAATTTTACCTGCGATTCTTCGAAACTGTTATACTCCAATGTAGTCATCTTTCCGTGTATCTTTGTTGCATCGGTGCAACTTTCACCGACGAAGCGCAGCAACCAGGACTCGATAGGTCGATTCACCGGTTGCGATTCCACGAACGAGCATCATTCAAATCCACCGACTCACAAACTCGAAGCGGGAAGCCACTCTTGGCCAGCGAGAAGGGTCATCGTCGTCATTAACGCGAGGATCAAGAACAAAGAGGCAACGCGGCTCGTTAGAGACTTTATCAAGAAGACTTGGACCCAAAGGGTCTGCGTTCAAAGTGTGGGTTACAGGTGAACGCATCGTTGCCCGTGCATTGCAAGAAGCTCGCGTTTGATCAGTCGAACGCATTCTTGATTCAGTAACGTGTGCGCTGTCGTCGTTGAATTTTGCATCAGTCTTCGTGTTGTTAGCATAGTTGCTATATTAGAAAACTTGTCTCTCCACTCTACCCAGTGGCGGATCTAATGGTAAGCTGAGTAAGCGGCCGCGTAGGGCCCCAAATTTTAAGGAAATTTATTTAATGTGTAACGGTATGAAATGTTTTCATTACTTTTCTTTTTTGTTAATAAGTTTAGGAGAGCTGTCTTGCAACTTTTATTTCTAACTTGAGTTTGAAGGCCCCGAAATTTTTACCGTTTGGAGCCTCTACTTGACTTGAGCCGCCGTTGGGCCCCGAATTCGCAGCATTCATTTCTTTCCACAAAAAAACTCAATTTATTTACCAAAAATTAAGTTTAGGAAAGTTTTCTTACAACTTCTATTTCTAACTTGAGTTTCAAGGCCCCGAAAATTTTACCGTTTGGGGCCTCCACTTGACTTGAGCCGCCATTGAGCTCCGAATTCGCAGCATTCATTTTTTTTACAAAATATTAAGTTTAGGAGAATTTTCTTACAACTTCTATTTCTAACTGGAGTTTGAGGGCCCCGAAAATTTTACCGTTTGGGGCCTCTACTTGACAAGAGCCGCCATTGGACCCCGAATTCGCAGCATTCATTTGTTTTTACAAAAAAATTCAATTTATTTACAAAAAATTAAGTTTAGGAGAGTTTTCTTACAACTTCTATTTCTAACTTGAGTTTGAGGGCCTCGAAATTTTTACTGTTTGGAGCCTCCACTTGACTTGAGCCGCCATTGGGCCCCGAATTCGCAGCATTCATTTCTATTTACAAAAAAATTCGATTTATCTACGAAACATTAAATTTAGAAGAGTTTTCTTGCAACTTCTATTTCTAACTTGAGTTTGAGGGCCCCGAAATTTTTCACGTGACCTGGCAGATTGCGGATTTTATGCATTGACGACAAAAGTGAGTAGATCAAATAGTACCTAACAAGGGGAAGCTGAAATCCAATTTTTTATCAAAAATGGACTTAGGCAGTTTTCATATGAGATCAACGATATGCAAGTTGAAGACATTTCTCCGTCATTGTGATTAAGAATGGAACAAGGGACTGTAGGAGAATTAGATTAAAAAAGTGTGCAGTGGCTGAGGAAGTTTGTAAATAATTTCCGAGGCGGCAAATATTTTCCATTCGCGCTTCGAGATGCGATTAACGGTGGAGAAATTCCGTGGATCGCGGGCGCAGGATCAGAGTCCTGGCGGCTTTCCTGGCGAAATTACCAAAGTTTAAATTCATTGTTCATCGTCGAGCATTAATTCAGAGTCACGAAATTCTGTTTCGTCGACGGTAAAACAGGCTCGATTCAAATTGAATCCTTTCAAGAGCCCGCAATCTCCAGAATATTATCCGTGGTGGTGAAAGTTCTTCAGCGTTGCAGCCAACGGCGACGCCGCGCCGTCGAGGAATAAGTATAGTATAGCGTTCCGATGGGCGCGGAACGCCACAGGGCGGCCGCCATGCCACGCCAAGCCGTTCGAAGCGATTTTCCAGCAACAATGACTCGGTGTTTAAGCTCGCACGCCGTGCCGTTGCAATCGAATTCGGTTAAATGGTCGTTTCGACATTCGATGTTTCGTTATACCCGATAGTATGGAATTCTTCTGCGAACGCGTTACGAAGTCGATCGTACATTGTGCAGTTGAATCCTGCTCCACGGAAAAGTTGATTCGATCTCCGAGAAAAACTGTTCCATTCCGTCATTTCACTTTAGAACCGCCGAGCAGAAAAATTAAATTTACCAAATTGTTTTGTAAGGATTACAATTGAAAGAGCAATGCCCTAATTTATAGTGCAGCATTAATAAAACTTGGATTCAAAATAAAATAAAAATTGTCTGCATTGATTGTAAGGACCGGGAACCAATTACAAATTTTCTGTTTTCTCTACGGACATCAATAAATAATTTTTTTAACTTGCACCTACTCGTCATTGTCACAAATGCATGAAATTTACAGTCTAGTTGTTAATTGTTTCTCTGAATTTCTGTGACCCGTTAACGCAACACTTTCCCGAATTTCTCCCGATGACAATCTAAGCAGGAAACGCTAATAACAATTTTCTTTGCGCAACGTGTGTCAACATTTAATTGCTAGTTGCTTGCCGAGCATATTCGCGCGTGATTCATTTAATACGCCTGATTGTAACAGGTTGCTGAACCTGTTACGATTGTTCTTGCATCTATTACACGGATATATTATCTGATTCAGGTGTACCGCTGTGATCGAACGAATTCCATTGAAAGTGAAAATTGAAGGGAGTGCGGGAAGCGCGAAGGTAGCTGGCTCTGTTTGATTAATTACGAATTATTGTGGCTGGATTGACTCCCGCTAATTTCGCGCAGCGTCCCTTTGCCGTTCGAAATGAAAATCCCAAGCAAACATAACACCTACGCCTCGCCTAAATCAATAACAACCAGAAGACCCGCGTGTAAACCGTCATTCGGTGTTTGGAAACGGAATCTGGGACGAGTTAGTCGTTAATAATCAACGGATTTGAGTACAGTCCGCGACAATACTGTGAAACACTATACGAAACCGTGCGAATCGCCGAATCGATGCAGTTTTGTATTCCCTACAAAAAAAAAGATTAACCCATGCGTGTCGAAAAATGATTATTGTAGCAGATATTTTAATTTGAATATCCTTTTCAATCCAATTTCCACTTCAGTCTAATTACTCAATATTTAACAATATTTTTCGACTCGCATGGGTTTATACCTTTGTTATTATTATTTGTAAAAAATCCAAGCTGATCTTCACATGTCATATGATTAATCCGGTACTGACAGAGAGGGAGTAACTTTTTCCCCACAAACTAGCCCATCATGTAGGGGGAGTTCCCCTAGTACCGGACACTTAAGGTTTTTCTTAAATAAATAAAAGGAATATTGATTTATTTTTATTTCTTTTGCATTTCTCTCCATTACAAGATAACAGTAATAGAAATCAAAGTAAACTATCAAATAAACCAACATTATTGTAATATTTAAATTACATTAACATTAATTTAGAGTGAGTTTAGAATGGCCCCTAATATCGGACATAGTAAACATTTGTAAATTAAGTCATTGATTTAGAGTGAGTTTAGAATGGCCCCTAATATCGGACATAGTAAACATGTGTAAATTAACGCATAATATTTTTAAAATAATTTACAATGATCACAAATATAGTCGTCGAAACATTCAGGGATGTCGGTACAAGCTTCGTGAGCCCATTCTTGGCATTTTGAGCACTGTATCCAGTCCTCATTATTGGTTTCCAAACAAACCACACAAACTGTCTCCTCGTTTGTATTTTCCGGTTTCACTGCTCGAGTTTTCTTTATTTTATTTTTTCTATTCGTTGTTTTAAAGTTACTTTTTAAATTCTTCTTTTCTTCTCTTATCCGTTTTTTATTTTCTTTTTCTTCGACCAATAGTTTATGAGATTGTGAAGTAAGAACTTCACTCTTTTCTGGTTTTCTTTTTCTTGATTCTGATCGCTTTTTTGTTGCATCAGGCAACGGAGACATTACCTTATCAGATAATGTGCTTTTTGGGATATTGTATCTTAAAGATGCAGTTCTCAAGCTCATTTCTCTTGTAATAATTTTGTTTAACGCAGTTTTTAAATCCTTTTCATTCCATAAACCTCGTTTTTTGATGTCCATGTCGTTGCTTAGGTGTATTTTTAACTACTGAAAGTAAGATAATAAACATTATTATAAATACGAACATACAATAATGAGTATGTTACTGTCCGATAATAGGGGACAATATTTTGTCCGATACTAGGGGACAGTGAACGCACTGAAAAATAATATTTTTCTGAAAAGCAGTTCACTTTATAGAAAAAACAAAAAGTAAATGAAAAAGTACTTACCAGAATTTACAATAACACTGATCACATGTCTTTTATTCACGACAATTTGATAGATATAACACTTTATAATTTATACGATACACTGCTTTCACGTCGAACGCTAACAGTCGAATGATTTTAATGGCTTTGTTCACGCGACAGAAACGTGCAATTTCCGCACGTCGTTTGTTTTAGCCTTTCCTTTGTTTTGACGGTTAAAACAACTTTATTGCATTTCAGATTATTGAGATACAGCTAATGTCCGATACTAGGTGCCGTCCGGGGCTAGGGGAACTCCCCCTAATAGTTAATTGCATGTTATTTACACAGTTTACTAATAATATTTATCAGCATACTCGTTGCCCTGTTTATTTCACGAACGCACAAAGTTCCATAAGAAGCGCGAGAACTTTGGAAATGAAATTTTCATGCGATGGACCAAGTTTTAATGAGCCCCATTCGTAATAAATTTTAATTAAGCCTCCGCTGATACCGGTCCCCCAATTATAAAAATACATGCAGAACGAGTTTAAGGTATAGGTACATCTACGTATATTAGCTCTTCACTGAAAAAAGGTTTATCGTTGTAAATTAAATTACAGCAGCACGGTGTACGACTAATTATTGCCTACAATGTTTCGTCGAAATCGGGTAAAATTTTATCGCCGCGAATTACGTTGCTCTAGTCGTTTTTGAACGGTTCGATTCAAGTTCCTCGCGATTCCAACGACTAATTACTGTTTTTCCACGGCGGGCCGCGGCCGAGCATACACGTTGCAGCGCGGCACAGCGGAACGCTCGCGAAAATGCTATTTGCGAAACTCGATTTACGAGATGCCCGGGGTAATCGTAAATTTCCAGTAAATACAAAATATCATCTGCATACTTGATCACGTGTTTGCACCTATATCAATAAGGAATTGCGAAATAACGCGAGCATTCTCTGCATCAAAAGATTCTCTCGGTCTCTCTCGTCTTCCTTCTTGCTCAGCCGTCGATCTTTCTTCTCTTTCACTTTTCGGGAGGGACGAGAGGTGCTTCCCTCGGCACGTGACGTAATATTACGTGCCTCACGGTCAAGAGGTGAAAACTGGTCGGACCTGCTGCCGCCGAGAGATTTTCTCACTGAAAAACCCACGGTATCGGCGGAGTTTATAGGCCGGCAGTATCGATCGTTTCAGTTTCTTCCTTTCTCGCCTCCGTTCCGAACTCCTTGCCGAACTCCTCGCCGCGCGAAAGTATGTGCATAGCTGTTTGTAAGTGTACACCCTCCTCCCGCCGCCGGCTACCAAAACAACCAACGAGGTGACTTCGGAACAGGAAAAGGAGGAAATGCCAGCGACAATATCTTCCTTCTCTTTTGTCACTTTTCTGTATCGATTGGCGCGGCTCTCGCTGCGACCGAATACATTTGTTTGAATCGAGATTAATTTAGATTAACCCCCATCCGTCCGTCATTCGAACTGAATCTGTTCCTCGGCGTCAAATTGACAGTGACACAAAACACTACAAAATTTCAATGTTGCTTTTTAGTCAAATTGATGAGTTAACATCTACATCTTAGGTTTGTCAGTTGTCTTCCGCATTAAAAAAATAAAAGTCACACAAAGTTTCGGGAAAAATTACCGAAAAATAACAGAACAGATATTAAAGACATTAAAGATCAGGTTCGTACCCCAAATATCTTTCTTAAATATCTAAATCTCTCTCTTGAATCTTATATCTTTCTTTCCCTTTAAATAAATTTTTTAAACGGGACCACCCTTTCATTAGGATGTCGTTGTGTTTAATTATTCAAGGTCGTTCGAGGTCACAAGGTCAAATTCGAACCAGCGAAAATATTCCTAACATTTAAAAATATTGTAGTATATTATTGTTAACGTGTCAAGACGATTAAGAGCAATGAACGTTTTCAGAACAACGTTTTCCAATCACAGTATATCAAAATCACCTCCTCCCAATAGGTATTACAACCGTAACTCCCCGATTGATCGTCAACGACGAAGTAGAATTGGCGTAAACGCGAACGGATGAATTCTGGAAATATTTATGGCAGTAATCAGAAACTTTTGAGCGTCGGTGTCGATCGGTCGGGACAAATGGTGCTCTAAAGCAGACCGGTGCTCGAATAGTCGAAATTTCTCGACGGACGTCAATCTCGGGAGGTGAACGACGATCGAGCGGGGTCGGAATATATTCGAGAAACAAGCTCTATTTTCGCGCTTCGATGGACGCGGAGAACGAGCAACAGGGGCGAGCGTTATATTTAAAACAAACGACATCGAGTAAATTGAGTTTTTGAACCGTCGGAACGAGTTCCTCGTGCGCGAAAAATTCTCTGGTTTCATTGATAGTTCCGGTAATATCGAACACAGAAGTCAGAAAACTGTGAGAGGGGGTGGAGGGGAGGTTATTGATACTCATCTCGTCCGACACGTGAATCTGACACATTTCTCTCGTAAAGTACACCCTGTATATTGGGTTGGAACGAAAGTATTTAAAGTAGCTTTTTTAAAATGAAAATTCAAAGATAAAATTGTAAGGAATAGCCGTATTTATTATAAGTAATCGTTGATAGACGTGTTTGTCACGGGCGCGTTCGTTTCGATCTGTCTTCTTTTTCTAATTCGTTGGCGATCGTAATTTTACAATTCTGTTGTTATTCTCGATTTTCTAATTTTCTAATTTTTACTATATATAGGGTTGTCTGCTAATACGTATACATACATACATTCAACCGTATAGTTCGTCCGTGTTCGTTTCGATCTGTCTTCTTTTTCTAATTCGTTGGTGATCGTAATTTTACAATTCTGTTGTTATTCTCGATTTTCTAATTTTCTAATTTTTACTATATATAGGGTTGTCTGCTAATACGTATACATACATACATTCAACCGTATAGTTCGTCCGCGTTCGTTTCGATCTGTCTTCTTTTTCTAATTCGTTGGCGATCGTAATTTTACAATTCTGTTGTTATTTTCGATTTTCTACTTTTCTAATTTTTACTATATATAGGGTTGTCTGCTAATACGTATACATACACACATTCAACCGTATAGTTCGGCAGCGTTCGTTTCGATCTGCCTTCTTTTTCTAATTCGTTGGCGATCGTAATTTTACAATTCTGTTGTTATTTTCGATTTTCTACTTTTATAATTTTTACTATATATAGGGTTGTCTGCTAATACGTATACATACATACGTTCAACCGTATAAAATTATATATTCAAGGTTCATTCAACCACGTAAGTTGTCTCGAAAATGATAAAAGTATTTGCGGATTGTACATTGAGCCTCTTGTATCTCTTAAATAAATGATTTTGTTACATTAGTGGGTTCACGCGATCCTGGACCTTTCGAATAGGTTTCAGACGAGTATATACTTCTCTGTAGATGAAATATTGACTCGATGAAAATGTTCGAATTAACTCCAGCTATTTGCTTGAAGTAGAGCACTGTGCGTGGTCTGTTAGGGAAACTTGAGGAAAGACACCCGGAGGAAGAATGTCGCCGCGCGACCCAATTGATTTATCGATCCGATCGGATCGATCCTCGTCGAAGAACCGCGTTCTATCGAAGTGGTCCGGTTGGCGAGCAAGTATATAAAAGGTGGCTGTTGTCGTTGGCCGACGACGACGCCGGGAAAGAAAACTAGCAGACGGCTTGCTGAAAATACAGGAAATCCGATGTTCTTGCGGTCGTTAAGGTTAATGGCTATCGGAGGAGTATTTGCCGGAAATAAGAAATACTCGAAACCGAACGGCGGTGGAGCAATGGGATAAGAAAACAAACCATTCGCGAGGACATCGTTCTCTCCTCGATTATATTAGATCAGCTTCTGAGCAACATACCTTCTCTCGTGGACCATTTAACGATCCCCGTAATGATGAACGAACGAGGGTGTGCCACAATTACGTGCAAAGACAGCAGAATTCTCTACTATTCTCCAATTTTAACGATCGTAAATCTTGTATATGCACTATATGATATCGGCGCTACAGGTTCGATCACAGATACAAAAATTAGCAATTTTGCAGTATTATAATTTCAACGTTTCGGTTCAGTTTTGAACCATTATCAAGAAGAGTCCGCGTCTGTGAAAATTAAAGTAATCAAATTTGTTATTTACTAACCTGACTATTTAATAGCTGTGAAAAATAGGTATTTATACATACTTGCTAATTGTGACAAAAAACAAAATGAAATCAAAATTAATGAAATGGTACTAGTCAATAAGACGGTTAGAACTGTACTGAACTGTAACTGACAAAGTCACGACGGAAAACAAAAGAATATCGTAAATCTCACTAGCCAATCGTATGTCAAGGATCAAGAATTCTCTACCTTTGTACCGGTCTACAGGGTGTCCCAAAATATATTGGAAATTTTCGAGAAACTAAACTTTAATTTATTAATTAGAGAGATAACAAAAATGATACTTCTTGATCTTAGCAATACAGAAGGCAGACACACACAGCTCAGAAAAACGAACGAACACGTCGGACGCAACCGACTATACAGGGTGGGGCGCAAATTAGTCCCCACGATTTTTTAAGCCCCTTCGGATGGTCGGACAGAAAAATGTTTCTTACCAAAGTTAATCAGTATTTAACCGACAAGAAATTGCTATTTTTTTAAATAAAAAAAAATCTATTTTCAACAAAAAAATGAAGGTCGCTGTCATATCTTTTAATGGTATTGGGTATTTTTAACTTCATAATATTGTAGGCCACGTCAAAACGAATTTAACGATCTACTATACAATGACTTTCAGATAACCTTGAAAGAAAATATCGCCATGAATCAATTGTCAGAATATTTTAAATATTTCGGCGATACGTAATAGCAACGCCTCGCATTTAGAGGTAAACAACAAACGGACAACAGTTGAGGAAATGAGCAGTCACAATTCACGATTCATGGCGATATTTTCTTTCAAGGTCATCTGAAAGTTATCGTATAGTAGGTCGTTGAATTCGTTTTGACGTCGCCTACAATATTCTGAAGTTAAAAATACCCAGTAATTAAAAGATATGACAGCGACCTTGATTTTTTTGTTGAAAATAGATTTTTTTTATTTTAAAAAATTGCAATTTCTTGTCGGTTAAATACTGATTAACTTTGGTAAGAAACTATATAAGAAAATATAGTAATTCTTTCGTCTTCCTATTCTTTGAACACGTTCAGAAACCTCCTAACGTTGTGCATTATAATTCAACCTAAATCTAAAATTCCGAAAAATACATGATCGCGATGAATTCGAATACACCGACATGAATTCTCCGATTGAATATGTTATTCATATTTAATCCACAGATTAATCATTCATAATTGGCTTATAATTTCCCTGTAATTACGGGCCGGTTCTCGCGCGCACACCCGCGCGCTTTGTCCGTTTAAAATTGATGAAAACATTCATTTGATTCTCGCTCGTGGATAACAATTAATTTCGCATTAACGACGCATTATTTGCAGGTTGCCTCGCCGCCACCTGACTACCTAAAGTTTCATCAGATTCAGCGCGTTCGTTTCTCCGATTAGAATGATTAATGTGGCCGTGAATTATGCCGGATAAGTTTCAGGCTATGAACACCAGGTTAACGGGCCGCCCATCAATTGCGTCTTTTGTATTTAAACGAATGTTGCGCAACTTTCGCATAATGAACCTTCGTCGCGCGCTGCGCGTTTCCTTCGATTGAAAGCGACGGACGAAATGAAACTACTGTTTAATAGTTTAATCACAATGCAAAACTTTCCTACATCATTTTTTTTTCTTAAAGCGCAATCATTTCTTTTATGAGAAACTTTCTTTAAATGGCCTCAGGATATCACCCCTTTCTATATTTATTGAATAGAATATTGAATATATACTATATATTTAATAACGCGTAATTAAGTACAAGAATTACAGTAGTTTCATATAAAATTATAAAAGTGGAGAATGATTTATTAATTGAAGGGTTTAGTTCACAGTGAAATTTCTAAAAATGTAAGAGTTCTCTATCAGAATTTCGCAAATATTAACACGATTGCTTATTAAAGAAATTGTTACTTTGAAATGATCACATGAGATACGATTGACTACATTTGTTAATACAAGTCAGATCAACCGTTCCGATGAACCGTAACGCAGGTGTCGAACATTCTAAGAACAATCTCTTCATGAAAATCGGCTTGCGTAACTCGAATAGTTCCGCATGCAGCGTGGACGACTGTTGGCGAAATAAATGACGTCTGCGAACGGTGTAAATGGAAAGACATTAGGTAATCGTCGTTTTATTACCTGTAAAACCAACCCATTCTTCCAGCACGAGTTCAAGTTTAGACGTCTGGCCGGCAGACCCATTAAATCGCCGATGCAAATGGCAGAGATCACTCATCGGCCACCGAGCCGTTTAAATGACATAATAAGCCCATTACAACGGTCGAGATTAATTCATCGGACAACAGAGATTCTGGTTGCAGATTAGGTGGCAATTAATAAGCGAACCGTCAAATTCAGGACGTCGTAGCCGACGCGACGGGGTCATCTTACTTGCGGGGGAGGACCGGCGTACGGATGAAACTTTGTGGCCAAGTGGAGCAGCCGAAATTAATGGATGCGTATTCATTCGGCTGCGGTAACTCGAGTTTAAGGGATGAAACCACCCTCCGAAGCGAGACCCTTGAAGACCCGAGCGGTTCGTAATACGGTTAACCGCAGGACAAAAGTATTTTAACTCCTTCACGCAGACGAGATCACATGCGCTGAATACCCTAACTTCATCACCGAGAAATTATTTTTACAACTTGTACAACGATTGGTGTGTTAAAACATGCGTGGCTCGGAACGATATACAAATAGAAAATTGTTCTTAAAGTAGAATAATGTCCATCTGTATCTGATTTACAACAGTAATCCCAACGATGATGGATATTATTGTTTTATAACAAATACATTAATGTTATCGGCCCACTGGTTCGATAAATTGTTGTGTAAAAACACTTTTGCAAATTACCACATTAATTTCAACTTTTCGATCTTACTTACGTTGAAATTAAGGTATTTGTTATTAACAGCTCTACGATCGACGTATGGAAATATTTATTATTGTTCTATGTACAATAAACACATGGATCGAATTTATTCGGCAGATATTCTAACCCCCCGAACGTGGTTTGTACTTTCGTTGTTAAATGATTATTAGGTTATCGCAGCGGGGATCACGAACGGGCAGTACTTGCGTCTCGTTACAAGGACTTGAGCGGTTCGATACGAACGGTAATGAGCGGCATTGTTTGCCGGCCGATGCTCCTCGCCGGAGGTTTTCATTTCTCCTCGGCTACGGATACGCCGTTAATTATTAACCGCGTACCTTGCTGCCCGTCGATTACCTGCCGCATTCTTATAGTACACTTCGTGACAATAACACTGCACATCATGCGAGACCAATACATATTCCTAGACTGCGGATCTTTATGCATTTATAGCGAAATTGAGTAGACAAAATTCAAAATGGTTTGATAATTGTTAAAATCGAAGATGTCGATATACAATTTCTTCTCTATTGAAATCATTAACGGAAGAAATAACATTCTATTTACTTTCATTCCTTGCAATCGATGCAGACAATTTTTTTTATTTTGTATAAAGATCCACAGTCTACATATTACACTGTCCAACAAATTTCGACTTTTCTCATGTTTCCAAATAACTGTTGGGTTTTTGCTGCAAAGAACAATTTAATATCTTTTATAATAACGTCACAATATTTGTTTAAAGTTGAAAAATGCGTTTTTTGAGAAACATTAAGGGTAGATTCGGAATTAGCGCAAAAAACTCTATAAAATCCGTCCAATGTGGAAACATTTTTGATGTTGGACAGTGTTAGTAGACAATGGATCTCTATGTAAAATTTTTTATGTGAGTTACAACAAACTGGAGCGAAATAGAAGTTTATTTCCTTTCTAAATATATGGTAAAGGTTAAAAATAATATAACAGTATCTTTAAATTTTCCTAATATTTTTACTGTATTCAATTACACCTAACAATTTTTTCCATAAATGCTTAAAATCCGTAGTCTAGATATTATGATTAATACATATCTATATTATAAAGCAATGAAAAATAAATAATATAAGTTGTACAACAATGGCTCTATTATCCAATTCGCCTGAAGATGCGCGACACATTGTTCGATGATAAATCTTAAGTATAAACAATTAACCAAACAGAAGGAAATTGTGCTTCAAATGCTTGTCGCGGCGAGGACACATTGTGCGCGCAGCGTGGAGAAGTAAATGGTGCCGCGAGCAGCCGTACAATTAAACGAAAGTCTAATTAAATCTCGTTCAACCTATCTCGAAACTAGGAAGTTTCGTTAGCGGAACCCGGTATGAAAAGTTTCATAAGGTGTGCGCAATTGTTTATCATTAGTGTTACAAGCACCGAATCCAACGAAATCTCAGGGAATCTGGTTATACTCGAGTCTAGAAAGGCAACTTCGATTGTTGATACCATACATATTTTATGAGCGAAGAACTACTATTACCAGAGAAAACACATGCTGATTACCTCAGCGTTCATAATTCGTAATTGGCTTGTCGTGCATGAACGATAGCAACGTTTACTTTTTGATTGCGTCAAATTCACGCGAACAAATAAAATGAACACTGTTTCTCTTTTCTCTTCCGATTACACTGCGAATCTACATAGAAAAGAAACGTGGTGATTTTAAAAAATTCGTGGTTGTTTGAAGAATCATAAAAAACCAAAGGGGTTAATGATTTTAATAGGGCGACGCTGATACATTAACACTAGAACTACCGAGCACTAAACGCAGTTGGTATACATTGTCTTCTAATAATGACAATATGGCATTTATTTAGATATCGTACACGGAATATTTAAATATGTACTTCAATAAAGAAGTTTACTAAAAAAAATTCTCAAAAAAAACATATTTATACTTTTAATATTTCTAATCGAAAAAAATTCGCATGAGTCATTTTGATTTGTCCGATAGTTCTAGTGTTAATACCTTAAAAGGACGCTTCTTCAACTACGTTCGAAACGTTCGAATTTTCTTATTATTTTTCAAGCCCTCTCGCCTGAAGATATTTCGTCCGAACCGAATAATAATTTCTGTCAATTTGCATTTTGTCAAGTCGCGAGAATAATTTCGTGCTCATTATCCTGAAGATTTCTTAAGGTATTCAGAGCAATACGTACTGGAAGTAGACGAGGAATCGGCAAGGAAGCGAACTTTTTACTCGGATTAAAGGGAGGTTTTATGTCTGAAAAGGTTGGCTCGCGAAACCCACATTTACCAGGATCTCTTCTTTTCTTTCTGTGAGTGCTGTGCTTTTATGAAATTTTTCCTCGAATTCTTGCGTGAAGGAAACGCTCGAACTTTAACGTTGCCGATGCTCCTTGTCGTTGATCACAGCTTCACTTTGTCAACAATCATTCCAACCATTTCTCTACGTTGTACAAATTCTATTTAATTCGTGTCAGCTGCTTCGGAAGTACGGTAGAGACCAATCATAATCGTATGTATATTTCCTTGATTCAACTCTGCATTGCTACAATAAAATCCTCATAAATTTTCAATGAATAAATAAACTGGAAATAATGTATATGAACATTCTTAAATTCGTCGAACCTTTTTACTGTTCCAACTGTTCGAAAAATTTGTTTTCAAGAAGTTAAATTTTCGCAGATAGTAGATATTTATATCCAACTGTTTCCATGATCTCGATCGACAAATTGTTAATAACATATATTCAGGTTTTCAGCGCACTGGTTCAATCAAATACTACTACTTAAGCAATTTTGTAAATTAACACAAAAATTTTCAACGTTTCGGTCAACTATTTAGACCATTTTCAAGAAAAAAGATTTTTCGTATAAATGCGTCTGTAAACATGATTAAATTAATATGTATTATGTTCAACACAAAAATCAAAAAGGTCTTTTGTACTTAAAACATTTGGAATTATTGGTTTTTGTGTTGAACATAATACATATTAATTTAATCATTTTTACAGACGCAATTATACGAAAAATCTTTTTTCTTGAAAATGGTCTAAATAGTTGACCGAAACGTTGAAAATTTTTGTGTTAATTTGCAAAATTGCTTAAGTAGTAGTATTTGATCGAACCAGTGCGCTGAAAACATGTATATATGTTATTATTTCCAAACCTTTTGAAATTATTAACACTTTACCTACCGAAAGCCTATTAATATGATTTTTAATAATTGTGCTGTGCCAACAGAAAGCATAGAAATTTTCTTTTTATTGCAATCTTAAATGAATCTATTAAATGACGATATTGAAGCTGACTTGTTAGTTCGCTATAAAAATTGCTGTTGCTATAGAAGGTTCCATAGAAAAGTGTTTAGCCATGTACCATAGATTTTTCAAAATTATGCAATAATCACCGGTCGGTAATGTGTTAAGACAGAAAATACATTTTCATTTAACTCCAAATATGAAACGAACTGTAGTCATGCAGTTTCCCACCCACGGGAGGATAAGGAGACGGGGTAAAAATTTCGACGTATTAATTATTCATACGGAGAAGAATAAAAAAAACGAGGGCATCTTCCCCATAAAGGGAAGTAAGTGGCGAGGAGGAGAAAAAGGGAATCGCCGCGATGAATACCCATGACGATCTTTTCCTGCCCGACAGACAAATGCCGGAAAGAGCTTTAAAACCTGCGGAGACAAGGATACATCGCGGACAAAGAATGCAAATGCCGGAGCCCCGCAAAGAGTGCACGCTAGGTAGATACAAACGGGGAGATGAGTAATCGACGAGTACGAATGTAGAGACGTACCGGCGCGTGGTGTATCGCTGCTGGTAAACAGAAATACAAGCGGCGCTCGATCCGCGTAAGATATACAAACGTAGATAAACCGAGAACGACCGCCTTTCATCTTGGCTGCGTTTCGACCCTGACGAGTCTAACACAAGATGAGAGAAGTTCGATGATAGCTCGAATGTTTAGATACATTCACTCTTTGTATTTCAGTTTCGGCGTCGGTTGATTAACCTTTGAACGCCGGGCACGCAGCGATTCCTATCAGTGCCCTCACTCCTCCTTCCCGTCACGTGACGCGTTACGTCCCTGTCACGTGACCGGATAGATTGCGGATTTTACGCAATCACGACAAAAGTGGATGGATCAAAAGAAAGGCAGTGGACACGTTTAATTAATTACGAAATACTGATGCGTATTTCCAATTGAATAAAACTGAAGGAAAAAAATGTTGCACACCATGATGCACTTGTATCAGATGACACGGAAATATCAGTGAAATAAGTTTCGAGCAAGGTGCCGGTTTAATCACGCGAGCACCCCGCAAGCTGCCGGCTAATTGAGATTCCGACGAGTTTCCATTTTCATCTCTTTTTCTTTCTCGTATGCAAAAACCCGGGTGAAAATATTTAATTACATGTGGGAGATCGGGCGGCCGATGGTTTCGCAAGATTCGAGCCAGCTCGTAATGACACTGGAACAACCGGCCTTTGAGTAAACGGCTGGGCAATTTTCGTAATGGAAAGCCATAACTGGAACGAGCGAGCCGGCATCACCGAATTTCTCGAAGAAGAGCATGATGTGGTAGGATCGATGGTAACACCCGGTCCAATTAACATCGTTGCGATTAATTAGGTGCGAGCCACGGTTCAGCGAGCACACCACTCTTTCTCTCTCGCTCGCTTCTCCCCCTATCGACTGTCGCCATTCTTTTTATTCGCGGCGTCTCGCTACTAGCTCTGATTAATTAAAAGCGCGGGAGGAACGGGGACGGTTTATTGTTTCTGAAAATCCGTCGTATAACCGGGTCGCGTGTTACGGAACACGGGATTCTGTGTTGCCGGAGCTCGCCGTCGTCTCTACCCTTTCTCTCCGACGTCTGAACAGGCCCGCGATGGATTCGAACATGTATTCTTCGCGATCAAAGCTTCGCGCTTTCCCACCAGCCGTGGAATAATCACGTAGAGGTCTTTTGTCGAGGCGTACAGGGACACAAGGTACCGTTACGGCACGGTTTACTGTAACACAATCGTGCTATTAAGACCTTGGATCATTATAGGCTTCGGATAATTGCCTGAAGCCAAGATTAGACCATCTACGAGGTCACCGCTGTGGGCAAACTGCTAACATTGCCTTAACATTGTCGCCACATCCCTTTCTGTGGAAATGTACAATCTGGTTTTGATTAACTACTCATTATTCCTAATAAAACATCTTTTTACGTCAATAACTATTAACCATCATTCAGCCAACAACTGTAGTCCCGTTGTAAGCACCGGTTCACATTAGATCACCGAAGTTAAAGAATGTGGAACGTGAATGGCACTTGGATGGGTAACCGTCTAGTAAAAATACCGGAAAGTGACCCACCCGGATGTTTTTCACGTGTTGTTGGCAAAAGGTGGTTCGGAACCCACCATAAATAGTACGTCCCGCTGAAAAGGCGATAGTGAGAATAATGAGAATGGAAAGAGGGGAAAGGAGATTGGTAAATGAATTTGAAACCCTGAGGGGACCAAATATCATGTTCCAAAAACTATTAACCCTCACCCATCTCTCGTTATTTGTCTACTTAAAGCCCGAAACTTCGTGCCTTTCAGTTTTTAAATGCGAAACACATAACCGAAAAACCTGGATGAATGGAGAGAGGGATGAAAGGAAGAGAATAGAATGGATGGTAATGCGGCCGGAAGAGGGAGTCCAAAAGTTAGGGAAGGGGGGAAAAAGTGAGGAGGGGGTGGGGGTGGGAGGGATAGGTTAAGATTAGTGTATAAGTTCTTTTGTAAATATAGTATCTTTCTCCCTCTCTCACTATTTATTTATATATATATATAGGTTAGGTTTAAGCGTAGAATAGTTTTAAGTTAAGTTAAGTTCAGATGATAAGGAAAACGGCGAATGAGAAGGGGAATAGTTGTAAGGATTTGTAACCCCAAGGGGAATCAAATAATGTTGTATAACCGAAAAACCTATGATGTTAACTCATCGGTTTTTGGATAAAAAGAAATATCGAAAAACAAATGTTTACCTTGTTATGTGAGCGATCTTTTAGCAGTGTGTCAATTTGACATCGAGGGACGGATGAGGGTTAATTCAAGTGACAATTTAATTTTTACTTCTCAAATGAAAGTGAATACGTAGGAATATTAAGACTCATATACTTTTCATTAAAATCAGTTTGCACATATAAATCGAACACGTTCCTCGCAAGTCCTCCACACCGCCACGTGTATACTTCGTGGATACACACACGTGGCACAGTGTCTGCTGTAGAAACAGCGTGAAATTAGTACTAGTGGTGGGGACAGTTCCCTAAGCTCCTGGGCTGGTGTCGGACAACGCTGATACAGTCGAATCAATCGTATCCATATTCATCCAGCACCTCGGAGCAGTCTCATCTTAGTAATTTGACTCAAGACACCCGAGCTCATTAGAATATCGTACATATACACCGTGCTAAACGTGACTGACAACTCATAAAATTCCTGAGAGTCTGTAGTAAGTCAATGTAAATATTTCATGTCGCTCATGACTAAAAATATTACTGTGTTGTATTTATCAGGAGCAATTGCTTCATGTCTCTTTGAATAATTCTCATCTAGACTTTCAACCCTCCTGGCCCGTTCAGTAGCCTTCTGACTTTTCCTTTGACTTTATTCAGCGCTTTGCAATTCATCACCAGACACTCTAACATTTCTTTTTTTCCCTCGCGTAGCCTGCACACTTTCTCGTGATGTTATTCCTACATTTTTAAGAATTCCTGTACATGGATGTTCCTGCAAATATATCTCTAAAATGTTTCAAGTAATTTAAATAATTTCAATTAATGAGGATAGTACGTATCTCATATAAATGGTTCACTCTGCAGTATTGCCCTTCATGGGTTTTTCTAAATCTTCTTATTGTTGAATAAAAAGACTCACAGCAACCATGAGTCATAAAGTCAACAGTTCCCTTAAAAAGCGACTTTAAAGTTTCGCAAAACAATTTTATTCCAGATGTCTACAGGGTGTTTTAAAATATAAAATATGGAGTAGTTGATCCTACATCTTTTTTGACCGGGAGTGTAGATAAGAGGTGAACGATGCCCGCGATACAGGAACGATGTCCGGCCATTTTTTCCGATCTGTAACGCCGCGTATTTTCGCCGGGAATTTTCTGCACAGCCACATACACACGCGTACACGTAGCTCGCAAATCCCGTGGCCGCCGCAAGAACAGTTCTCCTGGCTGTCGCCATAAATCGAGAGGCAATTTGTCCGAACTGGTCACGCTCTTCCGTCCCTCGTGTCTCGTAATCGTTCGCGGCCAGGTTTCATTTATGCTCGGGCTCCCTTTGAATTTCATACGATCCGTATAATTCCCGGGAACCGGGAGAAGGGCTTGACCGAGTGTTCCTGCCCTCGAAACGGCCATCTGGCTTCCGCGGCTTCTATTCAAAAGCTCCTGGTGCACTTACTTTGCAACCCCTTTCGGCACTCGAACCCGCTCGACGCGTGTAGAACGCGACAACGTTGCTATTATCAGTTTATTGCCCGGTGTTATTACTGCCCGGGACCCCTCCGGCTGAATGGCGCCTTCAAGACGTCATGGAAATCTGTCGAATGATTTCGATATTCCGACCATGTTCGACGTTCGAACAGTGTCGCCAAATTAAGCTTTGTCCACACTCTACCTTCCCCCTCTGCCACATTATTCCGCCGCGGTCAGTCACGTGACGCGTTTCACGTCTGTCGTGGATGTATATAATAATTTGTATATATGGTGTTCCCTTCAAAAAGGTTTACAACAAGAATTGCAGGGTATGGAGTGCACGATAGATATCAGTAACAAGAACAGTTTGTTTTCATGACGAAATCGAGGTCACCTTGGGCTTCACAAAATAGGAACACATATTTTTTTAACCGTATTTAAAGATACACATTTTTTTAACTTATTTACGTCGCTTTGTGAACTCCTATTAAGGAGTTATTTCGTGACGGGACCTACAGTTTTTATAATGTGGGTTCCGAACCACCTTGGGCACCACAGTTTACAGAGCACATGGAGTATTTCCAGAGGTGCCGGCATCGGGGAAGAAACACATATTACATGATGTTTTCACTAACATATTACCCGATTTACAGTAGTGGAAATGTCAAATATTTAACTTTGGAAACCTCTTCGCTATCAAATAACGTGTACACTGTCTTCAAGTCGAATATGTGCAACGACAAGCTAGATATTATGTAACATAATATTGTAAAAACATAATACCACAATACCACGTGACTAAACCAGTACTGGCCGAGAGGGTAACGTTTTGCATCAAACCTGCCACGAGACTCTATTCAACAAAACTACCAGATATCCGATGCAAATGATTCTCCGCTACGTACACGATGTAAAAAGTACAGAAGAGCGGAAGATCAGAAATTTTTCTTCGAGTAGACCCAGGGTGCAGTATCAAAGTGTCGCGAAGACCATAAAGATACCGGGAATTTCAGTGGCGAACGGTCCCAGCCAGCATCCGTCAAAGTCAAAGCTGGCCGCAGAACGGCGACCGGGCAAAAAGGTTCTTAAAGTCGCAGAACTTTGAATACAAATGGATTTCCCCGAGCGTGGTGTCTTCAATCCCAGCATTATCCGCCAATGAAAATCCGAGCCAGCTGACAGGAGAGTAATACCAGTTTCGAACAAGGCGCGTACGCTTGCCAACCGACCGGCCAACTATCCCTAACTTCATTAAAAGTTCCGCCGAATTTACCAAATGGCCTGTCAAACGTTTAACGCCGTTCGGGATCAGTTCTTTCGTTGTGTGTCGCACGGACCGCGAAAATTTATACGATCGCCATTAAGCTACGCGAAAGAACGTGTCTCTGGCTTTGTGCGAAGGAAAGAACCGTAAGATGTGGTCACTAAGAAAAAGTTACCTCGCTGTGTATTATACTTGTTAATGATATTGTTGCATTGTGAAATTTCAAAACTCTTTGTGAAGGAATAATTTTGTTCTTGCGAGATTGTTCAATGGGTTAGGAGGATCAGATTACTAGATGACGCATGAAAGAAATTTTAAAATGTTGCTAGCTACGCCTACAGAACATTAAAAACAGTAGATTTGTGTCAGTTATACAGCATGTAAAATTGTTCGAGTTTGAGCACTGAGTCGAACTGGCACTACAAAACGTTTCTAAAAAGTTTTAATCAACAATTTTTAATATCTCCCCTGTAATTCCGACAGATTGAAATTTTTAAAGAATTACTTTAAATCGACGTCGCGTAATAGCCTTAGCAAAGAGTTGAGAGCGAAGTAAAATAAATAAACAAAAAATTTGATTCGAACAATGCCCAGAACCTTTTCTTTTTTTTATTAAGCTATGAAACCCCACATGGGATTATTAGCAGCATGCATATGGCTGTGCATGCTAACATTACAAGGACAACTTATAGACTACAATTAAACAATATAATGAACATTTTTGAGTACAATATTAACACTAGAGAAATAAGCAATGGGGCTTCAGGAATGTATGTTTATAAAATAGGGGGCAAAGAGAGGGTCCGCACAGAAAGGAATCTATTGTATAGGGTGGAAAATATCCCTTGTTGAAAAGTTTGCGAATCAAATTACTTCTTTATTATAGATTGGACATTGCCATAATATATGATTAGGATCCTGTATCAGACAACCACGTGGACAGCTTGTGTCATCAGCAAGTTTAATCCTAAAAAGGGAGGCCCCCAGTTGGTAGTGTCCAGATCGAAGTCTATTAACCCAGCAAATAAATTCTCTAGGGAGCCTGAGGTGGTTAAACCAAGGTTTGGATCCAGAGTGATAAAAGGATTCGAAAAATTTTATGCCTTTGTACCCTGCCTCTTCAAGAATATAAATTTGTTGTGCCCAGAACCTTAAAGAGATCCCGAAGCCTTAAAGAGATAACAGAATAAATACGTATTGAGAGCTCCTCGGAACTGTTGTCTCGGATTTCGATTACTCATTTTGTCGCGAATGTCCACAATTATTGTTCCCGACACAAAACAGAGCGGAATCGATTTTAAGAATGAAGTTGAGACACCTCGATTCGCGTGCACTCAGCCTCGAGTGTTCGATCGGAGCGTTTGAACGTCTTCGTTTCGTTCGATCAGCCTCAGACAACGCGGATAGAAGGATGGGGAGGATAGAGAGCCAGCCTCTAGTGCTCTAGTCTCCGTGGCTAGGATTCGCGAGCAAAGACGTTTACGACGAACGAGTTAAGTTGCGGATAAGGGTGGCTTTAAGTTTTCCCGCACGGAACGGTCCTAAAGTGCTCGTAGCCGACGGAGCGGAATCGATTTCTTGATAGACGTGCGCACTGATTCACGTCTATAACGCGGACTCGAGTGCGTCGTCGAGACGACGTCGACCTGAGACAAGCACGTTATCGCTTGAAACGTCATTGTCGATGACCGGTCGCTGTCAAAATACTCGAAACTAGTTCAGAAACGAACTAGAATCATCTGCGTAGTTCGCACTGGTTGGTTATTATAGAATTCACGATTAAATCTTATCGCGGATTCAACGCCGCAGAATATCCTCGTCTCGTTAGGACTGGAGGGGTTTAAGGGCTTATCACATCATCGAGTTTGACGACTGACACCCAAGGTGGGTTCTCTTGTGTCAAACGAGGTGTAAGCGTCGAGGGTGTTCGCGCGAATTATCGAGCTCCTCTTCCACCTTCTACGCCTTGTCTCCCTATAGTCTATACTTTCGAGCTTGATAGTGTCTGGACCATTCATGCTGCTTCTTCAATTTCAGTCGTCCGTGAATCTTTCTCGTCACTTGATCACGTCTCATTCTAGGATATATTCAAAGAATCATCACATTTACCGTGTTACAATATTGTTATCATAAATGCAGTTCTACCGTATAACAAGTAAGTTATTTATTGTACGATGTACGTTTTACGTCTCCCAGGAAACTTTCTTTCGTACAATAAATAACTTACGCGTAGACTGCGGATCTTTATGTAAAATAAAAATTGTCTACATAGATTGCAAGAAATAGAAACCTCAATTTTGTTGTAAATGCATAAACATTCGCAATCTACTTACGCGTTATTTCTCACCCCGTATAGTGTCTTACAATATTGTCGGGAAGCGTAGAAGACGATAAAACTCGGTCATAGAGCCGCCGCAATGTTTCCAGCAAGAGAATCGTCGGATGAATTTCAGTTTGCCTGATTCCGGTAGCTCGGGTTGGCTTCTCATCAACGGGATGCTCAAAGAAAAGTCGTTCGCAGTTCTGCCGGCGCGGCGGCGTACGAGATACATCAAACTTCGTTGAATTTCACCGGCGGCGCATAGTTCCAGTCAATCCTATCGCCTCGGTCCTTCTTCTTTTCGAATCTTTTACTTTTTCCAGACGAGACGTCCGACGAAACCGACGCGACGATTCCTCTTTACGCGGCAGGTGAATGTACGTCGGTGTTCCGGAGCTTTACAGAGGATGGTGGGACGAGGAGTTCCCTGGAAATTTGATTTCTAGTCTACAAAACTTATCGGGGCCAGCGATCGATCTCTCGCGAGAAACGGAACACCGTTTCTCATTCGTCTCTCTCTCCTCTTCGGCTCACGGCTCCAGGCAATTCCTCGCCGCTTTGCCGAGACGTCGTTCGCGGGGCAGGAATAGATTTGTGTATATTCCTCGAAATCGATTTGCCCCTGCTTCTGAATATTTTTCACGGTGCCTGTAGCACTTTCGCGGGCCGTCCCGTCCCGTTTATTTCGCGTCTCGGCTTCAGAAAAATGCAAAACATCCGCGCTATCGACGCCAGAAAAATGAACGGCATCCTCCCCGGAATGGCGCAACCAGAGAAAACGGGTTGCACGGCTTGGAATCCGGAGCACTCGGCCCTCGTATTCATTCTTCACGGCGATCCGGAGCGACGACGCTAATTTTTACGACGTCGAATCGTCGACTCCAGGAATCCCGTGTCTCAAACCACTGGTTAACCCCCGTCCGTGACGAACGATGCTTCGCTATGTAAGCGGACCACGTGCAACCTGGAAATGCTGCGAACAGGTTTCCCACATAGTAATTCACTGTAGAAGATACTGCCTTAATTTTTAAGGATACGCTATCACCCAAAAGTAACTCGGAATTTATACAATATCGTTGAAGCTCAGGAAAACGTTATAGGTCATAATTGACTCGACTAAACCATCAGGTTCACGGCTCGCATTCCGCGGATTAAAGTCTTCTCAATTCTATTCAGATTGGGGAATGGCTAGACTCCGCGCTCCCTTAAAGCTTATTCTCCTAAAGTTCCAGTTTATATTGGGAGTTTGAAAACTGTAACGACCGAAAGAACTCGAAACTTTCACGAAGTTCATTGTAACACACCTACGAAGCTGCTAAACGTTTCGTTTCTCCGGACGTTAACACCTACTGAGCCATGATCTCTAATTATTCTCGTTTCTCGGAACGGCGGTACGGGAATTGATGATACTCTTTGCACATTTAAAATTGAAATCTAATCTACTGTGTATACATGAAACAGTGTAAATAATTCGGCTCTCACTTACAGAGATTGTCTTGCGAATACTTCTTACATTTTGAATCTGAAGACAGTGGAATAAAATAGAATCTTATTTTCAGTGGTAGTAATCTTTTTAGATCTGAAACGATTAAATTATTGTACTAAACTCTTCGAATTTTATGTTCTAACATTTTCTAAAAATTTTCAGAAGCTATAAATGCATAAAAATCGTCAGTCTACTTCTTACTAATAGATGTCCGAACGAATTATATTTGCTTGAAGAAGCTTATGATAACAATGCACTATCTGAAAGAAGTTTCAGAGATTGGTTTCAGTTTAGAAATGATTTAGAAAAGACAAGGACCGCTGTGGTGAGCCAAAGAAGTTCCAAAACGAAGAATTGTGAGAAGCAAGGCTCGATGATGATGATTCAACACACAGAAACGACGCCCACCATGATCATCACATCACTGAGAACGATAAACCGGGACATTAGTATACCCTGCAGACGTGTACCTACGAATTGCAATAAGAAATTATATAATATAACACGGTAACGATGACCACGTTGAAAATGAGTGATCGAAGGATTGGGAAAACGAGTCGTTTGTCCGTGGATGAGCCCAGATTCACGGGCAACGTGATCGGAACAAGGTAGCAAAAGGTGGTAGGCGATCTAGGCGATCTAGATCGGCCGTATCGAACGCCAGTGGACGGCTGCCAATTGCGGATGTTGCAATTCCAGCTGGTCGACGCCACCACGGCTCGCCGACACGCTGGAATTCCACTCGAGGAATCACGCGAGAGAATTCTGTCGCGTGGGAATTTCAACGGGTCACGCTTTTTTGTCCACCCTCGTCACCGTACCTTCTCCATTATGAATTTCAAGCTTTTCTCGGCCGGAATCCGGAGAACGCGTGGCACGCAACGCTTCGATCTTTGGACCCCTTTCGCCCTCGTTTCAATCGCGTGCTTGCTTGGATAATATGAAATTCTTCTTCGGCAACGCTTCCTTCTTTCCTTTTCAGCCAGTTGCGTACGGCATGCGCTTTGTATCGGAGACTGTAACTTCTTTTCGTTGTATACTTCCACCCGAACGTGGGGTGGCAGTCAATCCGGGATTTACTATCAAATGGACATGTACCTTAACTCCTCGCTGTATTTTCTTTACACCGATTAAAACATCTTCATTCGTAAACATGTCGTAACGTTCCTATTTGTTAGACTTTGTTTAAAATCTTCATGACGAGTGTACCGGCTCTAAGAGATTCGAAGCGTCTCAAAACCCATCAGTAGACTGCGGATATTTATGCAAAATAAAAACTGAATGTTATTTCTTCCTTTAATGATTTTAATAGCGGACAATCATCTACATGATTTTGCTACAAATGCATAAAGTTCCGCAGTCTACCCATCACTATTCGTCGGCGAACAATCGGCTCGTTTGCCAACCGCCTCCACGTGCGAACTCGCTGACCCGTACGCGCCGGTACGCGCCGAGTTCTCGGACGACTCGCTCTTAACATTGATTGAGAACGTGCCGGTAATTAACGGAAATTTATGTGAGAGATTAGCCGGCTCGTGCGACCCTACTTAGTCGCATCTTCTTTTTCGCCGGAGAATTTACGCGATTCTCTTTCGGAACGGAGCGGTGAAGAAAAAATGAGGCTGTTTGCGAGAAGCGTTTTAGCATTCAAACATCCGGTCTTTTGTTGGTTGATATTCATGTCACCGATGACGAGAGATTGTCTTGTTGGTTTTTACAAGGTCGGGACGAGTCTTTGACGTGCCACGCGGCTGGCTGACGATTCTTGTCGCTCGGGTCACGAGTCGGGATGAGCTGTTTATGAATGCGCGCTACCGATCAAGAGATTGGGATAATGTCTGCTTGTCGAGACTCGCTGGGAACCGACAGCGACGCTTTTTCAATTCTTTGAACATCGGCCGACCGACCCGCTGCGATATTTCTACGGTGACTCGATTTTTGCATCGACCAACGAGACTCGTACAGTGCCTCGGGGATAAATAGACTCCGGATTTAATGGATTTATCACAAAAATGAATAAATGCAATTTCAAACAGTGGAAACATTATACTTTAAGAGTATTAATATATTATTGTTACTAGATTCAAATTATTAGTGAGAAATATAGATATATATTTAACTCCTGTATCTTGTAATTGAGGCACAAAGTTCTTATTTTGCATAAAGATCCGGAGTCTAATGATAAACGTTTCTTAACGCACGAGTACGCGAAATTTTACTTTAATCCCGATTTGTCAATTACGTTATATGTGTATTGTATATTATATTATACTTTACTTGAGATGAACTTCTTCAGCACCATGTTGTAACTCGTGTAGGATTCGGGAAATCGAGATCGACGATATTTGGAGACGACTGGGTTAACGTAATCTTCAATAGTAACAATAACATTAGAAATTAATACAAACGAAACAATCAATTCGTCAAGACTAATTTTAGACCATACATACTTATGGACAGCTTCAAATAACATGCCTTGTTCCAAGGTTACATCCTCTACCAGATTGTTGAAGAAGGATAAATATTTATGGAAACTGTAACTGCAATTTACAGTTGATTTTAGTATTCATTCATTTTTACGTTACTCTTATTATGTTAAATCGGTGGTTCTTAACCTCTTAGAAGTCAGGAAACACTTTTGATCGTATGAAAAATTTGCGGAACACCAAAATTAATGATCCAAAAAACGAACAGAAACATCCCGCGTAGCAATAAACATATATTAGAAAATATATTATAATAAATATATTTAATATAGGTATTCCGCGGAACTTCGCAGAATACTTGCAAGAAGCTCGCGGAACCAGTGCAGGGGGTGTAAGCTGCCGTGTTAAAAATGTGGCTAGTATTTTAGCGCTCTCTACCTCCCAGGGCCGAACTAATAACAGTATATATAGATATAAACGCTAACTCACTCATACACAGATACTCGTGTGACTCACACAACTCCATACATCATAGCTATATATACTTTATTGTACACACGTACACTTAATCTTACAAGTGAAAAGGGTAGAAATTTACACAGCTTCAAGTAAAATGAAATGTTTATTATAACATGTTTTTATTTGGATTTACGCTTACATGCATTTTTGATATAATATTTACACGCTATATCAAACAAAGGTATCTCAGTATCTTCGATTAGTATGTTTATGTACATATTTAAAATATAATGAAACATTCCGAGACAGGCCTCAGAACAGACCGAGAAAGGCCTCGCCGAAAAAAATATTTGGCCTCAAAATGTACATTGCATATTGCCCTCTCCAAAAGTAATTTTTCTGGCAAATGCAACAACTCTTTGTTTCCAGTCACAGAGAGCCACTTAGAAATTCTTTTCTCGAACTTTCCGTCTTTAGGAAATTTATATAATTTTGCATAATTGCCGGGGCAATTAGGAACAACGCACAGTTTCGCAACCATAGCTACTTTTTCACTGTTTTTCACTATCTTACACTCGGTTTTACTCACTTCAAGCACGTGGATACGAAACAAACAGAAACAAAGCAAGCTGAAGCAAGCGTTTTGCGCATGGGCCACCGTCACGTGATGGAGAACACCAACGCCGCCTGTGTCCCAGGGCCGAAATATAGTGTCTAAATTATTTCCATTTCAGCTTACACCCCCTGAACCAGTGGCGCACCCAGGGGGGGAGCCAGGGGGCCAAGTCCCCCCCCCCCCAAGAGAAAAGAAACAAAACACTGGAAAATTAGCTAAACCGTAGAATAGCTACTTCCTCTCCGATTCCGATGATATTTGGATATGTTATATGTAAAACTAAACATTTTTAACAACTTTTCCCTAAATATATAAGTAAATATTTGTGGCTACCGTTGACAGATATTTTTGCTAAAAAAAAAACGGTCATTTTGTTCAAGACGTCCCCCCCAAAATTAAATCCTGGGTGCGCCACTGCGCGGAACGCCGGTTAAGAACCACTGTTTCAAATAGTGCTAACTTATTACGTCATTTGCAATTTGGAAAAGAGTTCAAACAGTAAGAACAATATATATGCAAGATTAAGTATAAAATACTTCTTTGTGGAAAGATATATTTGTATCACGGTTTTATCGTTTCTTATAATTCTTTATGCAACACAAATTTTTACGAATAATGCATAAATATATTTGTATGGGTACCTCGCTTTTCTATCGCTATCCACCATTTTGAATTATCTTGTGACGTCAGTCACCCGATACCAGATATTTCATTATTTAGGAACACACTGTTCTATGCATGTCATACATATACCTCTGCCAAATCCATAATAATACAGTCATATAAATGCATGTTGCAGTACAGAATTTCTTTTTCTTGTGTATTGCAATATAATAGTTTACTTATTATGAATTTCTTTAACGACATGGTGTCATTAATATAGGATTTGAGAAAGTGAGATTCACGAAATGATTTGAAACGACTGGATTAACCTTCCATAATAATATAAGCCGACAAACGACCACACTGTTTGTCCTACTGCCCTACGTTCGTCCACAGCTTTCCCGAAGTTCGCCGGAAGAACCCGAACACATTCATCACACTCGATCGTAGTAGACGCCGACTCTCGATTAACCTAATCCTCATTAATATTGTTCTAACAAAAGAATTACGAAGCTCGATACGAATAGCTGATAACTAGACTGCAGGTTTTATGCATCGTTGGCAGAAACGAGTAAGTACAACACAAAATACATAGTAGAAATAGCATATGTATGACGTTAGATGTTTTTCAAGATCGCAGTGAAATCTGAATAGTCTCAATTAACCTGTTTCTTTTGTCGCGACGGCGTCACGAATCATCACGGTGATCTAATTAGATTTTCAATACGTTGACCGTTGAAGTAAGACATACTTATTGTTAAAATAATAATAATTTTCAAATTATTCTATACTCTTTACCGTGAAATTGCTATTAGTAATGAGGGGAAACTCATTAAAAAAAAAGAAACGTAAAGTGGTTTCTTTTTAGCCTGTGAACACGAAATTGAAAGAAGCGATACTTGGAGAGTGCCGTTCGTATTTATATGTTGCGACGGCAAATGTTGCAATTACTCGCACGTAGTAATTATAATAAGAAAACATTAAATTCAGTGTTTCAATCGTGAACAAAGGTACCGTGTACAGCAGAAAATATCAATTTTGCATTGAAGTAGTTATTTTATTGAATAGGAATTTCTTTATCTCAGTATTTTTCGAAATTATGTGAAAACGTTACGTTTTACAAGATCGCAGTGAAATCTGAGGGAATTGTCTTAATTAACTTGTTTCTCTTCTCGCGACGTTATCAATTATCTGCAGGTGATCCAATTAAATTTACCTATCCTTGAACGTTGAAGTACGACATATTTATTGTTAGAATAATAAAAATGTTATATAAAAATAATTTCCAAATTATTCTGAACTCTTTACCGTGAAATTTCGTAGTTATGAAGGGAAACTCGACTTTACAAAAAAACGTAAAGTGGTTTCTTTTTAACCTGTGAACGCGAAATTGGAAGAAGCGATACTTGGAGAGTGCCGTTCGTATTTGTACGTCGCAATTTAGTAATTAAAATATCAAAACATTAAATTCAGTGTTTCAATCGGGAACAAAGGTACCGTCTACAGCAGAAAATATCAATTTTGCATTGAAGTAGTTATTTTATTGATTAGACATTTCTTTATCGCGGTATTTTTCCAAACTTATTAAAAAAAGGTTAGTTCGCGAATTCATCATTATCCTGTCTATTTATTCGCGAAATACCACCGAATCATAAATACATGTTTCATATCATGACGAATTGCAAATCAAACTGAATCTCTGAATGTATAATTCAAGTAATTAATAAACAGAAATAAATAATTTGTATCGATATCTACATTGAAATACATAGATACTTTAAGGAAGGATTAATGAATTTGATGTGAGTCATTGAACGAGTGAAGCATTAAGTGCGTACACTATACATATAGAAGTCATAACGATTTTAGTTTGACTAGGTATGTATTATACTAGGTATTATATGCACCTTGTTTTAACGGTTTTCTGCGTTACATTTGATTTAAACGTTCCCGCTAAGGTAACGTCATGATTGGTTGTCTACCATCTCTGCTCACAGTTCTTTATGGACCGCCATTTAAGACGTTGTTGTACCGTAAATGATAGTAATTCTGAAAAGTTTTAAATCCATTTTGAGTTTATTTGTCTAATTGATTCTATCT
The DNA here is from genome assembly GCA_916610235.2 of Lasioglossum morio. NCBI lineage: Eukaryota > Metazoa > Arthropoda > Insecta > Hymenoptera > Halictidae > Lasioglossum > Lasioglossum morio. The sequence continues at coordinate 5,829,415 of OU744325.1, read as the reverse complement.
TTAACTGACTCGGTTGAAACAATGATAATTACTCGAGGTATGGTCACTGTAAAATTGAAAAATTTCGTTTTCGTTTGAAAGACGCGATTCACTATCTTACTACAGTGAAGACTATCGTTACAGTGATTCGTGAACGAATGTCAACGTCTTTAGAAGCCAGTTACCAATTCAACGGTTGGGTCGCGGATGGATTTGGGACGCGCTGCCAAAACTTGGTTGAGCTGTTTCGGAACTACGTCGAATTACGTCGATTAATGGAGATGTAGGTTAATTGAGATTAAGACGACCGTTAATGGGGACATTGAAAGCTCCAAGATCGTATAATTGGGGCCCTCTAATTGAATAATCGAAACGTATTTGTCTATATTCATGAACAACGATCGATCGCTTTGATGCTTGTCGCAGGTGTGAACGAGATTACGCACCGCTAATTGCGTTTCTTGCCAGAAACGTTCGCTATAATCAGGGGAATCCGTCTAAACCTCAATGCAGCAACTCCCTCAGCGCAGCACCAGTGAGTCTAGCCATTCCATCAATAATTTCGAATTTATTTTACACTGATCCATTTATACAGGGTGGTCTACAATTACTCGCCACTATTTTTCATCAAAAGTTAGTCAATAAATGTTCTACAAATTGCACCATTATGTATATGTAACAATGTTCAATTTCAATGAAAAGTCAAGTCAGCTTCACTTTTTTGAACGATTTTTACGGTTTTTAAGCAAGTTCAATACGAATTGAATAAACTATTATACTGTTATCTTGAGCTGGCCTTGAAATAAGATTTTTGTATTAAATTGCGACTCTTCTTGTTTAACAATGCTTTAAAGTCAAGGTCGCATTCCTTTTTTTAAATTGCACTATGTTCACACATCTGACCACATTATTTTTAAAGCTATTTTAAGACGAACTGAATAATCTATTATACTATTAATCTGAGCTGGCCTTGAACTAAGAAATTGATACTAAATTGCGACTTTTCTTGTTTAACAAAGCTATAAAACCAATATCACCTGTTTTTTAAATAATATAGTCGCATGCACTGCTATGAAGGTTTCAATACCAACATGAAAGTTGATTTTTCGATTTTCGTCCATTGTCAAAACACTATACGGAGTTCAACGAATAAATAGCAATTCTTTTTAATGTAAGAAAGCTGTAACATTACTTTCAATGGCCTTTCGCCATAGTGCGTCAACGCAGGTTCGCGTTCAAGGACCAAAACTCGTGATCCCGGACAACTGCTCATAATTCATAGCGAGTTCCAGTTGCAGATGCGTCTGGGTTCGCAGAATCATTTGCGAGGTCCAAGGTTGCTGTTAAATCGCGACCATGGGAATTACCATGAGAAAGGTGAAAGACATCGTTGTCCGTAGATTGATGCTCTCGCGAACTTTTACGGCTTGGCTCCCGAAACAATTCGAAAGGATCTCGTCCTTGGCTAACGAAACTGCTTGATCACTGCAGCTTCCGCTACATGATGTCTTCGATCGTGACTTCCTCCTCGTCTACGCTATTACCACTTATGATTTTATTTATCACGAGTCCGAAGCTCTCTCGTTTCGACCAAGGGAAGAGGATATTACGAGCAATTCGTGGTATGCCATCGGCGCCCACTCATCTTCGAAGGACTTGTTACAGAGTCGAAAAGTTACTGCCCGGTTTTCCTTGGCGAGGATGATTCTTCTTGTTACGGACCGACTCAAGGAGACCCGTTGGAGTAATGTGTCTGGTAAAAAGCCTTCGAAGATGGTTAATTGGTGACCGAGACATCTCTTCGTTAAAGTCTCCTCGAGGTTCTTCGAGGCAACATACTTTGGCCAACATCTTCTGACTCGTTCTTTTTCGAAACTTCTTTCGATCGTGATTGGTTTATATTAGTTAATGGTCAGGACCTGCAACATTGGTTGCTCGAACTTGTAAAGATGATTGTAGACGTAGACAAAACAACCACTGTTGCGATAGCGACTACTGGACTGGGAATCTTTATGCATTTATGAAGAAATTTTGGTTGGGCGAAATGTAAAGCAGTAAAAGATTAGAAACATTTAAAAACATAGTAATTTGTAATCATTTTGAAAGTGCTATTCGAAAATGATTGTGGTACTTTCAGTTTCCAAGGCAGAGTCGCCTACCCGCGATTCTATCTTTGAAGAGATTCGTACTAATGCTTTCTGGGTAACTACAGAACTACTCACTTAGTTGTTCCGTACTGGCAGGATTCGAACCAACACAGTTTATGCATAGAAGCGCTAATTGCGACAGTACTCGTTGTTGGAAGCTTCTTAGCATCGCGGCAATAGAATTTACGGGAAGTCGTAATCTTCGGGAACTATCATTTAAACTAAGAAACTTCTATTTCCCCCGAATATCTAAAGTAGTGCGCCTCCTTGAATGCTAATCCTTCGCGCCAAGTTTTGCGATTTTCTTCGCCCGGATTCCGCTGCCAAACCGGTTAACAAATTCCTCGATCTCGCATTGATGGAGATATCTTATATTATCTTATTATAGTCCTTGTATTTACTAGAGAAGATCACAGAAAATAAGTAGAAGCAGTTTAGCTTTTTGTGAATACATAAACTGTTCCATCAGATTATTTTCTAACGCAAAAAAAAGAATAATTAGTCGTAGCCTATCGGTGATTAAAATGTTAAGAAATAATTAGAACTCTATGACATCATAAAATGAAAGTTGAATCGGTTGAATTAAGTAAGAAATGTGAATTAATTGAAAACGACGGCGAACACGATCGACGTGTTAAGCCCCGGTGAAACAAGCTCTCACGATAAAATAACGGAAATGTTGCAGGATGCGTCACGTAAGTTCTTACACCTGTAATTCAGATTCATCTTAATCTTACGGGTAACATTCATACCGCGTTGAGCCAACGGCCCTGAATCATCGAGTTGTGCAAATACTCGTCGTAAAAAAGGCTATCTTCCTTGGATTAGCGGCCGCGATCCCCATTTGTCAGCCACTTATCCGTGGAGCACCGTTCACCGGCGTGTTCTCTTAAAATAATTAATATTCATGCTGCGAGTAAAGTGTGTGCAATCGGTTTCAAGAATACCAGGCCTCGCCTACGTTCCCGAGTCCAGTTCAATAGACGACGACCGATCGTTCGAAGATGACGGTACGCGTTAATAGAAATCTTTCCCGGCGACTGGAATATTTAGTTCGTTGCAACACGACGTCGGCGTTACGCTATCCTTCCCGTTAAACAGACCGTCCCGTCATAACTATAATCCCATCGTGCGAAATCCTAAGACTCGATGCACTCAAACAACATCGCTAGATCATCTTTGACCCGGCTCCTTTGTTCCCGTTAATTAGTGGACGGTGGTGCAAGCCACATTGCTCGCGAAAACATTTGCTTAAACATACATAACCGGTCTGCGGACTATCTTTTTAGTTTATCCTGTCTGCTGTCCCCTTTCGTTTCTACAGTGATCTCGTGGTGATAACAAGCGGCTTACGTCGCACGCATCGCGATTCCAATCTCAGAAAAAGAACCCCGCACTAATCATATGGAGAATATATCCGGTTAAATCAGTTGGATTTTTCATATGTTGTAGCTTATGATCTACTGAACAAAAGATGTAATGGACACAAAGCTCAATAATGGACAGTTATCGAGTTATAATCAGTGAAACATGAGAAATTCGAGCTGCCGAATACTCAAATCTCGGGAAGTATTTATTTTTTGGAAAAATGTGTTGAAACAAAAATAGTAGAGTTTCACAAAATCTGTTAGGTGTCGTTATCTTTGAATTTTGAATGCCCTTGAAAAGGCCTGTGAACAGAAATCTTTCACAAAAATCTTTGCGTGTCACAGCAGAGATAAGGACCCCACGGTTCGTTACTCTCGTAGTATTTTTTCACTCCGAACCCTCTCTGCTGTGTGTGTGTATGTGTGTGTGGATTAATAAAAAAATGATCTTATTATGTATTACTCATTTGATCCCGAGATTTAAGTATTCGGCAGCTCGAATTTGTCATGTTTCACTGATTATAACTCGATAACTGCATATGACTCTACAACATATGAAAAATCCAACTGATTTTACCGGGATAGATTTGCCATATGATTAGTGCGGGGTTCTTTGTCCAATCTTCATAATCTTCTGCTGTCTGCAGAAATCGGGATTAAAACATACCGATTCCTTTCTGATAGCGTGCTCCTGTTTCCTCGTGACTTGGGACGTTACCCTCTCTAAATTTAAACAATCATAGAAAATGGGAATTTTCTTAAAATTGCTCTGAGTACAAAGGGTTAAGGGTTTTTGTTCTTTCACTATTTGAGCTATACTGCTAATACAAAAAGAGAATGTAGAGTGTAAGAATTTAGATGCAACGAATATAAAGTTTGAGAATTTTCTATTTCTGTGAAATCTGTGATCAATTGAAGGATAAGCTTTCTGTTAATTATGGACGACGGTGTACATCCGCGTGGCATGGAACGCTCTGTAGTTCACCGGAGAATCATGCGGGCTGAAATGAAATATTGAAATTCTTCTACATTCGCAGCGTTACACCAGTAAATCGACGGCACATGCGTCGCGAGTAATCGTGACAAGCTTTGTAACGTGGAAAAGTGACGACGGAATGGAATGCACGGTAATTGGAAAGCCCATGGAACGCGAAAACATCGAACGTCCACTGTGCCTACCGTTTAACCTTTCAAAAAATTGCAGCAAGGATCGGAACCGCTCTTGAATAGCAACCTGCTACATCATTATTGACTGATAAACCGACGACGCCAAGCACGCGTGCATTTCGCGAACCGATCGATCGACGTTTACAAAATCGTTTAAGAAATTCTGTTTTGTGATTCCCTCTTCATATCGTCGATTAAGCCAGCGATCGCAATCGATTTCGACAACCACTTTTCCGACGGTCGTTGACACCACGAAACGTGTGGATTTTCTCAATTTTCGTGTAATGTTCTTGGAATCTTGCGAAGAATGAAAATATTCGCAAGAAACGGAAATGTTAGAAGATACAATTTCCTACGGTCTGCCAATTCCAATAACTTTGTCAGACGTATGTTATAAAACACCCGGCTATACACACGCCTCTCGGCGGAATAGCTTTTCGGACGGCTTTCCGTTCATATTTACTAATCTTTCGAACTTTTATTGCACTCGATGTTTATTTGACAAAATGTTGGAGCACTCTCTGCACGGTGTATTTGATTTCCACTTTTCATCGAAACCCTTTTAACAGGCTCGCTGAACTAGGTCACTGTTGAATTTAAAGAAAAAGATTAATCCTATTCGAATGAAATACATTAATTAATCATTAAATTCTAGCGAAATGTATTTGATTTCTAACCGTTAATAGAAATTGTCATCAACAATTGTAACATACAGCTGCCGAAATTTTCTTTCTTTAACCATTTTAATAACTTGCAAATACGGTACTGGCTTGATTTGTAGTTCTACTATTTCTTCGAATTTTTGTTATACAGGGTGTCTCACCTCATTTTGACATCTTGATTTTCTCGCTATTGTTACTCGTTGCAAAAAAATTTCGGCATAGGCTTGAATGGTATCGAGTGGAGCATATTTTGATGTTATTAGTTTTTTCGTGAGTGGACGCGCAAAGGTCATATAAAGGTTAACTTTTTTTTTTTTAATGGAATGAAGTATTTTTTAATACATCAATCGATGCAGCTGGACATTCGTTATAAAAAAAGTATTAACCTATGTATGTCGAAAAGTTAGTAGTTCAGGATATATTCCAATTTAAATAACTCAAAAATACCATTGCTGTCGTACTAAGACGTTACACTAGTAAGTATTCGCTAACGTCTCAGAACGACTGTAATGGTGTTTTAGAATTATTTAAATTGGAATATCTCCTGAACTTTTCGACATACATAGATTAGTACACTTCTTTTATAACGAATGTCCAGTTGCGTCGATTGATGTATTAAAAAATACCTCACTCCATTTAAAAAAAAAGTTAACCTTTATATGACCTTTACGCGTCCACTCACGAAAAAACTAATAACATCAAAATATGCTCCACTCGATACCATTCAAGCCTATACTGAAAAATTTTTTGCTACGAGTAACAATAGCGAGAAAATCAAGATGTCAAAATCAGGTGAGACACCCTGTATAAAATCGGCTGTCTAGTAATTATATTAGTGGATAAATTCAGCTAGAAATTCCCATTCAGTTCTCGTTAAACAATCTGTTACTCGCGAGTCGCTTGTCGTCTAATAAACAGTCGAAAATGTCCAGCTGAATGTTTCACAGCGCTAATGAGAAACTCGACTGCGTTGTTTTACGGCAGAAGTATAGTTATCTTTATCACTTCGTAACTGTGCGAGGACGTTGACGACTTCCGTGTAATTTATTGCGAAGCTCGTGTAGACTATAAACATCAGCTAACAGTATTTATGTGCTTAGTATCGGACAACACAGGCGCGGCGCGGCGTCGCAAACTTCTATCGGCCATCAAATTTTCAATTCTCATGCGGGTCTGCAAATACAAACGTTTTCATTGGGAAAACACCCGTTACCACATTTATAATGCTCGCACTTTAATACAAGCGTCACGGTTAACGTGTTAATTGGCAAGCAAAATATGTTACGTCCGTATCAGTGGCGTCTTCGAGCGCGTCTTCGTGGAATGCAAATCATTATGGAGTCAAGAGAAGTCTACACACTCGTTGCACAATAATGTGTCATATTGTTGGATGCGTTCTTCATTATACCCAGTCGCAACAGGCGATCAAACGAACGTCTTAGGAAACGAAACTCCCAACACAAGTAGCGAATAATACCATTATCGCAACTAAGAGGCAACATTTTCCCACAACTCATTTCGAAATTCAGTGCACCGTGCTCTGGATGAAATACAGACGCGCGGTTGCTCTCACGTAGATGTAGAACAAAATTCTGCTCTCTGCTTCTCGTCTCCGGGCTCTTTTCTGAACAAGAAACGCCAGTTTCGTCCCAATTTTGTGTCCAATGATCTTATAAAACTTTTACCATATTCGAGACATTTCTCAAACGTGGCACAATTTCAACAAAACTACTAATCTTCAAGTTGCAATCAGGAACTTATCACATTTTTTCAAACTTTTCTTCCCTATCATTGAAAATCTACGTTATCAATACTTACGGCGAAGGTCGCTGAACTTTCAACACGCTTTTGAAACTTTTCTAAGACTGAAACTTGCATGTTCGAATTGCCTAAACAAAGTTTGAAATTTCTGGTGCCCTTAGTTGAAGTGCAGCCGATAAAAATAGGGGTTTTTAGTTTCATTCGTTATTGTCGTTAGAATCTTTATAGATATAAATCATAGTTTTTCGAGAAATACTTGTAGAATGTCATTATAATATGTTGGAAGTAATCTTTTCATATCCTGTGCCACGACAACGGCCAATGAGGAGAGCGCCCACCGATTGGGCTCTCTTCGTTGCAGTTTTGTTTTGCTATCCCATCAATATTCAGTATTAGAGTTCTAACCAGGCAATCGACGTGACGTGTTGCTCTTATAATGCATATACACTTTTTGTAAAGCGGAAACTAAAATCTTTTATTATTAAATATAGACGCGTTATATTTAATATAATATAATTTACAGAGATGCAGCAAACATGACCCAGCCATTTCACCGCGGGCATGTTTCAGAATGAGAATTCTTCGTGTGTGCAGTAAGGATAACACGCGCCATCAGGAAGACCGTAGCCGATACGAGGCTGTAAAACGTGTAATCACAGTCGGCCGCGTAAGAGGCTTAAAAACAAGGGAGGAGACCGTATTACGGGAGGTGGACAGAAAAGTAGTCGGCCGCGTCCTCCCCCGCAACGGTACCTAGCAATTCATGCAATTTCAAGCTCGCGCGGGCCATAAGCGGAGCCGCACTAATCCGTGAAAGTAGGCCGCTGTGCATTATCGCTAATCGCGGCCAGGGTGTACCGGCCGCGCAGACGTTTCGGTATTAAACATCCCTCGGCCGCTTATCTCTGCAGGCTAGCCGCAATTGCTAGGGGAGCTCAGGGGGAGGGGCTAATACAGATCTATTATGCGATTTCTTATCGGTATAAGTACCGAGGTTCAACTCGATCGCCTAATTAGCTTAACAGTTGTTGCTTCCAATGGCCTTTTTCCCTGGAAATGTTACGTCCTCAAATACCCTAATTCGTGCACTGAAATTCGCGGTACCGTAAGTCTTGTTATGTTTGTTTGCGATGGCATTTAACCTTTAGAGGGACGAGGCCACCATAGTGGTCAGGGACAAACTTGCAAATTTTGCGTAACATGCTGGTTCCACGTACACTGACCGTATTAATTGGACACCCTCTAAGAGCTAATTAATTTTCTGAAAGCTGTTCCGAGATATTAGAAGATAATTCTTGTCTGTAACGAAAATTTAAAACATGTATTTTGTGTATCTAGTTAATCTAACTTACTTAGATTTAGAAAATACATGTTTTAAATTTTCGTTGCAGGCACAGATAAGAAATAATGCACGAATTCGTTCGAAACTTCGAAGAAAAGAGTGCGAAATAATTGAGCAACGAATGATTATTTATTCCTCACTGTTGTGCAAGTGAAATTTCAATGGAACAATGCCGAGCACTGCAGATAACCGTGGTTTACTGCAAGATACATACGCCCCATTCCCTTTGAAACGGTAACATGACCCGTAGGAGCTCGTCAACGGGGACACTGATTGCAACCTGAACCGACCTTGAGTCGTGGTCCAACGTTGAACAGCCTCCAGGGAAATCCAGCCGATACCTCCGGAGAAAGTGCTTTTATGTGAGCATCGTAACGGTTTAACCTGCATCGTGACTCGGACTTTACGTAACTGGCGCGGCGATGTAAGAATGGACTGTCAGCTGCCTGCGAGTTGCCTGCAGCTGCCTAAAATTCGTGTCTGTACAACCGATACGATCTCCTACGGTTAATTCCAGGTGCGATGATTGATGGTGATTAATTAGAGAGAGATTGTGGGAGAGCGTGTTTTCGCTGTGCCGGTACGTTCTACCTTTCTGTCAACGGATTTATGTAACAGCCAGTTGTAATCGCGAGGATTGCCCAGTTTTCTTTGACGAGTTCGGGACTTCTAGAGCAATTTACGTAAACAGTACCTGCGAGCTTATTATTACGTGCTTAACACGTTCGCTACCAGCGTTTCGCTGCTTACCTCCAACGTTCAAATGTCTCATTAAACGTACCACCTTTGTGAAATTGCAGAACAATTTAGAAGAGGCGAGTGTTGTACACCTTGAAGCGCATAGAATTAATTTGACTGTCTCCCAAGTAAATGTCTACGTCACATACGAGCCATTTAATGCAAAAGCGGTGTAAATAATTGCAACACTCTTCAATAGTATTATGGTTTTTAAATTTACTTAGCTTCTCATTACCCAATGATCCACTGGCTCGAGTTGCTCCAGTTTTACATTTTGGGTCCACAGTATTTTACTTACTCAGCTCGAGATTATTCTCTGATGCTTAAGTAGAAAAATTGCGAACCTGTTCGCAATAGTTACTTTTCCTTCTGGATGCGGTAACTGTTCAACCGAAATGGAATTTATTCTATTTCTAGTAGAATTATTACGCTAGTGTCTCTATCAATTATCGATTGCACACGTCTTCGAAAGAAGGAAACGTTGTGAGCGAAACCAAGGATACAGGGAAAACGGTATTACGAGTGGAATGTTGCAAGTTGCACACAGGCGGCTACTGTTTGCTGTGCGAAAAAGTCGAACCCGGTTGGGACGACTTTCGAGTTTTACTCGCTGACAGTGAGGAAGTTCGATGTCGTGGGACCTGCCCGAGACGACTTTCGAGTTTTACGATAATAACCAGTTTCGAGCCGAGGAACTCGTTTGAAGCGACTTCCAAGCTTGACTGTCGCGAATGATGATTTTCGAATTGCTGGATCGGACGCCGTGGAAAGCATTTGCGATCACTTCCGTATTGCTGAGTTCTTCTAGCAAAGTTCAACACTGGTACTACCAAACACTAGAACTCCAACACTAGTGTCTACTAAGTAGACTGCGGATTCTATATATTTATGACAAAAGTACGTGCTTGTGGTTTTCACGTCTTTCTGTGTTCCCTTTCCTCGTTCTAAAGACCAAATTAATAATGAGAAACCCGAGGTAATCGTAGAATTGTTAGAATGCAGGCGAAAGTGATTAAAGGTACTTACGTAGTCTATAAAAAGAACTTTTATTTATCCCTTTTCGTAAAACTCGGAAGGTCTCACGGTACAAAATTCCAGGCTTGTAACGATTAACCTGGTTCTTGACTTTCGCAACACAAACTTCACATTTTCTTTTCAACTAGGTTGCTAACTTGGTTGCATACCTATCTTGCCTTTATGAGACCACGTGCATTTGCAATTTACATTTAATTATTTTTCAATTCTCTGCGTCGTTGAAAATCATACAACAATCAAATAAATTGTTACTGAGAACTGTAACGATTCCTGAATGGTAGATCATCGTATGTTCGAGTAACACTTCGTTTAGGCCACCTTGGCGAACAGCGGGACGGGCCTTGGCGCAAATAGAGAAGCGGAATAAATTGGTCAGCACCGATTCCGCGGGTTGAAAACAATTAATCTCGACAGATAGATCCTCGAGAGAAAAAATCAATTAAACAGATTTCTCGAAAGCGGATCCGGGCGCCAGACGCATCGTAATTATTCACCAGCCACGGTGATCCATTATCGGGCAGTCCATTTCCCGCAGTCATCAATAAGGAGCTAATTGCGAGGCGGAACCGGGCAAGTCGGCCAACGAAACAATCCTAAATTCGGGGCTGTCGATCTGGCCGGACACAATCGATACAGCGATTGCGCGGTCCTCGGCGTTTGCGGCTCGAGGAGGCGCAAACACGGACCAAGAATGGTCCACTCGAGCGAGTCGCGGTATCCTCTCGTTCTTCCACATTGTTGGTCTTTTCAGCGGCCCGCGGGACTCGAAATCGCCGGTAATCGGCTTTTCGTATCTACGTCATCGCGATCGAATCGCCGCACCGACGCGATTAACGATACACGAGATCGCGATCGATGTTTTTCCTACTCGGACCAGATCGAGGACTTCGGAGACAAGTCTCTCGAAAAAGCGCCTTAACGTGGAACAGGGACGAGCGGACTCTGTACTCAAAAGCCCATCAGTACTCGCTCGACCAATGCACAGCTGGTAGTGGACGATGCTCATTGAACGACGTTTGAGTATGTAACAACATAGCGGCGCTATTGCCCTAGGTAATATTTAAAATCGCTCGACTTTACACACGTGGAACTGTTGCACCAGTGACTTCTTAACAGTGACAGTAACATTTGGATTTTCGGCATTGTCTCGTTAAGATCTACAAGGTTATTTAATAAGTTGAATAATCCTGGTTTAGTAAGGTGAAGTTAAACCGAACATCACATTAAGCGAAATATTGGACACTTAAATAATATGAAAATGAAGCACAACATTTTCTCGACAAAATCTACAAGATTATTTAATATGTTGAACATTTCTGGTTTACTCAGGTGGAGTGTAACCGAACATCACATTAAGCGCCATATGGGGCACTTAAATAATATGAAAATGAAGCACAACATTTTCTCGACAAAATCAACAAGACTATTTAATAAGTTGAACATTTCTGTTTGCCTCAGGTGGAGTTTAACCGAACATCACATTAAGTGCCAAAACTAGTTGCATTTCTCCTTCGTTCTTTCTATCGAAAGATCAGACGAGACTCCGTGTGTGGTCAATCGTCTAGAGCGTGCGTCCCGTCGCGTTTTCAGCGACTAGTTTTCGTGACGCTTCTCGTTTGCCCATCTCTATCCGGCGGGAACGGCTCTCGACCACGGTGTTCTCTTCCTTTCTGCATCTAGTCTTCTGCAACCTCGAGTGCACCGTGTCAAGGCTACCGGAGGGCGACGACACCGCGTGCCGCAATCGTCCAGCCGCCGCTGGAGTCTCCGATCGTTTATCGCGGCGGCTGCCAGTGCTCTTGCGGTTCCCCGGAGAAAAAGAAAGCGACGCCTCCGGCACGGAGAAGCTGTTTCGATGTGTCCACGTGTTGCAAAGTTAGTCGATACCAGCGGTGCGGAGTTCTGTCCTTAAACGGACAGTACCCGTTTGGTGCCGTCGATTTTATATTTATTGGACAAAGTTTACTCTGTGCAACGCTAGCTGAAGGATTTGTAGAATTAACCCTCATACGCTTCTCAGACATAGTTGCATGAAAGATCGAAATCTACAAACTATGCTTCAATTGTAGTGTAACATTTGACAGATATACATTTTGCAACACAGACAAAAAGAAATCCATCGTTTTACAGTATATGAAAAAGGTAAATCGGCGAATTTTGCACCCTAAGGAACGTATGATGGTTAAGGACAAGTTTCAGAAAATGTCGGACAGGCCTCGTATGTACTTTTATGTAAGATACACTCGTTTCCCTTTTCTTCAACCCTCAGCATTTCATATTCATAAAACGAGAAGGATCATATACAATGGAATTATTCTAGGAAGAGATGTTTAATTTTCAAGTGCTTTGTCGCGCAGACTATTAGACATTGAAAATACACACCGGCCTGTGAAATACTTTGTTGGGCGTGTGGGCCGGCTCGCAATGTGTGTCTCGATTGAATTTAAGCGCCGCGTGAACAGTTGCAATTCAAACAATCGCATTTCCATGCAGCGGGCCGAATATCGAACGAATCGAGCGAGCGACACACGAGCGCCCGTAATTCACCGATACGTTTTACATCTATGATTTTACGTGAATTGTTTACGATGGTAGAATCATATCAGTGCACGGGACCGTGCAGTTTAAAGCTCCTCTCCAATGAGCGAGGGGCCGCCTTGTTACGCCGACCTATCCCCTAAAGCATCGCCGTCCAACCGAAATCGGTCTGCGGCCCGAAATCAAAACTTTCCGCACGATACATCCATCAACGACGTGTCCGGAAAATCGCAAACAATTTCTGCGGCCTCGCGAAATACACCGCAACGGGAACCAGACCGCCAGTTATCAAACAATAGTTACTTCGATACTTGTGTCGCAACCGCGTCTATCAAACGCGAGGTGTTACCAGATTCTAGATATCTTTCTTCTGCTGTCCTTCCTTTGATACATCAAAGTATAAAAATTTCAACATCGAAATATGGGAACTTAATTTTACGTGACGAGAGTAAAAAACGTTTTAGTTCTAAAGCTGTTTCGTATCTTACATCTATAAGATGGTTCGTCGTAGGTTAGCCACACTCGCCGATTAGTGTACTAGTCACTGGTTTATTGCTGATCTTCAGGCGTATCGTTCGCCAGTAAAGTTCACCTAAAGTGAAATATAATTACATTGCTGCATTCGGTTACGAAATTCTCGTGTAACTGGTTGTTGGATTGTCCTAGTCGCGCCAATGACGCGCATGATCTATCAGTGTGCACGGCGCTGCAACTTCATGAATCATCGCGAGATTAGGTAAGAAAAAGTTGTTTTTCAAAGAAATTATATGTTCACCGTGCTGAACAGAATCGCCCGACACCAATCTTCGAAGCGTAAGCGATAGTCAACATTTTATCGAACCATTCTTGTCTCAATGATGAAATTTTTGCAACAATGATGTATCTTTTACTTTCCACGTCTATGATTTCCATTGGGAGAATCTTGATTACATTTTATATATTCATAATGTGCATTCAAGTTGGACTAACTAGTCTCTTACAATTAGTATTTTTAACAAATTCTTTTCGCGACTGAATCATTGCAACAATGATGTATCTTTTACTTTCCACGTCTATGATTTCCATTGAGAGAATCATGTTTACACTTTTTACATTCATCATGTGCATTCAAGTTAGACTAACTAGTCTCTTAGTATTTTTAATAAGTTCTTTTCGTGACTGAATCATTGCAACAATGATGAATCTTTCACTTTCCACGTATATAATGTGCATTCAAAGTAGATAAACTAGTCTCTTAGTATTTTTAACAAATTCTTTTCATGACTGAATCATTGCAACAATGATGTATCTTTTACTTTCCACGTCTATGATTTCCATTGGCAGAATCTTGATTACACTTTGTACATTCATAATGTGCATTCAAGTTGGACTAACTAGTCTCTTAGTATTTTTAACAAATTCTTTTCATGACTGAATCATTGCAACAATGATGAATCTTTCACTTTCCACGTATATAATGTGCATTCAAAGTAAATAAACTAGTCTCTTAGTATTTTAAACAAATTTTCGCAGGCACAGCAGGGTCCCCCCAAACGCCTGCTTTCCCCACCACTGTCTTTTTCTCCCAGTGGAGGGGATACGCAATTTTCTTAGATCGAGGCTTCACTGCATTCCGTGACCGGCAAAAGCCGCGTTTCTTTTTTTCCTAGGATTAAGCTCGGGAAGAGGATTGTAAATCCAGGACCTCGTTTTCAGAAAACAGTAATTTGTCGTGGCGTCGACTCCGGCTGCAGTAGGGAACGGCTTTTCAACGGATAATTCTTTAATTCGCGGCCACTTTGTCGGCAGCTCGCGACGGCGACGCGGGGTCCTTTGAAACAGTCGGGAATCCACGATGCTCGAGGAAATTTTGTAAATGCGTGGTAGGACGGATGAAAGTTCAGAAACGAGACGCGTCGGCGACGGTTTTCCGCGTATCCACTCGCCTCGCGAACGTTTGTGCGCCTCGCGAGCACGGCTGGCACGCGTGAAAAGTTAGTCTCTGATTTTCTCACTCCATCGCGCACTCGAGCTACCTTTCTTTTTTATTCCGGTGCCTTTTTGTCCGGCGCATAAAGAACCTTTTGACTGCACATGTTTCGGCGCACAATGAGGCACTGCCGACAAATGATTCCAACAACCACCGACCCCCGGCTGACGTAATTCTCTCCTTGTTAAAAATTTTTCCGAATCCGACCAGTCGACATGTTCCATTCTGCACTGCGGTGGTGCGTTCTCTACTGACACTGGCTAGAACTCAATTTTTTAACTATTGGGTAAAGGCGCCCCTATTGGTACTGTTATCGAGAAAAATTTATAAGGAATTGTTAAACAAATAGATGCAGGAACCATTTAAATCCATTTATTTTTGTATGGGATTACTCGAATCGAGGGGAAGAAGTTACCCTCTCTCTACCAACACAGTGTGTCAAGATCATCTTTAACTCTGTCTAGTTACTCATTGTCGAAGAATATAAGCATCAAGGCCAATCCATTCTCATTCTCAGACCCCCAGTCACTCACAGTCAATCCTCATCAGACTCTCAGTCACCCCAGTCACTTCTAGTCAATCAGTCATCCCAACAGTCAGCTAGTCTCACCACGACAAGTACTAGACATACAAGCTTCCAGTCGGACGTTGACTTCGACGTGACACAGTCCAATTCAGCCTATCGACCTTCGTCAAGACTCTTCGGAAACGTGGAGAATCAATCCATTTAAATACAATTTATATCTAGAACGAACTAAGAAGCTAAACTGCTTCATCGACAGCCGACATGGTGTATTACAACAATCAAATTTACAGAGTAAATGTTCAATTTTATTTAAAAAGTTCTGAACAATGGCAACATGATAGAATCATCACACTGCGACACGAAACGGAACGACCGTTTCACAGAGCCCAATATATCGCGTGAGCCAGACTGAATTAGGATTCATGATATGCAAGATTGAAATCTGTGATAAATGTTGCGGTATCAGTAGACCGTAAATCTCTGTGCATTTATGGTTCGTACAAATTTGTAGGTAGCAAAGTGTCCACGTTGACCCTTTATAGAAGTGGACGTTGTCATCGAAGCAGATGAAACTTTTCCTAAGAAAAGAGTGTATTGGAGAGGTTCGTAGTATTTATAATACCTAATTCGATAGCGAACGTGTTAAACTGCGATGGTCAGCGGTGAAGTTGCTTCTCGCGTCCATCGTCATTAGGTCATTACGATCGCTCGGGAGCGTAATTGCTCGTGTGGGAACGCACCGGACACGTTATCCTTTCTTTCTCGCCTTCTGCACGCTGTTTACCCGAGACACCGTGTGCACCTTGCGACATCCTTGCGACACATCCTGACTTTTCGCATTGGCCAACAGCCAACGGATCCACACAGTCCCGCGATGTTCTTGCTGGCAAAAGGTCGTCACATCTCGGCTACCTGGAACGCATTATCCTGTCATTGTTCCCGTCGGTGATTTTTGTTAGCCCCTACATGGCCACCGGGCGAAATTGGATGGTGCACAACATAGAGATCACCTAACAGCACTACATGTCGTACGCTACCATTTTATTAACCTCTTCCGGTTCTACGTCGAGCCAGACTCGACATTAACGGTTGCACCAGTGACGCCAGATCGAGACTTGTGTCCCAACTCTATAACGCTATTCCCCCACCCTTCCACCATGGAAACTTTTCCCTTCAATTCGTGCACCCTCCCCTTATCAAGTTTCGAGGAAACAGAAGTACACTATCAGAAAGGAATCAGTATTTTTTAATCCTGACATCTGTAGACAGTAAAGTAGATTTTAAAGATTGGACTTTTTCTGAAATAACTTTTCAAAATGGGTAACTTTATCCCCTCTATTCGTGCACCCTCCCCTTATCAAGTTTCGAGGAAACATAAGTACACTATCAGAAAGGAATCAGTATTTTTTAATCCTGACATCTGTAGACAGTAAAGTAGATTATAAAGATTGGACAAATTTTTCTGAAATAACTTTTCAAAATAGGTAATTTTACCCCCTCTATTCGTGCACCCTCCCCTTATCAAGTTTCGAGGAAACATAAGTACACTATCAGAAAGGAATCAGTATTTTTTAATCCTGACATCTGTAGACAGTAAAGTAGATTTTAAAGATTGGACTTTTTCTGAAATAACTTTTCAAAATGGGTAACTTTACCCCCTCTATTCGTGCACCTTCCCTTTATCAAGTTTCGAGGAATCAGAAGTACACTATCAGAAAGGAATCAGTATTTCTTTAATCATGACTTCTGTAGACAGTAAAGTGGATTTTAAAGATTGGACTTTTTCTGAAATAACTTTTCAAAATGGGTAACTTTATCCCCTCTATTCGTGCACCCTCCCCTTATCAAGTTATGAGGAAACAGAAGTACACTATCAGGAAGGAATCAGTATTTTTTAATCCTGACATCTGTAGACAGTAAAGTAGATTATAAAGATTGGACAAATTTTTCTGAAATAACTTTTCAAAATGGGTAACTTTACCCCCTCTATTCGTGCACCCTCCCCTTATCAAGTTACGAGGAAACAGAAGTACACTATCAGAAAGGAATCAGTATATTTTAATCCTGATTTCTGTAGACAACAGAAGGTTATGAAAATTGAACAAATTTTTCTGAGATTCCTCACAATGTCACGTGATTAATCCGGTACTGGCAGGGAGGGGGTACCTCTTCCCCTCAATTCTTGCCCCTCCCCTCACGTAACTCTGATCTACTGTTCGTAAATAATAAAAATCGATTTCAGGACGTACAACGTCAACAGATTATTTTTACTTTTTCTTAACGCCCTGTATAATTGATTAAACTGTCATATTAAAATGCAACGGCTTATTTTTTGCGGAACAGTTTTGTTTTTTGAAGAAGAATCTGAAGTTCTACTGAATTCCATTATTTTATATATCGCATATCTTCGTTCTATGGAGAGTTTATTTTGCAAAATAATTCGAGCACCATTCAACGGACATCTCCGAAACGGAAAAACAAATACTTACGTACTTCGTCGTGTTTGATCGCGGGATGACGTGGCACGAGTCTGTTTTTTCTTTCTTCCGCGGACTTCCAAAGGGACGGGATGATTGATGATGACCACGAGTAGAACTTCATGAGGAAAGTGGCACTGATATTGAAAAAGAAGGAGTGCTTCCTGACTGTGAATAATTAATTTGGTTTTCCGCGAACAATTTATGACTTCACGCACGTCCCGGACACTTTCAGTCAAGAGTTTCATAATTTTTCTATCAAAATTCTATGAAAATTGCAGAATTTCATTAATTTTATAACCTGCTTGGTTAGTTTCCGTTGCATTCATTTTACCCTAAATTATTCTAATGACGACTCGAATGTCCCATGTTTAGTCGGTATGTGCATTGGAATGTTCGTTCAATTGACAATTCAACTGCATATTCAGCCGTGAATTAAACAGCAAACGATTAAACATTTACGGTAATTTGTAGATCGCTGACGTTCTGTACTGTGCAATGGTTCCGAGGGTGCAATCCATAGTAATCGTTTACATAAATCAACAGAAATTCATGAACTTTGTCGGGCATATAATAAATGATCAAGAAAATTAACGTTGATTGTGTAAAATTCTAGTTTCTCTGAATCTATGAAATTTTGAAATTTTAATGGAAATATATAATACGAAATATGTATTAGGATGAAAACACACAGGTGGATAGTAATCACAACTGATCACACTTCGGTAGCTTTCATTCGAAGAGGAATCACGTGTACTAGTGGAAACACAAAAAGTTAATGAACATAATGACTGGTTCCCGTGATTATCCGAGCATGAATGAAGACTCTCCGGCCAACAAAATGATTGCATTAACACAGATCTGGCAAGGTAATGGCTTATGATCAACGCGGATAATCTCGATAAACAGTCGTGCTGATAAAATCGTTCGCTTTCACTGCAGACAATCTTTGTCGGTTACAAAAGTAATTATCGAACCGTGACAGAAATGTATTCTTTATTTAACTAATTGTTCTCGGAACTATTATAAGCGATTTCTATATTTAAAAAATTTTACAAGCCGAACTTCCTTCTGTGTTCTCTGCTTTTAGACTTTCTCTTGAGATTTTTAATGTTTATATATAATTAAAATTAATAAATAAATGTAATATCTTCGGATGATTATATTGTCCAGTTATATGGGCACAGATGCAGGACGTGATAAGCAAGCTGCGAATGTTTATTGATTTATCGGAGACTAAAAATTTTAAATTATATATTTCAGAGGCATATATATCATGCAGCGGTAATTAAAATTATATGAATTTATACGTTATCGTCAAAATAATAATTACAGTTCGCAAACACTGGGTGATATATTTTAAAACATAAATTAAGTTCTTCTATTCGTTCATTAAATAAATCTTCATCAGATGAAATTTCTGCTATGCACAATGTTCATAAAAAGCAGCTTGGAAAATACATTTTACTACATAAATATTAATTAATGCGTCTGTCAACGACGCCACATTTCTATCTCTTGCGAATGTTGAATTAAAATATGTGCATATTCGAGCACAATATTCTTGGAAACGACCGCACAAACGAAGAGATCGAATCAAAAACTTCGAAGATATTTCTGTCCTTCATAATTTTACTGTTTAATGGATATCAAATGCTTTTTCGTAAAAATTTCCTGAAATTCGCATTAATTTCTGTTTACACTAGGATCTGTAAGATCGATGGATTTAAGCTCGACTC